>OY728119.1:805506961-810506961 GCA_963277665.1 Viscum album | reverse complement strand
GAAAACGAGGTGGTGACAGGTATGCAAGTTATTCATTCATGAATATTAAACATAGTTTTTGATTCTGATACTAAAAATTCTTTTATATCGGGAATTTTTAGTAGACATATTCTAATGCCACCACAATGCATAGAATTAGAGATTTCAGTTAAAAGGGAAAATGGGTAAATTATTATATCCCATATATATAACACTTTCATTGTAATAATTTATGGGATGAACTTCTTAGTGAACCTTTTAATTTTTCCATTGGCAGAATTTGATGTAATTATGGGCATGGATTGGCCTTCCCTAAATAGGTCCAACGCATATTTCCATGAGAAGGAAATATCTATATATATATGGTGAATAAAACCCTGATTCTATATAAGTGTAAAGAGGATTATTAATCATATTTACCACTATCATCTAAAACATTGATATTATTTCCCAATGATCAAGAATATCGCACTCAAATGATTGTGTATGTGGAAAGGATCATCCTCAAATACATGTCTATTGTAAAGGAATACACTAATATGTTTCTCAATGAATTGTTTTGTCATTCTTCTAGAAAAGAGGTTGAATTTTCAATTGGGATTCTACCTAGGGTGTTTCCAATATCTAACAGTCCGTATAAGATGGATATTGTGGAACATAGGGTGCTAAAGAAACATCTACATGAGAATATGGTAAAATATTTTAAACGATAAAAAGCTTCACCATGGGATGAAGCAATCCTCTTCATCGAGACAAAGGATGGATCGATGGGCCTTTACATCGGTTATCGTGAGCACAACAAGATCATGACAAATAAAAAGTATCATTTTCCATGTATTGATGACCTGTACTAACATCAACACAGAAAAAAATACATCTCCAATGTGTCTTTGTATTCGGGGTGTTACCAAGTTAGTGTGAAGAAAGATTATATCCCCAAGATTGCTTTTCATACAATGTGTGGGTGCTATGTGTTCATAGTAATTCCATTCAGACTCACTAATGAACCATGAATATTCATGGAATTGATTTATAAATTCTTTATAGATTACCTATATACATTTTTGGTAGTCTTTATAAATGATATTAAAGTACACTCCAAAACCAATGAGTGGAATGAGGTTCCTCTAGGCACTTTACTAAATACATTGTGAAATGATAGGATTGATGAAATATACCAAATGTATGAGTTCTGGTTGAAGGAAGCATCATTATTAGGGAAGCTCATGACAATAAATAAGATATCTATTTATCCTCCAAAGAATAAAGAAATATGTATCTGGTTGAGGCCAACATCTGTGATAGATATCCACTGTTTCCTTGGGATAGCTAGGTATTATCATCGATTTATGAGAAATTTCTCATGATTATTGAACTCTCTGACCAAGATAACTTGTAAGGGATTCATAATTTTATGGAATGATGAATGTGAAAAAAATATTCAAGGAACTAAAAAGAATGATTATCACTTACCCTTGTGCTCACACTACCCACAAGTATATAAATTATTGTAGAATACAGTGATGCGTTGAAGAAGGGATAAGGATATGTGTTGATGAAGAATGCCAAATTCATTTCCTATGACATATAGAAGTTGAAACTTCATGAGAAAATTTATCCCATACATTATCTGGAGTTGGAATTTGGGATCTTCACACTGAAACTTTTTGGGGAATTATCTCTTTGGGAAGAATTTTGGAATATATATGAATCAGAAAAGTATCAAATATATTTATTTACATAGAAAGATATTAATATAAACCAATGAAGATGGTTAGATCTAATCAAGGATTATGAATTCTCTATTCACTACAATCTTGAAAATGTTAATAAAGTGGAATATTCTATATGAAGAAAGAATCAATCAATTTTATCATTCATGATAATTTAAAAGGATCTAATCATCTTAGAATTGAAGAGGATAGACATGATAATCATAAAGAAAGAAACATCATCAATCCTTTCAAAAATTATTTCTCAACTATCTCTTTTGAAAAAGTTAATGTATGCTCAAAGAAATGATGTTTTAATTCATAATAACATGGAAACTATGAGTAAATGGAAATCCTTAGATTGCAAAGTTAGTGAAGAATAAATTGTGATATTTTGTTCAAAACTATGTGGTCCATCAAATCCCGGGTTAAGGAAGGAAATATTAGATTATCCACATAATTTGAATTTCTACATTCACCCAAGAAACACAAAGATATATCCATATCTATAAGAGAAATATTGGTGGGACCACATGAAGAAGGATATCGTTGAATACACATCCAAATGTCTGGTATGTCAGCAGGTACAGGATGAAGTGAATAACTCTAACTTGATGATGCAACCATTACCCACACCAACATAGAAATGAGAAAACATAACCATGGTCTTTGTCATGAAACATATGAAGACATACAAAGGAAAAAATTATATTTGGGTTGTTTTGGATCTTTATATGAATTCTACACACATAATTGTGACTCGAGATGATTTCTCACTAGTTCAAATGGAACAGATATACATCAGAGAAGAGAAAATGTTGTATGGAGTATCACTATAGACTGTATCTGATCATGAACCAAGATTCACCTCTATATTCTAGGAAAAACTCTATCATGGTGTAAATACTGAGTTTATCTTTTTTATGAATTATCACCCCCAAAATTAGGTCCAATATGATCAAACTATCCATACATTGGAGGAAATTTTAGAGCATGATTAATTGAATTCAAAGAAGGATGGGAGCAACATCTTTCTCTGGCCGATTTCTCTTACAAAAAACAGTTTCCACTCACGTATTCAAAGGGATCCCTGTAAATTCATTTATGGCAAGAGGGGTATAACACCTATATATTGTGAAAAATTTGGGTAATGTATACTACTAGGTCCTAAAATGGTGGTGGAAATGGTGGAGAATTTTAAAAATATCCAGCAGCACATCGGGGCTTCTCAGAGTCGAAATAGGGCTATGAGTACATTGATAAATGAGATATAGAGTTTGATTTTTGAGATATGGTATTCCTATATATATTCTTGTAATAAATTTATGATATTTGGATATAATGTAAATATATTTCCCAGTTACATCATCCCTCTTGAGATCCTTGACCGCATCAGAGCAGTGGCATATCAACTAGCACTCACACGAAACATATTTCAAGTTCATGATATATTCCATGTTTCCCACCTAAGAAAGTAAATAAAATTCCCATAAAATGTACTCAATAGAGAGGTCATACCATTGTATAATTATCTTCTCTATAAAGAGAAGTTGTATAAAGTCCAAGATCTTAGGGAAAATGTTCTACGAAAAAAAGACGATGCACATAGTCAAAGTGTTTTGGAGAAACCACCAATTTCAAGAAGCAACCTGGGAATCGGTGGAAGTAATGCGTAATAGTTACCCCAATATTTTTTATTGTGCAAAAATAAAATATTTAGGGTTAAATTTATTAAGGGGGTGATTGTAATGACGTGAAATTTTATAAATAAAATCCCCCATCTTTTTTATTTATTTTCTTTTTTATATAATATGGTTATAGGAAACCCATTCACTTATTTAGACTTATTTTTTCCATTATATTTAATTTAACATTAAGAAACATTTCCGTGGATAATATATTCTTCGAATAGTGGAAACATTGTTAGTATCAATATATGGTTCTAAAAAATCTAATTTATTGAGAAAAAAGAAGTAATGGCCTCAAGTAGTAGGATCATACCCTATAAAAGACATTTATCAAAGATTCCTAGGGAGAAATCATTTATAGGTTTTTCACTTAACCAATACCAATATGAGATTATTCAGCTTAATCGTGAGTGAAAATATTTATGGGAGATGTTAAAGCTCATCAAGATCATGGCTCAAAGCATGTTCGTTGAACCGCCCCATGAATGTCAAACCATCACAAACCTTATCCTTATCGAATTTCAGGTGTATTAGGTGAATTTATAACAATACAATAGTAATATGAGTAATAATATTAATTTTTATATAATAATTAACATTTTTATCCTATTATTTTTACTATATATGTGTTTTATTATTTTGATTCAATAAAATACAAATAGTATTTTTGGTTAAATGAAATTAAAATATCTATTTTGAAGAATTAATGGATTTTTAAAATAAATAGTAATTTAATAAAATATTATCATTAAATATAATTTACTAAATATAATTGATCATATAAATTATATGAATTTAAATGTTATTTTTATAAGGGTTCAAAAATGTTATTGTAAAAACCCATCATTTTTAATAAATATATGTTTTTATTTTAAAAGTGAGTAATCAAATATTTAGAAAATTATTTAGAAAAAATTAATATTATTTTTTGAATCATGATTCCATAATTTCCCAATATGGAATTTCTCAAAATTTTACAAGAAAGATGATTTTTTGGGTAAAAAAATAAATATCGTATAAATACACTTTCTGTTTTATAACATTACAATAACAATAAGGTTATGTAATATGTAATATAAATTGGATAAAAAACATTTAGTTTAAAATAAAATTATTTTCGGTTTTTTTGATTTATTTTTGGAAATCCATTATGAATCCTCCAAGACTTATAATATATTTTTAGAGTTTAAAATCATTTCTTTATGAGTGTGACTCAACTTCCCATCACCAAGGGTAATATTTTAATAATTTCGGATCATTTCCCCCTAAAATAATAAATACCACTCCCCTTGGGAATAAATCCTTGTAAATACTAATGTTTTTTGTTTTTTTATATTATTATGTAGAGTCTAATACCAAAATAATAAAGAAATTCCCCATATTTCTTATATAAACCAACCCGATCTCCCAATACTATTCACTCAAAATCCTTGGAGCACATTCTATCTCTTACCTCCACTCTCTATAGTCTTCCATAAGAACCTAAAATATTCCAAGAATCTCATCCCAATCATTTGGAACCACCCACTTAAGTAAGGGATCTTCCACACTTCCCTTTTATCGATCAGTTCTATTATGTTATGTCTTTTATTTTTTATTTTTTTGTGATGGGATATGATATTCTGTATTCCCCTTTAAGTACATTTTATTTATAAACAATGATATATTTCTTTAACTCACATTAATACTCCTATTATACATTATGTACACTTGTTACCATGCCAAAATTTAGTAAGGATTCTTTTGAATATTCAGGTTTCTTCATTTCCTTATGCCTTATATTTACAAATTTATAATGTGGGGATCAGATTTTCCATTTACCTATTACTTTCCATTTCACATATAAATAATTAGAGATCCCTTTCTCTCTCATAAACCATTTTTATGAATTTTTATGTAACGTCATCATACTGCTGATATTTCACCATGATTTCCTAGCCAAAATAATTATACAGTCAATACTATACCCATTATTCAATACAGGGTAGTATAATTTATTAACATATCCATATGGATTGGGGAAATACATGTATACAATCCACATTACATGAACATTTAAAAAATTATGATTTTGAATGAATCCATTTCATATGATATATATGGCATACTTAAGCTTGAGAAGGAAATGATTATGATTGGAGCACTAAGATATCACACTAATGCATTGGGTAATATTTAGTATCATGATGCATCCTATTGGGATATGGGTGTACCTGATTCCTTTATGGGACTTTTTCCACCATGGATACTTAGTAGTTTATCCTTGATCTATGTTTATGATTCAGTGTTTTATGTTGTTTCCAAATTTCCAATGGTATCATTATTATGCAATACAATTATTTATTATTCATGTGTCTTGTTTCCTCATTGATATACCCATTGTATAACATGTATCACTTATTTCATTTTTATTACCTTAATGGGATTTATATCTCGCCCATTTATTATGTTTTTTTGTAGGTTTTGCAATGCATATTTATGTTTTTTGGAATATTATGGTCATGTCAAAGATGTTTTCAATAATCTTTTGTATCCCATGTTATAAGTTATTATGTAATGTACCTAATTCCAAAAATACACTAGAAATACCAATAGTTTGGTTTTATATAGTGTAATTTTAAGTTATTAATCAAGTATTAATGTGTAAAAATGAATTTTTGTTATAGATTATCCAATTTACTATGTCATGGAAACCTATGGACCCATACCTAGGACTTAGACATAAGACTGGATTGCACATGGATTCAGTGGTATTGTAACAACCATAGATTTTATAAGATATATTCTTTTTAATTTATTTCATATCTTCTATTGTACGATACACCAAGAATATCTTGTGCTATGTGCAACACCATATTAGCTTGCGGTATATGCAACATTATTCTTGGATCGTGTTACACAAAATTTCATGTTTGTTTGTTAGTTTTTATTCTACGCAACATTGAGTGTGTATGTGTATATATATATATATTTATTCAATGTATAAATGAAATATGGTTGTATTTTGTTATACACAACAATAAAGGAGTCTTGCACTACACACAACCCTGATTTGGCTTGCATTACACACAATCGCAACCTTCCTCGATAGCATGTGTTGTACGCAATACCGGGTTTCACTAAACAATGATATATTGTTATAATATTATTATGGACTAGCCATTATTAATAGTATTAACTACATTTTGAATTTTATAACATTATTATTCATCTTACATATTTTCTAGAAAATAGTATGAGAACAAAATAAAATTTTCGGGTAAAATAAGTATTTTTCAAAAAATACAGTTTTGCCGCCTTTTGGGGGCGCACCCACATTAAATGTAGTTTCTGACATGTTTATAAGTTCAATTTTATAAAATAAACTTCTTATTTTGAATCAGGATATAAATTATTACATTGGATAAAGTTTTGATATTTTTCTGATAACTTTCATATTTTAATGAATAGTAAAAACACGCTATATTTTAATTAAAAACAAATTTTTTCATCGTAATAATTTATATAGTTAAATTATAATATTGAATGGTTTAAAAGTATAAATAGAATATATTTTTACCATTTAATATAATTTATGTCATTAGCATTGATTTTACCTTTAATTCGTATGTTAAATCAATTCAATCTTTTGCAATGTTTTAAAGAAAACCCTATTTTCTTTCGACAACGGGATTAATTTTAATTTAATTTCTGAAACTTTTGAGTATTAAATTTTGAAAAATGGATTCCATATTTGGAACCAGTGGGTCAAAATTATGTTAATAAGCTACTTTTTATTTTTGGGCATTATGAATAGTAAGTTCGTTAAATTTTATTTACCATAGTTAAAGGTAAATTGGGTAATTAAGGGTAAATATAAGATTATAAAATTACCATAACATTTGAAAAAATTATATGGGATGGATAAAAGTCGAACCATATCACCTAAGGGTCTGATTAGATTCATTTTATGGACTTTTTACAATAACAACAGTTAAATTATTATTAAAACCAAAGAAAGTGACAACATGTCACTCTCTTAAATATTATAAGTATATAAATTTTATTTTAGTGATAAACTTCATGAAACTTAGAACATGAATTGTATCCAGAAATATAATAAAAAGTATATATATCATATGAATTTATTTATAATTTTTAGGTATTAAATAATTATCATTAAGTGTGACACAATAGTGATGCAGAAATTGTTTATCTAGTGAAAAATCAAGAATATAGTTTTTTTAAAACTAATAGTGACCATAAAAGGAACAAAACCCTGACCAAAACATTTTGGTCATGTCAATTTGAACCATAATCATCCAATGGTCGAATATGTTTCCATTTGGAGCCTTATAAAAGCAATTATGACACTTATATTATTTTATTTTAAATGATTCCAAAGTTGTCACCTTTATAATTTAATAAATATAAAAATTTAAATATTGTGATTTTAGGATGATAAATTCTAGTAAAAGTATTATTTGGAAATTTAATAGATTTATATTCATCATAGGATTTTATTTTTAATTTTTATGCAACAAATAAGTATATTAAATAATTATACAAAAAATGTTGTAGTGATTATTTTATTAAGAGATAAACCAAATAAATTTTTTTTAAAATAAAAAAAAATATTATATGAACTATTTAATGTGCTACACTAATTTTATTGATACATATGACCTTTTATGAATCTATTAAAGCTTTTATTTCGAACATATATTCTGTATATATTTTATTTAAATTAAAATAAACGAATAGTGTCAAAATTGACACTGTTGTTATTTTATAAAAATAACATATTATAAAATTGTTTAAAAATCACAAAAATATTTAAAAATTATAAATTTAAATTTATATGGTCTAAAATGTTATAAAGTAACCATTTATGGACAATTCACAACAAATAAGTAATTATTAGTTATAATTTAAAATTTAGAATTTTATTGCCACAAATAAAACTAAATTGATTAAATAAGGATAAATGAAGTTGATAATGTTTAAAATAATTTCCTAACATGTCTAAAATTTATTTGATAATGAGATTACAACCCTATATCATCTAGTATTTGAATATGAGTGATTTTTTGAGGTTTTTATGTGGGGTTAGATTTATTATAAATAAATATTTTTAAGATTTCTGAAGGTGCCCCTCTCCTCCCCTATAAAAGGGCACCTCCTCCCTCTCATATTTACACAACTTTGAGACTTAAATCTCGGAAAAACCCTGCCCATTTCCCTTCTCAAATTCCCTAGAAATATTCTTGAGGTCCTGGTCTTCTTCAAAGACCAATTTTAGTGCCCTAAGAGGAGGTTTCAAAGAGGCGTGTCGAAGAAGAGGAGGTTCGGATCCATGCGTAGCATATCAGACCTAAGGTAAGGGATAACTTTTCCAATCTTGTTTTTATTCGATATTATTTATTTGTAAGTATTTAATGGGGTTATATTTATCATCCATGTCCTTGTTTCTAAAAATGATTTCATGTATGTTTAATGTCCTTTTAACCCATTTTTGAATTTTACTACATGGTATGTATGGAATCTCTCTTTTACGAGGTACGTTTTGGCTTTTTCGGAAAAAGTATGAGAAGAATGTTTTTTTTAACTTATACTGCATGAAAGGATTTTTACAGTTTTATAAATCCTTATTTTCATGAACATTCCTCCAAAATATTTCTTGACTATTTCCAACAAAATGTATTTCTTTTAAAATTGCATGACATTTTGTGAAAAGAAATTGATTTTGAAGAAGAAAGGATATTTTCCTCAATAATTCATTTCAAGTGTTTTATCAAAACCATTTTTCCATCTAAGATGACATTATTTCATATGTGTATGTTTCAAGTATAATGTCTCTATGATTTACATGGTTTCACTTTTATTATTATGAAATGATATCCATTACTTTTATATGGATTATGTGATGATGGGATGATGTTTATGAAACCCATTTTATTCGTTGGGTTATTATGAATGATGTATGTTTATATTGTGGCATAAGTAAGAATGATTTAATTATGAGATGGGTGGGACCTATATCTCCCCCCAATGCATTGGGTAAAGATTTATATCTCATGAGATAGACATGGCTGGAACGGTAAGTTAATCTGCTTCAGTGTTATAGGACTGAAACGTGGAGTGAACTCGATTCAGAAAGGGACTTTGTTCACTAAGATAGTCTTGGCAGTAATGCCTTGGCTACTATGTAAATCATAACATGTGCTGAATGGTTTCCACAATTACATGTTTTATTCCCATTATATTTTATCATGGTTGGTGTTCCATTATTATATATGGCTTAAACACTTCAACAATTTATGTCTTTGCTCAATATTTTGACGTTTAAATTTAATGTTCAAGTTTTTTCTTCCAAATGTTTATGGATTGTTTTATGTTAACTATGTTTGCCCTTACTGAGCATTTGAGCTCACCCTTTTTATATTTTATTTTCCCCAGGAAATAAAGAAATATTTTAGGTAAGGAAACAAATAGGGGAAGATCGTTATTGGAGTTGTTGAAGATATTTCAACATAATTAGAATTTTATATTCCGAGTTTCCAAAGACACTAAACTATTACGATCCTTGTGTGTCTGTTTTTGTTATGTATTAAGTAATACGCAAAAGTAATGTAATGTCCATGTACGTCATGCTTTTGGTCTCTACAGGTATGACATCCAGATCAATGCTATATTGATAGGATGACATGTTTATACATGGAATCTTTCATTATATATGTTTTAGATGAGTGTGACTGAACACGTAGCTAGGACATGTATCACCCTATGGTGATGTAGCTTTCTAGGAGACCTTTGGGTGTTTTTTGTAGCATGTATAATTGATTGAGATCATAAACCCAGGGATTAACTAAATTACAGTCACCATGAGTGGTATGAAACCCATCTCAATGACTTATTTATAGGATGTCCAGTTGATCAAGATCTATAATCAATGGATTTATGATGTATTGGATTTTATTTATTCATTCTAGTTGGGTATCATATAGTATGAGCATATAGCATGATCATTCACATATTACAACAACTTTAAGGTTTACTATTGGTTGTGGTCTATTGATATTTATTTATCATAACATATATGTACACCTCTATGTGCATGAATACCATATTTATGTTTTTTGGTCGATTAAAAATATATGATGTATAGGGATTAGGCCCAGAGATGTAGGATTGAGTGGATCCACTCAAGTATTTTCTTATGATTATGCTGGAGTAGCTTGGTAGGGTGTTTGGAGATATGGTATATGGTTCTCCAAAGAGAAGAATATAAGTTTTATGAATGTATGTGGATTTATTTTATTATATTGTCTATATGGTCTACCTAATGGGTGTTCATTTATTCATGTATAACTTGATTTTATGGGACTTTACAACATTTCACTTATTACAGTCTTGTTTATATATATTTGTTATACAATATGATTATATATTATTATTGACTATGCTTGGTTATTTTTTGTCTTATTAAACTAATATGATGGTATGGTCGACCCAAAAATACCCCTTAGGCTCTCAGTTCTAGTCGGTATCCTCTGGCATATGGGGAGGTATGATTGAGGAATTTTCACCAACTAGTTCAGCTAATTTTTATAGAGTGATCCAGGATGGGACTTGATCATAGTCATGAATAGTGGACTATCATGTAATGTGGTCGAGGGTGACATGAAATAGACCATTTAAAATTCATGGATGTGATTCCAGCCATTTTCTTACAAAATTGTCACAATAAACAGTGTTTTTCCATCAATGGTAATCACTCCACTAGAAGAGTTTGGTTGTGGGTTGTGTAATTAATAAGTGAATTATTTTGAATCAAGAATGATGATATGGGACACATAAATTGGGGATAATAAATAGACATATTTAAATGATTTGTTTTTTTAATAATTCTAACAAATATAAGGATTAGAGGAACTTTTCATTATAGTGAAATCACACATATGATTAGTCAGATAAATTGTGGGAATGTATACAAATCCACAATGGAGGAATGCATGCATATCTAAACAGGTGTGTCCTTTGAAGTTGAGTTCAGTCATTATTGATAACCAAGGAAGGTTTGTGAAGATTAAAAACATAGTAAATGTACTAAATAAATTTATGGGAGGGTATTCAATGAGGGTTCTATTACCCAAAGTCTTATTCAATAAAGCATTGAAAAACATATCATGGTGAATGGATATGACATATAGTATGTCAAGATTTTTTCATAGAACAATAGGTCTAACAAGATTAACTTATATTTTTTAAATGGATATAGTGTGGATACTTTGTTATTTATTCACTTTCTTATTCACACTATAACCTTTTCCATGGTAATAAAATTTGTGACCAAGATATTTGATACTTTAATTTTTATTAGGTATCCCTTTTGATTTTTCTTCATGAAAGGTTTTATATCATGTTCACAATAATATTATAGTCTTGTGATGTATAGAATAATGTGATAGAGTTTAAATTTATAAAACATCAGATAATATACCATGGTAAATCTATACACATTATGTTATGACATTATAAAATGGTAATTTTATCCTAATTAATGTTTTGAGGGAGATCCTATATAGGGCACACTTGAATGAATTTGGTTCTGACACATGGAGTCTAGTTTATAGAGTATACCACATTAATTAGTATAGGTTCTTGTATGGTAGACCATAATAGTGATGAATCATATGTAGTATGGGAATAAGAATATCCAATGGGACTAGATTTTCCAATTCCTCCATAGTTCATCGTACAGATGTGCATACCATTTCTGGTAATGATTTATGGACTAAATGGTAATATAGTATATCTAATGAGGTTATTGTAAAATCTTACTTGAATCTTGATCCCACTCCTAATATAGATTAAATAATGGGTAAATTCAAATTGTTTATGGGAATTTTTCTTAGACCATAGTAGTGATATATGAAAATAAAATTTGGGATCATAGGTCTAATAAAAGCCACCAAATTTTCAATATGAAATGATGATGAGGTAAATCCTGACTTGAATTTTTTTTTTATCAAGATTAATGATGCGGGATTGATGCACCAAACATGAAAATTGACCACATATGGATAGTGGGTTTGGCAACAATTTTGATCAGGTATATATAGATTAGAAAACACTTTTCTATTTATGAAAACATGCCTCTAAATAGAATACCATAGTCGATTGCATTATTTCAAATCATATTGGGGAATATGTGTATAGCTAGATAGTATATTCTCTTGAAGATGAATAAACTCATTACCGATGGTCATGAATGATTTATGGAATTATTCAAAACTACAGGTGCTATGTGTTAATTGACTCATCTAGATAGGTTTTATAGATATTCAAATGTTGATTTTGACATTTTCTATACTCTCATAATCTATTTAATATTGCTTCATGTTTGGGTTAAGGAAATAAATACAATATGTTACTACGTAAATTCAAGTAATGAGGATCAACCCACATGTGGTTATATATGATCTATATCCCATTAATTAATTTTCATAAGTATAGTGGAGGGGAATTAAATATAATAATATAAAATTATATTTCTAAGGAATCCATAGTTACACCATAAAATATGTGTTGAGGTATGATAAAATATAAATATTGATAACTCAATCACAAGAACTATAGAGATAACATGGGAATTTTATCCTAGTGTAGGGTCTAATATACCATGTTATCTTACATGGATATGGATATCTTAGAGGATAATAGATTCCTAAGACTTAAAATACTTAAATAATTTTATTTTCATACAGTATGGACTGTATTTTTTGTAGTTCAACATCAAGTAACTAAAAATGATATGTCGTGTAGTTTAACATCATGCAACAAGGGATGAGATGTCATATAGTTTAACATCATGTGATACTGATTGATAAGTCATGAAGTTAAATTTTATATAACAAGGGTTGAGTTGGAATTTAATTTAAAATTATACACCAAGGACATAGATTTAATGTAGTTTCATGTCATTTGACTAGGACTAAGATTTCATTCAATTTAATGCCATGTGATAATGATGATATATTGTGTATGATAACATCATGCAACAAATATTGATATGTTTGGTTGTTTAATGGAATGTGAAAAGAACATAGATTTTTTGAAGTTCAATTTCATTCCCTAAGGACTATGATGTAATCTAAATTAACATCATGATATAAGGGCTGAGATTTTTTATAGTTCAACAACATTCAAAATTGATTGAGATGTTTATAATTTTAATGTCATGTTACAAGGATGAAATCTATGTGGGGGAATTTTATCCTTTTGGGAATAAATCTATGTGAAAAAATAATATCTCGGGATTCTTACATAGATCAGGATATCCTACAATAGTAAGGTTCTTGAAAGTGTTAGTGATTCATGGTTTGACCTAGGATAGGGGATCCAGGTGTCACTATATATCCCAAATTAATGTGAATCAAGCCACATGTTATTCTAAGAGATACCTCATCAGTCTAAATCATTTATAGAAATGGTTCATTAAGTTATGTAAATGAATATCATACACTATAATAATTAAACACCCCTGATTTAGTGTCAAGAGATGTTAAGACCTAATATAAACAGTAGAGAATTGTGATAGTATAAAAAATTATTGGATTCAATTGGTATATATGGATAAGCACTGAACAAAATATCATGGTGTCTATATATATATATATATATTATGAGGGAATAAATCAATCCGCATGTAATTATTATTTTCTTACATTGATCAAAATCACATATTTGTGTGGGAAATGTTTTAACAAATTTTAGGTGAATCATGAAATTTTTGTTTTCTAGTGTAGTTTTATTGTCAAATTATCGATTAATGAAAATAAATAACCATATATAGATTGAGTTGTTATATAGGGGTACCTTTTTGTTGACATAATTTTCATTTAAACCTTATATTGAGGATCCATCTCTTACTATGTATCTTGTAATAATTTCAATCATGTTATAGATGATTCAAAATGAAGTGAAACATTAGAATATAACCATGGATAATGAATTATTTTCTAAAGGATTCTGTATAAGTGTGGATAACACATTTAATAAGGGTGATATTGTGAAAATAATTCCTAGTTTGGCCTGTAATTGAGGATAAAGGCATCACTATGTACCATGTATTCATTAGAATAATGATATATTTAGATCTTGGAAGGGATCATTTTATCTAAAGGTAGACTATTGTACCACACATTTTTTTAATCATATATATCTCATGTAAAGTAAATTTTCTAAGAAAAAAATATAATCCCAAATGGTTTGAGGATTCATATATAATGTATCTTATTTCATGCAGTTTAATTTCATATGACTTGTACATTTCTCCCTATCTTATAATATGTCAAATATTAATCATGAAAATTAATGTGACATTCAAGGACCTCTATGCTTATCGAACTCATTCTTAATTAGATAAATGAGATTCAATAAATTGACCATTAAAATCACATGAGAGTGAGTGATATAGTGTATATAGGTGTGAATTTTATATCGTTCAAAGAAATAATTTTTGTATTCATATAATTCTTGTGTCGGGAAAAGGGACATTGAGTGAAAAAAAATTTGGTTGTGCCTGAATTATTGGATCCTAGAATCACAACATATAATATAATAATCAGAATCAAGTCAAACATAGTTAATCAAATATGAGATAATTTATATTTAAATATTTATATAGTTTTTGGAAATTCTCATGTATATAATGAGGATACTCTCAAAGATCGGGATCTCATGTTAGGAAGATAATCCATATGATGTGGTCACCACCCTGAAATTTAACTTCTTACAAGATCAGTACATATTTCATTTATTTTATCTATATAAAACTAGGATGAATATGTAGAAATTTAAAAATAATTCTAAATTTATGATGGGTAAAAAAAACATGCATCGTGGATACAAAATTATTCTGGATATAATGTTGGGAATAAAGGACAAAAAGATTTCATAGTTTGAGTAGTTAAATTTTATGAATGTTGAAATTTCACAGCATTGTTTAATTTTAAGCAGTATGTGTGTTAATTCTATAGTAATTCATCCTTAAATGGGCATGATTTATAAAAATATTTGGATCCTTTTTAATAGTCTTTAAACATATAGAAATATGAATTATAGCTGAGATATCCACCATTCTATTTATCATCATTTTGTAGGGATATTCTTGAAATTATGTGAAATTATGTAACTGTTTCTTGAGAAATCATATATTGAGGGGGGATGTTATCCCCAAACTTAATAGGAATGTATAATGTTATGGTGGAGTGTTATTAGTGTATAAAATATGTCCCCAACCATTTTGGTTCTAATTTGGGTGGATTCTTCCTAATGATCAGGGGTGTTTTGAGAACCAGTACTAGTTGTCCCTAGAGGAATGAGTAGTGGAGAACCTTATGTTGAATGTACTGTAAAACTCAAAATTTATTTAAATCTAAGTAATTTAGAGTTCACAACCTATTCTCACCATGTTTCTAATTTTTATTGAATTGCTTTTTCATGTGCTAATTCTTATTAAGTTGAATGTTGATAGAAACCAGAATATGAGGAAACTAATCCAGGATGGGTAAAACAATTATCCAATAAAAAAGTGAATATAAGGTTTCTTACATGGAAGTATGGGTATTTATGATAAAATACCACAGATAAATAATTATACTATCTAGAAACCACTTTTAATCATTTTCCATTATATTCTGATGAATTTTGGATAAGGTCTTGTATAATTCATTGATATGTGTATCTATTACTGCATGATATCATGAAATGACGTTGGATAAGATGTTTTTATATTGAAATATATTTTTTTATAATGACCAAGTATTTTTAAATATTGTAATTAATTATAAGTAGATTTTCATTAATTATATAACATTTCAATCCATTCTATAATCATATAGGTATAGTTCTTTTGGAAACATGGACACACAAACAATGGGGTAATAAATGATCAATATTGTCTCCCACTAAGTTATTTTTAAATAGAACCATTATTAGAACCATAATTCATAAAACGTTTATTAATAATTTGGTGAAATAAACAAACAATGGGGGATCTCATATTATTATTAAGGGTAAACAAGGGATATATCAACAATAACACAAGCAAAACATGCACATATGGGTGTGAGAACATGAATTTAACATTTAAAATCTACAGATTATATATGATAGATCATAATATGAGTCATAAAATAAATATTGGAACTACATAATACATGAATCATAAAATAATCAATGAAAATAATACATGATAGGATAACCTTGACCTAACACATGGAATGGTTGTATACACCTAAGCTTATAACTTTTAGAAATTATATAAATAGAAACAGGTTCACTCATTAAGTTAAAGACATGAAATCAATAACTCACATAATATTATGGACACGAAAATAGGTCCCTGAATAATATTATTGAGATAAAATCAATCCCCACAAAAAACATATGGACATGAAAGGTAGAGATAGAATAATAAATCACACCATTTAGGGAGATGGTAGGTCAGACATATGCATGTACACTGTATCTATTTTTTGAACTGATGGAAAGTAAGATAGTTAAAAAGTAATTTAGCTTTTAATAATTATTATTATATCATATATATCATATATATTCATAAACTTCATCCTTATTACTTTCCATGTGAAATATAAATGAAAAATGAATCACATTTCACTGTGGAGATGGTAGTTTATATATACGCATGAGCGAAGTTTTCATTTACCAAACTATTTTATTAAAATATGGTATACATTATATTACCTTTAAAAATTATAATTATTCCAAAAGTTTCATATATAATAATTTATCCCATAATGAATACAATCAATACAATACAGTGATGAAAAAAAGTATTGTATCGATACATGGAGATGATAAGATGTAAGTATGCGTAGGTGATACTTTTAGTTCTTTGTTTATGGGATAAAGGGTGTATAATGGTGTTTTAATAATCATAATAATAGTTAATAATTTTTAGGGTACTTAATATATTCTTTTATGATAAATTTAAATGATTTATAGTAGGTATATAGGAATTTATATTAAATTGATTAGATTGAGTGATTTACATCTTCTTCGAAATAACTCCTTTCAATCTAATCTGAAGGGCACTAAGGTTGGTCACTTTGAAAGTCCAACTCCTATATAATGTGTATAGGGAGTTTTTTAAGAGAATTTGGTGGATTATTATTGATCTATAATTCTTAATGTGTTTTAATTAATTGAGTGAGGAGGATTCGATTTATAATTGTGGTGAGGGGTAGTTTCGAATTTCATAAAAAAATAAAATATAATAAGACTATTAGAGATCCAAATACTTTAAAATGGTCATGAATTGGAAATTAGGCTAGTTAATGGTTTAAATATCATCAACTAAAATATTTTTAAATGTTTCAAGTGATATAGGATACCTAATAGTTTTCTTTAACCCCTTAACTAACCTATTTTAACATTAATTGTGGTAACATATTATTCACTCTTAAAAGGTAATAATTTTAAATATAAGGTTTCTATTAAATCATAAAAGTATAAGGGATGATATTTTCTACTATATATAATATCATTTGTTCTTATTTAGGATTTTTATGATTTTTAAACAATCTAATAATATATAATTTTCCTAAAATATCATTATTTTCACTTTTTTCACAATTCATTACATTGAGTTTAGTAACTTCAATAAACAAACTTATAATTAGAACCAACTAGTTTAACACATCCCTATAATTTCATGGACATATAAAAAATTATTATATCACCATAAATATCTCAAATTATAATATATTTAATATTTTTAATATCACTTATTTGTTTTTCCCTAAATTGAGAAATTACTACATTAGAGTTGTGTAAGTATTTTGGAATATGATTTAATTCCTAAAAATTATAAATAATTTACCAACATGAATTTAATTTTTTTATTCACAAAATTACTACCTTGATTCATTGAAAAATAATTTATTCTATATGAAAAAATATAAATGATATTTAAAATAGAGAGGGTTGATTTTTTTGAATTCCATTGGTTTAAATACAATATAAGTCATTTGTAATTGGGGTTTCACTTGAGAGTTTAACCCCAAAACACGTTATCCAAAAGATTAGGATTTGAATCATATGATGCCCCTTGGGGGATTTAGGATGGAGGAACTAACATTAGGGGTGGTAACTCATGCTCGATGTGGGAAGGCAGGGACAGAGGTGTGATCTATGAAAATTTTCCTTGGCCCTATGGGTTATGGAATGGGTCTCCCTATATATAGATATAAAGAGTAATTTCCTTTTCTTATATAAAATAGGCTTCATAACCAACTTTAAAAATAATAAAAAAATCATATATATTTTATTTAATTAGAAATTTTTCCTTTGGAAAAATCAATTTTTTATTATTTTAATCATACCAATTTCATGGATAGATTGGGAACTGCACATAGTTCAAAACATCTAACAGTCTGAAACATCATAGAAATTAGCAGGAGGAAATCAAAAATTCCAAATTCAAAAACCAATATCAAATCTAGAAAAATGTCATAAATCACACAAGCTTCCCTAACCACAATGGTACATGTTGAGTCAACTATGCATTTATCATTGTTTCCATGTTGCTACAAACCATTCCAAACCCCTATCACAACATCGCTAAGAATTAACATCAATTCGAGTTTTATCACTGATAAAAAAACATCACCATAGCCAACCGGGGAAATCCACAAATGAGGGAGATACAAACACCAAATAAAAACCTGTAAAGATAAAACCTTAAATGAACCTCTTCAAATAGCCACTCTAATGAGACCAGCATCACCAGAAATAATCCACAAAACTGCAAGTAAACTCCAGTCAAAATCAACTTAAACCCTCAAACACCATGAGATGATACTCCTGAAACTCCTCGGGGAAGAACATATTCCACAAAACAGATCCATCAAAGAAGTCAGATAAATGAAGAAGGGAAAATTGTCTATTAAACAAAAAAAATCTAGTATTAAGTGATAATGGTTGAATTAAATTTATACAATAAGAATTAAGATTAATAATTATGTCCTTATCACATATTTTTAATACATATTTACATAATTAACCCATTATCGAAGTGATAAATCTTACCACATTTACTATTAATTTTGAACTAAAATAAAAGTGTCATATTTACCAAATTTGAACCGCTTGATTTTAAATATTAAATAAAATTTTCATGTTTAAATTTCTAGACATGGCATAAATTACTTTTTATATAAATGCATAAAACACAATTGAACAATGCTTTTTGAAACATAATTTCTAGTCATAAGAAAGTATTTATGCCAAAATCATGTTTAATGATGATTAAAATGAATTCAATTAAACAATATATAATATATAACACTTATGTAACATTAATATAAAACTCAAATCACATTGATTCTTTCTATGAAATGAGAAGTGTAAGTTTTATAAAAATTGGTATTATTCACTATTTACTGAAAAATAAACCTTTTCAAAAAATAAAAAAATTTAACCCAAATTTAATTTTTATATAAAAATTTAAAAATTAAGTCAATTTTGTCAATTATATTTTATTATGTTCAAAATATTAATTATAATATTTTCTCACAAAAACATATAAAAATTAATTTTGGAAGAAATAATATTTTTTAAGAATAGAATTAAATTTACAAAATTTGGGAGATTAATTACTGAGAATTTATATTGAGTATTTAATTTGTTCAAAATTAATAATTTAGTTAATCTTATTCATTCCCTCTAATATTATAGCTAGGAAATAACATAAAATATTAATATTTTAAATAGGGTATCATAGTTTGCTTAAACATGTTGTTGTGTGTAACGCAAGCTATCGATGAAGTTAGATATATTTGAAATAGAAATTACATAAAATCTCATGTATTTATTTATACACACCCTTTAATAAATTACATTTTTCTAATCTGTGCTCGGTAATAAACAAAATTCATTTGGAAATTCTTTTTTGGAAACTGATCGTAACATGGGTTAATAAAACATCCCTTTCAAATGAGAGAAAAGGAAGTATGAAGGTAATCTATAATAACACATAAATATGGTTCCAAATAGGGGAAAATATGTGGGATGTGAAAACATGGATATAGAAGAAAACTAAAACTCTCAAGTTTTGATATAGAGTGATATAGATCTTGGTTATGAGAATGTTAACCATCACAATACTGTAAATCTATGATGGGTTAAAAGGCATCTAGTTTCTAATTAAGAAAATTAAATTGATAATGTTTTTATTTCAACATAATTTTCCATATATCAATGGATTAGTTTTCAATCTAGATAAACACTTTATAAATTAAACTTACATGACTTAATTCTATTTCATATGGATAATCTCATACTTTAGTTATGATTCATTCTATTTCTTCATGATCTATAACTCTATGAAATTGATATTTGATATGTATTTTTCATGTTTGAAGAACTTATAATCAAATCATAATACTTAATATTCATTCCTTTGACATATATATACATACCAAACCCCAAATTTATATTATTGTATATGATAAACCATACTTTTACATCAATAAAGATAATAGAAATTTTCAAATTAATCTATTCTATAAGTATTTAACTATATTACTCCTCCAAAATATTACCATCCATATTCATAACCAAAAAATAATTCAATATCATGTCATTCTATCATAAAAATAACAATAATTTTTATTATGTAAAATATCACATACTAAAATATATATAAATTGATCTAATATTCTCTATGGTGCACTAATAAATTCTCAAAAGGTCATAATCAGATAAGCTTCTAAAAGATAATTCAAATGTTATTATTAAAATATGCTATTATCATTACCAAAAAATATCCCTAAGTGGTTTGGATTCATCCTTACACTTATATATAATCATATGTCGATTAAGAATAAAATCTGATCACTTTATTCTAGAAATATATATAGAATCTATGTATAGATATCTAATCAATTCTCAGAATCACATCAAACATCACAAAAAGATAATATATTCATAGGGATTATTCATTCAAATGTAAACATGGAATCCTCTATTCTAGTGCAGAGGAAACATGTTCCCTAACTATCAAGATTCACTTTAAATGTTCCATTTTCATAAATATTCCCATTTTCCCATTGACATTATAGATTTTTTCTCTTTCTATCTTCAATGTACCTTGGAATAAAGAATTGATTTACATACTTCCAAAACTATTTTCATTTATATCACTAAATTGTGTGTGATGCATTTTATTGATATATCTCTCTATTAATTTCATTTACTATCATATTTACATCACTATGTTTTTATTTTTCTCAATGGTCAGGTTTTCCATGTGTGAAACATTTTATTGTCACTTCTAGACATTCACATG
Organism: Viscum album; assembly: GCA_963277665.1. Classification (NCBI taxonomy): domain Eukaryota; kingdom Viridiplantae; phylum Streptophyta; class Magnoliopsida; order Santalales; family Viscaceae; genus Viscum; species Viscum album. The sequence goes on along the minus strand of OY728119.1, from coordinate 810,485,224 downwards.
CGTGTGCCATAAAACATTTTATCTAGGTAGGAGGTTGAACATTTTTCTTCCATTTAGAAAATCACTATAGTTTCCATGATGATCCACATTCCATTTATTATTACTATAACTATGAGGGTTTCTAACTTCCATTTCCACTTTTAGTACACATAGAAAGATTTATTTATAGCTTCCAAACACACTTGTGAATAATACATTTCAAGGAATTGGTTATAATCCACTAAAGAATAAATAAATGTTTCTTTAAAGAGTGATGATTAAATGTAAATCATACCTTGAAATTATTGTAAAATTGGCCTCAAAGTTACCAATGGAATCATCATACTTCTTCTTAAGATAAATAAATTCATTCTCTATATTTTTACAAAGAATACATGTGAATTTATTACTGAAACATATTCCATTAAACTCATCCCATACCATGCGGATAATTTTCTCCTCTTTCCAATTATTATTAATAAAACGACACCATTATTCTTATTCTCCTTAAAAATTAAAAAAAATTAGGGAAAAATTTTCATTTTCTGATTACTAAGGAATGGAAAATCGATCTTCTATACCATTGATCTACTTCATAATAACTATTAGAACAAAGACCCATAGAAGGATGGTTCTAATTGACATATAAAATATTCAGTAACATGTTTTCCCTCCATGGAGCATTAAAAAGATTAAAGTGTTCATTTTTTCCACAAAAATAATCAGAGAGTTTACTAAAGATATTCCAAATATATTTTATCCCATCACTAAATTCAATTTATTGTTCATGGGGATTGTAGATTCATTGTCAGTTAAATTCTATATTCACATGTTTACTTCTAGTTATATCCATAAAGAAAAACCAAAAATCATCATTTGAGAAATGATAATCATATTGAACACCATATAATATAGACACATTATTTTTAACCTAAAACACTATATTTTTATCCTAGGTCATCCATGCTAAAAAATTATGATTTTATCTTGTTATTAGACTTATCCATAGGGTTCTGACAAATGTTTTCTTATCCCAGTTTCCAATGTTTAAAAAACCATGATATTATACCCACTATAATAACCAATAATTTTTATAGATAGTTATTACTTCTATGTAGATTAAGATTCATTAAATAAAATTATGATTCATTCTAAAATCAGATAGGTCTAGTGCATTTTTAAACTTGTACATTCAAAGAACTCGTTCATAAATGATCTATATCACCCCCACAATGTTTTTTAGAGCAATAACCCTTATTATAAAAATCTTTTATAAATATATTCTTCATAAACTAGGGAATGTAAACATATGAAATGGTGAGATCATATACTTGTTAAAGGAATACATTGGATATATTAGTAATCACATAAGTATCAACTGATCATAAGGGTGTGAGAAGAAGAACTTTTCATTTGAACTATACACCATGCATATCATTGATCATAATTTTGAGTCATAAAATTAAGAGTGGAATTCCATAAAACAATTATTATAAAAAAATAGGGAAAATAATCCTTGAGATTCTAACTTTTACATAAGACATGTAATTTTGGAATACACTTAAACTTATTACGTTGTCAATATGTATAAATAAAAACTGGTTCACTTGTTATGTTAATGAAATGAAATAATGACATTTCATAAACATATGGACAATAAATCTGGTCCATGAATAATCTTATATAAATTAAATCCTAGTCCACACATAAATATACAAACACACAATCCAAGTCAATACATAAATATATCGAAATGAAAATATTGATCAAAATAATTATGAGCAATAAATTATGTTCATGCATAACATATTAAATTCATGTGTTTTTAATATTTACCCAATAAAATGGATGGAGATATATGTACCAAAAATTAAATAATTAAGATAATATATGTGTGATCTATAAAATCATAAAACATTCATAATCATAGAACACATGAAATGAAACTAATTTCATAGAAGAATAACCAGGGAAAGAGGGAACAAGTTTCATCAAAATATTGTCATCATAAAAACCATCTAGAAAAATAATAAGCATGGTATACTTGGATCATAGACATATAAAAACATCAGTATAATCAATGGTTATATGGAAAATATATTTTCTAAGATCACCTAGAAAAATTCATAAAGTAAATAAATTTTCTATTTTAAAATAACATATCTTTTTCAAAATATAATGAATTATAAAAAAACATTTTATATAAAAATAATCATGTAAAATGGAAATAAAAGATTCCAAAAATTAAAGAATCATGATATTAAGGAAATGCGCTCATTCCAAATAAGTTAATAAAACATTCCTTCTATATATTGTTTCGAAAAGATCATAAAGTGTCTCATTTGGAAAACAAAAAGCTTATTACTTTCAAACTCTCTAGTAAATTGTAAAACATGTGTAAAAATAAAACTAAAAAATATAGGATAGTTATAAATACATTTTTTGATAACATTTTAATAAAATATGAAATCGAATAGAAATATTCTCTATTGGGTGATTAAAAAAAGTAATCTTGGATAATGATAAGATATTAAAATAAACCCTTACCTTAGGTCTAGCCTTTCATCGTTCATGTTTAATCATAATATATCATAAATATGGGTTTATTAAACAATATTACCAAAACATATATATAATACCATTTCTTATTACTTTATAACATATTATCACTCATTTATTTACAATTTGGGATTAAAATCACTATTTTGGGTGATAACTACTTCCTCTTCCAATAATGTTCTGGTTCGATATTCCTGATCCTTATTAAATGAACATGGACCCAAAATTTATAGATTATTTATCATATTATAAAAATTATATATATTATTTATATAAAAGTTTCTATTCATTCATAAAAATTAGATTTAGAAAAACTAATTACATCATTTATCGAGACGGTAGGTCGTACGTACACATAAATGTTCTTTAAATATTTAGACAGATAGAATAAAAGATTTGTAAAAAATAATTAACATTTATAGAATTACTATTATATAATATATATATTATATATGAATCAAATTCATCCTTATTACCATTCATGTGAAATATAAATGGAAAACGGATCACTTTGCACCGTAGAGATGGTAATCCAAACATACGCATGAGTGGCATTATCATTTACCAAAATATTTTATGAAAATAAGGTAGTTAAGATATAATCATTAAATAATTATAATCATGTCATAAATATCATATAAAAACATTAATTCTCTAATAATTCCTATAAAAAAGGTATGGTGATGAAAAATTAATTGTATCGCTACGTGGAGACCGTATGTCGTACAAACGCACGACCGATACTTGCACTTTTTAATTGATGGGACATATGGTTTATAATAGTGTTTTAATAATAATAATAATAAATTATATGAATATTTATTATAAATAATTTATTATTTTATATTATTAATCATATATTTACTTTAGTAAAATAAGATTAGAAAAATAAAATGACCAGTTAGAGTGATTACATCCTCTTCAACACGACTCCTTTAGATATCCAATAAAGGGATCTAGGGTTTTCCTTATGGAACGTATAGAACCTATAGAATATGGTTAGGGGTGGAAAATATAATTTTTCTTATTATGGTCATGTTATAAGGGTCAATGTGCAGTAACAAAGTCATTGAAGATGTTTCCTTTTATAATTGAGTTGGGGGAAGAACTTTTGGAATTTTCTAAAAAAACAAATTTTAATATGACTATTCTTGAGAAAAATAATTCCAAATTGATATATATAATATAAAATTGTAGTGTATAGTTTTAAATTTCATTAAATTATAATATTTTGATATGTTTATAGGCTATTTTATATTTTATCTTTTGGTTTAACATGTTAATTAACATATTTTAACATTTACCATAGTAACATATTTTTCAGTCATAAAAGGATATAATTTCACAGATAATGTTACTATTGAATAATAAATTGATAAAACATAAAAAAAATATTATATTATCCATTTATCATTATTTATGATTATTATGATCTTTAGATATTCTAATAAGACATTATTTTTATAAAATATAATTACATTCAATTTGGACACTATTCATTACTATGTATTTTATAACATCATGAAAACACATATAATTCAAACCAATTTATTTCAAATATCCCAAAAATTTTAAGGTAATCAATAAAAATTGGTATTAACTTAATGGTCCCAAATTATTATACTTTTAATAATTTTATTCTCATTTATTTGATATTTCAATCAAATGAATAATTATATCATTAGTATTGTGTAAGAATATAGGATAAATATTCAATTACATAAAATTATAAATAAATTTATACAATAAAAATAATTTCATTATAAACTATATTACTATTAATATTTTTTTCATAAATATATTTTATCCCTACGTGAACACAAATAATGATATTTAAAACTAAGAGAGTGATATTATCTCACTTCCTTTGGTTTAAATAATATATAGGCCATATTTAATGAAAATTGTACATTAAACAAATAATATTTAAATATATGTTAATAATTGTATAATATAATTCATAAGATAATATTTAATATAAATAATGTTTTTGGTATCACTCAGTTTTAATATGGATTTTCCTGATTCACCGTTTACCAAGGTGATAAAATTTACCACATTTACTATTCATTTTGACCTAAAATTAATGGGGATTATTTACAAAACTTGAACCACCTAATTTTAAATATGGAATCCATTTTTCAAAATTTTATTTCATTAAGTGGTAGAAATTATTTTTAATATATATGTGTAAAATGAAACTAAAATCAATTATTAGGAAAACACATTTCTAACAACAAAAATGTACATATAAAAAAATCATGTATAATTTTGATTAAAATTTATATTATTTAAATATATATAACTAAATAAAAAAATTTTTACTTTGAGATCAAATTAAAATAATAATTATATTATATATGAAAATATAAATGGATTTTTTCTAAAAATTGATATTTTCACTATTTACTGAAAAATCAACCTTTTCAGATAAATTCCAAAATTTCACCAAAAGATAATTTTGATATTTTGACTTCAAAATTTATTTTCATTTTTATCTAATATAATTGTTTAAATTTTTTATAATTAATTATAATATATTATCATAAAACCTAATAAAAACTCATTTATGAAGAAAACATATTTTTGAAGAATAAAATGACATTAAAAATAATTGAGAGATTAATTACTTAGTATTTTTATAGATTATATAATTTGGGTATAATACATAATGTAGTTAATAATATTATTATCATTAAATTTAAAATCATGTTAATAAGATTAAATAATAATATTATAAATAGTATATTGTGGTTGACATAAAATCGTAGTTTCATGTAACACAAGCTATCAAGGACGATAAATATATTTGAAAGAAATATTTTAGTAAATATCAGGTTATTAAATATTTAACATGAATGATAGAAATATTCTGTTTCTTCTACCAATATTATGTGGGGGACAACAAATATACTAATGATGTTGGAATTTATGTAGTTCATGACAACCTTTGTACAAACATTATTGAGGGGAATAACCTCAACTCATTTGATGAAAAAGTCATTTGTATTAAGGATGAACTTATATTGCCTTGATATATTAGAGGAATTATGGTATCATGAACATTCTAAACAAATATAAAACAATGTTGAGAGAGAGATAATTACCCATGAGTCCCACCTCGAGTATTTCCAGGGCTAGCAACTATCACAGAGGGTATAAAAATATCTTAATTGGGAGGCATTAACCGCTATGATAATAATAGGATCAGTAGAAATGATATTAAAACATAATAAACTCCATGAAATAATGTAAAAATGAATCCCAAAAACCATCCCAAAATGAATTTATAAATTAAACTAGTATTCATAAATGTCATCAAAGTATATAAAAAATGTAAATCTAAAGAAACAAAATGAAAATATATTAAAGGTCAGAGTAAGTAATATCCAACAAACTATATGTAATTATACTGGATTCCGTAAAATAGTATGTGTGTGTGTGTGTGTTGAGGATACATGTATTCTATGTAGGAAAATCAATTTCTCTCATTCATATGTGAAAAGAAAAAATTAATTTACTCTTGATAAAATACTAGAACCAAAAAACACGAAAACTGGTAAACTAACAATTCTCATTCTCACTAGAGATCATTCACTATATAACTCAAGACAATTAGAATTACATAATATGATTAATATTCCTAAAAGGTAAAACAAACATCCTTTCATGTAATTTTATACTATCATTCCATAATATTGTATGTCCTTGAACTCTCATATCGTTATATAATGCATCTTTCTACCCCATAACATGACCACCACATCACCTCTCAAATAAAAACATGTTCCATAACATCAAATATCACCTAAAGAAACTTGGACCGTCACATAAAATCCATAACATGAAAAGTATAGTATCATGAACCTGAAGGAAATCAACATGAGTCCCTCGTCCTATGAATAATTATCCCAAAAATATGGCATATCCTCATATCTTACTACCCCAAAACACAACTATCGCACTAAATCTCAACCACATAAACTGGGGCCATCATACCATAACCATTTCTCAACAGTGCACTTTTGAATTTTGGACACCACAACATGTGCATGTTAATGTCACTTGGAAGAGATAGTAGGAAAGAACTAGTGACCAACCTTGCATAATAATTAACAATAAGTTGGAAATAACAATCTGTAAAAAAATATATCGGTGTTGAGAAATGGATTTTGACACAACTGGGGTGATTATAGAAAATCACAAGGAACAAAAAATGTATATATAATATCCACACATAATCTCATCCTATGTGTTCACCAAAAATTAGTAAACAATTCAAAACATCACCCCTTTGAATACCATCAATTAATGCACAACTCTACAAAATCCACAATCCACATTTCAGATTTACCAAAAAAACAATTATATAACCAATTTATTTAAGTATTCAACGTAATTAATTTTTAACCATATTTATTATTTTCAATTCATTTATTAGTTCCAATATTTCATTAACCAAACTCTCCCATTCTATTTAACATTTAACAACATCATATTATTCCAAAACTACCCTGGTATCTAGAGAAACTCATCAAACCACACAAACAAATAAACTAATAAACTAATCATCCTCCTCGTCAGGAGAACCATCCACACATCACCGCCACTTTTTCATCAATGTCAAAACATCACATCACAACCAAAAATCACATGCCTACTACATAGTTTTCCAGCAATCAAATCACATCACCGCCCCCATAGAACACTCACATCTCAACACACATCACATCAACCTCCCACAATAGTGTCACACAAAAATCACATACATAACATTTTTCATATTTTGAAATGTTAGTTTCACTACACTTCACTACTTTATTAAGGTAATTATCACACAATATTTAATCTAGTGGAAACCATTTTAGTATCCAAATGTAAGTGGTTATCCAACCTCTATTTAATTATGATGTCAAAAAACAATAACAATAATGTCTTCCACAACTCATAAACTATAGTAAAAATAAATTCCCCAATTAAGACTATTTTCAATTGTGTAAAATAAACTATAAAATATCAAATTCAACAATAATGTAGAAGATGTAAACAATTGGTATTCAAAACCCTTTCCCCTTCGATTTTTTGTTAAACTAATTAATCCTCATTATTAAGCTAGTTCACACTATATTCCCAAAGATAAATAAGTTAAAAACCCAGTCACATGATATAAAATAAAGAAGGGAGATATCGTGAGTCTCTTTCCCCTCATAGGTGGGTGAATCTTTGGGTGATCAGAAGGGAGATACCATGAGACCTCTAGTATTTCATGGAAAGATGATAGCGGCATTCAGTAAGTTTGGGAAGGCTACAATATAAGAGATAAGAAGGTCAAGAGTTGGGGACGATGCCTTGGCAGTAGAGGAGTGGGTGAGACTTGAGAAGGGGAGGTATCCAGAGAGTCTCAGCCCAGAAAAGATGGTGTGGTACACATATAAACTTGATGTCTTTTTCATGGATTTTGTCTCTCTTGTTGATATGGACTCATTCCTGGAGTTGATGGATTCTATTGCAACCAAGTTAGAGGGTTTTGTCACCTCACACCCAGATACCAACATCAAAGACATAGCGTGGAAGTACTAGGCTGATCCAGCTGGGTAACCTATCCAGTGAGGTATTCTTTGTTATTGGTATTTTGGTTGTTTTTGCTGTAGTGGATTATTTCTCTTGTGTAGTCTAACGATTTACCCTAAGTGGGCTCTTTTTAAAATGAAATAAAAAATTAACTTTGGATGGATTCCTTCTTAAAATAAATATTTCTAATCTCTCTATACACAGCATGTCAAAGAAGAAACACCAGAAAAACATAAAAACCAAGAAAACCCATGGAAAACCCAACACTGCATGAGGGGTTAAAAAATTATACCTGAAACCCTCCTACACCATACCCATACCACCATAGTGGATTTATGAGAGTATAATGATAGGAAAAATCAGGAAAGATAGAAGGGTTTTCCAATGATTTCCAAAACACCACCACTAGAACCTGTATATTGAAATAGTATAAAGAGGGATGGGAAATCCATTAAAATCACATTGGTATCCTCCAAAAACATGAGAAAGATGTTATGGATGAATGGAAAGTATCTACTAGAAAAAATATTTAAAACCTATAAAATTCATTTCTTAAGGAATTAATTACACTTTTACACCACAAGTTCCATGGAATGTGGATTTTATGCTTTCAAAAACAAAATTTGGTCTATAAAACCATCAAAACAAAAAACATTGATGTACATTTCCCATAATAATATAATTATATAGTTTCATAAAACCTCACTTTAAGGCATAAACTAATTTCCTTCCCAACACTTTTTTTGGAAAAAAAAAATAAGACGATCGAATGCTCATGCCTTAAACCACAATCTTATGATGTTAAACCACTTTCTATGAAATACACTTCCTTATGTTTCATACTTATATCCCTAACTCCACAAAACCACTAAAACCTTAGCAGGACTTCCCTGAAGAATGTCCAATACCACCAAGATACAATGTAATAAGTAGGGAAGGAAAAAACATTACATTTGATAAATCTAAATTGAATATTTCTATTGATAATTAAAACCAAGACTGAATAAAAGGACAGGGTTTCTAGAAAAAAAACCTCATAAAATACCTCTAAAGGATCTATACACACAAAAAATACTACCAAAATCTAAAAAAACCAAACCAAAAACCCAAAAAAACATCCCACACTACCACATCACCAAACAACTACATCACTGCCTCTCACTGGGAACAACACCACAACATCTAAAATTTTCCAAAAACTACCACAAAACAAGATCAACCTCCACATAAACTAATAAAAATATTCCATAACCATCATAGAACAAATCACTAACCAAGTGTATAAATTATGAAATATCATCCTCCATGTAAAGCTACTATCTGTATTGGGTGACACTAACTCACCCGTAACATTTTAATCATGTCATTGTATAACACATTCAGATTTGGATTTTGGACCCCTCCCCTTTTAATATATAATTTTTTATCTCACATCACATTTAAAAATACAAATCACATAAAAAATAGTGTACAAACATTACATCATCATTTAAAAACCAAACATATAAAAGAAAAACTCAAAACATATCTGGGTACTAGGCACATATCTTACTCTATATCTCTCATAATTAATATCCTCAATGCCACCATGCATCTATAATATATAAATAAAGATGATGATTTTTCCTTACAACACCTTCAATCAATAATATATATTTTCACTAGTTCTCTATGAATTTATAATTATTATTTGTATCCAACTCCCATAGTAAATGGCTTGGGATCCATCAAGCAGATTCTGGTGGAGCAAAGGGATATAAAAGATATCACAAATATAGTTTATTCATAGAAGATGTTCTAACTGATAATCCATATCACCAAATCTCCCCAACATCTCAAAGGGTACAATAAATTGAGAATAAATCTTATTTCCCCAGAAAAACATCAACTTCCCAAGTCGATGGGTGACTTCGATGAACACATGGATTCTAACCTTATACTCCAAGGGCCTCCTCCAGCGATTGGTGTAAGACTTATACAATCCCTGCACTACTATCATCCTCCCAAAAATAATATAAACACTTTCTATTGTGGTTTTTACAATATCAGGATCAAGAACTACTCTCTCCCAAACCGTCATCCATCACAACAGATAATGACACAAAAATACATACAAATCCATAAATGGGGCCATAAAAATAGAAGAGTGATAGAAAATGATATAAGGAAACTAAAAAAGTAAAGTTATGTGATCACGATCTATCAGTGTCTATGATGAACTCCCCTAAAACAACCACTAGAATATGTATAGTTCTCTTTATCTTCCCATCCATCTAAGGGTGAAAATAGTGTTAAGGCATAATAGAGTTCCACAAGAGTGATGAAATCCCTTCCATAATTGAGAAGTGAAATAAGTATACCAATATGAAACAATGGACCTCAGGAATCAATAAAAATACACCACATAATCCATATAATTTTGTAAAAATATATGATTCTCATCTCTTTTATCTAAATGAAGTGGAATGATTTCATCAAACAAACCATGATTGATCTGATAATATCACATCTCCCCATGATTATGGTAACCCTATAAAAAATAATATTTATAAATCATCCAATTTCCACATAGGTATATTTATATACTAAAAAAACTTCCCAGATCATGGTGATCTACATTCAGTTGCTGAAAAATCAAACACCCTACCAAAAACTCTTCCACAACCTATTTCATACTAGGCCACCATAAAAGCATCGTCAAGCCATAGTACATCTTAGATAATCTTACGTGTACCACTAATGGTTATCTATGAAATTCATGAATGAATCTCATGCAAATTGATATCATAATAAACAGCTTCTCATGAAAAAAAATTGGTTATTACCAACATCCCACCAACCCTCTAGAGTATCTTCAGGGATAACACAATAACATAAAACATCTTCCACAATGTCTCCCCAATGGGACTCCCACACCAACTACATCATAGATAATTAATTTCGAACCAAAATTAGAAGACTCCTCTATAAACTACATCACATCCCAGAAAATAGCTTACAACTCATCCATTTCCCTCTAAGCATCTCAAGACTTGTGAACCACATCATTCCATGATTTCTTAATCATGTTTGTATCAATGAAATTCCACATTCTTGAGGTGTAGGATATCACATGATCATAATAGAGATAATACTCCCTCTTCCACTTTTTTTATAAATTTATATAACACTATGAAATGATATACCTCAATATATTATTATTAGTGAAGACCCCAAATCACTCTAAAATGAGCTATTTTCAGTATACGTTCATTGTAAATTAAACAACTTTTAACTCTAGATTATAGGAGGCATATTAACCCCCATGCAGACATAAAATTTTAGACCCATATGAAATAAATACCCTTTAATTCAGTAACATGAATCTAATACCAATAGATTATGCAACACATAAACAACAAACAAAACACCATCCTCATGTAACCGAATCAGTGGAGAACTATACAATTTTCTCTTCAGATCACTGAATGTTGCCTAATACTAAACAGCCCTTATAATGTCCTAATAATTCTGGGTTAAAACTATAAATAGGTATGAAATTCATGAGAAGATTGATATTTTCCTTTTTTAATCACCTATAAGTACAAGGAAACTATAATCATATGCAACATTATTTTGTTATTCTCATGAAAAAAATAACTCAAACGTCATTGATTTCACTACCACAACCTGATAAGACATCACATGTATGACGACCCAATGTTTTTCAATGGAAATTACATTCTTATATTTATGTAATAAAATCACATGAAAGAACAACATACTGAACTACAAAGTGATAAGTGACCTTTAAACAAAATTTTGTCACTTCTGTGTTTGGAATTTCAAAAAACAGGCACACACGGCTGTGTTCAAGATGTTTTTTGTAGTCTAATAAAACAAAAATAATTTTTGGTGAAAAGTAACCTACCCTACTGAATAGTAACATATAATTATGAATATTGATATACCCTAATTAATTATAACCTCACCCATGGTGGTATGAAAATAATATTCATGTTTGAAGTATGATATACATGTATTTTAGAATGAGTTAATGAATGTTTTAAAACTGGTTTTGATAATAAATTATTATTTAAATTAAATATTAAAATAATCATATTTAGAAAATTATTTTTGAAAAATAGACTTCATTTTTGGATTCTACACATCGAAAAATGGTTTGGGTGAATTTTAGGGATTTTTCTGAAATACATGAATTTTTTATGAATAGTAGAATCTGATAATTTACAATAAATGCTAAATAATGGATTCACTGAGTCATCGATGATACTCTGCTGATGTAAGACCAATAGCTTCAGGATCACATGATAAAATAACTATTCTTGGTCATGGAATACTTACTATTCCTTGTCTTTGGATGAAATAATAAATTAATAATTATAATATCATTAAATCTCTCCTCTCCTCCACTATAAAAACCCCCTTCACTCCCTCTTCTCTCCACTCCTCTCAAGCTCAAAGCCTTCTCTAAATTCTTCTTAAATATCTCCCCAAGTTCCTCCCCCACGTCCAAAAGCTCTCAGCCTTCTCAAAATACCAAAACCACTCCCCTTAAGAGGTTCTCAAAGGAGGAAGTCTCAAGAGGTAAATTCCTCTTCCCAAATTTCTTCTTTTATTTTATGTTCTTTTATTTTTTATTTTCTTTCCTCACATCCCTTCACCATAATAGTATGATAAATCTAGTAAAATAAATATACTGTAATTTCTTCATGCTAGTGGTATATTTCATTATCTTCTCCCCTTTCCCCACCATTTTATTCAAAAGAAATGAAAGCACCGTTTGAGATGTGCTAATTTGGCACATTCAAGGACAATGGTTTATCAATTTCTATTATTATCATTAATTCTGGTCATGAAACCATTTGTGTTATGGTTGAACCAGATTATTATATATTTAATATATCCTATTTTTGTTACTGTAATCTTTTGGTACAAATGGAATTAAGTTATAATGAAAAACACAATCTTTGTAATCAAATCCACCAACTAACAGAAACGGTCATCACTAAGGTTATATATATAATAATTTGACATCACTCTATGTAATATAATTAAAACTAAAACCATGTAATCTCTTTGATATGAACAAAATAATGTACCTTTAATTCCGGACATCCACTTTCATCTTGCATATAATCCAAACATGAATATCAGTGAACCGATCTTTTAAAGCCATTTAAACAAACGAGCCCGAACAATGAACTTGAACCTTATAACTAATAAAAAAGGATTTGAATGAACTAAAAAGGGTTATAATAAATCAATTACATATATAATAGGTTCTGTAATTTTGAATTAATAATCCTAATTTGTTTATTCAGGTCATTAATAACAAGTGGAGAACACCATCAGATTTGTCGTAAGGGATCCTATCCTTTTCTCTCTTAATCAAGATTGTCCTCTATACTATGACATTATATGTGTAATAGAAAATGATGGGGTATGTTTAAGAACCTCCCCAGTACTTCCTTATGGATTTATAAGTGATGGGAAACCCCATTTCTCTCTCATCAATCCCTCTTGGCCACTCTCGGCACCATGCCGATAAAATCGTAAAGAATTCTACCCGAACCTTCTATGTTATTTCAGGTTGTATTATCTTTATTTCAAAATGGTGTTATATTATATATCTATGTGAGTATAATTAATTTTGGTTATTTGTACAAGATTATTATATAAAAACCCTTTCATAGCATTCTTTCATGAATATACATGATTTTGAAAGATTCCCTCCTTAGAACTTTCCAATAAGCCAACCTGTTTTAAGGGGACTTCCCAGCTTTTTACCCAAATTTAACATGCACTCTATCCAATGTTTTGAAACACCATTGTATTTATAAAAGAAGTATTTTTATTATTAAAACCTTCTTAGTTCAATTCTGGTTTAATATAAAATAATTTCCTCTTTTCTATTTGAAAAGCTCTAGAGTGTTTTCCTTAAAACCGCACAAAAATGTTTTAATGATAATGTTTCTAAAATACATTTCTAATATATATGTTGTCACTTTTATTTGACACCACATACCATGTTATATTCCTATATTACCCTATGAATTTCAATGTATGTTCTAATCCCTTCCTTTCAAGGACACTTTCATGATATACCCATTGGATATGTTTTATGTCATGAGTGTGGTACCCAATTCTTTCCATGGGTAACCTTATGATTATATATGGTTGATTATGTATGATTATTTATGTGGAACGATTATTTATGTGGAAATAATATTCATGAATATTTTGAGATGGGTGCGCCCAAATAGCGCTCCAATGCATTGGGTAAGGATAAGTCTCATGAGATGCGATGTGAAATGGGATTGGTGGTTAGCCTTGACCCGTACTGAAATGGGTAACGAGATTGGAGGTTAGCCTTGACCTATACTAAAGATATGATTTATGATTCTACCACATTTATATGATTCCATGTTTATATGATCTCATGCTTATATTAAATGTTTTTATAATTTTCATGCTTTGGATACCATTATGCCATGCCTCCTCACTCATGTGCTTCAGATGTATCCTTATGTTCATTCCTTTACTGGGATCTTTATCTCATCCCTTTGTTCATGTGTTCCCCAGGGTAACCTATGAAGATGTAAGAGCTCAAAGGAAGTTAGAAGCTCTTTATGGAGATTAAATAAAGACATTTTTTTAGTCCCATGTTTTATGTTATATATACCTAGTCTTCCAAGACACTAGACTTAATGATCCTTGGCTTGTACTCTGATGATTAATTATACATAAAATCATGAAATGTTTTATGTAAAAGGCTTGGGTTTCTATAGTTGGTATCAGAGGATGTTCTAGTTATTTTTGGATATTATGAATAGAGCACCTTAGTGAGAACCATAAAGATGAGACTAAGTATAAGAAAACAGTCCTAAATTTTGGTGAGTATAGAGTAGGTTATTTATCAAGCAAATACATCCTTGTATGGATACGAGCAGGGAGAGGCGGCTCTAGAATAGATGTATCTAAGAGTAAAACCTGAAAACACCACTTTGAGATAGACTTGAACGGGAACTAGTGCACGATAACATGCCTTTCTACACTCTTGGTTATGACACTCTCGGGGGATATGCCTTGGTAGATTCACGAGCTCAGTATAAACCATTATTAAGGGGGAAAAGGCCATAAGAATATAAGTTGATAAATAGATCGAGGATAACCCAGATATAAACCTA
Source organism: Viscum album (assembly GCA_963277665.1). NCBI lineage: Eukaryota > Viridiplantae > Streptophyta > Magnoliopsida > Santalales > Viscaceae > Viscum > Viscum album. Next base: position 810,469,925 of record OY728119.1, on the reverse strand, counting down.
AGGAATCACAAGTTAGAATGTACTTCTTCTTTATAAGTTTATCCTTTAATGATCAAAGTTTCCTTTTTATGCTCAATAGATAAGTACTCATGACCTCTAATTATACATTCCCTTTATTAGTTAATGGAGAGAAAAAGAATAACACATTCCAACAACCAATGTGATAGGAAATGTGATGAATTCCCTAATGACATGCCTGATGTGACATAAGAGGGTGTTCAAAACTTCATGGCAGTACTTGCTCAGCTGGCTTGAGTTATTAATAATAACTTGAATCATGTGGAACATCCCCCTCCTCCAAGGAAAGATCAAGTTGCCATTGAATCCTTCATGTGGAAAAGGCCTCCCAGGTTTAGTGAGTCTTCTGGTCCCCACCTTACAGAACAGTGGATTAACTCCATTGAGAAGATTTTATTTGTCCCCCAGTGCTCGGAAGAAGAGAAATTTGTACTGGAAGTCTATCGTTTTGATGGGGAAGCTGATCATTGGTGCACACGGATCAAGAATATGATGTCCCAAGAAGAAATTGATTCCATAGTTTGGGAGGAATTCAACTGGATGTTTTTCAACAAATATTTTCATCGAACCCTCCATCTCAAGATGGAAATAGAGTTCCTTGGACTCAAGTAGAAGGAAGATGAGTCCATCGGGGTGTATGAAGAAACCACTACAACGCTTTCAAGGAACGCCTCTGGATTTATCATTGAAGGACCCCGGGACACCCTGAGAGGGGAGGGGTGAATCAGGGTGACAACTTTTTCTTTTAATGTGATGGATCTTGTTCCCACATTGGTAGGAACTTGTTGAACCTGTATGATGAATATGATCAGAAAGCAAACATTCACATGCACAGATAAGACACAGCCCTTTTTACTTGGTTCACCACTAAGGGCTACGCCCAAGGAGCATACGTCGACAGGTTGTCGGTTGTACCTAAATCTACTATGCTTCACTAGATGTAGATAACAATTGTTCGGGCACAGTCACTCTGTCGCAGTCTCACTTCCTTTACAAAAGTTCAGGGATAGCTTACTGCGTCCCTTGGGTCACTCCCGTTGACTCCCCCTGGCTCACTGTCGTTGTTGAAGTCTCGCTCAGTTTATAGACGTGAAAGTCTCTTCAATAGATAGACATGAAGGTCTTTGTCTCATGTTCAGTAAGAGACTTTGCTTGCATCAGAGTCCTGAGTTGATGCTCTGTTAAAGTCCAAATTCCATCCACTGATGAATACCCCCTTTTCCGTTGTCCACTGGGAAAACATCCTTTGGAAAGGGCCTTCACAAAGTATCCTACTTCGCAAGGCTCCCAATTTTGCAAAGATCAAACAAGCCTTCATGAAGTCCCTGCCTTTTTGCGAAGCTCAATCGTGAATAACTCTCGTGATGCTCCAGCCTTCGCAATGCTTGGCTATCACGGAGCTCCTGCCTCTTCACGAAGCTCACTAAGCCAACGCGGGGCGCATGCCTTTCGCGGAGCTGGAATATCCGCCACGAAGCTCCTCTTTCGTGAAGCACACTGCCTTCGCGAGAGACCTTTGTGAACTGAGAGCAAAGGACCTTCTCTAAAATTCTATCTACTTCTCTTGAGGGGGTCAGCCTCTATTTATAGGTGATTCTACCAACCCTCGACACTTCCGTGCGAAGTCAGCACCACATCAGCTCAAATTGCGAAGCTCCAAAGTTCCCACCGGAATTCTAACCAAATCGCGAAGCACTTCGGAAATTTTCGGATCGCGGAGCTTGTCATAATCGCGGAGTATCACCATCATCATTCCTTCACACCTTATCCATGAATCTCCCTCGCAAAGCCCTTCACCGTTGTGATGCGCTTCAACTCTGCCATTCGCGAAGCTTTGACGTAATTGCGAAGACTCACCACCTCCATTCTTCTGGTCTTTGCTATTTCCAAACCATGCATCCTCTCTTCGCAAAATTCATGCCTTTTCCATATTTAATTATTATCTTCATGGAAATCCACTTTTCTCAATGCTCAACAACTTCCAGATTTTGGACCCCAAGAATTTGGCAAACACTGGGAAAGGGCGCCTCCTTCAATACTGTTGTCTGCTTGAATGGTATGATCTCTTTGCTGGTACATGATCCGAACTTCCATTGATGATTGACAAAAAACACAAACCATACTCCAAATCATGCATAGAAGACCATGGTTCCAACAATCTCCCCCTTTGGGTTTGTCGGAAATTAGAAAATAAATTCAATTGATCTCCATCAATGTGAAAACCAAAAACGTAGGAATCAACTCCTCCAACACTCTAAGTCTACGTGAGCAATGCTCGGTGTAGAAAACAAGAGAGGAGGCTTGAATTGGGTTCCAATGTTTTCCTTATCATTCTTCTCATTACAGAAGTTGCCTGAATTTATTCCTTTCTCCTTTCTCCCCCATTGACAATAAATCCAAAGACCAGTATTTTTTTTTGCTTGTTTTTTTTTGTTCACGTTCAGCTCAAACCATACTCCCCCTGGATAGTATCTCCCCCATAAACCTACATCACAGCCATAAACAGATTAAAATAGTTATAAAAAATGGGGAGAGGGGAATTTCGGAACCTCCTTATGCAGTAGGAGGTGCTTGAACACCGAGGTTCAACCGATGCTTTTCAAAAACAGCTGCTGACTGTGGTTTCGTCAGGATATCAGCTACTTGCTCATCAGTTCCAACGTGATCCATTCTAATCACCCCTTTCTCAACTTCTTCTTTGATAAAGTGATACCGGATTTCAATATGTTTTGTACGAGAATGCTGAACAGGATTTTTTGTAAGATCAATTGTACTCTTGTTATCATAGTAAATCACCATTGGTTGCTCTACCTCATCACCAATATCTGTTAATTGTTGCTTCATCCATAGCAGTTGAGTGCATGCCTTTGTGGTGGATATATACTCAGCTTCAGCAGTACTAAGAGAAGTACTTTCTTGTTTCTTGCTCAACCAGCCAACACAGTTATTCCCAATAAAGAATGCTCCACCACTAGTGGACTTTCTGTCCACAACATCGCCAGCCCAGTCAGCATCTGAGAATGCTGATAATTCACAGTCCCTTATTGCAGCAAAGTATAAGCCATAATTGTGAGTACCTTGAATATAACTCATGATTCTTTTTACTGCTGCCAAATGTTCCTCCTTTGGATTACTCTGAAATCGGGCTGCAAGACATGTGGCAAAGACAATATCTGGTCATGTCGATGTTAGGTACAGTAGGCTCCCAATGATCGTCTTGTACAGGGTGGGATCTACAGATTTCTCATTCTCATGCTTTCCATGTTTGGTTCCAACTGCAATCAGAGTTAACATTGGTTTGGAGTCTTGCATATTAAACTTCTTCAGCAGCTCTCTTGCATACTTTTTCTAAGATATAAAAGTGTAGTCTTTCCTTTGAGTCACCTACAGTCCCAAGAAATATGTGAGCTCTCCAATCATTCACATTTCAAATTCTTATTTCATATGATTGGAAAATTCATCCACTGATTTTTGCCTACTGCCACCAAATATAATGTCATCTACGTAAACGAGAACCATGAACTGGTCTTTCGGAGAATTCTTCACATAGAGATTTTGATCTACTCCTCCTATTTTTAATTCCAGATTCTTGAGATAAGAATCTAGTCTGTAGTACCACACCCGTGGTGCCTGTTTCAAGCCATAAAGTGCTTTCTTTAGCTTTCAGACCTTTGATTCATCATCACCAAGAAGAAAACCCACTGTTTGTTCAATGTAGACTTCTTCTTCGAGTACACCATTTAAAAATGCTGTCTTGACATCCATTTGATATACTTTATATCCTCTCTGGAGAGCCATGGAAAGGAACAACCTAATTGACTCCAGTCTAGCCACTGGAGCAAAGGTTTCTTCAACATCAACACCTTCAATCTGGGAATACCCTTTACATACCAGTCGAGCCTTGTTTCTAATAACACTTCCATGCTCATCAAACTTGTTCTTGAATATCCATTTTGTTCCAATCACATTGTGACCTTTGGGTCTCTGGACAAGATCCCATGTCTAATTATTGTCAATCTGATCTAACTCTTCATTCATGGATTTCACTCAGGATTCATCCTTTGCAGCTTCTTCAAATTAGGATGGCTCCACAACTAACAGAAATGCAGAAGGTGTGTGATTCCTCATCCTCCTTGTCTGTGTGGGTGCATTCATGTCTCCAATTATGTTAGATGGATCAATCTTTGATCTTCGATTTCTCCTGTGAGGTTTAGTCGCATTCTTGCCATCCAAGATTTCCTCTTCTGATTCTTCATCTAAGTCAACATCATGATGTGACTGCTGAGTGTTTTGAACAACTTCCTCTATTTATGCATTTGTATTTTCTTCCCATTCACTTTCTTCCTGACTTTCTATCACATCAGCATATGACGTCCTTGAAGCATTTGTACTTTTCTCTTAAATTATCTTAACATCACTGCTTTCCACAATCCTTCCTAAACACTCGTTGAAACACTTGTAGGCTTTGCTGTTCAATGAGTAACCGAGGAAAATTCCTTCATCTGCATTGTCGCCATATTTCCCTTGATTTCCTTCTTTGTTCCTGATAAAGCATTAACTTCCAAAGACACAAAATTATTTTAAATAAGGCTTCCATCCATGCCACAATTCATATGGTATCTTCGTCTCACCCATATAAAGTCTCATTCGATTCTGAATGTACACTGCATCTTGAACAACCTCTTTCGAGTAATGTCGTGGAATACGACTCTCAATCAGCATAGTTCGTGCCATGTTGTTCACTTGTCGATTCCGACGTTCAACAACTCCATTTTGTTGTGGAGTTCTCACAGCAGATACCTCATGCTGTATCCCATGATTCTCTAGATAATATTCAAATTCAATGGTTGTGTATTCTCCTCCATTTCCAGATCGCAATACTTTGATTGTTCATCCAGTATCATTCTCGGTGATTCACCGATATGTTTTCATGCAGTCAAGGACTTGTCGTTTCCTGTGAATGACCATCACACAAGCCATTCTACTGTAATAATATATGAAAAGGACAAAGTAACTTTCTCCACAAGTTCCGGAAACATTTATCGGCCCACATACATCAGTATGAATCAGATCAAGAAGGTGAGATTCCCTTTTCTTCTTTGGCCGATATGAACTGCAGACCAGCTTCCCACGAATGCAAGCATCCTAAGATTTTTCACGCTCATCCTTCAGGTTGGGAATGTCCATGACAATTCTAAATTTTGATATTTTCTCCATGTCTTGTTGATTGATATGTCCCAGTCTCCGATTCCACAAATTGTTTTCTTCTTCAACAGTCATGTAACATACATTTTCTTCACTATCAACCTGATACAAGTTGTGTTCTGTTCTGCACCCCTTCATAAGTGAATTGCTTGTCTTTCCCTTGATAGTGCAACCTTTCTGATTAAAAGTAAATATAAGTCCTCAGTCACAGAGTTGACTCACACTGAGGAGATTATGACGTAGGCCATCTACGTAAAGGACTTCAGTCTTCTTTAGTTCTCCATTAGCTAACTCGGTACTTCCACCCCCTTTGATTTTCAGAGCCCCATCATTACCAAATCATACTGTACCATCAACCGTCCTTTTGATATCCATTAGAAGGCCCGCATTACCTGTCATATTAGATGAACAACCGTTATCCAGAATCCAGGTACTTTTGTTCTTTGTAGCATTGAGGGCCACCTCTGCAAGGTTGGATTTCTCAATCTTCTTTATTTCCTTCCATGAGACATTTGATTGAGTATATAGTACTGATGGCCTTTCAGTTATCTCTTCCACATACCCAGGTTCTTCATAGTCAAAATCTTCTTCGGGAGGAGAAAACCTGTTTGAAAGAGCAACACTATCTTGCTGATGAGACTTGACTTGTCTTGAACTTCGGTATGAGGTGTCCATGTCCCTACTCTGCCTGCAATTAGTAGCCTTATGACCAAAGTTAGAACAACAAAAACAATATCCATAGAAATTGTTTCTTCTATACAAATTAGGATATGAATTTGTTCTCCTTTGTTGAACTTATATATCTTCTCCATTCAGATAGATTCTTGCCTCTTCACAATAAGACATGGTATGGCCCAGATAGCCACAGAACTAACACTCCATGAGGGGAAATGTCTTCTCACATGAATTTCTCCTCATACCTTCTTCCTTGGGAGAAAAGTTAGGATGTCTGTCATTTCTGAATGTTTGAGGATAATTTTCAGTTCTCCTTCTAGTTTTGGTTGAGGGTTCCTTTTTCAGCACTTTAGGCAACGTTTCTACATGTTCACCTTTCATCTTATCTTTGTTTTAAATCTTTTCACTTCTAGCAATTGATTTCTCAGCCTCACAGCCAATTCCGCTCTTTCCCATGCAAGCAGGTCTTTGATTACTCAAGATTTTTCCAACCCCATCTGAACCACACTTGGCTCTTGCTAGTAATTCTGCATCTGAGAATCTTCCAAACTATATTTTCTTCCTCGATTCTTTTGTAATTGATTCAGTCTCAAGTTTACTCCTTAGAGTAACAACTTCCTCCTCAAGACCCTCAGCAGTCTTGGATTTTTCATCTAGTCTGGAGGTGATTTCATTGATGACCTTTGCTTGCTCTTCAATTCTCAGCTTCAGATCTACTACATCATCATTGCTTTCAATTATTTTAGACTGAACATTCACAAATTCTTCCAGTCATTCAACTTCATCTTCAAGTTGATCAACGTATTCAGCTTATTCTTCTACAATAGATTTCCACTTTTTGCAGCTCTTGCATTTAATCTTAGGCTTATTAACCGCATCCTTAAGTTGCATCTCGGGATCTACACAAGTTGTCAATTGTTTTTCTCCACCAGTATCTTCTGACTATTCAACAGTGGCCATCATGGAAGCATGGTTCCCAGTTTTGAATTCTGGTTCTTCTTCATCACAGAATTCATTATCATCTTCTTCCTCTTCACAGACAAAACTCTTCCTTTGCATTTTCTTTCCAGATTTGAAGTCTCCCTTTTTGAATAACCTTATTCGAGGCTTCTTGAAGCATTCATCTTCACTATATTCATCATTGATCTTTCTTAAGAACTGAGAGGCAATGTGCCCAACTTTTCCACAATGAAAACATGCAAGAGGTAACTTCCCTTTGAATTTCCCTTTCCCCTTATAGAACATCATTGCAATGAGAGAAAGAATTTCTTTTTCTTCTTCATCTTCACCACTACTATCTTTTGATATTTTCAGTTTATCCATGGCCTTGAATTCCATTTCCTTTCTCACACGAGTCGTAGCATCTTCTGTTTTGACTCTCATTTCATATGCTACCAAGCTACTAAGTAGATCATCCAGAGAAAGTTTTGAAAGATCTCTTTCCTCAAGGGCTGACACCTTTGCATTGTACAGAGGTAGAAGTCTTCTTAATATTTTCTTTACAATAGCAATGTCTTTTATTTCTTCACCTAGACCCCGAATTTCTCCAACCACTTTAGAAATTCGATTGAAGAAAGAGTCTACATTCTCGTCTGGATGCATCTTCAGATCATCAAACCGATTGTGCAGCACTTGTAGTTTCACCTCCTTCACATTTCTATCTCCTTCAAAAATATTCTCGAGTTTATCCCACATGGATTTTGTTGAGGTAAAATTCATCAACTTTAGGTAGATCTGATCAGAAAGGGCTACAGTAAGTGCATTTTGTGCTTTAGCATCTGCATCAAGAATTTTCCTGTATGTTTCAGTCATAGCCAGACCTTTTGGGTCAGTGACTTGTATTCCTTGCACAGTAGAAAAGAGAACTTCCATTACAAGAGATCTTAGATGAGATCTCATTATGTTCTTCCAGATCTAGAAATTACTTCCATCGAAGTGAGGGACTCCCCTAACATTGACTGCATTCTCCATGATGATAAAGGATAGATTCAACACTAGTAAACTCCCTCTGATACCACTTGAAGGACCCTGGGACACCCTGAGAGGGGAGGGGTGAATTAGGGTGACAACTTTTTCTTTTAATGCGATGGATCTTGTTCCCATGTTGGTAGGAAATTGTTGAACCTGTTTGATGAATATGATCAGAAATAAATCATTCACATGCATAGAGAAGACACAACCCTTTTTACTTGGTTCACCACTAAGGGCTACATCCAAGGAGCATACGCCGACAGGTTGTCGGTCGTACCTAAATCCACTATGTTTTACTAGCTGTAGATAAAAATTGTTCGGGCACATTCACTCTGTCCCAGGCTCACTGCCTTTACAAAAGTTCAGGGATAGCTTACTACATCCCTCGGGTCACTCCCATTGACTCCCCCTGGCTCACTTCCATTGGTGAAGTCTCACTCAGTTTATAGACGTGAAGGTCCCTTCAATAGATAGACATGAAGGTCTTTTTCTCATGTTCAGCATGAGACTTTTCTTGCATCAGAGTCCTGAGTTGATGCTCTATTAAAGTCCAAATTCCATCCACTGATGAATACCCCCTTTTCTGTTGTCCACTGGGAAGACAACCTTTATAAAGGTCCTTCACAAATTATCCTACTTCGCAAGGCTCCCAATTTTTCAAAGATCAAACAAGCCTTCACAGAGTCCCTACCTTTTCACGAAGCTCAATCCTGAAGCACTCTCGCAATGCTCCAGCCTTCGAAATTCTTGGCTATCGCGGAGCTCCTGCCTCTTCGCGAAGCACACTGAGCCCACACGGGGCGCACGCCTTTCATGGAGCTAGAATAGCCGACGTGAAGCTCCTCTTTCACGAAGCACACTGCCTTCACGAGAGACCTTTGCGAACCGAGAGAAAATGAAATTCTCTGAAATTCTCTCTACTTCTCTTGAGGGGGTCGGCCTCTATTTATAGGCGATTCCACCGACCCTCGACCCTTCTACGCAAAGTCAGCACCACGTCAGCTCAAATCACGAAGCTCCTAAGTTCCCGCCGGAATTCTGTCCAAATCGCGAAGCACTTCGGCAATATTCGGATCACGGACCTCGTCGTAATCGCGGAGTATCGCCGTCATCATTCCTTTGTGTCTTCGCCTCGAAGCTCCCTCGGAAAGCCCTTCATCGCCGCGATGCGCTTCAACTTTGTCGTTCGCGAAGCTTTGACGTAATCGTGAAGACTCACCGCCTCCATTCTTCTGGTCTTCACGATTTCCAAACCATGCATCCTCTCTTCACGAAATTCATGACTTTGACATATTTAATTATTATCTTCATGGAAATCCACTTTTTGAGATGCTCAACAACTTCCAGATTTTGGACCCAAAAAATTTGGCAAACACTGGGAAACGGCGCCACCTTCAATACTATTGTCTGCTTGAACGGTATGATCTCTTTGTTGGTACAAGATCCGAAAATACATTGATGATAGAAAAAAAACATAAAACATACTCTAAATCATGCATATAAGACCATGGTTCCAACAATCATAAACACCAAAAGCAAGGTGGATCGCTTCTTTAGCGGACTAAAGCTGAGTCTATAAAAAGTGTTGGCAATTTGAGACTTCGACAACTATGATGATATTCTTTGTTGTACCCTCAAGGTTGAAATGGAGATTGGAGACTATCAGTGGTCTCAAGGTTCTAGTGAAACGAAGTGGAAAATAGAGAACAACATGGGTGGTTCATCATTAAAATACCATGATGGAAAGAAGCCTCACTTTCCCCTTTGTAAGAATTGTGGGAGGAAGCATCTTGGTGACTATCTCAAGGGAACCAGGAATTGCTTCAAATGCATAATGTTTGGTCATCTAGCCAAGAACTTCCGAAGGGATATGAAAAATCCCGCTAATGTGGAAGAAGAATGGAAGGTTCAGATAAACACTTAGCCGGCAGTGCAGTGTTTTAACTGCAAGGAGCTTGGGCATTATGCGAACAATTGCCCTAAGACGAGGGTTGTTGGAGGCAATCAGCAACAACCTATAAGGAAAAAAGGATGGTATTATGTAATTACTACTGCTGAGGTGGAGCCGGAAAACGATGTGGTGACATGTACACTTGTTATTAATTCAAGATTAGTGAACGTACTATTTTATTCTAGTTCTATACATTCTTTCATATCTTTCAAGTTTAGTATAACTATTCAAACACCACCTCATAATTTGGAGGAAAAGTTATCTGTGAGAATAAAGAATGGGGAAATTATTTCATCCAAGGTTTATAACTCCTCCCCAGTTAATGTTTGTGGACTGAACCTCCCAGCAAATATTTTCATACTTCCTTTAGTATAGTTTGAAGCTATCTTGGGAATGGATTGGCTATCTTTGTACAGGGCCAACATCAACTGTCGGGAAAGGGAGATTAATCTTAACATCCCGAAGCATCCTCTGATTCATTAAAAGTTCAAGGAGGAATATGAGACTCCTTTAGAATCTTTGTCTCAGGTTTGGATATTTCTTCCTTATGAGCATGCATACCTAGCTCTAATTATTGAGACAAAGGAGATAAGCATTCTTGAAGACATGCCCATCATGAGGGATTACACTGATGTATTCCCTGAAGAGTTTCTTGGCCTTCCTCCTGACCGAGAGGTTGAGTTCTCAATTGAACTTATCCCTGGATCTCTTCGAATCACAAAGACACCTTACAGAATGGCCACTGTAGAGCTGGAAGAGCTAAATAAGTAGTTACATGAGAATATGGAGAAGGGTTTTATATTCCAGAGTACTTCACCGTGGGGTGCTCCAGTCCTCTTCGTTGAGAAGAATGATGGATCAATGCACCACTGCATTGATTATCATGAGCTCAATAAAATCACTATAAAGAACAAGTATCCCATTACATGGATAGATGACTTGTTCGATCAGCTTTGTGGGGTTAGTTATATTTCTAAGGTGGACCTTAGGTCAGGATACCACCAAATAAAGGTGAGGAAGGAAGATATTCCCAAGATTGCCTTTCGAATGAGGTATGGACACTATGAGTTCATAGTGATTCCCTTTGGACTAAATAATGCTCCATAAATTTTCATGGATTTAATGAATAGAGTCTTTAGAGATTACCTCGACAATTTTTTGGTGGTCTTTATTGATGATATTCTGATATACTCCAAGAGAAAGGAGTAACATGAGGAGCATTTGGAAATTGTGTTAAAGACTTTGCAATTGGATAAGTTGTATGAAAAGTATAGTAAATGTGAGTTCTCGATGGAGGAAGTATCATTATTGGGGAGTGTTATCACTAGGAAAGGGATATCTATGGACCCTTCCAAGATGAAGGAAATTGAAGAGTGGCTGAGGCCAACTTCTGTAACAGAGATCTGCATCTTTTTAGGTCTAGCTTGGTATTATTGACGATTCATGAAGAAATCTTCACGATTGTCAAAACCAATGACCAAGATGACACGGAAGGTAGTAAAGTTCGTCTGGACACAGGAATGTGAAGACTATTTCAAGGAGTTGAAAAAAAGGCATATCACTGCATCGGTACTCACACTCCCTTCAAGTGGATAACTCTTCGTGGTTTATAGTGATGCTTCTAAGAAAGGTTTAGGCTGTGTGATAATGCAAAATAATAAAGTGATAGCCTATGCCTCAAGGATGCTGAAAATCCATGAGCAAAACTATCCCATACATAATCTGGAGTTGGTGGCTGTGATGTTTGCATTGAAAATCTGACGGAATTATCTCTATGGGGAAAATGTGAGATATTTACTGACCAAAAGATTCTCAAAAATATATTTACACAAAAAGAGGTTAATATGCACCAACGAAGATGGTTAGATCTCATCAAGGATTATGACTGCTCAATCCTATACTATCTTGGTAAGGCAAACAAGGTGGCAGATGCTCTAAGAAGAAAGGATCTTGCATCTTTATCAATAATGAGAATTGAAAAGAATCTGATCTTCTAAGATTTGCATTGTATGGACATGTGAATCATTAAGGGTGAAACATCATCAATCCATTCTCAAATGATTTCTCAACCATCCCTCACGGGGAAAATAATGCTTTCTCAAAGAAAGGATGTAGAAATTCAGAAAAGGGAGGAAGCTGTTAAAAATGGGAAATCCTCCGATTTCAAAATTGATGAGAAATGAGTCGTAAGATTTGGGACACGATTATGTGTACCATATGATCCAGGGATAAAGAAGGATCTATTAAATGATGAACATAGCTCGACCTTCTCTATCCATCCTGGGAGTACCAAAATGTATTATAATATACAAGAACACTTCTGGGGGGATAACATGAAGAAGGAGATTGCAGAATATATATTAAGGTGATTGGTATGTTAGAAAGTTAAAGCTGAGAAATGAAAGTCCAAAAGTATGATGAAACCATTGCCTATACCCATGTGGAAATGGGAAAATGTTATTATGGACTTTGTCACGGGTCTCCCGAAGACGTCGAAGGGAAATAATGCGTTATGGGTTATGGTTGACCAACTCACCAAGAAATCCCATTTCATCACTATTCGGGAAGATATATCGCTTGAAAAACTTCCAAAGATATATGTGAATGAAGTGGTGAGACTACATGAAGTTTCACTCTCAATTGTATCTGACCACGATCCAAGGTTCACATCTAAATTCTGGACGAGTCTCCAACATTCTTGGAGTACTGAATTAAATTTCAGCACGGCCTATCACCCCCAAACTGATGGACAATATGAAAGTACTATTCAGACACTTGAAGATATGCTAAGAGCCTACTCTCTTGAATTAAAAGGTGGTTGGGATCAGCATCTCTCATTGGTTGAGTTCTTATACAACAATAACTTCCACTCGAGTGTTCAGATGGCTCCATATGAAGTTATATATGGAAAACGATGTATAACTCCAACCTGTTGGGATGAAGTTGGAGAAAGAAATCTACTTGGACCCGATCTTGTTCAAAAAATGACAGAGAAGGTTCAAGTCATCAAGAAACACATCAAAACTGCTCAAAATCAGAAAAAGAGCTATACTGACAACCGTAGAAGGGACTTGGAGTTTGATGTTGGAGATAAAGTCTTCCTTCAAATATCTCCATGGAACAGAGTCATGTGATTCAGGAAGAAAGGGATGATAAGCCCAAGGTATATTGGCCCCTTTGAGATCCTTGACCGCATAGGATTCATGGCCTATCGGCTTGCACTTCTACCGAATATGGATCGATTTCAGGATTTTTTCCATGTATCACTCTTGAGGAAGTACATACATGATCCCTCACATGTACTAAACTTAGAGGTGGTGTAGCTGGAAGTTGATCTCTCCTATGAGGAGCAGCCAATAAAGATTCTGGATTAGAGAGATAACATTCTACGCAACAAGAAAACCCATCTTGTCAAAGTGTTGTGGAGGAACCATAAGTTTGAGGAAGCAGCATGGGAATTGGGGGAGGTAATGAAGGAAAAGTACCCGCACCTGTTTTTGGCTTAGTATGAAAAACGAAATTTCGAGGGCGAAATTTCCTAAGGGGGGAAGAATGTAACGACCCAAAGTTTTTCAATGGAAATTACCTTCTTATATTTATGTAACAAAATCATATGAAAGCACAATATAAGGAGTTACTAAGTGATAAGTTACCTTTAAACATAATTTTGTCACTTCGGTGTTTGGAATTTCGAAAATCTAGCATACACGGTTGTGTTCAAGATGTTTTTTGGAGTCTAATAAAACAAAAATAATTTTTGGTGAATAGTAACCTACCCTTATGAATAGTAACATACCCTTATGAATAGTGATATATCCTATTGAATATTAACCTCACCCATGGTGGTATAAAAATAATATTCAAGTTGGAAGTACAATATACCTATATTTTAGAAAGAGTTAATGAATGTTTGAAAACTGGTTTTGATAATAAATTATTATTTTAATTAAATATTAAAATAATCATATTTAGAAAATTATTTTTAAAAAATGGAATTCAATTTTGGATTCTACGCGTCAAAAAATTGTTAGGGTGAATTTTTGAGATTTTTCTGAAGTACTTGAATTTTTGATGAATAGTAGAATCTGATAATTTACAGTAAATGCTAAATAATGGATTAATAGAGTCATTGATGATGCTCTACCGATGTAAGCCCACTTGGTTCAGTATCACATGATACAATCACTATTCTTGGTCATGTAATACTTATTATTCCTTGTCTTGGGAAGAAATTATAAATTAATGATTATAATATCATGAAATCCCTCCTCTCCTCCACTATAAAAACCTCATTCACTCCCTCTTCTCTCCACTCCTCTAAATCTCCAAGACTTCTCTAAATTATTCCCAAATCTCTCCCCAAGGTCCTCCCCCACTTCCAAAAGCTCTTATCCTCCTCAAAATACCAAAACCTCTCCCCTTAAGAGGTTCTCAAAGGAGGAAGTCTCAAGAGGTAAATTCCTCTTCCCAAATTTCTTCTTTTCTTTTAAGTTCTTTTCTTTTTTATTTTCTTTCCTCGCCTCCCTTCACCATAATAGTATGATAAATATAGTAACAAACATATATTTTAATTTCTTCACTCTAGTGGTATATTTCATTATCTTCTCCCCTTTCCCCAACATTTTATTTGAAATAAATGAAAGCACCATTTGAGATGTGCTAATTTAGCACATTCAAAGACAACGGTTTATCAATTTCTATTATTATCTTTAATTGTGGTAATGAAACCATTTGTGTTATGATTGAACCAGATTATTATATATGTAATATATACTATTTTTGGTTCTGTAATATTTTGGTTCAAATGTTATTAAGTTATAATGAAAAACACATTCTTTGTAATCAAATAAATCGATTAACAAAAACGGTTGTCAATAAGGTTATATATATAATAATTCGACATCACTATAAGTAACAAAATTAAAATTAAAACCATTTAATATCCTGTATATTAACTAAATAATGTAACTTTAATTCTGGACAACAACTTTCATCTTGCATATAATCCAAACTTGAATATTAGTGAACCAATCTTTTAAAGCCATGTAAACAAACGAGCCTGAAATATGAAATTGAACCTTATAACTAATAAAAAAGGATATGAATGAACTAAAAAGGGTGATAATAAATAAATTACATATAGAAGAGGTTCTGAGATTATGAATTAATAATCTTGATTTGTTTATTAAGGTCATTAATAACAAGTGGAGAACACCATCAGATTTGATGTAAGGGATCCTATCATTTTCTCTCTTAATCAAGATTGTCCCCTATACTATGCCTTTATATGTGTACTAGAAAATGATGGGGTATGTTTAATAACCTCCCCCATACTTACTTCTAGATTTATAAGTTATTAGAAACCTCATTTCTCTCTCATCAATCCCTCTTGGTCACACCTGACACCATGCCGATAAAATCGTAACAAATTCTACCCGAACCATTTTTGTTCTTTCGGGTTGCCTTATCTTTATTTCATAATGGTGTTATCTTATCTATATATGTGAGTATTATTACTTCTGGTTATTGGTACAAGATTCTTATATCAAGACCTTTTCACCACATTCTTTCGGGGATATACATGATTTTGAAAGATTCCCTCCTTAGAACTTTCCAATAAGCCAACCTGTTTTAAGGGGACTTCCCAAATTTTTACCCAAATTTCAAGTGCACTATATCCTATGTTTTAAAACACCATTGTATTTATAAAATCAGTATTTTTATAATGAAAAACGTTTTGGTTCAACTCTGGTTTTATATAAAATAATGTCCTCTTTTCTATTTGAAAATCTCTATAGTGTTTTCCTTAAAACCACAAAAAAATGTTTTAATGCTAATGTTTCTAAAATACATTTCTTTTATATATTTTGTTTCTTATATTTGACACCAACTACCATGTTATATTCATATTTGACCCTTTGAATGTCTATTTTGGTTCTAATCCCTTCCTTTCAAGGACACTTCCGTGATACGCCCGATAGATATGTTTTATGTCATGATTGTGGTACCCAATTTATTTTATGGGTAACCTTATGGTTATGTATGGTTGATTATGTATGATTATTTATGTGTAATAATTATTTATGTGTCAATATTAGTTATGTGGAAAGAATATTCATGAATATGTTCAGATGGGTGTGCCCAGATAGCGCTCCAATGCATTGGGTAAGGATAAGTCTCATGAGATTCGATGTGAAACGGGATTGGCGATTAGCCTTGACCCGTACTGAAATGGGAAACAGGATTGGCGGTTAGACTGGACCCGTACTAAAGATATGATTTATGGTTCTGCCAAATTTATATGATTCTATGTTTATAAGATCCCATGCTTATATTAAATGATTTTATAAGTTTCAGGCTTTGGATACCATTATGTCATGCCTCCTAACTCATGTACTTCAGATGTATCCTTATGTTCTTTCCTTTACTGGGCTCTTTAGCTCATCCCTTTGTTCATGTGTTCCCCAGGGTACCCTATGCAGATGTAGGATCTCAAAGAAAGTTATAAGGTCTATATGGAGATTAAATAAATATGTTTTTTAGTCCCATGTTTTATGTTATATGTACCTAGTTTTCCAAGACACTAGACTTAACGTTACTTGGCTTGTACTCTGATGATTAATTATGCTTAAAATCATGAAATGTTTTATATAAAAGTCTTGGGTCGCTATAACATGCCTAAGGTAATTCTTATTTTCTATCCCAAACATACCCATGTAAAATATTACATCAATTTTTATTGTCAAATAACTAAAAAAACATCGGTGAGATGATAAGAATTCTCCACCTTTGAAATTTAGTAGAAGAAGATGCCATTGATGAATTATACTACCAACTAGTTAATGAACTTAGAGAATAGATAGTTCATGAGTCTAATGATCATAACTAGTGCGTTCATGACACAAAATTATATGACCACAAAGTAAAAGTTCCCATACCTATATTTGAATGAAATCATTGGGATATCACCCTTTTTTACCATCTATTGGTGATACCAACACCATAGATCAATCTTAGAAAACAAAATCTCCCCCTTCAACTAGTAAAAAATATCATAATCACATAAATGATGTTAACAAATCTTGATCATCACCAAATTTAACTTCTAGTATTCTAAAATAGACTCAGACTACCATCCTTGTTCTTAGAGAATAACAGGGGACCACCACAAATCGATACATTGGGCCAAACAATCCCTTATGCATTAGATAATTTATCTAAATCCTCATCTCCTGCATGTATAAATGGGTTTTCTAATAACAAATTATGATAATCATAGAATAATTTGGAACTAAGTATATAAGGACCTTGACATCACAGCAAGGGGTTAGTATCACAACTAAATTGAGAAACACATAAAAAACTCCCCAACAACATTTGGAACCACTACTATCAATGATTATATTGATTCTATAGACACATAATCCCCCAATTAAATAAGAAGATCCACATGCCTATTGAATAAGTAGAAACTCACCTCACCAATAAAAACCACATGTTTTCCATCCACATCCAAGAACACAATTCTTCCACAGAAATCATTGCCAAAACCACACAAAAAACAACATTTCTATGAGGAGGATGAAAACATATAGATATGTCTGAAGAAAGAAAATTTCTCAATCAGACTGATGTTTCCCCATAATCATGCTACAACACCAAATCCCATCAAAAAAATTAGTCGATCCTCTAACTGGTATAGTTAACTCCAGGGGCACAAGAATCCTCTCTATATCATGTCCCGGAGCATAGACTAGAGTGGATAATGAATGAGGAACACATCCACAAACACACTAAGGTGGAGCTCCATGAATATGAGGATCAATTTTAGGTCAACCCCTTCCTACTCCATCCCCCTTGAATAGATCATAAACCCACAACCACTACTGATAAAACAACCTTGTTGCAACTTCAATTGAGTTTGACACTGAACCTAACCACCTCCACCAAATTGAGCTAAGGGAAAAAATGGGAACTATTTCATTTAATGAACATGAAACCCAAAAAAATAAATGATATTAAAAATACACTAATAAGAGCAAGAAAAAAACCATCCTTATACATCCATAATAGAATCTTCTTAGCTCAAAACATTACTTTTTGGAACCTTCAATGCCCCAGTTACTGATACTGGCTATTGATAACCATTCTCCTTGAGGAAACCTTCTAGATTCCCTATCATGATAAACCTCCTTGTGAGTGTATTTTATCAATAACCTCCTACATCTTATGAACCTCCATGGGAATCAAAAGGGGAGCAACTGCATATTATATAGAATTATAGAGGGCCTCCTCAAGATGCGTCACTCAGGACTCATCCTCAATAAAATGTTTTATGTGAAACACAAGTGGTCCTTAAAACTAATAATACTCTCCCATACTGACATGATCCAATGTGGAAGAGAGAAAACTCCAACAGCTTTACTATATTCATGTTTGATATATAGAACCCTATTTAAGACTCCTTATTAAATTTGGACCATTAAACATAAACCTCCCACCACTTTTAAAAATATAGTGTTTACCACTGATATTATTTTTCTATCATCCAATTGACTACATGTAGGACCCAGTTCCCAAGTGGGTCCCAGATAAAACTAATAGTGATCCCAAGATTCTCTTCCAAATCTCTATATCAATATCTTAAACACAACCCTTGTACTTCCCCAAATCTACCACTAAAAAGAGAAAAAAACCCAATGACAGGCCTCAGAATCCAACACCTAATAAACCCTACTATGATAAAACAAATCATATTGTTGAACCTCTATTCCAAAATGACATGCAGATGAAATTTGAGGGTCATCACAGAGAGGGAAGGAAATACATCATAATCCAATAGTATGCATTTTTATTAAGATTAATTTTATTCAATTTATGCCTTTCTCAAAATTCCCAAAAACAAAACCAACCAATTCAAACAAGAACACAATTCATGTAAATTAAAGTACATCTCCTAGGTCTCTACCTTGAAAACTCAATCACCACACCAGGTTGTTGAATATGCTCATATTTCATGTACTGCATCATGGGGGGTCCCATTTCCAAGACTATCTCCTTGGCCAATTTCATGTACCAATGTCAGGTGGCACTATTTCCATGTCAACCCATGAAAGACTTATTGTGCTTAACTGCTTCAACATATCCATCATCTAATATTATTTGATACTAGTCTATTAGGACCATGTCCCACCAAATACACAATAACGAAGGGATATAGATAATGACCCCTGAAGCATGCCTCTAGTAGGGATTTGGTTGGATACTAGCACTGAAGGTATAATTTTTGGCATTACACTCTATGATTATAATAGGATCGGGAGAGAATATTATCAACCATAAGAAAATCCACAATATAATGTACAAAATAAATTCAAAAACTTCCCACAATGCATGTATAAATGACACATGTATAGATAAAAGTCTCTAAAATAAATAACCAAAGCTTAAGATAATGTAGTTACAGTACAATGACATAAAGTTATGAGTTAATAAATTACAACAAAATGCATTTAATCCTTTTGGTTACCATAATTAAATTTATATATAGGATGAAAATATAAGTATATTATGTAGGAAAGATAAATTTCTTAATGAACAAGTATAAAGATCAATCTAATTCACTCATGGAAAATAAATAGAATCCAAAAAAAACTAAATAGATCAACTAACTAATCCCATCATCATAAGGAATTTCACCCCAAATAATGCAGGACAAGTATAATATCATAATATGAATTATATTTATAAAAGGGTTCCCATAACCCCATCCTATTTTTTCCACTCTCATACCTCTAATCCATATGTCATTGTGCTCCCATATCTTTGATATAACACATCTCTCTCCCCCACTACATGGTCATCACACCTCATCTCACTTGAAAGCACCTTTTCCATCATACCACAACCTTATCTAAAGAGTGAAATTTTTACTTCAAGACATCACAACCCATGTATGTCAACTTTACCTAGAATAGGGAAATAAATAATAGGTACATGACCATCCATACTCATCGCCAGGATGTAAGAAAAACACCCCAATAAAAATATATGGGGTCTAGCACATAGTGTTCAACATGGGTGTGGTGAATATAGGTATTCAAAAAGAACATTCAATGTATATACAATATCCACACACAAGCCCATACTATTGTTCACCACACATAAATAACTAACTAAAAACATCACCACATTCACTACAACCCATAAATTCACTACACCACACAAGACACAAAAAATATTTCACATTTACTTAAAAATATATTATCTACCCCTTTAATTTCAATATTTAACACCATACATGTTTAACCACACATCTAATTTTCAATTAATTTATTATCATATCTATTTCATTAGCAAAACCAACCAATTCCAATTAACATTAAATGTCATCATTTAATTACAAAACTACCTAGGCATCTAGAAAAACTCCACACAACACAAAAGGAAAACAAACCATCCTTAGTGTCAGGACAATCAACCCCACATCACAACAACTTTCTTAGAGATTTCAAAACCACAAATCACCACCCTATGTCTTGGATGCATAATAATAACATATGATCACCTCCCTACAACATAGTTACATCTCAACGCACAAAAAATCACCACCCCAAACCACTTTTACAAAATAAGAAACACACATAACGTTTCTTATATTTAACAAGGTTTTCTTTACCCAAATTCCACTTATTTGTTTAGGTAATTCTTATATAAGACATAATCCAAGGGAAAATTTTCATTTTTCAAATATAACTAGTCATTGAATTTAAATTTTAGGGTGATATCAGAAAAACACAATAAAAAATAGTTCCCCAAATTATTATCTAAAACATAAAAATCCCACAAATTTAAAAAAATTATATTTATTCATAAAATCAAAACATCAATAATAATATCAATGTAGTAAAAATAAGTGATTCAGACACCTTTCCCTTAAATTTCCTATAAAATGATTAATTAATTTCATTTAGCCAGTGAAAACTATTTTCCCAAATATAAAAAATAGAAAACCCCTCTCACAAGATACACAATAAATAGAAATGGGGTATTACATACCTCAAAGGAATATTTGTGATCTCGCAATGTACAACAGAGTGAAGAAAAAGTATGCAAACCACAGCATCACAAAACCCCATATCAACATACTCTGTATTAAGGGTTATCATAAATGTTTCCATAATCTCTTCATAGACCAAAAATACATCATTGAAGTATATTAATAAGATCTGAGTGAGAGAAAACAATAATAAAAGAAAGAATGTCTTATCACGAATTTTTTAAAAACCATCAGTAGAACCCATAGATTAAAGTAGGAAAATATTGGAGTAAAATTGTTTCAAAATCATTTATGTTTACTCAAAAATGATAGATTGTGGAAACAAGTGAATGAAAATATTCTTCCATAAAAAAACTTAAAACTTGTAAGCTGTCTATATTATGTGGTAAGATAATTTTTTATTATGAAATTTAAAAAGTCCATGGATTTTAAACCATAAATACCCCCCATTTTCACCATAATCACTTAAAACAATTAGAAACCCCCAAAAACCTATGGCATAGGGATCAAATTATCATAGACCATAAATCCCCATATTGTGGTGTAAAACTATTTCACACCCAACCCCTCACTGAACACAACCTATAAGAAGACTTTCTTATCAAGTCTCAAATTGTAGGATTATGAAAAGAACCCACTTTTTCTGTAGTAAAACTCCATGCTGCTATATGCATGCAGCTCCAACTCCTGTAATCCTTTCTAACTTCCTTAAGCCTCCTCCAAAGCAACTATAACTCTTTAAAAAACATTACAACTAGCTAAAAAGTAATAAAATGTTACATATGGAGCCATGATATCATTTCTAAATATTGAAAATGTCTAAGAGTATTTGGTGGTGTACAGAAACTCTAAAGGTTGATCGATGATATTGGCATTTACCTCACATTAATGTAATATTCTTGTGAGCTCTATGAAATTATGGGTTACTGATGGCTATAAATTTCTATTTCACCTAATATAATTATATATTTTCATCCCTAACTATCAAGGGCCACATGATCAAGATGATAATTCTTTTATTATAGTGAATATATCCTTACCCTCAATGAATATCAGGATACTTATATCAAAAACTCATTTATATAGTACTTTTTTTGAGTTGGGAACATAGTTGAGCATAATGTTCATCCTGTGATGACTAATATTATCTTTATTTGATAGTTTTGTGGACATATATAGTCTTAATGGTACTAAATAATTGGGAACATCAATTAATTATGGGAATTATTTTCTGATAATATGTTTTTTTCTTGATCAAGGGTAGTGATAATTTCAATAACATCCTCCAGAATATTTTGGATGAATTGGGAGACCATAGTATGATTAAAAAATAAAATGTATGTCACCTAGAGTAATGGAATTTATTGGTTAGTATATTTATTTGATACAGAATCTATTCATGTTTTTTTTAATTTTGGACATGATTCAAAGTAATATTAGAGAGAAAATCCTCTATAAATCCTCATACATAATCGTATAGAGGGGTCAAATATTAATTTTTAATAGAATATTCACTATAAATTATTTTGATCAACATATTCAAATTTTATTTGATGTTGAGGTATTATAATAGAATTTTTAGGTCCATCTCTAAGAAAACATAGAGGTCATGATACAATTCGTCACAGTTATTAAATCTTTCTAATGATCATATGAAATAGGGAAAGATTGCAATTTTCTAGGGAAACAAAAACAATCCATATTCTAACCTAGATATTATTTGGTTTTTTAATTATCATACCAATTTATCATCAAGAAGCAATATCAAAGTACATATTTATCATATGAGGTGAAATATTTATGGATGTGACCTCTTCATTTGAGAGATATATACTAAACATATGACTATTATGAGTCTGGTGTTGCACAATGAAGTCTGTTAATACATGGCCCTTGACTTCTACTTAAGGAATGAACCAGATGTGATACTTTTATTGTATGTATTACCATCACTTGAATTGTTTGATCAACATTGGGAATATAAGGATATACCAGAGTGAGCTGGAATAGGAGTCCAGAAAAAATATAGTGCTGCTGGAGATAGTTTGTGAAATTTTATTCCACATCGATCAGTGCTAAATAGTTATTCTCAATATTTGAATTCTATTTTTGTGAGACTATTATGGTCTAACTGAGATAATATATATTATTTTCCTTTCTCTATTTATTATTATGAGTTATGATCACACAAAGATAATGTTATAACTTTCCACATACATGACTTGTGACAATCCTTTAACTAGTGGCATCAAGAATTGTAGGTGGAGGATGAGTTGACCCAAGCACATTATACCTAAATATTAAATACTTTTAGATGAATATTTAATACATGTCATAAAAATACATACCAAATTGTAAAGACCCGGAAATTATGTAAACAAGAATTTCATAAATACATGGGAATTTTACGAGTCCACAAAAACTAACGATTCCAGATTCTAAAGCTCATGTTCCCGGAATCAATTCTGAAGTTTTGTTCGTGTACATTCAGTAAACATGCGAGCGGGTTTTTATAACATTTTAACTGTTGCTCTGAATTGAAATATGAGGGCACCATTGAACTTGCAATGCCGATAATCTCTTAAGAAGACTTTCACTTCAACGACAGTGGGTCAAGTTTAAAAGATAGTTTTTGGGATTTCATGGAAAATAATAAAATAATGTGAGCTTCACTTTATTTTTATGTGAGCCTCCATGTGGGTGTTTGGTGGCTAAAACCTCCTCATGGAAGTTGCTGGTGGGACCACCACACCTTAACCTCCCATGAGAGGTTATGTTGGTGGGGCCCACCCAAACCTAACCTCCCGTGAGAGGTTACGACGTGGGGACCACACGAGGCTAAACCCCCTATTGATGGAGGAGATTAAATCCTCTCAACTCTCCCTCGTTAATGAGGGAGAGCCTCTTGACCCCCCCCCCCCCCCTTTTAATTAATTGGTTCCAACTCCCCTAATTAGTTTATCCCAACACTCATTAATTAATTAGGGGAGCCATGTTATTAATTCACCAATTTGATTTTTGTGTCAGCAACTAAATAATAGGAAAACTCAATCTATTTTTTTTTTCTTGGCATTTCTCATTTGGTGTAGCTTGGGAAGAGAAGAGCTTGGGAGAGAAGTTCCTCCAAAAAAGAACTCTCCAATGATGAAGAACGCTCCAACGAAGAAGAACGTCACCCTTATTCGACTTCCTCCCTCGGATCCTATAGATGTGGGGAGTCTTCAACCGACCTACCCTCTGCATCATCGTCAATGAACCGACACAGCTCAGGATTGGGAGTGTGTCACGGACATGACGAATGACGAATGCCTTCATCTTCTTCATGCGACTTCAACGTCAACAACCGACAATCAAAGGTAGGTGGTTAATTTTTTGAAACTCTCCTTTTATTTTTCTCTTCTTCAGATTGGAAAGTAATCATTGCGTTGTTGTAAAAAAAAATTTGTTCATCTTTATTATTCTTTGAGGAGCCAAATGTTACCACCCTAAATGTGGAGGGTGCGGGAAAAAATAACATGGCCCGACCCCTCCACCGTTCTTGTTTGTATTGTTTCTCAGCATGGCGACAAAGCGTCATTGAAGGCGACGAAGGATCAGGCAAAGGGCGTGCTTCTTGCGGCATCTGCGAATTGCGCTGCCCCTGCGGCGTTCTGGTGCACCGACAGAGCCGGCTCCACGGGCCGAACCACCAACGGCCTCCCACACGCCCGATCACACCTTCGTAGGCCTCCCGCGCACCTGGGCGCACCTTCGTCGGCCTCCCACGTGCCCTGGCCGAACCTCTCTAGCTCGCGCCCATCCGGGCTGCACCGAACCGCGCCGGCCCAAACCGCGCCAGCCCGGCCTCCCAGCCGCACACTACCTAGCTGCATGTTGGCCTACCTGGCACCCTGCCCGGCCGCCTCCCGTCCTGGACACGACCTTCTTGGCCGCCCTCTAGCACACCTGGCACCCTGCACGGCCGCCTCCCGGCATGGCCGCGCCCTGCCCGCCCGCCTAACCGCCCGCCTGGTGCCCTTCCCGGCTGTGTGCTTGCCTGGCCGCACCCTGCCCGGCCGCCCATCCTCCCAAACTAGCCCATGGCCCACCTCGCGGTTCCATGGATTAACCGGCCCGACTGCGCCCTCTGGGCTGAGCCAGGCCGGGTCGCGCCCTCGCGACGCTCCTGGCCAAACCGTCATCACGGCCTACTAGGCTGGGCCCAGCTGGCTGGGCTGAACCTAACAGGCTGGCCCACCCAATGGGCTGGCCATGCCCAACAGGTCTGACCGGGTTGACCCAGACCAGATCGGTCCAGACTGGGTGGGGTCAAGTCGGCCCAACCGAGTCAGACCGGACCCAGGACCACTACTAACCCTTTACATTCTTTGGCCATATCTTTGGCACCGGATGACCTTTTAACGAACCATCAGCGGTACTGGTATTTTTGGAGTGTGACGGTCCCTTGGAGTATACCGCACTGGACTTCAGGGTAATGTTGAGATACGGTCATGTTAGATCGTACACAAATCCAACCGGGCCCTCATAACTAAAAGGAAAATAACTCACAGACTGGGCGTCGGATTAACGCATCATCTGTTTCGTTCAGACCACTATGATGAGGCAGACATTTGAGATACTTCTACGAGGGAATTCTTGAAATTTGGAGTATCGAACTGCAGTTCGTGGAGCGGATCCTCCTAGAGACGAGCGAGCATAGTGAAAAGACCTAGTAGGTGGCTGAGACCTGATGACTACTGACCGATTCGACTCAGAGTGATTCGAATAGCCCAGTGTGGAGCACCATGGTGTCACGGCAGACACACGGTGGGGAGCATCTCTGTGTGAGCACAGTAGACCCATGGTACATGACAGGAGGAGTACCTCAGCAGGCTATGAGGGGGATCACCTCTATGTGAGTGTAGCATACCCACGGTGGGGAGAGCCTTTGTGTGAGCGTGGCAGACCCAGGGTACTCGACAGGGGAAGTGCCTTATTAGTCCAAGGATAATGGGAAGCACCTATGTGTGATGCGGCAGGCCCACTATACTCGATAGAGGGGGAGTTCTCCATCAGCTAAGGTTTCGACAATGTGACTAGGGATGTTACTGGATACTACCCCTAGAATAAAATCATGGTTTGAGATGAGTCAGAAACTTTTGTATTTAACTCTTTACTGAGATGGATTACTTGTTAACTTAGGTATATATATGGGCATATACCTAAGTGGGTTTATCTGTTTATATCATAATTTTTGGTTTATCCTTGTTGGTTTTGTGATACCTTGAGGGTCTAAGGGTCCCTACTGAGTATCTTTATACTCACCCATGCACGAGCTATGCCCATACCTCATTGTGTTGGTTGTAGACGTCAGACAAAACTGACTGAGGTTGAGAGTACCAGGACAGGACGGTACCCGGAGGTGGACCATATGACGTGTCGTTACACGGAGGAGACCGACAAACATGGAGTGTTGATAAGGCTATATGTACCTACGCTTTAGTTAGGATCCATGGTAGATGATCCAGGAGCTTTTTTTCACCTTTCAACTATTTGTTCCTTTTCAGTTGTACTTGTTTTCAGTTGTACTTGTATTTTCCAGTTGGGCTTGTATTCCATCCCCTTTTACTTTTCAACACTCTTTTTTTATATAGATTACCTAGTGTTTTTTATCCGGTTGTGTGCTCTGTTTTGTTCATTTCAGGGTATAAGGAAATGCCTTCTCAGTTTTAGGGAAATATGTCATTAGTGCTAGTCGCTATCCCCTGGCCTTTGGAAGGCGGCGTTGGGATAGTCGCGGCATGGGACCCAGGGGATGTGTTGTGAAAAATTGGTATCAGAGGAGTCGGTTCTACAGCAGAACTTAGAACTCTGATATTTATTTTCTATGAAGAACTAGTGTTAAGTGTACTGAGTGTGGTTCTTAGTACAGGGAGCACAGTGTTGGTGCGGCGGCTGACGTATCCATACAGCAGGACCCTGACTTCTGATTTCTGACTCAGTGCACTAAACTGATTGTGTGTGTGTTTTCAAAAGTTTTATTTAATTCAAATAAACTAGGTCAGCTCACTAGGTACAATCTTTTGACCATGTCTCATTTGTTCTATTCAGGTTGCCTCCCCACGGATGACTAGCTAGAGCCCCAAGAGTTGTACGCGCAGATAGCCTGCCGAGTGACGAGGCCTCAGTATAGGGCCCTTTTCCAGCGGAGGCACCAGTGGTACAACACCCCGTTAGGCCACCGATTACACTATCCCCAACAGCAGATGATGCACACCACTTGAGCGCATTTCACGAGTTCCAGCGCCAGAGTCCATCCAGGTTCCGGGGAGAGATGGACCCGCAGGCAGCTGAGGAATGGCTGGAGGCTGTGGTGAGAGTCTTCAGACTGGTAGGGACACCATCCAAATTCATGGTGATTCTTGCTGCCATCCTTCTATAGGAAGCAGCGGGCAGATGTTGGAGTTTGATGCTTCAGGTTCATGATGAGATGATGCTTCTCTGGGCAGACTTCAAGAGCTTGTTTCGGGCAGTGTTTGTTCCAGCAACTCTTCACGTAGTGCACATACAGGACTTACTTCATCTGGAGTAGGGCAAATGATAGTGGCATAGTACTCAGCGAGGTTCACCGAACTCTCACTCTACTCCATAGAGATGGTGTGGGACCCATTCTTTAGAGCTTGGACTATCGAGCAGGGGCTCAGTCGAGAGATCATAGCTTCGATGATCTCCCTCAGCATCCTGACGCAGGTGGGGGTGTTGGAGCGAGCCCTCTTAGTGGAGAGTTTCCTTACTAAGTAGTCACTAGTATTGAGACCCACCACTAGTCGACATGCAATAGAGTCTTCAGTAGCTGGCAGTAGACAGATGTCGCAAAGGACCAAGAGTACTAGACCCACTGGTGGACGACCACAGGACTCAGGATCGGTTGTATGGGGCACCTAGGGTATAGACACACATGCCAGGAGCGGGTAGTATTACTCATGCGATTGGCATGGTCCAATGGATCGTGACTGTCTGACCAGCCGTTCATATGATCAGCAGACGGTCAAAGGACCGCCCATACAGAGGCAAAGATTCGATCGAGGCGGTCCGCAGGGAGCAGGCGGATGTGGAAGAGGAGCTAGTTATGTTGCTGGTAGTGGGCAACATTTTGAGGTGTTACTGCCACCACCACTAGTAGGTCCACCCCGACCATAGGGAGTAGGTGGACATGGGAGAGCATAGCTTTAGGCATCTAAGGATTACATTCATGGTGCTCTGGAGATGATTTCAGGTATGATCTGTGTCTACTCCACCATAACTGCAATTCTTATAGACACAAGTGCTAGTCACTCTTTCATTGTCACTTCCCTCATTCGGAGCTTGGAGATTCTGATGGAGCCTTTGGATAGATCCTTACAGCTATAGACTTCTACGGGAGTAGAATCGACGATTATGGACTCTTGACTACAGTGTGAGCTTACTATATGAGGAGAGATATTTGGCTGGGATTTCATAGTAGTGGCGTCGAGGCCTTAAGACGTCATCTTGGGGATGGACTATTTATCTACAGTCCATGCTCAGATCGACTGTATTAGGTGGAAAGTGTGGTGTGTCCGTAATGATGGGACCAGTTTTACCTTCACCGGTGAGAAGGGGGGCTTTTTAGAACATGACAGACTTACTCGGAGGAGGGTGCAGATGATCACTCCTCAGTTGGCTTGCCTTTCCCTCATAGTAGTTGATGTGGAGAGTCCGACTTATCCTGTAGTGGTAGAACATTACGCGGATGTTTTCCCTGATGATGTTCCAAGTCTACCTCCTCACAAAGAGGTGGATTTTTACATTGACACGTACCCTGGGATGACACCGATATCTACTCCAGCATATCGGATGGCTCCCGCTGAGCTTCGTGAGCTGTGGGTACAGCTAGAGGACTTGTATGGGAAAGGATTCATCTAGCCAAGTGTTTATCCCAAGGCATCCCCGATTTTTTTCGCCAAGAAGGTGGATGGAAGGATGAGGCTTTGTGTCGACTACTGTCACCTAAACCAGGTGACCGTGAAGAACAAGTACCCACTCCAAAGGATTGAAGACCTCTTGGATCAGCTGAAGGGAGCATGGTGGTTCTTGAAGATAGACCTCAGATCAGGCTATCACCAGCTCAGAGTTCGAGACGAGGATGTACAGAAGACGGTTTTCAGTTGTCGGTATGACCACTACGAGTTCTTGGTTATGCCCTTCAGTGTAACCAATGCTCCAGCAGTGTTCATGGGACCCATGAATAGGATTTTCCATTCATAACTTGATCTCTTTGTCATAGTATTCATCGATGACATTCTGATCTACTCGACTACTGAGAAGGTGCTTGCCTACCATTTGTAGGTAGTAATGGACACACTCTGAGAGCACCAGATTTATGGTAAGCTCTTGAAGTATCAGTTCTAGATCCGAGAGGTTCAATTTTTAGTATATGTCATCTCGGATAATGGAGTTGCAGTAGATCCAGCGAAGATTGAGGTGGTACTTTCTTGGGATCCACCTAGGAGTTTGACGGAGGTACGAAGTTTCTTGGGTTTGGCTGGATACTACTGAAGATTCAATTCAGAATTCTCTAGAATTGCAGCACCACTATCAGCCTTGACGAAGAAGGGGCAACCCTTCGTATGGTCGGAGTGATGGCAGTAGAGCTTTCAGGAGATGAGGAAGAGGATAACTAGTGCCCCCATCTTGAGGCTTCCAGAGGAAGGCGTATGATACGTAGTCTACTGCAATGCATCAGGGGCCAGAATCAGGTGTTTTCTAATGAAGGAGTGAGTGGCGATCCCGTATAGTTCTTGAAAACTAAGACATCACGAGTAGAACTATGCTATCCATGACCTGGAGTTAGCAGAAGTGGTCTTCACCTTGAAGATGTGGTGACACCATCTGATGGGTGAACATTTTTTCATGTACTCTGACCACAATATTCTTAGGTATATCTTCTCTCAGAAGGACCTGAACTTGAGACAGCGGCGATGGCTTGAGTTCCTCAAGGACTATGACTTCGAAATATTCTATACTCCTAGAAAGGGGAACGTTGATGCAGAGGCACTTATCCAGAGATCTGGTATACAACTGCTAGGTGAGGTGACAGAGCAGCTAGTCGCTTTGCCGATATACTTTGTGGATATAGATAGAGAAACCTTTCTATAGTCTCTTATAGTCACTCCCCCACTTCTTCAGCGAGTCATGGAGGCACAACATAGGGATACTGACTGCGAGACATGACGTGCTTAGATATCTACAGAGCAGGCACCTGATGGATTTTATGAAGTTGGGGAGCACGTCATCCTCTTTAGAGGACATACTATGGTTCCAGTGTCACTTCAAGAAGAAGTGTTGAGGGAGTTCCACACATCTCGTTTCGCGGTACATCCAGGATTGGCGAGGATGTACCAGGATCATCGATGACAGCACTGGTGGCCATGTATGAAGAAGGTAGTTGCAAAGTTTGTCTCTCGGTGCCTCACTTGTCAGCAAGTGAAGGTAGAGCACCAGGTACCAATAGGCTTGGTTCAGCCTTTAGAGGTCCTAGAATGAAAGTGGGATGGGATATACATGTAATTTGTTATGGTTCTTCCACGTACATCCAGGGGTCAGACTCTATTTGGGTGATCGTTGACCGACTCACCAAGTTGGCCCACTTCCTACCGACTAGAGAGCAGGGTATAGTAGAGAGCTTCAGATGCCTCTATGTGCAGGAGATTGGATGGCTACATGGATTAAATTCTTTTATTGTATCTGATCATGACACATGGTTTACTTCCCAGCTATGGAAGGGGTTGTAGGAGGCTTTCAAGACACAGCTTTGTCTCATCACCGCCTTCCTTCCACAGATGTATGGTCAGACTGAGCGGACCATTCAGACACTCGAGGGCATGTTGTGTACTTCTGTCCTCAACATCGATTGCAGCTGGGAGGACCACTTACCTTTGGTGGAGTTTTCATACAAAAATAACTGCCACTCCACCATAGGGATGAAAAATTTTGAGAAGTTATACGGGAGACCTTGGAGATCACCCTTGTGTTTGAATGACCCTGGGGAGTCAGCACTAGTGTGAACAGAGATGTTACGAGCTACCATGAAAAAGGTGCAGATCATCCAGGAGTGGATGAAGACTGCACAGAGCAGACAGAAGTTGTATGCTAACAGGATACGGAGACCTCTGGAGTTCGAGGATGTTGACCACCTCTTTCTACAGGTGTCACCTTGACGAGGTCTACAGTGATTTGGCCAAGGTGGAAAGTTATCTCCAAGGTTTATCGGACCTTTCCAGGTCCTCAGCGGAGTTGGAGAGGTGGCTTACCTATTATCTCTTCTACCTTAGTTGCCCCGGGTGCACGATGTCAGCCATGTATCTCAGCTGAGGAGATACGTACACGACCCTTCTCACATTATCGACCATGGAGAGCTGGGCGTCGACGATGGGGCAACTTTTACTCTAATGCCCCGACCCCAGTTACCCAGAGTCGGTGCATTATTACATAACATTGTCATGATCACAAAAGATCAAGTCTTGAAAGACCAATTAGTTTAGTAGTCTTGGAATAACTAGATACATTCATAAATTTTACATTACATCATAATGTGAAAACTACAACAACATCATGTCTCCACACTCATATCCCCTTATACTATCCCTGCAGATCATTCATAAAATACTTCTTCACATCCTAGGAAAAATAAATCATAGAAAGTGGTGAGCTCAGATTCCCAGTAAGGATAACAATATAACGGAAACTTTCATAAATAAGCATAAACATTTAAGTCAATGAATAACTAAAACAAAAGTCTTTTAAACATGAACTTCAGTAAAATATGGAATAAATAAAATAAAATAATGCCATTTACATATTCAGATGAATATTCTACTAGTCTAATAATCACATTCAATAACAATAACCACTTTAATAATGATGGAATTCCTAATGTCAGACTATCATAACCACATAGTCAAGGCCTTGTGCCAAGACACTAGTTTGTCTCATGAGACCTACCGATGCATCGAAGAGCTATAGCAAGCTCCACCTGTCACTTATTAAGTCCAATGCATTCTTCATATGAATAGGTTTAAACATAACATAAACATTTGTATTAAAACTGGCATACGAAATGTAAATACTTTCTCCATAAACCATGAATGTTATAAAAATAACACATACATAGTAAAACATATCAAAAAAACTTCAATAAAATATGGAATTTTTGTATCATAATAAATCAACTCCAAATAAGCTTAAAATTCATCGAAGGATGGTGACATAGATGAAATCAAAACTATTTTGAGAGAAATATATCTTTTTTGAAATCATTTAAAAGTCATATAATTATAAAAGAAAACATTTACTTTGAAAATATTTTTATAAGATTTTAAGGGAAGCTTCGTAGATTTTATAATGGTGGAAATTAGTCGCACCCTCTGTATAAGTTAAAAAAACATTTTACCTTAATTTTGCGAAAAAGGTTAAAAAGGACCTTGTTTAGAAAACGATGGAAAGATTCCCTTATAAACATCTTATAAAAAGTCAACAAGGTTATAAATTACTTTAACCCAAAATCTATTAAATGGTAATAATGATTTGAAATACATTTTTAAGAAACATGGATGTGGGTGATAAAGAGGGCCCAGTAGATAATTACATATAAACAACCTTGGATAATGAAGAGATTGTGAAATAAACCCTTACCTTGTAATTTTCCTTGGTTTATGGTAGGTTAACATCCTGTATAATGGTTAAATAATTGTTATTAAATTATAAAATAATCATATACATTAATATTATTTCATATATGATCTTTTAACATTTCTTTGTTAATAATATCTTAGTATTATCGTCGTTTCGGGTGTTAACTTACTTGTTTTCTTTTATATGTTTTGTTACATAAGCCATGTTTGTTATGGATAGGTTTTATCTTATTCATGTCCAGAATTATATTATGTCTTTAAACATTATTTTTAATCATCAAATAAAATTTAGTCTCGAATGGATACGATGGGGTATGAATCTCATCGCGTTCGTGGAGACGGTAGTCCGTACGTACGCACGAGCGACAATATCATTCTTTTGATATTAAAATAATATATAATTGGATGGTATATCAAATATACAGAATCATTATCAGGTTATATTTATTATTTACCTCAATTACACATCATTATCATGCCCATCCAAATAATAATGTATTGAATAACAATTACACCACGACGTGGAGACGGTAAGTCGTACGTACGCATGTATGGTGATATGTCAATCAAAGGATGGGTAGAATACTGAATATGGTTGTACCATATTTATAATAACGTCATAGTATATATAAGATATTGGAGTTATTATTTTATAATGTAAATAACAAATAAATAAGAAGTTGAAGAAGAAAGGAACTTGAAAGAGGGTGGTGAAAATATTACCTCTTCTTCGGGTTCTTCTTTTTTATTTGATCAAAAGGGATCCTTATGTTTTCTTTCTTATCAAACTAATGACTCTAGGTTTAATTTAGGGAAGTTGAGAGAATATTTGGGCAGGGTTTGGACGAGAAAAGGGGCTTTTAAGGTGTGAAGAATTGGTTAGAAGTGGTGTCTTTTTATAAGGGGGGAGGGGCTCTTTAGGAAAAACTTAAACTATTATTTTATTATAAATTTATATTCGGTTTATAATGGATCCAAAATGGATGATTCAAAGTCTAAGGTGGGTATGTGTCTAGGCCCTTTCATCCAATAGATTTTGGATAGGTTTCGGTCATTATATTAACTGTATCCTTTAGTTTTAACTCTTAGTTAATTAGTTTGACACTTACCATGTCACTCTGTATTTTTATATTATATTGTTAATAAAATTACTATATATATCTAGGAGACCCCCAAGTGGTCCATTAATAATACACCTACCATTATATAAGTCCATTTTCCTAACCTTATAATTTTAGGAATAGAATATCAATTAATAATATAATATTTGTTTTAAAAACACTTTTATGTCAATTTTGACACTATTGGGTATTTTGTTTTTGATAAATTCAAAAAAGAATTATTAATTCGAAAACAATTCTTATAACCACTATTAATATGTCATATTAACCTATAAAATTAATTTAATTCATAAAAAATTTTAAATTGCATTTATTTGGGTATTTATAATATCGATTATCTTAATATTTCATTAATTAGGCAATTACTTCATCACCATTATGTCATAAATAAATAAAATTATTTAATGTCTAAAAATTATAAATAAAATACTATTATGTAGTAAATCTTTTTAGCGTTATAATTAATATTTATAG
The DNA here is from genome assembly GCA_963277665.1 of Viscum album. Lineage (NCBI taxonomy): Eukaryota > Viridiplantae > Streptophyta > Magnoliopsida > Santalales > Viscaceae > Viscum > Viscum album. The sequence continues at coordinate 810,435,761 of OY728119.1, read as the reverse complement.
TTGAAAATATAACAAATATAACCGTATGTAAAAAATTGGTTTTCTAAAAGATCTATGCTTATGTCATTTTTGTATTTACATTAACATAACTAATATAAAATGTCATTATCACATACAAGTGGATCTATGGGGTCCCAAAATCAACCCAAAGATTCCCATGGTCGTACATGTATCAAATAATAGAATTAGGAGACGTTTTAGGGTAATTTATTATTATTATAATATTATTTTTTTATCTTTATTTACCGGATTTTCCTTTTAACCATGGTAAATAAAATATTTACTAAAGTAATTATTCAAAATGTATAAAGGTAAAAGTTTCATATTTAAACAATTTGGACCTCTTGATTCTAAATATGGAATCCATTTTTATAAATTCAAAACACAGAAGTGACAGAAACTAATTTAAAATTAATTCTCGTTGTTAAAACAAAATCGTGCTTTTAAGAAATAATAACAATCAAAAGATTGACACTTCCTTATGTCTAGTTTAAATGTGAAATTATTTCCAATGACCAAAACTGTATTAAATGGTGAAAATATATTCTAAATATACTTTAATACCACTCAAAGTTTTAATTTATCACTATTAATTATTTTGATTAAAAAATTGGGTTTTAATTAAAATTTAGTAATTTACAATATTAATCAAAATATGAAAGTTATCAGAAATGTACCAAAAATTCACCCTAAGATAATTTCAATATTCTGAATCCAAAAATGAAGTCCATTTTAAAAGATAAAATTTATAAAATTTCAAAAAGTGTGTAATACTATTCATAATGGATACTTTGATTGGTCACGGTGTGTTAGAATCTCGAAGTTGCGTACAATGCAAGCTATTGCATTATTGAAAGGAAAAACGTACCATGGAAGATTGGGGTGTTACATTATCCCCTACTTCAAATAATTTCATCCTCGAAATTTATAGAAAATTACTGTATAAAAAGACTCGGGTAGTTCTTCATCAGAAGTTCCTCAGGTTCCCATGTTGCCTCTTCCATCTTATGGTTCCTCTATAGAACTTTTACCAGACGAGTCGTCCGGTTTCTCGACACTTGTTCTCTCGTATCAAGAATCCTGACGGGCTCTTCGCAATAAGATAGATCGGATTCCAGTTATACTTCCTCATAGGTGAGTACATGCATTCGGTCAGGCATGTATTTTCTCAACAGTGATACATGGAATACATCGTGCACATTGGAAAGACTTGACGACATTGCCAACTGGTAAGCTACAGCCCCAATTCATTCTAGAATTTCGAATGGTCCTATGTACCTGGGACTCAATTTTCCTTTCTTTCCAAAATGTATAATACCCTTCCATGGAGATACCTTCAAGAAAACATGTTCTCTTAACTGGAATTCCAAATCCTTCCTTTAGTTATCGGCATAGCTCTTCTGCCTACTTTGAGCTGCTTTGATGTGGTTTTAGGTTACCTTTATCTTTTCCATCATTTCGACCATCATTTCTGGGCCTACAAGTTTTCTTTCACCAACATCATCCCAACAGGGTGGTGTGCGACATCTCTTTTTGTATAACGCTTCATATGGTTCCATCTGAATACTCGAATGGAAGCTATTATTATAGGAAAATTCTACAAGAGGTAAATATTGATCCCACATACCCTGAAAGTCAAGTGAGAAAGATATCAACATGTCTTATAAGGTTTGAATAGTCCGTTCTAATTGTCCATCTATTTGAGGGTGGTACGCAGTGCTCAAATGAAGTTCAGTATCTTGGGAGTTCTGAAGACTTTTACATAATCATGAAGTAAAATAGGGATCATGATCAGAAACAATCTATAGGGGTACTCCATGAAGTCTCACAACTTCATTAATATATATTCTTGCTGGAAGTTCAAGTGGTAGATCTTCTCTTATAGAAAGAAAATGTGTTGACTTGGTTAGACGATCTACAATGACCCATATTGCATCGTTCTTTCTAGGTGTCCTTGGTAGCCCCATGAAAATGACCATCATGATATTATCCCATTTCCACTCAGGTATGGGAAGAGGTTTCATGACTCCTCCAGGCTGTTACCTTCCATCTTTCACATGTTGACAAACCTTACATCTTGACACAAAATCAGAAATCTCCCTATTCATGTTGTCCCACCAAAAATGTTCCTTCAAATCTCTATATATTTTCGTGCTCCCATGGTGTATAGAGAAATTGGAACTATGAGCATCATCCAACAATTCTCTTTTTAGATCAGGTAAATTGGGAACACAAAGTCTCTTCCCAAATTTCAAAATTCCATCTTCATACACAAAATCACTCAATCTCCCATCATTCACAACTTTAATCTTCTTTTGAAACTCTTCATCATCAGTCTGAGAACTATTTATCCTTTCTAGTAAAGATGGTTTGGTAACCTTTTGAAAAAGTATTGATGTTTCACCTTCCATGGTGATTCCCATATCCATCATTACTAGATCCATGAAAATAGGATCCCTTTCTACTCTCATCTTGTTCAAAACTCCATGATCTTTTCTACTCAAAGAATCTACTTCCTTATTTTCCTTCCCCAGGTGGTAGTGTATCATCCAATCATAATCCTTGAGATGTTCAAGCCATCGCCTTTGCCTCATGTTGAGTTCTTTTTTTGAAAAAAATGTACTTCAAACTCTTTTGATCGGTATATATCTCACATTGTTTACTATAGAGGTAGTGTCTCTAAATATGAAAAGCAAATATTACAGTTGCTAACTCAAGATCATGAGTAGGATAGTTTTTCTCATGAATTTTTAGTTTTCATGATGAATATGCAATAACCCTATCATTCTGTATAAGGACACAACCAAGTCTTTTCTTCAATGCATCACTATAAATAACAAAATCATCATTCCCCAATGGTAGAGTCAGTATAGGGTATTGACTAATATTCTCTTCAGTTCTTCAAAACATTCTTCACACTCATTTGTCCAAACAAATTTATCCCTTTTACGTGTGAGCTTTGTTAATGGGTTAGCCAATCGAGCAAAGTTCTGGACAAAACACCGATAATAACCTGCTAAGCCAATAAAACTGCGTACCTCAGTTATACTCGTTGGTGCTGGCCATTCTTGGATTGCTCTTGTCTTAGAAGTATCAACAGATATTCCATCCTTGGAGACAATATTTCCATGAAAAGAAATCTCCTGAAGCCAGAATTCATACTTGCTAAACTTCCCTTATAATTCATGTCTTCTCAGAGTCTTCATGAAAATGCTCAAGTGATTTCATGATCTTAATAGCTTTTGGAGTATACCAAGATATCATCAATAAATACCACTACAATGTCATCAATATATTCATTGAAAACTCTGTTCATTAGATCCATGAATACAGAGGGTTCATTAGTCAATCCAAAAGGCATTACTGTAAACTCATAATGCCCGTACCTGGTCCAAAATGGTGTCTTAAGAATGTCTTCCTTTATCACACAAAACTGATGATATCCAGATCAAAGGTCAATCTTAGAAATTTATTGATCTTCATGTAGTTGGTCAAATAAATCATCAACGCGAGGTAGGGGATACTTGTTCTTTATTGTTATAGAATTGATTTCCCTATAGTCGATACATAACCTCATAGATCCATCTTTCTTCTTAACAAAAAGTACATGGGCTCCCCATGAAGAAACACTAGGGCGAATAAATCCCTTATTACTCAATTCCACTATTTGTTTCTTTAGTTACACTAATTCCACAGTGGGCATTCTATAATGGGTCTTTGATATGGGCCTTGATCCAGGAATTCAATCAATGGAAAACTCAATTTCTCATTCTAGAGGATGTCCAGGTAAATCTTATGGAAACACATCAACATATTCTCTCAGAATAGGTACATCCTCTATTTGAACATTCATTTCCTCAACCACAGTCATTTCATTCTCTTCCTCCAAAATAATTGAATTTAGTTGAGCTAATGGGGGTGTATCTAGAAAATAATTAGGTGGTGACAATTCTGCTCTAAAGATAAGGTGTTCCTTATCATCATCATCAAAAAAATGTAACCTCCTTCTTCTTGCAATAAATTTTCACATCATGGTCCTAAATCCAATCCATTCTGAGGATTATATAAAATTAAATCATCGGTATGACGATGAGATCAGCAGATAAAGAAAATTTATTTGCTCTAATTGGAACTAATTCACAAAACGTGGTAGTAATGATACTTCCCTTGAGAGTTTTGACTGACAACTCCCTTGTTAAATAAAATTTGAAATATCTAATTTTCTTAGAAAACTGGGAAGATATGAAACAATGAGATGATCCAGAATCAAATAATGCATTTGCTAAACTTTAGGAAACCATTAAATTACCTGCCACCGCGTCTTTCGGAGCTTCTACATTAGTAGTAGTGATAGCATAAGCATGTCCTTGATCCCTTGGCCTTTTCTGAGGTATGTTTCTCTAATTATTAGGAAATTAATTTTCATAATGTCCCATATCCCTTCAATTATAGCATTGAACATCAGTAGCTTCTTTATTCCCCTTGCAATCATGATCTTGGTGGCCATTTTCACCACACTTGTAACAGACTCCGATTCTTTTTAATCAAGAACCGGGGTGTTTCTTCCCAGATTTACTGTAGGATGGATATTCAACTTTTCCCTTCTTCCCCTTATTTCCATTTCCAGATTTATTATAAGATCTCTTATTCTCCTGTTTTTTCTTAAAATTCATAAGACTTAGAGAATTCTTTTTCTGTCTTGATAGCACTTGAGACAATATCTTCGTACAACGAGAAGGTTTGTGAGACTAATGCTCGATGTAGAAACGGTTTTAATCCATCAAAGAAATGATCAATTTTACTTCTTGGTTTATGTATATAATCTCCATCATACCTTGCTAAACATGTAAAGTTAGCCTCATACTTTGCGACATTCTCATCCTCCTTTTGTCTCAGACTCAGAAATTTCCTTTCTATATCTGCTCGATGGTCACTAGGAAAGTATTTTTCTAATAAAAGCTCTTTGAACACCCTCCATTTCATATTTGATATTTCATCATATTATTTCATGTTTTGAATCAATGACCCCCATTGATCAGCATCTTCAGTGAGGTGGTAAACTACCATGATAACTTTTTCCCTTTCACTACTCCCCAAGGCATGGAATATTTTCTCTAAAGAATTTATCCATTGCTCAGCTACGAAAGGATTTTTTTCTCCCATTGAATGTCAGCGGTTATTGCCTCATGAATAAATCTAACATTGATCCTCCACACTATGGATCTGGGTTCTCCATACGGGTAAGGTTATTATTCATAACCTGAGTTATTTGTCCCAGTATGGTGATTAGCTGATCAGCACCAGTTGCATCACCAGCTCCACTATAATTATCTTGAGCAGGAGAGAAATCCCTACATGGAGTGTGTGCATTGATATGGTTTCCATTCCGTCCACTAGGCTCCATTTCTGAATAATGGCATAAACTAGATCAGTTTATGAATCAAAATACATAATTCCATACTTGTAAAACACTTAACATAAATTGAACTATTTATGGATATAATCCATAATCATAAAAGAATGTTTTCTTTGAGGAATTATATACTCATAAACCCTACATAATGGTTTGTAAAGTAAATGAGAATTATACTAATCATATCCCCAGAGAGTGTCTTAACCAAGAGTGCATCAAGGCTCATTATCGTGCACCAGTTCCCATTCGAGTCTAGCTCAAAGTGGTGTTTTTGGGATTTACGCCTAGGTACGTCTGTGCCAGAGCCGCCTCTACCTGCTCGTATCTAGATAGGGATGTATTTCTTGAAAAACTCACAAAATCTCTACAATACCAAAATTCTAGGAAGTTCTTCTACACTAATCCTCAAAGTCAATCTTAGGTCTATGTGCTCTAATCAGAGTTTATCTAAATCTAGCTTCCAAGGTTTGTACTAAACATCATCTGATACCAACGTTAACGCCCTGACCATAGTTACCCAGAGTCAGTGCATTATTACATAACATTTGAATGATTATAGAAGATCATGTCTTGAAAGAACGATTAGTTTAGTAGCCTTGGAATCACTAGATACATTCATAAAGTTTACATTACATCATAATGTGAAAACTAAAACAACACCTTGTCTTCACACTCAAATCCTCTTATACAATCCCTGCAGGTCATTCATGAAATACTACTTCACATCCTGGGAAAAATTAAACATAGAAATGGGTGATCTCAGATGCCCAGTAAGGATAACAATATAGCATAAACTTTCATAAATAAGCATAAACATTTAAGGCAATGTATAACTAAAACAAAAGCCTTTTAAACTTGAACTTCAGCATTATATGGCAGAAATAAAATGAAATAATGTCATTTACTTATTCAAATGGATATTCTACTAGTCGAATAATCACATTAAATAATAATAACAACTTTCATAATGATGGAATGCATAATGTCAGACTATCATAACCACATAGTCAAGTCCTTGTGCCAAGACTATAAATAAGATTTTCTCAAGGACTTGTTCCAAGAAACTAGTTTGTCTCATGAGACATACCAATGCATCGAGGAGTTATAGAAGGCTCCACCTGTCACTTACTAAGTCCAATGCATTCCTCATATGAATAGGTTTAAACATAACATAAACATTCGTATTAAGACTAGCATAAAAAATGTCAATACTTTCTCCATAAACCATGAATGGTATAAAAATATAACATCCAGAGTAAAACAAATCACAACAACTTCAATATAATATGGATGTTTTGTATCATAATAAATCAACTCCAAATAAGCTTAAAATCCATCAAAGGATGTTGACATAGATGAAATCAAAACTATTTTGAAAGAAATATCAATTTATTGAAATCATTTAAAAGTCACATAATTATAAAAGAAAACATTTACATTGAAAATATTCTTATAATCTTGTAAGGGAATCTTAGAAGACTTTATAACAGCGGAAAAGAGCTGCACCCTCCGTATAAGTTAAAAAAACATTCTTACCATAATTGTGTTGAAAAGGTTAAAAAGACATTGTTTGGAAAACGGAGGAAAGATTCCTTTATAAAAATCTTAAAAAAAGTAAAAAAGGGTATAAATGACTTTAACCCATAGTCTATTAAATAGTAATAATGATTTGAAATACATTTTTAAGAAACATGGATGTGTATGATAAAGAGGTACAAATAGATAATTATGTATAAACAACCTCGGATAATGATGAGATTGTTAAATAAACCCTTACCTTGTACTTTTCCTTGGTTGAGGGTAGGTTAACCTCTAGTATAATGGTGAAATAATTGTTATTAATTTATACAAGAATCATATACATTAATATGATGTCATATAAGATCTTTTAACTTTGCTTTATTAATAATATCTTAGTTTTATCGTTGTTTCGGGTGTTAACTTACTCGTTTTATTTTATATGTTTGGTTACATAAGACATGCTTGTTATGTATAGGTTGTATATTATTAATGTACATAATTATATTAAGTCTTTAAACATTATTTTTAATCATGAAATGAAATTTAGTCTTGAATGGATACGATGGGGAATGAATCTCATCGCGTTCGTGGAGACGGTAGTCCGTACGTATGCTTGAGCAACAATATCATTCTTTTGATATTAAAATAAGATATATTTGGATGGTATATCATAAATACAGAATCATTATCATGTTATATTTATTATTTACATCAATTACACATCATTATAATACCCATCCAAATAATAATGTATTGAATAACAATTACATCACGACGTGAAGATGGTAAGCCGTACATACACACATACGGTGACATGTCATTCAAACGATGGGTAGAATAATAAATATGGTAGTAAAATATTTATAATAACATAATATTATATAGAAGATACTGGAGTTATTTTTTTAGAATGGAAATAAAAATGAAATAATAAGTTGAACAAGAAAGGAACTTGAAAGAAGGTGGTGAAACTATTACCTCTTCTTTGGGTTCTTCCTTTTGATTTGACCAAAAGGGCTCCATAGGGTGGATTTAGGATCAAACTAAGGCCTCTAGGATGATGTGAGGAACGTTGAGAGAATATATGGATAGGGTTTGGACGAGCCAAAAGGCTTTGAAGGTGTCAATAATTTGTTAGAAGTGGTGTCCTTTTATAAGGGGGGGGGAGGGGCTCTTTATGAAAAACATAAAGTATTATTTTATAATAAATTTATATTCAGTTTCTAATGGCTCCAAATTGGATTATTCAAAGTATAAGGTGGAAATGGGTCTAAATCCTTTCAACCAATATATTTTATACAGGTTGGGGTCATTATATTAACCTTATCTTTTAGTTTTAACTCTTAGTTAATTAGTTTGACACTTACCATGTCACTTTGTATTTCTATATTATATAGTTAATAAATTTACAATATACATACAAGTGACCCCCAAGTGGTCCATAAATAATAAACCTACAATTATATAAGTCCTTTTCCCGAACCATATAATTTTAGGAATATAATATAAATTAATAATATAATATTTGTTTTAAAAACTCTTTTATGTCTATTTTGACACTATTGGGTATTTTGTTTTTGATAAATTCATAACAAAATTATTACTTCAAAAAAAATTCATATAACCAATATTAATATGTCATATTAACCTGGAAAATTAATTTAATTCATACAAAGTTTTAAATTAAATTTATTTGGGTATTTATAATATCAATTATCATAATATTTCATTAATTAGGCTATTACTGCATCACCATTGTGTCTTAAATAAATTATATTATTTAATGTCTAAAAATTATAAATAAAATACCATTATGTAGGAAATAATTTTATATTTCTAATTAATGTTTTTATTTTAAAATATAATATATATAACCAAATGTAAAAATTGGTTTTCTAAAGGATATATGCTTATGTCTTTTTTGTATTTACTTTAACTTAATTAATATAAAATTTCATTATCACTTACAAGTGGATTCATGGGGTCCCAAAATTGACCCAAAGATACCCACGGTATGACATGTATCAACCAATAGTGTTAGGACATCTTTTAGGGTAATTTATTATTATTATTATTATAATGTTATTTTTTACCCTTATTTACCGAATTTACCCTTTAACCATGGTAAATAAAATATTTACTGAAATAATTATCCAAAATATCTAAAAATAAAAGATACATATTTGAAAATTTTGGACCTCCTGATTATAAATATGGAATCCATTTTTCTAAATTCAAAACAAAGAAGTGTCGGAAATTAATTTAAAATTAATTCCTGTTGTCAAAATAAAAAGCGTGTTTTTAAGAAATTATAAATATCAAAAGATTGGCACTTCCTGATGTCTAGTTTAAATGTGAAATTATGTCCAATGACAAACATTGTATTAAATGGTAAAAATATATTCTAAATATATTTAAAACCACTGAAATTCCTAACTTATCACTATTAATTATCTCGATTAAGAATTTTGTTTTTAATTAAAATTTTGTAATTTTCACTATTCATCAAAATATGAAAGTTATCAGAAATGTACCAAAAATTCACCCTAAGATAATTTTGATAATCCAAATCCAAAAATGAAGTCTATTTTGAAGGATAAAATTTATAAAATTTCAAGAATTTGGTATTACTATTCTCAATGGTTACTTTGATTGGTCGCGGTATGTTAGAATCTCGAAGTTGCGTACAATGCAAGTTATTGCATTATTCAAAGAGAAACATACCGTGGAAGCTTGGGGTGTTACATTTATAGAGGTTCTGGTGGAGATTGAGGATCGACATGAGCAAGTCCTACATGGATGGTTGATACCTCCGGTGCGCGTTCGCTAGCAGCATAAGAACCTCTAGGAGAGCACATGGGAGCGGGAGGCTCAGATGCATGCTTAGTACCCCCACTTGTTCCCTTAGTTCGAGTTGTAGCTTATGGGGATGTAAAACCCTAATGTGGGGAGAATTTAATGTCCTGGAAATTAAGTGTAAATTGTTTTCTTAAATACATGGGAATTTTACGAGTCCATGAAAACTGACGGCGTGTGATTCTGAGGCTCGGTGTGCCTGAAATCATTTTCTGAAGTTTGTTTCGGGTACTTTCAGTAAAAGTATGAGCGGGTCTTTATAAATTTTGATCCGGTGCTCGGAATTGAAATCTGAGGGCACCTTTGAGCTTGCAGCACCGATATTCGCTTAAGAAGACTTTCACTTCAACCACAGTGGGTCAATTTTAAAAGATTGTTTTTGGGTTTTCGTAGAAAATAATAAAATAAAGTGAGCTTCACATTATTTTTATTTGAGGTGTCATGTGGGTGTTTGGTGGTTCAAACATCCTCATTGAAGTTGGATGTGGGACCACTACACCTTAACCTCCCATAAGAGGTTATGGTGGTGGGGCCCACCAGAACCAACCTCCTGTGAGAGGTTACGACGTGAGGACCACATGGGGCTAAACCCCTTATTGATGGAGGAGAGTAAAACCTCTCAACTCTCCCTCATTAATGAGGGAGGGCCTCTTGACCCCCCCCCCCCCCCTCCCTAATTAATTTGTGCCAACTCCCCTAATTAATATGTGCTAACACTATTGACTTAATTAGAGGATCCATGTTATTAATTCCCCAATTTGATTTTTGTGTCAGCAACTAAGTAATAGAAAAAATCAATCTATTATTATTTTTTCTTGGAATTTCTCATTTGGTGGAGCTTGGGATGAGAAAATCTTGGGAGAAAAGTTCTTCCAACAATGAATGCTTCACCGAGGAAGAATGCTCCACTGACGAAGACCACCTACCTTCTTCGACTTCCTCCCTCGGATCCTATCGACGTGGGGCGTCTTCAACCGACCAACCCTCCGAATCTTCGTCAACGAGCCGACGCAACTCGGGATTGGGAGAGCGTGGTGGATGCGACGAATGATGAACTCCTTCATCTTCTTCCCGTGACTTCAATGTCGCAGACCGACAATCAATGGTAGGGGGTTTATTTTGTGAAACATTCCTTTTCTTTTTATCTTCTACGGATTAGAAAGGAATCATTGCACGGTTATAAAACAATTGTTTTTGTCTTTATTATTCTTTGATGATCTAGGTGTTACCACCCTAAATGCGGAGGGTGCAGGACAAACCAACATGGCCCGACCCCTCCACCGTTGTTGTTTGTGTTGTTTCTCGGCACGACGACGAAGAGGCATTGAAGGCGACGAAGGCTCAGGAAAAGGTCGTGCTTCCTGCGGCCTCTGAAAACTACGCTGCCCCCACGGCGTTTCGGTGCCCCGACCGAGCCGTCTCCGCGAGGCGAACCACCGCCTGCGTCCGACACGCCCGGATGCACCTTCATCGACCCGCGCGCCTAGTCGCACAGCCTCCTTCATCCCGCGTGCCCCGGTTGAACCTCGTCGGGCCGCACTGGCCCGAGCCGCACTGAACCGCGCTAGCCCGAACTACGCCAGCCCAGCCTCACGGCCTCCTAGACACTTTACACCTAAGTCGCGCCTTTCTTGGCTGCCCGATGGCCCACCTGGAGCCCTGCTCGGTCGCCCGCCTGGCGCCCCGCCCGGCCACCTCCTAGGTTGGATACACCATGCCCGGTTGCCCGCCTAGCGCCCTGCCCGGCCGCATGCCTGCCTGGCCGTGCCCTCCCCTGATGCCTCCTAGCTATCCGACCTCCCGAACCAGCCCCCACACCCCCTCGCGGAACCCTGTCCATACCAGCCCGACCGCATCCTTTGGGCCGAGCCGAGCCGGCCTACGCCCTCACGACACTCTAGGACGAACCAGCCCCGAGCCTGGGCCTAACCGCCCTCGTTGCCTGCTAGGCTGGGCCCATCATACCGGGCCTAACCTAACAAGCTGCCCTCCAAATGGGTTGTGCCAGACCCGTACCGGTTCGGCCTAGACTGGGTTGGGCCACGTCGGTCCGACCGGGTCGGACCGGACCCGCGCCCACTACTGACTCTTTACTTTCATTGGTCATATCTTTGGAACCGGAAGATCGTTTGATGAACCGTCAGCAGAGCTGGTATTCTAAGAGAACGAATGTCCCTTGGAGTATACCCCACTAGAGTTTGGGGTAATATTGTGATATGGTCTGGTTGGATATTACACGAATCCAACTGGGGTCCCGGGACTAAAAGTCTAATTACTCACAGACCGGACGTCTGATTGACGCGCCGTCTGTGGCGTTGAAACCCCTATGATGAGGCAGACCTTTGATATACTTCTATGAGTTACTTTGTGATATTTGTAGTATCGACCTGCATTTCATGGAACGGATCCTCCCGGAGATGAGCGAGCATAGTGCAGAGACCTAATAGCTGGCTGTGACCAAACGAGTCCTGATTGATTCAACTCGGAGTGATTCGACTAGCCTAGTGGGGAGCGCCTTGGTGTCGCACAAGACCCATGGTGTGAAGTGCCTCTATATGAGTGCGACATACCCACTGTAATCGATAGGAGAAGTACCTCAATAGGCTACGAGGGGGAGCACCTCTCTATTAGCGCGGAAGACCCACGGTGGGGAGCGCCTCTGTTTGAGCATGGCAGACCCACGGTACTCGACAGGAGGAGTGCCTCAGCAGTCCAAGGTTAGTGGGAAGCACCTTTGTGTGACGTGACATGCCCACTATACTTGATAGAGGATGAGTTATCCAGTAGCTGAGGTTTCAACAATGTGACTGGGGATGTTACTTGATACACCCCTAGAATAAAATCCAAGTTTGAGCTGAGTCAGAAACTTTTGTGTTTACCACATGATTGAGATAGATTATTTGATAACTTAGGTATATCTATGGGCATATACCTAAGTGGGGTTATCTATTGATTTCATACTTTGTGGTTTATCATTTTTTGTTTTGTGAGACCTTGAGGGTCTCAGGGTCCCTACTGAGTATCGTTATACTCACCCCAACACGGGATATGCCCGAACCTCATTGTGTTGGTTGTAGATGTTGGACAACACTAACTGAGGATGAGAGTAATAGGACTAGACAATACCTGAAGGTGGACAATACGATGTGTCGGTACGTATAGGATACCGATAGACGTGGACTGATGAGGAGGCTATCTGTACCTACCCTTCAGGTAGGATCCGTGGTGGACGATCCAGTTGATTTTCTTCACCTTTTAGTTGTTTAGTCCTTTTCAGTTGTACTTGTATTCAATTGTACTTGTATTTTCCTGTTGGTATTGTATTCCGACCCCTTTTATTTTTCATCACCCTTTTGTTATACAGTTTACTTAGTGTTTTGTATCCAGTCGTGATCTCTGTTGTGTGTGTTTTAGGTTATAAGGCAATGCCTTCCCAGTTTTAGGTAAATACGCCTTTAGTGCTAGTCGCCAGCCCCTGGCCTTTGGAAGGCGGGCTTGGGGTAGTCCCGAAATGGGTCCCGGGGGATGGGTCATGACACTAATAACTATAAATGATTAGTTTATTTAGTTCTTGGATGAATAATTATATTGTTTCATGAATGATCATCAATATCTCCCACCAATATCTTCATATATAATAAACATATTAGACATGCCTTTTTTAGAAACATTATTCAAAATAGGTTTGATTAAAACATAAGAACATGTAAGATCTAATGTTTAGTAAGGGTGAAAATATAAGCTATCTTTCAATTACCATAAGTGATAATTAGATAAAATTAATTATTTGATAATAATATCATAACTTATAATAGTCATACCTAATCAGTCAATTAAATGCCATTAATCATCATTAATGTTATAAGTTTTCTTCATTGAAGAAACATAATACATAATAGTGTGAAATCATTAATACTCATTCATGGGTGATGAGAACATATCATATGAATAATAAATATTTTTTTCTATACACATAAGAATAGAAAATCATTTCTATGGTCAACAGTCAGTTCCAAGACAATCATAGTAGAAATATTTCGATACTGAATAGGGTTAAATCCTCATTAAAATAATTTCCATAGTCAATAATCACCATGAAGACTATTGTAAATGATATTTTCCAATTAATTATTGGTTTCTCTCATCATTCCCATTATTTACTTATGTAGGGCAAACTTATAAGAATATCATAGTTGATAAAGTCCCTTACTGAATTGGGTTAAATGACCATTTAATTTCATATTATATCATCATTTATCAATCTCAATCTAATTAATTGGAAGTATATATCACTATAACACCAATAATATAATAATAAAAACCACAAGTTTGTGAACTATAATATCACAAAACATTCATCCTAGCATCATCCCTAGAATGTAAATTGGTTTCTTGAAGATATCATTATAACTAAATTTCCATTTGGAAAATTAATAGGTTTAAAATAATAATACATAAAAAATTATCATCATAAGTCATCCAGAAAATTAAAGTAGAGGGTTATATAGGATATAATCCCTAATTAAATTTAAAAATATTTTATGTATGTGTATATTAATGAAAAATCACTTTTATGAGAGCATTAAAAAATTTCTTTGAAAACATGAGAAAACAACCTTTACATTTCCTCCAATTTAAAATTTAAATTTTCTAAAATAATGGAAATAGTTTTTTATTTGAAAAACCATATAAAATTATAATATGGTAATCATGTTGAAGAAAATACATAATTTCTGGAAATTTTATTCATGTCTTAAAAGTTATAAGAAAATATTCATTTCACACTTCTGTAAAAAGTCAAAAGTGAGTCATACAATAAACATTTGAAAATTTTTATTGAATAATTTTTAAATAAAGTCAAATATTTTCATGATTATAATTCAAAAAAATTATATATAGATACAAATATTCATAAAACATTTTAATGAACATAGACATGGAGGAGCCTGAATACCTACCCAAAAGAGAAATAAGGTCATGTTTTCTTAAAATAAGTATCTCAATCATTATAATAACCATGAGTGGAAAATAAGAAAAAAACAGAAAAGAAAATATATAGTAAAAATAAAAGAAAATCGTGGTTTAAAAATTATGAATAATATAATTTTCCTAAATATAAATTTATCATAGACAATCCTTAAGATAAATAACTTGGTCATATGAACCACTAACTCAAGTCTCATCTTTCTTCATACGCATTAAAAAATTATATATATCAAATTTATATTTATCATACATATGTTCATGAAAAATATTCATATATATATCAAACTATATTTATATTTCCCTTATAATTTCCTATTTCCATTTTATTAACATTTTTCATTAAAATCATTATTCAAGTAAAAACAGCTCTATTTTCAATGCCTATTTGGGTTTGACTATTCTATTCTATGCACCTTAATACAAAATTCATTATAGAAATTACCTTAAAAATTTCCTAATAATCTTGTTTATTTTATTATATTATATTTTATAACTACATATATAGGTTGGTAGTGAAAAATTAATTATATCATTTCATTGAGATGGTATATGATACATACACATTGGTATTGTTTCCATTCTTCAATAAATGGAATAAAAGAAAAGTAAATAATTATTATCCTTTACAAAATAATTTTTATATAAACAATATATAATATATAAAAATATTATAAATACATTCATGTACCCATCCATGAGATATATTGATAAAAGAGGCACATTTCGTTTTGGGGGTGGTAGTCCACACGTATGCACGGGTGATGGAATTATTTCTCATTGTGTTATGACCAATAGGGGCCTATATACCCTAAGAGGGGGGTGAATCAGGTTATAGATATTATTTTTCAAAGTTCATCTTGCCCCACTGGATATTGACCTCTTTATTACAAGGGTCACTTTGTTTTCACTTGTGTGTTTATTATGATCACTTATTTTCTTCTTTATCTGATGATGATGCTTTAAATGCAATGTAGGGAAGTAAGCAAGCAGACACAGATATTTTTACTTGGTTCACCCTCACTGGGCTACGTCCAAGGAGCATACACCGACAAGTTGTGGGTCATACCAAATTCCACTATTCTTCACTAGATGTGGATACAAAGGTTCACGAACATTCACTATGTCCCAGGCTTACTTCCTCTACAAGGTTTAGGGTCAACTCACTACTTTCCCAAGGTTCACTCCCTATTTCTCTCTCTCTGGATCACTGTCGGGGGAGAGGATCACCTTTTCTCTCTTCTTTTGCTCACTGATTCGGAAAGGATCCACCCACAGTTTATAGACCTATAAGTCTCTTCATTTTCATGAAGGAATGAATCTTCATCTGTATGTAGATTCTCTATTGAAGTCCTACTTTCACCCGTAGATGAATATCTCTTTGCACCAAAGGTATCGGGCAATATTCAAGCTTTCACGTAGCCCTGAATTACCACCGTGAATCAACCTTACTTGGCGTGAAAGTCTAATATGGTGTGCAAGATACAACTGGCACGCAAGTATACCTCAATCACTTGCGTGACTCAACCCCTTTTATGCCCAAGCCAATCTTGGCGCGCCACTACCCACTGGTGCGCAACATCAAACACTGGCGTGCAAGTCCACCTGCATGACCACACACCACTTGTGCGACCCCCACATCTACACGATGCGAGCTCTGATTTTTCTAAGTGTTGAACTTCGTTAAAAATGAGGAGGGGTGGTCCTTTATTTATAGGAATTTGATTACCCTATGTAACGGTGCGCAAGTCTCCCCTCAGCGCGCAAGTTTCAGCGCGCAAGTCTCTGCCCTTGCAACTCGCCTGCGCGACCAACCCAATACTTTCACGACACTCTTTCCTTTTCCATATTTTGATCTTCTGATCTTGAAAAACAATAGGCACCCAAGTTCCCAATCCTTCAAGGCATCGACACGCAAGTCTCTTCATGTAGCGCAAGTCACCAGCGCGACCACACCAATACCTGTGCGACCCTCTTTCCTTTGCCATATTTTGACCTTATGATCCGAAAAAACATTAGGCGTGCAAGTTTTATCTCCTTCAAGTACAGGGCACACAATTCTCTTTTCCAAAACTAGTTTTCTCCTTTTGTCGATTTTCAGGCCCAAAAATTTTCCAAACACTGGAAAACGGCACCACCTTGTATATGTTCTTTTTGTACCGCCTCCAGATCATTAATTCCTTTGTCGATGTTCATGAATCAAACATGGATCACTAACCACAGCTCTTGAACTCCGCATTCCACTATGAAATCCCCTTTGTCAACAAACTTTTATGTCAATTTTTTCTTTTTTAACAATCACAACACAGATGTTCACTTTTTAAACAAACACAATCACCTCGAAAATGCTTCAATGATACCTTAAGGGATATTTTCCCAACAATATCCCTCTTTGGGTTTGTTTACAACTCTTCCATAAAAAGATACATCGTTAAATCTTCATCCACGATTCGCCTATTGAGATTTTGATAGCGATCAAGGATTCACTCAACATATACTCTAATCCCACTTAAGCAATTCTTGGTGAGAGAAAAAAGAGTAAATGAAAAGTTTCATCAATGTATCAGTTCAACTCTGACACCCACTATTGACATCAAACTGATACCAAATTTTTGGAATACCAATTTTTTGGAAATATTCTTACCGCATTCCAACACTACCCTTCTGCACAACTCTTCTGCTTTTATCACGATCCCCAGCTGTCGTGATATCTATTCATTGATCGATCACTTCAATAATCGTTAGATTTAATACTCTCCTCCTTTCTCATTGCTCCCCCTATCTCGCTGCTCCACTTGTCAACTTCTCTGCGAATCTGTCATGATTTCTCAAATAACCACACTGGCTCCCCCTTTAGAAATCACTATTTTCTCCCCCTTTTTCAACGAACCCAAAGGCCACTCCTTTGCAGTTTGTAATAGAGTAGAGAACACATATCAGCACATTAGGGAAAAACACATCATTCCTTGGGGAGAAGGGGTGGTGTTCCAAATCCACACACTTTTAGGTGCGGGGAGTCGACTGAAGTCCCAGAGCCAGTCAATGCCTCTCAAAATCTTCCTTGGGTAAGGACATTGTCAGAATGTCTGCAACCTATAGCTCTGTAGGCACATACTCCAACTTCACAATTCCCTGCTCAACCTTCTCCTTGATAAAATGATACTTTATCTCAATTTGCATTGTCCTTGAATGATGGACATGATTTTTTCTAAGATTGATAGCACTGGAGTTATCACACTGGATTCTGATCGGAGACTTCACTTCAACTCCCATATCTTCATGCTGCTGCTTCATCCACAACAATTGTGTACATTTTTTAGTGGTTTCAATATACTCAGCATCTTCGGTGCTCAATAAAATGTAATCTTGCTTCTTTATTAGCCAAGAAATACACAATCCAACAAGATATAACTCCCCTCCGGACATTGATTTTCTTTCATCTACTGATCCGGCCCAATCTATATCTGTGTAACCAATTAAAACTAATTGGGATTTTTCATTATTCATTTGACCGAATTCCACAGTACCTTTGATATACCGAAGTATCCTTTTCATTGTGAGCATGTGGATTTCCTTGGGAATACTCTGATATCTCGGTGCATGGCATGTGGCAAAAACAATGTCAGGCCTTGTTGCGGTCAAGTAAAGAAATCTCCCAACAATTTTCCTATATTCTGTGATATTAACTACCTCTTCATCCTCATATTTTGATAATTTCATCTAGGTAGCTACCAGAGTCTTCATCTCCTTGTAATTCTCCATTCCAAACCTTCTTAAAACCTACTTGGCATATTTTTATTGAGAAATGGATGTTCCATTCCTTCCTTGTGTCACCTGAAGACCAATGAAAAACGTTAGCTCTCCAATCATTGACATTTCAAACTTATTTTTCATGAATTCAGAAAACCGTCTGCACTGAGATTCATTTGATCTTCCCAATATTATGTCATCAACATAAACCAGCCCCATCATCAGTTGATTACTATAGTTGCTAAAATAAATATTGTAATCAACTCCCCCATGCTGGAAACCAAGCTTCTTCAAGTACTGATCAATCCTTGAGTACCATGCTCTTGGTGCTTGTTTCAGCCCATACAATGCCTTCTCCAGTCTGCAAACTTTTTTCTCATCCTCATGAATGAGAAAACCATCTGGTTTCTCAATATATACTTGCTCTTCCGGAACCCAATTTAGAAATGAAAATTTGAAGTCCATATAAACACTTTGTACTCCCATTGCACTACAATGGCTAGGAATAATCTGATTGTCTCTAGCCTTGCAACTTGTGCAAATGTCGTATTAGCATCTATTCCCTCTATCTGGGAGTATCATTTACACACTAGTCATGCTTTGTTTCGAATCATTGTTCTATATTCATTCATCTTGTTGCGAAAGACCCATTTAGTCCCGATGACATTCTTATTTTCTGGACTCAAAACAATATTCGATGTTTGAATCTTCTCAATCTGATCTAGATCTTCATTCATGGAATGAACCCAGTTTTCATCTTCAACTGCATCAGCAAATCATTTCGGCTTAACCTAAGATAGAAAATATTCCAGCTGAAGTGATTTAATTTTCCTTGTCTGAACTGGAGCTGACTAATCACTAATGACATTTTTCCTGTTTATTTCAGCTCGACTCTTTGGATTTTGTACAGATAAGGATTTTACTTCCTCATACTCACCATCAGTATATTCTTCCGAATCAACTTCAGCCACTTCTACTCTCCCTGAGTCTCTTACCACATCCTCATGCATCATTTATTCTAATCTGGCACTCAGCATTGAGCCATTAACTAAATCTCTAAGCCTACTGAGTTAGAACTCGATGTAGGAAACAAGAGATAAAGTTAATAACACAATTAATTCTTATTGTGCTATGTTTCTCCCTTTCTTCTTCAACTCTGGTACCTAATTTGAGCCAATAAATACTATGAATCATATCATCTTTTCTAGTTTGCATCATTAGATGCCACTTCCCCTTAGATCGTATCTCCCTAAAACCTGAAAAACCTCAATCATCAGTTAATAGCATTTATATGCATAGGGAGAGGTATTATTCTAGAAACCTCAATAAGAGGATTGTCGTTGATCCTAAGAGGTCAACCCTTTGATTCTTTCTTACAGAGCATCACACTCTTTCTTTGCTTCTTCTAGCTGCCTAGCCAACTTCAACAGCTCTGGCCATATGACTAAGCATTCATTACTCACATGCTGAGTCTTTTTCTGATATGAAGATTATACATGCCTAGCCTTTCTCACCATTTGGGGTTTAAACCCACTAGTACACATTTCTGTCTTTGATGTTCCACCAAAACTCCATTTCCCTTGATTCCTTCTCTAAGAAGGAATATCATTTCTTTCCATTTTCCCTTGCTTCTTCCACCATTGTAAGGATCTTGCACCTTACTCCACTTTTCGTTGTGGAACACGACATGTGAATTTTTCAATACATTCTTTGATCATATTTATTTTATCAGATGTCTGAGTCAGCACACTCTTTTTCACTGGTGGTGAGTCCTCCATTGAAAGTTCATTCTTCTTTAGAACAGATGGAGTAGATCTCCCCTTAATCTTCTAGGTTTGTTCACATTCTCTCCTTGAGAGCTATTGTGAGTATGTCAGAGGAGGTGACTGATACACCTTTAATTCAGCTACATGTGATTCCCCTAAGTCTCTAAGCCTATTCTTCTCCTAAACACTTTGTCTCACAGCATAGAATATCTCATTATGCATCATTGGGGTCGAGAATCTCCTTTCGAGTTCCTTTTCCTTTCTTGTGTTCTTCTTGCTGCAATTTTTTGCCAAAAGCCCATAATTTGAACATATAAAACATCTTCCATCAAATTAATACCTTGTTTCTTTATTTCTATGTTGATATGCTGATACACCTTGAGTTATTCTTCTAACACGGGGCTCTTGAGCTTCATGACATGTACTCATGGTGTGTCCCATTCTTACACAATAATAGCATCTAACAGATTCTTTCCTTTGAGAGATTCTTCTTTCTGATTTGTCATGACACATCTTCTTCTTCTCATATCTAGTAATTTTTCTATTTTCACAGCTTGAGATGTATTCATGTGCCTCTAAAAAGAAGCTTGATGTGTGGCCATGAATCCCACAGAAATAGCACATGTCGTCACTACTTCTTGGAACTGTCCTCTTAGGCCTATCTCCAGCACCTAAAATATTTTCTCTACTTCTGGAACTATTCATAGCTCTCTTTCTATCATGCATGGGAGGGAATTCATCAAATCTTATACCAGTTTTTCCCAAATTGTATGTTCTCTGAGCTGAGGTAATTTTTCTTGGATCTTTTCAGAAATAGAAAATTTTATTTTCATTTCATCGTCACCTGTCGAAGGACGATCGAATAGTAAGTGTAAGGCATCCTTCATTTTATTCTTTACTTTAGCATTGGATTTCTCCACTTCCTTCTTCACCTATTCTAGTTATTCGTCCAACCATTTAATCATCATATCCCTTGATTCAAGTTTCGCATTGAGTCATCTTCTGAGATTCTTTCCACACCTCATCTCATATTCCAGTTCTCGTGTAATCTTCTCTACCATGTCACCTTGCTCCTTTAATTTCAATTTTTCCTAAGAAACAGATTCAGAGACAGATTCATTCTCTTATTGTAGCCTTTGATTCTTCTGATCTTCTTCAGACAACTGTGTTGCTAGATCATCATTTCTAGCTTTCAGATTCCGAACTTCATCTGACTTGTTATTATCTTCCTAATCATATGCCTTTTGTTTTCCTTTTATTATAGCCATATTTTGTCGTTCTTCAACTTGAGACTCATTCTTCTCCCTTAGGTCAGTAGCCACATCAATAAGCCTTTGATTTAATCCTCTTAGCTTTTTGACCTCAATTTCCAATACTTAGATCTGGATATCTTTAGATTTGACTTCCTCATCCAATTTCTAATCCAAATTCTTTGTCATGTTGACAACGTCAACTGGTGCTCTCCTTCTTAAAATTTCTTCATCATCAGTTTTTTTGGTATCACATTGATGTTTAAGTACTTCACTAATTCCTACATCATGATTGAGTGAATCAATCTTTTCCCGATGATATTCATCAGGGCCTTCTTTCAGTAAGTTGTTTGATTGTTTTAATTGAATCACACATTTTCCATAAACACTTCCACACTAAGGGATATCACCTGAATTCTGATTCTTCATTGATGTTTTCCCTTTTCCATGGCACACAAATTAACTATACCAAGTCTGGGAAAAAATATGATAACCTCCCTCTGATACCAATTGTTAGGACCAATAGGGGCCTATATACCCTGAGAGGGGGGGTGAATCATGGTATGGATATTGTTTTCAATGTTCTTCTTGCCCCACTAGATCTTGACCTCTTTATTAGAAGGGTCACTTTGTTTTCACTTGTGTGTTTATTATGACCACTTATTTTCTTCTTTATCTGATGATGATGCTTTAAATGCAATGCAGGGAAGTGAGAAGGAAGACATGTATATTTTTACTTGGTTCACCCTCACTGGGATACGTCTAAGGAGCATACGCCGACAAGTTGTTGTTCATACCAAATTCTACTATTCTTTACTAGATGTGGATACAAAGGTTCGAGAACAGTCACTATGTTCCAGGCTTACTACCTTTACAAGGTTTATGGTTAGCTCATTGCTTTCCCAAGGGTCACTCCCTGTTCCTCTCTCTCTGGATCACTGCCGGTGGAGAGGATCACCTTCTTCCTCTTGTTTTTCTCACTGCTCCGGAAAGGGTCCACTCACAGTTTATAGACCTGTAGGTCACTTCATTTTCATAGAGGAATGCAGCGTCCTTTGTATGTAGATGCTCTATTGAAGACCTACTTTCACCCATAGATGAGTCTCTCTTTGCACGGAAGGTATCAGGCAATATTCCAGCTTTCACGCAGACCTAAATTACCACCGTAAATCAACTTTACTTGGTGCGCAAGTCTAATCTCGCATGCAAGTATCGGAACACAAGTATACTTCAATCACTTGTGCGGCACAATATTCTGCAACTCCAAACTTGCATGACTCAACCCCTTTTATGCCCAATCCAATGTTGGCGCTTAACTACCAATTAGTGCCCAACATCAAACACTGGTGCGCAAGTCCACCTACGCGACCACACACCACATGCGCGACCACCACATATGCGTGACGGGAGCCTTGATTTTTCTAAGAGTTGAACTCCATTAAAAATGAGGAGGGGTGGTCCTATATTTATAGGCATTTGATCACCATGTGCGACGGTGTGCAAGTCTCCCCTCAGCGCGCATGTTTGGGCGCGCAAGTCTCTTCCCTTGCAAGTCACCTGTGCGACCAACCCAATACTTGTGCGACCCTCTTTCCTTTTCCATATTTTGATCTTATGATCTTTAAAAACAATAGGCGCGCAAGTTCCCAAGCCTTCTAGGCATCGAAACGCAAGTCTCTTCACGAAACGCAAGTCAGCTGTGCGACCACACCAATACCTGCACAACCCTCTTTCCTTTGCCATATTTTGACCTTCTGATCCTGAAAAACATTAGGCAGGCAAGTTTCCTCTCCTTCAAGTATATGGCACGCAAGTCTCTTTACCAAAACCACTTTTCTCCTTTTGTCGATTTTCAGGCCGAAAAAATTGGCAAACACTGGAAAATGGCTCCACCTTGTATATGTTCTTCTTGTACCGCCTCCAGATCATTAATTCCTTTGTCGACGTTCTTGAATCAAACATGGAATGCTGACCACAAATCTTGAACTCGACATTCCACTATGAAATCCCCTTTGTCAAAAAAAAATTGTATGTCTTGTTTTTCTTTTTCAACAATCACAACATAGATGTCCACTTTGTAAAAAAACACAATCACCTCAAAAATGCTTCAATGATACCTTGACGGATTTTTTCCCAACACATTGGATGGAATAGTGGATACAAATTGGTGTAATGTAAACATAATAGAAATTTAGAATATTGTAGAAACTTATTTTATTCTAACAACAAGGGTATTATAGGTATTATATATATAGAATAAGAAATAAACATTTATCAACTCAGTTTAGAGTTATACATATCCTTTAAAACCCCACCTTTTTCGTAATCTTTAAGAATTCAAAGATTGTATTTTGGTGAGACCATGACATCTAAGTTATGTATATAATTTATTGGAGTTATTTTTAGAATAAATGGAACAATATAAATACATCATGTTGTTTTTATATGTGAGAAGATCATGTGCCCTTTTATAAGTGATGTGGGTTGCAGACAAGTAAATCATTAAAATTATATTATATAATATATTTATTACTAAAGTAAATTGGCTCCAAATTTAAAATACATGAAGATAACATGGGTAAAGTCCAACTAAAATCATCCAATAAAATTATTTCAAGGGATCTATGATATTTTAAACATTATCACTTAGGGTACCCCATCTTTTAACCCTTTAACCCATCCCGTGATAACAATATTTTTACTATCAAAACAGATCATTACTGTAAAAGGAAATGTTGAACATATTACTAAAAATTAATTATATTTACACTAAAAATCTTTTCATATTTACATAATTCATTTTATTAATGTGGTATAAATTAATTTAATTATACATGCACATAAGAAATAAAAACCATTTTTAAAGAATGTCTATTATTAAGAATAATATGATTTTTTTTCTAATTACATGACTAGTAACAACCATTAAATGAATTTTAATGTGTTTAATTTAATATATTATTTGAAAAAATTAACAAAATAAATCATAAATAGTTATTAACTCAGTTAATAAGTATTAGATATGTTGCACATAAAAAATATTTATCTAAAAAACAACACTTTTACCTTAAAATGAATTTATATTCACATCATACAGTTTTAAAATAAATTAATGAATTATTATTAATTTATTAAAATAAAATGCTTATATATTTGGTAAATATTCATGTTCATAATATTTCATGATATAAAAAATAACATCTTGAAAATTTTATCTTTTAAAACAAAATGATGTTATTTGTAATATTTAAAACTGAGTACTAATTCTCATGGAATTAATTAATACATTTTATTAATGTAAATAATGTTATAAACATATTTAATGATATATTTATTCAAATTCATACCCTATATTCCATTTTAAATATTCTAAAATTTACATTTAATAGTAATATTTAAATAGTTTTTCATAGTTTGTTTATGCTCAAGGTTTTATATAAAATAATCTATAAAAAGAATTATATTTAGTAAATGTAATTATATATTAAAAAAATTTATGGTGTTATATTATACAACTGTATATGATTTTTTACCTTTAAATTAAATTACTCAGATATAAAAAAACAAGATACTTCGACTATATCACATCAACTAGTTCCCAAAAATCCTCCTTAAATTTACTTTTTCCATAGAACACTGACCAAGTGACTATTATTTTTATACATGACATTAAATATTCAATATAGAATCTATAATTGTTGTTACTCATAATAAATATATCTATTTAGAGGTATAACCTATAATCTTTGTACATGTGAAGAATCGCATATTTACTTCCTCAATTTCTATATATAGAAAAAAACATGAAATTGAGTGAGATTCAATGGAACACCAAGTAATAAGTAATAATATAAATAAAACTATGAAATTAGAATTATTCAATATATAATATACTATATTTAGCATATTTCCAAATCCCATTATCTTTATCAAAGGAGATATTCATAGTATTACCCTATTACCATTTCAAACACAAGATATAATTGATGATCATTAGTATAACTCGATTATAAACTATGACTTTCCTTAATTGGATTATGAATGGATATAATATTCTCTTACATTTCTATAGTTATCTCTGGTAAAAATATATTTCTTTATATAACATCGTCCATGCACATTGAGTTATGCAGTTCCTTCCATTGGGGGATTCATAAGGAGCCATCTAAATTCTTGAGAGAAGGATAATATTAAATGGAAATTATACAAAGATATGTTATTGATCCCAAAAAAATTGCATCTACAAAAAATATCTAAAAAAGTATTCAATATATTAAATGTTTCTCTTAGACTGACCTTCTTTCTGAGGATGATATGCTGTGAAAATGGTTAGTCCCATATTTAACACCTACTAAAGACTTATATTTAACATCAAGGTAAAGCATGAATACCAATTAAATAAAATAGAAGCTATTACTTAATGTAACATTACCAATTAATTATTTTATATATCATAAAGATAATTAATATAAATTTTTTTTCTGAATTTAATAAAATTTGTTGAATTTATAAAGAGATTGACTTGAACCCAAATATAGTTATGTCCTTTAAAGGTTTTGGGGAGACTGATTATGGAATTATGGGTGATATTTTCTCATTTCCATTTTGTTATTAGTGATATTTATATCAACCTATTTGGAATTTTTCTTTCATCCATAACTAGTTAACATGCTATGAATAAAATTAAATACTCTACAATATACATTTTTATGTAGTCTCAAAAACAATTCTATTTGATATCTCTATATATTTTCCTACATCTAAAATGAAAAAACTGTAATGAGATACAAGTTTCATAAAACAAATCCATCATTAATTCTAGTATTAAAATGACTCTTAACCAATTCTTGAACGTTATCCTTATATCACAATAATGGTTGAATTTATTAAAATACATCACCAGATTCTATATTTCCTTACCCCCTCATGATCCTATTTAATATTCATATGGGAGTATGGTTGATCATTAATATAAGAAAGATAGTATGTTTCCACTTTCTCTATGGTTTTCAGGTTTAGATTCTATATGTACATAAGTACCAAAACTCATTAAATCCTTATAATTGATTAACTAGCATATTCATTCTACCTCATTTTATTATCCACCTTATTCTTATTTCTAGGGAGTTAAGGTATTGAGTTGTTATAATAATTAATAAACCTTAACCATGTAATTTGTTTTATATTAAACTCTTTCTATTTGGATATATACATCATTATTTTATGATTAGTATATATATCACACTATCCCCTATAATGATTATGCCTCCACATTTTCATTTCAAGAAATACCACTACCTAATTTAAATCATGAGTTGGGTAACAAATATTCCTGATGAATGTTTTTACCATGATATATATACTAAAAATATTAAATTATACGTATAAATAAATCCGACTCCATCATGGAATCAATATAGATCACAAACCATTCTCCACTACATGGTAGTATGTGGAGAGGTGTACTAAATATGCTTTATTTTAGCACCATTAAAGTTTCCCCCACATTCATTTTTTAATTGAACTTTACTCTATTTAGTGTTAAAAATCTCATAAAACTAGATACTAATGAAAAAATTCTCAAAAAAACATTGTTTGAATCTATCCTACACAATATAACAATGGATAACTAACACTAGGTTTAACTGGTATATTTATAAATAACTTCTTCCTTTCAGGTTTCTATCGATATAATATTTCCTGATATTATATGATCTATGAATGAAATTATTTTTATCCAAAATTCATACATGTTAAATTTTTTATACAACTTATCCTTCCTCATGTTCTTAAACCCAATCATCAAATGAACTTCATGCACTTCAATTGTCATTGGATATATAAGAATTTAATATATAAATACTATCCAAAAATGGATCAAGTTAACCACTAAGTAATATATTCATTAGATCCTTGAATATAATGACTCCATTGGTAAGTTTAATTGATAACATACTAAATTCAAAATATATATATATACACCATGTTTGAAAGGATTTCATGGTATATATTCCATTTTGAAACTCAATTGATGATATCTATAATGAATCTAAATCTTGAAAATGTATTTTTTGTCATGTAGCTTTTTGATAATGTCATTAATTTGGGATAGAAGATACTTAGTTCTTGATAGTGATCTTATTAATTTAGTAATTATCAATGTAAAGATTCATTGAACCATCTTTGTTATTAACAAAAAGAATATGTGCACCCCATGCTGACACACTCAAGCATATCAATCCCCCCTTTTGACTCTCCTATATCCACTTCGTCAATAGCCATATCATAAATGTTGAGTTTCTCTCAATCAATTTTATGTAAATATCCCTCATGAATAGTTAATAAAACCCATATAATTGAACTAATTTTAACCTGGGGTACATTATTCATCATTAAATAAATAAAAAATTATAGAATGATGTAGAATAGGAAATGTGACATCTCTTCATTAACAACTAATATGGGATCTATATATGGGAATCCAATCCATAACAAAAATAACATAAAGTCAGATATATGTTAGAGAAGATCAATAAAATTAATATCATCATTCTATTATTAGAATTGATTGATAAATCATCATCTAATAATTGTGGTGGTGATGTGATACACATAGAAAATTATTTAGACATAATGGCATGGGTAGATCTAGAATAAAATAAAACATTTTTAGTTTTGTAGTGAATCAATGTTTACTTTTCAACACATCATTCTCATGTCCCACTTTAGTAGTTTTGATAACATGAGATATAACTTTTTATCTTGTCATAAAAGGTTTTTATGAAAATTTTCTTCATTGAACCTTGAATTATGTAATTTATTGGCATTAATTTCTTAACCCTTTAAATTATTTAATTAGAGTGTAGGTAGTGCATTCAGTTTAGTTTTATATCCACACATTTCATTAGAAAACTTCTTCAAGTAACTTTCTCATTCTCTTTCTCTATGGCTGTCTATTTCACAAGTGAAACATTTATTATAAACCATATAAATATCCCACATACTTTCTTCAAAATTATGACATGAAAAAAAATTAATTTCATTTTTTTCCATGGATATTATTATTTTACTTTTCAAAAATTCCCACATTTCTCTTATTTTCCCCAAAACCCATAGAACAATGAGAGTATCCAATATATATTTATTATATTATAGGACATAAAATGATTTCTTCATAGTTGTGAAACTCTTTTATAGAGAACTCATTTTAGATACTTGGTCTTAAGACATTTTTCAATTGATCAATATTTTTTTAAAGTCAATGATAGAATATAAATCATACCTTGAAAGTATCATGATATTTTCGTCATAAGTATTTTTTTTCCAACATTATACTTTAGTTATAAGAATTATGTTTCTATTATTGTGTGATTTGTTTGTGGAAATTACTTATTGAAAAGTTAATTATTAAACCCTTTGCATATCATGGAGTCAATTCCCACCTCATTACATATATTCTTTTAATGATTCCACCATTAATCTACTTCACCATAAAAATATTACACAAAAAATTAACATATTCATAGTCTAATATATGGAATATAAATAATATCATTTCTAGGTAATTGTTCCATTTCTCATATTTTTTTGGAACCGAGGAACCATTAAAGTAAGTTTGGATGTTTCTTTATAATAACATAATGGTGTGTTGTTCGTTAATTTTTCTATTTGGATATTCCCCATGGTTCATGTTATCAATCATATATTGAGAGAGTTGGGTAAAAATAAAAACAAGATTTCATATCATAGTTCCCATTTGATTTGTTTTCTCATGAAGGAATTCATTGAACTAGAAACTAAAAACATTTGTTCAAATTATTTATTCTAGTTCCAACCATTGACTAAAAATGAAAATAAAACCATGAGCATCCATCTTCATCAATAATAGTTAAAAACAAGTAATCCTATAAATCCATTTCAAACACGTAATAAATTATGACACCATCTTATCAACTTATTCCACTTTATGTTCATCAAATATGAAATTTATTTCCACATATATTTTTTGAAATTATTTCCTAAATTACTTTATAATTGTATGTAATGAGATTGTAAAGTAACCAAAGAGTATCCCCGTGGATTTTCATGTTTGGTGTAAAAATTTTCATCAATATAAATAGCCATGTGATGATTACGTTAATAGAAAACCATCATTTTCCAGGTTATTACCCTAAGGTCCATCTATCCCAGAATTTATATCTAATTATTCATTTCAAGAAATGGAATCTTTTTCTTGGAGGCCACAAAATATCTATCTTACAAAAACATAAGAAATTTTTTCTATATGTACATATATCACAATAGATTTCAACAAATTTATTCTAATTATAAACTCTAAAAATAACTCATCCCATATCAAATACCAAGTATGGTAACCCAAGAATTTCTTTAATATGTATTATAACATTTTAGATGAACATTCAACATATATCATAACAATACATACCTTAGAACAATATATTATAAGTGGATTTTTAGACTAGATACAGAATACACATTTTTCATCAATGATCTTTTAAAAATTTTACAATGTTCTTATCATATAGTACACTTATATGACATACGATTTTTGAATCCATTATTAATTACCTTGGTAAATAAGGACATAAGAAAGGTTCAACTCATATTCTCTATAATGGTAAACAATTGAAATATAAATCAATGATCATAATTGATTATAAGATAATCACATGGTAATTATAAATTAATCATTTTTACATAGATATGTGGAAAATTGGTACATTCAAAAATAATAATTCTATAAACAATTTCAGGAAATTACTCAATGAATTTCTAACTTAATACCACTTTACGACCCTAAAAGTTTATAACCATTTAATCGAAGTCAATTAACCATGATTCGTTCCATACGGATTTTTCATAACCAAAAACATAAGTAATAAGAGTGGTAAATCATCAATATTCAATCACAATGAAATAGTATGTTTTTGAATAATAATACATATTTTTTTAAAAAGCATATTAATATAAAAATATTTCCTTATTCAAGGATAACTCTTATGATGGTCATAGTGGATAGAGTGTTATATTGGACTCTGTTTACTCCCTATTACCACCATATCCTTTGTCAAATATCACTGTATAAACTATCATAGTGGATATATTCCCATTATCGAATCAGTTCGCATACCTTTCCTATCAATTCCATTGAAAAGTTTCAATACTATGACTATCATAGTAAATAAAGTCCCTTACTGAACAAGTATCACTTTCCATTCCAGTTCATATTATCTCAAGATATATCAATCATTACCCAATTAATTGGAGGGAAATATAAGTTGTACCACATAAACACCATAAAGAACAATATACATATTTGTGCAATAAAAAACATAAATTATTCATCATAGTATAAAACTAAGAAATGAAACATGTGTCACAAAAATATCACCATTACTTAGTTAACGCCTGGGGAAAAGGGTTTAATAGAATCAACATTTAAATATATTCATAATAACCCATCCAGAGAAAGAAAATGTATGGTTATAGTATGATATTATCCTTACTGAATCATAATAATCCATAAAGTATATTGACATATATGATAAATATATTTTATTAAATCATTAAAAATTATTCATTTAAAATAAAAGAAAACATCCCTTAATATTGCTGACATTCAAAAATGAATATTTCTAGATTAATGGAAAAATAGTTTTTAAAGAAAATTAATGAAAAATTATAATGGAATCTTTATGATGTATAAAATACTTGATATTGGGATGTTCTATTATTATCATCTAACATTCTAATATTTTAGAATATAGTTGTCATTAATTTTTTTTTGATAACTTGGTTGGCATGAAACACCAAACATTAACAAACCACAATATATTATATCATAGTTTCAGATTTGAGATAATCAATGTCATTAAAAATATAAAAAATTATATAAATTAAATTTTCACTTAATGGAAATTTATTGATTAATAATTTTGAAAAAATAATTCAATTTACAGTACAAAAGTTTTATTTCATAAAAATAAAAAATTATTAGAAATGGGTTTTATTGCACTTTTTCAAGGATGTTATTATTAATTTCGTGAAAATTTAAAAAAAAAAATATAGTTTTATAAAGGATTTTTTTTGCAATCAACATGAAAAAAATATATTCAGGTGAATTTATTTTTTCCCCTGAAAGGATTGATTATGATTGAATAGTTGAAAAATACATTTTTTAAATATTTCTCTTATTTTCCATAAATACAGTAATTTAAAATTTTTATTAGGTTTTGGTATTATTTTGAAATAAACATAACTATCTCTTAATAATAAATAATTTAATTAGTTTAAAAAATTATCATAATATTGTATTTTGGTATAAGATCATTATCAGGCATTGAATTTTTTTTAAAAAAACTCATTTTCACTATGTTCTATAAATTAATATTAAAATTGGTTTCATCCACTTATAGAAAAAAATGTAAAATTATTTCAAATTTGGATTATTTAGGATCTACTTTCTTAAATAATTCCCCTTTAATTTTATTATTATGAATAAGAACCTTGATAAAAATATTATCACTGAACTAAAGGTAAAATGAGACAATTATGGTTTAAACTATGATACAAAGACGAAAAACCACCCTAACAATTTTATTTATTTTATTTAATAATTTTATTTATACTATAACCATAAAATATTTATAAATGATACAATTTCGTGCCAAAATACTTTAACTTTAAAATTTACATTATTTTAAATAAATGATAATTATAATAAAGTCACACTACTTATTTTTATTTATACTATATTTTTTCATATGGATACTAATATTTAATTAATTAATTTTAAATATTATTATAAATTAAAATTATTTATTTTTATGATGATATTTTAATTTTAATTTTTATTGATCTTATTTTTTGGTTAAATGATTATGTAATGCTCACACAATGCTTCTTCATGGTGAAGAAAAACCCAATAGAATGACATTTATAACATTATAAATAACATTTTAGATAAATTATATTATTAAATATAAAATATAATGTAAAATATTGTATAATTTATGTGTTAAAAGTTTATATTCTAAATCTATTTCTATATTCATATCGCTGAAGTAAAATTTTGTGAATAGTTCCAAAAATGACCTTAAATATATTTTAGGTTAAATAATATTTTATTAAAAGATTTAAAAACCCCAAAAAAAAATTATTGAGAAAATTAGGTTAGGAAATAGTAGAAAATTGCATCCATGAACTATTTTTTATTTACTTCCAACCTTATAAATATATTTCTAACACATAAATATTGAACAATATTTTTCAATGGCTAATGTTAATATTTGATAGCAATGGGGTTAAAAAATGATGAAGTTTAAAATACCACGTCATTCTATACAAATTTTAGTGGTTTTAGGTATTTTTATTTTTTTCCTATCCCATATTCTATATTATGTCCATTTTTTGACACTAGAAATGATTTCAATATTTATTATATTTTAATGTTCATAAAAATTACAAGTGTTCTATTTCCCCCTCGTATAAAATGAGACCACCTATCCTCTATTGGATACACATAAAGAGCCAATTATTCTGAATAAAAAACGTAAAATATAACATTCAATATTTCTAAAAAAAATTATATTTTTTATTTCATCCTTAAAAGGCTAATCGAAGTGTCATTATTTGGGGATTTAGTGAATTTTAAAATGAAATTTATAACAATTAACATAGTTCTATAATCTTATTTCACATTATAAATCCATCAATTGAGTCCTAGGAATAGTGATTTAAAAACATATCTATATTTCATATACTGATATGTTATTATGTTTATGGAACTACTATTATTCATATTATTTTAATTTATATTATAAATTTTAGCATCATTCTGGCATACGTATGGACTACACCTGCATGTAGCGATGTACTTTATTTTTCTTCCCAATATTTCATGGATTTTATTATCATGGATATAACTATTATATAATATTATTATAATATAATTATTCTTATGGAGTTTAAATTTATAATATACCATTTTATGACTCCATCCAGTGGAAAATGAAATCATCACTAATGCGTATGTATGGAGTTCCGTCTCCAGGTAGTAATGGGTTTCAGTTTCCATCACCAACTCACATAGATATAAATAATTATGTATTCAATGATCATTTATGATATTAATTATGTAATTATGAAATTTTAATGTGTTAATATTATTTAAGAGTATTTTTTTATTTTCATTATAAATTTTAATTAACATTCATGTGTATGTAAGGACTATCATATTCATGAATGATGTATTTCATTTTTATAATATCGCCTATCATGGAATGTTATAAAACTATATATAATTAATAAATATAAAATTGATACCATGTAGATTATTTTTTAGGTAATGTAATTATGATACAATTCACGGAATAAAAAAACAAATCCCCAATGTATATGAAAAATGAAATAGGTAACACCAAGAATTTGATGTTTTAATAAATATTTATTGATAAATGTTTTTTAAAATAATATCAGGGGAGAATTTATATAATTATAAGTTTTAATTATTTTATTTTATTTTTGAAGTGTGATAAATATTAATTTATCCAGGAGTCTAGAGTGCTTATTAATTAATTTGAACTTATGTTAAGGGTTTTATTTCTAATGTAATTTATAACATAGATTGGTTATTTTTAAATTTCCATTAAAAGTTGATTTTGGAATATCATCTTTAAAATAAATATTAGTACTAAATTCAATCTCTCATTCATCTCCTAAAATATTTTCTCATAGGAATAATACCATATAAATATATCACTCTTCATAGTCAATCCTGTAAGAAGTGATTTTATGAACGAAAAAAATTATATAAAGAACCTGTAATAACCAACTAACCCTAAGATAATCAGTATATCAAATTAATTTTTGGGATTATATAAGGAAACTATAGCTCTGACCATCTTTGGGTCAACTGACACTCCTATCTCTGAGATAATTGGACATATTAAAGGAGTCGAATTCATCTAGAAGTGGCACTTTGTGCGCATAGAATATAACTTATTCCCACTTAGGTTATCCAACATAATCACAAGATGTTTGTAATGGTAATTTCGAATGTGATAATATATAAAAATATCATCCATAAACACCACAACAAACAAATCTAGATAATGATGGAAAACTCGGTTCATCATTGCAATGAAAACGGTGGGTGCATTCGTGAGACTGAATGACATATCCAAATAATCATATAGATGATACCTACTATGAAATGCTATTTGAGGTATGTATGATGGTCTAACACAAACCTGATGATAACTTAAAATCAAATAAAGCTTTAATAACACCTAATATTATCAAATGTGTTTGAAGATATCTTTTATCTCAGATATATGATATTGCTTATTAACATTCAATTGGATCAATTTTTGATAATCCACAAATAGATAGTAGGGTACATCTACTTTTTTATCAAAAATGACAAGAGAACAACATAGATAAGTACTAGTTTGGATAAGCTATATTGCCTTTAAATCCTCTAGTATCCTCCTGAGCTCATGCATCGTAGTATTTTCCATCATATAAGGAGGAATGGATAATAGTGCGTCATCTAGAACTAACTCGATATAGTACTCTACCTATCTCACTAGATGTATTACTAAACAAATTCAATGAAAATGTCCCTAAAATAAGCAACCATTGGGGAGAAATATTCATAATGTGTTCCCCAATCATCCATATATAAACTCACAATCTGGACTATCATCCCACACATCTCATGATGCTCTGGTCTATATCATATTTCTTAGACATCCCATTTCACCCTTATGTATAAAATCACTAACCTCTGGTGATGTGTAGTCACCCATTGGTTTTAACAATCAAGGAATAAAATAAAGGGAACCAACTGGTCCATCCTGAGAAACATTTGAAAATGTATCATCTCAAGGACAATGAGGACTTATATGTAATGTCACCCACCAATCTTAAGGGGTACTCCCTTAAAAGTCATACATCTTATGTTTCAATCTCCAATGGAGTACCAAGAATAATAAATCCATTAAAACACTGAAATATGATCCCAAGTCTCTCCACAATGGACATAAATATAGTGCAACGATATGTGCCAATATCTAAATGATCGAATTATGAAGTAGATGATACAAGAATAGAACCTCTCATATTAGAAGTTATGAGATTATTATCATCATGTTTCTCTAGATATATGTATATCTAGCTAGATCCACATCCCTATGATACATCCTATCTACACTAAGCATATTTTCTATAATGTCGCTGCAAATCCATGTTATAACCACCACAACCATGACCATCATCTCAGCCTATTCAGTGAGGTGTACTCCAGGTCCCCTCATTAAAGGAAGCTACTAAACCCACTCATTCTTGTTCAATCACATCAGACCCTCTCTCATTGGATTCATGAAAAAAAGTTCTTCAAAAGCATAGAAGATTATCCATCACAATGTTGGACTAACAATTGAATGGGTCCCTTCTACATTGAGGTCTCATAAGTCCCAGTCTACCGAACTAGTGGAACCTAGCCTATCTACCTAAGTATGTGTTGTAGTTACTAATACCATCACACTGAATCTAGAGATGACTCTTCCTACTGTTGGTCTCTGTAACAATAGATCTTGGGGCTGAATCACCCTAGCCCAAGCCCTTATCCTCTCTTAGGTTATGCTCTATTATAAGTGTCTGATTCAGTATTCCAAAAATGGTGTTCATCCAAAAGAAATTAACCCACTATCAGAGGTCATTCCTGAGACTATCCTCAATCGTCTAGATTTATTTAAGTTGTCACCAATTAGAATAGATTTGAAGAATTATAGCTCTATAGAACTATAAAAATAATTTCATAACAGTTAACATTCCCTACTCTAAGTTTTTAAAAAATCAATGTCTATCAGCGCTAAATTTCTAAAGATTGATGTAAATAGATAATTTTATAAGAGAATCCATCAAATATGTTTCTTGATAATGATCAGTCAAAGTAATAACATCCCACCATATCATTCCATAATCATGCATCATATAAGTATCTATCTTTACTATCATCATGGTTAGTGTTTTGAGATTATCTAAGATAGATAAAATGTACTCTAGCAATGACTACATAGTGTGTGGTATTCCATCCCCCAAAAACGTGGGCATATACTTCTACTGGAACTCTTGTATCGACACTTCCATAATAGAGGTAGGTTAAAGAGCTCTTTGAACATTTTTCTGGAAACACATTAAGCCTTTACAGAAATATACCTCATCACCTGAATCTAGTAATATAGCTAGTGTCACAACTTTAATTATTAGAGGATCCACCAGTAACCGATGGCCCACTACATATAGACCAATATCATTTCCACCCTCCTGGAATACCACTGGATGTCATCATGGGGGCTAGTATCTACAATACTAAGCACACACCTAATAAATATTTGATATCAAAATGATATTTATTTCAAAATTCATGATAGGTTTAAACCTGACTATAAAAAAGTCCACCCCTCTTCCTTCTCATAAATCTGGGAATGGGTAAAAAGGATCAATTCTAAACATCACTAGAGATGTTTCTATTACCCACTCAAATTTTAGGTCAAGGTCATGATCTCTATTTCCATAACACAAATTTCATAAAAAATCAAATTTATATCAAATTATCTTTAAATATTTTAAATAAATGGCTCACCACTCTCAATCCATTAGGTCCAATACAACTCAAGAACCAAAATATGAAATACACTTAATCAATGTCATAACATGTTCGAGTCCATACGACCAATGGTCCATGACTCAATGTTTCATATTTGGCTTCTTAGGGTGTCTATTATAACCTAATTGGGAAACAATATTTAGGGTATGGTTGGTACTCTAAGTACCAACCATGTTTTCTAATTCACTTTAAAAATCATTTATCAAAAAATTGGTGTATTTATCAAGGAAGATATCAAAACCTCATACAAAGAAGTAACACATCCTATATATCATGGATTAATGCATGGCATGTGAATTTTTATGGTGCCTCAAATATCCATGAGATGTATACCCTCATGCCATTGGGTAATGGTAAAAAAACCTTCAAACACATTAATAATCACATCACAAATCAGATGCATCCCCCTATAGTTGAATCAATTAAACTATAATAGTAAAAATACAAAAAAATTGTAATTTATGTTCTAGAAAATCTATATCTTCTATGTACATGGGTTAGATACTCACTCACACAGATCAGTAACAAATCCCAATCATTTTCAATTCCATGTAAATTGTTTCAAAATAGTAAGGAAGAATTAAAATCCTTGAAATAATCTTTGTAACATCCCGACCCATATTCCACAAAAATGATTTTCATTCCAGTGGGTCACATGGACTCATGAACATCTCCCCAATTGATAGAGGTTGTAGAATAGTAGTGATGGTTTATAGAGAGTTTTTTAAGTTCCTATTCATAGATTTCAGAGTGTACACAATGTTAGTAACATAACATGAAATAGCTGAAGAAAAATATAAATAAGAAATAGGTCAACAGTACAATACATGCATAAAAATTAAAAAACTACTAAAAATTAAGTATCCATATAGAATCACAAGACAAACTCAGTACCATGCTCCCATGATTCTGAGAATAAATAAAACATAAGTACTAGGCTGCTTTGCCTTATCCATATATGAAGACATATAATCTTCTCAAGTACCAAAGGCTTTTTGTGTATGGTGTGAGATAAAATTCCCATATGCCGCTAATAATAATGTATAATTTAATCTAGTCCACGAATATATAATAGTAACATTGTGTAGTTATTAATGGGATATGTAAATGAAATTTTTTATATTAACATTCCAAGAAGGTTCGGGCTCAGATGGACACTCTTCCTCTTCTACTTTCTTCGCCAGTAGCAAGAAAGTGTTTGAATAAATAGCCAATCATGTGTCATTTAATAAATAAGTCTCAAAACCCAGAACATATCCCAACATCCTATAAATAGTATGTGATCAAGGGATTCCTACCCGAGACTATCAATACAGTATTAATGCCCTACTAAATCCAAGGTCATGATTTGTCTTGTAATATGCTTCATATATATCATTTAATTATTAATTCAATTAGGAACCCCAACCTATCATAGGAATTAATTATTTTGAATCATGGTATTTATCTAGGAATAACATAAACCATACAACCTACAATACCATCCATGGAGACACTCATTATAACCTAGAAATCACTATACAAGTTGTATATCATCATCACTATTTCATTCTATCCTTGGAGGTCCATGAAGGGAGCACAAGTCTCCCCTCTGACGTATAAGGAATATATCTGGTGACACCATCATTAAAGATCCATAAGGGTTCCAAGTATCACTTGTGTGTATGATAGCCATCCACCCTTAGTCCATATATAGTAGCCCACTATGTGGTCCAAGTGTATCTCTGACTTATGTATGCTAGTATCTGAATGAGTCGGTCCATGGAATTCATACAAGAACCCTTGTTTCACCAAAGGAATATATTAAACATTCAATAAATACAGTTTAATTATTACAAAGTCCATCACATTGATCATTTCAATTAAACCTCGCCTCATATGGTGGCTCATGGAAGGGGATAAGATTAGAAGTCTTAGTATCTTAATTATCACATGTGGTCATATCAATATAAGAATAAAATCATGGTGATTAATTAAATACATTGATAAATCAAAGGTAAATTTTCTTCCATTACCTCTAATTAATTAATTAAAATTACAATGAAAATATCAACATTTAATATCCCATAGAAAGGGGTGATGAGACACTTTAACGGTGATCAAATTTATCTATCTCCCATTATGGTCCAATTAATTGGAAAAACACACAAGAAATGGTTTTAATTGAAGTTATTTAACCATTAATAATTTATTTATGGGTCTCATCAATTACAGAAGTCATACCTATCCATTTCCAGCAAGTAATAAATCGCATTTCAGGGGTTTTTCATAGAAAATATGTTGCACAGTATGATGAAATATATATAAAGACCCTCACTTTTAAGGAAATTCATGAGACCACCTACAATAGGTCCATAGTAGAATGATCATCCAGTATCAGCTTCTAATTCAATGAATATAGTAAGAAAAAATAATAACATATAAAGAATATGGAAATAGTTCGCATTATCTTGCACTAAAATATAGAAATATGTAAGGAATTTAAACCCATACCCGAGGGTCATGGGTAGATTTTCTAGATTGAGGCATGACAAGGATGGATCCAAGATGACTATTCTAGAAGTGGATAGGTCATGTTCTCCTACATTTTCTCTATACTTTCCACATGAATTCATTGTTAGGGGTGAGGGAAAAGTACATAGTCTCAATGTTAATGTCATCCAATATGATTCCTTTGAAACATGGAACGAGTTCAATCAAAAAAAAAATTATTCAATATTTCTCACATCACTAAAGCTTACTCCTAATAAAAAATACATAATATTTTCAATTGGGGGGGGTATTCTTCCATGAGGGAACCCAATAACTCAATGAAATATGATAATCGATTCACATGCTATAATTGAATTGTATAAGATGATCTACATCATGAAGGGTGGAATCTAGTCATCCCATGATGGAAGAAAAATCCGGTCAAGGTGAGGACCAATGTGGAGCATGATAAGAGTAACAAAGTATCAGACTCCCATTAGAATTTAGAATTCTTTAAGGATCACCATAATATAATGGCCATTGGGTGTAGTTTGAGGAAAGGGAAGAATGTTAATATTGTCACTGGTAATTTTCTAGTCCATAATGTGATAAATTATACACCTCAGAAAGACTAATCGAATTTTTCAAAACCCATGGTCACCTAGTTATCAAGAAAACTATAGAATACCAAGGTATATGAAATTTTGTTTTTAGTGACACTTAAACGATGAGTTACTTAGGAGCTTGTCAATATGGGTGAACAAATTTGAACATTGTTAGATGAGGTCTAGGATGATAAAATGAATATTCTCGAAGGTGAAATTATAGTTTTGAAATCAACACCTACCATTGATGAGGTAGAGGTTTCTAGTGATAAGGCCAAGGAGTTTCAAGTTGGAAGTTTAGAAGATTCTAACCAGATGCTAGAATCAGATTCATTTTATTACATAAAGAAGGATGAATGGAAGATAAATGTTGACTTAAAAATTCTCTTATTCTCAATAGAAGATATTTCCAAATAATATTTCAACACTAAATCGTGGATCATAGGATTGGGTTTTTTTCTATATGATATGTTAAAATAATAAATTATGTTGACAATTTTTTAAAATTCCAAAGTTATTTATTCAAAAATCATTTGAAAAGATTCATTTTAATAGTTTCTAATGAATGTAGTTGGTAATATAAATAATATATCATAAATATATATGTATATATAAATACACCAGTAATTTATTTTTATGAAAGATAAATATTCTTAAGACAAAAATTAGAAATAATGAAAAACATTTCTCATTCATTTTAAGTAATAAATAGAGAATATTATAAGAAAAATTTGAAAATTTTAAAATAACTTTAGGAGAATAAAAGTTATCTATTTTATTATGTATGTATCATATAATTTACCATTGTGAATATTTATCAAAGAGAATAACAAAAGGAAATAAACTATAACATTAACCATAACATATTGTATTAAAATGATTCATATAAAATGAAAAATTATTTATAATAAATATAAGTTTATTATAAATATATTATAGAATCTTATACATATCTATCTTACTATAGATCATTCCCTTATAATTTTCAATTTCCTTTTTATTAATAATTATTCATTAAAATCACCATTCTGTACAAAACAATGCAGTTTTCAATGCATGTTTTGGTTCGATTGTTCTAGTCATAAAACAGTTTTCATGGTTTCATAATATAAATAATATTAATAACGTTATTGATAACATATTTATTTATAATATAATCTTTCATAATCTACTATATCAGGTGGTGATGAAAAATAAATTACATCACTCTGTGGAGACGGTAGTCAGAACATGTTCACGGGTAAGGTTTTTATTTTATAATTGTTAGAGTGAAATAATGGTAAATAACAATTCCTATATATATACTAATTATTATATCACAAATATGATATATATTCTACAAATTGTTTTATATTAAATTCAATGAGAGGCTGTCGTGAAAACTAAAAACAACTCTTCCTGCAGGCAGTAGTCTACAAGTACGCACAAGCTATGTTTTCATTTCCCATAGAATATAAAAATTAGATGAAAAAGGTGTTTAAATAAATAAAATATCATTGAAATATATTTTATACACTTTTTTTGTTATACAAAAATGTTTATGATAGTATTTAAGGAGTTATAATAATAATTATACTTGATATAACTTGGTTAAGAGTTATTCATTTTTTTGTAAAACATTTTTTTTTACAACTTAAAATTAAAAAATGGTATTTTTGTGAGACTAGGACATCTAAGAAATGGGTAGGATTGTGGTTAGAAGATTTTGGATGATAATGGGTATGAAAAAGTGATTAAATATAATGGTTATGTGAGAATATTATGTTTCATTTTATATGTAAGGTGGGAGAAAAACTTGTAAATACTTATAACAATATTATATAATATATGTATTTCTCTTGTTTATTGGGTACAAATTTACATATATTTAAGTATAATATGGATAATGTTGAAATAAAATCAATCAATAAAATTATTTTATGTTTCATATGATATTCCAAACTTCATCTCTTAGGTGAAACCCACTCATATGTTTTTTAATCCTTAGCAAGATGATAAAAATATTACAATGGTAACTATTCATTATATAAAACATTTAATATAAAATTATTATCTAATATTAATACGTGTGATTTTAATTATGGAATCCATTTATAAATATTTAATTCCATTAGTTTTTAGAAATTAATTCTAATATTCATGCACAAAACTCCTAAAAACATTTTTTAGAGAAAAATTAATTTTGAAGAATAAAAATGAATTACGCTAATTCAAACATTATAAAAACAATTATATAAATGTAAATTTACTTCATTGAATATATTATTTTAAAATTTCATTTAAACCACTCATAAATATTTATTAATTAATTTTATTGTGATAAAATACATTACGCACAAAAAAAATAGTTTTCATAAAAATAACTCTTTCTACAACAAAATTATTTAATCTTTACTTCTAAATGATTAATGGTAAATGTATGAATGCATAATAATTTTTTAAAATACTATGATAATATATTTCATAAAAATAATAATTAATTATTATCTATTTATAGGAAAAAAATACTTAAAAATTCATCCTTTTATATAAAAAAAAATTATTTTTATCATTTAAAATTGTATACATATTTCCAAGACATTAAGAAAAACATTTTTATTCATGAAAATATTTATAAATATTTTTCATAATTTATATATACATATTTATACTCAATAATTCAATATCTATTAAATAATATTCTCATTAAATGATTATATTTCTATAGTATATTCCTTTTTTTAACCTCAAGGTTCTGTATAATGACTAATACTGAACACATTTTATTTAATATATTGGAATATATTTTCTAAAA
Organism: Viscum album; assembly: GCA_963277665.1. Lineage (NCBI taxonomy): Eukaryota > Viridiplantae > Streptophyta > Magnoliopsida > Santalales > Viscaceae > Viscum > Viscum album. The sequence goes on along the minus strand of OY728119.1, from coordinate 810,392,657 downwards.
TATCAGGGTTTTAGAGAGAAGGTACTACATTAGGTAGTTTAATGATATCTAATATTCCTCTTAAAATAAGTAATAAACCTCTTTATTGATTAATCTAGTAGCATGTAAACATTTCCAAGTGCGATTAGTAAGGAAACATCGAATGTGGGAAGGATTCCACTAGTGTCTTATTAATTCCAAATGTTCCGGGTCGATGAATATATATAATTTATAGGGTAGTTTTTTTGTACAAATTCAACACCATTAAGTCATAAAAATAAGATGAGAAATATTCTTTATGTAACCCAAAACTCATACTTTAGGGGCATAATTTTTAAGATTTGTCCTTAAAGATTCCTATAAACAACTCCAAGGTCTTCAAGATGTTAGAGATGTTATAAATATTTACTGTGAGTTCATCCACATAGAACTTTAAGGTTTTCCCATTATATTATTTGAACATATTATTCATAACCCATTCATATATTATTATAAAAATTATTTAAACAGAATTAAATTAATTGATAACAATATATCCACTAGGTTTCCTTGAAATTAGTTTTTTCCACATCATTTGAGGAAATTTAAATCCTAATGTAACCATAATTTCTATAAATGAAGGGTAGGGAATCAATTCTGCAAATAAAATATATTATTAATTCCATTATTATTTATGGGAAGTCTTATTATAGAAATTTACTATCGTAGACCATGAAATTGATGCAAAATATGAATTTTCCATTTTATTTATGAAAAGGTTGATTCTCTTTCAAACCAATTATATAGATTTGTGGATTAATATTGTTTGGATAAGACTATAAACCTAACCTATTTTTATATCATCAAGAGTATGATGCATTCTTCTCAAATATTTCCTTTATCTACAGTGGTCACTTGGAAAGTGCAGGTGATGGGTGTCCATCTTGGAATCTAATCATAAAATTTAAATGCAATTCAAGTAAAAAACATAATTATTCAATTTTATTAATGAAATATACTCCTAATTATCAATTGGGTCCATGTATTCACAGATGAATGTGGGTCATATATCCTCTCAAGTACTAAGAGTCGGTTCTTTGAGTTCAATGATTGTGGTAGAAATGACTAATTTAAATAAAGAAGGGACACCTATAAGGTCATATTACCTCACTTCCTCCACCACAATGTTGTAGGGACAAGAATGTTTAATGGTATTTTTATATCTATATGGTGATGTTGGAAAATATTTATCTCTAGGGAATTAAAATCCTAGAAATTGAACATATACCAATAATTTTAAACTATTCGTATACAATAAGAAAATATTAGAATAGGATATACCAACAACTTCTTAAATTGATGGTATATAATCTGTTTGGATATAATTATGGAGATAGTTTATTTAAAATTTTGGTATAGATCCATTTGACTTAAATTTTTTAATGGTTTTATTAAAACACTGGAATATATGTCACGGAATTAATTTTTTAAATTATTTTTATATACTTCCTTCTCCATAAAATACCACAACACCTCCCATCTTATCTCAAAACCAGAACATAGTCCAAACACATTCACCCATACCCCAAAAAAATTAATATAAAGATAGAAAATTAATGAGGAAAATTAATGTATTAAACTAGTCACAATAAACATTTAATATTTGGAAAATATTATAAAGTTATCATTCAATAAGTAAATAAATGAAAAAATATATATGAAACCACAGTCATTCATAAAAAATGATGTGTCATAAATAGCAGTTAGAAGTGTAGATAAATGTCTCTCTTATGACCACTAATATCATCACCATTATTAGTATCATCTCTCTCATCATCACTATAACTAATAACAACATAACCAAAATTTACACTATCACCATGAACGTATCTATTGATATCGTTATCACCATCGCAATCACCATCACCAGGAAATTTAACATCAAGAACCCAATCATCATTATTGTCCAATGTATCCAATTATGAAAGCCTTATCAATATAAAAGTATCAAAAACCATGATTTAATTTGGTGAATATAATAGATATAACATATTCATTACATTTAAAAATTTCTCATTGTCCATTTGACTTTTTCCATCCTTGTTCATTTATATTTTTATAGACTATTATAACTATGTATGAGCCAATGTTGCCTTTACATGTGTTATTTCTAGCTTAATGATAGAATATATTTTAGGGTAACCTTATGTATGTCAATATTTAGTGGGAGAAAAATATTTTCTTCTCCGCAAGATACTCTCCCATAGTGATCATCTCCTAATATATAGTGCAAATGATCTTTTGGACCAATGTTGTCATCTTTCTTCTCATTAAGTTCCTCCAAAGCATAATGTTTCAAATTTTAATGATCTATTCAATTAAAAAATAGATATTGAAATTTAGAATTAGAAAAGTAAACAAATAAATCTATTTTTTTGTTAATTCATTTATAAAACATCCATATTTGTTCTTAATACTGAATAAAAAATCATTTTTCTCTATCCTTGAATATTTTAGTATTCAATATGACCCTCAACAACGATATCGAATATAGAAAATCATTATTCAATAATTTTATATTTTTGAAAAAAAATAATGCATTGTAACAATTATTTAATTGATAATTATTAAACAAAATTGAATTAAATTTCAATTAATTGAATTATATAATCCTTAAATATGTGAATCTATAATCAATCAAACCAAAATGAAAAAATTTCTTTTTATTTTTGATGATTTATTCAATTTGTTTTTTTATTATCATATTTTCTCAACTTTATTTTGTATTTGTTCCACAATGTTTTCGACAAAATTAGTTTTTGTAATTTTTTATTTTAAGTCAACACTTAAAGAACTAATTTATCTTTTTTTGTTCATTTATCAAGAAAACATATTAATTTAGATTATTTTAGGAAAATATGGTTATTTATGTTTGAGATAGTTGTGTTTAGTTTAATTTTGACATGTTTATTGTATTTTGGTGTATTTCTTTTTAGTCATTTTAGTTTCATTTAATTCATGTTTCAGTAACAATACCATTAATTACATCATAAAATTTACATTTTTATTGGTATATTTTTACAATTATGTCCATATAATTCTTTATTTTATTTAGTTTGTATATATTTAATATTATTTATATTTTTTTAGTTCAGTTTTTTTAGGATAAGGTTGTTCCCTTTTGGTTCAATTTTGTTTTATTATCTTTCTTTTCAATTTGGAAGGTATAGGTTGTAATGATTATTTAAACATAGTTTCATTACATTCTCACTACTTTAGTAAAAAAAGTATTCTAGCAAAATTTATTTACATAAATAATGAATATATTTTCTTTCTTATATGTTAACATTATTTGAAAATGCATACATGTTACTAATGTATAGAGTCTTCATGTTAATGTAGTCTATATTTTTAACTATTTATATATTATTATTATATTAATTAATTTTAATTTACACATAAATATATTTATTTTAGCCATACTTATCATTTCTATTCAATTAATTATGTTTTTTTAACCCTTAGGTAAAAATTATTTTACACTTACATAATTTTGATCTACCGTTCCTTAACATCAGTTCACCCTTACATAACATGTGTTTGTTTCTATTTAACCTTACATAACTTTGATTTACCCTTACATAACATTAGTTTACCCATAAATAAGTTTATTATACCCTTACATAACTTTTTTTTACCCATACGTAACTATAAGCAACCATTAAATACCATTATATTACACTTACATAAATATATTTTTCCCTTCATTGACTTTTTTTAACCCCTAAAAACATCATCTTACTCTATTATAATTGTATGTTACACATATATTACATTAGTTTACCCTTACGTAACATTTTCAAGTTTCATTTTACCTAGAAAACACTTTGTTTTCCCCTCACATAACTTTAGTTTACCCATACATAACTTTATTTTAACCTTAGATATCTTTTTTTACAGTTACATAACTAATCATTACCCTTAGTAAACAATGTCTTTCCCACACATAACTTTAGATTAATATTAATTAATTTTAGTTAAACTTTATATAAAAGTATCTTACCCTTGATTAACTTTTTTTACACATCCATTACTTTATTTTACCCTGACATGAATTTGTTTTACCCTTATATATATGTATCATATCCTTACAAAACATTTTCCTTTTTTCTGCTTAAGAAATATTGTTTTATCATTACCAAACATTAGTTTAAAATTATTTTACATTGTTCTAAACTAGAATAATTATATATTAGAAATATTTAATATTAGTTAATCCTTACATAGATTTATTTTACCCTTAATTATTTTACCTCTTAAATAACATTATTTTACCCAAATATAACAATAGTTTCACCTTACATAACATTTTTTTATAGTTTACTTCATTTTTTCTTAATAACATTTTTTACCCTTAATTAACATTAATTTACCCTTATTAAACATGTATGTGTTTCAATTTAACCATAAACAACTTTTTTTACCCTTAATTACCTTTAATTTAAATTTATATAACTTTATTTGAAGTTTAAATAACATTTTTTTACCCTTACTTAGCTTTACATTAAATTTAAATAAATCTTTTTACCATTAAATAACATTAGTTTTAACCTTATATAAATTATACATGTTTCTGTTTGACCATAAGTAATATGTATAAAAATAATTTTATATTTATATTATTTTATATAAATTTCCTATTACATTTTAAAAACCAACTCTAGTTTCCCTTACTTATATCATTGAAAATTTTGGTTACTCTTATGTAACTAAAAATAATAAAGGAATCTTGATTTGAATACTATGTTTTCAGTTAAATTATGATCCGAACATGAGATATACCCTTCTAAGTTATGGTGTGAGCCATTTTTTATTTCAATTGGAACCTAATTGAACACAATTTTCAACAAAAAAAAATACACGGTTTTGTCTCATACTTCATCACCATAATCCACCCCTTAGTATGGATATACTTCGTAGCATCCTAGTTCTTTATATCTTTTTTATGATTCATAAAAATTAATATTCAATAATACAAAATAGGGTATTAATGAAAATAAATTTTATTTTCAATAAAAACCATCATATTTGTTTAATACCAACGCATCACCCTTCCAGTGATTAATATTTTCTTGATAATGTGTTTCTGAGCACTCATTTAGGATAGGTACATCCTCTAAATATTTTATATCTCTAAAAACCCAACCATTATTCAACATATGTTTATATTCTATTTGTAGCTCACATAATTCCATTAGTTGTAGAGTCATTAAAGACCTGTTGTTTAAAAATTTATAATGAAGATTCCACAAAATATTAATTCTTATAAAAATAGTAATAATATAAAAAATAAATCCAATTAATTATCTTACCCATACTCAAGCCCAATAATTATCCTTTGTTTTATTTTTAGGGTGTCTCTAGGAGAGTTGGATGATCATAATGGTGTCATGGTATTTGGAATGCATCACCATAAAAAATATCATTCTATTCTTATTTCACCAATTATTTTATTATCCACATTATACATAACCATAAAAAATTTTGTATATGTTTCACACTTCACACAATAATGTTGTCCCATGAAGCCTAATAGTGATAGATTTTTTTGTGGATGAATAAAGTAAAAATATTAAATTACTATATATTAAAATGAAAATAAATTAGGGTCAAAAAAATAAATATGGTTTTATACACATACCTCAGATATGATGATTACTGTGTACTTCAGGATCCCTTGGATATGAAGGATCATCATCCTACATAGTACCTATGGGGTATAATGTCTTATCGTGAAAATCAGTAGGCCGAGGAGGTTCAGAATTTACAAGATTAGAAGTCGAATGATCAAGGATAAAAAATCCTAGGGAGAATGATGTATTATTAAATGGGTATAGCATAGAGATCTATGGAAAATTATTATATAGAAGAAGAGTGGGATTAATCATCAAATAATGAATATATATATATATATATATATTAGTATGATCATATGTAAATGGTGGTGACAATATAGGTAGTCTAAATATCAAGGGTGACTATCAAAGAACTGTTTGATAAGAAATTGTTTTATATAATATATCTGAAAATGGTTCTAGGTTTCATCGGGTAGGAAAACTTTTGTTAGTATCTCGAGTATCACCTCTAGAATTTTCAGGATGAGCACTACTACCATTATACTGATCGGATAATAGTTGTCTCCTAGATGATGTTTCCAAATTAAAATTTAATAAAAGATTAATGGAATGAAATTAAAATTTATTGATATACATGTATATATATTTTAAATTTTATACTCACAACAAGAACGCTTGGTATAATCTTTGTCTCTCTGAAGTGGTCATTATAATCAAAAAATATTTACCATCTTATCTCTTCAATTTGTTTTTCTTTTCATGTATTGGAAACCATATATGAATTTAACTTGAAATTCATAACTAATGTGTAGGAAAAAAGGAAGATGTTACATGACTTTATTAAGGGATATCAATTTTCAATCCAAATAAAGTAAAAGTAGTGAAAACATTATTATATCGCATTTAGTGGAAAAAATATCAAAAAATAAAATAAACGTTATTGAGATATCAACACATTATAATTACAACATTAAACATGGGTATGATATATTATTATTCTTCTACTTTGAGTAAGATCTAATTAAATTGGGTTTGGTCATTTGGTCCATTTTCTCAATTTATTAGGTTATTTATCCTTATTTAGTTATTTTATTTGGTTTTTAATTTAGGTTACATCATTGGGATATTTGGACACTTTTTGGGTTAGTTTATTCATTTTATCATTTTTGTCATTTGAATTTTTTTATATTATATAGTTAAATATATTTTATTTTTTATAATTTAGTCATTTTAGGTTTTTTCAATTTGTTATGTTCTAATACAGTTCAAATAAATACTTGAAAATGGCACTCAAATAAAACTGCAACAACTTTATTTTTGAATATACATAAGAATTTCAAGGATGATATAGAATATTAGAAACGAAAATAAAAGGAATTTTAATATTATTAAATTGAAAACCCCAAGTCATGATAACTCAATAGAATTAAGAAAATATATAGGTGATTCTATATGTTACCCACCATAACATCAATTTCACAATAAACTTTGAAAATGGGACTAATTGAGTCATCATAATTAATAAATTAATCAAGGATAGTGGGGGTAGTGATGGTGTCCATTTCATCCCCAACATCAACAAAATATGTCTTAGGAATACTTTAATAATAAAACTAAATTCTGGCCTTGGATTATCTTTCAAATAAAAACTTGTTTCACCAATGATGACAAAATATATATTTGGTTCATATTAACAATGTGGGTCATGTCAACAAAACTAAGTCTATAGTCATTAATAAGGGTTACATGTCACTTCATTGAATCAAACCACCTGTATTTCATCATTTCAACTGGGACATGAGTATAAAAATCTAGTATTGGTATTTTATTATAAACTACATAATAAGATACATTTTAATATCAAGGATAACTAACAGATGCACTAGAATAACAGTATGTTGTTATAGTTACCGTAACATCATCAGGTTGTGTTCTTAAGTTCACTACCATATTAGTGATAATAACATTATACCCATGGATCAAAATTTATTTTTTTTCATGGAAAACACAATTAAGAAAATTTTGAAAATATCTTCCTTCTTTAGAGAGAGATCCAACGTGTAAAATAAATACACTAAAAATAAATGAATATTAAAATTAAATGAGTATTTTTTATTTCAATGGAGTTAAAAATATATATACATTATATTTCAAAAAGTATGATAGTATTGGAATTTAAATGTCTCTCTCAATATCAAAGTTGAATAATAATGATTTCTATTTATAAATTTTTTTGTTCTCAACATAATAATATAGAAATCGTTTTCCTCATATATAAAATTACATGATATGGGATAACATAAACATGTTCAATTTGAATAATTAATGTATTTATCACCTAAATAATTGTTAAAATAGTATTTATGATGTACCATATCATGATCTACATAGAATAATAAAGTCAATATATATGATTCAACAAGTCCCCCTATTTTCTGAATTGATGGAAAAAATTGATAATTCATATACTACTCTTCTTAACCTCAAACCATATTTTAAAAGAAACTTTTTGTATAAGTGGGAACCAAAAAAGATCCATAGTTTACGCATAACCCCCATCCATAGGACACACCTTATAAAAAATTCAATATTACAACTTTCAAAATTCAAAACCAAAATTCTGAAATACTGTAAAAATCAATGTCAACCCATGAGATACCCACCTAGATCCAAGATCGAAATTCACCACACTACCATCATCATTTCGCCGCCCTGGGAACGCATCACCATCAATAACATCATGCCTCAAATCAATAAATACATCATCCTCATCGTCGTATCACCACTGACAGCTTCTTTGGCATCGGCTTCCTGAATATAGAAACATGTCAAATAAATGTTTCAATGTCCCCAAACACCATATCATATTCATCATCAGCCGAACCCAAACTCACCGTTGACAGTCGAATCATTATCACCATCAACCTCCCGAAGCATCGCACTGAGACTCACATATCAAAGAACCTTATAGACCACCGTGTATCTCCACATCGGAGAGAAAGGAAGACTCATGGATCTAGAGCAGAGACAAAGTGGGCATTTTTAGGATAAATAAATGGATGTAATCTCTCGGAACCATCAATGAAAATGAAATCCAACATCGGCACATCCATCAAAAACAACATAGAAACAACCGAACAACCTGTAGAAAAAAAAACAGACCAAACCCATCGAATAACACTCCCAAAAAATGCTAAACACCACATCGAGGAAGGAATCAAAGATAGAAAAAGAACCAGGTAAGCCCTAAAGAAAATGTGAACCATAAGAGAATAGGTAAAAACTTAAAAAACAACATGGAAAACAAGTTGACAATGAACAAGAAAAAAAGAGGAAAAGGGGGCCAAAACCCTAAAGGGAAATGATGGAGACGCAAGGAGATTCATGTTAACTAAACTGTAAAGCCCAAAAACTCATTGAAACTGATGCTCTCAATCTGACCTAGAATGAAGCGGCTGATTTCAAGTTCATAGCGCAGAATAAGTAGTTTGCAAGGAAACATTGTGTTATAAATTAAGCTGAAAAGGAGAACCATACCCATGAGAAGACCTGAGAGGACCAACCGTGATATAGATTTGGGGGATTAAACTCTATAATATCCAGCTAAAGGATAGAAAGAAGGTTGATGGAAAGAAAATTAGGGAGAAGAAACCCTACCAGAGCGTGCCAGTGGGAGAGATCTGAGAGCCAGGCGATTACAGAGCCATCACCTACTCTTTTTTCATTTATCATTGGATGGTTATGTCTCATGGTCATATCTAAATATTACATATAACAAAATTCCATATATTATTAATCCAAGTAATATTTTATTATGGAACCATAAATATAGTTTCTATTATGGGTGTAAGACCTCAATGTGTTCATATTTCATTAAATTTGATACAACTAAGGAAAAAAACATATCATATAATAATTATTTCATTTGGAAATGGTTTGTTAGATGAATATTAATATAAAATGTTATAGAAGAAAACATTTATCTAAATCACATAATATTAATGGTGCTCCATACTATATTATATTTCAAGGAAGACATGTAAATCATTTTAGAATAATGATATGTATAAAATATTCACAACTGAATCACTACCCCCTTACATTATTAGAAAACATGTGACTAGTTTCTATTGGAATCAACTCATGAAAGAATGATTTGATAATAAGGAGTTATCATAGATTTTATCTTTAAGTGTCTTATATTTAAATTTTTTTGATATGTTTCAGGAATTTTATTCCATAACCTTTATAGTCTCTATAAAGTATAAAAATAAATTTTTTCTAAAGTTTTCATCACATAATAATAATAATAAAATTGTATTTTTTTATGATACACAAGTGATGCTATTCTGGTCTGATACAATAATCTTCCTAGTCACCCAAATATCATAAATCATATTTTATCTTCCCATTAAAATTTATAATAATTGAATGAAATATTTGACAAAACATTTTCAATGCACATTGCTTATAAAAAATGATTTAAAAGTGGGGTTTCTAATAAGAAAACTCAATGAAGTTGCATTTCTTCTTCCAATTCTAATTGGATTTATTGAAAACGTTATTCCTCTTTCTAGATTAAATTTTAACTTTTTTTAATGAAAAATAGTATCATTCAAATCATTAATAACATCAGTTCCATACATTTATAGGGGTTTATTTTCAGTATCAATTGTATATCTATTCTATTGAAGAATATTCCAATATGGATGATCCATTGGAATGAATCATCAATGTACCCTAAAATTTAGACTATATAGGAATTTAAATATTATAGATGATTTATTCTTTATAAAAATGAAATGAAAATACTTCCCTTATTTCTCCAGCTAGACATCATTTTATAGGTAGGAAAATTATTTAATATCTCCATGAGGACAACACAAATATATAGCATATTATCATAATAATAATTGTATATGAACACACCTAAATTCAATAGAATATTCAAAAACACAATTAAGGTTTTAGTTATAAATATATTTCATCTCTAGGTTACCAAGATCTGTATATGTGTATAATAAATAAATTGAATATATTTTTCATACTCATATATGAAGGATGATTAAAAAATTTTATGAATAGTGTCAATGTGTTTTGAGAATTAAGAATATAAATAAAATAACCATGTTATGTTTAAATAAAATAATTTTAATATCCAATTTTCTTTCATTGACTAAATTATATATATTTATATTTACTATAATAATATTAATCAATTTTATCATTCAATGGAGGAAAAATTTTATAATTAATAAATTTATTTACATATATTATTTTGGTTTATTCAGACTATTTTCCAAATTTTATAATTTTTATTTGATATAATGTATTTTACTTTGAAAATATGAATATTAAAAATAACTTATGGGGAATATTATATTTTTTTGAAAATTTTTATTTCCCAATCAAGAGTGAAAAATACTTATTTTATTGGGGACTAAGTATAAAAATACAAACTCTATATTAGATTATTTTTAAAATTTCATTAGTTTTTTTATTATAAATAACACAATTGTGGTCTTTGGGTGGAATTCAAAACATTAATTTGGAATAAAAAAATTATTAATAACTAAAAGGCATTTATATAAAAAAAAATATTTTATTACATTTTTTAGGTATAATTTTACATTAAATTCTTTCACTTCTTGAAATAGAATTTTGAAAAATGGATTCCATATTAGGAATCAAGATTCTCAATTTGAGTAAATAATTCCATTTTAATAATGATCATTATTATTAGTACCCATATTAAATTTTTCTTACCATGGAAAAAGTAAAATGTATTATTTTTTGTTAAAACTAATGTGATCAGACCTCAAATTCATTCAAAAACATAAATTTATTTCTTGAATGACTCTATATTATCCATAAAAATACAAAAATAAAAAAATATAACAATTTTTTCCATTTAGAACTCGTTTTTACCTTTATAATATATATGTAACTGATAAAGTCAAAATTGTCGCTCCCTTAATTTTAATGTGAATAATATTTTTTGATAGGGATAAAAAATTATGTTTATTAATAATTTATTATTTGTAAAATTAATGAATATATTTTTTTCATGGTATTTTTTTATTATTATAGTGGTTAAATAATTATCGTATGTGTATAAACAATGCTGACTCATTACATGTGCAAGCAGTGGAAAAAATGAGTTAATGATTTCAAATATAACAAATATCATATTTATTGGTTGAGTAATAGTGTACCATGAATTTTATAGATAAAAATATCATCTTAAGGATGTGATAATGGATTATATTTTAATTCCACTAGTATCATGTATATTTAAATTTGAAATTAAATGAATAGTTCAAAAAATAAAAATAATTGTATTTTATAATAAACAACGTTTTATTAAATGAATAAATATTGTTCAACCTCAAATCATCATCGAAGAGAATGGTATAATATATTATACATCAACCATTTTATATTTTTTATTAATTTTTCTACTATTTTAACCTCTATGACCCATATATTTAAAAAATTGATATCACTATAATTCCCATAAAGTATAATAGTGGATTAAAAGGAATATATGGTTGATAACATCACTTAAACATGTCCATATTTCATTATACGATAATATTTCAACGAATGATAATTAATTGTTTTTAAAATATAAAATTTTACCCATTTTTTTATAAAATGTAATTTATATACATTAAATACTTTAATAAATTAAAAGAGTACCCCTCCCCTCACTCATCAAAGGGAACCTCCACTGTTTACATACTCACGCATTTTGAGCACTCTATCTTAGAAAATTCCTTCCCAAATAAATTAAATAAATACCTCCACATTTTTTACTATCCAAGGTTTAATCATTGTAAAATCCTAAGAATTATTTATGTAAAATCTTAAAGGGGTTGTCTGAAGTAGATATATAGTTCTTAACTAACTATTTTTTTATTTATTTATGCTTCTAATTCATAAAAAACTTCTCCAAAATTAATGATGTAATTAAATTACTATATTACATATATAGAGATGTTATTATGTTAATTTAATAGCCAAAATTCATCTCTTACTCTATCAAATGGGTTATAAACCCATCGTTTTTGGGTACGGCATACTACTGCCTTATGAACTGATATAATTCATCTTTCATCACCTCCTTTCATGGATGGTTATTATGATGTATTTTAATGTATATATATTATATACATGAAAAATTTATTATTATATAATATTAATATATAATCTAATCTCGTATATTTCCATCCTATATAAAATTATACAATCATTTTTACACATCTCTTGGTTACCATATCAAAGAAGCGATGTGACATATTTTTCATGACCATATCACATGAATACTATATATAATTATATTTAAAGAATAAATTTGATATTTGTGATATAATAAAAAATCCAAAAAGGTAAAATGAAAGTTAATTTCTTTTTCTCACAGTATTTGAATAATGGAAATGTTACTCATATGTGTGTACAATATAGTGTCTCTATGATTGTAATGTACTTCAATTTTCATAACTGTATTTCATGTGTGGGTTTTTGAAGTATATTTTATGTATAAAAGATATAATTATGTAATTATTATTATTCTATGGATGATGAAATAATTAATTCATTGACAATATTCAACTAACCAATGTCATTTTGGTCATATGTGTTGAATAAAATCAATACATGATGCATGAAGATAATGAATAAATAATTATAGATAACATTGTTATAAAATTAATAAAAGGAAAATTAAATGTAATTTTTTTACTCAGGTAAATAATTTACATAATTTTAATATTATGGATGATATGGAATGTAAGTGGTGAGTCAGACTCAAGGTAAGGGACCTTTTTTCCTTTGAAACATCATTTTAAATGTTCTCAAGATTTATTTTATAAATATATTCCATCCAGGTCATTATTACTGAAATTATTTTTCAAAAATATATATATAACCATGAATGAATAATAAAGGTAATTTTATTGATTTTTTAACTTTTTTAAAGATTTTAGAAAGGAACTGTCATACCTATTTTATAAGGAATAATTTGAAAAAAAACCAAAAAAGAAATGTAATATTTTAACATATACGGTGTCAAAAAACATTCCCACCATTGTAGACATTATTTGATGTTTGGAATCCTTTATAATCATTCATGTTTTATATAAAAAATTCATATTTTTGATTTTTGGGTATTTTAAAAAAGGGTTTTAAATGGGATGGTTATTTTGATATCAAGAAATACATTTCTTATGGGCACAAGTAATATTTTTTACTAATATTTCATGTGTTATGATTATGTTATTGAACTTGATAATGGGTGATTTTGTTATAAAACAAGGACAGTTTATTCCTTTACAAACCAAATATAGGTTGTTGCTCAATAAAAAAGTATGGGTGAGATATATATATCTCAACAATGCATTGGGAAGAGGGTGGAGGTAATCATTTTGGTTTCTCCTAATATATTATTATAATCCACAAAGAAACTTATTCCATCAGTATGGGTAATATAAAAATTATTTCCATAGTAAAAAACATGATTTATTTATTCTTTCAATGAGTTTATATGGAAATCATATGATTTATAAATGTAATATAATGATCTTATATTTAAATGAAATTTATTGATACTTCATAATAGTAAAATGTATAAATTGTTGAAAAGGTATTCATAATTTATACATGATTGAAAAGAAACTATTATGATTATTATTTTTCCATTAATATTTATGATGAAATGTTTTATGTGAATATTTGGGAAGTGAAATTGATATTTTTGGTAAGAAAATGTTTTTTTGAAGGAAAAGTTTGTTTTGAGAAGGAAACTTTTTCTTGAGTATTAATGGATTAATACGTTTAATTCATTATTTTTGTATGTTTCTTTCTAAATTTTTTTGTTCCCATGCCAAATTTAAAAATGTTTTTATAGAATTTTAAGTATTAATAGGGACTAAGATGAGATCAAACTTAAAATTGTGAATATATATCATGAAAAGAAATCTTGTTATATCATAAAGGTTTTTTATTGTGGAAAAAATAGATAATGGGTGGAATTTTACACTTTATGATGTAATATTTATTTATATAATGGTGATAAACTACCTCCTTAAAAAATAAACTTTAATACCATTAGAAATTAAATAAAATTATTTCATTCCTAATGGTAAAATTTATGTATTTATTAAGGCCATGTCCTTATATTCAGTTTCATAGTATTGGTTTAAATAATTTTAGAGGTTAATATAAGGTAATTAAATATTATTTAGGGATTATAATATATGGTTATAATTCAAATCATTTTAGGATTACCATTTTTTCATTTAAATAATGTCTTCTTAAAATAGTTTACCATAGATGAAATATGAAAGGTGAATAATGAAGGCACCAGGAGGATAATTTTCTTCTAAATTAGAAAACTGGAATGGTTGGAATTATAACTGGTCTATTTTTTGTTATGATTGATCAGTTCAGAATAGATATAAATGGTGGTGTAATTTGTGTTACATAGAAGTAATATCTACCACATATTAATATTCCGATAGTGGAGTATCCAATGAGATAGAACCCTACAGTATTCAGTGGACCTTGGGAACTAGTGGTAGATAGGTAATTGATTAAATATCTAGAGAATATATTGAAAATCATAGGTTTTTCTGATCATCAAATGATAACTCTTTCTATTTATTTTTTGAAGGGGAAACCAATAAATGGTGGTAAAATGTTAGGAATACTTGTTAAATAGAGGAGATTTATATCTTTTAATGTTATTAATTAATTAATATTTTCCATGAGACATTTTTTCTATGACTATTCAATTTATAGTGGATAAATAATTCTCATAATTTAGGATAAAATAAGAAGGTTTTGTGGCCATTTATAATGAACATTTGTTGAGACCCGAAGCTTGAAAAACATAGATATTACATTACTTTTACGAAATACATAATACATAACAAAAACAGACACACAAGGATCGTAATAGTTTAGTGTCTTTGGAAACTTGGAACGTAATCCTCTAATCATGGTGAAATATCTTCAACATCTCCCATAAAGATCTTCCACTTTTTGTTTCCTTACCTAAAACCTTTATTTTAATCCTGGGGGAAAATAAAACATAAAAACGGTGATCTCAAATGCTCAGTAAGGGTAATCATGGATAAAATAAAACATACCATATACATTTGAACTTAAAAACATGAATATAATGTTTAAACATCAAAATATTAAGCAACGACTTAAAACATGGAAGTACATAAGGAATAGATCATAATGGAACATAAATCATGATAACATAGCATGGGAATAAAACATGTAATTGTGGCATCCATTAAGCACATGTAATGATTTCCATAGTAGCCATGGCATTTCTGCCATGACCATCTTAGTGGACAAAGTCCCTTTCTGAATCGAGTTCACTCCTCGTTTCAGTCCTGTAATACTGAACCGGATTAACTTACCGTTCCACTCATGTCTATCTCATGAGATATAAATCTTTACCCAATGCATTGGAGGGAGATATAGGTCCCACCCATCTCATAATTAAATCATTCTTACTTGTGCCACAAAATAAACTTAAAACATCCATCATAACCTAAAGAATAAAAAGGGTTTTATAAACATCATCCCATCATCTCATCATCCATATAAAACAATTGGACATTTCCTCATAAGAAAAGTGAAACCATGTAAATCATAGAGAAATTAAACTTGAAACATACACATATGAAATAATGTCATCTTATATGGAAAATGGTTTTGATAAACCACTTGAAATGAAATCTTGAGGAAAATATCCTTTCTTCTTGAAAATCATTCTCTTTTCACAAAATGTCATTCAATTTTAAAATAAAAATATTTTTTTGAAAATAGTCATGAAATATTTTGGAGGAAGCTTCCTGAAAATAAGGCTTTATAAAACCGTAAAAATCCTTTCATGCCGTATATGTTAAAAAAACATTCTTCTCATACTTTTTTCAGAAAAGTCAAAAAATACCTTGTAGGGTAAATAAAATAACAACTCCTTCCATACCATGGGGTAAAAGTCAAAATGGGTAAAAGGACATTAAACATACATGAATACTCTTTTATAAAACATGGACATGGATGATAGCAATAACCCCAGTAAATACTTACGAATAAGTAATCTCGGATAAAAATGAGATTTGCACAATTATCCCTTACCTTAGGTCCGATATTCTTCATACGTATATGAACCTCCTGTATAATGATTTAAATAATTTAATTGACTTATTAAAGAATCATATTCATTGTTATGATATCATATATGGTTCACTTATGACTTTATATTACCCGTTCTTTTGTAAATTCCATGTTAAAGAGTGTTTTGGGTAAAATTGTTTCATTTGTCGTCAGTGTTTTGACTGGTAATTATTCATATGATTACTTAGATCATGATTACTTAATTCCAAAATAGAAAAAATTATTTATATATAATATATATTCAGAATATACATATATATAATAGATCGATAAATGGAAAGAAATACACCATTCATGGAGACAGTAGGCCGTACGTACGCATGAACGTTGTTTTCATTTCCTCATTAAATTGAATGGAATTAATTGGATTACATACATATATATATACATAAATCCAGTATCATTATTATGTCATATATTTCATTATTACTTATTATATATACTTTATAATCATTCATGAATGGTTAATCATTGAGAATGAATCTCATCGCTTCATGGAGATGGTATTCCGTACGTACGCACGAGCAATGATATCATTCCCATGATCGTGGAATTTTATTGGAGTGTATGTATACTATTAAAGAATCAATAATACTTTACAATAATCATGTATAGTTATTTATTTTCACCATTATACCCATCCAAGTAAGGTGGTGGTGGAAAATAGATTATACCACGGCGTGGAGACGGTATTCCGTACGTACGCACGCGCGGTGATTTCGTTTTCCTTAGTATGGATAGATGGTGAGATAGGGTTTTTTCATACTTATAATAACATATCAGTATATGAGTGATACTGATTTTATTACTTAATAATGAAACAACTAAAGAAGAATAAGTGGAAGAAGAAATAAAGTTTAAAGAATAGGTAACGGACATTACCTCTTCTTTGAAACGCCTCTTTGAGACCTCCTTTTAGGGCACTAAAATTGGTCTTTGAAGAAGACCAGGACCTCTAGGATGTTTCTAGGGAAGTGGAGAAGATACTTTTTTAGGGTTTGTCCGAGCTTTAAGGCTCAAGGTGGTGTGAGGAAGAGAGGGAGGAGGTACCCTTTTATAAGGGAGGAGAGGGGCACCTTTGGAATAACTAAAAATAATATTTTATTATAAAGTGATATTTACTTTTAAATAGCTCCAAATTGATTTATTTTGAATCTAAGGTGGGGATGGTTCGAAATCCTATCATACAATAGAATTTTAAAAAGTTTAGTTTACTATTTTAACCTTATAATTTAGATTTAACTTTAAGTTTGATAATTTTACTTTTACCGTGTCTTTTTGTGTTCTTACACTATAAGGTTAATAAACTTACTATAACAAGCCAAACGAACCCCAAGTTGTTTATTATTAATATATATAACCTTATATAAGTAATTTGGCCGAACCGTAGATTTTTATGAATATAATAACAATTAATAATATAATATTGTTTTTAAAAACTATTTTATGTCAATTTTGACATTATTTGGTAATTGATTTTTGTGAAAATCATAACAGAATGATTAGCTCGAAAAAAGTTAATTAAATCAACACTAACATGTCATATTAACATAGGAAATTATTGTAATTCATAAAAAGTCTCCAATTACATTTATTTGGGTATTTATAACATCAATTATGTCAATATTTCATTAATAATATAATTACTGCATCATCATTATGTCATAAATAAATTAAATTATTTAAAGTATGAAAATTAAAAATAAAATATCATTATATAGGAAATATTTTTAGATTTATAATGAATATTTATAGTCGAATTTATCTTATGTATAACCCTATATTAAAAATTATTTACTTATTAAACTTTGATTTTAACTATTTTAACCCTTATTTAAATAAATTAATAATAAATGTCCTAATCTAATCCAAGTGGGCCTAAATGGTCATATTTTATTCCTAAGGTTGTTTTTGGTCTAATTACACTTATCCAATAGAATTAGGACATGTGTTCGAGTAATAATAATATCATTTTTACCCTTAATTACCCTATTTACTTTTAACCGTGGTAAATAAAAGTAAAAAGTTACTATTCACCAAAAATTATTTTCATCTCATTGAACCACATTTTACTTACTGAAATCAACTGTGTCTCTCGGATTTTTGAAATTCCACTCACAGAATTGGTAAAATTAAGTTTTATGTAAATTTTCAAATTCTCCTAGGAGGTGGGTAAAAGACGGTGAAAAGTTAAATAATATTTTTATATATCTAAAATTATTAAAAAATGACTCCAATGAATTGCATTGAACTTATATAGGTATTATGTATCAATTTTGACCTAAAATAAATTTAAATAAAATAAATAATTATTTAAATAAAAAGTCGGTTTTTAAATCGTAACCCAGTGTTTTCACTATTCATCAGAAATTGAATGTTTTCAGAAAAATACAAAAATTTCACCCTAGGCTAATTTCGATATTCCGAATCCAAAAATGAAGTCCATTTTGAAAGATAAAATTTATAAAATTTCAAAAAGTGGGTATTACTATTCATAATGGCTAGTTTTTATAACATATCGTTGTTTTGCAAAACTCTGTATTGCGTACAACACACTCTATCGTGGAAGGTCGTGATTGCATGTAGTGCAGACCAAGTCAGGGATGTGTGTTGTGCAAGCTCATTTTGGTGTAGCGTACAACACAAGACATTAATGAAATTAAAAAGAATATTTTTCATAAAATCTCGGGGTGTTACAACATTTCACCTGATTAGAAAGATATGCACAAAATATTATCTTGATTGTTGGGAAGAAATATTAATTTGTTTTAATATAGATTAAATAGAAAATATAAAATAGAATTTTATTCCCAGGAATTTAAATATTATGACAAACTTGTTTGATATGTCAAGAAAGTGGAAATGGAGTTTCCCAAAGATAATGTATTTTATGATAACAAGTAGAATAATAGGTCTTGGATGTAAGAATATAAGATTAATTCATAAATGGAATATTAAGGTAAAAAAATCATGTTTTCATTTTTTAATAAGTGTGGACATAAGAACCCTATGGAATATCTTATATAATCAAGTAAGATCTTATTTTATGGTGAGTTAGGGAATATAGATCACGATTAATAAAGAAACCTATCTTTATATTGGTAAGAACAATATTGATATAGATGTTTTAAGGTGTTTTAAATATAATTAGGTGAGTCATTATCCAAATTCATGTCAAAATTAGAGTAATAATGATGGGAAATATCAAGAAAATATGTATAAATTTATAGTGAAGTCCTTTGGAACTACTATTGTAAATATTGGGCCATGAAACAAAGTGGAAATAGGTACATTAGTTGTTTATTCAGATTATGCTAATGTATTGTTTGGTAGAGGGTCTACACGTTCATTCATTTATAAGAAATCTGTTGGTAAAATGAAATTTTACCCATAAGAAATGATGACAATACTTTTATTAAAAACACAAGGTTGTAGTTTTATAGAAACTGTAATTCAAAATTATCCTTATATTATCATATATATAAGGGTTTTCCTTGCAAACCATGTTTTCTTTCCCATTTTATAATTGGATATTATTCTAGGAATGGATTGACATTCAATATATCATGTTATAATATATTGTCTAGATAATTAAGTTATTTTCCATAATGAGCTTCTATTTGTATATAAAAATAAATTCATAGTTTTGATTACATATCAATAATTTGAGAAATTGTTAAAATTTGGAATTGAAAGTTACCTTTATCATGTTATTAAAAATAAGGGAACTATTCAGGATAATGATATGGCTATATAAAAAATATTAACTAGATGGTTTTCTAAATGAGTTATCTATTATTATACCAGATTGGGAATTTTAACTTATAGTTGACTTAGTTGCAGATGTTATTCCAATTTCATTATCCATTTATCAAATAGCTCATGTACAACTTCTTAAATTGAAAAAAATATTTTCATGAATTTATTTATAAAGTTTTAATTATTCTTATAACTTCACCATGTGGCACTCCGATTTATTTTAAATAATGATGGTTCTAATAATATTTTCATTGTTTATAGAGCTTTGGATAACATTACTATTAACAATAGGTATTATTTTACTTATATCAATGAATTGTTTGACCAACTCTTGGGTGATCATTACTTTTCCAACCAAGATAAAACGTTTGGGTATCATATGTTTATGGTTAAGAGCATTTACAATCTAAAAACAATATTTCTTACTAGGTATTGGAATTATGAGTTTTTTTATGCCCTTTGGGTTCTAAATTTATACAATTTTATTTATTGATTTTATGAAAATAGATTTACTTGATTATTTGAGTATGTTTTTGGTTTTTTTTTTGTTGAATAAATATTTATTAATTCATACAGTTATGAGGATCATGAAAAAAATCAGAGTATTTTTCTATAAACATTGAAACCAAATAAGTTATATGGAAAATTTAGAAAATTATTTTTTTATTATGACATATTTCATTACATGGACATATCATAAATATTGTTGGGAAAATAATTTATCGTGCTAAATCTAAATCAATAGATGAGTAGACAAGACCCAAAAATGATATTGAGATTTGTATTTTTTATCTGCTAGCATGATATTATCAGTAGTTTCTTAAAACATTTAATTGTTAACTATCCCACTAACCACGTAGACATGAAAAAGAGTTACATTAATCTAGAAAATGGAATGTTTTGAATATAATTATTATAAAAATTTTATTTATATATTCCATTAAAACTAGTTGAACATTAGATAGAACAAATTTATAGAATTGATAAAGGATTTTGACAGAACAATTAATTACCATCCTGATAAACCAAAAAGAGTACATAATGCTTTGAGACAAAATGATAACGAATCATTAACTACTTTCTGTATGGAAAATGATCTTTTGGTTAATTATTAAATTAATGTTCACATAGAAATTATATATACAGAAAACCCCAGCATTTCTTGGGATCCAATGTAATCAATTTTTATAGATATAATTTACCTTCTATATAAGGAAGAAATTATGTTACAGGAAATGAATAATTGGCTAATAAAGTTATGTTTCCTAGATTTAATATTATAAAAGTTGTTTTTTTGTTATTTTGAAAAAGCTTATTTATTTCAGGACACCCCAAGGTAATGAAATAAAATTTCAGTGAGGTTCAAAGTTATTTAATATATCTATTTCATTCATACATTTTTTGGTATTTTCATTAATTTATTTCAATAGTAAAATGATTATTTTTCCCAATTTCTGAACATTTTAACTCATTGTGTGTTTTATGTAAGGATAAAATAAATAATTGAAAAAAGAGAAGAAACAAACTTTATGTTGTGAGCGAAGTAAAGATGAGCGACACCATATTTGTTTTTATGAGTGTGGAGAACATATAAGTCACATAAATAAATAAGAAAAGAAAAAAAGAAGGATTTCAGAGCAGCAAATTTATATTACACATCATGGTCCGATGAAATCCATAGAAGGGATACATGGTTTAAATTGTATGAAATAAGTAAAAAGTGAAAGATACATGTTTCACGATGTGAGACATATTTGTCACACTGTGAAATAAGTAAAAACGACCTAAAGAGATTCATGTTGTGTTTTTGGTACACGTGGTGTTATATTTACATGTCATGTAATCATTACACATCATGTAAAAAAGTCAAGATGAGATTTAGATAGCCATATTTTATATATCTTCAATTTTTGACTCATCTTAACACCAGAGACCCACACATGACCTTTTTTTTTACCAATACTTAATTAAATTCATTATTACTTGTGAAAAACTAGTTCTTATAAATTAAGGTCCATCCTGATGTTGTTGAGAGTTCTGGAAGACTGAATCTTGGATTATGAAGCAGTATTGTGTAGGGTCCTCTCCAATTCCATCTCTATTTTATTATGATTTATTTTTCATTCATTATTACCTATTATTCCCTCATAACTAAAATGGGAGAGTAATCCCACCATGTGATTGGTCTATATAATAAATGGGGGAAGTTTTTGTTTGATTTATTTATTTTATTCATTCTTGTATTTGGTTTTTCATGATTTCTATAATAAAATTCCAATCCCATTATTTAACTTTTATCATGATAAGTACTATTTGAATTTGAAATTATCCTTAATATTTCTCAATAGAAAACCCTATAAAAGGAATGAACATTTTCAAATTTTAGGGGAATTGGTTTTAAATATGGCATCAAGAGAAACTTCATTTAGAAAAACCCTACATTAGAAAAGTATGGGGAATAGGGGATTAATGCGTCAAAGAGGGGATACCATAAACATTGTATATCCCCCATCTTGACTCTAATAGAAATCATGGATTAATCAACCTTTATTCTAAAATAAAATATCACATAAACCTTGAAATTAGAAAACATATGCATTATTTTCAACTCTGATTTCAAAAATGACAATCAATATTCTTCATATACAATTATTTATTTCTTCAAGACTTATCTGAAACCCCAATATGATTCTTCACCTCTTTATTCCTTAATAATTAAAATGAAATGATTTGAGAATCCAAATAAACTAATTTACTATCTCTATGGATTCAACCCTGACCCTCTTCATTAATCTTTTTAATTAATTTTTTTCATTTGTTGATTTTTATGAATTTTTTATTTTTATTAAACCCTCTAGAAAATAACAACACTATATGGGCATATCAATATCGAGTTTTGATTTATCCTGGTAGTATAAAAATTTATTCAGGAGTTTGTGAAATTTTTTATTGGAAGATGTAAAGAAATATATCTCTGGTTTTACTGTGATATTTTTGACTTAATAGTAGATGAATGAATAATAAATTTTTTTGAAGGTGTTTTGTTATAATTTTCCAATTATATAATATAAATGGGAGAATATATCCAATAAATGTTTTTTTTCTTGGAATTACCTAAATAATCTGAAGGAAATAATTTTTTTTGGGTTATGGTTATTTGATTAACTAAATATTCTCATTTTATTCCCTTTTGAGATAAAGTGCCTTTAGATCAAATTTCTTGTAAATGAGTTAAATAAATAATTATATTACATGGATTCCCTCTTTTCATTATATATTATCATTATTCTAGATTCACCTTAAATTTCATTAAAAGACTTCAGATGTCTTTGGGTACATAAATAAATTCAAGTCCATCCTTAAAATCTTTATCTGATGAACTTTTAAAGTGAACGATTTACACTTTAGAAGATATTATTCATGTTTTTTTAGTGTTATATTGTCAAATTTTGGATAAACATTTGACTTTAGTTGATTGTTCATATAATAAAAGTTTTAATTTCAAAATACAGATGAAACATTTTGATGTGTTATATAGAAAAAGGTTTCAGTTTATATCTTGTTGGTATAAAGTCAATGAAAGGAAGTTAATTGGATTGGAATTAGTAGAAGAAATGGTTGATAGGGTGAAAAATATTTTACAACATATGGGAATGGTTCATAGTATATTGAAAATTTATGATGATAATTAGTGAAAATATCATTCATTAAGGTAGGCAATCTTATTTTTTCTTAATGATTACCTTTAAAAAAGTGTAATAAGTTTTGATATAAAAGGAATGATAAGATAACAGTTCATTAGACCATAATATTTCCTATAAAAAGTTTGATATTCTTCCTATGAAGTGGCATTTACTGTTTTTTTTTCTTAAGTACATGACATATTTCAAGTTTTTATTTTTTGAATATATGTTTCAGATGCATCTCATGTTTTTATCACTAAATTAATTCAGTTGGAAGAAAACATTTCATATGAGGAACAAAATATTTATATTTTTAATGGTAAATGAAATAGTTTTTGGTGTAAATTTATATTTTTTGATAAATTTTTCTGGAAGACTATTATGATTGAATAATCAACAAGAAAATTAGAATTTTATATGAAGGAAAAACATCCATATTTGTTTAGCTTGTAAATAAAATTGAGATGTCGAAATTTAAAAAATGGGGGATGAATGTAACAACCCTGGTAACGTTAATAAAAATAATATTCATTTCTTATTAATTTTCAATAAATTTATTTCATAGAGTTATATTCAGTATAATAAAATTAAATGTTTTCATAGTCAAAAAAGAAATAGTTCTAATCATACTAAATTTCTTTGTATATATTATATATTTTTATATAATAGATTCATTGAAAAAATTATAGTTTTAATTTTATTAAATTAAATTTATTTTTTAATTCAATATATCAAAATTATCTAAAGGTGAGTCTCTTAGAATATTCTAAAATGTCATAATTTTCTTTGAATAGTGAAAAATAATAATTTTATTAGAAAATTCATTTATAAAGTCAAATTCTATTATGGATAAGTTTTAATAGAAAATTACTTCATTTTGATAAATAGTAATTAAATTAAATCATTTTTAATAAATTTTATACTATGATTTTACACAAAAATAATATTTATATATGAAAGGAATTTTTATGAAAAAATATTATTCATCATGTTTTAAGGGTTTAATTTTAAATGATATTTATAGATAAATAGAAATAGAGTCTTGAAAAAAGGATTCTGTATTCATAATTCCGAGTTAATTTTTTTCTAGAAGTTCCATTTCTTTATGTTCATTAGAATAGTAATAATAGTGAATTTATAATACCAAATCAATGATTATATGGATTAATTAGGGTTCGAACTAATGTGATAAGGCTTAAAATAAATTCAAACGCATACCTTTATTTAATTTTTTATGTTTATTTCATCTGTAATCATCCAAACATTGAAAATTTCACAATTATTTCTATCTTTTGTTAATTTTCACCTTTATAATATTTAATTAATGGATATAGTAAAAAATATCACTATCTAACTTATACTATCTTAATATTTTGAAATAAGGAAAAAATAGATTATTTTTTATTATATTTTTTTATTTGAATGATTGATGAAACTAATTAATCAAGATAATTTTTTTAAAAAACATTTGCGTGAAATAATTACCTAAACTGCTTATACAAAGCTGAATCAATTCTTTTGCAAACTATAGAAAATAAATTTAAATGATTTTAAATTTTAGAATAGTAATATTTTTGGGATGAGTGATAGTTTACCATGAATTTTATAGATAAAAATAGCATAGTAACAAATTTTTAATGGATTATATTCCAATTACATTATTGTGATTTTTGTTTCAAAGGAATTTTAAATGAATAGTTACATAGAATGAAATTAATTATAATTTATACTAAATAATATATTATTAAATGATTTAAATTTTATTAAAATCTTATCATTATACAAGTGAATGGAATATAGTTTAAAATATCATATGTGGTCAATTGATTTGTCCCTTTTCCTTTTAATGTAGTATTAATGGCCCTTAAATAGAAGAAAAAAATTGAGACCATGATAACTCATTAAATTGTTAACAGGGGATTAAAACTAAGTTATAAGGTTGAAAAAATAAATCAAAATATTCCAAAAAACAATTGATGAGACAATTTTTACTCGTCCTTATAATATCACCATCATATAAAAAAAATTTACTATTTTTCCTGGTTGATTATTTCAAAATTTAACAATTTTTATCCATTTTACCCTTAAAACTAATTTACATTATTTTAATACATTAAAATTTTCAAACATTCCCCCTATAAAAACATATAAAAGGGTGAATTCTCTCCCATTTATCTCATACATTTTTTGATACCCTGATTCACAAATTCCATACTAAATAACCTCATTACATCCCTCCCATTATTTTATAGGCCCCAGATTGATCATAAAAACATGATAAGAAGGATATTGGTACATTACGAAAGAGGTTTTCTAAGGAAGTGGTACAGTCCTTAATCAATTATTTCTTATTAATTTATTCATCTACCTTAATCAAATATTCTTATACCATAGTTAAATTGTATTTTAAGTATATTCTATATGATGATATGTTACGAACCTACCCAAGTACATTTGTATAATGATAAATGGGCCAACACTATCAGAGCCCGAAATAAATTCTCGATCCACATAGTTTTGAGACTATCACCTAGCATCCTAAAAATGAAATGGGAAATGTTTCTCTACCAACATTGGAGAAGTATGAAATAATATAGTATGCATACAAAATAAAATCTATAGGTATAAGTGTACCACAAGTAAAATAGGTATAAAAAACCCAAATTTCTATAACTAAATGTCGGAAAACTGAAAGTACAGACCATATCCAAAAGGACGCAACTTTCTATGTCCATAGATCATCATTTTTAACCACCTAAAAGTGGTGCTTTACCCCTACTTGAACCTGGAATGAGGTAATCTAAATACACATTTAGTCATAGGTATGATGTGATATAGAATACCATTAGGTTGTCACTAAGGATTCCATATATTACACCAACATTTAATTAACCAAATAAATCATTCAAGTTAAAATAAACAGGTAACGAATTTCGAGAATAATTAAACAAATTCATGATTTACATTTCAAGTAATGGAAATACTTTAAACAAGTGGCTTCAAAACCTATTTATGTAAAATAGTTTATATAAATTCATTAGGTATGTAAAAAAGTTTACAAAAATTATGACACATTTACATCTCATATGTAAACAATAGAGAAATATGGTCATCCTCCAAAATGTATGATAGTTCTAGGATACAAGATCCTCACACACAAGATGGTGATCCAGGAAATATGTGTATACACACATCCCTATAACACTTTTCAAAGGTGACTCACCATTATCCCATTAGGGATATGACCTACTGCACTAGGTTTTATTTTAGTAGTAATGTGTTAAAAGTGTTATATCCCATTAAATCACTAACTTCCAATGCTTGAATGTTCTCTAGTACAATAAAATTTAGGTAATTTTCTTCAAAACTATTTAAAATAAAATTAATCCTATTACCCCATTCCTATAAAGAAAACTTTATATTAAAAAAAGAAACTAGTTTTTAATTATATCATGCCTTTTTTCTAAGTTATAACCAATAGGTTTCTATCAAGAACAATTTTAATCCATTTTCTCAAATACAATATTTAAATAAATTTAAAAAAAATAAATTTTAAAACATAAATTCAATAATTTTAATTCCACAATATTTCTATCAAATTCTCAAACACACCCCAATTCAATATAATTGTATGTTTTTCCCCTATTTCATTCTATAAATTAAATTTCACAATTAAATCCCTCAATTAAAGGAAATTTGGTTTTCAAAAAACCATGTAAAAAAATTAATGTAATTTAATTTAAATCAAACAATTGAATTTAAATCAAGAAATTAATGGTTAATCAGATTTGGCTATCATAACATAATCACCTGCCATTCTCATGGAAACACAAAGCTCCCAACATTACCCACCAATATGAACGAAGGAATACTATATCTAGGAACTTAAACTGGATACGAGAATCAAAAAGATATAGTTTAGATCCATCAAACCCAATATGATCTATCAAACATTAAGGAAAGAAAGAGAAATATATAAAGAGACAAGAAAACTCTTACATGGTGAGTTACACTGAAATCTTAAAAACGATCAATCACTGATTAAAATGAACCATAAGGGTTTCAAGGATCCAAAATTATCTGAGAAAATCAATTGGATTGAGATCAAGAAATTATAGTGAGGAGGAAAAGAAAACTCAACGAAACTATCTATTAAAAAAATAATTTGTACTTTATATGATTTGTAACCCAATTAAAAATCATGTAATTAATAAATACCAAAATCGCCAAAAACCCATCATCTTTTGTTAAAAACGTATTTATTAATATTTTTGAATTTAAATATCATGTAACCACAATAAATGGTGTTTAAATACCTAAATAGTTGTAGAATGAATAGGTTTGATGCTAAAAATCCAACACATCTCTAACATCGCAATTATAGGTATCCTCACAATTCCGTCTAGACTGTACATAGATAGCAAAAAAGGAAAACCATTAGAATATTAAAAATGTACTTGGAATAAACATAATGTGATTTTATATGAGATTTATTATGTTAATGTAATAACATATATTCATCTCTTATTCTGTAAAAAGTAAAATGAAACCATCATTGTTGTATAAGATGGACCAACACCTCGCGATGTGATATAATTTATTTTCACCACCACCTCTAAAGTGTAGAAATAATGATGAAAATTGTGTCAATATATGATTTAAATGAGAAATTATTATTCATGTAAGATAATATATCATATTATTTCTTAATTTTCAATCCATTGTAAATTGATAACATCATTCATGTGTACGTGTGGATTACAATCTCCACGAAGTGATGTGATTTATTATTTAGGAACATATCACATTGAAAGTATATGTTGGTATATTTAAATAAGTTTTATGTTATTTTTTATATGAAAATAATTATTGAAATATAAAATTATAGTGACTTTATTTACATTATTTTCTTTGAGAAATTGAAACGGTACTCATGCGTATGTACAACCTTCCATCTATATGACTGTAATACAATTAAATTTTCATAACCACCAATAAAGGATGGTTTTTAAAGTATAATTTATGTCTAAAATGATAATTATTTTATTATTATTATACTATATATTTGGGAATAATGACTTTTTTACCATAATTGACTTACCAAAGTCATTTTTTCCATATAAGATGAATATCATCAAAACATCCTATGAAAAATTAATTTATTAAGTATTTATAAATTACATGGTTATAGAAAAAATAAAAATAATAATAAATGTGAATTTTTTTTATGAAATTAAATAACAAACATATTTTTATTATTCAATAAGATAATCAACATACAAGATGGGTTATACTCGAGGTAAGAGATACTTTACCTTTAAATCCATGTTTTAAATGATAAAATGATTTTTTATAATCATTTTATTTCATGTACATATTACAAAACATATTTTATTTATATCATTATATGGAGATTAAATATTTATAAAGGATGTTTTATATTAATGATTAGTTTTTAAAATTATTTTCAAAAGGAATATTTTTAAGCACTTTAGATGGAATAACTTTACAAAAAGTAAACATGAATTTTATATTTTATGGTATAAAACATCAATTATTTCATCAAACCATTGAAACTTTTAATTGATTTTTTTATTCCATTATGATCATTAATGTTTTCTTGAAATAAATATCATCTTTCCCTTTCCTCTTAAAATTTTAAAAGGGGTATTAAATTTAACGGTTATTTCGATATCCAAAAATTTTATTTTTTTTGGGTGCAACAAATATTTTATTGCAAGCTTTCATGTGTTATTATTATATAATGGTTATTTGAAATTTTTTATGATAATGGTAGTTTTAGTTATAAACCAATAATTTTTGAGTCCATTGTAAACCAAGTATGGTTGGTCCCATTATAAATAAAGGATAGGTGCTCCTAATATGTCTCCATAATGAATTGTGTAAAGGGATGGCGTAAGCTATTTTCATTTCTCCTAAGAGATTATTAATATTTATTAGTTTGGTTATTATATTTTATTGATTAATATAAAAATGATGTCCAAATTTACCTTCATTATTTATCTATTATTTTTATTATTGTTTATTGAAATAGTATGACTTCACAAGGTAAGATAAAGAGAATATGTTTAAATGGATGTATATTATACTTCTTAAGGGTAAAATGAATAACTTTTTTAAAAACATTTCATGAGATTTACCTGATAAAAACAAAAACATTAAGGTTTTTATTTTTTTAATTTATGATTTATTAGGTAATTTTTTATGAAAATATAAAGTTATAGAGATTTATTTCATTGCTAAGGAAGTTTCTATTTTGAGCTCCATGGTTATTTTGAAATGGAAAATTGTTTATCAGTATTCATGGGAAAATGGGTTTCCTCCAAATTTTAATTTATCCCTCACCTGGATTTTCATTATTATACCATGATTTCATATTTTTTACTTGGTTTTAAAGATGAGTAGGGGCATGGACATGGTAATTATAAAAAATTTCAAGATATGTATTCAAAATAAAATTTGTTATACATTAAAAACAATGTATTGTGCGAAAAATAGACACTGGGAGGAATTCTCCAATTTTTTATTTAATATTTATTTATATAATATTAATGAAATAGATCTCAAAAAATTTAATCCTAAAAAATATTAAGAAATGAAAAAAATTGAATTATTACAGAAAGTCATAATGTAATGATTATTTAAGGCCGGGTGTTTATACTGAACAAAAATATTTAAAAAATCACATTATAAACCCAACCACATATTAAACACCTTTGTTGCTCTATCATGATACAGAAAATAAAATTTCATATATTATAATCCATATAAAGAAGAACTAACTTGTAATTATCTTTATTTATCTCAGTACCACTTCATCATATATTTGTTGATATTTTATTAGACATGAAACGATTTTGGAGTCTGGAAATCATTGTAAAGGGACACATTACTTTTTATGGAAGATGAGATGGTTTTCCATAATAATTTGGTTTCAATTGAGATGTGACACATTTTATAAGAAAAACTATTTGAATTTTTTTCTACTAGAATAAGCTACAATATTTCAGGAATGCAAGATTTTATTTTCTCGAATATCCAATCTTGTTAATTAACATCCATTCCATATATTGGTTTGAGGGTATATATGTATTGTATGTGTGTAAGTAATTATAATGTTAGGATTATAATCAATGGATTATTTAGAAATACCAAACATGTTACTTCTATGAAATAATCATTTTAAAACATTTAACATTTTTAGTTTACCACATTGCTGATACATTAGAGTTTTGGAAGAATACGTTAATTTTTTTGCCCACTAAACATCATCATCATCAGTAAATGCATCAAATATAAAAATATAATTATATTCATGAATTTGAAAACTTTTCTTCTCAATATGATTAAAAAATTAAAACTAGCGATATAATAAATTTTATAATCTAGTCCTCTTATTTAGATCATTAACATTTTGAGACAATCATTTCTCTACATTTTCATACCAAGAATAATATTTCATTTGAAAATATTTTTTTTATATGGTAGACAGCATATTTATTACTTTTCCATGTAGTTCCAAAATAATTATAACTTATGAAGTTTTTAATACCATTATCCAAACTGTTGTTAAATGAAATAAAAAACACTAGTTTTTTAAAAAAATATTGATATCCAATTAGAATCAAGCATCAAATTTTGATAAATTCTATTAATAAAATTCACATTTTAGTTCATAAAATAAATAAAACAAGATTAAAATGAAATAAAAAAATTAAGGAAATGAGACTAATTCACTTTATTTCAATCACTTTAGAAAAAAATTAAAATATAATGTAAATCATATATACTTTAAATCACAATCCATTTTTGTGTGTGAATATATCATTATAAAAAAAATCATATTTTATCATGAAAATAGTAAATTACAATGAGAAAATGCCATTTATAACTAATTAAAACTATATATTTATCACAAATGTCCTCAATTTAAAACCTCAATCCAATGATATTAAAAAATTGCATATATATATATATATATAACAGAAACACTAAAATCCATTTTATCAATGAATAATTACAATAAATAATAATATAGAGAAAGTGTATGTATAACATATCTGAAAAAAATTCCATTTGAGAATTATAATATAAAATAAAATAATGATTATTAAACATGAACCATGAAATTTATAGTGGTATAAAGCTCTAAAGTGAAAAACCAAACATGTTAATAGTTTAGGTTGGTCAATACCTAGGTCATATTAGTATTAAAGTATGTAAGTGTTTATTATTGAATTTTGCATAATAAAATACTACTCAAAACAACCCATAAAAGTCATAAGATATAACAAAAACAACTATTTGGAAATATAAATAGAGATGAAATGGTCCATTATTTAAACATGTTTTCCACATATTTGATATATTTTTATAAATATATTCATGTAATAAAAAATAAATTAATATTAATCCATTTATAAAAACATGATCAATCAATGTTTTCAAATCATATATTGCATTATATATCCAAACACGATTATATCATCAGACGAATAATTTCAAATATTAAAAGAAAAAGGTGATATGAATAACTGTATAACCCTTAAATATATTCTTAAAAATACTATAATATTTTTTAAGTATTTAAAACATACATCACACTAAATAATACGTATATATTATATTTATATAGTAGTAGTGAGTATCTAAAAAAATACATCACTCGCACTAAAATTTATTATCAAATAAAATAATTAATATAATAAAAACTAACTCAACATAAAATAATATTGAAAAATCATGACATAATAGATTATATGATAGTTTTTTATACCATGAAAATTAAAAAAATTGCTTGGAAAATGCTATGATGTATTTAGAAATCAATAATTTTATTCTCAAGAAAAACAATATCAAATCACTAATTAAAGAGAGATCACCTGGCTAAGAAATAAATGGGAAGAATGATTATAGGGTTAAATTAGAATGGGAGAGAGATGGGAGGATGGGATGTTGATCTACTTGGATATATGTAAAATGATATTCTAATGGAATTTTAAAATCATTTTTATTGCCTGAATTTATTCCAAAGATTTTTAAAAACAATAGTTATAACATAATTTATAACAGAAGTTTAGTTAAATTATTGGTATAAACTTACTATAGATGGTTGATATCAAAATTAATTATATTTTATCAGTATATGGGGACCTATAAATATGGTTTTTGAAAACCCTTTATATTGTTATGTTGGTATAGATCCCACTACTAGTAGTGTGAAGAGGATAAATTCTTAGATTTTGATATTGTTAGTAAAATTCCATCATATTTTGGGGAATTTTTGATATATTCTCTGTCCTCCAATATTATTGATGGTTATAGAATCGGTACCAAAATCCTGAAGCTTTAATGATGTAATAATGGAATCATTGGTTTCCACAAGTGATTTAGAGGTTCAACTTGACCGTGAGGATTATTTTAAGATCACCTCAGGTCTTTAATAAAAAAAGGGATCATTTTTCTTGACCTACCATATCTTACACTATAATTTCTCATTGGTTATATATGATCATTATCTAACCAACTAACTTTATCTTATAAATATGTCACTATATAAATGGATTCTATTGAGGACTTTGAACTTTGGTACCCCTATAACTATTTTTTTCCTTAATAATATTTATAGTCAATACATATTCCTAACTATGTAGGATTCAGAGGTTTTCTAGGAAGAATCCCAAACCATTGGGAGAAGAGAATTGAATGTATTATTTTATTACTTATTATTTCACTTCCCTCTTAGAATTTTACTTTTACATATTGGGATTTCCAATATTCAATAGAGAAATCATTTTTACATAGTTCTCTGACATCTCCATTATTATTGTACTTTAGAAATTAATTGTTTGAAAACCACTATAATGCATGTCTGTGAATCCATGGACTCATCAAAATGAAATTAAATGTTATTTCATACCAAAATAATATTATCTCCATGTCAGATATAATATCTCTAAACAGATCATTCAGTTTAATCCCTCAAAGAATAGTATTTTTTAAAAAATTGAATTTTGGATGGTTTACTTCAAGGGGTAATTATCATCGTAAAAATAACCCAAGTGACATAAATGCTATATGAAGATGATATTAGTCCCATATCCATTATTTATTAAATTTTCATGAATTTAAACATAATAGATAATGGTTGAGTGGTAGATGGGGTTTTATGTTTCTTTGGATAGTGAAATCCCAATCTTGGTTAATTAATTAGATAACCGTGTGGAATTATACTAGATCAGTCAATGTAAGTTAAAACGTGGTTTTAGAAAATTAATCCTTGAACTATATAGGTATTTTATGGGCCTCAACAAGTTCTTCCCTAAGCCCTTTTGATAAGTGAAGTGTATCAAGGATCAATATTTTGTCCTCGAAGACAACCAATTACATCAAGATGGTGTGCTACTACATTATGGTACAATACATCCAAATATGGGATTGTTCATTATCCTCCTAGTTAGTTGATGATGAATTTTTTGTGAAATGATAGAGTTGAAGGATTGAACTCAAAGACTTTATTTATGTTATAGGTTTGGTTGAGCTGGCTTACCCATGTTATGAAACTATTCAAAGAGTAAAACCACTACTAATAGATCATAAAAGATAATTGGATTTGAAAAAATCATAGAAGAAATTAATGTATCCCCATGTTCTTAATCAGATAGCTAAAGGACACTCATTTGAGTTTCATCCACACATATGGCATCAAATAATATATATCCCATATGTTTTGATCCATCATATACATGTATTTTTCATTACCCACTACTTCTCTATCCTATTCCTCTACATCAATGGATATGTGTGAGGAATATTGGTTCATATTTTAATTCTATTTTAGATAATGGATCTACCATGTTAAGGAAATTAAAAAATCTAAATGGAGATCATTTTTATGAAGAGGGATTAATTTATTGGGTAGTTTCCATGATCTAAATGATGAGGAGAAATCCCTGAAAGTTTGTACTTTTTTAGGAGTTAGTTAGTGATTCTCTTTTTAATCCTTACTCCATCTCCACAAATTACATTTTTACCTAGATAATCAATTATTAGGAAATTATATTGAAGTTGAAACGTGAATTTAGGTCCCAACTGGTTCTATGTGTTGTGCCTATAGATTTCATAATCCTGATTTAATATTTTCAAGAATATTCATTCATAAAACATTTGTTTACACTAGCATTGTAAATCCTACTAATCATATTCTACTTATCATAGGGTGGTGTACAAATAGGCTACCTATATTTGATATTTTTTCAATTTTTGTTATCTATAATCATCTTTAATCTATAATATTCTATATAAACATATCCCTTATTTATATTTTGTAATCTACATATTTAGATATTATGTGATACATTTCCCTCTAGAGATGACTTCAGTGACCCCCTCATTTTCACACAAATTAAAATTCGATTGATCAATAACTACCATAAACATTATAATATAGATTAATTAGAATAAAAAATATAATAAAGGTATTATAGTAAATGATTGAACTGACTAGAAAACTATTCGACCAAATGAACCTTGGTCCATACTGAGTTATAAATAATCTTCTATAACTTTATACCTCCAACTGATAATACATTCCCATCATAGGGATATACTGGGACAAAAAATCTATCAAGTGCTACTTTTCATTTCTCATCCTATTTAAATAATGTAATTAAATATTATTAAATTATGATAGAGGAGGTGTACCCCCACCGATTCATGGTATGGTTTCCTATCAGGTTACATATGGGCATGTCATCCCTATTTGTTATCTATTTAGGTGATGAGAGTATCGATATTTCTGAGAAGCTATAAATCCAATATACTCAAAGATTATCCCAATACAATGGTAGAAGGAAAATGTTGATAAACATTAACTACATTTATTGGTTATTTATTATCAATTCAATTTGGCCGTGGTGACTTTCTTAAAATGAGGTAATATGTTTCTACAATTAAGGAATGTATTGGTCTTCCTTATCCACAGGATTTAATTACACTAATTTATTGAATTCAAATCAAACCAAGTGATCAAACTCCACCCTCATGGGATAATTTCCCCCATATTGGTGAAAGTATGAAAATTCATTCCTCTGTATTAAAACATTTTAATCATAAGACATATTTTTAAATGGTAATTCAGCATCATGTCATTTTATAGTTTCAATATCATACTCATACTATGAAATATTATCTTCATCAGCGAGTACTTTGAATTCTTTGTGTGGAGTTTTAGATATATCCACACTATTCCATGTAATTTTAGATGAAGAACATATAGCGGTGGAAAGTTTACATTTTAATATATTATATGCTAGGTATTCTACTAAATTTGAGTGTGTATACCTATCTCATTTATTTAAGATGGAACCAAATCCTGAGAAAGTGGTTCTTCAATTTATGTCAGTATTTAATATGCATTATATACTAGATTAGTTTTGATGTCATTAATCAATACATATCAGCTAGTGGAAGTAAAATATTTATTTTTAGTCAACTAATATCATGGACCATTACATTTGTATCCCCCAAAATAGAAAATCAAGACCCCCTTTAAATGTTCTCTCTTAGTGAAACATTTTGTCTTGTGACATCTGTAGGGTTTAGTCATCTCTAAAGTAAATTCCCCTAAAAATGATCTATGGATGGTTATCCTATGATATTATTTAACCATCCATAATTTCTATTCCATGGATTATAAGGGTGTGTCATTTAATAGAAATCAATGTAGGGGTACTGGCTATAAGATTTCAACACATATCCTGAAAAATACCGACTTCCTTAGATAATGTGTTATAAATTCCTTGAGCCTTAAGGGATGGGGATCATATGATCATATTATAGTGGCATATTGAAACCATGGATTATTTCATGATAATTGGGGTGGTAGTGATAAAAACCCCACTAACCATTCAAGATGGGGGGTTTTCTAATGGATTCCATGGAGAATGAAAATGAAATATTTCTGATTTGGAATGATTTCACCTAATCATGGTCCTAGTTAAATGTATCTTTAAATTGTGAAAAAATAATCACCATGGGTTTTACATCAATTGAGGAATTACCTCTTCTTATCTAATATTATTTATTTACCATTATGGATGAATATAATTGGATTTTATTATTGACCTTCTACCTTTAGTCATTCCAATTTTGTGCCTTAAATGAAGTGGGACTTTCTTAAATTGATTAATTAGCATGTGTAGAATTTAGGCCCTAAACCACACCTAAATAATTTATGTTACATAGTGTCTAATTTTTTAGAATATACTAGCCTTTTGTTAGAGTAATGTATAATTATCTATAAATTACCTATCATTATATAATCATATAGGATGGAAAATCGGAGTTATTTTATCGATGTTCCTTCATGCAGTGGAGACAAGAATGATATTGGTCCTTAAAGTGTTTCTCTAACATTGAGATCCAAGAAACTAATAAATATAAAAACTCAAACTTATTTATTATATTAGTTATTATATATATATGGATTCCAAAGTTTTGATAATGAAAATTATTATCCTTTATCTGATAAATATTCACCCATAAGTTCTAGTCTACAAAAGGAATACAGTCCTCTATTAGAAACTCCATGGTGTTAAAAAGAGGATTGGATATGTGTTAGAACCAGATTGGTATTTTATCATTAGATTATTCAATACACATATCCATTTCATTATCATTATATATAAGAGTAAATTATTCACATGATTCAAACATAGCCATCAAACTTGACATAAACCATGTATTTGAAAGAATTGAATGGAGCTTCATCAACAAGGTGATCTCGGGTTTGGGTTTCTCACCTTGGGATACTGATCTCATTTTTAGATGTTTTAGAACATAGTAGATGAATGTTACTTTTATGGAGAAGTCTCATGGTTTCTTCAAGGTGACCTATGGCCCAAGATAGGGTGGTCTCTTATCACTGAGCCTTTTCATCTTCACACAAGACATCCTCAGCCACCTCGCCCATAGAGGCATGCGCAATGGTGAGATACATCTATTATAAAGAAGGATGAACATCCCGGCCATATCCCACCTCATGTTTTAAATGACACATTAATATTCATGAATTCTAATAAGAGGTCGGTCTGAGTAATTCTCAGGGCGATTTAGGAAAACTTCCATTGGAGTGGGAAGGCTATTAATAGGTCCAAGAGAAACTTCGCCATCTCTATATGATTCTCTTCCAGTCTGGTGTCCTCCTTGGGACACCTTCAAGATATGCGTAGAGAGAGTTTTCTAATGGAATATCTTGGGGATCCCATATCATCAGGACAACATTGTATTCATGACTTCGATCACATCACCAACAAGATCACTGGTAGTATCCTCAAATAGAAGAACATATTTATTTCCTTTGGGGGATGAATTGTGATGGTTAATATCATTATTATGGGCTCTCCCGACCATGCCCTCTCTTCTATCAAAGTACTAAAAAACGTCATCAGCAACATTGAAGACATCTTGGCCTGTTTGATTTGGGATTCTCTCACTGAAGGAAAACACCATAGGGTGTCCTGGGAAAATATGATGAGGCCTATTCAGGAAGGAAGAATTAATATTCGAAGCCTCGTGGACACTCTCCTCTACAGACATGAAAAATTGGCTTGGTAAATCCATGAATGCCGCTCTCTTTGGGGTAGGGTCATGTAAATTTGTTATGCAGATTACCCAGAGATACATAGAATATTCATATCTTCTTTTATGTCTATTATTCTCTCTCATTTTAAAAGCCTTCATCCCCACACCCGCTGGATTATTGGAGAATGAGATCTTTCCTTCTTGTATCATAACTAGGATGGTGTGGTGATCAGAATTATGAGATTCCCAACCACCAACATTTAGTTCTAGGAGGCGATTAATTACTATGATT
Source organism: Viscum album (assembly GCA_963277665.1). Classification (NCBI taxonomy): domain Eukaryota; kingdom Viridiplantae; phylum Streptophyta; class Magnoliopsida; order Santalales; family Viscaceae; genus Viscum; species Viscum album. The sequence continues at coordinate 810,353,526 of OY728119.1, read as the reverse complement.
TCATTAGGGTAGTGTTGAACACAGACTGGCAAGCCACCTTTAAACTCATCAAGATAAACTATGATATGGATATGTGCGTGTTTATTATGTCCTCCTCGGGGGTCTTCTCGATAATGTATTACCGTAACTCTCATCCTCTCCAAGGAAAAACTGACTATTGGAACGAAGTCCGGAAGATTGAAATTCCTACAAAATTCAACTTTCTTACATGGAGGATTTGGAAGAATATGATTCCCACCAATGATAACATTCAAATATGTGGGATCATCATGGTTTCCTGGTGCTCTTGTTGCACCAATCACAAAGAAGAATGTGTGGCCCACCTATTCATTAAGGGTGAATAGTCATATAATGTTTGGTTCTTCTTCGGGGATTTTTCTACCTTCTCATTTAGCAACCTGCATGAAGTGTTATTCCTTGCCTTCTGGTTCCATGGCTCAGGTGATAGGGGCCGAGATAAAATGGCCTGTTCCATTAACTGTACGTTGGATGTTGGTGCTTATGGAAGGTGAGAAACAAATCAATGTATGAGGGGATCCACTCAACAGTAGGAGGAATCATCACTAAAGTTAGAAACCTCTTCATCAACCTTGACAAGCTCTATCAAAAATAGAAAAATGCTCCATCTCTTAATCTTCTTACTTCTATCATCCAAGCCTCTCTTCCGGGTGGATCTGCCTTAAGAATCCAATGGATCTGATGTCTTTTTCATCCCATGGGTTTAAAACTTAATATAGATGTGTTCTGTATCTCAGGGGGCCAGGAAAGGTGTATGGTATGTCCTTGACTCAATAGGATCAGTTATCTTGGCCTTCACTACTCATTTTGGTTGTGTCTCTTCTCTAAAAGTAGAAGCTCATTCCCTCCGCGTTGTTCTTTCCCTTTTCCTCCTGAGGAACATCTCCATTTCTGAATCTAAAAATGACTCCCTTATCCTCCTCAATTACCTTCAAGGCATCAAGTCGAATCTTGGGTCTATTTACTACATCACAAGAAAATTTTGTGGTATAATTTTTGAAAATAAGCTTGTTACAATTCCTTGGAATTCTTGCTGTAAACCCATTGCCAATGGTGGAATTCTCATTAAAAATTTAAAGATGTTCAATGATGCTCTTCAGGCCTGCCTTACTTGGCGCATCATTAACCCCACTTTAAAAGCTACTTATTTTCTAAAACATAGGTTTTTCTCTAAGCTTTCAAAAGGAAATCTTAATTTCATTTACTCTTCCATCTGGACTTCCATCTGGGACTCTTATCACAAAATCATGCAAAATGCTAGATGGATTGTCAGTGCTAATTCTTCAATTAATTGTTTGTGTGAAAAATAGTGTGGTATCCCTCTTATTCCTTTATTACCCTTTAGTAATCTTCCTGAAGATACTAATCAGTCTATAAAGGAGGTCTTACAATCTCTTGATTGTGACCTCCCTGATATTATTATGCAAGCTATTGAGAATTATCCTTTTTATTCTGTTGGTGATTTCCTTGTTTGGTAACCTTCTACTAATGGAATTATTGATTCTAAAAGCTTTTATAAACATAATTTCTCTGATCATGAATCTAATTTTCTTTGGGTGAATCAATTTAACAAACCCTGGATTAAACCTTCTAGGCTTACCCTTATTTGGCACATTGCGCACAATAGATTACCTATGGAAACTAGTCTGCAAACCCTTGTCATTTCTCTTTGTTCTAAGTTTCGTCTGTGTAACTAGCATAGGGAAGATGGAAATCATCTCTTTCTATCTTTTCTGACGGCCTCTGCCCTTTGGAATTACATCTTTGATCTTTTTAATTGTAGAAATCCCTTTAATTATTCAATTTCTTTGTTTTTAAAAAATTGTACTAGACATGACGCTTCTCTGCAGGTCAAAAATATGTTTCTTGCGGCAGTGGCAGAACTCCTGCATGAACTCTGGTATGTTAGAAATTATCTCATTCACAATAATCACTCTCTCAATCTTAATGCAGGGAAGTCCCAAATTCTTCTTGCGATTCATGAAGCAGCCACAATTCAAAAGGACTGTTGCAATAACTCGGTCGGTGACTTTGTGGTCCTTCGTCAAATTCATGTACCTGGAATCTTCCCAAAGCCTAAACACTCCTTTGAAGTTTTCTGGAAATATCCAATTCCAGGATGGATCAAAGTGAACTTTGATGGCGCTTCCAAAGGCAACCCTGGTCCTGCCAGTTGTGGTGCTATCTTCAGAGACTCAGCTGGTCAATGTCAGGGTTGTTTCTTTGTTGGATGTGGTCACTCTTCATCTCTGGAGGCAGAAATGCTCGACGTTATTCATGCTGTTGATTTTGATCTTCAAAGAGCTTGGAGAAAGCTATGGATTGAAAGTGATTCAACCACTATCATCCACGCCATCTGGAATGGCAACATCCACCTAGCCTGGTCTCTCACCGCTCGTTGGATGAACTACCTTAATTTTCTCCAAGGGATTGATTATATAGCTACTCATGCCTATTGTGAAGAAAATGTCGTTGCTGATGCTCTTGCCAATAAAGGATTCCATCAAAGCATGACTTCACTGGACTCTATTCCTTCTGACTAATTATATCTTTTTGATAGAGATTGTAAAAAAATCTCTTCCTTTCGCCTTTTGTAATCCTTTTTTGTTATCAATAAATTATGCTTTGGTATTTGACCAAAGCATTACCTTTAAAAAAGAAAAAGAAGAGAATAAAGTGGGGGATCACCTAGCCTCTCTAGCAGCACATAACACTGGAATTTCCTAATTCTATGATCTGAACATTTTGAATCATGATGGGGTTAACATCATTAGAGTGGATTCCCTTGGTTTGAACTATTTTTTCCCCTAGCTTCTCCTTTTTTTCCCTTTCTTTTCCATGTTCGTTCCTTTTCCCAATAAATAAATAAATTAGACCATCATTGATGTTTTCCACGTGCTTGGTTAGAAAGGGTATGGTTTCAAAAAATCACACTGATTATGTTAGAGTAAATGTAGGGTGAGGGAGGTTTAGAACATAACTATCTCCCCAAGCCATATTTTAATAAAAATTAAATATCACAGGTGGTCATTGATGTTGTGGGAATAAAATACATTGAGCCTTAAAGTGGAACATTGTGTGAGGGTGTTCTCAATTTAACTTCAATAGTTGGGGGGCCTTGATTTTGTGATGAACTTTTACCTTGAGGTGGACCATTGTAGTCACTATAGATGTGGATTCCATGGGGAGTACCTAAATGGTTACCATTCAATAATGTGGTAAGGGGTGATCTTTTTTTATTTATAATCAAATTTTATATAGGAAATTATTAACTTAAATCATAAGAACATGTATCATGATCAATAGTTGTGTTTCCATTGGATGTATATTTAGGGAATTTATTATTTGGAGAATCTATATAACTATTGTTTATAATATCATGGGGAGGAAATCCATTGATACACATGATTCTACATTCTAGTAATGAGAAGATAAACACTCGGGATACTATAGACAAGTGTTGTAGGGCCTCTATAAAATCTGTGTATATTCATGTATAGATATGGGAATTCCCTCCGTTCATTTTATATCATGGGATAGATCACATTTGGGATTATCTATTTTATACATTTTAACGAACTTCATAGATATGATTTATCATTGGTGAAACATGTGTCATCGATAGAGCTAGATACAAAACTCCTTGGAGTGTAATAGGAATTTTGGAAAGTCCTTTGTTTTCCAAGAGAGTATAGTACTGGGTTACATCAAAATGGATGGGATTATATTCTTTCCATTTGGTAGCCACTAATATGTGTCTTCATTAATAAATATGTGGTAGTTGTTTGAAACTCTCATGATATTTTATTACCAAAATAACGTATTGAGTTTTATTACCCAATTGTGAGATTATTTTAGTAATTTTATGATGTGATTCACTACCTCACACCATTAAACCTCATACATATTGTGAATTTTAACAATTATTTCCATTTCTCACCACAAATGGGATTCAAAGGGAGTAGGAAAAATGTTTTTGTTTCATAAATATCATTAAAATCAGGAACCGTCATTCACATCATGAATAAATCTAAGAGGATTTCAAAAATATTGTAATAAATATGTTATTGTCATTACATGTTAGTTTAGGCCGTGAAAAATGTTGATTACGTTGTCACCCATTCTATTATTATAGTCAAGATGTATTTAATTTGGTTTATTATAACTTAAATGTATGTGGAATAATTCTAAAATATTACTAGAATTATTTTAAGTAAATAAATAGAATCTAAGGGAGGCTTAGATTGGGGAAAATAACATCTTGTACAACTAAATTCCCCCCCCCCCAAGGTATTTGATTGATCTATAATGTTATTTTGTAAGAGGTGTCTAAGAAAATTCCGTTTCCCAAAAGGCCATAAATCCTCAACTTATAAATCCAATTTCATATTTTATTTTATCATTGAGTAATATATTTTCCTTATCATAATTCATATATGGTCTTCCTCTACTCTCTCGTTATCTCAAATTTTAATTTTTTTTAATACTCGAGAGAGAATTTGGTTATTTCTAAAGGGTTTTTAAAAAAAACATCTATATTATCATCAGCCTTTTTATGTTCCCATGATCATTAATTTGATGGTTCATGGTTAGTGTTATTAATTAAAACCAAGGGTCCTATTTTGGTTTTCATTTTCTATTTAAACCTTGGGAATATTTCATTTCATATTTTGTTCGAGGTTTCTTTTGAAACTATAGGGGAAATATAACCCTCTAAAGATATTTCCTGGGGATAATATGTGGGGGATACTTAATTATATATTCCCAAAATACATTACAATAGTGTGACTTTTTCATTTTAGATATTTATTTTCCAACTAATTCGTAATGTTTTCATTTCACATTTACCTAAAATACTTTGATTATTTTATTTTTAAATCATATGAATTTATGGTAAAAACTTTTTATTTTATAAATAACATTTAAATTATTTAATGTAATTTCGTCCTTATTTCTATTTTATCGAAGACCTAAATTTTGTATCAAAGGGTTTTTTTCATTTCCAAAAATATTACAATTTTGAAAATTAATTTTTTCCTTCTAAATCATAACTAATTTCAATGTTTGAAATTTTTAAATTTAATCATTGTAAAACATATATGGTCTTTACAATGTTCAATATATGGGTTTTACACCAAATTTTTATTGTTTTAATTATAGTTAGTGGATGATACATATGTATAAATTTCTTATATCTATTGGTAATCCTGTATGGAAAATTATTATGCATGGTTATATTTCTACTAGTGAAATAATACAAATGGACACCTAATTGTATATATGATTTTGATTTAGGTGATAAATCTACAAATATCATAAATTTTATATTAAAAAAGTGTGAATTTAATTGTATATATACATTAAAAAGAACTTTGGAAATATATAATCCATTCATATTTACTCATGAAGGAATGAATAATTTGAATGATTGTATTATTGAAATGTATGAACTAGATTTTCAATGTTTTAGTATAGTTCAAAATGAATATATTAATAATATTTTTTTATGATTTGTTAACATATAAAATGTAATAATTTCAATAATTATTACTCTTACAATATAAAAAATAGATAAGAAAATACATTGGGTTTTACTAATAAATTGGTAACCTAACGTGATGAAAATATATAAAGTAAAAGATATCATGAATATGGAGGTTAAAGAGCTAATTGGATCTATTTGGATTTATGAGAACATAATAAATAAGTAGGATGAGTTGGAAGCTAAAGATGTAAGGTAGAAATATATTAATAATTTTAAATAAATTAATGATTAATATTCTATTGATGATGAAATTGAACATCAAACCAAATATTATAAAAAATATTATTCGTAAGTATGAAGTCATACCAATGTGTTGGAAAGATGGATAAATAATATGAACAATAGGTGGCATGATTCATATATAATATGAAGTGGAACATATGGTTGATATGCCACTTCTTCAAAAATAAAAAGATGTAAAATAATAATAGATGTATGGAAGTCTTCAAGGTTTCACCTTGGAGTGAGTGTTAGGATTGCCTATACTCAGTTTTTTCATGTGAAGAAAGCACTCAGTGTCCCTTGGATTATTTTATAGTTAGTAAAGATATAAAATGAAATGCCTTCTCTTCTACCTCCTCAAATTTCTATTATGTGTCCCAATTTTTTAATTAACTATGCTATAAAGATTTAAAATAGTATCTTAATAAATTGAAGTTTGTTTTTATGAAATAACATCAATGTATAAAAAAAATAAAAATTTGTATAATCTAACGATTAAAAAAAAATTTTACTCAAAATCAATATAAATTAATTATCAAAAAATTTGGACGACCAACAGAATGTGTATTAGTTAAAAAATACTGCGAATGGTCTCAAAACTTGTCTCAAAAAAAATCACCCAAGGGGAAGAAAATAAAAATAAATTCTTAGTTTTACAATGGAATAATAATAGTAATTTTTGAATTGGTTTTTTGATAAATTCATGTTCTTTAAAAAATGATTGTAAAAGTTGTCTATAAAATAAATTGTGATTATTTTAAGAAATATGAGTATCTCATTAAACAATGTAATTAAAATACGATCAATTTGGTAGACCAAAATGAATCATTTATTCATACCATATCTCAACTGAAAGATTATTTAAAAAACACAGTTTTGAAACTTTTCTTAACTAACATATGTTTACCCAAAATATAGATACCAAAAAGCATAATTTTTTAATTTCTTAAAAAAGCATATAAATTGTAAATCCTAAAATCTAACATAGTTCATGGATAGTGTATTCTCTCTAAACATGTGTTGTTACCCCTTTAATTTTAATCAACATAAAAAACATGATACATGCTGCACGACATTTAATTAAAAAATTCATGAAGTAAATTTATTAGTATATGTACAATCATATTTCTCAGTTTAATGCATATAAAATATTTTTAATCAATATATGGTTTAAAAAATAATTTTAAAACAATTATTAAATTTTGAAGAAATTTTTTTTCAAATATATTTTAAAAAAATATCTTGTAATGTTTTTTATTTCAATGAAATGTTTTTTACCACTTGTCTTTTTCAACATGTTTATATTAATTGTGTAAAATATATTTATTCTAAAAATAAAAATACTTTCAGTTTTTAAGATTGTGATTGAAATGATTATCATGTATTCTTTGTTAATTCTGGAACATACTCTCATTGTAATCAATAGTTATAAACAAGTAGAAAGTTTGGATAAATTTATTTTCAAAGATAATATTGTATGTGAACCATGCCAACTTGGTAAGAAACCCAAAAAACTACTTTATACTTAAAACAAAATTATTAACCTCTAGATCCATTAAACGTATCCACCATTACCTTTTTGGAAAAACTATTGTTGTATTTAATAGAGAAAAATCATATTACTTTGTGATTGTAGAAGATTTTATAAGATTCACTTCGGTGTTTTTTCTTAGTAAAAATATTTCCTAAAATATTACTCATAGGATTTACTAAGTAAATAAAAACTAAAATATTTAACAAAATAATTTTCATTCAATGTGATATTGTTATATAGTTTGATAATATTATGTTTAATGAAATTTGTGTTTTATAAAGTTAAAATTAGACTTCTTCTACTTTTATAACAACTAAAAAAGTGGTTGTCCAAAGAAATAATCAAAATCTGAAAGAAATTCCAAGTACCCTATTTAATGATTTCAAACGCCATTAAAATACCCCTTAAGAATATTTAAAAACAAATATTATTAAATTATTCATTTTAAATGTTTTTAGATGTAAATTTTTTATTCATAATAATAAAGACATCACATTGAATCCTTTTCAAAAATAATATTAATAAATCATTCATATTTACTAAAACTCGGTTAAATAAAACTAAGTTATCAATAAAAATACTAAAACAATTTTAAAATTATTTCATATCAAATTTGATGAAAATATTCCTAAACATTCATCCAAATTTGCTGATTTTGGGGATAAAATTGAAAATTTTCCTTTAAAAGAACCACCTTATCTTAAAAATCCTATTGTAGTAGATTATCCATTTAGTTTATTTCCTAATTATTTTATAGAAATCATAACCCCATACTGTGGAAAATGTTATTGATGATATTAAATATAGGATTCATGCTCGATGATCTATCTTAAATTATGTTGTGTGTCATTCATTTATTTCTTCTCTAGAACCAAAGAACCTTAGTTGTGACAACAATGATAAAAAAAATATTTTTGTAATGTAATTAGTGAAAAATAAACTTCAACTAAATAATATTAGGAATCATGTTGAAAGGCATAATGATCATATTATTGATGGATTAAAATTGGTTTTTAGAAATACATTTGATGATTAATATGGTATCATATGAAACAAATCTAGAGTCACAACCTATGTATATAATGAATAAAAAGGAATTGATTATGGTGAAACCTTCACACCCATTTCAAATATAGAATCCATTAGAATATTGTTTTCATTTTCTTCATATATAAATTTATAAAAAACTCCATTCAAAGATAAATCAATGTTTTTATTTTGGTTTATATCACAAAATTGTATTGTGAAACAATAACCTATTTTTGAAAATCCAAAAATATATAAATTCTATTTTCAAGAAAACTAGGGATTTATATGCTTTAATACAAGCACCTTAGGCTGGGTACAAAATGATAAATAATGTTTTATAAAATTATTTTTTAAAGGGAAAAGTAGATTTGACATTATTTATAATAAATGATTTAATTTAACTTTTAATTGTTGAAAATCAATATTATGAAGAAATTTTTGTATTAAAAATTAATTTATTTTTAATGATTTTTATAATCATATTATAAAATAATTTGTAATGAGTTTAATGGGTGATTTAAAATTTATTCTTTATTTTCACGTCTTACAAAATGTGGATGGTACTTTACTTTGATAAATAAAATGAACTAATTAACATCTAAAAAAGTTTTGGCATTGATCAACCAAGGGAAATTGCAAAACAAATGAATATTAATCATTAGTTAACATTGGATGAATCCAATATATTATTTTTTGAAAAAAAAACATTTATACAACCTATTTCATTATTTATTATATAAATACCCACATAATACAGGTTCAAAAAGTCGATAGTCCTTGTGTATTTGAGTAATTATATACATATAATGATAACTTGAATCAGGGATATACTGATATTATATAAAAACTTTATAAAATGGCCTAAAATTACATTGATATTCTAATACGATAAGAAAAAACTAGGGATTTATTTTACAAAGGGGAGAGCTATGAACCCCATTATGTTAATAATTAGATTTTAGTATAAAGTAATGTAGTACATGTGAGTTTAGGGCATAACTTTGTGACATAAAAAGGTGAGAATTTAGGTGACACAAACATTTCATAATTAAATATGACATATTATTAGAAAACTAATCAGTATATAACAATATGATTTATTCTAGAACCATAATGTTTTAGTTTATTCGAAAAAATAGATGCATATAAAACTAGTACATAAAAGATTTTCATCATCTCCTCTTATGATCATCAAAAATATCACCCTACTTAGTCACATAATACATAAATTTTTTCTATATGTCTGGGGGAAAATGAAACATAATAAAGGGTGAAATGAGATTCTTAGTAATTGTAAATAAGTAATTTATCAATCAGTATTAAATGTTTATGTATAACATTAGTGTAAAGGCGTGACTACATTAGTTTAAAATGTTAAAATAATATGCAATAATTCATATATTATAATCATGAGATAAGGTAGAAAGAATAAGAATTCATAAGACTAAAACCACTAAGAAATAAGAGAACATAATACATAAGTGAATAACATTGTTATGAGTTCATGTCATATAATAGTGTCATAATGTGTCATAATTTCTTATTCATAGAAATATTATGTCAAGTCTACCCAGAAAGACATTCGTCACCTGTTAGGCTTGGGATAACCAATAGTGCGCCTTCTTTGGACTAGGAATAACTACCCATGTACCATGGTTGGGATTGGTATATCCTCTAATTTACCCAATGAGATTATGAAACGTTAATATTTTCTTAATTAATTAGAGATATATAATAGTCCCATCCCTCACATAATCATAATCTATTCATCTATATGCCACAATATCTAAAGAAAATTATTATTTTTTCTATAACTTAACATATGGAAAATAATACAAACTTTATCAATATTTCCCCATCACAATGATAAAACATATAGAGATTAAAAATATGGTATCATTAGATAATATCCATAGTTAATGAAAAGTGACAATAGCCTATGTTTTTATAGATGAAAATACCATAAAAAATATTTGGAACACTTCTTGATGAAAATACCCTATTCATTTTGAAATCAATAATTTAAAATTTAAAAAAATCAATAATTTTTCGGGAAAATGTTATTTGATATGAATCATGGAAACATGTTGTGTAATCATTTCAAGAAATTTTATTCATAATGGTGGAAAATTTTTGTCATTCTCTATATATTAGCAAAAATACTTTGTTCACTCAATTAGTAAAAATAACCTCATTCAGAAAATGAAAGGAAGATTCATTTTAAGAAATTTTATAGAAATTAATTGGTAAAAATTAATTCAATAAAAAAATTTATAATATTTATAAAATAATTAATTATATTTTAATTATAATATGGACATAGATAAAAATTATTCCTGATAAAATGGATAAATAAAGTCAATTTTTTATAAAACAATTCTTTTAGTAATTTCATTACATAGAAAGAGAAAAATGGAAATAAAAATTGGAATATAAATAAATAAATAAATTATAATAAAATTAATATTATTTATTAGAGATAAATTATATAACTTCATCATTGTAAATTTATGCATAAATAATCCTCATAAAAATTTAGCTTCTAATGTAGAACCCTTACTATACGTTCATCTAGATTCGTAAGTGATCTAACCTCCAATATAATGAAAAAAATTAATATAACTCTATAATAGAACTATATTAATACATATAATACCATATATTATTTAATATATAATCATTGGTTCTATAGCTATTCTCTATTAAAATAACTACTACAGTAGATATCAGTTTCATTTTTCATATATGTTTCAATCATCCATTATCGTCCTTCCATCCTGGTCATTGTTCCATAATCATTATTTTTTCATGATATTAATATAATATTTATTCATTATATAATTATTTAAAATCATACATAATTTTTATATATAAAAAAATAAAGTAAACTTTTCAAGGAGATGGTAGTTTGTACGTATACAAGAACCTTGTTATTATTTTCCAACAAAAACAACGAATGAAAGGCATATAATATTAAATCATAAATAATAATAATTATATCATAAATAATATATATATATATATATTAAATACATAATTATATCCATCAATGTTAGGTGATGATGGAAAATAGATCATATCAGTACATGGATACAGTTTTCCACACAAAAGCATAAGAAATCATTCATTTCCCATTTTATGGAAAAGTGATTGAAAATGGTTGTTCCATCATTATAATAGAGTTTTATTATATTAATTATTCTATATTAATCACATTATTATGGAAAAAAAGTTTTATATAAGGTGGATGAGTATAAAAATTCAAATTTATTGACTAAGATTTATGCATCTTCTTTCAGAGACCACACTTGACGTACACATTAAGCCATGAAATTTACGTCTTGGGAAAATAATAGGGGATATAGGATGAAGTAAAATAAAATGAGAATATTTTTTGGTTTGTATTTTGAATGATAATTGGATTTAAATTATTTAATAATAGAGGATCGAAGGTGTAATTTTATAAGTGTTGGTGAAGACAGACATGTAATTACTTAAAATAATAATTTAATATAAAAGTCACTCTCTTGTGAAAGATACACCAAATAAATAATAATTAAAATGTGTAGAAATGTAGGGAAGAGATAAATTCAACCAATAAAAATTTTAATTTTTTATTATGAATTCATACACTTATCTCATTATTGAACCCCCGGTAAACCTGTTTTAACCCTATCCATGATTAGAATTTTATACACTTTGTACTGTTCTTTATGAACAAAACTGATAATTACTTGATTAAAAAATTGGACATTATAATTAAAAATATGAAATAAATATTATAAAATTAAATATCTATTCTAGGAAAAAATTAATTTTAAAATAATTGAGAAAAACACTACGAAACCCCCTTTTTAGAAAAATATATTTTTAAACATAGAATTGAGTTTTATTTTATTCCTTTCCTAGTAAAACCCAGAAAATGGAAGTTAAAATATTTGATGAATTATGTAATATTTTCATTTCATTAAAACCATTTATTAATAAGAATTTATTTAATTTATTATATTATAAACACATTTCAAGCCTAAAACAAATTTTCTTAAAAATAACTCTTTCAAAATTGTAAGGATTTTATATTAATTACTAATATTAAATTGAATAATGTATATATTATTATAAATAAATTTAAAAAAATATATAAAAAATTATAAACATTGATCAATTTATTCATTCATTTAAAAATTAATAACACTTTAAAAATATATATCTTATGAATATTATGTATTTTAAAAATAAAAAGATTTTATTAAAAATGAAATTATTTTTTCATAGGTGTTAATTTTATTTTAAAAATATAGGTGTTTAATAATCTATTTATTTTTAAATGAACCCCTATTTTAAACTAGTTAGAGGGAGACCCATTACATAGCCTGTAGGACCAAGGCCATGTGGCCCATGAACATAGCTTGGAGGCCCAATGCAGTGTCATATCTGTATCATACTACCAACATCACATGTCTTACTTCATTCCTTCATCATCACCAGTATTGTAAATCCATGTAAGTGGCATTCTAGGACTTTAACCCTGGACATTTGGATGGTGGATTTTGGGGTTTACCACTATGTCATTAAACCAACTGCATTAATCAATAAATTATAATTTAAAATATATATATATTATAATGTATTTAATCTTATTCATATATGAAAATATAAATTATATGTTATAATGGAATACTATATCATATGTTCATTTGAACTCAGTGTTTTGGGTAAAAAATAAAAAATAAAACAAGTTTATTCTAATTAAAATACAATATTAAATCATGGGGTGTTACTTTTTATCCTATTAATTTTGACTTCATCCTTGAAATTCCAACACTCAAATACAAAAAAAAATGAATATATCCCTACATTATAACATTATTAGGTTCACATGTAGCATCATTGAATCTATGATTACACTATAAAAAATTAAAAATTTGAGTTTTCCAATTTCATAAATTATTACTTCTGTTATCTGGTATTTATATTTGTTGTTGTTCAGAGGAAATATCATTTTGTTGTGGTACGACCACTAAGTTAAGAACATCTATGGATAATGTATGTACCACCTTAAAATATACACATGGAAAACATTGTAAACTTGGGAGAATTTTTTTGAATGTAGTATGAGACAAGTTGTAGTCCCTACTCAATCAAGAATCTCAAAGGGCCAATATACCTAGGTCTCAACATTACCATCATTCCAAATTCATTAATATTAATTTTTTTTAAAATTAATAGGAGTACCTTATCACCAACTTCGAAATCCAGATCTCATTGGTGATTGAATACATAACTCTTTGGTTGAATTTGAGCTACCTTGATGTGCTTCTAAATAGATATAACATTTTCTACCTTTTAATTAGAAATACCATGTCATAATAGATTTTATTATAAAACATAATTCTATTATATTATAGTTTAGTACATCCTTCAAAATAGGGCCTTTAAAGGAGCCACCATAATACTTGAATGAAATCTTTTGTCATAAGTTAATTTTATTAGAGTAAGGGTATGATCCCAAGCACCATTATGATATAGATAATAGGATCTTATAATATCCTCAAGGTTTTTAATGACTCTATAATAATCAACATCTATATTAGAATAATTGGAATTATAGAAACAAAAATATATATCCAGATAGTAATAATTTTTCACTAGAACATATAGGTAAACCAACAATCATGAATACACAATAGGATGTGGTTCACCATGAAATGGTGAAAATTACTTAATGTAAGTCCTAGAAATATGATCAAGAGTAAAATAATCTCTAATTGAAAGTATTTTTTCTTACTTAGTATGGTTATCAACTATAACCCTTTTGAAATTTTGCAGATTCCAGTTATGAAATCTATGGTATGTTTTCCCTTTTCTATTATAGTGGGGGAAATTGTTGTAACATCCAGATTGACCTATTCGAGTCCATCTTAACTTATAGACATTAGAATCAACAAGATAAATATTATTTAATATCTCACTTCATATCTACCCACTAAAAAATATCTTTTAGATCTCTATACATCTTTTAATGTTGAGGATAAATAGAAAATTATGAGCTATGAGCTTCTTCCAATAGAAAATTCTTAAAATATAGTGTTGATGGGAATCATACTCAGTTCATAAACTATATAATTATATTAAAATCCATATAAAACTAAGGAATATTTCTCAATTTATTTCACATCTCTATATATTCCTTATATACCTATTTAATCTTAACCCGGATATATGGTAGATACATAATTTCATAAGTATAATATTTCTTTCCAATAAAACTTATTTGAATTTCCATACATTTTAAAAAAAAAAATATTGCATTTTTTTATCCTTATCATAGATAATCTACCATGATCCATTTTACTCAATGCATCAACCCCTTGTTCACTTTTTCAGGGTGGTAATTTAATGAGAAATATTAATCGTTAATCAAATACAAATTTTTTGGTAGTGCATATTCAACTCTTTCTAGGTGATTATAGACATTAAACATTTATGATAAAAAAATATTTCATTACTTTATCCATTAAGATAATGGCTCCATATATTTATTAAATAGATGACCACTACTAACTCTAGGTCCTCTTTAGGGTAATTCTATATACGAAAATTTAATTATATAGAGGCATTATATATAACCATATCATTCTATATAAGATCATATCTCGTCCCCTTCTTTAATGTCTCCTTGTAAATAATAATCTTCTCCATTTAAGGTTACTATGAATAAAGGTTCACCGTCCATACATTTATTATATCCTTAGAATAATATCCATATTCACCAATCCAATGCAACTTGAATACCTTCTAATTTAACATATTTATTAGATTATATAATCATGATAAATTCATCAAAAAATCATCAATAATATGAAACCAAACCAAAAGAACTATAGATATTAGTCATAATGGTGGCTATGGGACCATGTTCAATAACTTTTGTCTTTCAGGAATCCACTAATATACCCTTACCTGAGATTATGTTAACAAAAAATGAAACAATATACATGAAAATTTTACCTTTGATAAATTTTCATAAATATTATCCTTATTTTGGGTTTTTATAATAATCTCCATGTGATCATATTTATTTTACATTCACATGGAATATATATGTTTAAAATCAATAAATCCTACAAAAAACTAATTAAGGTAATTTAACAATAATATATTCTTTAAATAAATAAATATAGTTGGAAAATTAGTTTGTTCTAATGGTATAAATATAAATTCATAGTTTCAATGCCTTATATGAATTTTTTTATGTACATATTTACTTTTGAACCATAATTGATAATTTTCAATTGGATGACCGATCGCTGAAAAATGTTGTTCCACTCGTAATTGATTAAACAATTCACCAATATGGGGAAGAGGGTACTTATTCTTGATTGTGATGTTGTTATGTTTTTATAATCAATATACATCCCCATTAATACATATTTATTCTTAACAAAAATAATTGGTATATCCCAGGGTGCTACACTTGTCCAAATGAATCTCCTATTAATATTCCCATATAATTTTTTCTTTTATTCCTACAACTGAATCAGGTAATTACAAATAGAGTCTCTGAAATAGTTGTATCACTAGGTATGATTTAAATTTAAAACTCAACTTCATCATTCAAAGGATGATAATGAAACTCTCTCATAAATACATCGACAAAATTAAATACATTAGAAATATATTTGACACTTATTTTTCCTCAACCATCTAAAATAAACACCCCATTTGAATAGGAATTTAAACCCGTACATTGGATGTTAATATTTATCTTCACACAGATAGATGATCATTTATTAGTTTATAATATAATGTTTGAATTTTCATTCATAGTAATTGATATGGGATCTAAATAAATAAGTCCAATACATTACCAAAAGAACATAATATTTATATAAATGGAGAATAAAAATATTTTCACGATGTTTATTCTTAGAAACACCAATTAGAAAAGAATCATAGGCCTGAGGTACCATCACTATACCGTTAGGAATTTTCCATGATGATTCAACATATATTAATTAAGGTGGTAATGTTATACCCTTAACAAATTTTTTAAATATAGATTTGTGGGTAGATACAAAATCAAATAAGAATTTTTCAGTTTTAGAGGGAATGTTATGTGTACCTTTCACAACTTTGTTATCAAAACCTATATCACAATAAGTTACTCCATGATATTTCCTAATATATCTGGGATTAAGATATTACTAAAATATATTTTCATTAGTATCGATAATATTTAATCAGATATTATCATAACTCTCATACTTCTTATATTTGAATCATTGGACTATTGTTGGTGCATTATATTGAGCATTCTCTCTACCCACATAATTAGATAACTTTTTACAACCACTTCAACAATTTATTTCCTTATGGCCTTACATTCGACATAAAAAGAGTTTAATATAACCCTTAAGAAAATATCTTCCATGTTTATTTACACATTTATATAGTAATGGAAGAGTGAACTTCTTCCCTCTATGGTTTATATTATTAGTATTTCATTTGAATTCCAACATTTATTTGTCTTGTTAAAACCAATATATTTATGGGTGACTTTGATATTTATTTCAAACTTGGTAGTACATTGGAGGACTTTTTCATAGATATTGAAGAATTTTAATGCTAAATTTATTTAATGAATTTTTTAATTCACTAATGAATCATGAAATCCTTTTTTCAGGTTGGATGATAATACAAGAAGTGTACGTTATAAGACATGAAAATATTTTCTCATCGGTACAAATGGATTCACCATCCTTCTGATTGAGCCAAAGTAATTCCATCTCTAATTTCATATAATGAACATGAGGAATGTATTTATTGATAATTAAAATTCTGATATCATCCCACTCTAAAAGTAAATTTCTTCTAGTTTCAATGTGTTCCTGATAAGTACCCACCATTGATCTACTTCACTTTTCGAATGATAAATATCCAAAATAATTTTTCCATTCCTAGAATAATAATGAATGGAATATATCATTTTACTATTATTGATCCATCACTTAATAATCAGTGGTTCATCATACCAACTAAAATAGAGTAGAAGATTCGTCATGATAGAATTAATATTATTTTTCTCACTCTATTGTCCATTTTAATGATCTTCATGATTCACATCTCGATAATGTTCCATTAGCATAATAATGCAAATTAAAATTATAGAACCCATAAAATTTGGTTATTCAGGTGTATAATCATTTCACTTTCCATCAAATTCATCATTAACTCTATTACTTAAGGTTCCATCCATTTATTAACACAAAAAATCATTATTTGAGAAATAATAATCATAGTTAGAAAGCATATAATCATGAAATTTATTTATTGGATGTCTTACTCATGAAAAATTATTTTCAATCTATGATACCTTAGTTTTAGACTAGGTATTCTATTTTAATCTTGTATTCAAATCCATTTCAATATTTCATATATAAAAGTAGAATTAACTGAGGAATATCCCCCCTGAATTATAGTTATTTGTGAACTCATAGGCCATCTCATCAAACAATGTTGAAATTAGATTTAATACCCAACCTAACACCATTAAGAGTTATTACCCCTATTTTCATCTATGTAATAACCACATACAATTTCTAGTTCCTGGAAAAGGTTTTATTTTCAAGGAAAAAATATTCATTTTATTATCAAAATTTTGGATGTTCTTTTATACTAAGGCTTATCTTAATGGTTCTCACAAACTTTTTCTCATCATAGCTTCCAAAAATAATTAAACCACACTATAATACTAACTAATATAACCCAATCATTTCATATATAAATATTAAATCTTATTATATTAATATAAACTATATATCATTATAATCCACACCCAAATCAGAAATTTTTAGTTTATTTGAAAAAATATATACATAAAACATTTTACATAAAATATTTACATCATATATTGGTGAAAAGTAAACATAATAAGTGTGAGTTTAGTTTCCTAGTAATGTTTAAAAATAGATATATCAATAAATATTCAATTTTTATCCCTATCATGACCACAAGGGTATGGGATCACGGGGGTAACTTTAATAATCATTCCCAATAATTATTATAACATAATTTTGTGTCATTGAATAAATAATTTCATTCTATAATACATGGAGACCAATAAAATCAAATAATAAAAGCTATGTGAGAATAATATTGGAATAATAACATGTCAAAATATATTGTAATAAAGACTAAAATCATTATGATTATAGATATATTTTTTAAGGCCACCCGTTATGACATTCATCACATGTTGGTCTTGATAAAACCACACATGTACTTTATTTGGGATTAGGATTAGCTCTATTGTATCCTATGATCTCATAAAAAATAATATTTACCTAATTAATTTGATAATAATAACATACCCACCCATCAAAAAATCACAATTTATTCATAAGTACGGCATAAGATCCTGAAAACATTTATCATTTCATCATAACTTTATATGTGGAATATTAAAAAGGTTTCATTAACATTTCATAATTATATTCTTAAAAAATATAGAGAAATAATGGGGCTTTTATCATTAAATCATATCCCTGGTGATTTATATGTATCTTCAAGGGATATTTTCATAGATAAAAATACTGTTGAATACTAACTAGAATATTTCTAGATTAAAATATTTTTTATATTTTGAAATTCTTTATTTAAAAATACAAAATTCCAAAATATATGAAAAACAATTATTATAAAAAACTATGAAAACATGTAAAGGAATATTGAATGAAAATATTATTTATGATAAAGGGTAAAAAAATTTGATGATATAAAATAAAATAATGATTCCAGTTATGCCATTGGTAAAAAGTACCTCCTTAAGAGAAAGAAAATTTGATTCATGTTTTCCCCTTTTACTTTATTTCATTTAATTAAAGAAATAATTTTAGTGATGATGAAAAAACGTTAAAATTAATTCATTAAATCATTTGATATTATTAGAAACATACATGGGTTTTTTATAAAGAAAATATGGGCATAGAAGAAAAATATTCCAGACTGAATAGAGATACAATGTAATCTTTCAGAAAAAAATATTCCTTCTGGATATCAATTACATTGAGAGTGAAAAATGAAATGACATCATTAAATATATTTTAATAATATAAGGAGGATAACGTAACAAATATTTTTGAGATATAGAAAATATAATTTAATCCTTGAAATTTTATACATAAATAATCACAATTAAAAGTTAGAATGCAACTTAAAACTCTTACAACAAAGTCAACATTATCTGTAAGTACTCTAACCTCCTAAATGAGAAATTTATTTTTTTATAATTCTATTAATAAACCATATTCATTATTATAATACCATATATATTTTACTCAGAACAACTTATCACTTGTTCATTAATAATTCTTTATGAAAATCATTGTTCCAAGTAATAACTCGGTCATTTTTCATGTATATTTAAATTTAGATCCATATTCCATTATCCTCATAATTTTAATCATGATATAAATATCATATATATTTAATATATTCATAACTATACATATGGATAAAATCTATAGTTATAAAACTGAATGACGCCCTTCTTGGAGATGAATTCTGTACACACACATCGACATTTTTTTATTTTTGGAACAAAAAGAATGAATGAAAGATAAATAATATTTTATAATACTAAAATCATAATTATAAAATACATATGTTATAAATTTATTAAATATACCATTATATACATAAAATTTAGGTAGTGATGAAAATGAATAGTGTCTCTACATGGTGCTCATAGTCCTCACTTATGGATGAGAAATAAATTCATTTCCTTTTGGATGGACAAGAGTGGAAATGATTTTTACATCATATTAATAACCTCTAAGTCTATTCATGATAATTAATTCATCTTGTTATTACGGATAATTTAGTTTTAAAGAAAGTGGAAGAAGAAATAAAATTGAAAGATCTCAGTTAATGTTTATTCATCTTCATTGAGATACCTCCTTTCGCTTACACCTTAACATGAATGGTTAGTTTTATAAGGATACCAAGGGATCTATGATAATGATAAGTACTATTGGATAATTTTTGGGATGGTATTTTCTAATCTAAAAGGAAAAAAATCATGCATAAAGAGGATAGGAGGAGTCTTTTTATAAGTGGGGGAGAGGACACACATGGAATTTAAAAAACGATTCAAATAATATAAAGTCACTTTATTTTGTTAGTGGATCCAGATTTCCCATAATAAGAACATAGATAAATTAAAGTCTAAATATCTTCAAATATTAATATTTAGACTTGTTTATGTGTAATTATTAAACATATATCTTAGATTGACACCTGATAAAGATGCTTTAACCTTAACTATGAAAACATATTATTTACTATTAATTATGAAAAAAAATGAAAGTGGACTCATTACAAAATTTATCCATGATTATTTTAAATATAGAATCCATTTTATAAAATTTAATATCTACAAGTGGAATAATTTTTTTAAAAAAATAATTTTGAAAATCACAACAAAAATATTTTTTAAGAAATACCTTTTAAACATAAAATGAAATTTACATCCATTCCATGTATAGTAAAAAAAATATGATCAATGTTTAAATGTTATATTGATTGTATAATCTATATGTTTCGTTAAAACCATTATTCATACATTACAAATACAATTTATTATAATAAAATGTTAATAGTGATCAATATATTTGTTCATTTAAAAAAATTTAACACTAAGAAAAATACATTTATATAAGAAAAACATGAAATTTATTCATGAAAATATTTTATAAAAAAACATAATTATTATTAATATTTAGTTAATTTATAATTTTAAATTAAGGAAAATTTTCTAAATATATTTTTTATTGTGGTTTTTCCTATTTATAACCAACAATCCAACGAATTTGTTATAAAGGTACACCATATCACAATTTCATTTACAGTCGGGGTTATGTGCAAATAATGATACCAAATGCATCCATTTTATTTTAAAGTAATTAAAATTTAAAAAAATGGGGTGTTGTGAAAAATCATAACAATTGAAATCGAAGCATGACTTAATTTGATAACATAAAGGCATCATATGAATGTGACAACAATATAAAACATAAAATCATAAGAATATGTGAAGGATTATCATTGGGAAATAATAATATAGTGTGGTTAGGATAACCACTCCTTCACCATAAAAGTTATATCGTGTTATAAAAACATTACCTAATACATTGGTGAGATATATAATTTCACTCCCACCCATCTTATTTATATCAAGTACATGCATTTGTGTGCCCGATAAATAAAAAAAATATGAGAATGTGTTTCATCACTTTTAATTTTATTATTACAGAGTTATAATTAAATACTTTTATGGGATAAATAAATGAATAATAGGTACAAATAGGTTAATACCCTTGACTGGAAAAGGGGATAGGTATTCAAAACCCTGAAGTCTGACATGTAAAATCACATAATAAATTTTTCCATATAATGAGTTGACATAAATGTTCATGGAAGATATTAATGATAGTGAAATTTTGTGTCCCATTATATGTAAATATTATGTATATAAATTTAATGTGTAATAACAAAATTTATCATGAAAATTTTTAAATCAAAATTCATAATATTATGAAATTAAACTAATAAAGAAGAAGAGGAAGAGAATTATTTACTTTAGTGATTGCTTAAAAAATATTGGGAAGAAAATATTAAGATATTTATTGTACCTTGGGATGAATATAGAGAGGTGTAGGGTTAGTAATATTGTTCTCAATGGGTTTTTAGTGAAGAGTATATTGTGGTTGGGTCAGTTTTTAAATAAAATAAAGGATAATTTTTTATTAATTTGAAAACCTAGGTTTCAGATTCTACATAATAAAATAATAAATCTCACAGACCATCCCATTGAATTTTACAATAGTATATACCAAATTAACATAGTTTACAATAATTTAATTGGAATGTAACCAAAAACATTAAAATAATATAATTCATAATGTTGGTGTGAGTCATACTAAAAATGAATTGTTTTTAAAAACATAAAATATAATATAGGTTAATGGGGATTAATTATAAGTTTTTAAAATAAATTAAATAACTTAAAAAGAACATTATTTTAATGAAAGAAATCTACTTTTAAAATTTTAATCCCTTTATAGTATTTATTATATCACTTTTGGGAAATTATGATTTCATAATACATATAATATTTTAAATTAGTTTTTAATTTTTACCCAAAAATTGAACTATCTATGGAAGTTTTAAAAAAATTACTATGAGATAATTTCAAATTATTTATTAGAAAAATTATATTTATTTTAGGATAATAATATTATATATATATTAATTTCCAGTTTTAATAATAAATAATTCTTTCTCGAAAAATAATATTTTTTGTCATAAAAAAATAATTCTGATCGTTATAAATTTTAAATGGGACATCATTGAATTATTTAAAAATTTATATTTAAATAAAAATTAATTAATAATTTTAATTAATGGAAATAAAATAAATTTCAAAACCCATGGATTTATCCAAAAGATGTTTTTTCAATATACCAGGAAAGCCCAGTCAGAGGTAAAGCCTCTGAACATTTATTAAGAAAAGAAAAGTACATGGAACAAGCAACCACAAGAAAACCAGTTACATGTCACAGAATTCAAACCCCTCACCATACCCATGATATAAGACTTCCTTTGCAGTAGCTGATTCCCATTCAGAACTGTCATAATGTTTTAGGACCTTCACATATTTTCCTTTGAGATTCAGCTTCTCTAAGGATAACAACTCCTTAGAGGATTGCCTGACAGCAGATCTTGTTGACACCGGCTTTGGCAAGTCAGAGTAAGTCTTCCTCATTCTTCTTTTAGTTGGGGGATTTTCCTTATATCCAGATTTTTTCTTTCTATCCTTGACTAAATCACTAAAGGAAGGCCTATCCAAGCCACCACAATTTTCCTTGTCACTGTCCAAGACATCTCCCCATTTTCTAGCAATTACAACTTCTTGACAAACATTCATCAGAGTCTGACTCTGCTCATATTGCCCATTGATATCAATCATCGCCAAACAACGAGGGGCCTCCACACAAACAGTACCAACATCAAGCTCATGTCCCACAACATTCTCTTTTCCAGTCTGCAAATTGTCACTGTCCTTCATTGGCGTGCACTCATCCACCTCATCATGACCCAATTCTTGAAAACGGTTGCAGGTGTCCACTGTGATCTGCAGACCACCAACGGAGGCCAGCTGAAACTGAAAGTCTTTACCAGCTGAACAACCAGTGGGGGAAATAAGGGCATGTGGCTCTGAACTCCATGCCAACTCTCCCTCCTGCGGTCCAACTTCATCAGCTGTGATCAATCTACAAACACCACTTGCTGCAGCATCCTGACCAGCAAAGGTGTTCCCATGCTACGATACAAGTCCTGCCATAGCAGATGCATTATATAATCATTAATATATTTATATAAAGTAATAAATGTAAAGTGATCAGTGATAATATAAAAATTTATAATACTATGGTGCAGATACCTAGACCCATATTACTCCAGTATAAACATTATGGTTATGGTGTGTGATAATACTACCTTCATGTGGTGGTTTAGTGAACATTGTTTTAGTGGTGATCTCTATAAGAGTGAACATATCCTGCAAATGGTTTCTCTATAACTTTATTAGGTGAATTTATAATTGTAATCATCAATGGAAAATACATGTGATTCAATCTCCCTCAAAAACACAGATAAATGGGCTTCATAATGTATGATTTTACTCATTAAGGCCAACACTTCATCCTTATGAGTCAAATAGATTTTGTTATAAATGTTTATATATAACAGTATTAACCATCACTATATGATGTCTATATTATAAATGGTTATTATTCGAAAATGTTATTTAATACTAACAGAAAAAATTTAGCTATATTTTATAATTTCAGAAAATAACAAATGAAAAATAGTTCATCACTTTTCTATAAGAAAATTTGTTAATAAACAAATTATTTATCTTAATAAGAATTTCGTTTTGAAATGTTTAGGTTGTTAATATATTTTCACCTTCTAAAATTACAAACTGAAAATTCCATTTTATGCAATTAAAAATGTGAGGGGGCTTCGATTTAATTTCTTCATCCGGTTCTCATGTTTTCTCCTCAAACTTGTTGTTATACCAAATCATATTGACCAAGTGGTATTCCTTATTTTGTAAAACATTGTCTCTGTGATCTATGATATTTAGTGGATTTTCCTCATATAATTTATCAGTATCCAAAGGCACTACCTCTAGATTTAGTTGATGTGAGGTGTTTGTTTTATAACTCCTTAAGAGGGGTAAAATTAAGAAATTAGGTACATAAAATAGGTTACCTATGAGTACTTATCAAAAGGCCTCATGTTTGATGTGATCAAGGATATCAAAGGAGATATTGTTTCATTGACTACACTTTATCAACATTACAAAACTCATGAATTTCATCAATTGTTATAAACAAAGGATTGCCTTCTCTCTAACCATAAAATCTACATCTCTTCGATGACTATCTGAGTTGATTTTATACAAATACTGAATGGATTTCATATGATGAGGAATAGTTTAAACCTTCTGAATCATCTCTTTGATAATATCAGTTAATATTATCATTCACTCTCAAACATTATCCCTATATGATGAATTATGACATATCTTTTCATACAAATCCCCATAAAGTTCCATTAGAATTATATAATAGAAACTATTTTAATAAAATAACTCTATAAGGGGAATTTATTGCTACTAACATCCTTATAAATCCAGTGAACGTGATATATTCATATCTAGAATAATTTGAATTGTTATATTTGGATGACCATCTGCCTAAGGTTGATAAGAAATACTGAAACTGAACTTTGGATCCAATGCTCACTTATTTATTCTACTAATGCTTGAGGTAAACCTCATATATTGATCAAATATATTGGATAGTGGTGCTCCATGAATTTATAGCATTCCCGTAAATATATCATTGGAAGTTAGTCAATAGAGATATCTTCATTGATGGGAATGAAATGAGTTGATGTTCTAAGGCCATTGAATACCACCAAAATTATGGTTTAGACTTTAGATGTTGTGGGGATTTCTATGAAAAAAATCAATGGTTGTGTTTTCCAATTTTAATACTAGTACAGTTATGGATTTATCATACCCTTATACCTATATAATTATACCTTGACATGTTTTCTTATCGAGAATTGAGATACACATAGGGAATCCCCCTCTTCATGTTATCCTACCCATCATTTTCATTATATCTCTATACATATCAACGCTTCATAGATGAATGCAGTATGATGATTTATGAAAATCATCTAGAATTTATCTCTTAATTTCCAATTTTTATGGGATATATTACCGTGTTCCATTCCTTATAACTCCATATTGTTTAAGGTTGAATTTTAAAATACTCAATACCTTTCCTTGTTTCTCTTTATCATATATTTTTTCCTTATTGGTCCTCTAAAAATCAATGGTTGAGTGACTGTTTGAGTATTATGGGATGGAATTCCATTTTTGATTATCACTTCCATATTTTTCATGTTTATTAATATTGGATACCTTTCAATCCAAATCATGGGTAGAGTTGCGGGATCTCTTCTACTTAGAGCATCATCTACATTATTTTCCTTCTTAGGATATTAATAAATTGAAAATTTAAAATATCTATTCAACTATAACAACCTTCATTGGAATATTTTGATCTCATTTTGTGTGAATATATACATGAGGATTTTTTTATTCATATATATTTTAAAAATCTCTCATAGATGTAACTTAGCTAAATCCTCAATAAAATGATCACTTCATCCAATTCTAGATCATACATAGGGTACCTATTCTCAGGGATCTTTAATTTGAGGGATGTTTAGGCTACACTTTTCTTCATTTTTTAGGAGTACTCAACATAATATCTTTTTGGATGCATCATTATTAATAGTAAATCATTCCCTATTGGTGAGTAATTTGAACATAGGTGTAGTGAATGGCATATGATTTACTTCTTAAAATATTTACTCACATTCATCCATCTAGACATCACTTTTATGTTAACATGGTTAGTGGGTTTGACAATAATGAAAATTATATCAGGAATCAATAATAGTAAAATGAAAATCTATGGAAATAATGGATATACATCATTAAATTAGGTTCGGGAGATTCATAAATAGCCTATTTATTTTAAGGATCCACATATATATATATTTACTGGTGATAACATGTCCCTGGAATTTTACATAGCCTTTAGGATATCCTCATTGTTCACCTTTACACGAAAATATTCTAAAAAATGATCCACATTATATAAGTGTGGGGATCCACGTAGATGTTTAAAAAGTCATAAATATGTGGCATGGGAAACTTTATCATTATTATACTCCAATAGTTATATTGATTATATATTTAGAGGCTCATTAACTATTCCTTATTTATGATGAAAACGAATAAGAAACCCCGTGGTAAAGTACTTTGGTGTGTAAATGCTTTATCCTGATTTTATTGTACATTCTCTTTTGTTTCTTCAAATTAAAAATTGGCCATTATAAATAGAGTCTTGTATATTTTAAAGTTTAGATATATATATATATTACTAAGAACTCAACCTCTCTTATAAGAATAAAACTAGAAAAATCATCAAGGAACACATTATCATATTCTCTTACAATGGGAACATAATCAATGACTATCATTTACATAGTCCAAAACCTTTGATAAAGATACACTTTCTTATAAGGAAATAATATCAATGATTGAGATGATTATTTCAAATAATATTCATACTCCTCCAAACACTTGTACGTAATTATAGATTTATTTATCATAGTAAGACTTGTTTCCTTCTGAACATTTATTTTAGAATTAGAAAATAAATAAAAATCCATACCTAAATTGAATTTTATTTCCATTAAAGGTATTATCAGAAGGTTCACTTGCAGTTTTACTAAACAAATATTGATTGAGGGGAATTTATGTGCTTGGGATGAAATAATTAAAATATTATTAGTTTTCACAGATAAATAAACATCAATGATTTGATATGTTTTTTGAATAGTTCTACCAATTTTACATATATGAAAGAATATATATGACCACAATCATATCTGATATTTTAGGTTCATGAATAGATAATCAATATTCCTTTCATTATTTAATTTTGGTTCTAACCATTTACATCAACCAAAATAAACATTGGCATGAATATTTAAAAATTATTTAGAAAATAAACAGGTAGTCATGAACATTGAAGAGATATCCCATAAATGTCATGTAATATTTAGCACATGAATTTCTAGGATTTAATCTATGTTATAAAAGATATATTTCATATAATTGAATTTTAAAGGAATTTTTATTCCCATATAAATGGTTTGTAAAAATAACATGATTATTCACAAAATATCCCATGCGAGTATCCAGCTATGTGTATAGTCTTAAGACTCTTTGTCATGCACTATTCAAAAGTCGAGCTAATATCCAATGAGTAATTTCAAGGTTATTACACCTAGTTACATATATTACATAGTTTATTATACTTTAATTTATAAATTGACACATTAATATAATTCTATTTAAGACACGTGTGGTATGATGTGATGAATCCTAATGGAATCAGTACTGTCAATGAGGATACAATCAATAAAAAGGGACATGATAAAATGATATAATTATATTTTCCCTATAAAATTAATTAATAGTAATATTATATACCCCAATTTTCCATTCTACTTATGTATGCTTTACTTAAACACCAGGTTTTATTAGCATCTTGAACATTTTGTTGTAGTACCCTTGGTACCACAGTGTGTTCTCCTTGCAAAAAATTAATACAGATAGAATCATAAATTTTTTCTCCATAACTAAGAGTGTGAAATTGTTGATCTAGAATATGGATACCCTATTAATAATGGACCTTATCTTTTTGAAAATATATTTTCCCATGTTGTATAAAGGATTGAATGCTAGCACCATATACCCATGCAATTTAACACCAAACCACCCCCACATAAGACTCCATGATGAAATAATCCATCCATGTTGGATTCATTCAGGTATTGTATGGAAAACATTTCAACTAAGAGCCTAAAAAACAATCGTTATTTCCCTCTAAAATAATATCTATCAAGGGAATGATCTCCCTAATGAAGCAAGATATCTCCCAGTATTGTAAAAGAGCACCCAATTATATGATGAGAGACTTCACCCTTATGTGAATGATGGTGGGGGAACTATGCCAGTTTTTAGATATCAATTTATTAAATTCCTCCAAAAAACATTAATACATCATATAATACAATACCAAACACCATTATCTCATTTCAATTATACTCAATGCCATGAATCAAAGATGGTAGGAAGTCCACTACCCACTATGTTTTCATAGGGATTCCCGTGAAAGATTTGAGGTTCCCCAAGATTATCCTAGAAAATTCTTCTTAAAAACATAGATGACAATATGATTCAATAATTGATATCTCAAAACTGATTCCTCTTAAGGCTAGATAAATATCCTTTTATTTATAATTTTATTAGTGGGAATTTAAATGGTCTTCAAATTTGAGACCAAGAATCTCATATTCATTGGTATTTATTACACCAAAAGTGACTATCTTATTCCATAGTCTCATGTCTTGTCTATATATAATAATGATAATTATTTGAACTAAACAAAATTTATAATGAATTTGAATAGAAAAAAATATGCTCAGTTGTAAGAATTATTTTCATATATAGAGTATTGTTTTCCCACATTGATAATGGAAGAGATAAAATCGGCATTCATTCTCTCCTTATTAAGGTGATGTCCAGGACTCATCACCCTATGAAAAAGAGTCTCTGGTCAAGTTGGTTTCCCTTTTAGTAGATTTTCGTTCCATTTTTGAAAAACCACCTCCCACTCTTTTTCTATATGGATATATTATTAATCATGAATCACTAGATGATAAAATATCTTACCAATATATCTTTCAAAATCCATGATTCCTTCCTGTAACTATAATACATAAAACCCACATAAATTGATTATAAATGGATGATTTACCAAGATATATTCTCTAACATACAATGAGTTCTTCCCATAATGCTTCTAATATAGACACCACACACTGTGATTATCATTTCCATCCTTTTCTAAGAATTACAAAAGCATTTTCCCTCTAGATTATCATTCTATAAAAAAGAATTCATGATTTGTATATCTTGTTGATATTACCCATGGGATATTTTATAATAGAAAACAAATGAATTTAAATCTATGATAGTATGTTATTAACTATAGTTATCCTTTCTCTAAATTATGGAAATCAGTTTTTCTAATTATAAATGCTGTCTCACATCAAATTTCTAATATCCAGATTGGGATATTTTTTTGGGGAAACCAAGCATTACATACTTTACCAACTATTAATGGGTTTTTCATATCATTGTTTTTATACCTAATAAATTAATAGTGGTTTAAATATATTAATATATAAAAATAACTATATATTTCTCTAATACCAACTATGAAATACCATTACATTTATTCAAATTATTTCATGATTTATAAAATATTGTTATAAAAAATAAAATATCACAAAATTTAGAGGCCTATTGTCTTTCAGTAATTAGATACATATCTCAATTAAATTAAATAGTTATATAATTAAATTATATTGAAACGCATTAAAATTCCATTAAATTTCATTATGTATTTAATACATCAAAGGATAACTTGGGGATGTAAAAAATAAATGGGTGAGCTATAAAGTCTAGTAAAGGAAATTTTAAAGAATCAAATTATGAAAATAAGTACATGTTAGTAAATAGAATTTCACTGTGACATAAAAAAGTGAGAATGATAATCATCATTATTTAATAATGACATAAGATGGCATATTCAAGGCATTATAGGAATATAGAAACAGTATAAAATATTATAGAATAAGTATATGTTAAGGTTAACCACTAAGACACTATAACAATGTTTGTATAGGATAAACACATATGAATCATTTATGGTATTTAATGAGACCAAATCATTACCAAATGAATTAGAGGGATGTATAATTTCAGGACCACCTGCCATATTCATATAATGTACATGCATTTTTTTCCACATAGATCATACAAAATTCGAATTTTTTTATAAATTTAATCAAAATATTATAAAGTGTGGATTACACATATTGAAGTTAAAAATAAATGAAGTATAGGTATAACTAAGTTAATTCCTTCGGTGAAAATTCATACGGTAATTCTCAACACAAATATTTATCATTGAAAATGCCAGAATAATTTCAAAAGCATAATGGGCGTATATAACACATCCTAAAAGAGATTAATGAGAGAAAATAAGGTATATCACTACTTGGGAATCATAACTACAGTAAATGGAAGTCTAAAAACACATGTAAATATGAACAATTGGAAATGAAAAGGCCAAATACAAATTATGTTATGGAATAAAGAGGAAAAAGAAGAAAATTTATTAATTTATATGTTTCTTCTAAAATATTATGAGGAGAATTTTAAGTGATTTGGAAAAACATTGGAATGTTTTATGGATGATTATATAGGGGAACTTTGTTCTAAAAGGATTTTAGTATAGTGTAAAGGTAGGTTGGTTGGTTATTTATTGGAAAATATAAGAGAATTTTTTGTTTATTTCCAAACATTGCTTCTGAATACTAAGTAATAGAATAATTAATAACACAATACTTCTCGTGTTTTATTATCCCGATTTCCTAAAAAGAATATTGGTTTCAAATAATATGGTTGGTTAGGAAAAATATTCACTAAAATAATAAAATTCATGATACAAAAGTGATTCATGTCAATAAAGAATTTTTTTTAAATCCCTTAAATGTATCATAGGTTTTTTGGATTTATTATAAGTCTGTAAAATTAATGAAATAACTTCAAAAAAATATTTGTTTAATCGAATATCCTATTTATGTCCACAGATTCCCATTATTTTGTTTATGAGATTACTTTTGAGTTATTATGATTTCATAATACATACAATATATTTAAATTATATTTATTTTTTACCCAAACAATACACTATCTAAAAATAATAATAAAAATACAGCATTAACTAATTTTTATGTTTTAATTTTAAAAATGTCATTTATTTTACGAAAATAATTTTCCAAACAAAATAATTTACACTTCAAAAGAAAATTCCATAATTATTGAAAAAAACTAGTTTTTTTATCTAAAAAACATTTCAACTCTTCAAAAAAACTAATGGGACCTTAAAAAATTATTATATAATTTATATTTAAATAAATATTATTTAATAAGTATGTTTCATGTAAATAAAATATTTTTCAAAACTCTTAGATTTATGAATTTTTTTTTTATGCATTTCCCAAAAATACAATTTTGGTTTCATTCTATAAAAATATAATTTTATTCAAAGTCATTATATAATCATCCATATATATAAATTAATAATGAAAAATTATTTGGGGGAATATAATAAATTATAATACTACAGTCTAGTAAATTCTGAAGTATAAACAATCTCGGATAAAAATGAGATTGCGAGATTTTCCCTCACCTTATGTCTGATTTGCTTCGTATGTGTCCAAACCTCCTGTATAATGATTTAAATAATGTCATTGACTTATTCCATAATCATACTCATTGTTATGATATCATATATGGACAAATTCTTAGCTTCTTGTTAGAAATATTGCATTGCTACTTGTTATTCGGGTGTTTATTACTTTTTGTTCTTATGCGTGTTTTGTTGAATAAATTCTTATTCTTCTTTTTAGGTTATAGATACCTCATTTACAGAATTTTATTACTGTAATACATATCATATTTATTCACTCAATTCATTTATGTAATCATTACGCATTGAGAATCATGTAGAACGAGTCGCATCACATCGTGGAGATGGTATTCCGTACGTACGCACGAGTGATGATATCATTCCCATGATCGTGGAATTGTATTGGAGTGTATGTATAAAATTTCGGAATCAATATCACTTTACGATAATCATATATAGTTATTATTTACACTATTATACCCATCCAAGTAAGGTGGAGGTGGAAAATAGATTACACCACGGCGTGGAGACGGTATTCCGTACGTACGCACGCGCGGTGATTTCGTTTTCCGTAGGATGGATAGATGGTGAAATTGGGTTGTTTCATACTTATAATAACATACCCGTATATGAGTGATACTTATCTTATTACTTCACAATGAAACAACTAAAGAAGAATAAGTGGAAGAAGAAATAAAGTTGAAATAATCGGTAATGGACATTACCTCTTCTTTGAAGCACCTCTTTGAGACCTCCTCTTAGGGAAATAAATTGGTCTTTGAAGAATACCAGGACCTCTAGGATGTTTCTAGGGAATTGGAGAAGAGAATTTGGCAGTGTTTGGACGAGATGGAAGGCTCAAAGTGGTGTGAGGAAGAGAGGGAGGAGGTGCCCTTTTATAAGGGAGGAGAGGGGCACCTTTGGAAAAACTAAAAATATTATTTTATTATACAGTAATATTTGGTTTTTAATAGCTAAAAATTGATTTATTTAGAATCAAAGGTTGGTATGGGTCTAACTACCCTCATACAATATAATTTGGACAAGTTTAGGTCATTATATTAACCTTATCTTTTAGTTTTAACTCATAGTTAATTAGATTGACATTTACCATGTCACTTTGTATTTTTATATTATATAGTTAATAAACTTACCATATACATCCAAGAAACCCCCAAGTGGTCCATTAATGATACATCTATCATGATACAGGTATCTTGGCCGAACCTTTGATTTTTAGGAATATAATGACAATTAATAATATAATATTTGTTTTAAAAACTATTTTATGTCAATTTTGACACAATTTGGTAATTGATTTTTTTGAAAATAATAATAGAATGATTAGTTCTAAAAAAGTTAATTAAATCAACACTAACATGTCATATTAACATATAAAATTATTGAAATTCATAAAAAGTCTCAAATTACATTTATTTGGGTATTTATAACATCAATTATGTCAATAATTTATTAATAAGATAATTAATTCATCATCATTGTGTCATAAATAAATTAAATTATTTTAAGTCTAAAAATTACAAATAAAATTCCATTATGTAGGAAATATTTTTATCTTTCTAATGAATATTTATAGTCAAATTTATCTAATGTATAACACTATATTAAAAATTATTTAGTTATTAAACTTTGATTTTAACTATTTTAGCCCTTCTTTAAATAAATTAATAATAAATGTCCTAATCTAATCCAAGTGGGCCTAAATTGTCATATTTTATTCCTAAGGTAGTTTTGGTCGAATTAAACTTATCCAATATAATTATTACATGTGGTAGGGTAATAATAATAACACTTTTACCCTTAATTACCCTATTTACTTTTAACCGTGGTAAAAAAAAGTAAAAAGTTACTATTCACCAAAAATTATTTTCATATCATTGAACCAGATTTTAATCCTTGATATTAACTGTGTCTCTTTTATTTTCTAAATTCCACTCAAAGAAGCAGTAAAATTAAGTTTTATGTGAATTTGGAAATTCTCCTAGGAGGTGGGTAAAAGACGGTGAAAAGTTCAATAAAATTTTTATATATCTAAAATTATTATAAATTGACTCCAATGAATTGCATTGAACTTATATAGGTATTATGTATCAATTTTTACCTAAAATAAATTTAAATAAAATAAATTAATATTTAAATAAAAAGTCGGTTTTTAAATAGTTACCTAGTGTTTTCACTATTCATCAAAAATTGAATGTTTTCAAAAAAATACCAAAATTTTACCCTAGACTAATTTAGATATTCTGAATCCAAAAATGAAGTCCATTTTGAAAAATAAAATTTACAAAATTTAAAAAAGTGGGTATTACTATTCATAACTGCTAGTTTTAGTAATATTTTAATAGCATATCGATGTTTAGTGAAACTCGGTATTGCGTACGACGCAAGCTATCGAGGAAGGTTGTGATTGCGTGTAAAGCATGCCAAGCTAGTTTTGTGTGTAGTGAAATATTCCTTTGATGATTTATATAACATAAAAACAAAATATTTCTCATAAAAGTCTCAGGTGTTACATTCTACCCCCCATAAAAATGAATTTCTCCCTTGAAATTCGTCTCTTTGAAACAAACAGATGAGGATACCTCTCCCTCATCATATCCTAAAGCTCCCATGTAGCTTCTTCAAATTCTTGGTTCCTCCATAAAACCTTCACCAAATGAGTGGTCTTGTTCCATAGGACTTTTTCGCAACGATCCAGAATCTCTATTGATTTTTCTTCATAAGAAAGATCTTGCTCCAGCGGTACAACTTCTGAGCTGAGTACATGTGAAGGATTAGGTATGTACTTTCTATGGATAGATACATGGAACACATCATGAACTTGGGAGAGATTTGGTGGAAGCGCCAATCGGTAAGCTACCTTCCCAACATGATCCAGTATTTCGAAAGGACCGATATATCTAGGGCTCAACTTTCCATTCTTTCCGAATCTCATGACCCTGTTCCAGGGAGATATTCATAAGAACACTTTATCACCCACTTCAAACTCTAGGTCTTTTCTTCAGTTATCGGCATAACTTTTTTTCGAATCTGAGCTGCTCTTATGTGTTGTTGAATAGATCTGACCTTTTCTGCCATCTCATTAACAAGATCAGGTCCTAATAGCTTTCTTTCCCCAACTTCATCCCAGCAAGTTGGAGTCCTGCATTTCTTTCCATAGAGAGCTTCATAAGGATCCATCTGAATACTCGAGTGAAAGCTATTATTATAAGAAAATTCCACCAAAGGTAGGTGTTAATACCAACCACCTTTGAAATCGATAGAGAAAGCTCTCAACATATCTTCTATAGTTTGAATTGTCTTCTCAGACTGATCGTCTGTCTGAGGATGATAAGTAGTGCTGAAACTCAACTCTGTATCCAGAGTATGCTGAGGACTTCGGCAAAACTTTGAGTTAAATCTCGGATCTCGGTCAGATATAATGGAAAGTGGGACTCCATGAAATCTTACCACTTCCTTTACATATATCCTTGAAAGCTGATCTAGAGAGAAATCCTCTCTAATAGCAATGAATTTTGCAGACGTTGTAAGATGATCAACTATGACCCAGATAGAATTATTGCCTTTGGATGTTTTAGGAAGTCTGGTGACAAAGTCCATAGTGATGTTTTCCCATTTCCATTCGGGTATGGGTAATGGTTGCAACATCCCCTTAGACTTCTGTCTCTCAACTTTAACTTGCTGACAAACCAAGCATCGAGAGACATATTCAACAACATATCTTTTCATGCCATCCCACCAGAAGTAATCTTTCAGGTCCCAATACATCTTCGTGCTTCTAGGATGAATAGAGAATGAAGAAATATGAGCCTCATCCAGTAGCTCCTTCTCTAATTCTGGGATGGGAGGAACACAAACCCGATTCCTGAACTTTATTATCCCATCACAATCAATGTTGAATTCAGGAATATTTCTCACCTTCTTTTGTTACTCTACATCTTGTTTCTACGCCTCTTTAATCTTCACATGTATTGATGGTATAACATTCAATTGAGAAAGATACGATTTTTTCCCTTTAATTGTAATTCCAAGATCCATCCTTTGTAAATCTATAAATATTGGATCTTTTGTGATCCTCATCATGGATAAGCTAGCATGGTCTTGTCGACTTAATTCATCTTCCACCTTGTTTTCTTTCCCAGGGTGGTAACGAATTGAGCAATCGTAATCCTTAATTAGCTCCAGCCATCTTCTTTGGCGCATATTCATCTCCTTTTTTGTGAAAATATACTTTAAACTTTTATGATCAGTATAAATGTCACACCTTTCTCCATAAAGATAATGCCTCCAAATCTTTAATGCAAAGATTACCGCAGTTAACTCCAAATCATGAGTTGGGTAATTTTGATCATGGATTTTCAACTGTCGTGACGCATAAGCTATCACCATATCATTTTGCATAAGAACACACCCCAATCCCTTCTTGGATGCATCACTGTAGATCACAAACCTTTCTCCACTACAAGGAAGTGTGAGTACAGGTGCACTGAATAACCTTATTTTCAACTCCTTGAAATTATCTTCACATTCCTCCGTCCACACGAACTTAACTCCTTTTCGAGTCAACATGGTGAGTGGATTAGATAATCATGAAAAATATTTTACAAAATGTTGATAATATCCAGCCAAACCAAGAAAACTTCAGATCTAAGTTACTGTTGTTGGTCTCGACCATCTTTTGATAACCTCTGTTTTTGCTGGATCCACATATATCCCCTTTTTTGAGATTATGTGACCCAAAAATGCAACTTTTTTGAAGCCAAAATTCACACTTGGTAAATTTGGCATAAAGCTTCTCCGTTATTAGGGTCTTCAATACAATTCTCAAGTAATCTTCATGTTATTCCTTGCTCTTTGAATAGACAAGAATATCATCTATAAATACTACCACAAACTAATAAAGAAAGTCTCTAAAGACTCTATTTATTAGATCCATGAAGATAGCAGGGGCATTAGTAAGACCAAATGGCATCACTATAAATTCATAGTGTTCATACCTTGTACGGAAAGCCATCTTTGGTATATCTTCCCTTTTAACACTTTATTGATGATACCCTGAACAAAGATCAATCTTGGAAAAGTATTTATCTCCGCATATTTGGTAAAATAAGTCATCAACGTGCGGGAGAGGATATTTGTTCTTGATAGTGATCTTGTTAAGTTCTCGATAATCAATGCAGAGTCTCATTGATCAATCTTTCTTCTTAACAAACAGAACAGGTGCTCCCCAAGGTGATGCACTAGGTCGTATTAATCCCTTATCAAGATTCTCTTGGAGTTGCTTCTTCAATTCCTGCAACTCAATTGGGTCCATTCTATAAGGTGTATTTGAAATAGACAAAGCACCCGGTACGAGTTCTATTGAAAACTCGACTTCACGATTTGGTGGAAGACCATGAAATTTCTCCAGAAAGACATCATCAAACTCCTATAAAATGGGAATATTCTTAATCATGAGTTCTCACCAACCATTTGAGATAAATAACCTTCATTTAGTTGAATCAAGGCCCATAAGATGGAAGAAAGTTCCACTGGAAGGTTCTGTTCATCCTTGCATCGATAGACAATCATATATTGATCTGGAATAGGAAATGTTACTTCCCTTCTTTGGGAATTGATATGAGATTCATATAGAGAAAGCCAATCCATGCCAAGAATCACATAAAATTCCACTATAGGAAGGATCATAAGATTTTCATAAATCACTTTCCCACAAACTTCAATCGGAGAAGAATTGTAAACTTTTGATGCGACTGTTGTGCCATTAGGGGTTGTCACAGCTAACTCAACATCTAATTGTTGAGGTAATACGGTGATACCCTTATAAAATTCATCATAAATAAAATCGTGGGTGGATCCATAATCAAATAAAACATTTCCGACTTTAGAGTGGATGGTAAGTGTACCTTTTACCAGTTTTTTGTCGTACTCTACATCGCCGAAACTAATTGCATGTGTCTTTCCTTTGCCTTCGGCCTTAAGAGTTTGTTGATATCGATTATCATCATCAACACTTGGATTTGGGAATTGATTGGCATAATTCCACATCTCCTTGCACTTGAAAAATTGAAGTGTAGGAGGTTCACTCTGTGTAGAATTTTCTTTGTTCGCATCAACAGACATCTTCTTCCCATCATTGCAGCATTCAAATGCCCGATGACCTTCCTTTCTACATTTGAAACATTTACTTGTCCCCTTAATAAAACTCCCTCCATGTTTATTTCCACACTTTGAGTATAAGGGAAAACTCATCTTCTTTTCAGTGTGCTCTTTAGATTTTCGTTTGAATTCCATTTTCCTCTTCTTATCAAACCCATATGACTGATGGGTTACTCCAATCTCCATCTCAACCTTGAGAGCACAACGAATGATTTCCTCATAGCTATTGAAGTCCCTTATGGATAACGCCCTTCGAAGACTTGTCTTTAAGCTACTAAATAATCGATCGATCTTACTCTCAGGTTGGATAATAATACCAAAAGTGTACCTTGAAAGTCTTGTAAAATTTGCTTCGTAGGTACCAACAGATTCATCATCCTTTTGCTTCAGTTCAAGAAACTCCTTCTCCATCTTTTTTCGATTAATAAGAGGGAAGTACTTATTGAAAAATAATTTCTTGAAATCATCCCTTCCATAGACTCAATTTCATCCCTTTTCCTCGTATTCTTAATAAGATTTCACCATTTATCAGCACCTCCTTCCAAACGATACACTGCTAAGATGACTTTATCATGTTCAGAATATTGAAGAACTGAAAATATCTTTTCAGTGGTACTGGTCCACTGTTCAGCCACTAATGGATCAGTAGACCCGCTGAATGAGGGTGGACGCTGCCTCATGAAGGATTCAAAAGAATGTTGCTCCTTCCTTTGCTCGTTTGGAAGTCCTGCATGATTCATAGCTTGGGAAATTTTTGTGATCATGGATACAAGATTTTGTATTCCAGCTCTCATAACGTTTGGTTTCTCAAGGGGACAATCATTGCATTGCCCATCGCATTCCGCAATAACATGGTTCCTTCGGGTCCCAGCCATTGACTAAAACCAAGATGAATAGTGTGAGAAGCACTAATTATAATTGAAAAAACACATAATCAAGAATAAAATTTCACACTTAAGGTCTTATCATAGGTTGTTCATGGACATTTCTAAAACACTAATATTGTGTTCTATGCTTAGACTTATCCTTAGGCTTCTTACTAAGGCTTTCACTTCCTAGTTTCCAAAGGTTGACTATACCTTTCCTCTGATACCTACTATAATGACCCAAACATTACATACATTGTTATTACATCAGAATTGAATCATACTTATTACAATATATAACAAAACCAGGAAAGGACCGTATAGGTATAGTGTCTTTAAAAACTGGGAAACATAAACAACTGGTTCATAAAGCATCTACATTGTCTCCCATTTATTTTATCATATCTAGAGTCCCTTTTGGAAAATCCTACTTAATAACCTTCTTCCTGTCCTGGGGAAAGAAAACATACAAAAGGGTGAGATCAAATTCTCAGTAAGGGTATACAAAAGAAATATCAATCACATCATATTCATAAGAACATAACATTTTAAAAATCTTAACCTGCAAAAGAGATAATAATTTCATAAAATGGGATAAATAATAGTAGTGAAATATAATCCCAATAATCATAACTTAAAACATGAAACTTTGTGGCATACACACATAATCATAGATAATCATTTCTTAGTAGTCAAGACTCATTTCCAAGACTATCTTAGCGGAAAAATTCCATTTCTGAACCGAGTTCACTCCTCGTTTCAGTCATGTTTCACTGAACTGGTTTAACCTGCCATTCCAGCCATGTCTATCTCATGAGATATAAATCTTTACCCAATGAATTGGAGGGAGATATAGGTCCCACCCATCTCATAATGGTACCATTCTTATGTGTACCACAAAAAAAATCATACATCATTGCATAACACATGTAATAAAAATGGGATTCTTAAACATCGTGACATCATAAAACAATTCATATAGGATAAAGGAATTCATAAAAATAATTCCATCACAACATAATCAAATCAATGTAATAATATGGATAGAAACAGAACCCTATATTATCTTAGATTGAAAATAATTTTGATAAAACACTTGAACTCCATTCTTAAGGAAAATATCCTTTATAATTCAAAAAACATTTTTCCTTTCTTAACATGTCATACAATTTTAAACTAAAAGAATCTGATTAAAAATAAACTTGAAAACTTTTAAAGGAAGCTTCTTGGAAATAATATTTTAAAAATCCATTCATGTCGTATAATTTAAAATAAACATTCTTCTCATACTTTTGTCGGAAAAGTCAAAAAGTACCTCGTACGAAAAACGACAAAAGATTCCTTTCATATATTTTACTAAAAACTCACCAAAGGGTAAAATTGGATATAAACAATTTTAAAAGGATATAAATATTTCATATTGAGTAAACATGGATGTGGATGATAAATATTCCCTAGTAAATTCTGAAGTATAAACAATCTTGGATAAAAATGAGATTGCGAGATTTTCCCTTACCATATGTCTGATTTGCTTCGTAAGTGTCTGAACCTCCTGTATAATGATTTAAATAATGTCATTGACTTATTCCAGAAGCATAATCATTGTTATGATATCATATATGTCCATATTCTTAGCATCTTATTAGTAATATTTCATTGCTACTTGTTATTCGGGTGTTTATTACTTTTTGTTCTTATGCGTGTTTTGTTGAATAAATTCTTATTCATCTTTTTCGGTTATAGATACCTCATTTACAGAATTTTATTAGTGTAATACATATCATATTTATTCACTCAATTCATTTATGTAATCATTATGCGATGAAAATCATGTAGAATGAGTCGCATCACATCGTGGAGACAGTATTCCGTACGTATGCACGAGCGATGATATCGTTCCCATGATCGTGGAATTGTATTGGAGTGTATGTATACTATTTCAGAATCAATATAACTTTATAATAATCATATATAGTTATTATTTACACCGTTATACCCATCCAAGTAAGGTGGTGGTGGAAAATAGATTACACCACGGCGTGGAGACGGTATTCCGTACGTACGCACGCGCGGTGATTTCGTTTTCCGTAGGATGGATAAATGGTGAAATAGGGTTGTTTCATACATATAATAACATACTAGTATATGAGTGATACTTATTTTATTACTTAATATTGAAACAACTAAATAAGAATAAGTGGGAGAAGAAATAATGTTGAAAGAATCGGTAACAGACATTACCTCTTCTTTCAAGCGCCTCTTTAAGACCTCCTCTTAGGGCACTAAAATTGGTCTTTGAAGAATACCAGGACCTCTAGGATGTTTCTACGGAAGTGGAGAAGAGAATTTGGCAGGTTTTGTCCAAGCTTTAAGGCTCAAAGTGGTGTGAGGAAGAGAGGGAGGAGGTGCCCTTTTATAAGGGAGGAGATGGGCACCTTTGGAAAAACTAAAAATATTATTTTATTATAAAGTCATATTCGGTTTTTAATAGCTCAAAATTGATTTATTTCGAAACTAAGGTGGGTATGGGTCGAAATTATCTCATCCAGTAGAATTTATACAAGTTTAGGTCATTATATTAACATTATCTTTTAGTTTTAACTCTTAGTTAATTAGATTGACATTTACCATGTCACTTTGTATTTTTATATTATATAGTTAATAAACTTATAATATACATCCAAGAGACCCCCAAGTGGTCCATTAATGATACACA
Source organism: Viscum album (assembly GCA_963277665.1). Taxonomy (NCBI): domain Eukaryota; kingdom Viridiplantae; phylum Streptophyta; class Magnoliopsida; order Santalales; family Viscaceae; genus Viscum; species Viscum album. The sequence continues at coordinate 810,311,867 of OY728119.1, read as the reverse complement.
TATCATTATATAAGTATATTGGAATAACTTTAGATTTCTAGGAATATAAAAACAATTAATATCATAATATTGGTTTTAAAAACTATTTTATGTCAATTTTGACACTATTTGGTAATTGATTTTTTGTAAAAATAATAACAGAATTATTAGTTCAAAAAGATTTAATTAAATCAACCCTAACATGTCATATTAACATATAAAATTATTGGAATTCATAAAAAGTCTCAAATTACATTTATTTGGGTATTTATAACATCAATTATGTCAATATTTTATTAATAAGATAATTACTGCATCATCATTGTGTCATAAATAAATTAAATTATTTTAAGTCTAAAAATTACAAATAAACTACCATTATGTAGGAAATCATTTTATATTTCTAATTAATATTTATAGTTGAATTTATCTTATGTATAACCCTATATTAAAATTTATTTATTTATTAAACTTTGATTTTAACTATTTTAACCCTTCTTTAAATAAATTAATAATAAATGTCCTAATCTAATCCATGTGGGCCTAAATGGTCATATTTTATTCTTAAGGTTGTTTTTTGTCGAATTACACTTACCCAATAGATTTAGGACATGTGTTAGGGTAATAATAAAAACACTTTTACCCTTAATTACCCTATTTACTTTTAACCGTGGTAAAAAAAAGTAAAAAGTTACTATTCACCAAAAATTATTTTCATCTCATTGAACCACATTTTAGTCCTTGATATTAACCGTGTCTCTCATATTTTCGAACTTCCACTCACATAAGCGGTAAAATTTAGTTTTATGTGAATTTGGAAATTCTCCTAGGAGGTGGGTAAAAGACGGTGAAAAGTTCAATAAAATTTTTATATATCTAAAATTATTATAAAATGAATCCAATGAATTGAATTGAACTTATATAGGTATTATGTATCAATTTTTACCTAAAATAAATTTAAATGAAATAAATAATTATTTAAATAAAAAGTCGGTTTTTAAATAGTAACCTGGTGTTTTCACTCTTCATAAAAAATTGATAGTTTTCAGAAAAATACCAAAATTTCACCCTAGGCTAATTTCGATATTCCGAATCCAAAAATGAAGTCCATTTTGAAAAATAAAATTTACAAAATTTCAATAAGTGGTATTACTATTCATAATGGCTAGTTTTAGTAATATTTCAATAGCATATCATTGTTTAGTGAAACTCGGTATTGCGTATGATGCAAGCTATCGAGGAAGGTCGTGATTGCATGTAAAGCAAGCCAAGATAGTGTTGTGTGTAGTGAAAGATTCCTTTGATGATTTATATAACATAAAAACAAAATATTTCTAATAAAAGTATCGGGTGTCACAACAATTCTATTGGTTAAGGCTCTCTATTATTTCTTTAGTGTCAATAATATTTTATTATAATCATCGATATATAGTACTATTACCTATCACTATAGAAAAACAATATTAATAATACTTAGGTTTCATAATTTTATTTTAATTCCAACATAAAAAATGTGGCTATATTTTATAACCATTAAAAATAACAAAATAAATATATTTCATTAGATTTCTATTACTACATTATACCAGAAACTCCAGCTAGAAGTAAAACCTTTTGACCATTTATTAAAAATAAAGAAAAAGTACAAGAGAGATGATCAGGGTCAAACAAAGGTACTTTCCCTAATCTTTCAAGTACAAAATTATAGATCCTAATAAGACATGTTATTCCAATACTCAGAATCATCACCTATTTCCAAATCAGATTAGGACTTACCCTGGTTGAGGATATTAAAAATATTTGAATTGAACATACCCGACAACTTCGAAAAAGAATGGGTAGACACAGTGCGAGGTGTTTTAGAGTAGTCCTTCCTTAGTCTTCTCTACTAGGGAGTAGGAGTGTTATATGTCTTCCCTTTTTCAGATAAGAGTGCATCCTTGAAAGAGGAAGGACCACAACTGCCAGTTTTCATCCCTTCCACGATAGATGTGTTATCCCACTTCTCAGCAATCTTAGAGGGGTTCACTAAATTTTGAATCTCATGATGACAATCAACCGGTTGAGGAATCCCAATGTGATCATCCATTCTAGGATTAGGGACACAAGTCCCACCAATAGTGGGTAAATCATTCTCTATAGTATAAACTAATACAATTGGAGAAGTAACACAACCATCATTGGATGTATTTTCATTAACAAATCCAACCCGAGCAGTAGAGGGGCCACTCATCGGAGACGTATCTACCATATGGCCTTTGCCTTTAAAAATAGACACCTAAGAGACAGATTTTTTAGAAACCAACATATCAACCATAGTGGAAGATGATTTTTTAGAACATATTCATCATGATCAAGAGACATTGACAAAGTCACATGATTCCTCTCAGTTTTCCTTCTACAGAGGTTAGCTGGATAACCCTTCATCTAACATCTCTCGCTAGAAATCTTCCTCCAACATAACTCCAAATAATACCCAACAGCCATACATTCGGTATGGAAATGGGGTTTCCTTTCATATTAAACATCAATGTGGATATTATTAGAGGGAGTGGAGTGATTTCCCATATCAATTAAAGTGAAGGTCAGATCAATGTCCACCAACATTTTGGAAAATTGTCCAAACTGCACAACCTCAGTTTCCTTATCGAGGCTTATAGGATTTATCAATTTCCATGCCGATGTCATGCAATATTATTAGATGCCAGAGGAACCAATTTATTCCTTGCAAATGAACCCCAACCTGAGAAAAGGAATTCATTGCACACGAAGCATTGAAATCTGGGACCATTCATGTAGGTGAATCCATCCAGGTTTCAGAGACAGAGACCCAATGTTCCATGCATGTATTTCGAAATCATTCGAAGTAAAAATTCAATGAAAGAAACCACAACCAAGAGAAACATGTCTCTAGTCAGAGGATCCCCACAAAAATGAAATTCTTCTAACCAAATCCTCAAACCTCCAAGACTTATCACCCTTTGGTAGAATAATACGCGCAATTAGAGAACTATTACCGATTGCAATCCTTTCGGTAAACAAATCAGGATTATCATCAAAATGATCTAAAGACCCTTTTCAGAGAATCCTTCTAGAGCATGTTTCAAAAAAATATGTAAATGGGGGGTATCTCTAGTTCTTCCACAACTCTAGCGGGGACCTTCAAATTTTCACTACCATTGGAGGCCTTCAAAACCCCCTTCTATTTCACCATCAATGGATCAGAAATCACATGAGCAGAGGGGCGACTCGTCATTCTCATAAAACCTAATAGAAAATCAGAAGAGTCCATTATATTACTAATAACACGAAGATCCCTAGTGTTTTGGGTGTCCAGCACAAATCTAGAAATGCACACCCCAAAAGCATCCTTTGAAGTAGTCGTCAAATCTGGGATAGATATATCAATGTCATCTTATGCGTCGCACAGTGTATCATGATCCACAACCATCGATTGTTTTCCTACAACATCACACCAAGAAATGCTACCTCCAAGACATCACGGACCTTCATTCCATGTCGATCTACGTTCGCCATAAATGATCACAGAACAATGAAAATAAGGAAGCGGCATCCCAAACCCTAATATGGAACCAGAGCCCTATGTTGGGGGAGGAGCCAAAACCCCTGAAGCGACATCCTCTATAACTGCATTACATAATAAGGAATTTACTCATTTAGGTGGAAATATCATTTATAATAGTCTGGATCATTACTAGTTTAAAAAATGATTTTTTGACGTACGATTTAGAGTCCTCTTTACCTTACCATTACTAGACCATAAATTATGTTTACATTTTTCATGTATTCTATTTTTCAATATAATTATAAAGTATTTTATTCAAAATATTTTCAAAAGATTGATTATTATTTAAATGATTCTCAAATTCATTGTCTCTTTTATTTTAAAGGTACCTCTTTTAATCTTTATAGTTTTCCAAATATTATTTTTAGTGGTTTCCATCATGATAAAAAAAGTACAAATAGAAATTTTCTCATTATGAGTGTTCATCTAGAAAATTTAGAATGGCTAGAAATGATTTCAGTATATATACACTAATAACATTGATATTTGATATTATTTTTGAGATATTTCATCAAAAGGTATATATTTTATTAGAATATATTCACATGGATATTTAGTTTGATGATATCTATACATAACCCCTTTATTTATATCACTGTATTTTTGTTAATATGAGGATATGGATGAAATTATTATAATAATTTTATCTCATCATTTTTTTGTCTTCCCTTTTCATGTTTAATTATTTTTCTATTTTTTTATTTTTTTATTTTAAGAAATAATATTTTCAAAATCATGTTTTTATTATCACTTTTAATACCTTATGTTTTATCTTTTTTCTAAATAATTGTTTGTCGTTATAAATATTTTTTTTAATCACCAATGGGATAAAATTAAAGAATATTTCTGGGGGATAAAAATGTTTATGAAGGATAAAGTATTACTGTTAATGGAAGAGAAAGGTCTAAATGTTTCTAAAATGAGGAATATCTCTAGGTGAGGGGTTATGTTTCATGGGGGAGACATACACTTTCATGGGAAAAAAATTTATAAATTTTTTATTCATTTTCAATTTCTTCTTTCCACTTTATTATCTTTTATTTATATATTTTTATTCTTAAAATATTGTTTTTAATCCTAAAAATTAATATATTATTTATCCACTAATGAGTTCTTATTATCATAGTCAATTAATGTTTTTATAACCTTTTTTGTAATAATTTAATTATTTAATTTTTGTGATTTACTACCATGTTTTTTGAGACCATATTCTAGTCATGAATGTTCACCCAGAATTATAGTTCAGATCATAAAGGGGTTTCATGGGGCTTAGTGATGCTACTTTTGATTATAAACTATTTTTCAGATCCTTATGCTTCATTGAAGCCATGAATAAATCAAGTATTATTTTAAAAATAAATTGAATACCTATGTTTAGTCTATGAAACATTAGATCACTCTATGAAAGAGTTTGAGTAGGCATTCATCCAAACATTCATTATGGTTAATATTTCTTATTTTAGTTTCCTATGAATTCATTAACTCTAGATGAAATCCATAACATTCCATTAATTTTTTAAATTCTATAAATAGATTTCAAGGGAGACCTAGATCTTAACAGCGAACCTATTTTACAACTTTATTTCCTAAATGTAATATTGGTTAATCCATTAAGTTCTTTGAAATAGATCTCCAAGAAATATACAATACTAAAAAAGAAATTATAATTTAACTTCCCACTATAATTAAATTTTCCCTTCTCTATTTTATCCACTTACTCCTTATTGAAATTATAAAGTCTATTTATATTCAACTTTATCTCTATCTCATAATCATTCATTTTCTCTTAAATACTATTGAGAGAGTTGAGTGCTTTTTAAAGGGTTTGTAAAAAACCTCTATCATATCAACTTTTTATTTAGTTTATCACCACAATTAATGTGATAGTTCTTCGTTTTTAGCTTTCATTTAAACCAAGGGTAATAATTTGGAATTTTTTTCCATTAAAACCATGGTATTCATTAATTTATTCTTTCATTCATAGATTTTGTTAAAAAAAAGTGTGAAATTTAACTATCTCATGACATCATGAGCAATGGAGATGAACAGGCTCATTCCTGAGCTATTTTGGAACTATTTATCAATGTGTACCTTTTTAATTTATGTATGTTTTTTACATTTAACACAAAAAAATTTAATTTCTTCAATTCATGCTTTACATTGATTATTTTTTTATTATAACATATGATTTCATGAAAATCTTCTTTTTATAGATTCATTTTAAAATTAATTTTTAATATAATTCACCCCATGTTAAAAATTCATCTATAATATAAATTTTCTTATAAATATGTTATTGGAGTCATTCTCATAAATCATTTTTTCAATATTAATAGTTTTTTTCAAATTTTAAATTGATTTAAATTTTTAAAATTTTAAAATAGAATCCTTTTCAAACACCCATGGTGTACCCAAAGGTCAATATATGGGTTGTGAAACTTTGTTTAATAGATATAATTGTTATTATTGGAATCCATGTAAGACAAAATTTCATATATTTATTCGTCATCTTTTATAGAAAATGATTATGCATAGTTATATTCCTACTAGTGAATGAAAAGAAAAATGAAAAACTGAAGATATTGTTGCTTTTGAATTTGAAGGTAAATCTATGGATTCATATCATTATTAATTAGTCCAAAAATAATTTAATCATATATCTATGTAGAAATATTATTATAAAATCATCAAAAATTTATAATTTACACTTGTTGGAATGAATAATGTTATAGATACTAGACTAGATATGTATTGGTAAGATTTTGGAATGTTTTAGTGTGACAAAAACTTTATCTACTACTAAGTTGGTTACATGATTTTATGTTATATGAAATGGGATAATGTATCATGGTGACCTCTTACTATAAAAAAGTATTTATGAAAATCCATGGGGTTTTCCTAAGAAATTGGGATCCTAATTTTTTTGAAATTCAAGAACCACGTGAGATCAAGAACATGAATGTTGATTAGATAATTATATATCTAATTTATTGTGAGATCATAATTAAATTAGAAGCAGAGAATTAATCCAAATAAGTAATGTATAAAAAAATTAATTTATATAAATAAATTGATTCTGAATCCTATTATTATGGAGAAATAGATCATATTTCAAAAAATAATAAAAAACTATTCAATAGAATGAAATCCCACCAACATACCAAAAAGGAGGATCAACAAATTGAAAAACAAGTAGTGCGATTCAAATAAAAAAATAGAGTACACATAATGATGAAATTCATATTGCTCAAAAATAAAAACATTGAGAATATGAATAAAAGAAATAAAGGCTTCATGGTTTCATCTTGGAGTTCAATGAATGATTCTATCTCCTTAATAAATTCAAGAGATAAAATCCCCAAGTGTCTCACAACAGAAGTCATGTTTACTAATGATGTAAACTCAAAATCCCCCTCATACACATACTTAAATGATTCTCCTTTCCTTTATATTCCAATTACCTAATTTATTAAGATCTAAAATATGAATGTTGTCATCATGAATAGGTTTTTGTGAAAAAAAACTATATACCTTAAACATAGAAATAAGTATAATCATGCGCTTAAAGAAATTGTTTATATTGAAATCAAGAAAGTGGAATTATTAAAAAACATGGATGATAAAATTAATGTTATTAAGTTACAATCAACTATCAATGATTTCAAAAATTATCTCACAAAAACTAGCCGATGTGAACAATGTATAAATAAATATTAGGTTTACAAAACCTTGAAAATAATAATTTTGGAATTTGGTTTTTGAAAATTATATATTTCACCAAATAATTGATTATTATAAATTGAACTTCTAAAAATAATTTATTATTGTCATAAATAAGAACATTTAATTTGGTATACCCAAAATTATCCTTCATTCATCCCATATATCATCTAAAACATTATTTTAGAAAAACAATTAGTACCAAAATCTCTCTAAACTAACATATGTGGTTCCAAAATCTAGGTATCAAATAGAATAGTTTATTAATTTTTTGGTAAATGAGTCTAAAGAGAAAATTATAATGAATCTACATGGGCTTATATCTATCTCATCTCTTAAATCATTCCACCACAAGTCCTAAAGGGAATTCCCAATCCCCACAAACTAGCAACTAGTTCTTGAGCATCATGTAACATCCCATGGGATTGATTTCACCCTCTTATTAGAATTATAAATTAATACTAGAAAATAATGACATATAAAACCATCTAGAGATAAATATAACTAAACTTCAAATAAGTATAAAAAATATATACATAAATAAAGAAACAATAGAAAACAATATACCTAATCAAGAGAATAAAAATATAATGGCCTAAACAACGAGTTCAATAACCCATATATAATAGAAAACACCAAACCATCTCTTAAAATACTTTATGTGGTCTATAGTTACCATCAAACTATACATCTCCCATGGAAGATGAAAAGTGGTGAAATGAACAGGAATAGACCTAGTCTAATAAAATATTGGCATGAGCTAATATCCTAGTAGGTGACAAAAAAACATAATAGAAGTTTGATAATAATATTTTTTCTATAACATTTATTTGATGGAAATAATGACATTTAAAAACTTTCTCACATGGATGAAGTCCCATTGAAAACCACCAAGATAATGATCCACTTCAAAACCATTTCATAAATAGATAATTCTAAACTACACATCTCAAAATGAAAATGTGGCATCTAATTTCCAAATGGTATTTCAATATATTTTAAAATCCCAATATATTTCCAAAACTGGGGAAATCATCCTCAAAAAACATTTTCAAAACCAACATACAGTAAGATTTTAAAAAATTATCTATATATTCTTTACTGTTAAAACCATTCCAAATCTATTTGGAAAACAACATTTTCATTTAAAATAAAAAAACCTTTCAAATATATTCTCAAAAATAATTTGAATTCACCTAAAAATCACAGTAACTTCTTCTTTCTTTTAAAAACATGTTTATTCCCATTCCAAACATTGATAAATTAAATCCAAAAAAGAAGAAGAAATCACAAACTCATGAACTTATTTGTCAAGTACAACAAAATGGGTATAAAAAAAAGAATACATGTGCCAAAATATAATATAAAATACATAGGATACAGTCAAAACCCAAGAAAAAATCCCTAAAATGGCCCTGAAAAGTATCTTAGTTTCATGGATCCAAATAATGGAATTTAGTGATTGGTCACTAGAATGAACAATAATAACCATGTGTTCATGAAGAAAATATTGTTCCTATGAAGTTTGGAATCTCACTAGATCCCCACGGGGCTCTCTCAGTGCCCACTCAGGTTCTCTCCCTCCCCACATAGTTTCTCTCTGTCCCAAATACCCAGGTTCTTAGTCAGTGTCAATGGGAAAAAACACATATATAGGATCTATTGGTCTTTGGGAAATAATCATTAGGAAAACTCATCCTAGGTTAGTGCATCAACTGTCTTATCAACTTACCTCATCCACCATGTTATACCATAATAAGTAAAATGTGGTGGGCACAATTAAGCAATTACATCGATCAAATAGAAATATTTTAAAATCACACACTCCTCACATTCCATACCCTCATAAAGAAGAACCCTATTTTCAATAAAACTCAAGATGAATATTTAAATTCATTAATAATAAAAATTCCCTCATAGGATAAGAGGATACCATGGGTATAAAATATTCACAAGGGGCTGACGGGGGTCTCACACATTTCAGGATGAGGAATTATATATTAAATAGTAAATGTGACTTCTCTTTTAAAAAATGATTGAAAGAAAAATATATTACATAATTTATAAATTTCATCCTAGTATAGTGTTTAAACCAATTTTTTAATCAAAAAACTTTTCAAACCCAATAGAAATGTGTACTTCCATTTAAGATACCATTGAAGATATTTTAAGAGAAAATGTGTTTCAATATATAATCCTTAATGGATAGATAACCCTTATATAACTAGAAAATACACATATATCATTTAAAAATCTTTAATCACATCTAACAATTAATATAAAAATCAACCATGTTCGTAAAAAAGTTTTGAATATAGAGTATAGGGGATAACACACTTCTTTATAACAAAAAAACACAAGTCAAATATTGTAAACACTTTCAAAAACCCCAAACTCATTTTTTATAATATAATTCATACAATAACACCTTTAAAATTATTATTACTATCATCACCACCAATTTTATATGCAAAATCACTATTTAAAATGAATTTATACATTTTCAGAAACACTTTTCTTGGAATCATACTGCATTCCATGGATTAAAATAATGTTAAATAACCTTCACCCCTCCTGGTCCACACATATAAGATTTAATTTAATTAAAGAACTAATTTAACACTATAAATATAAAAATGAATGGAATAAAAATTCTGAAGAAGAAACAACCAACTTCGATAAGTGGAGATCTAGCTGGAATTTATCGCTTGTGATTGTGAAGACTCTTATAAATTGAGAAATGACCTCTATAACCCCTAAATGAGAAAATCCTCATGATTTGGACCAACCCCAATAGTAAAAGTGGACCACATATATATTACTGTTATATTTGAGGAGAAAAATAAATATTAAATATTAAATAATATATATGAATAGGTTTGTAGGGACTTTCCAAGAATAAACAGATTGGAAATAAAGGTAGAATTCCACAAAAATGGAAGGAGAATAGAGGGATCTCCCAAGAGTGGGACACATGGTCTATTAAAATTACAGGGTGAGAGAAATAAGGGTTTTATATTATAATTAAAAAATGGAAAATAATGGAATATTTTTTTTAATTAAACTTTATAGGTTTCTTTTTTTAGGCATATGGTTTTCCTAAACTTGTGTTAACTTGTCACATACCAATTTCTAGCCAAAACCCCCTTGCACATTTTACCTAGATACACTACACTATTGAAAAAACCATGTGTTAAACATTCCAAATAGAACTACCAACATAATGAATAAATCCACACACCTATATTATATTTTACCCAAATTTTCACAAGTCGTGCACTACAACTCAGACTCGCCACAGGTCCTGCATAGATCCTCCCCTAACTCGATAATTTTTTAAGAAACCCATGTGGAACCAAAATAAACTAAAATCTACACATTCAAAATTAATTATATGTTTGAATTTCATAGATCCATGTAAGGGTATATTAATTTTTTGATCCAAACCATTTTTTTAAGTCACGAATAGTTGGAGAAGCACCAATTATCACGTTTCAGGAGAAAACTCCATGGAAAATTAATACAATCACAAAATACATAAATTATAAAAATGTAAAACACTATAGTGACATGGTGGGTGTTATAATTCACTCGAAATCAATTCAACATATTGGGTCTAAACAACTGAACCCAGTGATTATCAAAGTATTTAGTAAAATAATGCTTCATCAATTATTTTTATTTATACATTGAAAAGAAAACAAAACATGACATGCCATTAGGGGTACATATAGTGTTATCTTTGAAGGGTAACTCCCTCTTAGAAGAAAAATCAACATCCAAATTAGACCTTTATGTAAGACTTATAGTAAACATCCCTAAACATTGTATTAATGTTTCTATGTCTCTTAATTAAAAACAAGGTTTCCCATAATCACACTAGGTAAAAACATATAATTTTTTTTAGAAAAAACCATTCTTTCCCAAAATTTACCTATTTAAAAGCATTATAACAATCTAAAATGATCCTAAAATCCCATTTTTAAATCCAAAAAACCAGTATAATTTGTCTTAAATATGATCGAAATACAAATGAAAGCCATTTTACAATTCAAACTATAACCTGTAATAGGATATTTTCAAATTGAAGGCTTTTTAAAAATTATTTCAAAAAAACATCAACATGTTTTAAAAATAAATATTTCATGTCTCAAAATAAAATAACACTCATTATTCGAATCTACTTCAAGTCACTGGCCCCATTAAATATTTAAAAACCTATTATGGGTAAACATAAAAATAGGCCACAAAACCCAAATCTCGGAGAAATCTCAGGTTTCCCATAAAGTATGAGTAATACCCTTTAGAATAACATATGAAATTTATTTCAAAATCAACAATTCTTAATAATAAGTTATAAACTTTAGTTAAAACGAATTATTTAAAAAATATATTATAAACACAAACTCATGTAATAAATAATCTTCAAGTCCTTATTTGAAAAATGAAAACATTCTACTTATCAAATTAATTTTTCACACAAACGAGTTACATTTCACATTACATGAAAAATTTCATTACTAATGGAATAAAAAAAGTCTCTATAATCAATTTGTTCTGATGATTCCAATGTATCTCAATACCAAGCATGACACATTTCTCATTTCCCAAACACACTAAGAAAACCAATGTTAAATGGGTTTAAATACAAAAAAATTGGACTAGATATTTATGTTGAACATGTACATAAGGTTGAAATCCATGGGACAGTATTTATTTGGTACCAATAATTTTTCTATAATTAAGTTATTTTTTCCTTTGTGGTTTTAGTAACTACAAACCATTCTCAAAATCCACTTCCCTTTCTCTTCACCATCCAAAATTTGACATACGATTTCCTAGGGAAAATCGATTAATGAAAATGATAATAAAATCCCCATTACCAAATAAATTAATCTATAAAACAAAAACACCATAAAATAAAATTTAATAATAAAGTAAATAGATAAAAATAATCTAGGAAATTCAAGGTTTATAGGTAGAAATATCTCTCAAAACCTTCCCTACACCTACCTCTACTGTCTTGATAATAATATCTAAAAACTGTCACTACCGTAAATAAAAAGTGTGAAATACAAAACATAATACCCATTATAATATCCTGTTCTTTTTTCATATACATATCTTTTGAGTTTTCGCCTCTATTCTAGGTTTGTAAAGTGATTGATTTTGAGTTGTAATGATTTGGATGTTGCAAGATCTTTTATGAATAAAAAAATACGTAATTTTTTTCTACAGAAAATTTACACATCATGTAATGATATTTCATGTCATGTTATTGTTTACTCATGATAAATTCATCTGATATTATGGGTATTTCGGCTTACAACATTAAAAATAATTACATGATGTGTGATAGAATTACACACTATGTAATTCATTTTGAAAATATTAAAGTGTCATGAATTTTATTTTGATTTATTATTCCTCTGTGTAGCCTTATTACTTTAACCATAGGGGACTCTTATCATTTCTAGAGTAATTTCATTATCTATGGACATTTAGGATTTGTATTGGATGCCTGGAAAGACCTTATTTCTTAGGATCCCTTCTACTCATCCTCCTTCAGATGAAGTGGTGGAATTTTTGATTTTTCTGTGTTTAGGGGTTGATCTGGATTATAGTTTTTAGTCTGGATATCTCCTAAAATTGTTGATTTGACCATCTTACATCATTTAGTGTTCTCCATTGGTGATTTTTCTTTATAAAATTTTATGTAGGTGGTCTATTTTTTAAATACCAAAGTCATGATATTTATTAAATGTATCTAATTGTAGAATTTCGTTTGGATGAGTACAAATTGAGTTCTAAAATTTTAATCGATTTATTTAATAGATTAGTTAATTAAGTAATTTTAAATTTTGGATATTGGGATTTTGAATATTTATTAATTATTTGTTTAATTAATTATTGGATATTTTTTTAATGGGTAATTTGGCTGAATTATTTAATTAATTGTTAAATTAATTAATGGAATGGATGTAATCTTTTCATTAAGGAATTTATTTATGGGAATAATGTGATTAATTAATTTTTGAATTAATTAATGGAATTGATTTAATCAAAAAAACGTTGTATTAATTGAAGGTATTGAAATTATTAATTAATTTGTGAATTAATTAGTGGAATTGATGGGATTAATTAATTGTTTAATAAATTAATAGATTGATGTGATTATGAAATTTTTGAATTTGATTATTTATTTTATTTATTAATTAATGTGATATTGTCACACATGTGAAATTGTGATATTGTGATATATGTGTTAAATGTTTGTGGGATTGAGATTTAGGCTCCAACTAACCATAAGTGTTAAATGTGTATGGGACACAGACAAATGCTCTAAAGACATATATGTGTTAAATGTGTGTTGGATAGGGACTGAGTATCCAAATACACATATGATATTGTGAGTATGGATTGGGGATTGAGGCTTTAAATACCCATGTGACATTGAGTTGTGGGATAGAGACAGAGGCTCCAAATACCCACGGGGTGTTAGACACAATGTTTTACACCCATAGGTTAGCATTGGACTATGGTTCCAATTGGTTGTGATATTAAATGATATGATGGGTGGTAAAAATAAAATTCAGATATATGATATTGGTTGGGTATAGTTCAGACTCTTGTGTGGTCCAAAGCAGATATTAAGGTTCGGGTATCCAAGGAAACCTAGTAGTTTATGCGGTTAAATAAAGAGTAGTTGAATAAATGTAATTTTTTTACATTATTTCTTGTATTTTATTCTTTATACAACTGCATAAAATCATATAAAATTGATATTGTTATAGATTTCATCGATGGTGGCCTACTAAGTTGTAGTCACACCCTACTCTGGATTCCTGATCGGTTACTAAATATACTTTATGTTTGTAGGACATGAAAAGGGGAAAAGTACTTATATTAGACTGCTGATTTTGTAGGGACTATGGATGAGGGAACTAGATGTGGTTACACAACTGCTTGGGAGTTAATAGTTTCTTTACTTTCAATATTTAATTTTTTCACCTGTCACTCACTTTATCATGGAATGTCTTTTGTTTAGTTTTGAAATTTCTTTTTTTTATTTGGTCATCTTGTGATACTGGTATTTTTCCTGCTAATGTTATATCTGTTGGTTATTCTTATTTATTTCCACTGTTGAGAAACTTTGATAAAGAGGGTATAGTCTTTCCACTATCAATATTAGACCCTCACTATTAGTCAGTACCCTCTAAATTATGGGGAGTCACTCATAAGGTTATGTAATTGAACTTATTGGAGAACCAATGTGTGGTATATGGTTGGGGACATTACAAAGTGGTATCAAATGAGTTTTTATTCCTTTTATGTTTTCTTAATATTTTTTAAATGGAGATTCTAGAATATAATGTTTCAGTCTCTGGTTAAAAGATAGTGAATGGGTATTGGTAACCCATGTATGAGGTTAAAATCCAAGTACCAAGGTTAGTATTTTTGGTATTGATGTGTGTTGTTAAATTTGACATTATTTCACATTGATTGGTGCACTTGTTGTGTGATGTAATTTTTTTTTTGAGATTTAGTGAGATTTGATTCGTGGAACAGATTGGCATGAGAGTTCGGATTTCATGTATCATTCTAGGAACATAATATTCTTTTGTGTCAGGAATCATACTTTTAACACATGGAAAACTAGTTTTGGTTAAGTTATTGAACATTAACTATTTTTTCTTTCTTGTAAAATTGAGATGAAAATGGTTCCTAATATGAAATTTAAAATTATGTAATGAAAAAAAAAAGGATAATAAACTGGTTTATAATTTCAAACATGAATAATGATAATGTGTTTATCCTTTATTAACCATGACCTAGATGTAGTATGGTTAAGTGTAGTGATAGCACCTCAATTATGACCATGTGGCTGGGAAAGAGAGAAATGAATTGTAATGGATTATAGTGATTTACCATAAATGAGTTACTATTTTGTTATGTGTCCAAAGATGTGTGTTTTTAAATATAGAGATACAACTCAACAACGATGCCTAATGATAGGATGATAAGAGGATATGGTTGTAGATGGTCTACCAGTAGTGGAACATGAGCCACCGATAATTCTAGTTGATGAATTAAGAGAGGAGTTCCAGGAGAACTTTTCTCACATAATACGGTTTATAGAAATAGACCTAGGACGGGTTTTGAAAAGCATGTACGACCTGAAAAGGGATTTTCAGTTACATCAGACTGTGGATTTTATTGTATAGAGTGTACCTAAGGTGTATGAGTTATGAATTGATTCTATCTATACTATATATGAATATTTAGAGACTCTTGATGAAAATATGGTCAAGTTAGAATATTACATGTTGTGAGGATCAATGAATTGCTGGTGAGATATTCAATCAAAGATAATGTAAGTAGATAATATGTCCTAGAAGGTATGACTGGCGATGTTATTACAGCACTTTTATACAGATACCTTGACATATGCGAGATCATCTAAGTTCATGCAATTTACTTAGGTGACCATGTTTATGATTGACTATGTTGGCCTCTTTGGAGAGCCTCTGAGCGGCATCTCCCCGATCTCTCTCTCACACTAGGGTTTAGCCTTGGCAGCATCTCGGAGTGGGGGAGGCCATTGCGTGGTCCTACAACACTGTCTCCCCCTCTCTCTCTCTCTCCTATTCTTGATCTATTTCTCCTTGTTTAGATGTGAGTGGCGGTCTATACGCATGCTTGGGTGATGATTTTCGGGTTTTTTCATCTTCATCTTCAATGGTTGCTGATTTCAAGCCCTCGACCCCTCATTCCCTGCTATGACTTCTTGTACCTCGGCATCTCCCTAAGTCAGAGCTAAGGCAGTGGAATCCTTGTGGTTTTGGGTTCTATAGTTTGGTGGTCGAAGGCTTCCAGGCTCTTCCAGAGATTGATTTACTTCTGGTCTTCTGCCTCGATGCTGGTGATGGCGCTCATAACCCTCAGACGCTCTTTCCCTGCTCTGATATAAATTTCTACTATGAACCTCCAAGGTGGATTGAGAGCAGTGGCAACGATGAGATTTTGGGATGTGCGGATGGAGGCCGTCGGCATGCCTGAAGCGGATCTTCGACGATGGCATTTTTGTGATGCATCAACAACATCTTTCTTCCCCATGACATCAATGTTTTTATGGTTTTTTCTTGCATTTTTTGTTTTTTGGGATGCCGATTTGTTCTTCAGTGATGGTGGTTTGATGGAGCGAGGAGTTATTCTGGCGGCGGATGTTGGTCGTTCGACCATCGTGGTTCTGATTATGTGGTTCTGTTTCAGGTTTGTTGTTTTTTTGGTTTTTATTCCTCGTAATGGTGATTCATTCGATGATGGAACAAAGTTATTGGCAATGGCTTTCATATGGAGAAGACGTTGAGTTGGAGTATGGACGACGACAAGGGTGATGGGTTTTTTCAGTATCGATGTTTGAAGATGTGGCATCGATGGTCAGTGGGTACTCGCCCACGATATCTGACGAAGGAGATGATGGTGACGATGAGGTTGTTCGATGTCAGGGGCACAGCTTAAGGATGAGGCTCACTAATCAAGGATCCAATTCCTGAGGCATCTCATCATGGATTTTTAAATTTTGATTCAATTGTGCATTCTTTTTACATAGTTCTTTGAATTTGGGGTTTCGGTAATCTCGTGTTGGTCTAGTTCCCGCTCACCCAAAAAGTAGATTTTGAAAATCAAATAATAATTTATTTTTCAGTCAGACTATGTTGGCCTCTTTACAGACTTGTAGTGCTTTTCTCTAATTCTTATCAGGGATGAGATAGCTATGAAAATTTGTTTTTAGGAATAAATTAAATGTGATATTACAACCCATGTTAAACTCTTTTAGTTAAATAATTTTGATGAGGTGTCGTATCGGGCTCACATAGCTCAGGGGAACCTAAATGATGCTTCCATTTTATGAAAAATGGTTACTACTAGATGATCAGGAGGTTCGTATTTTGAAGGAAGGAAGTGTTACTATGAGAATTTTATCTATAAGGATATTAGATATAGTTTCCTAGTGGAAGGATCAATTACTTAAGATCTTAGCCAAATTCCTTTCCACTAGTTTTTTAGGTTGGGCCCATTTCATAAACATTGCCCCCGACCATTACAGGAGTACCAATCCAATATTATAATGTAAAATCTATAGATATTCTATAGGAACCCATAACAGATATGTAGTGATGTAGGATCTATACAGAACCATAGTTCAGGAAGGGGATCTTTTTCACCGTATCAGTTAAGGGGGTGGAGTTATATTGGTCGTGGTAGTAGAGGAAGTGGATGTTGAGCTTTAGGGAAATTTCAACCAAATCAAAAGAGTGTTTCATCACAAGGAACTCAAACTACATCACATGGAAAAGGGGAAGGATAGTTAAATTACACTTAGCCTACACTTGTGGATAGTAATTTTAAACCATTAATAGTGAGAGGTACTAATCTTGTAGATTCTACATCAGCTAGTTCCTTATTTTATATTGGGGACTCTCATTAATTTATTTCTACACAACATGTGAATGGTTTGAGTCTAGAAGTGTATTTCATGAGTGGGTGTTGAAAATTGATACTCCTTTGGGAGTATAGTGGAGAGACATATTCTTATGAAAAGGGTGCTCACTCGGGATTGGGGAGTATCATTTTCTAATGGATCTTGATATTCTTGGTATTTTAGGATATGATATAATATTGGGAATGGATTGGTTCATAGGATAACAAGACCAAATTGATTTATAATAGATCATAGTAACTTTTAAATCTCTTGTGGGTGACAACTATATAAACAGTGGAAAGTGGAACATCAAGGCGGGTCGTGCAGATCCAGTTCACCCGAAACTGGGGGTGTTTACCACCCAGGTTTCAAGTATGTTTATGGATGATGGATGTGTGAAGAATGATGTATTTCCAGCAGTAGTAGATCTTTTTGAGGATGTGTTTCATGAAGACATATTAGGTCTTCCACCTAAGAAAGATGTGGAATTTACAATTGAGCTCATGTCTAGGGTTGAACCAGTGTCTATTCCACCGTACAGAATGGAACTGAAAGATCTTCAAGAGATTAATAATAGACATGAAGATTTATAAGGTAAGGGTTTTATCCATCCTAGAACATTTCATTGGGTTTCTTCAATCTTTTTCCAAAGAAGTCTAAAACGACTCTGCTCGTTTGTGTTGATTACTAAAATTTGAACTAGATGACTGTAATAAACAAATATACCCTTCTAATTATCAATGATTTTTTGACCAATTTAGGGGATCTAGTATTTTCCCCAAGATTAAATTGATGTTAGGATATCATCACTTGAGAGTTCGGCATTCTGATATACAGAGTAACACTTTTAAAAGAAGGTATGGCCTTTATGAGTTCATTATAAGGCTATTTGGGTGGAAAAATACACCAATAGTGCTTATGGGCTTAATGAATAGAATCTTATATCTGTACCATTATTAGTTTGTGGTGTTGCTCAGGGATAACATCTTCGTGAACTACAAGACTCTTGATGATCATGACCAACATCTTGACATCTTTCTAAGTAAACTGAGAGAGAATCGTTTATACAACAAGATACATAACTTCCACTTTTGGATTCATTGATAATTCTTCTTGGGTCACATAATCTAAAAGTAATATGTGTCATTGGAACCAAATAAGATTTAGGTAGTTCTATATTATGAGAATCCTATGAATGTCTTTTATATCTATATCTTTCTGGTGTTAGAAGTATATTATCAGAGGTTTGTATAGGCCTTTTCCTTATTGGATGTACCACTCTATTGCTTGAACAAGAAGGTGATATAGTTTCAATTGATATAATAATTATATAATTCCTTCCAAGATCTATAGAATCATTTTACATCTACACCAATATTGATCCAATATAAGTTAGGTGAGGAGTATATGGTGTTTTGTGATGATTTTGGGATCAAACATAGAGTAGTGTTGATAAGAGGTGATAGAGTTCTGTCTTTTGAGTCTCAGTATTTGAGGCCAAATGAATGGAACTACCCTATACATGACCTTAAGTTAGCTATAGTTGTTTATGATTTAAAGTGTTGGTGCCATTATCTATTGGGAGAAAAGTTTATTGTGTATAAAAATCACATGATCTTGAGGTATATCTATTCACATTAAGATCTGAATTTCTGGAATCATAGGTGGGATAAATATATGGAGTCATTTTGTCAGAGATAGACTATATAAATGGAAAGGGTTTTTTTGATGATTTAAAAAAAGGAAACTCAAGCTCAGGTATTATATTCTAAAAGTGATGAGTGGAATATGATGACCTTACTTGCTGAGATGTAAGTTATAGTTTAAAAGTGTTAAGAGTAGAAGAATCTTGTAATAGTTTAAGTGAATTATAAACTCTTGAGGAAGATAATAGATCAGAAGTATAAGGATATATAATTTTTACATTTTATTGAAATCATTGATGGTGTGGAGTCACCATCATTTTGGACCATTGATTAGGATGAGATCATATATGTTAGGTAACTGGTTATTATGCCTAATAGTATGTGTAAATATTTTATGCATTGATTTTATTCATCAAATTTGTTGGTACATCCAGGTGTGAACAAAATGTACTCTAAACAATGACGATAGTTCTGGTGGCTGAACATTTGGAAAGAGATAGTAGCATTTGTGACACCATGCTACACCTGTCAATAGGTGAAGGAAAACTATCAATGACCTGGTGGTTTTCTACATTCATTGACCATTCATGAATTGATGTGGGATGCCATTACTATGGATTTTGTTGTGGATATCCCAAATAAACCTAGGAATAATAATGTTATTTGGGGGATTGGGGTCCATTTGAAAAAGGTATCAAATATATTTCCAATACGGAAGAATTTCTCAATGTAGAAGCTGGGATATTTGTATGTTCAAGAAATTTTCCATCTACATGGGGTGCCACAAAGTATTGTTTCATAGCATTAATATTTTTTTACTTCAGTCTTCTGGAAGGTCTTACAAAAGTATCTTCGTATACAATTTTTTTTTGAGTATGTATTTCCACTCACAAATAGTTGGGCAGTCAGAGTGTACTATACAGTTTCTTAAGGATATGCTGCGAGTGTGTGTTCTTAATGTTGGTCGGTCTTGGGAGAAACAGCTTGATTTAGTGTAATTCTCCTATAATAATATTTATCATGTGAGGATACAGATGTAAACATATGAGAAACTTTATGGTAGCCCATGAAGATCACCTCTAGAATGGATGGAGGCATGTGAGTCAAAGTTGTTGGGACCAAGTCTTGTTCAGGTGAAGTTGGAGAAGGTTCAATGTATATGGAAGCATATGGTTGTGGCTCAGAGTAGACAGAAGCTGTATGTTGATTGAATTTTAAGACCCATAGGGTTTACATAGGATGGTCGTGCATTTCTCTAGGTGTCACCTATATTGTTTCACCATGGAATAGATAGGCATGACATGATAATTCCCAGGTTCATTTGATAGTTTTGGATTGTGGAGAGAATCTGGACAGTGGTATATCGGATGGAACTTCCATAGTGATACAACACTTTTCATGACATTTTCTATGTGACAAAACAATAGTGGTATCACATTGACCATTATAATATGATCAATGTGGATGATGTTGTTCTTGAGACTGATTACTTCTTTGATTAGCATCCAATATGTGTGTTAGAATTCCTGATAAATTGTTTCGGGGAAAGACTGTGTTGATAGTTCAAGTATTGGGTAAATATGGGTGTGTTCACGAGAAAACATGGGAGAAAGAAGTGGATATGTGGGGTTAGTGACCTGATATTTTTACCAGGGATTCATAGATATTCTTTGGAGTATAACTTGAGGACAAGCTGTTATAAGGTAGAGAGATTGTAAGATTATTTTATTTTTTCAGGTATGTCCCTTTTGAGTTTTATCCTTTGTTCTATGTTTGGAAAATGTTTGATTTTGGTTTGGAAGGCTTTGGAGGTGGAAAAATCGTTTTTGAAAGATCTTTTTGGGATACAACACTATTTGAAGAAAATTTACACCTCGTGTAATGATATTACATGTTGTTTAATAGTTTAATCGAAATAAAATTTCCTTAGGTGACGGTTTTTTCATCGTAAACCATTAAAAACAATTATATGATGTGTAATATAATTACACACCATGTAATTCTCAATGAAGGATATTAAAAAGTTGTGTGTGGTTTATTTTTTTTATTATTCCTTCATGTAGCATTCCTCCACCGACCTTAGGTCGACACTTTATAGTTTTGCAGTGACTTCTTCATCTCTGATCATTGAATATCGGTGCTAGATACCTAGTAATCCATTTTTCTTTGGTTCCCTTTTATTCCACATTACTCAGATGAAGTGGTGGAACCTTTGATAGTTGTGAGTTTGGGGGTTTATCTTGATCCTATGTTTTGGCCAAGATATCTTCTATCATTATTTATTTGATTGCCTTACACCAAATGGGTTTCTTTTTTGAAGATTGTTCTTTATAAATTTTTAGGTAATTGGTTAATTATTCAAATCCCAAACACATTATTTCTATTACATGTATGTAATTAAATTTTTTTTGGATGATGAGAAATTGAGTTTCAAAATTTGAATTAATAAATTTCATAGGTTAATCAACTAAGGAATTGTGAAATTGAGGATAATGAGATTGTGGGTATTGATTAATTAATTGTTTAATTAATTACGGGATATTATTGTGATTAGCGAATTTATTTAATTGATTGATTAATTTTTAAATAAATTTTTTGGAATGGATGTAATAAACTAATTATTGAATTGATTGAAGGGGTTGGCCTGATTAATCAATTGTTGAATTAATTAATGGAATTGATGTAATTAATTAATTTTTAAATTGATTAGAGGGATTTATGTGATTAATTAATTGTTGAATTAATTAATAGCATTGATGAAATAAATTAATTGGTGGATTAATTAAAGGGATTGTAATGATTAATTAATTGTTGAATTAATTAATGGAATTGTTGTGATAAATTAATTATTTAATTAATTAATGGATTGCTGTGATTATGACATTATTGAAAATGATTAATTAATTGATGAATTATTACAGTGATATTGTGACAAATATGAAATTGTTATATTATAATATATTTGATAAATGTGTGTGGGGTTGGGACTAAGGCTCCTAATACCCATATGTGTTAAATATGTGTGGGATAGGGAATGAGGCTCCAAATTTACATATTTTTTAAATATATGTGGGATATGTATTGAGGCTCCAAATACAAATATGAGATACTGAGTATGGGATAGGGGCCCAGGATCTAAATACCCATGTGAAACTGAGTTGTGGGACAGGGACCCAGGCTCCAAATACCTATAGGGTATGAGACATGATGTTCTTTGCCTATGAGTTGGAAGTGTATTATGGTTCTAATTGTCTTTGAGGTGAAATGAGATGATGAGTGTGTCATAAACTGTCCCCCAGGGCCTGTGTAGGGACAACCCCAATCCCACCTCTAGGAGGCCAGGGGCTAGCGACTAGTGTCAAAGGGGTAAACCTAGAAGTGGGAGGCATTTTATTGAGTACCTGTACACACACACTCCCAACCACATCCCAACACACTGAAAAAGGGGGAAACAATTATACTACTAAAACAAGGCTGAGTGAAAGTGCAACTGAAAGTAAGTGGGCCAGAATACAAACCCAACAATGAACTAAAAATAGTCTGTACGAAAAAGGAAACTCTGATGGAAATCTATAGAAAACCCCACCTGGTCAAGAGAGTAGTGAAGCTACTGGAAGCCGAGGTTGTATGTCATGTTCACCCAGTCCAACTGGGCCCCGCCTAGTTATAGGACACCAACTCCACTTTCATAGTGTCTGTCAGTCCCATCTCCTTAAGCACCCTTATCAAAACGTTGGTTGTCTACACCAGACACAACACGTGTGAGCAAATCCCAAGCAGGGGTGAGTAACATAGTACTCAGTAGGGTCCCCAAAAAAGGAAAGATCACAGTAAAATTCCTCAAAGTAAAGAAAGAAACACAAGATAGCTTACACCTACTATATTCTTGGGTATTAATAATACCATCATCATTTACATCGTCAAACACCTCATCTGCTGAAGAACTCTTCCTCTAGTGATTAAAGTGGGCCTACCAACTCATGAAGAATTTCTTCCCACTAACCTTGGACTATTAGGTAAACCTCTCCATCATGTATTGTGGGCATAAAAATTTATAGAGAGGTGATTCCCACTAGTTGTGATCTACTGAGTTACTTCTCCTCATTGTGTATTGTGGTCCTACAATGTCACAAAGAATTTATTCCCACCATGGGCCTGAAAAGTCATAGAGAAGTGCTTCCCATTTGGCCCAAAGTCACCAGTCTCTAGGTCTCAGCCATCCGCAGGGTTTTGTACGTAGTACCCTTGGTCAAACCACTCCTCAAACCCTTTTTTCACATCTAAAATTCCACTAAAGTCACCATTGATCATTTCAAAAGATACTCCTCATCTAGTGGGTCCCAACACCACAAATTGCTCATCGATCGAACCCATAGTTTACAAGATACAGACATTTTAGTAACCAGGGGACCGGTTGTGCTGGGACCCAATCTGACCCGGTCAGACCAACCCGACCAACCCAGACTGGGGGTACCACATACCCTAGTTCATTTAGATGGACTCAATCCGACCTAGTGTGGGTCGAGGTCAGTTTGGTCTGGCCTGGCCACTGGGTCGGGCCCAATAGGCCTCGCTAGACATGGCCTGGCTGGCCGAGGTTCCAGCCTGTCGAGTCACCCGACAACCCAATCTAGTCCAGCCCAAACCGAAGGGGGTGCGAGTCCGGCCTACCAATGCGGTTTCCATCCTGCAAGGGCTCAGGTCTGGCCCACTGTTCGGTGGGACCAGACCGGCCATGCGGTGCTGCCGGTGGTTCTCACCAGTTAGGACATAGCATGGCTACTGCATCTAGCTCCCCCTTTTACCTCGCAGGTGCGTGGCCCTTCCACCAGTCGTGGTCAATAGACTGCGGCTTCACCATCCATCTGGATGGCCTGAACGCATGTCATCCCTCTATGCATCACCCCACTTAGCGTTGCATCCTCCAGCTTGTTGTAGTGGCTGACGAGCCACGGCTTCTCAGTCAACACAGCCCACCAATGTGGGCAGCCTCCTCCTCGCGGCTGGCGAGGCCAACCACCGCCGGCACCAGCATGTCGGTAGGGTGTTTAGTGGGCCACCAGACACGCTCTAGTGGTCCATTCTTCAATCCATTCATGTTTTTGGCATGTGGGGAGAACCTTATTCATCGTAAGGATCCCAACCCTTCCTTGCTATCATTATGAGGGTATTTCCACCAAGAATTCACATGTAAAGGTGCTCGTGCCTTGTTTGGGTCTTCCTAGGGACTCTGCGTTAGAGGTTGAAAGATGGGGGAGGTTTCAGGAGTTTTCTTTCAATAATTCCTAGCTAAGATTTGGACCCTAAATAAAATATCCTTGAGAATAAATCACCCTCCTTCATAATGCACAAATCGCATGTTAATTCGTGTTCATCATTTTTATAAAAGGAAGGGGAAGAACATAAAATGAAAAACCCCTACCTCTTATGACGTCTGATGCTACGTCATTTTTCCTCGAGGGATTAAGATGTCGAAGTAGCTTCCCGGATATGATCTTCTAAAGGCGTCAAAGATGATGAAGTTCTACTGGCGTTCATTTTTCTTCACTGGGGTGGAAATCCTTCATAGGTTCTCTAGAGAATCCTCCAAATTTTTAATCCTTATTTCCCCAGCGTGTTTCACTATAAATATGAGCACGTCACAGCATTCCCATTATGATGTGATATCACATTGTTCTACTGTTTTTTTTAAGAAACAATGTCAATGTTATGTGTCATTAAAGTATCGTTAAACTGTGAGTTAACAAGCCATTAATGAGCCTCGTTAATGTGCATCATCACTGCTCTTTCTCTGGCCTCCAGCATCGTCATCCGCCACTCAACTATGAGAATGAAAATAAAATATTTTTTAAAATTATTTTATTATTTTTCTCGAAAAGTCTGAAAAATAGATTTTCTGCTCTTTCCTTGCTAGCAAAAGCTAAGTCATTTCTAGGTGAATCTCGGTATTCTTGAATTCAATTTCTCCATAATATTTTTAATCTGAGCACCAATTCAAATGATAATAAATCTCCCTTGTATGTTTACTCAATGTACCTTAAAAAAAGTTCAAAATTCTATTCTGGGCTCTCTGGACCTTGGAATCATGTGTCTTCGAATTTCATGGTCTCAAAATAATTTCATATAAATGAAAAATAAATACATGGAAATTCTGAGATGTTACATTCTCCTCACCTTAGGGATTTACTTCCTCTAACTCCAAAACAACAAATGAACAAAAATATAGTGGTGCTGAGAATAAAGCTTAGCCTCCTACTCCCATGTTCTCTCTTGAAGATTCTCGTGCTGCCATCAGACGTGCACCAGAGGAATGAAACCCCCACATAAGACCCACTCCTTTTGATCCTCTATCTTCACCTGGAACTCCACAAACATCACCCCATCGTCAAAGTCCAGCTCGCCCTAGTCGATGAAGTGTTATGGGTCATGCATGTACCACCTCAACAACGACACATGGAAAACATCATGCACCCAGTACATTTGTGGGGGGGAGCTGGGTGGTACGCCACCTTTCCAACTCTGCTCAGGATATGAAATGGTTGGATGAACCTCAGAGATATCTTGTCACCCTAGACAAATCCCTACAATCCTCATCAGGGTGAGACCCGAAGAAGCACATGATCTCTATCCTCTAACTCAAAGGGTCTTTGTCTCCTGTCGGCATAAGGATTTTTCTTACTCGGTGTAGTCCTTATCTTCTTCTGGATGATTGGAAACTTCTCGGTGGTAGCCTGTACCAACTTTGGACCCATGAGTGTCAACTCCCCTGGGTCTGTCCAGTATATGGGTGATCTGCAGGGTCGCCCATACAAGGACTCAAATGGTTCCATGACAATGGTGGAGTGATATCTATTTTTGAATGAAAACTACACTAGTGGTAGGTGGTCCTCCCAACTATGAGAAAAGTCAAGGATGCAAGTAAAAAACATGTCCTCCAACGTCTGTATTTTTTGATCCGTCTGACCATCTTTATGGTGATGAAAAGATGTGCTCAAACGCAGCTGTGTCCCAAAAGCCTCTTGTAATCCCTTCCACAACTAGGATGTACAACGAGTATCATGTTCTGAGAAGATCGTCGAAGGAACCCCGTGAAGTCACACTATCTCATGGATGTAGAGGCCTCCCAATCCCTCTATTAGTCTATGCTCCTGGATAGGTAGTAAGTGAGCCGATTTGGTGAGTCATTCAATGGTAACCCAAATAGATTCATGACCTCTAGACTTACGTGGTAACCTCGTTACGAATTCCATCGAGATACTGTCCCATTTCCACTCTGGTACCTCAAGTGGCTGAGACAAGCCTGCTGGAACCCGGTGCTCAACCTCCACTTACTGACAAGTGAGGCATCGTGAAATGAACTTAGCCACTTCTTTCTTTATTCATGGCCACTAGTACTTACATTGGAGGCCCTGGTACATCTTTTCCACATTATGATTTACCGTAAGAGTGGACGTATGGAACTCCCTCAACACCTCCTCTCAAATCGTCATTGGAACTATGGTGTGCCCTCTAAAAAGGATGATGTGCTTAACACCTATCGAAAATTCATCAGGAACCCATCATAGGGATATATGAGCACATTTGGCCTCATAGTCAACATCCCCCAATTGTGTCTCTCTGACTCAATGTAAGAGTGGGGGAGTAAAAGTCATCGACTGGAGGTAAGCAGCTTCACAATCATCCACAAAGGATATCTTCATTGCGTCTAACTATTCAATAACCTCACTCAGTAGCTGCATCCCAATCCTACTGCCGAACATGTCTTCCACCACATTCCCCTTTCCAAGAGTATAGACTATCTCAAAATCATATTCATGTAGGAACTCTTGCCATTGTTGATGTATCAAGTTTAGTTCCTTCTAGGATAAGATATACCTAAGGCTCTTTTGGTCAGAGTAAACGGTGAACTACTCACCCATCAAGTAGTGCTGCCACATATTCAAGGCTATGACCAATACTTCTAACTCTAGGTCATGAGTCATGTAGTACCAATCATGTTGTCTCAACTGTTGTGATCTGTAGGTGATCACCATCCGCTCATGCAATAGGACACAACAGAGTGACATCCCTAATGCGTCGTAGTAAATTACATACCTAATTCCCTCATCTTGTAGTCTCAAAATGGGGGCACTAGTTATTCTCCGCCTCAGCTCCCGGAAACTCTGCTGGAATTTCTCCATCCACATGAAGGGTTGTCCCTTCAATTACAATTCCGATAAGGGTGCTTCTACCCTAGAAAATTCAAGAATGAACCCTTGATAGTAATTGGCCGACCCCAAGAAGCTCTACACCTCAATCACACTCCAGGGTGGAACCCAAGCAAGAACCACCTCTACCTTCACTGGATCAATGGAAACTCCACCCTCTGAGCTGATGTGTCTTAGGAAATGGACCTCCTGAATCCAAAACTAAATCCTTGAGAACTTACTATAATGTTGGTTCTGTTGAAGTGTATCCAGGACAATCTGCAAGTGCACAACGTTCTCCTCCTCCAACGATGAGTACACTAATATGTCATCAATGAAGACCATGACGAACCGGTCAAGGTAGGGCTAGAATATTCTGTTCATGAGTCCATGAACACTGCTTGAGAATTGGTCACACCGAAAGGAATTTACAGAAACTCATAGTGGACATAGCGACACATGAAGGGTGTCTTCATTACATCCTCATCATGTACGTAAAGCTGGTGATAGCCTAATTTTAGGCCTATCATTGAGAACAAATTTTCTCCTTTCAGATGGTCGAAGAGGTCATCAATTCATTGCAGTGGGTAGTAGTTCTTCATGGTTTCTTGATTTAGGTGCTATAAGTCTACGCACAACCTCCAACTCAAATCTGCCTTCGTGGGAAAAAGCATCGGGGCTACCCATAGTGAAACGTTGGGAATTATCAAACCCTTCTACAGTAAGTCCTCTAGTTGTACCCTCAGCTCGAGAAGCTCTGTGGTATCCATTCGATATGCTAGTGTGGATATCAGTTTCTTACAAGGGTATATGTTGATAAAGGATTCTACCTCTCTAGGAGGAGGTAGCCTTGGAACCTCATCATAAAAAACATCCTTGTACTCATCCACCAATATTTGGAAGCATGGACTCCTCTTCTTCACTACACTGAGGGTGAGACTAGCCAACTAGTGAGTGATCAGTTGAACCCTCCTCTGAGAGAGTCCATTCTGTGCTGTAAGGGTTTCCTTTTCACCGTTGAAGGAAAAACTTGTTCCATCTCCATGGACACACTACATTGTATGCCTAAAACATTCAATCTGATCATGGATTATGGATAACCATTTTATAACCAGGATGACGTCGTAATCCCTCTACACTGTTACTAGGAGATCGCAGTCAAAGCTCTCACCTCCTAGTGTAAGCTCACACTGACGACACCAGTGTATAATCGTCGAATCCCCTCCCATAGGAGTCTCTAGATGTAAGGATCGATCAAACAACTCCACCAAATTCTTTGAGATCTGAACGAGATCCACGGAACTGATGGAGTGACTAGCACATGTGTCGATAAGTACTACAACAAGGGTAAAGAAGACACAGATCACACCTCGAATCATCTCTGGAGAACCATGGTCATAAGCCTCTACTTCCTGAAGCTGATCTCACCCTTATACACTAACTCCATGAGGATGGGGTGGAACACTTGGGGGTGGTGGTGGTAACACCTCAAACTGTCGCCCGCCACCTCCTACTTGGCTAGCTCCCCTTCCACATCTTCCACCCTATAGACCTCCTCACTCAAACCATTGTCGCTACCTCAGCATCCCTTCGATCGTCTGATGGTCATCTATACAGTGGTTTTAGCTGTTATGTGCCATGTTTCTGTGCCCTCCACACGAGTAGAAAATCATGGCCCCCTCATAACTTACATTGGTCTGGGAGCCTCACACTGCTAACCCTGAGTCCTGGGGTTAGCCTCTGAAAGACCTGGCCCGCTTGGGCCCATGCATCGATTGTCTACTGACTGCCAAAGACTCCACCACCTGGGCCTACTAGAGGACCTATCTCTTTGCACCTGCTCTTACAAGAATTTCTCTATCATAAGGTCTCTCTCTGTCACCCCAACAAAGGTAGGGATGCTGAGGGACACCACTAAATCCCTAATCATCTTCTTGATTCCCTGTTCAAAGGCTCATTCCCTGAAAAAAAGGGTCTCGCACTAGATCTATGGAGTTGTGGGAAAGCTCTGTTAACTTTGTCGAGTACTCAGTTACCATCATGATGTCCTACTGTAGATGAAGCATCCCCTAGATGCAAACAAAGCGCAAGGTTGTGGGGAAAATCTCCTCCCAGAAAAGCCTCTCAAATTCCACCCAAGTGAGGGTTGCCTCATCATGATTCTGGATGCTCAAACTCCACCATCTACCTACGGAGCCCTGCAAAAGGCTCGCTACCAAGATCTCTATCTGGTTAGGTGGTGTCCTCACTAAGTGGAAGACCCACATCACAGCCTTCAGTCAGTCCTCAATGACCTGAGGATTCATCTCTCTCTTGTACCTGGGAGGTCTATGTCTTTGAATCTCATGTATGGCACTAAGACTAAGAACATCCTCTAACGGAACCGCTGGCAGTAGATGATGACCATAGGGTGGTGGTAGAATTGGTGCACCACCCGGTGTGGCCATCTCTAGAACTGGTCCATGAACAGGAACCTCATTGATAGGAAGGCTGTCCTCACGACCTCGTATCAGGATCTTGTTTGGTCGTCCACATGGAGTCATCATAAGATATATCAAGATGTACCATGGTTAGAAGGTCATACCTGGTGAGCTGACGCTTTTTTTAAAATAAAATGACACTTATTCAACTATTGTTTTCATTTATTGATCCGAAAATAGAATTCAAGGTCCTGGTGTATGGATACATTGGTCGTCGCACCAACACTGGACTCCCCAAATCTGAAAGTCAGAATCGCAACACTTAACACTATTTCCCCAAAACAAAACACAGACACTCAGTATTTCAGGGGGAACTGACCACGCTTTCATATCACTTTTTCACAACCCATCCCCCGGGTCCCATTCTATGACTACCCCCAGCCCGCCTCACGAAAGCCAGGGGCTGGTGACTGGCAACGAAGGCATCAACCTACATGTGGGATGCAATTGCCTGAGTACCTGTAGGCAAACACATTCCCACCACATCCCAACACACTTTAAAGGGGGAAAACAAGTATACAACAAAACCAAGGCTGTGTTTGTGTAAAATTGAATGTAAGTATGATAGAATAAAACCCCAACAAGGAACAAAAAACAAAAAGTACAAAAAGGAAACTCTGATGGTCATCCGTAGAAAAATCCACCTGATTGTGAGAGTAGTGAAGCTACTGTAAGTCAAAGTAGTATGTCATGTCTTCCTAGTCCTACTGGGCCCTGCCTGGTTCTAGGCCACCAAGAACACTGTTGTAGTTTCTATCTGTCTTGTCTCCCTAAGAACCCCTGTTTAAACTATAGTCGTCTACACCAGACACAACACATGTCAGTGAAGCCTGTGAAGGGGTGAGTAACACAGTACTCAATAGCGACCCCAAAACAAAGGAATGTCCACACAACAATTCTTCAAAGTAAAGCACGAAACACAACACATTTCACACCAGGTATATTCTAGGGTAGTTACAGGAGCATCTTCAGTCACATCGTAGAACACCTCAGATTCTAAAGACCTCCTCATCCAGTAAGTACAGTGGGTCTTCCAAGTCACGAAGAAGAGCTTCCCACTAAATTTGGATAGCTTAGGTACACCTCCCCATCGTGTACTGTGGGCCTTCAAACTCATAGAGAGGTTCTTTTCACTAGTCGTTACTGACTTAGGTACTTTCCCTCATCTCATACTATGGGCCTGCAAAGTCATAGAAAATTTCCTCCCACCATGGACCTGCAAAGTCACAGAGGTGTGCTTCCCACTGGGCCAAAATTCGGCTATCTCCATGTCTCATCCAGTCACAGGGTTCTGCATGTAGAACGATTGGGAGAACTACTCCTTGAGCCATTCATCGCATCTCAAATTCCAATAAAGTCACTATAGAGAATTCCAAAAGATATTACTCTTTGAGTGGGTACCAACACCACAACCCTCTCATTAGTCAGACGGGCGGTTTGCAAGATACAGGTGTTTTAGTAACCAGGGGGTCGGTTGTGTTGGGGCTCGGTCCAACCTGATCAATCCATCCTAACCAACCTAGCCCAGGGGTTCCACATGACTTGGCTCGTTTAGATGGACTCAAAACCAACCTGGTGTGGGACTTGGTCAGTCTGGTCCAGCCTGGCCCATGGGCCATGCCCAATAGGCCTCGCTGGACCTGGCCCAGTTGGCCTAGGGTCTAGCCCGCTAGGTCACCCGGTGAATCGGTCAAGTCCGGCCCGACCCAAAGGCAGAATAGGTCTGTCCAACCAGTGCAGGTCTGGACCGCTGGGTGCGGGTCTGGCCCACTGGTGGGGGTCCTGCCCGCTGGTGCAATTTTGGCCCGCTGGGCTCGGGTTCGTCCCGCTGGGCAGCGGGACCAACCGCACGTTGCGACCGGTGGTTCCAACCAGCAGGGATGTGGCTTGGATTCCACGTCTATCTCCCCCATTGTCCCTACGGGTGTAGGGCCCTTCCAACAGCCACAGTCAATGGACCGTGGCTTTACCATCCATCCAGATGGCCCGGATATGAGTGGTCCCTCCACGCAGCACCCCTCCTGGCATTGCATCCTCCAGCGTGTCACCGTGGCTGATGTTCCATGGCTTCCTGCTCAATGCGGGGCACCTCCTCCTTGTGGCTAGTGAGGCCGAGGGGGTCACTGGATGCGCTTCGGTGGTCCGTTCTTTGAGACGTCTACATCTGTGGCCTCTGAGGAGAATCCTCTTCACCGTGAGGATCCATAACCTACCTTTTTGTCATTTCGATGGAATGGACACAAAGAACGCACATGCGGAGGATCTCGGGCCTTTTTCATGTCATCTTAGGGCCTCCACGTTATAGGTTTAAAGACGGGGGAGGTTTGGATAGTTTTCGTTCAATCATTCCACTGTGAGATTTGGACACCGAATAAAATAACCCCAAAAATAAATCACCCTCCCACAAAACGCATGAATCATAGATCAACATGTTTAGGGGTTGATATGTGTTCATTTTTAGAAAAGGATGGGGAAGAACATAAAATGAATAACCCCTACCTCTTATGACATCTGATGTCATGGTGTTTTTCCTCAAGGTATTAGTACGTCGACATCGTTTCTGGGATCTGATCTTCAAAACGAATCGAAGATGATGATGTTCTGCTACTGTTCGTCATTCTTCGATGGGGTATAATTCCATCAGAGGTTCTCCAAAGAATCCTCCAAAATTTTAATCCTTATTTCTCCAGCGCGTCAAACTATAAGTAGGAGCACGTCGCAATGTTCCCATTATGATGTGACGTCACGTAGTTATGCTGTTTTATTTAAGAAATAGAGTCACTGTTATATGTCATTAAAGCATCATTATAATGTGATTTAATGATCCATTAATGAGCCTCATTAATTCGCACCGCCGATGCCCTACAGTGTCACTATCCGCCACCCAACTGTGAGAAAGAAAACAAAATAATTATTTTTAATTATTTAACTGTTTTTTTTTTGAAATGTATGAAAAATAACTTTTCTGGTATGCCCTTGTCGGCCGAATTTAATTCATTTCTAGGTGAATCCCAATGTTCTAAATTAAACGGTTCCCTCAGATTTTTAATCTAAGCACCAGTTCAAAAGATATATAATCCCACTCACATGTTTACAAAACGTACCTTAAAAAAAGTTCAAAATTCTGGTTTATTCTCTCTGGACCTCAGAATCACGGGCCATCAAATTTCACGGTCTTGAAATAATTCCATATAAATGAAAAAAATACTCAGAAATTCTAAGATAATACCAAATGGTGACAATGGAATTTTAGTATATGATATTCTTTGGGGATAGTTTAGACTCCAGTATGGACAAAAGTAGATATTATGGTTCGCCTGTCTTAGGGAACACAGGTATTTTTGTGGTTAAATAAAGAGTAATTGTATAAATGTAAACTATTTAATTTATTGATTTTATTATATTATTTATAAAATTACATATAATTATATATAATGGGTAGTGTTTTAGATATAATTGGTGGTGTCTTAAATAGTTTTAATCACACCCTACTTAGGCTTCCTGAACAGTACCTGAATAGACTTCATGTTTGTAGTAAAAGATAATGGAAAAAGACCTTGTGTTAAATATGTGATTTGGGGTGGAGCATGGATGAGGGAACCATATGTGGTTTGTGACCTTCTTGTGATTTGATAGTGTCATTACTTTTGGTATTTGATTTTGACACATTGTATGTACTTTAACATGGCATGTCTTCTATTTGATTTTGATATTATATTTACAGTTTTGGTCATCTTATGAAATTGGTATTTTTTTCTTGTTATTATTATTTATTTCCATTGTTGATCTACTTTGATAAAGAGTTTATATTCTCCCCATGATTGATATTATACCCTCACTACTAGTCGGTAGCCTCTAGTGTTCGAGCAAGTGCGCTATAGGTTACGAATCTAACCGGATCGGGGCACCAGCGTGTGGTACCTCGGTCGGGATGGAACACCCACTAAGAACCTAGCTTCTAATACCACATTAAAATGAACCAAATTGGTATTCCCTCTATATCGACACTCGAACTAGTCTTCCTCAATTCACTAAGGGAATTCTAGATCCGCACACACCAGAAACCAATATTTGGTCATCATAGAACATACCTTCAGATGATTTTATAGTGAAAAAATAATAATAAATCAAAAATAAGAAAATAAAAAAACAAACAGCCATCATCAGATAAAAATAATGTAACATCAAAATAGGGTAAACAACTGATACATAAAAAATTGAACGTAATAAAAATAAATATACATAAAATAGGGGAAATTTTATTGTGAGATAAATAAAGAATAAAAATACTCAAATATAAGGTTTAACCCTAAACCATCTCCAATTAGCATCCATATGACCCACATTCACCATCCAAACATACATCTCCTTAAATGATCAAAAGAGGTGAAACAAAGTGGAATGAACATTGAACATTAAATATTGGCATGTACTAATAGTCCATTTTGTCACCCCAACCCACCAAATCTCTAACATTTCATTCACACTACATCCTAAAAATTATATTTTCAAATATAATATAAAAATATATATTTTTCATAAATATTTACCAAATTAAAAGTAGAAAATGAAAAGTTTTTGAAATATCTTTTTCTGTGTTTTTTATTAAATGAGAAAAATCTCCCAGAAAAAATTTCTCACTTGGATGAATCTCCTATGGAAAACCACAATTTTAAATCCCCATTTCAAAACCATTTAAATACCAACTTTTTAAATAATTTTCTAAATATTAAAAAGTGGTGTCTAATTTTTAAATATTTTCCAAAAATATCATTGTGAAAATCACATTTTTTATTTAAAATATAATTCCCTTTCAAACCCATTCTCCAAATAGTTTAAATGTGCATTGAAATCACACATTCTTTTATCGTTATATTAAAATCATTCAAAATCCCTTTTAAAACATTTTAATTATATATAACACAATGGTGGAAGAAATTCCACAGTCAGGAACTACTATGTCAAGTCACACAAAATGATAAAACAACAAAAATATAAGTTCAAAAAATCAAGAAGAAGAGGATAAAATTGATACATAAGAAAAATCCCCAAAAGGATTCTAAAAAGTTTCATTTTTTACATATATATCTAATGGGATCTAATAAATGTGTGCTATAATGATTTAGAATAAACCTTGTTATATAAATCACTAAATGTGGAAATCAAATTTATAATCTCAATATGTCCTCATTGGGCCCTCTCAACCCCTAATCAGTCTCTGTTGATCCCAACAAGGAAAATATAACTCCCTTCCTCCCATGAACTCACTCTATCTCAAGGGAAACATCTAAACTACGGTATCTATTGGTCATGGGGATACATTCATTAAAAACATCAATTATGGTCATGGAATCAACCAATTAATCAACCAAACCCATATTCTATTGTCTAAAATGAAACTTTAATAATGAATAGAATAATAAAATGGAAACATTGATCAAACAAAAATAATTTGAATATACAGATGTCTCAACTCCCGTGCCATAAGAAAAAAGAAACCATATTTATATCTAAACACAAGAATTATAAAATAATTATCCAATAATATACATCTACCCCATGAGATCACAATCCATCATAGGAATATAAGATTTTAATGGGGCACACACCTTTTAATGAAAACTCATTCATCATAAAATTTAAAATGGGATTTCCCTTTTAATAACAGGATTATAATTCTAGGCTAACTCACCATATATAAAATTCAAACCAATCAACTATTGAGATAAATTTTCTATATCAATAAATCTTTGAAACCAAAAAGGAACGCACACTTCCCTTTAAGATACCTCTAAAAACATTCAATGCATTAATGAATTTCAAAATAAAATTCATGTGGGATAACTCACCATTTAAAAAATAACTACACAAAGTTGTTCATTTAAAAAGATCTAGACACATAAAACCTTTGAAAGGTTTATAGAATTGGTGAAAAGGGTTAACATTCCCCTTTTATGATCAAAAAACATGTTTCAAATATTTTAAACACTACCAAATCACCCAAACACTTGGTTTGAAATATATTTAATTCAAAAAATGTCAAAAATCATTAATATAGTGATCGATACTTTTTTTTAAAAATAGAATCATTCATCAAAATACAATTACAAAATTTAACGAACACAAGGAATGGAATCACATCCCATCCCATGGTTTAAGATAACTAAATATCACCTTGGCCCCTCATGGGTCATATATATAATCTTAATTTAAATAAAAAAATATTCTCAAGCCATAAATAATATATATTTATGAATTAAAAATAAAATTTAAAGAAATTATTAGCTCATTTCAATAGTGATCATACTATATGTGGACTCATATGATGTTATAGAAATGCATATGCTAATACATTCCCTATACAATACATACATGAGAAAACTCCAATGATTTGGATCCACCAACACACTAAAAGCATTCGATATAGACATTTCTTTTCTTGAGTTAGAGAAAAATAAAGGGAAGGGATAAAATAGATTAGAAGAAGTTGTTTAGAGGGTCTTTCTAAGAGATAAAAGACATGAAATTAATATAGTAGGCCACCAAATGAATATATAAAGGAGGTATTTATCAATGGTGTTATGATTGGTCCTTTCGAATGAGAGGTTAAGTGAAATGAGGGATGGTGGTTTAATATTACTTAGAGAAATAGTAGAATTTACACTTCTAATGAAACTAGGTAGGATGCATGGTTTGACTACATGATTTACCAAACCATGCACCAACCATGTGCAAGCTAGTATATAGCCAAAATACACTCACACAATTTAATTGGAGACGTTACACAATAGGAAAATAGTGATCCATCCATTCCAATTGGAACACAAAAAAATATAAAGGCAATTTTCATTCTTATATTATAGTTTTACAAATCATATACAAGTTGTGAACTATAATCCACAATCACGATAGGTCTCATATAGTTTCTCTAAATATTCAAATGATTTCGATGTAAGCGATGCACTTCCCATGTAACTGAAAAAATTCCAGTTAAAAACACAACAAATAAGGGTTACCTGGACACACATAAGTTTAGATGATTGGTTTCTGAAAAATTGTATTCCATAACTTTTTATAGAAGGGAAAATTAAAATATCTATGTTTCTAGGTGAAACTCCCCTGAAACAAAAAAAATACCTCTAAACTGTTAAAATAATATTAAATTAAACACCACAATAACAAGTTTGGTTTCCCAGAAATCATAAAAATGTATAGTGTATATGTATATTAGATTCTCTTGACACATGTGTGGATTCCCCTCTAAATATTATCACATAGAAAAACTAAACAGAGGAAACATGACCCTAGATGATAGTTCAAGAAGAAAAATAATAAGTAAATGAATTATCAATAATCTCAATTCAGTTATAAGGAAAAAATTTCATTTAGTGATGGATCAAAACAAAATATTTTATACATTATTAAATAGTGCGAACATTGTTTTTTAATCTCTTTCAAAGAAAATTAATGTAATTTTTTTGACTTCAATGGGAATTTTTTTAGGATATTTTATTTTAATAATGTTTATACCATCAATTTGAAATATTATTTCTTCTCAAAATGTTAATTGTTTTACCATTCTAAATTCTGATTCTTGTCTATGTAATAGATTACTTGAGCGCTCTAGCACACACCACACACTCATTATTCTCAAATAACATCAAGTACTAAAAGATTTAAAATAATTAACTTAAATGGAAATGTATCTTTTGAACCTTGCAAATTTGTTATGAAAACAAAACCACATTTTAAACCTAAATAAGAAATATGATACTCTAGATCCCTTTCTCATAATTAAATTTATATTTTTCAAAAAACTAATGTAATAAGTATCGAGGGTAAATCATAGTCCATGTGAATGTTTCTGATTAAAAAATATTAGCTTGGGTTATTTTCCTATAATTAAAAAAGAGGCTTGTAATGCCTTTATATAATTTAATAAGAAGGGTGATATTTAAAAAGTGAATAAGATAATTTCTATTCAAAGTTTTCATGAAGGATAGTATGATAATGAAGTGATTGATGAGCTTTGATCTTTTTAGAGTTATAATCATACTTATTCTTCTCCTAGAACACCTTAACAAAATGAAGTTGTCAAAAAAAATAATCGAATACATATGTAAATAAAATGACAGTTATTGAATGATATCAAACACCCTCAATAATTTTGGTATCAAATATTCAACACCATTTTTATCATTAAACATGTCCTAATAAGACTCTTATTCAAATATAACCCTAATGAACAATGGGAAAATTAAATTCATAAATTATTCATTTCAATGTGTTTAAATGTTACTGTTATATTTGTAACACTAGAGACATATTAAGGATATTCGATCCAATATATTATGAAGGAATTATTAATCAATAATTTAATGATATTAAACAATACCGAGCAATCAAAAAAATAAATATTATTGAATAATCCATTCATATTAAATTTGATTAAAATATTCCTAAAAATTCATTCCAATTTGAAGATGTTGTATACAACCAGGAACCTCTTCCATTGAATGGTCCACCTTCTCTGAAAATAGCTATCAATGTTGAATCTCAATTTAGTAAATTACCTAAATACTTTAAAAAATACAAATTTAATCCCTTGGATAATATTATTTTAGATCTACTAGATGGTACTAATATTCACTATTCTTTTATAAATGATCTTTAATAAAGTTTATTTATTTATTGTTGAACCAATAAACTATAATAATGACATTAATGACGAAAATTCAATTTGTTTATGGAATAAGTGCTCAAACAATTAAAATTGAATAATTTTATACTTTTTTTGTAAGACCAAAGGATCATCCTGCTATTCATATAAGATGGGTTTTAGAAGTAAATGTTATGATCAAGATAACATCACATGTAATAAATTTATACGCATATCAAAAATATATAATCAAGTTAAAGAAATTGATTGCATTGAAACCTCGACACCCATTTATCATCCGGAATCCATTATAATATTTTTGGAATTATATTCCCATATAAATTTAAAACTTTTTCATATAGATATTATTACTTCCTTTTTAAATCATTTTTCTCTTCTAAAAATTCTATTTTGGAAAAGTGACCTAATTTTGAAAATCTAAAGGTTCTAAATTCTATATTTATTTGAACCAAAGAATTATATGGTTCAAAATATTTCTTTTAATATTTGTATGAATGGTTGACCAATATTGTTTTTAAAAATGACTTTATAATAAGAAAATTGGATTCAACATTATTTCTAAAACATTGTTCAAATGATCTATTAATCATTCATATATATACTCGTGGAGTTTTTTTACGTTTTCTAAAAAAAATAAAATAGAATAGGTTAAAAAATTAAATATACGCAACAAAGGTGGCATTGTCGATGCCACCATTGGGTTTATGCGCAAATAGAACATCGGTGATGTTGTCTTCCCTCCCCTACGCCGACGTTGGCCCAGATTAATGATATGGAAAAGGCGGTGGGATGCTGCCTTTTTCCTCTGGGTAAGGCGAAAGGTGGCACCACCGATGCCACCTTTGGCCTCATTCATAGGTTAAAGGTGGCATCAATGATGCCACATTTTCATCAAATCCATATAAAAGGGAGCCCCCCTTATCCTCACTTGATTTTCTCCTCATATATCCTAAATTTACAGCGTATCTCTATAAAAAAATTCATTTTCTATATAGTTTTTTGTAAAACATAATTTTTTGGTATTTTTATTTATTTAATTTAATGTTTTTTATTTATTTAATTGAATTCCTTTTAGTTGTAAATATATCATTTTCTAAGTAGTTTAGTTAGTTATAAATATTTTTTTTATTGGGTTATGTAATTATTTATTTATAGTTTGAAATCATTATTATTAGTAGTATAGATTAAGTATATATTAATTATATATTAACATAGGATTGAGTATTGAGAAATTTTGGTAGCATAAATTTTATGTTTTTATCTAAGAAATCAAATATTTGTCTCGATACAAACTAATGGATGTGGCTCTCGCACAGATGTACCTAGGAGTGAAAACTCTGACAAGGAGTTTTGGGCTTGACCTGAGGTATCCTGGTACTCGACAACGGGCCTTCCTGCACTCCTGGTTTGACACTCCTGGGGAATATGCATAAGATGATTCATATTTACTTTATAAACTACTAAAATATCTATGAAAATAAAAATAAAATTAGTATAATTGTCAAATATAAAATGAAAATTATGATGTTATATAATTAAATACAGAAAAAAGAATTAATGAATGAAATTTATTATTAGTAATTAAATATGTTATGTATTAAGTAGTTTAATTATTTATATATTGTTTAGAAATACTATTTATTATTAGTAATGAATAATTATTTATTAAATAATGATAACATAGGATTAAAAGTTAATACATACGATTAGTTAATTGTAATTAAATAATGAATATAATATGATTAATGATTAAAGAATAAATAATTAAATAAAAACTTAATAATGATTAACTAGTGATTAATGAATGATTTATTAGTTAAAAAAATTATGATAAGTAATTAAATATGATATGTATAAAGTAGTTTAATTAGTTATATATAGTTTAGAAATAATACTTATTATTAGTAATGGTAAATTATAGATTAATTAATGATAACATAGTATTGAAAATGAATACATATGATTAGTTAATTGTAATAAAAAAATCAATATAATATGATTAATTATTAATGAACAAATAATTAAAGAACAGGTTAATAATTATTAACTAAAGATTAATGAATGATTAATTAGTTAAAAAAATTATTATCAGTAATTAAAGATGTTATGTATTATGTAGTTTAATTAGTTATATATATTTTACAAAATTACATTTATTGGTCATTGGTTCCATTAAACACATTCTCTCAAATCCATTAAGAAATGGAATTACAATACAAACCTTATATAGTACATTATTCTTACAAAGAAAATTTCATTAATAAAATTATTTCACAACATATTTCTTGGATCAAAATACACAATAATATTAATCATTCCCCTTCAAAAGTATCAATAAAATATTCTTTACATTAGTGTCTTGGATTCTTCTAAGATATATTACCTTAAATCATGTATCAATGTTTTTAATTCCATAATTATCATATGTGGGGAAATTCTTAAATGTTTTTTTTACCATTATCTATTATTTTCTCTTCTTTCCTCTTTTATCTTTATTTCATTCAATAGCAAAATACATAGAGAATTATATTTATTTTTCTAAAAATAACTTCATAAAACAATGTGAATAAACATGGCATGTCTTTCATTCTACAAGTCATAAAATTATGTTTACCATAACATTATATTTACATTTTTCACTTATGACTCATATCATTTGTTTATATGCCAATGGATGATACCATACTACTCACTCGGAAGCATACCCATATTTCCCAAGTCATGTTAGAGGGTGGTGTGGATCAATTGATCAGGGTTCATTGAGCACACCATTTTTATCACAGGGAGCCTCTACATGCCATTAGACCATACATGCACCATGATGGCTTCTACGGACTTGCTGTATTAGATTTCACATTTGTAGACTATCACCTACTTGCTGCCCTTGTTGAGAGGTGGAGACCAGAGATACACACATTCCACCTACCTGAGTG
Organism: Viscum album; assembly: GCA_963277665.1. Classification (NCBI taxonomy): domain Eukaryota; kingdom Viridiplantae; phylum Streptophyta; class Magnoliopsida; order Santalales; family Viscaceae; genus Viscum; species Viscum album. The sequence goes on along the minus strand of OY728119.1, from coordinate 810,270,171 downwards.
AGAGATGATCATTACCCTCCAGGATGTGGTATTTCTTCTTGGTCTTCCTATCCAGGGGAGACCCATTATTGGACTCAATCATGTATCTTAGACAGACCTTTATCAGCGCTTGTTAGGTGTTGACATTTTCTCCAACCGTAGGGATAAATATAGAGCATCCATATATATGCCTTGGTTGGAGGAGCATATTATACATTTAAACAATGACGATGATGAGCATACTATCATTTGTTATGCTCGTGCATATATATTACAGCTCATTTGCAGGACCATGTGTACTGATCACTCAAGGATGCACAGTAACATGATGTATCTACCCCTATTAGAGGACTTTGATCGGGTCAGGACGTATAACTAGGGATCATCCAACTTGGCATACATGTATAGAGCATTATGAAAGATATCCTGTTGGGACCACACTGGTCTTGGGGGATGCATCATCCTTATTCAGATATGGGCATGGGAGTGCATCCCCGCATTCTTCCCTAAGATTGATGGTCTACCGATCGATATAGAGGTAATGCATGACGCTCTGCATGGACGTTGTTATGATCAGTAATTTCTATCGTGTCTAATGCTACTATGAGTTATTGACTTTAATTTATCATTAGTTGTCATTGTTGATGATATATTATACAGGTGGTGTTAACGACACAATTTCATCGCGGTTTTGAGATAGAATTTGGGCATATATCTTCTCTAGTTGGACTATCAATTACCTGATCAGGTATATATATACAATCTATCATTGTCTCAAAAATTTAATAATAGAATCAATTTTGGTTTTTAGTTAGGTCCTTTTTTTACAAAGTCATAGGTCATTTTTGATTTCATGGGTTCGATAGAGGAGTATTATATAATAGTTTCCATCATACTACACTGTTGGTCTTGAGGATGCTATGGATGTAGTGCTCCTAATTCACTTCCATATTATTGATTGGAAGCATCATTACAGAATCATGTGCCAGTTTTTCTGTACTCATCAGATTCCATTACCGTCGAGGCAGATAGAGGATCTTAATGGGATGAAGTTGATAGGGAGGAAGGATGAGGACTGGCCACGAGTACATGTCTGCATTATCAACTACTGGGACAGATGTGCATAGTTTTGTATTTAGGGTTTTCCTATGAATCGATTCTCTCTTAAGAAGTATGTTGAGTATGATCCATGGTATATACTGAAGTCAATACAGTATCTTACCTGACATGGTATAGAGATTCATAGGATGGTAAGTCAATAAATTTCCATTAGTTTGTATATGGAATTATTTTCTAATTCATTTTGAATCTCTTTACAGGGAAGTAACACAACGCAGCTTGTTCGCATGAGTGGTGAAGAGGAGGAGGACGTCTTTAGCTAGGAAGTTGTCCATGTTAGAGCGCTAGAGGTGACAGCATCTTTTCATATTCTTTCAAAGATCATCTTCGAGAGTGTGTCCGGGAGAGAGGAGGTTCCTCCCCCAGAGGAACATCCTATAGCTGTTACTGGTGCTGGGGAGCCATAACCACGGAGACGTAGACAACATCGTGTTACACATGAGGTCTCAACTATTCCACAGGCAGAGGGCATCCATGTAATAATATGGGATCATCCATTTCAGGATGTATCCCAGGTGTTATGGGATCCATCTTTCCTGACATGATATCTTCATTTCTATCCATCTTGGGGTCCAGATCCATCACAGCCTTGGGGTCCAAATCTATCATAACCTTGGGGTCTAGATCCATCGCAGCATTGGGTTCCGGATCCATCACAGTGTTGGGGAATAACTCTTTCGTAGGCTTGGTTCCCCACTGTGATGATGGAATGTCCTTCAACCACCCTTGTGGGAGAAGGATCTGGAGGACAGTACAAGATGTAGTTGAAAGATCCTCCCACTAATACATATATAGAGGATGTGTCAGTAGACATTCCAGTTCCTAAGCATTAGCCCTCTCCCGGTCATTAGAATCCACTATGCACTCGACACGGACATCCGATTCACAGACCCCCATGTGGGACACAATCTTCTCTCCACAGATATGGACATTAATTATACATGTTCATTTAAATGTTTTATGTCTACTGAAATGAAAATAATATTATTAATATTAGCCCTTATTATATGTTAATCTAGTATTTTAGTTTTAATTTATATTTTAGGAACATTTTATATTTGACAGCTTTCAACGTCAGCTACTTGAAACATAGAAATAAATATTAAATTTCAAGTAAATAAAAATAAAATATTAATAAATTTACAGTATAAATACAATGTAAATAAAATTTAAAATATATCCTAATCATTTAAAAATTTGTTGAAGATAAGATTTTCATAAATAAAATAAATAAAAGATAATGAAAGGAATGTTAGAAAAGTAACTCAGAAGTGAGAGTGAAAAAAATGAATGTTGAGGAGGATCCTAATCCACCTACTTGACTTTCAAATCCTATAAAATATAAACTATAATACCCATATTAATAAAAATTAAAAATTCAACTAATTTTTTTATTCGAAATAAATGCTTAAAATATCAATCATATCGGTCTTATATTTTATATTATATAGGATAGAAAAGACATGTACTTGAAACATTTTTAAGTTTCAAGTAGGTGGATTCGAAAGCTTATAAATTATTTTTCATCAACATTTTTTATAACTTTTTTTATTTTCAACTACTTATTATATGTTTAATCAATGTTTAAAATTTCATTCATATCGGTATTATAGTTTATATTGTATAGGATAGCAAAGTCACGTACTTGAAATATATTTATGTTTCAAGTGAGTGGATTAGAAATCATATAAATTATTTTTCATCAAAAGTTTTTAAGAAATTATTTTTATTATTGACTACTTGTTTTAATTTTAATCAATATTTAAAATTTTATTCATATCGGTCTTATAGTTTATATTATATAAGCTAACAAAGGCACGTACTTGAAACATTTTTAAGTTTCATGTAGGTGGATTCAAAAGCTTAAAAATTATTTTTCATCATCAATATTTAAGAAATTATTTTTATTTTCAACTAATTATTATATTTTTAACCAATGTTTAAAATTTCATTCATATAGGCCTTATAGTGTATATTATATAGGCTAGAAAAATCATCTACCTGGAACATTTTTAAGTTTCAAGTAAGTGGATTAGAAATCTAATAAATTATTTTTTATCAACATTTTTAAGAAATTATTTTTATTTTAGACTACTTGTTATATGGTTAATCAATGTTTAAAACTTCATTCATATTGGCCTTATAGTTTATATTATACAGTCTAGAAAAGTCACATACTTGAAACATTTTTAAGTTTCAAGTAGGTGGATTAGAAAGCATATAAATTATTTTTTATCAAAAAAATTTAAGAAATTATTTTTATTTTCGACTACATAATGTATGTTTAATAAATGTTTAAAATTTCATTCATATCGGTCTTATATTTTGTATTTTATAGGTTAGAAAAGTCATGTACTTGAAAGAAAGATAAATTTTGTTGAAACATTATTTTATATATATATATATAACCATGATAGCATAATAATAAAACATTGGAATTTTAAATATATAAAAATAATTATTAAAATAAAAAAAAGTTATTGTTTTAGGGAAAATGTGGCATCTCCCATGCCTCAACTAAGGTGTATTTTTTTAAAAACATAACCTTGGCCATTTAAAAATATCAGAAAGCGTATAAAAAAATTTATACTTGTGACATTATTTTTTTATCCAAAATTAAGATCCTTAAAAATATTTTTCAAACCCTATGAGAAAAAAATAAAAAAAAATACTAATATTGGAGAGTTAAAATGAATTTTTGGTTTTCAAATAGATCAAAATGAGGGTAAAACTTTTCTAAGATAATGATAATAAACTTCCAAATAATTTTACATCGATTATTCCTTGGAAACTATCACACTAGTGAATTTTTCTCATAAAAACACTTAATAAAGTTAGAAAATATGTTGTATAACAAACCATTTCTACCATACACTTCATTTCATGATTTATATATCAATATTTATATAATATAATCCCATGAAATAAATACTCCTAGTGTCTTGGTGTAAATAGATACAAAAAAAAATCTTATAATAGGAATACAATGACATTATATAAATATACATAATATGAACATAAATTAAACATATCTTCTAATGATTTACATGATAACCAGGAGGTGTACATAATAATCAGATGAGAAATAAAGAAAATTAAGGGAATATTAAAATCATAACATGAAGTAAAGTACATGTGAGTCTGAGGAGAAATATGGTGACATAACAAGGTCATTATTAAGGAAAATGAGAAATTTCTTTCATAATATCACTTCATGTTAAATAAAAATTAATTTTATATCATTATAATCCATCAATGAACCATAACTATTTAGTGAATTTTCAAACATATATACCTAAAAAATCAGTACATTATGTAATGACTTCATCTCCCACTAACATAATCACAATTATAACCCTTTGTAGATATACTCTAATTAAAACCTTTCATCAAATCATTGGGAAAATGAATCATAAAAAAGGGTAATATTAGATTATTATTAAGGGTAAAATAGGTATATGTCAATAAATAATAATTTTTTTAGTAATAACATGAGTATAAGTGTATGATAACATGATATTGACATTTAAAAATCACACCCAACAATTTACAATTCATAATCATGAGTCATGGTATAATAATCATCAATTCATGAGAAAAGAATTATTAAGGAATAAAAAAAAATAATCCATGGGATAATAACATTGTAATAAGATAATAGTATAAATTATTGTTATAAATTATAGAATAATAACAATTGCATAAATATTATTCCTAGGCTGCCCACTAAGATATTCATCATATTTTGGCATGGTCTAACCACCCATGTACTAGCTTTAGTCTTGTGATAACAACCCATATATCCTAATTGGGATTGGGATGAACTTTAATATAACCTTTGATCAAATAAAACATTAATCCTTACCCTATTAATTGGAGGGATATTACAAAATCACCCATCACAAAGTCTTAAAAAATTCTTATGTTTTCTATAGAATCATGAAAACATTTATCATTTTATCCTAAATTAACCCATGGAATTGAAAATAGGTTTAGTTAATATTAATTCAAAATAATATTGAATAATTTTGATATTGAATGAAGTTATGATCTATAGATCATATCCCATTTTAATCATGTGTAACATTAATGCACTTTCTTGTGGAAAAAAATAATTTTTACAAATCATGCAATATTTCTAGAGGAAAATACCATTTTCATTTTAAAATCAATTATTTATACTATTAATATTTATATAATATTATGAAAAACATTTTTATTGAAAGAAAACATTTATATTTTTTTGGAGCTTCAATGCATATAGTATTCATGAAGTGGGTAAATCCATTAGTGTGGTATATGTTCGAACAATGATTTTATTCACACCTTTGATAAAACGATACTCTTCTGGAAGGAGAGAAAAAGATTGATTTTAAACCATTTTATAGAAATTAAAATATGGGTGAAATGGAATTTAATAAATCATTTGAGAATCATTAAAAAATTTCTTGAAAATATTTAATTCAAAATATTGACATGGAATAAAAATATTATCAACTGAATAAAGAAATAATATAGATATTCCTTAAAAAATATTTCAAACAGTTGAGTACATTGATAGAGTAAAATTAAAAGAAAAAAATTATTATGTATAAATATATATAGGAAGATATATAATTTATTGTTTTTGAGAAATATAATATATAATTTAATTATCATAAATTTATGTATAAATAATCTCATTAAAAAGTTAGATTGTAACATAAAACTCTTACCCCAAGTTCGACTTTCTCTGTATCCCCTCTAAAATAATCATCAAAATGTATTATATTTATATAATATAACCATATTAAAACTTATAATATGATGTATGGTTTACTTATAACTTCTTATCAGATTTATAAAAATCACATTTCTAGGTGATAATTATTTCATTTTTCATGTATGTTTGGATTTAGATAGCTTTCTCCTTCCATATTAATCATGGTTATATCATAATAATAATTTAATTCATGAAACAAATATCATATATATTTGTTTTAAACAAATTTTTAACCATCCATTAAATGTTTAGAAAATAAATGTATTATAGAGTTCATGGAGACTCAATTTTGTGTATACACAAGACCACTATTTTCATTTTCTAACAAAAAGAAGGAAAGAAACAATAATAATATTTTTTTTATTTCATAAACATTATTGTGTGATAAATTTAAAATATATTTATAAAAAACATCATTATATTTATCAATGTGATGTGGTTATTGAAAATTAATCATATCGCTATGTGGAGGTAGTAGTCCACACGTACACAAGAGTGATTCTTTCATAAATGATTTAATAGAAAAGTCATTGAAATGGTTTTTAAATCATAATAAAAACACTTAAATAAATTTATTATTTTTTATTAATGATTATATTATTGATAAAAAAGTTTTAGAGAAGGGTTAATGACAAATAAAATTGAAAGATTTTGGTTAAGATTTATACGTCTTCTTTGAAAGACCTCCTTTGATTTACACCATAATCCCTAAATTATTATTCTTATGAGGAGACCGTGGGACCTTTTATGATGATATATAATCGATTAAATTTTTGGGGAAGTTATTTTTTGAGATATATGGATTAAATTTCATGAATAAAAGAAGAGAGAAGGTGTACTTTTAAATGTGTGGGAGAGTACATACATAGAATTACCTAAAATTTTAAAATAGTATAACATAAATATTTTGTGTAAGTGTCAAAAATAGACATTTATTATATTTTAGGATAATATATGGTATTATTGTCCTCAAAATATAGGAATTAGACTTTTTTATTTCTAATTAATACCCTTATATAATAGTTTAACACTTCAGTGAACTTGTTTTATCCTTTATAGTGGTACCAAATCCTTACAATTTTAATTATTCAAATTGAACAAAAATGAAAGTGGAATAATTTATTAATATCTAAGTTATGATTAAAAATATGAAATATAAATTATTAATTACAATTTATCTATGGGTAAATAAATAATTATTAAATAAACACACAACGCACAATGAATCCCCATTTTACAAAAAATGTAATTTTCAACATCAAACCGAATTAACATTAATTACATTACCAGTAAAAAAATAAAATAAATTTTAAAACATTTTATTGAATACATAATTTATACATTTCATTAACATAGATAATCTATAAATAATTATTAAATTTACTATGATATAATAACAATATGTACATAAAAACAATTTTAAGAAACATATCATTATTTATATTGAAATGATTTTATATTAATTAATAAAATTTGGATAACTAATATATGGATGATTATTCATACATTAATAATAAACTTTATTGAATTTCATTTTTTTATTGATAAATATATTTTTTCATAGAAAAATTTATAACACCTAGAATAGTGTATTTATTCATAAACATTAGTCTTTTAAGCTGAAGATGATGAAGTGTGGGTTGGTTTTAATGTATAGGTACAAGGTGATCTAATGAAAATATAGTGTTTTAGAAACAAACTAGCATTAAAAAATTCTCTCTACAAAAGTAAAATTATTTTTTATGCATTTTTTTCTGTTCGGAGACCCACCAGGCATGCCGAGTCTGATCTTCTCCTCCAACGTATTAGGGGATGGAGTGGAATTATTGGATCATCCATGAATTAAGATTTGAAGTACTAGTGGAAACATTGTCCTTTCCATCCACCGGGTTCTATTTTTTATATAAATTTCCCCAATTAGGATCATGAGGCTCAAGATTGTGGGATTCCCATAGTTTGAGATCCTCGGATCATTTAAAGTGTTATTCCCAAACCTGTCTAATAGAAGTAAAATTCATATAAGTATCATAATTATTATATAGAAGATTTATTTATCTAATATTATTAACATTTGGTTCCTCTAAAACCATGATTTTATAATTAAAAGTCTTATATAAAGAAGAGTGTAAAATACCATCAAGAATATCCACATTATAAAGAAACACCCCAAATCATCTTGAAACACTAAATAGAGAAGGTACCAAAGTGATTTTTGTTGATGTAATTGAGCATGAAGAATAAATAATTTATCCCTACCCTGGTAGGATTACTTTTAGAAGAGGTGACTTGGCCATCCTTCATGACATGGAATTCCCATGTTCTTGATTTCCCACACTATACATTAGTTTCTTGATTCGATTCTTGAAGTAATCCCTATCATCAACCATACAATCTATAATAGAATTGATATTGGAAAAAAGTCATCTAGTATGTTTGGATTATTTAACAGGATCCTTAATATTCTTAGACCCATTTTCTAGTTGTTTGACCACTATAAATCTCATAGGAAACCTTGGAATGAGTTTTTGATCCAAACACATATTCCTTTTGGGCACCATATAATGGTCTACATCATTCCAACATGAGGTATTTTAAAATCCCCTTAATCACCTATCATATCCAATGGAGTGACTATTCATTTTTAGGTATTAAGAAACTTAGAATCATTTTAGTATGCATCAATTATCTTAGTAGTAGAGGGGATAACCAGCCCAACATTCCTCTAGACTATGTGTCCATTCATGTTATCTAGGTGATCAATAGTTGGCCCATCAAGGGATTTATTTCCCTTATTATTATTTTAAATCATGAAGATAAATCTTCCATTTTTTATGAATCAAGATAATCATCATCATAAAAGGATAATTGGACAACATGTCCTACCTCTTGGTTGGAATGCGAATGAACATCATCAAGGAAAATATCTTGGTGAGGCTCGATATCAACATATTAATGGATTTATTCGTTTTCCCTACCATAATAATTAATAGTCTTGTTAGATTACATTTTTAGGAAAATATTAATTTCATGCTTGAATTTACAATGTTCAACACACTTCCCACACTTACTTCAGTTTTTGAAATTGTACTCCTTACCTTTCACAATAACAAAAGAATGTGATATTGTACCAACATTTCCAAAATTGGTCTACTAAGAATCCACATCCCTACCCCACTAGAAAGAAGGATCCTCCAATTTTGTCTTGGTTTTTCTGGGGTCATCCATGTGACCATGTTTTTTAAAAAAATAGATAAAAACATATTCTAGTGAAATTTTATAGGAACATTCCCAATACATTTGCAGTTCATACAAAGAGTGTTATCTCCATCATAATCAATTGAAAATTCAAGTGTGAATTGAGAAGAAAATAGAATAATAGTCTAAATCATAGGGGAATAAATTTAAACCTCAACCAATATTCTAGATAAGTTTTGAAAACATTTGTTTTTTATCTCTCTTTCAAAAAAGATAGGAACACCAATGTAATAAGAAAAAATCCTATAAAATCTAAGAATGATAGAAGAACCATATAAGACTAAGAATTTGGATAGAAATTTTTGTAATTGGGTTATATGTCAATAATGGAGCCAATAAAGGATCCCAATCATGTATTTTCATGAATATATTTTTAATAGAGACAATACCAAAACCCAAATCTTTGACATTGGATTATTTTGAAATAAAAACAATGTAGAAATACACCATACTGATTGAGGTGATATTCCAACCTAAAAATCCCCATAATAATATAATCCTCTTCTTCAAGCCTTTTTGGTTCTAGTTATTCTCCCATTACATGATGATAAGCCTTATGATAATTGAAAAAATATATTCCTCAATATTTTTTAGAACAAACTTTGAGATATCTTTTAAAAATTATAGATCACCCTTTTGAGTAATCAGATTGTTTGGGATAATATTATTATCCATAATATTATATTAGATGTGTTCCTAACCCTCATAGATGGAGAATTGAAATATATTATAATAGTGTGAATAATGTTCAAACGGTCCTTTTTCTTCATTGAACATTGGATCCACTTCTTTCATATCCAGAATCGAAAGTATTATCACATTGATAGTATCACACCTCTTTGTCAGACCGATTGAGACTTCATTTGGATCGATGAACCCACCCTATATTTAAGGATTTTCCTATCCAGGGATCTAATCTCCATTTTCATCAAGAGAGATAAACACTTGTATCATTGTAATCAGGTAATATTGGACTTTTAATCAATAAATTATTTTATTATCAATTTAATGACTATTTCACATACATTAATTAATACATTTTTATTTTGGAAAAAATTCTATACATATTTCATAATATGGAAAATATTATTCATAAATTCCAATACAATGGATTTTTTATAAAGGTATGATATAGAACATGTTCATTTAGACTAGAGGTTCTGTGTAATAAAAGCTATCAAGTACATTGAGTTTATTTCAAATGAAATAAGATATAAAATATTGGCGTGTCACATTCCACCCCCATAAAAACAAAATTTTAAATAAAAATTACATTACTCTAATACAATTAAATGAAGATATTTATAGTTTATAATGTTCTAAAGTTCCCATATATCTTCCTTGAATTTTAATTATATCTAAATAACATTAACCAGGTGAGTAGCCTTGTATCATAGAAATTTACCTCTATGATCCATGATTTATACTAGTTATTCATCATTGGAAATATCACACTCTAGTGTTACAACCCTAAATATTTTTACATGTAATGAATTAGTTATATATTTACTAAAAATTGATTCATGGAACACATCATGAACTAGAGAGAGGTTTGATCTGATATCTATATAATAAGATATTGTCCCAAATCGGTCTAGAATCTTGAAGGGACCATTATACCTCAGGCTCAACTTTAGTTTATTTTTACATCTCATAACGTTATTCCATTTATAAATTTATAAGAACAAATGCAAAAAAACATTAAATTATAGATCTATCAAGTGATTTTTTAATGCTATGAAAATTTAATTCAAATGAATAATAAGATCAATATCTTTCTTAACATGCAACATCAAGTGTTAAATGAATTGGGATATATTTTAAAAATATTATTATTTAAATTTTACTATTATAACATTTCCATTGATTTGGATGCTATATATATGATTATCCTTATGATAATATATATATATACATATATATATATAGTTTCCTTAATCAACATAAACTTATTGATTAATTATTTGGAAATGACAACTCATTTTTTTCAATAGTACTTTTATGCATTAAAATATGATTTTTATACCAAAAATAATTTTTAATTATATTTTGTTTGTGGAAGTTATAATTAATTTTTTCCACTTTTGAAAAATTTATGTTTGTAAATTAAAATCTATTTTTAACATCATATCAAAATTTAAATTGGGAGTAATTTTAGTATTTTTCATAAAGGAATTATATTCCACTGAATAATTATAGAAACCCATCTTTCAAATAATATCATTTATTTTAATAAAAAAATGTATTTTAAAAGTTCCATTATATTTTCTTGTATTAAAGGTAAATAATATCCATTTTGTTTCTCATAATCATAATACCTCTATTTTAATTAAGAATATTCATTCTTTGTATATATGATAATTTTAATGCATAACATTATTCTTTATAAAAAAGGTTTTTGGATTTGTTTTACACATTTATATTAAAAATTATTTATAACACTTATAGAGATTTAATCTTGAAAAATAAAATATTTGGAATGAATAATATTAAATATTTTATATAAGACACTTTTATTAGTATTCATTTTGAATAGTAACTAAGATATATAATTTTAAAATAGATTCGGATAAAACGGGTAAAACCAGGTTAATAAAATGAGATAAGGAATCAAAATCAGCTAAACATTTAACTTAATTTTATTTTTTTGGGATAAATTCAAAAAATCCAATAAAAATTGTACTTTAGGGAATTTTTTGGTCTTTTTTATATTGACTTGTATATTTATTTATGTAAAGAAAACTCTAAAATTCCAGTCTCTTGACTTTAATAACTCAAAATTTTCTATATAAGGATAAAAGAGGGTATTTTTTGTTATAAATATTAATTGTAATGCTTAATTAGTTTTTTTATTATAGTAATGTTTTAATTTGTTTGTGAACAAAATAATTACCTTAAATTCCTACACAACGTTGACATAGTTCCCATGCATGTAGTTGAAAAATCATAGTAAATATGTAAAAAACTTTAAAAAATATTTTACTAATGAGTTATAGTTATACACAAATTTAGGGATTTATAAATCACATTAGAGTTTTTTTTAATTAATTTTTTCTAATATATTTTTTATGTTGATTCCTTTATAGTGAATTTAAATAAATAATGTAAAAATTTATATTTATGATTTTTTACAAAAAATAATAATTTATTAAATTATTTGAAAATTGTAAAAATATTGAAATTGTTCAAGTTGGATAATATATTCTATGATATTTCAACCTATTTCCATTAAAGATAAATGTTTTACCATGTATTTAATATTATAACACATTAATATTGACATTGCTTTAACTATAGTTCATATTAAACATTGTTAATAAAGAGGTTCATCAAAAAGATTAAAAAAATAATATTTGAACCTATCTAAATATTATTGTATGATTATATTAGAAATATATTCCACTTATATTATTATAAATTTTATTTTGGAACCATTATATTATGAATGTCACATTATTAACTATTAATTTTGTGAAAAATTAAATGGGTGCATGTCCCATCACATTTGAAAGGAAACTCCTTCTCTCTTGTATTTTCAAATTATTGATCAACCATAATGAAAAGGATCGAAATAAATTATCTCATAAAATTACCAAGACATTAATTAGAAGTTATTTTATACTTATAATACCATTCTATGTTTCCTTAATAACGGATGTGGATGATGTCAACAGAAAAAGGTAATCATCTTTACCGACTCCTTCACATTTATTTCTTCTTCTACTTCATCGAAATATATTATACCCAACCAAAAATATCCACTATAGTACCATAAATAAAAATATATGTTATTATTAATATGGTAAAACCTTTTCACATCACTTTTTAATCCTATAAAAATATAAAACATCACTCGGGTGTATATATGACTTATCATCTCTATGTGGCAGTGAAGTTCATTTTTCATCACCATTTTACTTGGATGGTTATAAATATAGAAAAAATAAATATATATGATATTTATGAAATAATTATTCTTCTACGATTATAATATCATATCGAATTTTTTTACATTTTAATCTTTTGTAAAATTATAACGATGCTCGTTTGAATATGTGGATTTCCACCTCTATGAATCTATCTGATCCATTTTTTGTTTTTTATTTACATGGACGGAAATAAGAATTGATTTTTTGAATATATATGACATGTATGATACAATAATTATTCTTTAAAATTTAATTGTTATTATTATTTTCTTTTTCTATCTGTTAAAAACTCATAACAGTGTCTATGCATACGTATAACTTACCATCTCCATTAACAGCGTAATTAATTTTTATACCTCAACGTTTTTTGGATGACTCTATATAAAAATACATATAATATTATATTTATTTTCATATTAACATAATTTATATGATGGAGTCATGATCAATGTACCAGGATTGGAACTACCAAACATAAATTCTAATGAAAAATGAAACATTTAACACTCTAAAATGAAGATTGTCATATGGAAATATTAATAAATTGGTATTGAAATGTTATAATTGGATACTATATGTTAATAAAATTTTAAAAATGAATCTTTTATATATGGTAAATAAATTTAAAGTTATTATACAATATTTAGAGCGCATTCCATGCAATTCAAACTTTATATAAGGGATTTTCGTCTCACTTTTATTTTTGTGAGACACATTCCATATTCAAAAGTTGGTTTTTTGTATAGTTTATATAATTACCGTTATTGTATTTTTTGAATATTATAATGAAAATTATATGGACTTATATATCTCTATATGTTTATCTCTTTCATTAGGTTTTAATTTGACAGTTACCAACATTGTAAAGGATTTTTGTTTCAATCCCATTTTAATATGGATTATTAATTCTTGAATTTCGATTGAGGAATTATTTGATACTTATATAATAAATCCTAATATTTTTTTATGCTTCGGTTATTAATGTAATTTTCATGTAATAGTACCATTTTACACTCCTTGTTACCTAAAATTATTAGAAAAATATTTCTAATAAAAATATTATTTATTTACTCTTTAGGTGGGAATGGTTTTTTCTTCAATGTCAAGGTTATCTAAATTGTTTATTTAGAATATTTTGGGGTATTAGACAAAAAATTTTAAAATTAATTATTACCCATGTATAAAATTTTATAATTTTTTTACAAATAATATTCTTTTCTTTTTCTAAACGACATACACTTACCGAAGCTGTGAAAAGAATATTTTTTTAACAATTAGGATATGAATAGAATTTCTCATCGCCATGACTACTCAAAGATTTAATGACTCATTTACATTTTTCCAAGGTTTTATTTAATGAAAATGTTTTCCAAAATACTATTTAAATATGTTAATATTAAATATTTGATTTTGAAATGAAAATGAAATTTTACACATGAAATATTTCAATGATCTTTTAATTGAATTTTTTTCTTTGGAAACATTCTTTGATGATAATTATTTTTTACCATAGATATAGTATAAATATATCATATTTATTATTTCTCAAGATGGATTATTATTATGATAATAATATTTTTATAAAACTATTTTATTTACCATTTTTTAGGATGTGATAAATTTATAAATGTTTTTCAAAAACTGTTTTTCTACATGAGTTGTGATATGATGATGTGATGAAAATTTTATAATCTTTTGGTAAACATATGTTTGGTTTTGTAATATGATGGGTGGAACTTATATTATATGGTCTTATAATTAATTAGTTCGGGTTCTACATACCATGATATAATTATTGGATGTGAATTTATGTGCTCAATCTTATATGGGATATAAGTAAGGATGCCTGATCCTCTATGGGAAGTCGGTGGCGATATCTAGTTCACTATAGGAAATAGGTGGTGATGCCTAGATAGTTATGATATGATAAATAGTTTTTTATGCTTGATATAATATTATATGATGGTCTTGGTTGTCAAACATCACATATGGAATAGTTTATATACCTATGATGGAGAAAAAAATTAGTACATTATTATGATTTGATCTTATGTTTTATAATAGAGTTATGATTATTTCTCACTATAATGAATCTTGTATTTTGAAATGATAATGTTTTATTCCATGAAACATGATTTTTATCCATGATATATTTGGAATGAATATTGTATTTTATGATCAAGAACTCGTTCCCTTATTCTTATCTTATGCTTTCTTATGATCATCACTTGATATCTCCCATGTCTATCATTACCTAGTATCTGAGATCACCCTTTATTATGCATACTTTCATCAGGTTGGGAAGAATGGTTTTATTTAAGGTTTTTAATGAAGGGTATAAAATGAGAATAAATTTATGAGAGATCATGAAGAATGTTCCGAAATATTTTTTTATATATCAAGTCTCCAAAGACACCGTTATCATTCTAAAAAGGATGTTATTGTTATATATTGAATATTCAACTAAAAATATTTAATATTTATGTATGAACTATTTGGTTATATATATTTAAAATCAATGAAAGTATAAGTAAATGTTTTCAGATTGATATTAGAGAACATTAGTGAAAACCATGGGGGAAAGCCCATATATAGGGTAACATCCATATTTTGGGTAAGATAAGGATTATACTGATTTCCTAACAATACATCATGTTCTAGAAAATAAATATGGATATTATTTTGGTACGTATGAACATATAGATAATAATTAAAAAAGGTTTGGTTTATGTATGGATCTTCCATCATTCTGGTGCACGGTGATTATTCCCTTACTGTACAACTCATTTGACACAACCAAGGGATATTCTTGGGATAATTCATATTTTATTTATGAATCATTATAAAGTATTTGAATAAATGATGATGTTGGGTTTATTTATATTAAAATAAAGTGGTATATATTTAAAATAATGGGTCATGATTTAGACATGGTATTATTTGTTTTTCATTATTTTATTATTCGATGATATTATTATGATTTATCATACTTTAATGTTTGGTTTTAGTCAATAACTTCAACATGAAGGATTCGTGTTAATGAAAAATGTGACTGAAAATGGAATGATTTTACTCATGAGAAACTAAATGAAATGGGATATGGAAAGTGATATTTTATGACTATACCTAATTTTATATCTCCTTATATGATAAACAATCTCATATTGGGTGAGTTTCCATATAGACCTGAGAGGATAAAATGAATCTTTATGAAGACCGTAGAGGGGAAAACATTAATTTTCCAACATGTCAAATATCTAGGGAAAATACTCATGGTAATGTATCAGATGTATTATAAGATGTTTTATGTTTGGAATCAATTATATTGAAGCCAATTGGAAAGTAAAAAATAATGATTTTCATGGAAAGATTGATGTTCATCCTATGGTGCCATTTCATTTTAATGGACCTATGTTTGGGGAACATGGTAACTATCTGAGTCCATTCCCCAATGCAAGAGTACACTCTAAGTGTTTGGAAGGACCAATAATATGATAGACATTGAAGTGAAAGGATTAAATTGTTTATAGGATTCATTAATTATGTTGAAGAAGTTTTATAAAAATGTTATTTATATTCTAAGAATGATTATACTTATATGGATTGTTTGAAATTATTTTTTCATTAATAATTAGAGAACAAATTTAGAGATTAGGGTTATTTTTTGGGAGACGCGTTATTGAGAGAAAAATAACCCTTAGTACGTGTTTGATGTCAAGGTAATAATTTCATATTTAGATAAATACTATATTGACAATGATAATGTAAATGGGAATGTATTTGTGTCATTTAAATAGGTCGGTAAATTGTTTATAAATGGATATTATTAATATTTAATGAATTTTTCTTCTTTTTTGGATTTATTTGATATAATATTTAACGTTAATTTCAGGATGAATTTTGGTCTTCATATAATTTTTCTTATTATTCTGATTATTTTGGTAAATGATTGGAATTTTTTAGAAGAATATATGATCATGGTATTGACATGTTGGTTTTGGGACATTATGAGAGACATAATGTTGTGTGGGGATAAATGTTAATGTTGAACTTGAAACAAAATATGTGGTCAAATATTTCAGTTTTATTGTTTTAAGTTTGCTCGAACATAGTTTTGAGGATTCTTAAGGTTAAAAATTATTGGAATGGATTATGCATAACTTTTGGGGTTACAGTTGAGTTTTTAGTGATTAATTTATTCTTTCATCAAGAAAATATTTTTCCACGTGTGAAAAGTTGTATTAACCATTCCATATTTAATTATAACTAGAGATATAAGGAATTACTTATCACTAATTTATAAATCATACGATCCATTAAATGTTAATTTTAGTTCTTCGAGAATGAAAATTTCATCATGAATATTCATTTATTGGATTAAGATATGTAGTGAAAATTAATCGAAGTACAACCAAAATTTTAAATTTTGTTCTTATGAAAAGGAAATAAATTAAGAATATTTTTCATCATTCTCTATATTGATAGAAAAATAATTTATTAATTTTTCGAAATAGATATTGAAATAAAAATGATATACTTTTATCTCCATTTATGATGAACCAATGATCTTTTCAACAATCATAGATTTATGGTTTTTTTGTCTTCAAATTTATCATAATGATGTTTTTTTATCAATATTTATTAATAATTGAAATATAATTTCTCATGTATGTATTATTTTTACTATATCACCAATGGTATCCTTATTTGGGAATAATATTATCTATTATTTCAGGTAACAATTTATTTTTCCACTTTTCATTCATAAAATAAGTCGTGGTCTCCCATTGTACTATAGGGGTTTTGATTAAATGTATTTCCAAATATCGAAGCATTAATGACCATGTTAAAATTTTCGTGGAAAACTTTTTCAAAGGGGCTTGAATTTAACACCCCAAAAATTAATTTTAAATGAATAATAATCTCTATACCATTCTTAACACAATAATCTGAGCATTAAATGAATTCATATATATATTAAAAATATTATTATTTAAATGTTACCTTATAATATTGTCGATGAATTGGAGGGTATGAATTTGAATAAAATCATAATCAAATATATATATATATAATTTTTTTATTTAATTCAAATGTATTGATTAATTATTAATAACTAAGCATGCAATTCTTGTAAATTCATTACATGCTTCAAAAAGAATTTTTTTAAAAAAAATATTTATATTTCCTTTTTTTGTAGAAATTACCATTAATTTCTACCAATATTAGAAAATTTATTTTATAAATTAACCATAATTTTTTAAATTTTTATATCAAAATTATCGTAGGTTCAAAATTTCATATTATTCTAAAATGATTCATTTTTCATGGAATAATGAAAAAATGAATTTGCAAATACAGTAATTTAATTTCTTTAAATAAATTAAATTTAAAGTAATATTATGTATTTTATTTGGTATTAATGATAAATATTGTCAATTTGATTTATAATAATCTAATTAATTCTCTTATAATCAATAATATTCATGATTTTTAAAAACGTTCATTTTTATGATTAAACACAAAAGTTTTTAAAAAATGTTTTTGGTTGTGTTTTATAATTTTATGTTTGAAATGATTTATAGATCTTATAGATATTGAATCCTAAAAAATGAAAACTGTATTTTAATTAAAATGTTTAAAATTTGTAAATATGACATTTTTATTTTGGGTCATTATAAATAGTAACCGTAGTCAATATTTATCACTTCAGTAAGAGAACAATTCATACAAATATGTTAAAACCATGTTATATGATATTAGAGTCAACCCAAAATCATATATTAATTTTATTTTATGATATAAATTCTTCCATATCCATCCAAAATTTTAGGATAATTCATTTTGGTTCCATTTCCTCTTAATAATGGCATTTATTTTATTTTGAGTAAAGAAAATACCAAAATTTTACTCTATTGAATTCAATATCTATAAATTGTTTTCATTAGGATAAAGGTTTACTTGTTTAGTTATACTTTTTTACCTGAAATAAGAATTAATATTTTTTTCATAGTTATTTTTTTAATTTTTGTTATGATAAAAGTAACTAAATTCTTAGAAAACACCAGAAGATAAATCATCTAAGTAATAGAAAAATCGTGTAAATGATTTTAAAAGCTCTAAAATTAATATTTTTAGTTTATTTATAACACCGTAATATTTATATGAATAAATATATTATATTAGGGTTGTATAAAATATTTATATTCTAATTAATTCATTATGTTGATGCAGTTAATGTAAAATTAAATGAATAGTGTCAAAAAAGAACAATAATGATATTTTATTGAAAATATATATTAATATATCAGTTAAAAATACAAAAAATATTATAAGGGGAAAATAAGGATATTCTATGGTCTAAAATTTCATCTCATATACATTTATGACCCAATTTTTACCTTTTTAATAAAATCATAAACCTTTAATATTGAAATAGTTGTTAACATGGATAAGGTTGAAAATGGTTAATGAATGGGATAATAGAAAAGATATGGTATGAAGTGATATATAAACCTATATAAAGATTATTTCATTGTTTTTATAGGATGATATCATCCTTATAATCAAATATGTGGCTTGTGGTCATCAGGTTTCTCTAAATGTAACTTTATTATATATTAATATTTTGAAAAATTACAAGATTACCCCTCCCCTAACATATAAAATGACACATATTCTCTGTTTTATTTACACAATATTGACCATAAAATATCAATCATAACCTAACTAATTCCATTATAAAATTACTAATATATTCATTAGTGGTTATTTTCTTCTTAAAATACCACTTCAGGTATCCATACAAAGGTATCTAAAGGAAGTTTACCAAAGAAGAGGAAATCATCATTGCTGACAATATCAAATTTAAACACTATTATACTTCCTCTAAATATTTTTTAATTATCATAAAATAATAAATAAATTATTATAAATATATTTATATGTTATTATGATTATGGGATAACAATTTTCAATGTCTTTTTCATGAAATGAAATTTGAAAACATTTCTCTTTTAGTCTTACAACTTATTATCCCCATATAGCGATGAAATTCATTTTTCATCGTGATTTTTAAGGGATGGTTATAAGATAGAAATATTGAATATATAGGATATTGATGAAGTAATTATTCTCCTATAATTATAATTTCATATATACTATTTTACCATCAAATACATTGTTAAACGATAATATCACTCGTGTGTGCGTGTGGACTACCACCTCCACAGATGGATGTAATCCGTTTTTCATTTCTTTATTTCATGGATGGTAGTAAGAATATAGTTAATTATTATATATTATATATATGATATAATAATTATTATTTAAAATTGAATTATTATTCACCAGATTTTTTCTACATCATTCAAAAAGTGAAAAAAAAAAATCATGATTAGGTATGACCTATCATCTCCAAGAATGATGCAATTCATTTTTTAAACCCTACTTTTTATGGATAAATATAAATATAAATATAATGTATATATATTATATTTATGTCATGATTAAAATTTTCTATATTATAAATAATAGATCAATATACAAGTATTGGAACTACAAAATATATATTCTCATGGAAAAAAAATAGTTAACGCCTATAAAATATAATTTTAATAATGAATTATTAGACAATGGGTGTTTAAATGTTATAAATAGATCATATAAGATATTAACTTAATTTAAATGATTATTATATATAATTATAATGAATTTAAATTTATTATACAAGATTTTAAATTAACTTCAAGGAAAGTATATCTCTACGTAATGTATTTTTGTATCACATTGATTTCTACAACACACATTTTGTATTCACCACTTGTTTCTTTTTTATTCTGTATATACCTTACATAAATATATTTAATTATTTTCAGGATGAAAATAATGTAAATTTACATTAATATTTATTTTTATCTCATAGATGATGTTTTGATTCAATAGTTAACAAATCAGTAAGTGATATATTTTTCAATCTAACTTTACTCTAGATTTTCTATGCTTGAATTTTCATTTAGGAAATTCTATGATAATTATCTAATAAATCCATTAAATTTTCATATCCAATAATTATTAATAAAATCTTCAATAATTAGTACCATTTTACTCTCTTTGGCACTTAACATGAGGGGAAATATATTTTAATGAAAAAAACATCATTTCCTAGTTATGTTAGAAACCCATTTTCCGTTCATATCATAGTTTTCAAAAATGTTACTTGATAATGTTTTCATATATCTTCAATGGATTTTTAATATTCAATATTTACCCATATATGAATTTCTATAAACAAAAATTTTAATAATAATCCTTTTTTCGGAACGAGTTACTTTTTATGGAGGTGTGAAAAGAATCATTGGTTTAGTAATTAGAAATAGAAAATAATTACCCACCATCATAACTACTAAATGATATAGAGATTACATTATAATTTTAAAAGCATCATTTCAAATAAATTGTTTTCCATAGTATTTTGGAAATATTTTTATTTTAAATATCTGATTTCTAAATGAAAATGGTATTCTCCTCATGAAATATTCCTGTGATGTTTTGAAGGAATTTTCATTTATGATAACATCTGTTGATGATAATTATGCTTTACTGGGGATATACTCAAATGATACCACCCTAAATATTTCACAATATTGTTTTTTATTATGAGGATGATATATTTTCCAAACCTGATTATTTTCTATTATTTATGCTATATAGAATTTATAAAATATTTATGAAACCATTTTTCTTTGAATGGGTTATGATACGATGTTATGATGTATCTTTCATGATTGTTTTATAGACATATGTATGGTTTTCAATATGATATTGGAGGGTGCAGAATTTTATATATCTCTAATAAATTAGGTAATGTTTTTTAATACATAATATGATAATGTGAAATGGGTTTATGTGCTTTATCCACTATGATAAAAATATAGGGATGTCTGATCCACTACAAGAAAAAGTTGGTGGTGCGTGATCCATTATGATATGGGAAACTTGTGTTTATGCCTAAATCACTATGATTTTATGGTCAGAGTAGTTAAACTTGAAATATGAATTTTTTCAATACCCATTATGGTGCCACAATTTTATAACATTATTATGATCCGAACTTATCATTCGTGATTGATTTATCATGATTTATCAGTTTTATGATTCATGTATTTTTAAATAATAATGTTTGATGCCATGAATCATTATTCGGATACATGATAAATTGGGTATGAACTTCATAATTTATATTCATGAAATAATAAACTTATTCCTATCTCATTATTTCTTATGATCATCGATTGATATTCCCCATGATTACCCTTATAGTGCATTCGATTTCACACTTTATTATAATTACATTCCCTAGTTTATGAATAAATGTTTTAAGTATAGTATTCAAAGAAGGGTATAGTGTGAGAAAAAAATTATAAGGTATGAAGAATAATGTATGTTAATAGTATTATTATGTATATAGTCTTCGAATAAACTAAACCATTATAGTTTTGGAGTGGTTAACAATGTTTTTTATTGTATATTCTTGAAAAATATGTAGTACTCATTTTAAAAACTTTTGGGTCAGAATAGTTTTTATAAATGTAGGGTTGAGTCAATCATAAAATATTAGGATTGTAGAATATTAGTGAAAACCCACAGGATAATCCCATGTATAGAATAATATCCTAATGTTTTAGTAAGATGGTGATTATGTTGTTATCCTAGAAATACATCCCAATTTAGAAACTATAAGTGTACTTTTTTTGGAATATATTTAACTATCGGTAATAACCCTGAAAACATTTTTTATAAGTATTCCCTCGCATCATTATGGTGTAAAGTGGGTGTCCCCTTACTGTACACATAGTTTGAAACTCCCGAGGGATATTATTCTATTAAATTACATTTTATTTATGAACCATTATGATATATTTGGACAGATATTGATCATTGATGTAATAGGTTAAACCAAAGGTGTCATATTTTGAAAATAATATATCATGATTTAAACTTACTATGATTGATTTTTCATGATTATATTATTAAATATTATGAATATTGCAACTCAAAATATAATTTTTTCATTTATTCAATGGATGGTGATAGAATTATTCTTGTTAATGTAGATTGTGATGGAAAATTGAATGATTTTACTCATGAGAAACCATATGAAAAGAGAGATGGATGAGGAAACCTTCTTATTATGCCTAATCAGCTGTCTCATTATAAGATTAATAATTTCAACATGAGTGACTTTCCTGACACACCTAATTATATAAAAGTGATGTTTCATGAAGACCATAGTGATAAGAAGATTTCATTTTTGACATTTCCAGTCTTTGGAATGAATCACTCAGGGAAATTTCTTAGTGGGATGAAAAGATGTTTTATATGAAGAATAGTATGGAATAGAGAAATTGATAACTAAGTAAAAATAAATATTTTTATGTAGCTATATAAATATCATCCAAAGGTACCATTTATAGATAAATAAATTATGTGTGGGTAATATGGGAATTATCCATGTTGATACCCTAATACAAGAGTTAGAACCTATATAAAGGAATGACTTATGTTATAAAAATCATTGAAGTGAAAGTATTGAAGTGTTTTTGAATTTGGAATTGATAATTATGTTTTACAAGTGTTATGTTATGACGTCCCAACCTAGGAACCACTGAATAGTACCTAGAGTTGGTTTCCCACCTACCCTCAAGCATGCCTCCCCATACACCGGAAGGTTCCAACTAGAAGCGAGGGTCTGGCAAGTCAGCCTTGGGGAAACTACACCCTCTATTATCAGAATAGAACACCAGTGGAAGCAAATAACTACTAACCAAGTGAATAAGCATATATAAATAACCAAAACTGATCAATGAAATATGATAGTAAAAACTATAAAATACAATATTCAATTGAAAGGTAAATCATGATATGATAATAAAAGTGCCAAGTGTCTACAATACAACTAAATGTAAAGACAGAACGAATACAAAATGGGTCCCGAACCACGTTTGGTTACCTCTCCCATGCTCCAAACCCAAACAAAAATCTATCCCAGTGACTTTCTCTTATCCTGTCCTGCAATAACAATGACTTCTTAGGTGTCGATCAAGCGGCTCGAATAGGGTGTGAGTACAACTTATTAAGCGACCACCAACGGTGTCTAAAATGAGTCTAGTTAAAATATAGTGCATGAAATTTAATAAAGAAATAAATACAATGCATAATCTAAACCATTATCACATTTTCATTTAATCTTTAATTACCACATTAGGCCAACTTCAATTCTTGTTTCATATTTGAATAATCATTCAGTATAATTTATCATTTGGTTTGGGTTGTCATGCCTAGCACCCAAATCTCATTTGAATCGTCATTATTTATTATCAGTAATCATTTGGTATAGGACATCCTACATATCACCATAAATCTCGTGAGTGGAGTTCGTCATGACTAGCACTCCAATTCCCATTTGGTGTAGGTCATCAGGCCTAGCACCCCAAATCTCAAGCTTGAATAACTATTGGGGATGAACACCATGTCCAAGTCCAAACTTCTAATCGGTCTAGGACACCAGGCCTAGCACCAAAAAATCATATCCATTTAATCATTCTTTAAATCATAAGAATTTCTAACATTATTCATTTACTAATATAATGATTAGTTAAACATATCAAATTCCACTAGTTAATCCAACAATTAACTAACATATAACCCATTAATTAATTCATCAATTAATTAATCAGTCAACACAATTCTCTTTCCATAACAAATTCTTAACAGTTAATTATCCAAATCAAACCCCAACAAGTCATAATTAATTCTCAAAATTAATTATCTTTGTTCACATCCTGGAACATAATTCATTCCTCCAATTAATTGTATTTGGTCAACTTCTTGACACATAATTAATTCTCACAGTTAATTATCTTACATAGCTAAATATAATTACAATATCAAATCTCCATAACTATATCTCAATTACAATATAAAATATCCAAAAGATCAATTTGGGCAACCCCCCATCATTTGATCCATGATTCAATTATCAATTTAAATCACCAAGGAAATTCACAAGTCAAATCTATATTCCTAATTACACCAATTTAGGAATTAAATTATCCTTGGAATACTTGAAAACTCATAAAATCATACACATTTCATATATCATGACTATGGGAGTTCGATTAGACTACCAACCTCTGTTTACTGATGCAAGTTATCCCAAAGGAAATCCCTAAAATCTGAGTGGCACAATGGCGTCGATCAAACTCCGGATCTAAGTCCCTAAAACCAAAATTAAGATAAAAGGCATAAATATCTTGAAAAAATATATCTAGATCTACAATCCTAGATCTAGATCTTAACTCAATGTTTTAGATATTACAAAAAAGTGAATATCCTACATGAAAATATCATGTAAAGGTATATAAAATAACAAGAGAATCAATGGGATAAAAAACACTTACCTCGAGAAGGGAAGATCTTCAATCCAGGCTTTCAATATCAAATAACGGTGTTCGGATCACCTTGGAATCCCTTTGGAAGGCTTTGGGAACACCAATAATTTTTCATGCCCAATCCAAGGTCCAAATATGGGAGTCCCATGGCGTTTGTGTGTTTTTAAAAATGATTTTCAGAATTAAAATCTCACACACACGGTTTCCAGGGAAAAGGCGCACGGTTAAGGAAAAGTGTGCGCCAACTGTGTTGACTCCACTACCCAGTTTTTCATGGTTTGCATGATTTTGTCACACGGTTTTTGAAATCGTGCGCAAACTGTGCGGACTCCTCTGTCGAGTTTGGAACACTTGGCACTGTTTGGTCACACGGTTTGTCAAACCATGCACAAACTGTGCACAACCCAATGTCCTTTTGTTTTCCTTAAAATTTCACCCGAAATCACTCCAAGACACTACTACAAGTTAAAGGTACTTAAAAATTCAAATATTACTTGAAAACGTGCCTAAGATGACACCAAAAAAAGTTACGATCTTACAATCTCCCCACCTTATAATAGCTCTCCCTAAAGGTGAACTCAAGAACTTCTATAAGATTCCTAGCTAAAAATATTGGTCCATTGAGCCCTTAGGTCTTCTTCTCATTCCCAAAGTTCCTCTTTAACATTACCATGTTTCCATAACACATGAAATAACAGCACTTTTTTTCTTCATAACACTTTCTCACTGCGACCCATCACATGTATCATATGCTCTTAAAAGGAAGTTTCTATCTCAAGATCAACATATTCCATATCAATCACATGGTAAGGGTCGAGCTGATACTTCTTTAGTTGTGACACATGAAAAACATCATGCAAATAGATGAATTTCTATGGATGTGCTAATTGGTACGCCACCGACCCAATTCTCTCTAGCACCTCAAATGGTCCCACAAACCTGGGTGCTAGCATGCCCTTCCTCTATATCCTATGGTGACTCAATCTAGGTGACACCCGAAGGAAAACACGATCACACTCTGTAAACTCTAGGGGTCATCTCGATCTATCATCTTACGACTTCTTTCTACTCTGATCCATATCCATATATTCCCAAATCAACTTAACCCACTCTTATGTCTCCTGAATGAGACTCGGTCCCAACAGCTCTAACTCACCCACCTCAAACCAACATAGTGGTGATCTACATGGTCTATCATAATGTGCCTCATACGGTGTCATCTATATATTTTCTTGATAACTGTTGTTATAGGTGAACTCAATTAAAGCCAAGTGATTTTTCCAAGAACCACCAAATTCAAGAACACATGCCCACAACATATCCTCTAACACCTATATGGTACACTCTGTCTGCACATCTATTTGTGGGTGGAAGGTTGTACTTAACAGAACCTATGTACCAAGTGCCTTCTGTAATCCATGCAAGAAGAGTGATGTAAAGCGCAAATCCTGATCTGATACTTTAGTATGTGGCACCCCATGCAAAATATCTATCTCTCGCATATATAGTTCTCCAAATTGCTCTTCTGTAAAGGTTTCCTTAATTGGAAAGAAGTGTTCTTCCTTCATTATTTGATCCACAACAATCCAAATAGCATCATTCTTCATAAGATTCTTTGGAAGTCCTAACACAAAGTCCATAGTCACATCATACCACTTCCATTCCAGAATAGGTAATGGCTAAAATAGGCCACCAGGTCGTTGATGCTCTGCTTTCACCTACTGACAGGTGAAACATCTTATTACGAACCCTACTCTCTCCTTTTTCATGCCTGGCTAGCAAAACTTCTGTTGAAGGTCACAGTACGTCTTTTTCACTCTAAGATGTACCACACACCTTGAACCATGAAATTCTCACATGAGTTCCTCATGCATACTCATAGGGACAACAACACTATTTTTCACATAGATGATCTCATCTCATCTATTTTTCAATCTGAAGATGTCTCCCCAACTTTAAGGATTTCTCTCAAGGATAAACACTATGAATCCTCATATTTCCTTTCTATGATTTGTGTCAAGAGTGCACACTCCACTTCTATAGAAACCAAAGTCATCCTCTTATCACTCTAATGAACTACCACATGATTTTCCTCTAAAAAAGTAGTCATCTTCCACTCCTCACAAGACTCATGTACCAAATGAGTTTGATTTTTTCTACTCAAATCATTAGCCACATTATTCCCCTTTCCAGGTGTATATGAGAGTTCAAAATCAAAGGACTGTATATACTCCACTCATCTTCGCTGTTGAAGATTCAAGTCGCACTATGAAAATATATATTTCAAGCTTTTGTAATCTGTAAAAACTTTTTACCTAATAGATACTGTCACCAACATATAAGAGCATAAACCACTCCTTCCAACTCAAGGTCATGTGTAGGGTAATTCTGTTTATGTTGCCTCAACTGTCGAGACCCATAATCAACAACTCTACCCCCCCCCCCCCCCCACACACACACACACACCCATCAACACCGCTCTGATTCCGACCCCAGAAGCGTCACAATACACCGTGTACTCCTCACCTCACATAGGTAAGATCAAAATTAGTGCTGAAGTCAAGCACTTATTCCATTCCTAGAAGAAATCCTTGCATGATTCTATCCAAAAAACATTATGCCTTTATTTTTCAAACTTGTAAGAGGTGCAGCCAACCGGGAAAAGTCCTGGATGAATATCCTTTAATAACCAGCTAATCCCAGAAATCATAGAATATCAAAAACATTCATCGGATCCTTCCAAGATATCTTTGCTTGCAATTATTATGGTTCCACTGCCACACTTTCTTCCAAGATGTTGTGCCCCTAAATGTGTACCCTGTCAATCCAAAATTGACACTTAGACAGCTTATCAAAAAGTATATGATCTCTTAGTGTACTAAGGACGATGTCAAGATGTTGGGCATGATCTCCATGAGTTTTAGAGTACACTAATATTCCATCCACAAACCCCAGCACAAACTCATCTAATTACGTATGAATGACCCTATTCATCAAGTCCATAAACACTATTGGAGCATTAGTCAACCCAAACGGCATTATGATAAACTCATAAACACCATAAATGCTCTTGAAAGCATTACTTGGTATATTAAAAGTCCGAACTCTCAACAGATGATACCCTGATCTCATATTGATCTTTGAGAACATACTAACTCCCTTCAGCTAGTTAAATAAATCATCGATATGCTGAAGAGGATATCGTTTCTTCACAGTCATTTTATTCAACTTCCGGTAATTGAAACAAAACCATAGGATCATGTCAGCCTTATTTTCAAACAAAACAGGTAATCCCCAAGGTGATGTACTTGGACAGATAAACCTTTTATCCTCTAGCTCTTCCAACTGTGTTTTGAGCTCTTGAAGCTCAGTCAGTTCCATTTTGTATGGTGGAATAGGTATCATCTCAGCCCCCGATATGGGATCAATAGTGAATTCAACATCTTTCTTAGGTAGAATGTAATGCCCTGACACCAGAATCTAGGAGCCGGTAGATTATTTTAATACATTGGCATGATTATAAGGAATCAAGAACCGAATAACCGATCAGTTTAGTAGTCTTTGAAACAAGATACATACATAAGTTCAACGTTACAACTTGAAAAGAAAAAAATACTAATTTGTTCTATTAGAAACATCCAAGCTTCGTAGATTATGTCTGCAAGTCACTCAAAACTAAATTCATTATATCCTGGGAAAATGAAACATAAGAAAGTGGTGAGCTCAAATGCTCAGTAAGAGTAAGCAATATAGCGGAAGAGAACATAAACATTAGGCATGGTTAATAATAGAAAACACATGCCTTTACAAATAATAAACATGAACACTTTATGGAAGGAATATGAGATGAGTAAATAATTCCATAATAAAACATAGTCATGGGTATTCTACTAGTCGAATAACCATATGAAATATCAATATCTATTCTCATACTGATGGAATGCATAATTCCATACATAAAAACCACATAGTCAAGGCCTCGTGCCAAGACTAAAAATAAGATTTTATCAAGGCCTTGTGCCAAGACACTAGTTTGTCTCATGAGACCTACCGATGAATCAAGGAGCTATAGTGGGCTCCACCCGTCCCTTACTATTTCCAATGAATTCCTCATATGAAAAGGTTGAAACATAATCTAAACATTCTTATTAAACTATCATACAAAATGTCAATATTTTAACCACAATCCATGAATGGTATAAAACTAGCACATCCACAGTCAAACATGACTTATTCAATATAACATGGAACATTGTATTATAATATATTAACCTCAATTGAGAATAATAATGAATATTTACATAGATTAAAATAATCATCAAAACTATTTGAGAGAAATATCCCCCTTTTCTTGAAAATATTTAAAAGTCTCACTATTTATCAAGAATCCATTTAAAATAGATTTTTAAATCAAAGTGTCCCATACCACTTTGGAACTTATAAAAGTAATTTTAATTTTAAAACATTAATGTACATATATATGAATCATTAAAATCATTTTTAAAACATGGAAATTAATGGAAAAGATTTAGAAGAATAAATCTTTAAAACATTTAGAATGATATTTTAGTTAGAGTTCATAACCAAAATAGAGATACTTGAATATAAATAATTGAGGTAATAAAAACAATATAATGTCATGTGAATTAATGGATTCATGATATACTATGTCAAAGTACATTATATACACCATATAATAGTGAATTGGCGTATAACAACAAAGAAGTCTCAATGGAATGTAAATTGAGATGAAATCCATTATAAAGACTGTATCCTTAGGTTAATATTAAATCAATGACATAATTATGTGTGAAAAATATAAATACACTCAATATGATTGGATATTAAGTGTAAATCAGTCAGATTACATTTATACATATTCTGGTAAAAACAACACCAATTACTCGGATGTTTAACTCAATGAATTGAAATTGAGTTAAGATTACTCTTATCAAGTTCATATCAATGACTTGAGAAATTATCAATGGAGTGATTATGAATATAAAAAGTATATACACACAAGGGGAGTGTAAATTACTACATAAATAATAAATAGTGATTCCACACATAATCTTGGATTAAAATAATCAATGAAGTATCTGTAAATCCCAAAGAGTGGAAATCGAAATTAGAAATTCCCTTACCGATTTGGTGACTTACGAAACATACACCCCATTAAAGAAGGATGATAAAATTAAGATGTAAATACAGATAAATTAATTTATATTACATAAGGAATACAATCATGGGAAGTACATACACCACACAAAAGGAAATAGTGGCAATATAGCATGAATCTCACGGAAATAATAAATGAGATGAAAACCATATTGTTATCAATCGAGTCATATGAACAAAAGTTAATAACCAAAAAATTAATCACATAATACCATGAATATAAATATAATCATGATAAAATATATCAAATGGCAGTACACAATACACCACATTCAATAAATAAGGGCGAACAATGGAAATCTCACGGAATTAAAAGTGAGATAAGAAACCCCTTACCTCAAGTCTGACGTATCTTATATGTTCATTATTCTTCCTGAATAATAAAATTATGTTAATTTATAATTGATTAAGAACATTTTAAAAGTTTTTTATTCCTTTTATACCACTTATTACCTTTCTATAACAATTAGTTAATTATTTGAGTTCATATTGGATATTTTATCGATGTTCGGAACATGAGTAAAAAATGAACTTGTTATAATTACAATTTGTCCGTGTGGTAAAAATTCCATTATCTCTAAAATGATATAAATTATTTAGATATCATATATATATATTATATAGATAGTTGATATATGTATTTATAATAGTACATAACATTTGGAGATAAGAAATGAAATGCATCGTTCATGTAGACGGTAAGTCGTACGTACGCATGAATGCTACTTGCATTTCTATTTTGTATTTTAATAGAATTAAAACATAATGATACATAGATATATTATAATTTAAGTATAATATCATATATAATATAATTAACTCCATCCTTTATACATCCCACATAAGGTATTAAGGAGTCATATCACTTTGAGGAGGCGGTAGTCCGCACTTCCTCAAATGAAATTATCGCATTTACCCATAATAGAAACCATAAAGGTATGCAATAAATGAAAAATACAGAATAATAAAGAAAACCTAAACATAATATATATCATATATAAATACTTTTCCATCTAAATGGCTACCATGAGAGGCGGTAGGAGTTAATTGAACAATCATCGTTTCGGGAGTCGTTAGTTTTCCATCCACAGAAATAGTGTGTTCTTTTCCCATTAGATGGAGGTGTGTGTAAGTGAAGTTAGAATAATTATCATATAAAAATAAAAGTATATTTAGGATATTGTTTTTGTTATAAAATAAAGGAATAAATACAGTTTATGGGTTGGAGAAGTAAAATAAAAGGAAAGAAATTAAGAAAACCATTACCTTTAATTTGGGTAACTCCCTTTGGTTTGAACCAATATGACTTATTGAAGTGACTTATACATAAGGTAAGGCTTATATGTGGAATAGAGGGATATTTAGAGGTTATTTGGGTAGGTTTTGGACGATCCAAGGGGCTTGATAGGTGTGAGGAATGGGTTAGAAGTAGTGTCCTTTTATAAGGGAGAGGAGGGGCTCTTTTGGAATGTTTGAAAATGTTATTTTATTATAAACATATATTCGCTTTCAAAAGGTCCAAAACACATTAATGTATAATATAAGATGACTCATGTTAGAAATAAAATCATCCAATAATAATTGGATATTTTTTTGATATTTTTTTAATATTAACAATCTTATTTATTTAAATCATTTATTAATGAGGGGAATACGGTATCATTATTTTGTCATAAATAATTTAATATATTTGATGTATAAAAATTATAAAAAAAATATTATAATGTATGAAATTTTTTTATCATTCCAATGAATATTTATAGTAGATAATATTACTTATATAACCCCATGTAAAAATTTATATACTAAAAGATATTTGTTAATTCCATTTTTGTCTTTACTTTAAGTTAATTAAAATAAAGTGCCCTTATAACTCTTAAGTGGATAAATGTGGACCAAAATTGACCCAAAGATGTCCATGGTCGGACATAACTCATAAAATAAGTTTATGACAAGTGTTAAGGTAATTATGTATTATTATAATATTCTTTTTACCTTGAATTACCTTATTTACCTTTAACCGTAGTAAATAAAAGTCAAAAGTTAATATTCACCACAAATTATTTTCAAATTATTGAACCAAATTTTGCTAACTAATAAAAACCATGTAATTAAGATTTTCGAAATTAAATTCACAGAAGCAGTAAAATTTCATTTAAATGAAAACGTCAGTTTTTTAACTACTACTTAGTGGTTTTACTATTCATCAAAAATTGAAGTTTTTCAGAAAAATACCAAAAATTCAGCCTATGATATATTTGATATTTCAGATTCAAAAATTATTTCTATTTTACCAAATTAAAAACATAGAGTTTGCATTAATTAATTTAAAATTAATTCCTATGGTCAAAACAAATAGCGTGTTTTTAAGAAAGAATAACTTTCAAAAGTTTGACACTTGTTTATGTATAATTTCAAAGTGAAATTAAATACAATGACCAACATTGGATTAAATGGTAAATATATATTATAATTATAATTCCAAATCATTCAAATGTATAATTTAACACTATAAATTATTTTGATTAAAAAAGATGTTTTGAGTTAAAATTTAGTATTTTTCACTATTCACCCAAATATGAATGTTATTAGAAAAACACCAAAAATTTATTGAAACTAAATTTTTATGTCTTGATTCTAAATAAGAATTTTATTTTGTCAAATGTAATATATAAAAGTGTAAAATATTTGATTTAAAAGGGGTCCTCCATTAAAAGGTGGTAAATTTTCATTTTTTTGAAAAATACTTCCTTTATCTGAAAAATGAATTTGTTCTTGTATTATGTCTAAGAAAAAAATAATATGGATGTTAAAATTATATGGAATATATAAAATTCAAAATGTAGTTTATACTATTCATAGCTTCATTTGAACGGCTAGTTTGGAAAGTCGTCGTACGCTCGAACTTGGTGTTGTGTGAGGTGCAAGCTATTGAATTACTTTCTAGAGATAATGTACTATGAAACCTTGGGGTGTTACATTATCCCCTACTTCAATAAATTGTGTCCTCGCAATTTGAGCTCGAGATAAAAAACATGGTTTTTGACATTTCAAAATATCCTTATTGAAATCCCACATCTTAAATGGATTAATGAGGCCTTAATTTTAAAATAGATAAAGGTAAGTATGAAGGTTACTGAAAATAACCCATACTAGGGTTTCATATAAGAAAACTTGGTTATGTAAGAGAAAACTAATCATCAAGTTCTAATAAAGAGTGATCAAGAATATTATTAAGAGAAGTTAATGATCTGAAATCCATAAACATGTGATGGGTTTAAAGGTATTTGATTACCTAGTAGGAAAAGTGAACAAACAAAATTTTTGTTTTAAGTTCCTTTTCGTAATGCAGATGAATTTATTTATGATATTGACTAAGAGTATAAGGAGATATACTTACTTTACATGTATAGTTTCATCTATAAATAAATTTCTACCGCAAACTCATCTTTTCTCCAAACGATGAGTATTAAATATGACTAGGTTACACCTGAAGCGCTACAATCAACTTATAGAGAATCACATAATCCAAAAAGGATGAACTATATATTTCCCTTGTCATTAAACATCAACCAATTACAAAATGGTTAGTACATGTTCATATGATCCCCAAAAAGGACAATCCATTATAGAAAGAAATACTACTCTTAATCTCCAAAATTTAAACAAACAATACCCAAATTTCAACAAATACACTCAATGAACAATTGTACTTAAAATCCTTCAATATAATTCTAACTATGATTGAAACCCAAAACTCAGAAGAATTTGATTACGTAGTCTTCCACATTAAATTGTATCTCCAAATAACATCGACTACTCTTAACGTCGCATACTTAAAAGTAATTAACCTAATCACATATTATCTTTGATAGGTTAATCATTTCCATAAATAACCCAAATCTCTATAAATACACAATAAAAACATTGAAAAATATCCACCATTACTCTTCAAATGAAATCCCATAGTATTTTATTTTCCTTAGGCATATAGTGTTACCAAAAGAGAGAACGTCTTCCAAAATAACATTTATCACTTAATCACCAAATCAATTTCCTAAACTAAGGATATCCATTTCATAATACATAATTTCCCAATTCAACTTAATAAAATCATTTCAATAAAAATAATTAGTCACACTAACAAGGGACTTCATGTAGTTCAGTGGTAGGTGATAAATCCCAATCGCACTCTGGTTGTGGGTTCGATTCCCACAGCTTTGTCCGACGCGACAGGTTGACACACGATCTACGTGTTGTCCTTTTTCGAAAACAATATTTTATTACATTACAAAAATTATATAAATTCCAAAAAATAACCATAACATAATTTAACCACAAATTTTATCTCATACCTCGCATTTTCATCCCAAAATTTAATAACTTGTAACTTCCTCTCATTCATGGATCATATAAATCAAAATGGTTATTTATAACTATATCCACAAGAGAAAAGATAATTCTTCCTCAAATATCATTTTCACATGACAAACTGCAGGGTTACACATAAAATAGAAACTTCTTCCAAAGTAATCCCATCAAAAAAGAGCACAAATACATTTAAACATTTCGCCAACCATTTATTTCCACATATCTTCTTCTTTGACCAAAAGGATATCCTATAGAATAGGGCATTCACTCGGGTAATCGCAAGGTCCCCTACATTTATAGTAAATGACTGTAAATGGATTCTTGGGACTATTTTTATTTTAAACCATAGTACTCTTCATTTTTCCTCGACAATTCTTTACTTTATGTCATTCTTTCCCACACATAAAGAATTTATTTATTCCATTGAGAAATATTATGGGTGTCTCCTTCCATATTTCATGCTTGATGGAAATTGATGTTTCTTTTCTCCATGGCCACCACTGCTGGAGATATTATCATTCATCGCTTTTCTCTTATTTGTTGAGTCCGGGAGTTGGTTAATATATATATTGTTGATCATATTTTTTGAAACCTGATTCGGCATGAACATGATATATTTTATAACTATAGACATTCTATTTTTTTGCACATTTCCACCACCCTTCCCACCTTGTACATCATGCTCAACGTTACTATGACTTCCTTGGAATCTAGCCATTGACTAAAACTAGAAAGCATTGTGTGAGTAACAATAGTTATAAAATCATTTAGAGAATATCATGCTCAATGTAAATTATCATAAGCATATCCCCTGGGAGTTTCGTAACCAAGAGTGAAGTAAGGCCCATTGTCATATACTAGGATATCCCGGGTCAAGCCTGAAGCTCCTTGTCAGAGTTTTCACTCCAAGGTACATCTGTGCCAGAGCCGCCTCTACCTTCTCATATTCAGACATGGATGTATTGCATGGAAAATATAGAAAATCTTTACATTACCAAAATTCTTGGAAGTTCTTCTATATTAATCCTCAAAGTCTATCTTATGGTAATGTTCTCTAATCAGAGTTCATCTAAATATAGTTTCCAAGGTTTGTACTAAACATCCTCTGATACCAACTGTAAATCCCCGACCCCAGAATCTAGGAGCCAATGCATTACTTTTATACATTGGCATGATTACAAGGAATCAATTCATGAAGGATCGATCAGTATAGTAGTCTTGGAAATAAGATACATCCATAACTTCAACATTACAACTTGAAAAGAAAAGAAACACTAATTTATTCCATTAGAAAAATCCAAGTTTCATAGATTATGCATGCAAGTCACTCATAACTAACTTCTTCACATCTTGGGAAAATGAAACATAAGAAAGGGGTGAGCTTAAATGCTCAGTAAGAGTAAGAAATACAGTGGATGATAACATAAACATTAAACATGGTGAATAATTGAAAACACATGCCTTTACAAATATTAAACATGAACACTTTATGGAAGGAATATGAGATGAGTAAATAATTCCATAATAAAACATAGTCATGGGTATTCTACTAGTCGAATAACCACATGAAATATCAATAGATAATATCATAATGAGGGAATGCATAATACCAGACATCACGACTACAACGTCAAGGCCTTGTTCCAAGACTATAAATAAGATTTTGTCAAGGCCTTGTGCCAAGACACTAGTTTGTCTCATGAGACCTACCGATGCCTCGAGGAGCTATAGCAGGATACACACATCACTTACTATGTCCAATTCATTCCTCGTATGAAAAGGTTGAAACATAATCTAAACATTCGTATTAAAAATAGCATACCAAATGTCAACATTTTAACCACAAATCATGAATGGTATAAAACTAGAACATCCACAGTCTAACATAACTCATTCAATACAATCTGGAAGATTTTATTATAATAGATTAACCTCAATCAAGAATAATGAAGGATATTGACATAGATGAAAATAATCATCAAAACTATTTGAGAGAAATATCCCCCTTTTTCATGAAAACATGTAAAAGTCTCTGTATTTATCAAGAAGCCATTTAAAATAGATTTTTGAATCAAAGTGTCCCATGCCACATTGAAAAATTTAAATGGAATTTTTATTTTAAAACATTAATTTTCATATAAATAAATACTTAGACCCATTTTTAAAACATGTACATTAATGGGAATGATTTAGAAGAATAAATATTTAAAACATTTAAAATGATATTTTAGTTAGAGTTCATAACAAAAATAGAGACACTTGAATACAAATAATTGAGGTAATAAAAACTTTATAATATTCATGGAACTAAAGGTATTCATGATATAATTTTTCAACGTACATTATATACATCATATAAAAGTGAATTTGGATATAACAACAAAGAAGTCTCAATGAAATGTAAATTGAGATGAAATACTTTATAAAGATCGTGTCCTTAGGATAAGAATAAATCAAGGACATAATTATGTGTGAAAAATATAAATACACCTAATATGATTGGATATCCGGTGTAAATCAATCAGAGTACCTTCACACATATTTGGGTTAAAACAACACCAGTGACTCGGATGTTTAACTCAATGAATGAAAATTGATTTAAGATTACTCTTATCAAGTTCATATCAATGACATGAGAAATTATCAATGGAGTAATTATGTGTATAAAATGTATATCCACACAAAGGGGAGTGGAAATTACTACATAAATAATAAATAGTGATTCGGCACATAGTCTTGGAGTAAAATAATCATTGAATTATGTGTAAAGCCTAAAGAGTGGAAATCGAAATTAGAAATTCCCTTACCGATTTGGTGACTTACGAAACATACACCCCAAGAAATAAGGAGCATACAATGAATATGTAAATACCCAAAAATTAATTTATATTACATAATTAATACAATTGTGGGTAGTACAGACACCACACAAAAATAAATAGTGGCAATGTAGCATAAATCTCACGGAAATAAGAAGTGAGAAGAAAACTATGTTGTAATCAATCGAGTCGTATGAAACAAAGTTAATGACCACCAAATGAAGCACAGAATACAATGAATATAAATATAATCCTGATAATATATATCAAATGGAAGTACAAAATACATCACATGTAATAAATAAGTGGCGAACAATGGAAATCTCATGGAATTAAAAGTGAGATAAGAAACCCCTTACCTCAAATCTGACTTGTCTTGTATGTTCATTGTTCTCCCTAAATAATAAACATAAGTTAATTTATACTTTATTAAAAACATTTTTAAATTTTATTATTCCTTTTATATCACTTATTACCTTGCTATAACAATTAGTTAATTATTTGAGTTCATATAGGATATTTTATCGATGTTTGGAACATGAGTCATAAATGAACTTGTTATAATTACAATTTGTCCATGTGATCAAAATTTCAATATCTCCATAATGAAATAAATGATTTATATATCATATATATATATTATATATCATGTATATATATTTATTTATAATAGTATATAACATTTGGAGATAAGAAATGAAATGCACCGTTCATATAGATGGTAAGCTGTACGTACGCATGAACGCTACTTTCATTTCTATTTTGTATTAATTGAATTAAAACATAATTATTCATAGATATATTATAATTCCAATATAATATCATATATAATATAATTAACTCCATCCTTTATACGTCCCACATAAGGCATTAATGAGTCATATCACTTTGAGGGGGCGGTAGTTTGCACTTCCTCAAATGAAATTATCGTGTTTACCCATAATGGAAACCATAAAGGTATGATATAAATGAAAAATACAGAAGAATACAGAAAACATAAACATAATATATATCATATATAAATACAGTTCCATCTTAATTTCCACCATGACAGGCGGTAGGAGATAATTGAACAATCATCGTTTCGTGAGGTGTTAGTTTGTCATCCACAGAAACAGTGTGTTCTTTACCAATTAGATGGAGGTGTGTGTAATTTTTGTTATAATACTTGTCATAAAAACATCCTAGTATATTTAGTATACTATTGTTATTATAAAAGTAACTAATAAAAAGAGTTTAGGGATTGGATAAGTAAAATAAAAGAAAAGATGTTAAGAGAAACCATTACCTTGAATTTGGGTAACTCTCATTGGTTTGAACCAAAAGGACATCTTGAAGTGACATATTCTGAAGGTAAGGCTTCCAGGTAGAATAAAGAGATCTTTAGAGATTATTTTGTCAGGGTTTGGATGTTACATGGGGCTTGAGAGGTGTGAGGAATGGGTTAGAAGTGGTTTCCTTTTATAAGGGAGAGGAGGGGATCTTTTGGAAAGTTTGAAAATGTTATTTTATTATAAACCTATATTTGGTTTCAAAAGGTAAAAAACTCATTAAATTATAAGATAAGATGATTCATGTTAGAAATAAAATCATCCAATAATAATTGGATAGGTTTTGGATATTGTTTTAATATTAATAATCTTATTTAATTAAATCATTTTTTAGTGAGATGAATACGGCATCATTATAGTGTCATATATAATTTAATATATTTTATTTTTAAAAAATATAAAACAAATACCATAATGTATTAAAGTTTTTTATCTTTCCAATGAATATTTATAGTCTAAAATATGACTTATACAACCCCATGTAAATATTGATATACTAAAAGATATTTGTTAATGTCATTTTTGTCTTTACTTTAACTTAATTTAAATAAAGTTCCATAATCACTATTAAGTGGTTCCATGGGGTCCTAAAATCAAACCAAGGATGCCCATGGTCAGTAATAACTCATCCAATAATGTTAGGACAAGTTTTAATGTAATTTGGTATTATAAAAATATTCTTTTTACCTTGAATTACCCTATTTACCTTTAACCGCGGTAAATAAAAGTCAAAAGATACTATTCACTAAAAATTATTTTCATCTTATTGATCCAAATTTTACTTAATAATAATAACAATGTAATTTTTATTTTATAAATTCAATTCACAGGTGCGGTAAAATTTCATTTAAATGAAAAAGTTGGTTTTTTAACTACTACTAAGTGGTTATACTATTCATCAAAATTGATGTTTTTCAGAAAAATACCAAAAATTAAACTGAAGCTATATTTTATATTCCAAATTCAAAAATGATTTCTATTTTACCAAATTAAAAATAGAGAGTTTGTATTAATTAATTTAAAATTAATTTACATTGTCAAAATAAATAGCGTGTTTTTAAGAAACAATAACTAACAAAAGATTGACACTTGTTTATGTATAATTTCAAAGTGAAATTAATTCCAATAACCAACATTGGATTAAATGTTAAAACTATAATCTCATTATACTTAAAAACCATTCAAATGTATAATTTAAAACTATAAATTATTTTGATTAAAAAATTTGTTTTAAATAAAAATTTTGTATTTTTCACTATTCACCCAAATATGAAAGTTATCAAAAAACACAAAAAAAATTATTGATACTAAATTTTCATGTATTGATTCTAAATAAAAAATTTATTTTGTCAAATTTAATATATAAAATTTTCAAATATTGTATTTAAAAAGGGTTCGCCATTAAAGGCGGTAAAATTTCATTTTTTGAAAAATACTTCCTTTATCTGAAAAAAATGATTTTGTTCTTATATTATGTCTAAGAAAAAGAAAATATGGATATTAAAATTATAGGGAATATATAAAATTTAAAATTCAGTTAATATTATTCCTAACTGCTTTTGAACGGCTAGTTTGGTAGGTCGTCGGGTGCTCGAACTCGGTGTTGTGTGAGGTGCAAGATATTGAATTACATTAAAGAGATAATGTACTATGAAACCTTGGGGTGTTACATGGAAACCTAGAAAAGTATTTCGGAATGGAATACTAAAATAGTTCTATTGCTGGTGGAAGGACGGCTTCCCTACCACTCCCATCATCCAACAAAAGACTAGCAACTTGGCATGTGAGCTCTCCTAGTTGTTGAGTAATTGGCCCAGCTCTGCCTTCATAGATATCTCATTCTCCATGAAGGAAATATTGGTCACCCTTAGAAGATAGATAGGTCACTCTCCTGTGGTAACAATCTATGTGGGCTCAGTATGTGACTATCCATTCCATACCCATAATCAGGTCAAAGCCCGTTATATCAAGTACATAGATATCCCAAAGTAAATGATACTCTCTGATTTCTAGTGAACATACCTTACATAAATAGATATCCCTAGTCCATGTTCCCAATGGTGTAGCGATATTCATCATCCCGCTTACAGACTCCACCTCTAGGATCACACCATTAATAAGATTTGCCGATATAACGGAATGAAAGGTACCAGTATCAAACAAGGCAGTAGCTAAAGTAGAAGAAACTAGAATAATACCTCTCACTGTCAATAGACTAGTATCTCTCTCCACAAGTGTAGGAAGTACTGCTTGTAACTGTCCTACCCCTCTTTCGTGTGATGTCGTATAAATCCCCTGAGTAGCACTACTCTGCTGGTACAGGCTCTCAAACCCTAAAGGACCACACTCACTTCCTCTATGGCCTCTGCCAGTAGAACTCCAGCTGCCAGACCTATATGGTGTAGAATACGCCCTTCCAACACTCTGATTCTCTGTAGCTGCTCCCTCAACACCAGCATGTTACTGCTACCTAAAAAACTTTTGAATGTGTCTCATTTTCCACAAAAATGGCACTCCACCAGTTGTCGAGGGAAATGTGTACGATAATGTCTCTACCTAGCGCAGTGGTGGAAAAGCACATGTGAAAGATCTGGTGAAAATATTCCTCATGATTTTCCTTGTTTCTTTCCACTATCTTGAATAAGATTATCGTGATGGCGATTGCTTATTTTGGAAGGCACACTCCCTGATCGTCTAGCTACCTTTCTAGTACTGGAAGCCTCCTTTATTTTCCCCTATGAAATGAGAGCTTGATTAACCACTTATAAAAACTTCTTCATCCTAAAGATATTCACCCAAGAATTAATTTCACACTTAATTCGGTCTTGAAATTGTCTTGTTGAATATCCCTCATCTGCCACCAAAGATGCAGAAAAACACTGTAAATCTGTGAAACATTCATCTAACTCTATTATAGAAAGGATTCCTTGTGTCAGATTCGTAAAATCAAAACTCTTCTCTTGCCTCAACATGTCTAGATAGAAGTGTTCCTAGAACATCTCCAAAAAGACCTTCTTTAACATATCATCAGTCTTTCCAGATCATAACTGAATGTCCCTCTAGTGTTTTGTTGAACCTTGTAGCATATAAGGATCCAAATTGGCCCTCCTCTCAACTTGAGTCTCCTAATGGTCAAGTATCATCTCTATGGATTCAATCCAGAATTCGGATCCCGCAGGTCCACCCTCTCCAATAAAAGTATGGGAGTGTTGCAGCAGAGACTCCCTTTCCCACTCATACATGCTTTTCTGAACCCTCCCTGGGTCACTCTCCATCAATTTCATGAAATGAGAAAAGTTATCTCAGAATTTCTCTCTTTCTTCCTCATCTTGCACCAATGGTTCCTCAAGATCCATGTCTGGAAGTTCATTCTGGGCCTTACCCCTTGGTATCTCTCTCACCAAGCGTCATGGAGGAATATTTATACAAATCCAAACACATATATTAGGTATCATAACACAACCTTATAACATTTACATAAGAGGAGAAACTAACATAAAAAGTTTCAAAAAAACCATTCCCCCTTTTTCTCACCACATGGTCAAAACTGAGGCTTTTTCACTACCCTTAACCATCCTACTCCTAGGTCTTGGTTAATAAGGGCATATTCATTCTCATTAATTAATTCATCCATTAATTAATAACAGTATTTAAAATTAATTTATTTATTATTCCCATTTCATCAATCAAGGTTCTCATTAGACACCAATTTATTCTCATTTGGAATCATTGTTTCAATATCACATCAAGGAAAATAGTTCATGTTTAACAACTTACCCATAACCCATTTTCTCGTGAGTTCCTAGAATGATTCATCTCATAACAACCCTGAGTGCCTAGAATGATGCATGCAGACTCAAATATTTTGAATCCTTAGGACACAAATCAAAATTCGACCATTTTCAAAACAAATATCACATCGCACCACAAGTGCATCACCCAATGTGAAATAATATACAACTGTAACAACAAAAAGAAATCACAACAATCCCTCTCTATGTACTTGGATTTCCCCCCATACATGGGTTTTCAACTCCCATGCAGGAGCTCATTACCAAGCCTTGACTCTTCCATGTCTCATGCCTACCTTTTCCCAAAATAGTATGAAAAAATAAGAATAAATAAAAGAAAACCCCATTAATAGCACTTTTTGGCGTCCCGGCCCGGGAGCCACTGAACGGTGTCCTGAGTCTGTTGGACACAGGCCCTCAAGCATGCCTCCCCGTACGCCAAAGGGTGCCAACTAGTAGTGACGGTCTAGTAAGTCTTCCTTGAAGAGGTTATACCCTCTTCTATCAGAATAAAACACCAACAAAAAAAATTACAATTAACCAAGTGAAGAAACATATATAAATAACCAAAATATATCCATGACATATGATAGTCAAAACCCGAAAATAAAATATTCAACTAAAAGGTAAAGTATTCTATGACAATGAAAGTGCCAAGTGTATACATGGAACTGAAATTAAAGACACAAAGACTCCAAAACGAGTCTTGAACCACATCTGGTCCCCTCTCCCATGCTCCAAACCCAAATAGAAATCTATCCCAAGGCCTTTCCCTTATCATGTCCTCCAATAACAAAGTTTGCTTAGGTTTTGATCAGGCGGCCCGAATAGGGTGTGAGTACAACATAGTAGGTCACCACCAACGGTGTATAAAATGAGTCCATTCAGAAGATAGTGCATGAAATTTAATAATGAAATAAATACAATGCGTAATTTAAATAGTTATCACATTTTCATTTAATCATTAATTATCACATTAGGCCAAGTTCAATTCATGTTTCCCATTTTAATCATCATTCATAATCATTTATCATTTGGTGTAGGTCATCATTCCTAGAACCCAAAATCTCATTTGAATCATCGTTAATTATTATTATTTATCATTTGGTTTAGGACTTCATGCCTAGAACCAAAAAACTCATGTGTGTAGGTCATTATTCCTATTACTCCAATTCTCATTCAGTGTAGGTTGTCATGCTTGGAACACAAAATATCAATCCTGGATAACTATAGGGGAGGAATGGCATGTCCAAGTCCCAACTTCTAATTGTTCTAGGATTCCATGCATAGCACCAAAAAATCTCATCCATTTAATCATTATTTAAGTTGTAATAATTTTCACATTATTTATTTACTAATCCAATGATTAGTTAAACATATCAAATTCCATTAGTTAATTCAACAATTAACTAAGAATATAACCCATTAATTAATTCATCCATTAATTAATCAATCAAAACAATTCTCTTTCCATAACTAATTCTTCACAATTAATTATCCAAATCAAAACCCAACAAGTCTTAATTAATTCTCACAGTTAATTATCTTCCATCACATCATGTTAAATAATTAATTCTCCCAATTCATTATCATTGGTCAACTTCTTGGCACATAATTAATTCTCAAAATTTATTATATTACATATCCAAATATAATTACAATAACAAATCTCAATTACTATATCTCAATTACAATATCAAACCTACAAAAAGATCAATTTGGGAAACCCCCATCATTTTTTTTATTCAATTATCAATTTAAATCACCAAGTCAATTCAAAAGTCAAATCCATATTCTTAATTACTCCAATTTAGGAATTTAATCATCGAGGAAAAACTAT
Source organism: Viscum album (assembly GCA_963277665.1). Classification (NCBI taxonomy): domain Eukaryota; kingdom Viridiplantae; phylum Streptophyta; class Magnoliopsida; order Santalales; family Viscaceae; genus Viscum; species Viscum album. The sequence continues at coordinate 810,225,345 of OY728119.1, read as the reverse complement.
AAAACTCATAAACTCATACACATATCATAAATCATGACTATGGGAGTTTGATTATACCACCTACCTCAGTTTATTGATGGATATTAGCCCAACAGAAATCCCCAAAATCAGAGTGGCATAACGTCGTCGATCAAACTCCAAATCTAAGTCCCTAAAACCAAAATTAACATTAAAGGCATCAATATCTTTTAAATATATATCTATATCAAAAATCCTAGATATAAATCTTAACATAAAGGTTTAGATCTAAAAAAAGGTTATGATCCTCCATGAAAAGATCATGGAGTGGTAGAGGAAAGAATGGGTGAAGCAATGGGATGAAATCCACTTACCGTGAGGAGAGAGGATCTTTAATCCAGGCTATCAATCTAGAATAATAGTGTTTGGATCACCTTGAAATCCCTCCGGAAGGCTTTGGGAACACCTATAATTTGTCAAGACTGATCTAAGGTCAAAATATGGGAGTCCTGGGAGGTTTGGGTGGTTTTAAAAAGGATTTATGGAATTAAAATCCCATGTGCATAGTTTCCTAGGCAGAGGTGCACTATTAGAGAAACTTATGCACCAACCATGCGGACACTACTTCCTAGTTTTTCACGATTGGAATGGGTTGGTCACACGGTTTGTCAAACTATTTGAAAAACGTGCAGACTCCTCTGTCCAGTTTTGCATGTGTGCCACAGTTTTGTTGTAGGGTTTGTCAAATTGTGTGCAAACTGTCCACAACCCACTGTTCTTTATTTTTTCCTAAAAGTTCACTCAAATACACCCCAAGCCATTACTCTGAGTAAAAGAGACTTAATAACATAAAAATTTACTTAAAAACACAGCTTAGATGACACTAGAAAAAGTTGGGATCTTACAATCTCCCCGCCTTATAATAGCTCTCCCTGGAGCTGCACTCCCAAACTTCTCAAATATTCCGAGACAAAAAGATTGGTCCATTGAGCCATCATGTCTGCTTCCCATTCCCATGTTTCCTCTTGAACATTACCATGTTTCCATAACACATGAACTAAGGCCAAAATATTTCCCCATAACACATTTTCACTATGACCCAACACACGTATCGGAGGCTCCTCAAAAGACGAGTCAATCTTGAGATCAACCTCTTATACATCAATCACATAAGAAGTGTCAGGGTGATACCTATATAGTTTTGACACATGAAAAACATCATTAATTGCTCTAAATTTATAGGGTAGTTCTAATCGGTGTGCCACTAGTCCGATTCTCTCCAGCACCTCAAACGGTCATCGTTGTGTCCGATTCTCTCCACAAACATGGGCGTTATCTTTCCCTGCCTCTGTATCATGTGGTGACCCCATCTAGGAAATACCCGTAGGAAAAAACAATTACCCTCTATAAACTCTAGGGGTCATCTCCATCTATCAGCACACAACGTTTTTCTACTCTTAGTCGTAGTCATATGTTCTTGAATCAACTGTACCCGCTCTAATGTCTCCTGAATGAGAATCAGTCCCAATAGCTTTGACTCACCCGCCTCTAAACAACATTGTAGTGATCTACAAGGTCTACCATAAAGTGCCTCATATGGTTCCATCTATATAGTTTCTTGATAACTATTATTATAGTCAAACTCCACTAAGGCCAAATGCATTCCCCAAGAACCACCAAAGTCAAACACACATGCTCTAAGCATATCCTCTAACACTGGTATGGTACGCTCCGACTGCCAATCTGTCTGTGGGTGGAAGGTCGTACTTAAGAGAACATGTGTACCAATCACCTTATATATGCCCTTCTAGAAGTGTGAAGTAAAGCGCAAATCATTATCTGAAATTATAGTATGTGTAACCCCATGCAAATGTACTATCTATCACTCATATTGTTCTCCCAACTGCTCTACTATAAAGGTTTCCTTAATAGGAAAGAATTGTGCTTCCATAATTAGTCAATCCACAATGATCTAAATAGAATCATTGTTCATAAGAGTATTTGTATGTTCTACCACAAAGTCCATAGTAATGTCACCCATTTCCATTCTGGAATAGGTAACGGCTACAATAGGCCTCCAGGTCGTTGGGGCTCTACTTTCACCTGCATATAGGTGAAAAATCTTGTTATGAACCCTGATATCTCCCTTTTCATGCTTGGCCACCAAAACTACCATCGAAGGTCACAGTACATCTTTGTCACTTCAGGATGTACCTCACACATTGAAGCATGAAATTATCACATGAGTTCTCCATGCATACTCGTAGGCACAAAAACCCTATTTTTCACATAGTTGATCTCATCTCTATCTGTTTTCTAGTATGAATGTGTCTCCCCAACTTCAAGGATTTCCATCATGGATAAACACTCTGGACCCTCATATTTCCTATCTCTGATCCGTCTCAAGAATGTAGACTCCACTACTATAGAAACCAGAGTCATCCTCTCCTAACTCTCTTGAACTACCACATGAATTTCTACCAGTAAAGTCATCATCTTCCACTCCACACTTGACTCATGTACCAACTAATTCTGAGTTTTTCTACTCAAAGCATCATCGAAAATATTCCCCTTTCTAGGTGTATAATCCCGTTCAAAATAAAAGGACTGTATATACTCCACCCATATTCGCTATTGAAGATTCAATTCATGTTGTGAAAAGATATACTGCAGGCTTTTTATCCATAAAAACTGTAAACTTTTCACCTAACAGAGAGTTTCTTCATCACTTAAGATCATAAACCATTTATTCCAACTCAAGTTCTTGTGTAGGTTAATTATTTTCATGTGGAATCAACTGTCGAGACCCATAAGTAATGACTCTACCCCCTGCATCAACACATCTCTAATTCTAATCCCAAAAGAATCACAATAAAATGTGTACTCCTCACCTGACTCAAGTAAGATCAAAATTGGTGTCAAAGTCAATAACTTATTCAATTCATGGAAAACATTCTTGCATTCTTCTATCCAAACAAACTATATCCCTTTATTTTTCAAACCAGTAAGTGGTGCAGCCAACCGGAACAAGTCCTGGATGAATCTCCTGTAATAACCAAATAATCACAGAAATCATTGATTATCGATAACATTCTTGGGATGCTCCTAAGAAATCACTGCCTACACTTTTTATGGATCCACTGACACACCTTCATCTGAGATTATGTGCCCAAAAAAGTGTACCCTGTCAATTGAAAATTGACATTTAGATAGCTTGGCATAAATATGATTCTCTCTCAATGTACTTAGGATGATGTAAAGATGTTGGGAATGATTTCCATGAGTCTTAGAGTTCACTAATATGTCATCCACAAACACCACCACAAACTTATCTATGTATGGATGAACGATCTTGTTAACCAAGGCCAAAAACACTACAGAAGTATTAGTCAAACCAAACGGCATTACGACAAACACATAAAGGCCATACCGGCTCCTAAAAGCGGCTCTTGTTATATCAGAAATTTGAACTCTCACATTATGATACCCTGATCTCAGATAAATATATGAGAACACACTATCCCACTTCATCTAGTTAAATAGATCATTAATATTTGGAAGAGGATATCGGTTCTCCACAGTCATTTTATTCAACTTCCGGTAATCGACACACAAGCGTAGACTCTCGCTGTCCTTCTTTGTAAACAAAATAGGTGGTCCCCAAGGTGATGTACTTGGAAGGATAAACCATTGAACCGCTAACTCTTCGAACTGCATTTTGAGCTCTTTAATCTCATTCAGTTCCATTCTATATGGTGGAATAGATACCGGATCAGCCCCCAGCATGAGGTCAATATTGAATAATTCATCTCTCTCTGGTGGAAACCCTAAAAAGTATTTAGGAAAGACATACTGAAAATGTTCTACTACTTGTAGAAATATGCCTTCCCTACCACTCCTATCATCCAACAAAAGACTATAAACTTGGGCTGTGAGCTCTCCCAGTTGATGATTAATTGGCCCAGCTCTGCCTGCACGGATATCCCATTTTCCACAAAGGACATATTGGTCAACCTCAGGAGATACAAAGGTCACTCTCCTACGGTAACAATCTATGTGGGATCAGTATGTCACTAGCCAGTCCATACCCATAATCAGGTCAAAGACCGTTATATCAAGGACATAGATATCCCAATGGAAATGATACTCTCTGGTCTCTAGTGAACGTCCCTTACATAAACAAATATACTTAGTTCATATTCCCAATGGTGTATTGATATTCATCATCTCGCTTACGTACTCCACCTCCAGGCTCAAGACTTTAACAAGATTTGCAGATATAAATTAATGAGAGGCACTGGTATCAGACAAAGAAGTAACTAAAGTAGAAACAACTAGAATTGTACCTCTCACTATCGATGCACTAGCCTCACACTCAACATGTTTATTCTTCACTGCATGTAATTGTTCTACCCCTCTTTTCTGAGGTGTCGTATGAATCCCCTGAGTAGCACCACTCTGCTGGTACGGGCGCTCAAATCAGGAAACATCACACCCACTTCCTCTACCACCTCTTCCAGTGGAACTCCAGCTGCCAGGCCTATATGGGGTAGAAGATCCCCTTCTAACACTCTGACTCTGTGCAGCTTCTCCCTCAGCACCAGCCTGCCTCTACTTCCTGTAAGACTTCTTTAGGTGTCCTATCTTTCCACAAAACCGGCACTCCACTGGTGGTTGAGGAAAATGTGTACGATAAAGTCCCTACCTACCACAATGGTGGAAAAGCACATGTGAAATATTCAGGGAAAATGTTCCTCCTGACAATCCACCTTGCTTTCCACTGTCCTGACTAAGATTCTCATGACGGCACTTCCTACTTTCTTAAGGCACACTCCCTGATCATTTAGCTACCTGTCTAGTACCACAATCCTCCTTCAAGTTCCCCTCTAAAATGAGAGATTTATTAAACACTTCTGAAAATTTCTTTAGACTAAAGATATTCACCTGGGACATAATTTCACACTTCAGGCCATCCTAAAATTATTTTGCCGAAGATTCCTCATCTTCTGCAAAAGTTGGATAAAAATGTTGTAAATATATGAAATGTTCAACATACTCCATTATTGACATGCTTCCTTGTTTTATATTCATAAACTATGAAGCCTTATCTTTCCTTAGACTATCTGGATAGAAGTTTTCCAAGAACTTATCCAAAAAGCCTTTCCATAACATATCATCAGTCTGTGCAGATTGTACCTGAATGTCCCACCAGCGTTTCACTAATCCCTGTAGAATATAATCCATCAAATTGACCATCCTATTAGATGGAGTCTCCAAATGGCCAATTATTGTCTCTATAAATTCAATCTAGAATACATCTCCCTAAGGTCCACTCTCTCCATTAAAAGAAATAGGTTGTTGCAGTTGAAACTCCCTTGTCAACTTAGACATGCTTTCCTAAACTTGACCATGGTCTCTTTTCATGAATTTCATTAAATGACCAAATTTCTCTCATGACTTATCTCCTTCTTCCTCAACTTTCACTAATGGTGTCTCAAGATTGCTATCTGGAAGTTCGTTCTGAGCTATACCCCTTGGTCTCTCCCACAAACCGGGTCGTGGAGGCATATTTCTACTAATCCAAACACACGTAGGTCTCATAACACAGCCTTATATCATTTAAATAAGAGGAGAAACTAACACAACAAGTTTCAACATAACCATTCCCCCTTTTTCTCACCACACGGTCAACACCGAGGCCTTTTCACTACCCTTAACCATCCTACTCCTAGGTCTTGGTTAACAAGGAAATATTCATTCTCATTAATTAATTCATCAATTAATTAATCACATTATTTAAAATTAATTAATTCAACACTGAATTAATTTATTATTCCCATTTAATCAATCAAGGTTTTCATTAGACACCCATTTATTCTCATTTTGGATCATTTTTTCGATATCATATCATAGAAAAAAGTACATGTTTAACAACTTACCCATAACCCATTTTCTCGTGTGTGCCTAGAATGACACATGTCACAAAACCATGAGTGCCTGGAATGATGCATTTAGACTCCACTATCATGCATCTTTAGGCCATGAATCAAAATTTAACAATTTTCAAAAAAAAATCACATCACACACAAGTGCATCACCTAATGTGAAGTAATATACAACTGTAACAAAAAACATCAATCACAACAATCCCTCCCTGAGTTCTCATATTTTTTCTCATACATGGGTTTGCAAATCCCATACATGAGCTCATTACCAATCCTCGACTCTTCCTAGTCTCGGGTCTACCTTTTTCTAAAAAAGAAAGAAAAATAAGAATAAAGAAAAGAAAACCCCTTTGATACCACTTCGTGACGTCCCGACCTGGGAGCTACTAAACGGTGCCCCGAGCCGGTTGGCCACATGACCTCAAGCGTGCCTCCTCGTATGCCAGAGGGTGAAGACTAGAATCTAGGTTCTGGTAAGTTAGTATTAGGGAGGCTATACACTCTGTTATCATAATAAAACACCAGAAGAAGAAAATAACAACTAACCAACTACAAAAGAGTATATAAATAACCAGAACATATCCATGAAAAATGATAGTCAAAACAAGAAAATACAATATTCAACTGAAAGGTAGAGCATGCTATAATAATTAAAGTTCCAAGTGTCTACTATGCAACTGAAAGTAAAGACACAACGAATCCAAAATAGGTCCCAAACCACGTCTAGTTCCCTCTCCCATGCTCCAATCCCAAACAGCAATCTATCCTAGGGATTTCCCTTATCCTGTCCTGCAATAAAAAAGTTTTCTTGGGTGATGATCAGGAGGCCCGAATAAGGTGTGATTAAAACTCAGTAGGCCCCCACCAACGGTGTCCAAAATGAGTCCAGTCAAAAGATAGTGCATGCAATTTAATAAATCAATAAATACAATGCATAATTTAAGTAGTTATCATATTTTCATCTAATATTTAATCATCACATTAGGCTAAGTTCCATTCATGTTTCCCATTTAAATCATCATTTTTTATCATTTATCATATAGTGTTGGTCATCATGCCTAGCACCCCAAATCTCATTTAAACCATCATCCATTATTATCATTAATCATTTGGTGTAGGAAATCATATCGAGCACCACAAATCTCTTGACTATAGTTCATCATGCATAGCACTCTATTTCTCATTTGGTGTTGGTCGTCATGCATAGCACCCCAAATATCATGCTTGGATAACGATTGGGGAGGAACGCTATGTCCAAGTCCCAACTTCTAATCGGTCGAGGATGCCACACCTATCACCACAAAATCTTATCCATTTAATAATTCTTTAAATCATAAGAATTTTCCACATTATTCATTTACTAATCCAATGATTAGTTAAACATATCAAAGGCCATTAGTTAATTCAACAATTAACTAATCATATAACCCATTAATTAGTTCATCAATTAATTAATCAATAAACCCAATTATCTTTCCATAACTAATTATTCATAGTTAATTATCCAAATAAAAACCCAACAAATCATAATTAATTCTCATAATTAATTATCATTGATCACATCGTGACACATAATTAATTCTCCCAATTAATTATCTTTGGTCAACCTCTTGGAACATAATTAATTCTCACAATTAATTATCTTACATAGCCAAACATAATTACAATAAAAATATCAATTAATATATTTCAATTATAATATCAAATCTTTAAAAAGTCAATTTCGGAAACCCCCCCATAATTTTTTTTGTGATTCAATTATCAATTAAAATCACCATGGAAATTCACAAGTCAAATCCATATTCCTAATCAATCCAATTTAGGAATTTAATTGTCAAGTGAATACTAGAAAACTCAAAAAATAATACACATATCATAAATAATGACTATGGGAGTTCAATTAGACCACCTAATTCAGTATATTGATAGAAGTTAGACCAACAAAAATCCCCAAAATCCGAGTGGCACAATTTCGTTGATCAAACTCTGGATCTAAGTCCCTAAATCTGAAATTATGATCAAAGGCATCAAGATCTTGTAAAACTAGATCTAGATCTACAATCATAGATCTAGATCTTAACTCATAGGTTTATATCAAAGAAAACCGTAAAGATCCTCCATGAAAATATCGTGGAATGGTAGAGGAAAGAACAGGAGAAGCAACAGGACGAAAACCACTTACCGCGTGGAGAGACGATCTTCAATCCGGGCTTTCGATCTCAAAGAATGTTGTTTTTATCACCTTGAAATACCACTAGAAGGATTTGGGAACACCAATAATTTGTAAAGTCAGAGCCATGGTCGATATATGGGAGTCCCAGGGGGGTTCTTGTGGTTTTAAAAATGATTTTCAGAATTAAAATCCCCTTCACATGGTTTCTTGGATAGAGGCACACTATTAAGGAAAACGGTGTGCCAACTGTCTGGACTCCACTTCACAATTTTTCACAGTTGGCCTGGTTTGGTGGCATGAATTTTCAAAATTTGTGCATACCATGTGGAATCCTCTGTCCAGTTTCACACGTTTGGCACGGTTTGGTCGCATGGTTTGTCAAATCGTGCACAAACTACGGACAGCCCGCCTTCCATTAGTTTTGCTTAAAGGTTCACCCAAACTCACCTCAAGCCACTAATCCAAGTTAAAGGTACTTAAAAACATCAAAATGAACCTGAATACGTGCCCAATATAACACCCAAAAAAGATGGTATATTACATATATCAATGATATTTTGATTATAAGAATCATGAAACACCTATGGAATATTCAAAATTAGTTTTTCTTTAAGTATTTGAAAACATAATTATTGATAAGAGATATTTTTGTGAGACGCGTGATTGAGTGATAGATAACCCTTAATATTTTCTTAATGTTAAGACAATGATTTTTAGTTTAGATAAATAGATGATTTGCATTGAAAATGTAATGGGTATAGTGTTTGTGATAATGAAATTGGTCATTGTTTAATTAAAAAAGTGATTTAGGTCATATTTGATAAAATTTATTACATTTTTTGATTTATAGAATATACTAGTCAGCATTTATTTTTGGAAGAATATATGTTTTCATTGAAAATTTATGGTGATATAGATTATTATGGGAAATTATTAGAATTATTTTTGAGAATATATGATTATTTTAATCACATGATTGGTTTTTTAAATTGTGAGTGACATGATGTTGCCTTTGGTTAAATTTTATAATTTATTTTAAAAAAAATATGTGCCAATTATTTTAGATTTATGGGATTTGAATTTGGATAGGTATATTTTGTAGGATTCTTATGATTAATTATTAATAGAATAGATTATGTTTAACAATGTGTTTTAATGTTGAGGTTTTAGTTGTTCATGTATTATTTGATTGTATGAATATTTATCTAAATTGGATAACTTGTGTTAAGAATTTTGGATTTGATGATAACTAGACACAAAAATGAATTTATTTTCATTCTTTTATATATTTAATAACCATTCAAAAGATAATTTTAGTTCTTTAGGAATGATATATTCTTCTTGAATATTGATTTCTTATATTAAGATATTATGTGGAAATTAATTGAAGCACAACCAAAAACTGTGATTTTTCTTATAAAATTGAAATACATTTATAATATTTTTCCATGTTATTTATATTGATATTTAATAATCCGTAAAATATTGTGAAATTTTCTTAAAATAAAAATCTAATATGTTTACCTTCATTTCTGATGAATCATTGGTCTTTTCACCGGCCAAAAATTTATGGTTTTATGGAACTTAACTTTCTCATGATAATGTTATTTATCAATTAATATTACTCTCTAGATGATATTTATCACCTATATGTATAATTTTAAAAATCCTACCAATGTATTCATTATATGAGAGTAATATTATGTGCTATTTCTAGTAAACATATTGTTTCCTACATTCAATTTTCAAAAGATGTGTTATTATCCTTCTATATGATGTTAGTATTGAATAATGTTATTTTCAAATATTGAAGCATTAATGACAAAGATAAATTTTAAAGTGAATAAATTATCTTGGTGGGGTTTAATTTAACACCCTTAAAATTTTTTATAAAATAATAAAAATATTGATAGCTTTCTTAAGAGAAAACATTAAGCACTATAAAAATTCAGATATATTATAACAATATTATTATTTAAATGTGACCATTAAAACATTATCATTGAATTGGTGGGTATGATTAAGAATAACCTCAATATGAAATACATTTATAATGGTCATAACTATTGAAAAATTATTTTATAATTATTATATATATGAACTAATTTATTAATAAGTTCATTTTCTTCTTTAAAAATGAATTTTTTTTTCAAAAATGTTTTTATTGAATTTTTTTCATTGAAATCATAATTTATTTCATACACTTTTAGAAATTTTATTTTATAAATTCAGAATATTTTTTAAATCGTCATATCTATATTATGTTAGGGTGATATTTTAGGATTTTTATGAAATGGTTGTTTTTTATGTGAATATGATATGTATCAATTTTTCAAATAATGTCATCTATTTTGATTAAATAAAGTAACTTTAATACCACATTCTATTTTTTATTTAGTAATAAAAGTTAAATATGATCTATTTTATTAATAATAATCAAATTTATTCAATTTTAATCATCAATACTATGGATTTCTATCTATGATAATTTTTATGCATAACAATATATTTTTCTAAAAACTATTTTTGGCTTCATTTCACTCATTTATTTTAAAATTGATTTCTACAACTTATATAGTTTTAATATAGTAAAATATACAGTATATTTGGATTTATGATGTTCTTATTTGGAATATTGGTTCCTTTTGGGTCATTATGAATTGTAACATTAGTAAATTTTTATCACATTGCTATGGGTAAAATGGGTAAATGGGGTTAAAACCATGTGGTAAGGTCCAACTGTCAGACCAAGATGTGCCTTAATTAAATATTGTGGGATAAATTTAACCATAAAAATCCAAAATTTTAATTTGAGGAGCTTTTTTTCCATTTTCTCTTCTTAACATAATTTATATTATATTAAGGAAATTAAAATACAAAAACAAATTTTCTTGACACTAATATCTGTAAAAGGATTACATAAGGAAAATATTAGATAAACTTAGTTCTAAATTATTATTTGTAATTTGGATTTATTTTTATCACATAAATTAATTTTTAATATTTATTGATGAAATAATTACCTTAAATTCTTACACAAGATCGACACAATGCTTGTGCAAGTAAAAGAAAAACAATTTAAATGTTTTTAGAAACACTAAAAGTAATATTTTTTGGATGAGTTATAGTACCCCATAATGTATATGTACGGTTATAGAATATTAGATATTTTCTAAAGATATATATTTGAATGAATTTTTTATCTTTCTTCCTTTACATTCAAATTAATTATATAGTATCAAAAATGACATTAATGATACTTTATAAATGATAATATTTTTTTAAATTTTTTAATACTAATAAATGATTTTAAATATAAAAATTGGGATATGATATGATTTAAAATGTCATAAATATTACATTTATGGTCCAATTGTTAAATTTTATGTAAAATTAAAACATTCAAATGTTGAAATAGTATTTACCACAGTTAAGGTTCAATATGGTCAATAAAGAGGTTAATAAAAAATTTGAAATTTAAAATAGTGTATAAAATTTTATAGATATTCTTGGATGATTATATGAGGAATATATCTATCATGAACGATTCCAAAGGGTCATGTTCCACGACTCTCCAATCCTAAATCCAATAGTCAAGGGGCTAGCGACTAGCACCGAGTATGTGTATCACTCAGATGGGAGGCCTAAGCCTAAAGTACATATACACACGCACACATCTCTAAGCCTATACAATGATGAAATCTGAAATAAGTGATAAATAATGTATTCATACATCTAAATCCCACAATAAGAGTATAAAAACATTTAATGGAATGTAAAAAGGTATAAATTCAAGCCCACCCCAAAGAGTCTGAAAACAAGTCCAATATAAAGTAACGGTGGGGGATTCTGTTAAGATAACTATAAGAACACACCTCAGTCTATCTTGATCTCTATGATCCACATTATTTGAGTCTATCTAGGACTCTATTAAATTTTAGGTCATCTACATAATAAATTACATGTGATGGAAAATCCCGTTTAGGTGTGAGTATAAAAATACCCCATAGGACACCCCGAAAAACCAGAGCATGTCACAATAAGGAAAACATTCATCTCTATACAAGTATATGTCTACATCACATATAACAATAATATATATATACTCAAAAATTAAACACATTCTCTAGGAAAAGTCTCAATAGTAATTCCAAAATATGATTCTTTCTCATAGGCTTCACAAAACACTCATCTAGAATAACACACTCCATGAGTAATATTTCACTGATGACATTAGTCATATAGTTCATTCTTGTTGGGTATCATTATTTTAAGGATATGTTAGATGTCTAAATTGATATGATTCAAATATTTGGATCAGACCTAAGGGCATGGGGTATACCATCAACTCAATATGTAATAACCCCCTAAATATTTGATCGACGCACAAAGAGTGTTGGTAATGATGATACCAAGAACTCCTCATAGGGAAAAAAGATTATATAGGATATCACATCGAACCTCATGGAAGGATTCCAACAATTCTGTATAAGGATTAATGTTGAAGGGATCACCATACTATATGTAGGATTAGATTCTATTCTAACCCTCAAGTAATGTATATAGGGAAGATACCCTAATGAAACATGTTCAAGATATAGAGTACAAGGGATCAAATACAACTCTGAGGAAGTACGTGACGTGACTCTTCGACACTGGTTTCTACCCATGTGAACGGATTGTATCCATGTACATGTAAATGTACATGGTGTTCCCCTACCATTTTACTTTTTCCTATGTCCAAGTACATGGAAATTCTCATGTATACCTGGCCTAACCAAGTCCATGTAGGAGTATATGATGGGCTCATTCTCATGTACTTGTAACTATGTTCTTGTCCCCTATGTGGTAGATGTCAAGTCATCCAAGAAGTTTCACTAATAGTGTGATAGTTTTTACATTCCATGTGATCCTTAACTTCATCTTGAAACCCTAGACTCTTCTAAGAGGTTCCCACATGATATTTAGCTCTATAGTATATTTTGTGTTGATCACGAATTTCTAGATACCATTTTCTTCCTCCCATGTACTCTCTCACCACCTTCTCCTCAGATTATAGACTCAATATCACATATGATCATGGATATACTCCTTCAAAACATTTTTTCCATCAATCTCCAAATTGTAGAGTGTAAAACATCTTTGAAATCATATGTATGTGTCATCTGACCTCATACGCCAAAGAACACAAAATCGGGTTTCCAAAACCATCAAATCTGCTACTGATTTCATCATCACACTATCTTCATGTCATTTCAATCCTAGATCTATGATTTAAAAATCATTTCCCTAAGAAAATGGTGAAAAATGTTTGATTCCATGGTGCTCATTGAATCTCAGGCCAAAATATTTCCCCATGATGAATGAATAAATTGTGGAGATATGAAAACACAAATATGAGGAAAAATCCACAGTCAATATATGTGTTGGGATTGATTCATTTATATTAGAATGGTGAATGAAGTAAATAAAAAATAACCACAAATAAAAACCCCAAATACATGAAAATCTTACCCATATCCAAGATATATAAGATCTACGAATCAATTCATTAGCTAATTGATTCACACTTGTCGTTGGAATCATAAACGGTAAAATATAATAATAAAACAAGAATCCAAACTCAAGATGGATTGATCACTGAACAAGAATGATCCTATGTCATCATCATTGTTGAGATCCTCCATTTACACTTCACACTAATTGTGTTACCTCGATATGGTTGTTATTCATCAAAGGGGGATCCTAAAACACTCTCTCCAACAATTCTCCAACAGCTCCAGGGTTATGAAGATAACCCCAGGATTCCATCATAAAAGTTTTATTATAGATGATACTAGGTATTTGAATTAATGAATAAGTAAATAAATATATTTTATTTATTTTATTTTTAATTTTTCACAAATTCCCCATGATAATAATGGTTTTTTTATGCCTAAGGTAAAAAATCGTCCTTTGGACACAACGGTACCCTTTTATTTCTGATTCAGGTCCCTGTCTAGAATCTATTACACATTTTTTAAGAAAAAATAACATGTGTTATATGTATTATATTTAATATATTTCAAAAATTTATTCTGGTAACACTGAACCTCATAACAACATGTCGTATCTATTCTTGTTCATTAAAATAATTTATACAATATCCAAAAATAATACATGGAAAATCTAAGTCATTAAATTCTCCCCACCTTAGTTATTTATGTCTACAAATACAAATCAAGTGGTTTCACAATGATATGTGGGTATTGATCAAGAATATAAGCTTCTCACTCTCATGTTCTCTCTTAGAGATTATCGTGCTACCACTTGACACACACTAGAGTAATTTCTCACCCATGAAGGATACTCTCATACCTATCTACAATATCCACAAGGTACTCTGCCAAATTAGGATAATACTTGATTTATATCTCTCTAAAATCAATATTGTGTGATGGGTCACACATGTACCTCCTCAATTTTGACACGTGGAAGACGTCGTGTACCCAGTCTAACATTGGATGTAGAGCTAAGTGGTGTGCCAACTTGAAAACTCTACATAACATCTGAAAAGGACCAATAGATCTCAGAGATATCTTACTTCCATGTCTAAATATATTCTATACACATCAATGTGAAACTTGTAGAAACACATGATCTCATTCATTGAACTCTCAAGGCCTCCATCATCAGTCATGATAAGGATTATGATAGATCTTTATAGTCCTTATATGTTCCTGGATGATTTTCACCATCACTGTATTGGCTCACACAAATTGCGGGACCATAAGTGATGACTATTCTAAGTCATTCCATTAATGTGTGACCTATATAGTCACCCATAAAATTTCTCAAATTATTCTATATACATGGTTTAATATTATTTATTTCAGTACACAAACTCTGCCAATGCAAGGAGAACCCCCCTAACTACATCCAAAGTCCAACAAGAAAGATCAAATCATGTCCTCTATAACATGAAACATTGTCCTCAAGTGTAAATGAGTCCTAAAAACCTACTATAATCCCTTTCACAATTGATATGTGAAACTAGAATCACTTTCATAAATGATCATCGATGGAAATCCATAGATTCTGACTATCACATGTTTATAGAGGAATCACAAAATCTCTACTAAACTCTGCAATTGTATATGTATGAAGTGGGTTGTCTTAGTGAGTTGATCTATGATCACTTAGATGGAATCGTGTCTCATGGATGTATGTGGTATGCCTGTTAAGAAGTCCATGGATGTCACCTCCCACTTTCACTCAGGATCCTCATGGGATTGGGCTAAACCTACTAGAATATGGTACTCAGACTTCACATATGGACAAGTAAGGCATCAAGATAAAAACTCTAAAACTCCCTTCAATATCCCTATCCACAAAAAATAACATTATAGGTCTTGGTACTTCTTAACCACCACTAGATGTACCACTAAAGGAGATGTATTAGACTCTCTAATCACCTCCTCCCTCAACATCACTGTTACCACTGTGTAGCCTCTAAAAATAATGGCATGTTCCCCACTATTAGAAAATACATTAGGAGAATGTCTAGAGAATATATGGGAATTTAGGGTCCCATAATTGGTATCCCCAATTTGGGATTACCTGAATCGCTATAATAGAGGAGGGGTAAAAACCATTGACTGGAATTAATCCGCTCCATCCCCATGAGCAAAGGATAACTGTAATGAGGCTAACTACACTGATTCCTTATTCAGAAACTATGAACATGATATCTAACTAATAGATTCTACTACCATGTTCCCCTTTCTAAGAGTGTATATAATATCAAAGTCAAAATTTTAGAGGAGCACCAGACGCTTCCTCTTTCTCAAGTTGATATCATTAAAAGATAAGATTTACTTTAGACTCTTGTGGTCAGAATAAACGATAAATATCTCAACCATCAGGTAGTGTCACTACATAATTAGTGTAAAGACTACAACTAGTAACTCAAGATCAGTGGTCATGTAGTACTAGTCATATGGTATCAAATGGCATGAACCATAGGCAGTCACCACATTCATATTCATTATAATAGAAAAAATACCAATTTGTGATGTATCACCGAACACTATATATTTGACACCCTCCTTTGGAAATATCAATATGAGAGTGCTTTTCAATCTCTATATCAAGTCCTGAAAAGACTATTGGGACCTCTCCATACACATGAATGGATTCCAATTTCATGTCAAATATTTCATGGGTGCTGATATCCTGGAGATTTTAGGTATTAATATTATGTAATAGCCTTCCAAACCAAGGATTTTTCACACCTATGTCATGCTATTGGGTGGATCCCAAGCTAATATTTCCAAAATATTCACCAGGTCCACTGCCACACCATACGTTGAGATAATACATACTAAATACAGGGCCTAATATATTGAGAACAAACAATTTGAGAGATTATTATAAAGTTGGTTCTCTTAGAGTATGCCTAGAAACATCCTCAATTGTCTCGTATTCTTCTCATCATACTCCAGGTACATAAGGATATCATCGATGAAGAATAATATGAACTAGTCATAGATGGGAAAAATAATTGGTTCATGAGTCTCGTGAACACTACAGGGGAATTCATCATGCCAAAGAGAATTAATAAGTACTGATAGTGACTATAAAGACATATGAATTCCATATTTAGTATATCCTCGACCAATACTTACAACACATGATATCTTGAACTAAGTTCAAATTTTGAGAACCATTATGCCCATAGATCCTCATTAGTAGGTAATTTTTCTTCAAGGTCACCAGTTTCAAGCATCAGTAGTCTACAAATAACCTAAAGCTCACATCCACCTTATTAGTGAACAAAAATAGGGCTTCCCTGGGTGAAACAATGGATCTAACAAAGGCCTTTATATGTATTTCCTATAGTTAAACCATCATCTCCTAAATATTTATAGGAGACATCCAATATTTTTTTGTAGAAAAAAGAATCATTCTAGGGTGTATATCAACACAAATGTCTATATTTTTGTGGGGACGTATTTCAGGAACATCCTCAGGAAAGGCATCCTCAAACTCCACCACCATTGTAGGGAACTAGAAACTCATAACATCCATTGTATGAAGAGTCATTATATCCAACTTGTGAGTAATCAGCTACACCCTCCAATAAAATATTCTTTCATGTGTTTTATGGGTTTTCTATTTCACCTAAAAAGGAAAATATAGTTTTATTATTATAGACACAGTACATCCTTTGACTAAAATAGTCTATCCAGTCATGATATTTTGATAAGTGGTCCATACCTAATATGATTTAATAAGGCCTAATCACTACTAAAAATATATCCTAATAGAAACTCTCACCTCCAAGAGTTAGGTTACACTATCAGTACAGGTTTGTGATCACAGAGTCATCTCCAGTATAGTGTCTCCAAGTGGAGGGGTCGAACCAAAGGTTCCACCAATATCTCCATGTCTTGAACAATATATGTGATAATAAAAGAATTACTAGAACCTATGTCTTTAAATACTATATCTAAGATAGAAAAGACACATATTGTTCCTCGTATAATCCTCGGAGCATCTGGATCATAATCCTTAATTTCCTGCAGCTACCTCATATCCTCCAGCTCCATGATCATGGTGCGGACCACATAGGGTGGTGGTGGTAACAAGTTAAAGAGATTAACACCTCTAAATTATCTACCATATCCTCTACCCTATCCACCTCCATGATGTCCTATTTTCTTTTTTTGCAGCCTCTACCTCAAAAGCTCATCCTTTGTCTCCATGTTATCCATATGGTGGGTCAGAAAATATCATCTAAGTTGTCCTCTACTGTTACAATAGTAGAACTACCTCTCTCCCAAATGACTGGACCTATCCTATGTGTGAAAACCGCATACCTTCTATAATGGGACCTCCTGCTAAATAATTTAGCACATCGAGGTCCATGAGACTAACATAGTCTCTCTACTGCTGATGTCTCTACTCCTGCATTCCCACAACTGGTAACCACTATATGTTCATTCTCAACCAGAAGTCACTCAATAAATAAATATCTCTCCATCAACCCAACTAATGTATGAATTCAAAAATGTATATCAATATATCATAAGTCATTACACAATCCTTTCTCAAAGTCCAGAGCCTGAAAGAACTAATCCCAAACCATATCCAACGAGTACCTAGAGAGGTTGTTCAACTTAGATGAATACTTAGATGTTTTTGTATTTGCCTTTTGAAGTTGTATAGGTTCTTAAATACATACATCCCTTAGTGTATCTATAGAGAACTCCTATTTGAAAAGGAACTTGAACTCAGAAAAGACTAGAGTCACCTCGTCATATGACTCGGTCACTAAACCCCATAATCATCTTGTTGAACCATGGAGATGGATTTCCACTAGGAACACCATCTAATATTCTATTGTACTGACTAGAAGTAAAACTCATGTCACCACCTCAAGTTAGTCCTCAACTACTTGTAGATTAGGATTACCTCAAAAAAAAGGGGATACTTCTATTGGAATATGTGAAGTGTGTGCAACCTACAGACCTCATATTCTAGTAATTCATGTACCATATTCTACTCTTGATGTTGTAGTATAACTAGTGCACCACTGGGAGGTAAAATCTCTAGAACTAGTACCTATATTGATGTCTAATCACATAAGGGATCATCCTTGTGTTCCGGATGCTTAATCTAAGAGGGAATATATAACATCTCGACTCGACTCATCTTTAAGACGGTGGCCAGACTGGTGGGTCACATGACCTGAAGTACATCTCCTTGAATGCTAGAGGCTACTGACTAGTAATGCGGGCCTTTTTAATGTGTTTGTGGGGAATAATATGCCCTTATAGGTAATAGGTAATACATAGTGGAAATAAAAAAACAATTAATAATACATAGTGGAAGCATATAAATGAATAAACTGTAGTAGAAGAAATATGAATAATTTAACTAAATAAGAATAAAGTGAGGAAGCTGATAAATAAAACTAGATACAAAAATGATGTCACGTTATGGAGTCTATACTAAATTTAAGATTCAAAAAACAGGAATACAAGCATGCTATCAACTTAAATAAAAGACACAATGTGTGAAAACTGCATCATGAGTAAGGCTTCATCCCTTTCCCCCAATCTCTATCCTAAACAGCAAGAAACGATCAAGCATCAGAAGAAGCGTGTTTCCCTTTGTCAATACCTTCAAGTATATAATCTACTCGGGTGTCAATGACCCTCGAACAGGGTGTGAGATAAAATCCTAGTAGGCTGGCACCAATGGTGTCTAAACATTTCCACTTCGTGTAGTAATAAAATGCAGTGTGTCATTATATAATAAATATAAATAATTAACTAAGCACAATAAAATAAATAAGTCAGCCCGGGATCCCAATGGTACCCATCCCTAATCACCTGCTTTGGACTATGTTGGAAGTCTGAAAGAAGTACCTGTAAAAATAATGCACATAAAAATATATATAAATCCAAGAAAATAAAGGTAAAACAAGGAAATCATACCCCCATGATTGTTCTTTAACTTGGGGTCTAAGTCATGTGTCAACCAGGTGTGTTTCAATATGCCAAAAAAATATTACAAACCTCAAGAGGCTCAAGAAGCATTAATATAAACCTTTATTTCATCATTATTAGGGTTCAAATTGAGATTTGAAGTCTGATATCGTCTCAAATGTATCTCTATAGAACATCCTTCAAATTATCCTATACCACTGAACCCGTCTGAGGAAAAATTTCGAAAGACCAAGTATTTCTCGAGGCATGGCTTTACCATGAGTCATTTCTGATCTCGCAAAAAGGGGTTGAGCCTCATATGAGGCTGGCTTAGCCACATTTCTAATGGATCCATCCTCTATGGGCCCTTTTGGAACCAGTGTCACTCATAAGTATTAGAAAGCTCGAGGAAATCGTGGTCTGGAAAAGCTAAAGACCCCGCCCCTCGAGGTGTAGTGGTAACAAGTCAGGAATAGAGGGTCTAAGAGTGGCCCTTAATATGAGACCCACCTTCTTTTCCCACCCTGAATTTAATTAAAATTTCAAAGTAACAGATAGGAAATAGCATGCATATATAATTGTAGTTTTAAATCTAAGCAGATACACCCGTAAAACACAAGGTATTAATTTAATATTCTAGTGTAAAAACCTAATAAGGTAATATACCATATCAGCTCAAGAAGATAAATGCACTTTTAATAAAGAAATAAATCAGCACAAACAACTACAAAGCATCCAACAATTTTGGGTTCATAATTAATATAAATTAATTATTTAAATTAAACATAAGAAAAATAGGTTGTGCAACACATGCAGTTAATTAAATTAAATGCCCAGGCAAACAGAATTTATACTGGCCACATCGGCATGCCCAAATGGGTGTCCGACCATGTTGCAACAATTTAAACGATTTAATTTATAATAAATAGGGCTGCCACAATTAGGTGAAATAATTAAATTAAAAATATTGGGTGAATTTGCACAAAGTATATAGGCACCGATGAATGGTACAACCGTGTATTTTTATAATCACAAAAAACGGATATAAAGCAAGTAGAAACCCTACCATATGCTCTTAGAGGATTCTAGGCTCCATGGTGATATTTAATTTGACCAAAAACGGAAGAAAGAATATTATTTTAGAAAATCCCCAATTTCGGGTAAAAACATTTAGTGACAGGTCACGTGGCGGATAGAGAAGGAGATCATACGATTCTTAGTACATGAGGTTAGAATTACCGAGAGCTTCACTATGAAACTGATGGCCTAGAAAACGGATGAGAAACGGAGTCGCATCGGGCTTCTGAAGGAGGAGAGGAGAAGAAAAGAGGAATAAAATGAAAAAAAGAAAGGAAAGGAAAGGAAAAAAAGAAAAGGAAAAATAAATAAAAAGGAGATAAGTTAATAAAATAATAAAAATCAAATGGTGAAAGAAATAAAATAAATAATTAAATGGGGTTTAACCCATTTTAATTTTTTTTAATTTCTTTCCAACCGTATCTATTTTATTATTTATTTGTATCCCTCTTTAAATTCCATTAATTTCCTTTAATTTTTATTTATTCTCTTTCAACTCTTTTAAATTATTTTATCCCAAACATTGTGCTACAGTGCGATGTAAAAAATTACAAAAAAACTAAAAATTTATTCAATTAATTTTAACAACTGACAAGGACCTGTAACAAGGTGCGTAGGTGTGTTCCATGTGTCGCTTTAAAGATGTGGACTAAAAACATAAACGGTTCACACCTTGGTTTAATCTGAGATGTTTCAAGAATTTCTTTGGGCAATTAATGATATTATATCTAACCCAACAAAAACTATCCACCCATATATATATATATATGTGTGTGTGTGTGTGTGTGTGTGTGTGTGTTATATATTTATAATCATCTGTATATTTAGAGGCATACATCTTCACATATACATATAGCTATATATATTTAATCCCTATATATATATATACATCAATGATTTTATTGAAATCTAATAATAATAACTATTATTATTATTATTATTATTATTTAATACAACCCATCAATGACACCATTAATAATTTAAAAACAATAACCATTAAAAAAAGTGAAAAAAGTTATTAAATAAATATTGATTATGCATTTCTATTTAATTGGAACAATTAATAATATCACATTTATTACATTACCCAATTATTATTTACACCACGACACAATTTCCTAATTATGGAAGTACATTTTCATTTTTTATTCTCTTTAACGCAAATAATCATATTAATAAATTAGTTTACATTACCCAATTTGTTTATTATTATTTCTAACCATCCAATAAAAAATGTATAACCCAAATAAATGTGTTTTGGGTGTGATCTGACAAAATTTTTGATCCATAGAAAAGTTATACCTTACCTAGGGTAAACCCCATGTCCCGAAACTATCAGTGGTCTCAAATTTCAGATATGATGCACCATTTGTCTGAAATTAATTATTTATTATTAAAAATCAGAATAATAAATTAATTAAAATTAAGGAGGGTATTTTCAAATGATAAGGTTCCAAACACCTGACACACATCAAGGTTATACCTTGCCTTAGGTAAACCGGCGTTTTGGACCTAACGGTGGTCTCATATTTCTTATAAGACGCACCGTTTGAGTGTTATTTCAATTTTTTTAAAGGAAACAAACACGTGTATGAATAAAATATATTTTTTATTTTTTATTCTATCAATGCCAAGAGTCTACAGCTCTTAGAATGTCATGCTAACTCATTGTTTAACTATGAAAATACTACATATAATATTTCAAAGTTTTAATAAGTCTTTTACCCTTCATTTAATTTTTTATATTTTAATTTTAATCTATTTTATTTAATAATATTTATTTAAAAGACACATCCCAATGTCAACTATTGGAAATAAAAAGTTCTCATGCACAGTTTGAAAACTGACCTGCCTAGTTAATGGAAAAAATTTATTTCCTATGCTTTTTCATCCAGTTCAAAACACAGAACATTACAACCATCCCACCTTAGAACTTCTTGTCCCTAAGAAGCCTTCTAGAACAACGTAACTCTCACCCCATATACAGAGTAATTAAGTCTCATACAAAAGGTTGTTCCGCATCTCTAAATTCTCAATGCACGTTCAAACATTGGTTAGGAAAACAACACAAAATCCATTAAGATATTATCCAATGCTCATTTTCCAACTAAAACACTGAGACGGTATTTATCCAAAAACATTAAGCTACAGACGCGACCATGTCATCGTCTCATTAACTTCTTTCCAAAGTTACTTCCCACCTTAGGTTTTAAAGTTATAAAGGGAAAATTCTAACTCACGACACCTTCCAGTATCAGAATTTCCTATAAGGCATTCCCTTAAGAATTCTAGTGACGCTTCTTATGTGATTTCTGAAAATAGAAAAAATAATCAAATCCCATTGACCTAGAAGCCCAATTCAAGCCATATTTTCCTAAGAAGCCCTGGCTGACCCAAACCAAACTCCTTCCACCTTACGACATGCCAGAAAAAGGTCTTTTACTAACTACTTCATTGAATAAGAGATATAACTAGTAGAGCCACTATGGTGGACCATTTTAGAAGGCTCCTAACTTGATCATTTAGAATTTTATAAAATGCACTATGATTCTTTCTTCTATGGTGTCTCACATTCACAACGAACACATCCACAGAAATCCATACATGACTTCTGGTGACATTCCTTGATTTAGGCATCACTGAGCCCGGTAACATATTTGGGGTAACCTCGGATCGGCACAAGATGAGTATAAAGAAGTATCCTAAGGTAGTCCATACACCATGTTTATGAGTGAGTTGTTGGTATAAGGAGAAGACGTCCAAAACAAGTCATTGACTGAGCCCAGAGTGACATCCACCTAGTTGTCACGTCAGAAGAAATGGCTAGTGTACAAGAGTTCGTCCAAAGAATTACTACACGAAAATATGAGGGTCACTCAAGACTAACAAAATCTTTGATAAGAGTGATGCATCAACATGAAACACTGATAAAACCACCCAAAAAAATCCCAAAAACTTGTAAAGATTTATCATGGCGTAAGATTGATGCTCTCTTAGTGTATCAAGGAAGAAGGAAATATAGGGGACATGCTCATCACATAAGGAAGAGTACACTAATAGGATTAGAAGATTACTAAAAGGAAAAAAAATTATACAGATGTATAAAAACCCAACCAAAATGACCGGAATGTCAAAACACCCAAGTCTCTGGATGTCATCTCGTGTAATGGGACAAACTTGATTCATTTAACACATAAGTAATTGTACTACGGAGATGACCTGAAACGTATTTAACAGTGCTAAACTGGATGATTACACTGAACTCAACCAGTTCTTCATAGTGTTAAGAACTCAAAGGCACCATGTACGTGAACGCATAGTACCCCGAGGTGATACATAAGAAAGATGACATTTTAACTCAGAGGATGGCATACTGAATCATCCATCACTATAGAGAAGAGAGGGTTGAATGACCTAAAAAGCAACTGACCATTCCTAAGGCATACCTAACTTGATGGAAAAGAGCATTACCTAATGTTCAAGCCCAAAAAAAGTAACTAAAAACATGAACATCCGTCCGAACAAGAGTGTCATTTTAGGCAAGGGGTCTGATTAGGGACAACAACATGTGAATGGTTCTGTTATAAAGAAACTCAATGAGGAACTCAACCTACCCTTATACTAGGGTCTTAAATAGAGGACATCGTTACAGGTTCCATATCCAAGCCCTTTATATTTAATCACATTTAATCTTAAATCATAAATATATTTAATCAAAACATCAATTACAATTTTTCAAAAAAACACAAGGTAGTTGATATTAACCAATGCCTTATGGGTAAAATAGGAATATTTTATAGAACTCTATTTTAAAACATTTTACATTAATTGACATCATGTCCTTAATTATGAAATATATCACATAAATAGCTTTTAAGAAGATAAGGTGACCTATAAAGGTCACACTAAGTCGATCTGGGTTCATTAGAATGCAACCCAAAAATATTTTTTAATTATTAATAGTCTTAACACCCATACCAGGTTATCTCATAAGGAACATAAACCAACTAGAATACTTGGTCCTAGATGTGCATTTAGGTAATTAACCAATTCATTTGAAATTATAACATGCTCAAACACATATCAGCCTGGATATATGGGTGGATATCTACCTAATAATTGGATATACACTTTATAGTTGTTGGAATTTGTCTCTCATTCAAAGGAAACCAAAAAAATTTAGAAAAGAAACCAAGGACGTAAAAAACAATCTAACAGTTCACTGTAAGAATGTAAAAGATAGAGACATGTTGTGATCATAAAATCATAACATTTTAATTACGAAGACATTCTAATAGGCATAGATTCATGATACAAGGTAAACATGGTATTAAACAGGCAACATGGAAATAGGCTAACATGCTAAATATATCATAGAAACATGGTATCTAAAATGGCATGCTAAATAATTACAAGATATGACATACATTCAAGGCACACAATTTGAATCAATGGGCATCCTAAAATTCAACTACAAGGCATGGAACTATTCATGGCATGTGAATTCCTATGCGCCTATTATGATGTATGCAATGTTTCATCCTTACCTTAATAGGACAAGGGTAAAATATCATAAATTCATAAGTAGTGGAAATTACACCAATCACTCGAGGTGAAATCATATCAATTGTAACAACAAAAAGCATGAAATGCAATCCCAACTCTGGCCACTTGGTTATTTCCTATACATGGGGTGATCAGTCCCAAGCACGACTATTAACCAAGTGCCAAAAAATTTCTAGTATCTTGTCTACCAACCCAAAAATAGTAAGACAAAGGAAAAAAAATACCATTTCTGATACCACATTAAAACGTCCCGACCCAGCTCACCTCTAAGATGGTGGCCTGACTGGTGGGTCACATGACCTCAAGCGTATCTCCCCAAACGCTAGAGGGTGTCGAATTGCAGCGAGGGCCTTTTAAACATGTTTTTGGGGAATAATATTTCCTTATAGGTAATAGGTAATACATAGAGGAAGTGTAAACAACAATTAATAATAAATAGAGGAAGAATATAAATGAATAAATTGCAGTAGAAGAAATATAAATAATCCAACTGAATAAGAATCAAGTGTGGAATCTGATAAATAAAACCAGATACGAAAATGATATCATGCTATGGTGTCTATTCTAAATTAAAGGTTCAAAAAACAGGAATAAAAGCATGCTATCAAATAAAATAAAATACAAAAAGTGTTAAAACTACATCACGAGCAAGGCTCAGTCCTCTACCCCCAGTCTCTATCCTAAGAAGCAAGAAACAATCAAGGATCGGAAGTAGTACACTTCCATTTTTCAATGCCTGTAAGTATATAATCTACTCAGGTTTCAATGACACCTGAGTAGGGTGTGATACAAAATCCCAGTAGTCTGGAACCCACTGTGTCTAAATCGTTCCATTTCATTCCATAATAAAATGTAGTGTGTCATTATATAATAAATGAAGATAATTAACTAAGCATAATAAAATAAATAACTCATCCCGGGTTCCCAACGGAACCCATACCTAATCACCTGCTTCGTCCTAATTCGTATGTCTGAAAGAAGTACCTATAAGCATAATGCACATATACATATATATAAATCCTATAAAAGCAATGTAAAACAAGGAATAAGCATACCCACAAGCTTGTGCTTTAACTTGGGGTCTATGTTTTGTGTCAACCAGGTGTGATTCAATTTGACAGAAAAATATCACAAATCTCAAGAGGCTCAAGAAGAATTAATATAAACCTTTATGCATCATTATTAAGGTTCAAGTTGAGAGTTGGAGTCTATGACCATCCCGTAGGTATCACTACCAAACATCCTTAAAATTATCCAATACCACTGAGCCCATCCAAGACAATATTTTGATAAACCAAGTATCACTCGAGGAATGGATTTACCATTAGTCTGTTCGGATATCACAAAAAGGGGTTGAGCATCATCTGAGGCTATCTAAGACACATTCCCAATAGATCTTTCCTCAATGGAATCTTTTGGAACCAGTGTCTCTCATATGTATTAAGAAGTTTGGGTAAGTCTCGGTCTGGCAAAGTCAAAGACACCGCCCCCGACGAGTAGTGGTAACTAGTCAGGAAACGATGGTCTAAGCGTGACCCTTAATACAGGACCCACCTTCTTTCCTCACCATAAATTTAATTAATTTTTCACAGTAGTAGATATGACATAGAATTCATATGTAATTGCAGTTCGAAATCTTAGCAAATACACCCGTAAAACACATGTTATTAATTTATTATTGCAGCATAAAAACATAACAAGGAAAGATTCCATATCATCACAAGCAGATAAATGCACTTTTTAATAAATAAATAAATCAACACAAATAACTACCAAATATACAACAATTCCAATTTCATAATTAATCTAAATTAATTAGTTAAATTAAATACAAAAAAATATGTTGTGCAACACATGCAGCTAATTAAATTAAATGCCTAGGCTAACGAAATTCATACCAGCCATGTCAGAACACCCAAAGGGGTTTCCATCCATGTTGCAACAATTTAAAAAATTTAATTTATAATAAATAAGGCGGCCACAATTAGGACAAATAATTAAATTAAAAAAAATTGGGTGAATTTACACAAAGTCGGTAGGCACCGACGAACGGCACAACCATGCATTTTTATAATTACAATGAAACAGGGGGAAATTGAGTAGACACACGACATTATACTCATAGAGGATCCTATGCTACATGGTGATATTTGATTTGACCTAAAACGGAAGAAAGAAAATGATTTTAGAAAAGCCTCAATTTCAGGTAAAAAGCTTCGGTGACATATAACATGGTGGATAGAGAAGGAGATCATACGATTCGTGGTGTGTGAGGTTAGCCTTACCAAGAGCATTACTACAAAACTAACGACCAAGAAAACGGATGAGAAACGGAGTCGCAGTAGGCTTCCAAAGGAGGAGATGAATAAAAAAAATAAAGGAAAGGAAAGGGAAAAAAGAAAAAGGGAAAATATATAAAAATGAGATAAATAAATAAAATAAAATAATGGTGGAAGAAATAAAATAAATGATTAAAATGGGTTTACCCCATTTTAATTATTTTTAATTTACCTTGAAAGGTATCTATTTTATTATTTATTTTTATCCCTCTTTAAATTCGATTAATTTCCATTAAATGATTTATATTCACTTTTAACTCTTTTAAATTATTTTTAGCCCGAACGTAGTGCTAGGGCATGATGTAAAAGTTTACAAAAAAACCTAAACAATTATTTAATTAATTTTAACAACTGCCCGGGACCTGCAACAGGGTGCACAGAAGCGTGCCCTATGTCGCTTTAAAGATATGGACTAAAAACATAAATAGTCTGCACCTTGGTTTAATTTGTAACGTTTTAATCATTTCTGTGGGCAATTAATGATATTTTATCTAACCCAACAATAAATATAAACCCATGTATATATATATATGTGTGTGTTTTATATTTATACTCATTTATATATTTATAGACATATACCTGCACATGTATATATAATTATATAAATATAATTATACACATCATTCCTTTTGTCCCAATCAAATAATAATAACTATAATTATTATTATTATTATATAATACAAATCATAAGTAATATCATTAATAATTTAAAAACAACAACCATTAAAAAAAGAGACAAATATTATTAAATAAATATTGATTGTGCATTTGTATTTAATTGCAACAATTAATAATATCACATTTATTACATTACCCATTTATTATTAACACCACATCACAATTTATTAATTGTGGAAGTAAATTTTCATTTTTTTGTTTTCAACTCATGTAATAATATTAATAATAAATTTTTTATTATTATTTCTAATTGTCCAACAAAAAATTTATAACCCAAATAAATTAGCTTTGGGTGCGATCTGACAAAATGTTCGATCCATACAAAAGTTATATCCTACCTAGGGTAAACCCCACGTCCTGAAAAAATCCGTGGTCTCAGATTTCTGATACGACGCACTATTTTTGAGAAAATAAATATTTATTATTGAAAAATCAGAATAGTAAATTAATTAAAATTAAGGAGGGTATTTTCATGTGCGAGGGTTCCAAACACCCAACACTCATCAAGGTTAAACCTTACCTAGGGTAAAACTGACATTCTAGATCTAATGGTAACCTCAAATTTCTTATACAACATTCCATTTGAGAGTTATTTCAATTTTTTGAAAGGAAACAAACATGCGTATGAATAAAATAAATTTAATGTTTTTATTTTATCAATGTCGAGAGTCAAAGGGTCTCAGAACTCTGCGCTGACTCATTTTTTATGTCTGAAAATATTACATAGAATATTTCAATGTTTTAATATAGGTTTTCCCCTCATTTAATTTGTTTCTATTTTAATTTTAATCTAATGAATTTAATAATATATATTTAAAAGACACATCATAGGGACAATTATCAGAAATAAAAAAGTTATGATGCTCGATTTTAAAACCAACCTGCCACGTTAATGGATGAATTTTATTTCCTTTTCATTTTCATCATGTTCATAACACAGAACGTTACAATATAAATCATAGAGGCATTTGAAATTAGGTTCCTACATCAACGAATAAGTAAATAAATTTAATTTATTTTTTTAATTTTTATACACATGATGACTATATCACAAATTATACGTACTAATATAGGTTATGTCAAACAAAAGGTAAAATCCATGATCTGAACACAATAGTGCCCTCATATTTATAATTCTTCCTTCTATTTATATGTTCTTTCAATTTTTTTAGAAAACTATGTGTGTGTGATACTTAATTTATTTAATATATTCCAATCATTTCTTCTATGCACACTGAGACTCAAAATCACATGTCTTCTCAACACCAATTCTCAAAAATAGACCATACAATATACAAATAAATACATGGAAAAACTAATTCATTAAAATTTCTTCCTTGTCTTATATTCCATGTTATTTTGTAACTAGTTTTAAAAAAACCATGATCCCACACTCTCAGATCCAGTGCTAAAAATATAAACTTCACATTTCTGTCTTTGATACTGATAAATGTGACCCAATTTTTTTCATAAAAAAATAACAATGTCAAAATGAAATATTGAATTGCTTACATAACCAAATACATTTTATGTTCATATTTTTTAGAGAATTAGGAATAAACCATTTCATAAAAAAAATACTTGTGACTACATAATAGTATCTTTCCCATTATACACATATTTTGGAACTCCATGTTATGTCTTCAACATCTCCCATATAATTATCTACATATAAAAAACTTTCTAGAAAATATAATTTGTTGTCATTCTTCATAACTTGGGGAATTATAGATATAAGAAGGGTGAGCTAAAATTCACATTAAAAATAAAAAATAATTAATAATCATCAATTTAGTTGACGATAATGAGATGATTATAAGGTTATGATGACATAATCTATGTTCTTGAGCATAATATAAGAGAATATATATCCATTAATTACGTAGATCATAAGGCATGAATCATGCAATAAAACTTTATAAAATATGATTGTCATAGGAATAAATTATTTTGTTCCTTATGATAGAAATATTAACCAATGAAATATTTAAAACCCCATAGAAACGATAAAAACAAATGTTTATATATTGGAATATTATCATCATAGAACCCTTATAAAACCCTTTCGTATAATAATAACAATACAATCGAATTATAATATTACACATTTCATTAGAGAATTATCTAGGAACACCATTAATATAAGCTATATTAGTATCAATCATTATCATAAAAAATTTCCAAGAACCATAACATGTGTAAAGTACACAGGGATTTCAATCCATCATAAAACTCAAAAGAAAAACCATTATTCCTTTCATAAATTTTTTAAATCATGGAAAACAAATGAGTTTCCTAACAATCTCTTTGAAACAAGCATAATCCATACAAAGTAAGAATGAGGATGGTACCATTAAAAAATCATTAGTGGTGTATATGTAACATCATGGGTAGTTCACATTGATGAATATAAATACTATTTAAAGAATATTTAAAAAATTCATGATGAAAATACCCTTTTACTTTAAAAATAAATTTTTAAAAAAAATCACCAATTATTTTAAAAATTGTTTTATTTTAAAATAAAAATGGATACATATAATTAAATATTCAAAGAAAACCATGGTCATGATGGTGGGAAAATTTGTTCAGGTAATAAATGTTAAAAATAAATATTGTCCCAGACATTTTATAAAAGAAGTCAAAAGTGAACCATTTGGAAAATGTTTTGAAATTAATATTCCAAAACATTTTAAAAGAAGTTACCAAATATGAAAAATTTCTTCAATAAATTATTTATGCATAGAATATAACATTTCTTAAATCATTTTACAAAACATGCATATGGAAGGTAATTATTCCCAATCTATAAAAAGATACAGGATTAGTATGACTTACAATTAACATTATTAATGTTTTAAAATAAATAAGTGATGAAATAGAAATTTAATATTTAAATAACATTAAAAAATATAGGACAATAAATTAGATTTGGTTCATGAAAATAATATTATTTGATTTTATCCAAAATAACATTGAACATAATCAGTTATAGAAATAAAGGAGATGGTAACATAACACCATTCCCACTCTTCTGACTTTTCTATCATAAGAAACATTGAAAAATAAAATAAAATAAAAACATTTAATATCATTATCATAAGAATATTTTTGATGTAACATGTAAAAGGGTTAGTATATACACATCATAAAATAATATACTCCTCATCAGTTTATGAGGAACATTGTACATTAACAATCTTGAAAAGAAATGAGATGGTAATATAAAACCTTTCCCACTTTTTTGACTTTTCTATCATAAGAACCATTGAATAATAACATGAAATGAAAACATTAAATATTATTATCCTAGTATTATTGTTTATATAACTTTAGAAATGGGTAGTATATTCTCCACATAAATGAATGTCCTACTGAAAGGGAATTGGAGTTGAATAACCCTTACAAAGTTCATATCAATGAATAAGGAGTTAATAAATGGTTAGATTATATGTACAAAATGTAACTCCAAAAAATGAGAAGATATAGAATAAAATAATTTGGATATCATTAACACATAATCATTTAATAACAAGTTCAATGAAGAATACTTATAATTCTAATGAAAGGAAATTAACTTAAGAAACCCTTTACCACTTGGTAACATTTAAGTTAAATCCCATCGGATTAAATAATAGAAGATGAAAATAAAAATAAAATGAATAATGAGTGATTAATTATATAATATGTGAAAAGTGAATCATATACACCATATTAAATAAATTAGGTGCATAACATCAAAATATGAATGAAACAAAATTAAAATGAAACAAAATCCATTACACTAAGTAAGACTTATCACTCACGTTATTTAACTTATTGAATAATAAAATTATTTTAATTTTTAATTAGGAACCATTTTCATAATTATTGTCTCTTTTTTTCTTTGTTGCAATTTTATATTTAGTTATATAATCAATTATGTTCACATCGAATTTTTTGATGATATTCAACACATATGTCCAAAATTACTTCGATATGATGACTATGGAAAAAGTGGTCGTTATTTCATCATATTCAGTATAACATTCAAGAAATATTTATCATTTTTGTAAATAAATCATTACTTAAAAACTATACATGTAATATTCTTATGAAAATTAACTATGTTTCAATCATTGAGGCGACAGGTCATACGTACACATGAGTAATGTTTCCATTTTTCAATAATCATTATGGAAAGAAGGTAAGTATGATTTTATCCATATAGAATGACCATTATAATAAAACATAAAATATTATTTATTTATTTATTATTATATATAATATATTTTTGATGTGGTGATGAAAAATGAATATCAACGCTTTATGGAGGTGGTAGTCCAAATGTATACACAAACAACTATATCATTCTATAATGGATGGAATGGTCAGAAATTATATAATATATTAAATTTTTATAATTATAAATATATTAATAATATCATATATATATATATATATATATATTAAATACATCATTATATATATCCATGAGAGGTGTTTATGAAAAAAACAATTATATTGGCATGTGAGATAATAGTCTTTTGTACACAGGAATGATGGATTCCTTTCCCATTTAATTAAGGTTGGACATGGATGTGGGTTATTAAATTTATATAATAATATATTAGTATATGTATGATACTATTAATATTGCTTCATTATTTTTAATAAACATTTCAATTATGTGGAACAAGAAATAAATTAAAAACACTCGATTGGGAACTACACCTCTACTTCAGACAACCTTTTCTGGTTTACAAAAAAATATATCCTATATAGGTTTTCTAATTAAAAATGGTCTCTTGTATTATGGGAGGGATGTAATTAATATATTTGGGAAGGTAAAAACAGAATCAAATGTTTTTTTTTGGATTTTGAATAAATGATAATAATATGTTCCCTTTTATATGAGATTGGAGGGCCACTCTTTGAATTTAATTAAATATTAAATTACTGTAAATCACATTTGATGCAAAAAATAATAATAATTTATAATTTTAAAAGATAGTTTAGGATGAGTCTAAAAACACATATCTATTAAAACAAGGAAAAATTTAGATCAAATTGTTACCCTTATTATTTTTTTTATGCTCTGTTAACGATTTTGACAATTACCATGATATCAATGTTTGTTTCCCTTTAGGGATAAATATTGTTACTATAAAAGGAAAAAAAGGAAAACAATTTGGTCATGGTTGATTTTTTCAACCATATCCCATTAATTTTTTTGAATAATAAATTTTTATGAATTTCAAATTATTTTATAGAATATAATTTATTATAAAATATCATTAATGTCAATTTTGGAAATATTCATTTAATTTGGGTTTTAAAAGTACAGGACAATAATGAAAATATAATAAAATAAATAAAACCCTATATAATATGTAATTTTTATTTAATTCTTTCCATAACACTATAAATCACTCATATAATTTTATGTTTATAATTTTTAAAATCATTTTATTTATTTTCTTACTATTTATATAAGAATAGTGTTATAGTTTTAGAAGAATTTATGGTAATAATTTCATCACTAAAAATTAGAAATAAATAATCATAATTAGATAAATTAATGTATATTTAAAAATAATATCTATAAAGAAAAATATTCTATGTTTCTCCATATGTAACAAATTTAGAGATAATTAAGTAAGGAGAATTACAATTTTGATATTTCTTGATATAAAATAATATAATGGTTAAAATCATGGATTAATGGGAAAAAATGTGATATATTCAACTTTTTTAATATTATGGATGTGATAAAATTATCTAATAAATTTAATTTTCCTATTAGGGTCATTTTTTTGGTCTTTATCATTTTATTTTTAACCTTATATACTAAATTTACCGTATATAGTGGTAAAAATTTCTAAGGTCACTATTCATATTTTCCATAAATAATTGGGACCTATTTACCCAACATGGAACTAGTGATTCAAAATATGGAATAAATTTTTCAAAATTCAATTCAAAAAAGTGGAACTATTTAATATAAAATTATAAGAAAAAATTCAATGAAATTATTTTTTTTAAAATCCATTTTTAATTATAAAATGTTTTCACAGTAAATTCATGTATAAAAATAATTTAAAAAAATAATTATATTTTATGTAATAAAGAATAACTATATAAATTTTAAAATCTATTTTATAATAGAATCAAAATTTATAAATACTTTAAATAAAAATACATTTTTCGGTAAAAATGGATAATTTCCACTATTTATTGAAAAAACAAACCTTCCAGAAAAATATGAAGATTTCACCCTAAGATAATTTTTATATATTTAACTCATAAATAAAATTAAATTTATGAAAAAATATTTTTAATTTTTTAGAAATTAATTATAATATTTTCCTACAAAAATAAATATAAATAATTTGTAGAGAAAATGCATATTTGAATAACAAAATGATATTACTAAAAATTTTGTACTTATTTCAAAAGAATTCACCAATAAATTTTATTTTATTATGACCTTTATATATAATTTATTATTTTTTAATATAATTTTTCCCTCATTTTTAAGGACTATATTATAATAGTCATATGTAAATAATAATATTTTGAAGTTAATTTATGAACGGTGTTGCGTACCTTATGCGCTATCAAAAACTACCTTTATTTAAAAAACTTGATATTAAATTGTCCCCCCATTAATGAAATTAATCCAAAAAAATCTAATTATGATTTACAAAAAATGGTTTAACAAGTGAAAGTACATTTATTAATATCCCACACTATAGAAGTAGTTGATAGGACAATCTCTTAAAAAGGGGGAAAGGGAAGTATGAAGGTCGTCTTGATTAAAACTTAGTGGGTTTCAAAATTGGTGATTATTAGTGGGAAGTTAGAATATGTACATGGAATAAAACCATAATTTTCATCGATTTATGGATGTTGATAGTGAACATGGTCAAGAGAATGTTAATGAAAATAAATCATAAATATTAGATCGGTGAAGACATCATCGATTCATCATAAATGAAAGTAATATTAAAA
This sequence comes from Viscum album, assembly GCA_963277665.1. Lineage (NCBI taxonomy): Eukaryota > Viridiplantae > Streptophyta > Magnoliopsida > Santalales > Viscaceae > Viscum > Viscum album. The sequence goes on along the minus strand of OY728119.1, from coordinate 810,190,142 downwards.
ACATTTGTTTCAAGAAACATTTTCATGATTTTTGGAATTGTTTAACCATGTAAACAATAATAATAATGAAATATACTTACTTGAAAAGAATAATTTAATCCTTTAATCAACTCATGCTACGTTTTCATCTTTTTCTCTAAATGATGACTATTAAATATGAATTTTTAATACCTGATGCGCGATAATAAAATTTTAATGGATAACATAATCCATAAAAGGGTTATTTGATATTCCACGTGTATTTAAAAATTAATTGAAACTAAAATGGTTATAAAAAGTTTAAATAACTCCCAAAATGAATAATTCTTTATACAAATAAATAAAACCTCCATCACTAAAATTCAATATCAAAACCCAAATATTTGAATGATTTGATCACATATTATTCCAAGATATATTTAAAATTTATATCCAAATAAAATCATTATCTATATTAATCTAAAACCAAAATTGTATACGCCTTATTCACAAGATCTCTAAGTTATGATAATCATTTCCAAAAATAACCTAAATCCCTATAATGCCACATTAAGATCATATATTCTTTCAAAAGATAAATCAAAATTTAATAATCAAATAAAATCCCATAATATCACATAATGTTCCCCAAAATTACAGTGGTATTATTACAAAAAACAATAATCACTTTTCAATGAAATTCCTTTGTAATCCTATGGTTATCTATATAATGAAACATGTGTTATGAAATTTTTATAACACATAATTTCCTATATAACCAATATCATATATACCCTAAAGATTATAAAGAAAATAAAAAAAATTAAAAATGTAAATTTATTATTCCTAAAATAATACTTCATGTCAAACCTATGGGTTTCATATACCTCAACCAAATGAAACATCTCCCAAAATATCACTAATAACCTCAATACTCCATCACTTAAAATCTCATAATGGGTTTCTAAAACATGTATCTTTTCATAAACATCATATTTATAAAACCATAAAGGCATCCATAACTTATAAGATAACCTCACATGAAAAAATCCTAATACCTGAATTTATTTAAGCCATGCTCTGATACTAAATGTATAGACCTTATACCTACCATCCCAGATCTTGGGCATGAAACTTAAATTTTAAATTTATAGATTTGATATCAATTAATGTGACCTAGTTTGTTCCCTAAAAAATATACAACATCAAAAGGAAATATTGAATAACATTCATACTCAAGGTCATTTTTGGTATAGAGATTTATAGAATTAGAAAAAAAATTTAAATAAAAAACCATAAATACAAGAAATTATATTTTCTAAAATACCTATATTTTAATATTCTATATTATGTCCTTAAAATATCCCATAAAATTTTTCACATATGAAACCTTTCTTGATATAAATAATTTAATTTAACTCTTCATAACATGGATAATATGAAACATAAGAAGGGTGAATTGAAATGATAAGTTAGGGTAAACATGATCGTTACAAATTTAATGTCACCAGTGAGAATAAAACAAGAATAAGGTTTTTATTACATAATTTATGTTCATAAATATGAAAAAAATGAATTTTTACCCATCAATTAGTAGGATCATAATACATATATCATTGATAAATCATTATAAAAGACAATAGTCATACGAATCGATAATTATGATCCCTATCTATTCAATCTTAATTAAAGGAATCATTATAAAATGATATCGTGTAAAAAATAAAATGTGTTGGTATCATTGAAAATTAAAATTATAAAAACCTTTCAGAGACCTTATAAATTGGAGAAATCATACAGTCTAATTCCAATAATACCCAATGCATTTGAGCACTATACGGGCACACCTCTCACATAATCTATATTGGGCTCACTAATTATTATAAATAATTTCCAATAACCATAACATGAATAAAATACATATAGATTCCATTTCATCATAAAAATAAAATTAAAAACATCTTTTTCTTTTATAACTTTATTAACCAGTGGAAAAGAAACAAGTTCTGTAAAAATATCTCTGAAATAATCATATTCTTTCTAGTGAAAGGAATGGAGATTGTATCATCAAATACTATTCCCAGTGAATCAAAAGTAACATCAAACATTGTTTACTTTTTAGAATGGAAATACCATTAAAAAATAATTTAAAATATCATTGATTAAAATACCCTTTTGTTTTAAAATCACTATTAAAAAATGATAATTCATTAAATATTTGAAAAATAATATTCTTTTAAAAAAACATGGAAACATATTAAGGAATATTCGAAGAAAATAATTTTCATAAATGGTGTAAATTTCATTCATATCATAAATGTTAGAAATAAACATTGTTTGGAACATTTTTTAAAAGTACTAAAAATTGAACATTTTAGAAAACATTAAAAAATTACTTTTTAAAACCATTTATAATAAGTTATAATTACATGTTAAATATAATTAATAAATAATTAATTTTTATAAAATATAATTTTTGGAAACATTTTATAGATCCTGGTTATAGAAAAGAAATATTCTGGATGTAAAAGAATATACAATATTGATATCCCTTACAATGGACTATCTTGATTTTTCTTCAATAGATAAGAGAGTAAGTTGAAATTAAACATAAAAATAGCATTAATAACCATACTTGAATAAATTAGAATTTTTTTATTATACTAACAGTACATTATTTCACCCAAAGGAAACTTGATCGTAAACAATCATGGAAATAAATGAGATCATAATATAAAGCCTTTCCACTTGGTAACTTTCCAATCATAATACCCATGAAATAATAACATCAAATGAAACATTAAATATAATAATAATAAGGATATTAATGAAATAACATGTCAAAGGGGTAGTATGTACTCCTCGTAAAAGAATATAGGTGCATATCATAAATATATGTCCAAAGTAAAGGAAATTTTATTTGAATAACCATTACAAATATTATATCAATGAACTAAGAGTTAAAAATGGAAATATTCTGTGTAATGATTTTAATTCCTCACAAAAAAATTCAAAATAAAATAATTTATATATAATTATACATATAATCGGTGAATATAATGGTTAATGAAGAAGATTTATAACCTATTGAAAGGGAATTGATTTAAAGAACACATTTACCACTTGGTAACTTTAAATTCAAATACCATATGAAGAAATAATTCATGTTACAACTAAAAATTAAAAGAATAATGAATGATTCATTATATAACATGTATAAGGGGGAAACATATACACAATATAACATAAATTTGGTGTATAAAATTAAAATATACCTCAACAAAAGGAAATTGAGATGAATTCCCCTACCACCTATCTGATTGGTTATGTTCGTTATATATCATCATGAATTAAAAAAATTGTTGATAATTTAATTTTTTAAATAAAATTTTTCATGTTTATTGTTCCTATTATTTTATTCATAACCATGTTGTATTAAATTACATATTCAATTATTTTCACATCATACATTTTAATTATGTTCAACTTATATGTCAACAATAACCTCAATAGTTTTACTATGGTCAAAGAGATCATTATTTAATCACATGTAGAATAAAAATAATAATTTAATGATAATTTTTATACATAAATTATTATTTTAAAACCATTTATTAAATGTGGTTATTAAAAAATAACTACGTTATAATCTTGGGTATAGTGGGTCATACATACTCATGAGTAACATTTCCATTTTTAAATAATCAATATAAAAATAAGGTAAGTATTATTGATTCACTAAATAATTACCATTATATCAAAAATATTATATTATTTCATTAGATATACTTATATATATCATCTATTTGATGTGGTGATGAAAAAAATCACATCGCTTTGTAGAGGTGGTAGTCCACATGTTGTCATGAACAACAAAATCATTCATCAATGAATAAAAATTTAAAAAATAATATGATATATTATATTTTAATAATGATAAATATTTCATTAATATAATATATATACATTAAATCAATCAATATATATTTCCATTTATAGATAGTGATGGAAAAAAAGTATATTGGTCCGCAAGGCAGAAGTCATCCTCACAGATGAATGATGAATTCAATTCCCATTTGGTTGATGTTGGAGATTGATGTTGTTAATTTCATTAAAATAATAATATATTAGTAGATGAAAGATATTGGGGTTATTATATCATCATGATTATGTAATATTTAAATTATTTACAAGAATAAATAAAACAAAAACTTTCGATTAAGAACTGTATGCCTTTTTCAGACAACCTCTTAAGGATTACACCAAAATATTTCCTTTATTGGTTTTATGTTCCTATAAATACTGTATGATGTTTAGAAGGATGTAATTAAGGGATTATTTTAGGTATTTTATTAACCAAATTGTTTTCTAAATGTGATGAAATACGAATAAAGAGTTCCCTTTTGTAAGAATTGGGAGGTGTATTCTTGAAATTTATTAAAATGTTAAATTAAAATAAATTATATTTGATGTTGAAATGGATCCAAATTGATAATTTTTAAATATAGGATGATTACGATTCAAAAACCCCTCATAAAATAAAATTTTTAAAATGGTAACATTTGTACCCTTATCTTTTTATTTTAACCCTCTAATATTCCTTTGAACAATTATGATAATATCAATAGTTTTACTCTTAAGGGGTAAATATATTTTTTATTAAAGGTAAAATTTCCAATAAATGGACCATTTTTTAATTTAATCATCCAAATCACATTCACATGGATTTATATAATATTATTAGTAATTTTAAATAATTTAATAAATTATTATTTATTATAAAATAACATTAATTCAATTTTGGATCTATTATTTTAATTTGACATTTAAAACTACATGAAAAAATGAAATTAAATTACAATGCATAAAAACCTATATAAAATTTCATTTTTTATCATTAAAAATAATATAACACCAAAACTCACCCAAATAATATTATTTTTTGAGTTTCTAAATAATTTTATTGATTTGTTTCTTCTTGCACAAGCACTATGTTAGTAGTACATGTGACTTTAAGTTAATTATATAATCACTAAAATTTAGAAATTAATTAACATGATTAAAAAATATGTTCAATTTCAGTTTTATATTTATAAATGAACATATACACTATTAATCACTATGTAAACAAATTAGATATAACAAAATAATGATAATGTAATTTTTGGATTTCCTTTATATAAAATAATATAAAGGTCAAAATCAGAGCCTAATGGAACAAAAAGGACATATATTCATCTTTTAATGATGATAGAATTTATATAATTATTCTATAAAATTTTGGTAGGTGTTAGGGTCATTATTTTGTATTTATCTTTTTATTGCTAACCTTAATTACCTGATTTACCCTTCACTGTGGCAACAAAAATACTTTTTTACTATTCATAAAATCTAAAACTAAATGGTATATACATAAAAAATATGTAACCACTGATTCCAAGTATGGAATCTATTTTCAAAATTCAATTTAAAAATTATAGAATATAATTTAAAATTAAACCGACAAGAAGTGAAAAAAACAACAGTTTTTATAAAAATACATTTTTAAGTATAAAATTTTTTTATAGAAAATTCAAGTATAAAATAATTTTTAAAATAGATAATATTATTATATTTAATAAAAATAAATTAATTAAATTTTTAAACAAATACAAAATAATATAACATTATAAATACTTTAAAATAAAACAAAAATAATCAATAAAAATTATTATTTTTCTCTATTAATTGAAATCCATATTTTCTAGAAAAATATAAAAAGATCACCATAAGACATTTTCATGTGGTGATATAAAAAATGAAGTTCATTTTTTCATATATATTTTCTAAATTCCATAGAATTTAAATATAATATTTTCTCCCAAAAAAATAAAACCCATTTTTGAGGAAAATATAATTTTGAAGAGAATATGATTTTATTAAAATAGGGTTTTTATTTCCTATGAATTAATTAACACATATGAATTTTTTAGAAACTAAATATATTACTTAATTCGGTTAATCCTATTAATACCCTCCAATTAAATGGATAGGTTATTACTTTCATATTTAAATAATAGTATTTTAGTGTTCAATTAAGCCCAATGTTGCATATATTTTATGATATCAAACACAATAATGTTTTTTAAAAAAAAGTTGTAATATTAAATCTTTCAAGAATGTGACCTTGTTATATATTAAAATTTTAAAAAATTAGAAGAGTTCCCATCCCATGACATATAAAAGGGCACCCTTTATCTCTTTTCATCACACCTTCTTGAGAAACCTTGCTCATCCAAACCCTTCCCAATTCTCTTCTCGTCATCCACATTCATGAAGTGGAGTATTTGGTCTTATAAAAACCATTAAAAGGGTCCTTAATAAAGGATCTAATGGAAGGCTACCAAAAAAGTGGTAATCGTATTTACCGAATAATTTAAATTTATTTTGTTTTATACTTCCCTTTAATTAGTTCTAACCATATTTATATAGAAACTCATATATTATCAATATAAATATTCTTTATTATGAGTGTGTTAAAATAGTTTTTCATCAATTTTTCATCATACGAAATGTAAAAAAAATTATTCATACATATGTACAACTTACCATCTCCATGTATTAGTGAAATATTTTTAATCACCATTTACTAGGATGGTTATAAAGATTGTAAAAAATAATCTATAATATATTTATGAAATAATTATTATTTTATAAAATTAATAGAAAAATGCCTTTTTACCATCCTATTTTTTGGAAAATGATATCGTCGCTCGTGCGTATATGTAGACTACCACCTCCACAAAGCAATGTGAACAAAATTTTATTCTGCTTTACATGAATGGTAATGAAAAAAATATTTAATGAATATAAATGATATATATCATATAATAATTATTTTTAAAGGTGAAATTTTATTTAACATTCTTTCATTCCATCCTCCAAAAGGTGAAAATAACATTTATAAGTATGTACGACCTATTGTCCCCATGAACAGTGTAGTTCATTTTTTTATTTATAAATTATATGAAAGAATCTATATATATATAAAGATTATATATGTTATTTAAATAATTATTAAAACTTATGTGATGATATAACCTAGATTAATGTACATAGATTAGAACAACATAACCTAATTTCTCATGAAAAATGCATCATTTAAAACTCATAAATAATGATGTTAGTACATGATTATTAACAAATGGGTGTTTAAATATTATAATTGTATCAAATAATATGTCATAAATATTTATGTAATTCTATTATAGATTTATAATAAATTTAAATACATTATGTATGAGGGTAGACCATTTTTATATTAAGTTGAACTTGTGTTATGGGATTTTTATCTCACTATTATGTATATGAGACACATTCAATATTCACTCAATGTTTCTTTTGTGTGGTGTATATACTAGAAATGAACTTATTTTATAATGATTTTGATGAAAATTTGGGGGATTTTTAAATCCATTTATGCTTTTATATTTCATGTGGTTTTTATTTCAAATTTACCAAAGTGGAATGGAATGGAGGTTTCATTACCATTTAAATCATTTTTATTTGTGATTGAATTTCTATTAAATAAATTCTATCATCATGTACTAATAAATATATTAAATTTTTTATCCTTAAGTTATTCATGTAATTTTATCATGGTATTATCATCTTACTCTATATGGTACATAAAATGATCAAGAAATGTTTTTTAAGAAAAAGAGAATTTACTTCCACTTCTAGTTGGAAAAGCATTTTTCTTCCATATAAAGGTTTTCAAGAATGTTTTTAAGAATGTTTTTTATATAATACAACGATTTTTTAAAGTAATTTTTAACCATGGATTACTTTTTAACAAAAAAATTGTAAAAATACTATTCTTATTGTTTTCTGAATAACGTAATTTTGATGAAGGTGTGCAGGGAATATTTTTTTAATAGTTATGGAAAATACATAATTTCATATCATCATAACCAATCAATGCATTGATGCTGCCTCTCCTAGTTTTAAAGTTTATTTTCCAGGAATGTGGTTTCCATGGTATTTTGGAAATATTTTTATTTTAAATATGTGATTTGAAAATGAAAATTTAATTTTCTTCAAGAAATATTTCAATGATATTTTGATGGAAATTTCAACTATGTCAAAATCATTTGATGTTAATTATTATTTACTATGGATATGATAAAATGATATCGTTTATTATTTCTATATATAGTTTATGATTTTCATGATCATGTTTTAATAAAACCTATTTATTTTCCATGTGTCATGATCTATGGAATTTATTAAAAATGTATGAAACCCATTTCCTATACAGATGTTATGATATGATGATATGATGAATGATCAATGATATTGTGACCCATATATGTATGGTTTTCATTATGAAATGAGTGGGACATGAATTATATAGGACCCCAAAGCATTTGGTATTGTTTTATATCTCATGAGATAATTATGGGATGTGAGTTTATGTGATCAATTTACTACGGAAAAAATGTTTGTATTTCTAATACTCTATAAGAAATTAGTGGGGTTTCCTAATCCAATAAGGGGAAAAGATGGTGATTCTGAATCTAATATGATTTAGGAAACATGTATTGATTCTTTATCCACTATTATTTGATGGTCTCATATGATGACCTTCATATATGAAATTAAATATTTACATATGATGGTGAAATGCCTTTTGATAAGATTATGATCTAAACATATGGTTCATGATTTAATTATGATGATTTATCCCTCTTGTGATTAATGTATTTTTAAATTAAAAAAATTTATGCCATGAATCATTATTTTGATCCCTTATAGATTGGGTATAAAATATTTAGACAAAGCTGATGATGAAGATGATAAAGGTTTCAAGAGTTGTCTTTTGTTGTCAGTGTATGTTTTGAAGAGATAAAATCACTTCACATTGTTTTGTAGAAATAATTTTTTGGGTTTGTTTTGAAAATAATCAGACCCATGTTATTTGAGACGATGTTTTGCTGGTTCATATTTCATATAAATCATAATTTGATGTGATAAATTTTGATGCAAGCTTGATAGAATAAAGGGGGAGTGAAAGAGATTCTACCTATCGAAAAATAATTGTATTCATATTGTTTTTCAAAACAATAAGAAAAGAAAATAGTGGTGCCTATTGTTTTTTAAAACAATCAGAAAACAATCATATCTAGATTGTATTGATCCTCTTTAAAAACAATTGGATACCAAGTGGAAGTGAAAAGTAATGTCGTTTGAATAGGTGATGCTGATTGAAAAGGGTGATGCCAATGGGAAAGGTGATGTCGATGGTAGGTGGTGCTAATCAAAGTGGTGCCAATGGAAGATGATACACCGATTGTTTTTCAAAAAAATCATATTCAGGTAGAAGAAGAGGAATGAGATGGTGTCAATTGAGAGTGAATCATATTAAGATTTTTTTGTATCGTATCTGAGTAGATCATCCTTATCATATTTTTTTGTATCATATCCAAGAAGATATTTGTCTTTATATTGTATTTGATCATGTCCATCAATCGAACCAGGATGATTGTATCCAGAAATTGTAACAAGAAATGATCAGTGATCGAATCCTGCAATCGTAACCAGAAATTTCCAACATGATCATATCCATCATGATCATAACCAGAATGATCGTATCCAACATTATCTTATCTAGGATGATCATATCTCACATGATCATATTCAGGATAGTAGTATCCAGAACATTGTATTCATAAAAGATCATGCTTGGATTAGGTGAAAAGAAAGAAGAAGGAATGAATGGAATGTTACAAGACATTCTAATTGAACTCAGACAATGACAATTTTGATTCTCAATTAATTCAAATCCATGAAGGTTGTCATGATACAAGCACATGTTATTGAATGAAGGGTGTTTTCTCATGTGGGAAAATAGAAAATAAAAGAGAAAGAGGGTGATGAATGAATTGTAAAAGGGAAAGCCTTTCATTTGAAAGAGTGATTGTATCTCAAGTGGAGAAGTGCATTTCTTCCAACACAATGATTTGGTGTTGTTTCGAGATTTGTTTTGAAGAAATTAGTATGAGAGAATTAGATTCATATCCATGTATTTCTCATCAATTGTAATTGTATTGACAATAGAAATGGGAGTTTAAGAAAGAATAGATGAAGATTCTGTAAGATTTGAGAATAATCGAGAAGCATTGACAAAGTCATGATTGCTCCAAGATTTCAGGGGAAATTCAGATTTGGGTGAATTTAAGTGAGCAGGAAAGTGTTTTGGGATTCCTGCCTAAACATGTTTTGGGTCACCTATAAAAGGTATGAATTACATTGTACTTGTGTGACTTAAAGAAAATAGAGAATCTCTAAGTTTTCAGTGAGAGAAAGTGATGTTGTTTTTTGTTTTGTATTTAATACATTTTTATGGGGATTGTATTTGGCTGGGTTTGATATCAGGCTGAATTGATCGGTTTTGAGTTTTTTGTATTATGTGTTTCCATATTGGACTTCTCGGTCTGAGGTAGGATCGTACTGAGCATCTTTATCAGTCTTAGGTTTTGAAGTGTTGATGATTGTAGTCAGCTTGTGAAGTGGTGTCGATTCTGTTCGGCTAGTGCAATCATGCCGATTTTGTTGGGATGGTCAAGTGGTGTCGATTCTACTCTATTGTATTCTATCAGAAAATTGGACATAAATAATTGTATTAAAAGAATCGTACTCATAGAATTGGACTTGGAATTCAGACTAATTTATTTATAAAATTCCTTTGAGTTTATTACCTTTCTTCTAGGTAAGGAAAATAAGAATTATTTTACAATTGAATACATTTGGTGGATTGAAAAAAAGTACAGGTAACATGAGTTTTTACAAAACAAATTGAATTACCCTATTGTGCTAAGAGGGTGTGCACACACTAGTGGGATTGTTTCATAGTGTTACATGAGTGAAAGGGTACATCCTACTCATTATAATCCAAGGATTATTTTCTTAGAGTATTGTATGATATTGGATCATTTCTAAACCATACCAAGGATGTAGATATTCTTATTGAATATTGAACCTTGAAAATATTTGTGTTCCTGTAGATGTGTGTCGATTTGTTTCTTATAATGAAATTGAAATCCTTAGTAGGTGGGGAAGGATGTTTCAATTGAAAAACAAACAAAAAAGAAAGTTAGTATCACTGATTCACCCCCTCCCCCTCTCAGTTATACAATACTCCAACTGGGAACTTTTAATTGCTATAAGAAAGAAGGTTACCTTAGTTATTCTTTGTTGATGTAGAACGTGAACGGTGTGAACATTAAAGGTATTCTATTCTTTTATGGAAATAACTATCATGTCTGGAAAGATAGAATGCTGTCATATCATATTTCTATCAGTTATGATGTTCTTGAAGCTAAAACAGTTGGATTTCCTCCCGTTGATGATAGTGCTCCACTTTCATCTATTAATAATAAGTTTCTTGAGAATGATGGAAGGCCCAAGACTGTTATATTATCATCACTTTATTAAAGTTCATTCTTGAGAGTGAAAGGTGTGGCCACATATAAAGGTATATGGGATAAGTTTAAAAACATATACGAAGGTAATACAATAGTTAAAAATGAAAAGTTACAAATATGAATATTAAATTATAAATATTTAATGATGGTTGATCATGAATATGTTATGAAATTATTTACCAGGGTGAATGACGTTGTGAGTACTATCATATGTCTTGGTGAAAAGATTAAAGACTCTATAGTGGTTGAAAAGATCTTGAGAATCATAACTGAAATTTTATGCAAAGGTTTCTCCATTGGAAGACAGAGATCCTAAGACATTATCTCGTGATGATTTACATAGCACTCTTATCTCCTATGAAATTATGAGAGAGAATTATATAAAAAATAAAACAATGGTTGATAGAGAAATGTATTTCAAGGATATGAAAAAATAAAATTCAATGAAGATTTTTATTGAAGATGATGTTGGTGATTCTAAATCTAAAAATGAGGTGGTATGTAAAAATCTCAATAAAATCATATCCTTGTTTTCTAACAATGTGAAAAGAGGTATGTGGAAATACAAATGGAATCTTCCCTTGAAATGTTTTAAATGTGGATGTGTTGGTCACTTTGCAGCTAATTTTCATCAAAGAAAGAATTAAGATGATAATGATATTGAAGAAAGAAATATAAGGAGATCATGGAAGAAAAGGAGAGGCAAAAGAAACAAAAATAAATTATTCAAATAAAAATGAAGAAGTTTCTTGTCCAAATATGAAGAAAAAGAAGAGAGCGATGATGAATCTGAAAAATCCATTGAGTATGGTAATTAAAATACTTTCATTGAAATAGTTAATGATGAAGAATTTAGAAGCATTAGTTATGAATAAGAAGAAACTTAGATTGAAATTCATCTGAAAAAGAGTTCAAAGAATATCTGAGAAAGATCAGAAGGCTTGAAAAGCAAAATGAAAAGATGGAAGATGAATGCTTAAGAAACCAAGAATATTTTTTTTTTGGTGAAAAAGAAAAGATGATTAAAGAGATTGATGATTTTAAGAAATCTCATGAAGTTTAAAATAATCATAAATATAATTTAGAGGTTAATTTTAATGTAAAAGAAGAAGAGTTGTAACTTTTCCAACAAAAACTATCTGAAGTAGAAAAGAAAATTCTGTGTTTCCAAAACTCTATCACTGAAGTTGTTGAATGTTTTCATAATGAGAAACATGATAAGGTTCAACAAAAGATACCTTTTATGAGTGAGAAGAATAATGGAATTGTTTTTGAAATGAAGAAAGCTTGGAGTGTTATGTATGTGGCCAAGACCAACAAGGTTGGGAATGTTTTGAAACATTCTAAATATAGAGATGATTCCAATGCTTATGGTTCTGATAATTCAGAAAAGAAAATAAAGAATCTGATTGAAAATAGAAAGTTAGGTGAATTGTAAAAGAAGGAGAAGAAGGTGGTTGATAAACACATTTAAATTTCATATTAGTATGGAGGTTTCAAGGGAAAATACTCTTTCTTTGGGTATTGCTGGTATCATGGGGGATTCAGGCACACAACAAGTATGTGTTGGTTCAATAAACAACATTACTATTATCCCACAAGTTATGAAAGGAAGAGATTGATGGGGAGTCAATCTCCTCAAATAAAGAAAAATTAGAATGTTTTCTTGCAGAAATCAAAAAAGAATGAAGTGAAGACTGAAAATAGGTTCCAACCCTTGGAAACTATTTGTGATAGATGTGAACAACCTAGACACCTTACAAAAGTATGTCTTGTTTAATTACCGGCTCATCAAAAGATTCTCAATTCTCAAAAGTTGAAGGTGAAGAATGAAAATAATGGAGAAAAGGCGCTTTTTGTTGAAACTGCATTAAAATCCATGAAAGTAGAATGACCTTGGATACTTGATAGTGGGTTTTCTTCTAAAATTAAATGAGACATGAAATTGTTTAAGTATTTGAATAATTTTAAAGAATCCAAGGTAAAATTTGGAAATGATGAATCATTGAAAATCAAAGGTGTTGGGTCATCCATCATTGGAAAAGAAAAGATGAAATCTAAGAAAAAACAAAATATTGATGGGATGAAACACAATTTTATAACTTTTTCACAATTGTGTGATGAGGTTAACCATGTTATCGCCAAGAAAGATGTATTTTTTGTAAAGAGTGAAGAATACAGAAAGATTGTTATAAGAGGTCAATGTACGAATGGAAACCTATTTCAGATTGGTGACTCACAAAACTCTTGTTACATAAGTATGGTGGAAGATAATTAGTTATGTCATAAAGGCTTGGACATATGTTTTAGAGAAACATGACAAAGTTATTCAAAAGAGACAGTTTTTGAGACATTCCTAATTTTCCAAGAAGTAGAGATTTTTGTGGCACTATTTTTCAAAAAAAAATTATAAATTTTGTGCATAGAAAAGTTGATTTTTGTTCAAAACAACCCCTGGAGCTGATCCATTCTGATATATGTGGTCCAATGAGAAAACAATAAACACATGAAGATAAGTAATTAATTACTTTTATTGATTATTTTACTCTCATTACTTGTGTTATGTACATGAAACACAAATCAGATGATTTGAAAATGATTAAAAGTTTCAGAAGAAAAACTGAGAAGGAATGTGAGTATTCTGTGAAGAAGTTGAGAAATAATAATGGTTGTGAGTACAGATGTGAGAAGTTTTAAAACTTTCTTGAGAAGTATGGAATTCGATATGAGTATAGATCTCGATACATTCCCCAACAAAATGGTTTTTCTTAAAGAAAGAATAGAAGCCTGGTGGAAATGGGAAGAACCATGTTACTTGAGTATTCTCTTTCTCATTACTTTTGGAGGCAAGCCATGAGTACTACTATTTATATTTAGAATAGTTGTTTCTACAACCCCCAATTAGGTATGACTCCCTATGAATTATTTTATGGAAAACTCAATGTTTGAATCACTTTAGAGTTTTTGGGAGTCCTTGTATTATTAAGAAAAAAGGTGGAAACTTTGGTAAGTTTGACCAGAAAGGTGGGGATGGAATATTTATTAGCTACTCTCTAGAAGGAAGAGGATACAGATTCTACAACAAAGAAACAAAAATAATTGTTGAATCAATTTATGTGAAAGTGATTTATGAATCTGAGAAAGAGAAACATGTTCAGGAAAACAATGATGTTGATAAAGTTGAAGAAAAAAATTCTAATAAGGATACAGGCAAGTGTATTCCTTATCAAGAAGAAGAAGAAGACATAACTATTTCAAGTGATGAAGACAATTGAAAATATTATCCAAGGATGAGGAAACATGTGGAAGCACAGAATATAACTGGTGATCAACATCAGAAGGTTCAAACAAGATGAAAAACCAATTGCATTACACATACTTCATTGTATTCAATAGTGGAACTGAATTATGTGAAAGAAGCTTTTGAGCATCGGAAATGGGTTCAAGCCATGAATTATGAATTGGATCAAATTGAAAAGAATAATACATGGGAACTCGTACCCAATTCTGAAAGTAAAAACATCATTGGAAGAAAATGAGTTTTTCAAAACATGATGAAGGAAGAAGGTGAAGTTATATAAAACAAATAAAGACTGGTGTGAAAAGGGTAATCTTATATTGAGGGTATTGATTTTGATGAAACCTTTACTCCTATGGAATAACTTGAAACAATCATAATCTTTCTTCTTATTACCACACAACGAGGCTACAAGATCTTTCAAATGGATGTTAAATCTGCATTCCTAAATGGTGATCTTGAAAAAGAGGTTTATATTGAACAACCTTATAGATTTGTTGTTGTATAAGATGAAGGTTATGTGTATAGATTGAAAAAGGATTTTTATGGACTAAAACAAGCTCTGAGGGCATGGTATTCCAAATTGGATACATGTTTAAGAAAGATGAATTTTAACAATGGAAGAGTGGATAACAATATTTACATCAGATAAAGTCAATAGTATTCCCTCATTGTAATCGTTTATGTTGATGATATTATCATTGTTGGGAATGATGATAGAAGTTGTGAAATATTTTCTGAATAAATAAAGAATTTTTTAGAAATGTCCATGCTAGGAGAAATGAAATACTTTCTTGGGTTACAAATCCAAAAAAAAAAAATTCATTTTTCTTTCCCAAGAAAAGTATGCAAAAGATCATCTCAAGAGGTTTGACATGGATAATTCAAAAACTATTTCCAAACCCATTTCTATGGGAAAAAAGTTGAGCAAAGATGGATATGGAAAAGAATTTGATCAAAAAGAGTATCAGAAGATGATTAGAAGTCTATTGTATTTTAATGCCTTAAGACATGATATTGTTTATGTTATTACCTTATGTGAATTATTTTAGAGTTAATCAAGAGAATCACATCTTATTGCTAGAAAACGTTTTCTGAGATACATTAGAGGCATAATATAATTTATAATCAGGTATTTCAGCTCATATAGTATTGATTTATTTGGGTATTCTGATGTAGATTGGGAAAAAATGTTGATGATAAAAGATCTACATCTGGTTGTGTATTCTTTTTTGGAAATAATTGTGTTTGTTTTCATTCGAATAAACAAAACTCCGTATCTCTCAGTATGGCTGAAGCTAAGTATGTTGTTTCTACTCAAGTTGCTACTCAACATATATGGATGAAAACAGAATTGGAAGACTTACTGGTTAAAGTGAAGTTACCCTTGCTCTTGGGTTGTGACAATCATGTTACAATCAATCTCACCAGGAATCCAGTATAACATTCTTATTCTAAACATATTGATATCAAATATCGTTTCATCAAAAAGAATGTGGTGAATAATGAACTGAAGCTAGAGAATGTTCCAACATCAGAACAAGTTGCTGATATCATCACAAAACCTTTATCGAAGGAATCATTCTCAAAAATGTGTCTGAACATGGGTGTCCAACCTCTTAATCTTAAGGGTTGAGGTATGTGTATCTATCCCCTCTCTCATCTTACCTTTGGATTGTTTTGTCAAGAGGTATAATTATTTTGTTATCTTAAATCTATTTCACAAAAGAGAGATTTGTGGGTAAGTTGTGAATTCAGAATTGTTTAGTATGTGAAATATTCTAACTGTTTGTTAGAGTGGTTGTAGGAAAATAAATTAAATTGTTTTTCGTGAAAAATGATGAAAAGAAAGAGGTGGTCATGATCGCTATTTTGGATATCATGGTTTTTCTATTAATTATTCTTGCTTCCAACAATGATTTATCTCATGTTGGATTAGAATTTTTGACATGTAATCCATTGCTTGAGTTTACAAAGTTCAGTGGTTTATGAAACTTGGTTGATAAAAAAATCAAAAGAAAAGATTATTGGAAAAAAGTTGATGAAGATAATGATGAAGGTTTCAAGAGTTGACTTTTTTTTCAACCTATGTTTTAAAGAAATAAAATCACTTCACTTTGTTTTGTGGAAACAATTTTTTGGGTTTTTTTGAAAAAAATCATACCCATGTTATTTTTGATGATGCTTTGTTGGTTTGTATTTCATATAAATCTTGATTTGATGTGAGAACTTGTGATACAAGATTGATAGAAGAAAGGGGTAGTGAATGATATGCTACCAATAAAAATAGAATTGTATTCAAATTGTTTTTCAAAGTAGCTAGAAAATATAGCAGTGGTGCCTATTGTTTTCCTAAACAGCCAGAAAACAATCGTATCTAGATTGTATCGATTGTATTTCAAAACAATTGGATACCAAGTGGAAGTAAAAAAGTGATGCCGATTGAATAGGTGATTCTGATTGAAAAGGGTGATGTCGATGGGAAAGGTGATACTGATGGTAATTGGTGTCGATCAAATTGGTCCCAATGGAAGATGAGACATTGATTGTTTTTCAAAACAATCGTATTCATGTAGAAGAAAAGGAATGAGATGGTGTCGATTAAGAGTGAATCATATTCAGATCGTTTTGTATCATATCAAGGCTGATCATCCTTATCAGATTGTTTTGTATCATTTCTGGGAATATCTTTGTCTTTAGATTGTATTTGATCATGTCCAGTAATCATAACAAGGATGATCTTATCCATAAATCGTAACCAGAAATGATCATCAATCGTATCCTGAAATTGTAATTAGAAATTACCAGCATGATTGTATCCAACATGATCATAACCATAATGATTGTATCCATCATGATCGTATCTAGGATGATCATATCCAACATGATCGTATTCAGGATAATAGTATCCAGACCATTATATTCAGAAAATATCATACTTGGATTGAGATGAAAAGAAAGAAGCAGGAATGAATGAAAAGTTACAACACTTTCCAATTGAACTCAAACGATGCAAAATAAAAACCTCAATGAATTCAAAGTCATGATGGTAGTCATGATACCAGCACATGTTGGTGAATGAAGTGTGTTTTCTCATGTGGGTAAAGAGAAAAGAAAAGAGAATGATACTGATGAATGAATTGTCAAATGGGGATCCTTTCATTTGAAATAGTTGTTGTATCTCAAGTGGAGAAGTGCATTTATTCAAACACATTCATTTGGTATTATTTTAAGAATTTTTTTGAAGAAATTAGTGTGAGATAATTAGATTAAGACCCTTATATTTCTCATCAATTTTAATTGTATTGACAATAGAAATGAGAGTCTGGAAAAGAAGAGATGAAGATTGTGGAAGATTCGAGAAGAATCGAGAAGCATTGAAGTAGTTATAATTACTCTGAGATTTCAGGGGAAATTTAGATTTGGGTGAATTTATGTGAGTAGGAAAGTGTCTTGGGATACCCGCCTAAACTTGTTTTTGGTCACCTATAAAAGGCGTGAAGTACATTTTAATTTTGTGACTTGAAGAAGAGATAGAAGCTCCATGTTTTCAGTGAGAGAAAGTGATACTATTTTTTGTTTTGAATTGAATTCATTTTGATGGGGATTGTATTCGGCTGGGTTTGATATCTGGAAAAATTAACCGGTTTTGAGTTTTCGTTACTGGGTGTTTCTGTATTGGACTTCTCAGGATGAGGAAGGATCATACTGAGCATCTTTATTGGTGTCATGTTTTTAAGTGGTGTCGATTGTATTCGGCTTGTGAAGTGTTGTTGATTCTGTTCAGCTAGTGAAATCATGCCAATTCTGTTCAGCTGGTCAAGTGGTTCTAATTCTAATTTATTGTATTCTATCAAAAAATCAGACCTATAGAATTGTATTTAAAGAATCGTACATAGAGAATCAGATTGGGAATATCAAACTTCGCATTCAGACTGATTTCTTTATCAAAGTCCTTTAATGTTCTCACCTTTCTTCTTGGTAAGGAAAAGAAGAATTGTTTTACAATTGAATACATTTGGTGAATTGAAAAGAAGAACAGGTAACCTGAATTGTTACAAAAAAATTTATTACCCTATTGGGCTAAGAGGGTGCACATGCACTAGTGGGATTGTTTCATAGTGCTACACAAGTGAAGAGTTACATCCTACTCGTTGTAATAAAAGGATTGTTTTCTTAGTGGATTGTATGGTATTGGATCATTTCTGAACCATACTAAGGACATAGCTATTCTTTTTGAATAGTGAACCTCGTAAATCATTGTGTTCCTGTGGATGTGGGTCGATTTTTTTCTTAGTAGGGAATTGAAATCCTTAATAGGAGGAGAAGGTTGTTTCAATTGGAAAGAAACATAAAAGAAAAAGAGTATCACTGACTCACCCCCACCCCCACTCAGTGATATAATACTTCGACTGGGAACTTTCATAAAAATTGTATATTGTGATTATAAACACATATCCTTATTCTTATCATTAACTTTCTTATGATCTTTGATCGATATTGCCAATGTTTATCCTTACTGATCATCTGGGATCAACATTTATTTTTTTTAACTTTCCTAATATTATAAAGAAAGTTTTTATGTTGGGTATGTCAATAAGGATACAAAATGATAAGAACATTATGAGAGATGAATAAGAATGTACTTTAATTACATATTTATGTATATAGTCTTCAAAGACACTAATCCTTTTGGGTTCTGGAATGGATTGTATCATTACATAATAAAAATTAATCTAAAAAGATGTAATATTTATGTATGAAAAGTTTTTTTACTATATATTAACAGTATAACACTTTTTTTGTCTCTGAGCTTCCATTATGTGTTACTTAATTCCTCTAACATTATCTACCATTTCCTCAACAAGATTAAGTTCTAGTAACTTTTGTTCTATAACATCACCACAGAATGTTAAAGTACTTAATTTCATTCTATAGAGTGATTCATTAGGATCCATCTAAATTTTTGATAAAAATATATTTTTATAAAATAATTCAGCAAGTGTTAGGTGTTAATCCCAAGAACCATTTAATATAGAGAATATGATTTTTTTTCATATCCTCAAAGGTTTGAATTCTCCTGTTAGATTAAGAATATAAATGAGGATGATAGGTTATACTGAAAAAGAAATATACCATGTTATTACTAAAGAAATATTCAGAATATCAAGGAAAATCACATATCTCAATCAAATACAATATGATGTTATACTCCTTGTAACACTACCACTTCCTTAATTTATATCCTTGAATGCATAACTTGAGATAAATCATCTTAGATAGAAATATTTGTAAGTAGATCTACTAAAACAATAATGGTTGTGTGGCCTTTATATGTATTGGGGAGTCTGATGATGAAATCCATGGTGATGTTTTACCATTTCTATTCTATTATGGGTAATGGTTGTAAAAACACTTTAGAAATATATCTTTTTTCCTTAACTTTTTGATATACCAAGCTCCAAGATACATACTTTATGATATCTTGGAAACTTTTATCCCTCCATAAATACTCTTTAGGATCTCTATACAACATCATAATTCATTGATTAATAAAGAGCTATGAGATAATATATTCTTCAAATATATCCTTATTCTTGTATAGTTTTTATGGCAAACATACTTTATTCCTAAACCTTATCAATCCATCATAATAAAGGTTTAACTATGGAATATTTCTCACTATCTTTTGAAGCTATATGTCTACCTTTTATGCCTCATTAATCATCACCTGGATAGATTTTTGAATACTAATTGGAGATATATAAGGTTTATCTACCTACTTTATGAATTCAAGGTGTGTCTTTTCTAAATACAAGAATATTTGATCCTTTTTATCCTCAAAATAGATATTATAACATGATCCTTTTGAATCAAAGCATCAACCACCATATTCTCTATCCCATGGTAGTAATGTATTGAGAATTCATAATATTTAATCAACTCTAAGAATATTCGTTGGTTCATATTCAAATTTTTTAGTGTGAATATGTACTTTAAAGTTGTAGAGATATATATATGTCTCACCATTCTATGTAAAGATAATATGTCCAGGACTTTTTTGGAAATATTACCACTACAGACTCCAAGTCATGGGTAAGATAATTATTATTTTGAAACATTAATTAATGGGTGGCATAGTCTCTCAAAATATTAATCTACATAAAAACACATTATACACCCTTCTTCCTTAATTGTAAATAACAAACCCATAACCACAATAGGTTAGTGTGAGGTAATTTGAACTTTAAAACATTCTCTTCAATTCAGTGATTTTTTTTCACATTCATCATTCCAAAAAAGAACTTTACTCCATTTTTGTAACATGGTGATTGGATTAGATGGCCATGAAAATTTATTAAAATAATTAATATTCTATATCCAATCAACGATATCTATGGATATCAATCTCAATGGTTGTTCTATATGATTTTTCAATAACATTAGTCTTTGTTATATCCGTTAGTGTACCTTCACTTGAGAATAAATGACACAAACATGAATATTTATATAAAAATAATAATATTTTACAATATTTTCATATATTTTCTCTTTCTATAGGGTCTGTATTATAATTCTCATGTGATCAACATGATATTCCTTTATCTTAGAATATATAATAATATAACTTCTAAATATTACCACAAATTTATAATTGTAATCTATAAAGACTCTATTAATTAAATATACGATGATACTCAGTAAATTAGAAATACCAAATGGAATCATTATTGGATCAAAGTGTCCATACCTTATATAGATGTTTGTACTTGGTATGTATTCACTTATGACCCTAAGTTGATAGTATTCACATCAAATATAAATCATTTAAAAATATAAGGTGCATCATAATTGATATAAAAAATCTTCAATATGGGCTAAAAGATACTTAATGTTGATCATGATCATGTTTCATTCAAGATATCCAATGCAGATATTTACTTATCAATCATTATTATAAAAAATATATCTCACCCTATAGTGACACACATTGCCAAATGGAACACTTTTCAAATTCTCATGGAGTTTCTTCAACAATTCTAACAACATAATTGGGTCTATTCTATATATAGTATATGAAATATATATAGTTCCAATTACGAGTTCCGATGAAAATTTAACGTTAAAATTTAGAGGATTTATAATCTACTCATACAAAATGTGATCAATAAACTCAAGTATAATATAGATAAAGTTTATGTTGAACTTCTCTCGAACCATTTGAGATAAACAACCCTTTTGAATAAGAATCAAGACCCATACAATAGACATAATTTTAGTTTGATGTTCATATTTTTCCTTACACTAATAGATGATCATAGGTTGGCTCAGAATATCAAAGTTCACTTCACTTTCTCAAAAATTGATATATTCTTTATATAATGAAGTAAAATCCATTGAAAATTTAATATAAAATTCAAATAGTGTGAGAATAAGAGGATTTAAAGGAATCATAATTATATTACCATGGTGTGAAATGGAAACCGGTGGACCAAGGAATTAAAATAATTCATCCCTTGAGTGAATAATCTTCATAATCTCTAGAGATTCGATACCAGATATGGTCCGATGATCTCACATAAATTATTTAAAGAACAAAAATTAATCCTAACAATTATATTATTTGAATTGAATCATGATCATTTATTTCATGTAAAGGGTGACCATTTCTAGAAAACTCTATGGCTAAACCCATATATATTTTGAAAACATACTTCAAGAATCCACACATTTTCCATACATCAATTTTTGGGTGCTAGTGTGGAGCTCCGACGATTTCTTCAACATCACAACGATCACCTTGATCCCATGCCTTCAATCTGTGAAGCATTTCTCAGATAATTTTGATGGTTAGTTTGTTTCCCTCAATATGATTCTAGAGGCAAGAGAAGAACTCAATTATAACTAATGAATAGTTCATGGAATGATATTCTCAGCTTCTTATATATTGGATTTCTAAAATACACGGTTATGATTCCTAGAACCCCGTATATTTAACAGCCACTAAATAAGTAATAAATAAATAATTATGATGAACTAAATTTTTCGTAAATATTATTTATATTTTATATAATTATTATAATATATATTTAATATATCATGTGAATGTTATAAGTTATTAAATCAACTCATAAATCCCACTAATATTAAAAGAATGTTGAAAATAAAAATAATATTCATTCGTCTATTATTATTACATGTATTTACATAAACATGTTTAAATACTTTTAAATTAATAAATTCAACCCCATTATTATATAATAGAATAAAAAAATTATTTATTTAGTAGTGATCATTAATAATTGGAAAACTCTTAGACTCTAAGGTGGGGCCACCATGTCATATATAAATATTCATTGGAATATGATAGAATCTTGAATGCGCTATTGTGTGTGATGATCTAGGACCTTATCTCAATAGTATTTCATAGTATTCATAGACCAAGTGTGAAGTATAGAAACCCATTAAGGCTCTTAAAGGGACTATGAATAGTAATAGAAATGGAATAAATCCTATGAATACATACTGTGTAATATTATCTCTTTGTCTTGTGATATCACCTAAAGTAGGACTCACAATTGTGTTATTGTTCTCACTTGATTTCTAACTGATTGATCTAACTACACAAACTTACATTAAACTACCATGGTCAGGGATTTATGATGGTACTACTATCCTGATCAACTGGGCCTAAATATTACTTACTCAAGTCAAAAATCACAAATTCCACATTGGCCACTCAACCAATTCCATACCACTAATGACACACCCATAACAATCTACCTTACCATGAAATTATTGTCATGATTTTATCTATACATAAAATTACGTGATCAAATGACAAGTATAGATAATTATACCAATTTAAGAGACCAATACACATTTCCATAGATAGGAACAACAAGTGACGCCTAAAATACATTGTATTCCTATTGGAAGGTCTATCCTCATGATCTTAGATATAAAAGACCACCATGTGCGGACTTCATGAGAAGAAGTCTCAATGCTTATGATCCCCCAACACCTGATGGTCACACATCATATTTGTCATGAAATTATGATGTATCTCGACCATAGGAAATTACATTAAGATTACTATGATGGTATATATAGGTTCTCATTATCTTTTTTTAACTGATGTATCCTTTTGATATAACATGTAATATTAGGACCATACCATAAATATAGTGAACACGAAAGTATCAACACTATAAAATTATGTTAGAAACAAGTATATATCAAACTATATACATGTAATTGTAATAATATTATGTTAAAAAGTTGTGTCTAGGGAACCAACTTTCAACACTCCCACATGTATTATAGCCAACTGCTAATAAGTCTCAACCTTCTATCCTTCACAGAAGAATCATGAAACTGAAGAGATGTGGCTTTAGTCAGGGGGTCTTCTCCATTATCCTATATGGAAAATATTCTTACATGGAAATCACATATCTGGGAAAAATCCATTACGATATGAAACTTATAAAGTATATCTTCTGTCCACTTTTGTGACTAGGTATCCATGGAGAGAACCCCAATCATAATATGATCATAATCAACTAGAACATGGTATACACTTCGAGGAACAACACTAATGTATGAGACTAGTCTTTTTATCAATAATTTCACCTTATCTTCATTTGAAGCTACTATATACATGGATTCGGCTATAGATTTAGCAACTACAAGATTCATTGAGATTCTCCAGCTCACTGCACAACCATTCAAGTAAAAGTTATAGTTTGATTACAATTTTAGACCATTATGATCTGTCTGGAAGCTAGAATAAATGTATCATATCACTACTAGTTTCTCATCTTCTCCCTACACCAGGAAAATATCCATTAAAATCCTCAAGTACATCAAGATATTTTTGACAACTACAAAATATAGCTCCCCTAGATTATCTTGATATCTTTTCCTCATTCTTATTGAAAATTCAACATCAACCATAGTACATACCATTGATTACATGATATATCCCAATGCTGAGGAATAAGTAATTCTACTCATTCTTTCAATCTCCTTCAGTTTTTGTGGGAACATTTTCTTAGAGGGATTCATACCATGTGCAAAACCTCTCTTGGATTGTTATATACTATACATTTTAAGTACTCTTTTAATATATGTACATTGAATTAGCCCATGTTTCCTCTGAGATATATCATGATAGATCTTGATCCCTAGAATATAGGCTGCTTCACCTAAACCTTTCCTTGAGTATCATACATTTAACCATGTACTAAGTTATTATAATACTTGAACTTCATTTTCCATAATTAATATTTCATAAACAAATAATACTATGAAAACAAGGTAATTTCCATTAACCATATTATAGAAACATATATCTCTTTCAATCTTGATGAATCCAAATTATCTGATGGGCTCATCAAAAATAAAATTACATGATAGTTGCATCTTCTTCAACCCATAAATGTATTTCTATATATTTCACATTTTATTGGAATTATATGTCATAAAAAACCCTTCGGGTTGAGTAATGTAGATGTAATCAACCAAAATCCCATTTATAAATGTAGTTTTCAAATCAATTTTCTGAATGTAATAATCATGGAAGGTTTTTATTTCATGTAATATTGTTATATAATTATGAATTTCTATTAGTGAGAAGGTTTGTTCATATTCCAAGACATGATGTTGCATAAAACCCATTGATACTAGTCAATACTTATAGGTATTGACCATTCCATCCAGGTATAGTTTTCTATTGAATACCCATTTTCACACACTGGGTTTTACATCAGCTAGAGGGTCTAACAAAATGAAAACATGATTTTGGTACATGGAAACCATCTCATAATGTGTGGAATATTTCCTTTTAGAAACATCCTTTCCATGTTAGAGTTTCATCATTTTATAAGAGGAATGTGCCACCTGACCCAGTAATATGAAAACCATAAAATGCTGGTTCTCTAAACTCTTGAGTTTACTACACAAAACTTGTGTCCTATGAACATATTCATCTCCCTTTGTCTCTTTTGGAGATTGTTCTTTTATGAACTCGTGTACATATAGAGTATTAACTTTATCTATGTAAATCATTCTCCCCCTATTTACATTGTAAAAGTTCACTGTTTATTGAAATATGGTTGTCTTACCACAATCAATTTATATTTAAACTTTTATATAGGTAATATCCTTTTCCTTCTTTCAGTTATCATATAAAATTGAACTTTGTGCTTGGGGATTCTAATTTTACACTTAGTATATTAATAAAAAAGTCTTTCATCCACATACATGTATGTGTGATAGATTGGGTTTCTTTTCATACCAAAACTCTTATAGAATCCCATTTGTATCTTTATTTGGTACTCGAGAAAGGGTATATGCCTTTGTTTGTAAGGAATACCCCTAAAAGGACAATGGAAGTGTTTTATGACTCATCATTGATCTAACCATGTCAAGAAAGGTATTATTACATATTCCGCTAACATCATTCCACTATGGTGTATAAGGAGGAGTTATTTGGGATATTATCCCACACCCCTTTAAAAAATAAATGAAATCTTGGTTAAGATACTCTCTACCACAGTCTGAGGGAAGTTCATTAATCTTCATATTGGTTTTGTAATTCATGTTGATATTATCTGAAATATGAAATGATTCCAACATATATTTCATTAATTAGATATAGGAATACCTACTATAGGCATCAGTAAAAGTAATGAAGTATGAATTCCCACCCATAGCCTTAACTAGAAATGGACCAAATATGTTAGTATGAATTAATTCCAGTAATTTAGTTTCTCTCACTCCCTACCCATAAAATGTTTCTTTGGACATTTTCCCTTGTAAACAATAATCAGATGCATCCATGGGGTTTAACTCAACTGAGTCTAAATGACCTTCCTGATGTAATTTATATAAATTTTTTTCATTTACATGACCAATACTGAAGTTCCATAGGTGGGTCTTATATGACTCATGCTCGATGATTTTCCCATTTATTGTCACTAATAGGATTTCAAGTTCCAGTATATAGAAACCATTGTTTAGATGTTCCATACCATAACACATGTTATCCTTATAAAAGAGACAACAGTTCTTTCCAAACATGAAATGAAATTCAATGGGGTATAGACTTGACACTGATATTATTTTTGTCACGCCCGGTCGTCATTTAGAGGTACGACTTTAATTTTTTTAAATTTTTATTTCATGAGTTTAAATTGTCGGTTTATTTAATTGCTTGGTTGAAGTGTGGACTGAATCGACAAGGGGCTTCTGCGGTGGCGCTGATAAATGCGTGTTGGCCTTACATCGCTTGGCGTGCGCGCAAGGCATGAGCAAGCTGGATAAAATTTATTTTAAGTGCGCTGATAAGTGCGCGTTGATAAGTGCGTGTTGGATTCACGTCGCTCGGCACGTGGTGCCGATGCTCGAACGTTAAATAACCGGATAAATTTTTATTATGGTTTTATTGGTTATTATTGTATTATGATTAATATATTATTGTTATTAATATATTATTATTATTGTTATTATTATCTTTATAATTATTATGATATTATTATTATTATTGCTAATATATTATTATTATTATTATTATTGTTATGCGATTATTATTATTAAGATTATGATTATTATTATTACTATTAATATTATTATTTCTAATATTATTATGATATTAATATTATTATTATCAAATTTTTTTTCTTTTTCGGTTTTCCTCCCCCTCGAAACCCTAGCCACCACCTTTCCCCATTTTCATTTCTTTTTCTTTTTTTTATTTCTCTTGTCTTCCTCCCCACGTTTTCCTCTCTCCCGTTTTTATTTTTCTTTCTTCTCCTTCCCCCGCTCCTACACTCCCTCGCCGATCGCGCCTCCCTCAACCGCCAGAAACCTCGGCGAACCCTTCCCTGGACGCACCTCCGTCGCGCCGCCTCCTTCTCGGCCGAGCCACCCGACGACCACCTTGCGGCGCGCTTCCCCTCCTCCACCCAGCTTCCCCAGGTTGCTCTCCTCCCCCTGCTCACCCACTCATCCGCGCCTCCCCGCTCCCGTTGTCCCGTGTCGGACCAGCCACCTGCACCGCACCAGACCACCCTGCCGCTCTCCTTCCTCCTCCGCCCAGCCGGCACACCCCCTGCCCCTCTCCTTCTCTTCTTCTTATTCTCTTCTCCTTCTTCTTTTTTTTCTTCCTCCTCCTCTGCTCCGCTGGACAGCACTGCTGCGCCCCTCACCGGTTCAGCCGCCTTCCTCCTCCCCTCTCTGCCGTTCCGCGCCTTCCCTCTCCTCCTCCTCTTCTTTTTTTTCTTCTCATTCTCTTCTTCTTCTCTTCCCTTCCTCCCTTTTCTCTCGCGCGCTTCACCCCTTCTTCTCTCATTCTTCTTCTTCTTCTTCTCATTCTTCTTCTTCTTTTCTTCCTCTCCTTCCGCTCGGCCTCACCCGCACGCCGCACCTCCTGCTCACCCTGCACCCGCACATTCCGCCGGACCTGCCTCGCGCCTCTGTTGCACCCGCGTCGGACCGCCCAGCTGCACCTCCTTCCTTCTCCGCCCCAGCCGTCGCTCCACCAAACAGGTTTGTCTTGTTTATTTTAATTTATTCTATTATTTTATTTTATTTAATAAATTATTAACATTTTATTATAATTATTATTATGTGAACATTATTATTATAGTATTATTATTTTAATATTATTGTTATTATCTCAATATTATAATTATTATTATGTTATTGTTATTAGCGTAATTATTATTATTACTATTATGATATTATTATTATTATTATATTATTGTATTGTTATTGTTAAAATATTATTATTATTAAGATTGCTATGATTATTATTATTATGCTATTATTATTATTATGTTATTGATATAACTACTATTATTTTTGTTATTATTAATATTCCTATTATGTTAACATTATTAACGGTCTTCTCTTTTAGGACCTGTTTGACAGCTCGATACGGTGCAGTCGTTGCACAACTGGAGTCTTGCACCGTGTCATTTTTCCGTTCCCATTTGAGGTAGGTGATTCCACACTCAATTATCATCTGGCGATCTTTTGCGTGTTGGTTTAATTTTTCTGCACCCTGCTAATTAGTTTCCATATTGAAAAATTAGTTTTGATTATTTTTTTTTTAATGTGCATCTAATTTTCCAGTGGTATATTTATGTGGTGCAAGTCCATTTTTATTGAAAAAACTCACTTTGGCTATTTATTATTATTTGTAAACTGTGCAGCGTGGTTTAAGTTTTTTTTTTAAAGAAAAAAAAAAGAAGTTTTGGTGTGTGTGTGGTTTTGAAAGATGATATCAGTGTGCAGGTGACACGTTTGGCTCTAAGTGATAATGTGACATGTTATATGAACTTTGATCTTTAGGTGAGCACAAGGAGGGAAGCCGGGGTATTAGGTTGGGAGACTGGGACTAGTGAGCTAGTGTTCCGGAGATGACCCGACCCAGTTTCACTGGCAGGTTTGACGATTGGAACACTAACTAAACATATGATATCTGAGGGTCTTGGCCTTCTAAGCCACGTGTTCTGAGGGTCGTGGCCTTCTAATCCACGTTATCTGAGGGTCGTGGCCGCCTAATCCACATTTCACTGAGACACGACGTTCTAGGATCCCACTAGTTCTAGTACCCATAGGGCCTCTCCCATCCTTTGGTGCTACCAGTTACTTTGCGTGCATAATGATATGTGATATGTCACTTGAACTGCTATCCTAATGTGTTTATCTTGAACTGCCTTTCTTTTAAATCGTTTTATGAAAACCATTTCTTTTTCACTTCTTTCTCTCTTTATTTTAGCATTGCAAATGGTTTGTCTTTTGATAGTTGTGTGTGGAATCTTTTCTTGGTGATATCCTGCTGGGCGATTGCTCACACCCTACTTACACCCTTGGGTGTAAGTAGACTTGTTTACTTCTGATACAGGTAAGGGTCCAGCTTTTGGGAGCAGTGGTTCAGGTTATTAGCAGGACTATCTACGTGGCGTTTTGGTGGTGGCTTAGAGGTGGTGTCCTCACACCGGGTGACAGTCCTTAGGTTGGTTTTTGGTCATCTTGTTTTAGTGTTATTTGGGTTTTTGAATACTTGTGAACCAAAAACCTGTTTGGTTAACTACATGTTTGACTGTAACCTTTACTTCTGTTTGGTTTACTTTGGTTGGTTGCTTTATATTTTTTCACTCGGGTAAACCGTTCCCAAAGTTTATTTTGATACCCAGGCACTTGTGCCAGCCCGTGGGGATCGGGAACGCCCTTCGGGCCTTGCTGCGGGCCGGGTCGGGCGTCGGTTCGGATGGCGACCCGATTCGGTTCGTGACAAACTGGTATCAGAGCCCGGTTTCTTTTTGGTTTATGTTATTTGGGATGAGTTGGATTATACAGGAGTTGGGTCTGTCGGGGCTCAGAATTCATGTTGCGAGTAGGGTGCCTGGCCAGCACGCCTCGTGACAGATACTAAGTCACCATGGGATGTCAGGGTGTGTGTTTCACTTATTTTCTGGGTGGGACATGCAGGCTGCAGACTGTACGTGGACACCAGGAAAGAAAAGTAAAGCTTTTATATGGATTCATTTTTTCATGTTTGGTTTATTGATGAATGTTTGTCTTGTTGGAAAAATTTATTCCCTTTTTATTGATGGTTTTCTTTCTTGATTGCTGCCCTTTTGCAGTAAGATGCCTCCCCGGAGAGCTCCCATGCACCCACGGGAGGAATCCGGAGAGAGTTCTCCCGTGCCGCTTAATCAGAGATTGGTAGAGGCGATGGTCTGAGCCGTTCAGGCTTTGGGACAAGGGGAGACTCCTGCCCCTGCCCCTGTTCCAGCTAGAGGGGAAGAATTCGACTCCAGGAAGGATAGAGCTCAGGAGTTTCTGAGGAGCAAACCTCCTTCTTTCCGAGGTGGTTCAGAACCTCAGGAGGCAGAGGAGTGGCTTGAAATGATAGAACGCATGTTCGATTTCTTTGACACGCCCGAGGAAGTCAGGGTGAAGTGTTCCTCGTTCCAACTGGAGGGTTCCAGTCGCAAATGGTGGGAATCAGTGGTCCAGACTGGAAAGCATGAGCACCTGAGCTTGAAGGATTTCAAGGGTATCTTCAACGAGCAGTATTGTCCAGAGTTCGTAGCCTATGCTAGATCTCGGGAGTTCATGGAGCTTTCGCAGGGGAATCAGACAGTGATGGAGTATGCGAATCGCTTTGCTGAACTGGTATGGTACACACTTGAGATAGTTTCAAGCGAATTCTTGAAAGCTCGGAAGTTTGAGAAGGGCCTTCGACCAGAAATTCACTCCCAGGTTTTCTTATTCAAGATGAAGACTTATGCTGAGGTAGTCGATCGTTCTTGTATGGTCGAGATTGACCAGAAGGGAAAGTCGGGGTTTTCTGGATCAGTGTCAGGTCTTGGCAGTGGCAGTTCATCTGAGAAGAAGAGGAAGTGTGATGAGCAATGGAAGAAGAGTGATGGCAGCTCAGGTCATCCTCCCAGGCAGTTTTCATCTGGAGCTTCTGGTGCATTGTCTGTTGTGTGCCATCAGTGCGGAAGGGTAGGGCACATTAGACCTGTTTGTCCTTACCCTCCCAGACCATGCCATGGATGTGGAGTTGTGGGACATCTATAGTGCTTCTGTAGGACTGCACGTCCTTATCAGAGTGGGGTTGGATCAGTGGCTTCCAGAGGGGTATCAGTTCAGTCAGAGCCGACCAAAACGACAGGATCTCAGTTTGGTGGCCGTGGTGGTAGGACCGGATCGTCTTCAGGGCAGAGCCAGATCAGGGCAGAGCCTCAGGCGAGCGGTCGTTCTCAGGCAGGGACCAGGCAACTGCACGCTGTGGATCAGGCACCAACAGGATCTGATGCAGGACCTTCGACGGTTCGAGGTACTATTCTGGTTGCATCTTCTATAGCTGCAGTTTTATTTGATACTGGTGCTTCAGTTTCTTTCATATCTGCTCATTTTGTGAATCTGCTGAACCTACCAACCGAGCTGTTATCGTTTTCTATGGAGTTGGTAACATTGTTGGGGAAAAAGAGGGAGCAAGGCCTTAAGTGTCGATCGTGCGCACTCTCTGTGTCGGGAGTTGAGATGGAATGGGATTTCTTGGTCCTTGACATGGACCTATTTGATGTGATCCTCAGTATGGACTGGCTGGTGCACTTCCAGGTTCACATTGATTTCTATCAACGCTGAGTCAGCTTTACAGCACCATATGGGACTCCCCAGTTATTTCACGGAGAATGGGATCCTCGGTCGGGACGCACGGGACCTCCACTCCCTAAGCCTGGAAATCTTTCTCATCAGTTGTCGTCGCTCGCACTGGAGGACGTTGGTGGTATTTCACAGGGCGGGTTACCTTTTGTAGTGGATGAGTTCCCAGAGGTTTTCCCAGATGATTTTCCTGGCTTACCCCCAGAGCGGGACGTGGAGTTCTCGATTGAGTTGGCGCCGGGAACACAGCCTATATCTCTTCCCTCATATCGCATGGCCCCCACCGAACTGAGGGAATTAAAGATACAGCTGGGCGATTTGGAATCCAAAGGATTCATTTGCCTGAGCGTCTCTCCTTGGGCCGCACCGGTTTTATTCACGAAGAAGGCTGATGGAACCCTTCGGTTGTGCATTGATTACCGGAAATTGAACAAGGTAACCATCAAGAATAAATCCCCTTTGCCTCGGATTGATTATTTGTTCGACCAGATGAAGGGGCAAAGTGGTTCTCCAAGATTGATTTGCGTTCGGGATACCACCAGCTCAGGGTGAGAGAAGAAGATATCCCGAAGACGGCTTTCTGAAGCAGGTACGGTCACTTCGAGTACTTAGTCATGCCTTTCGTACTAACGAATGCTCCTGCAGTTTTCATGGTGCTCATGAATAGGGTGTTCCACCAATATCTCGACTCATTTATCGTGGTATTCGTGGATGGCATCCTGGTCTATTCTGGATCTGAGGAGGATCATGAGCATCACCTGCGCGTTGTTTTGGGCACTTTGCGGGATCACCGCCTTTATGCCAAACTCTCGAAGTGCACTTTCTGGATCAGGGAAGTGATGTTTCTGGGGAATGTCATCTCAGAACAAGGGGTTTCAGTGGATCCTGAAAAGATCAGGGCAGTTATGTCATGGGAGCAGCCGAGGAATGTGTTTGAGATCAGGAGTTTTCTGGGCTTGGCTGGTTATTACAGGCGCTTTGTCCGGGACTTCTCGCGGCTTGCCTCCCCCATGACGGCACTCACCCGGAAAGGGGTGAAGTTTGAGTGGAGCCCAAAGTGCCAGACATCTTTTGAGGAGTTGAAGTGGCGGTTGACCACCGCACCTGTGTTGACTTTACCAGAGTCAGGAAAGGGCTATGTGGTGTACTGTGATGCGTCAGGTACGGGCCTTGGATGTGTGCTCATGCAGGATGACCATGTGGTGGCTTATGGTTCTTTCCAACTCCGGCCGCATGAGAAGAACTATCCGACTCATGACTTAGAGTTGGTGGCGGTGATGCATGCTTTGAAGACGTGGCGCCACTATCTTTTTGGGGAGAAGTTTGTGGTCTATTCTGACCATAAAAGCCTGGCCTATATTTTCTCTCAGAAGGATCTCAATTTGAGGCAGCGCCACTGGGTTGAGTACCTGTAGGGTTTTGATTTTGATATTGTCTATACCCCTGGCAAGGGTAATGTGGTAGCTGACGCTTTGAGCAGAAAAGTACCAGTGCAGGCGTTGAGGAAGTCCAGCGATGAGTGGACTTTGATGGGGCTCTTCGCCCAGATGCATCTAGAGAGCAGGGAGCACAGTGGAGGTACTTTCTTGGCTAGCATCCAGTTGACTCCTGCTCTTCTAGAGTTGATTCAGCGGGAGAAGCCTGGTGATGAGCTGTGTCAGCGATCTATGCAGTTTTTTTATGGTGGGGAGACTCCTTCTGATTGGACCTTGTCTTCCCAGAGGGTCCTATGTTTCAAGGGTCGTGTCGTAGTGCCGTTGTCTCTGCGGAAGGTGGTGATGCAGGATAGCCACCAATCTCAGTGGGTCGTCCATCCTGGTACCACCAAGATGTATTACGATGTTCGCCGTCAGTTCTGGTGGCCAGGTATGAGACGGGACGTAGCCGACTTCGTATCCAGATGTTACACCTGCCAGCAAGTGAAAGCAGAGCATCAGAGACCATCTGGCCTACTCCAGCCATTACCCATTCCTACCTGGAAGTGGGACGAGGTCACCATGGACTTCATCATTGGCCTGCCTCGTACACCTCGAGGGAGGAATGCTATCTGGGTGGTAATTGACCATCTGACCAAGTCTGCTCACTTTATTCCGATCAAAGATACAATGAAGGTAGAGGAACTGGGCCGCTTGTATGTTCAGGAGGTGGTCAGACTTCATGGTGTGCCGTCGGCAGTTGTTTCTGACAGGGACCCCTACTTTACATCTCGGTTTTGGGGAGGCCTCCAGAAGGCTTTGGGGTCGCAGATTAAGATGAGCACGGCATACCATCCTCAGACTGATGGCCAGACAGAGCGGGCGAATCAGATTCTGGAAGACATGATCCGAGCCTGTGTGTTAGATTTTGGAGGCTCATGGGATAGCCATTTGGGGCTGGTCGAGTTTGCTTATAATAACAGTTACCAGTCTTCCATCAGAATGGCACCCTTTGAGGCACTCTATGGACGGCCTTGTCGGTCTCCTCTGTGTTGGGATGAGGTAGGAGAGGCCTCGCTCTTGGGACCGAGTCTTATTCAGGAGACGTCTGAGAAGGTCAAGCTGATTAGGCAGCGGTTGTTGACAGCTCAGAGTCGCCACAAGTCTTATGCAGATCAGAGGCAGCGGGACCTCGAGTTTTCAGTGGGGGACAGAGTGTTCCTGAAAGTTGCCCCTCGCTTGGGTCACCGTCGTTTGGGGAAGCAGGGGAAGCTGACACCAAGATATGTCGGACCCTTCGAGATTCTTGAACGGATTGGCAAGGTGGCATACAGATTAGCTTTTCCCTCGCAGTTGACGTCGATTCACGACGTATTTCATGTCTCCCAACTAAAGAAGTACAACCCCGACCCGTCACATGTGCTGGATTGGGAGGAGCTGGAGATAGAGTCCGACTTGTTTGTGGTTGAGCGACCAGTGCGTATAGTGGATTCTCAGGAAAAGATATTGCGTGGAAAGTCCATTCCTCTGGTCCGTGTTCTTTGGCAGCACGGGAATGATGAACACGAGACTTGGGAGCGGAAGTCATGGGTTGAGCAGGAGTACCCATTTCTATTCTCTGATCAGGCTTTGAGCTGACTTTCCGAGGGCGGAAAGTTTTCATGGTGGGGAGAATTGTCACACCCGATCGTCATTTAGAGGTACGACTTTAATTTTTTTAAATTTTTATTTCATGAGTTTAAATTGCCGGTTTATTTAATTGCTTGGTTGAAGTGTGGACTGAATCGACAAGGGGCTTCCGCGGTGGCGCTGATAAATGTGCGTTGGCCTTACATCGCTTGGCGTGCGCGCAAGGCACGAGCAAGCTGGATAAAATTTATTTTAAGTGCGCTGATAAGTGCGCGTTGATAAGTGCGTGTTGGCTTCACGTCGCTCGGCACGTGGTGCCGATGCTCGAACGTTAAATAACCGGATAAATTTTTATTATGGTTTTATTGGTTATTATTGTATTATGATTATTATATTATTGTTATTATTATATTATTATTATTGTTATTATTATCTTTATAATTATTATGATATTATTATTATTATTACTAATATATTATTATTATTATTATTATTATTGTTATGAGATTATTATTATTAAGATTATGATTATTATTATTACTATTAATATTATTATTTCTAATATTATTATGATATTAATATTATTATTATCATTTTTTTTCTTTTTCGGTTTTCCTCCCCCCCCGAAACCCTAGCCGTCACCTTTCCCCATTTTCATTTCTTTTTCTTTTTTTTATTTCTCTTGTCTTCCTCCCCACGTTTTCCTCTCTCCTGTTTTTCTTTTTCTTTCTTCTCCTTCCCCCGCTCCTGCACTCCCTCACCGATCGCGCCTCCCTCAACCGCCAGCAACCTCAGCGAACCCTTCCCTGGACGCACCTCCCTCGCGCCGCCTCCTTCTCGGCCGAGCCACCCGACGACCACATTGCGGCGCGCTTCCCCTCCTCCACCCAGCTTCCCCAAGTCGCTCTCCTCCCCCTGCTCCCTCGCTCATCCGCGCCTCCCCGCTCCTGCTGTCCCGCGTCGGACCAGCCACCTGCACCGCACCAGACCACCCTGCCGCTCTCCTTCCTCCTCCGCCCAGCCGGTGCACCCCCTGCCCCTCTCCTTCTCTTCTTCTTCTTCTCTTCTCCTTCTTCTTTTTTTTCTTCCTCCTCCTCTGCTCCGCTGGACAGCGCTTCTGCGCCCCTCACCGGTTCGGCCGCCTTCTTCCTCCCCTCTCTATCGTGTCGCGCCCCCCCCCCCCCTCTCCTCCTCCTCTTCTTTTTTTTTCTTCTCCTTCTCTTCTTCTTCTCTTCCCTTCCTCCCTTTTCTCCCGCGCACTTCACCCCTTCTTCTCTCCTTATTCTTCTTCTTCTTCTCATTCTTCTTCTTCTTTTCTTCCTCTCCTTCTTCCGCTCGGCCTCACCCGCACGCCGCACCTCCTGCTCACCCTGCACCCGCACCTTCCACCGGACCTGCCTCGCACCTCTATTGCACCCACGTCGGACCGCCCAGCCGCACCTCCTTCCTTCTCTGCCCCAGTCGTCGCTCCGCCAAACAGGTTTTTCTTGTTTATTTTAATTTATTCTATTATTTTATTTTATTTAATAAATTATTAACGTTTTATTATAATTATTATTATGTGAACATTATTATTATAGTATTATTATTTTAATATTATTGTTATTATCTCAATATTATAATTATTATTATGTTATTGTTATTAGCGTAATTATTATTATTACTATTATGATATTATTATTATTATTATATTATTGTATTGTTATTGTTAAAATATTATTATTATTAAGATTGCTATGATTATTATTATGCTATTATTATTATTATGTTATTGATATAACTACTATTATTTTTGTTATTATTAATATTCCTATTATGTTAACATTATTAACGGTCTGCTCTTTTAGGACCTGTTTGACAGCTCGATACGGTGCGGTCGTTGCGCAACTGGAGTCTTGCGCCGTGTCATTTTTCCGTTCCCATTTGAGGTAGGTGATTCCACACTCAATTATCATCTGGCGATCTTTTGCGTGTTGGTTTAATTTTTCAGCACCCTGCTAATTAGTTTCCATATTGAAAAATTAGTTTTGATTATTTTTTTTAATGTGCATCTAATTTGCCAGTGGTATATTTATGTGGTGCAAGTCCATTTTTATTACGAAAACTCACTTTGGCTGTTTATTATTATTTGTAAACTGTGCAGCGTGGTTTAGGTTTTTTTTTAAAGAAAAAAAAAGAAGTTTTGGTGTGTGTGTGGTTTTCAAAGATGATATCAGTGTGTAGGTGACACGTTTGGTTCTAAGTGATAATGTGACATGTTATATGAACTTTGATCTTTAGGTGAGCACAAGGAGGGAAGCCGGGGTATTAGGTGGGGAGACTGGGACTAGTGAGCTAGTGTTCCGGAGATGACCCGACCCGGTTTCACTGGCAGGTTTGACGATTACAACACTAACTAAACATATGATATCTGAGGGTTGTGGCCTTCTAAGCCAGGTGTTCTTAGGGTCGTGGCCTTCTAAGCCATGTTATCTGAGGGTCGTGGCCGCCTAATCCACGTTTCACCGAGACACGACGTTCTAGGATCCCACTAGTTCTAGTACCCATAGGGCCTCTCCCATCCTTTGGTGCTACCAGTTACTTTGCGTGCATAATGATACGTGATATGTCACTTGAACTGCTATCCTAATGTGTTTATCTTGAACTGCCTTTCTTTTAAATCATTTTATGAAAACCATTTCTTTTGCACTTCTTTCTCTCTTTATTTTAGCATTGCAAATGGTTTGTCTTTTGATAGTTGTGTGTGGAATCTTTTCTTGGTGATATCCTGCTGGGCGATTGCTCACACCCTACTTACACCCTTGGGTGTAAGTAGACTTGTTTACTTCTGATACTGGTAAGAGTCCAGCTTTTGGGAGCAGTGGTTCAGGTTGTTAGCAGGACTATCTACGTGGCGTTTTGGTGGTGGCTTAGAGGCGGTGTCCTCACACCGGGCGACAGTCCTTAGGTTGGTTTTTGGTCATCTTGTTTTAGTGTTATTTGGGTTTTTGAATACTTGTGAACCAAAAACCTGTTTGGTTAACTACACGTTTGACTGTAACCTTTACTTCTGTTTGGTTTACTTTGGTTGGTTTCTTTATATTTGTTCACTCGGGTAAACCGTTCCCAAAGTTTATTTTGATACCCGGGCACTTGTGCCAGCCCGTGGGGATCGGGAACGCCCTTCGAGCCTTGCCGCGGGCCGGGTCGGGCGTCGGTTCGGATGACGACCCGAGTCGGTTCCTGACAATTTTTCCAGTTACTGGAGATTCATGATAAAAACTATTCAATATAAGAATAAAAACACATGGCAATGTTAGGTGATAATATCCCACTGAAAAGGATGTTGAACTCACAAAATTTGTAGCCTAGAGATACACATCCCCCCTTTTTAATCTTCTTGAATCTACTGGATTCCTCTATATTAATAGAAATGTGTGAGCCGCATGTTGTATCCAATACCCTACTTATTGATAAAGATAAATTTCCTTCAATGAAAAAAATACCTGAAGTAAAAGTGTCACCTTGCTTCTTCTTCCTAGATATATAATTATTCTTCGAGTGGCCATTCTTTCGACATGAAAAGCAGAAAGCCTCCAACTCGTCACCCTCCCAACATATCTTTGCCTTCATGAAAGGAAGGTGCATCAATTGTTTCATCTTGGACTTAGCCTTATACCCCTTGACTTTCCCTTCCTTCTCTTATTCAATATAAAAAATGAAGAGTTGGTATTATTCATATCGTTATCATCTTGGAGAGGTAAATCCAAAAGTTCTAGGACTAACTCTGTCTTGTTATTTATATTTTATTTATAAGTTATGTTCAAGGATATATGGAGATAAAGAGAAACGAATGTGATTTGTCACTAGTTCTTGGATCAGTTTGAAACCAAGGGCTTCATTTCTCTCAATTTACTCAATCATTTGATTAACATATTTTAGACTACACCTTTACAATGTAATGGAAATCTCATACATTTCTTGCCTTTATCTCTCCTGAAATGGTTCTTTGAGATGAGATAGAATCTTGTAGGCATCTTCATCCTCATGCCTTTTCTACGGTTGACTGGACATAGATGACAACACGATAATTGTACATCTAGTGCATCATATATATGTTTTTTGTACTTGTATTTATCCGCCTTTCATTCTCCCTTATGAGGCTCAATACAAAGTGAGGACTCCGGTACATAAAGCATCATTTCATGGCGTGGTACTATGCAAAAGTTCACAAACCACATTTAAATGTTATGGTTGGTCAGGATATTTTTTATACAGTTTGGATTGTAGTGACAATGTTTTGATGGTGTTGGTGATTTCCACTTTGATCAACAACAAATAAATTTACTAGTGAGTACATTATCTTGTTCACCTTTTTATACATTAAGGATTAAATAAATAAATAATTGAATGTCTCCCACAATTGTATCGATCTCCAATAGCCCTCCCTATTAGGTTCGAAATATTATGTCTCTTAAGTATTCTAGTGGCAACGAAACTCAAAACCACTCATCATATTCTCAAAGCTATGGATACACCGCTACTCGAAGAGTTCCAAGGTAACCACTAGACCGGTCAACCACATTAGCTCACAGTTTCTTGATCTATTGAGTGAAGTCTCATCTTATCTAAATCGTAACAAGGATTCCCTCAATTATTTTTCTCTAATGTTGTAGCAAGATAGCTATGGATTATTCTTTTCTTCCAACTTTTGTCATGTCAACCCATCGCGCTTATAAGAACTCCCTCATGGTAGGAGGAACCATCGACTATGTTTGACACCCGGTACACACATTTTTATTTATATTTGAGTGATAGATGGTTGTGCATGATTTAATATATCTTTCTGGGATTTTTTTATTTCTTGATGAATGAAATCTATTTATTTTAAACATGACCGTACAATGTTGTCATTCCCAAAACCGAAATGCAATAATAATAAAACATTCATCACATCTTTAAAAAATTTCAGGTTTATTATTCTATGTATTTTTTTTTGTAAACATGCACTTGCATAAAATAATAAAGAATTCATAAATGCAATAAGTTACCCAACTAGTATTGATCATCTAATATTGTTAATTTAAAAATAGAAGTGAGCAACCATGATTAGGTGGTATTATACCTGATTCATGTTTTGACTCTTATCATACCTCCCCCTGATCTAGTGTATTGACGTATCATCTGAGATATTGCCTCACATTAATGGGGGCTTCAACTTATAGTGTCATGGTCAAAAGTACAATTATACTCATGCGCATGTGAGGGGGTCTTAGGAATTGAAAAATATATACATATAATTTGAACATGAAGACCCTTATACTTATTGAATGAAAATAATATGATGCACATACAATAAAAAAATTGAGTAAATATTAAAAATATCACACAAAGTTGTAATAAATAATAAAATAAAGTAACTCAGACATACACAGGTTCAGTCAATGCTCAAAACCAGTCAAATGGTCAAATAAAAGTACAATAAAATTAAATTTATATAAATTTACAGTATGATGACATTAAAATAAATTAAATGAGTTATTAAAATTCTAATAAATAAATCTTATTCAGTCTATGCTTTAAATTAATTTTTATTCCAAAAAATAAATAAATTATTTATTTAATTTGATAATAAAATTAAATTAAAATTTTCAAATATTAACTTCTATGTTATTTTTAAACTAAATAATTATTAAATTAAATTTTGATTATATAAATTTTTTCCCAACCCATGAAACTCTGCAGATGACCAATGCTGGTCGGGTTGTTCTAAGATGGATCAGCCCACCCTCACCCATTCCGGGTTAAAACGACCCGTCCAGGCCCATTGAGGTGGAGATTACCATCAAACCCGTGGAGCCCATGGGAAACCGAGGCAAGGGGTTCTACTCGCGGTTGAGGCGTCGAACGGGACAGTGGCGCGATGGGTCTACTTGTGTCCGAAGGCGAAGAGGGCAGGGCGACATTGGTGGGCGGTGCTCGGGATCTCATCTATGTGACGGGAGCGGCAGTTCCGGTCGTGATGGAGGTTGTCTCGGGGAGAGGTGAAATGGTGGGAGGCCAGGTATTAGGTGGGATGGTGACCCCACGGCGTATGAGCTCAGTGTGGAGGGGCAGTGATGGGGAAGGGGTATAGCTGAGAAGGAAAATAACAGTGTATTCAGAATAAAAATCATCTAGCGATCCACATAAATGTTTACACGTAATAAATATAAATTCATCATATTTTTAATAACAACAAAATACATAATTTGATCCATAATTTTTTTTCTCGGACGGCCATAATTTGGACATCAGTGATTGGATCTAAACACACTCAGATCTGTTGGGACCAATTTAAAACCATATACTTAAAATTGATGCAAAATAATATTTTCTATTGGAAAATCCATGCGGTATCTTTGATACCAATATATTGTACTAAGGAATTCAATAGAAGGCGATGAACTGAGGATTTAAAATTTTTCTACACCGAATCTACAAAACTTCACTATCTCCATCCATTTGAGCTCCGATACGGTATGAGGATCTCTCATGAATTATTCAATACACAAAAATTAAACAAAACAATTACCTTATTTGAATTGAAGTGCGCTCATCAATCACACATCGCCAGTGACGGTTGCTCGAAGGATGTAAGATCGAACCCCTCTAGATCATCCGCGCATACAACATGAATATGCAAGTACACCATTCTTCGAATTTCGTGTGCTAGCACGAAGCTCTGACCCTTTTTTT
The DNA here is from genome assembly GCA_963277665.1 of Viscum album. Classification (NCBI taxonomy): domain Eukaryota; kingdom Viridiplantae; phylum Streptophyta; class Magnoliopsida; order Santalales; family Viscaceae; genus Viscum; species Viscum album. Next base: position 810,148,470 of record OY728119.1, on the reverse strand, counting down.
GACGATTCGAAGATCAACTTTATCTTGTTCCTTCGATCCGTGAAAGAATACTTGGATCAGTCAAATCATTAGAATTTTTCTCTCTCAAGGATTTGGGAGGAGTGATAAGATTTCAAATCTGAATGAGGAATAGTGCATGCAATGATCTTTCCTCTACTTATATAGTGGATTCCCAAAATACCCCTTAGGGTTCCAAAACCCCCATATATTTAACATCCACTAAATAAGTAAAAAATAATTAATTATAACGAACTGACTATTCATAATTGTTATTTATATTTTATCACATACTTATAATATATATTAAATATATTATGTGATAGCCTCAAGTCATTATCTCAACTCTTAATCCCCAGAAATAATAAATGAACCTTGATGATTAAAATCATACAAGTATGTGTAATATTATTACATGAATTTACTTAAACGCATGTAAATAATTTTAATTAATAAATTAAACCAAATTATTATATACTCGAATAATAATGAATTTATTTATTTATTGGTGATATTTTTTTACTTGAAAAACTCTCAAACCTCGTGGAGGTGTCCCCAATGTCTTATATACCTATTTATCAGAATATGGAAGAATCTTGAATGTGCTATTCTGGGAGACATAGCAGACCCTTATCTTGATAGTAGTGAATAGTATTCACAGACCAAGAGCGGATTCTAGAAACCCATCAGGTCCCCTAAAGAGATAGAGTATATTCCTAGTAATGAAAACCATCATATAAACACACATTCTGTAATATCATCTCTTTGTCTTATGATATCACATATAGCTGGATGAACACTTGTGTCATATTCCTTTCTTGCATTATTATTTGTCTATCTAACAGGATAGACTTACCTTCTACTAACATTTCCATGGAAATATGAAGGCACTACCATCATGATCAACCATACCAGAGATATTACTTCCCCAACACAGATACAATTTTTTTTTATCTTGATCATTCAACCAATGTCATTCCACCAATGCCGCACCCAAGAAAAGCTACTTATACATGACTTCAATGTCATGAGTTTTTCCTTACATAAAAGCATGTTATCATATGACACATATTTATAACAATACCTTTTTAGGAGACTAATAAACTTGCTCGTAGATATGAACTACCAATGACACCTAAAACATGTAGAGTTCTTATTGGAAGGTATATCCTCATGATATCACATAATTGAGATCACCATGTATGAAATACATGAGAAGATATCTCAATGATTATGCGCCCCAAGAACCTAATAACCACCCGTCATATTTTTCCATTCAGTATAATGTATATGACCCATAGGAAATTATAATAAGATTACTATCATGGTATCTCTAGGTTCTCATTATAGCATGGAAACTACTATAAAGTTTTATATGACATGTAATCTAAAGATATTACCATAAACATAGTTGGAGTATAATTATCAACACTATTTTGGAAAGATAACCATATTCTTATATCAATATATATATATATAATGGTGATCAAAGTATATACAATGGTTGGGTATGGGGAATACACTTTCAACACACATTCCTATAAACATCTTTCATAGAAAAAATCAAAGACTTCAAACGAGATCATCATACCATTGGGATTTTACCATGCTAATTCAAAGTTAAATCACTAATTTTGTAACACCCCGACCCCTCTAGACAAGAGCTGGTGCATTACTTGTGATATTGGCATGGTTGGAAGGAATGAAAACACCGAATGAACGATCAGTTTAGTAGTCTTGAAGAAACTAGATACATAGATTTAACTCAAATTACATTGGAAAAGGTTACAAAGTACAATACATAACAAAAACTAAAAATAGAATCCCCAGGAACTCAATAAAATATCTTCTCTTTATCACATGTTAAAAGTAGATAATGAAAGGGGTGAACTCAAATGCTCAGTAAGGGTTACAAATAACTGAATCTTGAGTACAATAATAAGTGAATCACAATCAATCTGACATAATCAATATGACATAGTGAAAAAAATCAACAACTAATGCCATTAATAAACTGAGAATGAAACCGCATCCATAGATTTTGTCATAGTGAAAACCTAATGGATAATAATAACTGATAATGAATAATGAGAATGCTTATTAATTGGATGTCATGTATCTAGAACATGAACCATAATACTGTAAAAACGGTTTATTTCTATGGGTAGAAACCCATCTGATTTTTGGAAACAAACTCGAAGGGTCTGTTGCCAAACTGTTTTGTCTCATGAGACCTACCGATGCATAGAGGGGCTGTAGTGGGCCCCACCCACCTCTACATCTAAGCATTCTTTATAAATAGATTCAATACAAGATCAATATGTATTTACATTATCTGTATAGAATAGAGGATACAAATTCATCAACATTTCCACAGTCAAAACAACATTCAAAATAAATACCGTATGTAAAATGGTATACGGCTTAGACAATAATAATATCCATAATATGAGAATATGGATATTTAAATGGAATATACTTTCAATTGAAAAGTGATATCAAGTGGGCAATAGGTACACCACATAAGAAAGAGTTGGTGCACAATTACTAAGCAAGTCACAACGAAGTGAAAATTGAGACAAAGCTCGTTACCATGTTGTATTCAATTGAGTCGTATGACAAAGAGTTAATAACCACCAAAAGAGTCACATAATACAATGAATATAATGAGAACCATGATAACATATGTCAAATGGAAGTACACCTATACCACATATAAGAAATAATATGTGAACAATGGAGATCCCACAGAATTGAAGGTGAGTTGAGAAAACCATTTACAAATATTTTGGCACAATAGCGAGTGTTCTTGTGAGGGATTAATGAGAGATAAAAGGTTATCCAATGATTTATATATCATAAGGGAAGTATGGGGGAGATGAGAAAACATACCCCATCATTAGAAATTAAAAATATAAGCACACAAGATAGGGTAGATTCCTGAATAAAAGTGAGAGAGAGGATCCCTTACCAAAAACATATCATTAGATTGAGGAAAAATAAATGACATAATTATGTGTGACAAACATAAACCCACACAATAAAAGTGGATATACATAATAAAACAATCATATGTCATTCACACATATTCTTGGAACAATGTAACCAATGAAATAGATGTTTAACTCAAATAATGAAAATTGAGTTAAGCAATCCCTTACCAATGCTTGAAGGTGTTCTTGACTTGTTATTAAAGACCTGAATAAAAAAATTAGGATTATTAATTCATAATTCCAGAACCTATTTTATATTTAAATGATTTATTATAATTCTTTTTAGTTCATTCTAGGCCTTTTTGATTGGTTATAAGGTTCAATTTCATTATTCGGGATCGTTTGTTTACTTGGTTTTAAATGATTAGTTCACTCATATTCAAGTTCGAATAAATATATAAGATGGATGTGGTTGTCCAGAAATGAAGTTATAAACTTTTAATAAACATAAATGATATTATATGGTTTTAAATCTAATTTGGGCTACTTAGATTGAAGTCGGATTTTTATATATATAACCTTAGTGATAACTGTTTTGGTTAATCGGTGGGTTTGATTACGACGAACATTTTTTTCTTCATAACTTAATACCATGTGTACAAAAGTATTACAGAACTAAAAAAGGATATATTTCCTAATAATCTGGTTCAACCATAACACAAATGGTTTCCTTACCATAATTAAATATTATAATAGAAATTGCTAAACTGTTGTCCTTGAATGTGCTAAATTAGCACATCTCAATCGGTGCTTTCATTTCTTTCAAACAAAAGTGGGGAAAGGGGAGAAGATAATGGAATATATACCATTAGCATTAAAACATTATAGTACATGTATGTTACTGGATTTATCATACTATTTTGGTGAAGGGAGGTGAGAAAAGAAACAAAAATAAAAGAACTTAAAAGAAAAGAAGGGATTTGAAAGAGGAATTTACCTCTTGAGACTTCCTCCATTGAGAACCTCTTAAGGGGAGAGGTTTTTGTCTTTTATGAGACCAAATATTTGTGGACGTGGGGGAGGAGGTTGGGAAGGTGTTTGGATAGAATTTGGAGAAGGCACAAGGCTTGAGAGGAGTGAATGGAAGGGGGGGTGAGAGGGGGTTTTTATAGTGGAGGAGAGAGGGGATTTCTTAATATAAAACTCATTAATTTATTATTTCCTCTCAAGAAAACCAATAGTGAGTATTCCATGACCAAGAACAGTAATATATGCATGTGACTTCGAACCAAGTGGTCTTACATCAGTAGATCAATATCAATGACTAAATCAATTCATTATTTAGCATTTATTGTGAATTATCGGATTTTACTATTCTTCAAAAATTCAAGTATTTCAGAAAAATCCCAAAAATTTACCCTAACCATTTTTCGACATGTAGAATCCAAAAATGAAGTCCATTTTTCAAAAATAATTTTCTAAATATGATTAATTAAATATTTAATTAAATCATTATTCAATTGAAATATATAAACACTTAAAATATTCATCTTCATTTTTCAGGTTCCTAAATTCATTTATACATTCAAGGGTATGGATACCATTCATAAGAGTCACATTTCTATTCATAAGGGTACGTTACTATTCATAAGGGTAAGTTACTATTCATAATGGTAGGTTACTATTCATCGAAAATTAAGTTAATTCCATCAGACTCTAAATATCACCTTGAACACAACCATGTATGTCAGATTTTCAAAATTCACATCATAGAAGTGAAAAAATTAGGTTTACTTAGCTAGGTTACAAAAAAGTGGTGTTTGTAGAGACTTAGTGATCTATGCATTCTATAATAAATCTATTTGAAAATTCTTGGGGTGTTACATTATCCCCTCATTCGAAGAATTGTGTCCTGACAATTCATTTCATAACCACAAAAGAAAGATCTCTGATGTTCTTACCACATCTCCCATCGTAGAGGATCCTCAGGTGCGTTCAGCGGAAAACCCAAATTGATGCTCAACTCCTCTAGTTCTCTGACCCATACACACCTCGGACAGAAGGGGTTGAACTCTTGCATCAAACTCTCGGGCTTCCAAAGGGAGGCTCGAATGTTAGAAAGTTTGGAAATGTTCGAATGGACCAACACACGAAGAACTCGTGGAACTATGTCTCGACTGAGAACATCTAAGTCATAGATGTTGTTGTAGAGGCTAAAACTGAGGAGTTGGTGCATGTAGGCTGCACAAAGGTTTCCCTCCCAAGTAGCCACTTGAAAACATAACTTGTCCATGTAGTTTCGGCCTAGGGTGAAATATAGGAAAATCCCTTCGTGGAATTTTCCTCTTCGCCTATACTCAGCCAATTGTGTAGTGGCTTTGTTGTAGTAAATGTAAGCATTCCCTTGACAAATGCAGAGAATGTACGGACTATTTGTCACATCATATATTTTCTTACACGTTTTTTTTTCGCAAGTTTTCGAGAGGTAGGTACTCCTCTTCACTGGTTTTGATCGCAATAATCTCCAGTACCTCCACAGGAAGAGATAACATATGGGTTTGTCCTTCCATCTGAAAATTTATTATAAATGTTTTCTTAGTGATACTCATTCAAAATTATAACCGATGAAAGGATAATAAAAAGGAGAGACAAAAAGTTATATTCTTATATAACCGCTGGTTCAAAAAGTAAAATAGGTCTAATGGTTTCCCCAGTCCCCCAATACACGAATCCCCAAAACTAGTTAAAAGCTTTAAATATCCCAGAACCATATGCAACACTAGACACGCGTCACTCCTGAAGTCCCTTTACTAGGAATACCACCAATGCTAGGGTGCTGACGACCTCAGGTGGATTCCTAAGGTAGTATTCAGCTTCTCGATTTCATTATCCCAGACACACTGTAGACAACTAGGGTCGAATCTGTGCTTAAAGGACTCAGGCTTCCATAGAGAGGCACGAGAAGTGTGGAGGTCGAAAATTTCAGTGTGGAATAAATCCCTATAATTCCCACGCATCACGTCATTCTTGAATATATTGATGTTGTAAGGTTCTCTGTACATACTAAAACTCAGGATCTAGAATAGGTAGGTCACTCGATGGTCACCATCCAAAGAATCTTCTAGAAATTTACCCACGTCTCGGTAGTTATCAACCAAAGTGAAACATAGGAAAAGAGCTTCATGACACTTCCCTCTTTTCCCATATGGAGAAAATTGTGCTTATTCAATATGGTAATAGACCATATTGCTTCCTTGGTAAAGATGGAGAATGTTCAGACGATTCGATACTTAATGGAGTATCTTACAAGTCAGACGTAAGTTGCCATAGGGCTGGTCCTCTTCGGAGCATGTCTTGACAATTATAGTCTCTAACAGCTCGTTAGGTAGTGATAAAATATTGGTTGGTTGACTCATATCTTCTATCTAAAAAGTTTTAGTAAATCAACTTTCAGTATGGAAAATCCGTTTTAAACAAAGTTATTTTTTTTATATAAAAACATATCAAAACAGAGAATACAACATCATTCATTTAGACATGATTGATAAAACTCAAGAAATTACAAAATCTCTTGCTCCCTTTCACATAACACTATTATGGAATTCTTGAAGTCCTCTAAGTTGACTCCTCATAGATTCCACCGATGTTGGGGATTTCCCCAATTTTTAGAAAAACGGATCCCCAAAGTGATTCCAAATTCCTCTATCTCCTTGGTCTAGATGCAATGTGTGAAACTAGGATCAACCGCATGTGGACATCTAGAATTCAGATTGAGAGAAGCATGTCACGTATCAAGTTGAGCAACATCAGTATGAACTTGATGCCGAAAATTCAAACGGGTAGTCTCGTTCTCAAGGGCTTCAAAGTCCATAACTCGACCACAGAGTCCGTAGGTCAAAATCTGACATAGATATACTGCATAGAGGTCACCCCCTTGTGCAGCCTCCTCAATGTCCTTAAGAGAAAAGAAATTATTGTCTAAGGTAAAACATTTAAAGATACCCTCGAAGTATTTCCCTTGTCGTACATAGAATGGTAATTGTGCGCTCATCATGAGGTAAGAGAAGAAACCTGCTCTATGGTGAAGTTGGAGTACCCGAGGAGAGTTAGATACTCAGTAGAGGGTTTTGCATGATAAATGAATATTTTCAAAAGTCTCGTAGTTTTATGCACATGATTTTCCCACTATGGGCTCTAATACTTCCATTGTAAGTGAAAAAAGACAAGTACCTTCATCCTCCATCTGAAAATTAAGAAAACATCGCTCTTAGTATTGTTTAAGTATGTTTTTTATTGTTCAGTTATGGTTTCCAATGTTATCCAAACCAAATCCTCTGAGGAAAATTTACATTAAACTCCCTCATGATGGATTGTAAAGAAAATGTGAATTATCCTAAGCATATCCCCCAGGAGTGTCGTAACCAAGTGTGCAGCAAGGCCCGTTGTCGTGTACCAGTTCCTGTTCGAGTCTAGCTCAAAGCGGTATTTTCAGGTTTTACCCCTAGATACATCTATGCCAGAGCCGCCTCTATCTGCTCGTAACCAGACAACAATGTATTGCTTGAAATATCCACATAAACTATTCCTTACCAAAATACCAGGACGTTCTTGTAAGTTTATCCTCAAATGATACCTTAGGTCTTTGTTTCCTATTATATATTTCATACTCTAGTTTCCAAGTTTCCTACTAAACTTCCTCTGATACCAACTGTAACACCCCGACCCCTCTAGACAGGATCCAGTGCATTAATTGTGATATTGGAATGGTTAGAAGGAATGAAAATACTGAAGGAAAGATCAGTTTAGTAGTCTTGAAGAAACTAGATACATATATTTAACTCAAATTACATTGGAAATGGTTACAAAGTACAATACATAACAAAAACTAAAAACGACATCCCCAGGAACTCAATAAAATATCTTATCTTCATCACCTGTTGAAAGTAAAAAATGAAAGGGGTGAGCTCAAACGCTCAGTAAGGGTTACAAATAGCAGAATCATGAGTACAATAATAAGTGAATCACAATCAATCCGACATAATCAATATGACATAGTGAATAAATGAACAACTAATTCCATTAATAAACTAATAATGAAACTGCATCCATAGATTTTTTCATAGTGAAAAACTCATGGATAATAATAACTGATAATAAATAATGATAATGATTATTAATTGGACATCATGTATCTAGAACATGAACCATAATACCGTAAAAACGGTTTAGTTCTATGGGTAGAAACCCGTCTGATTTTTGGAAACAAACTCGAAGGGTCTGTCGCCAAACCGTTTTGTCTCATGAGACCTATCGATGCATCGATGGGATGTAGTGGGACCCACACACCTCTACATTAAATTATTTTTTATAAATAGATTCAATACAAGAGAAATATGTATTTAATTTATCTGTATAGAATAGAGGATACAGATTCATCAACATTTCCACAGTCAAAACAACATTCAAAATAAATACCATATGTAAAATGCTATACGTCTTAGACAATAATAATATCCATGATATGAGAATATGGATATTTAAATGGAATATACTTCCAATTTAAAAGTGATATCAAATGGACAGTAGGTACACCACATAAGAAAGAGTAGGTGCACAATTACTAAGCAAGTCACAACGAAGTGAAAATTGAGACAAAGATCGTTACCGTGTTGTATTCAATTGAGTCGTATGAAAAAGTGTTAATAACCACCAAAAGAGTCACAAAATAAAATGAATATAATTAGAACCATGATAAAATATGTCAAATTGCAGAACAACTATACCACATATAAGAAATAAGTAGTGAACAATGAAGATCCCACAGAATTGAAGGTGAGATGAGAAAACCTCTTACAAATATTTTGGCATGATAGAGAGTGTTCTTGCGAGGGATTAATGAGAGATAAAAGGTTATCCCATGATTTATATATCATAAGGGCAGTATGGGGGAGATGAAAAAACATACCCCATCATTAGAAATTAAAAAAAAGCACACCATATAGTGTGGATTCTTGAATAAAAGTGAGATAGAGGATCCCTTACCAAAAACGTATCATTAGATTGAGGAAAAATCAATGACATAATTATGTGTGAAACACATAAACCCACACAATAAAAGTGGATATATATAATAAAACAATCATAGGTCATTCACACATATTCTTGGAACAATTTAACCAATGAAATAGATGTTTAACTCAAAGAATGAAAATTGAGTTAAGCAATCCCTTACCAATGCCTGAAGGTGTTCTTGAATTGTTATTAAAGACTTGAATAAACAAATTAGGATTATTAATTAATAAGCCCAGAACCTCTTTTATATGTAAATTATTTATTATAATCCTTTTTAGTTCATTCTAGGGCTTTTTGATTGGTTATAAGGTTCAATTTAATTGTTCGGGATCGTTTGTTTACTTGGTTTTAAATGATTTGATCACTCATATTCAAGTTCGGATAAATATATAAGATGGATGTGGTTATCCAGAAATGAATTTATACACTATTAATGAACATCCAAGAGATTACAAGGTTTTAAATATAATTTTTGTTACTTATATTGAATCTGAATTTATATATATACAACCTTAGTGATAACTGTTTTGGTTAATCGGTGGGTTTGATTACGATGAACATTTTTTGCTTTATAACTTAATACCATGTGTAAAAAAGTATTACAGAACTAAAAATAGGATATATTTCATAATAATATGGTTCAACCATAACACAAATGGTTTTCTTACCAGAATTAAAGATTATAATAGAAATGAATAAACCGTTGTCCTTGAATATGTTAAATTAGCACATCTCAAATGGTGCTTTCATTTCTTTCAAATAAAAGTGGGGAAAGGGGAGAAGATAATTGAATATATACCATTAGCATGAAAAAATTCCAGTACATGTATGTTACTGGATTTATCATACTATTTTGGTGAAGGGAGGTGAGAAAAGAAACAAAAATAAAAGAACTTAAAATAAAAGAAGGGATTTGAAAGAGGAATTTACCTCTTGAGACTTCATCCTTTGAGTACCTCTTAAAGGGAGAGGTTTTGGTCTTTTTATGAGACCAAAGATTTCTGGACGTGGGGGAGGAGGTTGGGAAGGTATTTGGACAGAATGTGGAGAAGGCACAAGGCTTGAGAGGAGTGAATGGAAGGGGGGGTGAGAGGGGGTTTTTATAGTGGAGGAGAGAGGGGATTTCTTAATATAAAACTCATTAATTTATTATTTCCTCTCAAGACAACCAATAGTGAGTATTCCAAGACCAATAACAGTAATATATTCTTGTGACTTCGAACCAATTGGGCTTACATCAGCAAATCATCATCAATTACTCAATTAATCCATTATTTAGCATTTATTGTGAATTATCGGATATTACTATTCATCAAAAATTCATATATTTCAGAAACATACCAAAAAATTACCCTAACCATTTTTCAACGTGTAGAATCCAAAAATGAAGTCCATTTTTCAAAAATAATTTTCTATATATGATTAATTAAATATTTAATTAAATCATTATTTAATTGAAATATATAAACACTTAAAATATTCATCTTCATTTTTCAGGTGCCCAAATTCATTTATACATTCAAGGGTATGGATACCATTCATAAGAGTCATATTTCTATTCATAAGGGTAAGTTACTATTCATAAGGCTATTTTACTATTCATAAGCGTAGGTTACTATTCACCAAAAATTAAGTTAATTTTATCAGACTCTAAATATCACCCTAAACACAACCATGTATGTCAGATTTTCAAAATTCACATCATAGAAGTTAAAAAATTAGGTTTACCTAGCTAGTTTACAAAAAAGTGGTGTTTTTAGAGACTTAGTGATCTATAAATTCTATAATAAATCTATTTGAAAATTCTTGGGGTGTTACAAATTTGGTAATGTGATATCTTTATAAAATTATTCAGATATAAACAAGGGGTTAGATATATATTTAAATATGACATTAGTAGTTATACTGTTGAAAATATTTGTACCTTTCTCCACTTTTTTATGAGACCTCGTATTGGAAATAATGATCACAAGTGATTTCCCTTTATCTCTAGGATTAATAGGTTATTAACATCGATCTTCATCATTTGTACATGTATTCATGCACTAGTTTTTATAAATCTTATATTCCTCTCATTTGAAACACTATAATTTTAGTGTTTTATTATATGAATACTTTTCTCTACTTTCATCGTTAGCAAACTTCTTCCCATAAATTTGACATTTTATTTTTTGATAACCTTCCTTTTCTAACATTAATCATTTATGTGTCCCCTTAAAACAATTACCGCCATATTTTTTTCTACACTTTTAGCATAATGGAAGAATAATCTTCTTTCTTCTAATATTTTTATTATTATAATTTCATTTAAATTTCATCTTCCCTTTTATAGTAAAATAATTGAGATTGATTGGAAAATCTAATATCCATATCTAACTTAATATCAAAAAAACATTTTTTTATATCTCCTAAAGTCTCTTATGGATAACTCCCTCTGGATACTTGGTTTTACATCACTATAGTATCAATTAATCTTTGTTTCTGGTTAGATGATATTACCAGAAGCGTACATTGCATGTATAGTAAAATTTCTCTCATAGGTACTAATAGATTCATCATCCTTATAGTCTTGATCAATCAATTACAATTTTTTTGAAGAATAAAAAGAAACTAATCATTGAAAAATAATTTTATAAACAATTCCCACTCCTTAGAATCATATTCATCACGTAGTTAGTTATTATGAAATGAGTCTACCATTGATCTGATCCACTTTCCAAATGATAAAATCCAAAATAAATTTTTAACGCTTCAATATTTGGAGAAAGGAAAATATTTTTTTAGTGGTACCAATTGATGTTATTAATATTTTCATGACTTATTATATACTCCCTCTACCAATTTCATATGAAATGTGCATAATTTGTGTGAAATATTAATGTTTTAATATTAAGTATAATTTTTGAGCATTTTTAGAAGTAGTCCAATTGAGTCAGTTTAATGTTTTAATAATTACTATCACTATACTGATCCAAATTGTGTGGTTCTTGTTTTTTAGGATTCTAAGTTCAATATAAAACATTTCATTAGAAGGTACCATGAGCCAATTCTTCCATTTTAAGGGTCATATGGTCCTCACAAACAAGACCAAAGAATCTGTGAACAAACTGGACCAACCTTAAAGATTGATTTACTGGGCTCAATCCAGAAGTTCAAAAACATTAACTCTACACAATAATTTTTAGGACACTACATTTCATCTTGTATAAAAATTTCAAGGCCCAAATCCAAGTACAAGGGTCCAAAATGAATATTTGAAGTCCAGCCCACCATTCTGGACGAGAATTAAAATCAGTATAGTATTCATGACATATCTCATGATGTAAGCATCAAATCGAGCTGATATTTTGCAGTGGGAAATAGGAGATATAAGAGGCTGACTTTGTTGAATAACCCATTCGTATTTGAAGGCATCTTCATATTCAAAAACCCTTTCACATTCTGGAATTCAAAAAGACTGGATTGAAATGGATAGTTTTACTTTTTTTAATTAACCGGACATAACTTTTGATACTTAAGTCCAAATGACTCCAAATTTTTAGAGTAGTCTGAAAACTTTATTATATACAACTCTTAAGAAGGAGATTTCTCGAGATTCGTCTGTCATGATGTCCATATCTTCGAGCCAATTGGAGGGGTATTGCTGGAATGTAAACAGTCCACTCCTTGGGCTATAAATACTCTCCCCTTCTCTCCTTGAGAGGGGTTGACATTTTAGAAGAGAGGAGATCATATTGGCACGACCAAAGCCTTGAAAAAGGCTTTGGAGGATCTTCAATACTCATGTTTTCACTTGAGAGAGCTTTCCTCCTCTCTTTGTTTTCACTTACTTTCATGTTCTTCTTTTTTGTAATTTTGTAAGTCCTTTCTTTTGTAATTCTGTTTTAATGCAAGTTTCTTCTTCAATATCTCTTATTCTCATCCACCTTCCTCATTCAATCGAAAATCCGTTTTTAATTATCATCATCGTTCGTGTGTGTGTCGACATACCACTCTTTTCTAATCCCTTTCTTTTTCTTCTATTCTTAATTTATCATCATAATTATTATAACTAGAATATTAAACACCCAAATGGATGAGTAAATATCTCATTGGGGTGAGTTTTAATTTTGGTATGTTAAGTGATTGAGAGCTTTCACTCGATGAGTATTCGTTGAATTAACATTGTGTATATTGGACTTAATTTTTCATGGATTAATGACATATTCTGTTTAGCATGTGGTTTCCATGGATTATTGGAACTACAAATACACTACCATAAACAAGTAATGATTGAGATTAAAATCCTAATTAAGTTAAGGCTTGGATTAAAGCTTTAACACTTAGGAACTCTAATCGATGTCAACTTGTGAAGTGAGTGTTAATTTAAATGCAATATAAAGCAAAGCTCAAGGATATCACAAGCTTAACTCACTAATAATGAACTCACCCCAATCTTTATCAATTTGTTGAATCAAACATCATACATAAATTATTTCATAAGCTCTGCAAAAAAACCCCCCAATCAGAATACAATTAACTAAAAATAAACGACTATTTCAAAGTATCATCGCTGAGGATTCGACCCGAGTACTGCTATACACATTAGCAGAGCACCAGAACTTTGATCGGTCGATAGGCGATAATCGGCCGTACGTTTCAAATGGTGCCGTTGCTGGGGATGGTGCTTTAATTTGTCATTAGTTTCTGGTTATTTTCAAAAAAACCCAAAAAAAAAACAAAATTTAAAAAAAAAATTGAAAAAAAATCACAAAGAAAAACCCGTCTTCTCATAAAAATCATAAACTGAAAAAAATACAAAGAAAAACCCGTCTTCCTCTTTCTTCCAAAATCTCTCTGAATGCCCCGTAGCCTTCCAAAAAATCCCTCAGATTTGTTTGACCCTGAAATTGAGCGAACACTTCGCCAAATTAGGAGGAACATAAGAGATACTCAAATAATTCAAGAACTAGTCGTCATCCATCCAGTTGAAATTGAAATGGACAATCCTAGGGAACAAACCCTAAAAGAACTCACTGCCCCTGATATGAATTACCAACCTCTTGGTATTCAATATCCAAACATAGAATCTGACTTTGAACTAAAATAGGGTTTGATTCATCTTCTCCCTCATTTTCACGGGCTAGCCGGTGAGGATCCACATCTCCACCTTAAAGAGTTCCAAGTGGTGTGCTCTACCATGAAGCCTCAAGGGGTTTCTGAAGAACAAATAAAACTTCGAGCATTCCCTTTCTCCCTAGCTGACACTGCTATGTCATGGCTATACTACCTACCTCCTGGTTCCATAACTACATGGAATGACATGAAGCGACTCTTCTTAGAGAAATTCTTTTCTGCTTCTCGTACTGCTTCTATCCGAAAGGAAATAAGTGGTATACATCAATTCCCAAGTGAATCACTCCATGAGTACTGTGAGACACTAGTGCAGAAAACATTTTTTATGTCGGTTATTTTTCATTATTTACGTCGGTTTTTAGGCGACGTTAATACGGACGACGTTATAAATAACGTTTTTTACGTTGGTTATTTAAAACCCGACGTAACATCCCTAACATCACGGTGTTTATCACGCCGTTTCATTAATAACCGACGTGATAAATATGCGCGGGAGGGGGTTTATCACGTCGGTTATTTCTAAACCGACGTGATAAAACGCCTGGGATATCGTTTATCACGTCGGTTATGACATAACCGACGTGATTAACCCTTCCCCGGGCCTATTATCACGTCGGTTTCTTAAATAACCGACGTGATAAAAAGTCCTGGGAAACGTTTTAGCACGTCGGTTATCCAATAACCGACGTGGTAAATCGATTCCCAGGCCTTTTAGCACGTCGGTTATATTAAGAACCGACGTGATAAAAGGCCCGGGAATGGTTTATCACGTCGGTTCTCGAAAAAACCGACGTGATAAACCCCTACCGATTTATTTACCACGTCGGTTATAAAATAACTGATGTGAAAGAGATATTTTTTTTAAAATAATTGCACTGCTCTCACCAAAAAGCAACCAGAAACCAAACAACAAAAACAACCATGCCAGCCCTCCCCCAAGCCCCAACTGAACCCCACCCTCATCTATACCCACCTAACAACCTGGCCAGCCCTCCCCCATCACATTGGAGCCCCACCACAACCCTTGGACACCCCCACCCCTTGGACAGCCCCCCCACCCTCATTTACACCCCACAACCCCTAGTACAGCCTCAAACACCCATTGGACACCCCTACCATATCCCTTGGACACCCCCACCCCTTGGACACCCCCCCACCCCTTGGACAGCCCCACCACCCTCATTTACACCCCCAAGACCCCTAGTACAACCTCAAATACCCATTGGACACCCCCCACACCTTGACAGCCCTCCTAGACCCCTTGGACACCCCCCCGACCCCTGGACACCCCCCCCGAGCCCTTGGATAGACCCAAACACCCCTTGGACACCCCTCCCATATCCCTTGGACACCCCCACCCCTTGGACACCCCCCACCCCTTGGAAAGCCCCCCCACCCTCATTTACACCCAACCGGCCCCTTGGACAGAACTCCCAGACACCTTGGACACCACTCCCATATCCCTTGGACACCCCCCACCCCTTGGACACCCCCACCCCTTCGACAGCCCCCCACCCTCATTTACACCCCCCGAACACTAGGACAGCCCCAAACACCCCTTGGACACCCCTCCCATATCCCTTGGACACCCCCACCCCTTGGACACCCCCCACCCTTGGACAGCCCCCCACCCCCTGGACACCCCCCCGACCCCTTGGAAACCCCCCCGACCCCTTGGAAACCCCCCCATCCCCTTGGACAGCCCCAAACACCCCTTGGGCACCCCTCCTATATCCCTTGGACACCCCCCACCACTTGGACACCCCCACCCTCATTTACACCCAACCGACCCCTTGGACAGCCCCAAACACACCTTGGACACCCCTCCCATATCCCTTGGACACCCCCACCCCTTGGACACCCCCACCCTCTTTACACCCCCCGACCCCTAGGATAGCCCCAAACACACCTTGGACACCCCTCCCATATCCCCTGGACACCCCCCAAACACCCACCCACCCCCTTGGAACCTCTCCCCCCATACCAAAATCCAGACCAGAAAAACCATCAATAGTAGACCAAAACAAGAAGTAGAGAAAAATTAAACATTCACTTATATAACATTCAAAACTTAAACTGTCAACTTCAAAAAAAAACTAAATCCAACCTAAACGACTACGAAATACACAATTACATTAACAATATTCAAAATTACATTTTACATTACAAAAAACTAAAAGTCAATCAAACCTGTAAAATAATTTGACCACTCCACTTGTAAGTGTTTGATATCTTCAGCAGTAAAGGGTTGAGGGTCATCAAAAAGCTACAAAGGAAAAGGATAGTAGTCAACGTGTATAATGAATAAATCAAATTGAAATATTATGAGAAAGAGGAAATCTTACCAGGTCAAAACACAGAACTGTCCCAGTTGTTATTATTTCATACATAAATCTTAACATGTAATATCCGCATTCGATGATGCCTTGTTGCTCATGACATTTCTGTTTGAATGAGTGTAAATTCAATATATTATTTTTATGTAATAAATCAAAATGTACAAATTATAAATGGATATTTACCTTCGCATGTACATATTTGATCTTGAAATTCCTTTTCTTTGCGCTTTTTCGAAAGTGGACCCATGCCCTGTTAGAAAATAATACGAATGGGGTAAATTTAAAATTCATTATAATATATAAACCTATTGTGAAATTGAAACTTACGTTTCCAATATATTCTTAAAACTTTCTCGCACATCATCATGGAGAGAGCATATCCAATAAAGTGTTTTCTCCCTAGGGAAAAAAACCCCTAACATCCAATGATCCCTGATAAAAGGAAATTTAACGTTAGTGGTTTTTTATGTTAAAAGATAATTAACTCTTTGAGAGGGATGTGTTTCATACCTCTCACAAAAAGGCATCATCCAACACCGTGTGATTACATTCTTTTCAAATCTATCAGCAATATAAAGCATTCTTTGTTCCTCATCCAATGCACATGCTTCAGGGGAAATCAATTGTGGGTCCACGAATCCATATACATCTGTCAGATCATTCCTCTCACAAATTTTATACAGATACCTAATACAAATCAGACATAAGTATACATTTTTAATAAATATAACACAAGGAAAAGGTGTTAAGACTTACATGATAAAAATTTGCACCACGTTGATGCCCAACTTATCTCCAGTGACAAACTCCATGATATCAGTTTTCATAATCCCCACACTTAGTTCACGTCCACAGACATGAGCTTCCATTGTAAAGTCATAATGATCCGCCAACAAATTTGAATATCTTGACAATTTGTCAAGACTGCTAGTATCTGCATCTGATGTCATAGCTATCTGTCTTTGTTGTTGTCTATACAGTATTTCTTTACCTTTGAAGTATTCCTGTAAAAATAAATTGAAAAATATATTAGTTTTCAAATGATAAAACATTAATAAAAATATAAAATAAAAGATATAACATCCATACCTCTATGGTAATGAGTCGAAGAAGTCTGGATGGCCAAAGTAAAAAATGGCCGATACTATGTCCAACTGTCGTCACCTCATCTGTAGGTAATGGTATCCGAGCTGATCTATCTATAATATCCTGTACAGTGACCCTCTGATTCTCTACCTCTAACTGTTGATGATGAACTGTATCTCCTATACAATATACCATCCCATATGCAACTATATGATGTTGAGGATCATCAACATACAACTCACAATAAGTAGGTAGCTGCGGCGGAGGAGGAGGATCAAAAATGGGGTCCGCAGGCTGAGGTGGGGGAGTGGGAGCTACTGGGAGAGGTGGAGTGGGAGCTGCACCCTGAAATTGTATTTGCATGTCTGCAAACATAAACTGCACCGATTCTCTAATCTTGTCCTCCATTGTCTCATTAATATTATGGACTTCAGCCTCCAAGGATTCTATTTTTTTTATAAACTCCCTCAACGTTAGAAGTTGAGGAACGTGGCAACACTTTTCTTACCGATACACCTGCCGGATATCCTCTTACACGGCCAGGATGTTCGGGCTTTCCCAATGCCACAGATAAAATATCTTCCCTCCCAGATGGTGTAAATGTCCCCTGTGAACTCTGCTCCTCAAGAGAGTCCTGTAATAATTAATTGAACATTTCTATAATGATTGGAAATATATGACGAAAATAGTAAACTTAAATAAATAAAATAGATATCTTACAATCCTCTCAACTACGAGTCTCGATTCTTCCGAAAGATATTTTCCTTTTTTGCCCTTCCGAGCTCTTTTCCATTTCTCATGTCTAGATGGAGGGGATGGAGGGGCCACCTCTCCAGAGCTTGAAGACTCAGCTCTTAGTTGTTGAAATTTTTCTGCCATCATTTGTTCTTCCAATAATGCATACCCTCCCCGAGATAAACTATGAGGGTATACATTTTTAGATTGGATCTCTTGATGAGCTTTCCTTGTTTGCTGTAAATTAAGAATAAGTAATCATTAACAAAACAATAATAAGATCATTTATATAATAAAGCTTATAAAAGTTTACATTGCCCTTACCAAAAATGATTCTTTTCTTCTACTTTCAAAAAATTGTCTCCATGTGTCTTCATCTATAAAAGGATATATACGACATGGATTCTCACGACTCCTATGACCATAAATGAAATCAGATGAGAGGGTTGATTTGAAATCCCTCCATCTCCTAGCAGCCAACGATAAGCATTTCTTCCTGACTCCTCCGGTGTCAGGAATATCAAATGTCATCTAATAAAAAAGAGGTCAAAAATATTATATATACTAGAAACATTTAAAGAACAGTCAAACAATAGCAAAAGATCTTACCAAAATGGTCTCCCACAGCTGAGAAATTATCGCCTTATCCACACTTCTCCAATCATCATAGAGAATGCTTACTTTGCTCTTAGCCTGAGTTGCTACAAAACCCTTAAAATCGTTAGCATTTGGACCTCTAGGAAGAACATCATCATCAAACTCCACAACTATCCTCTCCTCCTTCGTACGGGCAAGTGATAATTTTGGTAAACGTGTGCACCCACGCTTACCAACCTTTGAACTCTTTTTCGTAATAGGAGCATGTGAATGTTCCTCCCCAGATGTATGACCAATATGCTCATCTCCAGAATCATGTGGCTGATCAACTGATTGATCTGTCATTTTCCTTCAAATCAAAAAAACAAACATTAGTTCACAAATATAAAAATTCAAATATTGTAATACTACTTAATCAGAAAATAGAAAAGTGTACTAAATTATATAATAGTAAACATTGGTAATATGGTAAGCATGTTAAACAATGATAAACATGGTAAACACAGTCTGTTGTACCCCTCTCTCTTGGATTTTAATGATCACAATCACTCTTATTATGTTCTAACTTTTTTTCAAGTGTTTTTGTTGATAGGCAAAAGGTTGCCAAGGAGTTGGACCAAGAAAGCTGAAAAGTGGACTCACTGAGTCCACCGGTCAGCCGGTGTGAGCTCACCGGCCAGCCGGAGGACCCAGGCAGTAGACTTTCCCACTGCCTGGTGTCACCGGCCGGCCGGTGGCTCACCACCGGCCGACCGGTGGACCAGACAGAGAGCCTTCCTCTCTTTCTGGACCACCGGCCGGCCGCTGGATCACCACCGGCCGGCCGGTGGACCAGAGAGAGCCTTCCTCTCTGTCTGGACCACCGGCCGGCCGGTGGACCAGACAGAGCTTTGCTGTTTGGACCACCGGCCAACCGGTGATCCACCACCGGCCAGCCGGTGCGCCCAGGACTTCTCCTCTTTACGGTTTTTATTGTTTTATCATTTTGGTTTGATACATGTTTTAATAAGTAAAAAATTTACAATATCTAACATTATATGAAAAAACTAAATGTAAACAAGAAATAAACATGTGTTACCTGTAATTTTAGGAATGTACAGTTGGATTGTTTTCCCAAATTCCTTCGTCGTGATCGTTCCTTATGGCACAAACCATGTCTTCAACATACTCATCATTATGTTCTGTTAATCTTTCCATGGAAGTAGGGATCTCACATAAATCAGCATCTTCATCAAATTCATCCTCACCAACATATTTTTTTTCCCTTGTAAAACAACAGCCCACTGCATATCTGATTGATCTACTACATAGAAAATTTGTTTGGAATGTGTTGCCATTATAAAAGAATCAGCTGTGTCTTCCAATCTATTCAGATTAACAAGTGTCATTCCAAATTCATCGTGTCTGACACTGTTGTTACCGATAAACCATTTACAGTTAAAAACATGAACTTTAATTTTAAAGTAATCATCCTCCCATATGTCTTCAATCACTCCATAATATGCACTTGATGCCGAAATTGGGTTTCTGTCCTTAGCACTCGAAAAATGCATTGCTTCTGCAAACACCAATACACCACTATTCTGAACTGCACTTCCGTTGTCCTGAGCTTTCGTATGAAATGTATAGCCATTAATGTCATAAGCGGACCATGTTATCACATTTAAAGATGGACCACCCACTATCCATTTTAATGTCTCTGATACATCTGATCTACCAAGCAAGGTCTTTTTAAACCATGGCAAAAAAGTTTTGTTGTGCTCATTCAAAATCCACATTTCTTTCTTCTTTGGCTGACATTGTTTCAACTCATTAATATGCAATGTGATATACGGTTGAACATCAGCTATGTTATTCAAGATGTATGATTCTAACTTCTTCATCTGCTCAGCTGACAGTGATTTGACTTTCAAGCCACGAATCCCCTTTCCCTCATTATTAACCCGTTCATGGCGAGATGGAGGCAAACCTATGTGTTGCGCCGTAGCCAAGTAGCTCATACAAAACTCTGCTACCTCCTCAGAAATATACTGTTCAATAATAGAGGCTTCTGGTCGATATGGATTTTTAACATATCCCTTTAATATTTTCATATACCTTTCAAAAGGATACATCCAACGAAGATATACAGGTCCACAAAGCTTTATTTCTCGAACCAGATGAATCATTAAATGCACCATCATATCAAAAAAAGTTGGAGGAAAATACATTTCCAAATGACAAAGTATAAAAATTGCATCCTTTTCCAAAATGTTCAAAGCATTCACATCAATCGCCTTGTTACAAATTGAATTGAAAAAATAACACAACCTCATTATAGTCTTTCTGACACGGATGGGCAATATTCCACGCAGTGCAACTGGTAGAATTTGTTGCATCATGACGTGACAATCATGTGATTTCATACCTATCAACTTCAAGTCTTTCAATGAGACAAAATTTTTTACATTTGAAGAATAACCTTGAGGCACTTTGATATCATGAAGACACTGACAGAAGCTACTTTTCTCCCTCTTCGATAATGTATGACAAGCTGGGGGAAGAAATGTTCGTCTTCCTTTAGGAGTGGGAGCTAACTCCAAACGTATTCCCATTGATAGTAGGTCTAACCTTGCATTCAACCCATCTTTTGTCTTTCCTTTAATATCTAGCAATGTTCCGATCAAAGAATCACAGATATTCTTCTCCACATGCATGACATCAATATTATGTTTGACTTCATGATACCTCCAATATGGTAGCTCAAAAAATATTGACCTTTTCTTCCAAATATGTCTATCATTACCAGATTTCTGTGTCTTTCCCAATGTCACATCAAGGTTTTTCACCCTCTCAAAATACAAATCTGGGGATAAAGGTTTTGGAGCAGTATCAAATTCTTGTGAGCCATTGAATGCCTTTTTTAGTCTTCTATAAGGGTGATCCATAGGCAAAAACTTTCGATGACCCATGTACACTGTTTTCCTCCCATGATGCAATTGACAATATGACATCTGTTGTTCGCAAATTGGACATGTTTTATGCCCTTTAACACTGTATCCAGACAAATTTCCATATGCTGGGAAGTCATTTATAGTGAATAGAAGCACTGAATGCAGTTGAAAATATTCCATTTTATAAGAATCATACACCCTAATACCATCATCCCATAACAGTTTCAAATCATCAATCAGCGGTGACAAGTATACATCAATATCATTGCCGGGTTGCTTTGGACCAGAGATCATGATACTCAACATGACATATTTGCGCTTCATACAAACTTCAGGAGAGAGGTTGTAAATTACCAATAAAACAGGCCATGAACTATGTGTGCTACTGAGGGTTCGGTATGGATTCATTCCATCTGTGCACAAGCCTAGTCTCAGATTTCTAATTTCATTTCCAAATATAGGGTACTGGGCATCAATTTTCTTCCATTGTGGACAATCAGCTGGATGACGTATTTTTCCATCACATACCCGCTCATCAGCATGCCATCTTAACCTTTTTGCATCATGTGAATTAGCAAATAAACATTTGAAACGAGGAATTATAGAAAGATACCAAAATACCTTTGAAGGGAGCTTTGTAATCTCTACATCAGCTTGTGATTTTTCTTTCACCTTATACCGTGATGTCCCACATTTAGGACACTCTTTCAGAAATTCATATTCCTTCCTATATATAATGCAGTTATTCGGACAGGCATGTATTTTCCTGTATCCCAATCCCATCGGGCATAATATTTTTTTGGCCTTATAATGTGAATCTGGAAGATCGTTATCTTTTGGAAGAATGTCTTTCATCAATTGTAGCAGCTCTGTAAAACTTCTGTCACTCCATCCATGTTTCTCCTTCAGGTTAATCAATCTTAACACCGCCGAAAAAACCGTAAAATCTTTACAACCAGGATATAATGGTTTTTCGGCATCACCATATAGACGTGCAACTATCGGTTCTATCTCAATTTGTTCTGCTACAATATCGCGAATCATTTCTTCAATTCCATCGGAGTTACCATCTTGCGATTCATTATCATCAGTGAAATTCTGTCCAGTTTCTCCATGCCAAATCCAAGGGTTGTAACTCGGATTGAAACCATGACAAATCAGATGATCTTTTATCTCTCTACTTTTCAACTTCTTCATATTCAGACATTTCAGGCATGGACAGAAAAAATGTCACTACTTGGAACATTTCGTTTAGCAAATTCCAAAAAGGCATCAACACCTTCCTCATATTCATTGCTCATTCGATGTGCCGTAATCCAACTTCGACTCATTATTACCTATAACAAATAGCAAAAAAATATATATTTTTTTGATAATACAAATATATGTTTATATGAAAAAAATCATAATTTGAATGTAAACAATTTTGAAATATAAAACAAATCGATGTGTATTTAAAAAAATATGCTTGAATATTATTTTTTAAACAAAATATAGTAAGATATAACACCCCCCTGGACACCCCCCGACCCCTCTGGATAGCCCCCCACCCCTCCTGGACACCACCCCCCACCCCCTACCCCCTTGGACACCCCCTGGACATCCCCCAACCCTCTGGGCAGCCCCCCACCCACCCGGGCAACCCCAAATACCCTCTGGAGAGGCCGCCACCCACTTGGATAGCCCCCCACACCCATCCACCCCCTTGGACACCCCCCTGGACACCCCACCGACCCCTCTGGATAGGCCGCCACCCCCTTGGACAGCCCCCCACACCCACCCATCCCCTTGGACACCACCCTGGACACCCCCCGACCCCTCTGGATAGCCCCCACCCCTCTACAAAGCACCCCCACCCCTCCTGGACACAACCCCCACCCCCGACCTGCTTGGACACCCCCTGGACACCCCCCAACCCTCTAGACAGCCCCCCACCCCTCCTAAACACCACCCCCACCCCCTACCCCCTTGGACACCCCCCTGGACACCCCCCAACACCCACCCACACCCTTGGACAGCCCCCACACCCACCCACCCCCATGTAAACCCCTTGGACACCCCCCGACCCCTCTGGACAGCCCCCCGCCCCTCCTGGACACCACCCCCACCCCTACCCCCTTGGACACCCCCTGGACATCCCCCAACCCTCTGGACAGCCCCCCCACCCACCCGGACAACCCCAAATACCCTCTGGAGAGGCCGCCACCCACTTGGACAGCCCCCCACACCCATCAAACCCCTTGGACACCCCCCTGGACACCCCACCGACCCCTCTGGACAGGCCGCCACCCCCTTGGACAACCCCCCACACCCACCCATCCCCTTGGACACCACCCTGGACACCCCCGACCCCTCTGGACAGCCCCCGACCCCTCTAGAAAGCACCCCCACCCCTCCTGGACACAACCCCCCACCCCCGACCTACTTGGACACCCCCCTGGACACCCCCCAACCCTCTGGAAAGCCCCCCCACCCCTCCTAAAAACCACCCCCACCCCCTACCCCCTTGGACACCCCCCTGGACACCCCCCAACACCCACCCACACCCTTGGACAGCCCCCCACACCCACCCACCCCCTTGTAAACCCCCCTGGACACCCCCCGACCCCTCTGGACAGCCCCCCGCCCCTCCTGGACACCACCCCCCACCCCCTACCCCCTTGGACACCCCCCTGGACATCCCCCAACCCTCTGGACAGCCCCCCCCCACCCGGACAACCCCAAATACCCTCTGGAGAGGCCGCCACCCACTTGGACAGCCCCCCACACCCATCCAACCCCTTGGACACCCCCCTGGACACCCCACCGACCCCTCTGGATAGGCCGCCACCCCCTTGGACAGCCCCCCACACCCACCCATCCCCTTGGACACCACCCTGGACACCCCCCGACCCCTCTGGACAGCCCCCGACCCCTCTAGAAAGCACCCCCACTCCTCCTGGACACAACCCCCCACCCCCGACCTGCTTGGACACCCCCCTGGACAGCCCCCAACCCTCTAGACAGCCCCCCCCACCCCTCCTAAACACCACCCCCACCCCCTACCCCATTGGACACCCCCCTGGACACCCCCAACACCCACCCACACCCTTGGACAGCCCCCCACACCCACCCACCCCCTTGTAAACCCCCCTGGACACCCCCCGACCCCTCTGGACAGCCCCCCACCCCTCCTGGACACCACCCCCCACACCCTACCCCCTTAGACACCCCCCTGGACACCCCCCAACCCTCTTGATAGCCCTCCCACCCCCATGGAATCACTGAAAATTTACCATAACAAGAAGTTGGGCCATTCAAAGAATGTTTTTAGGTGTGGAGGAAGAACTGAGTTTCAATAGATAGAGAAGGAACTCGACATTAGGTTGTCTATTCCAGGTGTGGATTTGAAGGAGTTAATGTTTGTTCAGTGACCCAAGAGATTGAATCAGAAATTCAGATGTTGTGCCATTTTCTCATGATGAGGATGAATAATTGGTGGGGTTTGACTTTTAAATGGAGAGCTTAGCAGACCATCATATTTTCTATAGATCAGTAAAGGATGTTAGCATCGAACATAAGGCTTAAGGGATGCTTTCAGATCCAAATATGTATGTTGATGGATGCAATGGATCTAGTAGAGGTTCTAGAAAGAATGGTGGTTTTATTTGTTTAGGATAAGTAGTGAAGAAAAAACTAGTTAATTTTTTACTTGCTGAAAAGAGGGTATCTAAAATTTTTAACATGCCGAGGGGAAATCTGGCGAGTCCTCCTCGTGAAACTTTGTTTGCAGGGGGTGAAAATGGTGATGTGATCCCAAATCCATGCACCTATGCCATGGTTGTGTGTGAATAAAGTAGTAACAACTGTAAAAGGGCAACCCATCCAAATGGACACGCCCCAACCCTCTCGGGGATTTATAGAAAACGATGAAAAATTAGTGAAATCATAAAATTAGTCAATATTGCAAGTCGAACTTATAGATCTAGGGATGATAAATAAGATTATGGTTCCAAAACGAGTTAAAAGGGTTCGCAATCGAAGAATCTTAGCTAGTTTCAACAAAAAAATCACAACACATATATATATACTATCCGCGAAAAAAACGAACGAGTGGGAGGATTACCTGAGTGCCGCGAGTTTAGATGATTGATCCGAGGAGATTAAATATGAGAAACGATGATCGCAAAATGAATCTAAACCAACGAAATGGACGAGCCAATTCGGGTTTACGCGCGAGAGAGACGAGTCGCGACTGTCGAAGGTAAACTCGCGAATGGCAATCCACGGGTCTGGGTAAATTTTTAAATGAGTTATCACGTCGGTTATTCAATAACCGACGTTATAATTGTTTTAAAAACATTTATAACGTCGGTTATTTTATAACCGACATTATAAAGGGCTCAAAATCCGCGTTTTTTTACGTCGGTTATTCCATAACCGACGTCAAAAACATCTGCGGATTCTTTTTTTACGTCGGTTATAAAATAACCGACGTAAAAAGGCCTTCAAAAACCGCGTTTTTTTATGTCGGTTATTGAATAACCAACGTAACAAACACCCCCCGCTTCTGTTTTTTACAGCGGTTAATGTATAACCGACGTAAAAAACGAAGCCGCGTGATTAATAACGTCGGTTATAAAAATAACTGACATTAAAGGTGTACTAAACACAGGTTTTTACGTCGGTTATTAAATAACCGACGTAAAAAACCTCTTTTTACATATTATGACGTCGGTTTTATATAACCGACGTAAAAAATGGTGACGTAAAAAACGTTTTCTGCACTAGTGAGAGGTTCAAAAATCTTATTGCAACATGCCCACACCACCAAATTCCTGACCAACTCTTGATCCAATACTTCTATGAGGGGTTATTGGCTATGGAGAGAACTCTCATAGATGCCGCAGGTGGCGGTGCTCTTGTTGATAAAACTCCTGCAGCTGCAAGAGATCTCATAAGTAACATGGATGCAAACACACAACAATTCCATACTCGAGCACATGACCAATTAAAACAAGCCCAAGATAATCAATCAATTGAACCGAACAAAATGACCGAGTGGATGAGTGAACTTACAGGTCTTGTGCAACAACTAGCTGTGGCTACCAAATCCCAAACCTCATCTTCTCCGCAATCAATGTTTCCTGGACCTGTCAAAAACTGTGGAATCTGCAACTCTCCATCTCATCCAACTGACACATGTCAACAACTTCAAGAGGATCAATCCGATTCATCTGGACCAATGGAGCTCAATGCAGCATATGCTCAGTGGAACACCAATCCTCAACTATTAGGTCAGTTTGTTAGAAACCTCAACCAACCTCACTCTGATCCCTTCTTTTCTTCCTATAACCAAGGCCTTAGGTATGGTAATCCCATATCTCACCCCCCTCAATTCCCTCCTCAAAACCCAAACCAGTTCTAATATGGTCAAGGTGGTGGTAACTTCTGTCAACCTTATCCTTTTGCTCCTCAACCTCAAAGGAACAATCCTCCTCCTGGATTCCATTATCCTAGTGAGCCTTCCCAATTCCAAAACCAATACAATCAATTTCCCAAGAACCAAAATCAAGGAAATCCCAACCAGTGACAAGCCTCTTCTTCCAAGCAACCATGGGAAAGTGCAGTGGAAGATCTTGCCTCCTTCACCCGTTCTAGCCTTAAAAACATTGAAAATCAAATAGGTCAACTTGCATCCCACCTGATCCAGCAACAACAATCAAATTCTTCCCAACTCCCAGCTCAACCATTACCCAACCCCAAGGGTAATGTAAGTGCAATTGTACTTAGATCTGGAAAGAAACTTGCTATGCCTCAAGATAAATCCTCAAACCCTCCTTTGAATGTTGACCTAGAAAATGAAAATAAAAAGAAACTTGAAAAGGAACCTGAAACCATTCCCTCACCTCCTTCCATTCCACTTAGGAATCCAATTCCTTTTCCTCAAGCCGTTTCTAAACCAAGGAAGTCCTTTGAACCTGATCCTGAAATGCTTGACATGTTTAGACGTGTTGAAGTCAACATTCCCCTCTTAGATGCCATAAAACAAATTCCTAAGTATGCCAAGTTTCTTAATGAATTTTTCACCCACAAGAGGCAACTTAGGACCTTTGAAAATGTTTCCACCCAGCAGTCTATTCCCATAAAGTGCAAAGATCCAGGGACCTTTACAGTCCCATGCCAAATTGGAAGTTCCAACTTTGATGATGCACTCATAGACCAAGGATCCTCAATTAATGTCATGCCCAAATCCATATTCTCTAACCTTGGTCTAGGTCCCTTTCACCCAACGGGTGTTGTCATTCAGTTAACCAATCGAAGCACAACCAGTCCTGAGGGAATAATTGAGGATGTCCTTGTCCGAGTCAATTATCTTCCCTGCTGATTTCTATGTCCTTGACATGGAAGGTGAGACGAACTCTTCTCGATCTCCCCTAATTCTAGGAAGACCATTCCTCATGACTATGAGAACCAAGATTGATGTCCATTTAGGCATCTTATCCATGGAATTCGGTGACCAACTGGTCAAGTTCAACATTTTCCAAGCCATGCGATACCCATCTGAGGATCACTCTGCATTCTCAATCCATGCTTCTGAGGACACTTCTAAGAGTCAATAGAAACCCAATCCACCATGTTCTTCATGTTCTAATGATAAAGGATCTTGTGAAATATGCACCATGATTAAAAAAGTCATAAATGTTGAATTTTATGTGGACCTCTCATTCATAGACTCCATCAATATAGAGAAACTTGAAAACTCTCTTGAATCCCACATCAACTCTAATCTCTACTGCTCCACCTTGGACAGTATTAAGGAAAATGAACCTAAATCAACTGAAGTCCCTTCTTCCATTCCTGAGTTGTCGAGCCCAAAAGCGAAAGATGAGAATTATCTGAAACCTCTTCCTACACACCTGAAATATGCATTCCTCTTCCATGATCACTCATATCCTGTCATTATCTCTACCACCCTTACTGAAACCAAGGAGTCCAAACTTGTTCAGGTGTTAGAGGAAAACAAAAAGGCCTTAGGTTGGACCCTAGATGACATACCGGGAATCAACCCTGCCCTTTGGATGCATCACATCCATCTTGAGGAATCATCCAAACCAATTATACAACCACAAAGAAGACTCAATCCACTCATCCTTGAGGTAGGGGAAGAGATCACCAATCTTCTTCAAGCTGGTATTATCTACCCAATTTCTGGTAGTGAATGGGTTAGTCCAATTCAAGTTGTACCTAAGAAGGGTGGGATAACTGTTGTCACAAATGAACATGGAGAGGTAGTCACAACTCGAGTGAAGAACAAATGGCGTGTGTGCATCGACTATAGGAAATTGAATGTTGAAAC
This sequence comes from Viscum album, assembly GCA_963277665.1. Lineage (NCBI taxonomy): Eukaryota > Viridiplantae > Streptophyta > Magnoliopsida > Santalales > Viscaceae > Viscum > Viscum album. The sequence goes on along the minus strand of OY728119.1, from coordinate 810,119,324 downwards.
CCGAAAAGATCACTACCCTATTCCATTCCTTGATCAAATGCTAGAAAGATTAGCCAGAAAGTCACACTATTTCTTTCTTGATGGATACACCTACTACTTCCAAATCCCAATCGCACCTCAGGACCAAGAAAAGACTACTTTCACATGCCCCTTTGGAACATATGCATATAGAAGAATGCCTTTTGGACTTTGTAATGCTCTTGTAACATTCAAGAGGTGTATGATGAGTATCTTTTCAGAATTCATAGAACACTGCATGGAAGTCTTCATGGATGAATTTACCATTTATGGAGAGTCATTTGAGTCATGCTTTCATTCAATCTCTCTAGTCCTTCAAAAGTGTGTCAAGTGTAACCTTGTGTTAAATTTTGAAAAATGTCACTTCATGGTTGCTAATGGGATTGTTCTAGGGCACATAGTTTCAAAAGATGGTATTGAAGTTGATCCTGCCAAAATTGAAGTGATCCAATCACTTCCTCAACCCAGTTCTGTTCGTGACATCCGATCATTCCTCGGTCATGCTGGTTTCTATCGGCGATTCATCCATAACTTTAGTAAAATTTCTCTCCCACTCACTCGTTTGCTCCAAAATGATGTCTCTTTCCATTTTGATGAGGTTTTCAAGAGAGCCTTCATTGAACTCAAAACTGCTCTTACATCTGCCCTGATAATCCAACCCCTAGATTGGTCCTTACCCTTTAAATTGATGTGTGATGATTCTGATAGAGCTGTTGGGGCTGTTCTTGATCAAAGAATAGAAACAATTCCTCATGCCATCTATTATGCCTCAAAAACATTGGATGAAACTCAATCTCACTACACTGTGACTGAAAAGTAATGTTTAGCTGTGGTTTATGCCTTAGATAAATTTTGGCCCTATCTCTTAGGTGCCAAAATCATCATCTTCACAGACCATTCTGCTATTAAGTTCTTACTCAAGAAAAGTGATTCCAAACCAAGGCTAATAAGATGGATTCTAATTCTCCAAGAGTTTGACCTTGAAATCCAAGATAGACCTGGAAAAGAAAACCCTGTGGCTGATCACTTGAGTAGAATTCCTAATTCTCCTCATTCTGAAATCATTTATCCTGAATTTCCAATTGAGCACCTTTCATCTATCACTCCAAAACTACCATGGTATGCCCCAATTGTAAATTACTTGGTTTCTGGTGTTTTTCCTGAAAATATCTCAAAAGAACAAAAAATAAAGTTTAAAAGTGATTCAAAATACTATTTTTGGGAAGAAAATAAACTTTGGAAAACTGGGGCAGACATGGTAATTAGGATATGTGTTGATGAAGATGAATATTCTTCAATCTTATAATTCTGTCACTCAATGCCTGGTGGTGGCCACTTTGGACCACAAAGGACCTCCCGAAAGGTCCTAGACTCTGGATTCTTCTATCCTTCCCTCTTCAAGGACTCACATGAGTTCTGTCAATCATGTTCCACATGCCAAAAGTTTGGCATAATCTCCAAAAGAAATGAAATTCCCCAAAAGCCCTTAATCTTTTGTGAAATCTTCGATGTTTGGGGTATTGATTTCATGGGACCATTTCCCCCTTCCAATGGATTCTCATACATTCTTCTTACGGTCGATTATGTTTCAAGGTGGGTTGAGGCCAAACCCACTAGGAAGGATGATTCTCATACTGTTAGTGAGTTCCTAAAGACCCACATCTTCCAAAGATTTGGCACACCACGTGCCTTGATAAGTGACTTAGGAACCCATTTTTGTAATAGAACCATGGAAGCTCTTCTAAAAAAGAATGGGGTTGTACATAAAACTTCAACTGCATATCACCCCCAAACAAATGGAATGGCTAAAATTTCTAATAGAGAAGTGAAAAGAGTTCTAGAGAGAATTGTAAAACCCACCAGAAAAGACTGGCCTGAAAGACTTGGTGAAGCACTTTGGGCTTATCGAACTGCCTATAAAACACCCATTGGGATGTCTCCTTTTCGGCTTGTTTTTGGTAAAGCATGTCACTTACCAGTTGAAATCCAACAGAAGTCTTTTTGGGCTGTGGAAACCTGTAATTTTGATTGTGAAAAATCTGGTGAAGAAAGATTGTTGCAATTGGCTGAACTAGAGGAGCTTCGACTTGAATCCTATGAGAATTCCAATCTGTACAAAGAGAAGGATAAGGTAATCCATGACAGACACATCATGAGAAAGGTATTTCATGAAGGTGAAAAGGTAATGCTCTTCAATTCTTGATTTCGACTTCACCCAGGTAAGCTTAATTCTCGTTGGGAAGGTCCTTTTGTTATTACTAATATTTACCCATTTGGTGCAGTGCAAGTCCAAGACCCCTCTTCTAAAAGGACATTCACAGTTAATGGACATAGGTTAAAGCATCACTATGAGAGGACACACAATCCTGGATCATCATCTACTTCCATTGGATCCCCAACTCCTCTAGACGACCTACCACTAGATGGAGAAGGCGACCCACCAAATCCAAACCAGGGGCACCTCTTTCCCTTTAACTCTCTCTATATATTCCTCTCTCTACCACTTTCTTATTTTTCCTCTCTCTTTAATTTTTTTACCACTTTATTTTTCAAAACCTTTCTTTTTCACTTTCTCTTTTTTTGTGGCTGTATCTTTATAAAAAAACAAAAAAATATAAAAACCTAAAAAAGTAAAAAAACCAAGAAAACAATCACTTAAAAAAATACAAAAAAACTTAAAGAGTCATGCTTACTCACCATCGAGTTTTGAAATTTTGTCCAACCATTTTGGGGAGCTAACAGACATGTTTTCATCTCAATTTTTTTTATTTTCATCATGACTTTGGATAAAGACTTTTTTTTCAAAATTAACAAATTTTGAATGCTCAATTTTTTATTTGGAAAATGGTTTTCCCAAACCGTGAGGAACAATATTTTCTTTCATCCTAAGGCACCCTATGGCCATCTTTTAAAAATGTGTGTGCTCAACCCCATTTGTGAGTCTTGATTTTATGGACCTTTGAGCTGAATTTCCTACCTTAGTGTGTATTAATGTGATAAAGGCATTTTCTGAACCACATGAGAATCACAATAGCCAAATAGCCTCCCATTTCCCTTAAATTAATCCTCCTTTTGAAAGCCCCTTAAAGCCTATGAAAACCTTTTCTTTGAGAGCCACATTACAATCCAAATACCTTATCCCACCCAATATCAACATGGATTTTCATTGTATAAGTTTTTGAAATTTAAGTGTGGGGGGAATAGATTTTATTTTTGGGTATCATTTCCTTACTTTCCAGTGTGTTATCATTTGCTTGAGGACAAGTATCCATTTCAGTGTGGGGGAGAGGTTGTTATTAAGTGTGTTTTGGGGAATTTAATGAACTTCCATTTATGTAATTTTGTAAATGTTATTGACAAGTGTTAAAAAAATGATGAAAAAAAATCAAAAAAAAAAATAATAATAAAAAAAAATGATGAAAAAAATGAGTTGTGTCTTGGGTAGGTCAAAAATCACTCTTCCTCAACCTTTTATCTTGTTATAACTATTACAATTAGTGTCGTGAGGATATTAATCATGGGTTGGATTATGAGTGTGAGATCTTTTCCAAGTTCAACTTTCGAAAAAACAAAGAAAAAAAGGAGAAGAAAAAAAAGAACACTTGCATTATATTCTTATTGGGAGAAGTTCTGTGTTTTGTAAATATTTCATCTTCTCATTACCTTCATATTTTCTTCCTCTATTGTGTCTTTCTTCACATAATAATTCCCTTGTAAATATGTGTTTTCATTTCCTTCCATATTTATTTCAAAAATAAATGTGCATTTCTTTTTCTATGTTGGTATTTTAACCCTCTTCTTATCTCTCTTGGACATTATATTCTTACCACCCCCTAGCCACATAAAAAACCCTTAAAAAGACCTCTTGATTCTTGTGCACTTTGGATAGGGATTTTAAGCTGAGAGCTCTTTTCAAACTCTAAGATTTTCACTTTTGGTTGGTGAAAGGGTGAACCTCCACAAATAAATTTTATCATCTTGAGAGGTGTGAGTTTTGAGTGTCCAAATTTTCCATTTCTAAATTTGAGAATGAAAAAATGAATTAGTTTTGGAACATTTTTTTCTTTAAAAACTTGTGTTGGATTTCAAAATGTATGATTGAAATAGTCTAAACCTCTCCTGATTGGAGAAAACAAAATTTTAATATCTGTTGGTGAGTAAAAATGATTTTGTCATGTTTTTATATTTGTTGCACACGAGGACATGAACAAAACTAAGTGTGTGGGAGTTGATGTTATTAATATTTTCATGACTTATTATATACTCCCTCTACCTATTTAATATGAAATGTGCATAATTTGTGTGAAATATTAAGGTTTTAATATTAAGTATAATTTTTGAGCATTTTTAGAAGTAGTCCAATTGAGTCAGTTTACTGTTTTAATAATAAATATCACTATAATGATCTAAATTGTGTGGTTCTTATTTTTTAGGATTATTTGTTCAATATACAACATTTCATTAGAAGGTACCATGAGCCAATTCTTCCATTTAAAGGGTCATATGGTCCTCAAAAACAAGACCAAAGAATCTGTGAACAAACTGGACCAGCCTTGAATATTGATTTACTGGGCTCAATCGAGAAGTCCAAAAACATTAACTCTCCACAATAATTCGGGGGACACTACATTTAATCTTGTATAAAAATTTCAAGGCCCAAATACAAGTACAAGGGGCCCAAATGAATCATTGAATTCCAGCCCACCAATCTGGCCGAGAATTAAAATCAGTATAGTATTCATGAATTATCTCATGATGCAAGAATCAAATAGAGCTGATATTTTTAAGTGTGAAATAGGAGATATATATGTACTACTTTGTTGAAGAACCCATTCGGATTTGAAGGCATATTCATATTCCAAAACCCATTCACATTATGGACTTCAAAAAGACTGGATTGAAATGGACAGTTTTACTTTGTTTAATAAACCGGACATAACGTTTTATCCTTAAGTCCAAATGACTCCAAATTTTGAGAGTAGCCGGACAACTTTATTATCTAAAACTTTTAAGAAGGATATTTCTCGATATTCTGCTATCATGATGTCCATATCTGTGAGCCAATTGGAGGGGTATTGCTGGAATGTAAACAGTCCACTCCTTGGGCTATAAATACTCTCCCCTTCTCTCCTTGAGAGGGGTTGGCATTTCAGAAGAGGGGAGATCATATTGGCACGACCAAAGCCTTTCCAAAGGCTTGGGAGGATCTGACATACTCAAGTTTTCACTTGATATACCTTTCATCCTCTCTTTGTTTTCACTTACTTTCATGTTCTTCATTTTTGTAATTTTGTAAGTCCTTTCTTTTGTAATTCTGTTTTAATGCAAGTTTATTCTTCAATATATCTTATTCTCATCCACCTTCTATAGTTTAATATTTATGTTCTTTAAATATTTTAAATTCAGTTGAATACCCTTCCCTTCTTTTGCTTCCTCATTCAATCGAAAATCCGTTTTTAATTATCATCATCGTTCGTGTGTGTGTGTCGACGTACCACTCTTTTCTAATCCCTTTCTTTTTCTTCTATTCTTAATTTATCATCATAATTATTATAACCAGAATATTAAACACCCAAATGGCTGAGTAAATATCTCATTGGGGTGAGCTTTAATTTAGTTATGTTAAGCGATTGAGATCTTTCACTCGATGAGTATTCGTTGAATTAACATTGTGTATGTTGGACTTAATTTGTCATGGATTAATGACATATTTTGTTTAGCATGTGGTTTCCATGGATTATTGGAACTAAAAATATGCTACCATAAACATGTACTGATGATATTAAAATCCTAATTAAGTTAAGGCTTGGATTAAATCTTTAACACTTAGGAACTCTAATTGATGTCAACTTGTGAAGTGGGTGTTAATTTAAATGCAATATAAAGAAAAGATCAAGGATATCACAAGCTTAACTCCCTAATAATGAACTCACCCCAATCTTTATCAATTTGTTGAATCAAACAGAATCCATAAATTATTTCATAAGCTCTGTAAACAAACCCCCCAATCAGAATACAATTAACTAAAAACAAACGACTATTTCAAAGTATCATCGCCGAGGATTCGACTTGAGTGCTGCTATACACATTAGCAGAGCACCGGAACTTTGACCGGTCGATAGGCGACAATCGTCCGTGCGTTTCACCAATCCATTTTCAGCAATTTACGAATCAACAGACTCGCTAAATAATGGTTGATGTTGACTAATGTGTTTCTCAATAGAATATTTTTCCAATCTTATCTTTTTTTTGAATATGATCATGATTCTTAACATGAGAAAGTTTCCCAGTAATTACAATGGTATATTTAATTTAATCCCTAATAACACTCAGTTAATCCAAAGGAAAATCATTCCATTTTCCTTCAATTTTAGTATGAACATTGTTCTTACTCGTTGAAGAAATTCAATAACACAAAAAATCATTGTTTGAGAAAAAATAATCTTACTGAGAAATGATATAATAATGAAAATATTTTATTGAATTTATAAATTATTAAAGATTAAATTAAAATTATGAAACTATAGGTTTAAACTAGATCATCTATGGTCATCATCAATTCAACATTTTCATAATGGTTCATAAAGAAAGTGTGAATTAACTAATGAATTTCTCCCAAGAGTTTCTAGAAAATTTTGATGTCCTAATCTCCCTCATTGTGATTTGGTGATGATCGATTTAATTCTCAATCCACCCCATTCATAGTTATAAACCCCAGGTAAATATATGAAATAGATGCATCCACTTGACAGTATACAGACAAGGATATATTTTCTAGAAAAATGATAATCATTTATTTTCTATATTACAGGATGCACCTCAATACTTAGGCTTATCCTATGGGTCCACACTAATGTTTTCATATCCTAGTTTCAAAAAATAACTAAATTTATCTAATACTAACTAAGGTGATAAAAAATTTCACACATTAATAAAATGTATTATTATATGACTATCCATTACATATCACTATGATCCATGCTAGAACTGAAAAGGTTTAGTGTCTTCAAAAAAATAGATATATAAATAGCCAGTATATAATTAATCTAAATTATCTCCCACCAAGTTATTCAAAACTATCACCCTTATTAGACATCTCATACTTAAAGCCTTTATTTATATCATGGTAGAAGGGAAACATATTAATGGGTGACATCTGATTCCCAGTAAGGGTAAACAAGGGAGTTTTAAATAAATATTATTTTTTATGAATAACATGAGTACATATGTGTGGGACCATGAGATTCATATTTGAAGATCATATCTAGTAATTCATAGATAATGATCATGAGTCAGGGAATAAATATTGGTATGATTCATGAATCATAAAGTAATTAAAGAACATAATATATAAGAGATAAACATTGGAACAAAACCAGGTCATAAAATATTGGAATAAAGTGTGGTACAATCATAATCATAGAAATATTATGTCAAGTCAACCTACAAAGAGATTCATTACATGTTATGCTTTGGCTAACCACATGTGCACTTGCCTTAGGCATGGAAAAACAAATAGTTTATCCTTTTGGGGCTTTGGATAACCTCATGTGCACCCATTAAGATGATAAATAATTTATCTTTACCCCATTCATAGAAATTATATATTGGAACCACCCATTATATAATCATAACCATTCATATGTATGACACACAATCATGAAAATATTTACCATTTCTTCCTAACATGACCTATAAAAATGAAAATGGGTTTCATCAATATTTTATCATAACAATTATAAACTATCTAGAGAAAGAATAATTTCGGTATCATTAGTTATTACCCATAGTGGAGAATAACTAGTGACAATGGATGTTTTCAAAGATTAAATTACCTTAAAAAAACTATAATATTTATTGAGTAGAATACTATTTAAATTGAAATCACTTATTTATGATCATTAAAAATCAATAATATGGGGGGGGGGGAAACTTTCATTAAAAAGAACCATGAAAGAATGTATGGTATTAAAGGAGTATTAAATATAGTAATAAAATATATTCCTGTTGTGTACTTTAAAAGAAATATATCGTTCTCACCTTTGGTAAAAATTACATGGTTTGGAAAGTGTAAAGAAAATTCCCTTGAAACTAATTTCTAGAAAGGTATACATTAGTAAAAATGACATCAATAAATCATTATATAATATTAAAAATATATATATAAAATATAGATATAGAAGGATAACTTTTTTGACAGAATGGAGAAGAAAATTCAAGTTTCCTTAATTATATTCATTATATATTTTGAGTACATAAATATATGAAAATTAATGGAAAATATGTAATATATATAAATAACACAAGGAGAAGAAAATATATATGATTTTTGAGAGATAGTTCATATAGTTGCATCATTTTAAATTTAATCATGAACTATTTTGGTAAAAAGTGAGACTATAAAAGAACACTATTACCTCATGTTCGAATTAATTTATAAGAACTCTAACCTACAGTATAATAAATTTAAATTTATTATATGAAACACCCAAATATTTTATGAAATATATATTTTTCAAATAAATTTTAATTTAGGTTTTTATCTTGCATTACATGAAACACAAAGTTTTTAAGGAACCAAGATATGCTATTAATATAATCATTTAGACATTCCCATTATACACATGTTATTAAATCAGGCACTATGAATATGAATAACCAAAATTTTAAAATTAAGTATAAAAAATTTAGATAAATAAAATATATTCTAAAAGAAGTGCTTCCCATTTAGGAAAGTCTTTATATGATTTGAAAATATAATTTTCTCAAAGTATGATTTTTTGTGAATAAATAATAAAATTAAATTTGGAACATTCTATGAAATATATTTTCAAAAATGGAATCCAATTTTTTAATTAAAATACGAAAACCATCATAGGATGAATATTTGATAATTTTCTGAAAACATACATTGTTCGATGAATAGTGAAAACACATATTCTTATAAAAACTACCTTTTTGTTTAAAGAAATTACAAAGTTAAATCTTTTTTAAGAAAGTTTTAAATTTTAAATTATTTACATTATGTTATTATTAGAAAAATTTATGTTATTTAAATCAAATTAATGTTGAATTTTGATATTATAAATTTCTATCATTATGAATATTTTTCTCTTTGTAAAACAGTTTTTTCATCTCATATGTGGGTTTAATTTTCAATTAATATTTTACACTTATGTAAATGGAAATTTGAAAAATGAGTTCCAAATTTTGAATCAGAATAAATAATTATATAAAATAAGTTAAATTTAATTTTTTTCAAAAATTAATAGTAAAAATAGTAAAAATTAATTACCGCGATAATGTTTAAAACAAGTTTTAGGGGTTAAACTCAAAATATAGAGGTAAAATTACTTAAAAACATATCCAAATTCAATTTTATGGTTTTATTTTGACTATATATCATATAAATATCATAAATGATCATTTTTTAGCCTTTTTAATTAATTAAAAAATTGGTATACCTTTTTCGTTTCAAAAATTTCAAGTGTTTCATCTCCCTTACTTATAAAAGGGAACCACCTATTATCACCCCTTCACACATAAAAAATAAATTTTCAGCCTATACCTACAAAAATCTATACCTTAAATCCATAATCATTCAATTTAGGTTTTATTTTGATTATCAAACCCTAATAAGAATGATTTTGGTGCAATCCAAAAAAGGATTTCTGAAAAAGAGACATCATTCTTAACTGAACATTTCTGTATTATTTATTCTTCCACCTCATTACAATATAATTGAATTAATATTATATAATAAAATAATTATATTCCATATATTAATATTTATTATGTTAATGGTGTAACATATATCTATATCCTACTCTATTAAATGGAAAATTAAACCATCAATCATGTGTACGGTGGACTAGTGCCTCACGAACAGATGTAATTCATTCCTCATAACCGTCTCTCAAGGACGAATATGATGAATAATTTAATATATATATATATATATATATTATTTTTCTAAATAATTATATTTCTACAATTATAACATCAAATATACCATTTTACCTTCAAGTCCATCGGAAAATGATAACGTTTCTCATGTGTACGTGTGGACTACTGACCCCATGAAAAGATGTGATATGTTTTTCATTTTATTTTTACATGAGTGGTAATAAGGGTATATTAAATAAATATATATTATATCTATGATATATAAATTATTCTATAATATTTAATTAATACTAAATTTTATTATTTTTATCCTTGGAGAAAATTTAAATAACATTTATGCATAGGTACAACCTACCATCTCTATTAATGGAGTAATTCATTTTATATATCTAAATTTTATGGAATACTATAAATAAATTTTAATGAATATATATTATATTTATATCATGTTTAAAATTATATATATGATGAAACCATGATAAATTTAAAATAATAAAAATTATCATACCAAAACATAAGTGAAAAATTAAGTAGTTATTAACCGAAACAAGAATTTAAAATGTAATAATTAATAAAAAGGTAATAATATGTATTAAATAAATCATATATGGTATGATAAATATGATTATTGTTCTTTAATATATATATATATAATAAACCTATATTTATTATATACTAGGTTAGAATGTGTGTGAAGAAATTCAAGACTTGATGTAATAGATTTTTGTCTCATATTTCATTTCCATGGGATAAGGCCATATTCACCATTTGATTCTTTTGTGTAGTGTATATACTGCCCATTATTTTTTTTTTATTATTTTCATTAAAATTATGCTATATAAATACCTATATAAGGTTATTTATTTCATGGGTATTTCAATTGAAATATTACAAAAGTTGTTAGGTTTTGATGATTCGAACTCATTGTTTATGAGGTTTATTTATGACTAATCATAAAATGATGAAATGCTATGATTTATCTCTCAAGAAACAAATTGATTTTCTATAAATCTAGTTATTTATGGAGAATAAATGTTATCCTTCCATTATACTCTCTTTAAGAACTAAAGAGATGAAATGAATGTTTTTAAGAAAAATCTACTTTATCTCTCTTTTCAGTTGAAAATCCTTTTTCATCCATGTTTGTGTTTTCTAAAAATGTTTTAATGAAATTTTATACTATTTTATAATGGTTTTATGAAGAAATTATTACCCATGTTTTATTTTTTTAAAAAAACTTAGTATTTTTTTTCAGGAAAGTATCATTTTAATTTTTACTAAAAATGTGAAGGGATTCATTATTTTAACATGTATGGAGTGAATGATATTTTATACCTCTATGACTACAAAAGAAATTAAACCTTCCCTTACCTATTTCTGTGGTTATTTTAAAATAAATTTTTTCCTTAATAGTTGGGAATTTTTTATATTTTAATGATTTTTTTTCAAAATTTAAATGGTATTTTTCTTAGGGAATGTTCTAATAAATCTTTCAAAATGTAACACCTTTAGATTTTGTGATTTTTTTGAATTAATTAATATTTTTTTAATATTTTTGGTTTCATATGACCCTGAAAATAGTTTTCACTAAGTAAAACATTACTTTCACAATTCACCAGCTAGGTGTATGCTATATAAAACACTGAATTGGAATAAATTACATGGAACAACAAGGCTAGCATAAATTTAACATAATATTGACTGCCCTCGATGTCATGTGTAACATGCAAGGATGAGTATTAACTAACTATAATATATTTTTAAAAATATTATTATAAAGATATATTACCTATATATTAAGTTGATGCATGTGAATATTGTTAACCAAATTATGATAAAATGTGGTTTACACTAGTATAAGATGAATTCATTGGTTACTAATAAAATAGAAATGAATATGAAAATTGATTGAATATAAATAAAAATATTATATTGGTCGTAAAGATGTTTTAACTTAATAAATTAAATTAATTAAAATTAGTGAGTAATATTAATGTAATAAATATGATATATATCTAATAAAATATTTTTGATATTCATCCAATAGATTTTATAGACGTAATATAAGAACAAACATAGTTTTATGCATAAAAAATATTTTTTTATAAAGGTAGTTTTACCACATTTTAATGGAGAACTATTTTCAAATCAAATTTTTGGAAATTTTATAGATTTAATATGTCAAATTTAACATCATATTTTGAAGAGAGATATATAATATTAGGTTAGTATAATTTTTTGGTATTTTTCCACAAGGTTTCTTTTTTAAAGAATAGTTAAAAATACTGGATTTTAATTGAAAACTTCTTTATCATATAATTTGTTTTCAAGGTTAAATTATATTTTTATTCTTTTTATTTATTAGGTAGTAAATATTTTTATCGATTAATCAAATTTAATTTATTGGAACCAATTTTTACAATGAAATTGAATATAAAAACATAACAAATGTTTGGATGTTTTTACGTTAAAAACCCACAGTGTCGCCCTTCAACAAAATTAATTTTAAAATAATTTATGACACTTTTATGACTATAATTTTTCAAAATGGATCCCATATTTAGAATCATCATAATTTATAATGTCTGATAACAGAATTTTGTTTACCAAAAGATTAGTGGAAGTGATTAAAATTAATTACATTGGTTAAGAGAAAAATATGGTTTCTGAAGTACTAAACCATAAATATAAGACTCAGAAAGACCTATAAACGTGTCAAAAACCCATTGGATATGCATTATCCATACATTTAAATTCTATTATTGAGTTTTTTTTGGTTTTGTTTGACTTTTTTTAGGTCAAAACGTGGGTATATTTAACTTGTTTTACAAAATGTCAAGTGTATCCTTTCCCTTCCATATAAAATGCCACCACATATACCCACTTCCTCACACCTCTCAAACCACAAAGATCTCCCAATATCTGATCAAATAATCCCCCAAAACCCCTACCTTCATCCTAGAATCCTTAACTTGGGAAAAAGGAAACTCAAGGAATCCTTTTGACATAAATCAAAATGAGTTACCCGATTAAGAGGTAACATCTTCTCTGAAGCTCATTTCCTTTATTTTACTTCTCCACCCCTCTACTCTATTTATTACATTATTTTATGATATCACTAGTATAATGTAACACCTCAAGCTTCTATGGTATTCTTCTATTTGAATAATACATTAGCGTGTGTTGTACGCAACTTCGAGATTCTAACACGCCGTGACCAATCAAAGTAGCCGTTATGAATAGTAATACCCACTTTTTGAAATTTTATACATTTTATATTTCAAAAATGGACTTCATTTTTGGATTTGGAATATTTACATTATAATAGGATGAAATTTTGGTACTTTTCGGATAACTTTTATATTTTGATGAATAGTAAAAATTACTAATGTTTAATTAAAAACAACTTTTTTAATCGAAATAATTAATAGTAATAAATTATGAATTTGAGTGGTTTTAAAGTATATTTATAATATATTTTTACCATTTAATACAATTTTGGTCATTGGACAAAATTTCACAATTAAACCGGACAAAAACAAGTATCAATATTTTGATAGTTATTATTTCCTAAAAACACACTTTTTGTTTTGACAACGAGAATTAATTTTAAATTAATTTCTGCCACTTCTGTGTTTTGAATTTGGAAAAATGGATTCCATATTTGGAATCAGGATGTCCAAATTTTGTAAATAGGTAACTTTTATTTTTAGACATTTTGAATAATTACTTCGGTAAATATTTTATTTACCGTGGTTAAAGGGTAAATCTGGTAAATAAGGGTAAACAAAATAATATTATAATAATAATAAATTACCCTAAAACGTGTCTTAACCATATCGGTTGATAAATGAATGACCATGGTCATCTTTGGGTCGATTTTGGGACCCCATGGATCCACTTGTAAGTGATAATGACACTTTATATTAATTAAGTTAAAGTAAATACAAAAAATGACAAAAGCATATATCTTTTAGAAAATTTTTTTTAAATAGAGTTATATATGTTATATTTTAGACTATAAATATTCATTAAAAAGATAAAAAATATTTCCTACGTAATGGTATTTTATTTATAATTTTTAGACATTAAATGATTTAATTTATTTATGACACAATGATGATGCAGTAATTACCTTATTAGTGAAATATTAAAATAATTGATATTATAAATACCCAAATAAATATAATTTGAGACTTTTAATGAATTAAAAGAATTTTATAGGTTAATATTATATGTTAGGATTGATTTAATTAACTTTGTTCTAAGTAATCATACTGTTATGATTTTCACAAAAATCAAATACCAAATAGTGTCAAAATTGACATAAAAAAAGGTTTTAAATAAAATAAAATATTATTAATTTATATTCAATTTATAAAAATATAAGGTTAGACCAAGAGAATTATATCATGATAGGTTTATCATTAATGGACCACTTTGGGGTCTCTTGGTGGTATATAGTAAGTTTATTAACTATATAATATGAAAATACAAAGTGACATGGTAAGTGTCAAACTAATTAACTAAGAGTTAAAACTAAAAGATAAGGTTAATATAATGAACCAAAACTGCATAAATTCTATTTTTTGAGTGGTTTTTGACCCATAACCACATTAACCTTTAAATAATCTACTTTTGAGCCATTAAAAACCGAATATGAATTTATTATAAAATAATATTTCTAGATTTTCCTAAGGTGCCCCTCCTCCCCCTTTTAAAAGGACGCCACTTATAACCAATTATTCACACTTTCAAAGCCTTTTTTCTCGGCCAAAACCTACCCAAATACTCTCTCAACTTTCCTCCCTTCATCCTAGAGGACTTAATTTAGTCAGAAAGCCAACCTAAAGAGTCCTTTTGATAAAATCAAAAGGAAGAACCCGAAGGAGAGGTAATGATTTCACCACCCTTTTTCAAGTTCCTTTCTTCTTCAACTTATTCTTTCATTGTTATTCCAATTACAAAATAATAACTCCAGTATATTTTATATAATGAGATGTTATTATAAATATGATACATGCATATTCAGTATTCTATCCATCCTTTGAATGACATGTCACCATACGCGCGTACATATGGCTTACCGTCTCCACGTTGTGGTGTAATTGTTATTCAAAACATTATTATTTGGATGGGTATAATAATGATTTGTAATTCTTTAAATAATAAATATAACATGATAATGATTCTGTATATATGATATACCATCCAATTATATGTTATTATAATATCAAAAGAATGATATTGTCGCTCGTGCGTACGTACCGACTACCGTCTCCACGAACGTGATGAGATTCATTCTCCATCGTATCCATTCAAGTATAATTCTCATTTGATCATTAATAATAGTATTTAAGGACTTTATATAATTATGGATATGAATAATATACAACCTATCCATAACAAACACGGCTTATGTAACAAAACATATAAAAGAAAACGAGTAAGTTAACACCCGAAACGATGATAATACAAAAGTATTATTAACAGAGCATTATTAGAAGATCATATATGATATCATAATTATTTATATGGTTCATGTATAATTTAATAACAATGTTTTAACTATTATACAGGAGTTTAACATACCATCGACTAAGGAAAATTACAAGGTAATGGTTTATTTCACAATCTCTTCATTATCTGAGGTTGTTTATACGTAATTATCTACTGGGACCTCTTTACCATCCACATCCATGTTTCTTAAAAATGTATTTCAAAAAATTCTTAATATTTTATAGACTATGGGTTAAAGTCATTTATACACTTTTTTACTTTTTATAAGAAGATTAAAAAGTAATCTTTCTGTCATTTTTCAAACAAGGTCCTTTTTAACCTTTTCGACAGAATTAAGGTAAGAATGTTTTTTTAACTTATACAGTGGGTGTGGCTATTTTCTGCCATTATAAAATCTTATAAGCTTCCCTTACAATCTTATAAGAATATTTTCAAAGTAAATGTTTTATTTTATAATTATGTGACTTTTAAATGATTAAAAAAAAAGAGATATTTCTCTCAAATAGTTTTGATTTCATCTATGTCAACATCCTTTGATGGATTTTAAGCTTATTTGAAGTTTATTTATTATGATACGAAACTTCCATATTTTATTGAAGGTTTTGTGATATGTTTGACTATGGATGTGTTATTTTTATACCATTCATGGTTTATGGAGAAAGTATTGGCATTTCGTATGCTATTTTTAATACTAATGTTTATGTTATGTTTAAACCTGTTCATACGAGGAATGCATTGGAATTAATAAGTGATGGGTGGAGCCCACTATAGGTCCTCAATGCATCAGTAGGTCTCATGAGAAAACCTAGTGTCTTGGAACGAGGCCTTGAAAAAATCTTATTTGTAGTCTTGGCACGAGGCCTTGGCTACGTGGTTATGATAGTCTGGCATTTTGCATTCCATCATTATGAAAGTGGTTATTAATATTCCATGTGATTATTCAACTAGTAGAATATCCATGTTAATAAGTAAATGGAATTATTTCATTTTATCTTTTCCATATTATGCTGAAGCTCAAGTTTAAAAGGCTTTTGTTTTAGCTATACATTTCCTTAAATATTTATGCTTATTTATATATGTTTCCGCTATATTGTTATCCTTACTAAGAATCTGAGCTCACCCCTTTCAATGTTTTATTTTTCCCAGGATGTGAAGAAGTAATTTATGAATGACCTGCAGGGATAATATGAGGGGATATGAAGACAATATGTTGTTGTAGTAGTTTTTCACTTTATGATGTAATGTAAACTTTATGAATGTATCTAGTTATTTCAAGGATACTAAACTAATCGGTCTTTCGAGACTTGATCTTTCTTGTGATCATGCCAATGTTATGTAATAATGCACTGAATCTGGGAAACTAGGGTCGGGGCGTTACAATTGGTATCAGAGGAAGTTTAGTACAAACCTTGGAATCCAGATTTAGATAAACTATGATTAGAGCACATAGACCTAAGATGGACTTTGAGGATTAGTATAGAAGAAATTCCTAGAATTTTGGTATTGTAGAGATTTTGTGAGTTTTCCGAGAAATACATCCCTATCTAGATACGAGCAGGTAGAGGCAGCTCTGACACAGATGTACCTAGGGATAAAACCTGAAAACACCACTTTGAGATAGACTCGAACGGGAACTGGTGCACGACAATGGGCCTTGCTGCACTCTTGGTTACGACACTCCCAGGGGATATGCTTAGGATAATTATAATTTTATTTATGAACCATTATGAAGGGTTTATGTAACGACCCAATCTTTTTGAGTAGTATATTAACTTACTCTTATTGATTTAATAAGATGTTAATGGTTAATACAGAAAGAGGAGTCGATGGCTTCATCCAGTAGACTCAACCCTTACGAAGCCCACTTATCAGAGCTTGGGAAGGAGGTAGCATCTGTGGGCTTCGCTTTGGACCAAGCCCAAGCCGAGCTCCAGCGTGTCAAGCTTGAACGAAAACGCTTGCAGGAGAAGTTCAAGTTAGTGGAGGTTGCTACTAGGGCAATGTTATCTGAGCCTCCCTCAGATTCTCTCACCATAGCACACCTTACACTTAGGTCTTATGCCAGTGTTATAAGGGGCTATGTGATGAGACCCTAGTTTCCTTGTGTAATCCTCTCGGGTGAATAAATTGAGATTTCTTCCTTTAGTGATGTTTGTGAAATTTCAAATTCCTAGATAATTTTAGAATGTATTTTATTGATGAATTTTGAAAAAGGGATATTTTTAAATATTTATGTAAACCCTAAATAACTAATGATGTGTAATGATTTTCAAAAAATGGTCTTCTACAAAAGTGTTCATTAAGGAATTTGGAGTCTAATAAGATCAACTTAATTTTTGATGAATAGTAAATTATGAATAGTGATTTTAAGCTTAGGATTAGTAATGTGACCAAATGGATTAGTAATTTTCACTTAAAAGAAAGTTTTAATATAATTTAGACACCTTGGTTAAGTAATGTGATTCAATAAAATAGGTAAATAACGGTTTCATAAATTATTAATCAAGTATTAGTTTTTTCGGATGAATAGTGTTTTTTAATTAAAAATTTAATTAAAAATAATTAGAAAATTATTTTTATAAAAATGACTTTATTTTTGAACTCAGATCATCGATATTATGTTAAGGTAATTTTTGGGGATTTTTCTGAAAAAATGAATTTTCGATGAATAGTGTTTTTTAAAAATTAAATTAAAAATATTTAGAAAAATATTTTTATAAAATGGATTTCATTTTTGAAATCAGAGCATTGATATTTGGTTAAGGTGAAATTTTGGGATTATTCTGAGAAAGTTGAATTTTCAGTGAATAGTAAAAATACCGTTTTAGGGTTTCGGTATGTTTAATGACATCATAATGATGTCATGATGATGTCATGAGATCTTTTGAGGGTTGGCCGGCCAAGGGTGATGAATATTTGTTTTGGGGGCCCCATGTGGCCTAACTCCATGATAAATGCCAAGGGAGAGCACATGGGTTTGAGAAAAGCACATGTGAGGTGTCCTTTGGCCATTAATGCTTTGTCCCCTCACATTCCCTATAAATACCCACCCTTTCCTCACTTGGTTTTCACTCCCAACTCTTCCCCAACGAAGTTCTGGTCTTCTTACCTTCCAAAGAGTCCTCCCAAGGTGCCCCCAAGCCCTCAAGGTCCAATCCTTTGAGTTTCAAGAGTCACGTTTTAAGGTAAGGGATCCGACCCCTCTCTTTCTTTTCGTGTAATCTCTTTTATGTCATTCCTTTTATGCTCCATGTGATTATGTGAGAGGATGTTCTTTTATATTCCTCTTACTGCCCTTTCATGTTTATATGATGAGAGATCCCCTCTTACTCTAATCATTTCGTTTTATGAAAGTTTAAGTGACGCCGTTAGGCTGCCGAATGTTTAAGTGATTCTTTCACCCTTCTCATTTTTTTCAAGTTCGATTTTCATGTCAAATCTTTCAAGTTCCTTTTTATTATGTTGGGGTATGATCTCTATATCTATCATACTGATCTCTTATGATCATATGATGAGAGACCCTATTTTATTTGTCCAATTCATTTTTGTTGAAGTTTAAGTGACGCCGTTAGGCTGCCGAATTTTCATAAGAGAAATCAAATTTTTGTCTTCCTTCCATGTTTTTCATTTCAATTGGTATGTCCTTGAAATTGAATCACCATGTCCATATATCCTTCTTATTCTGTCCCTTTACCTTTTTATGGGTCAATTATGATTGTTCAACCCATGTTCCCTCTCTTTTCAAAGTTTCTAAAACCTTGTAACATAGCCGTTATGCTGCAGAATTTTCGTCTCAAAATTCCTCTCTTTTCTCAAAATTATTTTATGTTATAAAGTGAATACTCAAAGCTCCTATTTATAAAGGGGTATTCACATATATATAAAAATGATCTATTTTAAATTCTGGGATTTACATACATGATACCCGCTTTCCCTTTCCGTGGGTTTAAAGTAACGTAAAGATCATGTCTTTAAAGCAGTTTTTGAAACGTTATGATTATGAAATGAAACCCAATTGTTTTATGCTATATGGGTTATTTATGAAATGTTTGATGATGATATATGTGGCTCAAATGAAAATAAAGACAAATTTAAGGGTGCGCCCTGATAGCGCTCCAATGCATTGGGTAAAGACTTAATCTCTAGAGATGACCATTTTAACGACGCCTTGGTGAATAACCTTGGTAATTTTTAACGACACCTTGGGGATGGACCTTGGTGAAACGAAACGATTGTCAATATTAAATGTTGTAGCCACATCTTCAAGTTATGAAAAATGATTATTTTTATTATGATGTACCTCATGATTTCTTTCTCATGCCTTAAAGTTCTTTTCATGTCCTTATTGAAGTATCTCAAGTTCACTTGTAAAATGTTTCTCTTGTTTCCCTTACTGGGCCTTCTGCTCACCCTTTCTTTTGATGTATGTCCCCAGGTTATGAGATGTAGTAATGAACCTAGAATGAACTTAAGGAGACGCCTTTCAAGTGTTTAAGAAGAATGTTTTATGTTGTTTTCATGTATTATGTTCCTGGTTTCCAAGACACTAGACCTTAAAGATCCTCAGTTTTGTGTAATGTAATGAAAGTTTATGTTATAAAATGGCGGGATGCTATAGTTTATGAGTATATAATTCCTCAAATAAAACATTTTTATGATTATGGATTATATCCATAAACTGTTCAATTTATGTTAAGTGTTTTACAAGTATGGAATTATGTATTTTGATTCATAAACTGATCTAGTTTATGCCATTTTTTAGAAATGGCGCCTAGTGGAAGAAATGGAAATCGTATCAATGCACGCACTCCATGTAGGGATTTCTCTCTTGCTTAAGATAATTATAATGGAGCTGGTGATGTAACTGGTGCTGATCAGCTTATCACCATACTGGGACAACTCACTTAGGTTATGAATAATAACCTTACCCGTATGAAGCACCCTGATCCACAACGTGGAGGATCAATGTTAGATCACTTCATGAGGAAACAACCACCAAAATTCAATGGGAGTACAAATCCATTGGTAGCTGAGCAATGGATAAGTTCCCTAGAGAAAATATTTCAGGCTTTGGGGAGTAGTGAAAGGAAAAAAGTTTTCATGGCAGTTTACCACCTCACTGGAGATGCTGATCAATGGTGGTAATTGATTCAAAACATGAAGGAAGATGATGAAGTATCTAATATAGAATGGAGGGAGTTAAAAGAGCTTTTATTAGAAAAATACTTTCCTCATGACCATCAAACAGATATGGAAAGGCAATTTCTGAGTCTGAGACAAAAGGAGGATGAGAATGTCGCAAAGTATGAGGCTAACTTTACGAGGTTAGAAAGGTATTTTGGAGATTATATACGTAACCCAAGAAGTAAGATTGATCATTTCTTTGATGGGTTAAAACCATTTATTCATCAAGCATTTGTGTCACAATCCTTCTCGTCGTACGAAGATATTGTCTCATGTGCTATCAAGATAGAAAAGTAATTCTCTAAGTCTTATAACTTTAAAGAAAAGCAAGAGAAGAAGAGATCTGCTGATCAATCTGGTAATGGAAATAAGGGGAAGAAGGGAAATATTGAATATCCATCCTGTAGTAAATGTGGGAAGAAACACCCTGGTACTTGCTTGAAAGGAATGGGAGTCTGTTACAAGTGTGGTGAAAAAGGCCACCGAGCTCGTGATTGTAAGGGGAAGAAAGAAGCTACTGATGTTCAATGCTACAACTGCAGAGAGATGGGACATTATGGAAATTAATTTCCTAAGCGTCAGGGTAACTTACCTCAAAAAAAGCCAAGGGATCAAGGCCAAGCTTATGCTATCACTACTACTGAGGTAGAAGCTCCGAAAGACTTGGTGGCAGGTAATTTAATGGTTTCCTCAAGTTTAGCACATGAATTATTTGATTCTGGATCATCGCATTGTTTCATATCTTCCCAGTTTTCTAAGAAAATTAGATATTTACAATTTGAATTAACAAGGGAGTTTTCAGTTAAAACTCCTAAGGGAAGTATCATGGAAATAATGTTTTCTGAATCAGTCCCCATTAGAGCACATAAATGTTATTTATCTGCAGATCTCATCGTCATACCTATGATTGAGTTTGATATAATCCTCGGTATGGATTGGATTTATGATCATGATGCGAAAATTTATCGTAAGAAGAAGGAGGTTACAATTTTTGATGATCATGATAAAGAACACCTTATCTTTAGAGCAGAATCGTCACCACCTAATTCTTATCTAGATCCACCCCAGTAGCTCAAATAAATTCAATTATTGGGGAGGAAGAGAATGAAATGACAGTGGGTGAGGAAATTAATGTTCAAATAGAGGATGTACCTATTGTGAAAGAATATATAGATGTGTTTCTGGAAGATTTACCTAGACATCCTTCAGAATGATAAGTTGAGTTTTCTATTGATTTAATTCCTGGATCATGGCCTATATTGAAGACCCCTTATATAATGGCCACTGTGGAATTAGTTAAAATAAAGAAACAACTAGAGGAATTGAGTAATAAAGGATTTATTCACCCTACCATTTCTCCATGGGGATCCCCTGTTCTTTTTGTTAAAAAGGAATATGGATCTATGAGATTGTGCATTGACTACAGGGAGATAAATGCTATAACAATAAAGAACAAGTATCCCCTACCTCTCATTAATGATTTATTTGACCAACTGCATGGAGCTCAATATTTTTAAAATATTGACCTTTGATCTGGATATCATCAGTTGTGTGTAAAGAAGGATGACATTCCGAAGACAACGTTTCGAACCAGGCATGGGAATTACGAGTTTACAGTAATGCCTTTTGGATTGACTAATGCTCCCTCTGTGTTCATGGATTTAATGAAAAAAGTTTTCAAGGAATATCTCAATGATTTTATAGTGGTATTTATTGATAATATCTTGGTATACTCTAAAATCTAAGAATATCATGAAATTCACTTGCGCATTATCCTGAAGACTCTGAGAAGACATGAATTATATGGGAAGTTTAGCAAGTGTGAATTCTGGCTTTAGGAGATTTATTTTCTTGGCCATATTGTCTCTAAAGATGGAATATTTGTTGATCCTTCTAAAACCAAGGAAATCCAAGAATGACCTGCACCGACGAGTATATCTGAGGTACGCAGTTTTATTGGTTTAGCTGGTTATTATCGACGTTTCGTCCAGAATTTTTCCCGATTGGCTAACCCATTAACAAAGCTCACACATAAAGGGGTTAAATTTGTTTGGAAAAAAGAGTTTGAAGAATTTTTTGATGAACTGAAGAGAATATTAGTTAATGCTCCTATATTGACTCTACCATTGGGGAATGATGGGTTTGTTATTTATAGTGATGCATCGAAAATAGGACTAGGTTGTGTCCTTATGCAGAATGATAGGGTTATTGCCTATGCATCACAGAAGTTGAAAATTCATGAGAAAAACTATCATACTCATGATCTCGAGTTAGAAGCTGTGATCTTTGCTTTGAAGATATAGAGACACTACCTCTATGGTGAAAAATGCGAGATTTATACTGATCATAAGAGTTTGAAGTATATTTTCTCACAAAAAGAACTCAACATGCGACAAAGGAGATGGCTTGAATTATTCAAGGATTATTATTGTATGATACACTACCACTAGAGGAAGGAAAATAATGTGGAAGATGCTTTGAGCAAAAAATATCATGGAGTTTTGAACAATATGAGAATTGAAAGGGATCCAATTTTCATGGATCCAGTGAAGATGGACATGGGAATAACCATGGAAGGTGAAACATCAGTGATTTTTCAAATGGTTTCCAAACCATCTTTACTAGAATGGATTAAGAGTTTTAGACCGACGATGAAGAATTTCAAAATAAGATTAAAGCTGTGAATGATGGGAGATTGAGAGACTTTGTGTATGAAGAAAGAATTTTGAAATTCGGGAAGAGACTTTGTGTTCCCGATATACCCGATTTAAAAAGGGAATTTCTAGACGATGCTCATAGTTCCAATTTCTCTATACACCCTGGGAGCACCAAAATGTATAGAGATTTAAAGGAACATTTTTGGCGGGACAACATGAAGAGAGAGATTGCTGATTTTGTGTCAAGATTTATGGTTTGTCAACAAGTGGAAGCTGGAAGGCAACAGCCTGGAGGAGTCATGCAACCTCTTCCCATACCTGAGTGGAAATGGGATAATATCACTATGGACTTTGTCATGGGACTACCAAAGACTCCTAGAAGGAATGATGCAATATGGGTCATTATAGATCATCTTACCAAGTAAGCACATTTTCTTACTATAAGGAAAGATTTACCACTTGAACGTCTAAAAAGACTATATATTAATGAAGTTGTGACACTTCATGGAGCACCCCTATCGATTGTTTCGGATCGAGATCCCCATTTTACTTCGAGATTCTGGAAGAGTATTTAGAAGGCCTTGGATATTGAACTTCATTTGAGCATTGCTTACCACCCTCAAACAGATGGACAATCAGAACAGACTATTCAAACATTAGAAGACATGTTGAGATCTTGATCACTTGACTTTCAGGGTATGTGGGATCAATATTTACCTATGGTAGAATTTTCCTATAACAATAGCTTCCATTCAAGTATTAAGATGGCACCATATGAAGCGTTATACGGAAAGAGATGTCGCACACTAACCTGTTGGGATGACGTTGGTGGAAGAAAACTTGTAGGCCCAAAACTGGTGGGGGAAACGATGGAAAATGTGAAGGTAATCCAAAACCACATCAAAGCAGCTCAAAGTAGGCAGAAGAGCTATGTTGACAACTGAAGAAAGGATTTGGAATTCCAGGTGGGAGATCATGTTTTCTTGAAGGTATCTATATGGAAGGGAGTTATACGTTTTGGAAAGAAAGGTAAATTGAGTCCCAGGTACATTGGTACTTTCAAAATTCTAGAACTAATTGGGGCTGTAGCTTACCATTTGGCAATGCCGCCAAATCTCTCCAAAGTTCACGATGTGTTCCACGTATCACTGTTGAGAAAATACATACCTAACCCAACCCATGTACTCACCTATGAGGAATTAGAACTGGAACCCGATATCTCTTATTGCTAAGAGCTCGTCAATATTCTTGATACGAGAGAACAAGTGCTGAGAAACCGGATGAGTCGTCTGTTAAAAGTTCTATGGAGAAACCATAAAATGGAAGAGGCAACGTGGGAACCCGAGGAACTTATGATGAAGAACCACCTGAGTCTTTTTATGCAGTAATATTCTAGAATTTTCGAGGAAGAAATTATTTTAAGGAGGGGAGAATGTAACACCCAAAGCTTCTATGGTACACTTCTCTTTGAATAATACAGTAGCGTGTGTTGTACGCAACTTCGAGATTCTAACACGCCGCGACCAATCAAAGTAGCTGTTATGAATAGTAATACCCACTTTTTGAAATTTTATACATTTTATATTTCAAAATGGAATTCATTTTTGGATTCGGAATATCACAATTATCCTAGGATGAAATTTTGGTACTTTTCGGATAACTTTTATATTTTGATGAATAGTAAAAATTACTAAATTTTTATTTAAAACAGCTTTTTTAATCAAAATAATTAATAGTAATAAATTATGAATTTGTGTGTTTTTAAAGTATATTTAGAATATATTTTCACTATTTAATATAATTTTTGTCATTGTACATAATTTCACAATTAAACCTGACATAAACAAGTATCAATCTTTTGATAGTTATTATTTCTTAAAAACACGCTTTTTTATTTTGACCGTGGGAATTAATTTTAAATTAATTTCTTCCACTTCTGTGTTTTAAATTTGGAAAAATGGATTCCATATTTAGAATCAGGATATCCAAATTGTGTAAATTGGTAACTTTTATTTTTAGATATTTTGAATAATTACTTCGGTAAATATTTTATTTACCATGGTTAAAGAGTAAATCCGGTAAATAAGGGTAAACAAAATAATAATATAATAATAATAAATTACCCTAAAACGTGTCTTAACCCTATTGGTTGATACATTTCCGACCATGGTCATCTTTGGGTCGATTTTGGGACCCCATGGAGCCACTTGTAAGTGATAATGACACTTTATATTAATTAAGTTAAAGTAAATACAAAAATGACATAATCATATATCTTTTAGAAAAACAATTTTTACATAGGGTTATGTATGTTATATGTTCGAATATAAATATTCATTAGAAATATAAAAATATTTCCTACATAATGGTATTTTATTTACAATTTTTAGACATTAAATAATTTAATTTATTTATGACACAATGATGATGCAGTAATTACCTTATTAGTGAAATATTAAAATAATTGATATTATAAATACCCAAATAAATATAATTTGAGACTTTTAATGAATTCCAATAATTTTTTAGGTTAATATTAAACGTTAGGATTGATTTAATTAACCTTTTTCGAAGTAATCATGCTGTTATGAGTTTCACAAAAATCAAATACCAAATAGTGTGAAAATTGACATAAAAAAGGTTTTTAAAACAAATATTATATTATTAATTTATATTCAATTCTTAAAAATCTAAGTTTCGGCCAAGAGACTTATATCATGATAGGTGTATCATTAATGGACCACTTGTGGGTCTCTTTGAGGTATATATTAAGTTTATTAACTATATAATATAAAAATACAAAGTGACATAGTAAGTGTCAAGCTAATTAACTAAGAGTTAAAACTAGAAGATAAGGTTAATATAATGACCCAAACCTGTCTAAATTCTATTGGTTGAGTGGTTTTCGACCCATACCCACCTTAACCTCTAAATAATATACTTTTGAGCTATTATAAACCTAATATGAATTTATTATAAAATAATATTTCTTGATTTTCCTAAGGCGCCCCTCCTCCCCCTTATAAAAGGACACCACCTTTAACCAATTAATCACAATTTAAAAGATTTTTGGCTCAGCAAAAACCTGCCCAAATACTCTATAAACTTTAATAAATTCTTCCTATAGTCCTTCCTTCAGTCATAAAGAAAACCTAAAGAGTCCTTTTGATCAAATCCAAATGAAGAACCCGAAGGAGAGGTAATGATTTCACCACCCTTTTTCAAGTTCCTTTCTTCTTCAACTTCTTCTTTCCTTGTTATTCCCATTCTAAAATAATAACTCCATTATCTTCTATATACTGAGATGTTATTATAAATATGGTACAAGCATATTTAGTATTCTATCCATCCTTTGAATGACATGTCACCATACGTGCGTACGTACAGCTTACCGTCTCCATGTTGTGGTGTAATTGTTATTCAAAAAATTATTATTTGGATGGGTATACTAATGATTTTTAATTCATATAAATAATAAATATAACATGATAATGATTCTTTATATATGATATACCATCCAATTATATATTATTATAATATCAAAATAATGATATTGTCACTCGTGCGTACGTACGGACTACCGTATCCACGAACACGATGAGATTCATTCCCCATCGTATCCATTCAATTATAATTCTCATTTGATGATTAATAATAGTATTTAAGGAATTTATATCATTCTGTATATGAATAAGATACAACCTATCCATAACAAACACTACTTATGTAACAAAAAATATAAAATAAAATGAGTAAGTTAACACTCGAAACGACGATAATACTAAAGTATTATTAACAAAGCATTATTAGAAGATCATATATGATATCATAATTATGTATATGGTTCTTGTATAATTTAATAAAAATGTTTTAACTATTATACAGTAGGTTAACATACCATAGACTAAGGAAAAGTACAAGGTAAGGGTTTATTTCACAATCTCTTCATTATCCGAGGGTGTTTATACATAATTATCTACTGGGACCTCTTTATCATTCACATCCATGTTTCTTAAAAATGTATTTCAAACCATTATTACTATTTTAAAGACTATGGGTTAATGTAATTTATACCATTTTTTACTTTTTATAAGAAGTTTATAAAGGAATCTTTCTGTCGTTTTCCAAATAAGGTTCTTTTTAACCTTTTCGACAGAATTAAGGTAAGAATGTTTTTTTAACTTATACGACGGGTGAGACTATTTTCCTCCATTATAAAATCTTAGAAGCTTCCATTAAAATCTTATAAGAATATTTTCAAAGTAAATGTTTTATTTTATAATTATGTTAATTTTAAATGATTAAAAAAAGAGATATTTCTCTCAAATAGTTTTGATTTCATCTATGTCAACATCCTTTGATGTATTTTAAGCTTATTTGAAGTTTATTTATTATGATACAAAACTTCCATATTGTATTTAAGGTTTTGTGATATTTTTGACTGTGGATGTGTTATTTTTATACCATTCATGGTTTATGGAGAAAGTATTGACATTTTGTATGCTATTTTTAATACGAATTTTTATGTTCTGTTTAAACATGTTCATATGAGGAATGAATTAGACTTAATAAGTGACGGGTGGAGCCCACTATAGCTCCTCGATGAATCGGTAGGTCTCATGAGACAAACTAGTGTCTTGGCATGAGGCCTTGACAGAATATTATTTGTAGTCTTGACACGAGGACTTGGCTACGTGGTTATGATAGTCTGGCATTATGCATTCCATCATTTTGAAAGTGGTTATTGATATTTCATGTGATTATTCGAATAGTAGAATATCCATGTGAATAAGTAAATGGAATTATTTCATTTTATCTTTGCCATATCATGCTGAAGTTGAAGTTTAAAAGGATTTTGTTTTATCTATACATTGCCTTAAATGTTTATTCTTATTTATGAATGTTTCTGCTATATTGTTATCCTTACTGAGCATCTGAGCTCACCCCTTTCAATGTTTTATTTTTCCCAGGATGTGAAGAAGTAATTTATGAATGACCTGTAGGGATAATATGAGGGTATATGAAGAAAATATTTTTTTAGTAGTTTTTCACTTTATGATGTAATGTAAAATTTATGAATGTATCTAGTTATTCCAAGGCTACTAAACTAATCGGTCTTTCGAGACTTGATCTTTCTTGTGATCATGCCAATGTTATGTAATAATGCACTGAATCTGGGAAAATGGGGTCGGGGCGTTACATATAATCAATATAATATGATGTTTTTATTCTATGTTTTTAACCTAAAATTACACACACCACCATCTAATGGGTAACGAACATACTGTTTACGTGTACGGTAAACTACCGCCTCACTAAACGATGATTGTTCATTTCTCTTTTACTTCATATTATGGTGGAAATTATGATGGAAACTATTTTTATATATGTAATTTATTATATTTATTATTTATTTATGATTATTTATTCCTTTTTAAAACCCATATATTTTTTACTTTCAATTTGGTGTAATTACGATAATTTAGTTTGAGGAAGTGTGTATTACCACCCCCTCAAAGTGATGTGATTCATTCACACACTATATAGAATGTATTAAGGATGGGTTTAGTGAACATATACGATGTATATAAAATTATAATTCTAATATAATGTTATTATATACATATATATATATATATGCCATTTTCTTTTTTTCTTTCAACATGACAATAGTAATGGAAACAACATTCATGCTTACATACAGCTTACCATATCAATGAACGGTGTATTTATATCTATAATCCTATATTCTGTATATTTTTATAATACACATACAATAAATATACTATATATTTATATAATTTTCTATATAATGGAATCATTATATAAGTATAAGTACCAACTATATAAAAAGTAAAGACACATGTGATGAACTAAGCGAATATTACCCGAAGTGAAACCTTAACATAGGATCCGTGACAAACAGGTAATATAAGGTCATAATAAAACCATATATGATATTATTTATAACAATATAATTTTTTAAATTATGTATAACAAACCTATATTTATTATATAGGAATATAGTATGAGTACGAAGAGAGTCAAGACACAAGGTATGAGGATTTCATCTCACTTTTTATTTCCGTGAGATACATGATATGTTCTACACTATTTATTTTTGTGTGATGTATATACTTCAAATTATTGTATTATATTTATATTATACTTTTTTTATGGTTATTAACACATTCATTTTATGATATTTCATTCACGGGGGTTAAATTTCAAAAGTTACCAAATCAGTGAAATATTTTTGTCTCAAATTTCCTTCTTTGAGACTCATGTTTTATTATGTACCTAAATTCTATATCAAGGTGTATTTATGAACATTTCTCATGTTATCCCATAAAAATAATTTTTTTCATGATATTTTAATATTCATGTAATTTTATTTTCTTACATGGAGAGTATGATCCCATGTTACCATATGATAAGAGTTTATTGAAGCAATCTCATCACTTTTGGAGATTGTTTATGTTTATGCTTACTTTGATGAATTCCTATGATCTATATCTCAAGAAATTAATGAAATTTATTTTTCTATATTTATTCATTATATATTCATGTAGTGGTACAATTTTCTACTCTTTGGTATATAAGATGGTTAAGAAAGTGTTTTTAAGAAAGCCCAAATTTACCCGCTCTTCTTTCAGAATCTGTTTTCCTTCAAAACCTTGTTTTCTAAAATGGGTTTCCAAGAATATTCTATTAATATCATATGATAATTAAAAAAAAATTTAACCTTGTTTTATTTTACCAAATTTTCAATGGAATATTGTTGTCCTTTTCTGAATGAGGAAATTTTATATGTTTTTTACCATGTAAAAAAGAATGTTCATTTTACCTCATTCAACATGTAAGAATTTATCCGCCACCAATACATTAAATATTTATTTTCATATTTAAAGGTTATTTTTATAATTTTTTTTAAAATAAAATTTCAAGGAAAATGATTATCAAAACATTTTCAAGATTCTTTTATATGTTTTCAAGAAAAGTAGTTTTCCAAACATTTTCAAACTTCTTTTATAAGTTTTCAATGGAAAGGGATTTAAAAATATTTTCAAGAAATATTAATAAATTCTAAAAGTATTTTCAAATAAATGATTTTCAAACAATTATCAATATTTTTTATATGTTTTCAAAGTGTTTTCTAAGAAAAAGGTTTTTAATATGTTTTGAATCTTATTTTATATCTTTTTAAGGAAAAAGGTTTTCAAATGATTTCAAGTAATATTAAAAATTTTTAAAGGTATTTTATATGAAAATTATTAACAAATGGTTTTATATATTAAAAATTATTTTTAAAATATGAAAAGATATTTTCCTCAAGAAAAGGTTTTGAAAGATATTTCAAAATTATTCTCCATATAAGATGACATCTATTGATGTTAATCATTCCATTCTAGGAAATGATCTAAATTTTCCATTCATATCCTTTATGTTAATCAGTTATTATTAATTTAATGGTCTTTATGAAACCCATTTCTCTTATATGGGGTATAATTTTATGAAAATCCATTTCTTTTACATTGTTTATATGATTTTGAAAAAAGTTTCTTTTCCTGGGTTATGCTTTGATGAAATTATTATGAAAACTATATATTTTATAAAGGTTATGATGTGATAAAATGATAATGATACCCATTTAATTTCATGGGTTATTATTTGAGGTTTATAAAAGCCATATTTCTTCATGGGTCATGATCTGATTAATGTTTTGTGGAACATGGATGTATGATTTTATTATGTGCCAGTTGGGACCTATATCTCCATCTAATGAATTGGGTAATGATAAATGTTTTATGATCAGAAAGGGACATGGGAGGAAATCCTAATCCCCAAACAAGAGGTTACATGAGATAACATCCCAAGGCCTAAAATAAGAGGGTATACTAGAGGAAAATGTAAGCCCAAAATAAAATGGTAAATGAGAGGAAATCCAAACATCAAAACAAGAGGGTAAACAAGAAGAAATCCCAAGCCCAAAACAAGAGGGTTAATGGGAGGAAAACCCTAGATCAAAACAAGAGGGTAAATGGGTGGAAATCCGAAGCCTGAAACAAGAAGGGACATGGGAGGACATCACAAGCCCGAAACAAGTGGGTACACAGGAGGACATCCCAATCATGAAACATATACACATGTGATTATCCCAATACTAAAATGCTATAATCGCTTTAGTAGGCCTCCTTAACATAGGGTTTTTATATACTTATCTATTTTCTATAATTTCATGTTTTATTACTATGCTATGTTTTCAAGGATTATGTTCAATATTTCATTATGATCCGTGTCTTATGAACTGCCAATATTTATTATAATCTATGATATGAAAGGAATGATATTGATATTTAATGTTAATGTTCCATACCATTTTTTTCATGTTATTTTTACATATTTTCTTTATTTACCCTTATTGAGAATCTTAGCTCACCCCTTTCATATGTTTCCATTCTACAGGTTGCGAACAATAGTTTTAGGTATAAGTACTAATGGTGTAGACATTTATAAGAAATGTTGAATATCTTTCATCGAGATCAAAGATTTTGTTTCCATATTTCCAAAGACACTAAACTATTATGTTCTTTGGGAATGTATTTTTTCAATGTACTAAATATTCATCTAAAAAGATTTAATATCCATGTATATTAATCATGGATTACTTTAGTAAGTATCAAAGGAATGGTTCAGTAAACCTTTGGAAACTAGGATGATAAGTCATTAGTGATATACCTAGGTATATTTATATGGATATATTTGTGGATGTATCTAAGGACAAGTATAAGGATAAGTTAAAATTTAGGAAAATGTCTTGTAATTTTGGTAAAGGATAGAGTAAGTGGTTTCATAGAAATAAATCCATGTCTAGATATTATAAGTGGATTTGGATCTTAGACAAATTTACCTAGGGGAACGAAATCTGACAAGCTATTATAGGTCTGAATCATGGTAATCTAGTACATGACAATAGGCCTTACGACACACCTCATTCATCACGCTCGAGGGATATGATTTGGGAATTGACAAACTCATCATAAACCATCATGATGGATTTAAATAGAAATTGTCTATGAATAACCTATCATAAAACTATGGTGTAACAAATTAAGGAAGATATCATACTTTAGAAATAGTATATGCGAATATTCATGAATATGTGGTTCCTCATTATTATAACAATTTTTTACTCTATACTTTTGGTTTTAAATAATGGCTGGAACCTGATGGAGCCACGTTAATGGTGATTGCGACAGAAATTGAAACAAATTCCCTCTTGAAGATTTGAATGCTATGAGGGAATAGAATAAAAAACCTTATTTCTATACTCTCAAATATTTATCAAAATTTGAATCTTGTTGAGTTTCAAAATGAGAAAAAGAGGGAGAAATATTCTGTTGAGTCCTTCATGAGGTATTGTTCACTTTTTTTCAGCGGGTTATCTAATCCACTCATTATTGAACATTGGATCAACAACACTAAAAAATATTCTCCGTTATCAATTGTTTGGATAATGAGAAAGTCATTCTAGATGTTTATAGATTAGAAGATGAAGAAAACTAGTGGTCTTCACTAATCAAGAATACACAGATGCAAGATGAAATTAAATCCATGGATTGGGATCAGAACAAGAACATATTCTTCAATAAGTACTTTCCTCATGTTCTTTGTACAAATATGGAAAAATAGTTCCTTAAGTTGAAGAAAAAGGATAATGAATCTATCGGTACCTATGAGACTAATTTCACAAGACATGTGACGTATACTTCACGTATTATCATCCAACATGAAATTAAAGTAGTTAGGTTCTTTACTAGATTAATGAAAATCCTCATAAGAGAATTAGACAAAAGATACTATTGTATTTATGAAGATATTATGTGTTGTGCAATCAAAGATGAAATGAAGGTTGTATTTGTTTATCAATCTCATGGTTTTGATAAGAAAAGGAAGTTGGAGTTAAAAGTAAAATCTAACAACCATAGAGAAAAAAATGATCCTTCCGTTATTCACATATTTTGGGAATAAACATGGAGGGAATTTTATTAAGGGGATTAATAAATATTTCATGTTTGGAAGGGAAGGTCATCAATCGGATGAATGTCAAAATTATGGGAAGAGGTTATAAGATGAAGAAAATAATGACAAATCCACATAGAATGTATGTCCCACACTTTATTGTTTCAATTTCATAGAGTTTAGCCATTGCTCTAATAAGTTCCCCAATATAAGGACTATTTTGAATGATAATATATAAAAACCTCTGAAGAAAAATGACAAAGGGAGAATTTATACAATCATAACGGATGGATAAAACCATAATAATTAATAAGTACTTATACTTTCCTCTTAATTGAGAATGTTATCTTTTATTTTTAAGGAATAATCCACAAGAAAGTCTTGATTTTAATCCTTTGTTGAAATTTCTTGTGATTATATTTCCCAACATGGATTATGGAATAATAAAATATCATTTTATATTATATAATTACAAGGATGTTCCCAATATTTTAATATAAATGTTTTTCATTTAAGATAAGATCCCATTTAAGGAATAAAGGGTGAATTATATTTTGGAAGGGTTACAAGGTTAACCATTTATGGAAATATTATGTTAAATATAAGATGAAGTCAGTAATATTAATGTTTTATCTTTCCATATGAATATTTATACATATTGGATAGCCTAATCAAACTAATTTTTGTTGATGATAAATGATGGGATGCCGTATCATGGGTCTCATGATCTGTTAGTGCTTCATGGATTAAAAAAAGTCACCTTACTTTTTAGAGAAAGAGTTGAAGTGGATCAATTAAATAAAATGGCGATGTTGTCCTGAAATCTTGTACATATATCATTTCATGAAATTTTTATAAATTTAGGAAAATGTATCTTAAATCCAAAAATGTTGTCCTATTACTTTCATTTTTGATGAATGTGATGGTCCCATTGGTCATCGTAGATTTATGGAATTGTGATTATTAAATTTTTCTAACCATTTTCTCTATCACTATCCATTAGAACTTGATGGTAATATTTATCTTCCATTTCAAAGTATTCACCTCCCACTTATGTTATATTCTATGCTAATATTGTTATGAGTTTCTTTAGGTAACCGTTATACTTCCGACTTACCCTTTCTAAGGGAAGTTTTAGTATTCAATTTTATGATGTGGTTTTATATGAAAAGAAAATTTAAGATGAAACCCTTGATAACCCAAATGAATTTTGTGGGAGAAATTAATTTTAAGGGGGGTATAATGTAAAACCCTGAGATTTTGTGAATTTTGTTTTTGAATTAAATTTTTTTATATTTTTC
The DNA here is from genome assembly GCA_963277665.1 of Viscum album. Lineage (NCBI taxonomy): Eukaryota > Viridiplantae > Streptophyta > Magnoliopsida > Santalales > Viscaceae > Viscum > Viscum album. The sequence goes on along the minus strand of OY728119.1, from coordinate 810,084,715 downwards.
ATTTCACATGATACTAAAAATAGTTTTTCACTAACTCAAACATTCATTTCACAAAACACTAGTCTTGGAGTATGTTATACAAAACACCTACTTGGTATACATTACATGGAACAACAAATTTATCACACATTACACGTAATATAGACCTTCCTTGATGGCTTGCGTAACACACAAGACCGAGTATTATCTAACAATAATATATTATTAAAAATATTATTATAATGAGTTATTACCTAAGGGATAAGTTAGTGGTTATTAATATTATTAAAAAAATTACAAAAATATTTTGTTTACTCAAATATATGATGAATTCATAGGTTACCAATTAATTATAAATGTATATGAAAACCGATTGAATATAGTAAAAAAATATTATTATGGTCACAAAGCTATTTTAACATAATAAAATAGATTAATTAAAATTAGTGAGTAATATTAATGTAATACATATGATATATATACAAAAAAATATTTTTGATATTCATCCAATTGATTATATAGACATAAGATAAGAACAAACACAATTTTATCCAAAAACCTATTTTTTTATAAAGGTTGATTTACCATCTTTTAATGGAGAACCCATTTCAAATCCAATTTTGGGAACTTGTATAGATTTAATATGTCTAAATAAAATTAATCATTTTAATAGGAACATAAAAATTAGTTTAGGATCAAATTTTGGTAATTTTCTTGTAAGGTTTTATTTTTTAATGAATAAAGTTAAAAATACTGGATTTTAATTCGAAAGTGTGTTTTCATATATTTTTTATAAGGATAAATTATATTTTTAATTTCATTGATATTATATGTAGATAATAATTTTATAAATTAATAAAATTTATTTCATTGGAAATAATTTAATATTTAAATTGAATATAAAAACATAGCAAACTTTTGGACGTTTTTACGTTAAAAACCCACAGTGTCATCCTGTCAACATGATTAATTTTAAATGATTTTCTACCACTTATGTGATTACAATTTGTCAAAATGGATTCAATATTTGGAATAATTATAATTTATAATGTCTGATAGGGTCAATTTTTATGAACACAAATATTTGTGAAAGTGATTAAAATTAATTATATCCGTTACGAGAAAAATAAGGTTAATAATGTACTAAACCATAAATATAAGACCCAAAACGTCCTACAAACTTGTCTAAAACCCATTTTCTATACAGGATTCACCCATTTACCTTAAATTATTATTATTATTGGTTTTTATGACTTTATTTAGGTAAAAATATTGGTACACCTAACTTTTTAAAAAAAATGCCAAGTGTGTCCTTTCCCTTCCATATAAAAGGGCACCACATCTACCCACTTCCTCAAACCTCTAAAGACCATTGGATCTCCCAAACTCTTATCAAATAAGCTCCCTACTTCCATCCCTTCCTCGTAGAAGTATTACATTAGTCATAAGGAAAATCAAGGAATCCTTTTGGCACAAACCAAAAGGAGTTACCCAATTAAGAAGTAATGTCTTCTTTCAAGATCATTTCCTTTATTTTCTTCTCCACCCCCTAAAATCTATTTATTCCATTATTTAATAAAAAAAACCATACAATAAATATAATATGAATTTTTTATGAAAAGTTTTTGACCTAACTGTATAAAAACCTCCATCTAAGGGGTAAAAAACGTACTATTTATGTGTATGACGAACTGTTGTCTCACTAAACGATGATTTCTAATTTCTCTTTTACCACCTCTTATGGTAAAAATTATGATGGAAAATATATTTATATATTTAATATATAATATTTATTAATTATTTAAGATTATATATTAATTTTACAACAAATATCTTTTTTTACTTTCAATTTTGGGTAATTACGATAATTTCATTTGAGGAAGTGTGGACTACCACCCCCTCAAAGCAATGTGATTTATTCACACACTACATGGAATGTATTAAGGATGGGTTTAGGGAAATTATAGATATATATAAAATTATTATTATATTATAATTATATTATATATATATACCAATATGTCATTTTCATTATTTCTTTCAATATGACAATAAAAACAGAAACACTATTCATGAGTACGTACGACTTATCATCTCTATGAACGGTGTATTCCATTTAATTTTCCTATATTATATAGATTAATATATAAAAAATAATGGATATAATAGATATTTATAAAATTTTATACATTCTATAATCAGGATGTAATTATAAGGACAAAAAATATAACAAATTAAGACACATGTGAAGAACAAAGTGGATATTACCCAAAGTGAAACCTTTACATAGGATCGTTAACAAGTGAGTAATATAAGGTCATAAAAAAACTATATATGGAATTATGTATAAGAATATTATTCTGTGAAATATTTATAACAAAATTATATTTATTATACATGAATCTTGTATGAGTACGAAGAGACTCAAGACATAAGGTAAGGGGATTTCATCTCACTTTTTATTTCCGTGAGATACATGATATATTCGCCACTCTTTATTTTTTCTAATGTAAGTACTAAGAATGAATGTATTATATGTATCTTATAATTATATTTATGGGTATTAACATATCAATTTTATGTTTTTTATTTTATTTTTATGTTTTTTTTATTTTCCTTCTTTGAGACAAATGTTTTGTTATGCACTGAAATTCTCACTCGCAGTGTATATAATTCAATTTCACATGTTATATCACAAACATCCTTATTTTAATGAAATTTTAAGCTTCATTTAATTATTATTTATTTTTTAGAGATTATTATCCCATGTTATATAGTGATAAGAGTTTATTGAAACAATCTCATCCCGTTTTGAGATAATTTATGTTTATGCTTTCTTTGATGAATTCATATGTTTCATATCTTAAGAAATTGATAACTTTGCTTCTAATATGGTTATTCACACTAAATTTATGTAGTGGAAACATTTTCTAATCTTTGGTACATAAGATAGTAAAAAAGTGTTTTAAAGAAAGCCTGCCTTTACCCTTTCTTTGGTCAGAAACCTATATTCCTTCAAAACCATGTTTTCTAAAAAGGGGTTTTAAGAATATTCTACCAATATCCAATGAAAATTAAAATAATGTTTTACCTTTTTTTATTTTACTATTTTTTTCAAAGGAATCATCTGATCAATTTCCGAGTGAGGCAATTTTATATCCTTTTTACTATACAAAAGGAATGTTATTTTTTACCTCATAAGTCATGTACAGATTTATCCTCCATAAATTATTTAAAGATTTATTTTAATGTTTTAAGGTTATTTTTAAAAAAAAATTTAAAATAAATTTTCAAAGAAAATGGTTTTCAAAATTTCCTCAGGCTTCTTTTAAAAGTTTTTAAGAAAAATGGTTTTTAAAATGTTTTCAAACACATTTTATAAGTTTTAGAGAAAAATTTCATTCAAAAAATTTTCAGGAAATATTTATAAGTTTTGAAAGTATTATCAAAGAAATTATTTTCAAAATGTTTTCAAGATTTATTTATAAGTTTTCAATGTTTTTTATAATAACAATGTATTTTAATATTATTGAAGACTATTTTATAAGTTTTCAACAAAAATGGTTTTTAAATGGTTTTAATTATTTTTTATATGTTTTAAAGTTATTTTATGTTAAAATTATTATCAAATAGTTTTATCTATTAAAAATAATTTTTCAAAGAATAAATGATATTTTTTGTAGGAAACATTTTTGGAAAATATCTCAAAATTATTTTCCATCTAAGATGATATTCATTGATGTTACTCATTCTTTTATAGGAAATGATCTAATGGTTCCATTGAAATTATTTATATGAATGGGTTATTCTTAATGTCATGGTCTTTATTAAACCAATTTCTCTTCTATGGTTTATATGTTGATAAAAATACATTTATTTTTCACGGGATATTTGATTTTGAAACCCACATATTTTCATAGTTTTTTCATCGATAAAATGATTATAAAACCTATCTATTTTCCATAGGTTATGATGTGATAAAATGGTAATGACACCCATTTCATTTTGCGGGTTATGATTTGATGTTTATAGATCCTATATTTTTCCACGGGTCATGATATGATGATTGTTTTATAGAACATGAATGTATGTTTTCATTATTTTATGGGTTATACCTATATCTACCTCCAATGAATTGGGTAATGATAAGTGTTTTATGAGATAAAAGGGTACATGAGAGGAAAACCATATCTCAATACAATAGGGTACGCATGAGAACATTTGATGCCCAAAACCAGAGGGTATACCGAAGGAAATAACAAGCCTAAAAAAATAGGGTAAATAAAAGGAAATCCCAATCTTGAAACAAGTGGGTAAAATGGAGTACATCTGAAGTCCAAAAAAATAGGGTAAATGGGAGGAAATCCCAAGCCCAAAACAAGTGAGTAAATGGGAGAACATCCCAAGCCAAAAACAAAAGTCTACATAAGAGGACATCCCAATCCCAAAAAAATAGGGAACACTAGTGGGAATCCCAATCTCAAAGAAGGTACATGGGTAATTAGCCCAATATTAACATGTTACAATGTCCTTGGTTGGACACCTTGACATAGGGTTTTTATATGCTTATATATTTTCCACAATTCCATGTTTTCTTCCTCTGTTATAATTTTTGGGTTTATGTTTTATATTTTTATATGATTCATGTCTTATGAACTTACAATATTTATTTTTATCTATGATATGTGGGGTATGATCTTTAAATGCTATTCTCAAGTTCCAAATAATTTTGTTCGTGTTATGCTTATGAATTTTCTTTATTTACCCTAACTGAGCGTCTGAGCTCACCCATTTCTTATGTTTCCTTTCTCCAGGTTGCGAAGAAAGGTTTTAGGTAGAAGTACTAAAGGTGTATATAATTATGGGAGATTTTTAAGATCTTTCACCAGGATAAGAGATTTTGTTTTCACATTTCCAAAGGCACTAAACTATTACGGTCCTCAGGCATGTATTTTTTCAATGTACTAACAATTCATCCCAAATGATGTAATATCCATGTATGTTAAGCATGGGATTCTATATAAAATCATCTTCCTTCTAATATAATATCCTTTGATGTTACATAATATTTACATGGGATATGATTAATGGGTTCTATCATTATTATTTCTCTACATGGTTTATAATAATTATAATGATTTTTTATTAGACCCATATATTTTCATGTTTTAGGTTATGAAAAATTGGTGAAATATTTATGAAGCCTATTTCTCTTTCATGGGTTATGATGTGATGATATGGTGAACGTTTTATGATTTTTTAGAACATATATCTATGGTTTAAATTTTGTGATGGTCAGTTATATTATAAATCAAGGATGGAAGTAAAACTTTAACCAAGGATGATGGTTATATTATAACAATGGAAATATGATTATATTATAAATTGATATTGGTGGGCCAAAAATTAAATAGTATTCCAATCTATTAGGTAATGATGGAAAACACATGAGATAATTATGTTATAATTGAACCTCATTTTATTTTGACAATTTCATGAATGGACCTAGTTTTAATGTTCATAGGATTAAGCATGGACCTAGTTTTCATGTCTATATGTTTATGAAAGATCTTGATTTCATGTACTTAACATAATTGGTTAAACTATATCTATTTATAAATGTCCAAAATTTTATGAGAGTATGTTTTTCAAGGTTTATATGTTTAGGTTATTCACTCATAGATTACGTTCATTGAATATCATTATTATTATTGTCTTATAATTTACCAATATTTATGAAATGAATCAAATTTATGTCTTATGATATATAGGGTACGATTTTCAATATTATTCTCATATTTTCAAACATTTAAACTTATGTTTTGATGATATTTTCCTTTTTTACCCTTAATGATAATTTGAGATCAATCATTCTTTTGTATCCTTTCCCCAAGTTATGAATAAATATTTTAATTAGGGAACATATAAGAAGAGCACTTTATAGAAATATCATTATTAGGGATGTTTAATATCGTTCAAGAAATAAGAAGGTTATTTGTCAAGTATCCTTTGGAAGAAAAATTTATAGTCCATAGTAAAGTTTTTGAAAAATGAAATGGCCATTCACCTATTAGGATTTAATATTTTTGTATGAAAGGACAGGGTCACTATTGATTGTATTAGTAGAATGGTTTAGATGAAATTTGGAAACTAGGATAAGAAATATATAGTGAGATCCCTAAAGATATGTTTATTGATATTTCTGAGGATATGTTTAAGGATAAGTGAATGTATAGGAATTGTTTTTGTAATTTAGGTGAATGATAGCATGAGTGGTTTCTAATAAAATACATTCTTATCTGGATTCTATAAGTGGATGTGTCTCTTGAATAGTTTTGACTAGGAATAATTTCTCTAAAAATTTCACAATATACTATTACTCAATTGTGACCTTATTATTGATAATGGGACCTGATTGACACTAGGTTTGACACTACTAAGGGATATGTTTTTGAAATAAAAAACCTCTAAGAATCATCATTTAGTTTTTGAATTGATAATGGCATCAAATGACATAGGTTAAAACAATGGTGTCATGGATTGAAAAATGGTGTCATTATTTTTACATACAATATATTATTATCCATAATTATGTGGTTTACCACTATGATAATTATTTATCAGACTATATTTTTTTTATTTGATGGTTTTAAGTTTAAGGAATCATATAAATGATATATGTTAAAGACAATTAACTGATTTTCCTCTTAGGAAACTAAACATTATGGGATTTGGGATGAAAAATGACAGTGTTTTTCATAAAAAAGTCTCAATCTATAAATAGTCATGAAATTAAAAATGAAAGAATAGGGAATAAAATTTATTTGAGTCATTCACAAGGAAACACACACCTTATTTTAGGGGTTCCAAAAATCCACAAGTTTCAATGAAGTAGACCAACACCATTGAAATGATATTTTCCATTCTCCAATGCTTGGAGCATGAAAAATTCATTTTCTCTATCTATTACTCGGAGAGAGAGGAGGAACAATAGTTTAATCTCATTAGAAATGCGAGGATACATAATTAAATTAGATCCATAGAATGAAATGAGTCTAAAATGTTTTTTTCAATAACTAAATGCCTAAAAATTTTCAAAAGCAAATAGATAATGGCTTCCTTATGTAAAATAAGAGGGATCAGGAATTTATTGGTACCTTTGAGGAAAAGTTTACAAGACTTGTGAGGAACACTTTTGGTACTATCATCTAACCAGAATGTATGGTTAATGGATTATTCATTAGATTGAATCAATATCTCTAAAGGGATTTTCCCATAAGGGTATTCATTAGATATTAAGAAATATCTCAATATTCTATCAAGGTGGAATTGGAAATAAGATTTTTCCATTAATCATATGGTTTTGATATGAAATGATAGATGTAATTCAAAGGAAAATCTAAACAACATATAGAAAAGAAGATATTATTTCCCTCATTCAAAATGTGTGGAAGGAAAAATGGATGAAATTTACTTAAGGGGACTGGTAAATGTTGTATTTATGGTAAGAAAACTTATTAAGAAACCAATTTATAAAATTATGTGAAGAAATTTTCTAATGACGTGAATAGTAGAAATCTATAAAAATGCACCAACTACAATCCATTGTTTCAAATGAATGGAGTATATACATTAAGATAACCATTTACTAATCCTAATGGTTAGTGATGATGGAAACATCAACAACCTCCCAAGACAGGAGACAAAGGTAAATATCATTCGATCACTATTTCTAATGAGGGGTGTAATAATAATGTAGTAAAAGGTACACTATCCATCCACTCTAGAACATCCAATATCTTATTTGACTATGGATCTACCAACTCATTTATATATTAATAATTTAGTAAGGGTATCGACATTCCATTTAAATCTATAGATATTTATCTATATGTGAGAAAACCTAATTTTATGATGATCACATCTCAAGTATATGATTTTTAACCTGATAAAGTTTATAGGAATGTCATTTTTGCAATCCTAATTATTATTCCTTCGGTTGAATTTTATGTTATATTTGTAATGGATTATATTTCTCTTCATAATGACTACATCAATTTCAGAGGAAGTGAAGTCACCTTTGATATTCCATACCAACCTATGATAGGGCAATAATGAATATGCAATTCTGATGGAAACCATATCCATTATATAGGTCTTGATTGTATTTTAAAAGGGGGGTTTATCTCAATTGGTTGGGGATAAACTGAACATCAATGATATGACTATATTTTGAAAGTTTTTTGATGAATTTCTTTAATATTTTCACATTATTATACCAAATTATAAAGTTAAAATTAAAATAGAACTTAGAAATGGTGCCACACTTAAATCAATGACTCCCTATAGAATGAACCCAATTATTTTGTATGAATTAATTAAGAAACTATAGGAAAGTATTGAAAATGAATTAATTAACCCATGTGTGTCACCTTGTGTACACCTATTTATTTTTTCAAGAGGAAATATTGATTGGTGAAACTCATTATTGATTATTGGGAGATTAAATAGATCCAAATTATAAGAAATTATCCTCTACATTGTATTGAGGGATTATTTGATAAACTAAATAGAGATAAATATTTTTATATGATTTAAATTTGATCTAAATATCATCATTTGAGGCTTAAGATGGAGGTCATACCTAAGAAAATATTTTATAAAATGTACAGACATTATGAATTTCTGTAATGGACCTCACACTAACATTTAGTTAATGGAAGATGTCATTATCAATATTGTCAATCATGAGGAAAATTCCCATCTTTCTGCAACAAATATTTTTTTTAAGATTAAAGAAGTTGTTTTTGGGATTAATATTGGTATCTATCCTAGGAAGGATGGGTTCACATATTTTTTATTTCATTCATTTTAGAAGAAAATTCATTGTGATGATTGCAGACTAGTAAGTAACCTTATTATGGGTGTCCAATTAACATAGGCCATAAATAATCAATTTGTTGTCCTTATTTAAAAAGAGGATAATGAAAAAGACATTAATATTTTTAGGTATGTGTCCCTTTAAAAATATATTTATAAGAACATTTAAAAAATACTGTCTAACAGGTTTACCATTGTTGCTGGTAGGATTGTCTCTTCATATTAGTTGGGTTTTATAAAAGGCAAAACTATTCAAGATTGGATAGTTACATCCCCTAAATGTGTTAATATTCTTAGAAAATCTACCAGGTGGTGGTAATATTTCACTCAAGATTTATATCATAAAGGACATTGATACATCACGTTTGGGTTTTATTTCCAAGGTTTTATCCATATTTTGGTTCAATGAGGTTTTTATTAAAGGGGAAAAATCCTTAAAAACTCAACACATATCTCAATTCTCCTTAGTGGATCTCCCTAGGGACATTTTACATGATCTAGAGGTGTTAAGATAGGTGATTTTCTATGAGATATCATTTTATCTATTGTTAAATTTTATTTGAGAAGGATTTTTCTATGCCTGACTAATATTAGAAAACTAATATCCATCAGAGCTTCTGTAGGACTGAATGCCCCACTCATTTATTATATGCTGTTGATATTATAATTTTCACTCAAGGTCAAAAAATAAATATCAAGAACATCAAAATTCACATTATCATTATGAAAAGGTCTTAGGGTTGGAGGTTAGTTAGAATAAATGATATTTATACTTTGTAAAAAAAAATCATGTATCTAGAAAAGTTGATATCATTAATGAGTTGGTAATTAGAGAAGTTTTACTTACCTTAGTTTATCATGGTGTCCCTATGTTTTGTATAGAACCACATTTTTCTCATTTCTATCATATTTTGAGCAAGATAAGAAATCAATTGGAATCATAGAAAGTTAAGACACTTTCAATGGTAGAATGGATTAACCTTTTGAAATAGGTTATTATTTCCAAAGTTTTATATTCATTTATGGTTTGAAAATGACATACTTCTCTTATTAAGAGTATCACCATTCCAATTAAGAATTTTTTTTGAGTGAATGAACCATTTTTGAAAAATTGTGATACTATCCAAAAGATATGTTTCCATCCTATTGATTTTGGGGGTCTCGGATTTAAAAATATATGAAAATTCAATAAACCTTTATAGGATAATTTTATGTGGAAGCTCATTAATAGTAAACCAGATGAGATTTCCATTTTGATATAAATATTCTTTAATAGTTTCAATGTTGGTAATCTAAATTATTTGGACTCTTCCATATGGTTAGCCCTTAAAGATTCTTATTCTATCATCTTAGTGAACTATCATTATATATCTAAGTAAAACTCATCTCAGATTCTTTGGTCAAAAAACTAGACAGTGATTACTATCCATAATATCTTAATTTCTCAGAATGCTGCAATTGATACTAATGTGACAATTAAAGAGAATATGGAATTATCATTGGACATGATTCCTAACGAAGTTATAGAAATGGTGATTAGTTATAAATTTATCAATGGTGATGATTTAATGGTATAAGAAGTTGAATCCACTGTTTAGATTTATTACAAATATTTTTACCATGAGGTAATTCAATAGAATATGAGTAGTGTGTCTATGTTTCTGAATAGAAACTAGATTTCACCATCCATATACTCTTTTAATTAGAGGGTTATGTATTCTAAAATTCTCACTTTTGATTTTCATCACTCGGTGGGCATCAAATTGTGTTCTAAATGTATCCTATATAATTAACATATGGAAAACACAGATCATTTATTCCTCAATTGTGCCACTATTACAACCTAATAGAAGTAAGATGCTTATATGTATGAAGTGTTGATTCCTAATTCACCTAAAATTCAGTATCATGTTGCTCCCTATATCATCCTATCTCTATCCAAGAAAATTTTGAAACTATTTTGGTGGCTAGATCAAAAATACAACATTTCTATGGAATGGTCATAACAATAATATTCATGAAAGTATTGTATTATAGATTAAATAGGATCTTACTAAAATTATAAATGTAGTGAAGAATACTAAATCTCTCCAAAATATTTATTTTGATAATTCTATTCATGATTTCTTCATTATTTGGAATATTAGAATTACTGGTAAATTTCATACTCCCTATACAACTTTTGAAGTTACATTGATATATCCACCCATGTGATGGATCAAATATACTAAAAATGGTGTGTCTAGAGGGAATCAAGGAACTTCTAGTTATTTCACATCTTACCAAAATCATAACAGAGATGAAATGTTTTTTATGGTCTATGAAGTTTCATTAATTATTTGGATAAAGGAATTCCATCTATCATCAATGCTATTGAAATGTAAAAACAACAAGGATTGATTAAATTTTGGATTTAATGTGACTCTACTACTATTATGCAAGATATAAAAAATTGTACTATTCATCATTCTTGAAATAGTAATAATAAATGAATGAAATGTATGGATTCTCTCATCCCTGAATTGTATTATAACACATGATTATAAGGAATAAAAATACTTAGCTGATGGGATTTCCAACAAATGAATTACTACCACATATATTTTTCACTCAATGATGTTCATGCTGAGATTTATTCTTTTATTTTAAGATATATTTGTGAACATATTTTTTTTAGACTTATGTATCTTTGTTTTTATTTAATAAAAAAGGACTATCCTTTTAGTAAATTACTCATTATTATTAAAACAAATCATAGGTTTTTGAATAATTTATCATGGTTTTCCAAACCAATCACTATAATAACTTATAATAGTGCCTAATTCTTTTATCTGGATGAATGTGAAGAAAAATTCAATGAATTAATGAATAATCATTTAGTTTACCTATTGTTACACTATCCTATAGTGATGAAATATTTTTAATACATATTCATTCATTGAATAAATAAATGGGATGCATTCTTATGAAAAATGATATGGTGATATGTTATGCCACACGTCAACTAAATGATCAGAAGTAGAATTACCCTACTCATAAATTAGAGTTATATATGGTAATTTTTTCATTAAATACATGGATGTATTTTATTTATGGAGAAAGGTGTGATATATATATATATTTATAATAATAGAATACTTTATTTATTCACATAGAAAGTGTTGAACATACACCAAACAAGATGATTTGAGATGATTAACGATTATTATTTCTCAACACATTACCATATTGAAAAAGAAAACAAGGTGGACGATGCCTTGTATCAAAAGGATTGTGAAATATATTTTATTATGAGTATGATAGATGGTCCAAAATTTCTTTATTTTCAATGGATGTATTAGGATATCATGAAATAAGTTGGAAAATATTTTCTTTCTCAAATAATTGTTCAACCATCTATCCTAGTGAAGATTAAAGAGGAACAAAAGGAAGATATAGAGTTGTAAATGTATGTGAGAAATGTTTCAAAGTTTAAACTTGATTTTGATGGAGTGATATGGTTCTGGAACCATGTATCTGTTCTATCCATACCAAATTTGAAGGATTTGTTATAGGAAGCTCATAGTTGTTTATTTTCTATTCATTATGGAAGTACAAATATGTATAGATATTTAAAAGAGTATTTATGGTGGGATAAAATGAAGAGAGATATTTTAGTGTTTTTATCTTAGTGCATTGTATTTCAATATATATAGGATGAGAAAAAAAATCAAATGGGTTGTTATAACCTTTACCCATACATGAATGGAAGTGAAAAAATATCACAATGTATTTTGTTGATGGGATCCCCAAAATGTCTAAAGGGTATAATGATATATTTCATGAAATTGAATGCATTAAAAATTCAGCACACATAATCACTACTTGAGAATATTTCTCTCTGGATTAGATTTATAGGGTATAGATTAAGGAGGTGGTATGGCTGTATGATATACCACATTCTATTTTATTTGATCAAGATCCGATGATTATCATGATATTTTGGTGAAGTATCTAGCAATCCATTTATACATAATTGTGTTTCGATACTATGTATCATACTTAGATAAATGGTTAGTGTGAAAGATAAATTAAAACCAAAAGGATATATTAATATATTTTTCTATTTATTTTAAATTTTGTTGAGATATACACATTCCTCAATTTGAGTTTCCATAAAAAAATAAATTTCATTGAAGAATTAAGTTGAATCCTTTTGAATACCTATATGGGGGAATTATTGAAATCCTACATTATTGGGTGAAGTTTGAGAATTTAATATATTGGGACATGAGATAGATGATTAAATGTAAGAGAAATTTATATCAATTCAATAGAACATTATGGTATCTCATAGATGATAAAAAAGTTATGATAGAAATCATCTACATGATCATGGGTTTGAAGCTGTTGAGAAGGTATCCACATGAATTTCTACATGAATGAAATTTATGATATTTTGAAATAAAGGAATGTGAAGACATAGGTATATTATCTCTTATTTGATTCTTGATCAAGTAGATATGTCTTCTTATCACTTTATTCTTATACTAAACCTGTCTCAAGTCCACAATGCGTTCCATTTATATATAATGAGGAAGTAAGTACTTGATCCTTCAAATGTACTAAAATTAGAAGTTTTACCTTTCGGTCATTATATTTTTTAAAAAGAAAAACTTTTTTAGAATCTATATTATAGAAAGAATGTTCTATAAAACAAGACTACTCACCTGGTCATGTTTTTATAGTGAAACCACTAACATGAATAAGATATGTGGGAACAATATGATATGATGAGGTAGATGTATCCTCAGTTTTTTTGTATCAGAGTGAAAAAATATCAAGGATAAAATTAATTTCAAGGTGGTATAATATAACACCATGATATTAATGAAATATTTTTCAAATAAATATATTTTTATCAATAACATGCATTACATACGACACCATATCTTTAGATGTACTATTAATATTATTATTTCATCATAACCATTTTAAACTAATAGTTAAATTTTGAGGTATGAATAGGAATAAAAAAATTTAAAAATTATTTATAAATGTTTTATGTGACTAAAATATAGTTATAAATAATTATTTAATTTTTTTAAAGTCATCATATGTTTTGAAAATAATGTTTTCTCACAAAATGATTTTTATTTTTTATTTTAAAAATAAGACAATCAATTTTTAAATCTTAAAAAAATAAATTTTATAATATTGATTATATTTTTGCAATAAACCTACAAAAATTAACATATGGTGATTTTTTTAGATTTATCTGAAAATGTAAGTTATTTTTTGAATAGTGAAAAATACACATTTTATTAAAATATACATTTTTTTTAAATAATTTTAAAAGTTCCATATTATATAAAAATGTTTTAAAATTAAAAATTTCTCAACCATGTTTCTTTTAATCGATTTTATTTAGTTGAAATCCAATTAATTTTGTATTTTGATGTCATAAATTTCTACACTTATGAAAACTTTCACTTTGGAATATAGTTTTTTTGTTGCATCTATGGGTTTTATTTTAAATTAAAAAATTTCAACATAAATGAATGAAAATTGGTAAAATGGATTCCATATTTTAGAGAATAATTATTAATATTATATAATTTGGTCAAATTAATTTTTGATCAAAATTAATATTCAAAAAAGTAATAATTAGTTAGCGAGGTTAAGGTTAAAACAAGTTACTAAGGGGTTAAACTAAAACGATATGGGGTAAAATGACTTAAAAACCTATCAAAAATTTAATTTAAGGATATATTTCAAAGTTATCTCATCTATGGTATTATAAAAAATACATTTTTATTTCTTTTTAATGTTTGAAATGTGGCCACACATTTTCACTTTCAAATATTCTATGTTCCTCCTCTCACACACTTATAAAAGAAACCCCCTCTCCTCTCATATTAAAAAATAAAATTCCATTTTTATATACTAATACCTATCAAAATACATTAATTAATTCCATACCCACGTCTTAGAGTCATTATATTGATTAAGAAAACCTTTTATGAAGGTTGTTGGAAAATTCTTAATGAGGTTGTTCGATGAAGATGGATCATTTTTTAGCGAGCATTTTTGTTTTATTTTTTCTTCCACCTCATTATAATATTATTAATTTATTATGATATAAAACCATCAGTATATCTAATATAATGAGTTTTTATTATGTTTATGTAATAACATATACCAATATCCACTTCCATCAAATGATAAGTGAAACCATCAATCATGTGTACGACGAACTACAACCTCACGAACTTATGTAATTCATTTTCCATAACCACCTATCACTACTAGATATGATAATGGATTTAACATATTCTATGAGATTTATTATATAATTATACTTCTTGAATTATAATATCACATCTAAATTCATACCTTCCAATATTCTTGAAAATAATAACATCACTCGTGTATACGTGTGGAATACCCCCTCTAGAAAGGGATGTGATATGTTTTTCCATTTAATTTGACATATATTGTGATAAGGATTGATTAAATTAATATATATGATATATATGATATAAAAAATATTCTCTATGTTCAATTAATATTTACCTTTTTTTAGTTCAGTTAATCGAGAAAATGGAAATATCATTCATGGTTTTGTATGGCCTACTATCCCAATGAATGGTGTAATTCATTTTCTATATCAGAATTTTATGGATTACAATAAATAATTATTGTAACACCCCAGGTAAATAAGGAATATGACATTTTTATATTTATCCCTATTTGTGAATAAAATTTTAATATTAATTTAAAGGGAACGCTATGCTTGATGGCTTACCCAATACGCAACAACGAGTTCCTTTGAAATCTTACCTTGCACTCTAATAATAAAATAAAATTATTTTAAATGTTAGTTAACACGTAGCCGTTGTATTGGCGGGAATGAATATAAATAACTAAAATATGATTACATATGTTTGTTAAATGTTTTTACATTTATCCAATAAAGGATAAAGGCTTAAAATACGAAAAGACTTCAATTTTAGGCATTTATACCCTAATTTTCACTAAAGGTTCACTTATCGCCTTTTGATGGAGAACCGTCATTAAATATAGTTTTTATCACTCTTATACATTATATTGTACCAAATATAAGTCTTTTTTAGAATCGAGACATCAAAATTTACTTTGTGTAAATTTTTTGTATTTTTCGGAAAAAGTTCAATTCTTAATGAATAGTGAAAAATGTTGTATTTTAATTCAAAACCTATTTTTAATCTAATTTAATTATATGATTAGATTATCTTTTTCATTTGTTTTAAAGTGAAATTAGAAAATATTTTTACCATTAAATCAAATAGTGGAAGTTGGAATTAATTTCACTTTGAAATCGGACATAAACTAGTGTCAATCTTTTGATACTTATTGTTTCATAAAAACACGCTATTTGTCATGACAACGGGAATTAATTATTAAATTAATTAATGTGACTTATATGATTTTAATTTTGTAAAATAGATATCATTTTTGAATTCAGAATATCAAATATAGCTTAGGGTTATGTTTTGGTATTTTTCTGAAAAACTTCAATTTTTGATGAATAGTGAAACCACTAAGTGGTAGTTAAAGAAACCGATTTTTCGTTTAAATGAAACTTTGTCACTTCTGTGATTTGATTTTTAAAAATCTGACATATATGGTTGTCATTAAGAAGTAAAATGTGGTTCAATGAGATTAAAATAATTTTTTGGTTAATAGTAACTTTTAAGTTCTTAATCGAGATTAGAGGTAATTAGTGTAGTTTAAGGTAAAAATAATGTTTTAATAAAATGAGATGAGCTTTACACACATACTACCCTCATTAGATGTGTCATGGCCGACCAAGACAATCCATGTGTCAACTTGGGGACCCCATGGAGCCACTTTGGTTGGAAAAGGACATAAATACCTTTTTATTTAATGTTAAAGTAAAAATGACACAAACATGAGATGTTTTACCAAAACAATTTTTACATGGGGTTATACAAGTCATATTTTTGACTATAAATAGTCATTGGAAAGATACAACGATTGCCTACATCATAGTATTTTTTTTATAATTTTTAGACATTAAATAAGTTAAATTATTTATGACATCATGATGACGCAACGATGACCTCATTATTTAACGATTTAAATAAAATGGAAAGATAATGTAAAATCTAAGACCTACACATGTCCAAAACCTATTTTATGGGTGGATTTAGAACCCTTATCACCTTATCCTCGAAACAAATCAATTTGGGACCATTAAAATCCGAAACTCATTTGAAAATAAAGTTACATTTTATACCTTTCCAAGAGTGCCCCTCCTCTCCTCTTATAAAAGGCCCCCACCTCTACCTCCTTACCCACACTTCATAAGCCTTTGTCTCGGCCAACCCCTGCCCATTTTGTCTCTACAAATCCCTATATTACTCTTTGAAGCCTCACTTTGGGCATAATTCTTCCCAAGGAAGCCTTTGAGCTCAAATCTAAGAGAGTTACCCGATTTTAAGGTAACGTCTTCACTTGAGTCCTTTTGTTTTATTTTGCTTCTCCAACCCCATAAAATCTTTTTATTAATTTATTTTGTAACAAATCCAGTATATTAAATATACTAGGATGTTTTTATAAGATGTATTCGAGCTACACTTACACACACCTACATCTAATGGTTAAAGAACATACTGTTTCCGTGGATGGCGAATTTCTGCCTTCCGAAATGATGATTGTTCAACATTTTTTTAACACCTTCAAAGGTGGCCATTAAGATGTAAATATATTTATATATGATATATAATATGTTTATGTTTTCCTTAATCTTCTGTATTTTTCATTTATGGCATACCTTTATGGTTTCCATTATGGGTAAACGCGATATCTTCATTTAAGGAAGTGCGGACTACTGCCCCCTCAAAGTGATGTGATTCGTTAATGCCATATGTGGGATGTATAAAGGATGGATTTAAAGTTATTATATATGATTTTATACTGGAATTATAATATACCTTTATATCATTATTATTTTCTTTCCATTAAAGTATGAGATAGAAATGAAAGTAGCGTTCATGTGTACGTACGACTTACCGTCTCCATGAATGGTGCATTTCATTTCTTATCCCCAAATGTAATGTATTATTATGAGTACATATATATAATGGATATATATGATGTATGTTACATCTAAATGATTAATATAATTCTGTAATTAAAATATACATACCTCTCATATAGTTTTAATTCCATTAATATGACATAGAAATGAAAGTAGCGTTCATGCGTACGTACGACTTACCGTCTCCATGAACGGTGCATTTCATTTCTTTCCTCTAAATGATTATGTGATATTATAAATACATGTATATTCTGGATATATATGATATCCAAATCAGTAATGTCATTCTGGATATAAAGAACCTTTGACCACACGAAAAATATGTAATTGTAAGAAGTCCACTTTCGACTTAAGAACCAAATATCGACAAAACAAACATTATTAACTTAATGATTACATAATGTTTATAACATGGAAATAAGTGATATAAAAGGAATAATAAGCTTGAAAAATTTTCTTAATCAAGTAGAAATTAACTCATGTTTATTATTCAGGATATTAATGAACGGTCGAGTCAAGTCGGACCCGAGGTAAGGGATCCTACTCCTCTCTTTCTTTTTAAGTACACCCTTTTATGTCATTCCGTTTAAGATCATCTTTATTATGATTGGGATGTTATTTTATATTACTCCTACTGTAATTTTTATGTTAATATGGTGAGATACCCTATTTCCTCTCATCAATCCATTTTGGATGTTTTGAGTGGTGCCGTTTGGTTGCCAAATTTTCGTAAGAGATCCAACCTCTCTCTTTCTTTTTAAGTACTCTCCTTTATGTCACTTCTTTTAAGATCCTCTTTGTTATTTTTGGGGATGTTATTTTATATTCATCATACTTTAATTTTTATGTTCATATTATGGGAGACCCTATTTGATCTCATAAATCCATTTTTCAAAGTTTTAAGTGGCGCCGTTAGGCTGCCGAGTTTTCGTAAGGGATTTTTCATCTCACTTTTATTACCGTGACATTTATGCTACGTTTGCCACTATTTCCTTTGAGTGGTGTATGTACTGCCCATTATTATATGCTTTGTATATTATAATTTCATTTATGGGTATTTACATCTTCATTGTATGACCCTTCTTCCATGGGGTGTACTTTTCGAAAGTTACCCATCTCGGTAAGGGGACCTTTGAACCTCATTTTTTTAAAAGACTTCTTTTGTTATGTCTTTTAATTAACATTATATTATGTTGGGATATGTTCTTCTATATCTTTATTTATGTAAATTTTATGTCCAAGTGATGATATCCCCTTTATCTCTCTCATCAACCCTTTTTGTAAAATTTTATGTGACGCCGATAGGCTGTCGAGTTTTACCAAGGGAACTTCTTAACCCAATTTCGATTTCCTTGGGTTCAACATGTAGTTATTGAATATGTCATCCTTTGAATATGTGTGAATAACCTTTTATTGTTTTACACTTAATATACATTTATATTGGGTGTATTTATATTTTTCACACATAATTATGAGATTGATTTATCCTTAATTTAAGGATACCTTCTTTATAATGGATTTCATCTCATTTTACATTTCTTTTGAGACTTCATTGTTGTTATGCACCAATTCACTCTTATATGGTGTGTATACTATCCTTTGACATATTATATCATGAATCCCTTTATTCTCATGATATTATAAAGTTCAGATTGAATGTTATTCCGCTATTATTTGTATTCACGAGTCTCTCATTTTGTTAAAAACTATTTAACAAAAATATCATTTTAAATGTTTTAAAGATTTATTATTCTAAATCTTTATCTTTAATGTCCATGTTTTCAAAATGGTTTTCAGTATTTATTTATATGGACATTAATGTTTTTAAATTATAATTCCATTAAAAGCTTCAAAGTGGTATGGGACACTTTGATTCAAAAATCTCTTTTAAATAGTTTTTGGAAATGGATTGATTAATTCAATATCTGGGAATTACTTATTGTGATTTCAAATGAAATGTTGTTATTGAAATGTTTATATTTTCAATATTTTATGTGTAATGATGGTACTTGGACATTTTACGGGTGGTTACGTGATAAACCATATGACGGGTGGTGCCGTGAATACCAGGACGGGTGATTACGTTATAACCTCCAATGCATTGAGTATGGAAGTCAGCCGTATAGCTATTCCATTAAGTATGTGTAGAAGTCAGCCGTATGGCTATTCCATTATGTATGTGTGGAAGTCGACCATATGGTTATTCCACTTAAGTATGTTTATGTCCCAAGTTACCTTTATATGTTATGTGATATTTATATGGGTGTTATGGTAATCTTTTGGTTACAGAAGGGTTAGTAATGAACTTTTATTCAGTGAAGAGTTTTTACTACTTCGAAAAGGTGAAAAGTATTACTTTGATAAAGTATACATGGTTTACTTGTTGTTTTGAAAAACTAACAGTTTTCATTCTTTGTGTATCCCTTACTGAGCTTTTTATGCTCACCCCAAGTTTCATTGAAATGTTTTTCAAAGGACTTAATGTGAAATAGGGTCAAGGATGGGATCAAGGGAAAGTCATGCTATATAAAACATGGAACTAGACATGTATCTTTTTAAGAGTTTCTTTATTATTCTATGGAAACTCAGTAAAAGTGTCTACTTTGTAATCTTTTGAGATGTAACAGTTATGTCCTAATTCTCTAAAACTCTAAACCTGAAAAGATCCTCAATGTGAATTATTCATTTAATTCAATATTAGGTAAGGTTTAAGGCCGGGGACTTATAGTTGGTATCAAAGGTCGGTTTATATAACTTTAGAGGTTAGGGTATTCTCTAAGCATAAGTGACATTACCATAATGGTTAGGATTTCAGAAAGAGTCCTAGTTTTAGATAAAGTGAATGAGTAAGTATATATTAGTGTTTATCTTCCTCATTAGTACATGATGGTTTTGTTGATATACTCACACTGACATTTCTGTTTTTAGTGAATGGATGGATCTAGCAGGCACCAAAGAGACAACAGGTTTGAAGGAAACTGTGGTGGTTCTCTGATTAAGATACTAGATAAAATGGGGGATTCAATGAGGAAACTCGTGGTTGTTCTAAACAAACTATCAAGGAGTCATGATCAACCACTTGAACCTTGGTATGTTCTGTAATGCATAATGTACGAGATGACCAATCGATGTGGAATTTCAGGTAATAATTATAAAGGTAACCATTAGAGTTTATATGATCCTTACTTTTCAGGTAATTATGGGTTATTATATGATATGCTGGAAAATGAAAGGCATGAGATAAACTTGAGGTTAAAATATGTTATGATCATTTTTTGAAGATTTTATCTCGTTTTGGGGAATGTTTTAAAATTTTATAGTTTTGGAAAATGGACAACACGAAGACCGTGTGACAACCCGTCGCGTCGGACAAAGCTGCGAGAATCGAACCCACAACCAAAGTGCGACTGGTATTTATCGCCTACCACTAGACTACGTGAAGTCCCTGGTTAGTTTGACTAATTCTTTTTAGTTAGATTATTTTATGAATTAAGAGTAAGTTAATTTTGGGTTATCTATGGATATTTATTAACCTATCATGGAGGATATGTGATTAGGTTAATTACTTTTCAATAAGAGACATTAAGAGAAACTGATGTTGTTTGGAGATAAATGTTACGATTTAACTTGGAAGACCATGTGACTAAATCCTTCAAATATTTGGGTTTCAATCTTAGTTTGGTTGACTTTGATTAATTTTATGGACAAATTGATTATCAAATGGTCCTCGTTGAACTTTGGGTTTTGTTGGACAAATTTTGGAGATTAAGAATATATTTTCTTTTTATAAAGGGTTATCCTTTTCTGGATTATCTGATCTTGTACTAACCTTTTTGGTTTTGGTTTTGGTTAAAGTATAAAGACATGGGAAGTATATAGTTCTCTTTTGTGGATTAGGTGATTCTCTAGAAGTTGATTATAGTACTCTTAATGTGAACAAGCCTTCCTAAATACTCGTCTTTTGGAGAAAATATGAGTTTGTGTAAGGAATCTAATAAAAGTTGAAAGTCAAAATGATAAGTGATTATGTTTCCTTATGAATAAATTCCTCAATAAAAAGTAACTTAAGACAAAAATGTTGTCTATTAACTTTTCCTACTGGGGAATCGAATAACGTTTAACCCATCATAAGTTTGTGATTTTCTTATGGTTAACATTCTCCTAGACATGTTTACTATCACTCTCCATCAGAACATGACCCTATGTTTTCTCCTCCATGTACATGTTTTCCTACATGGAATCCTAGTATGGGTTTACTTGGGTGACCTCTGTACTCATATTTCTTTCTTTTTAAGTGATTTTTTTACCGACTCTTATTCTGATGTGGGACTTTCAATGAAGTTTCCGAGGCTAATTTTAAAATTACGAGGATGCAATTACCAAAAGGGGGGAAGGATGTAACACCCCAGGTAAATAAGGAATATGAAATTTATATATTTATCCTTATTTGTGAATAAAATTTTAATATTAATTTAAAGGGAACGCTATGCTTGATGGCTTACCCAATACGTAACAACGAGTTCCTTTTAAATCTTACGTTGCACTCTAATAATAAAATAAAATTATTTTAAATGTTAGTTAACACGTAGCCGTTGTATTGAAGGTAATGAATATAAATAACTAAAATATGATTACATATGTTTGTTAAATGTTTTTACATTTATCCAATAAAGGATAAAGGCTTAAAATACGAAAAGACTTCAATTTTAGGCATTTATACCCTAATTTTCACTAAAGGTTCACTTATCGCCTTTTGATGGAGAACCGTCATTAAATATAGTTTTGATCACTATTATACATTCTATTGGACCAAATATAACTCTTTTTCAGAATCGGGACATCAAAATTTACTTTGTGTAAATTTTTGGTATTTTTCCGAAAAAGTTCAATTTTTAATGAATAGTGAAAAATGTTGTATTTTAATTAAAAACATCTTTTTAATATAATTTATTTATATGATTAAATTATCTTTTGAATTGGTTTTAAAGTGAAATTATAAAATATTTTTACCATTAAATCCAATAGTGGACGTTGGAATTAATTTCACTTTGAAATCAGACTTAAACTAGTGTCAATCTTTTGACACTTATTGTTTCATAAAAACACGCTATTTGTCATGACAGCGGGAATTAATTATTAAATTAATTAATGTGACTTATATGATTTGAATTTTTTAAAATATACATATTTTTTGAATTCAGAATATCAAATATAGTTTAGGGTGAAGTTTTGGTATTTTTCTGAAAAACTTCAATTTTTGATGAATAGTGAAACCACTAAGTGGTAGTTAAAGAAACTGATTTTTCGTTTAAATGAAACTTTGTCACTTATGTGATTTGATTTTCAAAAATCTGACATAAATGGTTGTCATTAAGAAGTAAAATGTGTTTCAATGAGATTAAAATAATTTTTTGGTGAATAGTAACTTTTAAGTTCTTAATTGCGATTAGAGGTAATTAGTGTAGTTTAAGGTAAAAATAATGTTTTAATAAAATGCGATGATCTTGAAACATGTCCTACCCTTATTGGATGTGTCATGGACGACCAAGAAAATCCATGGGTCAACTTTGGGACCCCATGGAGTCACATTGGTTGGAAAATGACATAAATACCTTTTTATTTAATGTTAAAGTAAAAATAACACAAACATGAGATGTTTTACTAAAACAATTTTTACATGGGGTTATACAAGTCATATTTTTGACTATAAATAATAATTGGAAATCTAAAAAGATTTCATACATCATAGTATTTTTTTATAATTTTTTGACATTAAATAAATTAAATTATTTATGACATCATGATGATGCAGCGATGACCTCATTATTTAACAATTTAAATAAAATGGAAAGATAATGTAAAATATAAGACTTAAACATGTCCAAAACCTATTGGATGAGTGGATTTAGAACCCTTATCACCTTATCCTCGAAACACATCAATGTGAGACCATTAAAATCCGAAACTCATTTGAAAATAAAGTTACAGTTTATACCTTTCCAAGAGTGCCCCTCCTCTCCTCTTATAAAAGGCCCCCACCTCTACCTCATTACCCACACTTCATAAGCCTTTGGCTCGGCCAAAACCTACACATTTTGTCTCTACACATCCCTATCTTACTCATTGAAGCCTCACATTGGGCAGAAGTCTTCCCAATGAAGCCTTTGAGCTCAAATCTAAGAGAGTTACCCGATTTTAAGGTAACATATTTACTTGAGTCCTTTTGTTTTATTTTGCTTCTCCAACCCCCTAAACTCTTTTTATTAATTTATTTTGTAAAAAATCCAGTATATTAAATATAATAGGATGTTTTTATAAGATGTATTCGAGCTACACTTACACACACCTACATCTAATGGTTAAAGAACATACTGTTTCCGTGGATGGCGAATTTCTGCCTCCCGAAACGATGATTGTTCAACATTATTTTAACACCTTCAAAGGTGGCCATTAATATGTCACTATATTTATATATGATATATAATATGTTTATTTTTTACTTAATCTTCTGTATTTTTCATTTATGGCATACTTTTATGGTTTCCATTATGGGTAAACGCGATATCTCATCTAAGGAAGTGCGGACTACCGCCCCCTCAAAGTGATGTGATTCGTTAATGCCATATGTAGGACGTATAAAGGATGTATTTAAAGTTATTATATATGATTTTATAATGGAATTATAATATACCTTTATATCATTATTATTTTCTTTACATTAAAGTATGAGATAGAAATGAAAGTAGCGTTCATGCGTACGTACGGCTTACCGTCTCCATGAACGGTGCATTTCATTTCTTATCCCCAAATGTAATGTATTATTATGAGTACATATATATAATGGATATATATGATGTATGTTACATCTAAATGATTAATATAATTCTGTAATTAAAATATACATACCTCTCATATAGTTTTAATTCCATTAATATGACATAGAAATGAAAGTAGCGTAATGCGTACGTACGGCTTACCGTCTCCATGAACGGTGCATTTCATTTCATTCCTCTAAATGATTATGTGATATTATAAATACATGTATATTCTGGATATATATGATATCCAAATCAGGAATGTAATTCTGGATATAAAGAACCTTTGACCACATGAACAACATGTAATTGTAAGAAGTCCACTTTCGACTTAAGAACCAAATATCGACAAAACAAACATTATTAACTTAATGATTACATAATGTTTATAACATGGAAATAAGTGATATAAAAGGAATAATAAGCTTGAAAAAGGTTCTTAATCAATTATAAATTAACTCAAGTTTATTATTCAGGAGATTAAAGAATGATCGAGTCAAGTCGGACCCGAGGTAAGGGATCCTACTCCTCTCTTTCTTTTTAAGTACACACTTTTATGTCATTCCGTTTAAGATAATATTTATTATGATTGGGATGTTATTTTATATTACTCCTACTTTAATTTTTTATGTTCATATGGTGAGAGACCCTATTTTCTCTCATCAATCCATTTTGGAAGTTTTGAGTGGCGCTGTTAGGCTGCCGAATTTTCGTAAGAGATCCAACCTCTCTCTTTCTTTTTAAGTACTCTCCTTTATGTCACTTCTTTTAAGCTACTCTTTGTTATGTTTGGGGATGTTCTTTTATATTCCTCATAATTTAAGTTTTATGTTCATATTATGGGATACCCTATTTGATCTCATAAATCCATTTTTGGAAGTTTTACATGGCGCCGTTAGGCTGCCGAGTTTTCGTAAGGGATTTTTCATCTCACTTTTATTCCCGTGACATTTATGCTACGTTTGCCACTATTTCCTTTGAGTGGTGTATGTACTTCTCATTGTTATATACTTTGTGTAGTATAATTTCATTTATGTGTATTTACATCTTCATTGTATGACCCTTATTCCATGGGGTGTACTTTTCGAAAGTTACCCAACTCGGTAAGGGGACCTTTCAACCTCCTTTTTTTAAAAGACTTCTTTTGTTATGTCTTTTAATTCACATTATATTATGTTGGGATATGTTATTATATATCTTTATTTATGTAAATTTTATGTCCAAGTGATGATATCCCCTTTATCTCTCTCATCAACCCTTTTTGTAAAATTTTATGTGACGCCGATAGGCTGTCGAGTTTTACCAAGGGAACTTCTTAACCCAATTTCAATTTCTTTGGGTTCAACATGTAGTTATTGAATATGTCATCCTTTGAATATGTGTGAATAACCTTTTATTGTTTTACACTTAATATCCACTTATATTGGGTTTATTTATATTTGTCACACATAATTATGAGATTGATTAATCCTTAATTTAAGGATACCTTCTTTATAATGGATTTCATCTCATTTTACATTTCTTTTGAGACTTCATTGTTGTTATGAACCAATTCACTCTTATATGGTGTGTATACTGTCCTTTGAAATATTATATCATGAATCCCTTTATTCTCATGATATTATAAAGTTTGGATTAAATGTTATTCCGCTATTATTTGTATTCAAGAGTCTCTCATTTTGTTAAAAACTATTTAACAAAAATATCGTTTTAAATGTTTTAAAGATTTATTATTCTAAATATTTTTATTTAATGTCCATGTTTTCAAAATGGTTTTTAGTATTTATTTATATGGAA
This sequence comes from Viscum album, assembly GCA_963277665.1. Lineage (NCBI taxonomy): Eukaryota > Viridiplantae > Streptophyta > Magnoliopsida > Santalales > Viscaceae > Viscum > Viscum album. Next base: position 810,058,159 of record OY728119.1, on the reverse strand, counting down.
ATTAATGTTTTAAAATTATAATTCCATTAAAAGCTTCAAAGTGGTATGGGACACTTTGATTCAAAAATCTCTTTTAAATAGTTTTTGGAAATGGATTGATTAATTCAATATCTGGGAATTACTTATTGTGATTGCAAATGAAATTTTGTTATTGAAATGTTTATATTTTCAATATTTTATGTGTAATGATGGTACTTGTACATTTTATGGGTGGTTACGTGATAAACCATATGACGGGTGGTGCCGTGAATACCAGGACGGGTGGTTACGTTATAACCTCCAATGCATTGGGTATAGAAGTCGGCCGTATGACTATTCCATTAAGTATGTGTGGAAGTCGGCCATATGGATATTCCATTAAGTATGTTTGGAAGTCGACCGTATGGTTATTCCACTTAAGTATGTTTATGTCCCAAGTTATCTTTATATGTTATGTGATCTTTATATGGGTGTTATGGTAATCTTTTGGTTATAGAAGCGTAAGTAATGAACTTTTATTCAGTGAAGAGTTTTTACTACTTCGAAAAGGTGAAAAGTATTATTTTGATAAAGTATACATGGTTTACTTGTTGTTTTGAAAAACTAACAGTTTTCATTCTTTGTGTATCCCTTACTGAGCTTTTTATGCTCACCCCAAGTTTTTTTGAAATGTTTTTCACAGGACTTAATGTGGAATAGGGTCAAGGATGGGATCAAGGGAAAGTAATGCTATATAAAACATGGAACTAGACATGTTTCTTTTTAAGAGTTTTTTTATTATTCTACGGAAACTCAGTAGAAGTGTCTACTTTGTAATCTTTTGAGATGTAACAGTTTTGTCCTAATTCTCTAAAACTCTAAACCTGAAAAGATCCTCAATGTGAATTATTCATTTAATTCAATATTAAGTAAGGTTTAAGGCCGGGGCCTTATAATTATATAATCAATATAAATAATATAAATTTATTGGATAAAATTATGTATGTTATTGAGCCATGATCAATGTAAAATAACAGAAAATACAGAACCAAAAAACATGTGAAACATGAAGCTAATATTACCAAAAACAAGATTATAACAAAGAATTGTTAACAAATGAGTAATAAAAGGTAATAAGTAAACAATATATGGATATATATATTTATGTTTTTATAATAGATTTATAACATATCTATATATATTATATAGTATATTTAAATGTTTATGAAGAAATTCAAGACTTGAGGTAACAGATCTTCATGTCACTTTAATTTCCATGGGACACATGTCATATTCACAACGTATTTCCTTTTTGTGGGGTATATACTACCAATGAATGTCTATTATAACCCATATCATGAAAATTATGGGATATTCATATCTATAAAATGTTAATAATTTCCTGGGAATTTCGATTAAATAGTTGTAAATGTGGTAAGGCTTTGATGATATAATCTCATTGTTTAAGGGGATTGTTTATGATTATTACTCTAAAGATAAAATCATATGATATATCTCTCATAAGACTCATGAAAATTATTATAATATATTTATTTATATTGAATAAAAAATTTCAATATCTTTTTATCTATTTATTAATTAAAGAGACAAAATAATGTTTTATGAATAATTAAATTTATCTCCCTCTTTGATCAAAAATCCATTTTCATCTCGATCCTTATCACCTAAAAATATTTTAATGAAAGTTTAAACTATTATAGAATGGTTTTGAGTGGATTTTTTACCCATGGTTTACCTTTTACATAAAATATTAATGGGAATCTTCTTTTTGTTTTCCAAACATGGATCTTTTGACTTTTTAGAAAAAAATTAATGGAATATATGTTTTAACATGTATTTCATGAACAATATTTTCCACCATAATGACCAATCCATGAAATAAATATTTCACTACATTTTTATAAGGATATTTTTGAAGAAAATCTATAATGGTTGATTTTTTTATATTTTAATGTAGTGTTTTCAAAATGGAATGGATATTATCCTCTATAAATGTTCCATGTGATCTATCGAAATTATTTCCATCTAAGATGACATCATTTTATGTTACTTATTATTTACTAGTGATATTATCCATGGGTACCATACATATTTTTTATTAGGATTTTTTAGGATGATGATAATGAAATGTTAATGAAACCTATTTAGTTTTCATCAGTTAGGCTATGATGAATTGATGATGTGTTTATGAAAATTGTTTCCCTATCATAGGTTACAATTAAATGATATGATGAATTTTTCATGATCATATGGACCACATATTTATGGTTTTAATTATGTGATGGTTAGTTCCATTATAAATCATGTAAAATGGTTTTGTTATAACTGATGATAGTGGTTATGTTATAACCAAGGATGAGTGATTACGTTATAAATTGAGATGGGTGGGTCCCAAATTATATATCATTCCAATGCATAGGGTGATGATGAAAAACTCACGAGTTAAATATGTTACACGTAATACTGATTTCATGTTCAAAATTTCATGTATGGATGTAATTTTCATGTCCCTAATATTAACCATGGACATGGATTTCATGACCATAAGTTTTAACCAAGACCTTATTTCATTTCCTTAACGTGATTAGTGAACTTTTCACTAGTTATACACATTGAAAATGTTATGAGATTATTTTTTTGACTCATTCCATTATTTATGATATGTTCTAATTAATTATGCTCATTGATATGATTTGTGATTCATGTCTCATGAACACGTATTATTTAGGTCACGAATCATATTTATGATCTATGATATATATGGTATCATTTTCAAATGTTATTATCACATTACCATGTATTAATTCTCCTATTATATTTATGTCAACCTTGTTTACCAATATTGAACTTATAAGATCACCCTTTCCTATAGTTCCTTTCACCAAAATATGAAGAATGGTTTTAAGTAGGGTATCCATAAGTAGAGTATTATGTGGGAAGATCTATATGGTATATGTTTGTAATCATTTAAGAAATAAGATGGTTGTGTGTCTCGTATCAAAAAACACTAATCCTTTAAATTTATCAGGTGTGATTTTTTGAAATAGTATTGATATTCAACTATTATGATGTAATATTTATCTATGAAAATACTTGGTCACTATATTATACCTCTGTAAAAAACAAAATTCATATATATAATACCATAAATGGTTTAGATATAACATATTATCAAATATTTATTAAAAATTGTTAATTAAAGCGTCTCTTTAGGCTAATAACTATTTTTTTTCATTTATGTTTCAATTCATCAATTATGGTCCATGAATCCTGATCATGGTTACATCATATTTAGAATATGATTCATGATATTAATATAATATATAAAAATATATATTCATTATTGAATTATTTATAACTATCCATAGATAGTTATGAAATAAAAATCAATAACACCATTAATAGAGATGATAATCCGTACGTACATAAAACTTTGATTTAATTTTTTTTATAAAAAGAATGAAAGAATGATATAAAATATTTTATCATTACAGGTAAATAATTATATCATGATTATCATATATATATTTATTAAATATATTATTATTTAAATCAATGTGAAGTGGTCATGTAAAATGAATTATATTACAACATGGACTGGATAGTCCATATGTACACATGACTAATATTTTCATTTTCTAATTGCTGGAATAGAGGTGAAAATGGTTTTTACATAATAAGAACAAAATACATGTTTTTTATGATACTAAATTTTTAATTTTATTATGTATAAAATAGGTTTTTTATGGTAGATTAAGAAATAAAATTTAAGGAGCTTTATTAAGAATTAGTCCACTTTTTTAAGAGACCATTATTGGATGATATCTTAATAATTGAGAGATTTATCTTAGGAGAAGATCAGAGAATCTATGATGAAGGTATATAATCTAGAAAGGTTTTGGGTAGGGGATTATTTTATAGAAAAGTTTAAATATTTGTGAATTGTGTAGGGTAAGAGGTTTCATTTTATAAGTGATGGGGTTGAAAAATAGATTTAAATAATATTAGGACCATTTCATTCGATATAGGGTTTAAATGAAAACAAATTATACGATAGGATAATATATGGTTAAAATATCCTCAATAAATATGAATTATACATTTTTATGTGTTATTTTAACCCTTATCTCTTGTTTTAACACCCAATAAAATAGTTTTTACCTTTATGTATCATTTTTACCCTCATCTCTCAGTTTAACACCCAATAAACCAGTTTTTACCTTAAATGTAGTAACAAATTCATTCTATGTTTACAATTCATTTGTAAAAAATATGTCGAATCATTAAATATTTCAAACATGATCATTCCAAATATTGAACAAATTTTTTCAAATTCAATTTTAAAATTTGTAAAGTATTAATTTTAAAATATGTTTCCAAAATGAAATAAAAACCCGTTTATTGAAAAATATATTTTTAATCATAAAAATAAATTTATTTTTCTTCCTATCTAGACAAAAACTAAAAAAAATGTTAAAATATTTTATTGAGTATACAATCAATACATTTTATTTAAATAATTAATAATTAATAATTTTTATTTATTTATTATGATATTAATATATTGCATAAAAAACTGGTTTTCTGATAATTAACTAGTTTTACCATTAAATGATTTTGCCTTCATTAAAAGATTTTAGGTTACTAAAGTATGGATGATTATCCAAACATTACCAATAAATTTTATTAAAATAATATTTTAGTATTGATCAATATATTATTTCATTTAAAAATTTCCCACACCTTGAAAAATACATTTCATATGAAACATCACTATTTTAATCATGAAATTAATTCATTAAAAATTTAATGATTTCTTAGGAATTAATCAATACATTTCTATTTCATAAAACTTATTAATATATATTTCATAATGTTGTTAATAATATTCACACATCTCAATCCAAATTCTTAGTTATAAAGGTATACTATATCACAACACTATTTAGAATCAGTGTTTCATGTAAATAAATCTATCAAATATAACATATTTATTTCAATGGAAATGAAATATAAAATTATAGGATGTTAAACAAAAAAAATCATTAAACTGACTACATGGAATGAGGTTGTAAAATCAAGGAACCATAAAAATTTAGAAACCACATAAAACATGACATAATAAGCATAATTCAAGGATTTCCTATAAGACATAATAACATATTATGCTTAGGCTAACCACTAGTGCACCATAAATGGTATTTTATGACCTACAAAAATTAACCAATATATTGGAAGAATATATATCTCTAGTAATAACCATATTATTAATATCATGTACAAGAATATGTGTGCCACATATATCATTTATCATAAGAACATATTTCATCAATTTTATTCCCATGATATAGGATTGTGGGTTTCATACATGTAATCCATAAAGAAATGAATTCTAGGTGAAAATATTTCAATAAAAATGAGTGTAAATGGCTATGGGGATTAACAACAAAATATTTTGGCATATAAAATCTGGGAATATGTTTTGCAGCACTTCAGGTGTACATGAAGGTTCATGGAAGGTATTATTGAGATTCAATGTTCGTCTCTCATTACTTGGAAAAAATAAAGAAAGTAATGAGATGTGTAAAGAAAATTCATTATGTAGGATCCGAAATAAAAATGATTAAAATAATTTATTTGAAATAAGCGTAAGAGGAAGAGAATCCCTTACATGAAAGGATACTCCAAAAATTTTGGTATAATATTCTTAAGATATTAAGAATGCCTTAGGAGTGATTTTGAAATAGTAATAGGGATAAGAACGTCACTATCAAATTTTTTTATTGAAGAAATTGTGAAGATGCATGGGTACTTGTAGAAAAAGTTATATAAATTCTTTATATGTTTTTTATTATAGGTTTTAGACTATATATAATAAAATAATAAAAACCACAAACTATGCCATTGTTTATTCCCATGATTTAATCCAATGAGGACTTTTTGTTGATACTTTATTTGGATATGAACCAAAAACATTAAAATAATTATATTAATGATGTATAAGTGAGTCACATTCGTAAATAATTTTTTATAAGTTCAAAATATTTTACAGGTTATGATTGATTCATTATAGTAAAATTAAAGAAATAAATGGAATGAAAACATTATTATAAATGGGAAACCTATTTTTGGGTCTTCAATGTAATTTATAGTATTTATTACAATATTGTCATGCAATTATAATTTCATAATATATATAATATAATTGAGCTATATTTAATTTGTACCAAAAAATTCCACTTGCTTTATATGTATTAAAAAATTCATAATTAGATAATTTTGTTCTTTTCATGACCCCCTCCTCCCAAATGGTACACCTCATAGGATAGAAATAAGGGAAGAAAGATGGTTACTACAATATTCCAAACTTTAGTTGGCCCAAGGATTGTGACTAGAATCTACGGTATAATAAATATACAAATGGGATTCATTAACAAATATGAGAGAATGCAAAATAGAGATATAAGAAAGATACATCAAACTACACCTAATACAATATATAAAATAAATCCCATGTTCTCACATACAATGACATACAATTATGAAACAACTAAAAAAGAAATTATAAGTACCAAAAAGGAAAATATGGAAGTGATGATGAAAACCCAAAATCTACTATAACACTACAAGATAATAATATCTAGTTGGATCTCCATAATACACCTCCTGACCTAAAAATACTTTATATATATGTAGGGTGAGAATAACAATATATAGAGTAGGATCCAAACTAGAGCCTCTCATGCAAAAGATAATGAAATCATTCTAAATCACAGTGAATAGTGAAACTAACTCATCACATAAATAGGTAAAATAAGTTCCCAACCACAACATAGATAACTCATACCATGTATCTCATACTAGAGAATATATAATATAATAATGAAACATCATGGGAACCATAGTCCTTTTTCCCCACTAGTTTTCTTCTCTTCCCCAACATCACATGTCCTGAACCATCCCTTTCCAAAATAAGCTAGCCAACAAACATCTTGGCTATATATCACAACATGTATCTCATGCATCATTTAATCAAATAATTTCATATCAATCATCTATATAATATCTTTTTAGTATTTAGGATCCACCATATCCCATATGAGGTGTACCATACATCATATTTTATAACTCATGCCATCAGAAACTATACACCGAGTAAGAAACCTCAGGACAACATAACCTATACATATCATACCTATAATAATTATTTGGTTACTATATCTGGGGATAAGTGTGTGTGAATAACCACAAAACATCATGAATATCTACACACATTTATATCAAAACTAAACTCTATACATACCAGTAAACATAAAAATTAAGAGAAGAGAGTGGGGCTAGAAGGTGTAGTCAGCCATCCATCCTCCCATTAAGATGTTATGGAAAACACCCTACCAAAGTCTTCTAGGTTTCATTATCCATAACCGATATGGATTGTGTAACATATTAAATCATAAAATATACACGATATAATATATTTCAGAATCAAACTATGTGAATAATCTAGTACTAATCTCAAATAAAACTATTTTTTCTTAAATAACCTACTACCACTAGTAGGGACTATATATCCTATAAGAACACAAAAATTTATTCAGATACATTAATTAATTATTTTACTTTAATTCTTTACTTTACATTATTTAATCCAAAAGTAATCAATAATCCAATATTATTATTATGAATTACATTAAATTAATCATTATAGTAAATTCCATGCTCTCCAGGAATATTCCAACAAATTACTTGGTTTCTCAAGATCAATATATTTTCAATATTTGTATTCCTTCAACACCAACCCCACGTGTTAATTCACTTATTAAAAATTATTACTTTCAATAATCCAGGTACTCTAGAAAGGAAAACCTAAGCTACCACCATGAGGAAACATGAATCCAAGAACACAATGACTCCTTAAGTAGTGGGGAGAGGAATGTAGAAAAAACAATAAACCCAACCATCAACCACTAAACAAATTCATGTTTAAAAAGAATCTAGTTTTATCAAATCAATAGTAAATCCCATATTAATTCATTTGCATTATATTATGTGTCATACCTAAAACCAAAAATCTTATCCCGATGCATCTTGATTTCATAGGAGCTAACTACTACCACATCAATGAACCTCCCCACACAAATATTACATCATCCATCCTAGGGTCATATAACATAAAAAGTGAATCTCAAATCTAGATGACATCATAAAAGAATAGGGAAACAAAAAATAATAGTTAGTAGGAAAATATAGGCCCTAAAACAAAGCATTCATCCTTCACACAAAATGAGCTCTCACTACTCTAAACACAAGGAACTCGACCTTATCATGAAATGGGAAACTTAGGCCCTATAAATTAGATCTCTCAAAAGGGGGTTTTATTAAATCATTAATGAACTGATTAATTATTCCTAGGTTCCATATTTGGTCAACCTATGACATCATGCTATAATAATCTTTCAAAATTAAACATTCGTTCAATAGTAATTCATATTTCAACAAACATAGAGAAGTATCCTTGTCATATAACATGAATTTATTGTAAAAAATAATCAATATGCTTTATAATATTTATCAATTCCATTTTTATGGAGGAAAAAATTTAATTAAGAATTCACATTTAATCAATTTGATTATCATCAAATTATAAGAAAAAACATATTCATTTCAACAAGTATTATCTTTAGTTATTATTATTATTATTAAATTAATTTTATCTTTATGTTATTTTCGATATTCTATTAAGAACAACATGCTCATACATATCTTTAAAATACATATTAACAATCCTATCATTGATAGAACACTATCTACAAATTCAAGAGGCATATTGTTATCATGGTATCAAATATAGACCTACGATGGAAATCCAATTCAATATTAATATGATTAAATCATTATTAACTTAATTGAATTATTGTCCAATGGGATAATCCATGATAACATTATAAATTATTGTAAATAAATAGAAGAATTAATGAATACCCTACCTGAATGAATTAATATTATTCACCTGAGAAAAGAAATTTTTTATGAATATTTATTCACCTATCCCACAATAAACTAAAATATCCAAGTAACATTGTTCCATGGACACCAAAAAATGAAAAACAAAACTCCATAATAATACCAGAAATATAATGTCAAATCATGAAATGATGCAATAGGAGTAAAGAAGATTTATTAGAGAGAAACTAATAGAAAATAAAGGAAGAGAATACCATAGATGAAATTATATTAGAAAACTTTAGAGGGGATTAATCCCTACTGAAATGGGATTTAAATATCCTCATAAACCACTTTTCATCATATATAGTGTTAGAGATAAAATATTGGGAAAGGATGGGTTTAGGGTTCTCAGGTATTTATATAAAGATTAAAAAATTATAAGACCATTGTATAACCTCATTGACCATGACACAACCCACCTTGATATGGGGTATTCTATAGATCAGTATTAAGACCATGATGAAACCATACTTGGTCAAATTATATTATAAAAGTCTAGGATGTATCCTATAATATTGGATTAGGGGATTTCAAGGTATCCATAACTGCCACGCCGCATGACCACCCTCTACCAAGAAAGGGGATGCATCATAGCCTATATCCAAAATCATGGATATCCCCAAATTTGGAAGTAGTCATGAAACTTATAATGAACTCCCTATTCCACAGTCAGCATCCCCATGATGAAATGTAGACCTCTACATCGCATCCATGCCATTTTTGATAGTGGATCCCCTAAATATCCTAAAAAAACTCCAAACAACATGGAACCTCCTTCAAGTTCCCCCACTACTAAAGCATGCGATGGAAAGGGAATCCATGATCTGTGAAACTACATCATATAAAACTCAAAACATTCTCATCAATGATAACTAATAACCAATCTCGGAGATAAAATGAAAAACCAGTTATCCAAACAACCACCCAATTGGTAACTTCTCACAGAACTCTCTTTTGTAGGAGATAAACCCTATCACTTAGATAAAACTTGTGGAAAACCATACATAATTAACAAAAAACATCTAAAATGACTCTCTAGAGAGATACCTATCAAATGATAGTAATGATACAATAACCAATAAGAGGAAACCATCTCATATCCAAAAAAGGTTTCAACCTCCACAACTAGTGTTACAAGAAGATAAGATCTAAACATAAAATAACTTGGGGTAATTAGTATGTATATGAGACTTATGATACATTGTGTTCTACAATATGCCATAGTGATGCCACAATACATGAACTAATGTAATAACACACCCCCAAAAAACTGTCTCTTGGTGGTCTTGTAACTCCAATGGCCTTTCCTAAAATGTCGCATCGTCATCAATATCAATATCAGCCTAATTGATAAAACAGAGCGTCTTAATAAAGATAACAATAGATATGTGACATGTGTAAATCATAATTTATGTAGTTCATATTTTGGGGATTTTCTTTCTGATACACAATAGCTCCAACACAAGCCAGAAACTGTAAAGTCCCAATGAACTATGAAGAAGGCTTACTACAATGAACAAAACTTCACTTCTGATGACGAGTAATCACTTTGAAGAAAATTTTTTCTCTAAATAAAAATTTAAAATTCCTCCTCCAATGATATAAATAGGATTTATGATGATCCTAAATGACCTTCATATTTTTATGAGTTACATAACCCATCTTTGTTGTATTTTGTACTAGTTTTGGTTCAATAATTATTGACCCTCCTACACTAGTCTTGCGTAATGTATAATGGAAAGGTTGTTCGTATAAAGAATAAAATTTTACCATACAAATGATGGAGTGAAGACTATTATTTTATGCAATATTGACTAATGAAAGGTTCATCATCCATGAACCTCCAAAATATATTACATAATAGAGAAACATATATTCAAGATTCAAGATGGTTTGCTTAGTCTAACCATCTTTCTATAGATAAAAGATAGTGAAAAGTCATAAATGAGAACCAAAATAATGATGGAGACCCCTAAATACCCTAGATATAAAATTATTATCATGATCATAGATGATAATCATTGTGATTATATGGATTCACACCACCTCTTCTAGATACTACCTTGACCAGAACCCCACTGAGCTCAACTCTCTGATTTCTATAAAGTGGGTTGATTCATCAAATGATCCACTATCATCAATATAGCATCGAAGCCAACCTGAGCATGAGGTAAACTTGTAAAAAATTTCATCAATATTTCCTCCCACTTCTATTGGGGAACATCTAATTTCTAAAAGAAACCACAAGGAACATGATTCATTTCATTCACCTACTGGTAAAAAAAACATCGAAACACATATTCTAGACCTACATGATTTAAACCGGGCCACCAAAATTAACATTTCAAATAAAGGTACATGTTTTTGCAGGAATTTACTACCAAATAAAAGATATTAAACTCATAGAGAACCGTCTCACACATCTCTGAATGAAAAAATACTTCCCTTGAACAACACGTAGTATTATCCATCCTTAGTCCAACCATCATGGGTATCACCAAAGGAAACTCGGTCTCTCCGAACTTCCACAATTGAATCCCCAAATAGAGACACATTAAATAGATACACTAAGGAATAATTAAGATTAATCTATTAAATACAAAATCTTCTTCAAAACTCTCCCATATCTAGATGCATCAGTGAGAGTTCTTTCATCATTATCTTGGAATCCCCACATTCATGCATGGTATCAATACATTACTTACTTCTCAGCGCATCAAAAAAAAATGATACCTTTTCTTGGTGTATAAGGAAAATTTAAGTTGTAATACTTCAATAATTCTCTCCACATATCCTAAAATATGTTCAATTCATGCAGGGAGAAAACAAACCTTAGGGTCTTTTTATGTTTAAATACCAAAAAAAAAAACACTCACCAATAAGGTAATGTAAATGAAAATTAAAGGGAAACACAACCACTTATAACTAAAGACCATGTGTGGAATTGTTACACCTAGGATGGAATAACTAATGAGACCTATAAAAAGAAACCGATCTCTTCTACATTAGAACACAACTGAACCCAATATGTGATGTGTCATAGAAATACTCAAGATAATCTTCTTCTACTGGAAAAAAAGGACTGAAGTACTAACCAACTTCACCTTAAACTACCCAAAACATGATGACACTAATCAGTGCACATGAACACATGATCTATATAGGTCAAGGAGTTTATAAAATTTTAAAATTGAAAGGAATTACCTATGAATATCCTATAATGGCCAGTGAGACATAGAAAACTTCTCAACTCTTCTATTGTCTTGGGGTTTTCTGAGAAAGAACTACTTCTATATTTAAGGGTCTACACCTACTCCCTAGTAGGATACAACATTCACTATGAAACTAACTTAACAATATGAGAACTCACACAATCAAAACGTTCAAAATATATTCTCATGATGAAGAACTCCCAAAATGGGATGTAAGTACTATGTGTTTACTTCATCAAACATTTATTACACATGGATTTGTTAGTGAAAACCACCAAGGAATTATACATGAACTCTCTAAATGCAGTGTTAATAAAACCCATGAACATGGATGAATCATTAATCACACCTAATGAAATTAGAACTAACTCATAATTCCAATGATGAAAACATGAATAATTTTTCTAAATATCATTGTCCTTCATACACATATAATGATACCCAAAGAATAGATAAATATTTAAGGACCAACATTCTCCCTTCGAACGATTGAATAAATCATGAATTAGTAGAAGAGGAAAAAATTATTCACTATCACTTGGTTCAATTTCTAATAATCAATGAAAATCCGCAATCATCTATCAAAATACTTTGTAAATAAAAATGGTACCACAAAATTTGACACAATCATCAAAACAAAACGTCACTAAAACAAATAATTTATCTCTAATTAAAACAAACACAACTCAAAAGAAGTCATCATATATTGATGAATTGAGATAGAAGAAAATCTTGGATGCAAATTTATCCTAAAATTATTCTCCCATCAAGGGGGTAGTTCTACAACATCATCAAGAAAGATGTAAAAACATTCTTCCACAATCTTGGGAAACACAGAATACTAATCCTATGATCAAATCTTCATCATCCATTCCATCAACTATGATAATATAGGAACATGCCTCTAACCCAACATTGAGCATCACTATCAAATGAACATTTTTGGCACTAATTCATCATCATAGAACATAACCCAACACTAGAATAAATCATTGATATCATTTAATGAATACAAACAATCTATACCAAGGATGAAGAAATATGGATGTATCCATAAAGATAGGAAGTCTCCACCAGATAAGTGTTGTCCCAAGACTAGATCAAAGTCTCTACACACATCATACAATTCAGATCAACCTAAAACTGGAGAAGTCAATGCTAAGTGAACTTGAAGACTCTCTTCCTCAAATACAAAATCATGGATAATGTTAGGTGATATAATGGAGTGTGTAGCTCTTGAATCAATCATAGAATACACCAATGTAGAAAAGAAGAATTGGTTACCTAAAACAACATATAAATCACCCAGATCTAGAAATGATAAATCATGAAGTGGAACACAACAAGCTCCATAGACTATCGTTCCTTGTGAACAACCACCAATATGGACACACTATTCTCTCGAAGGATGAGGAGGGTCTCAGGGATGTACCCTAATTTCCAAATCCCCTCTCTAGTAATCCAATACATAAAAACCCTAATTATACTTCTTTCTTGACATTAAATGTCTTTATATAGGAACCTAAAGTTGAATTCCAAGTGCACACTGATTGATCATATAGTCCATTCTATCACACAAATTATGACCTTAGCCTACAAAAGAAAAACATGTTCATGAACCTTTAGAATAAGTCTAAGAGACACAACCCCTATAGAAAATAGTTGTTAAGGGATGAGACCTAGCCCAATCTGACCAAAATCTCTTCGTTCAATGTAAATAGAAACCATAGATCAATGATCTACTTCACATCGGATCCAGAAGACCCCCCTACCATGATGATATGTTTCTAGCCTATATCCTCTCAATTAATTCTAATCTCACCCGTACATCAAGATACATCTTTAGTATAAATGGGAATCCCTATAGGTGAATATTTGGATGAAAATATTCTCCAAAATATCTATGTCTGACATTATCATCTAGAAATAGTTATGAAGAATATAATAGAAGGGTCCTAAAATCGATCCTGAATTATCGTACATTGGAAATCCTTTATCGATGTGTTTGATGATTATGGAAATTGGCCACCTTCACCATCAAAGAAGGAAATGCCACTTGGAACTGTTCTTATATCTTCTCCCATAAGAATGCTGAATACTTTTGATCCCTAAGGAATAATAACCAAAACTAACACACTTATCCACATTTCATCTTCATATCCAACAAAACCCAGTGCTCCATACAAGAATAAATTAAACTAAAATCTATCTCAATATCCTCTAACCAGTATTCTATTATTGAATCTGAAATAGATCCCTGATACTTATATAAAACATGGTACTAAGACTATGAATGTTTCCTCTTATAAGTTTAATTATCGATGAACTCCACTCTATAACGATCTACTAACACATCCAACTAAACATAATCATTAAGAACCTGAGGAGGGCATCAAACTGGAGCCTCTCCAACAATAAGAACATACTATTAGATATCCTATAATGATAATATTGAATACTAAATATAATTAATTAATCATTTTTTATCTTGTTTTGGTTTCATCATATCTCAAGGTCTACATATTTCGAAAAACAAAAAAATGAAGAATGATTCACGATCCTTTCCTTGTTATCTAGCCTACAACCAGTATCACTTCATTTTTCGGGCTCAGTAAACTTAAGGGTCAATGCATCCGATCATGGGGGGGGGGGGTATAAATACCCATGTCTCAGCTAGTATCCTATTTTTTACATTTATTACTAAACATATCTCACACTTTTACCCAACCAACCCAAGAAACCTCACCTGTCCCTATCTCTAAACTTCATCATATGCCTTGGACCTAATCCTTTAATACCACTATTTCATGACCCCCTATTAAAGGGAACCCATCCTGGTCAAATAATTATAGGATTTATTTGATTACTTCTCGAGTTCCACCTCATGTAGGTCTCAAAATGGACACTAGATCCAAGGGTATAATAACCATTTTATAAGAGGAATTACACAATCTTAGAACCTAAAGAAGATATAGGTAATACTTATAAAAAATAAATAGCTTCTTAGAAATATAAAAGAAATCCCAAGTACTAACATGAAATTTCATACAATATCGAAACAAATAAGAATATATATATATACAAAAAAGGCAATGATGATAGTAACCATTACACCTAGAAATCTTCTGTAAAACCATGAGCTATTAGTATCCATCACGATCTCCAACCTAGTCTTGCTGGCATGAAAATAGTTTATATATATGTATGGTGAGAATAAAAATAATCTAATTAGGATCCTCCCTAGATCATATCATACAAAATATAAACAATGTATGTTAAATAACAATGAACAATAGTGAAAATAACTTGTCACAAAAATAGGTATACTATGCTCCCAGACTCAACATAGCTAAATCTCACATAGTATCACATATAAGAGAGAATATAATATAATAATGAAACATCAATAGTAACCCTCTCATAAATCCCCATTGGTATGCTTATCTTCCCTAACGACGTAAGTCCTGGCCCTTCTCCTCTCCAAAATAAGCTAGTCTACTGACACCTAGTCTTAGTATCATAACATTCACCACATGCAGAACATCATCACATCATCCCATGTCACATATTCATATTATAAATAGATAGTTTACATGATCCACCACAACCCATGTGATGTGAATTATACATCATGTCTTTTTCTCAAGCCATCATATCCCATACACCGACTAAGGTAGCTCAATCCATCACATCCTATACACATCATATCTATAATATTCATTTTGATACTATATCTTGGGATACAAGTGTGTAAATAACCAGAAATCATAACATCCCTCTACACACATATATGGGAAAACTAACCTCCATGAATTTTATCAAATATAACTAGACAAAGAAGAGAGTATAACTAGAGGGGATAGTCAGCAATCTATCATCCCACCAGGATGTTAGGGAAAACACCATCCTAGATTCCACTAACTGTTAGTCACCATAATCTACATGGGTGGGTCAGAATATAAAATCAAAAAATATACATGATATAATAAATCTTAAAAAACCACAGTATGGGAATAACCTAGATCTATGCTCGACTATAGATATCCTAACTGAGACACCTTACTACCACTAATAGGGATAAGATATCCTGTAAGCACACATGAATTTAAATAGATTAATTAATTACTTATTTTATTTTAATAATTTTCGTTTTGTTAATTTATTCATTATATATTAGTTATCCAATATAATTATTCCTAATTATATTACATTAAGAATTAATGTAAATTCCATTCCCTTTGAGAATATTACAATCAAGTCCAAATTTTCTTGAGATCAACATCATTTTTGTTTTTTTTATTTTATCAACACCAACCTCATGGGTTAATTTATTTATTAAACACTATTAATTTCTAAATTCCATGTACTCTTGGAAAACCATACTAAGATACCACCAAGAGGAAACATGTAACCAAGAAAATGTAGATACCTTAAGTAGTGGGGAGAGGAATGTTTATAAAATAATAAATATGAAGATTTTCCATTATAAGGATCCATGTAAAAAAATAATCTATCTTTATCACATCAATGGTTAAGCCTAACATCAACCCATTGCATTATATCATATTTCATACACTCCACCCACATGAATATTGTGATGAATCTCTCCAACACATTCATGAACTATTGCCACAACATCCGAGAATCCCCACCCACATATCACATTATATATCTCAGGATCAGCCAACCAAGGCTCATATCACATCTCAGAGTGAATCTCACATATAGAGTACTTCAAAATAGAAGAATGAAACAAACAAGAACTGAATATAGAGAAGTATAACCCCTAAACCATGGCATCTAACCGGCACATAAAATGAGATCTCATGGATTTTAACACAAGGCACTCATACTTATAAATGGAGATTTGTAATCCATGAAGTCTCAAACCTTCTATTATGTATATCCTAGTTATTTTTAAATTATATAAATATTCTATGATGTTAATGAAATTAAATGACTTTTTAAAATGACCTACTACCACCCAAATAATGATATGGCCTTCATATATCATGGGGAGTCATATGAAAAAATAAATGATTATTATTTTACATTTATATACTATTATGGTTAATGGTTTAATCATAACTATACTTATATTTTTCATTTTTTACTTTTTTTCTTACCAATAATCATGATAAATTGTTTGGAATATCATTATTTTTGTTAACATAACATATGTTTTTCTTTATATCTCTATACAATTAATGGATTCTTAAATGAATAGAGAATGATGAGTTATATATATCACACACATGTTCCCTCTTGATTTATGGTTTTTATGTGATACATATATGGGTTACAAAACTTATAACTCTGTCATTTACAATGATAATTTTAGAAATAATCAATTCCTTTCTCTGAATCTCCTTATCAACTTTTTCAGCCTCCTTGATCTTCTCAAGAATGGTTGGTTGAGTGTTTATTCAAGATATATAGGATTAATTTATTTTATGAATCCTATTTCCATCTATTGAATATCTAATAATATTGGATCCCATTAAATCCTCATCATTTATAGGGTTTTTAAATCATTTCTAGTCCGAGCATATTTGACTTTATTCACCTTCCAAGAATGTAATGGATTGAATAGTTATAATCAATGATCATCCCTAAAAACCTTTATTTTCACATATGGATCTCCTTTTAAGTAAATAAATACTCAATTATTTTATGATCCATATATATTTCACACTTCACCCAATAAATATTATAACACCACATCATAAAAAAAGATAACTATAACCAATTCAAGATCATGTGTTGTGTGGATATCTTCATGGATCATTAAATTAATGGTGGTATAAGATATTACATTGAAATTTTTCATGAGTACATAACCCATTTATTTTTTGGATTCATAATTATAGATAAAAAATACATAACCCCAGAAGATAATGTGAGTACAGGTTTAGGGATTATCATCTTATTTATGTTTTTAATGCCCCCATCACATAAATTAGTCCAAAATTTCATTATTACCTTCCAGGATATCTTGGTTAATGGGTTTTATAATCAAAAAATGTTACTCAAAAATTAATGATAGTACAAAGTTTATCAAAGGAAAATGTAGATATTAATCCAATATGTTAGTCTGATACATCCTTCCATTGAATCTATTTTTGAAGAACACATATATGTACCTTTTTTAGTGATATTATTCTATAATAATTTTATTTTCTCTATCTAGAAGTATAAATTATTGAAATTAACATATAAATTCTCATTTATCATGGTCTTCAATACAAAATTAAAATTCTACTTATGTTCTTTATTTCTTTTGGTGTTCATAACAATATCTTAAATAAAACTAATTTTTTTTATCAAGGTTACCCATAAAGACTCAATTTATTATGTCTATGAACATTGGTAGAGAAATAATGTGTCCTAATAAATCAATATTAAATAATAGTACCCATACCTTGTATTAAAAATAGTCTTGGGGATATCATCCTTCTTCACCATTACATAAGAATATCAGGATTAATAATCCTCTATAGTGATATAATGGGATCTACATAACAGATCGAAATAGTCATTAAAATATTCAAAAGAATACATGTTATTTATTTTAATTTGGTTGAGATCAAAATAATAAATGCAGAGGAACATTTACCCAACCTCCTTCTATACAAAAAGATCTATCAAACACCATGGTGAATCCATTGGGTGTATAAACCAATTATTTAGAATTTATTGGAGTCACTTATTCAACTATGCATTTTTATTAGTGGAAATTCTATATAGAGTCTTCTATATTAGAAAATATCCATGTATAGGTTTTATTAAGAATAGAACCTCTTTACTAGTAAGAAATAAATAATTTCCTATGGAAACACATAATCATATTCTTTTACAATAGGAATTCCTACAAGGATGATATTTTTCTTAGTCTCAATCATTTTATCTTGATAAAATTGGTCATAAGGAAATAATAATAATTCATATGATGATGATTATAAAGAAGATACATCCTACTCATTAAAAATAAATAGAATGAGGGGGAGATTCATGATATAGATGGTGACTTAATAATCCCATAAATTTATATTGGTTGTACACAAGGAAGGCCAATCCATAACCATAAATCATTGAACTCCACTAAATGGTGTATCATAATATTATCTAGGAAATTTTGTCTATAAGTATATATATAATAGAAGTTATGTTCTTGGGATTCAATAATTGAACCATTTTCCATTATCACTAATTACTTGACTTCCATGTATTGATGTGGGGATTGAATAATTATACTAAGAATATGTGATATTAAACATTAAAATAGAATCTATTAACATTTATGGGATATCCCATAAATGGAATTTATTCCATAACCTTTAAATTTTTATGTTTGAATATAATTAATCTATGATTTGTTTCTTAGAATTTAATATCATAGAAATTTTCCCCCTTTATGATGGTTTATAAATTGCATGTTGTTAAACAAATCATATCCTAATGTAGTATCAGTCTAGGTGTGTGGTCTTATAACTCTTTATCATGAACTATGTACATTTCATGTAAAACCTGAATGTTTCAATTTATCTTTATTACACCATATAAACCTCTATTCCAAAACTACATCAATGTTATAGTACCTAGATATGTATGTAGTTCCTCATAAAATAAGGAAATAAATACTCTACACAAATATTAGTATGTTTTCATTTGATTAATCATATCACTAAGGATTTAAAAATGTTTTTTAATCTTAATACCCAAAATAGATAGTCATTTTTTTGATAACAACACTTAAAAACAATATATTTAATTTATATTATTACATTATTTATTACATAACAATAAAAATAATAAAATATAAGAAAATAAATCAGGATAATGTCTTTGGATAAATAGATACATTGAAAAATAACTTGAAACTAAGATAAAACAACATTATTTAATACTCTATAAGTTTCCCTTAAATTTCATTGATCATATAATACTACAAGGAATAACGTGGGGGTGTATATAAGAAGGGGGTGACAATAAAGACTTATAAGGCACTAATCAAAGTATATCATTAAGTAAACTGGGACATGTGGGTTAAAGGAATAACATGGTGACCTAAAAAGATGAGAAATATAATTAGTAATATCAATGCATTAAATATAATGATAACATCAAGAAATTATAGGAATGTTATAGTAATATAAAATGTGACATTATAAGAATAAGTTATGACTTTCCATTGAGTCATCATAAAATAGTATTCTTAGGATAAATTCCCATGTACCATACATTTTATCTCTTGAGATAAAACACTAACCTATTTATTTGGGGGATATATTATTTTGGGTTAAACCTTCATATTCAAAAAATGTGTAATAATTTGTGTTCCCTGTGGATCATGAAATATAAACTAAGTGACCCAATATAAAAATAATGTAAATTTTAAAATAATACCTTGAGTTAAATAATATATCTCACAATAATCAAACAACCCAAAGAATTAATGATTTATAGTCTTTGAAAATTTCTGTATAAAAATATTATTTTAATATATTTCATGACATTTTAACATAATCATACTCTTATATAACCTTTTCCAAATATGTTTTATGATATAATGAACTTCATATCCAGAGTAATAGATTCATAAGAAAGGGGTGATATTAGTTAATTAGTTAAGGTATACATATCATAAAGATTCAAATCATAAACATGAAGGAGAACATTAGGAATATAAAAATATCATAAAAAAATATGAAAACACCATAAAAGAAAATAAAAAAATATTAGATAAACATAAGATAATAAAAATTTAACTAAGGAATAATAAAATAGTTCACATGGCTCAAAATATATCTCAATTATCATATAACATTTGAGCATGGCCTAAAAGTGATAAATACATTAAAAAGAAGTCATAATAATTAAATCCTAGAATATCATGGAAATTAAATGAATCTTTTAATTTTTTCATAACTTTTTTAAAAATATAAAAATGTTACACAACTATAAGAATATTAAAAATTATGGTATTGAACAAATCATGTTCATGAATATGTGAATAAACTCATTATATACAATATAGAAAACATGAGAAAACAAATCATGCCCACAACTATGTGAATAATAATAATATCCATGCCTAAATATATAATGAGATATAAAAATTAATCAATAACCTAGAAGGAAATATTTGACACATACCATTTCCATACATACATATTTTTTCCTTGTAAAATTAATCATAAACATATCTTAACCAACACAAGTAAAAACAATGGGTTTTCACATATCATGAACATATAAAATAATTGATATGGTAATCTTATTTTATAAAAGGAATACTAATATAAAAAAATATTTATAATTATAATATTATCAATTAATGAGAGATAAATTTTATAGGAAAAATTAATGTAAAAATAAAACTTTTTCATAAGAGATTTTATAGATTTTAAAAAAGATTAATTATAAATTACTTTAAAAAATATTTTGTTATGGTAAAGATAATAATTTTTGTTAAAAAAATTATATATAGTTAAAAATAACATATCCTTGAAAGTGAATAATTTTTGCACAAAAATAATGTTTAGTGGATGAGAAACATTTTAGTTTTGAAATGATGGAAAAACCTTTTAAATATTTTGAAATACATTTGTTTAAAAATGATTTGTTTAAAAAGATAATGACGATAGTAAATAAAAAACATTATTGGAATAAATGGATAATTTTAGATAAAAATTGTCTTCAAATTAAGGAAATGAGGAAACTGGATGGAATTTAATATATGGATATAAAAAAATATCCATTAGATATAATGAGAATTATTCTTAAAGAAATTCATTTTATTAAAACAATAGAATAATCAAGGAAGGATACTTTTGGGTGAATCCTAATTTCAAAATTAAATAATTTTAAATTATATAAAACATCATCATAGGTTAAAATAGATCAATATTAAGATATAATAGTCTATGATAAGTGTTAATGACCCATAAGAAATATTTACTTTACCAAAACCTATTACCTTTATTTCTTCTTATCTGAATGCACTATAAACTCTTTTAAATCAGACATATATATATATATATCACAATATAAATTTTATAGAAATATTATTACCTATTACTATTTATTACTATTTATAATTTTTATTTATAATTATTAGGAACATATATATTTATTAGTTTTTTTCCACATCATGCATTAATAGGTTGGACAGTTTACAGTAGTTTCAAATGAGTTCTTCTAGTATTCATTATTATTCAAAATTTAACCATTATAAGTTCCTTAATTTTATTATAATAAATTACTTATAATTATTTCAGATATTTATATTTCCTTTCTTGTGTAATTTAGTTATTAACCCTGACGATGAAAGAAATAATGATAAATGTTTGATGATTTTCAACTGACAAAGGGTTTTTCATAATTAAAGAGTTAAATATAAATATATTTTTGAAATAATAATTTAAATATTTATATAATATTGTAGTAATAATTAATTTTTCACAATCATCCCTGATATTTTTTTTTTCATTTTTCAAGTAGGTGCTCAAACTGACCCAAACATGAACATACCATGATTATCGATTATTATGAGGTGATTTATTTTTAATATCCTTGAAATTGTAAAACAATGATATAATTAATTTATATTAGTTTTATATATCATAATTATAATGGAATTTGTTGAATAGGTAAAGGATAAAAAACAATACATTATTTTAATGAATTATTTTCCTCCTACTGTGCTTATTTTAAATGATTGAATTTATGATAATCATTTTTTGATCAAATCCTTAATATGTTCTTCAATTTTTCACAACTAATAATTAATAATATCATAAATTTATTTATTTTTATTTAAATTAATTATTATTACTTTTAACATAAGGGTGATATGAAATTAAAAATGGAAATTTATAGTTCCATTGAGGTGGTAGTCTACATGTATGTAGGGTTGATGATTTAATTTTACATATAACTAGGAAAAGGAGTAAAAGTTTTATCATTTTAAAATATTAAATATATCCTAAATTTAATTTCATATATGAAATTAATAATTAGTAATAGACTTAATTTAGTTATGGAAATTGAAACTTGTTGCCTTATAGAAGCGATAATCCACACAACACAAGATTCACGTTTTTGTTTCTCATAATGGAAAATAGGATCCTTGTTAAGGCTCATACCATAATTATAATAACATAACAATATATGTTATAAAATTATTTTATCATTTAAATATGTTGAAATTAAATTTTAGGAAGAATAAAATAACATTTAGAAATAGAAAAATAATATATAGAGGTGAGGAACATATACCTCACTTATCAAATTACATAATTTCTGAAGGGGATTAAAACTTTGAGGGATTGTCCTTTAAGATGACTAGAACCTTATTAAGGTTAATAAAAGTGTGTAAGAGTGGTGTAGGATAATTGTTTCCAAAATTAATGGGTTTTGGTGTGAGGGGAAATGAGTATAAGAGTGCCTATTTAATAAGTAAAAATGGCTGGTATTTTTTTAATTAAGAAAATATTTTCAATAATGGGATGTAATTATCCCTGGAAGAGGCACCAAAATTGAGAAATATTGTATTGTAGAAAATATATAGATGAGAAAATCCACCACCACTCAATTATAATCTTATTTTAATCATCTTAGGCCCTTTAACTCTAAGGTTACTAAATTTTTCCATTATATTCATCACCATGACAACATGTTTTTACTTATGTAACATATTGGTTGTGCCCAAAAATAATATTGTGTTTATTATATAATTTAGGACTAAAAATTTTAAATTTGAAATAATTTTTTGAATCCATTTTTAAAAGTGATAAAATACAATTTTAAAATTTTAAACTTATAATATAATAAGATAATTTTTTTAAAATATAATATATAAATTCTCAACTGTGAAAAACTAGTTTATAAATTAAAAATATCATTCATAAAATTAAAAATAAAATTTTAAAATATATTTTTGGTCTCATAATTTTTTTTCACAAACTTTTATTTTGTACTTATATATTAATTATTCTATAACGTTATATTATTTATAATAATTGTTTTCAATTCACCTTAAAATTAATCATTTTAAAGAAAACTCAAAAAATTAATCTTTAGATAATTTTTAAATGATAAATAAAAATTGATCGTAATTATTTAAAATTCACATGTTAAAAGTTAAAATTATTATTTATAATTAAATGTATAAAATATTGTGATTTTGTTTGTTATATTATGTTTTAATTTTTCTATAAATTTATAATTAATATAGTGTTAATATATCTTAATATTATACTGTCAAAATAAACCTTGTTCCTTGAAATAAAATTCTAATTTCTGGGAAATACATTTTTTAGATTTAATAGATCATAAAAAAATGAATTTTTGAAAATTATAAAAATTAATGATATATATATGAATGTAAATATTTTATTATAGTTTGATATAATATTTATTTGTAGTAAGATAGCCCTTTATGATATTAATATAAGAAATAAGCATCATATAAGATCCAGTATCTTTTTCAGGTGGTGGTTCAAAAAGTATAAATAGTGTGGAAATATACACAAGCATGAAATTATATCATATAAAGTTGTTCTAAAATTGTAATTGATCATTTTTATCTTGAGAAATCACATGGGAAAACCCAAAAAATGTTACCTCCATTCATTGTTCAGAAAAATTGGATTTAAAAGGATGTAATATGCTTCTATAATTCATTTCTTCTTAATTTATTCATCTATTGATTTGATGTGGTTTATTTAATATATACAAGATAATTTAATGGATTTTTAGGGAAATGTTTCACATAAAAAAATCATGGTTTTTTTATTTTAGATAATTGTTTTTCTTGAAAAATACTATTAAAAATGAATTTATTAAATCTCGGTTCATAACACGCTCCCCCATTAATATATTTCATCCTGGTAATTTTAATTACTACTTATTATAAATTTTAGTTAATTATATTCATAATATCACCCAAGATTAAATTTTTTAATGAGATATAAATAATTCCCATTTAGTTATAATATGGATAATCTTCATATTTGTAAACATCTTTTCCATTTGAGTTAAATACCTCCAATGGTTTATTGCGAAGAACTATTTTATTTTTATTTGAGATTATAATTTAGATATATACTGAAATATTATCCTAAATTAGTTTAAGGAATGAGATGTGATTGCCTATTTTATTAATAGTTATACCATACACAGCTATCTCTTATCCCCCATTCCTCTACAACTTGGTGTGCATGGTAGAATGTTTTGGTTGAATGATGAAGTTGACAAAGAATTAAAAACTTCAATATAAGATCATTGAGATCAAGGTTTATACCTTTTCTATCCCATTATGGAGTATGCATCTCTACCTCAATGATAATTTACTTCTAAATATTATACCTATCCAATGTTTATTGCTTTAACAAATAACCTCCCCTATCATCACCCTCTTGTTACACAACACATTACGTTTCATTATCCACAAAACCTGTTTGGTTATAGGTTGTTAGGGTATTGATTTTTCTCCACAAATGATCCAAGTGAATTTTCATCTATCCGATTATAGCATTCCAAGAACTGAACCATATTTGGTATATGTTTCATGGGGTCACCTAAAATATGTTATAGAACCATATTCTTATATTTCTCCAAGCCACAATGTCACTAGGTGTAATCCTTTCTTTCCTGACAATCATGTCAGGTAGAACATGTTTTAGTGTAGTGGGATTTTATTATGTATGCACCATTAGAACGGTGTTTCAAATTATCTAGAAACTTTGGGGCCTACACACATCATCAATCCACTAATGGATGATGTCAAATATGATTTATTATCATCATCTGCTATAACAATGACATTATGACCATTCCGTGGCATTTTATTGTAATTGTTTCTACCGCATTCATTTTTAATAGTGATGAATTTGAGAGTAATATAAATTTAATATAGAATAATGGATTAAATGTTGAAATAGTTAACCCATTACATCAAATTGGTCTAAAGGACCCTTAATAAGATTTACATTCTCATAAAAATATTTTTTGAAAAGATACTATCATATAAGTAGATATTTTATTTCACAAAAAACATCAGTTTTTTAAACATATAAATAAATATATGAAACATATATTATCTAGGATAATGATATTATATTCATATTTCTATAATGGGTGATTTATTTATCATTTTCCACCTCATCATTAGTCATTGAAGAAAGAAAAAAATTACCATTTTTGTAGTGGTTGTTCATGTATAATATTATTATCATCCTCAGATTTATGATAATGAATTGGGTAATTTAAAAGAATTCTATGATTACTCATATGACCATATGTGTTACTTTTGGATCTACAATGTACACTATAATCATTATAACAACCCTCTTTACTTTATTGTAGTAGTTTGATGCTCAATTACCTCCTCTTCCACATGTAAATTTTCTCATATCCCAAATAATGTTCTTCCCCTGGCTCCTTTTCAATCAATTTTCTCATATTTTAAATTGAATTTTTTTTCTTTAATTATCTTCATTACTTGATGATTTATGATACTCAAAACTTTTTTCTATGGGGTGGTTGTTTCATCGATAATTTTCACATGGATAATAATATTTTATGATATCTAGTATGCCATAATCACAAGGTTTATCATTCAAAATACAATTCTGATAGGTTTTTCACTAAGGAAATGTTCACATTATCCTTAAAACCTATGGTAATTTCTAGTTATATCCACTACTAAAACCAAAATGGTTTATTTGAGTGATTTAATGACAATAATATGATGGTATTATCACATTCATAAAGGTAATTCAACCAAAAATGTATTATTCTTTTACATTTTTATATTATCCCATAATTCCTTTGGTTTAACATATATAAATAATTGTTTTTAATTTCTTATGTTATGTTGGGGTATCTATCACTCAAAAAAACCCTCAATATAATTTGGATATAAATCCTTTATTTTGGATCATAAGTAATATATGATCATCCAAATCATACCACGTAGAAGATTCAAACTTGCTATGTAGTTATGCATCATTGTCTTACACCAAGTAAAAATTGAGTTAAAACCAATCAAGAAAACTTTCATAGTTATTACCCCTTTTATTATTATAATTGATCCTAAAACCATGATTAATATCCATATAGGGATGTATTCTTTGAAAAAAACATCCACTAAACACATTACCATTATGTCATGTTATCATCCAATACATGGAATCATCTCTACAGTTTTCAATAAGGATCTATAACCATAATAAAAATGGTAAGTAAAATAATATCAAAAAATAAATAAGCCCTATTATAATATAAATTTATTTTTCCTAATCTAAACAAAATATAAAAAGTATAATACAATCATGAATAAAATAATTCATTTAATAATAGTCATACAATATAAGGTCTAATATATTTAGTTTTATGGACATTTACGACATAAACCTATTATATTATTAAAATTTTGAACATTGATCTATAATTATTATCCACAAAACCATTTTCTATATAACTCACATGATATAATCATCTCATAACCATGTGATTGGAAAAATTAAAAAGGTTTGAGGTTATACAATGAGTATGATAAAAACATATCATAATGTGTCAGATCATAAACATGAAGGGGAACATGAGGAAAACAAAAATATCTTAATAAAATATGAAAATTCATTAGAAGATAATCGTAAATAATATTATAGAAACATAATATGATTATAATTTCCTTAGGGAAGAATAAAAAAACTGGAATTTCTTAAAATACATCTCAAGGATCGTATAACACGTGACATTGACAGAAGAGTATAAAATACATTAAACTTAAGGATTAGTGTTGATCATATATAATTTCAGGTAAATGAAATATATATTCACATTTTTTGATAACATG
The DNA here is from genome assembly GCA_963277665.1 of Viscum album. Classification (NCBI taxonomy): domain Eukaryota; kingdom Viridiplantae; phylum Streptophyta; class Magnoliopsida; order Santalales; family Viscaceae; genus Viscum; species Viscum album. The sequence goes on along the minus strand of OY728119.1, from coordinate 810,030,097 downwards.
ATAAAATATATGAAAATTTAGTACCATAATATACATAGGTAAACATGTGTGAGAAACCAGTAATGCTCATGAACATGTGAACAAACTCATTATATCCATGCCTAAATGTGTGGGTAAACCCATCATTACCATACCTAATTGAAAAAACCTATTATGTACACACTTTAATATATCATGAGATATATTCTTGAACCAATGAATTAGAGGGTGATGTAATACCCCACTCTTCATCATTTATAAATATGCATTCTAGTTAAAATTAATCATGAACATATATTAATGATCATATGGAAAAAGAAAGGATCTTTACATAACATAAACTGAAGAAATCATGGATATCCAAAATGAATTATCCAAAAGTAATCATAAAATAATAACATGTTAGGAATATTTAAATAATCAAATAATTATGATAAATCTGGTTGAAAAAATAGAAGCTAAAATATATATGTTTTCCCAAAATATTTTTAACATTTTTATAATTTATAAAGTGTAAATACATTATAAAAATTAAGAAGGGAAATAAATTATCATTGAAAGGAAAAAAACTATCCATTCAAATGTGGAGTGGAAGATAAAAAACCCGAGTTTTTAATATATTGAAAATACCTTTTATCTTCTAAAGTTTCTTTGTTTGAAAACCCACATAAATAAAAATAAAACAAAACATTTTATTTAAAGTGTATTTAGGGGGATAAAAAGACCATTGGAGTTAAAATTTAATGTAGTTTCTAATAAGATAAGATAAAATTATAAGGATTTAAAAATTGGTATATTGATGAGAAATTTATTATAATTAATGAGAATTGATATCCCCAAAATGAAATTTGACAATACAATAAAATAATCTAGGAAGATAACATTGGTGTAAAACATGATTTAAAAATAAAAGAGGTTTTTAATAAAAAGAAAATTTTTATATGTTATAATTTATTAATGATTAATGATAATAGTGAAAGAATGGTGATTATGGCCCAATAAAAATATTAAAGTTATGAAAACCACTTATATTTATTCATGCTTATTCGAATTCACTCTAACAGCCTATAGAAAAAATATATCCATCCTAACAAAGTATTTCAAAATCATATTCATAATAAAATAATATTTCTAAATTCCATTTATAATCATTATATAGTAGTATATTATCTTTTTCTACCTATTTTCACATAATGGGTGATTATATATTTCACAGTTTTTTGTAGTTTCATAGGAGCAGTCAAATTATAACTTATTTTTACAAAGATCATAATTTAATGTTAATTAATTTTACTATCATATATGAATTATAATTATTTATGAATTTTAATTTTCATTCCTAAGTACATTTGAATTTTTCTTAGAAAATAAAATTGATAACAACCATTATTTTGTTGTTTTTCAAGATATAAAGTGTTTTTTCATAATTAAAGAATTATATATTTATATATAATATTTAAAAACAAAAAAAATAATTATTTAAAAATTTATATCACTTTATTACACTAATTATATATTTATAGTATTTGATGATATAATTTTGTACCATTTTCAAGTAGGTTGTCAAATTAACCGAAACATGAAAAATCCATAATTAGTGATGATTATATGGCACTTTTGTTTCCATATCATTCCAATTCTAGTATAATGATATCATTTAGTATTAATTAGTGATATATTTTATAATTATATTGTAATTAGATGATGTAGTAATGTATCTCAATACATGTTATTATTTCAATTAATCATTTTCTTTATAGTGTGACTATTTTAAACAATTGAATTTTCTATAATCATTTATTGATCATATAATTAATACTTTCTCAAAATTTTTATATTATTATAAAAAATGATATGAAAAAAATCATTTTTATCCCTTAAAACCATTCTCATTTCCATCCATATAAGGTATTTATTAAAAGAAAATGGAAATTAATTCTTTTATAGAGATGGTAGTCCACAAAAAATCATGATTAATGATTTCATTTTCCATAGAATGGAAATATGGATTAATATGAGTTATCATTTAAAATATAAAGAATCTTCAAAAAACTATAATTAATTATCAAAATTTCTATTTTTTGTAATATTTTATGGTGGTTATGGAAGAAAAATCATGTTGAGTCATGTAGGTGGTAGTTCTCCCAATGTACGATTCAAATTTTCATTTTTTCTAATAGAAAATGGGACGGTGGTTAATGATTGTACCATAATAATAAATATAAAATACAATTATTATAATTATAATTATATAATATTTTTAGTATGTTGAAATTAAATTTTATGAAGAAGCTTAAAATATAATGAAATTTTAGAATAATATACAGGTTAGTAATATATATCCAACTTCTTGGATTATCTTCCTTCTAAAGGGGACAAAAAATTTAAGGGATATTCTTTTGAGAAGGTTGGAACATTATTAATTTTTCAAGGGGAGTAGAGGGTAGGTTTGTATTGATTAATTTATGCTATTAATTTTTATTTTTGAGAGTATGTGAGGATAATATTTCCCCTATGATAATTAGATGTGGTGGTATTTTTTTTAAATACCCAAAACGTTTCTATTATGGGAAGTAACTCTCAAGAAAAATGGTTCCATAGTTGATAAATACTTGAGTGGATAAGAGATAATGTTAATAAACACCTCCACCACTAAATTAGAAGCAATTTTTAAACATTATAGTCCCTTTACTTCTAAGGTTATTCATAATTACCATTTTAGATTTCATAACATTAACTTCTTTTTTCCTATGTAATTTTTCCTTTATTCCAAAAAATTAAAATAGTGATAATTAAATAATTTAAAAATAACTATTAATGTTTGGAATCTATTTTTTATTGAGTTTTTGAAAGTAAAAAAGTTTATTTTTAAATATAAAAATTATATTACATTAAAAATAATTATATTTAAAATATAATAGAAAATATAAAATTTCATATATGGTATTGTAAATAAAAAATATAAAATTTTAAATAAACATATAAAATAAATATGTAGTCTTATAAAAAAGTTTCATTAATTTATTATACTTACTTATATAATAATAATGGAATAAAACAATATTATTTTTAAAAATATTATTTCCACTATTAATATAAAAATAGATATCTTTTTTAAAAATATAAAAAAATTCATTTTAAATTATTATTATGATAAATCCAAAAATTATGCTAATTTTTTCAAAATCACATACTAAAATTTATAACTTTTATTTTTAACAAAAAACATAATATATTGAGAAATTTTTTTATAGAGAAAATGTATTTCCGTGTATTAACTACTATCTTACATATAAGTTAATAATAAATATTATTTTAATATATATTGATATTATTCAATAAAAGTAAAATTAGTATCTTGAAATGAAATGAAATTTTCCAAAGATTTCTTTTTTTTTATACAATGTGAATTTTAAAAATATGACATTTGGATAGTATAAAAATTCCACAGTACATATTTACATATAAATATTTTATTAAATTTTTATATAACATAAATTTCACCTAACATAACCCCTTATGATATCTGTATAAGTCACAAGAATCTAATAAACACTGTTTATAGGTTTGGGTGGTGGTTTATCTAGAATTGATCATATAATAATATTCACATGATTCAACTTCACTTCTATATATGTTTTCTCAAACATTAATTGATGGAGTTTAGCTTTGGAATAGTCAGTGGAAACCCCTCGAGAAGATACCAACCTTCAGAGTTAATAAAAATGGGATTCATAAGGAATAATTATCCTTTAGGATGAGATTTCTTCTTACATTCTAATTTGACATAGTGATATAGTTAATTCAATTTATTCAACATAATTCAATAGTTATGTTTTTAATTATAATACCTAATATTCAAAATATATCTTGTTTTATTCTTTATTTAGGTTTTGGGAGTGAATCATGCTCTTTAAAAAATATTTATTTAAGGATAATATCATGTGAAATATCTAGACACTACAACGAGGTACAGTTAAATCACTTTTTATCACATGATTATCGATTTTGTGTTTCATAAATAGATGTACCCAAGAAATTAAGTCTAGAAACATGAAATTGAAAACCATTGAGTGGAAATGGGGACGGGAATTCACAACATAAAAGTTTGTAATGTAAAATAATAGATTAATTTTGGCACCATAACAGGTATACATAAGGGTTCATGGACGAGATTAGTGAGAGTGAATGGTGTGTCTCATTACATGGTAATCATAGAGAGAGGAAATGTATATTAAAAAAAACTAAACAAAACCATTTTTAAATATTAAGGCATGCTACATATAATGTTTTTGAATAAATAGGAATATGAAAAGAATCCCTACTTAATAAGATTCTTTTAAAACTATTGGAAGAGCTTTTTAATAGCATGATAACACCCCTGTAGGGATTTAGATAGGATATAGAGATGAACATCATGATGAAAGGGTTTTTAGTGATGTGGAAAGAGAAGGTGGGTGGGTATCTATATCAAAATGGAGGGGAATTCTATATTAGTTTATAAAAACATGTTTTGGACTCTAAGTAATAAAATTACAAAAACCACAAAATATCACATCAATTTTCCATAAAATTTTCCATAGAGGATTGGTTTCCAATATTTTATATTGTTAATACCTAAAATCATTAAAATAATACCATTTATTATGTTGAGAATATTCATTTCCATAAATAATTGTTTTCAAAACCTTAAAATATAATAATGGTTTTTGAAATTTTTTTATAGGTTTGTGAAATTAATAGAATAACATAAAAAATCATTTATTTGAACAGTGAATATATATTATCATGTTGTAACATACTAACCTGGGTGGTACATGATGGTACTCGATCCAGTTCATTACATTCCCTCAGGTGCACCTCTACATATGCTAGTGGCTGCCGACTAGCATTTAGGGTCTAATATATAACATGAGGTGACTATACACTCTTTACCAAAGTAGATAAAAATAGAAATTAATGAAAAATATCCAAATAATAATAAATAATAACCAATATAATACCATTAAAAAAATCAACAAACATTATTTAATAAAAAAAAATAGTGAATATGACCAAAAACCAAAGTAAAAGATATATCATGACATATACGTGTCAAATTCCAAATGAAAACCCAAAATAAATTTACACTGAAAACTACAATGTGGGTCCCAAAATCATGTATTCTTCCATTATCCATGATCCATTCTAAATCCCATCTCATCCATCTAAAATAGTTCTTTTCATAGTATCATTTTGTGAAAACATAATATCTATTTGGGTACCGATCGAGCATCTGAGTATGGTGTGAGACAACTTAGTAGGACACCACCAATAACATCTAAAAAAATTTCCAATCTATAACAGTTTATGGAGTTTCATAAAAAAATAATAAATAAAAAAACAAAATAAAACATGTTTGACAATAATTATTATTTAATTAACCACATTTTCCCTTAGGTTCTTGGTGACACCTAAGAAAATCATTCCTTCTACATACTGTTCTAGAGTCTAAACCATAAACCATAAATATTTCACAATTCATTCATTCATGGACCTTGTTTATTCATTTAATTTCAATTCATAATCATCTATGAGTGGACTAATCTAGTATTCTACCACCCTATGGGTATTTAGAGAATTAATCATAGGACCGCACCTCATCATTCATATTCACATTAAAATATATATATTTGGGTCCAAGAGCATTATTATATCACCCCATGGGTATTTGAATAATTAGTCCTTTTCCAAAAGTCATTTTTCACATGCATGTATCGTAGTCCATGAGCATCATTCTAGCACCACATGGGTATTTGGAGCAGCAATCCCTTACACACACTTCATATATTAAATAAAAACAAATATCACATTACTATCAATGTTCAACACCAAAAAAACTATATTCAATCATTCCAATCATGGTGAACCATTTCATTTGTAAATAAAAACCATATTTATTTACATTAATCACATGGAATAACATGATCAATTCACTATTAGTCCAATTATCACCAATCATTCACACAATTCATTAACCCATCAAGGTTATGCTAACCAACCCTTTTATTCCCATTAATAAGATAAAAAAATATTTAATTAATTTCTAACAACCCATTACTCCCCATTTGAAATTCCATAAATCATCATTTTAGAGATATTGTAACACCCCATGGGTATCCATTATGTCTGGTATCAATATCTAAAACATATGCAATGGGATCCATGATGGGGTTCCAAATTTCATATAATTAAATTAACCTTTTAATTAAATGTAATTTGACAGCATCATAACACGATAATACAATTACATACACATGATCATAATACAGACTATAGGAACTACAAATAATATAAACTTCCAAAATATCATTGATTCATGCTTTCCAAACTCTACCAAATAATTTGACGTAGAAAAATAAAATTCACAACGGAAAGGATGATCTAGGATAAAAAACTTGGATTATGATCCAGAGAAAAAAGATCAATTAAAACCAAGATATAGACCATTTAAAGTATAGGAAAATAATCCCTCCCCAAAGGGGAAGAAATATTGGAGAAAGAGTAATCTAAATGAGAAAGATATTACATATTGTAGAGGATTCTATCTCATCCAATATATGTTCGATTAAATCTGGAAGAGGTTTGAGGAACCATGGAATCATTTCAGGATCTTCATAGATCAATGAAAATAATATCCAGACATAATAGGGTGATTAAAGATATAAACTAGGGGTTCAATAATTTTTAAATAAATTTTTAGGGGATTAAAATACTACCATGATAGTTTCCTGGGTAGGGATCATGGTTTTCAAAACTGTGCGCCTTAACCATGAACCCCTAGTCATGGGGTGCATAGTTAATCCTTGGTAAACACATGGTTTTCCAATCCATACACCAACAATGAAAAACCTCTCAATATGAGGGTGGATGACCTGAGGATGAAGGTGGAACGATATGTTCAAATAGTGCACCACCCCCTGTGACTCCAAAAAGGGGCACACTATTTCTATGGGGAAATCACATGATTTTCCCCAACTGTGCACAAATCGTTCAAAGACCAAGGGGCTTCAAAATTTCTCCAAATTCACTCAAAAAAACCCAATGAAATCCCCAACCAATATATGTAATGTAAAAGGTTAAATTAATACCTTAAAATTATTATAAGGAATCTTTACAAGGGTTGGGATCTTATAATCACCCTAAATTATAATATCACATCTTTGAGATGTAATCCCAAGAAACAATTACCTTCTGAGGTAAAATGGGACAATCCACTATCCCCACATATCTTCTTCCCACTCCCATGTTTTTTCCTGAACACATCCATCCTACCAAAAAACTTGGACAAATTACATGACCATTCACCATAAAAATTTCTCACTGTGATCCACAATATGAATTAGATGCTCCTTAAAGGGCACATCATCCTCTGGCTCAACATCTTAAATGCTGATCACATTAGAAGGATTAGGTCAATACTATCAAAGTTGTCACATATGAAAGAAATATCCTATGGGAATATATATTTATAGAATAACCAATTGATGTAGAAATAGTTCGATCCCCTACAAAATATCAAAGAGTCCAACAAACATGGGAACCAACATACCCTACCACCGCAACACAAAAAGTAACACATGATCAACCACTATATACTCAGTGGTTTTATGATGTTGATCTGCAAATGACTTTCATATACCTTGAGACATAAAAAGTGTTTCTAAATCAAATATACTTATTCCAATTTTGATAACATGATACTCAGTCCCACCAAACTTAGACTATTTATCCATAATACAACATAGAGGTGATCCACATGGAATATCATAAAGAGCCTCATAGGGTTCCATCTAAATAGTCACATGATAACTGTTGTTATAATGGAACTCATTGAATGATAATTTCTTCTCCCAAGACCCACCAAAATAATAGATTCATGATCAAAATATGTCCTCCATAACCTTAATATTATTCTCCAATTTCCCATCTATTTTAGGATGAAAAAATTAATCTAAAAAAACTAGGTACCAAATTTCTTTTGTATTAATTAACTGAAATATGAAGTAAAGTGTGAGTGATGATATGAAACAATTCCCCATGGGACCCCGTATAAACAAACTATCTAAAAGACATATAAATCCACCAATTGACAAACTGAAAAAGTCTCTTGGATTGGAAAGAAATGGGCTACATTAGTTAACCAGTCCATAATAACCCATATACCACCATTATTTTTATGGATACTTGGAAGAAAAATCGTAATGTCCATGGTAACATCATCTATATTCCATTCTTTAATGGGAAGTGGATGCAAAAAATAAACCAGGTTGTTGATTCTCAGCCTTCACATGCTGACAGTTGTAGCATCATGTCATGAAACCTTTAGTCTTATTTCTCATTCCCGAACAACAATATTATCAAAAGAAGTCATGATAATTTTTTTTCAAAATGAGATTCATCACCTAAATTGAGGAATGAAACTCATGCCTCATCTTTTTTTTCATACACATTGGCACAACACCACATCCCAAAAAATAGATGATCTCATCCTTCTCTATAAATCAATCGGGAAGTGAATCCCCACCATCAAGGGTTTCCCTCAATGAAGAACACTCTAGATCCTCATTCTACCTCTCCTTAATCGGCATCAGAAGTGTATAATCCATTACTAATGATATGAGTGACATCTTATCTAAGTCATATTGAACATCCATATTCATCTCAGTGAACAAAGCCATCATCTTACACTCAGATATCGACTCCGAGACTACTTGAGTCTATGTTTTCCAACTCGAAGAATCAGTGAAATTTTTTTCCTTCCCTGGTGTATAGGATTGATAAAAATCAAATGAATTAATATAATCAACCCATATCTGCAAATATAGATTTAATTATCACTTTGATAATATATACATTAAGCTTTTGTGGTTGTAAACAATGTTGGATTTCACTCAATGGGTAATGTCACTAACACATCAAGGAATAAAAAACCGTGACCAAATTCATATTTAGTGTAGGATAGTTAGATTCATGTGGCCTGAACTATCTTGATCTGTATTCCACAACTCTATCACCTTGTATTGAAACTTCTCTAATTAAAATATTAGATGAGTCACAAAACATGGTATACTCTTCACCCGTTTTAGGTAGGATTAGAATCGGTGTAGTATTCAAAATATTCATCATCTCTTGGAGAGAATTATCACAAGCTTTGTACTATTCAAACTTTATGAAATTATTCGTTAAGAAAAAATTCAGGGATTCCAAATGTTAAAAGTCTGGGATAAACTACCAATAATAATTTTTCAAACCCATAAATCTTTAAATAATAAACAATTTATGGGGCTGCTTTTTAGAAACAACTACCTATAATTATATGGGTCCACAAACACACCTTCCTCAAAGATAATGTGACCAATGAAATGTACCATATCAATCCAAAATTGATACATATATATATATTTCTATATATATAATTATATATTAGTATAATACTGATGATGTCAATAAGTTGGAATTAATTTCATGAGTTTTAGAGTACAATAAGATTTCACCCACAAAAAACATCAAAACATTTTCCAGGTATTGGTGAAATATTTGGTTCATCAAGGCTATAAACAGATTGAGAACATTCATCTTTCCAAAGGGCATCACAAAGAACTCCTACATTCCATACCTACATCTAAAATTAGTCTGTGGTATGCCTAAAGGTATTAATATCAACTAATAATAACCCCATATAAATTCAATGTCAGAGAAAACAAAATCACCTCTCAATTACATAGAAGGGGATACTAGTTCATAACATTCATCCAGTTTAACTTACAACAACTGACACCCAAACACAACATACCACCAACCTTATTATAAAAAAAAATTGGTGAATCTCAAGGTGATTAAACTAGATAGATAAATCCATTATCTATAAATTATTATAGGAGAGTGTTATGCTATTCAAGCTCTATTAGTTCCATTTGGAAAGGTGGAATAAATATAATTTTTGATCCCGACATGAGATCAATTTAAAACTCAACTTCTATCTCAGGTGGTAACCTTACAAAATCATCACAAAACACATATTAAAACAAAACCAATATAGGTGGAGAGACACATTTTTTCATACCCCCCATCATCAATCAAATGGCTTGAAACTTGGGAGGTGAGCTCCCCAAGTTGCTGATAAACTACCCCTGCATGACTATCCTGAATATCTCATTCTCCATGATGAATATAACTATTATCCTTAGGAGAAATGAAGTTAAATCTCTTATAGTAATATTTGAATTGGGGTTGGTATGATAATATATAGAACATACCCAAAATAATGTCAAAACCTTACATTTAAAGTTGTAAAGATCCCACATGACATGATACTCACCAAACTTGTGAGAACATCCCTTGAATAGACAAATTTCATTTGACTGTACACCGAAGGGTGTGTCAATTGTAATAAACCCACTCAAAATATCCACCATCAGAGTCAAATTGTTCAAAAGTTTAGGGTTTATAGAATAATGTGTGGCTTCAGTATCAGATAAATAACTAATAAGAATAGAATCTATAAGAATAGTACCTATGACTTTTGATGGTCCATCCTCGCTATCCACAAGTAAAAGATGAACTGCATGAAACTGTCCTCTCCCTCAACCATGGGTTGTAGTCTGAGTCCCTTTTTCGGCACTACCCTGATGATATGGGTTCTTTTGTGATGAAGTGAATCACCCTCCACCCTAACTAGGATAGATATTAGAAATCCAAATAAAATAATGGTATGGTGGGGAAGACCCCCTCACCATACTGTAGTTTATTCTATCTCTGAAATCACTACCCATCTATCAGGGGTTCCTACAATAACATTACAGGTTCACCATATTACTACAAGATCGATACTCAATCAGTGGTTAGGGACACTAGTTAAGATAACGACTTATCACAATTCATTGATTCCAAAGAAGTTGATTATTTCATGGAGTAACTGATCCTTACCTCTAGGAAATATACTTGCAACTGCTCTAGTTAAAATTCTTATAATGAAAATTTGAACCCTCAGAAGACGTACAACTTTTTTATGTAGAAGAAACCACTTGTTCTCTCATGGAATCCTCCTTATGTTCATTTTTGAAACAAGGGACATATTCAATACCTTAAAAAACCTCCTCAGATAGATAATATTAGTATATGACATGATATATCAATTATTTACCTCCATAAATCACCTCACCATAGTTGACTAATCTTCTTCCAATGATAAGAAAAATCACTGCATATTAGTAAATATACCATCATAGTCCATATAAAACATTCATACATTGGTCAACCATATATAAGAATCATCCCTTTCCTGTATTAGATTATCTGAGTAAAATTTCTTCAAGAACTTCTACTATAAGTCCTTCTATAATGTACCTTCTAGATACTCATCCCGAGAATTGATATCCCACCATCACTTTGGTGATACTCATAATATATAAGAAAAAAATTGATTCTCTTCTTAGAAAGAGTCCTTAAATAATAAAGAATCATTTGGATATACTCAAATAAAAACATAGCTACATCTGATAAACCATATTCGGTGAGGGTCAAGGGGTGATGCAATTGGAACTACTGTGTTCATACATAGACAGACCTTAGCCCCTTTCAAGAATTTCATTAATCAAGAAATGATCTTATATAACGTCTCTCTTAAATATTCACCTAGAATTATCAGGGCCTCTGGTTGCACTACTAGAGGATCATTACAATCAATTTCCTCCTTTTATACTACCCAAAAACGTTATCATGGATTCATGTATATACAATTCCAAAAAATGATATTAGGACATATAAAAAATAATTATCACATTTACACAAGAGTTATTTATATAAATGTTATAAAAAAATCACCCCTCAAACACTATCACATGGTTAAAGCTGAGTTACTATCACTACCCTTAACCATCCCTAGCATAGGTCATTTCAAACACCTCTTAAACATATTTTCACGTCATAAGTTTCCCGTTAGTCACCCATTTTAACGAGTTAAAATTACAATATTAATCTTCATTTATAATTACTAATTCTTTATCAGGAACCCTTTCATTTAAAAATTATTGAGTAAATAATTCAATTTTCATATAAATAACTCACCCAAGAACTCATTTACCATGTGTTCCTAATATGATAAATGTCTTATAAAATCATGAGTTTGTAGAATGATGCATGTATACTCAACTCTTATTCCATACTGGGACACAAAGATAAATCTTAGAAAAAAGTAACATCACATAATAAGAAAATCACCCATAGATAAATATCATACAAGTATAATAAAATAACAACAATACCACCTTTGGTACATGGGGTTTTCCCCACACATGGGTTAACTACTCCCATGTTAGAGCTCATGACCAAGGAATAAATCATCCTAGTATCCTGTCTACCATTCTGAAATAGTTAGTCTAAATAAAGGAAAATAAAACCTTTGTGACACCACTTTGTAAAGTACTAACCATAGTGCCCCAAGCTTGTTTCTTATGTGACCTTAAGCACACATTCCCACATGCTATAGGATTCTATCAAGAAGAGAGGGTGAAATATGTAATGTGGGGAGACTATACCCTCTTTATCAAAGTATCCAAAAAGAAAAATAAATGAAAAATATCTAAATTATAAAAACCAATAACCACGCTCGTAACATAATAAAAAATCAATGAACATCAAATGAATAAATCAAAAATAGGGAAAATGACCATAAAATAATTTAGTAGATATGTAATTACATTTATGCATTATGCTTCTAATGAAAACCTGAAATAAATACACTAAAAACATTTATGTGGGTCCCCACGTTATGTATGGTTCCCTCATCCATGCTTCATACTGAATCCCAAATTATCCATTTATGACAGGGAACTTTGCCATATAATTTCTTAAAAGCATTAAGTATATCCGAGAACTAATTAGACATCACAAGCTGGGATTGAGAATAAATTAGTAGGATACCACCACCAACATCCCTAGAAATATCTAATCTATAATAGTACATGAAGTTTTATAAAAAATAATAAAAAATACACAAAAATTAAATAGGTTTCACATTTGTTATTATTTAATTAACCACATTTGTCCTTGGGTTTAGGGTGACACCCTAGCCAATCATATCTACTTCAGTCTTCACTAGTGTCTGAAACATATACCATAGAGATTTCACAATTATTTCATTCATAGTCCTTCATTATTCATTTAATTAAAATTTCATAATCCCCCAATGATGGCCTAAAGTAGTTTTATGCAACGCCATGGGTATTTGAACCATCATTCCCTAACCCAAACCTCAACATTCACATTCACAAATAAATATATTTTGAGGGCCTAGAGAATTAGTATGACATCTAATGAGTATTTACAGATTTAATCCCTATCCTAAAAATCATTTCTTGTACACATTTATCGGGGTCCTAATGCATAAGTCGGGCACCAAAAGGGTATTTTGAGAATCATTTCATAACATTCACCTCATTTTTTAAAAATTAAAAAATATCATGTATATCACATTAATATCTATGTTAAACATCATTAAACTTCTATTCAATCATTGTCATCATGGTTCACTATTACATTTATGAATCAAAACCATGGTTCTATACTTTAATCACATTGAATAAATTGAACAATTCACCATTAATCCAATAATAAACATTTAATCAAACAATTCAGTAACCATTCAAGGTTAAGATAACCAACCCTTTAATCCCCATCAATAACATGAAATAATGGTTTAATTAAATTCCAACAGCCCAATAGTTCCATTTTCACATTACAAAAAATAATTTTGGATATACTGGCACACCCCATGGGTTTCTATCAAGTTCGGTCTCACAATATCCAACAAATCCAATGGGGTCCCTGAAGGGTTTTCGAATTTCACAAAATTCAATCCACAATGTAATTAATTGAAATTAAAAAATGTCATGATACAATGGTACAACTATATACACATGATAATTATCTTTTCTTTGGGAACAAATAGTAAGGACACCTACCTCAATATCATTAATGAATGATCACCAATCCATAACCCCCAAGTCTATGTAGAATGATTAAATTCACAATGACAAGGAATATCTAGGATGAAAACCTAGGAATAAGATCCAATGAAATGAGAACCAAGAAATCATAGATCTAGAATATCATATGCAGAGAAAAATTAATCCTTCTGTAGATGAAAATATACATTGGAGGGAGAGGAATATAAATGAGTAATATATAACATACCATGGAGGTTTTGATCTCATCCATATAATCATACACTTGCACTGTACGATGTTCGAGGAGCCCTAGAATCCCCTATAGTGCCTCTAAGAGAAAAATAAATTTTATTAGGCTATAATATGTTGATTAGGGATATAATTTTTTTTTCAAGAATCTTAAAATAATGTTTTGGGTGTTTTAAATTCTACACACACAGTTTGTAGTATAGGGCGCACTATTTTCCAAACCCTACACCTTAATTGTTAAACCCTACATATAGGGTGCATGATTATTTCTTGGTGGAAACATAGTTTTCCAAAATATTCCCCAACCATGGAACCCATGTTTTCAAGGGGTGCATGTTTTATTGGAACTATATGTAACCTCTTATGGCTCAAAAAAGGGGCGCACAATTTTCTAGGGAAAACTGTAGGGGTTTCAGTAACCTTGCACCAACCGTGCATAATACCTTGGGTTTAAAGTTTTATCTAAATTCCCCCAAAACTACCCTAAAGAAAGACCCAACCATATTATGATCAAAAGAAGGGTAAAATATTAACTGAAACTGAGAATGATACAACTCCATAGTGTTTTATATAACACACATGTATTATCTTTATTGTATTTATTACATCACTTTTTCACTATTACGATGACATAATACATAACATATATTTATAACATATTAAATATTAAATTAAAATTATATTAACTAAAAATTTATTGAATAAAATCACCATTGGATAATTTTGATGTGATGATTTTGAAAATGATATTTATTTTTCGGAGATAATTATATATATATAGTAATTTCCACTTTTGAGGAATACTCATTATTTATTATCAAGTAGATTTTTTATGACATAATAATTTTTATGACCCACATAAAAATGACATGATATTTTATGAAATTATATTACAATTTATAATTTAATAAATAATATTTAATAAATAATATTTAATAAGGGTATTTTATAAATATAATATTTATTTTAAAACATGGTGATTTATCGAAAAGAGTGTTGTAATTATTTGTTTTCAAATAATACAATTTTGGTTTCTTCTTATCAGAATATAATTTTTATCTAACTCATTATATAATCATCTAAAAACTTATAATTTAATAATTAAAATGTTTCAATGAAATTATATATATTAATACTATTTGGGACAATATAAGGAACCCTTTATTACAATATTGTATGCTCAATGGGTATGGTGTGCGATAGTAATACTTTTTATAGAATGGTTTGAAAAACATGGCGTTGGAGGATATCTCTATGTATGCCTAAACATATAATAAAAAAGGGTTTTCTCAAATTTCATTTATTGAATCTTGACTTTGGCTTGGTAATGGGATAGTATATATGATTCCATCAACCTATCAGTAATTTATAAATGTGAATAATAAGATATGAATCTTCAGTTCGAGGAAATATTATCTTATTTCTATGTCAATTAGATTTTTTATTAAATTTAATATATAAAAATATTAAGGACCTTGGATGAAAAAATATATTAATAATTATTAGGATACTCAATGGTAAATTAAGTCCAACATACCAAATGTTTCTATATTTTATAACAAGAAATAATGAAAAATGTAATATAGTGCTCGATTTTTCTATACATACATTAAATAATAATAAATTTATTCCCTGTATAAAAAATCTCATTTATAAATGGTTAGTTTATTATAGGATAACAACATGATTTATATAAGTTTAATTAGAATATTATTTACATAAATATGACTACATTAGACATTATGATTAGTGTTTTACTTTGTGATCCATTTAATTTCAGTCCTAAATAATCTCATTTAAAAGATTTAAATTGTATTTTTAAAGGGTTCTAAATATTGTGGGTTGTTTTATTGTAAAGTGACATTTTCTAATCAATCTATTTTTTCCGAAATTTACTTTTGAGGAGGTCAAATAGATAGAAAATTTATAAGTGGTACATATCAACTTCATAGACATTTATTAATCTCTTAGAGTACTAAGAAGAAAACATTTTTCACTCATTATAATGCTAAAAAAGAATATATAACCACATTGTGTTTTTGTGCCTAAATTATATGGGTTAAAAAAATATGAGATTTTTTTTGATACAATTTATTCATGTTTCTATTAAATTTAAGATTTATAATGTGATTAAAATATCTATTAATAATTTTCATTATGCACACACTAATGATAATGATATTTTAAATCACACAATCACATTTTAAGATACCACATTAAAAAGGGAGATATTGTTTTAGATTAAATTTCCATGTATATTCAATTATATGATAACTTCCCAAAACCCTTAAAATTGATCATTTAAATTTTATTAAGAATTTTATATTCATGGAATTTATATAATTATTTTTTATCATCTAATTTTTTTCTCTTGTCAAGTCATTTTTTGGAATATATTTTATTTTGTTATTTTAAAAAATATCATTTTCAAAATCATATTTTTGTGACCCCCTATAATTATCCTAAGATTCATCTCTTGTATATCTAACTATTTTTCATTCTATGTTTTAGATTATAATCACAAAGCGAGAGAATATTTTAGATTATTTTTTGGGAGAAAAATTATTGTGAAAGAGAAAGGTATAACTTTAATGTGAATAAATTTATAAATTCTTTTAATAGTTCTAAGATATATAAGAGTATGATATTTGTTTCAAGGGGGATACATATAGTTTCATGGAGATGTTATGTATAATTATTTTATCTTTTTTATATTTCTTCTTCACAACACCCTTATATTTTATTTATAGATTTAAAATATTAAATGATTTTTTCTGATCTAAAAAAGGTGGATATTATTGAATCACTAATGAGTTTTTATGATCATAGTCACATAAGGTGGATTATCACCATGGATTGAGTTTACATAAATTATTTCATTCCATGATTAACAACCTCACACTGAGAGGCCTTATTCTTGTCCTGAATATTCACCTATAATTTCAATTCAAAAAAAAATGGTCTTCTTGGGGAGTTGTGATGGTGTTTTTGTTTTTCAACACACATTCATGTCATGAATCCTCTTTCTCACTGTGAATAAATGAAGTATTATTTTTGATATTTTGAATTAACGATGTCCATGGAATGAAATGTCATTTCAAACCAAGAAATATTTTGAGAAAATAGTCATTACTTATTTGATTATAGTCAAATTACGTTAATTTGGTCTCTTATTACTTCAATTATTACACCCTAATATTGTATGATATTGATTAGTTTTAATTTATTTGATGTATTATGTTGTATGTTACACCAAGATTAGCTTGTGCTGTACGCAACACCGTATTGGATTGCAGTATACGTGACACTATTCTTGGATTGTGTTACAAAAAATTTAATGTTCTTTTGGTAGAATAAATTTCATGCAATACTGAGTAAAATTGATAGATAAATATTATAACCTAGTCATTATAATAGTATGTATGAATAATATTAACTTTCCTCTAAAAAAATATTTTAAGTGAAAATAAGTGAGTCTATAAAATAATAAAATAACTATGTATGTATCTAATTAGTGAACTATATATGTAATATATTCAATTTAATGTTTTAAATTCATCTAATATGTTTTATATATATGATATAAGAACAAATTCAATTTTTCAGATAAAAGAAGTATTTTTCATAAAAATATAGTTTTACCGCCTTTTGATGGCGAACCCTTTCTAAATATTGTTTTTGAAAATTTTATAAGTTTTATTTGAAATAATAAACTTATTCTTTGGAATCAGGACATTAAAATTTACATTGGTTGAAATTATTGTATTTTTTTTTGATGAAATTCATATTTTAATGAATAGTGAAAAATACTACATTTTAATTCAAAACAATCTTTTTGTATAATTTCTGTATATAATAAGATTAAATTTTTAATTGGTTTTAAAGTGTAATTGAATTATGCTTTTATCATTTAATCAAATTTTTGTTATTAGATGTAATTTCACATTTAAATTGGACATAAATACATTTCAATATTTTGATAGTTTTTAAATTCTTAAAAACATGTTTTCTGGTTTTGAAAATGGTAATTAATTTTAAATTAATTAATGAAACTTCTCTATTTTGAATTTGAAAAAATGGATTTAATATTTTGAATCATAAGGTACAATTTATGTAAATAGTTACCTTTTGTTTTTGGAAATTATGAAAAGTAACTTCAGTAATTACTTTTTATTTACCATAGTTAAAGGGTAAATTAGGTAAATAAGAATATTTACCATGGTTAAAGGGTAAACTAGATAAAAAAGGGTAAAAATAATATTAAAATTAAATAAAAATACCCTAACATGCATTGTAATATTATTTTTTAGTCATGGGTGACCAAAACATTTCTTAGGCCAAACTTTTGGCATTTGGGAGCCACTTGGGTGTGAAAATGACATGTTATAATAATTAATTTAAATTAAAGGGAAATATAACATAAACATGTATCTTTGTACCAAAAATTTTTTAAGGTGGGGTTATAAAATTGATATCTTCGACTATAAATAGTCATTAGAAAGATAAATTGATTTTCTACATTATGGTAGTTTTTTTTATAAATTTTAGGCTTTAAATAAATAAATTTATTTATGATATAATGATAATGCAATGATTACCTTATTAATGAATGATTAAAATAAATGATATTATAAATTTTGAAATAAATTTAATTCGAAAAATTTGATTCCATACACCAATTTTATATATTATTATGAAATACTATATTTTAATGTATTTTTTTCAAATCAATAATGTTTCTATAGCTTTAACAAAAATCAATTAGTAAATAGTGTCAAAATTGGCATAAAACATTTAAAAAAATACTATTTTATTAAATGATATAATAGTCATAAAAATATAATATTTGGACAAATAACATAGATAATGTAACAAATTTTACTAATGATCTACTTTAGGTTATCTTGTAATTTTATAGTATTAATATTGACCATATAGTGTAACAATACAAGAAGACATGGTAAGAGTTAATTTATTTAACTAAGGGTTAAATCCAAACAATAAGGTTAAATTTGTGACATAAACTTGTCTGAAAACAGTTGGTTGAGATGTTTCTGACCCATCCTCATATTATATTAAAAATATATCAATTTTGATCTATTATAATTATAAAATCAATTTATAATAACATAATATTTCAAGATTTTCTTAAAGTCCCCCTCCCTCTTATAAAATTCCACCACATCTACCCACTTACTCACACATCTCAAGCCCCTTGTCTTGTCCGAATTATACTCAAATAAGATCCCAAAATCCCTTAATTCCTCATAGAGGCCACACTTTGGGAAGAAAACCATCCTCAAGAGACCTTTTGGGAAAATCAAAAGGAGATACTCAAAAACAATGTAATTGTTTTATCTCCTATTTTATAATTATTTTCTTCTTATAAATCCTCTTATTATGTCATTTCCATAATAAATTAATAAATAAAATATATTCTACATGATTATATGTTATTAAAATTTTGTTACAACCTTATACCTCCTTTTATCTATCCTACGAAAAACAATATCACCATGTATGCGTACATACGACTTACCGTCTCCTCACTGTGGTGTAATTTTTTATTCAAAAATACTTAATTTGGATGGGAATAATTATGAGTATAGTGTATGTAAATAATAAGTATGACATGATAATTATTCTATATAATTAATATACCATCCAATTCCGTACAATTCCAATATTATGTGAATAATATCGTCACTCGTGCGTACGCACGACCTACCGTCTTCACGATGCTAAGTGGTTCATTCTACATGATATTCATTAAACCATGATTATATACATGAAAGTAATGAATAAAAATGATATATAGAATACTAATATAATTATTTAAATTATATAACTATATCCTAAAAACTGGAACACAAACTTATGTCACAAAACATACATAAGAACACAAAGTAATTAATATCTAAATTACGGGTGACAATGAAATTTCACTGACAAAAAGAAGATAATATAATCATATTAGATATCATAAAAATTAATATCATTCTAGAATAAGTCAATAAAAGTATTTAAATCATTATAAAGTATTTTCAGATACATACAAAGCATATCAGATCTAATGTAAGGGATAAATTTTCAATCTCATTATTATCCAAGATTATTTATTCATAAATATTTTCTGGGGTATATTTATCATTCACGTACATGTTTCCTAAATATATAATATTAGTTCTATTATTATACTATTTTTTATGTGAATTTTACCCATTATTAAATTTATATTATATGTTATGAAAGGAATATTTCATTCATTTTCTAAACAAGGCACTTTTTGACTTTTCCATCCGGAGTACGAGATGAATGTTTTTAACATTATGGAATGAATAATTTTTTATATATTCATAAAGACTTAGTTACATTAGTATTCCTCTAAAATATTTCATTTTTTTTTCAAATAAATTCTTTTCTTTTAAAATTTCAAGGTATTTTGAGGAAATAAAATGTATTTAAAGAAGAAATGATATTATCCTCAATAATTAAGTTCAAGTGTTTTATAAAAATTATTTTTCATGTAAGTTGATACTCTTTAAATAGGGTTATGTTTCTATCCATATTATTACTATGAATCAATTTTTTGATGTTTTATATGGATTATTTTATGATGGAATGATGTTTAAGAGACACATTTTATTTCATGAGGTATGGTATGATGAATGATTTATGTTTTTGTGGCACATGTACGTATGATTTCATTATGAGATGGGTGGGGCCTATATCTCCCTCCAATTCATTAGGTATAGATTTATATATCATTACATAAACATTATTAGAATAAAAAGTAAATCCGGTATAGTAATACTAGTCTAGAATGATAAGTAAATCTGGTTCAGTAATACATGGATGAAAGAACATGTAAACCTGGTTCAGTAATGGACTTTTTCCACTATGATAGTATTGGAAGAAATTCCTTGGATAATATAGAAATCATATTATGTAATTTTTTCCCACAATTCCATGTTATATTCCAAAGCTATTTTATCATGATTAATGTTCCTTTATGATTTATTCCTTAGGTGCTACCTAGATTTATTCCATAATTCAAGATATTGATATTCAAAATTTATGTTCATGTTTTTACATTATTATGTTTATGTTTTGTAGGATGTTTTCCATGATTACCCTTACCAAGAATTTGATCCCACCCTTTTCAAATGTTTTCTTTTACATAGGATATAAATAAAGGTTTTAGGTAGTAAAACTAATGGGAATGATCTTTATGGGTGATGTTGATGATCTTTCACCTTGCTAGAAGAATGTGATATGAGTTTCCAAAGATACTAAAATAATATAGTCTTTGTACATATATTTGTGTAATGTATTAAGTATTCCTCAAATGAAAAGTAATTTCAATGTATATAAATCTTGGCTCATTAGAGTTGGTATCAGAGGGAAGGTTTAGTTAAACTTTGGAAACTATAATGAAAAAAAATTGGTGAGTTCCCTAGAGATATTTATAAGGGATTTCCTAAGGATATTTACAATTATTGGTTACATTCTCCGAATTTTGGTAACGATCATGAATAATCTATTATTAATCCAAAGATTTTATATATTGAGAACACACCCCCTTGATTATGTTGTTTTCCTATTATGATTTTCCTCTCATACTATTATTATCTAGTTTTAAACAATGGTTGGAACCCAAAGAAACAAAGTTAATGAAAAATGATCTGGGAAATGCAATGATTGTACTCATGAATGACCAAATATTATGGGATATGGAATGAAAAATATTATTTTTATACTTACAATAGGTAAAAAATCATTCTAGACATCCAAATGAGAAAAGATGGGAACAACATTCTATTGAGTCCTTCATGAGGCAACACCCACCTTCTTTTAGTGGGACTTCTAATCCACCTATTGCTGAAATATGGATCAGTACCCTTGAAGATATATTTTACATCCTTTTCTATTTGGAACATGAAAAATTCATTCAGCTATTTATCATTTATAAGGATAAATAGTCCATTGGTGGACTCTAATCAAGAATACTAGACAACAAGATGAAATTGAATCCATGGAATGGGATGAGTTCAAGAACTTATTTTTCAATAAGTATATTCCTTGTATTATTTAAATGAAAATGGAAAAGGAGTTAATTGAGATTAAGAAAAAGTATTTTTAATCCATTGGTATATATGAGGTAAATTTTACTAGACTTGCACGGTATGCTTCTGGATTTATTATCCAACCTGAAAGTAAAGTTGATCGATTTTTCGGTGGCATCAAATGAATTATTCAAAGGGCGTTAGATACAATAAAATTTAGTTTCTATGGATATATTTCACGTTTTTCTATCAAGGTTTAAATTAAAGTTGGTTTTATATACCAATCTCACGGTTTTTACAAGAAACAAAAGGTGGAGTTCATGGGAAAATCTCAAAACAATGGAGAAAAGAAGATGAATATTTCCTTATGATCAATGTGTTGAAAGAAGCATAATGGAGATTTTATTAAATAGAGTAGAAAATTTTTTATGTGTGGAAAAGTAGGTCATCGAGCAGTTGAGTGATGAATGAATGGAAAAAAGGTTGCTAATGATGTGAATAGATAAAAGACTAGAGAGAATGCACCACCCACACTTCAATGCTATAAGTGCAAGGAAATGGGGCACTATGATAACCAATTAACTAATCCAAGGGTTATGGGTTATTATCAAGGTAAAAAACTATTAAGGACAATGAGAAAGGAAAATCACATACGATCACTATTAGCTATGTTGAGTATGAAAATGAAGTGGTGGAATGATTAAGCATTTATGTAATGGGATTCCAAAATAGTGTTGTAGAATCTCTTTTATAGTATTATATAATATTATAATATTTATGTATTGGTCCATTAAGGTTTTCCATAAGTATATGGTACTAGTACCCATGAAACGTGATTGTAATATTTTTGGAAAGCACAAGATATTCACATAATGAAGGGATAAGGGGATAATTAAATGTTTGATAGTATTAATGTTCTCATGACTGATATAAGGAAAAAGTGATATCATGGTTTGATTATATACAATTTTTGGTATTCTTGGGGTGTTTAAAGAGTTAGTTTTGATATAATTCATGTTTTCACTAAGGATCTATGGTAATTCATGTTATTACAAAGATTTAATATAATACATGATTTAGGGATGGATGACACTTAATGTGAGCATGATGCTGCGATAATTATATTTTGATAAAGGTATACTGAAAAATAATAAGTAAATTTGATAATATTAGTTACCTTGGAACTGGTTAAGGATTTATTGACATGTGGGTTATGTTATCTTGGATGAATATTATAGATTTCCAGACATAAGAATAAGAAAACATAAATGTTTTCAATAAGGATATTTGATAATTCAGGTTGTTACCATGACAAGAATACATGATTAAGGTATTCAGATGTTTGGAATGTGGAAACCAAGTACTTCCTTTTGAGATATGGTAGATAAATGTTAAACTAATTTAGTTCACCTCCTTCTAAAGTTGTAGATTTTTATTGTTTATAAGGATTTCAAGGTTATCCATTTATGGATTGTATATGTTATACTCTAGTTTAAGTTTGTTAGATTCATGTATTATATCTCTATTGGTGGACTTATGGATTTGTGATAACCTATGATAATTTTTTTTGAGATATATGGAATGAAAAATTATTCTATTTATGGATCACATGATCTGCCCATACTTTAGGAATGATAAATCCAACTTCATTTCATTGAATAAGAGAACATGTGGAAATTGTTCAAGGCATGACCAACAATGATATTGTACCAAAATAAAGTAACTAGTTTTTATCATGTAACTAAAATTTAGGTAAAGGATCTTGGAAAACAAAAATTTTAACTTAGTACCTTCTTATCCGATGAATTAGATGGTACCTTAAATCATTGAAGATTTATGGATTTTTGGTTCTTAAATTTCTCTAAACCTTGTTCTCTATTTATAAACATCAGAACTTGATGGTTATATTTTCTTCCATATCCATTTTTTAATTCCCATATATGTTCTCCTATGTTAAAACCCACTGATGAGTTACACTGGGTAACTATTATGTTTCTAAATTTTCTTTTTAAAATGATATTTTATTATTCCTTTTCACGATGTGGGTTTCTATGAAAGAAAATTTCAAGAAGTAATACTTTTGTAACCCAGATGAATTTCAAGGGAAAAATTCATTTTAATGGAGGGTATAATGTAACAAACCAAGATTTTATAAGATATATTATTTTTAATTTATTTGATGTCCTGTGTTCTATGCTACACCAAGATCAGCTTGTGCTATACACAAACCCATATTAGCTTGTAGTATATGCACAACTATTCAGGGTTTCTGTTTCACCTAATTTCTTATTTATTTTATAGAATTAATTTCATTAAAGACCAAGTATAAGTGATAACTAAATATTTTAACCTATTCATTATAATGGCGGGTATGAATAATATTAACTTTATTCTAAAAAACTAGTTAAATTAAAATAAGCAAGTCTATAAAATAATAAAATCACTATTTATAGATTTTATTAGTTAAATATATATGTAACATATTAAATGTAACTATTTAAATTAATTTTATATTTTTTTAGATATTATATAAGATCAAATTAAATTTTTTAGATAAAAGAAGTATTTTTCAAAAAAATATAGTTTTACCGCCTTTTGATGTTAAAAAATTTTTATATATAGTTTTTGACAATTTTATAAGTTATATTTGACATAATGGACTTCTTATTTTGAAGTGAGACCTAAAAATTTACCTTGTTTGAAATTTTGGTATTTTTATGATTAAATTCACATTTTAATGAATAGTGAAAAATACTCCATTTTAATTCAAAACTGCATTTTCCTCAAATTTATTTATATAATTAGATTATATATTTAAATGGTTTAAAATTTTATTGGATTATGTTTTTATCATTTAATCTAATTTTGGTCATTGGATTTAATTTAACACTTAAATTCTACAAAAACACATGTCAATCTTTTGATAGTTTTTACTTCTTAAAAATGCACTTTTTGGTTTTGACAATGAGAAATAATTTTAAATTAAGTAATGCATCTTATATATTTTGAATTTGGAAGAATGGATTCCAAATTTGAAAACATAAGGTCCAAATTATGAAAGTAGTTACCTTTTATTTTTGGACATTATTAATAGTAACTTCAGTAATTATTTTTTATTTAGCCCGATTAAAGGGTAAATTTGGTTAATAGGGGTATTGACCACAGTTAATGTGTAAATTAGGTGAATAAGGGTGAAAATAATATTATAGTAATATAAAAATACCATAAAACATGTTCTATTCTTATTGGATGAGTCATGGGTGACCAAAAAAATCCTTAGGCCGAACGTTTGGCATTTGGGAGCCACTTGGGTCTGCAAATGACATATTTTAAAAATTAATTTAATGTAAATGGACATATAATATAAACATGTATATTTTAACTAACAAAAAATTTAGGTATGGTTATTTAATTGATCTCTTGGAATATAAATATTCATTATAAAGATAAAAATATTTCTTATATCATGAATTTTATTTATAATTTTTAGACATTAAATAAATAAATTTATTTGTGACACAATGATGATGCAATGATTACCTTATTAATGAATGATTGAAATAAATTATGTTATAAATATTAAAATAAATGTAATTTTAAAATTTTTATGCCATTCACGAATATTTTGGATGATTTTGACATGTCATCTTTGAGTTAATTTAGTTTTTTTGAATTAATAATGTTGTTATAGCTTTAACAAAAATCAATTACTAAATAGTGTCAAAATTGACATAAATGATTTTTTAAAACAAATACTAATTTGTTAAATGATATAATAGTCATAAAAAATTAATATTCCTCCAAATAACATAAATAATGTTACAAATATCATTAATGATCCTCTTTAGGTTCTCTTGTCATTTTATAGTGATTATAGTGATAATATAGTGTAAAAATACAAGAATACTTTGTAAGAATTAATTTATTTAACTAAGGGTTAAGTCCCAAATATATAGTTAAATTTGTGACCAAAACTTGTATAAAACCTAATTTTGAGGGGATTTTGACCCAAATTCATCTTATCCTTAAAATATATCACATTAAAGATATTATAATTTTAAAATTGACTTATAATAAAATAATATTTCAAGACTTTTCTAAAGTGCCCTTCCTCCCTCTTATAAAAGAACACCACATCTACCCACTTACTAACACCTCTCAAACCACTTGGATCATATAATTTATGCTCAAATAAGATGCGAACATCCCTCCATTTCTCTTATAAGACACACATTTTTAATAAAGACATCATAAGGATACCTTTTGTGCAAATCAAAAGAATATTATAGAAAAAGAAGTAATTCTTTTATCACCTCTTTCAAAATTATTTTCTTCTTATACTTCCTATTATTATTTTTTGTTTCCATTATAAAGTAATAAATACAGTATGTTATTCCTACTGAGTTGTTATTATAATTATGGGACAACATTATACCTCATTTTATCCATCCTAAGAATAACAATATCATCATATTTTCGTATGTACGACTTACCGTCTCCACACCGTGGTGTCATTTTTTATTAAGAAATAATTAATTTTTATTGGTATAATGATGAGTATAATGGATATAAATAATTAATATAACATTATAATTATTTTTTATAATTAATAAACCATCCAATTCCATACCATTTAACCATTAAATGAATGATATCGTCTCTCGTGCATATATATGGCCTACCGTCTCCATGGTGCGATGCGATTCATTCTACAATATATTCATTAAACCACGATTATATAAATTAATTTATGGAATAAATATGATATATATTTTACTAATATAATTCAGTAAATTATATATCCACAACCTATAAAGTGTAACATGAACTTATCTGAAAAACATGCATAAGAAAAACAAGCAGTTTATATCTGAATAACAGGGGACAATGAATTGTTACTAAGAAAAGGATGATAATATAATCATATATGATATTAGGAAAATGAGTATGATTCTTTAATAAGTTAATAACATTATTTAAATCATTATACTGGAGGTTTGGATACAAACAAATCATACCAGACCTATAGTAAGGGATAATTTTGCAATCACATTATTATCTGTGATTGTTTATTCATAAGTATTTGTTCGGGTATATTTATCTTTTACATCCATGTTTCCAAAATATATAATATTATTTATATTCTTATAATATTTTTAAAGTGAATTTTACCCATTGGTAATTTTTTATTAAATATTATGGAAGGAATGTTTCTTTCGTTTTCCATACAAGCTACTTTTTGACTTTTCCTGCTAGAGTATGAGAAGAGTATGACATTAACGGTGTTTTATGTCTTCATAATGAATTAGTTCCATCAAAATTACTATACATGATTTCAATTTTTCTTTAAAATAAATTATATCCTTTTAAAATTGCATGAAAGTTTTATAAAATATATTGTTTTTATGAATAAAGTATATTATCCTCAAGAATTAAATTCATGTGTTTTATCAAAATTATTTTTTTATCTTGGATGATTCTCTTTAAATAGGGCTATGTTTCTACCCCTATTATTACTATGATTTTATTGTGTGATATTTTATATGGATTATTTTATGACTAAATGATGTTTAAGAGACTAATTTTATTTCTTGATTTATTTTATGATGAATGGTTTATGTTTTTGTGGAACATTTAAGAATGACTTCAATATGAGATGGGTGGGACCTATATCTCCCTCCAATGAATTGGGTAAATATTTATATCTAATGAGATATAAATGACTGGAATGGGAACTAAATATGTTTTATTAATATAGTTTTGTAACAACAAGAAATTTCAGTTGAGTAATACATGGATGGAATGACAAGTAAACCCAGTTCAGTAATGGACTTTGTCTATTATGATGGTATTTATAGTAATTACTTGGCTAATATGGAAATAATATTATGTACCTATTTGTTTTCCAAAATAAAATGTTTTATTCGAATTCTATTTTTTCATGATTAATATTCATTTATGATTTATTCCTTATGTGATGCCAAGATTTATTTCGTAACAGAAGATTTGGATATTAAAAAGTTATGTTCATGTTTCTTATTATTATTATGTTTTGTATGATGTTTTCCATGCATACCCTTAATGAGAATTTGAGATCACACTTTTCATATGTTTTCTTTTCCCCGAGATATAAATAAAGTTTTTATGTAGGAAAACTAATGGAGAAGCTCTTTATGGGAGATATTGATGATCATTCACCAAGCTCGAAGAATGTGTTCTGAGTTTCAAAAGACACTAATCTAATATTGTCTTTGGGGATCTATTTGTGTAATTTATTTATTATTTCAAAAATGAGATTTAATTTGTATGTACATCAATCCTGGTTTTTTAGATTAACAAATCTATATTAATTCGAAAATATTCCTATCATTCATTTAAGGATATAAATAGATGAGTTGGGAGACTTGGTTCTCCCAAATGTATTTCTATAATAACTATTTTAATTTAAATTATTCATGATGTTACCATAATGTTTCTTTTAATAAGATCTATAAGAAACATAATATTATCAAAAGAAACATGGGAATAAATATATAATTCAAATTAATATTTTTTTCAATTTGATCAATTTTGATATATTTCTTTAATTATTAATGTATTTTACACTATTATCATTGTCCACCAATATCCCAATCAATTATTTTATTTAAATGTTATACCAAGAGATGATTGCTTTGTAATAGTTTTTTAAAAAAGAGTCATATCTCTTCAAATATTTTTCTTTAGGTTCCCACCAACAATAAAGTTGTTTTTTTGTTCATGGTTTTTGGTAATGTAAAGGGCCTTCCTTTGGTTCTTAGTTTCCATTAAAATAAGTTATATATTATTTTAAATATTTTGTTATTGGTTTCCATTGAAACTAAGGGTTTAATACGAACCTATAATGACTTTACGATGGGAGGATATGAATGGTATAATTCTTGATCTTGTTTCAAAAACATTTTTTAAAGTATTCATTTTTAATATCCACAAATTATTTTCAACAAAATATTATTATTTTCATCTCCATTAAATCCTTTTTATTTTAATTATTTAGTTCCTAAATAGTATGTTTTCAAGATAATGAAATTTAATATATATCATTATCTAAGTTTTTTTTCAAATGGAATCACCCCACACATATTGTAATTTTATCATAGTGATACAGAGGTGAATATGAAGATATTTTCACTTACTTAGATATGTTCATAGACTGTCTGAATGAACAGTATAATGATATCCTACATTGGTAACTCTGTTGGAATATGTTGATGGTCCTCCTTAAGTGACGTCAAGATATGATCATTCTCTTGAGTAGTTGTTGGGTTGACTCAATGATACTTTTTTAACATTTTCAGGATATGGAATATATGCATACTTCTAGGTGATCATTGGTATATATGTTATATTTCAATTTAAAAAAAAATTTAAGACACAGTGACAACTCTAAAATACATTTCAAAGGATATAGGCTTAACTATCCATTTTTACAAAGTTAATTGATGGGTTTTTGTTATTGTAATAGTAATAGGATCTTTATTTAATGCGAGTGAATATATATTCCCACTCATTTACTTTAGTTGCATTAGGATATACCAAGAAACATAGAATGTGGTGGTTGGCCTATTGAGATTCCTCTTGTTTCTACAGGAAACTATTATCATGCTATTTATGAATTGAGTTGAATTGGTAGGGGTGGATATTATGAAAAAGGATATGTAATTTCTCTTTCACCCATGTGTATATCATCCAAACTTTTTTATCACATAAACTTTCATTACATTTTACAAAACTGAGGATCTTTAAGGTTTAGTGTCTTGGAAACCAGGAACTTAAAACATGAAAACATAAAACATTCTTCTTAAACACTTGAAAGTATTCTCCTCATGTTCATCATAGGTTCATTACTGCATCTCATAACCTGGGTACATACATCAAAAGAAAGGGTGAGAAAATGTCCCAATAAGGGAAACAAGGGGAAACATTTTACATGTGAACTTGGGATACATCAACAATGTCATGAAAAAGAACTTTAAGGCATGGAAAAGAAATCATGAGATATATCATAATAAAAACAACATTTTTCATAACTTGAATATGTGGATACAACATTTAATATTGACAATCACTTCGTTTCACTAAGGTCCATCCCCAAGGTGTCATTAAAAATTATCAAGGTTATTCATCAAGGTATCAGTCTAAAAGGTCATCTCTAGAGATTAAGTCTTTACCCAATGCATTGGAGCGCTATCTGGGAACACCCTTGAAATGTCTTTATTATCATGTGAGAAACATATTTAATCATCAATCATTTAATAAACAACCCATATAGCTTAAAATAAATGGGTTTCATTTCATAATCATAACATTTTAAAAACTGCTTTAAAGAAATGATCTTTGTGTCACTTTAAAACCCACAGAAAAGGTGGGTGGGTCTCATGTATGTAAATCCCATAATTTAAAATAGAACTTTTTGGTATATATGTGAATACCCATATAGAAGAGATATCTTTGAGTATTCAGTTAATAAAATAAAAGAACTTTAGAAAAATAGATAGACATTTTGAGATGGAAATTCTGCAGCATAACAACTATGTTTTGGGGTTTTGGAAAACATTTAAAAGAGAGGGGACATGGGTAAAACATTCATAAATTACCCATAAAACAGTAGAGGGACAGAATATAAAGGATTTAAGAACATGGTAGTGAAATTTTAATGACATACCATATGAAATGAAGAACATGAAAGGAATACAAAAATAAGATTTCTCTTATGAAAATTCGGCAGCCTAACGACGTCACTTAAACTTCAACAAAAATGATTTGACGAGATCAAATAGGGTATATCATAAAATGAACATAAAAGATAAGTATGATATATTTATATATCATACCCCAACATAATATAAAGGAACTTGCAAGAATTTACATGAAAATAGAACTTTGAAAAAGGAGAAAGGTGAAAGAACCACTTAAAAATTCGACAGCCTAACGGCGCCACTTAAGACTTCAAAATACTGAATTGAAGAGATCAAATGGGGTCTCTCATCATATGATCATAAAATATCAGTATGATAGATATATATATCATACCCTAACATAATAAAAATTTAACTTGAAATACTTTACATGAAAATAGATCTTGAAAAATGAGAAGGGAGAAAGAATCCGTTACAAAAATTTCGGCAGCCTAACGGCGCCACTTAAACATTCATAAAAAAGAAATAATGAGAGTAAGAGGGGATATCTCATTATATTAACATGGAAAGGGCATTAATATGAATATAAAATAACATCCTTTAACATAAGAACACGGACCATAAAATAAATGACATAAAATGGATTACTTGAAAAGAAAGAGAGAGGTCAGATCCCTTACCTTAAAACGTAACTCTTAAAACTCAAAGGTTGGGACCTTGAGGGCTTGGGGGAACCTTGGGAGGAATACTTGGGAGGTAATGAGACCAAATATTCGTTGGGGGAGAGTTGGGAGTCGAATGGATGAGAGGATGGCTTGGTATTTATAAGGAAATTGAGGGACAAGGCATTAATGGCCAAGGGACACCTCATTAGTGGTTTTGGAAAAACCATGGGCTTGACCATGGTATTTTCCCCTGGTATTGTCCACTTGGGAAACCTCATACCTTATCTTATTATTCATAAGTCGACCATATTGATTACATACTTAATACATCATTTAATGATGTCATTAAACACACGTAACTTAAAAACTGTATTTTCACTATTCATCGAAAATTCATCTTTTTCAGAAAAATCCCAAAATTTCACCTTAACCAAATATCAATGCTCTGATTTCAAAAATGAACTCCATTTTATAAAAATAATTTTCTAAATATTTTTAATTTAATTTTTAAATAAATACACTATTCACCGAAAATTCATTTTTTTTCAGAAAAATCCCCAAAAATTACCTTAACATAATATCGACGCTCTGAGTTCAAAAATGAAATCCATTTTATAAAAATAATTTTCTAAATATTTTTAATTTAATTTTTAATTAAAAAAGACTATTCACCTGAAAAAACTAATACTTGAATAATAATATATGAAACTGTTATTTAACCATTTTATTGAATCACATTACTTAATCAAGGTGACTAGATTATATTAACACTTTCTTTAAGTGAGATTACTAATCCATTTGGTCACATTACTAATACTAAGCATAAAATCACTATTCATAATTTACTATTCATCAAAAATTAAGTTGATCTTATTATACTCTAAATTTCGTACTGAACATAATTGTAGAAGACCATTTTTTGAAAATCATTACACATTTTTAATTATTTAAGGTTTACATATTTTTTTTTAAAATATCCTTTCTCTAAAATTCATCAAAAATATGCATACTATATTTATCCGAACATTTGAGAAGTCATAAACATCATCATAAGAAGAAATCCCAATTTTTTTTTAAAACAAAGGATTACACAAGGCGGTTACGGTCTCCTTGCATAGCCCCTTATCACTTCAGAATAGGACCTAAGTGTAAGGTGTGCTAAGGTGAGAGAATCTGAAGGAGGCTCGACCAACATCGCACGAGTAGTAATTTCTATCAGTTTGAACTTCTCGCGAAGGAGATTCTGTTCTAGCTTCATACGATGAAGTTCGGCTTGGGTTTGGTCCCAAGCAAAGCCCATTGGTGCTACCTCCTTCCCAAGATCTTTTAGATGGGATTCGATTGGTCCAAGACTACTAGGTGAGGCCATCAAATCTTCTTTCTATATTAATTAACCAAGATCACTTGTATTTAGAGATAAATATCGAAATGTTTAGTTTCCAGCGGTCATATTGACCAATGGTCATATAACAGTCAAAACCCAACAATCTCATTTTAATTATACTCATGTTATCCAATGAAATAGTTTTGTTGAGTATAAAAAAATTAAAATAACACACAAAATTAGGAAACAAGATTTATTCAAAATTTTGGGTTGTTATATTCTTCCCCCTTTAAGAAATTGCATCCTCACAATTTTAAAACTGGGTTTTGAAATTTCATTGAAAGTCCCACACCAGAAAAGGAGTCAGTAAAACTATTACTTTAAAAGAAAGAAATGGAAGTAAAAGTTCACCCGGGTTAACCCATACTAGGATCCGATGTAAGAAAACATGTACATGGAGAAAAAAAACAAAGGGTCATGTTCTAAGGGAGAGTGATAGAAAACATGATTATAAGAAAGTTAACAATAAGAAAATCACAAACTTATGATGGGTCAAACGGTATTTTATTTCCTAGTAGGAAACATTTACATACAACATTTTTTTGTTTTATGTTCCTTTTCATAGTTTTGAGGAATTCATTTACTATATAGAATAAAAACAAAAGGAAATATACCTACCTTCAAGTAGAGTTTAATCCTTTACTAAGTTTATACAAAAACTAATATTTTCTCCAAACGATGAGCACTAAAAAACACCTGGTCTCATCAAAAGAAAAAGAATAATATTCTAGATAATCACATATTCCACAAAAGAAAAACTAAATATCTTTAAACATCTATCCCAAAAACAGAATGGGAAAGATAAAAAAAATCTTCAAAAAGAAAGAATCCCATAGGAAGGGAAACTACTTTTAAATCTTCAATGTTCCACAGTACTACCCAGAGTTCATCAAAGACCATTTCGTAAATAACTGTCCTTAAAATTCCTCAAAATAACCCAAACTAAGATTGAAACCCAAATACAAGAAGGACTTGATAACATAGTCTTCCAAGATAAACTTTATCATTCATCTCCAAACAACATCAACCACTCCTAACATCTTATAAAAAAAGTAACTAACCTAAACATATTTTACCCAAGATAGGTTAATCATTTCCATAACTAACCTAAATTACTACAAGTCCACCTTAAATTAATCTATTCTTCAAAATATAAGTAAACCTTACTCCTCAATGAAAATAATGTAGTAATCTATTTACCTCGATCATATAGGTTCCCTAAAATAGTGAACATATTCAAAAATAATAATCATCTTTTAATCCCCTAATCATCTCTGTCATATTAATATGGAAATCATCACATTTCCTATCACATTGGTTGTTGGGACATGTTCTTAAATTTCCCACCATTAACTAAGAAAATAAAGTACAATTAGGGGCTTAAATAATTATCTAGTAATCATGAGAAGGAATCTTTAAGAATAGAAGGATAAACTTGTAGAAGAAAAGTATAACCTGACTTGTGATCCCATAGGTTCCAATCTAGGTTATCCATGATCATATATTCTTATGTGAATCTTTATTTTATTTTATCTTTGTTCCTTTAATAATGGTTCATACTAAGCTTATGAATTTACCAAAGCATATCCCCCGGGAGTATCGTAACCAAGAGTGAAGCAAGGCACGTTGTCGTGTACCAGTTACCGTTTGAGTCTAGCTCAAAGCAGTGTTTTCGGGTTTTACCCCTATGTACATCTATGCCAGAGCCACCTCTACTTGCTCGTATCCAGACGGGGATGTATTTGCTTGGAAACCCATTACTCAATACTCACCAAAATACCAGGAAGATTTCCTATATATAAACTTTTCTATAGGCTTCTTTCTAAAGTTTTCATATCCTAATTTACACAAATAACTAAACCATTTTTTGATACCAACTATAGCATCCAGCCTTTTTATCACATAAACTTTCATTACATTTTACAAAACTGAGGATCTTTAAGGTTTAGTGTCTTGGAAACTAGGAACAGAAAACATGAAAACATAAAACATTCTTCTTAAACACCTGAAAGGCTTCTCCTCATGTTCATCCTAGGTTCATTACTGCATCTCATAACCTGGGGACATACATCAAAATAAAGGGTGAGCAGAAGGCCCAGTAAGGGAAACAAGGGGAAACATTTAACATGTGAACTTGGGATACATCAACAATGTCATGAAAAAGAAAATTAAGACATTAGAAAGAAATCATGAGATATATAATAATAAAAATAGAATTTTTTATAACTTTAATATGTGGCTAAAACATTTAATGTTGACAATCATTTCGTTTCACCATGGTCCATGCCCAAGGTGTCATTAAAAATTACCAAGGTTATTCACCAAGGTATCAGTCTAAAAGGTCATCTCTAGAGATTAAGTCTTTACCCAATGAATTGGTGCGCTATATGGTTGCACCCTTGAAATGTCTTTATTATCATGTGAGACACATATATCATCATAAATAAATTAATAAACAACCCATATAGCATAAAATAAATGGGTTTAATTTCATAATCATAACTTTTTAAAAACTGCTTTAAAGACATGATCTTTGTGTCACTTTAAAACCCACAGAAAAGGAAGGTGGGTCTCATGTATGTAAATACAAGAATTTAAAATAGAAATTTTTGGTATATATGTGAATACCAATATAGAAGAGATATCTTTGAGTATTCACTTAATAAAATAAAATAACTTCAGAAAAAGAGATAGACATTTTGAGATGGAAATTCTACAGCATAACAGCTATGTTTCAGGGTTTTAGAAAACATTGAAAAGAGAGGGGACATGGGTCAAAAATTCATAAATGACCCATAAAACAGTAGAGGGACAGAATATAAAGGATTTAAGAACATGGTAGTCAAATTTTAAAGACATACCATATGAAATGAAGAACATGAAAGGAATACAAAAATAAGATTTCTCGTATGAAAATTCGACAGCCTAACGACGTCACTTAAACTTCAACAAAAATGATTTGAAGAGATCAAATAGGGTCTCTCATCATATGAACAAAAAATATCAGCATGATAGATTTAAAGATCATACCCCAAAATAATAGAAAGGAACTTCCAAGACTTGACATGGAATTAGAACTTTGAAAAAGGAGAAAGGTGAAAGAACCACTTAAAAATTCGGCAGCCTAACGACGCCACTTAAAACTTCAAAACACTGAATTGAAGTGATAAAATGGGGTATCTCATCATATGATCATAAAAGATCAGTATGATTGATATATATATCATACCCCAACATAATAAAAAAGTAACTTGAAATACTTTACATGAAAATAGATCTTAAAAAATGAGAAGGGAGAAAGAATCTGTTACAAAAAATTCGGCAGCCTAACGGCGCCACTTAAACATTCATAAAACGAAATAATGAGAGTAAGAGGGGATATCTAATTATATGAACATGTAAAGGGAAGTAATATGAATATAAAAGAACATCCTTTAACATAAGAACATGGAGCATAAAATAAATGACATAAAAGAGATTACTTGAAAAGAAAGAGAGAGGTCGGATCCCTTACCTTAAAACGTAACTCTTAAAACTCAAAGGTTGGGACCTTGAGGGCTTGGGGGCACCCTGGGAGGACCTCTTGGGAGGTAATGAGACCAGAGCTTCGTTGGGGGAGAGTTGAGAGTCTAATGGATGAGAGGATGGCTTGGTATTTATAGGGAAAGTGAGGAGACAAGGCATTAATGGCCAAGGGACACCTCATTAGTGGTTTTGGAAAAACCATGGGATTGCCCATGGTATTTGCGCATGGTATTGGACACTTGGGACACCTCATACCTTATATTACTATTCATAAGTCGACCATATTAATTACATACTTAATACATCATTTAATGATGTCATTAAACACCCGTAACTTAAAAACTGTATTTTCACTATTCACCGAAAATTCAACTTTCTCAGAAAAATCCCAAAATTTCACCTTAACCAAATATCAATGCTCTGATTTCAAAAATGAACTCCATTTTATAAAAATAATTTTCTAAATATTTTTAATTTAATTTTTAAATAAATACACTATTCACCGAAAATTCATTTTTTTCAGAAAAATCCCCAAAAATGACCTTAACATAATATCAACGCTATGAGTTCAAAAATGAAATCCATTTTATAAAAATAATTTTCTAAATATTGTTAATTTAATTTTTAATTAAAAAACACTGTTCACCCAAAAAACTAATACTTGAATAATAATATATGAAACCGTTATTTAACAATTTTATTGAATCACATTACTTAATCAAGGTGCCTAGATTATATTAATACTTTCGTTAAGTGAGATTACTAATCCATTTGGTCACATTACTAATCCTAAGCATAAAATCACTATTCATAATTTACTATTCATCAATAATTAAGTTGATCTTTTTAGACTCTAAATTTCGTACTGAACATAATTGTAGAAGACCATTTTTTGAAAATCATTACACATTTTTAATTATTTTAGGTTTACATAAACATTTTTAAAAATATCCTTTCTCTAAAATTCATCAAAAATATGCATACTATATTTATCCGGACATTTGAAAAGTCATAAACATCATCATAAGAAGAAATCCCAATTATTTATTTAAAACAAAGGATTACACAAGGCAGTTACGGTCTTGTTACATAGCCCCTTATCACACCAGCATAGGACCTAAGTGTAAGGTGAGCTAAGGTGAGAGAATATGAGGGAGGCACGACCAACATCGCACTTGTAGTAATTTCTATCAGTTTGAACTTCTCGCGAAGACGATTCTGTTCTAGCTTCATAAGATGAAGTTTGGCTTGGGTTTGGTCTAGAACAAAGCCCATTGGTGCTACCACCTTCCCACGTTCTGTTAGATGCGCTTCGATCGGTCCAAGACTACTGGGTGAGGCCATCAAATATTCTTTCTATATTAATTAATCAAGATCACTTGTATTTAGAGACAAATATTGAAATGTTTAGTTTCCAGTGGTCATATTGACCAATGGTCATATAACAGTCAAAACCCAACAGTCTCATTTTAATTATACTCATGTTATCCAATAGAACGGTTTTGTTGAGTATAAAAAAAAATAAAATAACTCACAAAATTAGGAAACAAGATTTATTCAAAATTTCGGGTCGTTACAGTGTGTGTGCACATATAATTCCCTAATTGAGAGGAATATGATCATTTTCATGGTGCCTTAGTTCTTTCATCCTTGTTATGATCACCTCTAAAGTTCCCAAGCCTAGGTGGTTGGGACTGAGGCCTCATGGGAAACCTCCTTAGGGAATACCTCAAGAAATTAGGGTACAAAACATTATCAATAGTGATGATGAATGTTACGATCCCTCCTAGGTGAATCATATTTAATTATTAAGATCCATTGAACCTCTTTATAAAACAATATATGATAACAAGGTACTAATTTTCATGCTCTAGGGTGAGGCTCCAGATTCTATTGTAGGTAGTGATAAAAAAAAGCGTTTTTAATAACTATCTTTATTGGGATAGTATATGAGTATTTTCTCACTTGAGGTTAATTAATATGGATTAAATGGTTGTAGTGGTGTTTGATGGATGATACCGGTGGTCCAAGGTATTAAATATTTTCAACTGGAGGCACTATTTTAGTAGATCCATCCTTTTAATTGAGATACTAGTGAATTTATGAATTCTCAAGTGTAGGATGTTTTTATTAATTAAGGTAACATTAATTTTTATTGAATGAAGATTTTCAAAGGGGAATATATCACATAAGAAACAAAATAAAATATCACACATTAGTGTAACATCTCATGTAAGAACATTTTGGACCAATAATTTTTAATGTTAAAAGATTACCATCAGGTTCACCACTAATTACTTTTTTCATGAATCATGTGAAACACAATGTTCTAATTCTTGTCTCTAAAAGAAAAGTCATGGGTAATAAACTCATATCAGGTTTAATATTTTTATTTTGGATGGAAACTTTTAATGAGACTCCTCTATAGTGTTATATGTTATTGTGGGTCAAATTTTCAAAGGCATGTGATCATTGGGTATTTACCAGTGAAAACTAAAAATTAATGTTTTTCATGAAAATAGAATGCTAGGTTCATATTCACCATTATAAGAGGAATTAATGGACACTATAAAAATATGTTTTATATTGAAGACTTATTTCATTAGTCCTTCACAAATCAAATTATATAACTGGTTACCCCTATTATGAAAATAAGTATCTTGCAAGAAATGATGTGAAAAATTAATTGTACCAATGGATCTCCATCTTCCTATTATTAATTAGTAATGTTTTGGTTATTTTTTTACATTACAAACAAACACATATAGATGCTCTAGAATGTAATTCCATATTATAAGGTTTTTGATGTTTATGATGTCAAGAACAAGCCCATAATCTATGATTTATATGTATCCCCATAATAGAAATTTAACTCATTTAGTCTAGTGACACTAAATGGGAAATGTTGTACTTCTTATAGTAATATTTTTAACAAAAGTTCCATGTATTCAAATATCACATAAAGTAGATTTCTAGGTGAAGGTTATAGAGAATTATATTACATGGAATTGAAAATGGGTGGGGCCTTTTAGCTGACCTCAAATGAAATTTGAACCAATGTGAATTGGTTTTGATTAGGTATAATATAACCCCATAAGGTATATGTTTGGTTTTTCTTATTAGGATATGGCCCACCAAGTAGTTCATATGAAATATGGGCCAAATGATGATAATAAAGTAATTATATAGAGGGAATATATTGCATGGGGATATGGTTTTATTTCCTTAGGAATATGGCCCAACGAATATGTGAGGGTTATGGATGCTTAGTTTGAGTATGAGAGAGGTGTCCTTCATATCCTATTAAAAGAATAAATAAATCCCACATATTTGATGATGTGATTTATAATGATGATTAGTAGGACTATACCATGCAGTTTAACATCATGCAGAAAGCATATTGTAGTATATTTTATCATCATGTGAACATTATGTAACTATTTTTAAAGTGGATGCATCAGCGATTGACACCCATTATAGATCTCCTTATGTAATTCTCTAGTAACATGGTCCTTTTAAGGATTGTGTCATAGGGAATATGAAACTTTGAGTAAGATTTATTGGAGGATAGGGACATATAAATATGTGTGGGGAATTACATATTTGGGTTTCCTTTTGAAAGATTGTATTAATGAGTGAACTTGGGTGGATTCACACGATGATTCCACTATTGGGTTTTATTCCTTGGATGAGTCTAAGAATGTGTCATGGGAAAAAATAAAATAGGTATGGGACTTACACATGAATATTTATTTCCTAAACATGGGTGTTACAATCTCTTTGATGATTCATTGCGATGAAATACTCAACTGGAACATGGTAATGAGTTAGACCACATATGGAAGTGCATATACATAAGGTTCATTATTTAGAATCAGAGTCCAAGATGAGTAGATTAATTCAAGAGAGGTCACTATAGTGTCACCAGGATAGGGAACCCCATTATCAATAGAATATATGATTAGGGTTCCTGTGATGGTATTAACCATATAGGATAAAAAATCACTATCCTAGTTTTATCAAGGTAGTACATGATCTATGTGTTTATATTTATGTTAATTCCCTGATCATATATGATTGGTGGTTTTGGTGGAGGCATGTATTTGGCCTATTTGAGATTTCCCTAGAAAAATTGGGAAAAATGACAACCAATAAAAGTTGATTATACATCAATAATATGAGGGTCTTATCAACCGTAATGGCGGCTAGACCACATGGTAGCCTCATGAGGGTCATTTTATTAAAGTAAGAGATCTAACACCAAGAGAAAGGGATATATGTGGATGGTTGTTATGTATAAGAGCTATGTGGATGATTAAAGTCCATCTAGGAGTCTTTTAGAGAAGGTGAGTCCACTGAATAAGCTTACTGAGGAGGCGAGTTGGCCAGTGAAGCTCACGGAGGAGGTGAGTCCACCTCATAAGACCAAAAAAGACGAAATTCCACTATAAAATCTAATAAAAGAGTGTTTTCATGTCAAATTTAAATTTTAGGGTGCTTATAATGTGGTTGTTATTATAGAGATCATGAGGATGGGAGTTCATAAACTAGGTTTGTGAATAAAAACTCACAAGAGATATATCATTATTATTCTATGATTCATAGGGTCAAGTATTTCTTATAAGTTTATCTATTTACCCTTTATCCAAATCCATTTTCAGACCATTCCACTCGAACAAAATCTTACATCTATATTTTTGAAATGTATAACTGAATATTCATAGGAAATTCCTAGGTAAACTGATTCTAAAATGGGATGTCATAGGTTAAATATTGTGATGTTGTGAGGTTTCTCACCAAAAATCCATGCATAATGACTTCTCACCAACTTTGGAATTGGACATAAATTCTACCATTTTAGAACCATGGTGGAGTGTTATCCTAGGTAGAAAGTGGGAAGACTTGTGTAATATCACATTTGAATCAGACATAATATAACTTCCACGGGGTTTAGGGGAGATAGTGAGGGTTACCACTTCTAAAATTCATAACTATTGAGAGGCCACATGTTTATCCAACCTTGGAACCACACTTCCATGGGAGGCCATGTGGGTATAGGACTTTAAAGAATATCACACAACCACATCGTCAACATGCGACTAGAGAGAATATTAATTTTCATTTGATATTAGTTGTAAACAATATTTGTTTGATCATCAGAAGCTCTTAGAAATTAATAAATATAGACCATCTCATGTAATTATATAGTTGTATTTCATTTAAACTAGAGTTTTTTATTCATTATGAATATATATAATTAAAATCTATTATAGTATCGATAAACCATTGAATAAAAAAATTTAGGAACATTCTTAAGACTATAGAATAATTTCTTCATCTTGACACTCAAATACCTTCACTGTTAATAAAACATCACTCATGTAGTATAATATATAGCTCTAAACTATGTAATTTTCTATAAAATATAAACTTGTAATTTATTTAGAATGAAATTAATTACCCTTGAGAACTAATATGATGTGACATTCTTATCATTTAAATTTTCTCGATATGATAGAAAAACCCATTCAAATTAGTACCCTCAATTTTTTTATTTTCTTTGTAATCTATATGAGCTATGTTTTTTAAAATATCACATGTATCATTGAGTTGATTTCAAAAAGACCATTCCAGCCCAATTAAATAATTCTTATTATAATGTGACATTAGATTCATTGTGTCATTCATTTTTTTAAAATTATACATCAATTAAATAATACAATCCCATTTAAAAAAAAAATTATAGAATAATTTTTTAGTTTCACATAAGAAAGTATGATTATGTGATCCGA
The DNA here is from genome assembly GCA_963277665.1 of Viscum album. Taxonomy (NCBI): domain Eukaryota; kingdom Viridiplantae; phylum Streptophyta; class Magnoliopsida; order Santalales; family Viscaceae; genus Viscum; species Viscum album. The sequence continues at coordinate 809,987,771 of OY728119.1, read as the reverse complement.
ATTAATCATAATGTTTTTAGTGCGGATATCATCACTATTATCTCAAACACAAATTTTTGGACTCCATTTATATTTAAAAAAGGAGTTTCATATTTATTTTTTCCTTCCCTATGACTTGATATCTCTAAATCTTCTTTTGAATCATGAGATCATGTTTTAAAAAATCACAGTGTACCATGATTATCATATTATTATTCATAAGACTCTGTAATATCATTATCATCTGGAAATTATCTCTATGACACACCATGTTTTACATTTAAAATATCAAAACAAAAAAATAAATAAACATCTAGATATTATTATTATAAAACTTCAACTTTTCTAGTCTATGTATAATTGATAAAAAAATAATTAAAAATTATTTTATGGGATTTTCCAATTTTCTCCCACTGATATTGATAATGAAAAGGCTTCCATAAACAAAAAATATCATCTAATTTGTATTATTCTTAAACCACATTTTATAATTCATGTTTTCTCCATTTAGTATATAAAAACATTGATCTTTATTAAATATTATTACTTTTATGTGTTTATTTTAATAACATGTTCATATTATTTACTGTGATAACATTTTTCTTTCCGTATCAACAAAAATAATATTTTTTTGATTAACTATTCTCTTTTTTTGATTCATATATAGAGATATATATTTTTGACATATTATTCAATGATTCTGAAGATATTCTTAAAATAAAATATTTTTTAATTCCAAATAATCTTCATATATAAATCATTTGATATCCTATATAATTTAAATGATAATATACTATTAATAAATTTTAAATTTATAAAGAAACTATTAATTTTATACCACAAATGAATCCCAATCTATGTGAGTAGAATATTTAAAAAAACTATTTGAAGTGATTTTCATTGTTGGCTGATTTCATATTTATCAAGAAGAAAATATCTAATTATTTGAGTACATGTTGCTTACTTATTTTGATATTGCCCAGTTTATGAGTTCAATTCACTATCATTCCTTTATGAAAAAATTCAAAATAGTTTCTTGTTTTATAATAAGTAATTATAATATAATTCCAGGTAACCTAATATAAATGTATAATAATGGGTTTTAGACATATTAAATGTGTAGTTGACACAATATCTGATTCTCTTATTTAATATTCAAGATATAAAAATGTTGTCTTAAATAATTTATTAAATATTTACACTTATTCACTTACCTTGAATAATAATTATGAAATATTACAATCATCATCTAAGAAAACAATTCTTCTAAAATTCCACCTCATTAAAACTATAACACATTGAGGTAAACTCATTAAATATTTCCTACACACATTAATAAATAAAAAATATTTTCTTCAGAAATTATTTTTCATAATTTATTTTAATTAAATTCATATGAAATTTTGGGATATATTGTTCCCAAATGATACATAAGTTACATCATAGTTTTGAATACCATTAATAACATTTTTAATTATAGTCATATGTCACATGTAACTATAATATAATATTCACTGTTTTTTATTTTTTGATATTTTTAAAGGAACCAAAAACACCAAATATTATTATTATCAATCCCATTGTTATGATAATTAGGGTTAAATCCTTATTTTAGTTTCTTTGATAGAATGACGAAACAATCATGGACAATGTTTCCTATTTATTATCACCAACCTAAACACTCCTCTAATGTGTCACATATATTTTTCAATTTTACTTCTTCTGTGTGATGGTGTATTATGATAATCTATATATTTCAAGATTATATTACCTTAAATTAAAAACTATCAATGATGGAGATAAAAACATGATAAAAACTACATTACTGCTTATACACTATATAGTACTAACATATAACATTATATTTAAATCTACATCTTTTATTCTCATTGTATTGTTCAAAATTTGTTTTAGGTATTTTCACAAATTATAAATTTTTATATTTTTCTTCAATAGTTTAATCCCTTATAAGGATTTAATTCACAACATCTATTCACATGGGATAATATAGAAACAAATTTTTCATAAAAATCATTATTATTCCGATTTTTAATACACACATTTGTTTTATCAATTTGTTTAGATGAATTATATCCCAATATACTTATTCATTAATATTATTGTCATCAATACTACCATTATTACCACTTACTTTCATCTCCAATTTAAGTTTTTTATAATTTTTTGGGAAATAATCAATTTGCATAATATTTTCCAAAACATTGACATCTAATTTTTATGATTCTCTATATTTTATAATTTTTTTATAAAATAAATATTATATATTTTATAAAATAAATATTATATATTTTATAAGAAGATTCATCTTCATATAAATTCACACCATGTGAGTAAATATCCTCATTCCCTAAAACCTATAGATCTAAAGTTTCATTAAGAATATTATTTATTTTAATAAAATAATGATAAGACCAATATAATTCCTCAACAATTTTCCTTTCTTATCATCACTAATTTATATATTTGATGTATCAATACATATTTTCCTTTATTAATTATCTATCTCATACATTTATTATCTTTATTAAGCATGCCATGAAAAATATTTATATAATATATTATTTCCCCATATAATTTACTTCAACATATTCATTTGGTCTCGATAATTAAATAAAATTATTTTATTATGACACAAAAGATTAAAAACCTCAATCCTATAAAAAATTATCTTCCTTTTAACTTTAATAATCACCATTTAACAAATTTGATTTAAAAATATTATTCCTCTTTTTTTGGAATTATCCGCCCATTTACATTTAGATTACTTAAACCAATTTTAATCACCAAATACATTAATTATTTTAATTAATGGTATATTTAGTTGATAATCCTTTTCATAATCACGATTCCTTTTAGGTATATTAGATAAATAATTTACAATTTGTATATAATTAAAAAATTTAAATTTATGTTTATCCTTGTAGTTTTTTGTTTCCTCTTCTAAAAAAACATATGAAAAATAATATAATTTCATTATAATTAATTTGACCATCATTAATATTATATTAGTCAATATAAGAAAAGTTTGGTTTAAAAAAATTCAATCTATTATTAGTTTTAAATATAAACTCATTTTTTTTATTTAAGCTTCTTTTTATTGCAAGGGACATTTCCATCCCATAAGATATAAGGATATTTCTGATTTTTCAATGATAAACTAATATAATAACAACCATAAAGTATAAAAATTTCATAATCAAATTTATCTATTAGTTAATGGACTAGTTTCTTTATAATGATATAATATTAAACTATTTAACCAAAGGAAAAAAATTGTTTATAATTATTTTCACTTATATAAAAAATTCCCTAATAAATCCATCCTCAACAATTATTATGTATTAAAATTTAGAATGGAAAAATTCATGTAGTAATTCTATTAAATTATTATATATTTCTTGAAAAATGTGAAATTTTATATTTATAATAGTTTTTACTTTAGATCCCATCACCACTGTTAGTTCCTTATTATATAATAACTAATGTAATAAATTTTGTAACCTCAATTAAATTTCTGCAATATTGAGACACTTCATAGTATAGCCTTACTCTTCTCATGTTCAATTAAAACAATTATATTTTATTTTTTTAATAGTTAATGTAATAAATAAGTGAATAACAATATTCTTAAATCACTAATATCCTTTTTTTCTTAATAAAGGATACCCTTATTGCTAAAATAATTATTAGTCTACATGATGAATTATTTAATTGAATTATATATGAGCAATTAAATAAATGTTCTATAACTGTGGGAGCCAACCTAGGATTTGATTTAATTTTTAGGCCCATAGTTAGAATGGGGAGAACTAAGAGGGGGTATATCAGTTCATAATAAATCTATATTACATAAGAAAATTTCTCCATTTTTTTTATTTATTGGTTTAAAAATTGATTAAATAAGGATTTGGAGGTAAAAAAACAAGAAATATCATTGCATGAACATGATTATTTTGACAAGGATAACCAACTAATTTCGTGTGGCCTATCCTTAGTGATCAGTATGTAGTTTACCATATCACATGATATTAGTATTATAGTTGATTAAGGGTATATAAGTCATTACAAATGTCTTAAATACCATTTTTTGTGTTCATTTTATATCAAGGTACGAAAATTTATAAAAGGAAGGATATTTACCATGAATAATTAAGTGGGTATTCCCTAGTTTGTCTCCCCAACTAGGTACCTATAGATCAATACCTTCTACATGACCAAGGAAATTTTCAAGAATAACATCTTATTTACCTTGAACCTATGAATTAACAGTCTAGAACATCCATACATCCATGTGTGATTCAACTCTGAACCCTTATTTGACAGTCTGAAGTCATTTTTCATGGATTGTTTGAGTTGACTAGAATGAGAGAGTTGGATACTGACCACTCCCTACACCATTTTATCCATTTTATACAAACCCACAATGAATCCAAATTTGAGGATACATGAAAATGGAACCTTGGAGGAATCGAGATGAAAAATATTTCCATGTTTCTATTCCTTCCCCAGCTGCTTCTAGAGCTATTTTTAAGAAAAAATGTAAGGATAAAAATCAAAATTAAGGGTAACCAAGTCATTCAACAATGAAATAATTAAACCTTCACGAATGAAGACTTAATCATTAAACAAGGGAAATGAAAAAAATACTGGAAGGATAATAATAGGGATCCCCATTCCCATACTCAACATGGAGAAAAATATAAGCTACTAAACAACAAGGTCTACCTGATGGAATCCATTTAGGATCCATTTTTCCTAAGTACACCATTATAGAGATATGTTACATTGATAGCTATAGTTAGGAAAAACATTTCCCAAATACTATAAATGGGTTACTTTTCCAATTCCTCTATTATAGGGTTTCCATTGTCTCTATCCATAACATTGAGTATCACTTCACCCAATAATAATTTTGGGGAAAAAATTCCCTAAAGTATCTATACCTAGATACAATTTCTCCCAAATAATTTAATATGAGAACCATTGGTTCCAAAGTTCTCAAGATGGGTTCTGAGATTCCACGACAAACATCATTTCAAACCTATGTTATATTATTGGGGTATTCACATCAGTTTCACCCATTGATCATGTATTTTTTTAAACTTGTATTGCAATAACATTTAGTGTCCTTCTATAGGATTCTGTCATATATCAATAGGAAACATACATCGTTTTCAATATCATATTCATTTGATATAAAGTTTTAATATTGTTTTTATGATAGGATAAACTATACTAGATCATGATGTTCATATTGGATATACAATATTGAAAATATAATTATCTCCATATATGATCCACATATCCTTTGTAAGAATTGAAAACCCTTCCTTCACTGAAGTCACTATCTATGTCAAGGACCCATGGGAAACATGTGCATAAAACAAGTATGTATCTTTTTTACAACTATACGACAAGTGTTCCAACTATTTTATGTATTACCCAATACTTTCACATTGGGATATACTCCCCATGATTCCAGTATTCATTTCTCATCTATTTTACCATATAAAGGACATGGATGACCCATACATGTTTCATACTAGGTATATTCCCCAATGATAAACCCATTTATGAGTAAATACATAAAAATCATTAATAAACCATAGATTCAAAAAGGTTTTTCTATTTTTAATCCACAACTCATAGAATATAAGGCCCCAGCCTCAAACCTTACTTAATATTGAATTAAATGAATAATTCACATTGAGGATCTTTTCAGGTTTAGAGTTTTATAGAATTAGAACATAACTATTACATCTAAAAATATTTACAAAGTAGACACTTCTACCAAGTTTCCATAGAATAAAAAAAACTCTTAAAAAGAAACATGTCCAGTTCCATGTTTTATATAGCATGACATTCCCTTGATCCCATACTTGACCCTATTCCACATTAAGTCCTATGAAAAACATTTCAAAAAAAAACCTGGGGTGAGCATAAAAAGCTCAGTAAGGGATACACAAAGAATTAAAACTATTAGTTTTTCAAACATCAAGTAAACCATGTATACTTTATCAAAGTAATACCTTCACCTTCATGAAGTAGTAAAAACTCTTCACTAAATAAAATATCATTACTTACCTTTTTGTAACCAAAGTATTACCATAAAACCCATATAAAGAACACATAACATATAAAGGTAACTTGGGACATAAACATACTTAAGTGGAATAACCATACGGTCGACTTCCACACATATCACTTAATGGAATAACCATACTTACAACTTCCATACATACTTAATGGAATAGCCATACGGACGAATTACATACCCAATGAATTAGAGGTTATAACGTAACCATCCATCCTGGTATTCACGGCACCACCCGTCATATGGTTTATCACGTAACCACCCGTCAAATGTCTAAGTACCATTATAAAAATCATAAGACATAAAACAAATATAATGGAAAGAAAACAATTCCACACTTTGATCACGATATATCACTTAAATATATTGACATAACAAATCCATTATAAAAACCATTTTCAATACCAAAATACATAAAAGATTATATGGTATGTATTTCATTTAAAAAAAAACATTACGACTTGTTCAGGAAGCCAAAGACAAAATAATACTCGCGGCGGCGGAAAAGGTCGTTGTCACCACGTACGTTAAAAGAAACATTACTTTTTGTCATTTTGTAAAATGCTTCGTAGAAAAAGATTCCTTTTGTATAAAAGTAAAAGTCAAAGGGGTTTATACACCGTATAAAATAAAGTTGTCTATAAAATGAAATATGCCTCAATGAAAGGATATTGAGATGAAGTCCCTTACCTCGGGTCCGACTTGACTCGATCGTTATTTAACGTCCTGAATAATAAACTTGAGTTAATTTCAACTTTCTTAAGAACATTTTTCAAGCTTATTATTCCTTTTATATCACTTATTTCCATGTTATAAACATTATGTAATCATTTAAGTTAATAATGTTTGTTTTGTCGATATTTGGTTCTCAAGTCGAAAGTGGACTTCTTACAATTACATGTTATTCGTGTGGTCAAAGGTTCATTATATCCAGAATGATATTCATGATTTGGATATCATATATATCGTATATATCTATAATATACATGTATTTATACTATTACATAATCATTTAGAGTTAAGAAATGAAATGCACCGTTCATGGAGACGGTAAGCCGTACGTACGCATGAACGCTACTTTCATTTCTATGTCATATTAATGGAATTAAAACTAAATGAGAGGTATGTATATTTTAATTCCAGAATTATATTAATCATTTATATGTAAAATATATCATATATATCCATTATATATATGTACTTATAATAGTACATTACATTTGGGGATAAGAAATGAAATGCACTGTTCATGGAGACGGTAAGCCGTACGTACGCTTGAACGCTACTTTCATTTATATCTCATACATTAATGGAAAGAAATAATAATGATATAGGGGTATATTATAATTCCAGTATAAGATCATATATAATAACTTTAAATCCATCCTTTATACGTCCCACATATGGCATTAACGAATCACATCACTTTGAGGGGGCGGTAGTCCGCACTTCCTAAAATGAAATTATCGTGTTTACCCATAATGGAAGCCATAAAGGTATGCTCAAAATGAAAAATAAAGAAGCTTAAGGAAAACGTAAACATATTATATATCATTTATAAATATAGTGACATCTTAATGGCCACCATTAAAGGTGTTTAAAATAATGTTGAACAATCATCGTTTCGGGAGGCAGAAATTCGCCATCCAAGGAAACACAATGTTCTTTAACCATTAGATGTAGATGTGTGTAAGTGTAGCTCGAAATATTCTTATAAAAACATCCTAGTATATTTAAGATACTGGATTTGTTACAAAAGAAATTAATAAAAAGAGTTTAGGGGGTTGGATAAGAAAAATAAAACAAAAGAACACAAGTGAAGACATCACCTTAAAATCGGGTAACTCTCTTAGATTTGAGCTCAAAGGATTCCTTGGGAAGACTTCTGCCCAAAGTGAGGCTTCAAGGAGTAAGAGAAAGATGTGGAGAGACAAAATGTTCAGGGGTTGGCTGAGACAAAGGCTTTGGAAGTGTGGGTAAAGAGGTAGAGGTGGGGGCCTTGTATAAGAGGAGAGGAGGGACACTGTTGGAAAGTTAAGAAAAGTCACTTTATTTTAAAATTATATTCGGATTTAAGAGGTCCCACATTGATATAATTCGAGGATTAGGTGATAAGGGTTATAAATATACCCATCCAATAGGTTTTGGACATGTTTAGGTTATAGATTTTACATTATCTTTTCATTTTATTTAAATCCATTATTAATGAGGTAATCGCTGCATCATCATGATGTCATAAATAATTTTATATATTTAATTTCTAAAAATTATAAAAAAAAATATCATGATGTAGGAAATATTTTTAGATTTCTAATGAGTATTTATAGTCAAAAATATGACTCGTATAAACCCATGTAAAAATTGGTTTAGTAAAACATCTCATGTTTGTGTCATTTTTATTTTAACATTAAATAAAAAGGTATTAATGTCATTTTCCAAATAAAGTGGATCCATGGGGTCCCCAAGTTGACCCATGGATTGTATTGGTCGGCCATGACACATCCAATGAGGTTAGGACATGTGTAAAGTTCATTTCATATTATTAAAACATTATTTTTACCTTAAACTACACTAATTACCTCTAATCGCGATTAAAACTTAATAAGTTACTATTCACCAAAAAATTATTTTAATTCCATTGAACCACATTTTACTTCATAATGAAAACCATGTATGTCGGATTTTTGAAATTCAAAACACAGAGGTGGTAAAATTTCATTTAAACGAAAAATCAGTTTTTTAAGTACCACTTAGTGGTTTCACTATTCATCAAAAATTGAAGTTTTTCAGAAAAATACCAAAACTTAATTATAAGCTATATTTGATATTCCGAATTCAAAAATGAATTCCATTTTAAAAAATTCAAAACATATAAGTTGCATTAATTAATTTAATAATTAATTTTCACTGTCAGAGTAAATAGCGTGTTTTTATGAAACAATAAATATCAAAAGATTGACACTAGTTTAAGTCCGATTTCAAAGTGAAATTAATTCCAATGACCACTATTGGATTTAATGGTAAAAATATATTCTAATTTAAATTTTAAAGAAATTCAAAAGATAATCTAATCATATAAATAAATTATATTAAAAATAGGTTTTGAATTAAAATACAACATTTTACACTATTCGTTAAAAAATGAACTTTATCGAAAAAATACAAAAAATTTACACAAAGTAAATTTTCATGTCCCAATTCTAAAGAAGAGTTTTATTTGGTCCAATAGAATGTATAAGAGTTAACAAAACTATATTTAATGACGGTTCGCCATCAAAAGGAGATAAGTGAACCTTTAGTGAATATTAGGGTATATATGCCTAAAATTGAATTCTTTCCGTATTTTAAGCCTTTATCTTTTATTAGATAAATGTAAAAACATTTAAAAAATATATATAACCATATTTTAGTTATTTCTATCCATTCCAGCCAATACAACGACTATGTTTTAACTACCATTTAAAATAATATTATTTTATTACTAGTGTGCAACATAAGATTTCAATGAAACTCTTTGTTGCGTATCAGGTATGCTATCGAACATAGAAACCACTTTAAAGTAAAATTAATATTTAATTCGCAAATATTAATAAATATGAAAATTTATTATTCTTTATTTACCTGGGATGTTACATCCTTCCTCCCTTCTGGGAATTGCGTCCTCGCAATTTTAAAATTGGTCTTGGAAACTTCATTGAAAGCCCCACATTGGAAAAAGAGTAAATTAAACTATCACTTTAAAAGAAAGAAAGGGGAGTATAGAGGTCACCCGAGTTAACCCATACTAGGATTCTATGTAAGAAAACATGGACATGGAGGATAAAACCAAGGGTTATGTTCTGAGGGAGAGTGATAGAAAACATGTTTAGGAGAAAGTTAACCACAAGAAAATCACAAAGTTGTGATGGGTTAAACGGTATTTGAATCCCCAGTAGGAAAAGTTAATAGTCAAAATTTTTCTTTTAAGTTACTTTTCATTGAGGAATTTATTTTTGATCTTAAGGAAACATACTTACTTGTCATGTTGACTTTGAACTCTTTCTAGGTTTCTAACACAATCTCATAATAGCATACCTGGATCATGGCATCCACTCGGTTTCATCGTCATCTTGTTCACGTAGGTAGAAGTCCCATGCGTTACAACAATGATTTAGAGATCCTTCAAAATGATTTTCTTCCTCCATCCAAATACACCTCGTACAACATGGGTCATATGGGTGTTCACAGAAAAATAGTTTTGGAAAATAATCATGTATAACATATAATTCCAAAACATCCGATAAAACATGATTTCTATAAAATAGTCGGACCGAAATTGAGTTTAAACTTTATATTATTGGTCCTTTTAAAATAAATTAATTATGTTTTTTGAGACTATATTTTAAAAGAAAATATAAATAGGTTGCGCAAGGGTCTCCTTCTTCAGCACCATTTTTAAAATCATAATATTCTTCAAATTCTTGTGATAAGGTAAAATATTTGAAAATACCTTGATAATATTTACCTTTCTTGAAAATATGATAATATTGTGAAAATAGTATTTTTATAAATAGAACCCATGATCCACAATGATAATGAGGTATAGTGGAGGTGTTTGATATCTCAAACAACTTCTTGCAAGTGAGTTGTATGCTAGAAAAAGTTTCACAATCATCCGAACATGACTTTGTAATAATTATTGCAAGCATGTCATCAGGAAGAGATAGGAATGTCATTTGAGATCCTCCTCCTTCCATTCTTAACTGACTTTACTTGACCTGAGAAAAGTTATAAAACAAGGATTTAACTAAAATAATAGATATAGGGACTAACCATGTGTCTAACAAAAACTCCTAATCCCTAAAGTTGTCTAAACCGACCTCTGATACCAACTATAAGGCCCCGACCTTAAACCTTACTTAATATTGAATTAAATGAATAATTCACATTGAGGATCTTTTCAGGTTTAGAGTTTTAGAGAATTAGAACATAACTATTACATCTCAAAATATTTACAAAGTAGACATTTCTACCAAGTTTCCATAGAATAAAAAAAAACTCTTAAAAAGAAAAATGTCTAGTTCCATGTTTTATATAGCATGACTTTCCCTTGATCCCATCCTTGACCCAATTCCACATTAAGTCCTGTGAAAAATATTTCAAAAAAAAACCCAGGGTGAGCATAAAAAGCTGAGTAAGGGATACACAAAGAATGAAAACTGTTAGTTTTTCAAACATCAAGTAAACCATGTATACTTTATCAAAGTAATACCTTCACCTTCATGAAGTAGTAAAAACTCTTCACTGAATAAAATATCATTACTTACCTTTTTTTAACCAAAGGATTACCATAAAACCCATATAAAGAACACATAACATATAAAGGTAACTTGGGACATAAACATACTTAAGTGGAATAACCATACGGTCGACTTCCACACATATCACTTAATGGAATAGCCATACGACCAACTTCCATACATACTTAATGGAATATCCATACAACCGAATTCCATACCCAATGCATTGGAGGTTATAATGTAACCACCCATCCTGGTATTCACGGCACCACCCATCATATGGTTTATGACGTAACCACCCGTCAAATGTCCAAGTACCATTATAAAAATCATAAGACATAAAAAAAATATAATGGAAAGAAAACAATTCCACACTTTGATCACAATATATCACTTAAATATATTGACATAAAAAATCCATTATAAAAACCATTTTCAATACCAAAATATATAAAAGAGTATATGGTATTTATTTCATTTAAAAAAAAACATTACGGCTTGTTCAGGAAGCCAAAGACCAAATAATACTCGCGGTGGCGGAAAAGGTCATTGTCACCGCGTACGTTAAAAGAAACATTCCTTTTTGTCATTTTGTAAAATGATTCTTAGAAAAAGATTCCTTTTGTATAAAAGTAAAAGTAAAAGGGGTTTATACACCGTATAAAATAAAGTTGTGTATAAAACGAAATATGCCTCAATGAAAGGAGATTGATCCGAAGTCCCTTACCTCGGGTCCGACTTGACTCGATCGTTGTTTAACGTCCTGAATAATAAACTTGAGTTAATTTCAACTTTCTTAAGAACCTTTTTCAAGCTTATTATTCCTTTTATATCACTTATTTCCATGTTATAAATATTATGTAATCATTTAAGTTAATAATGTTTGTTTTGTCGATATTTGGTTCTTAAGTTGAAAGTGGACTTCTTACAATTACATGTTATTCGTGTGGTCAAAGGTTCATTATATCCAGAATGATATTCATGATTTGGATATCATATATATCATATATATCCATAATATACATGTATTTATAATATTACATAATCATTTAGAGGTAAGAAATGAAATGTACCGTTCATGGAGACGGTAAGCCGTATGTACGCATGAACGCTACTTTCATTTCTATTTCATATTAATGAAATTAAAACTAAATGATAGGTATGTATATTTTAATTCTAGAATTATATTAATAATTTATATGTAACATACATCATATATATCCATTATATATATGTACTTATAATAGTACATTACATTTGGGGATAAGAAATGAAATGCACCATTCATGGAGACGGTAGGCCGTACGTACGCATGAACGCTACTTTCTTTTTTATATCATACATTAATGGAAAGAAATAATAATGATATATAGGTATATTATAATTCCAGTATAACATCATATATAATAACTTTTAAATCCATCCTTTATACATCCCACATATGGCATTAACGAATCACATCACTTTGAGGGGGCGGTAGTCCGCACTTCCTAAAATGAAATTATCGTGTTTACCCATAATGGAAGCCATAAAGGTATGATCAAAATGAAAAATACATAAGCTTAAGGAAAACGTAAACATATTATATATCATACATAAATATAGTGACATCTTAATGGCCACCATTAAAGGTGTTTAAAAGAATGTTGAACAATCATCGTTTCGGGAGGCAGAAATTCGCCATCCACAGAAACAATATCTTCTTTAAACATTAGATGTAGATGTGTGTAAGTGTAGCTCTAAATATTCTTATAAAAACATCCTAGTATATTTAAGATACTGTATTTGTTACAAAATAAATTAATAAAAATATTTTAGGGGTTTGGAGAAGAAAAATAAAACAAAAGAACACAAGTGAAGACATCACCTTAAAATCAGGCAACTCTCTTAGATTTGAGCTCAAAGGCTTCCTTGGGAAGACTTCTGCCCAAAGTGAGGATTCAAGGAGTAAGAGAGGGATTTGGAGAGACAAAATGTTCAGGGGTTGGCCGAGCCAAAGGCTTTGTAAGTGTGGGTAAAGAGGTAGAGGTGGGAGCCTTTTATAAGAGGAGAGGAGGGGCACTCTTGGAAAGTAAAGAAACGTCACTTTATTTTAAAATGATATTTGGATTTAAGAGGTCCTACATTGATATAATTCGAGGATAAGGTGATAAGGGTTATAAATATACCCATCCAATAGGTTTTGGACATGTTTAGGTTATAGAGTTTACATTATCTTTTCATTTTATTTAAATCCATTATTAATGAGGTAATCGCTGCATCATCATGATGTCATAAATAATTTTATATATTTAATTTATAAAAATTATAAAAAAAATATCATGATGTAGGAAATCTTTTTAGATTTATAATGAGTATTTATAGTCAAAAATATGACTTGTATAAACCCATGTAAAAATTGGTTTAGTAAAACATCTCATGTTTGTGTCATTTTTATTTTAACAATAAATAAAAAGGTATTAATGTCATTTTCCAAATAAAGTGGATCCATGGGGTCCCCAAGTTGAACCATGGATTGTATTGGTCGGCCATGACACATTCAATGAGGTTAAGAAATGTTTCAAGTTCATTTCATATTTTTAAAACATTATTTTTACCTTAAACTACACTAATTACCTCTAATCACGATTAAAATTTAATAAGTTACTATTCACCAAAAAGTTATTTTAATTCCATTGAACCACATTTTACTTATTAATTAAAACCATGTATGTTGGTTTTTTGAAATTCAAAACATAGAGGTGGTAAAATTTCATTTAAACGAAAAATCAGTTTTTTAAGTACCATTTAGTGGTTTCACTATTCATCAAAAATTGAAGTTTTTCAGAAAAATACCAAAACTTAATTCTAAGCTATATTTGATATTCAGAATTCAAAAATTAAGTCCATTTTACAAAATTCAAAACATATAAGTTGAATTAATTAATTTAATAATTAATTTCCGCTGTCAGAGAAAATAGCGTGTTTTTATGAAACAATAAGTATCAAAAGATTGACACTAGTTTAAGTCCGATTTCAAAGTGAAATTAATTCCAACGACCACTATTGGATTTAATGGTAAAAATATATTCTAATTTCACTTTAAAACCAATTCAAAAGATAATCTAATCATATAAATAAATTAGATTAAAAAGAGGTTTTGAATTAAAATACAACATTTTACACTTCGTTAAAAAATGAACTTTATCGGAAAAATACCAAAAATTTACACAAAGTAAATTTTCATGTCCCAATTCTAAAGAAGAGTTTTATTTGGTCCAATAGAATTTATAAGAGTGAACAAAACAATATTTAATGACGATTCCCCATCAAAAGGCAATAAGTGAACCTTTAGTGAAAATTAGGGTATATATGCCTAAAATGGAATTCTTTCTGTATTTTAAGCCTTTATATTTTATTAGATAAGTGTAAAAACATTTAAAAAACACATATAATCATATTTTAGTTATTTCTATCCATTCCTGCCAATACAACGTCTATGTGTTAACTACCATTTAAAATAATATTATTTTATTACTAGTGTGCAACGTAAGATTTCAATGAAACTCTTTGTTGCGTATCGGGTACGCTATCGAACATAGAAACCCCTTTAAAGTAAAATTAATATTTAATTCACAAATATTAATAAATATGAAAATGTATTATTCTTTATTTACCTGGTATGTTACATAGAAAATATTAAAAATTATTTAGATGTCACCATTCCTCAATCTTCCATATTCCCAGCATTTCTACATTCCTTGGTGGGTCATTTTTACTACATGAAAATTATCATTAATTGGTCATATTTCAAATGAGTCTAATCATAACATTTTTTATTTCATTTAAAATAGTTCTGATAAATCAAAAATTTATATTCATTTGTAACCCCTACCCAATCCCCTATTTTCACCCATTCCACAACACCGATATCATTATCGTTTAATGGTAAATTATATGGGTTAGTCCATTCCCTTTACCTTAAAATATGCATCTTGAACCGTATGGGATTTGATTAATTTTAACCGTGATATATAAAATAAATGTTCATGGTCTAATCCTAACATAAAATTTTCCCTTGATTCACAACCATAAAAGGAACTTCACATGGTCATGGATATACAACTATAAAATCGACTACATTGGTCCTCATCAATCTACTGTAAATATTATAACATGTACCATTATGTGGAACTGAACTACACAATTTTTAAGTCCATTCAAATCTATATGTAGACAACCTCTCTTAAAGGTCCATTTCAAACATCAATAAATGTATCCCCTTCTCAAATGGAAAAATATTCTATAATGACTTATTGTGAAGATTTATAACATAATATAATCACTAATTAAATTAATGTTTTCAGTCAATCACCTACATAGTGGTAAAATTCAGTAATATTTTTACTTTTAAGGATAAAAAAATAGATAATCAATCATTAAACGAGTCATAGAGTAGGAAAATATTCCTATAAAATGGTGAGATTATGGAAAACTATCATCCTCTCAACCAAATCTCATTACAAAATGTAATTTATTTGTTCCCCATAAATTTCATTCTTTAGAAGGAAGGTACACATTGAAAAAAGAATCACATAAGTGAGGGATTTTATAAAATAGAATGGTGAACCAAAGGTGAATTCTTTAACCATAAAAGAGAACAGTTGAACATTATTTTTTTATGTTTTAATAATGGTTTACTTATTATGTATGTAATTTTGATTTGGAATCTATTTAAAATAACTATAATAATTGAACACACTATATCACTCAAATAATTTGGTAAATTTATTAATTATTTATAAGACACATTAGGCTATTGAAAACTGTTCACTCATGCATAGTATATTTTCAACTTCTATTACAAAACATGTAGAATTAGGCAGTGAGGACCCTAGTGTGATATTACCACCTTAAAGGCCACATCCTAACATTAGAGCGGTAATACTTATTACATAAATAGATGAATCCATAAAAAAATTTCAATAAGAGATAGACTATGAAGAGAGTTGTTCATCCTAATTCCATTATAAATCGAACTGGGATGATATCAATATATTAGAAAAACACATACCTCTAGTATCTTAGGGAGGTTTAGGAGGACATTGACACCATCCTTAGTGTAGCTTGTGAGATTAGTAGGAGCGATCCTAATATTATTTGCATTTTTAGTCTAACACAGCCCATTATACTATGGAATACACCAAGGAGATCACCTCAATGGTCCAGATAATGGTCATATGCTCTTAGACACCCAAATGTAAGACCCAATAGGGGGAAATGAAATTTTATGTGTAGGAACAATAATATCTCTTTGTTATATTTTATAATTTAATTGAATATATCACTAGGGAGGATAATACTCTAGAGAGGGATCATATTTGTGTTCCCTCTAAAATATATAAATCCTATGAACATAATTTGGTGGAAACCATTTGGCATGCTTATATACTTGGCCATCCCCAATAAGAGCCATGATTGCATATTCCAATATTACTATTCGAGTGGTCCCATATTCATACTCTCTCTTATGAAGCCTAATGATATATTTTAGTGGAAACTATAGTGTAGGACTATATCACTTATTACTATTGAAGAGAATATCAATATATTCCAGTGGTAGCATAGGATCATGCCAATATTCCTATACCCATAAAAATGGATATGCATCATAATATATATCCAACATATGAGAATTATCAAATCCATGATCCCATAAATAACTATTATCATATTCCATTGGAAAACTTCAAGAATGACCACATTACTTCCCACCCTTAAGAATAAAATTAAAATATTCTATCAATGACTGGGTAGTCTCCTAGGAACATACCTGCTCATGATGTTTATTTGTCCCATTTCATGGCCCTGGTCATGATCGAGGTTCCATACTTGATCACACAATGAAGGACATATAAAATGATATATCTCTATGGGATATCATCTAAATAGTATTTTTAATAATTACCTTCCCACATAAGCACTGATTTCTTGATTCTCTCCATAATATCTCAATAATATGATATGAATAAACAAGTTCCTCATAATCAAGAGAATATAGGTCATAGAAATGATTTCCTATATGTGGTATAGTGATCATTAACCTTGGATTTCATAACAAAATTACCCAACATGATGGTATTATCCCATTAAATATATATATCAATCACAAAGGTCCTCCCCATGGTCAATGATGTGAAGGTCCTCATCTCACAATGACAGTTGATCGAGAAGGTGATCCCTAATTAGTAAAATATTTTTATATTGTTTTACATGAAGTCCCATCCCATGAGAACCAACTTAAAAAAAAAATCAATATGTCCTTACCAAAGTACTCACTACAAGGTTCCTCCATATAGAATATGAAATTTAACCATTTAGGTCCTCCCCAAACTCCACATTGCAACAACCCTCCACACAATGATTCATATCCTCAACAGAATGGTCTACCCCATATCAAAGATTATATGGGTTTCTCTATATAGAAAGATCCTCTTGATAAATTATGGATATCTACACTAAGAAGGTTATAATTTAATGGAAACCAAACTCATATCTCATACACTCTAATTAAAGGGAGGAGATTCTGAATAATCTCTCTCTAATCAACAATGAAGTTTATAAGAGACCCTTATAGTCGAATCAGGATTTGTAACCCCTAAAAAAGGAAGAGGTGAACTCCATGGTTATGTATGATTATTTTTTTTATAGAAAATGATATTGTCCATTTTCAATATTATCTACACTCCTCATTAATAAATCCCATAGGATATTAAATAACATCACATACTCAAGTATTATATAAACTTTTTGTAAAATCTCCATCATCTCAAGGACTATTATCTTTCATACAAGTAGTATAATAACCTATGGGTGAACCTAAATCATATCAGTTTAATGAATTTATATCATAGAGTAGGTAGTTAACCAATGTCACACCTTTGTTAAGGATCGAAAATCTAAGAAGGTCATTGTAGAAATATCATCTTCAGTATAATGATAGAATTTATATCTCATAGGATTTCAGACATTTGTACCACCACCACCACAACATGGTTCATTAAAACTAAATTAGATATTAGAAATTATGGTGATAGTGTTGGGAAAAAATACATTAAGTTAATAATTTAGTGATTTTGGGTTGATTGTTTTTGTTGAGAAGGAAGGTTTCCTAGTTAATTTGTGGAATTCCAGTGATATTTTTGTCAAATTGTGTTGAAAAATATACAAGATAATAGAATTTATGCTATGTAAGTGATATAAAAATTTAAATGTATAAAGAGGCATGTAATTCATAATGATTTGACGTTTCATAAAGATATGGTGTTTTGTGAAGATTTATTTTTTAATGAAGGTATGGAGTTTCAGGAATGATAGATGAGTCTTCAAGGAAATACATTATGTTACACGATTATGAGGAGGTTCATAGATGGTAAAATTTCATGATGTTTTGTGAATATAGAGAGTTTCACAAAAAAAAATATTGAACATGAAAAGGCTTTGGAAAGGTTCAATTCTTAATAATGGGAGGTAACATCAATAAATATGTTACTATAACAACCCCTTGAAGGGAGTATGCTTTAATGAAAATTCAGTGGCTGTGAATTCGTGAATGTTTTTTATGAAGGATTTTTCTATAGTGAATGTTTTCATAAGATCAACTATTTTGTGAATAAGGGATGTTTATTGAAGGATATGTAAGGTTTTCCAAGGTTGTGTGTGTAAGGACCCGAACTTAAACCTTACATAATATTGAATTAAATGAATAATTCACATTGAGGATCTTTTCAGGTTTAGAGTTTTAGAGAATTAGTCCATAAATATTACATCTCAAAATATTACAAAGAAGACACTTCTACTCTATCCAATGTTTCACAAAAACAAAACTCCTTAAATAAAACACGAGTTCTTTTCATGATACAAATCTTCTTGAATACTTCCTTTATCTTACCCTTCCTTATAACCTATGAAAAACATTTCAAAAACTTGGGATGAGCATAAAAATCTCAGTAAGGGATACACAAAAAAGGAAAATTGTTAGTTTTTCCAGACATCAGGTAAACCATGAGAACTTTATCATAAGTAATAATTTTATCCTTTATGAAGTAGTAAATACTCTTAACTGTATAAAGGATCATTACTCACCCTTTTGTAACTAAGAGATTACCATAAAACCCATATAAAGAACACATAACATATAAAGGTAACTTGGTACATAAACATACTTAAATGGAATAACCATATGGTCGAATTCCACGCATATCACTAAATGGAATAGCCATACAACCGACTTCCATACCCAATGCATCAGAGGTTATAAAGTAACCACCCATCCTGGTTTATCACGGCACCACCCACCATATGGTTTATCATGTAACCACCTGTCAAATGTCCAAGTACCATTATAACACATAAAATATTTCAAATATAAAAATTTCACTAATAAAATTTCATTTTCAATCACAAGATGTAATTTCTAGATATTGAAATAATCAATCCATTTTCATAAACCATTTAAAAATATATTTTTTGATTCAAAGTGTCCCATACCACTTTTAAGCTTTTAAATGAATTATCATTTGAAAACATTAATGTACATATAAATAAATCATAAAACTCATTTTTAAAACATGAACATTAAGGAGAAACCTTTAGAAGAATAAATCTTTAAAACATTTAAAACGATATTTTAGTTAAAGAGTCTTTCTAACAAAAATAGAGATGCTTGAATACAAATAATTGAGGAATAAAATTTAATCAAAACTTTATAATATCATGAGAATAAAGGTATTCATGATATAATGTGTCAAAATATAGTATATACACTATATAAGAGTAAATTGGTGCATACCAGCAATAAACTCTCAATGCTGCTGCTGCTAATCATTTTTTTCCATTTTCAAAAGCCGGTATCTGGGTTCCCCGTACCCCACTACATGATTCCATTACAAAAACTTTCAAAATAACACCAAAAAAACAAAAACCAATGACAATGTCCAAGAAACCACGAACAAGGGCACATGAACATCAGAAAAGCTGGCCAAACCTCATAAATGGTTACCTTGAACGTCCCCCGATGCGACCATCGACACCGGCTGAAAACCTCCCATCGGAAAACTCCAGTGAAATTTACCCAGCCTCCAAGCGAAATGAAATGGACCTCCAGGAAATACATCCAAAAAGGATTTCAACGAAACAAAAATGAAGATGGCCAGATCCTGACATCGTTACCACCCTGATCCGTAGACAACTCATAAGACTACATTACCCTAAAACCAAAATTCTTCCTTCACCATCAAATCAAAACCATCTCGTGCATCCCAACCAACAAACATTCCATACCAATACATAATAAAACCCTCGCATATAAAATACAAGAGTGCATCTAAATAATGGCACTGAAATCACCATACCAGAAATCATCCAAAAGAAAAATTTAAGCATAATCAGATCAGGCAGACCTGCCGCTCTACGCACCTCCACAGACCACCACATCCGTTCAACAACATCACTTCAATAAAATGAATTTCAAACCTAAAAGACCAGATCAAACCTTCTAAAGAGCAGAATCATAACCTCCCCCCTCCGACCAACAACGGACTGACACCATGACACCTCAGGAACACCAAAGTCGCCGCTGACCCTCGCCGGCCCCCGGTCAGACGAGATCTGAATCCGAAACCGACGATCCAACATAGGGAAGCCTCGCCGAGAAATGCCGCCGCTAGAGAAACCATCAGGGAAGAAACCAGAGCCATCACCGGTCTCAGGTCTGATGAGATCTGAAGCCGGTGCGGAAGAATCGCCACCCGAAATCCTCGCTGTAACCGGGCCCGAAGAAGAGGTGCCTCCGCAAAAGCAACCGCCACGGAGGAGAAGCGAGACTCCGAGATCCCAAGGGGCCGACAACGAAATGCTACAAAGCACCGGAGGAGGGGAGGAGGAGGGTTTTGAAGGGGGGAAACCCTATCACGCCGTGAGGGGAGGGTGAAGCCACTCAGAGGCTCACTTCCAACAATGAAGTCTCAATGGAAATGTAAATTGAGATGAAATCCATTATAAAGATGATATCTTTAAATTTATGACAAATCAATCACATAATTATGTGTGAAAAATATAAATACACTCCATATAAGTGGATATAAAGTGCAAAACAGTCATATTTAATTCACAAATATTCATAGGATGACATATTCAAGAAGTACAAGTTGAACCCAAAGAATTGAATTTGGGTTAAGAATGTTCCCTTGTAAAAATTCGACAGCCTAACAACATCAATTTAGAATTCAGAAAATGAGTTGCTGAGATAAAAAGGGTATCTCATCACTTGGACATAAATATTACATCAATAAGGATATAGAAGAACATATCCCAACATAATAATATGTAAATTAAAAGACATAACAAAAACAAGTCTTTTAAAAAAGAGGAGGGTGAAAGCTTCCCTTACCGATTTGGTAATTTACAAAAAATATGCCACATGAAAGAAGGATCATACAATGAATATGTAAATAATAATAAATGAAAGTATATTACATAAATAGTACAATTATGGATAGTACATACACCACAAAAAAGGAAATAGTGGAAATTATAGCATGAATCTCATGGAAATATAGAGTGAGATAAAACGCTTTACCACGTTGTATTCAACTGAGTCGTATGACCAAAAGTTAATAACAACCAAATGAATCATAGAATACAATGAATATAATGATAATCATGATAATATATCTATCAAAAGGCATTACACAATACACCAAATTAAATGAATAAGTGGAGAACAATGAAAATTTCACGGAATTAAAAGTGAGATAAGAAAATCCATTATCTCATGTCCGGCTTGAATCGATCGTTCTTTAATCTCCTTAATAATAAACTAAAGTTAATTTATACTTGATTAAGAACCTTTTTAAAGATTATTATTCCTTTTATATCACTTATTCCCATGTTATAAATATTATGTAATCATTTAAGTTATTAATGTTCGTTTTGTCGATATTTCGTACTTGAGTAAAAAATGGACTTCTTATAATTACATGTTGTTCATGTGGTAAAAGGTTCATTATATACAGAATGATAATCATTAATTAGATACAATATATATCATATATATCCAGTATATAAATTTATTTATAATAGTACATAACATTTAGAGGTAAAAAATGAAATGCACCGTTAATGGAGACAGAAAGCCGTACGTACGCATGAACGCTACTTTCATTTCTGTTTCTTATTTTAATGGAATTAAAAAATAATTATACATAGGTATATTATAATTAAAGTATAATTTTATATATAATATCATATATAATATCATTTACTCCATCCTTTATATGGCCCACATAAAGAATTAATGAGTCATATCACTTTGAAGGGGCGGTAGTCCGCACTTCCTCTAATGAGATTATCGCGTTTACCCATAATGGGAACCATAAATGCATGATATAAATAAAAATTACAGAATAATAAAGAAAACATAAACATAATATATATCCTATATAAATATAGTTCCATAATAATGGCCACCATGAGAGGTGGTAAGATATAATCGAACAATCATCGTTTCGTGAGGCGTTAGTTTGCCATCCACAGAAACATTATGTTCTTCATCCATTAGATGTAGGTGTGTTTAAGTGTAGTTCAAATCCTTATCATAAAAAAATATTATTATATTGAGTATACTGGTTTTGTTACAAAATAAAGGAATAAAAAGAGTTTAGGGGTTGGAGAAGTAAAATAAAAGAAAACAATTTAAGAGAAACCGTTACCTTTAATTTTGGGTAACTCCCTCTGGTTTGAACCAAAGGACTTCTTGAAGTTCCTTATAACTAAGGTAAGGCTTATAGGGTAAGGATAGGGATGTAGGGATATTAATTTTTCAGAGGTTGGATGGGCTAAATGGCTTGAGAGGTGTGAGTAATTGGTTAGAAGTGGTCTCCTTTTATAAGGGGGAGGAGGGGCTCTTTAGGAAAGTGTGAAAATATTATTTTATTATATAATGATATTCGGTTTCAAAAGGTCCAAAAATCATTAGAGTCAAAGATAAGATGACTCATGATCGAAATAAAATCATCCAATAATAATTGGACAAGTTTTGGATAATATTGTATTCATTATAATATTATTTATTTAAATCATTTATTAATGAGGTAAATACTGCATCGTTATCGTGTCATAAATAATTTAATTTATTTGTTGTCTAAAAATTATAAAAAAATACCATGATGTAGGAAATATTTTTATCTTTCCATTGAATATTTATAGTTGAAAGGATAATTTATATAACCTCTTGTAAAAATTAATTTACTAAAAGATATTTGTCATTGTCATTTTTTCCTTTACTTTAAATTAATTAATCTAAATTGTCATTATCAATTCCAAGTTGCTCGATGGGGTCTCAAAATCTACCCAAAGATTCCCATGGTCGTAAATGACTCAAAAAATAAGGTTTGGACAAGTGTTGAGGTAATTTTAAATTATTATAATATTCTTTTAACCTTGAATCACCCTATTCACCTTTAACAGCGGTAAATAAAAGTCAAAAGTTACTATTCACCAAAAAATATTTTCATCTTAATGAACCAAATTTTAATTCTTGATAACAACCATGTATGTAGGATTTTTTGAATTCAATTCATAGAAGTGGTAAAATTCCATTTAAATGAAAAAGTTAGTTTTTTAACTACCACTAAGTGGTTTCACTATTCATCAAAAATTGATGTTTTTCAAAAAAATAAAAACAATTCAGACTAAGATATATTTGATATTCTAAATTCAAAAATGATGTTTATTTTTTCAAATTAAAAACATATAAGTGTCATAAATTAATTTTAAAATTAATTCCCGTTATCAAAACAAATAGTATGTTTTTAAGAAATAATAACTATCAAAAGATTGATACTTGTTTATATCCAATTTCAAAGTCAAATTAATTACAATGACCAACATTGGATTAAATGGTAAAAATATCATTTAATTTCACTTTAAAAACAATTAAAAATATAATCTAACCATATAAATAAATTATATTAAAAGGCACTTTTGAATTAAAATACAATATTTTTCACTATTCATTAAAAAATGAACTTTATCAGAAAAATTTCAAAAATGTACACCAAGTAAATTTTGATGTCCCCATTCTAAAGAAGGATTTTATTTGGTCACATAGAATGTATTAAATTTACCAAAACTAGATTTAAAAAGGGTTCTCCATTAAAAGGTGATAAATCGGCCTTTTAATTTAAATTAAGCTTAAAATTAGATTCATTCACATTTTAAGCCTCTAACATTTTCTTGGATAATGTAAATACATTTAACAATAATTTATAATCATATTGTTGTTAGTTTTTTTCCTTCTCACCAATACAATGTCTAGGAGTTAACTACCATTTAAAATAATAATATTATATTATTAGTGTGCCACGTAAGATCTCAAAGAAACTTGTTGTTGCGTATCAGGTACGCTATCGAACATAGAAACACTTTTAAAGTAAAATTAATATTTAATTCACAAATATTAATAAATATGAAATATGTATTATTCTTTATTTACCTGGGATGTTACATACTTCCCCCCTTTTGTGAATTGCGTCCTCACAATTTTAAAATTGTGCTCTGGAACTTCATTGAAAGCCCCACTTCGAAAAAAGAGTCAATAAAAATATCACTTTAAAATAAAGGAAGAGAAGTAAAAAAGGTTACCCGAGACAACAGATACTAGAATTCCATGTAAACATGGATATGGAGGATAAAAAACCATCAAGTTCTGATGGAGAGTGATAGAAAACATGTTTAGGAGAAAGTTAACCACTAGAAAATCACAATCTTGTGATGGGTTAAACAGTCTTTGATTCCACAGTAGGAAACGTTAACTGACAAGGTTTTTGTTTAAAGTTACTTTTATTTGAGTAATTTATTTATGAGATTTACCAAAAACATAAGGAAATATACTTACTTATCATGTAGACATTCATCTTTTACTATATTTCAAACACAAACTCATATTTTCTCCAAATGATGAATATTCAGGATGTCTTTTTTTTCACATTAAGAGCGCTATAATCAACTTTGAGAGAATCAAATAATCCACAAAATATGAACTTTATTTTTCCCATATATTTAGATATTAACTAAAACCAAAACGTTTTGTGTAATATTAGATAATCCCCCAAAAGGATAAAATTTTACATAAAGATAAACTACTCTTAATCTCCAAAATTTGTCTAACAAAACCCAAAGTTCAACAAAGACCATTCAATAAACAACTATCCCTAAAATTATTCAAAAGTAATCCCAACTATGATTGTAACCCAAATCTAATGTGGATTTAATTACATAGAATTCCAAGATACATCTTAACATTTATCTCCAAGTAACACCAATTACCCATAAAGTATCATATTGAAAAGTAATTAACCTAATCACATATTATCGATGATAGGTTAATCATTTTCATAAATAAATCAAATAATCATGTCTCCATAATAAAAACATAGATTCTTCCAAAATAAAATTTCAACCATTATTACACAATTAAAATCCCATAGTATTCTATCTTCCATAGGAATATAGTGTTTCCTCAAAAGAGAGAACGTCTTCCTCCACAACCTTTATCACTTAATCACTAAATCATTTTTCTACGAAAACTATATCCATTTGATAAAACATAAGTTCCCAAAATAAACATATTCTTATTCTATAAAATCATTTTACTAAAATAATAAGTCATTCTAACCAGGGACATCGAGTAGGCTAGTGGTAGGCGATGCGCCCCTGTCACCCTTCGGTTGTGGGTTCGATTCCTACAGCCTTGCCGGATGCGATGAGTTGTCACCCATCCTACAGGTTGTCCTTTTTATAAAACTGAAAAATAACCCTAACATGTTTTAACCTCTAAGGTTTCCTTATACCTCTCATTTTAATCCAAATTCAGTATGTTCACAACATCTTAATTCTTGAGGTCTTATTTCACTACCATATAATAAAATAAAACAATTCCCAAAATGAAGAACATCATACCATGATCATGGTGTCCATTTGGTTTCATCGTCATCTTGTTCACGTAGGTAGAAGGTCCATGCATTGCAACAATGATTTAGAGATCCTTTAAAATCATTTTCTTCTTCCATACAAATACACCTTGTACAACATGGGTCATATGGGTGTTCATAGAAAAACAGTTTTGGAAAATAGTCATGTATGACATATAATTTCAAAACATCTGATAAAACATGATTTCTATAAAATAGTCGAACTGAATTTGAGTTGAAACTTTAAATTAACAGTCCTTTTAAAATACCATAAGTATGTTCTGAGAGACTATATTTTAAAATAAAACAAAAATAGGTTGCGCAAGGGTCTCCTTCTTCAGCATCTTTTTTTAAATCATAATATGCTTCAAAACCTTTTGATAAGGTAAAATATTTGAAAATTCCTTGATAATATTTACCTTTCTTGAAAATATAAGAATATTGTGAAAATATGATTTTCCTAAATACAACCCATGATCCACGATGATAACGAGCTATAGTGGAGGTGTTTGATATCTCAAACAACTGCTTGCAAGTGATTTGTATGCTAGAAATTTTTTCACAATCATCCAAACAAGAATTTGCAATAATTATTGCAAGCATGTCATCAGGAAGAGATTGGAATGTCATTTGAGATCCTCCTCCTTCCATTTGTAACTGACATTCCTTGATCTGAAAAAGTTTTAAAACAAGGATTTAACAGAAATAATAGACATAGGGACTAACCATGTGTCTAACAAAATCCCCTAATCCCTAAATTTGTCTAAACTGTCCTCTGATACCAACTGTAAGGACCCCACCTTAATCCTTACATAATATTGAATTAAATGAATAATTCACATTGAGGATATTTTTAGGTTTATAGTTTTAGAGAATTAGTCCATAACTATTACATCTCAAAATATTACAAAAATACACTTCTACTCTATCCAATGTTTCACAAAAACAAAACTAATTATATAAAACAATAGTTCCTTTCTTGATACAAATCTTCTTGAATACTTCCTTTATCTTACACTTCCTTATAACCTCTGAAAAACATTTCAAAAACTAGGGATGAGCATAAAAATCTCAGTAAGAGATACACAAATAAGGAAAAATATTAGTTTTTCAAGCCCTCAGGTAAACCATGAATACTTTATCACAAGTAATACTCTTCACCTTTGTGAAGTAGTAAATACTCTTCACTAAATAAAAGATCATTACTTACCCTTTTGTAACTAAAAGATTACAATAAAACCCATATAAAGAACACCTGTCATATGGTTTATCACGTAACCACCCGTAAAATGTCCAAGTACCATTATAACACATAAAATATTTCAAATATAAACATTTCACTAATAAAATTTCATTTTCAATCATAATAAGTAATTTGAAGATATTGAAATAATCAATCCATTTTCATAAACAATTTAATAAGAGATTTTTGAATAAAAGTGTCCCATTCCACTTTGAA
This sequence comes from Viscum album, assembly GCA_963277665.1. Classification (NCBI taxonomy): domain Eukaryota; kingdom Viridiplantae; phylum Streptophyta; class Magnoliopsida; order Santalales; family Viscaceae; genus Viscum; species Viscum album. The sequence continues at coordinate 809,959,928 of OY728119.1, read as the reverse complement.
GATTTTAAATGAATTATCATTTGAAAACATTAATTTCCATATAAATAAATCTTAAAACCCATTTTGAAAACATGGACATTAAGGAGAAATATTTAGAATAATAAATCTTTAACACATTTAAATCGATATTTTAGTTAAATAGTTTTTCTAACAAAAAGAGGGATGCTTGAATACAAATAATTGAGGAATAACATTTAATAATAACTTTATAATATCATGAGAATAAAGGTATTCATGATATAATATATCAAAGGATAGTATATAAACCATATAATAGTTAATTGGTGCTTACCAACAATGAAGTCTCGCTGGAAATGTAAATTGAGATGAAATACCTTATAAAGATAGTATCCTTAAATTAAGGGTAAATCAGTAACATAATTATGTGTGAAAAATATAAATACACCAAATATAAGTGGATATTAAGTCTAAAACAATCAGAGGTGATTCACATATATTCATAGGACGAATTATTCAAGAAGTAGAAGTTGAACCCAAAGAATTGAAATTGGGTTAAGAAGTTCCCCTGTAAAAATTTGACAGCCTAACAACGTCAATTTAAAATTCAGAAAATGAGTTAATGAGATAAAAGGGTATCTCATCACTTGGACATAAATTTTACATCAATAAGGATATATAATAACATATCCCGATATAATAATATGCAAATTAAAAGACATAACAAAAACAAGTCTTTTGAAGAAAAGGAAGGTGAAAACTTCCCTTACCGATTTGGTAACTTACAAAACATATGCCAAATGAAAGAAGGATTATACAATAAATATTTAAATACTCATAAATGAAATTATATTACCCAAAGAGTACAATCATTTGCAGTAAATACAACACACAAAAGTAAATAGTGGCAAGTATAACATGAATCTCACAGAAATAAAAAGTGAGATGAAACGCTTTACCACGTTGTATTCAACTGAGTCGTATAACCAAAAGTTAATAAAAACCAAATTCATCACAGAATACCTTGAATATAATGATAATAATGATAATATATATATCAAAATTAATTACACAATACACCACATGAAATGAATAAGTGGCGATCAATGGAAATTTCACGGAATTAAAAGTGAGATAAGAAAATCCCTTACCTCGTGTCCGACTTGACTCGATCGTTATTTAATATCCTGAATAATAAAATAAAGTTATTTTATAATTTCTTAAAAATCTTTTTAAAGCTTATTATTCCTTTTCTTTCACTTATTACCATGTTATAAACATTATGTAATCATTTAAGTTAATAATGTTTGTTTTGTCAATATTTGGTACTTGAGTAAAAAATGGACTTCTTATAATTACATGTTGTTCATGTGGTCAAAGGTTCATTATATCCAGAATTATATTAATTATTTAGATATCATATGTATCATATATATGTAGTATATACATGTATTTATAACAGTACATAACATTTAGAGGTAAGAAATGAAATGCACCGTTCATGGAGTCGGTAAGCCGTACGTACCCATGAACGCTACATTCATTTCTATTTCTTATTTTCATGGAATTAAATCATAATTATACATAGGTATATTATAATTCCAGTATAATTTCATATATAATATCATATATAATATCATTAAATACATCCTTTATATGTCCCACATATGTAATTAACGAATCATATTACTTTGAGGGGGCGTTATTTCGCACTTCCTCTAATGAGATTATTGCGTTTTCCCATAATGGAAACCATAAAGGCATGATATAAATGGAAATTACAGAAGAATAAAGAAAAAATAAACATAATATATATCATATATAAATTTATTTCCATCATAATTTCCACCATGAGAGGCGGTAGGAGATAATCGAACAATCATCGTTTCGTGAGGTGTTAGTTTTCCATCCATAGAAACATTATGTTCTTCATCCATTAGATGAAGGTGTATGTAAGTGTAGTTCGAATCCTTATCATTACAATATCCTAGTATATTTAGGATACTGTTTTTGTTACAAAATAAAGGAATAAAAATATTTTAGGGGTTGGAGAAGTAAAAAAAAGAAAACAATTGAAGAGAAACCACTACCTTTATTTTGGGTAACTCCCTTTGGTTTGAAGAAAAAGACTTCTTGAAGTGCCTTCTGCCTAAGGTAAGGCTTCTAGGGGAAGGAGAGATATGTAGGGAGATTAATTTTTCAGATGTTGGACGAGACAAATGGCTTGAGAGGTGTGAGGAATTGGTTATAAGTGGTCTCCTTTTACAAGGGGGGGGGGGGGCTCTTTAGGAAAGTGTGAAAATATTATTTTATTATATAATGATCTTCTGTTTTAAAAGGTCCAAAAATCATTAGAGTCTAAGATAAGATGAATAATGGTCGAAATAAAATCATCAAATAAGAATTGAACAGGTTTTGGATAATATTTTAATCATTATAATATTATTTATTTAAATCATTTATTAATGAGGTAAATACTGCATCATTATTGTGTTATAAATAATTTAAGTTATTTGTTGTCTAAAAATTATAAAAAAACTACCATGATGTAGGAAATATTTTTATCTTTACAATGAATATTTATAGTGGAAAAGATAATTTATATAACCTCTTGTAAAAATTAATTTACTAAAAGGTATTAGTTTTTGTCATTTTTGCCTTTACTTTAAATTAATTAATCTAAATTGTCATTATCACTTCCATGTTGCTCAATGGGGTCCCAAAATTGACCCAAAGATGTCCATGGTCGTAAATGACTCAAAAAATAAGGTTTTGACAAGTGTTAAGGTATTTTTAAATTATTATAATATTCTTTTAACATTGAATTACCATATTTACCTTTAACCGCGGTAAATAAAAGTCAAAAGTTACTATTCACCAAAAATTATTTTCATCTTAATGAACCCCATTTTACTTATTGATAACAACCATGTATGTCGGATTTTTGAAATTCAATTCATAGAAGTGGAAAAAATTCATTTAAATGAAAAAGGCAGTTTTTTTAAACTACCACTAACTGGCTTCACTATTCGTCAAAAATTGATGTTTTTCAGAAAAATACCAAAAATTCAGCCTAAGATATATTTGACATTCTGAATTCAAAAACGATGTCTATTTTTCCAAATTCAAAACATATAAGTGACATTAATTAATTTTAAAATTAATTCCCGTTATCTAAACAAATAGCGTGCTTTTAAGAAACAATAACTATCAAAAGATTGATACTTGTTTATGTCCAATTTAAAAGTGAAATTAATTCCAATGAACAAAATTGTATTAAATAGTAAAAATATATTTTAATTTCACTTTAAAACTAATTAAAAATATAATATAACCATATAAATAAATTATATTAAAAATCACTTTTGAATTAAAATACAATATTTTTCATTATTCATTAAAAAATGAACTTTATCAGAAAAATTCCAAAAAATTTACATAAAGTAAATTTTTATGTCCCCATTCTAAAGAAGGATTTTATTTGGTCATATAGAATGTATTAAAGTGACCAAAACTAGATTTAAAATGGGTTCTCCATTAAAAGGCAATAAATCGGCCTTTTAATTTAAATTATGCTTAAAATTAGATTCATTCACATTTTAAGACTCTAACTTTATATTAGATAATGTAAATACATTTAAAAATAATGTATAATAATATTGTAGTTAGTTTTGTTTCTTCCCTCCAATACAATGTCTAGGAGTTAACTGCCATTTAAAATAATAATATTATATTATTAGTGTGCCACGTAAGATTTCAAAGAAACTCGTTGTTGCGTATCGGGTACGCTATCGAACATAGCAACCCTTTTAAATTAAAATTAATATTTAATTCACAAATATTAATAAATCTGAAATATGTCTTATTCTTAATTTATCTAGGATGTTATAGTGTGCATCACAAATTGTATCAGTATCGAAAAGGTAGTGAGATTCATTAATGTTGGTGTTTTTGAAATTAAATAATTTTTTTGTAGAATTTTGATGTTTTGTGATTTTGAGAAAAAGAGTTTTCATGAATGTGAATCTTATAAAAATGAAAAGGGATTTCCATGTAAATATTTGTAAACATGGTATGCATAATGTTGATAAAAGTGAAACTTAATGATGTATCAAATGAGGTGTAAAACGTTTTTATAAAAGTGAACAATAGAATAAAATTCTGATGGATTAGTGTAAACACATCATTTAAGAGAGTAGTGAGTTTTCCAATTGTGATTTTTCTTAAACTTAGAGGTATAGTGAGTCTACTATGAACATTGAAACAATATCTTGCTTAAGTGGATTTTGTACATAGTAAAATTCCTATTTAAATATCCTTGATCATACCATAGTGTGGTTGAACCATGTAAACTCATATTATCTCATCCGTGCTTTATTATTTGTTCAATAATTTCTATGGGAAAGGTAGAGGATAATGTTTTTTTCAATGATAAAATGATATTTAAAGGGTTATTTAATTTTTATCATTCATACCATGATTTATCCCCCCCCCCATATCAGGGTATTTAACCTGGATTTGATAACATATATTGAAAAATCCAACCCGTGTCATTGGTCTGAGTCAATTATTATACCCTCATCCTCTACAGAAGTCAGTTCTCTTCAGTTTTTTTAACCATTATATGAAACAATTTCATTATTCCTTTATTTATTCAACAAAGATCACTCATCCAAAGAATCATTTTATAAAGATACATAACTCCCCTTCAAGTCTACCATCTATATGTAACTTCACAATGAAGATTTTATTAAATGAATGATAAATAATATAAAATTCTTGAGGACATTAAAAATTTAGTAAATTCATTTTTATGAGAGTAGTATCAAGGATAATTCATCATTTACTTAGAGAGAAACCATCTTAAAATGCAGGAAATCTGATAACCCTTTGATTTTCATATAAATAAACTCCCTAATTACTGGTCCTTCTACCAGTTATCAGGACCCAATATCCATGAATATTTTATCATCATAGATACATTCAACAATATTGTTGAATACTATATTTCTATGTGGAGTAAGACCCTGACATAGGTAACACTTGTCTCTGCAACCTCACTCAATGAAGAAGTAGAATGTTTTGAAATCCTATACAGAAATGCGAATAAATTTGAAAATATGGTAGACATGAAATTTGTTTGTTGGAACATGAAATACCTAGGGAACTACTGAATAATCATATTATAACCCCTATTTACATAGTTAATATTAAGAAGAAACATAATTATCATAATCCTAAATGAGATGACCCAATCGAAAACCATTGAAGATGAAATGGGGGGGATCCTTTGACAATACCAATGCTAGTCCTGACCCTCTAATACTTCCAAAACCCATTACTAAGAGGATGGGTATAACCCCCACCGAATTTTATTCTCATTATATTATGAGTTTAAATATAGATATATTAATTCCATCCACATGGAATACCCATTCATTAATGAAAAAGAGTCATATGAGCCTAACTTTTCCACAAATAATCAAGGAGGAGGATATAATGGTTTAAGAGATTAGGGAAGATGAAGTCTTGGGAAACCCTAATGATATAGAATTATTCCCGCTAAATCCATATATAAAATTAAAATGTAGAGGTAGAAACTCATATTATCTTAATGGGAACACCTATCTGACCATGAACAATCCAAGGCTCATTCACACTCAATAAAATAAAAATATTAACTCCCAAACATACAAATTTCTCGTCAACATCAAAATGAGGAATGATCAATTCATCCTAACCTATATAATTTTTTTCACCAATGATTAGTAAGATAATGTAGTCACTATTATTTCCAGTTATTTAATTAAATCTACATTAGAAGGATCCAAATTATTATAGGATGTACCAACCCATAATATAGAAATATGATATTTTAATGAATTTTTCTATCATCACGATCTCTCTAATAATTCTAGATGGCCTTCACCTATAAGCAGAACTTAGGGAATCCATTTTATGCCCCATGGAGATCATATACAAAGTAATTTTAGCTATGATATAAATCATAAACACTGGATCTATCAAATTTTATATAGTCATTTAATTCAAATAGAACGACCCTATGGCTTCCATACACAGGATTATTAGACATTTGTAAATATACAAAAAACATGATGATATCAACATCCATTGATTATTATTAGATAATGGTACTTCGATTCATGTCATACAAATCTAAACTATTAGGCTCATGTAAAAAAATGATGGTAACTTTTAACTCACCATCATGACAATATAGGGGTATAAAAAATGAATGAAAAATCCTCTTATAAAGATCATTTTTAGAACCCATTTTAATGAAATATTTTTTGACATTGAGTTTCTGATAGTTTTTTTTTGGACACTATATTAATTTTCTTTATTAGGTGGTCATGAGATCAAAATCCTATATTAATTATATCATTATATAATCCAATCCCAATAGACTCCAGGAATGGAAATGTCATTATATTTTAGGGAAACTATTTCCCATTTTTTGGCATAAATGTCACAATACAGTGATAATAGGTTTAAAACAATTGAGGGGTACTGACCCTTGATAAATAAAATTTTTATGGTATCCACCCAAAATTGATTGAATTGTTTTCCAATAAATCTATGGAGTGAACTAATAAAATAAATTATGTTTCACATAAACCAATTTGGGGTGAAAAATCATTACTTGGGAAGTAATGGTTCCGCATGGGTTCCATTGGAAAACATGTCAAAACTCCTAATCAAATTACACTAAAATTATAATTATGGTGAAGTCTCAATTGATAAGTCACCACCATGGAAGGAAATAACCATCACATAGTCCCTTCATATCAATTTTTCTCTGAATAGCCTTCTTGCGAAGTTTTCTCTCACCATTATTTAATCAACCCAACCAAGGATCTTTGATTTGGTTGATATTAATCTTAAAATAAGAAGTATGGAATGTGTTTTAGGAACCTTGTTACCCATACATATGGTATAAGTATCATCATATTATTCTACACATTTAGTATACTATATTTATATTGATTGAAGAGATAATTTCTCTATATCATTTGATGGGCCTGAAAATTTACATATATCATCAGCATCAATCGATAGTGAAGAAAATGAAGAAAAAAAAATGGAAAAAAGAAGATAAACTATGGGATGCTCTAATAGCATCTCAGGATGTTTTCCTGACACCTATCAATGATCTGAAATAGATTAATTTGGGTTTATAAGAATATATTTGAACTATATTGATTTACAATTCCATGATTCTTGAGGAAGAGGACCCATATATCTCATTTTTTAAAAAATTATTAATATTTATTCACATAAACTATATAGAATATTAAATATTAAATCTCAATGTAGATACCCGTCATATGGGTTTCTAGGATGACCACTACTATTATAAATAAGTGAAAATGATAATTTATGTTACCATTGTTGACATAGTAGAAGTTAAAGTATATAATATGAAAAAATCATACTTGATTCATGATGTTTAATAAATAATGTGTATTTCAATAATAACCCATAGTAAAAAATTGAAAATCTATTCATCATTGAATTTAGGAATCTTAATTTATACCATACAAAATATTATTTCATGGTCCCAATCACATATATATTGATTGATCCAATGGTTTTTGTCAAAGACCTCTACTTCAGGGATGGTTTTTTATGTAAAAAATAATCTTGATTCCCCCAAAGGTGTGGTGGCCAAATAATTCATAAAAAAATGAATTATACATCTATAACGTAATTCCATTTTCCTTGAAGAATGTTTTCACCATATATTCATGTGATATAAAATATATCTTCATTTCCATTGTATGGAATTTTTTTTTGGATTTATATCTTGATAATATGGTGGTAAAATACCAATAATAATGTAATTATCATGTTTATATTTAAACAATTTTCGGTAATAAATGGAAGAATAATGTGAAGATAAACCCCAAAAATTTACTTTCATGGTAACATTAGGGAAATTCCATAGCCTCATTGTATTCCATTACAATTTCATAGTCAACCATACAAATAGAATGTTAATAATTGGTATTCCTCATCCTTAATACATTATAACTATATAGAAATTAATGGTATCTCACTTATATTATGATATCCATAATATAAATAATCAGAAAATGCATACCCTTTAAAATGATAATGGTGAAAGGGGTTAATTATCAATGGAACAAATATTTTAAGAGATAAATAGATGATATTAAATAATACCACATTCATTCGTTGGTCTTAATTTCATTTCTTGAGTGGCATCCTATCCTAAAATCTATGGATATTGGAGATGAATCACATGGAACAATTCATACAAATAAGAATTATAAAAATAAAGAGAATATCCACTACTATCTCATTAGAAAAAAGATGGATTATTTGAAATGATAATATGAAATCAAGAGTAGATGTATTTTGTAAATATTCATAGGGTAGAAATAGAGGCACTCATTGAAACACCTCAAGGTTCACCCACTCACTCATATTGGTTCTTATATATATATATATATCCATAGTCAATTGATATTGATAGGGTATCTATCATGGTCTGAGATCATTTTTTTAATGTATATCATCTCGATCATGTCTCAGAATAAGACTACATGTAAAAAACTATATGATTTATTCACATCAAATTTTATCATATATAAATCATTATTGGATATAGACCACCCATATGAAGAGTTTTTCTCCTTCCATAATGTCTCCTACCCATTAGAGTAGTAATTTTATGGTTCATCTAAATTACCAATAGAAAAAAGGATTAAAAACTCATTCATTAATTGGATTTTCAATGGGATCATACTTATTTTCCCATAATTTTTTTATTTCATAATACTTTTGATTATTATAAGGATACACCTAAAATATGGTGAATCATGAATACCTCATTAAAGTAATGGAATTTTCCTTTCATTTACAAGTATCTTGAATAAATATCAATTTTCTTTTAGAATTATTAATCAAGAGAATCAATGGCGACTATTCCATAATAATGGAAGAAAACATTCCATTTCTTATCTATGTATGAGAGTGGATGGATAAATTACCCAAATATAAAAATATGTATCACCTCATGCATTGATAGAAGCCCAATAAGTTGTATTATCCATTTTTTATATGAACCTGTATGATCTGGACCAAAAAAAGATCCTCTGTTGCATTATACATCACATAGTTTCTTTTAAATTCCTTATTAGTGACATAGAATAGGATAATGACTTCAATTACACTTAAAATCTTGACGAGCCAGTATACTCAAAGACTAATGTAATAATCGGTTGGATCTATGGTTGTACTACTCTTATTGAGGTTTGTCACTTGGATTTAACAACTCACCTTCTTAGCTACTCAATATCACATTGTGGACCTAACATGTAACATTATGGGCATAATTTTTGATCCTCACATGGGTAAATGGGGAGTTCCATGTGTGTGTATATTAATAAGAAAAATCACCCCTACAATAGGCCCTTTAAATCAATGTGGTGGGATTATAAACTATAAAATATATTGTGGTATTGGTAGCATGACTTATAAATACTACCGTGTTACAATGGTAAGGTTAAAAGAATCATGTAATTCTATGAGAAATTTTTAGATCAAGGGTCATCCAACACTTACCAAGGTTCATGAAATAAGCTTAATATCCCTCCTTATTCCCTATCGGAAATCATGTCAATACATTAAATTGTCACCCATATTCCTAAAACTCGAGTCCCATATAGGTATAGAGGATGTTCCAAGTGTTTATAAATATATATTTTTTGTATTTATCCACTTACATGAGTTATTTTAAACCACTAAGGTGGGATTACAATGAAACAAATGTCATGTGGTGATGGTTAATAGGAATCATTTTTATTAATTAAGGATAATAATTAGGTTACAATGGACATATTCATTTTTTGTATTTATTTTTATCATATAAATGATAAATAAAGTAAATATATCCTACTTTTCATAGATAATAAATATCATAATGATTATGGGATACTTCTACTATATGGAAGAAAATAGTTAAATGAGTTGATTCTATAATAAGTGAATTGGAAAGGGGATGTCTATGGAGTTACTTTCATTAAACACCTGGTTGTAAATACTCTAGTAAATATATATATATATATATATACATCATATTATTGTTGATATAGTTATTAAATTATGAAACAAAAGTGTTACTAAAGAAAATAACATTTTCTACAGTCTTTTTCGAATGAATTTGGTGAATATGTCATCCAAAAAGAATGCTATGTTTTTGATGGAGAAAAAGGATGGATGGAATATTGAATAATCAATCCACGGAGTAATGATCATTAATTAAATGATAAATTTTTTTAAATATATATTATATTATCCATTAGAGAAGTTATAAATGAATAAAAAATTAAAGATCTAGTGAATGTCCTTAACACACTCAAAGATAGTTTTTTATATTCCGTAAACCACATTGGAATTAATTTATAATGGTTTAGAATTATTATATTAATTTACAATGTTATTTAAATTCATTTGAGTTGATTTGACATGATTGATAATTTTTTTGAATAATTGAATAGGTATTATTAATATTTAATTAATGATTAAATTCATTCTTTAATGTATAAAAATAGTGAAATCATTTTTTAAATGTCATTAAGTGAAAATATAACAGTAACTATGTTATTTAGCATAGAAAATTGTCAAATTCATCATTTTAACCTTATTATATAAAATCCATATAAAATTTGGAAGGATTCATTTCAAGGGTGAATACTAAAATTTAGTAGAGTCATGGATCTTACTGAAGGGGGGTAAGATTGACTATTTACTGTGTAAGTGTAATTAGAGAGTTGAAAATTTTCCTGGGTATGAAGCCACATAAATGTATAAGAGTGATCTATTGAAATTTTTATGATTAGTTAATAAATTTATAAGAGATATAGTAGTCATTAATGAGTTGAATTTAAAATCAATCCCATTATATTGTGTAAGAGTGGTTTTCTCTATACATAATGGTCATTATTTGGTGATTAATAAAAAATGAAAAAATATTACCCTAATATCATAAATATATTTTCCTATGTTTGTAATGGTCATTTATATATATTTGAAATTGGATATATTAATAAAGAAAAAAATTATCCATGAGTGTAAATGGGTCATTCCATGAAATCCTAAGTGTAATCCACTGATTTCTATAGATAAACCATTTAGAAATATTTCTAGTGACATACACATAGGATGGTTCTATGATGTACATATATTTCAGAATTTTATAGGTTATTGTTCATGTCTAGATTAATAATAAAAAATTAGATAATTTAATTTGATGATTTTTATATAATATTTAATTGAATTTCAAGTAGGAATAATTCAAATTAATTATAATAAAAAATGTTGGATTTCTTATTGACCTTATTTATAAACTAGATAACTATAATATAATTAGATTATAGATTTTAATGTAAAATGTAGAAAAAGTTATTCCTGATATTCTATGAATAAAAAGGTATAATATATGGATATAAATTGATGTTATTTGATAGTAACTCTATAGAAGAACATAGATGCCTCAAGGGATAAAAATTTGACGAGATTTAAAAGGAACTGACCTAGTGCACCAATAAAAGAAGAATGTCTAAATACCCATCATTTTAGACCCTCTTATCATAGAATAAGATTGAAAAGAATATAGTGATATACTCTAGGATATATTTATATCATAATAGATTATACAAAAAGTAATATTGAGGAGGAAGATAAAATTGAGTTTAATGTTATCTACAAGTTAATATATTATTGGGTTTGTGTCAAGACAACAACACTAATGCATTTCGTTGTATTGACTGTATAATAGTAGTCACATACTTTTTGATTGTGGATAAAGGTCTAATTGTTTTGATATTATAAAATTATTATTAAAAGGAGTGATATTTTTTAGGAGTTCTATTGGAGGAACATTGAAGAACAAGAGGATACCAATATAATATAAACCGATCCAAGTCAGGACATTAAAGATAATTTGGGAATAATATACTATATGGGAAGTGAATATATGTCTACCCTATAGTTAAGGATGATTCTAGGACACCTATGACATGTCTGTAAAACACATAAAAAATGGATGATACCTCTCAACTTTTTGTGTGTGTTATATAGTAGATGAAACCTTCATAATAAATTGATATTACTTTAAATTGAACATACATAATATGTGTCTTAGTGTAAAATGAACACATTAAGAATTATGTATTCACTTTGGGAGTGGACCTTGTGAAATAATATTGTGCTTCATTCTTGGATTTCTTTATTTTTTATGACTGTGTTATATTTCTGTTAGTTAAATATAAGCATGTACATATTACCCAAAATATAAATTAGTGTCTTGAATACTAAGAGGGAATTTGAAAGGGTAAAAATAATGATGGTTAAATGTCACATTGATTCACCCATACTATAAAGAGACATCAATTTTTTGTTAAAACATTAATTAATATGAAAAAAACCACGATCATATTTTTTAGATTTATATTTAATGACTACAATATTTATCTTACTAATCTATATGGAAAATTTAATAAAATATCAAATGATCCATAGATAGAAAATTTATATTCAATCCTTATCAAAGTTGAATTGGTGGTTTGAGAAAATACCGAGAAAAAAAAGAGAAATGATAAGAAATTATGGCATGAAAACTATCAAAAGGGAACTAACATTCACCACTTCCTAAATGTGATCATTTTATTATATATTTTATTAAATATGTTTGAAATGATTTCTTAGATGAGTCAAGTATAATGTATGAGGAGGAATGTTGTATTAAATCAATTGAAGGCCTCTAATCATTAGTTAGGCAATACTAAAAACTATTTTTACTAAAATAGGAAAAAATATATTTTATTTTATATAAGACTATTTGTATGAAAATTTAAATTTTATATAATATATTAAATCAATTTAAATATATTTTTAATCATAATTTTTGAAAGTTAATTTCTCTCAGTACTGAAGTTCAATCAAATGATAAATAATTACATATCAGTAGAGATAATTTTTAAGTATTTATATTTTGATTAAAATTATGTATTCATGAAAATTATAAGTTATTTAGAGACTATTAAAAATAGATTCATGATTTGGTAGAAATTCACATTGTTTCCATTGGTGTTAAGGATTCCCAATTAGAGAAAAATATGAGATGAATTAGGACCATCATAATTACATTCAAATATGTATAAAAAATCCTGATGATTAAATAATAATTAGGAAAATTTAATTTAATGGAACACTAAAAAAAATTTAACATGAGAATATTACACTCAACATGACATTTCTTGTTGTTGAATTTAAATTGTGAAATCTGAAAGAGGTTCAACATGAAATTTATCAAGATACTGAAAAATTGAAACTAATAGGATACATTCTTATAAGTTTAACATCTCTAAAATAAATGATATTATAGAATATAATATTTGATGTTAACCTTTTATACACATATATAACTCTACAATGAAAAGGTATCTCAATCTACCAAAAAAAATTTATGTATTGAAACATTTTTAATTTATAGGGTTAGTGAAAAATTGATATTATGGAATACTTTGGGGAATATAAATCATATTAAATATATTCATACACAATGAGTGGGTGTAAAAATGTGTTAAAAGAATTGTTTATTAATTGATGAGAAAAAGTTTTTTTTTCTATGAAACAGTAAAAGAACAACTGTATTTCATTTAGTGATAGGAGATCGAGTCTAATTGGTCAATTTTCATATTGTATGATATTTAGAGTTTGGTATACTATATTTTGAAATAACGTGTCGATCTGGGGGATTATGAAATTACTTAATTAGTTGGGAATAGATACATAACATTGAAGAATAATTTTATATAGAAATATTTTTCAAAGAAATAGTAATATGTAGTTCTAAAGAACAATTATGAATATCTTGAGAAGTTATCTAAAAATTGATATGTAGATGGACATTATGACGATGAGTTATTATAAAAATCAACCAAAAAAATATATTTTGATATAATTATATTCAAAAAGATAATAATCTAATGAAAATGAATTCTTACTTGTAATAATGTGTTTGAATATTAAAAAATAGTTTTTATTACATCATGTGTCTCTTCTTCATGACATAATATGGGATGATGTTTTAAGGGTACTTTTCGCATTGGAAGGTAATAGAAATTACATAATATAATGAGAACCTTAAATAATAAATGTTGTATTATTTTATTTATGTAATATAGCTAGCGGATTTCATTTTATGGGAATAAAATGATATATGTTATTAGGGGTGAATCCTCAGTGGACTTTGAGACACTCTCTCATTGTGTACACCCTTGGTAATATTTAGTGTACGGTGTTTTGAGAACATGAACCATAAGTTGAAAATCCAAAATTATATATTTAATTAAATATTCCTATCTATGGATCTATGTGAAAATACTTAGGAAATAATATTTTTATTAATTCATATCACGAGTTTGATACATTGATGTGATGAACAAAAAATATATGATATATGTTTGTGGGATATAGGGTTTATTGGACGTGTCATGAGATATATTGTATTAATGAATAATGAAACAAAGGACTTATCCATTATATTTTTAAATAATTTTGATATTTTACTTCCTTTTAGAGGAATTGAAGAGTTTTATTTCTTTCTTGGACATGATGGGGTAGTTGGTAAATTTATTTTTGGAATTTTAATGAAAGAGACATCAAGTATATAGGTAGAATACACTAGTATTACACTTCCTTATAGATACCAAGAAAATGGATATTAAATTTTTTATATTCATAAGTGGTTACATGTCATTATTACATTAACTTAATTTTCTATGGGATCCATGACATATCTATAGATGCTAATGCCACTAAAAAAGTGTCATAGACAGCTACACAGTAAGTTTATATGTGAAAGAATCACAAAAATTGTGATAAAAATTTAGAGTGGGTGGTGAATTAATATTTTTTTAAAATCCACTTAAATCTCTTGATTATTGAATACATACTCTCTCAATATACCGAGTGATGTAGATGAATAAATGGTAATAATTTTTTTAATGAGGTTTATCTTTATTAAGGATTAATAAATCCCTAGTGTGTCATGGTTATTATCCCACATAAACTTTTATCATTTTATTATCAATAAAAACTCAAGAAATGTAATAACCTTGTACCTAATTAAATGTTTAGTTAAATGAATTATAGATTATAAAAATGATGTTTAATATACATTGAATACAAGATCCTACACAAAAATATCCAGATGTATCTTCTTTTCTTATTCCAAAATTTTGTGCTCATTTCTATATTCTTCCTTATTGGATAATATGTGTATATAAAAACCTTTTTAAAATAGTGGATATATGCAGTTCTATTCTTACTAATGTAGCCTGAGTGGTACACATAATATTCTTCAAACAGGTGTTGTATAAAGAACCTCTATTTCGCGATGCAAGGCTAATTGTATAACCTTATTACATCATATAATATTATACATGAAAATATCCTTAATTTACATATGGGATGGTGGAAAGGATACTACATCTTACCAAAAATCACATGATCATAGTGATATATTTCTCGGGGAATATGGGAATGAGCACTCAATCATAGGTGATAGAAGCTGAAACAATTGTCCTAGCCTCAATATTTATTGCAAGGCCTCAAGAACCCTTCCACTACATTCACAATTTCTTATCAACCATTCATGTCATGTCACAAATTAATGTAACATCTCAAATTTTTTTTGATTCATGAATTTATAATATATTATCAAAGTTTTTGGGATTTTAATCATTACATGGTTTCCATTATATGATTCTAAATATTATGGAATCTTAACAAAAAATACCTTCATCTCTTGTGAAATAATTATCACATTCATTTGAGCATATAACAAGTATAAAAACATTTATGAATATCTAACATATGCAATTATTTCTTTATATTAACTTAATATTTGGAATAAATGGTTAAAAGATCATATAATCATGAATTCTCGGTGATCCATATCAGGCCTATTTCATGATATTATGGAATAAATCTCAATTTTATCCTTGTAAATTGTGTCATGTATTTTTTTGATTAATAGATGTCTCAAAGTAGATTTATAGTTGTCACAAGGTTAATGATTATCAATGATTTGATCAGACAATGCATACTCATTTGAACGTTGCATAAAGTTATGCACACTATATAATTATAGTTTTAATGAGGTTCTTATTCCATAATAAGGTAACCCACATAATGGCAGATCACATAGATTATACGATGTGTAGTAAACATTGGATGGATGATATTAACCAGATCAAGTGGTTGTGCTAATATTCATATATTTTTATGGGGTGAATAATAACAATGTGTCTCATTACTCCTAAATATAAAATTTTTTCATTTTAAAACCTCTTAATAATAATATCCTCTATCATATAATCCTAATTTATTACTGGGGTTGGAAACTAGATACACTATATATAATACATGGGGTGGGCCGAACCCAATTTCCCCCTTGGGCACCACTTGTGGACAATATTGATGCATGAGCTTCTTATCTTGTGCTCTTTGTAGGCACCATGTACCCATAATGTCAATGCGTAAGCTTTTACATTACTCATACTCTAAATTTTCTCATAGAAGGAAAACCTAATTACCCCCTATAATGTGGTTTCAAAGGTCCCCTCAAGCTATTTAGGTGATTGTAAATTTTTTCTATCACCTAAAAATATCAAAGTACAAATTGAAATGATATAATATTTCCAAAATAACTCTCTAAATAATTCATAGCTATTTTCATAGTACTCATGAAAAATATATTTTACGTGGAAAAGAATAAATTCTTCACAGTTCATCAATCATAGTTAAATCACTGTGCATGTTTATCAATAACCATTAACATATGTCTTTTATATTTAAGATCATTTAATTAATCTCTATACAAATTATTATGTTGATAAAAATAAAAAATCATCATTGCACAAGTTTAAAAATCCCCATTTTATTTATTTTAGATGCAACTTCCACCACTACTCCCCATTATTGAAAATAAAACTAATGTGAATGAATACCTTAAATAATAATAAAGTGAAATTATCCATAAATAGACCACAACTAAGAAAACAATGTATTTCTCTATCTAGAAAATAAGAGTGAACCATAAAAACATTAATTATTTCCATAAAATAAACTTAAATCAAGATTTAAAATTTTCATCACACTCAAACAGAAGAGTAAACTTACATGGATATGTAAATTGTTTCATGAAACACTTAATTCACACATTATAATTGCTCCTAATCCTATAGAAACATATATCTCCCCCATCATATAAAATAACCTAATGAATTTAATCATGAAATAATAGAGTAGGAAAACCAATAAGTATCATACATTATGGATACGAATTGGTTTTTGGTCCCATTTATAGCCAGAATATCTCAAACAAATATTTTATATTTGTTTTAGTGATAATATTTTCAATTTATTCCTTAGAATTCCAAAATTATAGTTTTAAGAAACCTTCAAACACCATATCATTTATGAAAAAATACATGGTATCATTGTGTTTTGATATGCAATATTGAAATGGTTTCTTTGATTGATTAATGGACTCCAATTTCCATATTCAATTATGAGAGGATATTTTACTTTAACATTCAAATGTTCACATTGTGTATTTTTCCACATCATATGAGTCGCTACCTATGATTTATAAATATAATCATATTTCGTTGAACTCAGTTTATCTAATGGTTTTTTCATTGAATTTAATGATATACAACCTCTTCCAAAATTGAATTATCCTCCAAATGTCAATTTCCTTTCATCAATAGTTCTTTCCCTATCATCATCTACAAACCATTTTAAATATATATCTTTATCTTTTTAATAAATTAATCCATCATCTCACTTATTTAAAATTCAACCCAAGATTCTCTTTGGCACCAAGATGTGTGATTCGTTATGCTTAGATTTATATATAGAAAAGAGAGTGATAGTATGTACAACATACAAGCTAGTTACTATTTTGTACATAATGAATCAAATAAAACTTTAAACTTTTTTTTATTAATATATTTTCATTCAACACCATAGATTAGTTTTATTAGTGCATGAATTGTAGTGGAAATACCTCTATATTCACAAATTTCAAACTTCTTTAACACCACATCTTCAGAATTATATTACAAGATAAAAATATAATCAACTACCTAGTAAATTTGTAAACCCCTGAAATATTTCGTCTCACTATGAATTAATATTTCATATCCCACCTTCATATGCCTTGAAAAGTCATGAGATAATTTTTTTCTTTGTTAGAAAAAACAACATTATTAACATATATAATAAAAAAAGTGATGTGGTGTTGGTTTTATTGTCATAATTTTTTTTCATTTTTTTTTTCATGAACACCAAGCTTATCAGGTATTCATCAGCATTAAAATTACACACTCTTAGAGTTTTCATCAAATTATAATGATATGTATTCAATGCACATAAACTGGCCCCATCTAAATCAAGAATAAATTCCTCTGGTTGTTCCATATATAATTCTTTATTAAGATCACGGTTTTAAAATGATGTCTTAACATCCATTTAAATTAAATCTTCTCTAAGCTACTCTATCGAATAAAATACTAGGAGATTCATGATTTCTCATCAGAGAAACAAATTTACCATATCCAATACCTCCAATTTATGAGTATCCTTTTAATCAATATAGCCTTATTTCTATCCACTTATCCCTTTAGATCCCTATAATCAAGGAGTGACTAAAATTTTTCAAAGTAAATTCTTTTATCTGGGTCTATAAACAAGTTTTGATGTTTTATTCTTCACAATAATGTCACGAACTGTCCCCATGCCCTATGCCGTGACTTCCCCAAGCCTGCCTTCCATATGCCAGGGGCTGGTAACTAGTACCAGAAAGGCATATCCAAAAAATGGAAGACATTTCCTTCAAACATGTACACACACAGATAGGGCATACTTCACAAAGAAAACCACCAAGTAAAGAAAGTATAAAAATGAAAAAAAGTACCACCATTGAGATTAAAAGAGAAAATTAAAAGTAAAGGGGCCAGAATACAATCCCAAATGAAAGGAAAGTGTAGAAAAAGAAGTACAGGCTTCAGACGTTTTCCTCTAAGGATCCTCCCCGAAGGGTAGGTACAAATCACTATCAGATGTCACTACAATACACCACATCTATAGATCCACCTCCGCGAACCATCTAAAAATGGCTCCCCAAAGTCTCAATCAAAGCTGTACATTGTCTGTATAAGACACAATAGGTGCGGGCGAATCCTATCCAGGGGTGAGTATAACAATACTCATTAGGGACCCTGAGACCAACTCAGTTCTCACAGAAATTCACAAAGGAAAAATACCACAAAGTAAGATCTCAAAGTAAATCCCAAAGAAAAAGAAACAGATCACACATGGTATAAATTAATTACATAAGTAAAGATGATTAGTTATAAATCTAGATCATCTTATTCTCTTAAGAGGCTATCTTTATTATCCAAAAAGGTTCGGTCTGCTACTGATCCATGAAGGGTCGCTCTGCTGCTGATCCACGATGAGTTGATCTATGGTCAATCCATGATGGGTCGCATTACTGATGATCTATAATGGGTCACTCTCATGATGATCCAAGAAGGGTCAATCTTATACTGACCCATGAACGGTCTCTCTGATGCTGATCCACAAAGGATCTCGCTAATGCTGATCCACAAAGGGTCACTCTTCATTCTTCACGTCACAACCAGCCAGAAGAATCCTGCACTTAGCACACTAGATTTCTAGGGAATATTCTACTTAAGAAATCAGTAATACATCAACTTGCACGAATTCCAACATAGAGTAACCTAATGAACCATCTCATTGCAAGGGTCACAATGCTACAAACAACGTGTTGAACGGACGCCTAGTCTTTAAGATATGAACATTTTTGTGAAAAGGTCCCAGTTGGATTTGAGTCCGATCCAAACTGGCCATACACCAACCTCTACCAAAACACATATAGAGTATCTCAAAATTACCCCCTTATTGAAAGGGTCCCAACGCCACTAATGGCATTTCAACCAGACACTCAATTTGAGGGATACGAGGGTTTTAGTGAAACGAGGGCTGGTTGGGTCCAGGTCCTGTCCAACCTGACCCAACCTGGTTTGGGCTGACCTGACCCAGATCCAACCCTACTTGGCTAAGATCCGGCCTGACCCGACTTGGATCGGACCTGACCCGACCAAAATCCTGTCTGACCCGGGTCTGGTCCGGCCCACCAAAGTAGGCCGGCTCCTCCATCCGAACGCGACACATCTGCGTACGAATTCAGCACATGCAGCCAGTGAAGCGGGTCATGCCTCCACATCACCTGAAGACCATGTTTGTGGGTTGAACAGTCAACATAGCGCCAGCGTGACGCCGCGGGTCTCCAGTGCCACGGTTTCGGTGGCTGCGATCTCCACCGCTCGACACACTGTTGGGGCATGTCGTTTCATCAGCCACCAGAATGGCCGGCGAACCTACTACCCCACTGTCCGATAAGCAGTTGGCACCCTTACGAGCCTCCGCTGCTGACACAGTTGTCGGTGCCGATGCTCTAGCAGGAACTTCGGCAGACCACGGGATGCACTCCGGTGGTCTATTCTTCACACCGCTTGCGCCTCCGGCCTCTAGGAAAGGCCCTCTTCACTAAGATGACCTCGAAATCACCTTTCTACCAATTCGAAAATTCATCCATGAAGAATTCACAAGAACATACAAGGAAGAGGGACTCAGGTCTTGTTCTTGTCAGCCCACACCCTCCGCGTTAGAGGTGTATGATCAAAGGGAGGTTTTGTGATTTCAACACATGAATCTACACCTCCATTTAAGTCCCCAAATTTAACAACAGTAACAAAGGAACACATGATAAATGAATCAACCTATTTGTGGTTTGATCTGTGTTTATTGTTTTAGAAAAAATAATGGGGAAATGACATCAATCAAAAAGAACGTGTAAACCTCTACTTTGTTTGATGTTCATTTCCATAGAGTTCCATCTTCGAGGGATCAAGAGGTCAATGTTTCTCATCACTTCTCAACTTCGTTCTTCAAGGTACGTTGAAGTCAATACCATTTCACCACTGTTCATCATTATTAATTAGAGAAGAAACTCACTAGAGGTTCATCAGAGAAATTCCCACAAAATGATTTTCCCCAATGTGTTATTAAAAGAAAAAACATCACAGTGTTTATATTACACTGCAATGTCACATCGTTATGATATTTCATTAATGAAATATCATATCTATTACACTTGCACAAAAACTAATCATTATGTGTTTTATTTAATGCACCTCGTTGCTGCCCCACAACTCCATCATCTACCACTACACAATACAAAATAAAAATAAAATAACTTCTTAAGTTATTTTTTTAATGTTCAAAAAGTCCAAAAATTATCTTTTCTCTCTGACCCTTTTCAGTTGAAGTTCATTACTTTCTAGGTGAATACTGGCATTCCGAGTTCAAATGGGCCCTTGGATGTTTATCCGAGCACATGTTAAATAGTTAGAAAAAACCCACTCGCATGTTTACTTATGTTAACTGAAATTTTTTTAAAATTTTGTTTTGGGCAAACTGGGCCTCAAAATCACGTGTCGTCAAAGTGAGTGGTCTCAAAATAATTTCATATAATTAAAAAAAATATGTAGAAATAATTGGATATTATATTCTCCCCACATTGGGGATTTACATTCCCAAAAGACAAAAAAGGCTAATCAAACAAATGGGGGTACTGAGCATGAATCTGAGCCTCCCGCTCCCATGTGCTCTCTTGGCGGTTTCCATTCTACAACCAAATGTGCACTAGAGGAATCAACTGTCCATGAAGGACCTACTCCTATCGATCCACTATCTCCATCAGGAACTCCACAAACGTCTCCCCATCATCAATGTACAACGCGTCCCAATCGATGACATACGATGGATCATGCACATACCTCCTAAAATGTAAAACGTGAAAAACATCATGCACTCGGTTCATCTATGGGGGAAGAGCTAAGAGTTATTCCACCTTTCCAACTCTGATGAGGATCTGGAAAAGTCCGATGAACCTCAGAGATAGTTTTCCACCCTAGCCAAATATCCACAATCTCTTTCAGGGTGAGACCCAAAGGAAAACAAGGTCTCCCTCTACAAACTATAAGGGTATTCATCTTTTGTCGGCATAAGATATCAATCTACTCTATGAATTCCTCATCCACTCATGTATGATCTTCACATTCTCAATGGTAGCCGATACCAACTTTGGACCCCTGATTGCTAACTCCCCTAGGTCTTTCCAACATATAAGTGATCTATATGGACGCCCATACAAGGCCTTAAATAGTACCCTTCCAATCGTGGAGTGATAGATATTGTTTTACTAAATCTCCACTAGTGGTAGGTGGTCCTCTCAAATATGACCAAAATCAAGGACACTAGCATGAAGCATGTACTCCATGTTATGTATGGCTCGATATATCAGACCTTCAGTCAGGGGGTGAAAACTTGTGCTCAAGCGCAACATTTTCCCAAAGGCCTCTTATAATCCCTTCCACAACTTGGATTTAAAGATTGCATCATATTATAAGATGATCATAGAAGGCACCACGTGAAGCTGCACTATCTTATGGACTTAGAGGTGTCCCAAAAACTCTACCGATCCCTGTTTCCAAATGGGTAGGAAGTGAGCCGACTTGGTGATTCGGTCAATGATCACCTATATAGAGTCATGGACCCTAGATGTGCACGGTATCCCCATCCTAAAGTCTACAAAGATACCATCCCACTTCCACTCTGGTACCTCAAGTGGATATGTAAAGCCTGCTTGGACCTGATGCTCAGGCTTCCTGACAAGTGAGGCATCGTGAAATGAACTCTTCCACCGATTTATTCATCCCTGGCTACTAGTACTAACGTTAGAGGTCCGAGGACATCTTCGCCACACTAGGATGTACCGCCAAAGGGGATGTATGGAATTACCTCAACACCTCCTCCTGTAACGTCACTGTTACCATGGTGTATTCTCTGAAAAGGATTACGTGATCCTCACCTGTTGAAAATACATCAGGATCTTGTCCTGAGGATATTTGATCATGTCAGGCCTTGCAGTCAACATCCACAAGCTATGCCTCTGTAACTCAGTGAAGGAGCGGGGGAGTGATAGTCAATGACTGGAAATAAGATTCTTCATAATCATCTATGAAGGATATCTATGTTGTGTATAGCTTCTTCGTCACCTTACTCAGTATCTGCAAACAAGACCTACTGTTGAGCGTGTCAACCACCACATTCTCCTTACCTGGAGTATAGAATCTCTCAAAGTTATAGTCCTAGAGGAACTCCAGCCATCATCGTTGTCTTAGGTTTAGGTCCTTTTGTGATAAGATATTCCTGAGACACTTGTGGTCTGAGTAGATGGTAAACTGTTCACCCATTAAGTAGTTCCACCACATCTTCAAAGAAAATACCCCTGATTCTAACTAAAGGTCATGGGTCACACAGTTCTTCTCATTTTGCTTCAATTTCCATGAACTATAGGTGATCACTTCTCTTTGTTTCATTATGAAACAACCCAGTCCCATCTCTGATGCATCACAGTATACCAAGTAGTCGATGCCCTCCTATTGAAACCTCAATATGGGAGCATTGGTCAAGATATTAATCACCCTATGGAGTATGTATTGGTATTTCTCTATCCACACAAAGGGTTTTCACATATTTGTAAAAGTTTTAATAGGTTATTCTACTCTATAGAAGTTTGGAACAAACCTATAGTAGTATCCAGACAACCCCAAGAATCTCTCCACCTTAGTCACGCTTCTGGGTGGATCCCAATAAAGGATTTCCTCTATCTTCTCCGAATCCACTGCAACACCAGCCTCCAAGATGTCATGTCCCATAAAGTAGATCTCCTGAATCCGGAACTGGCACTTCAAGAGCTTACAATAAAGTTGGTTCTCTCGGAGTGTATCCAAGATGATCCCCAGGTGTGTAGCATGCTCCCTCTCCGATGTCGAGTAAACCAAGATGTCATCAATGAAGACTACCACAAAAGGATTGAGGTAAGGTTGTAAGATCATATTCCTGAGTCCCATGAACACAATTAGGTCATTGGTTATGCCTAAGGGAATCACCAAAAACTCATAGCGGCCATACCAACTTCTAAAGGTTGTCTTCATTACGTCCTCATCCCGTACCCAAAGTTGACAATGGACTGATCTGAGGTCGATCTTTGAGAACCACCTTGCTCCCTTTAGCAGATCTAAGAGGTCATCAATTCTTGATAGTTGATATTGTTTCTTCACGGTCACCTGGTTCTGGCATCATAAGTCCACGCAAAGCCATAATATCCCACCTTCCTTCTTGGAAAACAACACCGGGGATGCCCATGTTGAAATTATGGGTCTCACAAAGCCCTTCTTCTACAAGTCCTCCAAATGTACTCTCATATCTCATAGATCTGTAGGGGCCATATGATATGAAGGTTTATATATAGATGTCTTCCCTGGGTACAAATTGATATAGAAGTCTACATCCCTGCCAAGAGGTAGTCCCGGAGCATCCTCAGGAAAGAAATCTTCATACTCTTCCACCACTACAGGAAATCATACACTCCTCTCATCCACCACACAGAGGTCGAGGCTATATAACTGGTGAGTGATTGGATGAACCCTCCTTTGAAAAAGTTCATCCTGTAATTAAAATGTTCAATTCTTGCTAGTGAAGGAAAACCTAGTCCCATCTGTGCAGACACAACACACTTTGTACCTAAAACAGTCTATTTGGGAATGGACTGTGGATAAACAGCCCATACCCATGATGAATTCACAAGACCTCAAAGATAATACTATGAGATACAAGCTCAATCTCTCACATCATAGAGTGAGATCACACTATCGGCAATAGTGTGTAATCGTTGAATCCCCTCCTGCAGAAGTCTCTAATTGTAATAATCAAGCCAACTGATCCAAAAAAATATTGAGACTCGAACGAGGTCTGTGGCAAGGAAAGAGAGACTAAAATCTATGACTATAAGAAATGTAGCCATGGTGGAGAAGACACAGATCATATATCTAATCATCTCTAGAGCATCTTGGTCGTAGTCCTCCATCGCCTGAAGCTGGCCTCACCCCTATCTGTTGGCTCCCTGAGTCCATAGTGGACCACAACGTGGTGGTGGTGGTTGTACCTTGAACCATCGTCCACCGCCTGCCACTCGGACTACTCCCCTGACATGTCTACCACCCAACAAACCTCATCGATTGAACCTCTGTCACTATCCTGGTGGTCCTTTGACCATTTTCTGATCATCTATATGGGGAGTTAGATAGTTGCGAGCTATGTGCCCTTATCCACAATGGGATTAAAAAACCCTGGACCTTAGTTATCTTCCTCTACATCACAAGCTAGGAACCTTTTACCCTACATACTTGGGTCATCCTATGGAAGGACTGTCCCGTTTGGGCCTCTGAGTTGTCTTCTTATTACCTGCTGCAGATGACTCAACCACCTGTTGTTCGGTGGTGGCTCTCACCATCAGTGCCTTCTTGGCTAGGAATATCTCCCCCAGTAGAGATCTCTCTATCACTCCATATTGCATTGGGATGCTGATCGAAATCATCGAAACCCTGATTTCCAATTGGATTCCCTGCTCATAGAACTGGACCCTAATGGAACAGTCTCGTACCATGTAGGTGGAGTAGTGGGAGAGGTCAGTAAACCTCACCGAGTGTTGGGACAAAGTGATGCTGTCTTGCTATAGGTGTAGTAGACACTGAATATGTACTAAGCATAGTTTCACTAGTTCAAACTTCTCCCCAAAGAGACCCTCAAATTTCAACCAGGAAAGGGTCGCCTCCTCATGTCTCTGGAGCATCAAGCTCTATTGTCTCCCTGCCGTTCCCTGAAAATGTCTAGTGGCTAGAACCACCATTTGGTATGTATGTGCCTCTACCAGGTGAAAAAACATCATAAATACCTCTAGAAAATCCTCAGCTATCTAAGGATATATATTTCCTTGAAAAAATAGAGGCATCTATCTCTGGAATGCATGCAACGTGCTCAGTCTGCCGACATTGTCTGCTATAGGGGGTGGGGGATAGTAGCAACTACTTCTCTTCTAGTGGTTCTTCTTCTAGCACACCATACAAAGGTGCTATCACTATAATTGGTCCCTGTACTGACGCTTCATCGCTCGGTGGGACATCATTGTGATCCTTCACTAAAACCTTGTCTGGATATCTTCATGGAGGCATCTTTTAGGGAAACTGACGCACCATGGTCAATTAGTTATACCTAGTGAGCTAACTAAAAATTGATAAAGAAAAACATTTCCAAAACACATGAAACAAATGTTTTTTTATACCAAGTTAGAAAAGAGAATTCAGGGTCCCAGTGTATGGATAATTCAGCCTTCACACCAACAATAGACTCCACAGACTGAAAGACAAACTCAAGACACTCCACACTATATCCCCCATAAATAATGCAGACTGTTAGTTCTTCTGGTATAACCAACCACCCGCTGATACCACTTTGTCATGAACTGTCCCCTAGGGCCCTTGTTGTGAATACCTCAAGCGTGCCTTCCATAGGCTAGGGGATGTTTAATAGCACCAAAAAGGAATATCCCAAAAAGGTAAGACATCACCTTTAAACCTGTACACACACAGATAGGGAATAATTCACAAAGCGGACCACAAAGGAATGAAAGTAGTACGAGCACCAGAATGTAACATCACTAAGACTAAAAGAGTAAACGTAATGTAAAGGGGCCAGAATAAAACACCAACTAAAAATAATGTATAGTAAAAGAAGTATAAGATTTAGAGGTCGTCCACCAAGGATCTTACATGAAGGGTAGGAACAACTCATTACTAGATGTCGCTACAACATACCATGTCTATCGATCCACCTCCGAGCATCGTCTACCCTGTCTCCCCAAAGTCTCAGTCCAAGATATTCGTCATCCTAATAAGACAAAATAGGTTTAGGCAAAGACCGTGCAAGGGTGAGTATAACAATACTCAGTAGGGACCCTGAGACCAACTTGGGTCTCACAGAAATCCACAAAGGAAAAATAACACAAAACAAGATCTCAAAGTAAAGTACAAAGAAAAAGACACAGCTCAAACAAGTTATAACATAAGTATAAAAGTAAATATGAATAGTTGTAAAGATAGATCGTCTTATTATTGTAAGAGGCTATGTCCCTGATCCATGAAGGGTCTCTCTACTGCTGATCCATGAAGGGTCTCTCTACTGCTGATCAATGATGGGTCACTCTACGGTCGATCCATGATAGGTCATGCTATTACTGATCCATAAAAGGTTTATCTCATGCTGACCCATGAAGGTTCGCTCTTGTGATGATCCAAAAAGGGTCGCTATGATGCTGATCAATAAAGGGTCTCTCTTATAATGTTCCATGAAGGGCCGCACTTCAGTCTTCACGTCACAACCAACCATTGAATTCCCACACATAGCATGCTTCATTTATAGAGGATATTCTTCTCAATCCATTGTTCATGCCTCAATGGCCATGATGTCCCACATTGAGTAATCTAAAAGAACGTTTCTTCGTAAGGGTCCCAAAAAAATAGATGGCACGTCGAATAGACACCCAGTCTGTAAGATATGGGAATTTTTATAAAAAGGGTCTGGTTGGATTCAAGTCCAATCAAAACTGACCATACACCAACCTCTTTTAAAACTCACGTAGAATATCTCAGAAGAACCTCCTCATCTCAAGTGTCCCAACGCCACTAACAGATCATCAATCAGTAACTCAATTTGAGAGATACAAGTGTTTTAGTAAAACAGGGTCCGATTGGGTCTAGGTCTGGTCCGACCTGGATCCGTCCTACTACTGTGGGTCTGACGCGCTACTGCAGGTCTGACGTGCTAGTCCAGTTCTCCATTCAGTTCTTAATCCCACATCTTATCCTCAAAATCTTCCTTAATAGTTTTAGGTTTCATATTTGATAAAAAACTAGAATGTATGGTTTCTATAATTATTCTCCCAGTTTATAATCCATGATTTTTATCAACATTAATATTTTTAATTAAAATATGATTATTTAATTTTTTGATAGATCCTTGTAAAAACATATTTTCATCATTATCAATTGAGTAGGATAAATCAACATTGTATTTTTGAATTCACGTTCTTTCTCCTATTTCTTCTACGGGTTCAGAACTAATATCATTATCATCATGGTTAATAAGGTTTCAATTGTTGATTATTTTCTTCATTTTAAAATAATTTTACATCATCACTATAAATAATTACCTTATATTTCATCTTATAACATATATTGGAAATCGTATTTGGTGCATAACCAAATAATATTCCATCAATAGATTTTCATCAAATTTAACACCACATTTATCCTTATTCTTTATCAAAAATTATCCCCCAATCACTCTAAAGAATTTAATGTTTTGTATTTGTCATAAACCATAACTCATAAGTTGTAATATCATAATTTATCCTCTATATAAACCAGATATAAATTAATACATATGTATAAAAAACATGTAACTAGTAGTATCTTAAGCTGTCATGCTCTTAAAGTATAGTTCATTCCATATTAACTAGAAACTTTTTCTTACTTTCATCCACTCCACTAAACTGAGGTGTATATGGAGCACTAAACTCTTGTCTAATACTATTTTTATCAATACATTCAATGAACTACATATTGGAATACTCCATTACATTACCTAATTGTAGAATTTTCAGGAATAATAAAATTGTCTTCCCTTTATGTGTTTTGAAGATATTTAACATACATAGGCCCAATTACATGTGTAACATGAACATGATTCACATAATCATTATAAAATTATCTATGAATGCAATAAAGTACATGTATAAAATTGTTGAATTTTTTCCCCCGGTCTACAAGAATTTGAGTGGACTACCTCAAGTAGTCTAGAATTATTGAATTTGAATCCTATTTTGAGTATTCCTCATAATGTTTCCCTATTTTCAAATTATACATACATTTTATAAATATTATTTAAAATTAAAGACATTCCATTTTGATTATTTAATGATAAGTTTCTTCATCTTATTTTCCCCATGATGACCATGTCTCTATGCCACAAATATTTTTTCCTTGTTTTTTTAAATAACAATATATAATGGATTCTATAAGATGAAATAATTTACCTTGGAATGTCATGCCCTTAGTTATCACTACCCCATATTCCAATATCATGACATAAAATACATTATTCTTGATGATAAATTTATTTCCATCATATAAAAACCTTGCTATTTATAACACACTAAAAATGATATATTAAATAAAAATACACATAATAAAACTCTAAGGATCGAGAGGTATAATTTCATGGGAAAGTTATGAACATTAAATGACATCTTAAGACATAAAAAACATATTTATTGAAAACTTCTTTTACATGGCCACAAAATTCATCATACTTAGCATTGTATGGGATAACCACATGACATACATAAGAAAAGGGTTTTCTATAAAGCCCTATAAGGGAGTAAACTAGGAATAAAATGAAGAATAAAATACAAGTTAGGTAATAGGCATATCAATGGATAATAAGATAAACATGAATATAAAAGCATGATAGAGCATGACTATCACAACATGGAGACGTGGAAATAATATTTAACATGATATTAGCATGAACCAAGGTTCATTGAATATGGAGCATGAGTAAACCCTCATTTCACATTAATTATCAAGAGTAAACCCTAATTTCAATTGAATTAGCATGAGTAAACCCTTACTGCACATGGCGTATCATGATACCATTCTTTACCCAATACATTGGAGTGCTATCCAGACACACCATTCTTAATCATTTCATTTCATGCATAAGTGTTCCACATAGATCATAAAACATCAATTCATTAAATACAATAATTTATTCCAAGAATAAGAGATGTGGAATAAATAAATTTAAGTCCTAAATCAAAAAGTAAATGTGGATAAAGGTGAATACCCTTTATAGTGAAGTGGGTATGGTATTCACTTACATGATGATTTTGGCATGATGAAATGTTGGTGTAACATCGACAACATGACAACATAAAATAGAAATAGTAAAATGGGTTGATGGGAGAGAGAGGTATCTCATAATTTATAAATGAATTGGACAATAAGGGGGATAAGTACCATAATATCCCAACATTTGTGATGTAATTTAGATGCATAATATAAAATAATTTCTTGAATGTAAATGAGGAGAGAGAAATCCCTTACAAAATTTCTTCATGGTAACAGGTGTACATGGGAGACATTAATTAAAGAGGAAGATGTCTCAAATCATTAAAAAGTAATTAGGGAAGTATATGGGAGGTGATAAATTATACCACAACAGTTTCAATTTAAAATTAAATGGTATGAAAATATAAAGAAACTTGGAAAAAATGAGAAAGGAAAAAACCCCTTATGGAATTTCAACATCATAACAGGTGTGCATGGGATGCATTAATGGGATAAAAAGGGGTATCTCATCATTACAAAATAAGTAAGGTAGTATAGGGGAGGTGAGAAATAATACCCAATAATTTTTAAATGAAAATAAAAGAGAATAACAATATAAGGAAACTTGGACATAAATAAGGAAGGAATGAAAGTGATGATCCCTTACATTGAATTGTGATCCCAAAGGATTGGGAGAGGTTTGAGAGAGACTTATTGGTATCTTTATGTTCTTTGGGAGGATTATAGATAGAGGAGAGAAGATTAAGGACATGTTATAAGGGTTTTTATTGAAGATAAGTGGGATCTTGGGTGGGTTTGTATAAGAAAAGAGAGGGGGATTCATTAATATTTCACAAACATAGGTTTTGGAATATATATAATTAAATATTTAAAACCACAAACCAACCCATGTTTAGTACCATGGTTTTTGACAAAGGGGATTAGAAAAAATTATTTTATTAGGCCAATGACCAATCTTATTAAAATATTAGGCTTGATTACGTGGAGGTGAGTCACAATCTCAAGGAAATCATTTTAAAAGTCTTGGAGGGTCCATTAAGGCATCATAAAATTAATAAAAACAATATAAAATCACATTTTTTCAAGATAAAAACGTATATTGGGTGAAAAACTATTTTATATTTTTTTATTACATAACTATTGGGTTATTATGATGTCATAAAACACATTATATATTGAAATGGTATTTAATTTTTAACCAGAAATTTTATTGTCTTAGAAAATTAAGAAAAATTCACCATTGGATAATTTCGATTTCCTGATTCCAAAAATATTATTTGTTTTGTCTAATTTTTTTCTAAATATTTGAATTTACACATAAAATAAAACCATCATTTATTGAAAATTGATGAATTTTGAAAAAAATAGTTTCCAAACCTTAAGAAAAATTTCAATTGTATTAATAAAAATTATACGATCATTTATATTTAATAAAAAGTAATTTAGATACAATATTTTATTAAAATATTAATTAATTTAAAAATCCATTAATTCATCAAAATATATTTCTTAATTGTATTTAAATATTAACTAAAAATACAATATGTGCTATAAAACCTATTTACAAAGTAACAATAATAAAATTAATGTATTTTATTTATACAAAAAATGCACATAATCATAGTTCTAGGGTCTTATTACATGACTATTTATAAAACCTACATAACACCTAAGGGTAAGGTGTGCAATGGTGACAGACTCTTTGGGTGGCTTGGATAACATCACTCTGGTGGTAATCTCTATTAACTTTCACTTATCCCATAGCTGGTTCCATTCAAGATTAACTTGTTGAAGTTCGGCTTGTGCTTGATCAAGGGCGAAGGCCAGTGATGCTACCTCATTTCCGAGCTCTGACAAATGGGCTTTGTATGGATCAATTCTACTAGAAGAGGCCATTGCTTCCTTTCTCTGAGTAAATTGGATTTGTTAAGGCCATATATTTATTCTAATCATGTGATCACCATTCAACGACTATATTAGCAATGGTGACAATTCATAAAGGTATTTTAAAATCCAAAAACATAAACCCAAGGAAGTTATTATGTTTTATATAACTATTTTACATAATAATACATTTAATTAGATTAAAAGTAATTTTCATTAATAAAATTTTGGGTTGTTATAATCTTCCCCCTTAAGAAGTTTTTCCCTAGAAATTTTATTTTCCCACACTAAAAAAGATGTGGGTAACTCTGCCTCATCACTTCCTCTAGTTACCACATTTCTTCTTCAAAATTTTGTTTTCTTTATAACACTTTGACGAGGGGCATTGTCTTATTTTGTAGAACTTTATCTCTATGATCCATGATCTTCACTAGATTCTCTTCATAAAAGAGGTCATTATCCAATGGTACCACACATGGATTGAGTACATGTGATGGGCTAGGTATGTACTTCCCCAAGAGTGATACATGGAATATGTCATGTAATTGCGACAGTTTCAGGGGGAGTGATAGTTAATAATCCACTTCTCCAATGTGATTGAGGATCTCAAAAGGGCTAATGTATATTGGAATAAGCTTTACCTTCTTCCCAAATCACATAAATATCTTCCACGGTGATATAAAGAGGAATACCATGTCTCTAACCTCAAACTCTAGGTCTCGTTGATTATTATTATCATAACTCTTTTTAGACTCTAAGTAGATTTAATGTGATGCTGGATAGTTATAACCTTCTCCCCCATTTCATAACCATTTATCGACCTAGGATTTTTCGATACCTAACTTTATCTCAACATGTTAATTTTCTGCACCTCTTCCAATAAAGGTCATCATAAGGAACCATTTGGATGCTTGAGTGAAGAATTTTATTATAAGAGAACTCAACCAAAGGGAGATGTTGATCCCAACCTACTTTGAAGTCTATTGAGCATGCAATCAATACGTCCTCAAGTGTTTGGATAGTCCAATCTGATTGGACATCAGTTTGAGGATGATAAGCTGTAATTAAGTTCAACTCAGTATTTAGAGCATATTGGAGACTCTTCCAGAACATAGAGGTGAATCTTGGATCTCCATCAGATATAGTCGATAGTGGTACTCCATGCAGCGTTACCGCTTTTATGATGTATATTCGTGCCAGTTGATCCAATGAGAAATCCTCTTGAACTGCAATGAAATGTGCTATCTTTGTAAGAAAATCCACAACAACCTAGATAGAATTGCTTCCTTTTGATGTCTTTGGATGTCCGGTGAAAAAATATATCGTGGTGTTCTCCCATTTCCATGTTGGTATGGGTAATGGTTTCATCATCCTCTTATACTTATGCCTATCAGCCTTCACTTGCTGACATAACAGGAACATTGATGTATACTCAGAAATCTACTTCTTCATGTTATCCCACCAAAAATTCTGTTATAGATCTCGATACATCTTTGTGTTTTCTGGGTGAATGGAGAAATTAGAACTATGTGAATCATCCAAAAGTTCATTATTTAACTCCATATTTGATGGAACACAAAGTATTCACCCAAATCTCATAATTCCTTCTTCATTATCATTGAAATCCTAGGATTTCCATTTTTTGATAGTTACCACTTTCATCAGAATTCCCACATTATCATTTTGGTCATAATTCATCCTTTCCAAAAGAGACGGTCAATAATTAATTTGTGAAAGGATTGATGATGTTTCCTTTTTTATGATTTCCATTTCCATCTTCATAAAATCTAATAAGATTTAATCCTTTTCAATTATCATCAATGAAAGAGTTTCTCGATCCTTTCTACTTATAGCATATGCTAAATTATTTGATTTCCTCAGATGGTAGTCAATTGAGTAGCTATAGTCTTTGATCAACTTTAACCATCTTTATTGGAACATATTCATCTCTTTTTGTGTGAATATATACTGGAGGCTTTTGGGTTCCATATAATGTTCACACTTCTCCCAAAATAGGTAATGTTGTGAAATTTGTAATGTAAATATTACTACAGCCATATCCAAATAATGTTTTGGATAGTTTTTATCATTAACTTTAATTTTCCTTAAATCATAGGCAATGAATTTTTCATTTTTCATCAACACAAAACCCAATCCCTTATTTTATGTATCCCTGAATACCACAAAAATTTATCCACTTATGGGTAGTGTGGGAATGAGCGCAGTGATAAGACTCCTTTTCAATTCCTTGAAGCTATTTTCACATTAATCACTCCAGGAAAACATTACTCCCTTTCAATTTAGCTTGGTAAGAGGGTTTTATAATCATGAGAAATTTCTCACAAATCAGCCATAATATCCAATTATGCCCAGGAAGCTATGAATATCTATCACCGATGTTGGCTTTGACCATCCCTCAATTGCATCTGTCTTGGAGGGATCCACAGTTATCTCATTGCTTTTGATGATATGAACCAAGAATGATACCTCTTTCAACCAGAACTCACAATTTCTGTACTTTTCATAGAGCTTGTCCATTCATAAGGTCTCTAGTATAGTGATTAGATTCTATTCATGCTCCTTCTTGGTTTTGAATTATATTATAATATAATCTATAAAGACTACTAGAAATTTGCCAAGGTAATCTCTAAAGACTCTATTCATCATGTTCATGATGATTTTTATAGAATTGTTGAGTCTTAAATGCTTTATTAGGAATTCATAGTGCTCATACCTTATATGAAAAGAAGACTTGGGAATATACTCATTATTCACCCTTACTTGGTAATATTCCGACTGAAGACCCATGATGGAGAAGTATTGTGTTTCACATAGCTGATCGAACAAGTCATTAATTTGTGGTAGAGGATAATTTTTCTTTATCTTCATTTTTTTGAGCTCACGATAATCAATGAAAAGGAACATTGACCCATCCTTATTCATGAAAAAGAGGAATGGTGCACCCCATGGTGAAGGAATTGGGATTATAAACCCTTTTTATAGATTCTCTTG
The DNA here is from genome assembly GCA_963277665.1 of Viscum album. Classification (NCBI taxonomy): domain Eukaryota; kingdom Viridiplantae; phylum Streptophyta; class Magnoliopsida; order Santalales; family Viscaceae; genus Viscum; species Viscum album. The sequence goes on along the minus strand of OY728119.1, from coordinate 809,925,048 downwards.
TAGTTGATACTTTACTTCCTCAAGCTCCACAATAGCCATTCTATATGGAGTCTGGATATTGGGATTTCCCTAGGTATAATATAAATTGAGAATTCAATATCTCTTTTAGGAAAAAGAACATGAAAATCCTTGGGAAACACTTTAGTGAATTCCCTCACAGTAGGCATGTCTCCAAGGATGGTAGATTGCTCAGGCTCAATCATCTGAGCAAGATAGGTCTGCTCATATGGAAATAATATCCATGATTAAGATGATGGTGATAAAGAAGATTCATCCTTCTCCTTGCACTTGTACAGAATTGGGGGTCGATTCTCCATATGTATAGTGATTTCCCTCTCATGGAAATTTATGTTGGCTCTATATAGGTAAAGAAAATCCATGAAAATAATTGCATTAAATTCTACTAGAGGGAGTATGATGAGATTCCCCGGGAAGTTCGATACAAAAATTGAGATAGGGGAGGATTTATATTCATGGGATGCAATTATTACCCCATTTTCCATTCTCACCGACATCTCTACATGCATGATTTGTGGTGGTGTTGTGATTGTTATACTAAGCTTTCAGGATATAAAAGAATGTGTCGAACTAGAATAAAAAATTATGTTCTCTATTCTTGAATAAATAACTAAAATACCTATAAAAACTTCATTTTAGATGTTTGATTTGGCTGTAGTGATGGAAAAAGCTCTCCCTTGATGCCTTGGAGGTTGTTGGTTGCCCCTAAAAACCCTTGGCTTAGGGCATGGGTTTGCAAAGTTCCCTGGTTATTTGTAGTTGAAGGAATGAACAATGTGTTGAGGGTCGAATGGTGAATTCCTTTCCTTTGTCGTAATATCAAGTTTTTATTGTAAAAAAATTATGGCCAGGTTCCCTCCTATTCCACACCTAAAGAATATCCTTACCCCTTACAGGAAATTTCTGGGGTGCTTCTTTCTACACCTTAGGAATGTGGAGTGCTTGAATTTTTTAGCCCCATCAGATTTATCCATTGGACCACCAGAATTGACGTCCAACCTTTTCTTATTATCCCCATGATACCCCTAAGATTCTTTGATCTCCATTTCATCTTTGAGGGCACATCTGACAATTTCCCCATAGCTATCGATGTCACGAATCATTATGGATTTCCATAGGCTAGGTTTTAGCCCACCAAAGAAGCATTCGACCTTGCATTCTGGGGTAACGACAAAGCCGGGGGCATATCATGCAAGCCTTGTGAATGTTTTCTCCATACTCTCCAATATATTCATTTTCTTCTTGGTTTAGGGAAAGGAAATCCCCTTCCATATTAAGTAAGAGGGTGCGAGAGAAATATTTATCATTTTTTCCCAAAATCCTTCAATTCCAATGCCTCGATATCTTTCTTAGGATTTATATTTTTGATCAATGTCCAACTTTGATCAACTTCACCCTCCATATGATAAGAATACATAAAAACCTTATTTTGTTCATAACATTGAATGATTTAGAAGATTTATTCAATGTAATTTATCCATAGTTTTTTGATTGAGGGATCAGATGATTTATTGAAAGTAGGATGCCTTTATCTCATGAAGCTCTTGATTGTGGATTCTTCATTCTGGTGGGGGGGGGGGGGGGGTCGAAAGTTCCTCTTGACCTATGTTTAAATTAAAAACATGAGTTAACTAAAAGAGTATCATGATAAAGTTTTCGATTCTTGCACCCACCGGATTGGAAATCTCATTATAACATTATTCACCTTGGTTTTCACATCGTTTGTTAGCTCCTTTCCTCCTATTACCAACAATTGGCTGGAATAAAAGGAAATTTAGGCGTAAAAGATAATGGGGAATCCAATGAAAAAAATTGATAACTTATAAATTTCATTTATTTCCTTAACTTATGAATTTATAGGCTTCAATATATGTTATCCATGATCTACTTCCCAACATATATTTTTAAGGGAATTTTTTATTCCCTTAATAATGGTTCATAGTAAGATTATGAATTTACCAGAGCATATCCCCTAGGAGTATTGATCCAAGAGTGTAGGAAGACCAGTTTTCATGCACTAGTTCCTATTTGAGTCTAGCTCAAAGTAGTGTTTATTGGTTTTACCCCTAGATACATCTATTCAAGAGAAACATCTACTTGTTTATATCCAGATAGGGATGTATTTTTTTGATAAACCAATTACTCTATACCCAAAATAATTATGGATGTTTTTATTATACTTAGTATTATCTCTAATGCTTCCAATAAGGTTTTTAATTCATATTCCAAAAAACACTAAACCTATCCTTTGATACCAAATATAACAACCATGCTCTTTATTACACACATAAACATATTATATTACATAAAATTTCACTTAAGAAAAATTTGAGGATCGAGAGGTCTAGTGTCATGGAAAAAATAGGAACATTAAATGACAACTTAAGACATAAAAAACAACATCTTTATTGAAAAATTATTTTATATGATCACAACATTCTTTAGTACTTATCATTGCATGGGATAACCTGAGGACATATATAAGAAAATGGGGATCTATAATAACCAATAAGAGAGTAAACGATTAATAACATGAAGAATACAATAAATGTTTGGAAATAGACAAATAAATGGACCATAAGAGAAAAATGAATATAAAGGCATGGTATAACATGATTATCAAAACATGGAGATGTGTAAAGAACATTTAACAGGATATTAGCATGAGACAAGGCTCATTGTAGATAGATAATGAGTAAACCCTTATTGCACTTGAATTAGCATGAATAAACCCTAATTTTAATTTAATTATCATGACTAAACCCTAATTGCACATAGTGTATCATGATAAAATTCTTTACCCAATGCATTGAAGTGCTTTGAGGGTGTACCCATCTTAATCATCTCATTTCATGCATTAGTGTGCCACATAGATTATAAAACATGGATTCATTAAATGTCTTAATTTATTCCACAAATAAGAGACGCGGAATACATAAATGTATGTACTCAATAAAAAAGTACATGTGCATAAATTTTAATACACTTGATAGTGAAATTGGTATGGTATTCACTTACACGATGATTTTGGCTCAGGAAATTTTGGTGTAACTTCGCCAGCATAATGACATTAAATAGAAATAGTAAAATGGGTTAATGAGAGAGAAAGGGATATTTATTAATTTATATATGAAATGGATAGTAAGGGGGTTATGTAACATAATATCCCAAAAATATTTTCTGGAATTTAGATTCATAATATAAAATAATTTCTTGAATGTAAATGGGGAGAGAGAAATCCCTTATGGAATTTCTCCATGGTAATAGGTGTACATGAGAGGCATTAATGAGAGATAATGGGGTAACTCATCATTCAAAAATAATGAGGGAGTATAGGTTAAGTTTTAAATCATACCCTAACATTTTTAATTGAGAATAAAAGTGTATAACAACATAATGGAACTTGGACAAAAATGAGAAATGAAGAAATCCCTTACGATATTTCGGCATAGTAGTGGGTGTATATGGGAGGAAATAATGGGAGATAAAGGGGAATATAATCATTAAAAAATAAGTATGGTTGTATAGGGAATGTTTAAAATCATACCAAAACGTTTTTAATTGAAAATAAAAGAGAATAACAATATAAGGAAACTTGGACATAAATAAGGAAGGAAGGAAAGTGAGGATCCCTTACTTGGAAGTGTGATCCCAAAGGCTTGGGATAGGCTTGATAGAGACTTCAGGGGATCTTGGGGTACCTTGGGAGGATTATAGAGAGAGTAGGGAAGATTTGGGATGTTCTAAAAAAAATTTTATTGAAGAGAAGTGGTAGCTTGGGTGGGTTTATATAGGAAAAGAGAGGGGAATTCTTTAATATTTCACAAACTTAGGTTTTGGAATCTATATAATTAAATATTGTAAACCACCAAACAACCACTAGTTTTGACCATGTTTTTTTATAAATGGGATAGGAAAGTTTTTTTAAGGCCAATGGAAGAACTTATTAAAATATTAGTCTTGATTATGTGGAGGTGAGTCACACTCTCAAGGAAATCATTTTAAAATGTTAAAATATTTTAGAAGTCTTGGAGGGTCATTTATGACATCAAAAAATTAATAAAAGAAATCTAAAAATACATTATTTTTAACTTAAAAAATATATTGGACGAATTATTTTTATATTAATTTATTACATCACTATCAGGTCATTATTATGTCAAAAAACACATCATATATTTAAACGATATTTAATTTTTTCCAAAACAATTTGACTATTTCAGAAAATTGTGAAATATTCACCATTAGATAATTTTGACATTAATATTACAAAATTTATATTCATTTTATCTAATCAATTTCCTAAATATTTGAATTAATTTTTTTAAAATAAAAACCTTTATTTATTGAAAATTGATGGGTTTTGACAAAAATATATTTAAAAAATTAATAAAAATTTCAATTGTATTCATAAAGACTATATGATCATTTATATTTAATAAAAATTAATTTAGATATAACATTTTATTAAAATATTATTTAATTAAAAAAGACATTAATTCATCAAAATAGATTTCTAAATTTAATTTAAATATCCACTAAAAATACTATTTGTGATTTTAAACCTATTTACAAAGTAACAATAATAAAATGAATTTATATTCTTTATAAAAAAGTAATGAACATAATCATAGTGCCATGGTCTTGTTACATAACCCCTTATAACACCCACATAACTCCTAAGGGTATGGTGTGCAATGGTGACAAACTCTTGGGGAGGCTCAGATAATATCGTTTAGGAGGAAATTTCTATTAACTTCCAATTATCCTGTAGGCGGTTCCGTTCATGCTTAACGCATTGAAGATCAGATAGGGCTTGGTCAAGAGACAAGACTAGTGATGGTACCTCCATTTTGAGCTTTGACAATGGGCTTCATATGGAGCCATTCTATTGAATGAGGCCATATCTTCCTTTATCTGAGTAAATTGGATTTGTTAAAGCCCTATATTTATAATAATCATGTGATCATAGTTCAATGTCTATATTAGAAATGGTAAAAAAATTAACAGTATTTTAAAATCCAAAAACATAAAACCAGGGAAGTGAATATGTTTTATATAACAATTTTACATAATAAGATATTTTATTTGATCTGGAAGAATTTTCATTAATAAAAGTTTTTGTCGTAACTCATCGTTATAGATATATGATATAGAAAATAGTTTATTATTTATCCCATAAACAAAAAAGATATTATTTGGAAAAAATTTATTCTTATTAATATTTTTTATTCTACATCATTTGATTATTAGAGAGATATCATTCCCAAATCTCCCAGAACCTCCTTCATTCTTCTTAAAATTTTATAGTTTTTGCATATCAATTATAATTTATAATGAATGGAAACAATCAATGATCTAGGTTCATTTAGATTTACAGGATTTAAATTTCACATCCATAGCCATAGATTGGTATTTTATACTATTGTAATATTATTTTTTAATGATAAAATAAAAAAATAAACATTGTTTTTTTAAGAAACACATTAATTTGATACATTCTCCTCTCAATCAAATTATCTAAAATATCCTTCCAATACTTAAAAAACTTTTTATCTCTTAAGCATTAATGTCAGGTATTTGATTCTTCTATTGAGTTTTTATTTAATTTTTTTTATCCCCCATGAATCAACTATCTTTATTAGGCATGGAAAAGGCATATTGTACCAAAATATGTATGATTTATTGAAAAATATTCCAAAACACAAACAATAACCTCGATACCTTCTTTATTAAATTAATTATAGAAATTGTCCATATTATTGTCATGATCTATATTTAACTCTCAGTTGTGTTTATCGAAATATGTTTTCTTCTTAAGAATCTATTTAAATTTTATAGACCAACATTGATGGATTTTCAGAATTGTTCATCATCATAACTTCAACTATTTTTCCTTTCCATCTTATATTATAATTATCTCATCATTTTTTCCTTTTTTATTGTCTTTTAAAACCATGTGTTTCTTCTTTAGTTCATTGAAAAATAATCTTTTCATTATCTATTTTGATATTGTAAATAATAATAATTTCTATAAAATGTTGTTTGGAACATTCTCTTTATTCTTTTATATGCTTGTTTAAATCACACCTCACCTTTTATTTGAATTTATTATTTTGAAATATTCTTTACCCCAACATTATTATTTTCTAATTACTAAGAACAATCATAGAATTCATTCCTTTAATGATTTTTCCTCCCTAATCAATTTCATGACTCATCTTATCAATTTCTTAAATTTTTTTTCCATAAAGTACCTATATTAACTTATCTTACCTAAGCATGCTTTGAGGTAAGTATTTTTTTATTATCCTTCCTATGACCTTCAAACAAATTTTTATTTTTATTTTCATAGTGTATTATTTGATAGTGTCACCTTCCTCTATCGAATATTCACTTTTATACTACAAATCATCATATGATGCGATGGTATCTTCTTCCCATGTAGTAAGAACACATTGTGAGGCTAATGATAATGATTTATCATTATCACTACTTTATTCTCTATCTGAAAAACCCTCTTTAATTGATTAAAATTTTCTTCTTAAATTCAAGGGGTGAGAATGTCATCTTTCCTATTGGCCGATTTATCTTTACTAAGTTATTCTTATTAGTCACATTTATTGAATTTACATTATCTTAATTTTTATCACTTTAATTTATGATAAAATTTAAAATAAATACATAAATCTTTGACAATTAAATAATTTTAATGGAATTTTACCTTAAAAAATAAATCTCACACATGTAAATTTTCTTATTATTAGAGAAATCACATTTATAAAGACATCAAAATATACATGTCCATTAAGAAATATATTATCCTCATATATTTTCCAATTCATAAAAACCCTAAATGAAATCTATGTTTCATGGTTTCCTTTTTATTTTTAGTGATGATTCCCTTATCATATTATAGTTTAGATGTGTGATGTGAAATACATCAATAGTAAATTTATTGACATCGACTACATTTGGTGCTATGTTTTTGGTAAAAAATGTTTCTAGTAAGACTATCATTAGCTTCTTCATAACATTTAAGTCATCATGGATTTCTCTAAATACTCTTATAGTTATAAAAAATTAAATTACAATTATAATGAAATCATCAATTAATTCATCCTCTTTCATTATCTAATCATTAAACTAGTATATACTAATATGATATTTATCTTATTTTGATTTCTTATTTTCTCTATAAATACTATGATGATTATTAAAAAAAAATCAGTTCTTCAGCCCATTAATTTTGTTACATTCTTTAAAAATAATTAGGAAAATAAAAAATTTATATTTTTACATCACATATAATATTTTAATTAGGATCAAAATACCAAGATGAGTTCTCTCTTAGAACTGAAAATCCATATTTACTAGAATCATGTACATCAATACCAAAAGGGAAGAAGTAATAAAATCTTATCTCTTTCCAGGTGTTACTATATTTTCCATTGAATATTGGAATTCACTTATTTTTAACCAAATTATGTTGATCTATATGATCTAGGTGAGAGGAACTCTATAGAGAAACCTACCTCTGAAACCAATTTAATGTATAAAATTAAAGAGAATAGACACTAAGATAAAAGTTTGAATCATTGCTTAATGTTTTTCAAAACCCCCTTCAAGAAACACGAAAATTTAAAACAATTTCTATCAAGGTACTCACTAAAATAGAAAAATTAATTAAAACAATTGTTAAAAACGTTCATATCATTCATGGATGAAAAAATAGAAGTTTCACAGCTTTTTTCCCACACACACTAATCTCCTTTTATTTTTAAGATAAACTAAATAAAGATAATAAATATGGAACCATTATAACTTCTGGTTTAAATATTTAAACTTTAGAACAAATGATTTTCAGAAGCCATTAAATATATGAGCCTCCATAATAGATCTAAATTTATATCCCTTTATTCTTCCTCAACAATATCCTCATCACTGTATTCTTATTCATAGGGAAATGAATTTCCACTAACTAAAACCCCATTGTGTTCTAGTGGTTATGTGAATCTATCTTATTACTAATATATAATGAGCATTGAATGAAATATTATTAAAAAGGTTTTTTTCATATAACCTATCATTCTTGATGTTGAGTGTATCATATAACCTTTCTTCATTTTATAAGATAACTCATAGAAGCATCCGTTCTTTATACGGGTGAAGTCATAAATTCTATTTTTTCTTATTAAAAAGTAGATGACCTTGAAGTTTCTTTCCAAATTATGATTATAATGAGATATAAATCATTTGTAGAAAAAAATAAAACCCAATTTATTTTCTTGATTTTATTAACAAGTTCACATAAAACCTAACCTTTTATTCACCATATTTGATATAAATTTTTTGTTATGTAAATTATCAATATAACAACATAAAAAGTATTATGAGATATGGGTCAATACTATATTACTGAAGAATTCAGTATATTATATGTCATAAATATTATAGAAAATGGTGTTAAAATTCATGGAATCTTCACATAACCAAGAGGGTCTCTCTACAAAAAATTCTCATGTTTGTAAAAGTGAAAAAAACTGGGTATGAATATCTATCTATATCTTTAGTTATTTATTGGAACAAACTCAATATTTCAAATAAATGTGTAATGAAAATATAATCACGCATGCATACTGATCTGTATAATTTATTTTTCAAGTTCATATGAGATCGATATTAGATTATTCCTTGGAAGATGTGACCTAAATTTTTTAAATGAAAAGAATCCCCACCCTCGAGTTAGGTTTTCCAAGATGATGAATATGGTTAATGATTTGATTGGTTGATGAAGACTAATTTCAACTATTGTGTGATATTATTATCATTATTTCATAATGCTATCAGTAATGTTATTATATATGTGTAATTGTAACCCATGTAAAGGTCGATCCCTATGAATATGTGTTGTAGAAAATCCATCAGATATTAGGGATCTACATGATAAAGAAGTTGTGCTTATATATCTATATTTTTAGAAGATGATCAGTAACCCTGTGTTATGCTCATATAAAATCTAACATTTTTTGATAGAAAAATTATTAACAATAACCAAAACTACTACTTCCTCTTGATCTTTTACCAGGTTTGGCACCCAAATACACAACAAACACCTGATAGAGTAAGTCACACCAACTTTTCCTCATGAATGACACCTGTGTGCACTATACATGAGCACTTTTCTTCATATGTACTCCAAACGAGATATATAAACCCACTATGTCTCAGGGTTGTATTTTCTATTAATATACATAGATGAAAATATGAATTTCTTATGATTGAGCCCATTTCTCACCTAATTAGTGTTTGAAAGGGTTCCCTTTAGCTATCTAGGTGTTTGGAAATGTTTTTAATGACACTTAGAAAAATATATATGTATAAAATTAAAGACTATAATAATTCAAAAACTACTATCAAAATAGCATTCATCACTTTTAATTTTAATCATGAAAAATATATTTTTAGTAGCCTAATGAATTCTTTATAAAAGTTAAGAATGGTGAAAACATTGAGTCATTTATTCTATTTTAATTTATACAAGTATTTTAGTTTTATGAATAATTTTTCAATAATAATACTTATTCTTCTAATGATAAGAAATACAAAATCATCCTCACATATGTTAAATAATATTGAACCTCAGTTAACATCCAAATTAATTTAATGTATTGGATACATATTATATTTATACATTATTTGATAATTATTCTTGACGATTTGGTAAAAAATATTTAATAACCAATTATTAAAGAGAATATATATGTGATTTGAATGTTCCATAAATATTAATTCTCATGTTAATTACATATTTATTTACATGAATATAAAATATTTATCTATTCTAGTTTGTTCACATGGTATTAAAATATATATTTATTTTGTTAGGTGAATATTTAATTAATATTTATCCAATAATTTGGTGAATATAATGTTTATTTATATGTTGGTGAATACTTTAGTGATATTTATTTAGATAAATGTTTATTAATTATTTAATTCTTGATAAATATTAATTAGGATTGGAAAAATAAGTTTTTTTTGTCTTAAGAGAAATGAAATATTAAATATTTTTTGATTAATTAATTAATTATTAACTAAATAAAAATAATTATAATTATATTGGTCTATCTAGAACATGTCAAGTAAAAAATTAAAATAATAATATTACCATTTAGATGTTGTGTTTTCCAAGAATTATAAAACTAATAAGGGAAATTGAACAATTAGTATTTTCTTACCATAATATTATTTAACCCTTCGATGACAATTTTTGATGGTGTGATTCATTCCATTATAATGCACAACGGCTTCTAGATTGGATTCTATCAAACCCTAGATAGAACTCCCCTATTATTTTATGAATAACATAAAGTAAATATCCCCCCCATTAGATTTTTAACATCCAATGTTTTAAAAAGAACTTATCTAATTGATAGCATTCTAGATACATGATATCACGCTTAAACTGACCTCGAAAGATTACTTCCAAAAAATAAATTTTTAAACCTAGGCATTGAATTGGAAGGAATAAATGGGATCAACTAAATTATTAAATATATATTAAAATGTATTAAATAAATTAAAGGTATTTTTCTAATTATTAACAATGAATCACACTATTTTCAGAAAATCTATTTTATTTTTCACTTTTATGGTTTCTAAAGGGTGAGCTACTAAGGTTCTTAGCTATCTCGGTACTTGGGATAACCTTGATAGAGAGAGATGTAGATACTATCCCTCCCCTACTTGATGGGGGGTATATCTTCATATTTTTTTTGTGTCTCGAACATACATTACTACTTTATATAACCAGGAATTCCTCGCCCAATTCCATGCAATCAATTTGTGCTTTAATGTTTTAGATCATCAAACTAGTTACCCCCATATCTCAATTTTATCCTAAGAGTTATCTAATGATTTATCACTCTTGAAATTTAATTTGATGAATCCATTTTGGAAACAATGTCCATCGGTTGGGACTGTTAATATATTCATGTTTGGATCTTTGGGATTACATATTATTTGACTATAGGTCTTCTTGTTAATTGGAACATTATGTATCAATTTAAATTGGAGGATGAATTAATCCATGCTTAGTCTATAGCTCCTCACCCATAAAATGACTCCTTCTTCTACAATTTTTGGTTGATCCTATGATTTATATATGAAATGTTATTCATTGATTGTTTTTCTTTAAGTAAGTTTTCTCAAACATTATCTTCCTTTCCAAAATCCCTTGATTATACATATACTCGGAAATTTGGTTGGTTGTATTTTGTTGTCAGATAGTAAAATTGATTTATTTTTTCTTCCCATATCCCCAAATATCTATGTAGAATTCTAAATTTCTAAACCACCCCATGAATAGATTTGGATTTCAACTGGGGAGGAGTTTCAGTGTAAAAAATTGTGGGCCTTAAAGACATGGTCTCATTTATACTCTTGATGCCAACATATGGAGAACCAATTCTCTATTATCCACCATGTCCACAATTTCCTTAATTGGAAGGACATTTATGTTTCTTGAAGTGTGTTTGTATCTCCTATTGTTTGATATGTAATAAAATTGGTTGTTGAAATATAATTTAATGATTTCCTCATTTATAATATGAAAAGACATCAAAACTATGAACTGAAGGTTTCATATATTCATTCTAATTTGAAACGTGATTTGGGTTCTAACAAGATGACAACGAAGGATGATAAATTGATTCAATCAACGGATTCTCTTTCCATTGCGGATATCGTAAAGGATAGTGGCTTTAACAATAGATATATTTTCTCAATGGTGTAGGTTTGAAGGAAATTGATAATATTATTTTTTTGACAAGTCACACCTCTTCAATTCAGGTGTCTCTATCATAAAATGCATCAGTTTTTCGATAATGTCTATCTTTTTTCTAGTAAGATAGACCAAGATTGATTCAGCTTCCAAACTAATAATATTTTTTAGAAATGGGCTATTATCTGTGACTTTGAAGGGTGTCATATTGTTATACCATTATATAAAAAGAAACATGCTGGGTCATTGTTGATTGAAGATACTAAACTAAGTGATAAATATACTGACTTTAAACAATTAAAAAGCTATGAGCAGAACCCCATGGGATCTTGAATATAGGATATGGATTAAAGAAGTTCAATCCAATATATCTTTTTTATAAAAATTTTATTTTTCAAAATTGGGTGGGTGGGGGTGATTCAAGACCTCACATAGACTACTCGAACTTACCAAAAAATATAGTCACCAGATCCCTAACAAAAGAAAAGAAAGGTGGGATATGAAAAACCATAGATGAATAAAAAATTGTTTAACTGCTTAATCCAATTCCTAGAAAAGTGGGAAAGGAAGAACCATGTGGGTTCAAGAGGGCTCCTAAATGTGAATATATTGGATGGTCCTAGAATCAGTGTATAATAGAGACTACAACAGAAAGAAATATAAATGATAGCATAAAAATTGAATTGTTTAGATCTTAATCTTTACTATAAGGAAGAAATACACAATTGAGTTTTTTGCATCAATGCTTCAAAGGAAGTGGTCAATATAATTTATAAAGGAAGTCTTCGAGGTCATACCAAAGGGGAGGAAAGAGAGTGGATTAAAAAAAATCCATAAATTGGCTCAGGTCCTTAACTAATAGATGATAAATTAATAGGAATATATACAATCATTCAATAATATGGCCAATCATTTACAAGATCTTATCAATGATGATAAATATTTGTTGGTAAATGAAATTCATCAGAAGTTATATAGGGTGTTTAATTCCAAAAAATCTTAGTTTCTTATTTAATATGATTTTGAGTTCATTTTGTGTGTAATGAACCCTTGTTTTGACTTGAATTATTTCCCACGTTTTCCACAAATGTTATTTTGAATTAAATGTTTATATTTGAGGCTATATACATTTTCTTAAAAAAAATTATTAATTTTTTCAGGAAATTCTTATAATTAATATCTGGAACTTTTTGAAATTATATGTAATAAAAATGATAAATTGTTTTAATTATATAATATCAATGTTATCTTATGGTGAAATTTTGAGATTTTTTTGAAAATTTTTATTTTTCAATAAATAGTGAAAAATATGGATATTTATGGAAACTTGTATTTTATATTAAATTATTAATAAATTAAAATTTCATCTAGTGTTAGTTTAAAAATATAATTAGTTCATTTTTATTTAAAATAATCTAATTATGATTTTTGAAATTAATTTTATACTTGAATTTAGTATAAAAATACATTACACTTTAAGAAATATATTTTTCCGGAAAACTATTTTTCCAAATATTTTTTAAATTTAATTTAATTTTAAATTATTCTACATATTATTTTGAAGCATGAAAAATGAGTTATGTATTTCAAATTATTAGGCCCAAATTTGTTAAATACTCCTCTTTTATTTTTAGAAATCTTGAGTTACAAGATTAGTAATTTTTGTTACCACGGTAAATTGTAAATTAGGTAATGCAGGTTAAAAATAATGTGATAAGGTCACAAAGTGTCTCGTACACTTACCTTAACATTTTTATATTATTATATCTTAGAAATTATAATAAAAAAGTAGAATATATGGATTTTATCCATTTCACCCAGATTTGGACTATTTTAGTATTTAATATAAATTAAAGTAAAAAAATATTATTATATTTGTTTTATTAACTCTAAATTATTTACATTGGGATAAATGGAATACATGTTCGGTTATAAATATTTATTATAAATGTAAATATTTCTTCTCATCATGGAAATTCATTTCAAAATTTTAGTGATGAAATAATTAACTTAAATGTCTATGAAACACTAACAAAATGTTGGTTCGAGCATTAAAAGAATCAATAAAATGATTATAAAAACTGAAAATAATATTATTTTAGTTTTTTTGGTGGAAAATCACATTTAGGGATTAAAATGAAAAATTAGAGATGTTTTTTTATTAATTTTATTTGAATTTTATTTTCATAATTCAGTCATAAAATTCAAATTAAATGAATATTTCCAAAATATACATTTTGTGTTTTATATTTAATAATAATATATTAAATGATTAAAATTTTCTAAAAAAATTTCTCCAGCCATGTGAATTGTATATAAGGATTACATCAACCATGGTTCATTAATAGGACATATTTTATTTAAGAGTATTTATATATACTCATTAATAGTAAAAACATTTATATCACTGTAATAATCAAAAAGGGAAATAGAAGGATCAAGAAAAAAGATAAGGGATCCAAATCTGATCTAAAGATGTCCAGATTTTATTATATTAAGAAATATATAATCATACTAATGTTATATTTGAATATTATAAATTATGACCCATTTGTAAAGTAAAGATATTTAAATTAATTTAATATTTTAATATTTCTAAGAGTGTAAGTCCCCTCTCTTATAAAAGTGAACTTCTCATCATTTCATCACACTCCATGTTCCACTTTATATCATCCAATACCTAAAAAATTACTTTATTATATACCTCTAAACATCCTTTATTCATTGGTTTAATTAGAAAATCGTTATAAGAAATAATTTTTTGTAAACCATAAGAGTTTTGATGAAGAATATGTATAGTTCTTAACTAATTATTTTTTTATTTATTATTATACATCACTAAAATCTTACATAACCATTATAAAATAATAAAAAATTATTATAAATATAATAATATGTGATTTTTTAATGGTGTAACCCACATCCATCTCCAACCTCTATCAAATGTGAAATGAGGAAATCATTCGTGTGTATTAGAGATTACCGCCTCACTGACCAATGTAATTCATTTTACATAACCATCATTCATGGATGGTTATAATTATAAATTTAATATATATATATATGATATTAATGAAATTATTATCATTCTTAAAATATAACATATCATATAATTTCTTATATTTCTATCCAATGATGAATAATAACATTGTTCGTTCATGCTTGTAGACTACCACCTCTAAGAAACGATATGATTTTTTTCACCACAAAATCACATGGATGATATATATAAGTTTATTTAATGAAAAAATATTTTATATTTTTTAATGGAATTTATATAATGATAAAATTATACTTACCTTCAGTCTATAATGATGTTTCGATAACAGAAATGTCACTCACATGTACGTATGGCCCACTGTCTCTATGATTGTAAAGTATCTCAATTTTCATAAGCATATTTCATTGTTAGTGTTAAAATTATAATTTATATATAAAATTCATAATTAAATCGTAAATATTATTCTTGAGATAATGGAATAAAATCCATGTTGACCATATTAAACCTATTGAAGTCATTTTGTACATATAAGATGAATATCGTGAGAATATCTGATGTGAAATGGATGATTTTTTAAATTGAATATAAAGTGGAAATAAATAAAATAAATGGAATAATAAACATGGATTTTTTTCACAATAAATTAAATAATTTACATAAGTTTATTATTCAGTAATATAATGAATGTACATAACTATTTGGACTTGAGGTATGAAATTTCCTCTTAACATCCGTTCATTGAGGAATATTTTAATATTATGCACCTAATTTATTTTATATGATGTATATGGTTCCTAGTATAAATTTTATATCATTAAGACTTCATTATTATTTTTATTAATAGTTAGAACACGAATTATTTTATCTAATGGTATTTGAAATGAATTTTATCATGCGGTTAAGGGTTTCTTAACTAAATTTCATTTTTTTGGGATAAAAGACTTACTCATTGACCATTTTATTTCACAATAATGTGTTAATTCATAATTAAATTATTTTATTATTTATTATCATATGTTTTTTTTGGACGTAATTTTTTATGCATATTCTCTTTACTGATTAACTCTTAAATCAATGATATTATACCTATAAATATTATTCAACTGAAATTCCATTTCTTTGGGAAATAAATTTATGATATGAACCTATCTTCTGTTATGAGGCGCATGTACTATCCCAAGGACATGTAATATTTTAAATCTTCTTGTGATCATGATATTTAATGTTTTATTTGATGTTATTTTTTCATGGGGATTATTATTGAAACGTTACCATAGTGGAAACAGATTTATGATTCAATCTCCTTTCATTTTAAGAATATTTATGTTCAAGGTTCATTTAGGGGAAATAATATTCCCTTATTTTCATTAACCAACTCTATTTAATACATATTTGTTTATGATTTTATAAATGTTTTATTTGTATTTACCCCCTTATTGAGTAAATAATCATCAAGGAAGTCATTTTTACGTGATACTAATTATGTATATTTTTTTATATTTGGAATCCTTCTCTTACATATTCACGTCTTTTGAAATATTCTCAAAAATTGTATTTTATATACATAAATAATTTTATAAATATATTTCACATGTTATTTGAACTTATTACAAAGTTATTAAAAAGAAACATCATAATGTTTTCCAAATTCGTCACTTTTGGATCATTTAAAAAAATGTTTAAAATAATAATAATTTGTTACATTTATGACATGAACATATTTTACTAACATCATGACCATTATTTTCTTTGAGGAATCCTTGATAAGTTTATAAGGGTACTTTAAACGAATATTATTTTAATATTATTTTGCATAGTTTTACTTTCAAAATATGATTTTTTTTATTTATAAAGGATATTTTCCTCAATAATTGTTTAAATTATTTATTAATGGTATTTATATTAATCTAAATAAATATCCCTTAAGGATTATTATGCTCTACTGGGGATATTTTTTAATGATACAATCCTCATTATTTCATTAGATGGATTGGGATTATTTCAATTATATTTTCATTTAACCCATTTTTTCCACAAGATAATCAAATTATGAAGGGAATAATGGTTTGTTTTTTTAGTTTTATGATGTGATACAAGAACTACATACATTATTCATGTTATTTTTCTTGAATAGGGTTTATGATAACACAGATCTTAATATATCCTACATGATGGGAGCACCCAGAGTGCACTCCAATGCAATGGGAATTATTTGTAGTCAAACTTAGGGTCATTGAAAATTTTAAGGGTTCTATAAGAGTTATATGAATACATGTTTGATTATTTTAAAACATTTGAATTATACATTATATGGGTTTATAATGGCTGGTTTTATTTTGATTGACATCACATGGCTTATAATTATCGATTCCTATGACTATTAGAATTGATAAATATTTATCCCATGATTAATGTATTATGATCCATGTCATTGATGGGGGTAAATTATTGTTTGTTGTTCTCATGTATTTTTTTTCTCATAATAACCATATTAAAATCTTAATATCACTAAATAAATTCAATTATTAATTCATATGTTTACTCTTAGGATGAATTTTATCTAACCCTTATTATGTTTTCTATTAACTAGGTTATAATTAATTATGATAAATTATTTGAGTCTATAATGGTTTCAAATGTGATGAATTTTATGGGAGATACTGAAGAATTGATATAAAATATCAAAATTGGGGTATAATGGGAAATACACTCTCTTACAACAATATTTATTATTTATGTACAATGTTTCCCTTTTTCTATAAAACTATAAACATAGAAGTTCCATGGGCTTACAAGTTATTAAATATTTTCTTTTGTTTTTATTAGTGTTATAAGGATATAGTTGCATCTCATATATTAGTATGAATGATAGAAGTGTCAATTTTATATTTTAGAACAAGATCCAGGAGTAAAATTTTGAGGTCTTTATAGTTGGTATCAAAACAGGGTTTAAATAACATTAGAGATTTTGATTTTTTGTTGTTATTTTATCTTAATATTAATGAATATATTCATGAGTTTATAAGTTAGAGGATGATCATAAGTGAGAAATTTCATACACCCATTTAGAGGTTTTAAGTGATGAAATTTTAAGGTTATTAATGATATTTTATGATACATTTTATTAGGTTGAGGTATATATAATCTATATTTTTAACATGAAGTATTATTTCAGGATAAATGTACTTATTTTTTTTAGATATAGGTTTTAATATTATTTAAAAAATTTATGACCCAAATGATCTTGGTTATTGAGGTAATTATAGGTTATTATAATTTTTGAAATATGTAATATTAAATATATATATCCATGGGATTAATGTTTAATTTCATGAATATGTGATTAAAGTGATTTCAGAAATGATCACAATAATTTTGGTGAAAATTATATGATTTTATGAGATTTTATTTGAGTATTCAATGTTGATTTATTATTTAAAATCATATTTGACCTTAATGTGGCTTTAGGATGATTTAGTGTAATTATAAAAATGAATAGCATACGAGATAGATTACGTGATTAAGGAAAATACATTTTTTTCATGAGGAATTATGAGTGATTGCTGTGATTTTTAGTTAACTTTTAAATTTATCTTTTAAAAATAAGTGATCAAATCATTCTAATCATTGGTTATTACCATTAAACATTTAGAATTGAGTACTATTACTTTCAAAGAGGGTTTATTAATTTTATGCATTTTCTATCCTATTTTAAATATTATATTTTTTGGGTTAATTAAAAAATATAGAAGAAAAATATTGATATTCATTTGGGGATTATGTTATCCATTATATGATTATTCTAGTAGTTTAGGCATGAGAAATTCATTTTTAATTCTCTTCATTTGGAAAAAAATATGAGATCAAATTAGAAATTAATTAAATTATGAAATTAATCTTTTCAATAAATTATATTTTAATTTTTTCATAATAAATATAGTAAAATAATTCAAAAACTCTAGAAAAATGTTTTTGAAACAAACATGTTATCATATAATCTTTATTTCTGATGATTTGATAAACTATTCACCCATCACGACTATATGATTTTGTGGTTGTTAACATTCTTAAAACTGTTTTCTCTATCACATGCTATTAGTATTCGTACTCTGGATATTTCTTCCATGTCCATACTTTCGATTCCAACTAATGTTCTCAAATATATAAACCTATTATTTTTTATAAAAGATGACCTTCATAAATTCTTTTCCCACTTTTTAGGTGGATGTTTTTTCGACCCTATTTATATTGTGGGATATCAACAATGGTGTTTTTAAATTATGAACCATTATTTTTTAAAACTGGGTTCAAATTGGTAGGAAAAAATATTATAGAGGTATAATGTAATATATTTATTGTTTAAAATAAATATTGTCTTTGATAGAATATGAGATACACAACAATAAGCTTATCTAAAAACTAGAATTTTATTTTTTTAATATGACCATTATATCCAAGTTGTTGAATTGGAGAGAATTAATGGGATTCATATAATTATGAAATATATATTTAAATTTACTAAATCAAATCAATTTTATTGATTAATTATTCTTAAATTAGAAATCATTTTTTCTAAATCAAATCTTTTATTTATTGATTATTGAAAAATGAATTACATATTTAAAATCATTGGGTTAATATTTTTTAATAGGTCCCTTTTGTTTTTGAAAATTATTAAAAATGATCCTAGTGATTTTTGTGACCACGTTAGAGGATAAACTAGATAATTATTGTTAAAATTAAAATTATAAGGACAAGAAAATGACTCTAAAACATTTAATAATTTATTATTAGGATCAAATTTTATCCTTAATAATCATAAAGTAAAGTATAGAGATTTTATATCCATTTCCATGATTGGGACCTTTATATTTTTATATATTAAGAAAAGTAAAAAAATATTCTCTAGGTTTTATTAACTTTTTTTTAAATAGGGATAAATAAAGGATATTTTTATTTATAAGTATAAAATTTAATGATAAATTATTTTTTTCATCATGTTAATTAATTTTTAATTTATAGTGATGAAATAATTTATTTAAATGATTATGTAACATGAACATAGTGCTAGTGAAAGCAATAAAAGATATAAATAAATTTAATTTAAAAAAATTTCCATCAAACATATTTTTTTTATTTAGGGTGTTATATGTTTTTTAGATACATAAGAAATATTATAGGGGTATAAATTAATTTCATCAAAATTATATTATTGTATTATAGTTTATAGCCCAAATTAAATGAATATTTCAAAAATTGAAATTAATTTTATTTTATAATAAAAATTAATTTATTAACTGACATAAAATTAATTAAAATATAATGTTGTGCCCATATAATTGGATATTTATTATAAATTGAACCACAATACATGTGGGTTCCGTGTTTTTCTTAAATAATAAATATATTTTCCCTTTAGTGGTAAATAATATTGATATAACCATAATGTTGAAAAGGGTTTAAAAATGGTTAAAACACAATGATAATGGTAAATTTGATCTCAACTTGTTAAAATTTTATTTTATGAGTTTATTTATACACATACCCATTTTATAATTCAATATAATCAATTTGGATCGATTTTGACCTCTAAATTAATTAGTATAAATTTAATATTTAAAAAAATTTCAAGAATTCGCCTCTCATATATTATAAAATTGAATATATTACTCTCATTTATTCACAATTAATGTAAAATTTTGTTTACAAACCCTTCCAAAATCCATTCATTACATCCCTTCAAACATTATATTGTTAATTGATTGATCAGAAAACTAACTAAAAAATATTTTGGTGCAAACCTTAAGAGTTTGTATGAAGAAGTGATATTATTATTACATGAGATTTTTATATTATTTGTTATTACACAACATTAAAATATTAAAAAATAATTAATAATTAATAACATCAGTATCTTCTATATATTTATATCATATTTTTTAATGGAATAAACCAATTACATCACCAACCTCTATAACATGGAAAATGAACCCATCATTCATGTATACGAAGGACTACCGCCTCATTGACCGATATAATTCGCCTTCCATTACCACCTCCCATAACTGGTTATAATTATGGATTTAATTCATATATATGATAATAATATAATTTAAATTATTAAAATTTAACAAGTAATATACTTTTTTACATCTCCATCCACTGAAGAATGATACCGTCATTTGTGTGGACCTATGGTTTACCACCACCACAAAGCGATATGAATTATCTTCATCACAAAATCACATGAATGATATATATATATTTATATTTAAAGAAATAATATTATAGCTATGATATAATAGTAATTATATAAGGATAAAATAACACTTACCTTCATTTCGTAATGATATTTTAAAAATGGGATCGTTACTCATGCGTATTTACAACGTACCATCTTCAGGAATCTAATGTAGTTAATTTTTCATAGAACAATTTCATGGCCAGTTTTAAAATTTTTATTGTTGTATAAAAGTGATTAATATGTAATGAATATTATTTTTGAGATAAAATAATAATTAAATCTTATACCATTTTCAAACTTTCGATATCATTTTGAACATATTTTCCGAAATATCATCAAAACATCTGACATAAACTTAATTGATTAAGTAATTGAATATAATAGAGTAACGAATAAAATATAAGCGGATATAAACATTAAAAAAAATGTTAAAAAAATAAAAAATTAACAATGTTTTATTATTAAGGATGATAAAAAACGTACCTGATCAGTTGTACTCATGTTAAGATATTTCATTTAAAGGTCCTTTTTATTATGGAACTTTTTAATTTTATGCATATAAATACATTTATATGGTATATAAGTTTTCTGTATTACATTTTATATCATAAATAAATCATTATAATTTTTATTTTTTGTTTTAAATTTAATTATTTCAACCAACTGTATTTGAAATGAGAGTTACTAAGTGATAAATGATATCTTAACTCAATTTAATTTCATTAGTTTATAACTACTGTTCATCGACATTGTTATAACTTGATTATATTTTATTGAACTGTAAATTATTTTATTCTATATTTATATATATTTTTATTTAAAATTGTTACTCATAATCTCTATATTAATTAACTCTCAATTAAATGATTTGATCTTTGAAGATTCATTTGACTCAAATTCCCTTTAAATGGGACATACGTTTATGAAGTGAAGCTATCTTATTTTATGAGGTGTATATAGTACCCCTTTGGCATGTTAAATCATTAATATCCTTATTATCATGATATTTAATTTTGTAGTTGAAGTTACTATTTCATGGGGCTTATGAATGAAAAGTTACCAAAGTGGTAATGACATTATGTTGTAATCTCCTTTTATGGGTTTATTTTGTGTTCAAGGTTACTTTTGCAGACATAATATGATCTTAAATTATTAAACAAAATTTATATTATTATGAAAATTTTATAAATGTTTTTTATATATTTAATTTATATTTCCACCAATATTTATTTAAAAAAACCATGAAATTGTTTTATAAGTGATAATGATCATGTATCCTCATTAAAATCAGGAATATTTATCCCCTATAACAGTGTTTTATATAATGATTAAAAAAATGTTTATTTCCAATAATTAATGATTTTATAAGGATATTTCATAACTTTATCAACCTTTACTTTTTTTTAAAATGAAATATGACAACATTTTCCAAATTGGTCACTTTTGATTCCATTTATAAATTTTTTGAAATTAGGTATATTTTTTTATAATGTATGTCCTAAACATATGTTTCAAATATAATTATCATTATTTTATTTTAATCTTCATTTAAATGTTTCATGGTTATGTTCAAAAAAATGTATTTTAATAATATTAATTTATTTATTTGTATTAAAAAGCGTATTTAATGTAAAAGTGTATTTTCTTCAAGAATGATTTAAATTGTAATTTAATTTTATTTACATTCATCAATGTTAGCAACCCTTGATGTAATGTATGATCCACAATTGATATTTTCTAATGATATCATCCCCATTATTTATATGAATGAGATATAAGTTTTATAAAGAGATCGTCATTGGACTCATTTTTTCCATGGGCTAATCATGTTATGAAAGGAATAGTGGTCTTTACTTAGAGTTTTACAATGAAATTATAGATATATATATACTTTATTAATGATATGGTTCATGTAATTTCTTTATGATAATGGGTGGGCCTGATATAGCTTAGATTGTGGATTCACCTAGGTAGCCCTCCAATGCATTAGGTATGATTGGAAGTGAACAGTATGGTTATTCTATTATGTATGTATTATTATAGGGTTCTGTAAAGGTTCTATAAAGATATTGATTAAATATAAGAAAACATTTTATTTATGGTTTCTATGTGTTTTTAGTGAATTATTTTATTATTATTGACATCACATAGATCATAATTTTTGATTCTTATGACTATTTATTTTGGTAATGATTTATTCCATGATTCATGTTTTATGATCTATATGATTAATGTGTATAAATTATCTCATGTTATGATAAAGAATTTATATTATATCATAATAACCTTAAAATCAACTTATTACCAAATATTACATTCAATTTTTAATGATTATATTTTCTATTACTTAGAATTTGAGCTCATACTTCTTTTGTTTCTTATTCCGTAGGTTATAGAAAATGGTGTTAAATTATTTTTTTCAATAATTTTATTCATATGTGATGACCTTGATGGGATATTCTGAAAAATTAATATGGAATATGAAAATAATTTTAAAGTGGGAAAGAAATGTTCTTGTAGTCATATGTATTGTTTATGTAATTTTTTTTGAATTATAAAACACTCTAAGCCAAAAATTATCTTGGGTATATAATTCATTAAATATTTTCTTTTGATGTTGAAAATTGTTTATATAAAAAATTGGCTTATATTTTTTAGTATCAACGCCATAAATATAATTATTATTTGTTTTGAACTGGATATAGTAGTGTGAGATTTAGGTTATTATATTATAGATTTGTCCTCTCCCTGAATAATATAGTTTCAAACAAAATCACTCTTCAAAATATTTAGAGTCACGCATTATAGAAGACATAAAAATCAATGTTGAATACCGAGGGGTTGTGAAATAATTATGGATCACAAGAAGATAGATTCTATGTCTAATTACACTAATTCACTAATAAAATGACAATATTTGTTTATAATTCATCAACGAAGAATAAATTCCAATATGATGGAATTTTGAAATATGTTTGTATATTAATTTTCAAATTAATGTGATGACATTTCCTTCTGTTTTTAGGATCAACATGTCAACTAATTATCCATTTAATTCTATTGGTAAAGACATTGTTAATCATGCACTTAAAAAATTATTCATTGGTTATGACTAAAATTATATTTTTCCATTACCATAACCATCAGTTTTTATATGAAAGGAACATTTAGGATTGCCCATGGAATTGGTCACTAAACTGGTGAAAATACTTGTTTGGGATATGAGTGACTAATTTTTTTCCTTAGTCTTGATATAAGAAGTTAATTTTGATATATTGTTTCACTGTTCCAATTTGATAGGTGTGATAGTATTAGCGCTATTGGGGATACGTAATGTGACCCAAGTTAAATATATATTTATTTTACAATATTTTATTAATATTTCCATTAAATCTCACAAAAAATTATTCAATCCCAAGAAATAAAGGCTCATTTTTATTGAGGATCATTTTTACAAGAAGCTTATGTTATGATACATGTGATCTTTTCTACACAATTGATTCAAACTATTCTATATTATACTACTCTAATATGTTGTACCCTACTTCATCAACTACATAAGGGAGATATAATTTATGGGTAACCTCAAAAACATTGTAAGGGAAATATTATCATCCTTTAAATTAGGTAATGATATTAAATATATGATTTAACAAGATAAAAATGAAATTTATTGTTCAAAATGACAAGAAAAAAAATATATTTATTTAAATCATGAAATAAGTATAAGTAAACAAAAAAGAACGATCATATACCATGAAAAAAGTGCATGGAATGATGATATAATAACCAAGATCTATGAAGAATAATCATAATACTATGGAATCAATATGTAACATGAACTTGAAATGTAGAATAATAATTAACTTTGGAATAATCATAAGAATAGAAATTATTTTGAAAAAATAATATAGCAACACATTCACCCAAGAAAACAAGTTAAAAATTATTACCTCACAATGATTAAACAAAAAACTAGTAAACCAATATTCCCAAATCTTGTCCACACAAGAAATACGTAAAAAATGATTCCAGAATCATGTTCACACAAAATAACTTGTAAGAAAATCTTCCTCCATCATGTTCACCAAAATTCCATTATCTCATGTAATATGAAATATTAACCAATTCATTGAATGGTGATATATGAACTGAATTAAAAAACATTCATACTTGTATGATCCAAATGAAAATTTCAATTTATTATAACATTAATAATGCTTGTAAAGAAAACTAAGTTTCATAACAGTTTCATATTTTATAACTCTAGTTGACATAAAGAATATTAATTATTAATACCCAAAATTCAATTAACAAAAAAGATTATTTCATAAGAACATTTTGTGGGGGTTATCATGGAAAATAACTTCCCAGGAAATAATTATTTTATATTTAAAGTGGAAAATGTAACAAAAACAATATATTAGTATTTATATAAATTTTTTCTCATTATTGTAATATCTGTATTCACTGATCACATTCAAAAGTCATTTTTTGAAAAGGTAATGTAATTAAATTTAAAAAACAGTTTATTTTAAAACAAATATTCAATAGAAGATCCTTGAAAAATACATAATGATTACAAAAAAGTTATATGAAATCATTTTGGAAACAATTACTTAATAAAGTGAATGATAAATAAGAGTATTAAAATATGAATAATGGTTTTAAGAAGGTGATATAAAACCTTTTGAAACAATTTTGTTTCAAAAAATAAGATTTAGTAAATAAAATTTGAAATGAAATGAATGTTATAATAATTATATGTTTATTTGAAGATGAAATATTTAATTTTTAAAGGATAAAAATCATTTTGAGTATTTTCGATACCTTTTTGGAAAACCCACATCCTATAAATTCAGAGTAAAATTTAACATTTAAATTTTATAATGTAATGTAGTAATATCACATGATTAAACTGATATTTGGATTTATTAATAAGAAATTACTTTTTTTTGAAATAAATAACATCTAGAGGAAGGAAAAAATATCTTTAAAAGAGACGAGGTGTTATCTTAAAAATATTGAACTTTTATGAGAATTAAATTAATTGAGAAAAGATGTTTGAGTGAATAAAATAAATTTTCGTTCTTTGAAAATAATAAATATATTATGATATATGTGAAATTAAAATTTAGGAAATATTGAGGAATGGTGCTTAATGGGTTTCATTTTTGACTTTATGAAGTAAAATTTATGTTATACAGATCTCTTAAATATATCATAATTATGGATGTAAGATTCATTTTGAAAGGGGTATGTGTTTTTGAAATGTAAATGTATAAAAAACTATGATAACTCCACATTATAAAAAAAAATAGATTGATATTCACAACTTATATGGAATATGTTCAAGAAAAAAAATCATAACTCAATGAATGATAAATAAAATTCAAAAAACACTCTCTATAATGGAAAAAATAATAACATTTAGTTTAACATGAAGTTGAAATTAATAAATCATGAATTGAGATATATTAATTCATCTATATGAAAATAGAGTATAGAATAATATATATTAAAGAAATGGTAATGTAAGAACCCATGTTTTTTCAGACGGTTGTTTTGAGCAGAAATTTTAATTTTTGCGGTTGGATGCTCGTGAGGGGTAACATGGTCATTTTACCCAACTAACTGATCTCATATAATTTTTCTGACAGCTCCGTTGGTCTGATAATATGTAGTTTACCCTAGGACAAGAGTTTGGAGTAAATCTTAGTTGGTCAAATTTTTGCGGAATATTTAATATTTAATATTATTAAATTAAATATTAAATTATTCGTGTAGGTTCGTTTGGAAATAACTTTTAAATAGAGAGTCATATTGATATTCCATCGGTTCTGTTGAGTCCGGAATAGGGATTTTAGCCTAGGGAAGGCATAAACTCATGTCGGGCACCAGGGCCGGCCCAGACCCCCCTTTTCTTCCATTTCTTTTCTTCTTTCATTTTCTTTTCTTCCCTATTCTTTACTCATCCTCCTTGCGCACATCTCATACACTAATCCTTTGGCCATGACGTATGGGAGATATGGAGTTTGAGAAATAGGGAGATCTGGAAGCCAAGATGGGTACCGATTCGAAGCTATCGACGCGCTAAGTCGGCGTGCGGCAACCGGGAGCTGTAAAATCAACCGAAGCTTCGGCAGTTTCCGCCCAAAGGTAGGGCCATTTATGTTTTCACTATATATACCCTTAAAAAATGTTTTTATGTCTTTAAAGCTTTATATTTCTTGCTTGTAATCCCATGGGACTTGATCTGTTATTTCGGGGGAGAAAACGGTAAAATTAGACGTTTTTAGGGATTTCCTGTCAGAAAACCCTGTATACACAGCGTGTATTCCTGGGGTACACACCGTGTGATCTTCCTGTTCAGTGAAGACAATGTTTTCTTAAGTACACGCCATGTACTGGGTAGCCTTGTGGCTGGTCGTGTCAAATAGAACACAGAATAGTGGTTTTTAAAGAGTACACGCTGTGTACTTTAAGTACACGCCGTGTACTTTAAGTACACACCGTGTAGTGGTACATGGGCATGTGTTTGGGTGAAAACAGACACGAAATAACTTTTTGTGAAAATTATACTCCGTGTACAGTAATGTACATGCCATGTAGTATTACACTGGCTGACCCATTGTGCTCTGGCCATGTACTCTGGCCATGTACTGCTTCAGTTTAGTAATTTTGAGGTATCTTATGCTCTGGAATTCAGAATTGGGCATGTGAGTAGATGATTCTGAGAATTTTTCCGCATATATTGCAATGGTGGAATCCTTTTCTACATTTAAAGGTAATATAAAGTTAGTTTTTGGGGTTTCCATATAAATGGAGGGGTTCTTCCTCCACTTCTCGAGTTCAGTTGTCACGAGAGAGTGAGACTTGGGGTGGATGATAGGTTAGGTGTTCGGACCAACTTAGTTGAGAACTTTAATAGGAGATGATCTATGAGATATCTCCTGTAACCCATGATTTAGATGATTTTCCCTTGTGAGACGTTCCCTTCTGGCCTTTGAGGCTTTGAGACCAGGTACTTCTAAGGATCCCCTGAGGGATGCCTTTGCTTGTGTACTGACCTAGGGAGTCCCTTGTAGGATCTCTCCCTTTTTCTTCCTTTGAAGGGAACCATGTTATGGGGTTCCTACGTTTTCCTTCCTTTGAGGATCCCATGTAGGATTCCTCCCTTACAATTTTCTATGGATCCCGCGCAGGATGCCTTCACTCATGTTTACCTGGAGGATCCCGAGTATGATGCCTCCCCTGTGTTTGACCTGAGGGACCCAGTGGGTGCTCGTTGTTTAACCGACCTTGAGTTGTTATGTAAGGTTTGGGTAGAGATGGTGATCAAGTGCCACCTAGAACCCGTGACAAACTGGTAATCCCTTTGGGCTTTGGATGTATTGTGGGGTTGGGTGTTCAGGCCACCCGCATAGTCTGTTTATATCTGACTTGGTTGCTGATGTTGTAGTGTTTAACAAAGGTGATTCTTGGTTGGTGGCTGCTGAGCCTGATGCGATGCATCTTTCTTGTTTGTTTGGATGCCTAATTTTCCTTGTGTACTTGAGTAGGTGGTTTGTTCCCTTACGGTGAATGTCTTTGAGTTTTTGTGAAGAAGTGCCTGATACCCATGCATCTGGTATCTCGGGTTAGGGTTTAGATCCTGCTTTATTATCTGCCTTAGACTGATTGTATGCTTGTGGCTATTAGATGAATAATGATTGCTTGTTATCATGTTTGAGGATCACCCCATGGGTGTTTCCCTTGTTTTGGTTATTTATCGCCGTTTGGATTAGGTTTCCTGTGAGGTAGACCTTGTTGCATTTCTTGCTTGCCGTGATATAGTTTATTACATGTATTTCCTGCTGTTTATATGCTTTTGATGCATTTTAGCTATTAGACAAGTAGTTTTTGGAACATACTTAGGGATGCTGACAGTCAATTATGCACGACTGGACTGCTCAGGGCTATGTGAACATGGTGCAGTAGACTAAAGAGGGAATTGATGATTAAGGTCTTCCCTAGAGAGTCTGTTATAAATTAGTATCATTCGCAGGGCCTACGAGAATCGTACTTTGTGCTTCCTCAGAGTGTCCTTAGTTACATATCGAGACTACAGATGGTATTAGCTGTAAGTGCTTCCTTAGAGAGTCTATATCTATTATTGCAAGACCACAGGGTAATTGACAGTTGGAACACCCTAGAGTGTCTATGCCTTTGTATGTTTACTTGACTATAGGGGCCTGCTAGATTGAGCCACCCAGAGAGTCTATGCTTTAGCTAAACCAGAGGGGTGAGACTGTGCGTGCTTCCCGGAGGGTTTCTTGTGTTTCTAGGTAGGACCAGAGGGGATAGGCTGTGAGTACTACCCAGAGGGTTACCTATTGTGTTATCTACTTTCTTGTGTTTTTTTGGTTGAACCAGAGGGGATAGGCTGTGAGTAATTCCCATAGGGTTACATGTTTTTGTTTATCTTGTTCAGAGACATATTTCCGGCGTTGGTTGAAGCAGGTACGTGTCGATGGGATTACAGACCTAGAGATCGAGTTAATGATACATGGATTGAGTGACACGATGTCCAGCTTAATTCCCTTGCACTGGATGTCCGAAGATTGGGCTTATGGTTCCAAGGATCAACTTTTTATGTTGTTTCTTGTTATTTTCATCACTTCATCATGAATATTCATATTTATGTATAGGTGTATTGGTATAGGACTATACATGTGTATGTATATAGATATGGACATCCATGGAGGCACCTTCCCGGTTGACAGGGATTACACACCCGGAGTTCAACTGTGGTTATACGTTTGGTTTAGTTCATTTTGTTGTGTTCCAGCTAGGCTGATCACATTGTTGTTGCATACACTTTTAGCAGCATAGTTATAGGTTTCTTGTCGGGGTGCCCTACTGAGATTATTTCTCACCCCCCGCATGTGCACCTCAGTGTACGTGTAGACCTTATGTATGATTTTCAGGTTGAGCACGAGTTTCATGGTGGATAGGGATGAGGCCCAGTGTTACATGATCGCGCGGATCTGCTCGAGTTGTTCTACTGATCGGGCTACTACAGTTCGATATTGTCTGGAGATCGGGTACGTGGATTGGCTCGGAGTTAGTAGCAGATCCCTATACTTTTACTTTCAGTTTCTTTGTACTTGTATCTGTATGGTCGGCCCAGTGGGTGACCAGTGTTGTATTGTATTACATAGCTGTTCGGGCTTTTACAACATTTTACTATTACAGCTTGTTCTGTTTCAGTTGTTTACTACTTTCTCACTCTGTTTACTTTCCGCTGTGTATGATACTTAGTTATTTCCGCAGTTTGCTTACTCTGGTATGAGGGAATAGTCTCCCCACTATCACACCCTAGGCCCTCGCTGCTAGTCGATAGCCTCTAGCGTATGGGGAGGCGTGCTTGAGGCCTTGTGGAGAACCGGCTTGGTGCACCGGTTTAGTGGATTCCGGGTCGGGATGTTACAAAGTGGTATTAGAGGAGTTTTCTTTCCTGGTTGTTACTATTTGGGATATGTTTGAAAGAAGTATTAGGAATATGTTGGAACCTGTGATGGATATCGGGCTGGTGCGTCGCGAACACTTGTTCCGGTGAGAAGTCCTGGATTCGAGGGTTTGGGATTGCTATTCTAATTTTGTGATGTTACAATTGTATATGATTTTCACCTTGAGAGATGCACATGGTGTTTGGTGTTTTGACTTACTATGGATCTCTGGCTCTTGGCCATTGGTAAGATGCCAGGGATAGATTTTGACTCTTGGCTGGAAAAGGCAAGAGCCGTCCCAATCATCATACTAGGCATGTAGGATTCACAGCATATAAGACTTCTAGTGTGTGTTTTTACTGACGTCTGAGACTCTTGGGTCTGCTTACACTTAATTTTTACTATGATGGAAGGTTACATGGATCAATGTTAAGGTTTTTTGATGGGGCTGATGACTCAGTCCTTTTGCACAGGTGGTGTAGTGACCCTAGTTGGTCTATGTGGCACGTGATTCCTTTTTCTTTAACCCCTTAGTGGGTGTTGTTTCTCGGTTCTGTGGTTATCTAGTCGGAATGTTGAGAACGATGTCCATAGATACTACAGATTTTCTTGTGAACTTTCCCTCCTTGGGGTATTCTCATATACGATTGCCCGATGGGCGTCAGTTCAGTTTCTCTTCTGCTTGGGTTGTGAACTCCAGGGAGTAGTTCCTTGTGAGGATGCTCGTAGAGGATCAGGGCCCTTGTAGGTTGTGTTTTGGTTTTGACCTTCTTGGGTGATTGTGATCTTTACCATCTTCTGAGTGGGTTTGGATCTTTTGGGAAAGGTGGTTAGGCCTTGTGACCCAGTTGTGAGGATTTTTTTGTAGGGCTAGGTGGAAGACCTAGAGACCCTAGGTTTTGACTCAAATCCTTATCGATCGATGTCTGTTCTGTTTCAGGGAAACCTAGGTGAGAAGGTTGTCCAGTGTTTTCCAATTCCTTTTTTTGGTTTTTGTTTTCGTGATTGGCTTCGATGAGAAGGCCTGTTAGGGTGCCTGGCCTGGTCGAACGGTGTTTCTGATGTTTCTGTTGTATAGGTGACCTTGTGAAATTCTGGGTCACCGTGAAATAGTTGACCCGTGCTTGAATCCTGGTCGGGTTTTGGTGGGATGTTAGTGTGGCTCAGAGGGAGCTAGACACGCCTTCAGTGAAATCTTAGTGTACTTCTGTAAGAGACGGTCTTGCGCTATCTTGATTCATCTTGAGTATTCTTAGAGGGCTTCGTCCCTACAACGAGCTCCTTTTTCTTTCTTAATGTTTTTCCTTGTTAAGGATGAAACCTGTTCTGGTTGTGATCTTGAAGCAGTGTAAGGGAATTCATATGGTGGGGAGTGCACCATTGTCCCTTTTTTGAGGGTGGTTTTCCTTTTTTAGGTTAAACTTCGGTGTTTTCTAGTAGTCTTTTGAACTTGGAGTTTTCTTTTAAGATGAATACATTGGTGTTCCTATGGTGGGGAGTACCGGTTTGGTTGTAGTTACAGATCATCTATGTAGAATGTGGTAGTTAATGCTATAAAGAAAGTGATTGGACAATCTAGATAGCTTGGTTGTGCAGATGCTCAGGTTATGAGCATGGTTGCTGGTTCTTCCACTGGGCTTCTTGGGGATGAGAAGGTTTATGGTGGAGATTTTGTAAAAACCCATGTTTCTCTGGAGGGTCATTTTGAGTAGAAATTTGAATTTTTGCTGTTGGATGCTTGTGAGGGGTAAAATGGTCATTTTACCCAACCAGATGATCTCGGATAATTTTTCTGACAGCTCTGTTGGTCCCAGAATAGGGAGTTTACCTTAGGACAGGAGTTTGGAGGAAATTTGAGCTGTTTGAATTTTGGAGGAATATTTAATATTATTAAATTAAATATTAAATTATTCGTTTAGGTTCGTTTGTAAATAAATTTTAAATGGAGATTCAGATTGAGATTCCGTCTGTTCCTTTGAGTGTGTAATGGGGAGTTTAGCCTACAGAAGGCATAAACTCATGCCGGGCATCGGGGCCGGCCTGGGCCCCTTTTTTTTCTTTTCTTTTCTTCTTTATTTTTCTTTTCTTCTCTCTTCTTTCCTCCTCCTCCTTGTGCATGTCTCCTATGCCTCCCCTTTTTCCATGACCTATGGGAGATATGGAGTTTAAGAAATAGGTAGTTTTGGAAGCCAAGAAGGGTACCGATTCGAAGCTCTCGACGTGTTGAGTTGGCGTGGGACAACTGGGAGCCGTGAAATCAACCAAAGCTTCGGTGGTTTCCGCCAAAAGGTAGGGATGTTTATGTTTTCATAATAGATCCCCTTAAAACAAGTTTTTTATGTCTTTAAATCCTTATATTTCTTTCTTATAATCCCATGGGGCTCGATCTGTTGTTTCAGGGGTGAAAACGGGCGAACCAGGTGTTTTTAGGGATTTCCAGTTGGAAAACCCAGTATACACAACGTGTATCCAGGGGTACACACCATGTGTTCTTCTCGTTCGGGGAAGATGAAGTTTTCTTAAGTACACTCCGTTTACTTTGAGTACATGCCGTGTAGTGGGTAGCCGTGTGGCTGGTCGTGTGAAATAGAACACAGAATATTGGTTTTTAAGGAGTACACGCCGTGTACTTTAAGTACACGCCGTGCAGTGGTACATGGGCATGTGTTCGGGTGAAAATAGACATAGTGTAACTTTTTGTGAATAGTACATGCCATGTACAGTAATGTATATGCCGTGTACTATTACACAGGCATGCCCATTGTGCTTTGGCCATGTACTCTGGCCATGTACTACTCCAGTTTAGTAATTTTGAGATATCTTATGCTCTGGAAGTCATAATTGGGCGTGTGAGTAGTCGATTCTGAGAGTTTTCCACGTAGATTGTAATGGTGGAATACTTTTTACATTTAGAGGTAATATAAAGGGAGTTTTGGGGGTTTACATATAAATTGAAGGGTTCTTCCTCCACTTATCGAGTTCAGTTGTCACCAGAGAGTGAGACTTGAGGTGGATGATAGGTTGGGTGTTCAGACCAACTTATTTGAGACCTTTAATAGGAGATTATCTATGATTTATCTCCCGTAACCCATGCTGTAGAGGAATTTTCCCTTGTGAGATGTTACCTTCTGGCCTTTGAGGCTTTGAGACCAGGTACTTCTAAGGATCCCCTGAGGGATGACTTTTCTTATGTGCTGACCTAGGGAGTCCCTTTTAGGATCTCTCTCCTTTTCTTACTTTGACAGGAACCATGTTACGGGATGCCTATGTTTTCCTTCCTTTGAGGATCCCATGTAGGATTCCTCCCTTTTTATTTTCTAGGGATCCCACGAAGGATGCCTTCACTCGTGTTTACCTGGAGGATCCCGAGTATGATGCCTCCTCTATGTTTGACCTGAAGGACCCAGTGGGTGCCCGTTGTTTGACCGAACCTGATTTGTTATGTCAGTTTTGTGTAGAAATGGTTATCGGGTGTCACCTTGAACCCATGCTAAAATGGTAATCCCTTTGGGCTATGGATGTATTGTTGGGTTGGGCGTTTAGGCCACCCACATAGTTTGTTTATATCTGACTTGGTTGCTGATGCTGTAGTGTTTACCAGAGGTGCTTCCTAGTAGGTGGCTACAGAACTTGACACGATGCGTCTTTCTTGTTTGTTTGGATGCCTAATTTTCCTTTTGTGTCTGAGTAGGTGGTTTTTTGCCTTACGTTGAATGTCTTCGAGTTTTTGTGCAGAAGTGCTGGATACCCATGCATCAGGTATCTCAGGTTAGGGTTTTGATCCTGCTTTATTATCTGCCTTATCCCGATTGTATGATTGTGGATGTTATATGAATAATGATTTCTTGTTAGCATGTTTGGGGATCACCCCATGGGTGTTTCCCTTGTTTTGGATGTTTATCGTCATTTGGATTAGGTTGTCTGTGAGGCAGACCTTGTTGCATTTCTTGCTTTCCTTGATATAGTTTATTTCTTGTATTGACTGCTCTTTATATGATTTTGATGCATTGTAGCTATTAGCCAAGTAGTTTTTTGAACTTACTTAGGTCTACTGACAGTCAATTACACATGAATGGACTGCTTAGGGTTGTGTGAACCTGGTGCAGTAGACTAAAGAGGGAATTGACAATAGAGGGCTTCCCTAGAGAGTCTGTTATAAATTAGTATCGTTCGCAGGACCTACGGGAATTAGACTTTGTGCTTCCTCAGAGTGTACTTAGTTACATATCGAGACTACAAGAAGAATTAGATGTAAGTGCTTCCTCAGAGAGTCTATAGCTATCATTGCAAGACCACAGGGTTATTGATGGTCAGAGCTTCCCAGAGTGTCTGTGCCTTTGTATGTTTACATGACTATAGGGGCCTGCTACTTTTTGCCACCCAGAGAGTCTATGCTTTAGCTAAACCAGAGGGGTGAGACTGTGCGTGCTGCCCAGAGGGTTGCTTGTGTTGCTAGGTAGGACCAGAGGGGATAGGCTGTGAGTACTTCCCATAGGGTTACCTGTTGTGTTATCTTCTTGCTTGTGTTTGTTCGGTTGAACCAAAAGGGATAGGCTGTGAGTAATTCCCACAGGGTTAATTGTTTTTTTTATCTTGTTCAGAGACATATTTCCGGCGTTGGCCGAATCAGGTACATGTCGATGGGATTACGGACCTAGAGATCGACTTAATGATACACGACTTTAGTGGCACGATTTCCAGCTTAATTCCCTTACACAGGATGTTCGAAGATCAGGATTTTGGTCCCAAGGATCGACTGCTGATGTTGTTTCTTTTTATTTGAATCACTTCATCATGAATATTCATATTTATGTATATGTGTATAGGTATGGGACTATACATGTGTACGTATATAGATATAGATATCCATGGTGGCACTTACCCAATTGATAGGGATTACACACCCTGTGTTCAACTGTGGTTGCATGTTTGGTTTACTTCCTTTTGTTGTGTTCCAGCAAGGCTGAGCACATTGTCGTTGCATACACTTTTAGGAGCACAATTATAGGTTGCTTGTCCAGCTGCCCTACTGAGATTATTTCTCACCCCTGCACGTGCACCTCTGTGGATATATAGACCTTATGTCTGATTTTCAGGTTGAGCAAGACTCGCATGGTGGATAGGGATAAGGCCTATTATTTCATGATCGAGTAGAGCTGCTCGAGTGGTTCTACTGATCGGGCTACTGTAGTTCGATATTGTCTATAGATCGGGTACGTAAATTGGCTCAGAGTTAGTAGCAGAGCCCTATACTTTTACTTTCTATGTCTTTGTACTTGTATCTATATGGTCAGCCCAGTGGGTGACCAATGTTGTATTGTATTTCATAGTTGTTCGGGCTTTTACAACATTTTACTATTACAACTTGTTCTGTTTCAGTTGTTTACTGCTTCTGCACTTTGTTTACATTCCGCTGTGTATGATACATAGTTATTTCTGCTATTTTCTTACTTTGGTATGAGGGCATAGTCTCCCCAATATCACACTCTAGGCCCTCGCTGCTAGTCGGCATCCTCTAGCATACGGGGAGGCGCGCTTGAGGCCTTGTGGTAAACTGGATCGGAGCACCAGTTTAGTGGCTTCCGGGTCAGGATGTTACAGGTAATGTGTAATATCAAACATGTCTTGTGGAAATGAAAATGGGGAAAAGAAAACCTTTCCATCTATTATTACGTAGTCAAATTTATTAGAACCTCACATATAAAATATAAAAAATTATTAATATTCTATTTAGAACCCTAAAAAATTTAAAATAACTTCTATATAAATCATTTATAATAAATATTTTTATGTGTTATAGCTTATTTTACTATCAGGTGTTATTAAATTTGATTATTATGTAAATATTTTATAATGTCGATATTAGATACCATTATTTGATAGAAATATCATCAAACCCTGAAAATTTAATGAAATATAATTGATAACATATATTATTTATAATTCTATTATTTCATTTTATAAGAGTTTTGTTTTATTTACAGGAGAGAAGAATTATTTTAGTCATATTTTAATAATTTTAGCAATGATATATGTTAAAAACCTAATATGTTAAATACTTAATATAACCTTCAATGAACTATAAAAAAATCTTGAATTCATTATTAACTTATAATAATATTATTATTTTCATTCTCATAGTCATTAATGATAGTGTTTTATATCATTATTCAAGTAAGTGGTTAGACCAAACTGAACATGAACATACCATAACTAATGAATGATTATTTTGATAAAAGATGTTTAATTTAGAATAATATCATTATTATAAGAGAATAATGTTATTATTCATTTATTTTTATGGTTTTAATAATAAGTTTAGTTGTTTTTTATAATGTATGAAAATAATGAAGTAAAATGAAAATATGCTATTTCATGGAGGTGGTAGTCCACACAATACACATTTATCATTTTCATTTCCCAACGAATGAGAGGAAAATATGTTGGAAATTAATTTTTAACTTAATAATCCTAATAATGTCATATATCAAAAATTATTTCTTCAATTCCATCCTTATAACCAGTAATGAGAAGTGGTGCTGAAAAATGGAAGATGTTGCTTTGTAGAGGTGGTAGTCCACATGAACAGAAGACGAACATTCTTTTGTTCTTATATGTGTATAGTAAGCAATAAATAATAAATTTCAAAATAATATAATAAAACCTTAGCTTAATAATGATACTATGGTTATTTTATTACTACTTTAAGGTAGATTTCAATGGGAATGATTACGATGTAATGGTTCAAGACTAAGTAATATACATGTTGGGACCTTAAACTTCCTATTTAGAGTGTTCATATAAATTAGTGGTTTAGGATACCTTATGGTGACTATGGTATTTAGGTATTGAAAGAGACCTATTGGATTGGAACATTTGGTAGGGTTTCAGGAAAATTTAAATGGGAATGTGTTAATTTGACAGGCTGGATGTGATAACCTTTTATAATTCAAGAAAAGGAACTTTTATGAATACCCATTATTTTTAAATATTAGAATGCCACTATTCAAGGGTTAATGGTTCCAAAATAGATAAATATTCTATTTTGGGGTGATATAAGTTTTGTAATTCCTTAACCATTCATTTTACCAATTGTATTAAATATTTTTCTAGATTTTTATCACTTGATTTTTAATTATTATGTTTTTAGTATTTATCCAGGTGACGAGTTTTCACCCCAGTGATTTATATTTTCATAAAAATATAAGGTAACATATTTAAATGAATTTTTATATCCTATACATAATTTTAATTTCTATACAGACTAATTCAATAGATAAAAAAGAAAAAATTATATTTTAAATGGATGTAATTTAATATAAAAAAAATCTATTTTCTAGAAAATTATTGTTTTTACAACTATGTTTTCTTAATATTGATTATAATTGATTTTTAGTTGGATGCATGTTATTTTTTTTAAATATAGGTTTAAAAATTATATAGGATTTAATTTCATAATTCATCAATTTAGTAATAGATATAAATTACACAATATTAATAAAATAATTCATTTAAAATAATAGTTTTAATATTATATCAGTAATTAATATTAATTGTAGTAATTATATATTTATGACTCAAAATTGAAATCAAAATTTGATCATATTAAGAAAATTCTGATCTCAAATATTAAATCCATCTTGTAAGATTTTATTTATACATGTTATTAAAAATTATTTTTAATATGTGGGAATCAAAAATAAGTTTTAGAGTAAAATATTACATAATATTCCAAAACATTAAATATAGGTTTTATAAAATTGATATTGCATTTCTGATTTATTTATTCTACTTTATAAAAAATTATTTCCATATTAATTGATTCAAAAACATTGAAATTATTCTTGTATTAATATAATTTCATATATGTGATGGTATTACACACATCAATGTGTTTTTACAAATAAACTAACAACCAATTATTTTTAAAAAATTTAAAATATAAACTATTTGCTAATTTTAATTTGTAGAAGTAAGAAATTATGTTCATTTCTTTAAAATTAGAATTATAAAATCTATAAATTTATTTATTATATATAAATTTTATATATACATATACATAGACATATATATATATATATAAAATTCTTTTACATAAAATTTCCATTTAAAAAAATTTAGTGTTATTAATCATATTTTGTAATAACTTCAAATTGATTCATATATTTTTTAACTTATGAAATGTTATATTCTTCTAAAATATTAATAATAGTAAATATATCATCTATTGTTTGAGTTTAGTTTTTCATGTGATGAAATCTATCAATCTTATTATTAATTTTTTGGAAGTCATAAATATATATATTTCAAAATATCATGGATTTACATCCCCTTCCAAATAATTTATGTCCTCTTAATTTTAATAATCACATTCTTACAATAGTAATTAATGGTACATAATTATACTCATGGATGTAGATATAATTTATTAAAGATACCTAAATTTATATATTATAAATTACTAGGTAAAATATTATTCTCCTCAAGAGAGTCATATATTAATATTTTTATAAATTTATTCCAAATGTGAATTTATAGCTATGTACTGAGATTTTTTTGGAGACATATCTTCCATAGTTTAATTTTCATGATATGGTTTCTAACCAAACATTTAAAATAAAATTATTATGATAATATTTATTATAATAATATTAAATAAATATTTGAATATGAAATCTCAATCCTAATATATATTATCCAATGACAATATTATTTCAATATATGATTATTCCATTTAAATAATTACATAATTATACCAACCAATCAATAATTTAATTTAATATGGGTTATATATAGTCATTTTAATATTTGGTTCTCTAACCTAACTGATAATAAAATTCCAAAATATTTTAATCCATCATTTTTTTGTAAATAGTGTGTGATGATCCAATGTATAACCCGAAGGATTTTTATTATAGGTTTACCATCTTCATCCCACTCATCCTATAATAAAGTGAATATTGATTTGAAACTCCACCACCCTTTTTATGTTTATTAACTAATGGTGAATAAATTCCACAATCTCATTCACATGATTCTTTCAATATAGGTATGTAATTTTAAAAAATATACATTAGAAAAACATAACCAAATGTTTACGATGTTATCCATTATTAAAACTAATATTTTTAACTTATCTCAAGGGTTTCCACAATTTTCCTCTAATCGTAATCTCTAAAAGGAATTAAACTAATCCAAAAAAATTACTAAACTATAAACTGATACCAAATAAGTAAATCCAATCAAAAAATAACATTATTTGAAAAAAACTCAATAAGTTTAACATTTCATAAAAATAATAATCACACAATCACATGAATAGAAGATTTAGTGTCTTTTATGATCAGCAAAATAATAAATTTATTCTAAAATAATTATGAATATTTATCCATAAACTTACCACAATAGACTCCCCTATAAAATTAACATATGTTATAAAAATATTCATAACCTATGGAATAGAAGCCTAAGATATGGGTGATATTGAATATTCAATTAGTTAAATATTATCAAATTTCGAACAAGGGTTAGTTCATAATAATATGATACAATTTGATAAAGGAAAATTTTCATATTAAAATATACATAGAATAATAATAGTATGACATAAACCATTCTGGAAAGATATATAAACTGAAAAGAGAAAACATATTTAATAGAAAAAGGGTGAAAAATAAAGTGATTCTCAACATGATCCATGGATTAAAATCATAGTAATATGGGATTGATATATATTATGCACTTAAAATATATCATAACAATAAAATTTGAAATAAACATAACCAATTAAAATATATTAAATAAAGACTCTTACATTATGTTCACCCAAAAAACACGTGAACAAGGAATCCCTATTGATATTCATATAATAATTTTTTTTAAAATCATCTATCATGTTCAACAATAAACTGGTGAACAAAGATTCCCATATCATGTTTACACAATAAACATTTGAACAAAGATTCTTGTTTCATGTTCATGAAACATTTCATAATATTATGTGAAATTAATTACGTACTAATACATTAGTGGAAGATATATGAAACCAACCATGAATAAACCAAAAAAAAATGTGCTTTAGTTGAAAATAATCATACATCAAAACATCAAGAACCCATGGAAATAAAGGAGTTCATAACCTTTTGAAATGGTAACAAAAACATTTATCTCAGTAATGTAAATAGTTGATACCCAAATTTTAATAACCTAGAGAAAGTATTTTAAAATAAAATTTAATTGTTGGTTCATGAAGTATAAATTTAAGGGAAATAATTTAATTAATGATAAATATTTAAATGGAAGAAAAACAATATAATAGTTTTTGGTAAATGTTTTAACTATTGTAATACCGAAGGAACGACA
Source organism: Viscum album (assembly GCA_963277665.1). Classification (NCBI taxonomy): domain Eukaryota; kingdom Viridiplantae; phylum Streptophyta; class Magnoliopsida; order Santalales; family Viscaceae; genus Viscum; species Viscum album. The sequence continues at coordinate 809,884,147 of OY728119.1, read as the reverse complement.
TACATTTAAACTTCACATTTGAAAATGTGAAGATAAAATATTGGAAAAAAATCCAATTTCAAAAGGAATATGAAATATTATATCATTGAAAGATAAATAAATATTTAAAAAATGTGATGTAAAAACATTATAAAAACATTTACTTTTCAAAATTAATCCCAAAAATCGATCCTTGAAAAATAAATAATGATTTTGAATAGTTGATGTAGAAACATTTAAAAATATTAATATAAAAAATAAAATTTATTAAATTAGACTTGAATGAAGATAATGGTTGTGAATAATTAAATTTACAGTGGAAGAAAAACATTTCATTTTCAAAGGAGGGGAAACCTTTTGAATATTTTGAAATACCTTTGTAAAAAAACCCACATTTTAAGAAGATATAAAAAAATAACCTTTTAAAATGGTTAAAGTAAAATAGTATAATTTCATAAGTAAAAGCATAATGGGATATCAAAATAATAATGGAAAACATTTTTGGTTAATCATTACTAAGGAGATGGAGGAAAAACTATCATTAATTGATATGTTATTTTTTTAAAAAACATTGTTCTTTTATAAGAATAAAATTCCTTTAGAAAAATTCGTTGAGTCAATAGTATAATTTTCCCTAGAGAGAAAATAGGAAATATAATATAAAATTCTAAATTGAATCATTTTTAATGTTTGTTGAATTATTCTCAGGTAATAAAATTTTAACTCAAAGAAGAAAAATTAGTGTTAACCAAACCCCACACAGATATCACAATTCTTGGAGAAAGTTAAACTTAGAATGTGGTGAATGTTTTTGATAGGTAAATATATATAAGAAAAATGAAAACATCACAAAATAAAATAAAATGGAATAATGTCTCAGACTTATGAGAATTAAGAGAAAAAATAATAGTCGTAACTCAATAATTGAGAATTGTGTTTCCAAAAAAACTTATGATAATGGTAACATAATAGTATGAGTGTAACCATAAAATTAACATTTAATTATCATGATATGGGAGATAATAATTAAAAATAATATATATATATATATATATTGATAAACTGTATTAATAAAAATATAGTTAACAATATCAAACATGCCTCACAGAATTGATAACTAGATAGTTGAACTAAATAATTTTTATCCTTTATAGATGGAAACACATGATCTTGAAGTATAACTAGAATAAAAAAATTAATATTTAATTTAAAACCAATTATTATATACATTACCAATTATATATTTCATTTATAATAAATTATTATGAATATTTTGTTTGTTAATACATATTTTTACTATCAGCAGTAATAGTAATTGTTTTTCGCATGTTTTAAAATGTCGATATTAGTACCAAATTTTTTCTAAAATTTTCATCAATTTTAGATAATTAAAGATACTTGAGTATAATTTTTAAATATATAATCAAATTCTGTAAGTGTTTCTCATGTTTTGTGTGATAATTGAATCAATGTTAGTTTATTTCAGCAATTTTAGTGATCAAATATGATATTAGGATAATAAGTTCAATACATAATATAAAATTAACAAAATCATAAAAAAATCATATTTTTATCATTAAATTATATATATATATATATTTATTTATTTATCTTCCCATATTCATCCGTGACACAATATTATATAGTAATTCAAGTAGGTTATGAGACTAACACAAACACGAATATACCATTATTAATCAATGACTATGTTTATAAAAGTTGTTTATATTAGAATTATATCATTATAAAATAAAAATAATTATATTTTTTTTATATTTTTATGGTGGAGAAATATATTTTAGGTTGTTTGGATAAATAATTAAAATCATGAAGAAATTTGAAAAAATGTTATTTCATTTTGGATGTAGTCCTCAAAACCCATGATTAATATTTTCATTTACCAACAAATGAGAGGGGAGAAGGTGGAATATTATTTTTCTCTTGATGATACATATTAAACTATATATGTCATATTTATTCTTATATTCAATATTTATAACAAATAAAGAGATTCATTGGTGAAAATTTAATATGTCTCTTCATGGATGAGGTTGACCGTACAAACACACGTTCAATGTTCCATTGTTTTTATGAAAGGATGTGAATGAATAAATAATTTTTTCTATTAATATTGTAATAGTTTTTTATACTAGTGATAATTGTGATATTATTTTTATAACACTGTATTATATTATAATTAAATTTCATTATATAATAAATTCAATATCTTTTGGTATATCTAATATTGAGCTTGAATGAGCTCCAATGTAATAAAAACGTATCATTATTTATGTACTACTCTTATGACCTATATATTATTATGGTAGGTATTAATATAATAGATATTTTAGGATATATATATATATATAAATTTATTCCATTTTTAGATTATTAATCAATCATGCATTGATTAAAAATTTGTTTGAAATGAATATAAAATATTTTGATTGTAAAAGAGTTCATTTTTATATAACTATTTTTATGCGACCAATTTTTATTTTTGAAATAAATAATTTTTAAGTAGTGATGAATTATTTTAATGACATAATTATAATATCTATCTAATTAATTTAATTAAAATTCATTTAATTATGGGTTTTTGGTAAGGAATGAGAATAATAAAATATTATGATTCAATAATACATTTTCTTAAAAAACGGGTTTTATTGAATTTTGTTTAGCTCTTATATAATTAATATAACACCCCAATTTTTTTTTTGATATTTCTCTTTTTAAATAATTTTAATTTCTTTGATAAGTTATGTTGCATGCAAAAATATAGTTTAAACAAACAACGAAGTATTATTATAACATATCCATTTTGCATGAATGAATAATATAAATCTAATAATGAAATTTATATATCATGTATTCAATATCTAGTTTAAAATTCATCTTATGAGTTTTTTAGAAATTATAAAAAAATAAATCCACTTTTATGCATAAAAAAATTATATTATTCAAAAGGATTTTTTGTCTCTTTTTGATAGTGGAACCATTTTAAAACTAGTTTTTTTACAAATTTATAAATTAAATTTACAGAAGTAAATTTATTATTTAAAAGAGGTAAAAAAATTTACACTTTTATATTTTTTTTTCTATTTTTCTGATAAGTTTCATATTTTTATGAAAAGTGAAAATATTGGACAGTAATTGAAATCATCTTTTTTATCTAAATAATTTATAGTGTAATTTTTTTTTCTAGATTTTGAAGTGTAATGCTATTAAATTTTTAACATGTTATACAATTTAGTCTATTGTAATCAAATTACCAATTAACAGGGATATAAAAACATTACAATATTTTGAATATTTTTTTACTTTAATAACCCGTTTTCTCGTCTATCTATTGGGGTACACTCTAAATTAATTATATCCTATTATGTGTTTTTGATTTTGAAAAATGGAATCCACATTTAAAAATATGATGTTCAAATATTGTAAATATTTCAATTTTATTTTTTAGAAAATATGAATTTTTAATTTAGTAATATTTTAATTATCATGGTAAAGTGTAAATCTGGAAATTAAGGGTAAAAATAACATTATAAATATTATAAAATGACCACAGCAGTTGAATTTTTTTTGGACGTGAATTTATTGTCCCTTATAATTAAGAGATTGGTATAGTGACCATTTATTCCCATTTTTATGAGAATACATCCTTTATAATATTTTATCAAAATGAAAGGAAAATATGTCATACTCATGTTTTTAAAAAGTATTACATTTTTAATATATGGTTATTCAGAATACATCTTTAACTATAGATAGTCATTGTAAATATAAAATGTTTATATACATCATGGTAATTTATTTTTAATTTTTAGGAAATAAATAAGTAAATTAATGGCTTGAAAAAAGATGTTGAAGTAATTATTTAATAAATGGATGTGTCTTATAAATGATATTGACAATGTTAAACAAAATATAATTTAAAAAAAATAAAGTCATTAAAGAATTTTATATATGTCTTTAACATTTTATTTATATTCCAAAAAATTTGGAATATATAATGTTGTTTTGAAATTTTTAAAAAGTCAAGTATTGAATAGTGTCAAAATTGACATTAATTATGTTTGAAAAAATATTATGTTAGTAAATGATATAAAAATAATAAAAAATAAAATTCGTCCAAAATATTGGGATGAGATTTAAAATCTCTACCATGACTCATTTATGGTTCTATTGTCATTTTATAGTACATATATTAACCCTTAAAGAGTAAAAATCCAAGTTTTCATGGTAAGAGATAAAGGGTTTAAATTAGGGTTAAAACCAAATGATAAGGGTATTAATGGGATCTAAAATTTCTTAAAAATAATGGATGATATGATTTCTACACATACTCATTTTATATTTTAAATAAATCCCTTTTGAGCCATTTTTAACTTATAATTAATTTTTATTAATTTAATATTTTAAGAGTTTCCTAATGTGCCCCTCACCTAAATTATATAAGGGAATGTCATACCTCAGTTATTCACAAAACATTGAGGCTTATAGCTCAACTGTAAACTCATATTTTATATTATGGACATCATTATATAGTTTTTTGAGGACCTTATCTTTCAAAAATACCTACCACAGGTCCCTAAAGAGAAGTTATATAGGATATCCTTTATAGAAGAGGTAATCACAGTTAGCAACTCTTCAAAAAATCATTCCTCTTCTACTTCTTCTTCACTAGTTGTTTATATGATAATGTAATAACTATATATATATATTATGAGATGTTATTATTATTATGGAAAAACCATATTTCATGTTTTACCCATTATATGAAAAGAAAAAGCATGATTTGTGCATACGTACGACTTACTGTCCCCACGTCATGGTGTAATTTGATTTTCATACCCACTTTACATGGATTGGTAAAATAATGAAAATAATTGATATATATGGTAATTATGACATGATATTGATTCTGGATAATTAATATACCATCCAATTACTTACCATTTCACCATTAAGAGAATTATATTGTCACTCATGTGTACGTACGACCTACCATCTCCACGATGCGATGCGATTCATTATCTATGATTCACCATTCAATAATGAATATAAAAGGTATATAATGAATTAATATTATATATACGAACTTAATATCATTCTAGAGATGATGGAATTATATCCTATATATAATAACCAAGAAACACTCAACAAAACATGCATATGAAAATAAAGAAGTTAACACAAAAAACAAGGGTAATAATGAAATATTATTAAAACAAGAGGTGACAAAATGATATAATAGAATCATATAAGATATAATAAAAATGGAAATGGTTTTTTATAAATTAATAACAAACATTAAACCATTATAAATGATGTTAAATCATGTTAAACCAAAAGGATGTGTAAGGTAAGGTTTTTCTAATCTCACTTTTTAATTATGTGAGATATATGCCTTATTAGCCACTTATTTATTGTGTGTGGGGAATGTATAATATCATTGGATATGTCTTATAAAGAATTTACTTATATTTTTGGTATTAAATGTTTTATCTGATAAATACTATTTATATGAGGCATATGACCCTACTAATTAAAAGGATGTAAGAGATTCCATCTTAAATTACATTGAGACCTATTTTTTATTATGAATGAATTCACTTCCATGTGGTGTATATACTATCCATTTGACATATAATATCATGATTTATTCTTTATTCATGGTATTTTAATTTTTCAGAAATGATTTTCCTTCACAAGTATTATAATTCAAATGTATCAAAGTGTAATGGGTAACTTTAATTACTCAATATTTAATGAATGATTCGAAGAAGAAGAAATTGGGGGGGGGGATTTTGACAAAACCCCTCGATACCTCAATAGTCTCCTAAGATGAAAATATTGGATAAAATTGGATTTTACCACAATTATTAAACTGTCTTATAATAGTTCTTGAAGGTAGTGTTTCATCTACATGATACATGATGTCCAATAAATTAGCATTTCTTTCATTCACCTTTCTATTAATATTATCCAAGATATTTTCACGATGAAAAAAATATATGAATGAATTTAATTACCTTTTTATTGATTAAATTTCATGTGTTTTCAGTTATTTAACTTTTTATAATTATTATTCTCATAAATTAATTATTTCTTCCAATATAATTAACCCTTGTTGAGTATTTGATCACAATAGTTTATTTATAATCTTTTCACATAGTTATGAATATAAAATGTTTACATGAGATAATGGATGTCAATTACTTTACATTTTTATGTTTTTTAATCACAAATGTAATAAGGGTACCATATATGTGTCTAGTTATTCAATACTACTAAAATATTTAGTCAGTTGGGACTTTAATCCTGTAACTATGCTAATGTAATAGTTAAAGACACATGCTCTAGGATACTGGAGTCGAGGTCGTTATAGTTGGTATCAGAGAAGTTTTAGAATAAACCTTGGGAACAAGATATAGGAAAATATATATTAGTGAATATAACCATATGAATAACATTGAGGATAAGATTATGTATATGATATCATTCTATATATTTTTTAATACCATGGATAACATAAGGTAAACCTATAGACAGATATATTGAGAAGGGAATGTGATGATTTAGATGTACTATAAATTATTGTTTATGAATTTATCATTATAATTAGTGTTTCTCACATAGTTCTTTGGGATTTAGTCAATGGTTTTAATAATCAAGGTTATACATGAAACAGTTAAACTACTGATTGTGAAAGGGTAGAATAGACAAATGAAGTGAAATATTTTTAATATAATAATATGATGATGCATAATTAATTATTTTAGAATGATGTAGATTGATTAAATTTTATATGTATTTGTATTTAATAATTATTTTATCAATGTTTCTCATGTTAAAATTGTCATGATATATATAAGGGTTATAGCCCAGTACTTATTCTTTATGGGTTTAGAAGAATGAATGTTTTTATTATGGTTTTTAGAGTGATCAAATAGTTATTATGTGACAATAAGAGATACATTATGTTGTTTGGGGAATATAACGATAATATGATTTGGAAACTACTGATCTTTATTATATATTTTTAGACTTTATATTTGTATAGAATGTTTTTTGTTTAGTCTCATGGTTAACTACTTATGGACTGTATTTAGATGAACATTGAATATTTTTGTGTGAGGTAAATTTATGGTTTATCATATTGGAAAAACTATAATAATTTTTTATTATGATAAGTATTAAGAGGAGTGATGATTAACATGAGTACCTTATGATTCATTAAAAGTGCTTTAGTTATGAAAAATTAATAATAAACTTTCATTTCTAGTGGTAAGGGTTGAAATGAAGATAACTCAAATCCCACAAAAATAGTAAGATTATTCTTATGAAATGGAAATATATCAATGAGATATTTTTTCTCAAGTGATTGTTTCTATATAATTGTAATCCCTCAACCATATAACATTAATTTGTAATAAAAAATTATATTTGTTTAATTTTATTCGGGAGAAATCAATGACCACTTTAACCTATCACATATTTACAGTTCTGTGATGGTAAACATTCTAATGACTATTTTATCTGTCATTATCCATCAGAGCATAATAGTTTGCTTTATATTTTATGTCATATTTTTCAGTTTTCACTAATTTTATCCTGTTATAAAACTTAATTTCACAGGGACATTCACATTGCCATTCCCTCTAATTAGAGGCTGTTTTATTAACACTATTTCTGATGTGGGTTTCACACAATGGAATTTTCAAGTATCAAATATTGATTTTTGAAGTGAATTTTTGAAATTCGAGGACTAAATTTATTAAAGTAGAGGATAATATAACAACCTATGATTTTATGATATATTAATATTTAAATAAATTTAATTTCTTCGATAGTTTTTGTTTCATTGAATACCCTACTGAATGAATAATGAAATATTATAATAACCTAGCCATTAAATTGGTGGAAATGAATATAATTAACCACATTATGAAATTTACATATTAAATATTTAATCTAATATTTAACATTTATCTTACATGTTTTATAGAAATTATATTAAGAATCCACTTATACTCAAAAAGCTATATTATTCTAAAGGCTGTTTTGCCACCTTTTGATGGAGCCCTTGCTTTAAATATAGTTTTTTACACATTTATAAATTATATATGTAGAATAAAATCTTTTTCTTCTAAATAGAAATATAAAAATTTACTTTTGATGATTTTTTGGAATTTTCCACATAAATTTCACGTTTTGATGAATAATAAAAAATAATAATTGGTAACTAAAAATATTTTTTTAATATAAATAATATACAGGGAGAAATTATCTTATTTATTGGTTTTAAAGATTAATTAAATATTCTTTTTATTGTTTAATACAATTTAGGCCATTGGAATCAATTTAAAATTTAATATGGATAAAAAACATTTCAATCTTTTGAATGTTTTCACATTAATAACATGTTTTCTTTCTCCATGTACATGATCAATTTTAAACTAATTATAAACCATAATGTTTTTTCAAATTTTTTAAAAGGATTACATAATTTTAATCAATGTTTCCAATTTTAGTAGATATGTCGCTTTTATTTTTGGAAAATATGAATAATAATATTTATATTATTGTAATTACCATAGTTATGGGTAAATCAGTTAATTAATTGTAAAAATAATATTATAAATATTAGAAAATGAACCAAAAAATTACCAGATCGTATTTGATGAGTATTTAACGTCCTTAATAATTTAAGGATATGTTATGTTACAATTTATGGTCATTTGGATTAGAATTTAACCTTTGTGATATTTTATTCAAAGGAAAGTCAAATATGTCATTCTCTTGTTTTTAATAAGTATTAAATTTTTAATATGTGGTTATTTGGAAGATATATTCAAATATAAAAATTAATTAAAAAATATATTTTGTTTCATAATCTTGGTTAATTAGTTTTTATTTTAATTTAATAAATAATTAAATTAAAGGAATGTATAATAATGATGTAATAATTGTCTAACTAATAGAAATATTAGATAAATGGTATTAAAAATATTGAAATAAATTTCATTTGAGATAATTACTTTAATCAAATAAATTTATTGATGAATTTTTTATTTTAGTTTTACTTTTAAATGGTTTTCTTAACATATAAATTTTAATTAATTTTTAAAAAATCAAGTGTTTAATTGTGTCTTAATTGACATTAATGATATTTTAATGTAAATAATATTTTATTAAATGATAGAAAATTTAAAAAAATATAAAATTCAGTCAATGATTTGGGATTAGGTTTAAAATTTTACGCATTGCTCATTAATGGTATATTTAAAAATTAATTGTAACTATATTGAACTTTAATGAGTAAAAAGACATGGTGTCATGGTAAGAGTTAAAGGGTTTAAATAAGGGTTAAAATTAAAAGATAATGGTAAAAAGGTGACCTAACCATCTGAAAAAATATTATATGAGAATAATTAAAACCATCCATATATTGTATTGGAAATAAATCACTTTTAATCAATTTTTTATCAAATATTAATTTATATCACATTAATATTTTAAGAGTTTCCTAATGCACACCTCACCTCAATTATAAAAGGGCACCACCTCCCTCACTTATTCACACCACCTTAAACCCTCTATATTGACCATAAACTAATTTTTTTGATTAAGAACATCCTTATACATGTAATTTATGACCTTGTATTTCAAAACCACCTACCATAGGTCCCTTAAGAGAAGTTATAATGGATCTCCTTCATAGAAGTGGTAATCATGTTTACCAACTCTTCAAAAAATATTTCTTCTTTTACTTACTATTTATGAGTTATTTCCATGATAATGTTTTAAATATAGTATCATATATATCTTGATATTTTATTATGATTATAGGAAAACTTTATTCCAGGTTTAATCAATCATATAGAAATAAAAAACACCACACATGCATATGTATGTCTTACCGTCTCCACGCCGTGGTGTAATTTGTTTTTCATCCCAACTTTTTTAGATGGGTATAATGATGGATATAGTTGATATATATGGTAAACAAATCATTATATTGATTCTGTGTAATTAATATATCATACAATTCCATACCATTTCACCATTAAGAGAATTATATTGTTGTTGGTGCATACGTACGACCTATCTTGTCCACCACACAATGTGATCCATTTCCCAAGATTCACCATTAATGAAGGATTATAGAAATGTATATAATTAATAAATATGATATCAATGACCTTAATATAATTATGCTGATTATGTAACTATATTATATATATAATAACTATAACTTACACAATAAAACATGCATATGAAAATGAAGTAGTTAACACCTGAAACAAGGGTAATAATGAAATATTATTTACAAACAGGTGATAAAATAATACAAGATGATCATATAAGACGTCATAAAAATAAAAATAGTTCTGGTATTAATTAATATCACACATTAAACCATTATTCAGGAAGTTAAATCATGTACAATTAATAAGAAGAATGAGGTAAGAGTTTTCTCATCCTACTTTTTAATTTTGTAAGATATATGCATTTTCACCACTTATTTATTCTTGGTGGTGTTTGTATACTCCCCTCTAATATATCATATCATGAATCTCATTATCATCATGGAATTAAATTTTTCAAATCATAAATTCTATTTTTATAAGGTATATAATTCTACTAATTAAAAGGTCGTATGTGGTTTCTTCCTTAATCACATTAATAACTATTTGTCATTACGAACAATTTCACTTCCATGTATTGTATATACTATCCCATTAAAATGTAATATCATGATTTATTCAATAATAATGGCATTTTTTGTTTTTTAAATGGTATTACTTCATTAGGCTTATCATTCAAATGTATCAATGTGGTATGAGACACCCTTATTGCTTTATATATAATGAATATTTTGGACATGCAGACATTGGTGGGGCCTACTTATAGATAACCCCTTAATGCATATATAATATTATGTGACAAAATAGTTAGAAAAAATTGGTTTTTAGGAAAACTTATTAAACCATATTAAGAAATTTCTTGAGGATAGTTGTTTATTTTTTAGATATTTAACATCCAATAATTAATCATTACTTTCATTCAACATTTAGTTTTTATTATCCCTGGATTTTCACTATGAAAAAATATATGGATACATTTAATTATTAGTTTATTTATTAAGTGTATTGTGATTTAGTTTATTTACCACCACATATTTATTATTATTATTGATTCATTTTTATTTTCGATGTACTTAACCCTCACAAAGAATTTGTGTTTACCCTTTTATTTATTATCTTTTCACTAGGTCTTGAAGGTGAAATGTTTGTATGAGTTAATGGATGAAAATTAATTTCTATTTTTGTGATTGTATTTTATTTGAAATGTAATAAGGGTTCCACGTATGTATATCATTATTCATTAATAGTAAAATATTCAGTCTTTTGGGATTTAAATATTGTATTTATACCAGTGTAATAAAGAAAGGCACCATCACTAGGATACTAGAGTATGGTTTCTTACAAATAAATTGTTCCAATATTATGAATTTAATTTTAAAAAACTGAAGTAATTTTTTTAATAATAATTTTATAAGAGGCTTAGGATGAATATTTTGGATTTTCATGAAAAGAATAATTTCTGATAGAATAGTGAAAAAATATAGATTTTTGTAAAACAATATATTATATATATATATATTAATTTAAAAGTAATATTATATTTTGTATTGACATTTAATTTAACAAAAAGTATATTTTATTAAATGAAATATATATAATTTTACATGAGTAAAGATTGTATTTTATTTTTTATACATTTTTTTTTATGCTTGAAAACACAAATTTCTTAAAATATTTATTCATTATGTCTTATGAATTTATATAAAAATTTATTTTTTCAACATCACATAATTTAATCTTGAAAAATTTATTCCTTATCTAGAATAAATATTTTGTAATTGCGAAAACATTAACCGTTTATTTTTATCATTATATATAGTAATGATGGTATTGATTTGTCACTACAGTAATGGTGAAATATGTAAAATAGTTTTAAAACCAAGTGATAAGATCTCCAAATGAACCAAAAATTTTTGTTTTTTAATTCAATGAGATTAATTAAACCATATTCAACCTATCATCGAATAAATATAATTTTGATTCTATTTTACTTTGACTATGATAGTTATATTATTTTAGGAAAGGAATAAATACAAAATACCACTCTCTTGATTTCAATTTCTCATATATATTTTTAATTGTGTAAAATGTAGTTATAAATGAATATAAAAGGTTATTTGTTCCATATAAAAATTATTTTATTATAATATATCTTTGAACTATTAATAATGATATAATTACCACAAAACATTAGACAATGATGTTATAGTTCATATGCATGGAGTAAAATAATCAAATCCAATGATTTAAAAAAAATAAAATTAATATTTATTTGATGGGATGTGTTATTATAAGAAATTATAACATGATTATAATGTTAAAATGGTGTTTATTTTTTTATATTATAATTCAATTGTTTTTTATCTATTTAAATTCAAATTAAATTAATTTTCCCAAAAGGTGACTTTAAGGGCATTTTATAATAAAGAATATATTATTAAATTATTTAAAAAGTTAGAAAATATTGAAAAAGGGAAATTTTTATGAGAAATATTATAAAATGAAATCTATAGACCATTTTGGATTCATATTTCATGTCATCTTTAAGCATGTGACACTTAGAGGATATAAAATGTGTTGTCATTGTTAAAGGGAGAAAGGGTCAAATGATGTGTTATAATAAATAATAAAGCTTCTAATGACAAAACAACTCGTCTAAATTTGATTGGATGGTGATATTTTGACATTAGACTTATTTTATATGAATATATGACTATTTGGATGAATTTTACTATAAAAATACATGAATTATCTTTATATATTTTTATGTAAGTCCAATTATTTCATTTCCTCACCAGTAAAAGGGAACCCCATGTCCTCTCTTAAACACCCATTTTTATCAGTGTAACTCCATATCCTCTAAATAAAATAACATAAAAAAACTTTCTCTACATAACCAAGAAGTTATATTCTTCTAACAATACCATTCTGCAATGATTATGGTGTAATCCAATTGTGGTTTTCTAAAGAATAGGTATAAATCTTAACTTGTAAATTTTATTTTACTTCTTCATATATCTCCTTAAAATAATTTTAATCGATGATGATAAAATAAAATTAGTTTCCCCACTATAAATGAAATTTATAATCATTATGACACAACCTTATTTCTTCTCCTTCTCAATCGTATAGGGAATGAAAATATCATTCGTGTATGTGAGGGGACTGCCACCTCCAAAAAATGGTGTGTCAATTTTTCTATATCCTCTTAACTTATATATTTATAAAAAATTGATTTAATGTACACATATTTTATTAATGACATAATTTAATTTATATAATTATATTATATCATCTATTTTATTTCCCTTGAATTCATTGGAAAATCACAATGATGATCGTTTGAACATGTGGATTACCACCTCAATACAGATATATGATTTATTTTTCATTCACACCATTCATGGATGGTTAAAAATTGTATATAATGAATTGAAATGAAAATTATTTCATGATTAATATTTTTTAGATCATGCAAAATCCTTAGTCAACCAAACGATGTCAGTTTTTGCATACAAACCAAATAACCTCAGAACTTCTTAAGTAAAAAAACCAATTAAGCAATAAGTATGAAATGATAACAACTAAAAGAAAATAAATAATAAAATTAAAATTAAATAAACCTTTTTTATGTAAATAAATAATTTTTATAAAATAATTTTTTGGAAAGTTTGATAATTTATGTGACAATTCAAACACAAGGTATGGGCTATTATATCTAAAAATCGAGTTTCAAAATGTTTTGAAAATATATTTCAATTATTTTCAATAAATTTACATATTGACTAATGGATGAGTAAACAGGTAGATTATGAAAGAAAAATTTCAATTTTCCAATTATTTTATATTCTTACAAAATACATCAAAATGAATATTCTTGTGTATTTTATAAGGAATATTTTATATTTTTTCATATGTGTAATGGTAGTTTATTTTTAAGGTATATAATTTCAGTGAATATTATTAACACTATAAATAATATTTTTTATTTTCCTTCATATACAAGATTCAATTCATTCTACCATGAAATATCCATATTCCATTTCTTATTTTACATTATAAACCGAGCATTTAAAGGTAAAGGATATATCAGTAAATCAAAATGTTTTAATTGTTGTTTTAAAAGTATTTTTTTGATTTTTATGATATAAATGAATGATTTTATGTTTTTTTTGTATTTTATGGTTTATATAAATTTTTATGATGATGGATGATCTTAATATCACACATGAAATTATTTTTTAATGAATATTTTCGTTATAGAATTATATTAGAATTAAACTAGTATGTTATTACATTTTTAATGGGTTCTTAATGGTTTTAATAAGATTATGTCCCAAAACACATATATAAAATTTTAATTATTGCAAATGACTTCATGTGGAAATAATTTTTTTACTAGTTTTTGCTAACGAAATTTTTTGATGGAATTACTATTACCTTTCATGGAAAAGGTCTGTTTTTTGTTTGGAAAATGTGTTTCATGGGATATTATTTTTTCTAGGAATAAATAATTAATATAATATTTTCTTTTTGTGTTATTTTATTTTGTTTTATGAGAAAAACAAGGAAGTAAGAGTAATTTCAATTGTGAGTAAAATATTATTTTAGGTCATTGTTTATTATGTTAATGGAAAAATCTCTTATATGATATCATTGAATTTAAATAGAGTAATGTTTTTATTTTATTCATTTTATATATCCCTAAATAAGAATTTTTTTCTCATACCATGTTTCATAATGTTTTTTATAGGTTTTAATTTATATTAGGAAAAATAATGATTTTGATTTTAAAATATTAATAATTTTTATAGAAATGAAAACATATTACTTTCTGAAATTATTTTATTGTCAAAAAATGGTATCTGAGTAGATGTAACCAATTTCTTAGACATGTGTTTTTTATATAAGAGATATGATGTAATTATCTGAAACTTTAAACTTAAAATTATTTTCGGGAATGAAAGAAAAATAAACCAGGTTTTAAAGTTAAATTATCTGTTGAATAAGGGTTGAGTCTTTATAGTCTGTGTAAGATCAATGATTTAGATAAATTTAGATATTAGGATGATACACATATGAATATATTAATATTTTTAGATGATATAATGTGTTAATATATATATGTTCTATGATAAGTTTATGGGAATAAATACCACTTTTGCGAATTTATATGATCAGAGTAATTTTGGTGACATATGTTGATTTTTAATATGTGTTTAATGTATTTTATACACCCAATTATTAACACATGAAAATGTTATTTGAGAAAAAAATGATATTAAATTATGTAAATAAATTGAAATATATTATAGACATTGGGGTTAATATGATCTTTGAGGAAAAAGTAATTATTCACAAATATGATGAAAAATATAATTAAATATTGGTAATATATGTGTTATCATATAGATTATAAAGAAATTGGAAAGGTACATGGTGACTAAATGATTAAAGATATTTTTTATGAATTTCAAAATATTGGGAAAATTATATAATTAAGGTAGATAAAGATATTTTACACTAAAATGAGTGTTTATTTTAGGAATAATGGTTATATTGGATTTTTGAAGAATATATGATTTTATTGTGGATTTATGGCCATTCATGATATTTATGGAAATTACTGGAATATTTTAGAGATTATATGAATAGGGAATATACATTTTTGTTATATATACTTTTGAGTGATTATTATTATTTATAGATAATTATTAGGTTGATCATAGAAATATATAATCAAATCATTATAATCATTGGGATTTAATTTTATCCCTAAATATTTTGATGATTTTTAAGGATAGTTAATTTTGAAATGATTCATTAGGATAATTGGGAGTTATTATTGAGATTTTGGATATTAATTAATATTTAATGTTACATCATGATATGCTATCCATTTTTGGTTTTGGATAATGGATACAAACAAGATGAATAACTTGTTATGATTTTGTGGATATTATGATCCATTAAAAGATATTTGTAGTTATTTTTTAAAGAAAATTTTGTTTGGAATATTAATTTCATGGAGTAAGTGATGAGATAAAAGTGAAAATCGATCAAAGAATAACCAAAGGGTTGATTGTTTTTACAATATTCAATAAAATTGTCTATGTTAATTTTATCTGCTTATCAATATTGATTGTAAAAGAATACTGGCGAGTTATTTCAACCAAGTTATGTTATTGGTGTTCCAAATTGTTTTACCGTAATGATTATAGTACCAGTTAGGGGTCGATCCTTTGGGAAAAGAAGTTACTTTTTTCTTAACATAGTTTTTATTTTTGTCTTAGTGAAGTGTACAAAGTTTAAAGTTGATTTTTAATGTTTGGATAAAAAGGTAATTGGATTTAATTTTTTTTCAAATTACTAAACTAATATAAGAAAATATGGGAAATTGTTTTTGATGAAAATATGGAGGAAAATACATTGGGGTTGTGGATTATTAAGAGTTTTTTTATTAAATAAAATTGATTACAAGGTTTTCTTCTTTATAAGTTTCAATTTGTAACAAGGTTTCATTGGTCCAGTAAACTTATGTTGAGAGCTGAGGAAACCAACTCCTTGGTCTGGTATTCAGTGTTACATAGTTCTTTATTTGGATTAGTCTATTTTTGAGATGATTTATACTTCTAATGATCATGAAAGTATTCATAGTTATTTATCTTTTGAGTCCCTAAAAATTCTACCCTCGGTCTGGCTCAAAATTTTCAGTGATAAAATAAAGTGATTAAAGAAAAATAAGAAGAGGTTAATAGAACAAACACATTTATAAAAACGAATCTAAATTAAAACTTTTTCATCTCCCGTAACAACAACACACTGGGTATTTAGTTTCACATAGAAGAAAAGATAAAATCAAAACCCTCGATACCTGATGTGATCATCGCATAAAATTCAAGGAGAGATTGGATCCTTGTTAGAATGGTAGAATGACGAAGTAGTTGAATGATGGTAGGACAGAAGTAGAGCTTCTTTCCTTTGGACCTTCACCCCCTCTTCCTCCTCTTGGAACTAGAGTCTAATGCCGATATTTATATAAAATAAAAGTACATGGTTTGTGGAAAAAGTACACGCAGTGTACCTTTTTCAATTCACTTTTGTCATCTCTTTCTCCATTGGTAGGTGGCCTAACATGCCGTATTTAACTTGGAACATGGTGCCACCAGGTAGGTGGGTATACACGGCATGTAGCACTGCCAAACATGGCATGTAATCTCTTTTATCAACCACCAACTACTTCTAGAAGGGAATACACTTCATATAGATAATGTACACAATGTGTCAATGTCATCCAACCACATGGGTGTGTATACTTCTTCTCAACCACTAACCACTTCTAGAATACTATACATGACATGTAGTTTTAGTACACGACATTTACAGGCATTTGGTAACTTGAACATGTACTTGACCTACCCAATCCATGTCATAGTATGAATGTATAGGGCGTGTATATATGTACACACCATGTAGTTGAAAAGTTTGCCTAGTTTTCCCCCAGTTTGTGTGTTTGGCAAGAAATCACCTGAAAATGAACAAGATCACCAAAATCAAGGTATTTTTCCACTAAATAGTAGGTATTTTTGGAAGACATGTTCTAATTTTCAATAAAGTATGTGGAAATGTATACACAAATTGAGTTAATCAAACTCTCCCATAATTAGTCAGTTGATTACCCTCAAGAAAATATCAACATCTACTTAAAAGTGTCTATATTTTAAAAAGGAAGGAATCCAGTTAATTATAAATGTAAATGATACAGTCACAGAAGAAAATTCTAAAATGGTAAAAACAATTTCAATTCATAAGATATTCTAATCATGCCTCATATACAATTCAATTAAATACTTTCATCCTCCTTTAAACACACATTTCAGAGTTTCAGAAATAATCATGTCACTTGATGATCTACCTCACCAATAATATACTCAACACTAAAGATATTTTAAATAAATGTTATGCTCAATTAATGATATATACACTCTATCCATAGGTTTGCACGAAATCTAGTTCTCTACATCATAAAATTAGTTTACAAAAATCATGAGGTCTTTTAAATAAGGATCAGGTGTCTCTGTGGCTAAGGGTTGGTAGATAAAGATGTGAAAAATAACTCTAAGTCTTGAAAAAGAAGGCTAAATTATTTAAATAACAGTGCATGATATTCAAAATTAATCTAAGTGTAAAAGAATCCTCAATAAACTCTATCAAATGACCTCATCACCACCATCTCTTTTAGTTAGGTAGGGTTCACAAACCAGTAAGTGAGTATAAGGTTCCTTTGTCTATTTTTTAATAAAAAGGGGACCATTTAGAAATTCCAAAAATAGGGGTTTGGAACCCTTTTCCCCCAAATGATCTTGAGGCTCTCCCCAATACTTAATTTCATGACGATTTAAAAAAATATTCCATGCACTTCCAATTACTTCTCTTAAACTCAAGTGAATAATCATGCAAAATTATAAAATAATTAGGGTAGGAAGGAAAATAAGCTTGTAATATGGATTCTTATAAAGGTAGTTCATGGTTTTTAGGGGCTTCACAAAGATCAGATATAGGGTAGGTCTCAAGATAAAGGGGTTGAAACAATCTAATGCCTCAATCATTTAAATGTAATTCAAAAATTCAACATGTTTTGAAAAGAGAACTTGCAAATTCTGATAGTTATATATATACTAAGAATCTCTCAAGAAATAGGGTATTAGAAAGAATATGATGAAGGGTTTATAATACCTCTCAGGAGTGGGGAAAACAAATAAAGAGACCATCAGGTCCTGAATTTCATATAAATTATTATCCTAAACAATGTAATAATCCATGTATTACAAGTTATAATTTAAACTATACTAACAATCATTTTAAAACACTTAAGAACCAAAATAAGCAAGCAAATTTTAAAAATTTCTATCTTTTATGTTTGTTGTTTAGAAATATGATTAACCAAAATTTCTTCACATTTTCAAATATATCTTCCAATAATGAAGTCTTATAAATGATGATAAAGGCAAAGACTAAGGTGTTTGAGAGATGTGCCCCCATACTTAATATCACACATGGTCCACCAAGTGCCATATAATGGTGGATAAGGGAATATAGGGACACAAAAGTGCACTAGAATGGGGGGAAGTAAGGAAAGAAGTAAATCAAGAAAGAAAAAAAACAACATAATATGTGAAAAAAAATACTCCCCTCGTGTCTAAGTGAAGAAAGACAGGAAGTGGTGGATAAGTACATCCCAAAGCGTGCTAGAGTACCTAGGATGGTAGTGTAGAGAGAAAATTTCAAGCATATACAACATACAAAAGCACAAGATATAACAAAAATATATATAATTGAAAACATGTGTCCAAAAACTAGTCAGGGGGTATCCTCTAAATAGGCATCATCCGATATAGAAACAGTCGGGAGAGAAGGATCATGAGCCTTAGAAACCGGAGGCTCAGAATCTTCACTTGCAAGAGAAGCCATAGGATTCTATGCCGCAAGAGCTGGACTCAGAAGAGAAGGATTGGCAGTGATCCCTGGACTGGCAGTTGTAGTGGTAGTAGCTAGGTCTATAGTGGAGATGAGAACTAAATCCGTGGCCAGTGCGGTAAACAGTGGTGGATCTATAGAAGATGGTCTAGGAATTGAGGTAGTGGAAATTGGTTGGGGTTGGGGAATACCGTGATGCTGATGAAGAAGCCCCAAAATCTTCTCAAGACAGTCCTAACATTGATCGAGATGAACCATGTTCTTCTCCACTCCGGCTAGGTGGAGATAAAAAGAGATATCGACCGAAGGTTTAAAGGTAGGGGCAGTAGATGGATGAGAAGAAGGAAGGTCAGAAAAAGGGGGTGGGGTGGGCAAGCCGGAAAGGGTGGGGAAGGAGGAGCAGGTGCATCAGTGGGGGAAGGAGGGTCAGAAGGTGGTCGGGGTGGTACCTGGGAAAAAACATAAGCGCCCCTGCTTCTGGACCAATCCCGTGCGAATAAGAATGAGAAAGTCCATTCGCTGGGGGGAACCTAACTGGTCGTGGGGAAGAGAAGGTTCAAAAACCCTAAGGTGGTGTGCAAGGCATGTGGAATAAAACCCACCGTTCAGGATTACCTGATTTCTGGTAAACATGGTGTAGAAAGAGGAGGCAACAAGGTAATGGAGGTACGATTAGTCCTACTGGATGAAACATGTGGGGAGCTCCATGTCATGACCGGTCAAAACCCCCATATCCTTGTGGCAGGGAAAAAGGATGGCACTAAAACACTGGTGGGTGAAGCAGAGGATATGTTCAGGAATGAGTGTACTCTTCTAGGAAGTGGGGGGCATCAGTGGTCAAGACCAATGATATCCCGCAACATGGAAATGAGCTCAGAGCACTCGGGGCAGGCCAGGGTGGAGACAAGGGGTGGGGTGATGGGATGCAGAAAGAAACCACACCCTCGACCAAACCCATTCATATTAAAGGAGAAGGGTCATACTCTTAGCCGAAACCGGACCACCGAGCCACATCGCCAGCTGTCTCTCGTTACTGAGGCCCGTAAAACTCAAATGAAGCAGCAAACTCCAAAAAATAAATCTCTGAAAATAAGAGTGATGATCTAGAAGATTGAGAGTAATGGGTTGTGCCTAAGGAGATCTTCCAACTCTCCCCAGATACCCAGCTCTTGAGGGACGCTACTATCAAGATAATGGATGATCAATGGGATCAGGCGGTGAGAGAAATGTAGGACTCTGTCATGCGCCATGTCTGTGACCGGGAACACAATGCACGGGTAAAGAACACCTCCAGGGGCTGACCCAGGTGGTACGGTATTAGGGGCTGGCTCTGGGGGTAGAACGACTACAGTAGGTGGAGGTCTGATGGATGGGGCTGTTGATGAGGGATCAACGACGACTGAGGAGGGCTCAGGTGGTGTGGAAGTTGGTGGGGAATAAAGGGCGGTGCTCATAGGCTCTGTGCTGGATAGTAGATGTGCAATAGTACAAGGACCAACATCGACCGAGGTGGTGAGTGGTGGAAGGATGGCCAGTGGAGGGGGCTGGTACTCCAGAAAGTCCAGAGATAGAGTCATCTCTAGCCGAAGTCATATTCGATGTAAAGTGGGCCTCTTGCCCTCAATGGCGGAGGCAAGCCGATTCCCATGAAAAGGTTCTCTATCTTCTATATCCTGAAAAAGAAAGAAAAATTAAACAAAAGAAAAAGAAAATAAAAATAAAAAGAAGGAAATGTGAGAAAATAAAAAAATAAAAAAGTACATGACATGTATATCCAGAGAACACGACATGTAGTGGAAGAGGGTTAACATCCCATGTTCTCTAGATAAATAAGCCGAGTGAACATGGAAAAGGGTAGGCTACACGGCATGTTCCGAAAAAACACGCAGTGTGTGTGAAAAATGCTCCTAGTCGTATGGTCCAAAGAAACGCAAGTATCTGAGTAGAGATAATAATACAATACACATTGTGTGATGGAACAACACAACGTGTGTAAGAATAGAGGTCATACAACCATGTGAAGTGCTGGACAAGGGCTGGATGAGAGAAATGGTGTAAACGGTGTGTATAGAACAAATATTCCATGTAAAAGAACATGGTGTGCATGGAGGTGTGAATAAGGTACCCGAGAACGATGTGGACTAGTACAAAGTGTGTTCTAAACATACAAACCTTGTATTTTAAAATTAAAAATTGTTCAGTGTGTGGATGTGTACAGAAGTACACAATTTGTGTTCTTCAAATCGTGCCTATGTATCGTAGAAGCTGAATAGTCAGTTGATCCACAAATCACTCTAAACACCTATAAAATCTTCAAATAATTTTTTTATAAGGGTGTACCTATACCAAGGATCACAATGGAGTAGAAATCAGATGCCAAAACACACGAAATCTACCAATATGGAATTGGGGAGGCTAAACGGCATGTAGGAGAAGAAACAGGGAGAGGGGGGATCCACATGACATGGGCTCAAGCTGGGTGGGGCATAGATTTTATAGCCACGGTACACAATGTGTATCAGTGTCCTACATGCTATGTACCAATGTTTTTTTACTTTATATATATATAGATATATAATTATTATAGTAAACTATATAATAATTAATATTAATTATTAAAAAAAGAAATATATATATATATATACATAATTTAAAAAAAACATACACGTAATGTATCAGGAAATACATGCAGCGTGTTCTAAAATTAGAAAAAAAGAAGTACAACCTTTGGTTCGGTGCTTGGGGCAAGATTTGAACTGATGATCGGCCATTCTGAATGGAAGCCCTCAACCACTAGAGAAAAGGTTGAACTACTACTTGTATTTATTATTTAAATATATTTAATGTATAAGGAATATAATACATGGGAAGAAGTTAATGCATAGCATGTGGATTTTAATTATACAAAAGGGATGAATCAGGGAGATTAGCCGAGTTCAAACTCGGGTCTTTTGGATCCAGGGCAGAGACTCTTCCAATCTACCAACTTCACCCGCATGTATTTCTTTATGTTGAAAACCTTTTTATTTTAGTAATGAAAACATGGCACACATAATGTATATCGAACGACATTTCGTGTGGTTTTACTAAAAGGACAAATGATGGAAATGAGGCAGTTGTCAGGATCCAAACCCGAGTCTTTTGGAGCCGTGTTACGACCCAAGCCAACCGATCCATACCCATCGTGGGTTTTCTTATAATATATATATATAATATGAAAAATACCATACACTTAGTTTAAGAAAACACGAAGAAAAAAAGGAGGAACCCCGTGACGAAGGGTGGTCGGGAGGGATTCGAATCGGTGATAGCTCAGATAAACTCTAGTGGCCTTACCATCAACACCGACATCATCCCTGTTTATTACTTAGTTAACCAATTTATTTATAATAGTATAAATATAAATGAAAAGGAATCAGTAAATGCCATGTGGATAAGTGGTACATGGCATGTATCCGCTGGGTTGCTTCCCAGGAAGCACCTTAGTTTTAGGCCGTTGGCTCGACCAGCTTACCTATCCTTAACAAAGATGAATGGTGGATAGCATTCCCACTATTTTCTCCATGTGATGGTAAATATTTAGCTGCTGTCTCTTTACCTTGAATGGTCGAAAATCCTCTCCGAAAATTTCCACCACTCCATGATGGAATAATCGTATGACTCGGAATGGTCCCGACCATCTTGACTTTAACTTCCTTGGAAAATATTAAAGGAGAGAGTTAAAAACGTGTACCTGATCACCAGGTTGGAATGTTTTTTGTGAAATCATCTACTCAGGGATTTCTCTAGTATTCTCCTTGTACAGCTTGTCATTCTCAAACGCCTCTAATAATATTTCATCAAGTTCCAACAGTTGGAACTTATGATTCCCTTCAGCTGCCTTTAGATCAAAATTCAGGGCCTTGACGACCTAGTAGAATTTGTGCTCCAACTCTACTGGTAGATGGAATAGTTTTCCACAGATGAGGTAGAATGGGGACATCCCTAGTGGTGTTTTGAATGTAGTCTGATATGACCACAAAGAATCATCTAGTTTCTTGGACCAGTCTATCCTCGAAGTGTTCACTATTTTGTCCAGAATCAGCTTGAGCTCACGGTTGGAGAGCTCCACTGGTCCATTCATCTGAGGATGATATGGAATCCCCAAACAATGCATCAATCCATTCTTTGACAATACTCCTTTAATAAATGTGTTGTCGAAGTGGGTCCCTCTATCACTGATTAGTACATGTGGAACGTCTAACCTATTGAAAATATGTTTCTTAAAAATCCCACAACTCCCTTGGTTGTGTTGTGTGATGTAGCAGCGGCTTCCACCCATTTGGAGATGTAGTCATCACAGACTAAGATGTATGTGTTCCCAAATGATGGGGGGGAATGGTCCAATAAATATATGACCCATCCATCGAAGATCTCGACCTACAAGTTGGGGTACTGGGGCATCTCAGCATGACATCCCACATTACCAATTCTATGGCATCGATCGAAACAGGAAACAAAGCCTCTAGAATCTCTATGCATGGTGAAAAAAAAACTACACTGTAAGATCTTTTCTATATTATGGTCAGGCCCATGATTCCCACCAACTGGAGAGGTGTGAAAAAAATCTAGGACCACATGAACTTCAGTTTTTGAGATGCAATGATAGATCACCCCATCTCTATAGGATTAGAATAGAAGAGGATCTTCCCAGAAGTACCTCTTGACATTATGGAGAAATCTCTTCCTTTGCTGGAAGGAGATGTTGGGGGTGAACAATACATATAACCAGAAAATTAGAAATATTAACATACCAAGGTCTAGGTGTTTCGTTGAATAAAAAGAGGTGGTCATGAGGGAAATCCTTCTTGATCTCTTGATCTTCTTATTTCTCCAAATGAGGCATCTCTAGGCGGGAGAGATGATCATCAACAATGTTCTCGCTCCCTTTCTTATCTCATATCCCTAGATAAAGTTATTGTAAGAGTAGTACCCATCATATCAGTCATGGATTCACATGTTTCTTGTTCAGTAGATACTTTAGTGCTGGATGGTCAGTGTAAACAATATCTTTAGATATCACTAAGTGAGAATGAAACCTGCCAAACGTGAACACCACTACCAGTATCTCCTTTTTTGTGGTGGTGTAGTTTATATGTGCCTCATTGAGCGTCCTACTGGCATAATATATAGGTCAAAAAATTCTTTCCAGGCCACTGGACCAAGACTAATTTTACTGAGTATTCACTGGCATTACACATCACTTCAAATTGTTCCTCCCAGTTGGGAGCAACCATTACTAGAGATTCCACCAGGAATTGCTTCAGGTTCTCAAAATCTATGGTTCATGGCTCATTGAACTCAAATACGGCATCCTTGGTCAGAAGGTTGTTGAGGGTCTTTCCTATCTTTGAGAAGTCATGGAAAAACCACCTATAAAAACATTCATGAACTAGGAAGCTTCAGATGTCTCTGAAAGAAGTCAGAATATGAAGTTATGAAATGAATTCTATCTTCGCTGGGTCCACCTCTAACACCTTCATAGATATTCTATGGCCAAGGAAGATTCCCCTTTTCACCAAGAAATGACACTTTTCCCAGTTCAAAACCTAGTTATTGATCCGACATCATTCCAGAACTAGCTTCAGGTGCCGCAA
The DNA here is from genome assembly GCA_963277665.1 of Viscum album. NCBI lineage: Eukaryota > Viridiplantae > Streptophyta > Magnoliopsida > Santalales > Viscaceae > Viscum > Viscum album. The sequence goes on along the minus strand of OY728119.1, from coordinate 809,858,898 downwards.
GCAAGTGGTGAATGATTTTTCGTAAATAGAAAAATCATCCACGAATACCTCCATGATTTGTTCCACCATGTCATGGAAGGTATCCATCATACAACACTAGAAGGTGGAAAGGTAATTGCATATTCTAAAGTACATCCTTCGGATAAAAAACATACCATAGGGGCATGTAAATGTGATCTTATCTTGATCCTCTCAAGAAATGGACATCTTATTGTAGGTGGAATAACTGTCGAGGAAGCAGTAAAAGTGGATCCCTACTAGTCTATCTAGTATATGATACATGAAGGGTAGGGAAAAATTATCTTTCCTCGTGGATTAATTCAACTTCCTGTAATCCAAACTGACTCTTCATCCCATGATAGTGTGTGTGGGGATGAGCTCATTCTTATCTTTTGAAATCATAGTGATACCCCCCCTTTTGGGTACCAATAGTAGGGGTCTCACCCATAGACTATTCAAGATGGGATAAATGATACATGCATCCCACAAATTTATTACCTCTTTCTTCACCACTTCTTTAATGGGGGGGGGGGGGGTCAGTCGATGCAGTGGTTGTCGATATTTCTTCACACCTTCTTTAAGAATCACCTTGTGGGTGAAAATGGTAGGGATGATGCCTTTCATATCTATAAATGTCCACCCAATTTCATGCTTGTGATGTTTCAAAACCTACAGAAGTGAATCCTGCAGCTCCTGTGACAGTGTTGCACTATGTATGACAGGAAATGTTTGATTGTTTCCCAAATACCCATACTTCAGAGAAGACATAAGAGGATACAGTTTGAGTTCCAGTGCCTTTAGAATCAAAGGTACAAGTTGTTTCACCATTTCCCACTCCGGAATATCATGTATAACTACACATTTTCAGTAGTGGCCACCCTAGACTTCTAGGAATTGAAATTCTGATAGTGCTTTGTCTGTTTGAATGTCTGGAATAACCAAGTCATTTTATGTAAAAGGAAATACCAGATCATCCCCTTCGCCGCTCAAGTTTTCATCCACAATGGTCACTCCAAATAAGCCCTCAATATCTGACAATGATGCAGACTGGACGTCTTTGAGGACATTTTAGGAGACTCTCTCATCTCTTACCCAGTAAATTATCTCCCCCTAGTGCATGTCAATCAGTACCTTCCTAGTGGCCATGAAAGGCCTTACTTAAATGAGAGGTGCCTCTGGGTCTTCCTCAATGTCGAGGATGATGAAATTTTCGGGGAGGATTGGCCTACCCGCCTGACCTGCACATCCTACAGTAGCCTCTTTGGATATCTGATGGAATGGTCCACAAGCCGAAGGGCTACTCGGGTAGGCTTTAGATCATTGAGCTCTAGATTCTTAAAAACTACAAGGGGCATGTGGTTGACACTAGACCCTCAGACACAGAGGGAATTCCAAAACTCACATAGTCCAATAGTGAATAGAATAGTGAGGCTACATGGATCCTGGAGTTTGGGAGGAATAAAATGATAGAAGACCACTGGACACTACTTAGTCAGTGCAATGGTGCCTAGATCCTCCATATTTTCTCTTGTTGGAGAGGATATCCTTCATGAATTTCACATAAGTGTGAACCTGTGTCAATTCCTCTGCAAATGGAATATTGATTTGAAACATCTTGAACATGTCCATGAATTTTCTGAACTATTGGTCTAGCTTTCTCTGCTTCATCCTCTCTAGGAAGGGTAAGGTAGGATTGAAGGGTTTGACAACGTCTTTTAATTTTCTTTGTGAAGCCTCCTTCAGTGGGATTTTAGATGGGGGTGGCTATCTGTAACTGTACCTTAATCATCATTAGGGGTTATAGGTGCACCTGGCTATGATGGTTAGTTCTGTTGTACCTCCCTTCCACTCTGTAGTGTAACGACATTGGCCTCCTCCCTCGGGTTCTTCTCTATGTTACCTAGTAATGTACTGGGTTGCCTCCCTGAGAGTTGGTTTGTCGGCTGGCCAATTTGGTTCTCTATGCCTCTAATGGAAGCCTCATAATTCTGTAATTTGGTCTCAGTAGTAGATATAAATTTGTCCATGAGATCCTCTAACCTTTAGGTATTCTCTTGCTGAGGTGGTTGTGCAACTGGTGGAGGTGGTGGATGTCGCAGCTACAGTGGGTGAGGGTTTTGATACCCTTTTGGATGATAATATACCTGTTGCGGTTGTTGTTTCCTCGAGCACTGGTTGTATTAATGAGTCTGACCGTAGCTAGTGAGTCACCGGGTAGAGGATTCTTCTATTGCTTACCATAGCCTATGTTCTATTGATCACACCATGCCGGTTTCTGTTAATTCTAGTACTAGTTTGGCCCTCAGTTTTGGTAAAAATAGCTTACCTCGCTTGTCAAAGGGCCACCTGATGAACCTGTGCATTCTCCCATGATGTGTCTATCAGAATATTCGATGTATGCTAGATGGTTTGTTGCATATATTTGGTATGTTCCCTTTAGATTGAGCGCGTCGATCTATTTGGACATAATGTCCAACTGGGGAACTAGCATAGTTATGGCATCAATATTATGTATGCCTTGTTTCTGTGTGCCCCGCTCAGAATGCCACTAGAAGCTATTGGCAGACATGTCTTCAAGTAGTTCAAAAAGATCTTCTAGAGACTTCCTCATAACTATACCCCCCATAGTAGCATCCACCATGAACATTGTATTCATCTTCATTCATCCATAAAAGGTTTGGACCTACATCCAATGTGGGAGTTCGTGGTGTGGGAATTTCCGTAACATCACCTTGAAGCACTCCCATGATTCGTACAATGACTCCGAGTCATGCTGCTTGAAGTTGTGTAGTTTGTTCCAAAAAGCCACCATATTTGAGGGTGGGAAGAGGAACGCTTAGGATAGCTCCTCCCAGGTGAGGATAAATCATTGTGGAAAACCATTAATCCAGTCTTTCTCCTTATACCTTAGAGAGAAGGGAAATAGGCGATGACAAATGACATCCGTGGACACTCTGTTGTAGCGGAACGTGTCGTAGACCTGTAGAAAATTAAAGAGATGGGCATTGGGGACCTCGCTGGGCAGGCCGCCAAACTGAATGATATTTTGGATTAGCTGTATAATGACAGGCTTTATCTCGAAGTGTTGGGCCTACACCGGTGGACAGACGATGCACATTTCATTTCCATGAATGGACAAAAGGTCATACTCCATGAGAGTAAGGAGTTGAGGTGGCTTCTATGGGAGTGAAGCCGACATGTATTTTTGTTTCTAAGGGGGGATGTGCAGCCCCTGAACTAGCTATAAAAATGGAATCCACTCTGGTTGGTACGGTTGGAGCTGCTACAGTACATAACATGAAGCAAGTAGAGCTTGTTGGTCCTGGTTGTCATCTGGACTAAACGGATTTCCAGATCCTTGGAGAACAACTGTATTTCCTTCATTTTTGCACCATGGGATTGTTTTGGTTTTGCTCAACAATGATTGATTGTCGTCGTCTCAAGAGTATCCGTTCAATTTTTGGGACAATTCGAAAAAATCTTGATTACTCAGCATTCTTTGAACGAGTGAGGTAGCCATTCATACACTTATGGACTTGAAAAATACAAAACACAACAAGAGTAAACAAGGAAGAAGAAAGATAAAAAAAAGAGATTAGAAAAGATCTTTTTTGTAATTTATGATTTTTATTTCGACTAAAAGTTGATACAAACTTAATTAAAACAGGGAAAAAATCAACCTTTATTACTCCCAACAACGATGCCAAAATTTGGTGAGTAGTTTCACTAAAGGTATGTTATCGGTGTCCCAAATTGTATTACCCTAATGAGTATAGTACAAGTAACGGGTCTATCCATAGAGAAAATGAAGTTATTTATGTTTTTCTTATCAATTTTGTATTTTTGTCTTGATGAAGTATACTGAATTTAGAGTCTATTTTTAATGTTTGGATAAAATGGTAATTGGATTTTAATTTCTTTAGTAAATTACATAACATATAATGGAAAATACAATAAATTGGTTTTAATGAAAATATTGATAAAAATGCATTGGGGTTATGGATTATTAAGATGTTGTTTATTAAATAAAATTGCATATGAGGTTGTGTTGTTTATAATAACCCAAGAGTATGGGTTTTAATTTGTAACAAGGTTTCCTTGGTCTGATAAAATTATGTCTAGAGCTAAAGAAACCAACTCCATAGTTCGGTAGTCAGTGTTTCACAATTCGTTTTTTTGGAATAGCCTATTTTTGAGTCGATGAATACTTCCGAGGATCATGAATGTATTCATCGTTATTCTTATTTTGAGTCCCTGCAAATTCTGCCATTGGTCTGGCTTAGAATTTTCAGTGATAAAATGATGTGATTAATTAAAAATAAGAAGAGTTTAATAGAACAAACAGATTCATAAGAACTAATCCAAATTACAACTCTTTTGTCTCCCACAACCCCAACACACTGGGTATTTAGTTAAACATAGAAGAAAAGATAACATTAGAACCCTCAATACCTGATGTGATCATCACAAAAAAATAGAGGTGAGATTGGCTATTTGGTATAATGGTAGAATAATGAAGTTGATGAATGATGGTAGCATGGAAATACAAATTCTTTCATTTGGACCTTCACCCCCCTCTTCCTCCTCCTTGAAATAGAGGCCAAGGCCACTATTTATTGAAAATAAAAGTACACGACGTGTGGCCAAATTACACACCATTACTTTTTTCAACGTTCTTTGGTCATCTTTTTATTCATTGGTATGTGTCCTAACACGCCGTCTTTTACTTGGAACACGACGCCGCCTAGTAGGTGGGTATACAAGGCATGCAAGGCCACCATACACAGTGTGTAATATCTTTCATTAGCCACCAACTACTTCTATAAGGGAAGACACGACGTATAGATGAAGTACACGATGTGTCAATGTCAGCCGACCACATGGGTGTATAGGATTCTTCTCAACCACCTACCGCTTCTAGAATACAATACACCGTGTGTAGTATTAGTACACAATTTGTACATGCTTCTGGTAACTTGGGAATGTACTTTTCATAGCCAATCTGTGTCTGAGTCTGACTGTATAAGTCATGTATATATATACAAGCCGTATAGTTGAAAATTTTTCTTAGTTTTCCCCTGGTTTGTGTGTTTGGCCAGAAATCACCAAAAAAAGAACAAGATCACCAAAATCAAAGTGTTTTTCAACTAAGTAGTAGGTATTTATTGAAGAAATGTTCTTATTTTCAATAAAGTGCATGGAAATGTATGCACACATTGGGTGCATAAAATACTCCATCTCATATAAAATGATATTGAAATAAAAATTCCATTTTTTTATAAATATATTTGAGGAATTGATGGTCATAATTATCCCATATTGATTTATGGTTTTCATTGATTTTTCCATGATCATGTTCTCTATCACTGAATATTATTCCTTATATGTTATCCTTTTATTAATGTGTATATTTTAACTTCCTTCCAATATAATACTATTATAGGAACCCTATTATGTGTTTTTCTAGGTGATCTTCATTTTTATCTTCTGTTATTTTCAAAATTATGTTTTCTTATGACTTTTTAGGTTATCAATAATGATATTTGTTTATAAAATATGGGGCTTTAATTAATAATCATATATTTTATATTTCAATTTATATAATTAAATTATTTTAATGTTTTAATCCCTTAGTATGGAGAACATGAAAAATTTTCAAGGAATATTTTTAAGGGGACTAGATTGTAACACCCAAATATTTTAGAATTTATTTTCTTTACCTAATATATCTGATAGTTTTTGTTATAAATAGAATGGAGCATAAGTGAACGATGATGCATAATATGAATTTTAATAACTAAATATGACCATTATGACCATGTCGTTATTATGGTATGTATGAATAGTAATAAATATATTTTTAAATATATGTTAAATGTTTTTTATTCAATAAAATTAATAATCAATTATACATTGATTAGAAATAGGTTAGAAAGTATTTTTTAAAACATTTAAGGTAAAATAGTTGTTTAAAAAGATATTTTTTATACATAGTATATTTCAAAATTGATAGATTAAATTTATCATTATTGATAATTTATTTAAATAAAATATGAATAATATATTTAAAATTTATTGAATTAAAATTTATTTAATTATTTTTATTTGGTGATAAATTAGAATAAAGTCATTTTATTATTTAGAAATATTTTTACATTAAAAATGGGTTTTATTTCCTTTTATACATGTATATTATAATTATTTTTTGAAAATTTTAATTAATTTATTTTCCAAACTAAAAATAATACATCAAATAAAAAATAATTATAGTCTTTGATTAATGTTTTTGGATTTTTTTGAAAAGATTTATTTTTTAGTGAACACTAAAAATTATGATTTTTGGAAAACACTATGTTTTAATTAAATAAATTAATTCAAAACTATCATTATGTTTTGAATTTAGTTATCAAGGAACATAATATCAATTTTGTTAATAATATTCAGAATAATTCCACATAAATCAACATTATAAATGATTTTGTTAAAGTTCATTTTTATGCATAAAAACACACTTTTCTAAAAACAATTTTTCATTATGTTTTATGAATTAATATTATAATTTATTTCTTATAATTAGAGAAATATAATATTAAAAATATATTCCATATATAGAATTTTGATTTAAAAATTGTGTAAATATGTTCATTTTTTTGGTAATTTGGAATACTAATAATGGAAAATATTTGTAACGACAATTAGTGTAAAATGACTAGAAAAAAGTTCAAACTCTGGGATAGGGTATCAAAAATCAACCCAACGCCTTAAAATAATTCATTTTATGATATTATTTCTACCTTATATATCATAATAATTAATATATGTGTAATTATGGTTTCATTATCCTTGGATAGTGACATTTATATTACACTAATTAAATAATAAATACAAAATGTATCTCTCTAGTTTTTAATTTCACATATATGATTTTGTAGGGATAAAATGAAGTTTTTAATGAATCTAAAAAAATAATTTAAGATAAATAATTTTTTTTATCATATTTGTTTAATTTTTAGTGATGATATATTATCTTAATGGTCATGAAATGCTGACACATTGCTTGTGAAAACAATATAAAATTGAAGAAAAATTATTTTTAAAATATAAAAATTAATATATTTTCGATGTTTTTTGATATTAAATGGATTCCATAAGTTATTATAATGTATTAATAGTGGTGAATTTGTTTTTACTTTAATTCATGGATGTCTTTATGTCATTGAATTCAAATTAAACTAATTATCCAAAATTGTCTTTGATGATATTTTATAATAAACTATTTTTTTAAATTTTTTATAAATCATAAATAAATATTTCAAGATGATAATTGGAAGGATATGTTGTTATAAATTTTATCTAGGTATATTTTTTTAACAACTTATATCATTAGATGTAAATTTATGACCTTTATATGCAATATAATGTGTTACTAATGTTATTGATAGATATGGTTAATGAAGTATTTAACCCAACTGATATAGATTTAAATTACAGAAAAAACCAATATAAATTTTATTAGATGAATATATTTATGAAATTTGTTTTTCATTCAAATCCAAGGATAATTGGAATAATTTAACATTGGAAATATGTTAGTAGTACTTAAATATTTTAGTCATTTTAAGTGTTTCATTTCATTACATATAAAAGTGCACAACATATATATTCCTCCCCAAAAATTTAGAGAACTGAATTTCTACCAAAACATTAAATAATCCCTTAGCAAACATACTCCACATAACCTAGATTCTCTGGTCTCCTCAAAAGTCAAAATATAAAGGCTTACGATGTTATCCAAAAGTGGTTTTCCATAAAATATATAGAAATTGTAATTATGAATTTATAATTTTGTTCATCTTCTACCTACATAAAATAGTCATAAAATTGTATTATATGATATCTGAAGTATCACAACCGTTCAAAAAATTTATTACGATTATTTTAAGACCATTTTTCATCTCTCTTTCCATCATATGGGAAACAAAAACAATTTCATCCATACGTTTGAACTACCACCACCACAAAGTGATGTGATTCATTTTTCATCACATCCACTCATGGATATTGATAATGAATGATTTAATTTAGTTATATATTAATTAAATAATCACTATTTTTTAAATATCATTTATCATATATTTTCTTATCATTCATTTTTTTTCAAAATGATAACTTTTTTTGTGCGTATGTGTCAATAAAGCGATGTGATTTTCATGTACCCATTTAATCGAAGTTTGTAATAATGTATATATATTTTAAAAAAATTAAAATTGTATCATAATTAATATTATATATACCACATAACAGTATCCCCTTGGATCATAATCAACATATCAATGTCATTTTTGACCACCAATCCTGACATCCTCAAATGTACAAGGGGAATTTAATAAATTATGTGGTCAAGTATGACATGATTACAAGTGAAATGAATAATAAAAATATAATTATCTTAAAATGATTCTAAATAAATTTAGTAATTAACATAATGTTATCATTCCTAATGATAAGGAATGTATCTGAATATCCGAACATGAGGTTAGGAATACTCAATCCAAAAATAAGTTTTAAAATGTTTTATAGATTTTATTCTATTAATTTTCCTTAATGTCTATATTTTTTAATTGATGATCAGATAATTCAGAAATTATTTATAGAGGTAAATTTGACAATGTTTTTTTACATTCCTATAATGGCCTTTGAATAAAATCTACAAGCATATTTCATGTGGAATATTTGAATTTACAAAGTAAAAAAGTTGTGTTTATTTAAATATATGAATTTAATGGATTTTCCCACCAACACAATCATAAAATAAAATTAGTATTACTTTAAAATGTTTCCTTTCTCTTGAACGAAAAACACTTTATCCATTTTTTCTTTATATTCTAGTTTTTAGAATTTTATCTTATTAGAAAGGGATATATAAATATCAAAAAATGTTTTAATAATCAGTGAAAATGTATATTTTAATTATTTTTCTGATGTAAATGAAATATTTTATGTGTTTTATATTTATTATTGTCCTTGAAATATATTTTTTTAATGATGGTTCTTACTAATATATATCTCTAATATAATATGTAATGATTATGTTCACTAAATAATTATGTTTGAATTGACCGAGAAAGTTATTATATTTATGAAGGTTCCTTAATGTGATATCGCAAGGAACCTACATGACATTTATATGATGGAGAAAGAACTTTCATGAAATTTTTTTCATTGTTTAAGATAATGATATATTGTGTGATAAAATTCTTATGAAATTTATGGTTAAAAGGTACGTTTTTAAGAATATGTGGTTTATGAGTTCGTAGGCATTCTATAAAAACCTCGTGATTATAATTTTTTTTTCATAACATGTTTTTTGAATGCATTTGGGATGTATAACTAATTCTATTTTAATATAAATGATTATTTAAAGTTATTTTCTATTATGTTTTATAAAAATTCTCTTATATGATATCACTGTTTTGAAAAAAACAAATAGATTTCATTAATTTATTATATATGTCCTTTATTAGGGTTTTTTTTATACTCACCCACATGTTCAATTTGTTTCTTAAAAATACTTATGGATGAGTAGAATCAATGATTAAATAATGTTTTAAATCATGATGATTTTTGAGGAAAATAAAGTGTGATTTATTTTCTTAGTAATGTAATATTAAAATATGGACAATTAGTTTAAGTAACCACTTTATAATTATTGGATGTTATATAAGAACAGTAAAATTATTCTTGAAACCAATAAACCCGAGAAGGTCGTGAGGAATGGATGAAAATGGTTATCTTTTAAAAAAATTAAATTTTGAGGTAATTAAGGACTAGATATTTAAAATATTACTATGGCTTGGATAGGTTAGTAAGGGAATAATTAAAAAGAATAGGTTAAAGATTATGTAATTATTGTGATGGTACCTTGATCTTACACTATAATGTATGATTTAAAATTAATAGAATATAATTAATTATGGGGACCATGGGATTTATGAAGTACAAGGTACCTTTATGAGAGAGAAACTATTTGTGGGTATAGGTAAATTTTTATGGACATGAGAAACGTTTTTAGTATGGAAGTTACCCCCTTTTATAATTTAAGAAAAGGGAACTTTTATCCATACAAATATATTTTTATTAAAGAAACTTTTGTGGAGAAAGTGTAGAAAACCATATAGTAAAACCCATCCATTTGACACTATAACACATAAAAAAATTATTAAAGACCATCTTGAATCCATTTGACTTAACTTCATTAAACAATTTCCAAGAAAGAGTTGTTACATTTTTTATGGGATCGTCCCTGATAATGTCCTCAAAATGAGAATCCATCTTACTCCACGCTCGCAAGAACTCCTCCGCAACTATTTCCTTATTGTTGAAACCTATGACTAGAATTATGTGTTGTTTTTAAATATACTCACTTTGCTTCTTATTCATGTCTTCTTGAATAAATCTTGCTTTCATCCTTTCTGTAACCTCTGTAAAAGCACATATGGGTATCTCTGTCTCTGCCATTTCTTCCCCGGACTATAACAACAACTCCCAAGGATATTCCCTGATCACAACTTCCCCTTCTGGCTCCCCATGCATCCCTCTTTCTCCTACCATAGCAGTTGAAACCAGTTCCCTCTCTTGCACCTCTTCCCCTTGCACCAACGATAAAAGGTCCTGCCTCACACCATAAACTAAGGGTGATCGCCGGTGTCACCTCCTCTATGTGCAGTTGCATCTCATCTTGTTGATCTCATTCATTCGAGGTGGCATTCTTTTTCTTTTCATATTCTGAGACCAAAGCTTTCTGGATTTCCACTCCCTCTACTGGCTGAAATTCGAGTCCCTTGTGTGTCCCCCTTTTGATGAATTCATAATATTTATCAATAATGGAATGTGACTATTCATGGTTCAATGGTTCAAAAATTGATAATTATTTATCACATTTGAAGGTTTTACCACTTTTTTTTACATTTTACATTTTCAGTTTTTACCTTGGTAACTAGTTTTTACCCTAGTAGTCCATATTATATTAAAAATATAATCCATCCATTATAGAAATATTTTTAATTTTTAAATATAAATTTATTCTTAATATAGTAAAATTTATTTTCTAATTAATATAAAAGTAACTTTTTAATGGAAAACATTATTAAATATGTGAAACTATTTTGTAGAAAAAATTTTTACTATTATTTTTTCTCAGTATAATTTTTTAAATATTACCAATCGAATGAGTATTAATATATCTATAGAGATTGAAACATTAACTTTTAGTCATTATTGAGATGTGATTAGTTTATTGATTATATACAAATTAATATTTGGTAATAAAAAAATCATAGAAAATAATTGTTTTATCATTATCAATATAATTATATATAACCATTGTAATAATAATTTTATTAAAATAATTTATATTGATCATATTAAATGTTATGAAAATTTTTATTTAAAATATGAAATCTATTTTTTTATATTTGATTTCTACAATTGAATAAAACTAATTTTTAATATAAGAAAATAAAAAAATTAGAGTTATATATTAATTATGTTTACAAAAATTTAAAAATATGTTTTAAAAATTAAATATATTACTTTCATAATGATTTATTTTTATTTTTTATTATGAGAAATTATATTTATAACAATTCACCAAATATTAAATTATTTTAGAAATATGTAAAAAATTTACCTTAGTGAAATTTTGATATGTCAAATTTAAAAATTATATGCATTGTGTAACATAAGACTTATAATTTTATTAGAAAATATATTTTAAATTTAAATTCAATATATATATATATATAATGAAAAATAGTAATTATTTAAAGATTTCATTTTCAAATAGTATGTGTTCTTAATCCTATTTGATATGAATTTATATCTATTTAAAATATTTTTTTATTTGTTATTGGCTTTATTATTCATAAACTTTATTAAGAATAAATATATCATGGATCATTTTAGTTTGGGGTTTTATATTGTGTAGGATATCCTATATATTAAGAATATATATATATATATTCCAAAATATCAATGTGTTACAGTACATAAAAGGGTTATACATATCACACAAGAAAATGAACACCTTAAAAGATGTGTTGTGGGGTATTGTCTAATTCTATGATTAGAGTAATTCCTTGATTTCTAGATGTGGTGTGACAGAAAGGGTTTCTTCTTGATTACATGCATGAGAGTTCATAAAGGGTATATGTGAGATGATAAACATGTGAGTTCATGAGAATTTTTTGAATGACTATTCATTTGTAATAATTGTGATTTGGCTTGTGTTAGCTTGATATTTCCAATAATTACTGGTGTTTTGTTTTTATATGGTAACTGGTAGAGGATTGGATCATCTTTTCATGGAGGGGGTTTGGTAGTGCCTATAAACTATGAGATCTTGGTGAGGAGATGATTCCATGTAGGTATATATGACTAGATACTTGGTTGGGTCTGTAAAATCTAATGGATTACCTTTTTAGAGAGATGAGAATCCATATAGGATAAGCATGTTGTGTGGATGTGGATGAGATTGTCATAAAGGGATTATTTTTCATGTTAGATAAATGATGATGTTTATAATCTATGGGAAGGTTGGACGAGACACTAGGATGGCATATAACATTAAATGAGTAATATTATGAGGCGAAATGGGATCCACATAGTGATGGTGGTTTATCTTTTATATGAGGATTTTTGTTTCAATCCTATAATTAGGTATTTTTGATGTTTTATTATCCATGGTTTATAACCTATTGAGGTGTTCTAACCCATATAAGTGATTTTTATCGATATTTGTTTACAAGAACACAAAGACATGTGATGGATTTTGGAGCCTCCTAGTGATAGTGTGGAATAACCTATACAATGGATTAACTATGGGGATTCCCTCTTTATATATTGTGTTATATGATCTGTGATATAATACACATCCATCGGACCTTACGATGAATGAATTTCTATGATGAGATAGTATTTAGATATTATTATTCCTTACTCGATTATCTTTTTGATACATATGTGATAGTGAGAAACATCATAAGAGATAGGGGAGTGACCACTATGTTTTTCAATTAGAGGGAATGTTGAACTCATCCATGGTGAGAGGCTAGTGTGATGGATTTGGTGTGAGGATAGTAAGATCACAAATTTGAATTGGACCCTACCCTTAGAGAGATGGTAGTTTTACGACTCAAAATTTCATTCCATCCAAGATATTAATGTAAGTTTTAAGGCATGTTATAGATCCCCACCTTGATTCTTCAGGTATGGGTTTGTAATTGGGGTATAAGGAAACTTATTCTTATATAATTTTCTAAGTAGGTATGGATGGGTGTCATGGAGATCTGGTTACCACAAAATGGTCCAATGTGAATTATTTTATGTAGTTTTTTGTATTTGAAAATTAAATTTTTTATTAAAAAACACTTTTAAGGAAATGTGAGAAACCACAAAATTCAACTAGGAAGACAATCCAAAAAAGAGATCACAAAGTTATTGAAACATAACTTAAGCTGATTAGATGATTCCTCCCTAAAGAGTTTCTAAGATATAGAGTACACCTATGTATCTGGATTGTCAGAAATGATGTCTTCAAGGAGGTCCTACAGGTTTTCCCAAGTTTAATAGTACTACCATTTTCTTATCTTCCCTTAATTAAAACCCCTTATCGGTATAAGGTCCTATTTTCTAATCTAAGAAGCATTCTCACTATTGATAGCCCCACGAAGCGACCTACCCATCATCTTGTATACCACTTCATGAGTAAAATTGAAAAAAATAAACTCATCAACCAATCCTTCTTCTAAATGAACAATAAGTCCTAGGGATTTCTCTTTAAGACTATTTTCTACACCTGTGTTTTTTCCCCAACCTCAACCGAATCGACTGTAACACATTCATAAGTCCATTGCATATTAGAATTATAATAAGGGATGAACTTTAACTCCATTTCTTTAAATTTTTTACCTATCCTTGTGTCTATTAAATTTGGAAGATACGAGTTATCCCTTCACCCTTTGGTTTTCTTCCCTTTGACCAAGGTGCAACCATGGAGATATACATCGATCTGTGTCCCGCTATGTACTTGTTCATCAATAAAATTCTCTGTATCCTAAGATAAACCCTTTAAACCAGAAAACTATTACAGGTTCGGATGACCTCCTTCCCCTGACACTGGCCTGCATGAGGTAGGAAAAAAAGTGAATTGTTATCATCTACTTTATTATTAACATTCTTCTCATTCTTGTTATCCTATACATGCGTATCAAAACTTCTCAATTTCACTAAGCCTCGACCCATGAACTATGGTTGAATATTGGTATACTTCAAGATCAATCTTGGATGATCCTCTCCAATAGAATGGTCATTACTTTTATCCTATTGATCAACCACTTATTTAGTTAGATTCAAATGGGCCTCCATATCTTGATGATTAGTAGTAATATCCTTGACAAGACCAACATTATCCCCAGCACTCACTGCCATTGTATTTTGGATTTCCAAGACATTATTCACCTCAAATTGAAGAGTAACACCATTCAGTGTAACCCTGGAAACAACAATAGCTCCTAGAGGGCCTGCAAAATATTTTCATAACCAATTGAATATTTTTGTGACACTCAGTTCATAAGGCAACACCCCTGCCTGATTCTTCTTAGCTGCTACATCTGCAAAACCATTAGTCACAACCCTTTCACCTCCCCTTATTCCATACTTGAGATTTATCTCCATTATATTTCTAATCCCAATAGCAGGACCTGCTGAGGCCCGAGTCACATGAACATCCCCTTGTCTCAACCCCTAGTGCCTACAAACTTTTAAGTTGTTCCCCAATTTATTGAACAAGGAACAGAACTCATACCAAGATTCAAACACCACGCACTGCTTGTAATAGAACTCCTCACTCATGACAATATAGAATGATTCAATAGGTGATTTAGATAAATCAACTTCGACACAAACCCTCGATAAGATCGGATGAAACTTTTCCATCGTCTTACTATCTGAACAAAGATATCACCCTATCATGTTCCCTATCAAACAAATATTCAAAGGATTTTGAAAGGGGGTATGAAGCTCCAGAAAAAATACCAAAACTTCCATTTTTTATGAATCATATTGTATATGAAAATCATACCACCATTTAATGAGAATAAATCGTGAGCCATCATAGGTCCGAGGATCTCTCAACCAAACTAGAATCATGTCATCTTCAGAAGCAAACTAGATCAGGAAATGTTTGGAGTCCAGTAACCCAATCGTTGATCATTATTGAAGAACCCATGTTTCAAAAATCCTATAATTGAAGAAATAAACCGATGACCGATGATGTTTAAAGTTCACGATCAAGGTTAAATGGAGAAGACCAGATGCCTTAGTGAATTCCACATTTGAAATCGATAATTTCGGGAGAATATTTAAGCGTTCAATGACATTCGAGCTTAGAAAAAATGTATTAATTTTTGATGTTGTAGTAGTGAATAAAATATATTCATTCTTTTTTATGTGGTTATTTGTTTTCTTTATATATTTGTTTGTATCATTGTATGAATTTATTTTATTTGATAATCCATATAGATAGATTGATTATATATACTATGATTAGTTTTCATGGATTTAGGTTGGATATATCTTTATTATTATTTTTTATTTTATCAATTAAATAGTGTCCTAGTAGAATTACGTATGTCTATGAATATATTCATCAACCTATATATTATATAGTGGGAAGATGAAGGTTGTGTTGTACTTGGTCTATGATACAATTTAGTGATTTTAGAATGAGATAACTTGAGTAGTAGTTTTTTTATAAATATATGATATATATAAGAATATATCAAGAAACTATATACACAAAATATTTGTTTTTTTTCTAGAAAAAATTGTTGAAATATTTTTCGAGAATTTTAACTATTCTTTAGAATTCATTATTAAATTTATATGGGAATTATATCATTCTATTTAAGATCAGTGAATTTAAATAAAATCTAAAATAATGAAGTGATTATTTGTTAAGGTGTCAATAAAATCTCGAATAATAAGAAAATGATAAAAAATGAAAGTGTCCATTAATATAATATATAATTGGATACAAAATTATTGATGAAAAAACAAAGTGATGTAATATTTTTAGTAAATTTTCTTTGAAAATAAAGGGAGTTGGTATAGTTATGATTTAGGAAGACAAGTATAAATCCCAAGATGTTTTATTTATAGTGGAAAAAACATTAATTATTTATAGTTATAATTTTTTTATAATGGGAATGAAGTAGTTTTATAAATGAAACCACGTATAATAAAGTGAATGACAGGGGAATGAACTATCACTAATGGTAATGATCCTTTTGTAATATATTTCAAATTTTAAATTATAATGAATCCTTCTATATGAGTATAAAATTTGAGAATATGATTTCTTATACTGGATATGTACATACTTCTCAGTGGTTTTAACAATATATATCAGATAGATATGTTATGGGAGACATTATTAAACATAGATAAAGTGATATCTGTTGTAAAAATTGCTAACAAGACAAAATGGTGTATGAAAGTCACAAAAGGTTATGAATTATTTCTCCTAGGTAATATGAAACAATACATCATATTTTTTTGTGGTCTAATGAGAAATTAATAATCTAAAGTCCATATTTTCTTATAATATTTATTTTTGTATCACAAGTATGACTAATGTGGTCTTCTTTTTGTGACGGTATAATGTTGAGAATATGTTAAAAATATTTTGAATAAAAGTTGAGAAAGTTATAGGAACTTTTCCAAAACAAATTGAATTGATAATGGATGGAATTTCACTAGAAATTATTTTCAATTACATATTTTTATAAATAAGATAAATAACTATTTAATATTTAGTATATACCCCAATATAATGAATTTTCTAAATGGAATATTGGATTCCTTGTTTTAATTAGAATAACTTTGGGTGATAAATTCAATCTCTCCGATTTATATGGAAGAAATGTGTTCTTAATATTTAGGCACTATCAAAATATATTCCTATAAATATTTGGATGAAATTTAGATAATTATTATATGTGTTAATAAATTAACCATAAATTATTTACCTTAATGTTTTTGTTTTCCATGTTTTATTAAGATCAAAATTTTATAGCAATGAATGTTTTTTAAAAGTGAAAAATTAGGGATTTTAAGGGGGTATTTATCAAATGTAATTGGATATATAATATAATAGAATTATATGATATTATTATTATTGATAATAAGAATAATTTAAATTAGGTTAATTATACATATTTTGAAATATATTATGAAGAAACAACAATAAATTCTGGTTAAAATTTAGAATAAGATGGTAATGAAAAAAAGTTATCCTGATTATGACTATAATTTGACCAGTGATGAAGACAATGTTATTGAACATTAAAAATAGAAGAATCAGAGGATGAAGAATCATGTTAAATCTATGAATATCATTAGTAATAAATAATGACATGTTATTTCCAGAATAACACTATTAATTTATAATATAATAGTTATAATAAAAAAAATTGATCCATAAATAGATATTGATGTTGTTATTAAAAAGGAGTGGAAAACATCCATGAATTAATAGAATGACCATATCCATAAGAAATATAAATATGATCTTTAATTTATAAAATAATTAAATAATATCATGAAAAAAAGTGTGTTATAAAAAATATGATCAATGAAATAGGTGAGATTTCCTGAAATTGGGCCATATTCTTGTCCAAAGGATAGTCAGAAGAATAAAGAATTGATTTTGAAGAAAAAAATTCACCTACTGTATGGATGGAATAGATATAATATTTACTATATTTATGTGAATTATTATTTATGAAATATAGACCAAGATTAAGAAGTTTTTATAACAAAAGATAAAAGATTTTACCTTGATGATGATTGTATAGGGATATTTTGGATGAAAATGATACTTTATGGACTGAAACATTCCTCAATATCAAGGTAATGTAACATTTAAAGATTCATTAAATTTTTTAATTTCAATAAAGTGATGGAGGAAAACAAAATACAAATAAGGGATAAAAGAAAAGGATTTTTCATTCTTACTTTCTATATTTATGAAATAATTTTCGTAAATCTTATCGTGTATACTAATAAAGAATTTTAAAAACATTTAATGTATTTTTTTGAACTGTACATGATTTATGAGATGAATTTATTTCTCATATTATATGTTAATAATTAATTTTAATATATTTTTTATCTATGGAGAAAAATATCATTAAATTTTTGAATAAATTCACTATGAAAAATTCTACAAAATTAACCACCCTGATGATTTTTTGAGAAATTTAGAAAAGGCGATGTTGAGAAACACACAAATAAAAAATAATTCAAGAAAATAATTTAAGGTATACATTATATCATAGAATCATGATCTAATATTTATTAAATGTTAATATTATATGAAATTTAAAACTATTTACTTGACGAATTATAAATTATTCTTGACGTACCCCATACCCAAACTCCTAGATATAGTGTTAGGTACACTTTAATTAAACATTATATTTGATACAAAGTGAGATAAAACTATCTTTACTTTATAACATTTCCACATTATAAACATTACTTATCACAAATAGTCCTATAATCCCAATAATAAAAGGTTTATTGTCATCATGGATCAGCTATACAAACAATTTATTTTTCAATTCTTGTGATCAATTATCCATAATTTTACTACACTAGTATTTCTTCAAGACGTCCTATAATTTATACTAATATTAATAAACTAATAAATTGAATCATAAGAAAATTATTGGATTAAACCCTATATAAAGAAAAACCCCTTCAACATTTCATCATGTTTTAACTTATAAGATTTCAAAAAAACATCATAATGAGAGAAATATATTAATAAAAAGAATTCAGAAAAATAAATGATTTCCATAATCCAAGAAATAAAGACATATAATCTAAAAAAGAGAAACCATATATGGGGGTATAAAAATATGTAAGAACAAGATACTGAAAATGATCATGGGAGCATAATCATCATAATAAAGATATGGTATCTCATAGAAATGATACAGATCTATAAACTATGTTAGTTATATGGGTGTATAAATAAAACATTGTTGGTAAATAATTATTATCCATTTATAAATAAATGGTAGAGTAAAAATCAGTAATTGATTCCAAAAGTGGATAATGAATCAATAACTAATTTTCATAAATACATTGGTGCTGGAATGGACACCAAATTTCCACAGCATTATAGAAGACACTTCACTAACTGATTCGTATAACAATAGAGACCATGAAACACTTTCTAATCCATATAGTGTAGTAGGTATCACTACATTATTAATATAAAAATGTTTAACATGCATGATATCTCGATTCTCATAGTATTGAAATGAT
Source organism: Viscum album (assembly GCA_963277665.1). Classification (NCBI taxonomy): domain Eukaryota; kingdom Viridiplantae; phylum Streptophyta; class Magnoliopsida; order Santalales; family Viscaceae; genus Viscum; species Viscum album. The sequence goes on along the minus strand of OY728119.1, from coordinate 809,839,503 downwards.
CAATTCTCAATTATGATAATTATTCAAAAAGATAAAAATCCAGAACATATGAAGTAGTTGAAAATATAAAACCCTAAATTTCATATAAATAGGCATGTATTCATATTTTTTCCATTAGAAAAAGAAAACATTCATAAATTATAAATTACTTAATTAACATGAGGAAAAGATATGGGATTCCTAAGAAATATTTAATGAACATTCCGTAAGAAATCTGAAGAATGATGTTTGGTGGTGGATAAAACATATCCTCAGTTAAAAATTATAAGAATTACAGGTTTACTTCATAGATAAATAATATATTTTAATGATATTTGGATAAATACAATGTAAAATAAGAGACAATAATAATTTTTTTAAAGGCTTCAAAACTTCTTAAAAAATTCATTTAAAACATGACCATTATAACTTATTTAAAAATATTCCTTAAAAACCAATAATTAGGGTTTTACAAATAATTATAATAGAAATATTATTTAAAAAAAATATTTGTGAAGATGTAAAAAATTAGATACTTCATTATTATGAAAAGTAGGAAGCCTATGAAATTATTTTTATAATCACGAATTCTGGTTACAATTCAAACATTTACTTTCAAAAAATATATGAATATTTACATTTATTTTAAGAATCCATAATTGTCTAAATCATTTAGAAAATAATTTTAAAACATGGAAATGAATCATATTATATAATAGTTTCCCTATTGTTAGATAAACAGTAAAATATTTGCTAGAATTGTTTTTACCAGACTCATAAATAAAGAAGGTTTGTGACACATTAAAAAGTATTTTTCAAAAAGGTGAATTGAAATAGTTTGAATTTTTTTTGAAAGGTATAATCAATATTGGACACTCAAAAAGTATATAAATATTTTTATTAGATATTTATAGTGGAAGATAAAATATTTGATTTAGAAAGGATGGAAAAACCTTTTAATACATTGAAATAATATGGAAAAAAAACTTTTTAACAATTTGAAATAAGATTGTTGAAAATAAAAATTTGATAAAAAAACATTTTTAAATGTAGATAAGGGAAATATGAATTTATTATGTGATAAAATAGTTTTAGGTTTACAAATATAAAGAAGAACATTAGAGGGAATAAAAAAGTTATACAACAAAAGGAAACTATAATTGAAGAAGATGAGAATTATTCAAACCAATTATATAATATTTCTAAATTTTTTTCATTATTATAAAATCATTGAATTAGAAAACCATCCTCCACAGGGAGGAATATAAAATAACATGATATAAATTCTTAACTTGGAATAAAAAAGAATAAGAAAAACAAGTTCAGGAATTGGTGTTATAACTAAAATAAAGGAGACCATATTTATCAATGTACATTATTGATTTTGTAAACTTTGAATCAAAATCCTATTAAATTTTACTATAAGATAGATTTTTATATCTTGAAGATTTTGTGAGAAACTATGGTAAAATAAATACATTTCCAAATAATGTAACGGATAAAAGGAAACCCAAGATGAATATGCATCATATCTTAATGAACCCAAATTGAGATACAAACACCCAAACAATCATTATATCCTTTGAATCAAAATCCATTTAAATAAATAACATGATTCTTATCTTAAAACCACATAGATTATATTAATATGGTAAAATATATGCATTTTTTAGTAATAAAAACATATAAAAGCTATTAAATTCCATTAAATCAAATATATATCTATAAATTAAATTTTAGAAAATGAAATCATTACCTTAAACCATGAATTCCACTGATGCTCTTGAATCTCATATATAAAATAATATATAGTAATCACCTATTTCAGATCCTTTTTCATACCAATAACATTTTATAGACAAAATTTTTGGGGTTTTCAACAAACGAGTATTGGTTTATTAATTAATAAGTTTATTATTAATAATAATATTCATGATCCAAAATAGAATCATTATTTAATTATTTATATCATATATTATTACTAATTCAGTTCTCATATTTATCCATGAAATTATTTTATATCATTGTTCATGTAAGTGTTTAGACCTGACCAAATAATAAATACCATAATTAAGAGATGATTTTGAGGTTATTATGTTTTCAAATAATGATACAATGAAATAATGATATTCTTAGGTTTCATTAAATAAATAAAACAAAATCAGATTGAATTATTGGAATAGAAAAGGGATACAAAACTACCACATAGTATGAATTATATTTTTTCTTCTTAGTATGTTAGATTTAGATGGTTGAATTTACAATTATAGTTTTTTCCACATATTATTAATAGATTGAATAAATTTTCATACAAAAAATAACTTCTAATTTCACATAAATAAAATTTATCACTTAGAATCCCCTTTATGATTATCCATGTATGGTGGGGGAGGAAAGAAAAATATTACCCTCTGTGGAGGTTGTAGTCTACATATACAAACAAATGTCATCTTCATTTTCCTTTAGAGAAATGGGGATATTTGGCAATTATATATTTCTAAAATATAAAAAATAAGTATAGTATAAAAAATAATGTCAAAATATTTGGCTAGTAATAATAAATTTTAAATGTAATGATTGAAAATAAACAATGTTATGGATATGGTTTAACATATATTGAGAACATAATATTTCATTAGGAAAATTGTTTGGGTAAATAGGAAATTGACAATTAATTGAGACTAGAGACCTATGAACGTGATATAGGCTTCCATTAGGAGAATAATTTCAACTTTTTCAATGATATACGTGTATCATTAAGTTTTGAATGTGATCACCTTTTATATGTGAACAAAATTTTAAATTTTTAAATAGTACATAGTTTTCAACAATGGAATGAAATTATTCTAGGTTAAAAGCTTCAAAAGGTGGTAAATAATTCAATATAGAATAATTTAATGTATATAATCATATAAAATGATGTATTTTTTAGATCAAAATGATTGACTTTTGGATTTTTTACTTAGTTTCTAATATTTTCCAAAAATTAAATTTAATATAAAAACAAATTTCAACATCAGTAATTAATATTAATGAAAAAAATGGCAGTCTAATATTTTATTTAAATATTATAATCTCTAATAGGTAATTAATTTTTTCAAATAAATTTTCTATATTTAGAAAAATTAAATTCAAAATAAACACAAATTGTGTGCAAAAATGGGTTTTAAGACAACTACATGTTTAATATTAAATTTATGTATCAGATAATGTTAAAAATGATACTTATTTTCTGGGAATAAATTTATTAGATATAAAAAAATTTATTTATCGTACAAATTATTCCAAGTAAAATATTTCTTTAAATTTGTTAAATAAAAGAAAAAACCAAAAAAATTAAATTATAATTAAATGTTACTTATGTTTTGAAATGTTGATGAAAGGTTTTTTGATTAATATATTATTTTTAAATACATAATTTTTTGATCTTAAATACATATTTTATCAAATAACATTTCTTATAAACTGTTAGGCTTTAAATATCTAATGATATGTTCAAATAATGTATAGTTTTTCTAAAAACTATATTATTAACCATTATATAAAAAATTAAAATTTTACAATAGTTCCCAGTATTTATCCTAAGATACTTTTGTCCATATGAATTATAAAAATAGAATTGTTAAAAAAATAAAATTATATAATTTTGACATTCAGTGTTTATATTATGATAAAATATTTAAATAAAAGAACATTTTATAAGAAACGAGCTATTTAATTTGTTAACTTTCCTCAGTAATATTTTCTTTGAATTTATAATTATTAATATATTTTTATTTAATAAATTTTAATTATTTATACATTTTCACAATAATATTAAACTAATATTTTGATGATTTTTTGGTTGGTGTTGTGTGTAGAGAAATTTATCAAACATAGTTTTAGTTTAGAGAAAAAATATATTCTAAAATCCCTTTGTGATACATTCTTTTGATCACATAAAAAAATTGTGCCCACATAATTTTAATTATCACATTCTAAAGGAAGAATTTAAGGAGACATAATAATATCAATATATATCTTACACTAATTTATTATCCTCTCAATCTGCGACACAAGGTGAATTATTATTTCCAACATAATAGAAATTTGATGAGATTTTTTTACATTACCTAAACATCTCATACAAAGTATACTTATTTTGGTTTTCATAGAAGTTTCTAGGGACAAAAATTTCACAGATTCATTTTCATGATCCTATTTCCAACTATATATTTGAATCAAATATAGTTGTGATAATATCTAATAAAATTGTTGTAACTGAAAATATTAATGTGAAAACTCTATCAAAAATGTCTTCATCAATCAAAGTTTCATTTCAATCTATGATGCCTATAGTTCACAAATTATATAAATTGAAAAACATATAACTCCTTTAGTATAGACTAGAATTTCTATAGTAATAATCATATTAGACTATATAACCGCACATGATATAAATATTTCACATCTAATTTTTTTTAAATACTTCATAATAATTCATAATGAGAATGTGAATATACAAAGGTGCAGATGAGATTAATGCATAACATTATATGTGACCTACATATTCTTAGAATGATGTGGGTCTCAGGTTGGCCCATGAAACCTGTAGTCATGAAGTACTTTCTTTAGATTCCTTTGATCATCCCATGGATAAAGATAAATGTCGATTGAGAAGCCTCTGGCATGCCAATACCATTAGGTTATGGAGGTATCTTTATAACCCACCATGTCTTTGTTAAATGCTGATTTTATTATTATATTGGAATTGAAGCTACTTATGATGTAGTGTTAAAGGCTATGATATATGTAATCAAACTTTTTTTTGGTATAATTTGACATCACTCTGTATTGAATCGGACTCCGAAACTATTGTTATTGATTATAGTATGATAATTAGGAATGTTCATTGGAAACTCCTACATTATTTTATTAAATATACTTACCATGTGAACAATTTTATTTTAATTTTTCATATTTATATAGAGAATAAAATCATGTGTAGGATAGTTTATAAAAGAGTGATATCATAGAGGCCAATAAAATGTGGTCTTTTTGGACACCAAATTAATGTACACTATTTTTGGGCAAGGACATGAAAGGAGTAACATATTGTCATATATATGAAAATAGTTATAACTATTGATGATTTTTGTTTATTTTGTTTATTATTTTTTTAGTACTAACTTTTTCTAGATCCTAGATCATATTGGTATAATTTAAACATTACATCTGACAAATAATCACATAATTCCACAAATGGGAGGAATATTGACTTTGTGGACAACCTATAAAAGTATATATGTTTATGATCATCATGATTATTTCTTGTAAATTGAAAAAAATGACTCAATTTTAGAAATACCATTAGTTATACTCATCATCATAACCCGACGGATTGAAACATTATAAATTGGTGAGCTCAAATTTTAGGTAAGGGATAAATTTATCGATATATAATCGTGGATTACATCATAAGTAGATGAGACAATATGATAAGGGGATAAATATATTGTTGAAAATAAAATTGAATTTAAAGACCCAGAAATCCCGTGGAAATTTGTTTTTCTTAAATACATGAGAATTTTACGAGTCCGTAGTTTTTGAAGGCACTTGATTCCGAGGCTCGGTGTTCCCGGAATGATTCTCTGAAGTTTTGTTCGGGTACATTTAGTAAACGTGCGCATGAGTTTTTTATCTTTTTAACTAATGCTCAGAATTGAAATTTGAGGACACCGATGAACTTGCAACACCGGTATTCGCTTAAGGGGACCTTTACCGTAGTTGCGTTTTATTCAGGTTGGATGTTATTTAAGGGGGTTTTCTAATTAAAATAAATAAAAATATGATTAACATATTTTTATGTAGGTGGTGGTTAAATGAAGCAAAGGGAATTTAGAGGTGGGGCCCACACCCCACATAACCTACCATGGTAAGATATTGTGTGGTGGGGCCCCCATGAACACCAAAACCCTCAACTCCCTTTAAACCCCCTACGAAATATTTGGACTCCCCTTTTAATTAATGAGGCCACCTCTTTTTTCTTTAAAATTTTAAACCTTAATTGAATTATTTTGAATCTATTTTTATATCATTAAAAGAAGAGATTACATTCTCTTAATTGGGTTGTCATAATATTGGTTGGGAGAAAAAAGGAGAGGAGAAGAATTATTGAAGGAATAATAATCTCTCTGTGAAGAATGCCCATCTTCTTTCCTTTTCCTCTTCGTCAAGGGAGAATATTCCACCCGTGAAGAACGTCTCCAATGACAAAGACTATTCCTCCGACGTTGATGGAACAACGTCCGTCTCCCGTGACACCATCGTCCGTGACACCATCTTCCGCGATTTCGACAAAGTTCTTGGATCGAGGTAGGGGGTTGTTTTGATTTGTTTATATTCCCGAACTTCATCGTTCTATTTAAGGAATGTGAATTGAAAACTGTTAACGTCATAATGAGGAGGGTTTGGGCCGCACAAACACGAGCCGAACCTCCCCCATATTTGTTGATCTTAATAACGATGGAGGAAAAGCCAATAAGGCACGGTGCCATCGCACCGTGCCGGAGAAGAACTGCGGTAGAAGAAATGATATGGTGTCGTCGCACCGCGCTATAGAATCGAAGGCTGCAGCCAGGCTGGGCCGCGGTGGTGGTGGATCGGCGCCATCGCACCGACCGCGTGGAGGAAAACTGCGGCCCACATCCGCGGGCCGCTTGGCTGGAAGAACCATCCGGCTACGGTCGACCAGGCTAGAGGACCGCGACATGTGCAGGTGCCGCACAGAGGACATGCGGACTGCAATCGTAGGCCGCTCGGCCAAACCGAACCGGCCGGCCGCCTGCCGGCCGGGCTGAAGAGCCGCGACACCCGTAGGCGCTGCGTAGTGGAAGACCCTAACCCGCTTCCACGGGCCGCTCTGCTGGGTGAATTAGCCGGCCACCTGCCAGCCGAGCTATTGGACCGCGATGCCGCTTGGCGCTGCGTGGTGGAGAACTACAGCCCCCTGTGTGGGCCACATGCACCGGGCAAGACCGGATGACTACGGCCGGCTGTGCAAGGGAGTGGCGGCGCCGCCGTGCGAACCGGACCGACCCGCTCCATGGGTCGGGTCCGCAGGTGGGTCGCGCCCCACTGGGCCGGGACGACCTTCCAATGGGTCAGACCCACCAATGCGGGCTGGGCCGACCTCCCAGGTGGGTCGGAATCGCCGAGCCGGGTCGAGCCGACCCGACATCCCACTGGGCTTGACGGGTCGGGCCCGACTTCTCTTAATTGCGAATATCTTCAAGACCGTGCGTCCGAACGATGCGTAATCTATGGAACTGGGACCCTCATTATGAGGAGGTCCTTTTAAGATACTCTAATTGTGTTTTGGACAACTTTGGAAGATGAACAGATTTGGAATGAACATAAATCCAACCGGGCCCCTGGAACAGAAATGCTAATAACTCACAGAACGGGCATCTGATTGACGCACCATTTTTTTGCATTGGGTTCCATTAGATGAGACAGAACTACGGGATGCATCAACTCCGGACATCGTTGATATATCAATACTTTATTCGAGGTGCAGAGCCTCCCGAAATCGAGCGTGCTGTGTGTGGGATCTCGAGAGCTGGCTGTGACTGAGATAATGGAATCCTCCATGGGTTCGACTGCGACAACTACTATACTTGAATCCTACGTGGGTTCGACAATGAAGACTACTATACCAGAATACTACATGGGTTTGACCACGATGACTATTGTACCAGAATCCTATGTGGGTTCGACAGTTCTAACTTCTCTTCCGGTATCCTGTGTGGGTCCGACAGAGTAGCTGGTCTTGTATCCTATGTGGGTCTGACTGCATAGCTGGTCTTGTATCCTATGTGGGTCCGAGAGCTTAGATGAATCAGTGAATACATCTAATCATCTCTATCGCTATACTAAAGATGTAAACCTGTGTAAGATGAGTCTTGTATTTCAATCCTTATCATCGATGTAATTGAGTTACTTCCTATGTGGACTCGGTTGTGATTGGGCTCGATATTTGGAGCCAGGATATGACTGGTAACTTAGGTATATGTATGGGAATATACCTACGTAGGGTTGGTTGATACATCGTGATTGTATCTTTATAATTTGGATTATCCTTTTTGGATTCTGGGAGACCTTCGAGGGTCTCAGGGTCCCCTACTGAGTATTGTTATACTCACTCATGCACAGGCTATGCCCGCACATCATTGTGTTGGTTGCAGATGACAGACAACACTGATCGAGGTAGAGAGTTGTAGAGCTAGACGGTATCCGGTGGTGGACCACTTAGTGAGACGTACTAGGAGTGGACAGACAGACCTGGGGTGCTAAGGAGGCCATCTATACCCACCCTTCAGATGGGATTCTCAAAGGATGACTCAGCAGTTGATGTTTACCTTTCTGCTATTATACTAGCTTTAAAGTTGTTGTACTTTACTGTTGGGCTTGTATTTCCGTCCCCTTTCCATTCAGCACTTACTTTTGTTACATTTTTACTTAGTTTATACTTTCAGTTGCGTACTCTGCTGCTTGATTTCGGGATGTGTGTGTGTTACTAGTTAAAAAGGAAATGACTTCTCTTTTTATAGGGATTATGACTTTAATGCTAGTCTCCACCCCCTAGCATATAGAAGGTAGGTTTGGGGTAGTCACGACAGGGGCCCCGATGACGGGTCATAACAAATTGGTATCAGAAGAGTTGATTATACCGTAGAACATGGACTCTGATTCTTTTAACAGCACTAGTGTTATGTTTTTTGGGTGTGGTTATCAGTTTAGGGAAACCGGTGTTGGTGTGGCAGCCGAAGTATCCATGCACTAGGACTCTGAATTCTAATCTTCGACCCAGTGCACGAAAACACTAATTGCGTGTGTGTTTCCTTTGAAAAGTTTTCTTTCTGATTACTTTGTGTCAGCTCACCAAGTATACTGTTTTAACCATGGCGCACTTGTTTCTTTTCAGGATGGCCCCACGAAGGTAGCCAGCTAGGGTTCCGAGTTACGTATGAGATGGTAGCCCGCTGAGCGATGAGGCCTCGATGCAGGACCCCATCACAGCGGAGGTACCAGCAGTACCACTACCTGCTGGGCCACTGATACCACTAGCTCCAGTAGAAGAGAGTTCACGCCACCTGAGTGTGTTGCATGAGTTACAATACCATAGGGCGCCCAGGTTCTAGAGTGAGTCATACCCACAGGTATCTAACGATTGGCTGGAGGTTGTCGTGAGTGTTTTCAGATGTGTAAGGACCCCAGCTGACCTCATGGTGAGATTTGCCGCGAGTCTCCTGCATGCAGCGGCAGGCATATGGTGGATCCTGATGCTTTAGGTGCATGACAAGGCATCATTACTCTGGATAGACTTCGAGGGTCTCTTTCGCTCTGAGTTTGTTCTAGCCACCCTTCATTCAGTGTGGATTCTGGAGTTACTTCATCTGTAGCAGGGAATCATGACAATAGCTTGGTACTTAGTGAGGTTCACTGACCTCGCATGCTACTCCACTGACATGGTACGTGACCCATTATTCAGGGACCAGACCTTCGAGCAGGGACTCAGACATGAGATCAGGGCTTCGACGATTCCCCTCCGCATTCCGACGCAGACGAGGGTGCTGGAGCGAGCCCTTCTAGTGGAGAATTTTCTCGCTAAGAAGTCACCAGCAGTGAGACCCACCACAGGGTGACACATAGTGGAGTATTCTAGAGCTGGCAGTAGACAGATGATGCAGAGGTCCAAGCGGACCAGGCCATCAGGTGGTCGACCCAGGATATGGGTTCAGTTGTGTGGGGTACACGAGACAGAGCCATCTATACGAGGAGCAAGAAGTGTTATGCATGTGGCGGGCATGGCCACATGGATCGTGACTACCCGACTTGCCATGAAGATGAGCAGAAGACAGTAGAGGGACCTCCCAGGTAGAGGCAGAGGTTCAACTGTGGTGGTTCGCCGGGAGCAGGCGGACGTGGTAGATGAGCTGACCGAGCAGCGGGTGGGGGACAATGTTTCTAGGAACTGCCACCACCACCACCCGGAGGTCCACCCCGACCATTGGGAGCTGGCGGACAGAGGAAGTCTCAACTCCAGGTAGTCGAGGCCTAGGAACATGGCACACCTGAGATGATTCGAAGTACTATCTGTGTCTACTCTACCCCTGCTGCAGTACTTATAGGATACAGCTGCAATTCATTATTTTATTTCCACTTCCCTCGTTTGGAGCTCAGAGATTCCAACAGAGCCGTTGGCTCGATCCTTACGGCTAGAGACTTCTAAGGGAGCAGTCTCGATGATTACACACTGGTGCCGACACTGTGAGCTTACTATAGGAGGCAATAGCTTCGACTGGGATCTTCTTGTAGTGGCGTCGAGGCCTTACGACGTCATCTTGGGTATGGACTGGTTATCCAGAGTTCATGCTCAGATTGACTGTATAAGGTGCAAAGTGTGGTGTATCCACACGGATGGGACTAGGTTCACCTTCACCGGTGAGAAGGGAGGCTTTGCAGCACATGATGGACTTATGCAGAGGAGGGGGAATCCGATCAGACATCAGTTTGCTAGTCTCATCTTCGAAGTGGTGGATGTGCGGAGTCTGAGTTTTCTTCTTGTGGTGGATCAGTAGGCTGATGTTTTTCTTGATGACGTTCCAGGACTACCTCCTCATAGAGAGGTAGATTTCTAAATTTACCTGTATCCCAGGACAACACTGATATCTACTCCAGCATATCGGATGGCTCCCTCTAAGCTTCGTGAGCAGCGGGTACAGCTGGAGGTCATGCAGGGGAAGGGATTTATCCGACCCAGTGTTTCACCATGGGAATCTCCAATTTTGTTTGCCAAGAAGGAAGATCGTAGCTTGCGACTGTGTGTTGACTACCGTTGCCTGAATCAGGTGACCGTGAAGATCAGGTACTGACTTCCGAGGATTTATGACCTCTTTGATCATCTCAAGGGAGCACGATGGTTCTTGAAGATAGACCTCAGGTCAGGCTATCACGAGCTTAGATTTTGAGACAAGGATATGCAAAAGACGACCTTCAGGTGTCGGTATGGCCACTACGAGTTCCTGGTTATGCCCTTTGGAATAACCAATGCACCAGCAGTCTTCATGAGTCTCAAGAACAGGATTTTCTAGCCTTACCTCGAGCGTTTTGTCATAGTACTGATCTACGACATACTGATTTACTCGACTAATGAGGAGGAGCATGCCTACCATTTGTGGGTATTACTGGATACACTCCGAGAGCACCAGCTTTATGGTAAGATCTAGAAGTTCTAGTTCTAGATTCGAGAGGTTCATTTTATGGGACACGTCATCTCGGAAGCTGGAGTTGCAGTGGATCCAGTGAAGGTCGAGGAAATAATTTCTTGGGAGCCACCTAGGAGTATGACAGAGGTTCGGAGTTTTCTGGGACTGGCTGGGTACTATCATTGATTTGTTTCAGATTTCTCTAGAGTTGCAGTACCACTTTCATCTTTGACAAAGAAGGGTAAACCCTTCATGTGGTTAGATAGATTCCAGTAGAGCTTTCAGGAGCTGAGGCAGAGGTTGACCAGTGCGCCCATCTTGAGGCTACCAGATGAGGGCATAGGGTACATAGTTTACTACGACGCATCAGGGACTGGAATCGGGTGTGTCCTGATGCAGGAGCGAGTAGTGATTGCATATGGTTCATATGTTTGATAATTGATGTGATCAGGCATGATCACCAGAACATTTTGAGTGACACAGTCCAACCCAACCGAGAATGTGTCATTGATGACTAGATTGGAACCCTACTATGGATATATGTCATGGGTCCTAAACATTCTAAGTGGTACCCGCTAGCTGGACTCTACAAGGGTCTTCAATGACTAGAGTGTAACCCTCTAATATAACTAGGGAATGGGTCATCGACCTTTTGAGTGGAACCCTCCATCTAGAAAGAGCATGAGACATTGATGACTCTCGTAGAAACCACATATAGAGATATGAAATGGAGCCTCGACTATATGGGTGTAACCCTTGATTTAGGATTGGAATGGGTCTTCGATGACTAGAGTGGGACACACCTATGGAGATAGAGCATGGTTCCTTGACCATCTGAGTGGAACCGTCCAGCCAGACTAGGAATGATTCCTTGATGACTATTGTGGAACACTATTGAAAATATAGGTCATGGGTCCTCATCCTTTTAACTGGAACCCTACATCCAAGATGGCCATTGGTCCTCGATGCCAAGAGTGTCACCCTCTATCTTGGCTGGGCATGAGTCCTTGATGATTAGAGTGGAAACCTCCATCTGGTCTCGACATAGGTCATCAACCATTAAAGTGGAACCATCATTTTGTTCCAGGGCATGGGTTATCTACATATAGATTGTGTCCCCTCAACTGTGTGAAATTGAGGTGAGGTGTTTCATGACATGGATGTTTTCTATGTAAACACACAAGATGCTATGTATAGTTATTGGAATTTTGGAAGACATGGAGAATCCTTGCTTGAACTAGTCGGTGAGATAGAGATCAAATTATCGCTTGTTTGGGTTTCTATGGGTAGAAAATGTATATAAATAAATTTCCTATTTACTCTCTAGAAGAGTGTCGTGTTTTTTACTGACTATATTTTCAAAAAATGGATCTTTCTTCTGAACCTTCAGCTTTTGGGGCATCCTACTAGGAATATATATACTCACCCCTATGTTGGGTTTTCTTGTATGTATCATGTATTAGGAAAAAAGAAGGTTGTTGATGAATTCATAGGATCTTAGAGATACTTGGTTCATTTGACTACATATGGTGATTAGGGGTTGAAGATCACGAGCTGGTCTCTCTCAGCATTTTACATTATAGTTTTTTCAAGCTACAAAATAATTCTAATTAGCTGTGTTTTTTTCCATTTACTTTCTTTATTTTTCACTTTCATACTATTATAAACCATAGAGGTTTTTCATTATGGTATATATTTTAACTATTTCTAATTTTTCATTTATCTCATTTCACTTCTACATCGATATTGTCGACTGTGTTCATCCATGTACAATACATAATGTCCTTATCATGTTAGATATGCCTTTTAGTGCATTGTTCTATCCCCTAACCTATGGAGGCAGGCTTGAGGTAGTTTCGGCATCATCCCCACTAGGTTAGTTCGTGATACTTTCCCTAAGATAGAATCCTTCCATTGGTTATATTATATCGATTATTCAACCATTGGAGGGATCTTTTTCATTACTTTACTTCTCAGATTTTAGCATGATATGTTATTTTTGAAGGGATTATTTATTCTTTTTCATTTCTTTAGTTATACAAGTCACGTCACCCATTATTGCAAGAGGTGAATTCATAACAGATCGTACACTCTTCTTACACACACATGAACCATATCCTCCCTTTTTTCTAAAATATTCATTCCCATTATTCATATAGATCTCTTTTCCTTTGATAGAAGAGGTTCTTGGTACACCATTTCATTATATCATTTTTTATCCTCCAAGAATGTAAATAATTTTTCTAACTTATATTTTTTCCTTTCGGTGTATGATTTCTTATTAAACACGACAAAAAATAGGGATATACTATTATCCATTATTTATATCCCTACATTCTTAATGATACAATATATATTCAAATTCATATGGGTAGAAAATATGAATCATCTCCCATTAAAAACATACATCATGATATAATTTCTCAGTTGAGATTGTGGTGAATCCATAGTTATTCTTCCAACATTGAGCCCTCAAGATTCTCGCCACATACTCTTGATGGGTCCCATTTTCTTACAATAGGAATATTTAAAAGATACATTATATCAATAAACATTTCTTTTATATTTTGTTTGGAAAATTATAATTATTTTCATATTTATAAATATTTTTTCTTCCAATCAATACATGTATACAAAATCATAAAAAAACATGATATATGACTACTCATCCTATAGAAATATTACACGTACAATCTAGTTTTGGAAAAAATATTTTTAGGATAATTTCCAGCACCTATAATTTATTATTATTATTAAACTATTCATATTTCTCTTCCACTCATTTATGGGAGTGAGTTCTTCATACCAATGCTATATTTTCCCAAACATCATTTACATTTCCATGAGAAATCATAGAATATCCTAATCATTTTTTTATGTTTTTCATGAAACTCCATGAATTCTAATTTTTAGAATTTTTTAATAAATCCATTCATTTTCTAGAGTGAAACACCTAATTCTTCATTTCACTACATTGAATGTAGGTGTGAATAAAATTCTGGTAGAAATATTATTGGATTTTGTAGATATAATTTCTTCTAACTACACTTCTTTAGAAATCAGCTATGATAATGTTACTATTGATTATGTAACCTCGATGCATATGTCATTATATGAGACCCTTGTGTGTAACCCTGTCTTGCATAAATGGCCCGAAAGTGTTAATTTTTTATTCATTATTGATTATACATCTTTTAAGGGATGAAGGGGAACCCTTGACATTACAGGACCCAAAGGTCTTAAATGAATCAATTCCTTAAATACTATGACTACTTGAAACTACCCCTCCCTTGAGTCTGTATCGTGAACAACTCATCAACTTTGTATGGTTGTATGGATAGTTGTCCTGTGTATAGGTTCACATCCCTGGTACTGATGGAGAATGCCATACCCTCTCATTCTTTCAAATCCAATAGCTCTACTTTGGTGAATGAACCTTCCTCTAGTACGCTTTTGTGTATTATTCCTTGTAGAATTTTTCTGGTAACATCTACACTTGAGTTGGCCCGAAGGCCTTGAGGTGGCCTAAAGTCCATAAGGTGGCTTAAAATCCTTACTAGCATGAAGGCATGGGTGGCCGAAAGGCCTTTATTATATGAGGACAGTGTGACATTACACTGACTACGATTGTGTGAAATTATTATTGCATGAAACCCTTGAGAATTTGTGATATAAAGTTTCATTATTCACAACCGTTGAAGGCACTAATTTACTTCCTCTATAATCACATAATCACCTTCGCTTCACATGATTTTTCTTATATGTTTCTTCTTATGTGATACTTGCTGTCATATAACTCAATTTTATTCAAAAAAAATCTTCCATGTTTATTTATTCTAAAAATATAGTTTAAAAAATCCTCGTAACATTAGAAGTATATGTTAAGGGGTATTTATAGAAATAAACTCAAAAATATAAGTCTATAAATCGTGGCCATCAATCTTCTCCACCACTATTGTAATGACCATACATTAATTTAAAAATTAGTTATGGATTTTGAGATAACACACCATGACCAGTCACATTTTGAAATCCCATATGTCATAGTTAAATTTATTTTCTTGAAGCACATCACATTATCCCATCGTGAGATCTATTGAAAGATTTGTGATCACATGGTTTTTTTGTGGCCGTAAGACACATCCATCATTTCTCACGTATCTTCCTTTTTGTTCTTTGGGATAAATTCCTTCATTAATTCCAAATAATGTTCCACCTATATACATGATTATTTTATGACCTTAATTAATTCAAATACATCACATAATCTTCCTCTAATCATTTATATATCAGGATCATCCTTCATTAAATGATAATAGAGTGATATTATATAATTAAAGTCAAATGGATTACTTTGTCTCTATAGATTGTGATATTTCAATTCATCACTAGATTTTGAGTGACAAAGAGACAAGTTTACCTTGGATAGACTTACATCAATCATGTGATCCACTCATGTTAATGTAAGATGAAATAACATGATTTTGAGTGACAATAAGTCATCCACGTGACTGTTTGGGAATTAAATACTCAATGTGGTCCTTTTTAACATATGTTATCAACATTATACTTTAGAAAATACATAGAAAAATATATTCATAGAAAAATTATTCCAAAACTAAAAATATCACTTCTCTTCCTTTGATAGATAACATTCATAAAAAAAATCCAAACTTGTCAATAAAAACAACAAATCGAAAAACACCATCAAGAGGGATTCTTTAAAATAGTTTGGGTTCCTTATAACTAATGAAGATGAGGTAAATATTTATATTAATCATATAAAAACTATAATATAATATTGATAATTTTCAAATAGTGATTAATTTTTCATTTTGGTGGAGTGGAACTAATAAAAAGGAATATATTTTGTCAAATGACTACACCGTAATTCACACCCTACATTACCCTTAGGGGATCATTTTCACGGGACTATAATAAAATTAGGATTATGTATATTCAATGTGAAATGAAATAATTATAAAATAATAGATGAAATATGGGTGAGTCTAAATGATAATGATTTTTAGATCTATAATTTTTAGTTTAGGATCATATCAAAATAATAATACAAAAATGTCTCATGAAAAAAAATATAGGGGAGAGAGTTGATTTTTTGTAATACATGAATAGGTTTAAGGGTCTTAAATGGTTAACCATCAAAAAATACAAAATAAGCATTCTAATGATATAGAACATGATTGTATGAAAGAGTTTGGAAGATAAACCTTATTCCATAAAAATATCATTGATAGTGTCCCAATAAATATAATAAAATTCCTCCTATAAATCCAATAAAAAAATTATATAGAATTATTCCACAAAATTTCACACCATATATTAATGAAATTATTATTTACTATATTTATTTTAATAAAATTTTCCAACATTAATAAAAATATTTTTTAAACAGAAGAATAATTTTATTCATTAATCATTATTTTATTACAGAATTGATCATGGTAACATGATTTTATGGTAATATCTATTAGATATTGAGGATAATTTATTAATATAGTCATAGTTTTTAATATTTTATTTTAATATAATGCATTTTATTGTTTCGATGTGGACAAGTAAATTTTACTCATCTAGATGTCTAGTCATGAAAAATAGGGATAAACAAATAATATATCACTAATTTTTATAAAATGATACATGAATCCCATAATGTATTGAATCATTAAGAGGGTTTATATAGAATAAAGGATATACAACACCATTTACTAGAGTAATTGAATGTATATATTGGATTTGTTTTACTATATAAACAATATTTAATTAAAAATAATGACTATTTTTATGTAACATATAATTTTATTATTATAATTAAACATTAGAGGAAATTTTTAGTCGAGTTATGTGATTATAAAGGTTTGGAAAAAATTAACCAAACATACCATATAATGTTTATTTTCTTGCTATTACTTATAATAAGGTCATTTGTGTTCTAACATTATTTTTTTCTTTAAACGCTAAAAATCTTATCAGGTCTATATTTCTGGATACGAAGAAGTTTATCATGTATATAGAAGAATTTTTATTTAGAAATTATTATATTATATTAATAATATTTCATCACACCACTTAAATACTCCTTTATAAAACAATTTATCATTTTTACCCAACACTAACAAATGTGTTTCATTTTCCGAATAATCAGACATAATATTTTCTATTTTCTCATTATTTGAAAAAATATTTAAAAATAGTTTTTCTATATTTATATCTCTATGAATTTTAATATTTAAATATTACATTCAAATATTAATTACTTCTTAAAAAATCATTGGAATTATATATCAATTAAATTTATTATTTCATATTCTAAGAAAAAAACTAACAATGAAACATTTTCATCATAATGAATAATAATTTCGACACCCCACTCGCCCTATACATCCCAAAAATTTCTAGACTAATAGTATCACATGACCTCATGCATGGCACCATATATGGAAGTGGCTGTCCAATAGTATAATATTTATATTTTGTTATGATTGAGATGAAACACCCTCATATTAGATTAAAATAACAACAGAAAAGTAACTCAAAATCAACTATAAAAATAATCAGAGTATTCATAATGAATCAAAAACAATCATTAAATAATGGAAGAATTGTGGAATCATACAGTCATAAATCCCAAATGGTGGCCCACAATAATGATTATATAAATAAATTAAATATATGAATAAAATATAGTGGATACTCCACTACCATGAAATTACCTCATCAAATATCAGTCTCCAAATCATTATCGATATTCTCCATCCCAATTATGAAACACTGGGATACTACCCTACATGAACGTAAAAATAATAAGTTTTTATTTGTCACTAAATTTTCATGGTTATCCCAATATGATGCGGTTAAAACATATTTTAGAACCACAAATTACCTCCCTACCATTTCGATAACATTAGTGTATAAAAACATGATATGAATTTAATAACTATAAAATATGGATGAATTATAAAATAATCAGAAAATATCATTGTGTGTTCAATCCACAAACCATATCCACCATACCTTATTTGAATAGTACCAAATATATAGGATTAGGTGTCATATGATTCCAAGGATAAGAAAAACTCATATCTATAATATTATCATTAGTTTACATAACAATTCATGGTTTACATCTTCCAACCCATATAATCTCATATATATATATATATATATATCTCTCGTTGAGGGTAGTGAAAACATCCTGTAATTTTTTTTATTAAGTCCATTTATTTTATATGGGAAGTGTGTACATCCCATTCATATCATAATATAATCTAGGGTGATATTGTATTAAGTTAATACATGATTGATACAAATTTTTAATGAAATTTTGATGTTTTTTGTGTCCAAAATGATCTTTAATTGATAAATAATATATTTTAGATCATTTTTTAGAAACTGAAAATCATTCCACTTTAGATTGAAAATGAATGTTTTCATTATTTAATTTGTAAACATCTTCTATTTTAATATCCACATCCACACACACAAACATATATATTAAATACCGAAATTCAAATTCATTTTGATAAATATTTTATTAAAGTATTCAATTGATTTGGATTAAAAAGGGTTTTGGTTTTTGATGTTAATATTTCCAAATTCTATATTTTTATTTGTTATATCAATTCTTGGACTATATTTTATTTTTTATTTTTTATAAATATACAATTCCATTTTCAAAATTTGGCTAAAGTTTAATTTTCATCATAGATTAATAGTTTTTATAATTGTTTCTCTTTGGTATAATTAGATTCTATGAGTCATATCATTTTTTAAAATATGACTAATCCCATAATGATGCATAACAATCTGTGGAGAATCAATATACGAGGGAACTCGTTCCTCTATAGATGTGTAATAGAATAGTAAAAGAGTTGTATGATTTCGACTATAGAAACTTATAAGTCATTATGGGGTTCTGAATATACGTAAAAAATATAAACAATACATGATAAAAATGAAACATTGTATTAGTCATTTGAGTAATCTATAACAACAGGTAATGAATTCTACTATTGAAATATTGGAGAGAAGACTGAAAAAATGCACAAGTCAAATGGAGCCTTAATGTAAGAGTGAACTATTAAATATGAAAATATATCAATGGTGCTGAAGAATCCTCCAAAATCAAATGAGGTCGTCCATAGATGAATGAGATTAGTTCCTCCTCATTAAAAGAAGAAGTATTTCCATCTAAAATAATATAAAATTTTGTTGGGCATAAAAAATACTCAATTTTTATAAATGAATTTCCAAAAAAGGGTTACTAAATATGTATCATGGAAGCTAATAAACTCTTTGAAATGAAGATGAAGTTTCTAGAGCATATGTTGGATTTGATTAAGAATGTCTGTTTAGCTTTATTGTTGGAGATTCATTTTCGTTCTTCATGAAAACCACTTTTGATCTGAACCGAAGTTGTAAAATAATTTAATCTAATAAGAGATCCAGTCTACCAAAATACCATTTTGGATTCCCAAAACCGGAAGATATTTCAAGTGGAATTAAAGATTAATTTTACACGCTTATTAAAAAAATTGAAGCATTGATGAAGTATAACTATACTAATGAATGATTATGTTGATTAAAAATTATTATTTTTTCTTGGTTTAATTTTTTAAAATTTTTTATTTATGTAGATGAAGGATTCCTTGAGGATCTTTAATAAAGTGGATATGGGTATTTAAATCACTAAAACCTTAAAGTTTCATAGTATATCTATATCATAAGGTGAAGTTGTTAAACATAATTTCAATGTATCTAGAAATAAGTCAATTTTTTTGATGGATTTTGTGATCCCATATTACCAATGTATATTTTGAGTATGTAATCCATGAATCACTTGTAGATGTATTATTTAATAAATTAGATCTATTCATGAAGGAAACAATTATGGTCCAGTTTTATAACATATCTCATTGATCAAGAGTGATATTTTTTGAGTATGGATATTAAAGAATAAAACATTAAACAAATAGAATAACAGTTGAGTCATTAATATTTTAGTGGAATTGAGAACTGAAATATGGATTTTGAAATTATTTTATAAAATGTATTTAAAATAATATTATATAGTTACTATGTTGGTGGAATACATATTCAAGGGGGTTCATGGTTTGATGCCCTTGATTAACATATTTTATAATATGGAGAATGAACATAATTTTTTTGAATTCCTAGAGACACATTTTGGAGGAGATATTGGGATGATAATACAATGATACTATGGCTGACATAAGGGAGTTATGAAGGGGCCATATTTGGCTTCGTATAGGAGAATTGTTTTCACCATTAAATTCTATTGAAATTAACTCACTTATATAATGTAATGGATTCAGAGTTTCAAAGTATTTAATTGAAAATATTTCTTGTCTAAAACATTTTAGGGTACATAATATTATTCAATCCAATATATTTTTACATTATTATTCTTTAAATTTCCACGGTTTTTCATTAATCTTTTCTTTTTTTCATCGATAGTAGTAAATTATTAAAAACATAAATACTAAATGACTATTGATATCAACTATAATTTATATTATTTGAATAAAATATCTTCTAAAAAATGATGATAAGTTGTTTTTTTAATTCTATTTATTATTTCAACATAATTAAATTTAAATTTGATCTTGGGGGAGAAATATTAAAAACTCTTCCAACTATGTGAACTCATTTATCAAAAAGATATTCAAATTAAATAGTTTAATGAAACTACCCTCATCACAATTTATATTTTCCTTTATTTTTTTGTTCTAATTTTTTTATTTCATATTATGAAGGAAAATCATTTTAATGATATACAATTAATGATTGTCCAAATGATTTAATCACAAATTTACTATTTTTGTATCATTTTTTTGATCACCCCTTTGAACAATATTTTAATTTCCCATTTTAAGTATATTCATTTTTTTTCTTAATTTTCCATCTTCATTATCATGTTCTATAACTATTACTCATAGTTATGTGGAATTTGTAGTTTTATAGTTTCATATCAAGGATTAAACAATTTCACCCCATCCTGGTAGGATAGACCCTAGTCATCATTATACTGGGGTTAATATGAAAATTAATATATATTATAACCCTCATAATGACTGATTTATAGTTTTTTTGATATTTATATAGGAGTATTTCTAAATTCATGATAGTAAAATAATAGAAAAAACACTCAAAAAAACATAGGATTGTAATCTATCTAAAAAAATAATTTCAAATATATTTCTTATATTTCTATTATTTGAAAAATAAATTACCTATTCAATTTAAATACACATTTACATAATGGAGTATTTTTAATAATGAAATATATTCCTTAATTATTAAAATTTTAAAACATTGTTCTTTATATTGAAAATCAATGGGAACTAAAATATAGAACACTTTGAATGAGGGAGTTAAGAAAAAATGAGAACACCATACCCATGTAACTAGAATCTAATAAGATGGGACACATATTCATAGGGAGATCCAAACATCTACGCTATCATATAATTCCACTTATATTTGGTTAATCCTTTTTATAGGCATTAGATGTTAAAAGAGTCTCATTTATCTTTATGATAAATATATAATGGATTACCTACCAATAACTACTTATAAATTATAATGGATTTTTATTCCATGGTGAAACCACATCCATTTCATGGTATGAGTAATGAATAGATGAGGCTAAGAGTCATTCCTTCCATACTTAAGGGTGATTCTTGGATCTTGTTCCAATAGCCATATGAGGTAATTTTTAATACATAAGACATGGTTTTTGATTCATTTATTATGAAATCCCATCCTAGAATAATGATAACCAAGGATAGGAATAAGATTATTATTTTTCCTCAAGATGGGGGTGATTGTTTTTCATAAACTTTGGAAGAAATTTAGTGTTTATCTTTTCATTTCTCTAAATATTAAATTCTCTTCTAAATTCTTAATTATATATTTTTAAAATATTATAAACCATTTTCATAAAAAATGTATTAATTGTTTGGATGGAGTTTCTAAGATAAATTAAATGAGTATTTATATAAATTAATCAGTACACTTTCATTAAAAACCCAACTCAAATTCATTAGAATATGGAACATTCATTGGAAGGAAAAAACACTATTAAAAAATCAATTATTATCTGGTTCTAGGATTTTATAGTAAAAAAAATTATCACTCACTTATTTAGAAATATTATCATTGTGGAATGTTTGGGTTCTATAGTTCTTGTATCACAATACAATTATATAAAGTCGAAAAATTTAGATAATGAAAATTTTGCAAGTAAGTTTCTTAAATTACTTGTATTTGGTGACCCGTTCTCAAAAATTTATAATCAAAGCTATAATAATAATCATATATTTATTAAAAGTGTCACGACCCGTCCTCGGGGCCCGTGCCGTGACTACCCCAAGCCCGCCTTCCATTGGCCAGGGGCTGGCGACTAGCACCAAGGCGTAAATCCTGGTAAATAGGGAAGACATTGCCTTTGTAAAGTAAACAAGAACCACAGAGTAAGCAAGTGGAAAAGTAAACACTACGTAAAAACAGAGTACAAATGAAGTGCGGAAAAGTAAATGGGCCAGTATACAAACCCAACTGAAAGTAAAGAACAACCCGAAAGGGAAAACAGCAACTGTAAAGTAAAAGACGCTACACCAAGCTGTACACTGGAAATCCCACCTGAAGGGTGGGTACAGATAGCTCCAATGCTCCTCGGGTCCCACCGTCCGCTCCGAGTACGTCCCGCCCAGTGGTCCACCTCCAGGTACCGTCCTGCTCTGCAAGCCTCAGCCACGATCAACGTTGTCCGTCGTCTGCAACCAACACAACGTAGTGCGGGCATAGCCCGTGCAGGGGTGAGTATAACGATACTCAGTAGGGACCCCGAGACCCTCAAGGTCTCACTAAATCCAACAAGGATAACCACAAAGAAGATCTCAACAGATAACCTCTACTTAGGTATATGCCCATACATATACCTAAGTTATCAAGTAACCCATCTCAATCATGAGGCAAACACAAGGTCAAAAGTCTCAGCTCAAACCGGGATTTTCATCATCGAAACCGTAACTGTTGAAGAGCTCCGTCTCTGGAGTGTATAGTGGTCCTGTCACAACTCCGAGGTACTGCCCATTAACTTGAGACTGCTGTAGTAATCCACCTAACGAGTATTGCGGGCCAACCGCAACCACCAAGCACCCCCATGTGCCGCTACAACCAAGCGCACCTCTATCGTGGGTCTTCCGCTACAACCAAGCGCTCCCATGTGCCGCTACAACCAAGCGCACCTCTGTCGTGGGTCTTCCGCTACAACCAAGCGCTCTCATGTGCCGCTACAACGAAGCGCACCTCTGTCGTGGGTCTGCCGCTACAACCAAGCGCTCCCATGTGCCGCTACAACCAAGCGCACCTCTGTCGTGGGTCTGCCACTACAACCAAGCTCTCCCATGTGCCGCTACAACCAAGCGCACCTCTGTCGTGGGTCTTCTGCTACAACCAAGCGCTCCCATGTGCTTCTACAACCAAGTGCACCTCTACAACACACCGAGTCGTTCGATCAGCAGTCGTCGGGTCTCAGTCAGCTACACGGTCTCCGTGCTCCGCCCGCTCGTCTCCGGGAGGGTCCGCCCCACGAGCTACTGTTCGATACTCCAAGTATCACAAAGTCCCGCAAGGATGTATCTCAAAGGACCACCTTGTCATAGGGGTCTCAACGCAACAGACGACACGTCAATCGGACGCCCGGTCTGTGAGTTATTAGCCTTTTCGTCCCAGGGGCCCGGTTGGTTTCGTGTGCGAACCAATCTGGCCGTAACTCAACTATACCCCGAACACTCATAGGGTATACTCATAGGGACCGTTTTTCAATGTGATCACCAACGCTGCTGACGGTTCGTCAAACAGACGTCTGGTCTGAAAGATATCAACATTTCCGTTCCAGGGGCCCGGTTGGATTTCAGTGCGATCCAACCCAGCCACTGTCCATATGCATCCAAAACTAGGGAGGAGGATGCCAAAAGTTCCATCTCATCAAGAGGAAAGCAGCGAGACAGACGACGCGTCAATTGGATGTCCGGTCTGTGAGTTATTGGCTTTTTCATTCCAGGAGCCCGGTTGGATTCGTGAGCGAACCAACCCGACCGCACTCCGACGACATCCCAACCTCGAGCGGAGTAAGCCAAAAGTTCCATCTCACAAAGAGGAACTCAACAAAGCTAACAACATGTCAATCGGACTTTCGTAGCTCAAGATATGAGCGTTTCCACTCCAAGGGCCCGGTTGGTTTCGTGTACGAACCAACCCGGCCGAACTCAAAGTATTCCGAAACCTTGAGTGTGATAGACCGAAACGACCGTCTCGATCCAAGGATCGCGTCGCCGCTGACGGCGAGTCGTTTGGAGGCCCGTAGCTCAAGTTACAGGCGTTTGAACGAAAACCGTCCGAAGACGGGGGGTCCGGGCACGGGCCGACCCGGGCCGACCCCCCCCCCCCCCCTAGTTGGCCCAAACCGGGTCGGGTCCGACCCGGTTGGCCCGGCCCGACCCGGCCAGGGCCGGTCCAGCTCGGCTCGGCCGAGCGGCCGACGCGGGGGAAAGCTGCCGCCCCGCGTGACACCCCCGCGGCACCCGCGGGGTGTCGGCCAGACAGCCGGACGCGCCGCGTGACAACCCCGCGGCACCCGCGGGGTGCCGCCCTGGACACTCGCGGCACCCGCGGGGTGTCGCGCTGGACACCCGCGGCACCCGCGGGGTGTCGCGCTGGACACCCGCGGCACCCGCGGGGTGTCGCGCTGGACACCCGCGGGGTGCCGCCGCCTCCGGCCGCCGGCGCCGCCGCGCCGGCGACCCGCACCGCCACCGGCTTCCACGGGCCGCCGGAGTCGCTCCGGTGGCCCGTTTTCCTTCCCGTCTGCGCCGTTGTTCCTCCCGGGACTCGTCCTTCACTGCGGAAACATCAAACATCCGTTGCGGCACTTTCCGCCGTCGCCCGTCAAATCCGCAAAAACGAAGAACGGCGGAGGGTCGCCGGGCCGTGTTCGTTTGGCCCGCACCCTCCGCGTTAGAGATAATCAATGGGATAAAAAAAATGTTCAACACATGAACCAACAATTTTAATAAAATAAAATTGTTTCTTTGATTCCGGTTCTTTAATTTTTAAAGAATGTTCACGGGAATATAAGGAGGGGTATTTCCAAAATAAATCCCTACCTCGCTGGACGTCGCGCGTGAGCGTTCTTCATGGAAATTGCTCGTCGCGGAAGGTGGAGATCGTCGCGTCGTCGCGGAAGGGCGTCGCGTCGTCGCGGAACACGGCGTTGAGTCGGCGAACTCAACGTACCATGAAACAGCAGATTTAATTTAACTAATTAAATCCGTGTTTTGGTTAAGAACCACGAAGGAGATAAAAAGGAAGGTCCGAGACTCTTACCTCAAGCAGCCGATCGAAGATCCGTCGTGGAGGAAGAGACGTCGCATAAGAACGTTGTCGGCGTCGCGGATCACGGCGTCGCGTCTTCGATTTCCAGGTTCGGCTTTCTTCGCGTTCTTCGCGTTCTTCGCGTTCTTCGCGTTCTTCGCGAAGGAGGCTGAAGGTTCAAGGATCCTTTCTCAACGAGTAATCCTCGAAAAGAAAAAGGTTGGTCTTATTTTATTATTACGCCAACGAATTTGAAAACTGGTTAAGAAACGATCCATCAATTCGTTGAATTAATTCAACGAAAGAAACAGCCCATTTAATTCACGAAAGAAACAGCCCATTTAAATGTTCTGTTAAGATTTAAGAAACGCGTCAGTTGACTTTCATTAAGAAGGGTTTTCGCTGGTGCGTTTCTTAGTGGAATGAAATGGCGGGGCTCGTGCGGGCCCCACCTCGCAAATATCCTACCAAGGGGGTAGGATATTTCTGGATAGCATCCTATCCAGTTCAACTCAGTTCAAGCCGCCTTTAAGTGGCTTCCAAGCGACTTAAGTGAAATAAAATAAAGTTGTCGCAAAATTATTTTATTTCTTAACTTTAAGCCCGAAAATTAAAAACCACACCCGAGCAAACGCAACTCCGGAAGAGGCGTTTCTAAGCGAATACCGGCGCTGCAATTTCATCGGTGCCCTCAGAATTCGATTCTGGGCACCGGTTCAAAAGATAGAAAAACCCGCTCGTCCGTTCTTGTAAAATTTCAAAGAAAATTAAGAAAAAAATTTCTTTGAAATTTACGGGTCTTTACAAAAAGGAACAAAAAATTATTAGACTATGTGCTTCTTCTATATCTCTACAATATCCAAGACCACATTTTCAAAATCATTATATGGATAAAATCTATAATCCTAAAAAAGTATTATTAAGAAGATTCATCAAATTCTTAGAAAAATAATCACTTATGATGTAATAAATTTTTAATTCAAGGATCCACAAAATTATGCCTTCAAATATAAATGAATAACCTATATTCTAAAATTATTCGAAAGGAAATAAAAATTTTTATAATGAGAAAGGGAAAATAAAATATACTATTGAATTGAATCATCAGGATAATATTTTATCTTTTATATAATAGTGGAGTTAAAATACTAAATAATAATTTATAGAATAATACAGGAATGAATAAATTGTGATTATAAAGGAATCCATAATTCCAAATCATCAAATTTGCGAATCAAGAAATTTAAAAAGCAATATTGAAACTAAATTAGTTCTAGAAACACTAAATATAATTCATTTAAACCTAATATTGAAAATAAAATTGAATAAAGGTAAGGAATGGGTTTTATAAAATCATAAATAAATACTCATAATTTTTAAAAAATTCCCTTATATATATATATATCTCTCTTTTAATCAAAGAATCAAAACAAAGAATAATTTTTATATCAAACTATATTTCTTAGGCATGTCAAAATGCTCTTTGAGATCATTATTTTAATCTAATATTTAATTAAAATACTATAATATCTGACATCATCCAAAAAAATATTAAAAATAAGAATACATTTATGTACTTTTCTAGATATACCTTCATATAAGAGTGTAATTTTATTATTCAAAATAATGTACCTCCAAAAATAAATGATCAAAAAATGTTTTTCAATTCCAAAAACACTAAAAAATAGTTTCCAAATTAACTGTGTTTGTGTCCTTGGTGCAAGATAAAACCTGACTACTTAGGATATTATTTGAAAAGTGAGATTACAAAAGCTAAAACAAACCATGCTCTATATTAATTTATTTGACTACTCCATTACTACCCCTTTTGGGATAATAGGTGGTATACTTGTTGGATTTGGAAATATAATGCCCCACACTAGAAATCTCAGAGCCAGTGTCCACTACCATTATATTATTATGATTACTAGGAATTAGTCTCGATGGACCACAAATATTATTAGTATCGTCGAACCAGATATATACATGAGTCCTACATTATAACTAAATAATCTAATTATAGATTTTTTTTGAGAATAACATTATTCCACCAATGATATAGTTGAATATCCATATTAATTTACCTCATAGAATTATGTGGATATTAAAAAATAAGGGTGAGACAAATTCTATGTAATGGTCATGTACATTGGAAGAAATAATGAATCAATGAGAATAATCATTATGGCATTGTAAATAATTGGACACATGTGCCACATAATCAATAAATTGAGAAGAAAGTTCATAAACAATATGGAATGGTAAATAACTATATAAATGTTCCATTTAGTCAATAAAATGATAATGAAATGCATCCATCGACTTTTTCATAGTGAAAATATAATGGATAAAAATACCAATCACAATGAAGGTAATGCTTAATTATTAGATGTCACGTATCTGACATATGAAAACCTCTACTATTAAGATATATCCTCTAGTTAGTTTAAAACTACTGGTAAAATCCAATAATGATAGACTATCTATTGATTAATGGGAAATATAATGTTTGGGACCCATTAGTCACTACATGTCCAAATCATTCCTCAAACTAAGTGATAAATTTAATTAATTAATAACATGACATATAAAATATTCGTATTCAATAATGATTACGTATTTATAAATAATTCACTAATAAATAAAATAACTTTCAAAGTAAAAACTATATGTAATAATGGAATATAGTTTTAGAAATGAACATATCCATGATAAATTATATTAATAAATAGGGAAAATTCAATGTTCAACCATCATATGAAATTTAAATTCTCAAGGGGACTACAAAAATTACTCAAGAAAGTGAATGTAATTAAAATCCTTGGTTAAATAAATCAAAAACCATAGAGAGAAATAATAATTATGAAATCTATATAACATATCCCATGTAGAGTAAAAATAAAGTGTTGTTGTCGATGATGAATGGAAATGTTATAATGAGATCTTTGAAAATAAGTTTTGAGGAAAATAAACCATTCATTCTGAAAACAAATTAAAATTTTTTTATAAGAAAATAAGTTTTAAATAATTTGTCTTTTAAAAAAACTAATTAACCATAAAATGGAATCCTCAAAGAATAAAAGAGGGTAATTATACTCATGTCATTCCAGGTAATAATAATAATTCTTTTGCACGTTAAAAATATTAGAAAAGATCCTTATTTTATAATCGATAAGAACATTCCTTTAAAAGAAGTTTAAAAATAAAAAATTGTAGAATATTATTTAAAAAATAATATTTAAATGTTCAAATATATTTGAAAAAAATTTAGATAATAGGGTTTTTATAATAAAATAAGTTCTCTGACTAAAAAAATGAAATGAAGTCGGGATTTCATAATTTTTTTTAAAACATATTGATTACCAAAGAGTGAAAAAATGATACTATTACTTGAAAAAGTTCAATAAAAACTATAGGAGAATAGAATAAAAGGATTGATTAAATATTGATCCAATAATTTCCTCTAATGGAAATTGAAGTGTAAATAATCTCGTAGTAATTGAGATTATGAATTAATCCTTTGAAAAGATGATAACATTTATGTGGAAATAAATAAATTAATAGATTATGTATTTCAAATGAAAATACACATAAATTAATTTTAAATAAAACTATATATAGTAGAAAGAGATTAGAAACAAAATATTAGAATACTAACAACAAAAAGGAAGTAATATAACCCAATGGAAAAGGACTGGACTATGTAATTTTTTACCACTTATTGAATTTTAATTAATATCCCCTTGAAAGAAATAAATCAAATTTAAATTTAAAATAACTTAGAGATAAGTTAATTTATTATATAATATATCAAAATGGAAATTATATAAACCATATAAAAGATATTAGTGGTGAATATGACATTTATCTAAAAGATGTGAAAAGTGGGATGAAAATCCCTAACCCAGTGTTCCCTTTTGGGTGATTGTAATTTGTACTCATTTATAATGGTTTTAATTATATAGAAAACTTATACTAGAAAAATATTATATTTATAACATCATATGTTAAATTTTTATAATATCTTATTACTCATTTTTTAACATGCTATTATTATTTACACTATTTCTGTTTTTAATTTCCCCGTTTTTTCGAGTATGTTTTGACTTGTTACTTATTTTTCATATTAATTAGAACATTATTTACCCACCTCAAAAATTTAAAATTTGATTTAATTATAATTTATATTATATATATATATATGTATTTATAATAATTTATAATATTTTTAGATATGAAATTAAATATACTGCTCATGAAGAATGTTGGTCATTTGTACGCATGAACACCACCTCCATTTCATTGTCGTATATGAAAAAAATGAAAAGTAAATGATATTTAAGTATATCATATTTAAATTGTTAAATATATGTCTTATATGTCACATATTATTATAAAAACCATTATTCATACATTCCATGTATACTATGCATGAATCACTTCACTTTGAGGAGGTGGTAGTCCACACATCCCCAAATGATTATATCATATTCCCTAAAAATGGAAAACATGATGTTACATGTTATATAAGAATTAAATAAGTACAAATAAATTATAAATATCATATATAACATATAAAAAAAATATTTACATCATAATTCCCACCATGACATGATGCAATGGAAGAACAAACAATCATCGTTTCATGAGGTGGTAGTCCATTGTACACACAAACTGTAAGTTCGTTACAAATTAAACGAAAGTGTGTGTAAGTGTAGGTAGAAAATGTTGAATAAAAAAAACCAGAATAATTATTATTCATAGGATATTATATAATCATGTAATAAGTATATTTTGGTGGTGATGATGGAAATAAATTGAATGTGATCCTTGAATAAGGTTACATCATTTTTGGTTAACTCCTTTTGGTTTATACCAAAATTCTTCCGTGGTTGAATTTATTGATAATGAAATGATTATAAAATTAGAGGAGATATATTTGTAGATTATTTAGGATGGTTTTTATGATAAAAAAGTTTTTATAGGTGAGAATAAGTGGGAGGGGTGAGTTCCATTTTTTGTGTGGTGGAGGAGTGGTATTCTGGTAAATTTTAGAATAGGAAATTCCACCCTTACTTTTCCCATGTAATGTGGCTACAATAATATTAAAACATAGTTACAAGGGATTATAGGGCATAAATATTAATATAAAAAGGATTTTGAATATTTTATATGTCATTTTGGATCTTATGTTTAAGGTTGTTTCCCTTATTAAGCTAATTTTTCGCTTAATCGCTGAAATTAATATTAATCACATTCAAGAATTATTTTTATAATAATACTATGTTTACCTTATTATAAATAAAAAATTATGATTATTCCAAATATGTAATCCATTTATTAAATTTTCAATTTCAATTTGTAGAAATTAATTTAATATTATTCTAGTAGATGGGATGATAGCATTGGTTTTTAAAGTTTACATATTTAAACATTCATTATGTTTTTATATCCAATTACAATGAAAAATTTATTCCAATGAACTTTTTTGGATTAAATTTTTTATAAAAATATTTTATCATTAAATACAGTTTAAAATATCATTTCAGCATATAAAATTTTAGATGAAAAAGAAGTTTTAAATTAAAATTCCTTACCTTTCACTATTTATGAAAAATGAAATATTTTTTAAAACATACAAAAAATTTACCCTTAGATAATTTTTAAGTTCCAATATAAAAAATGAAGTTTATTTCAACATATATTATTTATAAAATTTCCATTTTTTTAAAATAGGTTCTCCATTAAAAGGTGATAAAATATATTTTTTTGGAAAAATACAATTTTAAAGCATAAAATTGGATTTATTTTTATGTTTTAATTTCCAAACCTATTGGATGAATATATTTTTTATTTAATATATAATATATATATTTTATTAATATAATTAGATAATATTAAATAATTGTGGTTATTATGATAAAACACCTTTATAATTATAAAAGGATTTTTTATATTCAATTAGTTCTTATATTCATTAAAAATAAATTTATTATCAATTAACTAATATAAATATTTTGTAAACAATATATTTTGATATGTTAGTTAATATTATTCATAAAAACTAATTTAATGGCTATATAATATCTTATTATATGAAATAATAATTTTTTAATAATATATTGGTGTTTAGTAAAACTCGGTCTTATGTGTTACATAATCTATCAATGAAACATATTGTTTCATGTGATGTAAGATAACTCATTATTGTGTTCATTTGAAGTTATAATATATATTAAATTAATTCTAAAAATTATGTATAACATTAATCTTTGAGTGGTTATACTTCTTATAAGTTTGGTGTTGCATATAATATAGAGTATTTAATAAAAATTTACTATTATAGAATTGTTCGGTGTGTTATATTCTCCCCACCTTAACAAAATAGTGTCCTTGAAATTTAAACATGATATTTGTAATCTAGGGTTTTATGTATGAAAATTAAATGGTTAAAATCCAACAAAAAGATTTTTTTATAAAATATCCCCTTTATCAGATAGAATGAGAAGTACAAAGGTCATATGAGATAACATATAACTAGGTTTATACTTAAGGGGAAATTTGTTGCCAGTGAAGATATATATTTGGTAGAAAATTATAAATATTAATAGGTATTTAATTAGTTCACAGATTAAAAATAATTGAATGGTCAATAGAATGTTGAGGACCTCAAATCCATAAAAGTTTTATGATTTAAAAGATCACCGGCTTAATAAAAAGTAAGGTATTATGTCAAAACAATTATGGTCATTTTGTTAACGTTGAGTAATTATTTTATTTTCTTATAATATAAAGAAATATACTTACTTGATATATTTAAATTTCATATGAACAATTCCATATTTTGGTTATGCTTTAGTAAAATAAAAAATCATCCCTTACTTTCTCAAATCATTATCCTAGAAAAAAGCTATTTTCTATGCTCTTAAATTTTCTTTTAATGGGTCATAATACCCATAAAAAAGTCATTATATTTAGGTATACCTATTTTAGAAAACCAATACTTTTAAGACCATAATATCTAAACCTAAAAACGGATACAACTAGTTTATAATTAATATTTATTAATCAAATTGTTTAACGAAAAAATAAGTACACATTATCTAGGTTATCAAGTATGATATTGGTATGCATGAAACTGTTATCGTCCTTTGATCACGGGTTTAAGTCTCACGAACTTATCCTACATGATGGGTTGTTACTTGACACAAAGGTTATTGTTTTCTAAAACCATGTTAATATAATTTCCCAAATAATTGAAATGTAAATCCTTGAAATTTAATCATTAAATAGACTATTACTATGGTTTTCATGAAAAACATACTACATAAATACTTTATCAATTTATTTCCATATATGTCATTCCATTTTCTAGATTTTAACATTTGGAATAGGTAATTTACTCAATTAATTCCTAGGTTTCCCATATTTAGTGAAACAATATATAAATGGATCTGTAGGATGTGTTTTATTTCATTCTATCATACTATTTATTTTTCCTGAGAAATTCTTTTAATTATGTCCTTCAATCCCATGCATAATTAATTTCCATGTTCAATTAAGAAAATTTCATAGTTTCCTCCTTCCATGTTTCATACTAGATGGAAATCTATCTTTCTTTTCTGAATGGTCTCTACCACTTCAGCTCTAAGAAACCACGTTTTTGCTCTTATTAGGTTATTTTGTGAGTTGTTAAGGCATATGTTATTAATAATATTATTTAAAAACATATTATCCATGAAAAAACATCTTTCACTCCTATCAACATCCCATTTAGTTTCTTATTTTCACCACATTTTACTTCACATTCAATGTTAAAATTACTTCTTAGGGTTCTATCCATTGAAAAAAATAGAACACATAGGTTGAGTGAAAATATTAATTATGATAAAATCATATTATCATTTATAGGATATATAAATCAAGACACCTTATTTTTAATATAAACCACCTTATTTTCCACCTAGATTAGTTATTTTTATTTTATTTTCAAATCCATCATAATGGCTTGTAAAAATTTCAAATTTTCTAAAGAACATATTCTGGTAGTTTCAAACTAGTTTTATAGTAAGACCCATTATTATGTACCAGGATATGCCTGAGTTAGGCATGACACACATTTTTAGAGCTATTACCACTAGGTAAATCTATGCCAGAACCACGTCTACTTGTATTATCCAGATAGGGATGTATTTCTAGGAGGATCCAAATAATATCTACCTTACTAATATTTTAGGATGTTCTTTTATACATACCCTCAATGCCTATCTTAGATTTATTCTGTAAAATATATGTTTTCCAAAATCTAGTCCCCTAGATTACTACTAAAACTCATTCAATACCATCTATAGTTCCCAAACATTTGAAAGTTAGAAGCTAGTTTCTTATACCTTTACACTATTCTGATTATGAAAAATCAATCCCAATGGATCGAAGAGTAGAGTAGTCTTGTTTAACCAGATACATACATGAGTTTTATATTATAACTAAAATAACTAATTAAAACATATTTTTTTTCTTTTGAGGATAAATTTATTCCAATGATGATATCTTTGAATATCTTCCATAGTAGACATCATTGAATATTGGGGAAAGAAAAAAATGTGTAATATCAAATTCTCAGCAAGGTTCAAGAATATTAGAATAAATAATATATCAATTAGAATAATAATTATATAATTGTAAATAACTGAACACACATTCCATGTAATTAATAAAATATTAAGGAAGTGAGTTAGAAATATGGAAAGATAAATAACTAAGAGTAGTTACCATGAAATCCCTAAACTGAGAATGAAATGAATCTATATAATTTTTCATTTTTAAAATATCCCATATAGTAAATAAAGAATCAAAATGATGGAAATGATTGATTATTTTATGTCATGTCTCGAGAACAGGAATACCTCTGTAGCCATTATCTATACTCCACACAGATTAAAACTACTAGTAGAAACATGTTTAATTTGAACCACTAATTTTTCTCATGATAACCTTTCAATTCATCTATGAGGTATAGAAATTCAGAGACCCACCCATCACTGCATGTCCAAATCATTCATCACTTCAAGTAACTAATTTAATTTAAAAACAATATACCTTCTAAAATATCTATATTGAATAATAAATATGGATTTACCAGTATTTCCCCAAAAAATAAAATAACATTCATAGTAAATACTGTATGTAAAAATGGGATATAGTTTAGGAAACAGACAAATCCGTGATAAATGATATGGATAACTTGGGGAAAATCAAGGTTTAAGTATAATAAGAAATAAAATATCCAAGGGGACTACAAAAATTATTCAAGGAAGCAAATTTCAAAACTATCCTTAGATAAATCAATCAAAACATATTGATGATGAATAAGTATGGGTTCAATACAATATATCTGATGTGGAGTAAAAATAGAGGGTGTTTGTCATTGATGAATTGAAATACTATAAAAATAAATTTTAAAACATTATTCGGGAAAATATCATTTTCATTATTATTTTTTAAAATAATTTTATTCAAAAATAAATTTTAAAAACATTTTCATAAAAAATTAGTGTTTTAAACATGAAAATGATGAATAAAATAAATTGTTGTGGGTAATTTTGTACATGTCATATAAGGTAAAAAGAAAATTCCTTTTTTAAATTATAAATGATTGAAAAGTTCCTTGTTTTGATTGAGACAAAAATATTCTTTTGAAAAAACATATATATAAAAATATAAAAATGGATTTAATAAATCATAATTTAATACATAAAAACAACTTTCAAAACCTTTTTAGAAATATTTTTTAGAAGAGAACATGCTCTCTCGCTAATGTGTGAAATGAATTAATGTTTTTGAAGTGCAATGTGTTGCATTTGTTGTCAATGAGGCATGAAGTTGTCTTGGATTGAATGGATGTCAAGGAGTCAAGATGTGAATGTCAAAGGATGTGATGGTGATGGTGATGAAGGAGAATGGCCATGGTACCAAGATGCATGTAACTTAGGAGATTCACTAAGAGACATAGGAGATGATGGTTGAAACATTCTCTAAGGACATCAGACGATTGTTGAGCTGATCTTTAAGTTCATAGAACTTGTATCCCGATGATACAATGTCACAACATGATTAGAAGACCATGCATTGTAGTGACAATGCATGAGGAGTTTAAAGAAGATCCATCCACAACTACTAAGTGGATGCTGTGCATTAATAAAGTCCATGCACTATCACATAGTGCATGTGAACATGAAGATGATCCAATTGATCTCTGATTAGATCAATAAAGCACATTAAAGAATTTAAGTGATTCAGGAGTTCGGTTGAAGAAGAAGTACCTTGAAGAATTTCCCTCATAAGTAATGAATATATGTTGAGGAGATTGGAGGAATTCTTAAGAAGAAGAGAAGAGAAGAAATAGAGATGGAAAGAAGAATGGCTTGGAGTGGCATATGGCATATTACACTTGGTACTTTGTTTTTATACAAAGGATTCATCCTTCCTTTGCCAAAAAATTGGCCAGCCAAGGCCAACCTTAAGGGTTCAACCCCCAAGGCACATGTGGGCCTAAGGCGCCACGCCCAAGGGGGGATCCCATGTGGCCAGCCCGGGCGGCAGAGGCAGGGGCCGTGTGTAAGCCCCCGAGGGCACGCGGTGGTGAAACCCGTGCACCCGGAGAGCATAGGGGGCGCTAGGAGCGCGCCTGCAAGAGCAGAGAGTGGGCGCAGAGCGTGCCCGCAGGGAGAACACGGTGCGGGGCGGCACCGTGGAGGGAGAGGTTCAATTGCGGTGAAGCGGGCAGCGCTTGTTTGTTAAACCGCGAGAAAATCCCGCGGCGTTTCGATGTGGGACAGCGAAATTTCACCCGGGAGCGATCCTGGCCGCACGATCGATCGCGCGCCAGATCCGAGCCGCTCATCGCATCTCGTACGCGATGATCTGATCGCGGCCGTCCGAAGATCTGATCCGACGGCTAAGAGACTGTCCTCTTCCTCGAGCTCAGCCGAAGCATTCCCGCGAGCTTCGCTCGAACCAGAGGCAACCTGAAGGCAGTTTTCGAGTTCCCGGCCACCTCTGAAGGATCTAAGACCTCCATTGTGCTCGTCTGGCCACACTGAACACAACCATGAATTAAAGAATGCGTGCATGCAATAAGAGGAGAATTCGGAACAAAGCCGAGGCAAAACGAAGGTGCCGAGGCTATGATAGTTCGTGTCTTGCATGGGATAGAAGAGACGAAGGCCGTGCATGCGTTCTAAGTCGC
The DNA here is from genome assembly GCA_963277665.1 of Viscum album. Taxonomy (NCBI): domain Eukaryota; kingdom Viridiplantae; phylum Streptophyta; class Magnoliopsida; order Santalales; family Viscaceae; genus Viscum; species Viscum album. The sequence goes on along the minus strand of OY728119.1, from coordinate 809,802,609 downwards.
ATGCACGTGGAGGAAACCGAAGAAGAAGGAATCCCGCATGAAACAGAGGATAAAAAGATTGGAAAGATTTTTTAAAGATCCGAAGATCTCGGGTGTTTGAAGTTATTTCACGCGGATGATCCGAGGCGTTCCTCTGCCTATAAAAATGAGGCCGAGCCCTCTGTGTAGTTTGCTGAAGTTCTTGTTGAAGATGTGTGTCCCGCGAAGCCTCTGCCTCGCGAAGTAGAAGCCCCGCGCAAGTTATTTGCGCGGCTGTTGTCCCGAAGCCACCCGAGGCTTTGAAGTGTTCCCTGCGCGCCTACTCCCTTGCGCGACAGGAAGAACCTGAGGCCGCATCCTTGCGCGCCCGAGGTTGCATCCCTCTCTGCCCGCGGACGTGCGTGGCAGGAGGTGTTTGCGCGGCCGCTTGTGCTCTTGCACCTGCGTGCCCGAGGTGTTGCACTTTGCACACCCGAGGTCTTGCGCGGCTTTTGTGCACCCAAGTGCTTGCGCGGCCAGTGGCACCCAAGTGTAGCTTGCGCGGATATTGAAGAAGAGATTGGCAGGGGTTCGGGTTGTGTGTGCAAGACAAGAGGAAGACCACACATTTGTGTGTGTGCAAAGGAGGAAGGCCATTACATACCTACGGCTTGTGTGTGCAAGTGGAGGACGAGACTACACATTGTATGTGTTTTAGAATTGGAGAAGGCCGTAACCGTGTGTGTGCATTTGAAAAGAAGGCCGAGACCTAAGTTTTGGTGTGTATGCAAATGGATGAACACACTTGGCAGTGTGTGTGCTAAGTGAAAACAAGTGAAGGCCAAGCCCAAGTGTGTGCAAAACGAAGAACAAGTTGTGTGTGCACCAAGTGAAGACCACACATGTTGTGTGTGTGAAAAGTGGAGAACCTTGTGTATGCAAATTGAAGAACATACCTTGAGTGTGTGTGTGCAAACAAGAGGAAGAAGGCCGAACCTAAGTGTGCACTAAAAGTGAACACACTTAGAAGAAGTTGAAAGACGACCCTCACACTAAAGTATAACACACTTGTGAGTGTGTAAACAAAAAGAACAAAGTGTGAAGCAGGAAGAAGGTGTGTGTGCTAAAAGTATTTACACCCATTGTGGGTTTACTGCACCTAGAAGAAGAACAAGAGAGTGCATGCATACATGCATTCACGTGCACACGTGAAGAAAGATAAATCAGTGGTGTGCATCTGAGGAGTCCAAGACTTGAAGATCTTGAAGAATTTGAGATTCCATGCGCTCAGTGCATGAAGTTGAATTGATGTGAGACTGGACCAGACTGAAGTTAAAGATATCAATTGTCTGAGTATTGAGTAATTGGAGAGAAGCCGGGTCATCCTTAGAAGAAGGTGATAAAGCCCGAGCAAGACGAGAAGACCTGATCATCACAAGTGATCAGAGGTACAGAGCAAGGCCAGCAGTCTTTATCCCAGACTGCTGAGGATACTTGAAGAAGCTTAAAGAGAAGAAGAGCTACTCGTGCGACTCGAGGAGCCAGGAGAAGACCCTGTGGGACTCAGGGAGAAGAAGTCTTCAGTGGGATTCTGGAGCAGGCCAGTGGGACTCTGGTAACACTGTGGGACGCAGTATAAAGACCCTCCTGTGGGACTCAGGAGAGATACAGTGGGACTCTGTATCGACCATTGTAATACTAACCGATTATAATGGGAGAATCCATGCTGAGAGAGCATGGCAAGGATGTAGGCCTTTGGTGTCGAACCTTGTAAATCCTTGTGTCCTGTGCCTTTTCATTACTGCATTATCCGGGAAAGGTTGAGAGATACAAGAAGAGTGGATCGAGGCTTTAACCATCCATAGAGGTTTAATTGATTAAGAATCAATTAGTAAAAAAGTTTTAAAGGATCACTGATTCACCCCCTCCCCCTCTCAGTGATTCACACTGATCTGGGCACTTCAATTGGTATCAGAGGGAGGTTACCTCTAAAAGATCCAAGGGAGTCTTTATGAAGTGCAGATTTGAGGAAATGAGTGACCAGCCTCAAATGGAGATATCTGCCAAGACTCAGAAAAATAGAAAGAAGAAACAGGCCAAGAAGATGAAGAAAGCATGTCCTAGCTGTGATGAAGTTGAAACAATGAATGATCTTCAGAGTGCACTCAAATATCTTCAGAAGACAGTTCCCATGGAAGTGGCAAAGTGTATAGCTACAGGCATCCATGATCTTCATGAAGAAAAATCACAGTTAGAAGAAGAAGCCAATGCTATGGAAGATCAGCTGGCTAAAAGGGTTGGCATAACCAACACTCTCAGAAAGCTGGTAAATGCCAAAGATGAAACAGTATCTCTTTGCAATGAAAGATATGAAGACACTTGTGAAGAATTGCAAAGAAGCCTTTCTGAGAAAGAATTCTTTATGATATTAGTCAAAGATGTTTTCCATGCACTGGAAAAGAGGCACAAAGTGTCAATGGTTGTCAGAGATGCTCAACTAGAAGAAAAAGTCAAAAGGGTGAAGGAGCTTGAAAACTCATTGCTTGAAATGAAGCAAGTGCATGAAGACCAGATGAAACAGCTGGAAGAGAAATGGGAAGGAAGGCTAAGAACAGTTGAGGATGAGAAGAACTCCCTCAACATGAAGTGTTTAGAACTGGAGGTGATATTGAAAAATCTGCAATCACCTAAAGCTGAATCCTCCCAGTCAGCTGATAGAAGAAATGTTGCTACACAAGTATGCTTTGAGAAGGATGATTCTAAATGAAAGACATCCTCTAGTGAAAGTGCAACAACTTCTAAAAGGAAGGTACCATCCATCCCATCTTGTACTAATGCTTCTAATAGTGTTTCCACAAAAAGTGCAGGATGGAAAAATAATTCCAAACAAGTATGGATGAAGAAAATGAAGAAGCAGAGCTCTCCTGAAGCAGCACAACAGGTCAAGAAAAGTACCCTACAATCAGAAGGACTGAAGAGGTCAAGATTCGTGGGACAATGCTGGTGTTGTAACAAGTATGGGCATTGTGCAAAGGATTGTTGGTACAATCCACTAAATGCCAAAGCACAGAGGAAGCCCATGCCAAGGGGGAGCAAGCCAGAAGAAAAGAAGCAGCATCCACAGGTCCAGAGACATCTGTTTACTGCTAACAGATTTGGATTACTTGACAACATCTGGGATGTTTGCAAAAGTGGTCAAAAAGATACATGTCAATCTCCGAATGTATCCGAAGCTGGAATGAAGAGAAGATCACTGAACCTGGCTAAAAAGGAATCCTTGGGAAGCAAGCAGAAGAAAGTGGAAGATGCTCCCAAGAAGAGTTTGAAAAAGGAAGAGAAGTCCTTGGATTCTAAAACCAAGAAGGGTGAGTCATCCAGAAGGACCACCAAGAAGAAGTGCTTCTACTGTGGAAGGAATGGTCATACCATGGATCTTTGTAAAGAAGCCATGAAATTCAATAGAAGCCAACTGGACATAAACAGACAATCAATCCAGAAGAAGCAGAAGGGATTGGTTGAAAACAAGTTGCCTAAGAGAGGTAGCTTGACAGTATCAAAAGAACCATGTGGAATATCCAGAACTGAGGCCACACTTCCAAGAGATTTACTAGTCATATGGCCAAATCAGTTGCAACTTGCCAAAGATCTACAAAGAGCTGAAGATGAAGTTCTGGCATTTGCTAAAGCAAAAGGGAAGAAGAAGGTTTCACATGAAGATGTATTGAGATCCACACCAGCACAAACATCATTGAAGATCAGATGTGCAAGTGTGAAGACTGGTGAAAATGGGGCATCTCGGTTGAGAGAATCTTCTCAACCTTGTTGTTCACATTGATGAACCAAGGAGGTTCCATCTTATTCCCTTATACATTGGTATTTACATGTGCTAACATTGCAGGGAATTGAAGATGATGATCATTCTCAGCTGGAGAATGGTTTGGAAGGAATGGAGTGCACCCCTTGAGGGGGAGCCAATCTGAAGAAGATGGTATTCTTAGATTAATACCATCTTGAGAAAAGTGAAGGTATTCCAATCATACTTTCATCCCTTGTTTCTTAATTGAGTTTATCTTGTCAATTAAGGGGGAGTATGGATTGAAGACAAATGGATGAAAGGGGGAGCTTTATCTTTGCACCTGAACTTTCTAATGAGTTTTGTGAAGTTGTGCAGGATTTAGCAAATTCATTGTTGTATCTGAAAAATTTCAATCCCCTAAGCATGATCTCACATGTATAGTGAATGTTGGACAGCATTGAGTTCCTTGGTTACATCACTCGTGTTTTCTACACCGGGTTAGCCCAAGTAGACTTAGAGTTGATCAACTAAAGGTTCTTTGCTAAAGAAGAACATGTGAAATCATCCCTCTCTCAGTGTTTTTCAAGAAAGTACTTTTCAAAGGGAGGAAGAGATTTTTGAAAGAGAACCACACCCCACCTTTGCATTTGATTGCCAATAAGGGGGAGAAATATTGGCACACATATTGACCCATTCATATGTGCTGAAGGAGTGTATTGACAACAAATACAAAGGGGGAGATTGAAGTGCAATGTGTTGCATTTGTTGTCAATGAGGCAGGAAGTTGTCTTGGATTGAATGGATGTCAAGGAGTCAAGATGTGAATGTCAAAGGATGTGATGGTGATGGTGATGAAGGAGAATGGCCATGGTACCAATATGCATGTCACTTAGGAGATTCACTAAGTGACATAGGAGATGATGGTTGAAACATTCTCTAAGGACATCAGATGATTGTTGAGCTGATCTTTAAGTTCATAGAACTTGTATCCCGATGATACAATGTCACAACATGATTAGAAGACCATGCATTGTAGTGACAATGCATGAGGAGTTTAAAGAAGATCCATCCACAACTACTAAGTGGATGATGTGCATTAATAAAGTCCATGCACTATCACATAGTGCATGTGAACATGAAGATGATCCAATTGATCTCTGATTAGATCAATAAAGCACATTGAAGAATTTAAGTGATTCAGGAGTTCGGTTGAAGAAGAAGTACCTTCAAGAATTTCCCTCCTAAGTAATGAATATATGTTGAGGAGATTGGAGGAATTCTTAAGAAGAAGAGAAGAGAAGAAATAGAGATGGGAAGAAGAATGGCTTGGAGTGGCATATGGCATATTACACTTGGTACTTTGTTTTTATACAAAGGATTCATCCTTCCTTTGCCAAAAAATTGGCCAGCCAAGGCCAGCCTTAAGGGTTCAACCCCCAAGGCACATGTGGGCCTAAGGCGCCACGCCCAAGGGGGGATCCCATGTGGCCAGCCCGGGCGGCAGAGGCAGGGGCCGTGTGTAAGCCCCCGAGGGCACGCGGTGGTAAAACCCGCGCACCCGGAGAGCATAGGGGGTGCTAGGAGCGCGCCCGCAGGAGCAGAGAGTGGGCGCAGAGCGCGCCCGCAGGGAGAACACGGTGCGGGGCGGCACCGTGGAGGGAGAGGTTCAATTGCGGTGAAGCGGGCAGCGCTTGTTTGTTAAACCGTGAGAAAATCCCGCGGCGTTTCGATGTGGGACGGAGAAATTTCACCTGGGAGCGATCCTGGCCGCACGATCGATCGCGCGCCAGATCCGAGCCGCTCATCGCATCCCGTACGCGATGATCTGATCGCGGCCGTCCGAAGATCTGATCCGACGGCTAAGAGACCGTCCTCTTCCTCGAGCTCAGCCGAAGCATTCCCGCGAGCTCCGCTCGAACCAGAGGCAACCTGAAGGCAGTTTTCGAGTTCCCGGCCACCTCTGAAGGATCTAAGACCTCCATTGTGCTCGTCTGGCCACACTGAACACAACCATGCATTAAAGAATGCGTTCATGCAATAAGAGGAGAATTCGGAACAATGACGAGGCAAAACGAAGGTGCCGAGGCTATGATAGTTCGTGTCTTGCATGGGATAGAAGAGACGAAGGTCGTGCATGCGTTCTAAGTCGCATGCACGTGGAGGAAACCGAAGAAGAAGGAATCCCGTGTGAAACAGAGGATAAAAAGATTGGAAAGATTTTTTAAAGATCCGAAGATCTCGGGTGTTTGAAGTTATTTCACGCGGATGATTCGAGGCGTTCCTCTGCCTATAAAAATGAGGCCGAGCCCTCTGTGCAGTTTGCTGAAGTTCTTGTTGAAGATGTGTGTCCCGCGAAGCCTCTGCCTCGCGAAGTAGAAGCCCCGCGCAAGTTATTTGCGCGGCTGTTGTCCCGAAGCCACCCGAGGCTTTGAAGTGTTCCCTGCGCGCCTACTCCCTTGCGCGACAGGAAGAACCTGAGGCCGCATCCTTGCGCGCCCGAGGTTGCATCCCTCTCTGCCCGCGGACGTGCGTGGCAGGAGGTGTTTGCGCAGCCGCTTGTGCTCTTGCACCTGCGCACCCGAGGTGTTGCACTTTGCACACCCGAGGTCTTGCGCGGCTTTTGTGCACCCAAGTGCTTGCGCGGCCAGTGGCACCCAAGTGTAGCTTGCGCGGATATTGAAGAAGAGATTGGCAGGGGTTCGGGTTGTGTGTGCAAGACAAGAGGAAGACCACACATTTGTGTGTGTGCAAAGGAGGAAGGCCATTACATACCTACGGCTTGTGTGTGCAAGTGGAGGACGAGACTACACATTGTATGTGTTTTAGAATTGGAGAAGGCCGTAACCGTGTGTGTGCATTTGAAAAGAAGGCCGAGACCTAAGTTTTGGTGTGTATGCAAATGGATGAACACACTTGGCAGTGTGTGTGCTAAGTGAAAACAAGTGAAGGCCAAGCCCAAGTGTGTGCAAAACGAAGAACAAGTTGTGTGTGCACCAAGTGAAGACCACACATGTTGTGTGTGTGAAAAGTGGAGAACCTTGTGTATGCAAATTGAAGAACATACCTTGAGTGTGTGTGTGCAAACAAGAGGAAGAAGGCCGAACCTAAGTGTGCACTAAAAGTGAACACACTTAGAAGAAGTTGAAAGACGACCCTCACACTAAAGTACAACACACTTGTGAGTGTGTAAACAAAAAGAACAAAGTGTGAAGCAGGAAGAAGGTGTGTGTGCTAAAAGTATTTACACCCATTGTGGGTTTACTGCACCTAGAAGAAGAACAAGAGAGTGCATGCATACATGCATGCACGTGCACACGTGAAGAAAGATAAATCAGTGGTGTGCATCTGAGGTGTCCAAGACTTGAAGATCTTGAAGAATTTGAGATTCCATGCACTCAGTGCATGAAGTTGAATTGATGTGAGACTGGACCAGACTGAAGTTAAAGATATCAATTGTCTGAGTATTGAGTAATTGGAGAGAAGCCGGGTCATCCTTAGAAGAAGGTGATAAAGCCCGAGCAAGACGAGAAGACCTGATCATCACAAGTGATCAGAGGTACAGAGCAAGGCCAGCAGTCTTTATCCCAGACTGCTGAGGATACTTGAAGAAGCTTAAAGAGAAGAAGAGCTACTCGTGCGACTCGAGGAGCCAGGAGAAGACCCTGTGGGACTCAGGGAGAAGAAGTCTTCAGTGGGATTCTGGAGCAGGCCAGTGGGACTCTGGTAACACTGTGGGACGCAGTATAAAGACCCTCCTGTGGGACTCAGGAGAGATACAGTGGGACTCTGTATCGACCATTGTAATACTAACCGATTATAATGGGAGAATCCATGCTGAGAGAGCATGGCAAGGATGTAGGCCTTTGGTGCCGAACCTTGTAAATCCTTGTGTCCTGTGCCTTTTCATTACTGCATTATCCGGGAAAGGTTGAGAGATACAAGAAGAGTGGATCGAGGCTTTAACCAGCCATAGAGGTTTAATTTATTAAGAATCAATTAGTAAAAATGTTTTAAAGGATCACTGATTCACCCCCTCCCCCTCTCAGTGATTCACACTGATCTGGGCACTTCAGTTTTCTTAAAAAACAATTCTAAAATATGTTTATTACCAAAAAGTAAAAAATGGTAATATTACTTGAAATAGTTCATGAATAACTAGATGAGGAGAAAATGAATTGATTTATTGACCACCGATCCAATAATTTCCTCGAAGTGAAATTAATTTTTAAATAATACAGAAAAAATAAAAATGAAACGTAAAACCTTTGAAATACCATATCATTGATATAAAAATAAAGTAATGAATAGATTATGTGTTTAAAATATACATCCACTTAAAAATTGAAATAAAAAAATTGATTTTTAAAATTTATTACAAAAAAAATCATAAAATTTTAATGAAAATGAGGAAGTAAGATAACCCAATGAAAATCAACCAGGTCTTGAAATTATTTACAACTTCTTAACTTTTAATTAAAATACACATATAATAAATAATTAAAATTGAAAATAAAAATTCCATGAAGACAAAATCATCCATTATATAATATATCATAATTGGTAGTTGTTACATCACACATAAGAAGTCAGTGGTGAATACTACATTTATCTCAAAGTTGTAAAAAGCGAGATGAAAATACATTACATTATGTTTTCTTTCTAGTGAACATAATTTATTATCCTATATTATGATTTTAAGAATTTAAATAACTTATAAAAACCTATATATATTTTTTATAAAAGCTAACATTAATGTCATATAATATCTTATTACTAATTTATTAATAATCATTCATTATTCTCGATATTTCGACTGTTAATTTATTTGTTTTTTGAGTATGTTTTGACATGTTACTTTTTGTTCCTATTACTTAGATCATGATTTCATCATCTTAATAATTTTAGCCATGCTTTAATCATAATATATATTCATTTTATATTTAGTTATAATAATCCATAATATTTGGAGATATGAAATGAAGTGTACCATTCATGGAGGTGGTATGTCTTAAGTAAGCGTGACTGATATTTTTATTTCATGGTCATCATTAAAAAGAATTAAAAGAAAATGATATATATTTATTTTATGATACAAAAATAATTGAACAATCAACTTCTTTAGTAATCCAACTAATCCTCCAAATCAAGGAGGCCAAAAATTGTGATGCCCTTGAGTGTCACCCCTAACAAAAAACAAACATTCAGTAGGCAAGGACCATGCATCCTTATAAATGATATAATTAACATCAGGGATACTTAGAGAAGATGAATCATTTTTTGGAAAATTACCATCTCTCCAGATGTTTTTGAATGAAATATTCTGATTGATTATCATTTTTCAGCTTCTAACAATGTATGTTTTCTACCAAGGATGTTACTTTGTTCAAAATAGGAAACTCACCAAAAAGAAAGAATCAGACTCGACTACAGAAATTGGAATGTTACGCTGCCGACATGTGGTCAAGACGAAGAGTAGTTCCCTCACCTCCACTTCCATAGTGGACCCTACACGAAAAAAATCAATGAATCCCATGATGATCTAGCCTCATCTATCTCTTAAAAATCCACCCCCACACATCTTCCCATAAGAGAAGGAACCATCAACATTCGACTTCAATCCAGTTGTAGAGACATTCCATTTGATCCAATTCCCTTTCTTTCTATTCATGACCATCCTCAGGAGGAATATAAATGGTAGAAGCATAATAAAGGTTGACTCTAAATCACCCACACGATAATATGACTAAGCTCTCCCACCATGGAATTCACATTCACCAGGAAGAATAAAAGGGAGGTTGGATGGACCTGACTATACTGGGTTCATCCTTCCCATAAGGTCTAGTAAAGCACAGAGAAAATAGTCACTCGACCATTTTTTTAATCCCCATGAAGTAGCTGAACAAATGCATCTATAAATCCCCTCACGTAGTGAAGCATAATGCATAGAGAAAATAATATGGTAATAAAAAAACACCATATCTCTTTTTCCTAATCACCAGAGAATAATAGATTATTTAAACATTCTTATTTAGGGGAAAAAATTGACATTTAAAAAACAAGGGGTTTCCCTGACACAGTACATTTTTATCCATTTCTAAGGATTTATTCATTAGTCTCCATACTAAAAAATTCATCTTTCTTGGAATTATTTTCATCAAATATATTCTTTCTAGAAATGAACCCCCAATATCTGATGAATTAGCCTCCAGAAGTCCTTAGTACTAAAATTCATTGACAATGATTCAGTAAAAACACAATAGTCTAGTTCAACAAGAAAAAAAAATACCCTCATTGAAACCTTTCTGATCGTTGTCCAGATTGGACTTAATAAAAGTTCTTTGTGAAAAAGCCTCTTTGAATTAAATATTTTAAGCAGGGCAGCCCAAAAATAAGGTTGTTCCCATCCAATTACCTTTCCATCCCAATTCCAACAACCCAATGAGACTTGGTATTCAGTATCTCATGTTTCTTAAACATGTAACAATCAATGCTAGACATCTTCTTACGATTACCACACTATTTCTCCCATCCATCCCCATATCTACCCCTCATATTTTTCCCATATAGATTTACCCAAGAGGATATCCTATACTATTTTTTTCTACATTCTATTCATGGATTCCACAATTCTAGGAACACCAATCCTACCCTACTCAACCAGTTGAGATAGGTATTTCTAGGAGGCCCAATGACATTTACCATTGTGATGGCCTGCCCAAAAAAATTTTAAATTTAAATTATCAATTCACACGATGGTCCTATTTATAGGATTAATTATATAGAAGTTATTTATAGGTATAGAAGAGAGGGTACTTATGAAAAGATTAATGTGGAATCCAAAATAGAGAAACTTATTTGTCACACTGTATATCCTCCAGAAAATTTGACTAAAGATACACTCAAAAAGGACTCTTTTGATCCTTCCATTGGATATCAGTGCACCAACATAATCCATTAGATGTTTTCTCCATTATATTCATAGATTATGTTGAATATCCTTGATAAATCTCCCATAACACTTTTTATAAATCAAAAAATCAATTTTATTTTGACTTAGGCCATGCCCACTTAAATTCTTATAAATATCCATGATTTTGGTGAATCCATTCATAGAACTAGACCAATCGTGGATGAAGAAATTCCTTCCATGGGTGTACATATGGGGGGATATCATACTACTCCCCTACCTATTAATAAAAGTACTAACCATTCCATCCTAATGACCTTTTTATGTTTTTTAAAGAGCTTCATGGGCTATAATAAATAGATTGGTAGAAAGAAGGTCACCTTTCCTCACACCTCTGACTGATTTGAAAAATCCAAAACCATTACCTGATAAGATTTTTTTTACACGAATAAGTAGAATATTGAAAGTATAAATCAAAAATATACTCATTGAACCCAACCTTTTTCATGACCCTCAAAATGAATGTCTATTCTAGATAGTCAAAAGCCGTATCCATATCAACTTTAATCATAACATTCGAATGGATATCATTTTTATTTTTATCATAATCCATCTATTTTTAAATTCTAATGCCCCGATATATTTCTTCATTTCATAATCCCATGATTCTCAAGGGAGATAAGCCTTGTAATTAAGTTAGTTAACCACCTACTGATGATACTAGTGAGAATTTTTTAGTTGAAGTTACTTAGACAGACTAGTCTATAATGATTAAGAGATGTGGGTGTTTTGTAGTTCCTTGAAACGCATGTTCTAGTTTTTAGAATCATTGCTTTTAGGCGGTTTCCATTGGATTTATTTACGGAACTGGAAATATACAGGAGTTATTTATCCAAAGGTTACCTACTTTCCAAAGGAATACATCTGTTATGTTCAGACTTTACAATACTTAGAAACGTGTATTGGTTGAGATTATGGAAGGTTTGACTCATCACACCCTTTTTGGGCGGAATTTTTTTCTACTCTAGGACTCAAATTATAAATTTAAGATATTTTCAAGAATCCTTTTTAATTCAAAAAGTATAACATAAGTTTACCTTTGAATTTACAATCAATTATTAACTTGTGTAAAATTTAGAATCATTAGTATATATTCAAGGTTCTTCATTAATGGAGATATCCATATGTATTAGAGGTTCTCCAAAAATGGTATCCTATAATATACTATTTCAATATTCCTTTAATCGTTATTATGATGAACTGGGTTTTAAGACACTTTGTGGGGCACTCTGGAATTTATTGTCATCTAGGGAGACGAAGGATTGTTTTGATATTAGGATTGTACCCAAAAATGGGATACCTATGAATCATTGGGAAATGAATCAGAACCATCGTAGTTCGGTGCCACTTAATGGGAAACCTCACACCTTTTGGGTTCATGTGATTAGGACCTAACCATACATTTTAATTTCATGTAGTAAGAACAGCTAAGCGAAAGGTGCTTAGTTAATGTTTGGTGTGGCACTTCTGCCGAGGAAAACCATGGAACTTGGAAACGATATGGGTTTTCAAGTAATATTAGACCATGTTGGAAATATGGACTAATGAGAACATGGTTGATTTGAATTGTTGGGTTTGAACCTCAATGAGTCTTCCAACGTATACCATGTGGATGGGAATCAAAGCCCACGTAGTTTGATAAGTCTCATAGGAGAGTATAGTCCTTTGAGAGTGGTGAGTTTGGACTTAATTCTTGAAAATGAATCTTTGATGCATTTGGGGTTTAATTTGGGGATTATTCTTAAGGAGGATGCCGAAATTAAAGGAATTAGGGTTGGATTCTTGAAGAGGATATCCAGTGATCTTGGGCCCTAAAAGGGCTTCCTATGTAACCTGGTTTGAATATGAATCAGATATATCATAGTTCCTTGGACGTGAGTGTTTGTAAAAATGTCATAGTCATCCGGAATCTATAAAACTATGTGATTCATGATCGGTGTGAGAAACAAGATGATTTGAATGATTCAACAGTGACACACACTTTTCCTCCTCTGTTGGTGGATGAGGGAGAACCTACAATGACTAGGGTGGATGAGGGTGAGGTGATGATCCTTCCCTCTATTCACTTTTCATTGAAAATGGTCCCATTAAAGGATGAAGGGATTAAGGTTAGGTGATTATACCCAGATGAATGCCCTAGTATTGATCCTGGTAGATGAGGGAGACTTCCAATTTGTTCTAAATGAAGAAAAGTATGTGTGAACCATACCTTCCTGACCCGGAATTTGAGGTTTTGGATCGTTTGGAAGGGAGAGGTGGCAACCCAAACCCTTATTCTCAGAACCGGGTAATTCCCAGCATTGTTCCTAGTAGGAATTTCTATGTGACTGTGGATATACAAACCAAAAAACACTCCATGAACCCTAACCCCATGGTAAAACAAATGTGGGAAACGTCTGAGTGTGGATATACAAAACTAAATAGGAAAAAAGAAAATGTACTTTTACCAAATTTTTTATAAGTTAGGAGGTTTTGGTGGAGGTCTCAACATAATCCCTTTCGGACAAGGGAGCCAAGGAAAAAGAGGCCTTACTATGAATGGCATTGAAGAGGGCTTGATGGCTTTTAGATTGAAGAGAGTAAGTGAATCAAATAGGGGAACCAAAGTAGATATGGGCGCACAAGTATGGGCACACATATATACTTGGGAAACTTGATATTCACTTTAGTGAAAATCAACTTGTATGGTAATTCTTGGTCAGAACATAGATCAAGCCTTCAGGAGTATTCACGTGTGGTCTCGGAAGTGGGGAACCTAAGTTCCAATGAAAATAATAGGTGGAAAAAAGGTGTTTCAAATTTAGGGAGGTTGGGTGCTTTAGGCACGAAAGTTTTATGGTTTTCAAACATTAAAAATACATATGTCCAATGATCCTCCTTTTAATACTCCACTCAAGGTGTTGAACAAGTACCTTGAATGTTTAGGAAGACTAGGGGGAAGAACTCGGGAGAACAAAGAAGAAATTGGGCTTCAGAGATATTTTTCTATGAAAATGAAGACCCCAAGGGTATATTTATAAGAAAAAATAGGACCCTAGGAGAAACGAGATTGGGCGTGGAAGTAGGCTGTGCAACATTTTGGGGCGTGCAATTAGGCTATGCACTGACTCCCTATTTGTCCGACTAAGGCGATCCAAAACACATGCCTTTGAAAATCATGATTTTCTTCATGTATTTTTTCCTTTTCTTTTTAAGGTATTTCCATTTTTCATTTTTAGAATCTTTGATAGAACAATGTATCAAGAAATGCCCCCCCTCAGAATTGGATCTAGAATGCAAAGAAGTTCCTAAAATAAGGTAAATAAATGATGGAGAAAGCGGAGAGTATTGGGGAACGCAAGTGTTATTCACGCGAGATAACTAATTGCGCTAGTTTTCTGTGCACAGGACTTCGGCGGGCAAGGTGACATGAATCAACTATATATAGTGGCGTCACTTACACAAAAAGAATCTCATGACTTCCAAAATTTCAGCTCTCAGCACGCAATTAATCTTCACTCTGACGCTTCTGTTTTGACACACTTCTTATGTATGTTTTTTAGTTGTGTGCTATAGGTGGGCCTCCATAATTGTGGGCCAACTTATACTTGCATGCCATGTTTATACTTGGGCACATTATTGCCTTCGTCAATTTTTTTTCAAACACAAATAATAAACATACTTAAAATATTATTTCTATATTTTTGCAGGTTCAACGGCTCCCAAAAGAATTGGAAGTACTAATGAGATCACTAGAAGGAGGATTGATGAAATGATGAATTTCATGGGTCATGATTACTTTGATGTTTATGACAGCACCCTTCCTAACTTAGAAAAATATTTTAAGAAGTGTCATCTCAACTTTCCCCGAAGCACCTATTTTCCATTTTATAGCTATATCCTTTTACAGGTTGTTAATATTCTAGATCCAAAGAACTATGTCCCACATTCTTTGTTTCAAGATTATACTAACTTCTCATCGGACAATGATTATCTTCGGGGATCATTTTCTAATGCAAGTACGGTAAAGAAAGATTATATTATGCATCATATCCCGCGTGAACCTAATTTGAAGGCATATACACCTGATCTGTAGCCACACTGTTATTCATCCATCGTTCGGTATTCAAAAATGGATTAGTCCAAGTTATGGATGAAACTTTGAGATTTATACCTAGGAGGAAGTGTAAAACCCACGTGGATGTGGGCATACTGGGTTTTTAAGACCTGTGTAGGATTTACAGATGACTTTAAAGGCGTCAGGATTTATGAGTCCACCTAGGTTTGTCAAACTTATGTGTAAAATAATGATGATTTCGTGTCAAAATTATTATGTAAATGGAGCCCGAAGATAAACTCCTTCCATTTATCACACAGCGAGGTAGGAATCATATTGTGGGATGCTTACAATATTCCCGGAGCTCCAATCCTTAGAGACATGTATGATGAGTTTATTCCTCCCAATGTGACATGGAATGACTCGGAGAAAACACTAGTTTTGGTTCGTGAGTTAACAAAATTATTCAACAAACTCAAGAACATGACCAATATGAAGTCTCACACTAGGAGAGATATTCATCCATAGGAATGGATGGAAATATTTTTGATAAAGAAGAAGGAAAAGGTCCCCACTTATACCCATCCGACCAACTGTCCAAGGGAAAAGAAGAGAGGTACTCCAGAAATATTCTAACCAACATTGTAGAAAGGATTATTTAAAAAATGGGGATATGAATTAAACCAAAAATACCATGTAAATACAAGTCTGGCTAGTTTCTTGGCCATGTGGCTCATTGTGTATTTATTACTAGTCTCAAACTCCAAAGGAGGTGTAAGGCCAGAAACCTTTGTTATTGCGGCCATAATGAAAGAGAAAAGGATGGTAGGGTTAGAAACTATTATTTTGGAAAAGATTCATAACTTTTTTCTGCACATTTAAAAAGGGAAGTATCCCTTTTGAATAGATGGACCATTCCAGGTACTGTGGGGATGGATCTCTACTCACTTCAGAACTTATGTTGTATAAAGTGGAGTACATGTTTTTGGAAGTTCTTTCCGACCATCTGTTCAGGCTTTCCCTGGTATTTCACCATTATCTCTGAAATAATTTGACATAAAGGATATATTGAGCATGAATAAGGAGTTCCAATTATTCCATTATTGGAATCATACTACAGGGTGATTCTTTGATGATGGGATGACCAGTTCAGAGTTGAGTTCATATATTCTAGCTTGCAAAGATGGCATGTTGGACACCAGAATTGACAGAGAAATAATATGTGAGGCATATTATCCTTTTAGATTTTCATGTCAATTAAAATGTCTACAAAAAATACTGTATTCCATCCTGTTCATGTTAGATTAGAGAAAAAACCAATGGTTTCCCGACAACTATGGTTGTTGACATCTACTGAGAAAATTGGGGAAGTTTTTAATTTAACTGCCACTGATGCAGTACAAAGATTGACTATTTGATATGCTGAAAACTGGGTTACATCTTACCATGAAGGGGTATTAAATAATGTTTTCCCTCAATTGGGGGTGAGTAGAAGTTATTGGAGAGATCCACTTCATTTGAAGGGTAACTCTTCATCATCAGTGGCCGAATCATGAGAATCATAGGGTGGAGGTTATGATGCTTCAAATTCACCAAAGAGACCTCGTGCTAGATATAACCCTCCTACAAAAATTAAGAGAGGCTCACCATCAATCCCTATCTAATCTGTCTTGAGGTGATCTGGTATCCATCATTCTGAAGAGAAATGAGTGCCATTTTCTCATCCCCTTTCCGTGACTATGGGGGTTTGGAAGAAACTCAAATCCAAGGTTTCAAGATCCTCTTAACAACCCTCGGACATAGACTCTGAATATGTACATCCAAAGGCTGTTCATACATGGGGGAGTCTGTACTGTGATTCTTAAACCATGTGGATGGATATGCATGAAGGAATGCATATTCTAGGATTAGGGAATTTATGGGCATCTTCTAACATTATTTTTAAGGATAATCCCAATGATATGAGGACCTACATTCGGGAGCTGAAAATGATCATATATGGAACTGATGAATCAATTCCTACCTGACAGCGGGTGAAGAAAATTATTGAATGTGGTGCCACTGAAGGTATTAGTCCTTTATTTGATGAAGAATTGCATAACTTTGTAGATTCTGAGGATGTAAGTTTCCTTTCTCTCATATTCTATTCTTCTTTACAATTTAAATTTTATTCAAAACATTATTATTTAGGGGAAATATCATCTTAAATTATAACTGGTTAATGGAAAGGCAACTAAATTTTGTTCACTACAGTATAGCCCTGGAGACACTTCTTTTGAAACTAATAGATCACCCCATGAATCTAGAAAGATATCTCTAGGCCAGTGGTACATGAAGGATGAAATAGAGAGGGTATTGGGATCTACAATACCTATCTTTTGATATGATGATATAATCCCTCATAAGAAGGAAAATAAGAAAAATCATCAAAGAAAGAGATCCATGGTTATATGCTTTCATAATAGTGGTAATTCTCCATGAAAATCATGAATTTTAGTCATTATTCATTAAAAAGTGTTAAAACTTCTTAGGATTATGGGGGATTCTTATTTTTATTCTTTAAAAGAAACTATTGATATGATTCAAGGAACCATGAAGGATGTTGCTGAATAGACAAAAATTCCTTCAAATCCAATGGTTCATGAAGAGGCATTGAATCCAATAGAACCAACATTTGTTCCCATCACTGATCCCGTTCCTGTTATCAGAGGAGAGGAAGCTCCTGGTAAATCAACAATACTTTATAAGGCATCAAATGTAACAACAAATAACTTCCATCTTTGTGATATTTTAGGTTCATCACATACACCATAACATTTCACAACAACTGATGATGAACCCATAACTGTTGTCGAGGAAGACACTCGGGGTCAAAGGTTTCTAGAGGAAGGTTCTAAAGAAAACATGACATGTGGTCCCATGGGTGAGAATAACCTAATATATTAGATATCATTGGTTGAAATGATAAACCTTGGTACATATTTTAAAGAAGTATTAGAAAATGATAATATACCAAATTTTTTAGAAGATTTTGGTGTTCCTTGTATAGAATCAAATGGATGTTAGTTTTTATTATTTGTCTTTTTAACCTTATTATGATTAACTTTTTAACTATGATAGGTTGAAATATGATATTCGATATAAAGAAACTACTTCAAAAATGTTAATTGAAGGAAGTAATAATATTAATATCAATCCCATCATTGTAGAGAAATTGGATTAGGTGGATCTTGAAATAAAAAATATTTATGAGATTCATTATGAAAATCCTAATAACATTAAAGATATCACTCCTCATATAGAAACATCAAAAAGAAATTCTGAAATTGAGAATATTGGGGAGGAGTCTTGTCAGGTTGTTGACTTACTGTTAGGTAAGAGACACCGATATTGTGATTTTATTCTCTTTTTTTATCTCTTGAATCTAGTCATAACTATAATTATTGATTTACCATATAAGGATATCAACTTCAATGGCTAGGTCTGGAGGTGAAGCCTCTACATCATTCCAAACAATATGGGAAGGTGAAGCATCAATTTTTCAGGAAGGTGTAGAACAATGCTCTTCGTTAAGTGCATTAATCTCAGAATACATCCCTCTTTATGATAGTGATTCTGAATCAGACCCAGAACTACAAAAGGATCTTCATCTTGCTCGTCGCAAAGCATGGAATAATATATGGAAGATAATATTTGAGATTCCCCTTAAGGAACAGTGTTCATGAATTCCACGTCTGTCATCTATGTTTATCACACCGTGATTCAGGGATTTCAAATACCATGAAATTCATACTACAATAGAAGAGATTATTCTAGGGGGGGGGCAAGAGAAAATCATTTAGCAAGACATGATAAAAGGAAAACATTCAATCAACATTGAATACATTAATGCAATTTTATCCCAGGCTAAGGCTAATCATACTGCAAAGTTAAAGGGACTAAATCAAACAATTAAAGAAGAGAATTTTCAACAGATTTGTCTTTAATAAGAATTAGATGTTATTAAAGGGTATCTTGACCACCTTTATTGCTCATTATGGGAAGTCCAAAAATATGGTGTAAAATCCATTGCAGATTCTAGAGATGCACTTCATCATGCTGAAGAGAGTGGAGATGGTCAAATAAACAAGCTTCAATAGGCAATTGACGAGGCTTAAGAGGATGTCAATCAAAAAAGGAATTATACAGAAAGCCTTTTATAATTTCTAATTACTGTCAAGATAGAGACTCCATGTAGTTGATGTTATTCTATGAAAATTTTAATAAATGAAAATCATTTTGTATTCAAACATTTGTGCTTTAAATCTCACTAATTTTCTTTATTTTACCTAGGCCATTGGGTCTAGTAATCATAGTTTTATTATTACTAGGGTTAGATGGACAACTCCAAAAACATTAAATATTTTGACCTTTTATTGATCAATATTACCTAAACTATACAAAATGTACATTTAGTGAGCTGGGACTCAACTTTTTTTCAGATTTCCCCTCGCGGGTTCTCAATCTGGTGAGTAACACGTCTCTTAGCTATTTAGAGTCATGCATGTTGGACTGTAAAGGGCTTGTATTTATGGTCGAACAACTTTGACCATAAATTTTGAATGTAGATCCCAAAAAAGACTCAGTGGCTAAATCTTTCTATAATATTCTTTAAATATTTCAAAGGGGAATCTGGAGCCATGATTTTTGTGGTCACCAAATTTTAAACCTTTTTCAACATAAAGGCAGTCTCATCCAAGAATGAAGTTACCATTATTTGACAAACCCGTTATTTGGGTTATATTATGCAGGGCCAATTTGGGCATATTCTGCATAGCCAGATTGTGGAATATTTTGGCTGAGAGGACCTTTATGTAGGAAACTTATGAAATTCCACCTAAGGGAACATGATGCATAATCAGGCAAAAGAGTTCTTCAGAATTTAACATTTTACTATTTATGGGCAAGGGAAAATAAGAATCAGGTGACTCAAGACCACAGTGGGTGGGTTTTCCATGGAAAAGGTATTTTAAGAATAAAGGGCCATTTTATGATGAAAAAGGTCATGAATTGTGGAAATATTGTGATGTTTTAAGTCATGCAGTGAAGATATTTGTACTGTGCAGGTTTAAGCCATGCAGTGAGGAGGTTGTACTGTGTTGTTTTAAGCCATGCAGTGAGGAAATTGTGTGGCTTTAATTTAATTCATATCCAAATAATGGCATATTTTTACTAACAGTTCCATTATGTAGGCAAATTATGCAAGCCCCCCTAAGGGAATGCACTGCATAATCCTGAAAAAGAGCTCGTAAATTTTTTGACATTATATTGCTAAAAGATGAAGAAAGATTATAGAGATTCAGATTTTTTGAAGTACATAGTTTGGTTTATGGAGAAAGGTACCTCAATATGGAGAGGGTATTTCAAACCAAGATTTCCAAAGAATCGTAGAAATTGGACTTTTACGAAGGTCTGACCCAAATGTAAAAGTTGTTGTGTCAGTAGTTTTAGGTCATACAACTAGGACCAAAAAATTGAAACAGTATATAATATGTAGCCATGTGATTCCAAGGTTATTTCATATTTCTTTGTACACATGGAGAGGGAAATGTGTAACCATGGTCTTGAAGATTTTTTATATCTCATGAAAGATAATGGGACAAATATACCTAAATGACTATTTTAAAATAGATATTCTTTTATATATTTCCATCAACGTTTGAAGGGGAAAAAGACACTATAACCAAGAACTAAATTACCATCTTTGAAAAACCAATTATGGGGGCTATATTATGTAGGGTCAACTGGGGCATATAATAAATAGCCAAATAGTGACATCTTTTGACTAAAATGCCCGTTATGTAGGAAACTTCTGCAATGCCTCCTAAGGGCCCATACTGCATAGTCATGAAAAAGAGCTCTTAGGTATTATAAACTCTTCCACTAGAAACTGTAAGAAAGATGATGATGATCTAGAAAATATTAAAGATTATGAGTGTGAAATATAAAATGGAGTTATGCTCAATGCACATAAGAAATATTTGAATCAATATGGGCCCTAAGTTTGACGTCCTTAACATAGATTTGAATCATATGTAAATTAGAGACCTTCTTTTTTCCTTTTGAATTATTGTTTTGACGTGCAGTTTAAATTCATGCTGTGAAGAAATTAGACTATGCAGTTTTAAGTCATGCTGTGAAGGTATTATATTGTGAAATTTTTAGTTATGAAGTGAAGACATTGATAGACCCATTATAAATTGAGACACCTTATTTATATAAATAATCTTTTTACACAATTCCTAAGGCCATGTGTACTATGCTTGGAGTGAAAAACAAGGAGCAGTAAGGGTTTATTCTATAACACAAAGGTGACACAAGTGATGAATATGGGTATTAAATTTCCATGTAGTTTAACGGCATGTGATAAGGACGAAGATGAACTGATGTGAAAAGAAATACATATTGTGAATGGACTAAGGGATAAAACCCATGTCTCACTTCATGTCTTGCTGGGGGAATGAATCAATATATATGTAGTTCTTTAAACATTCCCTATGCAAGTTTTATTCTTATATATGGGAATAAAGGGGTTTTTATAATGGTTGGGCCCAAGTTTAGAGATCTAGGTGTCTCCATGTATCTTATATAGATTAGAATCAAGACGTACATAGTTCTTCAGACATTCATTTCCCACACCAATCGAGTTTTAAACGAGAGACAAGGGGGATTTAACACGTTATAGATGAATGATTAAATTTAAGGCACAATATAGAATGAAAATCAAATAATGTATCTTAAAAGAGAACTATGTATCGATCTAGTTTATATACAGGAGAAAAAAAGGGAAATAAAAATTTTGTGATTTCGACTAGACCCAAGATTGGAGATCCAATCATATATATGTACCTTAAATAGATGATAATAAAGCCATACATAGTTCTTGAAACAAGTTTCCTATACAGATCTTACTCAGACATAGGGAAGAGAGGGATGCATGTGGCACTATGGAGTAGAAATCATGTCCATGATAACTGCTTATGGGATCTCCTAATGTCAAATAGAGAAGACTTTAGTCGTAAAATTTAATGTTGTGTAATGATGAAAATGGTGTCGTGAAGTTTAACTTCATGCAATAAAGAAAAAGATGCCACACATTTTAACGTCATGAATCACAGATGCTTATGGTTGTTACGCAGTTTAACGTCTTGCAACTAGAACTTTGTACTGTGCAGTTTTATGTCTTGCAGTAAGGACGTGGTAGCTATGCAGTTTTCAGTCTTGTAGCAAGGGGAAATTTATATGTCCAAATACAAAAATCATTTCTTCAACAATATCGCATTGGTTAGAGATGAAATGAGCCCTACATTCATTGAGATTAAGTCATAATCTCCATTTGAGTAGACCTTATATATAGAATAAGGTCATTCCCACTTTTGCACAACCATTGGAGGTTTCTTTCCTAGTATCAATGGAGTCCTAAGGATAAATACCAATTCTATATGAAGAAAAGAACAGAGGTGAAATTTCTTGTTACAAGCTCGTGCTATTTTTTCTAATAGACTTATAAATGATGAAAATTATGCAATATTTTCTTGTCTAACTATTCCATCTCATTAAACTATTTCTGAGACCTCTCATATATAGATAGTTGTTCATAGAATTCAACTGTAAGTGAAGGAAATTGCATTTCAATTGGTAAAACAACATCTATTCTGTATACCGATGAATAAGGAGATTCCTGGGGGGCAGTACGGGTTGTAGTCTGATAAGCCCATAAAGCATTAAAAAGATTATCAAGACATGATTTCTTATCTTTATCCACCATCTTCTAGAGTAAATTTGATCAGGTCTTATTGAAAGCCTCTATTTTTCCATTGGCCACTACATGATAGTGAGATGAATGGTTGGATTTGATATTATGTTCCTGATATAACTTTTTTACCTCATAATAACAATAATTGTTACCATTGTCTATCAAAATAGTATAAGGGACACCAAATCTAGTGATGATATTGGTTTTGAAAAAACTAACAATGCTTTTGGCTCCGAATTTTTTGAGAGGTATTAGCTCAACCCTTATAGAGAAGAAGTCAGTAGAAGTAAGAATATGCTTGAACTACTTAGTCATGGCTGCAGGATAAGGTCATTCTATGTAACAACCCGAGATTTTATGAGAATTATTCTTTTTAATTTCATTGATGTCTTGTGTTATACGCAACACCAAAACTAGCTTGTTCTATACGCAACACCATATACGTAACACTATTCTTGGCTCGTGTTACACAAAATTTCAAGTTCGTTTGATAGAAGTTATTCTACACAACATTGAGTGTATATATATATATTGAATGTATACATGAAATACGGTTGGATTCTATTATATAGAACAACGAAGGAATCTTGAACTACATGCAACCCTGACTTGGCTTGCTTTATACGCAATCGCGACCTTCCACGATAGCATGTGTTGTATGCAATACCAAGTTTCACTAAATAACGACATGTTATTAAAATATTATATAAACTAGCCGTTATGAATAGTAATACCCCCATTTTTAAATTTTATTTTTCAAAGTGGACTTCATTTTTGGATTTGGAATATCAAAATTAGCCTAAGGTGAATTTCTGGTATTTTTTTGAAAACTTTCAATTTTTAATGAATAGTGAAAACACTGGGTTACTATTTAAAAACCAAATTTTTATTTAAATAATTATTTAATTTATTTAAATTTATTTTAGGTCAAAATTGATACTTAACTAGTACTCCGCCCGTGCATTTGCACGACACTATAAAAATATTCATATTATCAATAATGGAATACCAATTTTGAAACATAATAAATCAGATTATAATTGGAAAATTTTAAAACTGAAATTAAGTGGTACATATTATGGAAAAGAAGGAACAATATGGAGTCATTTATTAAGATAGAAATCTGAATGTAATAAATAAAATGTGATTAAAAAAATTCAAAATTTTGCTAGAAAAAAACACGAAAGTCGCCGGAATGCCACATCAACAAACCACATTCTACAAATATGTAGAGGATAGAAATATCTACAATCACAGGAAATGTGATAGTTATTCTGGAGTTGCATTATCCCAAAACCCATGACCACTGTTCGTGTATCAAACCTATAATATTTAAAAAAATAGTTTCACTGATTGATAATTATGAAAAGAAGAGAAAAATAATAACATGTGTGACATAATATTTATATGAAATGGATTGAAAAGGAATAAAGTTGATGCAACAAACTGTAATACATGATGTAATAGGGTACCAGAATATCTTTTTCGATGTTGTTGTAGATCCCAATAACTGCAATTTTTAGACCGCTCCTGATTTCCTATACATTAAGAGTTGAAACACAATGAATTCATAGAACAATATTTTCTATAACATATAAAAAGTTACAGATCTAAAAGTGAAATACCACAAAAAACACAGAATCTAATCTATAACCATAGATCAGCTACGATTATGTAAACCTGGAATACAACACATTTGTTAGAGGCCAAAACTGGAATAAATGTTACAGAAATCATGAAAATTGTCAGTATCCTCCAATGATTGATTAACACCCAACAGTTTATCTACTAAATGGAGTCTTTCTTGTATAGAAATCCATCTTTGACAATCAACCCATCATTAAATTCAAGAAATATGGCAGATTCACAATGAAGTCTTGGTTGAAAAAAAGTCTGGAATTCCAGATGACAGTTCGGTTTAAATTATAAAACAGCAGCATTGTTTTTTTATTAGGTAATATAATAATTAAACATTAATATTATTCTTACCCAAAATTACTGGTACTAATTAATCTAGGAAATGGTTGCACATTCTTTAGGGCTACTCCCATTCCCTGCAATTGATTTCCATGGAAAACATAAGCAATAGATTGTATAATTAAAAGAAATTAAAAGATGCATGCATTAAATAGATATTTTTAAAAAAAATATCTCAATGTCAATCTAGAATAAAAAAAATCCACAAACCTCTTGTTCTGTAGGGGTACTCAAATCACTTACAAATCTGTAATAGACAAACAAAAATTGCAGAAACATGGGATGCTGATTAATAATTAACCTTCATGATTTTGATCTTGATTGAGAATGGAGAAAAGTGCTCTCTATAATACCTTATTCATAATGAACACATTTGCATCTCATATTTGATTACAAGAAGTAGGAAGTAAAAAACTAAAAAAGTATTGGGTGAATTTGAAATATCATCTGAAGAAAAAGATGATGAATGACATGAATGCCAATATAACCCGAAGATGACTCCATTTCTATACACACAGTAAAATATTACCAATCATGTAGATCTAGTTCAATTTTACCCAGTAAATAATCACCGCCTTTCAAATCTAAAAAATTATTGATGTAAATAACTAGGATATGTAGACATTTACAAAGATAATATATTTCATTAAAATGCTTAAAAACTGGACAAACAAGGCTTACCAAACATGTAGATCAAGTTCAATTCAAGTCTTTATAAAACAACCACCTTTTAAATAATTGAAATTGATTTGGAAAACCTATAATGAGAGTGATGCAATAAACCAAAAATATTGCATACAAACAAGAACATGAAATAAAATTAAAAATAAGCATAAGATACATACCTATGTATAGGAATGATACTCTTTCCGGCCTACTCTTCATGAAGCATGCTTTATTGTTGGAAGCTTTGTGTTCCATCTCGAAAGTCAGACGGTAAAATATTGTGTAATAATAATTTATAGTGACGAATCTACTATTAAAAGTAACAGTTCTAATTTAAATTATAGACATTGAAAGAAATAAACATGTACCTGAGAAGATGATATATTTTTATTAGTTGTAGCAGTTCCAGAGTCCCTATTGCAGCTTACTCCTAAAGTCCCTGGGTTGTGATCTTCATAGATCAATAGTGCACAAATAAAAACAAAAATCAATAACATAGCAGGACTTTCAATTTAATTGATTCATGTTATCCCCATGACATTATTGCTGTGAAATCAATGTGAGAATGAAACCAATACAAACAGGAGATAAAACTCCATAATAAATAAAATCAAAACAATACCGAAATAGAGTACATATCCATCGTAGATATTTATAAGAATAGAAAAACAATTATTCCATATGAATGTATTGTAAATGATATCAATGTTCAAAAACAAAATAGCACAAAATATGTGGCATCAAATAAACAAAAACTAACCACACTAAAAGAATTTTGTTATAAAAATCTGCATGTAGAATCTGGCCACAGAAGTAGGAAGTGAAAAACTAAAAAAGGATTGGCATAATTTGAAATATCATCTCAAAAAAAAGATGATGAATGACATGAATGCCAATATAACCCGAAGATGACTCCATTCCTATCCACAAAGTAAAATATTACCAATCTTGTAGATGTAGTTCAATTTCACCCAGCAAATAATCACCACCTTTCTAATCTAAAAAATGATTGATGAAAATAACCAGGATATGTAGACATTTTAAAAGATAAGAAACTACATTAAAATGATTAAAAACTAGACAAACTGGGCTTACCAATCATGTAGATCAAGTTCAATTCAAGACTTTATAAAATAACTACCTTTTAAATAATTCAAATTGATTTGGAAAACCTGTAATGAGGGTGATGCAATAAACCAAAAATATTGCATGAAGACAAGAACATGAAATAAAATTAAAAATAATAATTAGATACATACCTATATTTAGGAATGCTACTCTTTCCAGACTATTCTTCATGAAGCATGCTTTATTGTTGGAGGCTGTGTGTTCCATCTCGACAGTCACATGGTGAAATATTCTATAATAATAATTTACAGTGAAGAATCTACTGTTAAAAGCAACAGTTATAATGGGTTATGTTTTTAGAGTACGTGTATAGTGTTGTTAAAATTGTAGCCCGATCACATGTTTTATCACCTTAACCAACAAATGATGGAAAGGTTCCAGACATCGCATCATTAAACAGGATCCATGTACACATATCTAAGTATTGGGGAAGCTCCAATGTACCCGAAAAATGGTAACTAATATCCTATGTCTATATTCCAATAATAAGGTAAACTGCACTTGTTAATTTAACATTCTCTTAAAATGAAATATAGAAATAGAAAATATGAATAGTTGAAGTAAAAGAAACATACACTCAGAGAGATGGGAACAAAACAATATAAGAATTACATAAAATATAATCAATGTCATGAAACGAACAAAACGTCTGACATATTCAGAAAGATGGCAGGTTAAATGAAATTGTGTTATAGTAATACAAAAATGTTTGACAATAGTTACAGGGAAACAGGTTGGCAAGATCTGCAGATAGTTCATTAACAGTATAGATGGTGATAGGAAAATGCCCAATAAACGGCCTCAATAGACTCCTGTATTAGCAGTTATTTTCTCCAGTCAATCCCCTTGTGCTCACTTATCCAT
Organism: Viscum album; assembly: GCA_963277665.1. NCBI lineage: Eukaryota > Viridiplantae > Streptophyta > Magnoliopsida > Santalales > Viscaceae > Viscum > Viscum album. The sequence continues at coordinate 809,775,422 of OY728119.1, read as the reverse complement.
ATATGGCACGTCGAGGGGAGTACCACTACTTCATGATCCCGGGTTGTCTTCACATCTCTTCACATTATGTTGAATTTCTTCTTCATTTTCAAAATCAGACAAGAGGTTTTTCTACATGTAGAACAATTGGACATTAATATGTAGGTAACCATCACAGAGATGTGTAAATGGTGAAACATATTAAAATAGAGTCTAATAAGAATGATTTTCATTCGATAAATATGGAAAATGTAAAATTGTAATTCCAGGAAAGTTTTTTTTACTTGAGTAGATGAGACATCCGAGATCGAGACAACTAATCCTGTGATATCGTAAGAAGTAGAACACCTAGAATCATGAAGTTTCTATAATGGATGGAATGAAAAAGTATTAGAGAGAGGTGTTTCAGGTTTTGGATTACAGTAATTGAAAAAATGTAAATAAAATGCACCGTCATATTTTCAATCCGAGTATCCAATTCTGAAGACCCACTACTCTGATCTGTCTGTGTTGACAGAAAGAGAAGAAATAAGTTGGATATAAAAAGTGGTATAGTAAGTTTAGAGTGTTGAAATTTATTACCTCTTTTTGGTCTAAGGTCTGACTAAATCTACGAACGTAAATATCATTATCACAGATAGAAAGAACTTTGTAGCTATTCTGTTCAAATGAATGATAACGGTTTTGAATATTAAACGTAGTTACATCAATTTAGAATAAGAAATTCTTTGACTTGAATATTTCCAACTATTGAGGGAAACTAAACTCATCATCATCCTAATTTAAAAATGTTAACAATTGTTAGTAGATATATAGCAGAAATTAGGTTCACGAACTATAAAAAGATGTTCCTACCTGTATCAGAGCAGTTCTTAAGTTTTCAGCTGTTTCATGTATGAACTGCATAACTTGTTTGTCAAACAGAACTACTGAAAATGAGGCTGTCTTATCTGAAACCATGAGTTGTACCCTAAATCTGTTTATTGTATTTATAAGAATGCATAATTAGTGGAAGATAGTGTATCCTATAAGTATAACTGATTTGAAATATCTGAATATTGACAAATGAAAGAGTTGCTGACCTTGCTGAGGTAGTATTAGGAGGTATTTTGCATTTATGGAACCATAGTTTTCCATGTAATTTGTGAACTTTCTTCATGCAAGAGTCACAGGACTCATAAAACCAGCTGTGGGTGGTTTGAATTTTTTTTTACTGTTGCTGAAATTAAGCATCTTGTAGGCTACAATAGATTGCGTATAGCAAAGAATTTTAAATAAAACAAAAAATAATTTCAAGGCAATAATAACTAAAAAGTGACATATGAAAAGTAAGTACATAGTTATTACCTGTTCAAACTTTTTTACATCAGAAATGTATTTTTTGTTATTCCAATATAGTACTTTTGCAGAAGGGTCTGGATTAGTTGACGGTGGACTATGTAACTTGGATGGCACTATGAACCCAAACCTAGAGACATGCGGTATTGGAAAAAAATTAACAGAATAAAATAATTAATTATATCAATGAACATTTAATAACAGAGAAGTAAATATACTGACATATTAACAGTACATAGTTAACCTGTTTCTAAAATTGTCAACTTCTTCAATGTCCAGGTTGTACAAAATTTTTGTTGCTTGAATAGTAGTAGTTACAATAACAGTTCCTGTAAATTATATGAAATCAATTTTAGTCAACTTAAAATTGATGATACATTAAAAAAACTGATGTACAAAAACTAAATTGGTAAGTTGTGGAAAGATATCGTACTGCTTAATTTTTTAACCCAGACGAGTTGTAAGATAAAAATGTTTGGTGAGTCTTTCTGTTGTTCCAAATAAGCTGACATGTCTGTAGCATAATTTCCCCATAAGCTGCATTGTACCTACAGACCTCTGTAAGGTAAAAAACGATAGTATTTGTTAATGTCATATCAATTTTCCATGTAACAGTAATAAAAATTTTAAATCACTTTTCATCCTCAAGTAGAATCTGCATCCTAAGGCTGGAATTGCCCATTGATTGAAGTGCCTGGGAGTTTCGCAGTAGCCCAATGATTTCTAAACCAGAAAACAGAATAAGAATATCAATGTAGGTGAATTAGATTGACTTGGAAAACAGTATATTGATGAATATGTAAATATAGAATGCAGAAGTATATCAATGCACTGTAATGGAATTATACCTATTAAGTTATCTTCGGGTACAATTCTGTCAGAAATATCATTAAATGATGTGAAATTAAAACTGAACAGTGGGAGCTATGCATCTGATGGACGAAGAAATGTTGTTGAAGTGAACAGAAATCGGCATGCATGTTGAGTTCCCAAGTAACAACCTTGATTTGGAGCAATTTGAATGTTCTGAATGTAATAGCATAATCCTTCACGCAAAAGATCTTTGAACTTAGAGATAAGTTGACGGTTCATAATTGAACATTGTACCTTAGTTCCTTGAAAAAAGTAAATATATTGGTGTTTGTAATTGAGATATAATATGTCATAGAATACATATATGTAAATTAATATATTGCACTATATTAAGTTAATAAAAATAAAGTTTTGTTAGAAACACCGTCCTGTATATCTCCAACTACGAAATCGATACCGACGATATTATTGGTGTTTTTTGATGAAGAATTGAACCACATGTTCAACACAAGAACATGTATCTTTAGAGTTTCATTTGACTCTGCTGAAATCTCACTCAATGGGGTTATTGATATGGACATAATTGTTTTATGCTGTACATTTATAATTCTTTTAGAAAGATTACACAATCATATCATAAAGAAGCAACAGATTTACAGAGACTACATTATATGAATAATATAATAGATGAATAGTTAAATTAAATGGATACCTATGACAGGTTATCAAACATTTCTTTGTAGACAATATTGTGTGTGCAATCAGCAGCTGTGTTATGCATATCTTCTACTGTTATTTTCAAACCATTCGGTGAGGTTACTCTAGAAACAGCCACATATAATTGACCATGCGAGAAAATAGGGCTGTGTAGAAATAACCCAACTGAAGAGAAAGATTGTCCTTGACTCTTATTAATAGTCATAGAATAACATACTATCAAAGGATATTGTCTTCTTTGTAATTTGAAAGGCCATCTAATATCAGACTGTGTCATAGTTAATCTTGGAATGAAAGCTCTGTACCCTGAATTGCTACCAGTTATAATTTTTTCTCTGATGACATGGTCTCCCAAATGTGTAATAATCATGCGAGTGCCATTACATAGACCAACTAATTGATCCACATTTCTTAACAACATGACAGGAACACCAATCTTTAGACTAATTTTGTGCGCTGCCAAACCAGAGATATTAATACCATTTAAAAACTCAGAGGTGTATATATTTTATGGCCTATCAGAATCATAACTTTCAATGAAAACACTGTCAGAGCTGTAGCAGTCTTTGCATTCAGAATTTTTCAGATAAAGAATGTAGTCATTGATCTCTTTAACGACATCACGTGTTGGTGCTAGAATAGCTCTATCCTTTAGAAAGCATACATCATCGTAATGATATGTGAAAGCAGGATATGTGAAGTATACCATTGTTGCCAATCCATTATCAGTTGATTTTAGAAGATAATCTTCTGGAATATGAATTACAAATTCACCATCATCAGGCTGTCCTATGTTACCATCACCAATATCTAAAACCCACTTTGAGAAGGTTTTTAAGCATCTGAATCATTATTTGCAGTCCCAGAAAGCAATCTCATATTTTTTGTTACAGTTAGAACTCTACATTTTTTCCAAAGATATGAAGACTTAATACTTGAAAAACAATATCATTTCTGTTACCACCTGGTATAACTGGTAATATTTAACGGAAATCTCCACCCAATACAACTGTGATACCTCTAATAGGCAAATATGCAGCATTGACATTATGTGTTGTCATTATATCTCTAAGAGTATGGTCTAGAGCCTCAAAACAATATTTGTGAACCATGGAAGACTCATCCCAAATAATAAGTTTTGTAACATGTAATAGCTGTGCTAACTCACTACCTTGTTGAATATCGCAAACAGATTTCTCATTAACAGAGATTCGAATACGAAATTTGGAATGTGCCGTCCTGCCACCAGGAAGAAGTAGTGATGCTATTCCACTTGAAGCTACTTCCAGAACAACGCTTCCCTCTGACCGTAGCAAAGAAGTCAGTACTCTCCAGATAAATGTTTTACCGGTCCCTCTGAATCCATACAAGAATAAGAAACCCCCACTCGCAGTTGATATTGAAGATAAAATGACATTTATCACATTATTTTGTTCAACGGTATGCATACCCTGTAAATTTATGTAATCATTTCGAAGACCGTCTTTGTTGTAGTCTAGTTCTTCCGCAAGTAATAGATTATTAGTACTGTCAATTACAAATTCAGGAATAGGCATTGGAGGAAAGCACTGAAGAGACCTACCATTGCTTCGTAAAATGTTGTCTATTTCTTGCAGAGCAAACATTTTCCTCTGATCATCACTAAGTGGGAACTCTAAAGAAAAGTTGAAACATATTTAAGCGATGTATTAATGAAATGGTATGTATTGAATTACAAAATGTAGAGTAAGTAAATATATGTACGGGATAGCATGCAATGAAATGGTAAAATTGTTGTGGAGGAATTATGTATAGTACCATCGATATATGTAAATAAACTGCTCAACATTAGATAGCTGGATGGTTCCTCAGTAGTATTAAATAGAGAACTAAATGTAGAGTAATTAAATATTTGTACGAGATAGCAGGAAATGAAAAGAAAAAATTGTTGTGGAGGAATTATTTATAGGACCATAGAAATATGTCAATGTACTAATCACCATTAGAAAGCAAGGTGGTTCCTCAAAAGTATTAATGATAGAAATAACATATATTGTGACTGAAATTTTCATAAAAATCTGGAGAAATAATGTAGACATAAATTTTAACTGCATTACATACACATAACAACAAAATTCAATCATTCTTTGTACTGTGCTGAAATATAAAAAACAATATAAGTACGAAAGAAGCAGAACCATTAACTTGTAACATATAAATGGACTGAAACATTGACAGTACATTACAGGGTCTACTAAATCATTTGAACACAGAAGGTATACTCCATTCTACAGAAACAAATGATTGTGCATTATCATTTTAGAAATCATAATTATAAATGTTGGATAGACATGCAGTATTTTCATAGAAATGTGCAGAAAAATGTATAGAACATAACATGAAATAATGGAAAACTGTATGAAGTGTGCAGAAACATACAGGAAGAATCATGTCATTTAGAGAAGTGCAAATATATGGAGTTATTTATTGGATAAGAAGGTATGACATCCACTATATTGAAAGATTTATAGAAGCATATAAAACGGTTAATTATTAATCAAAAAAATTCGTGCAGATGCATTATTCATATAAGTAAATAAGTATGACAGGTTATACATAGAACAATTGAATAGTATACAGTATTCAAAAGCAAATCATTTCTGTTCATATGGGACATAACTGAAATAGAATCACCTAGTTAACATTTGTCATGGTATTACAACAATTGATACATGGAATTTGTAAAGTGACAGTTGTCATATGCACTGATATTGTTAGTCATGTTCATTGATTGACAGAACAATAAATAGATTTGTAGCAAAAACAAAAATATAACATTGAATTACTGATGTAGTAAGAGTAAGTAGTAGATAAATTGCAATGTGTACCTTGCATTTGAAGCCTTTGTCTATGAGAATATAAGATATCTTCAGAGAGAATAATTCAGGTCTCATTCCAAACAATATTCGGGCGAGATATGTTATTTGAGATTATCATGCTTGAAAAAAGTCTCCATAGACAGTGGCCCATTCCCCATGATGAGACCTCTTTTATAGCCTCAATGAATTCTTGGACATCAGCAAGTAGTCCCATTGCAGAACAGGCCTCCCTAAAAGTGCCATAAATATTGTTGTTGACAGTTTTCAAATCATCATATGTTGTTGCACCACAGATCTTTGTTAGTAGAATCCGAAGGTAGTGTAGCTCTCCAGTGGTAGGAGGCACATAGTAGAGTCGACCGATACTGAAACCCTGTTTTTGGGGAATCCATTTTTTTTTCAGGCTACGGAAGACAAACCTAGTTGGGTATTCTGCATAAGTTAAGCTTCGACCTTCTGGGAATGTCAAATTTGATTTAAACCAAGACGTGAACATTGTTTCAGCGACATTTAAATCAGCAAGGACATCTTCTATTTTGTCATTATCTCTATACGTCACAGAATTTTGACCCGGTAAATGATAATGCAATCTCTCGACAGGTGGATATCTGAAATTTATATCGTAAGAGAATATCCTCCAGGAAGCCTCATAAGGTGATATGTAGCGACAATCATAATACATCTTTATCTCTTCAACAGTGTTTTCAGATAAGACTTTGGTGTTGCTTTTATATAGTGTTGCCATTACACGATCATTTCCTTTGCTTATATATTTAAAGAGATACTTGATAGATGATGACTGGTTGCATACTTCAATATTGAGATGGGCTTGATATTTGAGTAGCAAAACTGGATTGTATGGTACAACAAAACGATTATCTAAATCAACACCATTTTTTGGATTGTTTTTCCATCATCCCTTCTACGATAGCTGACATAACCATCATCATTTACCATTGTTTCTCTGAAAAATTTCTTAGGAAAGTACTTAGATAATTTTCCATTTTTCATACAAGGAGAAGATCATTTTGCATTACCACAAGGGCCATGGAGAATATAGTTTTTAACAGTTTCATGGAGCCTTGGGTAGGGAATTTTATCTAGAATCTCAGCAGATACCACTTTGTTAACATCTGATGGACTGCCAATTTTGTGTTCATGACAATGAAACAATAAAATGTGGACATGTGGTAAACCACGTTTCTGGAATTCAATGGTTCAAACAACTGTATTATAATGAAAATATGTTACGTCTAGTTAGTATGAGATGATGTGAAACACTACTGGAATTTGGGTTTTTCCCAACGGCAGTATACCAACGGTTCAATTAAACTGTTGGTATACTCAGCCTTTGCCAACGGTTTACTGAAACCGTTGGCAAAGGGCATTCCAGTTACCCATTTCCCGAAGGTTCTATAGAACCGTTGGGAAAGGGGTGCTAAACTTATCCCTTTCCCAACAGTTTATTGAAACCGTTGGGAAAGGTTGCCTTTGCCAACGGTTTTTACGAACCGTTGGCAATGGTTTTGCCCAAATAGCAACCCCGATCTGCTCTCCCTCATTCGAGACAGAGCCCTAATTATCCTCTGCTCCCGTGCTCTCGCGAACCCCCCGTCCGAACATCATCGACCCCCGTCCGAATAGGTACACCCCCCATCCGAACATGTAAAAATTGATCTCAATCAAGTTGTTGTAGTTGTTTTAATGAATTGATTTTTCCATTAATTAAAACATAAACACTACGGTTCCATTTTTATAGAAGCTTACATGCCAATGGTGGAAAATTTTATAATGCATATACATTCTATTATTTTTAGATTTCTTCTCTTATGGATATGTGTTGGTTTTCCACATGGAATGCCTTGAATATATACTTAGCATGATAGAGGGTTTCTTTTGGAAATTTCCAATGGAAATTACATGATCCTATAAACATTTTGATGAATTTTCCCAACCTAGATGGATTGTCTGATGTTTCTCTAATGATCAAGGACGGAATGTTTGGAGGACATCACAAGTCCTGACTAGTTGATCCTAGAAGAAATTTCATGATAATGGATGTAATGCCTATAGGGAATCTCTTGATTTTTGTGATCTTCTCCATTTTCATCAAAAGACATGTTTGACACACTGGGAGGGAAACTCTAGAGTTAGTGTGACATGTCTTGAAGGGTGATTTATGTCCATAGTGACATGATTTGAGGACATCACATGACCTAGTTGGTGTGCCTGGAGGGTGTTAAGGGAGCCATCTAACATTCCTGACATTTAATACGAGACTAAGATAATATGTATTGATTCCCCTATATAGAAGGAGATACATATCTATTGGAAAACATGTAGTCTGTATGGTGAGAATTAAAGGCTTTTGATTACAAGCGTGGCATATTCATGGGTGCCATCTGATTTTATTTGACATGTCAAGGGGACATCAAATGATCAAAATAGGTTTCCAATGGAATGTATTGTGAACAGGATGAAATTTCCTAGTGCAATAAAATTTCATAGGTGATGCATGTTATGAACATTAGGGTCAACATATATTTCCTTCACCTTAGTCTCCCATATTTTAGTATTTCATCCATCCTTTTATCCCAGATTCCATAGATTTATACATTATTTTATTATATTATGTCTCAAATTATCTAAAATATGTGTTTGATGTTATTCACGTGACCTATCATAATTCCTTCTCATAATCTATAGTGATCATGGGAAGATCCCATGCATGATTCATGATCACTCAAATTATTCTGCAGATCATACATAATGGAAGCCTTACAGGATGTGAGATGATTATGTCTATGAAATCTACTCAGGTACCTGGTGAGGAAGTGCATATTAATTCAAAAAGGTAAATCGCATATGAGGATACCCTACTAATATGGTTATGGGATGAGGCATGCTCTGATGTGATAACACATTAAGTTCTTGTTGGTTTTACATTTTTTCAATAACACATTAGTTTGTTTTTTTTCACATGTGTAGTTGATACCATGATTATTTTCTTCCTTTATCGTTTACTTAAATGTATTTTCTATTAAAGTTCAATCCTATTGAATTGTTTATGACAAAATGACTTATATGAATTCTTTTTACAGAATGGACAGAAGTTGGATGTATGAAACCGATCATATCTCAAGCGATTTTCAAAACAATTTGGAGAGCTTTATAGATTTTGCATTTCACAATGCTTCAGATAGTGGCCGCATACACAGCCCATGTTCCAATTGTGTTGGTAGACCTTGGTTGAGTCGTGAAGAAGTCAGCTACCACATAACCAAAAATGGTTTTCAAGCAAACTACTTTGTGTGGTATCACAATGGGGAGAAAATGAAATCTCAAATTGGTGATGATCGAAATGAAAGGACTGGAATGGAGAAATTGTTAGATGATCGGTTTCCGTTTATTCATCAGCATGAAAAAGAAAGGATTTCGACTCAAGAAGACGTCGATATGAGGACAACTGATGCATCTAGTGAAAATGATGATATTGATAGGGTGAAAAAATTGAATGATGCTGCCACGACTCCAGTATATCGACAATGCGATAAAATGAAAAAGCTGGAATTTTTAATCCGATTGTTTCATGGAAAAACTATGTATGGGATTTCTAATACAGCAATCGATTACATTCTTACCCTCTTGAAGGATTTACTTCCAGATGATGCAGATATTCCCTCAAACCACTATATGGCATGTAAGTTAGTTGAAGAACTTGGATTTTCCAGAAACAAAATTCATGCTTGCCTGAAAGATTGCAGTTTATTCTGGGAAGAAACCGCTGAACGAAATGAATGTATAAAATGTGGCACATCCCGCTGGAAGTCAAAATTTGATGGAACACCATCCCGCGTTCCACAGAAAGTAATGTGGCACTTTCCATTGATCCCCAGACTCCAGAATCTTTTTATGTCTGATGAAATATCAATAAAAATGAGATGGCATGATACCGAGAGAAAGAAGACTAATGATGAGTTGGTTCATCCTGCAGATGGATTTTCATGGTAGAGATTTGATGCTTGACATCCTGATTTTGTAGCTGACGTGCGTAATGTGAGGCTGGGTCTTTCATGCGACGGTTTTAATCTGTTTGGGAAGATGCTTACTTCGCACAACACATGGCCAGTTTCTATACACATTAATAATATTCCCCCATGGTTGTGTATGAAAAAATCTTTCACTTTCATGATTATACTCATATCTGGTCCTTCTGATCCCGGCATTGATATTGATGTATACATGCAACCTTTAATAAAAGATTTGAAACTTCTTTGGGATGTGGGTGTGCGCACATACGATGCATATTCGAAAGACATATTTCAGATGCGTGCTGCGCTTATGTGGACGATCAATGAGTTTCCGGCTTATGTGATGATGTCTGGATGGAGCACGAAGGGAAAACTGTCATGTCCAGTTTGTATGAATAATACACAATCCAAAATACTGAAACATCATTGTAGTTTCAGTTTTATGGGACAACGACGATTTTTGCCAAAGGATCATCCATATAGAATGAATCGTCAAAGATTTGATAATACTATAGAGACCGATGATCCACCTCAGCGTATGTCTGGAACTGATGTGCTTAATGAATTGAAAGATTTCAGTTTTTTGTTCGGGAAGGGTCAAATGAAATCTGGAAAGAGAAAGAATGCTTCCATAGAAACCTGTTACAATTGGAGGAAGAGGAGTATCTTTTTTGATTTGCCTTATTGGTCAACCAATTTTCTACGTCATTGCTTATTCGTAATGCATATTGAAAAGAATATATGTGAAATGTTGCTTTCAGTTCTTCTAAATGTCAAGGGGAAGACAAAAGATGATTTACGATCTCGACGTGACTTGGTGGATTGGGGCATCAGACCAGAATTGCATCATGTGAGTATCAGTGAAAATAAATGTCAACTTCCATGTGCTTCTTATGTGATGACACCTACTGAAAAAAAAAAACAATTTCTGGAAGTATTAGAGACTATTAGAGTTCCTTATGGCTATTCAAGCAACATATCTAAACAGGTCAACAGAAGAGAGTTGAAGCTAAAATCTTTGAAGACTCATGATTATCACGTTCTACTGCATGAGTTGCTTCCAATAGCAATCTGTCATATTTTGTCCAATAATGTAAGGGTGGGTGTTATTTAGTTGTTCCATTTGTTTAGAGATCTTTGTGCTAAGAAGTTGTCCAAGTCTTTCTTGCAAAAAATGTTGACAGATGCCCCATTAATTTTTTTTGTGAGTTGGAGAAAATATTTCCCCCGTCATTTTTCACATGCATGCTGTATCTGACTGTCTATATTCCAATTGAAATACTTCTCAGAGGACTTGTTTCTTTTCGTTGGATGTATCCAACTGAAATAAATATGTTCACATTAAAGTCTTATGTTTGAAACAAGAATCATCCCAAAAGTTCTATCGTGAACGGTTACTTAGCTCAAGAATGTATGGATTTCTGTTCGATGTAATTATCTGATCTTACTACAAGAATGAACAGACCAATGAGAAATGAAGAAGAAAAATATAAGCAAATTGAACCCAGTTTTCCATCACTTCCTCAAACAGGAGGAATTCCTGGATCATATACATTGAAGACATTAATCCATGAAGAGCGGGAGATGGTGAATCGCACATTTTTGTTCAACTGTGATTTGTTCGAGGACTATATCAGGTAAAAAAATTGAATATGTATATCTTACATATATATATCTGTTAAACTATTCATATTTTTTTATCTATAGGGAACATAAAAACAATGATAAATAGGAAGCATCTTTCTTTATCTTTGAGAAGGAGAGAGACTTTCCATAGGAAAGAGTTTTCTGCTTGGTTAAAATTGAAGGTAAAAATATTACTGTTTAAATTAATTATTTCAATATTTACTTACGTTTAACTATCATTTATATTGCAGGTATTGAGTTTGTCTGCTGACTCTGTCTCTGAAGAAATAATAGCTTTGGCTTTTGGTCCTAATACCGTGGTTCGTGACTGTAAATCAATTGTTATCAATGGGTACATATTTATTGTCACTGAACGAGCCAAAAACATGAGAACACAACATGATGGTATTATGGTTACTACCACAACAGATTGTTATGCCAGTGCATCAGATAGTAGACCACGACTTGAAAATGTGGGTTATTATGGAGTCGTTGAGAAAATAATAATATTGGATTATTACTCTCATGGACGAGTCACAATGATGAAATGCCATTGGTTTGATTCAATGACGAGACATGACACATTTATTGATGATTGTGGATTTCGAGTAATTAATATCACCCACAATCATGCTACCGAAGAACCATATGTGTTGGCATCAATGGCTAAACAAGTTTTTTATGTCAAAGATCAACTTCAACCTGAATTTGGTGTCATAGTTGAAGTAATTCCAAGACATATTTTTGATGATGCTGATGATGGAATTGACACTGTCCCTATTGCCATTGGAACCAATCCATTTATTTCTTTTGATGACTCCAATAGCTCAATTGTCAGAGTTGATTGTGAACCTGAAGTTGTGGTTGGAAATATATAGAACCATTCATCCATGTTCTCAATTCATTTGATTTACCTCGAGTTGGGTTGTTAAGGTTGGTAATATTCATATTTATTCAGTATTGATCACAAATATGTTTTAGCTGACTTGACCGTTATGTGAATTTTCAATGTTTATTGGTTGTTGTTTTATTTGAATTGATTTTTCTAATTTGGAATTGAACTGTATTCAAACCAAATCAAACAATATTTCTAACTTGGTGAACATTACAACTCTTATGTTTTATTAAATTCATTCAAGCTCTTCTAAAACAATTGATAGCTAAATTACCAATGAATCCCCTCATTCCCTCATATATTTAGTTTTTTGGTTTACACATTAATTTCCTTTTTCTAATTAATTACATATTTGTTTTCAAATGCAGGAAATGCAGCCAATTGAAGAGAGACGAAGAAAAAAATGGCAGAGAACAATTGTCGGATGGAGGAGCTGGGCATTCCACCATTAGTGCCTACAATGAGTACTTTATTTCATATATATATATATATATATATTTATATTTACAGAATATATAATGTCATGTGATTAATTTTTTTGTAAACTTTTTTGTAGGATCCACTGTTACGTCGACAGTTATTCGACGAGGATCCTAGTACTGGTCCTAGTACTCAGGCTGGTGGTACGAGGAGGGTTCGTACCAGAGGTGGACGTAGAGCTGCGCGTTCTCGACTAGACCCTGCCCCTCCCAATGACATTTCATCCTTCCCACATTCTGATCCCGGTGTGTCGTTATGGACACACGGGGTATTTAGGCCTCCCATGTTTTCGCTACCTTCTGCATCTTCTTCCCCATCATTTTCACATCCCATGATGATTACCACTCCCCAGTCAGCATCAGGTCATATAGCTGTTCCATCTTCTTTTCCTTCTACTTCTGTCTCTCTGAGATTTTATATTCCATCGTATTCGACTCATGTTCCACCAGATGGTGTTCCATCAGGTTCTGTGGATCCGGCACCACTCATTGATCAGACTAGCGTAGGTATATTTATAAAACCCTAACAAATTTTTATAGAAATATTTATTTTCATTATAACATGTTTTGATAAAATATTTGTTTTTCTTTCATGAAAGATACATCTTCTGACAGGAGGCGGGGGCGGGGCCGTACACGCATGTGTTCAGTGTGGAACCGTCGCACACAGGTTATGGTGGAATATAATGAAGACAATCAGATGGTTGAGAAAACAGGGCAGCAATGTCGGAGTTTTCTGGCGATGCTTTCCAAATACTCCGACATCATTCCCGTCAGCCCGCTGTCGTGGAGACATTTTCCACATGAGGTCAAAGATAGAGCTTGGGCAGAGATATGGGTAAAAAAATCTGTTGTATTTAGTGCCATGAATTATTTTTGTATTTATATGAATTAATATTTTTATTTTAGCTTCGATTTAATTTTCCTGATGGTGAGGGTGCACGACTGGAACGTCTAAAGGATTTAGGCGAGCTTTAGAGAGCCTAAAAGCATGAGCTGTATATTGGCTGGCGTGGTAGAGTTGGCACTGAGTTAGAGGCGGTACCAGTCATGGATGATTGTCCTATAGAGCAGTATCGTCAGATGATTACTCATTGGACGAGTACCCAGTTTAAGGTATGAATTACATTTGAGGTATTTAAAAAATAACTTTCAAGTTTTGCATTAATATTATCCTTTGCATTATCGAATTTTATTTAGGAATTATCTGGAAAAAATAAAATAAACATTGATGCAAAAAAATACCTCCATACACTAGGACGCACGACGATGCCGGATCATGAGAGGCAGCAGGTATGACAATTGTTTATAAGTTTTCTTTACAACTTAAATTTTCTTTTGTTTCCTCAATTATTTAATCATTTGCTAAAGTTTTTATATAACTTTTGTTTTCAATGTCATTGTAGAGGCAAGTACAAAATATTGAAGGACGTGTGCCTCAAGAAAAACTGTTTTGCTCGAGTAGACGAAAAAAGGATGGAAGTGCTATCAACGAAGCGACTCAGCAGTAGATTGTAAGTTTTAATCTATTGATTTTATATTATAATATCTATTTTGTAACTTAATAATATATTTATATTTGTAACAGGATGCTTTAGAGGCCCTCGATGCCCAAGAAGCAGACAATTTTGGGCCATCTGATCACTTACATCAGGTGTTGGGAGAGGATCATTCTGGCAGAGTATGCTACCGACCTATGATAGCCCCAAAGAGGTATTGGCCTGCATCAGGTACGAGTTTTAGTGCCACCGAGCTGCAATAAGTTAGGGCACATACAGAACAGGCTGAGAAAAAAGCCACAAAGACGGCAGAACAGTCTGCTAGGACAAACAGTGCATTTATGAAATTTATTGAAGTTCTACGTCCAACACTTCCAGCAGAGGCCAGCCTAGCGATTGATGAATACACGTCGTCGATACATTATATATATGGTGCACCAGGTGGCAGTTCCAGTGGTGGTCAGGCCGATGTACAGCTTGAAGATGATGATGGCGAGGAGTCTAATGCGGAAGAGGAGGGAGATGAGGAGGGCGAGGAGGAGGGCGAAGGCGAGGAGGAGGGCGCTGTGGAGGGTGAGGACGATGAGGAGGACAATGACGAGGGTGATGATGATGATGATGGTGGTGATGGTGATGCTGATGTGGGACATATTGATCCGTTACATTTTTGACTTATATTACTGAGATTTGATGTTTAATCTATTCTAGTTGTTTGTTTTATCTAGGCTCGTAGTATAGTATTGGAGTTGAGTTATTTTTATATATTGTCTGTTTTTATGGATGTTGTTGTCTTTTAGTGGTTGTGTGTTTGAGAACTCCCTGGACAACCCCCCTCATTCTTGGACCCTGGACAACCCCCCTCCCCCTTGGACCCCGAACACCCCCCAAACACCCCCCGGACAGCCCCGCAGACAGCCCCCTGGACAGCCCCCCGTACAGCCCCCACCCTCCACCCTGGACCCCGGATAGCCCCCCGGACAGCCTCCCGGACAACCCCCCCACCCTCCCCCTTGGACCCCGGACAACCCCCCAAACACCCCCCGGACAGCCCCCCGGACAGCCCCCTGAACAACCCCGGACAACCCCTGAACAACCCCTGAACAACCCCCTGAACAACCCCCGGACAGCCCCCTGAACAACCCCGGACAGCCCCCTGAACAACCCCCAAACACTCCCCGGACAGACCCCGCACAGCCCCCCCACCCTCCTCCTTGGTCCCCGGACAGCCCCCCGGACACCCACCGGACAACCCCCCTGGACAGCCCCCCAGACAGCCCCTCCACCTTCCTTAATTTCATTAGCTCTAAAATGTTTCATAGCACGATCAACTAAAATCTAATCCATACTAAATATGATATAAAAATATTCTATATTAATTTCCATAAGATTTTAAGTGAAAACAAAAAGTGACATACGAAAAACTGACCAAACGCATTCGAAATGTGCTGATGCTTTAGGAAAACGATCCATGGGTCATATGTGACGTGTACGAATCAATCTCGCCTCAATCCGAGGCGCGGTGTGGCCGGAACAACTCAAATTGTATGTCTTTTGTTTCAAAAGGACATCATTTTAAGTGAAAAACATCAACTGGCATACAGAAAACCGGCCAAACGCATTCGGATTGTGTTGATACTTTAAGACAACGATCCATGGGTCATTTGAGACGTGTACGAGTCAACCCCGCCTAAATCTGAGATGCAGTGTGGTCGGGACCACTCTAAGTGACTTTCTTTTTTTTAAAATGGACAATATTTTAAGTACATACGGAAAACCAACCAAACGCATTCGGTTTCTGTTGAAACTTTAGGAGAAATATACATGGGTCATATGTGACGTTTAAGAGTCAACGCCACATCAATCCAAGGCGCGATGTGACCGACACCACTCAAAGTGTCTCTATTTTGTTTAAAATGGACTTCATTTTTAGTGAAAACAACAAATGACATACGGAAAACCGACCAAACAGATTCTGATTGTGTTGATACTTTAGAAAAATGATCCATGGGTCATATGTGACGTGTACTAGTCAACCTCGCCTCAATCCAAGGCGCGGTGTGGCCGACACAACTCAAAGTGTATGTCTTTTGTTTCAAAAGGACATCATTTTAAGTGAAAAACATCAACTGGCATACGGAAAACCGACCAAACACATTCGGTTTCTGTTGAAACTTTAGGAGAATGATCCATGGGTCATATGTGACGTGTACGAGTCAACTACACCTCAATCCGAGGAGCGGTGTGGCCGACACCACTCAAAGTGTCTCTATTTTGTTTAAAATGGACTTCATTTTTAGTGAAAACAACAAATGACATATGGAAAACCGACCGAACGGATTCTGATTGTGTTGATACTTTAGCACAATTATCCATGGGTCATATGTGACGTGTACGAGTCAACTTCGCCTCAATCCGAGGCGCGGTGTGGCCGGCACAACTCAAAGTGTATGTCTTTTGTTTCAAAAGGACGTGATTTTAAGTGAAAAACATCAACTGGAATATGGAAAACCGGCCAAACGCATTCGGATTGTGTTGATACTTTAGGAAAACGATCCATGGTTCATTTGAGACGTGTAAGAGTCAACCCTGCCTAAATCCGAGACGCGGTGTGGCCGGTACCACTCTAATTGTGTTTCTTTTGTTTCAAACGGACAAGATTATAAGTGAAATAAACAACTGGAAGATGAAAAACTGACCAAACGCATTCGGAATCTGTTGAAATTTTAGGAAAATGATCCATGGGTCATATGTGACGTGTACGAGCCAACCCAGGCTCAATCCGAGTCACGGTGTGGTCGGGACCACTCTAATTGACTTTCTTTTGATTAAAATGGACAGTATTTTAAGTACATATGGAAAACCGACCAAACGCATTCGGTTTCTCTTGAAACATTAGGAGAATGATCCATGAGTCATATGTGACGTGTAAGAGTCAACGCCACCTCAATCCAAGGCGCGGTGTGGCCGACACCACTCAAAGTGTCTCTATTTTGTTTAAAATGGACTTCATTTTTAGTGAAAACAAAAAATGACATACGGAAAACTGACCGAACGGATTCTGATTGTGTTGATACTTTAGCACAATGATCCATGGGTCATATGTGACGTGTACGAGTCAACCCCGCCTCAATCCGAGGCACGGTGTGTCTGGAACAACTCAAAGTGTATGTCTTTTGTTTCCAAAGGACGTCATTTTAAGTGAAAAACATCAACTAACATACGGAAAACCGACCAAACGCATTCGGATTGTGTTGATACTTTAGGACAAAGATTCATGGGTCATTTGAGACGTGTATGAGTCAACCCTGTCTAAATCCGAAACGTGATGTGGCCGGTCCCACTCTAACTGCGTCTCTATTTTTTAAAAGGGACAAGATTATAAGAGAAATAAACAACTGACATACGAAAAACTGACCAAATGCATTCATAATCTATTGAAATTTTAGGACAACGATCCATGGGTCATATGTTACATGTACGAGTCAACCACACCTCAATCCGAGTCGCGGTTTGGCCGAGAACACTCTAAGTGTATCTATTTTCTTTAAAATGGACTACATTTTAAATACATACGGAAAACCAACCAAAAGCATTCTGATTGTGTTTATATTTTAGCACAACAATGCATGGGTCATGTGTGATGTGTACGAGTCAACCCCACGTCAATATGAGGCGCGGTGTGGCCAGCACCATTCAAAGTGTCTCTCTTTTATTTAAAAAACACTTCATTTTAAGTGAAAACAACAACTGGCATACGGAAAACTGACCAAACGATTTCAGAATATGTTGATACTTTAGGACAACGATCAATGAGTAATTTTTGACGTGTACGAGTTAACATCGCCTCAATCCAAGGCACGGTGTGACTAGTATCATTCTAGGTGTATGTATTTTGTTTAAAATGTATATGATTTCGAGTAAAAATATATCGTGTACAAAAAACCAATCAAATTATGAATTGAATTCCGGATTCCACATATGATTGTAATCAAAATTTTAAATTGAATTATAAATTAATTATGTATGTTTATAATTATGATATGAATTCTAATTTAATTTTGGATGAGTATATTTCTAGGATGCATTATATGTGTTGGTTGGTTGGTTTTCATTATTTAAATGTGTTGGATTGTTCTCTATATGTATGCATTGTATATGTGTTACAGTTACAATAATTGGATTGAAAATTGAATTGAAAATGAAAATTGAATTGAAAATGAGCCCAAAACAGACCTGCTGTGCCAAAATGAGCCCAAAACAAACCTGCTGTGCAAATTGCAGGCTGCTGTGCAATTTGCACAGCAAAGCCTATGCCAACGGTTTCAAACCGTTGGCATAGCCCATATGGAGCTGTTTTTACCAACGGTTCATTAAACCGTTGGGATAGCTTTTGGAATTGGTGTTTTTACCAACGGTTGGTAGAACCGTTGGTAAAAACCTTTCCCAACGGTTTTCAAACCGCTGGGAAAGAAAATATTCATGGGATTCCCCAACGGTCCAAACCGTTGGGAAAGGCTTTTCCCAACGGTTTGGCACAACCGTTGGGGTAGGTTGATTTTTTCTAACCTATCCCAACGGTTCCTTGTAAACCGTTGGGAAAAGCCTTTCCCAACGGCTTACTTCCCCACGGTTGGCAGAACCATTGGTATAACATATACCAACGGTTCAGAACCGTTGGGAAAGGATGGATTTCTAGTAGTGAAAGAAAGATTAAGGTATACATACTGAACTATAAAAAATGACATTATAAGGTAAACATATTAAACAATAAAAAATGATCTTACTTGCCCTCTATTTCCCAAATATACAATGTTATCTTAAATCTTTTAGAAGATGTTCAACTTTTATATTGAATACTCGAGATAGTAATTGGGGACAGTCAACAGGATGTAGATTCTTTTCTCGAACAAATCGACTGATTTCAGGCCACATGGGGTTACATGTAAATGTAAGGAACAAATCTGGATAACCTACCCAATTACATATTGAAATTGCATCTTGATAATTTTGAATCATATATCTTGGACCACTAGTAAAAGAAGAGTGCAAAATGATGCTCTTCCCGCAAGAGGACTCTTCTCGGTCACCTCGAAGGAATGCATCTTGCAATCCATTGTATAGGTCGACCCGCAATCGCTTCTGGTTGAAACGAATATACGATAGTCTCTGAGACAATATCATTGTGTAAGCATCGACGATAAATTGTTGCAATAATATTCTAAAATATAGAAAAGTGGATACTTCAATGTCACGGAACTGTAAGTGAAAAGAGAAGTATTCTATCATTGTAACCTTTCTTAGCTTAGCACTGGTTGTGAATGGAGTAGCGGGATGCATTACGTTGTCGACATATCCATCCTGGCCACCAGGGAAAATCAATGGATACTGTAATGGAAGATATAAAGGGTGAAGCTCATCAATTCGTTGCAATGCCCCACATTTGGTTTGAATGATGATGTCATGTTCTTGGTTTAGGTCTTCAATATCACCGACAATAAGCATGGAAATTTCAGAAGTGGTCAGTAAGTTATGTGTAGCCTTATTTGTTTGTCTTCTTTTAAGCAGGAGAAGCTTTAAGTTCGGCACATCTTCATGTTTAAGGACATCTTTTGCTAGTATGAATTGTTGAGCTAAAGCATTGACTTCATGTAGCATTTGTTGAAAATTCTCAACAATATTGAAGTTAATAAGTGAGTGAAGATTTTTTCCATCAAAGCTGAATGAAAATTTTCTATCAGTAATATTTAATGAAAAATATGTGATTGATATTCATAGCATTGAATATGATAATTACCTCATACTACTAACTCTATTCTGGCACTCATGTTCGGTGTCGAACACATAAAGTTGGGTAAACTTTGGTTGTTGTCCTTATACCGGGCACAAACTACCTATGCGATGGTAGTTTTGACCATTTAGTCTGAATATTGTTGGGGCTCTACCATTGTTCAATGACCTATCAACCTTCCCACCCATAGACGTGAATGCAAACATTGAATTATAAAGATGCATATGTTCTTGGAAAGCTCGTGCTTGGGTGAAGTTCTATTCAAAACTAACATTCGTAGGTATGACGGAGGTGAAGGGAGTAAATCCAAAGTAATCTTGCCCATCGAGCAGCATAGAGAAAATCGTGGGGTTTGTTGGTTGCTTCATTTCTTATTTCGTTCGTCATACCACATAGTAGACTTATAGTATTGGCATATATAAGTGGGGTCTCCAATGTCGGAGTAAGCTGATGGATGGGAAAAAAGTATAAAATGAAAATACTCATTTTGCAGAGAAGATCAACGAATAAATTTTCAACCATGATATTAATAATGCATTATTATTATAAACAAAAACCTGTGTTCTCCTCTTTTTCTAGTTCTATAGAGTATCATGCAGAATTCGATGAAATATAAATATGGTGTGTCCAAACCTGTATATCTTAATACTAAGTGAAGATCATTTTGTTAGTCAACAAACCTGTGGTGTATGCAGCTGTGCTGAAAAAATCTGTAACGTTTGAAGACAATGCTGAAAAATGTTTAGGGAAATATTGTTGAATAGAATATCACAGTCAAGAATGTGTAAGAATTTATGATAAACAAATGAAGAAACCTATATTAATGCAGAAATAACTTTTTTACTTACCTGTCATTGATGAATTAGTGTACTTTGGTGCGTTCATATTTGGAAGATAGAAGCTGTACATAGAGGACAGAGTAAGAAATTAAATTTAACTTACATGTTTAGGCATATTTTAAGGTTTCAATAATGCATACTTTGTCGAGTTGAGTAATACAGATTCAGTGAGACTGGTCTCCTCATTTAAAATACCTAAACTAAAAACAGTGACTGAAGCGTTAGATCCCCGCTAATAAAACGGTTGATCCAATGTATGGTCATAATAGTTCACATACATCAGACTTACAGTAAGGTACATGGGAGAGGGGTTGATGTATTTGTTTTCGTTTGTTTCTTCCGTCAGACAGTGTTCACTTGCTACGACTTCCATTAAGTACTACGAACAAATAAGTAATACATGCTGAATAGTTTAAGATAGACGGAATTAGTAAGCATTGGCTTGAAATTCATAGAAAAAAAATACCATTAACAGACATAGGTGATAATGGTAATCGTCAGACTGTATGTACAATGTCAGTTGCTGAAACTGGATGACTAATTGGAGTACCATTGCACACTGTAGTAGGTATTGGAGTACCTAGAGTACACGACATCATTGTTATTATAAAAATCGACATGAAAATAATATAATGATAGAAACAGAGTTAGTATTTAAGTTATTATAAAAAAACTACTCACAATTTTGTTGACGTTGCTGCATGAGTAGTCTTCTGTGGATCCTTGAGTCTCTAGAGTTTGAAGGGGTATGCATGGTTGTGTTGGTTTTCTTTTTATAAATTTTTCAAGGTGGCATGGTAAATATTTTATGAAGGGATGATAATTGAATATAAAATGCTTATCAATAGGCAGACAAAAAAAATATTTAAGGTAATGTTTGAAACATTAATATGAACACAGTAGACAAGTAAATGATTCGTAGTGAAAAGATACATTAGAATACAAATATTCAATATAATTAGTATGGAACGGTAAACATAATGTAAAAATAATGATTTTAAAGTTCATTTATTAAGCGGTACCTGTGTGACACGATCTGATTCCCTTTAGATGAAAGATGCAAATGGTTTTTGTCAAAGTAGTAGTATATTAGCACCGACAAGACTGGAGCTATATGTGTTCAGTTTCAATGAAGCAATGGAGCAAGGAAATATGTCACGTATCTGAACACTACCTACAACAAATAGATTTTATGAAACTGTATAGTGAAAGGAAAAAAAATATGTAATGACTGTAAATTTCAATGCCATGTGGAAATGATATTTCAATATACTTAAATTGAAATAAATTATGCAAATATTGGTGAGTGGGTTTAAAAAACAGAGACCCAATCAAATCCCCTAATAGGTGGAAGTAAAAAAAACGTATGATGCAGTGTAGTTATGTGCAGTATTATATATAGTAGACATAAGAGGCCTTATACATTATAGGTTGATAATCTGTGAAAATGGCGCAAAAAAACCGAGAGTAAATCAAAGAACCTAAATGCCGGAAGCAGTAACCTGGCATTGTTTTCTTCTGAGTCAGATACCCTGGTAGTCAGAGAGGCATGTTAAAAAACATGGACAGCGAAAGAATAAATTTTACCGCATTGAACGGTGGATCACTATAAAGGACCTTTTAATCACGGGTTTATAGAAACGCTAGTCGTCACAACAGATAAATCTCATTGGCGACTTCAGCGAATCAACTATGGAATTGTTATACAGAACAATGAGAAAACCTATTTGGGAGTTAAGAGCGTTACATATGGATGCGAATGTAAAGAAAACAATGGGTAGCAGCGTAACCTATTTGGAAGTTATGAGAATAACCTATTTGGGAGTTAAGATCGTACCCTCTGTAGCCGCGATTTAGTCGTTGAATGGGTCCTCTAACCGTGGGATGTCTGCGATGCTAAGCCGTTGAACGTCTTCGAGAGTTGTGATGGTCAGTCAGATATTGAAGATGGAGGTGAAGTAGTTGCAGACGAACATGGGGAATGGACGGTGCGAATGGAGCTCGACGAAACCCTAATGTTAGAAGTAGCGTATTCAAAGCGGGTAGAAGCGAATGCAACTGTAATGTCAGAGGATGCGAAGCAGGTGCGAAGCAGGTGCGAGTGGAAGTCGATGACCCCTTTTGCTGGAGGAAGCGCAGTGACAGAGGGTTGCAGTGATTGAAACCCTAATTCCGGAGGAAGCGAAGCAGGAGGGGATGAAATGTTTCTGTTCGGGTGGAGGTCGATTTGGAGGTGGGTCGCGAGAGGGGAGGGGTAGAATATGGAAAGAAAATAGTGTTTTGGAGGCGTGGAAAGCTGTGGAGTCGACACGTCAGCGTGGAGAAACCCAGTATTAGAATGTATAGTAGATACCTATATAAGTTCAATGTAATTCATTGGAGTCATTTTATAATAATTCTAGATATATTAAAATTTTATTGAACTTTTCACCGTCTTTTACCCACATCCTAGGAGAATTTGAAAATCTACATATAACATAATTTTACCACTTCTGTGAGTGGAATTTTGAAAATCCGAGAGACACAGTTAATATCAAGGAGTAAAATGTGGTTCAATAAGATAAAAATAATTTTTAGTGAATAGTAACTTTTTACTAATTTTTACCACGGTTAAAAGTAAATAGGGTAATTAAGGGTAAAAATGATATTATTATTACCCTAACACATGTCCTAATTCTATTGGATAACTGTAATTCAACCAAAAACTACCTTAGGAATTAAATATTACCCTTTAGGTCCACTTGGATTATATTAGGACATTTATTATTATTTTATTTAAAGAAGAGTTAAAATAGTTAAAATCAATGTTTAATAACTAATTTTTTTTAATATAGAGTTATACATAAGATAAATTCAACTATAAATATTAATTATAAAGATAAAAATATTTCTTAAATAATGGTATTTTATTTATAATTTTTAGACTTTAAATAATTTAATTTATATATGACACAATGATGATGTAGTAATTACCTTATTAATGAAATATTAAAATAATTGATATTATAAATACCCAAATAAATGTAATTTGAGGCTTTTTATTAATTACAATAATTTTATATCTTAATATGACATGTTAGTATTGATTTAATTAATTTTTTTAGATCTAATCATTCTTTTATGATTTTCACAAAAATCAGCTACCAAATAGTGTCAAAATTGAAAAAAATAGTTTTTAAAACAAATATTATATAATTAATTGTTATTTTATTATTAAAAATCTATGATTCTGAAAAATGACTTAAATAAGGTTATATATATTAATAATGAACAACCTGGGGTTCATTTGGCTTGTTATAGTAAGTTTATTAACCATATAGTGTAAGAAAACTAGAAGACACGGTTAAAGTAAAATTATTTAACTTAGAGTTAAATCTAAATGATAAGGTTAAAATAGTAACCTAAACTCTTTTAAAATCTATTGGTTGAGAGTATTTAGACCCATACCAACCATAGCTTCTAAATAAATCAATTTGGAGCTATGATAAACTGAATATGACTTTATTATAAAATAATATATTAAGTTTTTTCAAAGGTGCCCCTCTCCTCCCTTATAAAAAGGGCACCCCTTCCCTCTTCTCTTCAAATACTTTTGAGCCATGAAGATCGGCCAAACCTGGACAATTACTCTTCTCAACCTCTCTATTTACATTATAGAGGTTTTGGTCTCCTCAAAAGACCAACCCTAGTTCCATAAGATGAGGTTAAGAAGAGGCCCGTCAAAGAAGATGTAATATCTTTTACCGATTCTTTCCAATTTATTTCTTCTTCTAATTCTTATTCTTTAATTGTTTCATCATAAATTAATAACATAAGTATCAATCATATAATTATATGTTATTATAAATATTAAATAACCCAATTTCCTCTTCTATCCATCATATGGAAAATGAAATCACTGCGTGTGCGTACGTATGGAATATCGTCTCCACGATGTGGTGTAATCTATTTTACACCACCATTTTACTTGGAGGGATAAAATGGTGTAAATAAATAACTATATGTGATTATTTTAAAGTGATATTGATTCTGAAATATTATAAAAACACTTCAACAAAATTCTATGATCATGGGAATGATATCATCGCTCGTGCGTATGTACGGACTACCGTCTCCACGAACGTGATGAGATTCATTTTCCATGATTAACCATTCAAGTATTATTATAATGTATGTATAATAGAAAATAATGAATTATATTACATAATAATGATACAGGATTTATGTACATATATGTTTCAATTACTTAATTCCATTTAATTCAATAAGGAAACGAAAATAGCGTTCATGCGTACGCACGACCTTCCGTCTCCATGAACTGTGTATTTCATTCCATTTATCGATCTATAATATATATTTATATACTGAATATATATTATATATAAATCATGTTTTACATTCTGTAATTAAGTAAATCAGGATATAAGTAATAATATCAAGAACAACATGTCGAAACATGTACGATAAATGAAACGATTTTACCCAAAATGCTGCTTTAACATGGAATTTACAAAAGAATGGGTAATATAAAGTCATAAGTGAACCATATATGAAATCATAACAGTGAATATGATTTTTTAATAAGTCAATGAAATTATTTAAATCATTATACATGATGTTCAGATACGTACGAAGCATATCAGACCTAAGGTAAGTGATAACTATTCCAATCTCACTCTTATCTGAGATTGTTTATTCGTAATTATTTACTGGGGTTTTTGTTATCATCCAAGTCCATGATTTCTAAAAAAAAATTCATGTATGTTTAATGTCCTTTATACCCATTTTTGAATTTTACCACATGTTATGAATGTAATATTACTTTTTTTTACCACACGACAAATGTTTTGACTTTTTCCGACAAAAGTACGAGGAGAATGTTATTTCTAACTTATACGGCGTGAATGGATTTTTACGGTTTCATAATGCCTCATTTTCATGAAGCTTACTTTACAATATTGCATGATTATTTTCAAAAAAACCCTTTTCTTTTAAAATTTCATGGCATTTTTTGAAAAGAAAATGATTTTGAAGAAGAAAGGATATTTTCCTCAAGAATTCATTTCAAGTGTTTTATCAAAACTATTTTCCATATAAAATGAAATTATTTAATATGTTTCTGTTTCAAGTATAATGTCTCCATTATTTACATTGTTTTATTTTTCTTATGATTAAATGATACCCATTTTTTATATGGATTATATTATGATGGCATGATGTTTAAGAATCCCATTCTATTACATGGGTTATGATATGATGTATAATTTATGATTTTGTGGCACACGAAAGAATGATTTCATGATGAGATTAATGTGACCTATATCTCCCTCCAATGCATTGGGTAAAGATTTATATCTCATGATATAGACATTTCTGTAATGGTAAGTTAATCCAGATTAGTGATACAGGACTGGAACGAGGAGTGAACTCGATTCAGAAAGGGACTTTGTCCACTAAGATGGTCTTGGCAGCAATGCCTTGGGTACTATGGAAATCATATCAAGTGATTAATGGTTATCCACAAATACATGTTTTCTTCCCATGATATTTTTTCATGATTGATGTCCCATTATGATATATGCCTTTCTTACTTCCTTGATTTATTCATTTACTAAAGATTTTGATGTTTAGATTTTTTGTTCAAGTTTTTGCATTCAAATGTTTATGGATTATTTTATGTTCTCTATGTTTACCCTTACTGAGCATTTAATCTCACCCTTTTTATGTTTTTTCCCCAGTATATAAAGAAATTTTTTAGGTAATAAAACCAAAAGGGGAAGATCTTTATGGGAGATGTTGGAGATCTTTCACCACGATTAGAAGATTACGTCCCGAGTTTCCAAAGACACTAAACTAATACGGTCTTTGGGCGTCTGTTTTTGTCTTGTATTAATTATTCCACAAAAGTAATGTAATGTCCATGTAAGTCAAGCTTTGGGTCTCTACAATTGGTATCAGAGCGAAGGTTTAGTTAAACTTTGGAAACTAGTATGTGAAAACTTTAGTGAAATCACTAGAGATATTTAAAAGGTATATCTAGGGATGTCCCTAAGGATAAGTATATGTATATTTTATAGTCCTAGAATTATAGTAATGATATTATAATTTAACCTAAGATGTTATATATTGAAGGTAATCCCCCTTTATTATGTTGTTTTACCTAGAATTATTTTTTCCTCTCACACAATTCTTTTTGGGTTTTAGAAAATGTCTGGAAACAGGAAGATTCATGATAATGGAGGTTATGATGGACAATGGAATGATATTCTTTATGAGCAACCAAATGAAATGGGATTTGGAAGTCCAAACATCTTTATTATGCCTAATCATAAATCTCATAATATGATCAATAATCTCAACTTTGGTAAGTTTCCCGACTTAGCTAATAAGAGAAAGATGGAGTTTCATGATGATCATAGAGGAAAGAAAGTTAAATTTCTCTCATGTAAATCATGTGGGAAGAGGCATCAAGGAGAATGTTTCAAAGGAACTCGAAGATGCTTTGGGTGCGGAAAAGAAGGACACAAATCTAGTAATTGCAAAGGAAAAGGGTCAGTTAACACCATGGAGAAGGATAATGGTATTGCTATGACATCAACAATGATTAGATTTTTAAAATGTGGAATGTATGGGCATTATGCAAGCCAATGCCCCAATGTAAAATCTCATGAAGAGAATTAGCATGGTCATATGGCTAGTATTTACGTGGATGATGATGAGGAGACTACAAATTATATATGAGCAGACTGAAGTGTTGAAGCTTGGTCAATGGTTTAAGAAGGTAGTGGAATGATTGTATGTTTATCAAGAGTTATGTTGTATAGGTAATTTAATGGTACTATGGAATAAATAAACATATAAGGATTGTTACACTAATGTTTTTCCTAAAGTATTTTAAAGTATATGTTGAATGGTACTGGTAACCATGAAAGGTTATTCAGTTATTTTTGGAAAGGAGATGATATGCGAATAATGAAGGGATAAATAAAAAAAATGAAATTTTGATAGTATTCAAGAGCTCATGACTGATATAAGGACAAAGTGATATCATGTTTTGAGTATATAGAAATTTTGGGATTTTGGTATGTGGAATGAGTTAACTTTTGACAGCATTCATGTTTTTGCTAAGGTTATATGGAAATTCATGTTTCAAAAGAATACATGATTAAGGTATTAACATGTTTGGAATATGACCAACACGATATATCTTAGTATTCACATGATTGGTATATGACCTCTCTAGTAATCATTTTCTTTATACTATGAGATTGGACAGATGTATTTTGGATAAGACGAATGATTGGAATGGATTATGTTGGACATAAGATAGTATTATTTAAGGATAGAACTTGTTTTTCGATATTGTTTCTGGAATGTTATAATAATATAGTTTTAGAAAAAGGACAACCCATAGGACGAGCGACAACCCGTCATGTCGGACAAGGTTGTGGGAATCAAACCCACAACTAAAGTACGACATGCCTTTATCGCATAGAACTGGCCAGCTGGAAGTCCCTGATTAGTAGAAACTAGTTTTATTTTATTAAGCGCTATGATTGATGAATTATAAGTCCATTTTAGCAACAATATATGATTAATATCAAGATAAATGGACTTATGTATATTTAATAAATTGTGAAAAACATTTTGCGATAGAAACAAATGTAATGACCTATCATTCTATCGCATGATATGCTAACACTTCACGAATGACAAATTTAACTTCATTTCTTTAAGAGATGAAGTGGAAATTGTTCAAGGCACGAAAAACGGTGATATTTTACCAAAATCAAGTAAGTATTTCTTTTAATTCAACAATTCTTCAGCATTAGGGGAATGATCTTGAAAACTAAAAATGTTGTCCTAGTACCCTCATACCCGATAAATCAGATGGAACCTTAGATCATCACAAATTTATGGCTTTGTGATTGATGGATTTTTCATAGCCATGTTATCTGCCACTCTATATCAGAACTTGATGGTTAGATTTATCTTTCATATCCATATTTTCACAAATGTTCTCATATGTGGGAACCTAATGATGAGTTAATTTGGGTAACCATTATATTTCATACTTTATTTTTTTAAAGTTATGTTTTGGTATTCTTTTTTACGATGCGGTTTTCTATGAAAGAAACTTTCAAGTAGTAAACCATTTATAACCCCGATGAATTTCGATGGTGAAATTCATTTTAAGGGGGTAGAATGCAACAACCCGAGATTTTATGTAAATTATTCATTTTAATTTCATTGATTTCTTGTGTTTTACATGACACCAAAATTAGCTTGTTCTATACGCAACACCATATACGCAACACTATTCTTGGCTCGTGTTACACAATATTTAAAGTTCGTTTGATAGAAGTTATTCTTCGCAACATTGAGTGTATATATATATATATATATTCAATGTATAAATGAAATACGGTTGGATTCTATTATACACAAAAAACAAAGGAATCTTGCACTACACACAACCCTGACTTGCCTTGCTTTACACGCAATCACGACCTTCCATGATAGCGTGTGTTGTACGCAATACTGAGTTTCACTAAATAATGATAAGTTATTAAAATATTATATGAACTAGCCGTTATGAATAGTAATACCTACTTTTTAAAGTTTTATTTTTCAAAATGGACTTCATTTTTGGATTCATAATATCGAAATTATCCTAAGGTGAATTTTTTGTATTTTTTTGAAAACTTTATTTTTTTGATGAATAGTGAAAATACTGGGTTACTATTTAAAAACCGACTTTTTATTTAAATAATTATTTACTTTATTTAAATTTATTTTAGATAAAAATTGATACTTAATACCTGTATAAGTTCAATGTAATTCATCAGAGTCATTTTTTAATAATTTTAGATATATAAAAATTTTATTGAACTTTTCATCATCTTTTACGCACCTCCTAGGAGAATTTAAAAATCGACATACAACTTAATTTTACTGCTTTTGTGAGTGGAATTCAAAAAATCCGAGAGACCTGGTTAATATCAAGGAGTAAAATGTGGTTCAATAATATAAAAATATTTTTTGGTGAATAGTAACTTTTTACTTTTTTTTACCACAGTTAAAAGTAAATAGGGAAATTAAGGGAAAAAATGATATTATTATTACCCTAACACATGTCCTAATTCTATTGGATAAGTGTAATTCTTCCCAAAACAACCTTAGGAAAAAAATATTACCCTTTAGGTCCACATGGATTAGAATATGATATTTATTATTATTTTATTTAAAGAAGAGTTAAAATAGTTAAAATCAATGATTAATAACTAAACTTTTTTTAATATAGGGTTATAAATAAACTAAATTCTACTATAAATATTAATTAGAAATATAAAAATATTTACTACATAATGGTATTTTATTTATAATTTTTTAGACACTAAATAATTTAATTTATTTATGACACAATGATGATGCAGTAATTAACTTATTAATGAAATATTAAAATAATTGATATTATAAATACCCAAATAAATGTAATTTGAGACTTTTTATGATTTAAACTAATTTTATAACATAATAAGACATTTTAGTATTGATTTAATTAACTTTTTTTAACTAATCATTCTTTTATGATTTTCACAAAAATCAATTACCAAATAGTGTCAAAATTGACATAAAATAGTTTCTAAAACAAATATTATATTATTAATTGTTATTTTATTCCTAAGAATATAAGGTTCTTCCAAATGACTTAAATAAGGTTATATATATTAATAATGAACATCTTGGGGTTCGTTTGGCTTGTTATAGTAAGTTTATTAACCATATAGTGTAAGAAAACTAGAAGACACGGTAAAAGTAAAATTATTTAATTTAGAGTTAAATCTAAATGATAAGGTTAAAATAGTACCCTAAAGTTGTCTAAAATATATTGGTTGAGATTATTTCGACCCATACCCACCTTATCTTAGAAATAAATGAATTTGGAGCTATTATAAATCGAATATTACTTTATTATAAAATAATATTTTATGTTTTTCCAAAGGTGCCCCTCTCTTCCCTTATAAAAAGGGCACCCCTTTCCTATTCTCTTTACACCCTTTTGAGCATTGAAGCTCGGAAAACCCCTGAAAATTACTCTTCTCAACCTCTCTATTTATATTATAGTGGTTTTGGTCTCTTCAAAATACCAACCCTAGTGCCTTAAGAGGAGGTTAAGAAGAGGCCCATCAAAGAAGAGGTAATATCCTTTACCGATTCTTTCCAATTTATTTATTCTTCTACTTCTTATTATTTATTTGTTTCATCATAAATTAATAACATCAGTATCACTCATATACTGATATGTTATTATAAATATTAAACAACCCAATTTCATATTCTATCCATCCTACGGAAAATGAAATAACCGCGTGTGCGTACGTACGGAATACCGTCTCCAAGCCGTGGTATAATCTGTTTTCCACCCCCACCTTACTTGGATGGGTATAATGGTGTAAATAAATAACTATATATTATTATTTTAAAGTGATATTGATTATTAAATATTATACAAACACTTAAATACAATTCAATGATCATGGAAATGATATCATTTCTCGTGCGTATGTACGGACTACCGTCTCCACGAACGCAATGAGATTCATTTTCCATGATTAACCATTCAAGTATGATTATAAAGTATGTATAATAAATGATCATGATAGATATTACATAATAATGATACTGGATCTATTTACATATATGTTTCATTTACTTGATTCCATTTAATTAAGTAAGGAAACGAAAATAGCGTTCATGCGTACGCACGACCTACCGTCTCCATGAATGGTGCATTTCATTCCATTTATCGATATATCATATATATTTATATAATGAATATATATTATATATAAATTATATTTTACATTCTGTAATTAAGTAAATCAGGATATAAGTAATAATATCAAGAACAATATGTCGAAACAGGTATGATAAATGAAACGATTTTACCCAAAATGCTGCTTTAATATGAAGTTTACAAAAGAATGGGTAATATAAAGTCATAAGTGAACCATATATGATATCATAACAATGAACATGATTCTATAATAAGTCAATAAAATTATTTAAATCATTATATAGGAAGTTCAGATACGTACGAAGCATATCGGACCTAAGGTAAGGGATAACTGTTACAATCTTGCTCTTATCTGAGATTGTTTATTTGTAAGTATTTACTGGGGTTTTTGTTATCATCCATGTACATGATTTCTAAAAATGTTTTCATGTATGTTTAATTTCCTTTTTACCCATTTTTTAATTTTACCACATGTTATGAAAGAAATCTTACTTATGTTTTACCACACGAGAAACTTTTTGACTTTTCCGACAAAAGTATGAGGAGAATGTTATTTTTAACTTATACGGCGTGAACAGATTTTTATGGTTTCATTACGCCTCATTTTCATGAAGCTTATTTTACAAGATTGAATGATTATTTTCAAAAAAAAACAATTTTATTTTAAAATTTCATGGCATTTTGTGAAAAGAAAATGATTTTGAAGAAGAAAGGATATTTTCTTCAAGAATTCATTTCAAGTGTTTTATCAAAACTATTTTCAATCTAAAATGAAATTATTTAATATGTTTATGTTTCGAGTATAATTTCTCCTTTATTTACATGGTTTGATTATTCTTATGATGAAATGATAACCTTTTTTTATATGGATTATATTATGATGGGATGATGTTTAAGAATCCCATTCTATTACATGGGTTATTCTTTGATGTATGATTTATGATTTTGTGGCACATGAAAGAATGATTTCATTATAAGATGGGTGTGACCTATACCTCCCTCCAATGCATTGGGTAAATATTTATATCTCATGAGATAGACATGGCTGGAATGGTAAGTTAATCCGGTTCAATGGTACAAGACTGGAATGAGGAGTGAACTCGATTCAGATTGGGAGTTTGTCCACTTAGATGGTCTTGGAAGCAATGCCTTGGCTACTATGGAAATCATATCAAGTGATTAATGGTTTTCCACAAATACATGCTTTTTTCCCATGCTATTTTGTCATGATTGATGTCCCATTATGATATATTCCTTACTTACTTCCATGATTTATGCCTTTTCTCAAGATTTTGATGAATATATTTTTTGTTCATATTTTTGCATTCAAATGTTTATGGATTCTTTTTTGTTCTCTATGTTTACCCTTACTAAGAATTTGAGCTCACCATTTTTATGTTTTCATTTCCCCAGGATATAAATAAAGGTTTTAGGTAAGAAAACCAAAATGGGAAGATCTTTATGGGAGATGTTGAAGATATTTCACGATGAGTAAAAGATTACGTTCCGAGTTTCCGAAGACACTGAACTAATACGATATTTGGGAATCTATTTTTGTCATTTATTTAGTATTCCTCCAAAGTAATGTAATTTCCCTGTAAGTCAAGCTTTGGGTCTCTACATTCTATATCTGTTCCACATGTGGAAAATGGCCAAGAGTATTTATCTATGTGTACAAACTCCGGGGGTTTATAAATGATGTTGGCATGCTCTAGGTAAGGATGACATTTCTTAGTGAAATATGTACAATCCTAAGTCATTTAAGTCCAAAAGTATCCAAACCCTTGGATCTAATTAGAGAGTCTATTCCCAAACTAATGGGTACCACAAGCTCTTGAATGCACTTCCTTCATGATAACTGTTGTTTTTTCTCCATCAATAAATCTGAGGAGGTTTCCATCGAAGCCTCATTTTTAAATGATCTTCTGTTGGTCTGGACTATCATAAAGAGTAAAATTGGTCGATCGTCATCGTATATGTTCTTTTTAATCCATATTTGGTAGCAGTATCCCATTTTGAAGGTATTACCCAACGAGTGTTAACCATCCCATGATATGACCATATGAATTGAAAATTGGGCTAATCTCATTAATTAACTCTATTATGGGTTGAACAAAATGTGAGACCACATGACGAGGGGATATTCTAATAATTTCATCATCCCAATTTGGATCTTCCAGAGTTGTAGCTGCATTTGCAAGTGCATCATCTTGGGAATTTTATGATTGAGGGACATAAGACAATGTCAGCTCTAAGGGAAATTCAGCTGTCAACCCAATAACAAAATCACAAAATGGTATTAAATCTTTTTTAATAGAATATACCCCATTGATTTTCTTGATTACTAATTCTGAATCACCTTTCAATTTTAAGTGATTCACTTTCACCTGACGGGCCAATTCCAAACCTATGATGAGAGTTTGATATTATGCCTCATTATTGGTACTACATTATGATAATAGGAAGGAGTAAGGAAACATTGCCTTTTTTAGGGAAATATGGATGATTCTTATCCAAAATTTGTTTAGTTTAGGGTTTTCTATTCTCTTCCCTATTGGACATCTAGGGGAAACATCAAATTACGTCTCACATGTTTTGGAATTATTCAGAATAGAGAGGATCTCCTCATCAGGGAGTTCATAATTCAATGATGTATCTTCAAAAAATGGATGTTCAACAAAGAATTCATCTAGAGATTGGCCTTTTATTACCTTACAAGGCACAAACTGGATATAAAACTATTGTATAATAACTACACACCATGCCAGATTCCCTGTAAGCATAGGAAGACTGAGGAGAAATTTGAGTGGGTTATTGTGAGACACCAATTAAACATCATGATATTGTAGGTAGTGTATTAATTTTTGAACTGCAAAGATTAATCCCAGACAGCACTTTTCAATACATGAATACTGAGTTTCTGAATCAATCATTGTTCAATTGACATAGTAAAGGTTGTTTTCATTCCCAACACCATTATTTTTGGCAAGGAAGGCACCTAGTGATCACTCTAAGGCTGTAACATAGAGAATAAGTGGTCTTTATTAAACATGTGGCTTTAATACTGGTGGAATCTAGAGATATTTATTGAGGGCATCAAATTTTTCTTGGTAGTCTTTATTCCATTGATTGGTGACTCCATTCTTTATTAATCTGGGGAAGGGCAAACATTTGGCTGCCAAATTGGTGATAAAGCACCGAATATAGGTCATGTGTCATTATAGTCCTCTTAATTATATGAAATTTCGAGGAGGTGACATACCAAGGATTTATTATTTTTTCTTAGGATCAACTTCGATACCACGATGGCATGAAATGAAGCCAATGAACGTTCTTGAGCTTACCCCAATAGCACATTTTAAGGGGTTCATCTTCAAACTATGTTGCCGAATTTTGTTGAAGATGATCTTCAAAACGGACAAGTGATTGAAAATTTGTATGGATTTGACCACCAAATCATCCACATAACATTCAACAAATTTCATAAAAAGGGTTTGAAGATATGGTGGATGGAACGTTGGTATGTTGCACCTACATTCTTTTAGACAAAGGCAAATACCCAATAGAAAACACACCTTGAGGGGATATAAAAGATATAGATTCTTCATCCTCTGGGGGAATAATGAATTTACTATACCCAAAGTTGCCATCCATGAAAGAAATATATTCATATCCAGTTTTTTATCATTTTAATGCCCTAGGATCGGAATTGGAAAATCATCTTTAGGACAATACCAGTTAAGATATCAAAAATTATTAGAAACTATGATTTTACCATTCTTCTTTTTCACTGTGACATTTTTGGCCATCCATTTGGGATATTGAACTTCCCTGAAAAAGTTAGCTGTTATAAACTTTTCAACTTCAGCTTCAATTTTAGAGGGTTGAGTTGGGTGTGTTCTTCTTCCCACCTGCTCGAATATGCGATGTTCTTATAACAAACCCAAATGATGGACGGATAAATCAATATTATGTCCTTTAATTTCTGTATAATTCCAAGAAAATATATCTCTATGTTTCTTTATAAATGAAGTATACACATCTTTCTTTTCAGAAGTCACGGCCATACTAATTAGAGTGGGGGTGTGGATCTTATTTTGTACAAAGGTTTATTTCTCTGAGCTCATCCATATTAGTAGAGAAACATTCCTCAAATGATGGAGGAGCATCCCTAAGAACTTCCTCTTATTATTCATTACATATTATTTATTATGTTTCTACATTTATAGTAAATGAAAAAACAAAACTTTTCGAGTTAGGAGAAGAGTTAGCATTTAAACATCCTGAAGAAGAGGCCACCATTTCTTACCCTATTGATGATGATGGGTCTTCATATGGTAATAAAGATGAGATGATGGATTGGGAATCAATATCTTTGTATTCCTCTAGAATTTCTAATATTTCTTCTACTCTGATTGAAGAAGTAGATGCTTGTTGTATTTTGGCAGATGATATGAATACATCTTCATTTAAACATTCATCACTACTTAGTGAATCAATAATTTATCCCAGGCTATCAGGCTTAGTTGCCGTAATTGATAATATGTTAGTTATTAGACGAGTGCATGGATTTGGTTTTACCCATTCTATTTGATTGATGGGTAGCAAATAATCTATACTCAAATGTATGAATGGGTTTGTTGGAATCTTTTCCAAACCATTTGGAGCATTAACTCTGGTTATATCCTTTGTCATAGAACTCATTCCGTTTGTGTGATAAAAATCTGCCTTAATGTTTTGAGATCCCCACATTTTAAACAGAGCCTTGTCACCATACAATCTCCTGATTTTACCATTGAAAAAGTACTTAATACATTGTTGGTATGACGAAGGTATGGAGGCATGTTGATGTAGCCAAGGCCTTCCAAAAAGAATGTTGAAGACTGTGTCCTGACGAAAAACCATGAAATCTGAATTAGATACAAGACCTTAAAACTTTGTTCTGAGTGTAATCTTTCCCAGAGGTTCTTTCTCATTCTTGTCATATACTTTCAACATTAAAGTAGAAAGAGATAAGTCAAATTCAGTCAGGCCCATTCATGAAGTGTACGAATAGGAATGTAGTTTACTCCAGAGCCATTATCAATGAAGGATCCTCAGATGTCTATGTCATTGACCTTTCTAGATAAATACAAGGGTATGATATGTCTATATAAAACATCATATTAATCTTCATATATAAAATATATGACTGCATGAAATTCTGCAAGATCATTCTCTATATTGTAAACCCCAACATCAAAAAATTCGGGTTCAAACTCTTTAGGAATTGACAAAGCCTCAATAAGTGTTTCTCGAATATATTTTAATAGATTCAAGGCATCCAGAATTGATAACATGACTGGTACTAGAGAAATTTGTTTCAAAACATCATACTTTTGATTCATAGGTATTCATTTCTCATCATGGAAATGTTGTTTGCAGTTGTCTTAGAATTTCATGCTTCTGATGTAGATGTACCCTGTGTCGGAGCAGAAGTTAGAAATACTCTTGGTTTTGGTAGATTAGACTGACTAGATCTATCTACTTGCTGATAAGAAGATGGTGTGACTTATAATCATCCCTCCAAAACAATCATGTCAGAGCTAAACCAATCTTGAATGGAATAAAATCTTTGTTCTTGTTGAGCCCACTGAAGGGATCTTCCATGATTTTATACCACATAAATGGTTCGAATAGGGGTAGAGTGAAATGGTGGTTTCTAAAATTCCCACATCTTCCCTTATATCCCAAACCTTGGACTCTTCCCCTAGTTCTCCAATTTGGTACATAAAATTCTGGATCATTATAATCGGAATCAACAATGGGATAAAGATATGTCAAGTGGATAACATTGATAGAACCAAAGATCAATTATTCATCTAATGAAGATTCTTCCTGACAAGTTAGTTCTAGTTGTTCCATTTGGTAGGGCGGTGAACGTTCTTTTGAAGAAGATGACATGAAATCTTCCATGGTTAAGGAAGAATTTTTTACTTGACATGAGCTCGTCTTCTTCTAACTTCTCTTTTTCATTCTTATCACCTCACTTCTTTGAGAATTTACCTTTTGGTAAAAGTGGGTTTACATTGGCAGGAGTGGCAGAAGAAAAAATCTGTTGTCTCAACTATGTTCATAGAATGTCATGAGTTTGGTTGATAGTTTTATTGATAATCTCATCATCATATTTTTACACATTTTTAATTTTGAATTATTACCATTCACCTTCTTCCCCTGGATCAGTAGTAGTAACACATGCTACTTGAGCTGATGAGATTTTCAGTTTCACTTTTCCAGAGTCTACCATTTTTTTACAAGAGGTCCTTGAAAAAAAACATTCATGAATGTGATTCCCCATTATTTGGTGAAAGGGACTATAATTTGGAAGATTTTAATCTCTTTATTTTAATGGGTTCTTCAGTCTTGGAAACTAAACAAAATTGTATTACTGAGATGAGATGAAGTAACCGATAACATGTTCATTCTAAAAGGAATAAAATTTTCTTTTTAATTCTTCAAAATATTTCTGCCTTTGGTATCCTTCATCAGCTTTATGAGGCATTCATTGTTGCAGAATCTATAAAGGAAGATCTTTTCAATATGATGAAGCTTTTAAAGTAGAAGTAGGAACACGTTCTTGCATGAGTGTAAAGGCAGCAACCTCTACTTTCCCTATTCTCCTTCAAATATCTGATATAATTACACGAGTTTTATACTTATTTTCAGTAATAGAATATTATATATATTGAAAAATTGATGAAATCTTTGAAACCCTCCTATTTACTTCCTAGGGATCAGTGGTCTGTGTAACTAATCATGAAAATTTTCCACAAAAATTGGCAACAACTCTTCTTGAGGGAGTTCATGACTTAAGGAATGTGTTAATCCTTTCCATCATGAAATGAAATCTAAAAATCTTTCATTCTCTATTTTTTAATATTGGTAAGATCAAACACTGTTGTCTTTGGTAGTGTTGAACTAAATTTAGGAAGGAATTTCTGGAGAAGATCTTCCCATCCAGTAATTGATCGAGATTGTAAACTTGTATACTAGACAAAAGCTAGTCCCTATAGTGACTGCACAAAACACCTGAGTTTTACTACTTCTTTTTGTTGAGGGGTTCCCATCATGCGATATCAATGAGAAATGAAATGTGGTATGTGTTGTTCCAGATCTCCTGAACCATTAAAGACTGAAAATGTAGTATTTAAAAAATTAGGAGGGGAGGAATAAGGTCCACCCATTCAGGGTAAGCTTTATTTTCTAACTGAATTGGCACATACCATTCCTCCATATCTTCCAATCAAGTCATAAATGCCTCCATTGTGTTAACAAGAATTTGTGGAATATCTGGATGAGATGGAACTTGTGTAGGTACAACAACTGGAGCTTCAAGTGGTTCAATGACCAGAAATACCACTAGTGGTGGTGCTGGTTTTTTCCTTGGATAACAAAAGGGAACAAGCCTATCAGGATGTGTTTGATCCTTTCTTGGATGTGTACCTAGTGGAGGGAACTCATTATCTGAATTTTTAGTTTCTACAAATCATCTTTGTTGAGGAGTTCCTATTGGATGTGAGGTTGAGGACCTACCTGGGAAGTACATTTAGTAGAAAAGGTACTTTAAAGTAACTCTGTATTGAGTCTTTTAAACTCATTCATTTCCCCTTCTTATTGTTCAAATATCTCTTCAACCGAAATAGATTGACCATCTCCAATAGAAAAGTGAGATACAATCAGAATTTTACCTTTCCCTCTATTATATTCCTTTAAAAGGACAGGGAGTTGGTTATTTGAATGCATACCTAG
Organism: Viscum album; assembly: GCA_963277665.1. Taxonomy (NCBI): domain Eukaryota; kingdom Viridiplantae; phylum Streptophyta; class Magnoliopsida; order Santalales; family Viscaceae; genus Viscum; species Viscum album. The sequence continues at coordinate 809,735,971 of OY728119.1, read as the reverse complement.
ATTCTAGGAAAGCCTATGATTTTGGGTATGTACACCTTCTTAATTTGCCTCAGTGTGTAATGTATTATGAATATAAGCTTCATCTTCTGATTCCTTTGAACTAGAATTATATTCTAAATGATTTTCTGTTATGGTGTTAATTAAATTTACTAACACAAAATTCATTAATGGTATTCTGTCATTATCCTTATAAGATTGTGTCCCTCTATATCTTCCACGATAGATTGTTCCCTTATATGATGAATTCCCAGGAACTGTAAGGCAGATAGTAACCCGAAGGGAATCCTTGTATAGTTCAGTTGTGTTCTCTCTATGTGGCTTCTTCCCTAATTGAGATAAAAATAACTTCTATTGAGGAGGGGATTGTAGATGTGAAAATACCTCAGCCCGATAGGCTGGGGATATTCATGTTGTTATTTTTCAAATATTTTTATTTTGTTTAATAAATTTTAAGGTTTAATTAAACAATCCCCCATCCTTGCAAGATGGAGTGATTCTTGAACTGATATGGCTGATATTCATGCAACTTCTCTTATGATTTTGCGAATTTTGGATCGGACATTATCTGGGTAAATCATCCGACAACCACCCAAATCACCTATTTTGGAAGATCACTATGCTATTTCATAAATTTTCATTCTTTGATGGATTCCATCTTCTAAGAGAGATGACTACTCAAGATTCTCAGATGCTTGATGTAAAAGTAACTCAAAAACTTCTTTTCTTTGGTATTGACCCTGATGAGAGCTGGTTGAGGCCTATTCTTGAGCGTACATTTGATTACCTACAAAATCTATTGATTGTAGCTGACCAGGGGCTATAAAATTCCATGAGAGCACTTTTGGTGGACTTTTTTGATTCTGGAGTGCAGTGAAATGAAATGCTCTATGATCACCCCATCCTCTAATACGAACATCGGATGGGGTGTCATAAATTAACTGGAATATCCTTTTTAGAGCATTGAGGCAAGCACGTTGAAGGACTCTCTACTGATTTTCAACCATGGGATGTCGGGAAACTGAGACAAATTCCATGTTAATCTAGAATTTCAACCCTTATATTACATTCACATGATTTAGATATTCATCATGTGGTAATACTTTGGTTTTCAAATGATGAAAAGTGTTCTATAAGTTTAGGCAACTATCTTGAATACAATATTCTTCAATTAATTCTAGAATTTTTACTGAGAAATTTCCAAAGGCCTCAACATGACTGGTATTTCCTTTATAGCCAATTGTTTTCTCATGTTTAACATATCTTCTTTGTCTTTTACTAGTGATTTCTACACTTGGTATAACCAAAATGGATTCTTAGAATTAGAAGAAAAACGAGACAAGGGAGGTTCAGAGAATGACCGTTCCCTCAATAAGTCTTCTAGCTGAGAAAGTGTTTTACCCGTTAATGATAAGGCATCAAACATGACTGACCTTGTGTTTTAATGTGCCTTGAGATTGGAGGGATTTATCATCACTACATTATCAATTATATAATTGACTTGAAAATGAGAAATACTACTATGGAGAGGACTTTCCCAGTGAATGCAATCATGGGAATGATCACCATGATGGATTACAGTAAGTGATGAATCCTCTTGCTCCTTGGTCTTCTGGCCACACAGAGGGTTTATGTGGCTCTCATCCAAAGATAAGTACTCTGTATTGACTGAATTTTCATGAATAAATACTTCATGATGAATTGTACGATGATGAACTTCTGAATTAATGGTATCACTCCCATAATTTGGTAATGAGAGGTTAAGATATTGAGCTAAAACAGATAAATGTATGAGGGATTTAAAAACTCCATCATTAAAAGGATCCAAATCATATCTTGAATCTTGATTTTCCAACAATTCTTGTTGAGACTTCTTCTTGGATGTTCTCTTATACGTAGTTGGAGCCACTTTCTAGGAAAAGTGGTTATCACGGGTAGGTGTATGTGCTTTCCTAGGATTGGTTACCAGAACAGACTGATTACCTCCATTTGGAAAGGGTGTATGTTCCCAATCTTATTATCCCTATGATATGGGGGAGTATGCCCCATGAACCTCCTAGACTGTAAAAAAGGTGTGTATCGACTCCGTGATGACATGCCGATGTGTCATCCCATTTTGGGGACATATTTATGTGTTTATTCCCCTGGTACCACTGAAGTAGTTGTTATAATATCCTAGCATGCTTCTAGAATATGGGTAGGGATTTGTGTCTACCCTTTGACCTTTGATAATATGTGTTTGGTGACTTCAACATCTAGAATAGGAATATACGTCCAATCCATATATATAGTATGTGTATATTCCTTCTCTTGTCCTCAGTTTCATATCAATGGGTATTGACAATACTCATGAATGGAGGAAGAGAGTTGGGTCTGCCCTAGATTTATCATTAGAACTTTTATTTTGACTTCTATGGGTGCTTCCAAATGAGACCGTTGGTAGTCTTGATGAATGATAGTAGGTTTATGTGCCTGCTAGATGTTTCCCATCATGTATGGTTGACATAATTCCTTCAATACTAGAAAATGAGACCGCTGGTAGAATTGGTGATTGTAAACAGGTGTATGTTCCTAATTTCCAATTGCCACCACATTGGACTTACATGATACTTTAAATTCAGTTAGATGAGCCTACTGACTAGATGATAACTTGTAATTAGGTTTATATTCTTATTCATAATACTCCACTGGGTTTATCTGGTGGGATTGGTGGGTTTCTTCCAGATGAGTCTGCTGGATAGAAAAATTGGGACGGACGACTATATATACCCGCTCTGTGTTCACCATTATGTTAGGTTGATGGAATTCTCCAGAGGGGGAAAAGGTTAGAACCTACTCCCTGTTGACCTAAAGTTATCCACATGAGTTCATCTTGCATTCCCAGGTCTGAGAGACCTGGGCCGAACTACTAGAGGCAACACCCCCATCATGTTGGGGTTCTACTACCAAAAATATTCTATTAGCGGAAATTGTTATTGGGATTCTTCAAGAAGGACCCCTGCATTCATGAATTGAGACCCTGAGTAACCTCTTGATCCACCTCCTTGTAGTACGAGAGGTAATGGTTGTTTTGTTTCGAGGATAAGGACCCGAAATGGTTGAAGATGGTTGTTAGAACCGTCTTCTTATTGATCAATGGTCGTCGTTGACTGGATGATCGAGGATTGCTATTGAGCTGAAGGGCTTTTCGGGTATCCTCCAAAGTCAGAATTGTATCATTCTAGTGGTACTCTTTTAACAAAAAAATTTAGACCCAGCATTAAGGACACTGAGTGGGTGATAACTTCTTCCTCATGGATAAAGATCCAGCTTGAGTAGTGGTCGAGATGTTCACAGATTTCATCTGGAAGAAATCCATTTTGGACTGAAAGGAGTTCTAATAAAAAACATGGAACAAAATTAAACACCATTAAAGAAACATATATTAGATAAATACATGCATGATTGATTCCATTTTCTGTCCTTCTATTATCAATTGATATGGGCCTAATAGGTGGGTAACATTATTAACATGGTTAAGGATTCACATCGGGTTCACCATTATTGTTTCGTAGTTCCTTAAAACATGTGTTATAGTTTTTATAATCACTAATTCTAGGTGGTTTCCATTTGATTTATTAATGGAAATGGAAAGTTACAACAGTTCCTTATCCAAATGGGACTTTCTTTCTAAAGGAAGGCATCCGTTAAGTTTAAACATTACGATAATTAGGAACTTGTATTGGTCGAGAGGATGGCAGTTCAGACTCATCACACCCTTTTTGGGAGGAATTGTTGTCTACTCTGGGAATCTCTTTATAAATTTTATAAATTTTCATGAATACTTATTAATTTACCATGTATAACATATGTTTACCTTAGAATTTACAATCACTTACTAACATGTGTAAAATTTTGAATCATCAGTATATATTCAAGGTTCTTTCCTAATGGGGATATCTGTATGTATTCAAGGTTATAAATCAATGGTATCCTCTAATATTCAATTTAACTATTATTTTAATCATAATTATGATGATACTAGTTTTTATTCCACTTAGTGGGGCACTCTGGAATTAATTTTCATTCAGGGAGACGAAAGATTGTTTTGATATTGGAATCATACCCATAATAGGGGCTACGTATGTATCCTTGTGAAAGAAATTAGAACCCTCATATTTCAGTTCCACTTAATGGGACACATCATACCTTTTAGGGTAATATAATTAAGACCTAACCGTAAAATTTAATGTCATGTATTAAGTACATCTAAGCGAAAGTTTTTTAGTCAATGTTTGGTGTGAGACATATCCCAGGAAGCCTAAGGAACATGGAAAGGATATGGGTTTCCAAGTATGATTAGACCCTGTTGGGAATATGACCCAGGAGAACATGGTTGATTTGAAATGTTGGATTTGAACCTCAGAGAGGATTTCAACGTATCTCATGTGAATGGGAATCAAAGCCCACATAGTTCGATAAGTCGCATAGGAGAGTATAGTCCTTTGAGAGAGATGACTTTGGACTTACTTGCTAAAAAGGATGCCTTTATGACTTTGGGGTTCAATTTGGGGATTATTAATATGTATTATTTCCAGAATAGAGGAATTAGGTTTGGATTCCTAAAGAGGATATCCAGTGAGATCAGAACCTTGAAGGGCTTCCTACCTATCCTCGTTGGAATAGGTTTCTAAGATCTCGTAGTTCCTTTGATGTGAGTGTTCGTTAAAATGTTGTAACCATCATGAATATTCAATCCCACATGATTCATGCTCAGTTAGAGAAATATGAGATTGTGAAAGATTAAACAATGACACACACTTTTTTTCATCTACTAATTAAGGAGGGCGAGCCTATGGTGGCCAGGGTGGATGAGGGTGAGGCGATGAGCCTTCCCTTTATTAACTTTACATTGGACAAGTGTCCAATGAAAGGAAGATGAAATGAAGGTTAGGGGCTTATAACCATATGACTTACCTAAAATTGATCCTGGTAGGGGAGAGGGACTTCTATTTTGTTCAAAATGAAGAAAAGCAGGTGTGAACCGTACCTTCCCTGCATGAAATTTGAATTTTCAGCTCTTTGAGAAGGGTGAGGTCGAGACCCAAACCCTTATTCTCAAAACTGGGAACATCCCATCATTGTTCATGAGAGAAAGGTCCATGTGAATGTTGATATACAAACCCACATACACTCCATAAACCCTTACCCCATTGTAAAACAAATGCGGGAAACCTCTAACTGTGGATATACAAACCCAAATAAGAGACACGCTAATGTGCCTTTCCCAAATGTTTTATAAGTCTGAAGGTTTTTGTGGAGGTCTTAATAGAATACATTTCAGACAAGGGAGCCAAGGAAGAAGAATCCTTGCCATGAATGGATTTCAAAATCACTTGAAGGCTTTTTGACTGAAGAGAGTAAGAGAATCAAATAGGGGCGCCCAAGTATATTAGGACACACATGTATGGGTGTGAAAGTAGACTTAAAAGTCTTGAAATTCACTAAAGATACAAAAAACATGTATGGTAATACTTGGGTGAGACTTAGATCAAGACTTTAGTGGTATTCACAGGTGGTCCCAGAAGTGGGGCGCTCATGTTCTTATGAATGGAATAGGTGGCATGCAAGTGTTTCTGATTTAGGGAGGTTGGGTGCTTTAGGCGCATATGTGTTATGGTTTTCAAATAGTAAAATGACTTAATTCTAAGGACCCTCCTTTAAATCCTTCGTTCAAGGTATTGAATAACTACCTTGATAGTTTTGGAAGACTTGGGCATAGCACTAGGGAGACCAGAGCAGTAATTGGGCATCAGGGATCTTCGTCAATGAAAATGAAGTACCCAAGGGTCTATTTATAGGAAAAAATAAGACATTGGGTGAAAAGATTTTGGGCGCTCAAGTAGGTTGCCTGACATTTTTGGGTGCGCAAGTAGGCTATGCACCGATGCCCTTTTGGTCTGACTAAGGCGACCCAAAACTCAAGCCTTTTCATATCTTGATTTTCTTCATGCATTTTCCCATTTTCATTCTAAGGTATTTACCTTTGTAATTTTTTAGAATCTTTAATGGAATAGAGTTTCAACAGTGGGTTCTATTAATTTCAAAATTAAGACCACCCATGAAGTATAAACAATTATTGTTAGAGGTCATCCCAGAAAAAAAATTACAAGATTATATCTTTCACATGGGTTTTTAGAAGACCCCATTTAACAATATAGAATGCTCTAAGAAAGCAGTTAGGCCCTAGAGAACTCTCTTGTTTTATTATAAACACCACTTCATTAATCTAATCTTCATATGGAATAGTAAAAATAAACATATTATCCTAGTTTTTCAACACCCCGGAAGTACAATTCTTTATGTTTCTCTTTGCCTCAAGATCAGACTCACTCCTAGATAGCTGAGTTTTCTGAACCAAAAACTTCTAAAAGTGACCTTATACAAGATTCCCAAAAACATCCACATTCTAAAAATAGGTCCCATCTTTTAACAAAACATTTATCTTTTTTGTGAACTCTCCATTATATCAAGCAATCCTGGTAAAAGGTAGTGTTACGATTCCCCAATTTGATCCATAAAGCATGCAATTTTCCATAAAAATTCTTTCAATGTCCAAAAAAATCTTAGTAAATAGATTCCATTTATCCTATAGAGAAAGAAAAATATCCTCATCCTAAATAACCTTAAGCCTTTCTTCTATCTTTCATATCTCTTCCCTGAGATTATCGATATTGAAACTACCTTCCCATATGGTAATATTCCAATTCTAAATATCCACTATCAATCACTTGAGGGGGTTGGCTAAGAAAATATGATCCTAAAATTTACACGTTGTTCCCATGAGTTTTTGATTAACTGTATAAAGTCTATCAAATGATGCCCTTTTGTGAAGTACTAATTTTTTTGTGTATTATGATCTCCTTCAACGAGTTATCTAAGGGTGGGGAATGATTAGAGATTGATCTATCAAGATGAGTCACCGAGTCCTCCTAGTAAAAGTTCAACCCGTAATGATTGGAATGGAATCTAGACAGATGACTCCACACCCTTCAATTACAATTCCTTTTATTACACCAAGTATATCGGCTCCCTAAAAAACCATTATCAACCAAGCCATTTGCCGACAAGAAGTCCAAGAAGTCATATCATTACTGAAGAGAATAAAGACAACCACTACACTTTTCTAAAACATCTATGATGGTATTAAACTCCCCCTTTAAACTATGGGGGACCACTTTTTTGAAACAAAGAAAGATATTTCCAAAGGGACAATATATCATAAAAATTGTAGCTTTCATACAAAAAAAGATCAAATTCATTACCTCTATATGAGATTTTGATAGTAGTATGTTGGGTTGAAAAACTGATTAATTTCATAGAAATATCCTTCTTCCTAAAAAACCATATATTCATATCTAGAGTAACCACATTAAAGAATTCTGAAAATTTCAATCTCTTGGTAAAGAGTTCCATTGGATCAATGTTTTCTTTGAGGTCAAGAACTATAATCAAGGAGACCTAATAATAATTCTATTTAATGAAAAAGAAATCCGACTTCACCTACATACCAACAACCTAGGTATTTCAAATGATAAAAGCCACTATAATTAAAAAAATAATGTCAAAATTCTTATGAGGGTGTAGTTTCAGTCTTAGACTTAATTCACTTTCCCATAACATGGATTTCATGACCCGAATATTGACCACCAGAGATGAGGTAATATTTGTTTTCCCTTTAAATATACCTATTTCCAAAACCATCACCATATCAAATTCATTATACTCTTTCTACTATAGGTGTTTGTACCTATTGGAGTTTGGATTCATAACTGAGCTAGATGGTGAAGGCAACCTGTATGAATAGAAGGAAGCGAAAACCCATTGATCTGTCGAGTTTTGGGAAGTCTAAATCTCCCTAACCACCCCAACCAAAATATTTTTGTTGAATATGATATTTGATTAACTATGATGTGGATGATGTATGATACCCATGAAGCCTGTAAACGGAAGCAGTGAAGGATATTACTAGATATACCGAATAGTAGTAATAATCCCTGAGCTATAGGGGATAGGCCAAACTAAAGAGCGAAAATACCCCTAGGAGACCTAAGGCACCCATAATAGCACCCCATGTATTTCCAGATAGGATATAAATATGAAAGTACAATGTCATCTAAATTAGTTTATAGGTTATTTTGGCTCATAAGTTTATGGTTTATTCTATTATTTTTCTATTAATCACTATAGCTAATATGAATCACATTCATTAATATTTTTTTGGTTAGAAAATAATTTGACCTTATTATACATTATATTTTTTTTATTAGAAATATTGAATCCAATTTTCAAAATACCAATTCAATAATTGAATAAATTTAATATAAAATTAACCTCGAATATAGGATGACAATGGAGGTTTCTAAAGTAAAATTGTTCAAAAGTTTATTCAGTTTTTATATCTAATTTAAATGTGAAATTTAATCCAATTACATAAATTGGATTAATGTATTTATAATTTTTCTAATTAAACATTGTTAATTATTAAAAAAAATATTATTAACCTTATAAATAAATTAAATGAAAATAAAATATGCAATTATAATTTGTATTTTTCATTATTCATCAAAAAATGATATATTTTAGAAAATAACTAAAAATAACTGAAATATAATTTTTATATTCATATATAAAAAATAATGTTTATTATGACATATAAAATTTATAAAATATCCAAAAATTTAATTTAAAACAGGTTCTCTATTAAAAGGAACTAAAATTTCATGTTTAGAAAAATACTATTTTTGCGCATAAAATTTGATTTATTGTTATATGATTCCTATCAAACTTATTAGATGAATATAATTTTTTTTAATATAATATATATATATATTTCATTAATTTCATTAAATAACAGTTTTTAATTTAATTTATTAGGATAAAACACCTTTGTAAGCATAAAGGCATTTTTGTTATATTCAATTGGTTCTTATATCGATTTCTCATAAATTTATTAACAATGAATTGATTTTATATTTATGTAAACCATATATTTTATCAATTTATTGGATAAAATTCATAACCACTAATTTAATGGACAGTTTAAATATTATTATATTAAATAATAAATTTTTAATAATATATTGATGTTCGATAATACTCTGTTACGAATTTATTAAAATTCATTTAAGAAACTCGTTGTTGAGTGAATTTAAAGCTAACTCAGTATTGCATACATTTTATTCTATAACATATATTACATTTTTTGAAAATATTAAATATAATATAAATTTTTGATAGGTTATATTCTTTTCTATGATTGGTGTAGGGTGTTATAGATATTATTTAATAATAAGTTACTCTTTTATAATTTTAATTGTGTTATAGGAAAGAAATTATAACCCAAAAAATTTCTTATTTTGTAAATAGAGTGTGGAAAGGAATAAAATATAATATTAGTAAGGAAAATATTATCCATTTAGAGGATATGATGGATTTTTACAATTTAAATATAATATTTAATTTAATGGAATAAAGAAATTAGTTTAATTTTTTTAAGATGTATAAATAACATACACATGAAAATAATTCACATGAAATTAACTCTTCTAAATTAAGAAACATGTTGAAGTGGATGTGATGTATGTTATAAATATAATTTAGGATATTAATATTTATATATTCTATTGTAAAACTATTCAAGAGTCAATACTAGAAAAGAGGAGGATCCCATAGATGAATATGAGGGAGATTTCATGGTATGATTGGATGAGTTTTCTCAAGAAAATAATTTCTAACCAATTTCGGTATCCTTATGTAAGAAGGAATATGCTATGGTTTTTTGGGATGAATAATATGTTTCGTTGTGTTTCCATGATCTTTTTATGAAATACATTTATGTATTTTAGCCACATCTCTATAAATGACTACAATCTAAAAGATTCACATTATTTGATCCTAGAATGATCAATGGACATAAAAGAGAAACAAAAATTGGTAAGTTATATCATTAATAATAAAATGTGGAAATATTATTAAGAATTAGTGTATTTTGAATTCTTATATCGAGGAAACATCAATATTCTTGATTTGAAGAGAATTATTTATGATGATCTTGAGGATATGTTGACAAATTCCTACCACCTCGGAGGGGGAACATTGAATAGTTTACCCATGAACATTTAATAAGTATTCATGAATGAAACATTTGTTTGTAGAACATTCATAAAATGATGAAAAAGATTTTGTAAGGATGATAAATTTATTAAAAACACTTGAAAATAATGATCTAAAATCTATCAAATGAATGTGACTAGAATAATCAACCACACTCAAAATAAGATTGAACATGTTATATATATATGAACACGACAATCCTTCCCAACACATCATATGCATTACTATTTTTGACTGTATGATAAATTAAAAAATAAATTTAATTTTATATGATTAATAAACTAACCATTGGGTTCGTGACTACAAGGAAAACCATGTGAGAGTTACAATGTCAAAAATTGAATCACATAGAACAAACAAAATATCCATCACATTCACATATAATATATATAAAAATATAACTATGAATTCATAAAATTAATTTATTTTATGTTTACTATCAATAATATTTTACTTTCACATAAAATCCATAAGGAATTATTTCCTAAACACCACAAAACTTTGTAAATCCATCCAAAAAATTATGAATAAAGTTTTAGTTAATCATCTTCATTTGAAACCAAAAATTAACCTTAATATTATCCTTATAAATGGAATACCTGTGCGACCCTACAAGTTATATCCCTATTGATAATAAATATTAAATTCCTATTTCATAGATTTTAGATAAACGTTTCCACAAGAAAATAATCTGCGCTCCTCAAGATAATAAGGGGTTTGGAGTGATCTCCATTAAAGTTATTTCTTCTCTATTAAAACAAGTCAACTATTAGATGCTTAATATTAATTTTATGCATACCTATATAATCACATTTTTCATGGCACCAAGAGTCCTATAGATGTGAAACATGTCAATCAAATATTAGAAAAATCAGTTTTTATTTATACTTAAAAAAATAATGCCTAAGTCAATGAATAATATGAAAACTATTGTAATGATAATAATAAATAAACATTTTGTCTTATTAATATTTTTATTTAATCTTTCTATATACAAATTCCTAAAAAAATTATATAATTTTTCAAATTGATAAATACAATGTTTTATTCTATGTAATATTTCTCCATGTTTTATATAGTATTTATGTTAAATTACTAAATATTATAAATTTAATTTGATAAAATTGTGGTCATTTTTGATATTATCATACCAAATTTATTATCAGTTAACATTTTTTATTTCACTGGAAGGTTTTATTTTTTTTAGAATAGTAAAAAATATGGTTTTAAAAAAAAACTATCATTTCTATTCATGTATTTAAAAAGTACCATTAAATATTATATTTTATTTAATTTAATATTACTAAAATTTCACAATAAAATATATATTTAATTCTATATAAATCAATATTATTCACGATTTATTATACTTATATTTTTGATAGTTTTTTTTCAAAAATACTTTTTTTTCATTGAATTTTTTATACTTATGATAAATTCTATTTCACCTAATTATAAAAATTAAATCCTAAAAAATGAATTAATAATTTCAATAAAGGTTCAAATATAGAAATGTGGTTGATTTAATTTCATATTTAATATAAACCTTAGTAAATTATTATTACATCGGTAAAAGGTAGAAAAAAATTATCAAGGTTAAAACATTATGATTAGGTCACAAGATCTTATTTTAATTCTTACAGGGTGGGAGGATTTTCAACTATATCATCTAATCATTAAAAGTGTGTTGTTTTAGTGTAACAATACCATGTCTATAAAAAATATAATATTAACATTTTAAAAATAGTTACAAGTGTTCCATTCCACACAATTATAAATGGGAACCTCATATCCTATATTTTCTACATAAATTGAGCACTTTATTGTTACCTATATCAACCCAAATACCTTACCATCCTTACTCTCCATGATTTAGAGGCTTATTCCTCACCATAATATTATCCAATAATCTAGAAGTTGTAATCTATAGGTGGATTTATAAATATGTGGTATAAATCTTGACCAAGTTATTTTATTGTATATATTTTTATACCTCTATAAAACCTATCATAACTAGGATTATATATTTCTATTATTATCTTAAATATAATAAAATTTTAATATTTTCACATTATAACCATTTTTATATCCATTAAAATCCTATGGTAAACGGAAATGTTACTCATGTGCATGTGTAATCGACCACCTCCATCGAGGGATGTGTTTTAGTTTTTATCACCACCTCACATGGTGGGTTATAATGATTAATTTAATTAGTATATATATTTAATTTATTTCATAATTATCATTATTTAAAATTTATAGATTACATAATTTCTTACAATTCCATCAATTGAAAATGATAACATCATTCATGAGTATTTATAGATTACCACCACCACATATCGATGTAACTTTTCTTTAATTTTTCTTAATTTAGGGATGTTTATAAATATTTATTTTGGGTATAAAAAGATAATTTTATCAGGATTAATATTTTAAAGATGATGGAATTATGATTCATTTGACCATAGTTTGGCTTCTTTTATTGTGAACATAACAACCTCAAAATGTAGAACATGAACATTACTAATTTAGTAACTATATTAGACAGGGAAATAAACATAATAATATTGATAATAATATGTTCATAAACCAATAAATTTTTATTAATAATGTAAATAATTAATATAATTTTATTATAAATTCTTTATTAATCATAAATTTTAATTCAGACTCATCGTAATTGATTTTTCTTAAAAATATTTTTTTTAAAAGTTTATGGATTTTATTAAATTTTTTCTTCATATCAAGTTTAATTAATTATTTTCAGTTATGTTATTAATATTCTAAAATGTATATGAAATATCATTTTAAACTATCTTTTACTTTCATAATGAAGGTTTTGAATGATATCTTTTTTTTATTTCCTATACATGTTATTTTTGATAAAGTGTGGAAGCAATACTTTTTAACATATAGGATATGAGTATATTTCTTCACTATTAGGTACATAATTCATTAATATGATTCATAAAAAATTTTCCGTGGTTATTGAAAGAAAATATTATTTAATTTTATTCTAGGAATGTATTTTATTTTTCTGAGAAAATATAGTTTTTTTCTTTACTAATACATGTTAACTAAAAGTTTTTCGGCATATGTGTGATTTTTTTTGATATGTTATGTTGGAAATAATATATATCATGTGTTTTATGTATTTTATGGTCTATTTAAATTATTTTGATGATATGTGAGCCCATTATAACTCCCATAAAAATTAGGTGTAGATTTGTATATTCAAAGATTTAATTTTGGAATTACCCAAAAAAGTTAATCAATTTATAATATTGGTTATAAGAGTGATTGTAAAAGTTATATAAATACAATGTTTAAACGTAGTGGAATTAATTATCTTTGCATAAAAATGGTGTTTCATGGATGAATTTTAGTTCTATAAGGTATGAAAATGCTCTAAATTTTAAAGGAACGCTTATTCAACATTAAGGGTGAAATGTTTTCATTTATTGAAAATGTTTTGACGAGTACGGATTTTAATACAAAAAACAAATGAATATGATTTTTTAATTTTATATTTATTATCAGATTTTTAGTTTAAATCTATAAGAATTGAATTTTTTTTAAAATATTTAAATTTTGTTTCGATCTCTTGTTTTATTATTTAATACAGAAAACATTTAGTGATGCTATGATTTTCTATATTGTTTGAAGGGATTCATTATTTTTATATCTGATAGAGATTTTTTGTTCTCGTACTAACTTTTTAGCTATTTTATAGTAACATTAAATATAATTAGAAAATACAGTATGTTTTATGTTTCTAGTAGTGTTGTTCATCTTAAAAATAGTGAATATGTTTGCAATGAAATAATTTTTTACATTTATGAATCATGTTTTTCTGGTAAAATTATATATTTAGTGGATATCTCATAGTTTATATAAGAATTTAACATGTATGATTGGTTTCTATAATTATTTGAAACTCATAACAAAATAATGCAGTTTTAATATAATTAAATCATTTTTATTAAACTCATATATATGCGTTGATAATGTTCAGTGATATTATAGTTGGAATTATATAAATATTTTTATAATTTTAGAGGTTATTGATCTTTTTTGAAATGAGATTTAAGGGTGGAAAATATATGGTTTAAATTATCTTAAAACAACTTTAATGGTTTCTATATTTTGTCATCTAAATTATGTCAGTTTCAAAATGGTTTCTTATAGAGTATATAACATGATTTAATAGAAACAAAATACTGAGGAAAATATCCCTTTGAATAAATAATCCAGAAAATATGTAATAATAATAGAGAAATATACCAATGATTTATCAATGTATATAGCAGTATAACCCAAATATTTTGAAATATAATTTATCTTTAAATTAATAAAATGTATGATTACAAGAGTTACATGTTTCATGTAATTAAATCACACCAAAACATATTAGTAGACCATCATTAATAAATATAAAATAAATAATTAGATGACAACACAATAAAATTTATTACATTTGAAATATAAATAATAAAAATAAATACATGTTGAAAAATGTTACATTTTACAAGATCACATTTCACGATGTTTTGTATTTTATTTGGAATTTAAAAAAAATTATATTATTGAATTTTGATATATTTTTTAAATTTTTTAAATTTATTATTTCAAAATTCACTTACTATGATATTTATATATATTTTTATAATGTTTATATTTATAAAAAAATTGGGTTTTTTGAAAATTATGATTTATATGATATTATCTTTATTTAGGAATGACGTAGAAATTTATAAAAACATTTTAAATAATAAATAATATAGTTATAAAGTTAAAATTGTAATTATAAATTACATTATGTACTTTGAAAACATGTTCCTGATATTATTAAAAATAAATAAATTATATCCTTCATTATAACTTTTTGGTATCCTCTCTGAATCAGGAATTTTTAATGTAAAAATTGGTATTGGAATTCAGTAAAGTACTCATATGGTTAATATTATTTTTAATAAATATAAATTTTCTTGGTAAAATACAATACCTGTTAATTTTTTGTTATATATAATTTGTAATATAAAAGATTTTTTTTTTGAAAAACTATATTTATGCGAAAACATGAATTTATTTTAGAATTTAATTTTTACCCATTTTGTAATCTAAAATTTGAAAATTCTTATTATTTTTTAAATCAAAAGTTTTATATTATTTGAAAATATGACATTATATTTTGGTCATTAAAATTAATTATTGTTTTTAAGAGTTAGTTACCCTAGAAAAAAGTAAAATGGTACAAGTATTTTACTAAAGGTGAATTAAAAAACATGTTAAAAAAATGTTTCAAAATGTTTAGATTAGGTTTTTCTAGACCAAAAATCATTCTATTTCTTTATTTTTTTCCTTTCCTAAATCTAGAACAACGTAATAGTGAAATAACATTATTGAATTTGAAAATGTATTTCTAAAATAACACGTCTCTTCACTTATAAAGAAGTAGCATCCCCAATACATCATGAATATACCTATATTATAATCTCTCATTGAAATAATGATATTTTTGTCCTATTTTATCCCTCACACACTCCCTTATTCCTGTGGTTCCTATAAAATAAAATAGAGCCGTCATTTTGAAGGATAATATATATCTAAATTTAAGCGATCAACATATGTATCCACTTTTGGTATATTTTAATCTTAATTTTTTTTATCTCAACCTTCTAAAACCTTGTTAATATAACTTAAGAAATATCTTTAGTTGGAATAAATTTCATTATATTAATTTGAAGATAGTTATTCAGTCATTTCATTAAATTATAAAAATAATAAAATATTTTGATCATTCTTACATGTGGATTATCACATCCATAGATTGATATTGTTCATTTATCATCACTAACTCCCAAGGATAGTATTAAGGATGTATTTTGATGAATAAATTATTTTTATATTAAAAAAAAATATTTTTCAATGATAATTTTTCATATAACATCATTATGTCCATTTATTGTCAAATGGGATTATTAATTATCTTTACAATAAACTTCCACATCCTTGAACTACGAATTTCATTTTTCATCACTACTAATCATTAAAAATTCCCAGAACAATTTACATTAAACACATATTTCCTTTTCATTTTTTAATCTTCTTTATCTGATAAATTTTAAATATCTAACAAGTTAGTAATTGGGTCAATTTAACCACCTATGTAAATAATGTTACAAATGTTATTCCATAAATGTCTACAGGATGTAATATAATGTTAGTATCATTCAACAATATATTTTTTAATTTTTCATAACAATACAAGAATTATTTTCTTAATATTTTACATATTTATTAATATATCAACTTTTAAGCATTAAAATCTTCGAAAATTAGTTTATCTCCATTTCAATTTTCACTAGATTTATTCATGTCCTTCACCTAGTAAAAATTAGATATAATTAAAAATTAAAAACTATTAATTTATATTTAATTATTTTTTAATTAAGATCATGATACCACCAATTTAAAATATATCCTTACTTATTGATGTTTTTTATAAAAATAAAAAAAGTGTATAGCCCCAGAAAATGAAAATAAATAATAATCGGTTAAAATATTTGTAATATATGGTCAAAAAATAACGATAAAATGGTTATTATGTTTTTATTGATGATTTATTTGATTAATATTGTTATTTTCATTATATATGATTTTAGAACACAATCAGGTGAGTTGGAACAAAAGTTAAGGGTTTTAACATCCCAATATTTATTAATTGAGATATGAATTTTATTCACCACATATTTCTTATTTATTGTGTATATATTAGAAATTATATTTTTAATTAATACTTAAAATTAATCTAATGTATTTAAAAAACATATAATTCTCTACCTTTCATATTTTATAGATTGTAAAGGGAAATTTTTTGAAATGGGTTTTCATCTAAATTCATATTATTCGGGAACGTTTTATCTTATGCACCAAAATTAATATTTGTGTGGTATATATTAACTAATTTGAATATTATGATATGATATAATCCTTATTCATAGCAATTAATGTTCAATTTATAATACCCTATCTTTACTGATATTTGATTTAAATTCTCCTCAAATTGCAAGGGGTTTTCGTGCATGAAATAATTTTCTTTGGTCATAATACCCTTTAAATGAGTATTATATTTAGAGATTGATATATTATTACATATGATCAAGTTATAATTTATTTTTTGGTATATCTGGTTTCACACCAAATCAGTAATCCTTAATTAATCTATTTTTTATTTACAATTTATTTTTTATGAATTATTCTCATTAACATTATTAGAATTTTCCTTCCATATGAACATTTTTAAATCCAAAAATTCTCTCCTATAATTATAAGAAATATTATATAAATAATTTATTATCAATATATAAATTCCATTAACCTATCTTTAAAATTAATTTTTACTTCTCTTTAAATGATGTCCCTTTTAAATAAATTTAGTTAGTAAAATTAAAAAGGCGGTTCCATATATTCAAATTAATTAAATATCTTATAATAATTTATTGATAAAATTTTCTTATTTTCAAGAATAGTTTTTGAAAACATAATAATAGGATTTTCAAAAGACTTAGTTTACCTCCCTCAAAAAATATTATCGAAAGTGATTTACACTTCAAATTCTTTGATAAAGTTCAAAATATATTAACAATAACATTTTATTTTCACTTCTATTTTTCCTTCAATAATTTTAACTCTTTAAGGGATACTTTGATGATACTATATATATTTTTAATCTTTTTTAGTATTAAAAATTATATTTTTATATCATATTCTCTTTTAATATTATGTAATGTAATTATTTCGGAATGTTTGATAAAGACATTTAGTTTACATAGGATCATCATGAAGTCTTTATGCTTGATTTTTTGTGGTTCTCAAATGCTTGGATGGTGAATGGTATGATCCTATATCACCCCATAATTAATTTGTTTCCATACATATCATAAGATCCAAGTGGTACTTGAGAGGTTTTATTCCAATCCAAATAGTGAAAAACATGATTTATCCCATGCCATTGGGTATATGAGACGATTAATCTCTAGAAAAATTGTAATCGAGATGATTTATCCCATATTAAAGGGTGGTGGGGATGATTTATCCCCAAAAAGGGTACAATATATAATTTATCTAAATCTAAATGGAATAACTAAGTATCTATAACCAGACAATAGGTATACATGGGGATTTATCTCTATATAATGGGGGTACATAGAACGATTTATCTGAAGACCAAGGGAATACAAATGGATTATCCCAAGCCAATAATGGTACATGAGTGGATTTTAAAATCCTATGATATGATAAATGATATGGTGGGTATACTTAACATATGGTTTATATTCTTATGTAAATTCAACAATCTTATGTTATAATATTGTAACAATAATTATAATTCTTTACCTATGTTTAATGTCTCATGATTGTTAACATTTTTCAATTGTATATGTTTATTCATTTTAGATTACATTCCATTCCATATGATGGATAAATATTATTGTTCTATGTTATTTTTATAATTTAATATCTCCCATAAATATTTATTCTTACATTCTTTAGATTTAATCCATTATTAAATGTTGATATATTTCACTTTTTGATCTTCTTGATCTCAGCAGTTTCTAATTCCTTATTTTTTCACTAGATAGGAAGATATGTATTATATAGGTAAAGTCAAAAAGTTTTTCTATAGATGTTTGATTATGGATAATTAATTTTATATTAATATATTTATATAGCTTATATATATAAAAATATAAGTTTCAATACATGGGTTATGTGACTATTTAATAGATGTATTATCTAGACCTTGAAATTAATGTTTCATTTAATAGATGATTATATTGGGTAGATATAGTTTTTATTAAAGAAAAAAATTATTTATTTTTTGAGATTATGTAAGATAACATTCATATAAACACCTGATGATACCTATAAGTAAATTTCAAATTATAGGATATTGTCCCTATGTTTTTTTATAGTATAGATTGTGTGGTTTTCCTATTAAAACATCCCTATCTAAATATAAGTAAGTGGATACAAACATTGGTATAGTTCTACACACTGGTAATAATCCCAATGTGGGTGTTTTGGTTATTAAATAAACTATGACATAGTTCCCTAAAAGTGTCTTAACTACACACTTGTATAGACTCTCACAGGGGATATTCCATTCTTTATCTCATTCTCACTGGAACATCTACGAACAAATAATTTCCAAGTTAAGTTGATGGATTATGATGAGAATATTAAGAACACACAAACTCATGTAACCTAGTTCAAGAAATGATTTATATAGGTTTAACAAAATTAACTATAGGACAATATAAGGAGAAAAATGCACCAGATGTTCTATTGTTGAATTCACATTATCATCAGAATAATTACCCCATTTTTTAAATATTTTTCCACCAACATCCACCCTTTAGGTCATAGTAATGGTTGGAGTGAGGAAGAACTAGGATATTAATGGGCATGATGGATAATGGTTTAATTTTACTAATGGGAATCAAAATTGGATAGATGCTAGTGTTGAATATATTATGGTTATCCTCACACTAATATTTTGAGTGATGATAAAAATAAAAGTTATATTGAACATATGAACCCACCATTGAAAATAATAATGGATTTTAATCAATCATTGGGTGGTTAAGATGATGAAGGAAAGAATACTTAATTTCCATCATGTCAAAAATTTTATTAGAAGCATCCAAGAATGTTATAAGGATGAACAAGTGAATGTATTAAGTATGGGAAGAATGGACATGGGTTTCATGATTTTTATAAGGATATGGGATACATGATATATGGAATTAATTTCTAATGCTTTAAAGAAAATACATAGGTCAATTACAAAAACACATTTTATAATACAAGGGTTATAAAAGAAAATAGACCTGAAGATCCTGTAAAAGAAAAAACATAAGCTACTATTTGTATTAAATACTGCTAATGTGTATTATGGAAAATAATGTATACTTATCCTCTACAATAGAGCATTGGATTTATTTTTGTAGTCTTATTTTTAGATCCCCATTATATATAGGATGTTTTAAAAAAAATATCACCACCTGAACGATTTTATTTTTAATGAAAACATCTATATGTAATATTATTGTATTCATGATTGAGATTAGTGTAAATATTATTGATTTGATTATTATTTATTATTCTGTTAAATTAATTTAATGTGATTTTTCCAAATAAATATCTCAATTACCATGGGTCCTAAATCAATTATTATAATAAAAAGTCACAATACATATTTCATACCATCCCAATAAAGTCTATCTGAAATAGTCTCTCTATAATGTATTTAGAAAAAAAATTATATTACATGATTTTTGATACCTAATAATGATTGTTGTTTAGTTTAAATGATTTAATAAATCGCAACACTAGGATTATCCAATTTAAGGATAAAAGAGACATAAATCCATTGTTTTAAGGTTTCAAATCGCTCTATGAATTATATCATGAATCACACCTCTCATTTTATTAATGATAGATATTTTCATTGGTAGGTAATAATTATATTTATGAGGAAACAAATTATTTAAGGAGGATAGATTGT
Organism: Viscum album; assembly: GCA_963277665.1. Lineage (NCBI taxonomy): Eukaryota > Viridiplantae > Streptophyta > Magnoliopsida > Santalales > Viscaceae > Viscum > Viscum album. Next base: position 809,715,240 of record OY728119.1, on the reverse strand, counting down.
AACACCCTGAGACTTTAGAATATATTTCGTATCCAAATTAATACAATAATAAATAACCATCATTACAAACTATGACAAACATAAAATAACCACAAAATATTTAAATAAAATTATATGTAAATATATATTAAATACCAGTATTTAATAACATTAAATTTTATTACTTTTAGACGATAAATAATTTATATGAGTTAATATTGAAATAAGACATTTTCAATAAATGTCATTTTCTTCATTGAATTATTTTTCTAGAAAAGTAAATTTTAGAATTCTATAACTAAAATTTGATAATATAAAATAAATTTAATAAAATAAAGTAAATTTAAAATTATCACATAAAACTTTACATATTATAAAAAGGTTATAATTTATTGAAATATTTTTTAGTAGTCAAAAATTAATATTTTCTTCAAAAATTATTATTTATATAAAATTTTAAAAACATAATATTGACCTCTAATATTGAAAAAAAATAATTAGTAATAAAAAATATATTCAAAGAATAAAATTATGAATTTTATAATATTTTTTAAAGTTGTCAAATCTATGTAAAATAGATTTAAAAAAACATAAACAAAACGACTAATTTCTGTATTATATTTTAATTGAGTATTATAAAAAAATAAATTAATTATTGGATATATATGAAAGAATCATTACATATATTTTTTTATATAATAAATTAATATATCCCAAGGATATTGTTAGCAATTATTATTCTACCATATAAATAATTTGTAAACTAAAGAACTTGTTTTTTCTAAAAACTGGTTTTACTTGATTACATGAGTTTATTATAAAAACAACTTATTATTGCATTAAAAATCATATATTATCATATTAAATGAAAGTTATAAATTATAATTTTAAGATAATTTAATATAGTAAATATTAATTTTGACAATTAAAATCAATTACCAAGGATATATAGTAGTTACCTGGTTAAAAACTAAATATGGTAAATGTCTTTAACTAAATGTAAAATGAAAAAAAAATATTTAAAAAAAATTCAAAATGGATTTTAGAGGCGAGGGAAAAAAACTTATTCTTAGTCAGATTCTTTTTCAATAACATAACCATTTACTAGTGAAATAATATTTTTGAAATTTAATAGGTACTCCAAAACTACCATTCTCATCACATAGAAAACAAAAACATCACCACCACACAAATACTCAACTTATTATGGAATTTCTCATTTAAAATGTTCCAAATTTCTCCTCATATTACCCCATATAATTTTATTCTCCTTATGGTCACCATGAGATATAATAGGGACCTCATTACAAATTAGAATTATTAGAAAAATTTTGGTTCCTCACATGATTATATACATATTCATAGTACTTCCTTATTACTATTTTTTATTATCAAAACCTTCTATAAACTTATATATATAATATAATTAGTATAATTTATATAAAAAAATAATATAAATTGAATAATAATTATTCAATCCATTCAATACATTAAGAATTAAATATAACATTGATCTTGCAATTCTACATTGTACCGACTCTATAGACCATTGTGTTTTTTTCATAATAACCACCAAAGTATGATATAAATAATAAATTTTATGAATACATATGTTTTCTATATAATAAATATAATTATAAATTGATCATTTTTTATATACCATCATTCCATCTATTCATTGAGAAATGTGGTCAGTAATCTTTTATACGACATAATACAACCTCCAAAGATGATAAATTTTATTTTTCCATGAAACCCATTATTAGTTGCTCCTATAACGGATTTAATGAGGATATAATATTTTTATGAAAATTTTAACCTCTTTTATTTCACATTATCATTATGTAAATACATTTCCTTAATCATTTACTCATTAAAACATGTAACGATTCGGGTTGATTTAGTCGCCTATGTAAATAATGTTTTAATGATTCTCAAAAAAATGATTATTGGATGTCACACAATGGAAATATAATTTTATACTTAAATATTTAATATTATTTCTAGAGTGGAATTGAGTATTATTAAAATGTACATTAACTTACCTCATTTCGATCATCAAATACATTGAAAACTAGTTCTTCATGATTTCTTGTTTTCATAAGTCGTATTAATGTCATTCGCATAATGAAAATAAGAGTTAATAATAATTAAAATCAAATAGTATTATATCATGAAGGATTTTGGAATTAAAAAATTGAAATAACATAGTGAAAATTGATTACTTTTTTCACATGGTTGTTTGAAACAAATAACCTAATGTTTTAAATATCGATAATAAAAAATAACAATAATCAGTAAATGTATTTGATATATATGGTAATAAATTAGTTATAAAAGGGTATTATGGTTATATTATTTTTATAAAATAATTTATCATTATAGTCATTTTTGTTGTGTTAAAGTCTAGAGTGAAACCATGTATGCAAGAATACAAAGTAAGGGGGTTTTAATCTCAAATTTTTTCATTGATATATAAATTGTACCCCCCCTTATTTCCTATTTGTAGGTTTTATATTGGATTTGAAATTATTTTTATAATAATTTTTATTTCAACAATTGGTTATAAAAATCCATATTATCTTCTACCTTTAATGGGTCTTCTAGTTAAAAAGTGAAAATATTATAAGGGTTTGTCGTCACAAATTACACTCTTTCAGACATGCATTATATTATAAACCTAATTTAATTTAGGTGGTTTATAAAATGACTAATTGATAAGATTTAATTTAATTTATTTATTTTATTTTAATTTTGATTTAAAAGGCAATCTCATTCAATTTTTTTGAGTTAACTACTCCTCAAATTGTAAGGTATTTTTGTGACGCAAATTATTTCCTTAGTTCATAATCACACATATTGGGATATTATCTTTAATAACGATCTATTATAAATTATTATAATGATATTTTATATTTACATCTTTATTTTTTGGGAAAATCAGGTTTTAAAGGGATATTTAATTCCTTATTGATTATATTATTTATTAAAAAACATTTTTAGGAATTATTTCCAATTATTTTAGTGGATGTTTCCACTATTTGAATGTTGTTTCATATTTTCAATGTTCTTCTTTTTATTTTTGAAACCTAATATGGATTATATAATATTATTATCATTATTGATATTAAAAAATATTAATTTTAAATTCTAATATTGTTTTATGATGTGGATTTTAAGAACATTCATTTTAATATATATAAAATGGGGCTTTTATCCTCTCAAAATAAAATGTTTTATCTTTAAATCCATATTTCTATAACCGTTATATATTTTAAATAATTTTTTTAATTTGTATCTCTTTATTATAAGATGTTTAATGTTTTTCACTTTTTTTATTATTTTTTTGGAAAACAATGTTCAAATAAAATTTTTCAACAATGTTTAAAAGGGAATCAATTTTTTTTCATTTTCACATCTAACTCTCTTAAATGGGTTTTCATTTATTTAGTGATGTGTTCATTAAATTTTATTATTTCTTATGGTGTGATTCCTTTTATAAAATGAAAGTATTTATATTCTATGACATTTTCTGTTTATGTTTTTTGATTTTTTGGAATGTTTTTTGATTTTTTGGAATGTTTATATAAGTCCCTAACAATAAGAATTATATAATATCTTATTTTAGTTAATAAAATTCTTTCTTTCACATTTAGGAACTTTTTAGGTTTAGAGTATTTGAAAATTAAGACATAAATCATATATAAAAAAACCATAAAATACAAAGTATTCACTTCATAATAGTATACATTTTGTCAATAATATAAAACTTCTAAAAATAATGCATGATATATTTTATGATATCCCTTCAAAACTTTCAACATGAACTCTTCCAATGACTTACTCATCCTTAAATCCTATTTTTTTTTAAAAACACGGGATGAGAAAAAAATCTTAATAAGGGATACAAAATAAAGAAACAATTAGTCCATTTATTACTATTAAAAACCAAGATAAAACCTTTCCTTATAGCATAAAATTTTACAAAAAATGGAAAATATAATTCATGAAGATCCTTTATGTTGTTTTTTTTGGTTATTTGTTTTTTATTCTTTGACAAATATCATTTTCGGAGAGTTTTTATTTTTTTCTTCAGGATTAGACCAAGTTCATTTGTATGAGTTTCTATATGAATTTCAAAAGCTGTTAAAATTTTGAACAAAAACACAAATGGAGAAAATGATATTTAATGTTGTTTTTGTGACACATATTATCAAATTGAGACGAATCAGAATATAATATTTCTTAAAAAATAACTGCCGAAATCTTATAAAATTTCTGATCAGACACAACATCGGTCTAAGATATATCAGCATAACGTTAAAGATTAATCAGACATGATGTTAGTTGTAAATTTAGTAGATGTTATGAAAGAATTTCTGAGCGTTAATGAAGTCAAGAAAGCCATACCACGAAATAGGGAGAATAGTTGTTTCCAATCGTATTGTGTTTTGGTTATAATGAAAGGAGGTGCTAAAAGTAAGGGAATTATTAATGCTTTTCAATCTCAATCAGATGATGCTTTTCTAGTCATATAGTTATGATAAATTATTATAAATTATCATGAAAAATTCTTGTTAATAATTAAGGGTATTGCATGTCTCTGAATGGTCTATATCGATTCCACATTGTTTGATATAGATGAAAATATCGAGAAGTACCAACCAATTTTTCAGAAGTTTTTTCTATGTAAAGAAAAAAAATGTTTTAAGAGTATATGAGTGAAGTTATCATTATAATTAGAACATTAGAGTAAATAGTGTTGTAGACACCAAACCATCAGAACAAGAACAAAGATAGATCTATAAAAAAAGAGATCAATTATGAATCTTTAACAATTATAAAGGAGTTATACTTACATGATAAAAGTAAAATGGGTGAGCTGAATTTATATACTAACCTGCTAGACCAGGAACAAACACCGATTCATTAGATGATGTTTTTTTCATAGATAAATCTTTTTATATATTGAATCAATAAATATGATCAATCTAAGAAATTTTATGAAGGCTCTCATCATAATGTGGTAAGGATGTTACATTATAATGTGATGAGGAGGTTCTATCTGATAAAATAATAGTTGGGAAGTATAAGAACACTGATGATGGAGAAGATTCAATAAGATTCCAGAATATTTTTGAAGAGTTAAAGAAATTAAACATAAAAAATAAAATATGAATAGATCTAATTTTTTTTTAAATTTGAGGTAGAGTTGAATGTTTTCATGTTTCATGCCCTTTCCGTTATAAGAATCCCATAAATAAAAGAACATTACATTCGTACTTTTCAACATTTTATGTGATTGGAAAAGGAAGAGTACTACAAAATTTGAATCAAAATTATCATTCTACATTGAGACCTTATTAGAAGGGAATACATTTGAACATTTTTTAACAAGACTGGGGAATTCCATATTGGGCATTTAAGTATAGTTTTATGGTATAGATTAATAATGTATTCATCATACTAACTCCATTGAACTAAATTCATCATACTGAGTCCATTTGAACCTGCCCCATCGGTCTAAGGGAATTGGACCTAGCCACATTAGTAAGAGGATCTGGAGAGATAATTTGTGGGAAAATTTGAATGAAGTCTGTATTCGTTTTTTGGATCAATTATTTCTAAGAAAGGTTTGAAAATGGATAGGATTCATTATAATCATTTATATCATGATATTGAACGTATCTAATGAAATTTTGAATAAGGTTTATTCACCTATTTATAATAGTAAATTTCCATAGAACAATATATGTGGCTATGGAAAGTATGTATGTTCTCACACTGAGGATGAACCTTGTAATCATTATGTTCATTACATGAATACATAATTTTTTATGCACAAGTATTCAATAAAAGATGATAAGGTAATGAACTTTAACAAGTTATAGTTCTTAAGATAAAAAAATTATTGATTCTTATGAAATTATAAAATTGATTCAACCCCCTACCCCCACATCTCAGTTTTTATTAGATCATTTGTTATGTAAATATGTATTCTAGTGATGGTTTATTTATTGAAACATTATCACAGATAATCAAAATTCATTCAAAAAAGGAGTGATTGATGAATTTGATGTAAAAAATTCATATTGATAATTAATAGGATGATTCCTTATATCCTATGCCTTTTCAATGATGATTTCAATGCTACTATATATGGATTTCCTCCTATTGAGAAATATTCACTTATGAATATTGATTAAAAATGAAATATTGTACATGGTTTAGTGTATTTGAATACATAAGAATGAGAGATGAAGAAATTATTGAGGAATACATCCCTAGGGTAAATGAAATTATTTGAAACATAAAAGGATTTAAAGAAGTTCTAGGAGATTAATCAATAGTGAAGAAACTTATGATAAACATTTCATATTGGGTTGATTCTAAAATTTACTCTTTAAATGAAAAGGATGATTTATTTCCTGATGAATTTTATAAAATTATTGTTTCTTATAAAATGAGGAAACCCCCTATGGTAAAAAAGAAGATGAAAGATGAAACTAATTTTGTATCCATGAGAAAAATGAAAATACAAGAAGTTAAATATTTTGATCCTAATGAATCCTATGATAAATTAAATCATGATTTTAATGAAAAGAAACACATCACTTATATCCATGAACTATTGAAGAGGAAGTGGAATGTATAGAGGAAAAATTAATCTTAATTGTTTTGAGTTCTGTGGAATTTAGAAATATTCTATGAATTTTCTATGAGTAAATTTCATTATTATCATGAAAATTATAATAAAAACCCTCATTGAAAGAAGTGGAAAAAACCACTAATTAATAAAATTCATCCAACAAATATAAGAAGACTATTATTGGGAACAATATAATTATGTTAAATAAGAAAGATGAATTGAATGAAACTAAAAATAGTTATTTAGAATATGAATGTTCAGAAAATTTTATAACATTCATTGAAAAAGTTGTGAAAATTTAGGACACCTCAAATAGTGAAATGGAAGGAGGTGAAAAATCTTATACAGAATATCAAATCAGAATATAACTTGTTTTAAGTGTTGGTCATATCAGGTCACTAAATAAGGAAAAAAGAGTGATAATGAAGGAAAATATAAATTTTTTTTATGGTGAAAAAAGATTCAAGAAAAAATATGATCAAATTCAGGATATCTTAAGTAACAAAAATAGAATTTATAAACATAGAAAGATGGTTGAAAACCTTATCAATAAATTGGCAGCTAAGGAAGATGAATTTAACATGTTTCAATTAAAACGTATTCAGTATTAATATAAAATGATGAATATGAATAAAAAAACAGTGAATTGGATGTAAAATATAAGACATACACTATTGATGTGAAAGCTCAAATCAAGAATCAGGTTAAATAATCACCCTAAAAATTTTTCATCTTATTTTTCTAACATTTTTTGTAATAAAAATAGTTGTGAGAAATTTTTGGTGGATAAAGGATGTTACAAACCTATAACATCCAAAAAATTAGAAAAATCACTTATATTTAAATATGGTCCATGCCTAGGGTATATTAGATTATAATGATTTTATCAACCTCAACAAAGCTTCAATAGAAAAAAATATCACTACAATTGAAAATCACGATTTTATGGTCTTTTTTTGGTTTTTCTGAATGTAACCACACATGGGTTATAATTATTGGCATAATTTCTCACCTCCCGAAATAAGGTTTTAATAGAGAGAACATAATGGTGAAAGAATAATTAGTAACTTTATTTACCAACAGGATGTTAGAAAATATAAATCTCAAGATATGAGAAAATATCCAATAAAAATTCAATTTGAATGTCTGGAAAAGATTATGGAAGAAGTTATCTAGATGATAATCATGGCAAAAGTTGAATGAAATCCCATCCAAAAAATACTCTAAATACATAAAATAAATGTAAGATAAAGAGAAGAAAGTTTAGGATAGAGATTTTGATATTGAAATTCCTTCAAAAGAAAATAAAAAAGAGAACACCATGTATTCTTGATAGTGATTGTTCGTCACACATGATAGATGATTTGAAACTAGTGAAACATATCGAAAATCATGATGGTGGTGATTTTACCTTTTAGAATGATAGTTCTTAAAAAATCAAAGTAATCAAGATGGATGAGATTGAAGTAGAAAGTTAAAATCTATGTATTTTTTATTTATTTATGGACTAAAACATAACATTATTAGTGTAATTCAAAAGTCTGATGATGGAAAATAAGTTATTTTCAGAAAATATTCTTATATTATAAAAAGTGTGATAGATTGAAAAGTAATTACAAAAGGAGAAAAATCAACCGAAATATTTTCATATCATAGAACATTACAGATAATATTATCTAAGTGTGGGATTTGACAATATGTTGTGGAACAAAATAATTGTCTGCATTTGCTAGAAAAGTATAAAAAAAAATTTTAAGATGATGTTGTACTAAATTTTACTGAATTGAAAAGAATAGAAGTAGATGTTTTTTTAACATCTTCAAAAATTAAGATAACTTAAAAAAGTCAAAAGAAACTTGAGATTTAGTTTTCTAAACATATTGAAATATTTATTTTGACTTATGAGGGCCAATGAGACATAAATTAACAAAAGGTTAATTTTTTATTATCACATTCATTTATGATTTCAATTTGATGACCAAAACCACGTTCATGAGACATAATTATGAGGATGTACAAATGTAAATAGTCTATAGAAAAGAAGCAGACATGGAAATGGGGGTTTATATAAAGAATATGAGAACCGATAATGGAATAGAGGTTATATGAAATACATTATGAAACATTTCCTAGAAATCATGTTGTTAAAAATAAATATAGTTATCTATATAACCCAAAAAAAATTAATTAGTAAAAAGGAATAATATATGTTTTTTGTAAATGGGAATAATCATGTTAGAAGAATACAAAATTTCACTATTCAACTACAGATAAGCTATTTCTACTGTTTTACAAGTTTTGTAGAGTTGTTTGTTATGTTTGGAATCCAACACGACTTATTGTGAAGTGTTTTAAAATAAAAAATGATCATTTATGTACATAAATGTTTTTGGAATCCCATGTTTACTTATAATAAAAAATATGGATCTATGAAAATTTTATGAGGAAGAACAGTAAAAATCTTTTATGTGTTATATACCCAAGGGAATATATTATAAAATCTAGAATAGTAATTTTAAAAGGTTGGTTGAATAATATGATGTGAGAGTTATTTTCAATCCAAATTCATTAATAAACGTTTTTGGGAATTTTGAGGAACAAAAATTGAAAGTATCCAACAGAAAAATGTTAAAAGTAATGACTCGTTCTAAGAGTTTCACAAAAATGCAGTTTTTTTTTTGTCGGTGAGTCATTTTTTAATATCGGTGTCACCGATCCATTTTGGTATTGTCGATGTCTATGAGTAATTGTTTTACTATCAGTGTCAATGAGTCATTTTTGTATTGTCAGTGTCGATGAGTCATTTTGTATTCACTACTGTAATGTTCACCTATTCCAATGGTTCTAAACCATTGGAATAGTCTCTAAAACCATTGGGATATACTATCCCAATGGTTCCATAAACTGTTGGTATGAATAACATTTGAATAACCCTATACCAACAGTTTTAAAGAACCGTTGGTATATGCAGTGTGAAATTAATCTTCCCCAATGGTTTAAGTAAAACCATTGGTATATATGTGTACCAATGGTTCAAAACTGGTTGGTATACATAACATCCATCATACATGAAAACAGTTCAAAAATCATTGGTATTTATTCTTTCCCAATGGTTTCATTAAAACCATTGGGATATATCTAGAATTTGGATACCAATGGTTTTGTGAACCGTTGGCATATGTTGCCCAAGATATTAAAGAGCAATGGTTATGTGAACTATTGGTGTATCCTATACTCCCCATCACAGCACAACACACATCAATGTAGAAATCCTGCACCTGCAACTCTACTTCCTAGCAAACACATCACACATCAAAGCAGAAAACCTGCACCTGCAACTGCTACTCTACTCCCTAGCAAACACAGCATGCATCAATGCAGCAAACTTGCACTTACAACTCTACTCCACAGCAAACATCAAAGCTGTGCAGACCTGTAAACCCACTTCGATCAGTAAACCTACACCTCTAAACCTATAAAAACCTAAGGTGGAAAGACATGTAAAACTACTTCAAGTAGTAAACCTGCACCTCTAAACCTATAAAACTGCACCCCTAATAGACATCCAAATCACACTTTAGACCTATAAACCAACACTTGTTGTAAACTTGCACCTCTAACAGTATTCCAAATCACCTGTAAACCTGCACCATCATTCCCCTAATATGGATGTAGCTTCACACAGTGAGTTGGAAAAGTCACTAGGTTTTTTCCATCTTGGTTTAGACTATTCAGAGTCTAAAAATGTTGAAGAATATTATAGAGATCATACAGATTATTAGGGTGGGTTTACCTTAGTAGAGGATGAGGTATCAGGTAAAGGGGATCCCTCCTCTAGTTCCAAATTTCCTGGACTATCATATCCAGACTCATATGGATATAGTGATGGTGATGACCATAGTATTCCACCAGATCATGGTGGACCTACTTTCTCATTTGGATTTGGTACATATCCTAAGTGATCCTTAGTTAAGAAGATTGACCAACTAGGTGTGCTCTAAGCTTTTCTCTTAGATCCTCCTACCAAATAATAACATGTAGAGGGTGATTTACCTAGTGTTAAGGGATCTTCTCCCCCATTTCCTTCAAATTTTGTATCCATAATATATTTATAATATTTTAGAGAAAGAATTCTTTTATATTTCAGTGGAATTTTGGGTTATCAGGAACCTACAGTCACTCATCTTAGTGAAGCTGATGCTAGACACCTTTTTGAGATAGTTGTATGTCATATTCATCCCAAGCTAAGTTTCCATATTCAGGAAGTTATGATTTGAAATTGAAGGTTGGACAGTGAGATAGATACCATTTGATCTATTATGGAGGAAATGAGGACCTCCTCTATTTCCAGTTAAGATTCCTTATAGAAGAGATTGGATAACATTCCTATTGTTTCATCTATATCTAGTGCTCCACCTCCCTCAGCTTTAGTTGGTGATTATTCTATCTAGTCTATAGTCAAAGAGTATCTCCATTTTTTTATAGGTGATGTACATTCATCTCATCAGAATTAATTGAGGCAGATTCTGTAGAATGGGGTTTCAAAGATTAGGTTGACTAGTTGAAAGTGATGACAGCTCTACTCAAGCTATTCATGGTGGAGAAGAAATATTTTTTAGTAGTATGCAAGGATGAGGAAACATTACTAAAGACTTTTTTATTCTTATGAAGCCTTTCCTATATGTATCCAATACTCTAGTGGCTTCTCCGGAGGTGATTCCCATGACATCCTTCACCTCTGATTCTTATTCTGATCCTCTACCTCTTTATTTCTAGCCATTTGGTATGTCTTCAGTTGAAGCTATCTAGAATATCAAACCTATTGTGATCCGAAAACTTCCTACCTCTACATATATACCTTCAACCTTAACCTTAGTGCCTCCTGCTTCTGGAAAGGGAAAGCACCCTACTGATCACCCCACCCGCAACCTGCCCTGTATACCCCCCCGAACAGCCCTTGGAAACCCCCATGGACAACCCCTCCTAGACACCCCATCTGCACCCCCTACCCTACAGACCCCCTAGCACCCCCTGGAGAGCCCTTGGACACCCCACCTGGACAGCCCCTCTTAGACACCCCACCTTCACCCTGCCCTGCAGACCCCCTGGACAGCCCGTGGACACCCCCTAGATAGCCCCTCTGAAGAATCTTGTCACCCATGAATTATTGTGGGACTACCATCCATATTTTGGGGTTCCTAGGTGTTTCTTCAAGATCGATTTATTCATGGCACTTGATTCGGTCAGGTGGGACTTCTTATGGGATACTTTCGATATGCTCAGCTTTCCAGCTAGGTTATCGTGTTGGGTTAAAAGATGTGTCTCTACCGAAATCTTTTCAGTGAACATTAATGACCGTTTACATGGCAAATTTTTGGGGGAAAAGAGGTCTCAAGCAAGGGGATCCTCTTTCTCATTTCTTTTTTGTGATTTGCATGGAGGTTTTGTCGTGCATTATGGACTCCCTTATTTCATCTTCATATGATTAAAAATTTCATTGGAGATTTTCAGGTTGGAATATAGGTGTTAGGGGGATAGTGTGGGTTGGAAAAGGTGGTATGGGGTAGTTTTTTAGTTGGTAGGGGGTTGGTGTAGGCTGGAATGCAGGAAGATGGGGACTGGTGCGATGGTTGGTGCGGGCTGGAGTGGCTGGTGCGGGCAGAAAGGCAGGCGGTAGGGGGATGTCAGGGGGATGGTGTGGGCTGGAATAGGTGATAGGGGGCTTGTGTGGGCATTATTTCTGGTGGCTGGGGGCTGTTGGGCATGTGCCAGGGGCTTGTGTAGGCTGTGATGTAGGAGGTCGGGGGCTAGTGAGTGTTGGAACTGGTGGTTGGGGCTATTTTGTAGGCGGAAGAGGGATGGAATGAGTGTTTTGTAGTAGGTTGGGGGTGGGGGCTGGTGTGGTGGCTGGTGCGGGCTAGATTGCAGGAGGCTGGGGGTTGGTGTGGGTTCGAATGCAGGTTGAAGGGGGATGGAATGCTGGTGGAAGGGGGGTGGTTGCAGGTGGTGGGGGGATGGTGCAGGCCGATTCGAAGGTGGTAGGGGGGCTACTGCGGGCTAGAATGATGGTGGCAGTGGGATGAAATAAAGGTGGAAGGGGGCCGATGTGGGATGTATGTGGCTGGTACAGGCTGGATTGTGGTGGTTGTGGTGGATGATGGTTCGTAGGTGGACTGTGGTGGCCTCCTTGTGTTGGTGGTTGGGAGCATGTGTTCGTGTGGTTGGGTGCGAGCGTGTGTTTTTGAGTGTGGGAGTGGGTGCTCTCTGTTGGGTTGGTGTGTGGGTTCATGTGGGTGGGTGTGTGCGTTTTCCTCTTGGTTTTCACTTTCATGGAGGGGACCATGGTGCTTTCATAACGGTGGGGCGGTTTTGTGTGATTCTCGGATCTCCGATTGGAAGTTCATTTGACGTTTGCGTGTTCCTTCTGTGTCTCTTCTTATGGAGGCTGCTTCCTTGCTGCTGGTGGTGGGCTGATGGTGGTTGTTGCAGTCTCGTCCTAAAGCAGGTCCAAATTACAGCATTACCGTGGCGTGACTGTGGCGTGACCGCAGCGTGACAGCGGCGTGACCACGACATGTTGGCCCGGTCTAGAGACATCTGCGGGGCAGCATCTTCCGGCCAGGAGTGAAGGGAGCGGGGTAACATTTTGACCTCCGCCTCCCTCCCCATTAACTATGGGTGGATAATGTATCTAAAACTATTTCTAGGTATCATACATTGAATTCCGAAAGGGCTGAGAACTTCCATGGGGTGTCGTCCTGGAGTAGAGACAAATCATAGCATTACCACAGCATGACCGTGGTTTGACCGCGGCGTGACCATGGCATGATCGCGACATGACCATAGCGTGACCGCGGAGTGACCGCAGCGTGTTGGCCCGGTCCAGTGACATTCGCAGGGTAACATCTTCCAGCCAGGAGTGAAGGGAGCGGGAGGAGGCGGGGAAACATTCTGGCCATCACCTCCCTCCTCATTAACTGTGGGTGGGTAATGTATTTAAAACTCTATCTAGGTATCATACATCAAATTCCGACAGGGCTGCAAACCGCTGCAGGGTGTCGTCCTGGAGTAGGGCCAAATCACGGCATTACCATGACGTGACTGCGGCGTGACCGCAATGTGACCACGGCTTGTTGTCCCAGTCCAGCAACATTTCCGGGGAGCATCTTCTGTACAGGAGCAAAGGGAGCGGGAGGAGGTGGGGAAACATTTTGGCCATCGCCTCCCACCCCATTAACTACGGGTTTGTAATGTATCTAAAACTCTATCTAAGTATCATACATTGAATTCTGACAGGACTGTGAACCATTGCAGGGTGTTGTCCAAGAGCATGGCCAAATCACGACATTATCACGGTGTGACCGTGGCATGAACGTGGCATGACTGCAGTGTGGCCGCAGCGTGTTGGCCCAGCCCAGCGACATCCGCAAGGCAGCATCTTCTGGCTAGGAGCGAAGGGAGCGGGAGGAGGTGAGGCAACATTTGGTATGTCGCCTCCCTTTCCATTAACTATGGGTGGGTAATGTATCTAAAACTCTATCTAGGTATCATAAATCGAATTCTGACAAGACTGTGAACCACCACCGGGTGTCATCCTGGAGCAGGGCCAAATCACGGAATTAGCCCGGTGTGGATGCGGCGTGACTGTGGTGTGACCACGGTGTGACCGCGGTGTGACCGCGACTTAACCGTGACAAGTTGGCTAGTCTAGAAACATCCTTAGGGAAACATCTTCCAGCCTGTATACTAAATAAATCCAATATAGGTGTCCTTCACATTACAAAAACTGGTCTTATGTTATAAAAAAAACTAATGATTCGGTATTGTGGTATGATAAAGATATACATTTTAAATTTGTTGTTTTTAAAAGTAGTACTAGGTAGTTGAAACTACTGATTGAGAGTAAAATTATGCATGTGTATTACTTATCAATGGTATAGGCATTTGTTGGAACTCTAATAATAAAACTTTATTCACCTTGAGAACAATAGATTTTGAGTATGTTTTAACATCTCAGGATGCAACACAAATATTATGGGAGAATTCCTATATGTAAAAAATTAGATGTGTATCGAGGACAGGAAAACACCCCAAACGGTGTTAAGATGAAGCTTATGGTGGGGAGTACCATAAGCATGACAGGTGTAAAACAATAACACCCAATGTTTTTAGATATATAGGCTCTGGTAAACACCCAAAGGGGTGGCCAAGAGGCCATGCAAACAATCAAAACAAGTTTATCCATAAGATAAGGTCACAAATAACACGATAGAACAAATATACTATTTAATATGTTATATCAAGGGATCATAGTAAGGTTGTAGTGAGCGGCACAATGACGTAACGTCTAATGGGAAATGAAATGATGGAAAATAATCATACACCCTAAACTATCCCTGTGAGTTTTTGCAGACAGCACACCTCCGTTAGAGGGGGTTTATTATAAAAACAAGAATTTATTTATCAAATGAAACAATTATATTAAAGAAAACTTATTCAAGATATGCAATTCAAAATAATTAAGCATAATTAATAAAGAAGGTAAATTCAATTAAAAGTATTCTTTAATTAAAGAGTCTATGAGAGGGACTCTACCTCAATGTGGAACCAAGCTGTCCACTTTGGCTCTTGGAGATTTCTAATTAAAATTTTCTACTCATCCACTGGGTATTCGCACCTTCACACACATGCAAGGACTCCTATCCCCTATGAACACACCCTCATGGCCATGATCATGTGCAAGGGGATCCTTGCACATATTCTTATATGCATATACCAGTATCCACTCACCTGCGTATGCATTTATATATATATACACGAGAGAACATAGCCCCATACGTGCATAATCACTGCCATGTGTGACTATACACGTAATGGGGGAACCCACATACATATACTTACCTATGAACACACAGGTGAGTCCCCTTGACTTGGTGACTCGAAACCAATGACCAGGGATCAACACACTACACAAAGGATATTAAGTACCTTAAAACACATGAAAGACACTACATAACAAGTGAGAAACCAACCAATGGAATTAAATCCTTACCAAGAGTGGCAACGGAGAACCAAATATACTCGAACCAATAAGATACGATCCAACACCCTTCCGAAAACATAATATGGAGTCAAAAACACTAATGCCCCAAATACATGAGGTGCAAGACAAGTAGTAACCATAGAATCTTACCTCGGATCAAAGCCGATGGACTGAATCAATCTGAACTCCTTCTGACCCCATTCATAGAATATAACTACCCTCTTTCCATAGAAAGTAGTCAAAGATCTAATTAACCAATCCGATAAAAATAAAATAAAATAAGAACTAAACTAAAACATACCTGTCTCCTGTGAATATACATGTCACCGACCAACATACAAGAACCACAACACCCCATGGGTCAAATCATATTCTTGAATGAAAAGGGGAAACAATTCAATGTTTCAAAATGATACTGTCAAGCAGTACATTCCTATTGAATAAAAATTAATCTTTTTATTAATGGTATGTAATCAATTTTTTCCAAGTTTCAACATAGTTCAGTTGTATTTGATACAAGGGATTAGGTATTATTATTCTTGGTTTTTATGTTTCCACTTGAGATATTTATTTAAAAAGGATGCATGTATTTGACATTATTATTTATGGTTTTAGTTCTTAGCCTATTGCCATGGGGACTTTCCACATGAATCATTCATGGAATGTAGGATTCATCTGACATTTACACTCTTTAATGTGATTGATCTCACCAATGATGAGGATTTAGATCTAGTAAAATATTCCTATGAGGATTGGGCCTTGTAGTGATAGGTGTGGAAATTGTACATCTAGCATTTTATAGGGAAATACTTATGAGGATGTATTGAAATCATGGTAGGCTCCTAGAGTGGGATGTTCCCTCTGAGTATATAAAATGTATTATGAAAGGTTCTACTCAATTTAATGATTCATGCGTTCAACTAAAGAGATGATGGATAAGATTCTAGTGTGGGTATTGGGTATTGTCAGATAGATTGGCATTATAATTCCAAGAGCCTTGGTGTGATTTAGCTTAGGATGGAACCTCGTTAGTGGGGCTAGGTTATAATACATGATTTTTATGAGTTTCTTGACCGGATTATTGAGAATATAATGTAGATGTGTTCGACATGGTGTTATTTTGTGACTAGGATAATCATAAGGTGAATAATCCTCTTTGTCTAGTTGGATGATTAGATGTGCATCGAGGCAGGGGATAATCCTCGAGAGATGAGTCTAGACTATGTAAACTGAGAGGATATACTAGGATAGGTTTGATAGGATAGGGTGAGTGGACAACCCATGCGAGAATGATACGATGTATAGAGACACTTGGAGACACATGGGGTTATTTATGCTATCTCATGGAGACACTTTGGGTTATTTCATGACTAAAACATACTCCAGAAATGTTCCCACACAATATTTTAGAAAAACAATTCCATATCATGGAAGACAACAAGGATTCTCTAGCTTCCAATGCTTCCTCACACTCAAACCTCATGGTATTAGAGTATACATGTGATATACTTCAACTAGTCAGGATAGCATCACTACCCTCTGTCCGTAGAAAGAAGTAAAATACCTAAGTGTCCAATGCGATAAAGAAAATAAAATAAAAACTAAACAAAAACATACCTCTATCTTGTGACTATACCTGTCACCATGAAATATATAAGAACCACAACTCCTCATGGGTCAAATCATGCACCTGCAAGCAAGGGGGAAACAGTTCCATTTAATAATCTCTTCATTTTTCATTATGTTCTTTATATTGCACATTGTTAGAAACACCATACTAGTACACATAGCCAATGAATATGCACTGATGCTACATTAGTTGAGTTGATGATTGTGCACATAACCCTCTTAAATATGAAAAGAACTTCAGAGGGACCACAATTCTATGTTTAGTAGTTAATCCTACTCTTGAACCTAGTTGAGCACCATTCCATAAAACAAATGGTATGACTGGTCATGAGGGTGTAAACCATTTCATTATATTATACTAAGAATAAAGTTGTTGGTATACTTTCTACTAGCAATGGGAATTTCTCAAGGATTGAGTTCTAATTGACTTCAGTTCCTAAGTCAATGGCCCCTTAACTATCAGTAGATGTAAAGGGGTGTCTCCCATGGGTGTCTTGTGGTGTGTAGTGTCTATTTATGATTTGTGTAGTGATTCAGTATTGTGGGAAATGTGAATTACATTTTCAGTTTAATAAATACATTGGTCAATTGGAAAATGCACCCATAGTCAAAAGAGATATACCCACTTTTGAAAGAGAATACCATCCAAATAACCCACTCGGAAACCAAGACCAACCTTTTACTTTACCAATTCCAATTACATAATATATGCAACACCAACTTATGTTTTATGAACCAATCAATTAAAGTGAATTAAACTCCTCCCAGTAACCCATACAATCTCATATAGCATCACTCACCTCCAATTAACCGACATCATTTCACATCTTTATGACGATACAAACTCATCACATATATATCATATTTAATAAACAAAATCCAAGACAATATAAGGTCTAATAGAGTCTATAGAAGAAAATATGAGGTTTTTAAAAATTCAGGAACTTTTTATTGAATTCACTGTTCGAATGAATGGAATAAAACCTGTGAATCTAACCCTACATTTCTAGAAGAGCCGATTTTGAAAAAATTCACAATTTAACCAATAATTCACCACACCGTGAGTTGGTTACTACCCAAAACTCTAGAAAATTCACAATTAAAATAAATGGTATCCTAAATATGAACCTAAAAATTCATTCCTTGTTGCCTCATTTTTTAAAAATAAAGACTAATTCTTACCTGTAAGTACATATCAAGACCCTGGCGGGAGGAGAGGGAGCCGAGAGAGGGGGACGTCCTGCGGGGTGTTCGACTATGGGGGGTCTCGCGCGCAACTGCAGAAGGGGTCGGGGGATGTTGAAGGAGGAGATTGAGCCATGAGGGGAGGGGAGGTATGTTGCTAGGAGTGGGAGACGAGAGGGGAGGGGGGAACGTTGCCGGGATACAAGAGGGGAGGGGGACATCGTTGTCGGAGAAGGAGCCAAGAGGGGAAGGGGAAAGGCGCTGGAGGAGAGGGAGGGGGCCGGGTGGTGGAAGAGGAGGTCAGGATGTGGAGGCGGAGGATCGGAGGAGGTCGAGGTCGGGGAGGGGAGGAGTGGGTCAGGAGGTGGAGGGAGGGTTCACGCGGGGATGAAATGTTGAGAGGGAGCCCTAAATTGGGTCTATTGTTTCCCAACAGTTAATAAAAACCGTGAGTAATATTTTTTATTCCTAATGGTTTTGTTAAAATGTTGGGAAAACCCAACATATAATATCATATGCAAACAGTTTACTAGAACCATTGTTATAGGTTTTTTCCCAATGGTTTTTCTAAGCTATTGGGAAAAAAGTGTTGGTATAGGCAGGATTTCCATTAGTGATTGTTGGTGTCAGTGAGTAATTTTTTACTATCGGTGTCAGTGATTCATTTTTTTACTATTGGTGTCAATGTGTAACACTACAATCTTCCATGATACGTTTCTGTTTGAATAATACAATAACTTGCGTTGTATACAACTTCGAGTTCTAACACACCATGACCAATCAAACAAGCAGTTATGAATAGTAATACACACTTTTTAAAATTTTATAAATTTTATTTTTCAAAATGGACTTCATTTTTGGATTCACAATATCAAAATTACCATAGGATGAATTTTTGATATTTTTCTGAAAATGTTAAATTCTTGATGAATAGGGAAAAACACTACGTTATTGATTAAAACCAGAATTTTATTTAAATAATTATATATTTTATTTAAATTTATTTTAGGTAAAAAAAGATATAAAATACCTATATATGTTCAATTTAATTCATTTGAGTCATTCTATAATAATATTAGATATATAAAATTTTATTGAACTTTTTATCGTCTTTTACCCACCGTCTAGGCTTATTAGCAAATTTGCATAAAATGTAATTTTACCTCTTCATTGAATTTAATTTCAAAAATTAAAGAGACTCGGTTGATATTATTAAGTTAAATTCGGATGAATAAGATGAAAATAATTTTTTGGTGAATATTAACTTTTGACTTTTATTTACCACGATTAAAAGTAAATAGGGCAATTAAAGGAAAAACCGATATTATAATTACCCTAACACATGTCCTAATTCAATTGGATAAGTGTATTTCGACCAAAATCAATATTCAGAATAAAATATGATTTATTTGGTCCACATGAATTTGATTAGGACATTTATTATTTAATTTAAAGAAGAGTTAAAAGTGTTAAATTAATTTTTTTAATAACTAAACCAATTTTAATATAGGGTTATACATAAGATAAATTTGAATATAAATATAATTATATAGATATAATTTTTTCCTACATAATTATATTTTGTTTATATTTTTTAGACATTATATAATTAAATTTATTTTTGACACAATAATGATGTTGAAACTACCTTGTTAATGAAAGATTAAAATAATTGATATTATAAATATCGAAATAAATTTAAATTGAGACTTATGATGAATTAAAATAATTTTCATGGTTAATAAGACATGTTAGGGTGGATTAGATAAATTTTTTTCTAAGTAATAATGTTTTTTATAATTTCAAAAAAACAAAATACCAAATAGTGTCAAAATTAACATAAATGAGTTTTTGAAACAAATACTATATTATTAATTAATATAATATTCTGAAAAATATGAGGTTCAACCAAAGGACTTCGATAAGGTTATATATATTAATAATTAACCACTTGGGGTTCTCTTGTTTTTTTTATAGGTAGTTTATTAACCCTTTATGTTAATAATACAAGAATACATGGTAAAATTTAAACTATTTAACTGAGAGTTATATCGAAAAGATAAGGATAATATGATGAAATAAACCTATCTAAAACCTATTGTATGAGAGGTATTCTTCATATCCCCACCTTATCCTCTAATTATGTCATTTTGGAGCCATTAGAAACCTAATTTTATTTTATAATAAAATAATATTTCATACTTTTCCTAAAGTGACCCTCACCTCTCTTATAAAAGGGTAATTCCTATTATCTCAAAATCACACCTCCAAATATGTTTAGCTCAGCCAAAAACTACTCAAATGTCCTCCCAACTATCCTGAATTTTACCTAGAGGCATTAATTTGATCAGAAATTCATCTTATGGAGCCCTTTTGATCAAATCAAAAGGAAGCACCCGAAGAAGAGGTAATAATTTCTCCACCTCTTTTAATGTTGTTTTTTTTTCTTCCAATCAATATTTCTTTTTTGTTTCCATAAAAAAATAATAAATCCAATTCCATATATATATACAGTGATTTTATTATAAAAATGGTACAACCATATTACTTATTCAATCCATCTTATGAATGACAAGTCACCATATGTGCGTACGTACGGCTCACCATCTCCACATCTTGGTGTAGTTTGTTAATGATACACTTCTTTATTTGGATGGGTATAATAATGAGTAAAAATGATATAAATAATAAATATAACATGTTTATGATTATGTATATATTATATACCATCTAATTACATATGATTTCACCATCAATATAATGATATTATCACTCGTGCGTATGTATGGATTACCGTCTCCACAAACGCGATGAAATTCATTCCCCATCATAACCATTCATGAAATTTTTTAATTTTATGATTAAAAATAATTTTTAAGAACTTAATATCATTCTATATATGAATCAAAAAAAATTCTATCCATAACAATCATGGCTTACATAACCAAGAATATAAAGAAAAACGAATCAGTTAACACATAAATGATGATACTACTGAAATATTATTAACAATGTAATATTAGAGGATCATATATGTTATCATAGACATGTATGAGTTTATTGTATAATTTAATAACTATTATTTAACTATTTACATGAGTTTAACATACCCTTTATCAAGGACAAGTACTAGGTAAGGGTTAATTCTATAATCTCGTCATTATATGAGGTTGTTTATATGTGAGTATTATTTCCAACGCTTTCACCGGGGCGTGCCTGTCCGTCTGCTTTAGTGCAAGAGGCGCGGATTTGTTACCCCACATTCTTGCATTCCAAAGGTAGGTGGAATCCATTCCTTGTTCAAGTACGTTTGCTCCTTGATCAAAATGGGATGATGGGATGTCGGTTCTTCCTTCCGTGGACTCCTCCTCAGAACTCGTCACCTAGTTCGGGTCTCCCTCCTAGATTTAATATGTTGTTCGTGAAAATATTCCTGGCACCATATCTTAATGGACACTAGTTCATTATGATTCTTCTGCCGGGAAATTCCAAGGGGTCCGGTCAGGGCAGTAACCTTCGGTTATGGCATTAGTCACGCTGGGCATCACTGTCGTGTCTGGACGCCAGTTATTGGTGTGTCTCTCTTCTGTCCCTTATTATAGTGATACATAAGGGAGCGTAATCCCGAGGTATCCAACATTGAATGTGGGTAATATTATTCCATATACATGTATCTGAGGTTTCCTCAGCTTCCCATGTTTAACACAGGGTATGCCGCATTTTTAAAGTCCAGCAGAGATGGATCGGGCTGATCGGACCACAGAATAGAGTGGATCAGATTGAAGAACCATCTGGAGGGAACACCGATATTGGGGCCAACACATGGGAAGATTTTCAAATTCTGTGGAGGGGAATGAGGTGGAATGATTTCACCGGGATGTGGTGGCCCGGGTAAGAATCAGAATGGATGATGGTTTTGGGCTTGGGACTCGAAGAGACTTCTAATGTATCCCCATGGCAGGAAATCAAAGTCCGCGTAGTTAGATGAAACGAGAGGGAACCTGAGGAGGCAACCCATGAGAATTGATGCATAGATGGGACCTAGAGGAATTAGAACCTCTGGGTTGGGGAATGAGTTTCCCGAGACATGTGGGCTCGAGGGAGAGATCAGGATGAGAAAAGGGTGTTGGGCTTGAACCTCATGGAGGTTTCCTACGTATCCCCGTGGCAGGGAATTAAAGTCCACGTAGTTCAGGTGGAATCTGGGGCTTACGCTCTGAGGTGGCCCATGGTGTCTGTAAACCAACGTGAAGGTATACCTAGGGTCTAGATGGATGGTGGTCTTGAACCTCATGGATGCTTCCTACATACCATGCCATGACATGGATCAAAGTCCCCATAGTTCGGGATGGATTGGGGCTTACACTTTGAGGTGGCCCAAGGTGTTGGGGCTTGAACCTCCTGGAGGTTTCATACATACCATGCCTTGACATGGATCAATGTCCCCGTAGTTTGGGTATATAGTTTAAATTCATGAGGGGTGAAGAAATTTGTGGCTTACGCTCTGAGGTGGCCCAAGGTGTTTGGTGAAACGACATGAATGGGGTTGGAATAACCAATGGGTGGTGGACTTGAACCTCATAGAGGCTTCATACGTACCATGACTTGAGATGGATCAAAGTCTACGTAGTTCATGTGGATTGGGGCTTACACTATGAGGTGGACCATGATGGTGGGGCTTGAACCTTATGGAGGCTTCATATGTAGTATTCCTTGACATGGATCAAAGTCCCCGTAGTTCGGGTATACAGTTTAACGTCATGCTGGATGAGGGAATTTGGGGATTATGCTCTGGGTTGGCCCAAGGTTTGTCATGGTCGGTGCTCTCTTTAAGAGCATGGGATTCATGCTCTTTGTGAGAAAAAAGAGGCAGGAGGCTCCTGACAATCACATCGCGATGGGTGCGTCCGTGGGAAATGAAGAGGGGCTTACGCGTTGAGCAGTCCAAGGTGCCGAGACATACTCTAGGATGGAGGAACGAGGGCGACAAAGTGCATCGGGAGAGGGATTTTGGACTGAAGAAAGGAGAATCCCCATTTCCTATCACACCCTCTACTGGCCTTGGGACCGAGGAAGTGAGGAGGAGCAGGGGTGCTTCCTCCTGCATGAAAGGTTGGGGCCTTACAAAAAGGTGTCTGCCATCCCCCCTTGGACAAATTACACTAACAGAAGGAGGATATCATCCCCTATGGAGACCATGGGGCGTGGATAATTTCCGAGGTGGGGGGAACCCCACGTGTGAATAAGGGGGAGAGGTCACAGTTTAACGTCATTTGTTGAGGATGATGTTTCTTGGCAGTTTAACTTCCTGCAGCTTGGATGGTGTGGGTTTTCTACGCACCCCTAGGACATATACAAACGGTACCCTCTTCTCCTTGTGGGAGGGAAGGCATCGACAATGCCGTCACTAGGGGGTGTCATGTAGAGAACCATCGAGGGGCCCATGTTAGAATGTCTATGCAAAGAAGCAATATCCATTAGCGTTCCTATGCGGAGAAGCATTAGGAGAAGCAACACAACAGATAGTATCATCAAGGGGACTTTGAAGTCACATCATGAAAACCTAGAGAGTTACATGGGAAAAGGATTTTCCAAGCAGAGGGGTTAATAGAAAGGGGCCTTGTGGACCTCGGTTACTCCACATGTCAGAGGGAACATGTGAAGGGGGTGTGCTTGGTGAAATGGGGATCCTTAGCCTTAGCATGGGGCAGAGGTGAAATGGGAGGTGCTTCACTATGTGTATGGGAATTCGCAGAGCACAGCCTCACAGAGAAAAGATGACTCATTAAGTAAGGTGCTGGGAAGCAATGTGCTTCATGAAGTACAGTGAACCTGCATTAACATGTGGATCATCTGTAAAGGAAGGGTGTTTCACAAAGCCTAAATGCACCACGACGACCCGTGTCCCCTTGGGGATCCCCTTCCTTCGCGAAGACCCTTAGGATTCGCGAAGGGCATCCCTCTCAGAAGAGGGGATCAAAACGGGATGAAGGGGAGGCACTTCACGGAGTAGAAGTACCACACACAGCTCATGGTTCATAGAGCGGAAGAATTCTTCATGATTCAAGAGCTGAGAAGCCGAAAAGTCAGATTTTCTATCTCTTGGGCTCAGGGGGAGCCCATTATTTATTGGAAATAGGAACTGCGGAGCGGAACTCACGCGGTGTGAAGCGGGGTTGGGTGGCATCGCAGTGGGCTCGCGAACATCAAATGAGATCACGGAGTGTCCCGCCTCCTTGCTTTGCGGTGGGTGCACGAACATCAAATGAATTCGCTAATCCACCCACCTCCTTACTTCACAGAGACTATGGTGTTGGGGATCTCCGTGAAGTGGCTTCATGAGGCGGTCAATGGGGCCTTCTGGGGGCCTCTTCCTTATCTCAAATTTTGGCACCAAAAAATTCCCCCCCTCAGAAATGGAGCCACTAAGAGATCAAGGGTCATATTCTGAGTGACATCACCAAAATCCTCGGTCAATTGTGGTGATAACTTGCGAAGAGGGCCCACAAGGTGGATAGGGGATGCGCGAGCCGAGTGAACTGCGAAGCTATGTACGTATTGGATGCTCCGCAAAGCTCCGAAGGTCGTCGCCTATAAATATAGGGTGTGACCTTTCTTTTTTTCCTTTCCCTTTTCCACGAATTTTTCTTTTTGCGCTCTCGATTCGTGAAGCTCATCGTACTCTGTGAGTGGTCTCTACGAATCGAGTCTTCGCAGCATACGAGTCCTCGACTCCACGTTTCCACTCTGTGATCCAGTTTTGAACGCCGAGGCAGCACCCTGCGAAACAAGGGGTGACCACTTTATCACCTTATCCAAACGTAGGGGCACAAACAAAGCTTCGGGCATCCGGGGTCTGAACAACCGGTCTGGATTTCCAAGAGGAAATAGGAGAGACCTGGCTGGAGAATGAAGCTCTCAGAATAGACGAAGTACCATTTTCCTAGCGTGCTCTCGTGCTCGAATGGGGTATCACCATGGGCGGTGAATCGATCCGAACAGATGTAAATGAGAGGTGTGAATCTGATACCCAAGATTTGGAACATTGTGGGGGTGGCATGACAATAATGAATTACTATTGACCGCATTCAAAACACAAAATTCTTATTGCATTAGCCTGGAGTGGGGATAGAAAATGAGGGTCGACCACTGACCATGATCGCAAAATGGGACCAAACTCAAAATTTCATCTATTAGTCTTCTGGAACGTTGGCCTAGGATAATAGGCGGGTTGTAGGCCAAGCATCCATACTGTTAGGGGGCTCCTCTAGATGTGAAATAGGACGAGGATCCGAATAAGGGGCACACAAAACGTGGAATGTGGAGTGAGGGTTTGTTCGAACAGAATCCAACACTCTTAAAATTACGCCACCGGGGTGGAAGTACACTGGATGGATGCATCAGTTTGATCATGGATCATTCCATCTTCTAGACAGGGCCTCTCTGGAGAGGGATTCGTCACTTCCCAATGTCATCTTAGGGCATCCCGAACTTGTTTAGGGCATGGTTGCATTTGCACGGTCCCCCACAGGGGGTCAGGCCAGGGGCCAGAAATGAGGAGGAATAGGACATATGATTCATGGGGATGAAACTTGACCAAAATAATGAGTTGTCTCTACCTATACCATAAGTATGAGAATCAAGCCATATGTAGTTATAGAAAAGTAGTTTAGTGTCATGCTGGACGAGAAAAGCATGGATGTGACGGTGTACATCCTACCAAAAATACTAAGCCCACGTGAGTCGTGCTCGATGTGGGAAATAAGAAGTAGTGGTGGGACTTTCCCAAAATAGGAAGGAACATGTTAGGGTGAAGGGACACTCAGTTAATACCAGCACAATGATGCTAACTCGTCCATGTATCACACCTAGACGCACGAAGAGATAATGCCGAGTATGTCGGAATTACACTTGAACACGAGGAATTGGAAATGTGTGAATCATGATGCTCAAAATCTGGGCCACAATGATGTAAGCATGATGATGGAAAATAAATGTTGAATGTGGAAGAAATGCAGCATCCAAATCGCATTATCCTAGAATAGGGATTGACAAATGAGGGTCGACCGTTGACCCTGTTAGAAACACGGGACCTATCACAAATGTCATCTGAGATCCTTAGGGACATTGGCCCGAAATGGTAGGAGATCCCTTAGGCCTATCATCCATGCTAT
This sequence comes from Viscum album, assembly GCA_963277665.1. Lineage (NCBI taxonomy): Eukaryota > Viridiplantae > Streptophyta > Magnoliopsida > Santalales > Viscaceae > Viscum > Viscum album. The sequence goes on along the minus strand of OY728119.1, from coordinate 809,688,581 downwards.
CGGGGGGTCCTTTTGGATGTGTAAGAGGATGAGGATCCAAATAGTGAGCTCATGAATCTTGGACATGGAATGAGGGGAATGTCCCCATGAAAATTCCACACTTCGGGCTCTTTGTCAAATGCATCTAAATACGTCAACGATACATATTAGATAGAGGGAGTCAAGTCCCTTCCCATAAAGAGATCTTAGTTTAGGGTCATAGAACTCGGACCATGGATGGTAGGAAACATGGGAGACACATGGTGGGGTAACTACAAAAACCCGAGGTGAATGAGAACTGGGGGTTCTGACCACCACGTGTTCCATGGAGAGGTTTTAGGTCGAGGGATCGAAAATGAGAGTTGATCTGGGCCTGAGACAAAGGGAACATTAATACCTACATACCCCATGAATATGAGGATCAAGATGCACATAGTTCATGAGGTGGCACGGTAAGGTACTAGTGCCAGGGAAAAAAGGGGCGTGTGGGCGTGGCCCTCCCGCCAAAAGAAGTGGTATTTGATAAATCTTATTTGTCCTTTAAGTTGAGTGGTTATTTTTGTGAATAGATAAGACTAGGCTATCAGGCACTGGTATCGACATAAGAATCAAGCTGTAGAAGGCGTTGACAAATGGTATGGTGTGTGAACAATACCAAATATGGTGTCCCCTTGAGTGAGAACATCACGATGCAGTGCCATTTTTTTTGTCGTGCAGCTAGGATGATAATGTCACAGTTTAGGGTCATGTGATAGGACCATGCAGCATAGTTTAAAGTCGTATGGCTTGGACATGTAGGAATGTGCACAAAGTTGTACAACGTACCCAGTGTGAATGAGGACATAATCCTACACTACACTATACACAATTCCAAGAAAGGAGCCTCATGCCAAGGGGCCTACATAAAGGTGCGAGGGAAAATGGGAAGAAGAAACTAGCTCCCAACTGAGATGGACCTGAAAACGAGATGTTAGGGTGGTCCTATGTATGCCATAATGATGGGAATCAAGACACACGTAGTTCTAGACAAGATCTTAGTTTATGGTCTTAGATCTCAGACCATGGATGGAGTGAAAACCCTCCATGTAAGTGCAGACTTCAACCCAATCCCTAAGCCCACGGGAGTTAAACTCGGTGTGGGAAAAAAGGGAGGAAGATGTCTTTTGCAATACCTAAAATGCACATCTAAGGGAAATCAGTGTGAAGCCCTGAATGACACCTCTATCATGGCTTTGGTCCTCCTAACACACAGATGCGCACTGAGGAATAATACCAAGAGTTTCAATGTTCTTCATGGACATGATGGGGTGGATATGGATGTGAATTATGTAACCAACATTTTGGTCTTAATGGGGTTGGAGTGGCTGTGGAGCATAGCTATTGACCGTGGTCAAAACACAGTATCCATATCGCGTTAGCCTGAAAATGGGAACAAAAAATGAGCATCGAGCGTTGACCATATTTGCAACGCTGGATTTGTATCGAATTGTTGTCTGTGACCCTCGAGGAAGTTGGTCCATAATTGTATGATGGCCCTTAGGCCTAGAATCCATACCACTTGGGGGTCCCTTCGGGTGTGAAATGTGATGGAATTCCTAAAGAAGGTGAAAACAAAGCCTGAAAATAGGATGGAATCATGTCCGAGCAGAGTCCAACATTCCAGGTACTAAACCAGAGTACCCTTAGGCACGTTGGTGAACCGCTGAAGAGGGTCGATGAGGGTGATCAGGAGGGATAGGAACATGGCGTGGTTGTTACAAGCCCGACATGAACAAGGACATAATCCCATGCCATTCCATACACTCTGAGTGAGAACGAGGGCCAGAGGCCCGAGAAGGCCAAGGGGCCTAAGGCTGGGCCACGATCAGGGAGGCCTGACCAATTTGCGGTTTAATGTCTTGATGTGTGGATGGGGCGGAGGATAAGGTGTCTCATCCGGGAATGTGTATGACATGGTGAGTAACCCGGCGTGAATGAGGACATAATCCCATACCACACCGCACAATCCCATAAGAGAGAACATGGGACGGGGGCCCAAAAAGGACAAGGGGTCTGATGGTTGGCATCAGACAAAGGGTGTTCTTCACTTGGAGATACAACAGGAAAGAATGAACCACTACACTCGATGTTTGGGACATGTTGGGATGGACCTAATAGTCCAGGACCGCTGTTGACCATGTTCAGAACACAGTGTCCCCATAGTGACCTGAAATGGGAGCAACAAATGAGCATCGACCGCTGAACATATTCAAAATGAGGGACATGTATCGGATTGTTTCTCAACATCCTAGAGGGAGTTGGCCCGAATTGGTATGATATCCATTAGGCCTAGCATTGATACCATTCAAGGGCTTTTCCGGACGGGGAAGGTGATGGAATACCAATCAAAGAGGTGGGTGAAGCATAGCTATAACCATCTCTAAAAGAGGTGAATGTCTCCCGGGAGCGGGACATACAGCTGGATTGAGGTTAGCTCTACGTGAATTGGGGAAAATGATTGCACCCTTTCCATACGTCTTGACCCGGGGGGAAGATTCTGGCGTTTTGGCTAGGCCAATAGACGAAATGTCTGGGCATTCCTACGTATCCTATGTGGATGGGAATCAAGCCATACATAGTTCTCAAAATCCATTCAGTTTTACGTTGTGCTGTGAAGATGTGGGAGGATAGAATATCGGGAGTGGGAACATGGTGTGACCATTATAATCCTTGCATGAGTAGGGATAAAGAAGCCTACACTATATTGTGCAAGGTTCCCCCAAGAAAACTACACACAGGGGGGATAATCAAGAAGAAGAGTTTGGGGATGGGCTCAAGATGAGGCGTCTGAGCATTCCTATATATCCCATGTGGATGGGAATCAACCCATAGGTAGTTCTAGAAACGCAGTTTAACCTTATTCTGGATGATGTGCAGTTTAATGTCATGCATTATTGGACAGTTTAAGGTCATGTAGGACCATTAGGTTTAGGAAAAGTATTTCTTGAGGAACATGGCATTGGTGGGAGGAGTTATACGCTCACCATTCGTGGTTACCAGGGAGTATGCTCCATTGGGGTAAACTTTGTGGACTATGTAAGGTCCTTCCCATTTGGGATCCAACATGGATGGTTTCCAACTAGGGATCATTGGTGTTCGGAGGGCCAATACCAGGTCACCTTGCAGAAAAGAGCGGAGGCAAACCTTCTTATTTAGGGCTCTAGCCATCTTATTCTGATTCCTTTCTAGATTGTGCAGGGCACAAAGCCTATTCTATTGAAGTACTTCCAATTAAAGTAGACGGATTTCATCCACCTTATCTGGCGCCTGCTGGCCATAGACCGCAGTGCGTAATGAAGGCAGATGAATCTCGATGGGAAGGACGACCTCCGCCCCGTACACTAGGGAATATGGAGTCACCTGGGTGGAATTGCGAGTCGTCATCCAATAAGCCCAGAGGGTGTTGGGGAGCTTGTCCGACCAAATATTCTTGTTCTGGACAATCATTTTCTGCAAAATTTTAGAGAGGGTTTTCTTGAATGCCTCGATCTGTCCATTTTCCTGCACGTGATAACATGAGGTATGGTTTGAACTGATATTGTACATGGAATACAATTTTTTTAGGTCGGCTGCTCAGAAGTTGGTGCTATTATCGGTGAGGACTGCGTGAGGGACTCTAAACCGGGGTATGAAATTGGAACTCACAAAGTCAATGATGGAATGGTCCTTGACTTCCTTGAGCATAATTACCTCTGCCTATAGGAAAAAGAAATCCGTGGTGGTCGGGATGAACCTGCATTGGCGAGTAATTAGTAGTTTGGATACTCTCTGGTGGTCGATGCACAAATTTAGCATGAACATGGCACACATGTAACCTCTTGGCGAACTCGATGTAGTCATGGAACATGGAGGGCGAAAAATACCCTAGTCTCCGAATCTAGTGAGTCATTTTTGGCCTAGCCTGATAGGCACCACAGGAACCGGCGTGAAACTTTTACATGACTTGCAGAATCTCCACACCCTGAATTCAATAGAAGATAACACCATCAAATCCACGTTTATAGAGGATTGGATCAAGGCTGGGACCGTTCTGAAGGGTAAACTGCAGCACGCGGCATCAAATTCGCTCGCGCTCTTCCCGGTCTGATGGGGGATTACCATGTTGGAGGTATTCGACCAAGGGTGTCCTCCCATCGGCAACCACTTCGATCACTACATCCAGATGACCTGGGAGTCCTCACGCAGAGGTGATTATGGTAAGATGGTCTACCTATGGCCCATCATCGCCATATGGGGTAACAAGAGCTATGAATCTCTGATTCACCACGTGGATAATCAGATCATCCTACTTGGGCTCTGTAAGTGATACAGCTAAACTGGCTAAAGCATCTGATCGACCGTTCTATGAATGAGGGACATGGATAACCTCTGGCCGAGAAGGGAACTTGGCCATTAGTTGGAGAGTGAGTTCTAACAATGGTACGAGCTCTAGATTCTTGAAAATGTTGTCTCTATTAACCTGCTTAATAACTAGCTCAGAGGCCCCTTTCACTTGAAAATGGGGCACGTCGATCTCAAGGGCCATCTTGAGAACAGTGATGAGGGCCTGATACTCTGCCTCATTGTTAGTTAAGTCTTCTGACAACAGGAATGAGTATGGAAGGACGACTTGCACTAGGGTAATAAAGACGATGCCTAGACCTACTCTATTGAGCCTAGGATCATTCATCCTCCTACCTATGGGGTTTTGTGAGGCATTATAAAAATTCATTTTCCAACATGGGATGTATTGATCGACTGAGAAGATTTTTTTATCAGTAAAATCCAGGTGCAGGGACTGATCCACGGAGGTTGGACGGGAAGCTAGAAAGTTTTCAAACCCATGTCCCTTGATTTAATTCTGAGCCACAGACCTGATCTTAAACTACTGGAGGATCACCACCCACCGCGCTAGTCGGCCAGTCAACATGGGGCAATTCAGAATATACTTCAGTGGGTCCACTTGAGACAGTAGTTGTACCTCATGGAACTGTAGGTAATGCCATAATTGTTTCACAGAAAATATGAGCGCAATGCATCTCTTCTCTATGGAGGAGTATATGGTTTCCATATCTAGGAGCATGAGACTGAGATAGTAGAGGTTGTTCTTCGTCCCCTCATTGTTCTTCTAGGCAAGAAGGGGGCTGAGGGACCACTCCAGGGTGGTGACATAGAGAACCAGTAGATTTCCAGAGACGGGTGGCATCAAGACCGGAGGCTAGAGAAAATATTTCTTGATTTACACAAAGGCGGTTAGGAACTCCACATCCCACTCATAAGAGGTTCCCTTCTTCATGAGGCGAGAAAAGGGCTTACACTTTCCAGCCAGATTTGCAATGAATCAGCGTATGTAGGGTAAGTGGCCTTAGAAACCTCGAAGCTCTCAGATATTGCATGGGGGAGGCATCTGGCTGATTTCCATGATCTTTTCCGGGTCGATCTCAATACCTGGTACCTAACAATAATGCCATGGAACTTGCCAGAGGTGACCCTAAAAGAACCCTTCAACGGGTTCATCTTCAGGTGGTGGGAATGGAGGAAGCTAAACTCTTTCTCAAGATCCATGAGATGGTCCTGGAACTGGCGATATTTGACTACCATATCATCTACATAGCATTACACCAACGTCCCAAGGATTTTCTTGAATATGCGATGCATGGACCGCTGATAGGTGGCATCTTCATTCTTCAGGCCGAAAGGCATAACCAAGTAATATAAAGTACCTTGGGGTTCCTTGAAATCCATGGACTCCTCATCCTTGGTGCCCAGCTGGATCTGATTATATCCAGAGTAACCATCCATGGAAGAGATGGCTTAGAACCCCACCGTAGCATCAATCAACAATTCTACCATAGAAAGGGGGAAATCATCCTTCAGACAGTGATGGTTGAGATCTCGGACATCGATACAGACTCTAATATGTCCGTTCTTCTTTCTGACTGTCACGATGATGGATAGACACTTGGGGTACTGGACCTCCTTGAGGAATTTGGCCCTTATGAGCTTGTCAACTTTGGCCTCGACCATGGCACCATGAGAAGGGTGAATCTTTCTAGGAGGCTACTTGAACCCATGATGGTTTGTCAGGAGACCGAGGCGGTGGACGGCTACCTGAGGATCTAGTCCTGGCATCTCAACGTAACTCCTAGAAAACATGTCATAGAGCTGTTTAAGGAAGTCCACATACCATTTCTGCTCCTCGAGGGAAATGGAGGCACTTATAAACTTGGGTCTTGGATCTTCTTCGTTACCAAGGTTCAACTGTACCAGTTCTTCGATCGTGGTAGAGACTCTTTCTTCAAAGGCGGGGGGAGCATCCTCCAAATAATCTTCTTCACTTGTGCAGGAGGATTTCCTGGAAGGTGAGGCTTCCCCTTGGTCAGAGGAACTTGACGGGATGCTAGTATGGACCTGGACAGCAGTGGACAGTGCATCAGGATATTCACACGCCTTTGAGACCATGGAGATGAAGACAGTCGATCCAATCCCATCTGTTCTTCGGCCCAAGGGGCCCCGATTGATGACATCATATCAATAGTGGTGCGTCGGCTTGATACGGTTAATTCCAGCCTGGTGGAATAAACACGTATGATGTATTGTCATTGCCATGGGGAAGACGTCCTGATATCGTATGGGGGTAGGAGGTTCTGGGATCACCTGATCCTGGTTTCTGTAGGAGTACGAGGTGATTTTCCATCTTCGCTTAGACTTAGGAATATTTTTTCCTCTTGTACCAGATACAACAAATCATTTCCCTATGTCTGGGGTCGTGACATCCAATTAATGGATTGGGAAGACGTAGGCGTCGTCCAGACCTGCCCAGGGGTCACATGTGACTGGGGCGGGCTCAACCTCACTTTCCATGATTTGGTTATCCTTTCTCTTGTAATAGTTAGCATCCAGATAATGGGCTTCACAAGAGGTGAAAGGAGATGCATCACCTTGGAATACGCCTACTCGACCATTAAGGGAGTACTTGAGGCACTGGTGATATGATGAGGGGACGACCACATGCAGATGGATCCATGGTCTTCCCATCACTGCATTATATGCGTTGTCCTCGGAGATGACCATAAATTCAGTACAGGAAACTAGGACACTGAACTTGGTCATCAAACAGATCATACTGACCTGGGTCTACTCTGTCCTATAATATCCCTGGATCATTAAATCGGAGGGAGTCATGTCATCCTCAGATAACCCCATCTTCTGTAGTGTCCGTGTCGGGATAAGGTTGATCCCGAAGCCGGTGTCAACGAGGCAACGATGAACTGCAATCATTAAATTGGTAGATGATATACAGCGTGTGGATGTGCCCCTATATGGGAGAGCCTTCATCCTCTCTAGAGAACAAAATGGTGCCCTAGAATTCGGAAGTTTCAATTGCATTAGCATGAAAGGATTCTGCAGCTGCTACCTCCGTCTCAAACTTGAGGGGGCTCCTTAAAGCCTTAGTGAGGGCCTCACGCGTATCTGACAATAGGAGAATGGCTTAAAGTATGGAAAGACTCCCTGAGATACTGACAAGGTTCTTGAGAACATCATACTATTGTGCCAGACGTGAAATTCTTCCCATAGGAGGCTGCACTACGATTGGAGGGATGGCGGGCCCTGTTGGCTGGACCGGCGGCTGGCTGGTGCTGGCCACGTTCTGCTATCCATTAGTCGAAGCCTAAAGAGTAGCTTCCGGATGAGGTCATGAAAACTGAGGTTGGCCTGTAATAGGGAAAATCTGGTCGCGGTACAGCTGAAGTGGTTCTGCCTGATCCTGTAGCACAAACGATGGTGTAGGCGGTCCTGACAAAAACATATAAAAAGGCTACGCATGCTGAGCTATGCGATGGGCCAACTATCTTTTCTCAGTGGCATGTACGCCCTCGTTGGAGGTGCCGAATGGTGTGACCTAACGACCAATATAGTTGCGGCTCCGCCAAAGTTGGAATCAGTTGGGGACGTTGGGGAGGTTCACCTGGCGTTCCCCCTCCTCGGGAGTCATATAAGGGTTTACCAACTCAATGTTGTTAACAGAATTGTACCCCTGACTATCACTCAAAGAATCATCCACCACTGGGTAAATTCTAGGGGGGATCCCCATATCAGGGGGCATGAAGTCAACGAGAGTGCGGGATGAAGAGGGAATTGGAAGGGTTCATTGCTTCTTCTTGCACCACCAATGATGGCTCTTCTGAGAGGAGTTCGGTTGAGATAATGATGCATAAGTGGTGGTCGTAGCTTCTAAAGGCTCAAACTGATTCATGCATGCACTAATAATGCCATGGGAACGAGCGACCGTACTACGAGCCATCCGGTCTTTATACTTCTGGGACTCACTGTCAGAATCTTACTGCCACTCACCCTCACTGTCGCTACTGCTATCTGACCTCACAAAGACACCTGCCACTTATGCCAGGGTCGGGCCCAGCCTGACTATGTTGTTATCGATTTGGTCTTGGAGTCAGTCCTTAAACACATAGCACTGCTTGATGGTGTGCCCCAGGATCCGATGATAAGGGCAGTAGTTGGGGTGATCAATGAGATTCCCCTACTCTGGCTTTCTGCACTTAGGAAGTCGTACAATTCTCTACTCTAAGGTGCTGCAGAAGTAATTGGGGACCTGAGCCTCGTCAAATGAGTAGGTCTGATTCCTTCTGTTTAAAAAGGGGGCTCTGGGATCCTGTCCCCGACGGGGATCCGGAGGGGCCTATCGAGGAGGTGGATGCTGATTGTCCCACCTGGGTGGTGGTGGCACATTATGCGGGACCGTCTGCCGATTCTGAGAACGCTGCTAGGCTGGACGCTATGCTCGTGTTAGTGGATCTCTATGGGGCTACGGAGTTGGATCCACTGGTAGAAATTATAGCTGTTTGGGGGCCTCTACCTGGGCCACTGCGGTGGGCTCGGATCAAGCATCCCTATTTTTTGGGATTACAGGAGGCAACAGGCGTGCCTGAATGGCCTATTACAGCGCTTCTTCGAGGTGCTGGGACTTATCCGAGAAGTCTCAGAACCCTTCAGGATAGTTATAAGTGATCAGGGAGGGAACCAGTTCTGTCTTTACATTTCCCACACACATCGTCAGTAATTGATCCTGATTCAGTGGCATGTCAAGGGAGTTTGTGAGCCCCTTCCACCTGGTGATAAAGTCCATGACTCCCGCATCAGGCCTTTATTGCACTTGAAGAGGTCTACGATGTTGGTCTTCCGGGTGGTAGAACTGAAATGGTAGAGGAACTACCTACAAAGGTCCTCCCAGCTGGTCACAAATCCGATGGGGAGCTGGTTGTACCAGACGAATGTCGGCCCTTCCAGTGTTTGAACGAAACAACTGATCTTGGAGGACTCCTATTGCATTGGATTCCCAAACTTTGGCCCACAACTTGAGTTGAAGTGGGACAGATGTTGCGGTGGGTCCCCTATCCCATTAAAGGGAGAGAAGGTGGGACTCCCGAAACACGGAGGTTCCAACATATCATCCACCCAGGACGAGTATGGCTTGCCATTTGGTGGGATTGCCACCTGCCATGTCTTCAATGCCTCAAGGCAGGCTATGAGTGCCACCATAGGATCATTCGGGCGGGGGTCCCTATCTTGACAGGGATCCCTAACCCTGAGTGTGTTGTCGGGCTCTTCAACATGGCAGACATGTTTAGCGGCTCGTGGAGGGACTAGTGGAGTGGACTGCAGGGCATCTGGGGGGGACCTGGGCCAGATTCCTCGGATTGTCACACCATTTGGGAGGGTTTGGTGAGACATACCATGCCCTCTTTATGTGAGGTCCATCTTCAACCCTTTCGGTGGGAGTGTCTTGCTAAGGGTTTCCCGGAGGCATCTTGTCGAGGTGTAGTCATTCCTTCCCATGCTGCCTCGACGTAGGATCACCATAGTCGGGTCGTCTCTCTACAGCGCATTCAACCAGGAGTTCATCGACCCACCACTTTTTCTTAGCAAGCTATTGGTGCAACATGGCCTTCTCGGGGTCCTCCTCCATCTTTTGCACTGAGGCAGACAGGTCGGAGTGCTTGATAGCTCTGACGTGCTCTTTGCCCTTACCAGTATTCTTACCGAGTACCAATGACTCGGTGGGAATAGGGAGACCTAGGAGGTTCCTCTACTATTGAGTAATCATCCCTGATGGGTCCAGTAGTGGTGGAACACCCTCAGGGGGTAAGTCTCCATCGAGAAACTCCAGCTCGTCCTTCTTGTCCACAACGTCAGCCATGTGGACCATGACACTTCCCGGGGGCATGTTTTCAATATCGCATAGCAAGTCAGGCTATGATCGGATATGAATAAATAAGATGGCAGCATACTGCCCCCACCCACGGACTTTCATGTGGGGGTTATCCTCCCTGATAATTCTAAGGAGTACCTTGATACTCTGAACGCATTGCTACTGGTGGGCCTCACGGTGGCCTGGTGACTCGGGGCGCTGGACCATAGGGAGTGTGGCCATATCGACTAGACGACATTTCTCACTGATGTCTTATAAATGCATTTGGCTCCTTGGATAAACCACGTTCTGGTGAAGGAGACTGAAATGCATCACCCATAGGGTGTAGGGGAAACACTCAACTTTTTTTGGGGTGAGGGACTCAGGTATGTTGAAATCCTGCACTACTACGGGCCAGAACATATCGGGGAAGTGGTCTGATGTAAGGATTCTACAGAAGCACCTCGGCACAAATTCAGGGTCTGGTCCTTGATATCCCCACTCTCTAACTGGTGGTGGTTGAGGAACTGGCAGCGGTACGGAGGCAGACCACTATGACGACAAGTTGGCCGGTGGAGAATATGATGAACGGGCTGACTGGACACCGATTCTCGGGCTTTCCTCTGAAGAGTGTAGTGACTTGGACACTACTTAGCGATAGGATGGGATGATGGCCACCATTCTTGGATCATGGGATAGGGATGCTTGTGATGGGTCGCGCTGCTGCTCGCCCACCATTGGTCCTCAAAATAGCTCTTCGTGATCTCTTGTGGAGGTAGAAAGCGCTTCCAGCGATGATGGTGGTCACTGCACGACTGTAACCTATTGGGTTGCCAGATTCTCATCCTCTATGATAAACCTATGGAGGGAGGTGGGAGTCATGTGGACCTCACATTCTAGAAGCTACTAGGCTGATGCGCCTCGTCCCTGCCCCGACCCAGGACTCAAATGAGCGAGGGTAGGTTTCTTGAGCTGAATCGCACTCTGCTTTTGAGTCTGATAAGAGTACCGGTTTGATCTCTATCTAGGACATCCCAGGATTTTTCTTGTGGTGGCAGTGACCCAACTTCCTGCCCCTAGGTGGATCCTCGGGACAAGGACAATTTCCGACATGTGGTCCTTCAGCCTCACTCGTGCCAAGGTGGAGAGGGTTTCCACTTGAGATAGCCAAGGGGCAAGGAGAACCGGGACAAATGTTGAAGGGGACATGGGGAGGACCTCCATGAACAACACCTAAGAGGGAAAAACCTCTGCTGGAGCTGGCGGGGTCATGGAGAGTACCTCCATGCTTGGTGTGGGTAGAGCGAGGATGGCCTTGACCCCTCTAGTTGCCAGGGTGAGGCGGACCTTCTCTAGCTGTGGAGAGGACATAGGGAGGATACCCACATTGAAAAGAGACCAAATGGGTAATGTATCCACATCGACGGCCGAGGGAAGGAGGAAAGGCTCCATAACCAGTGTAATGGGCACGAGAAAGGCTTCCGTTCTGAACATCATCACAGTGGGGAAAAACTTCATTCAGATTATGGGTACCAGAGGGCAGACCTCCTTGTCGAGCCTCGAAGCGGGGAAGACCCACACTCTCTATGGTATCGGTACGTGGAGGACCTCTGTATGGGGTGGAATCGCTGTGGGTTGGTTCATGACGACCCCCGCTTGTGCCTGTGACCAGAGAGTCGACCCAGCCTGCCTGTGGGGCGGTTGGGGCCTCGATCCCAGTCTGGAGTATAAGCGCCCCAGGTCATTGTGTGAAGGGACTTGATGATATGTGTTGGCACTGGCTCAAGCCACAGTACCCGTCGACGTTGACGCCCCTTGGTTGGCATACTCAGCTCGTGCCCAACATTGGCATCGGGTCGGGCGAGCCAGTTCTGCTGGTGCAGGAGTATGGCTTACCTACTCCTCCAGAAAAGCCAGGCGGTGGTGCTAATGTGGCCAGATGGGGGCCTTTTATGGGAGCCCCTGGATTGAGACTCTGACTGGGCAGGGCCAGAAGTCACCCACCTAATCAGCGTAAGGTCGGGAGTTGTAAAAGGGCTTCGGGTAGAGGCTCCTAAAACAATTGAATGTTGGGGTGGGGAGCAGCGGCTCCCTGCATGGCCATCTAGGGAGGCATTGACGGCGGGGCATGGACGCCTCCACGTCTAGGTGGGCCATATCTAGGTTTGGGATTATGCCCTCTTTCTCATAACGACGTACGAGTTCGTTAATTACCCTTCATTGGATAACTTCTTATGGGGTGATAGGGCATGGGCACCCCACGTTCGTCGATGCTGATGCCGTTGCGGAAGCGGTGAAGCTACAAGGAGCGGCTGTGTTGCATTTCCCCTGACCCTGCATAGGCAGGAAGGCGATGATCGTATTCTAGTGGCAGCAACCTGATTCTTCAGAAGCAGAGAGATGAAATCATTAATGTTGAAAGGAAAAAGGAATCGACCACCGATTCCCCAACGCCATCCCTCCTTCCATTACAGGTTAGACGGATCCACGCTGACAACATCACCAAACGGGATGTCCAACGTTCTACTTCCCCAACTTCTGGTGAGTTTCATTCCAGGACCACTATTTTCTTGGCGGGACCTGGCGCCATATAGCTAGATCCGGTGACACATCAATCCATGGATGCCCCGAGCATTACTAATCTTCATTTTGAGGAGAATTGTTTCACGTCAGGTTCACCATTTCTATTTCTGACACTTTCACTGGTGCACGCGTGTCCGTCTGCTATATTGTGACAAGCGCAGATTTGTTACCCCACATTCCCTCTTTTCAAAGGTGGGAGACATCTGTTCCTTGTTTAGGGACGTTTTCTCCTTGATCAAAACAGGATGACGGGATGTCTATTCTTACTTCCATGGATTCCTCCTCAGAACTTGTCACCTAGTCCGGGTATCCCTCATAGATTTAATACGTTGTTCGTGAAACTCTTCCCAGTTCCATATCTTCATGGACACCAGTTAATTACACTTCTTCTGACGGAACATTCTAAGGGGTCCGGTCAGGGCAGCAACATTCGGTTAGGGGTGTAGTCATGTTGGGAATCACTGGCGTGTCTGGATGCTGGGGATTAGTGTGTCTCTCTTCTGTCCCTTATTATAGGGATTCTCGAGGGAGCAGAAGCCCGAGGAATCCCACATAGAACGCGGGGAATCGTATGACATAGGCATGTATCTGAGGTTTTCCTCAACTTCCCATGTTTAACACGGTGTATGCTGCATGTTTAACGTCTAGCGGAGACGAATCGGGCTGACCGGAACACTGACTAGAGTGGATTAGATTGAAGAACCCCCTGGAGGAAACACCGATATTGGGGCTAGAACGTGGGAGGATTATTGAATGTTGTGGAGGGGAATGAGGTGTCATGATCTCACCGGGATGGGGCAGCCCAGGTAAGAATTAGGATGGATGATGGTTTTGGGCTTGGGCCTCAAAGAGACTTCCTACATATACCCATGGCAGGGATTCAAAGTCCGCGCAGTTCGATGAAACGAGAGGGCACCTGAGGAGGAGACCTGTGAGAATGGACACATGAATGGGACTTAGAGGAAGCGGAACCTCTAATTTGGGGCATGAGATTTTAGATACATGTGTGCTCAAGGGAGAGATTAGGATGATACAAGGGTGTTGGGCCTGAACCTCATGGAGGTTTCCTACGTGTCCTCGTGGCAGGTAATCAAAATCCACGTCGTTTAGGTGGCTTCTAGGACTTACACTTAGAGGTGGCCCATGGTGTCGGTAAAATGATGTGAAGGTGGACTTGGGGTCTGAATGGAATGTGGGATTGAACCTCATGGAGGCTTCCTTTGTACCATGACTTGACATAGATCAATGTCCCCGTAGTTCGGGATGGATTGGGGCTTACACTCTGAGGCAGCCCAAGGTGGTGGGGCTTGAACCTCGTGGAGGCTTCCTACATACCATGCCTTGATATGGATCAAAGTTTTCTTAGTTAGGGTATACATTCTAACGTCATGCGGAACGAGGGAATTTGGGGCTTATGCTCTAAGGCGACCCAAGGTGTTTGCTGAACTGACGTGAATGGGGTCGGAATGACCAATGGGTGGTGGACTTAAACCCTTTGGGAGGCTTCCCATGTACCATGCCAGGACATGGATTAAAGTCTATGTAATTCAGGTAGATTGGGGCTTACACTCTGAGGCGGCCCAAGATGGTGGGGCTTGAACCTCATGGAAGCATCCTACGTACCATTCCTTGACATGGATCAGAGTCCCCATAGTTAGGTTATACAATTTAACGTCATGTGGGATGAGGTAATTTGGGGCTTACGCTATGAGCCAGCCCAAGGTTTGTCAGGGTTGATGCTTGCTCTACTCTCACGGGAGTCATGCTCGGTGTGAGAAACAAGAGGAAGCAGAGACCTTATAATCATGTCGCGAAGGGTGCCTCTGTGGGAAATGAAGAGTGGCTTACGCCCTAGCAGCCCAAGCTGCCAGGACTTACTCTAGGATGGAGGCCCGAGGGCAAAAAAGCACAGTGGGAGTGGGATTTTGGACCGAATAACAGAGGACCCCAATTCTCTAACATGCCCTCTGCTGGCCTTGGGACTGAGGAAGTGAGGAGGATCAGGGGTGCTACCTCATACAAGAAAGGTTTGGGGATTATACCAATGTGGCCGCCCTTCCCCCACGGACAAGCGCCACTCCCAGAAAGAGGATATCATCCCCTGTGGAGACCAAGGGGTGTAGAGAATGCCTGATGTGGGGGGAACCCTGCGTGCGAGGCATGGAGAGAGGTCACAGTTTAACGTCATGTGTTGAGGACGATGGTTCTTGGAAGTTTAACGTCATGCATCTTGGACGGTGTGGGTTTTCTCCACACCCCTAGGACTTACATAACAAATACCTTCTTCTCCTTGTGGTAGGGAAGGCATTGGCAACGCCATCGTGAGGGGGTGTCATGGAGCGAACTATCGAGGGGCCCACATTAGCATGGCTATACGAAGAAGCAATAGTCATTAGTGTGCCTATGCGAAGAAGCATTAGGCAAAGCAACACAACGTACAATATCATCCCGGGGACTTTGAAGTCACATCATGGAAACATGGAGGGTCACATGAGAAAATGATTTTCCAAGTACACGGGTCCATAGACAGCAGCCTTGGAGAGCACTATTGCTCTGCGTGGCAGAGGGTACTTGCGAAGGGGTGTGCTCTGAAAAATAGGGTGCCGTAGCCTTAGCATTTGGAAGAGGTTCAAATGGGAGGTTCTCTGCGAAGTGGAAGAGAATTCACGAAGCACGACCTCATGGAGCATAGCTTCCTCACAAAAAAAGGTGTTAGGAAGGAATGTGAATTGCGAATTTTAGTGGCCCTACCTTAGCATGTGAATCATGTGTACATGAAGGGTGTTTCATGAAGCATAAATGCTCCGCAACGACCCGGGTACCCTTGGGGATCCCCTTCCTTCGCAAAGACCCTTAGGCTCCGCGAAGGGAATCCATCTCAGAAGAGGTGATCAAAATGGGGCAAATGGGAGGCACTTTACGGAGCATAAGTACCTCGCACAACTCATGGTTTCGTAGAGTGGAAGGATGCTTCCCGATTCGGGAGCTGGGAAGCCAAAATATCGGATTTTCCATCCCTTGGGCTTAGGTGGATCCTGGTATTTATATTCAAGAGGCACTGCGGAGCGGGGCTCAAGTGGTGCGAAGCGGGGCTGGGTGGCTTCACGGTGGGCTCGCGAACGTCAAATGCGGTCACGGAGCGTCCCGCCTCTTTGCTTCACGGCGGGCGCGCAAATGTCAAATGCGTTCACAGAGCCTCATGCCTACTTGCTTCGTGGCGGCCATAGTGCTGGGGCACTCCGTGAAGGGGCTTCACGAGGTGGTCAATGGGGCCTTCTGGGGGGCCTCTTCTTTGTCCCGAATTTTGGTGCCAACAAGTATCTACTGGGACCTCTTTATCATCCACATCTGTGTTTCAAAAAAATGTATTTTAATTTTTTTAATATTTCCTAGAATATGGTTTAAATTTATTTAAACACTTGTTTGAATTTTTATAATATGTTTATAATGGAATCATTATGTTGTTTTCCAAACATGGTCCTTTACGAAATTTTTGACAAAATTATGGAAAGAATGTTTTTTTACCTTATACGGTGAGTGCAGATATTTTATGCCGTTATAAAATCTCTGAAGCATCCCAAACAATCTTATAATAATATTTTAAATACAAATGTTTTAATATATTATTATGTGACTTTTAAATGATTTCAAAATAGAAAGTGATATTTCTCTCAAATAGTCTTGATTTCATGTATGTCAACATCCTTTGATATATTTTACATTTTTTTGAAGATGATTTATTATGATACCAGTCATGAATATTGTATTTTAGGTTTTGTGATATGTTTGACTTTGGATGTGTTATTTTTATACCATTTTTTGTTTATGGATAATGTATTAACATTTCATATGCTAGTTTTAATATAAATGTTTATGTTACATTTCAACCATTTCATATGAGGAATACATTGGACTTAGTAAGTGACGGGTGGAGCCCAATATAACTCCTCGATGCATCGGTTGGTATCATGAGACAAAACAGTGTCTTGGAACAAGGCCTTGATAAAATCTTATTTATAGTCTTAGCACGAGGGATTGACTATGTGGTCATAATGTATGGAATTATGCATTCCATAATTATAAAGTTGGCTATTGATATTACTTGTGATTATTAGAATAGTATAATATCCGTGTGAATAAGTAAATGGAATTATTTGATTTACCTTTTCCATATTATGCTGAAATTTATGTTTAAACGGATTTTTTTAGTCTTATACATTTCCTTAAATGTTTACGCTTATTTATGAATGTTTTCGTTATATTGTTATCCTTACTAAGCACCTGAGATCACCCCTTCCTATGTTTTATTTTTTCTAGGATGTGAAGAATTAAATTATAAATGACCTAAAGGGATAGTATAAATGATATGAATGTGGTCAAAGAAGATAATGTTGTTGTTATTTTTCATTTTATAATGTAATGTAGAAAAATATGTTTGTATCTAGTACATCCAAATTAACTAAACTAATCAGTATTTTGGGATTTGATCCCTTGTGATGATGCTAATATTATGTAATAATGCACCTACTCTTGGTAACTAGGGTTGGGGCATTGCAATTGGTATCAGAGGATGTCTAGTACAAACCTTGGATGATATATTTAGAAAAACACTAATTAATGAACATTACCCTTATATAGACTTTGAGGATTAGTATATAAGAACTTCCTATAATTTTTGTAATATTGATATTTTTTGATTTTTACATTAAGTACATCCCCGTATGGACACGAGCAGGTAGAGGTGGCTCTGGCACAGATGTTCTTAGGAGTAAAAACTCTGACAAGGAGCTTCGAGCTTGACCTGGGGAATCCTGGTACACGACAATGGGACTTGCTGCACCTTTGGTTATGACAATCCCGAGAGATATTTTTAGGATAATTCACATTTTCATTACAAACCAATATGAAGGATTTATGAGTATATCTCCCCTCAACGAATTTTTTTATGATTATGCATTATATCCATAAACTATTAATTTTTTTAAGTGTTTTACAAGTTTAGAATTATGTATTGTGATTCATAAGATAATCTAATATTGGACGTTGTTTAGAAATGGAACCTAGTGGAAGGAATGAAAACTCCACCAATGCACATAATCCATGTAGGGATTTCCCTCATACTCAAGATAAGTATAGTGGAGCTGGCAATGCAACTTGTGCTGATCTTCTTATCACTATACTGGGATAACTCACTCAGGTTATGAATAATAACTTTACATGTATAGAGCACCCTGATCCACAACGTAGAGGATCAATGTTAGATCGCTTCAGGTGGTAACAACTACCAACATTCAATAGGACTACAAATCTATTTGTAGCTGTGCAATGGATACATTCTTAGAGAAAATATTTCATGCTTTGGGGAGTAGTGAAATGGAAAAATTTATCATGGCAGTTTATCGCCTCACGGGAGATATAGATCAATGATGGTCATCAATTCCAAACACAAAGGATGATGAAGAAGTATCAAATATAGAATAGAGAGAGTTTAAAGAGATTTTCATAGAAAAATACTTTCCTCATGACCATCAAGTGGATATGAAAAGACAATTTCTGAGTGTGAGGAAAAAGAAGGATGAGAATGTCGTAAAGTATGAGGCCAACTTTACAAGGTTAGTAAGGCATGCAGCAGATTATATACGTAACCCAAGGAGTGAGATTTATCGATTCTTAGATGGGTTAAAACCATTTCTCTATTGAGCATTAGTCTCACAATCCTTCTCATCATACGAATATATTATCTCATGTGATATCAAGAAATAAAATGAATTCTCCAAGACTTACAACACTAAAGAAAAGAAAGAGTAGAAGAGATCTATTGAACACTTGGGAAATGGAAATAAGGGGAAGAATGGAAAAGTTAAATTTCTATCCTACGGTAAATGTGGGAGGAAACACCCTGGTACTTTCCAGAAGGGAATGGGAGTCTATTACATGTGTGGTGAAAAAGGCCTCAAAGATCATGATTGTAAGGGAAAGAAAGATGATTTCAATGTTGAATGATTCAATTGTAGAGAAAATCGGTATTATGAAAATTAATCTCATAAGAGCCAAGGAAACAAGCCTCAGAAAAGGCCATGGGGGAAGGAAACTCTAATGCGATCACTACTTCTGAGGTCGAAGCTTCGAAAGATGTGGGGGTAGGTAATTTAATGGTTTACTCATGTTTAACCAATTCTCTATTAGATATTGGATCATCACATTGTTTTATATGTTCCCAGTTTTCTAAGAAAATTAAATATTTCCAATTTGTTTTATCAAGGGAGTTATTAGTCAAAGCTAAGTATCATTGAAACAATGTTTTATGAATCAGTCCCCATTATGACATATAAATGTTATTTATCTTCTGATATCATCATCAAACCCATGACTGAATTTGATATAATGCTCAGTATGGATTGGATTTTGGACCATGATGCGGAAATTTATTTTAAAAAGAGAGAGGTTACACTTTTTGATGATGATAAGAAGTACCTTATCTTTAGAGCCGAAACACCACCACCCGATTATTATCTAGATCCACCCCTAGTAACTCAACTAAATTCAATTATTGGGGAGGAAAATAATGAAATAACTATGGGTGAAGAATGGAATGTTCAAATAGAGGATGTACTTGTTTTGAAAGAATATATTGATGTGTTTGTAGAGGATTTACCTAGCCATCCTCTAAAACAAGAAATTGTGTTTTCCATTGATTTAATTCTGGGTTCATGGCCCATATCTAAGATGTCTTATAGAGTGGCCAATGTGGAATTAGTGTAACTAAATAAAAAACAATAGGAATTGAGTAATAAAGGATTTATTTTCCCTAGTTTTTCTTTATGGGGAGCCCCTGTACTTTTTGTTAATAAAAAATATGGATCTATGAAGTAGTGCACTGACTACAGGGAGATCAAGGCTATAAAAATAGAGAACAAGTTTCCCTACCTCACATTGATGATTTATTCGATCAACTTCATGGAGCTCAATATTTTTCAAATATTGATCTTCGATCTGGATATCATCAGTTGTGTATGAATAAGGAAGACATTCTAAAAATAGAATTTTGAACCATGTATGGGCATTACGAGTTTACTATAATATCTTTTGGACTAACTAATACACCCTCTGTTTTCATGGATCTAATGAATATAGTTTTCAAAGAATACTTTTATGACTTTGTAGTTATATTTATTGATGATATCTTGGTTTACTCAAAATGCTATGAAGATCCTGAAAATCACTTGCTCACTATTCTAAAAACCCTTAGAAGAAATGAATTATATGGGATGTTTAGAAAGTGTGAATTCTGGCTTCATGATGTTTCCTTTCTTGGACATATTTTCTCTAAGGATGGAATCACTGTTGATCGTTCTATGAAAAGAGAAATACAAGAATGGCCCGCACCAATGATTATAACTGTGGTACATAGTTTTATTGGTTTAGCGGGTTATTATCAGTGTTTCATCCATAAATTTTCCCGTTTGGCTAACCCATTAACAAAGATCACATGAAAATGGGTTAAATTTGTTTGAAAAAAAGGGTGTAAATAATTATTTGAATAAGTGAAGAGAATATTAGTCATTGATCCCATCTTGACTCTACCATTGGGAAATGATGGGTTTGTTATTTATAGTGATTCATCAAAGAATGGACTTGGTTGTGCCCTTATTCAGAATGATAGAGTTACTTCCTATGCATCCCGAATACTAAAAATTCATGAAAAAAACTATCCCACTCATTATCTTGAGTGGAAGATGTAATATTTTCATTGAATATATAGAGACACTATCTCTATAGTAAAAAATGTGAGATATATACCGATGACAAGAGTTTGAAGTATATTTTCTCACAAAAATAACTCAACATGAGGCAAACATTATGGCTTGAACTACTCAAAGATTATGATTTCACTATTCAATACCACTAGGGGAAGGCAAATGAGGTGGAAGTTGCTTTGATCATAAGGGATCCTAGGGATTTTAACAAGATGAGAGTTTAAAGGGATCTGATATTCATGGATCTAGTAAAGATGAATATAGGAATAATCATGGAAGGTGAAACATCAATAATTTTTCAAATGGTTGCTAATCCATTTTTACTAGATTGGATAATATGTTCTCAGACTGATGATAAGGAGTTTCAAAATAAAATTAAAGCTGTAAATGATGGGAGATTGATCTAATTCGTATATGAAGATGGGATTTTGAAATTTGGGAAGATACTTTGTGTTCCTAACATACCTGATCTAAAAAGTGGATTTTTTTATGATTCTCAGAGCTCCAATTTCATTATAAACCTTGGTACCACTAATATGTATAGATATTTGATGGAACATTTTTTTTGTGGGACCACATGAAGAGAGATATTGGTAATTACATGTCAAGATGTATCGTTTGTCAACAAGTGAAATATGTAAGACACCATCCTAGAGGATTCATGCAACGTCTTCCCATACCTGAGTGGAAATGGGATGATATTATGATAGAGTTTTTCATAGGACTACAAAAGATTCCTAGAAAGAATGATGAAATATGGGTCATTGTTGATCATCTTACCAAGTCAAAAAACTTTCTTGCTATAAGAGAAGATTTACCACTTGAATGTCTAGTAAGAATATATATTAATGAAGTTTTAAGACTTCATGGAGTACCCCTATCGATTTTTTCTGATTGTGATCCCCATTTTACATCAAGATTCTGGAAAATCCTTCCAAAGGCCTTGGATACTGAACTTTGTTTGAGCACTGCCAACCACCCTCAAACTGATGGACAATTAGAATGTACTATTCAAACCTTAAGAGACATGTTGAGATCATTATCACTTGAATTTCAAGGTTTATGGGATCAATATTTACCTTTGGTAGAATTTTCTTATAATAATAACTTCCATTAAGGTATTCAGATAGCACCATATGATGCATTATATGGAAAGAGATGTCGCACACCAACTTGTTGGAATGATGTTGGTGAAAGAAAACTCAGATGCCCAGAAGTTGTTGAGGAAACAATTGAAATGGTGAAGACTATCCAAACCCACATCAAAGCAGCTCAAAGTAGGCAAAAGAGCTATACTGATAACTAAAGGAACAATTTGGAATTTCAAGTAAAAGATCAGGTTTTATAAAAGGTATCTCCATGGTAGTGTTTTTTATGATTTAGTAAGAAGGGTTAATTGAGTCCCATTATATCAGACCTTTCAATATTCTATAATGTATTGGAGTTGTAGCATACCATTTGGAAATTTCACCATGTCTCTACAATGTTAATGATGTGGTCCATGAATCATTGTTAATAAAATACATGCCTGACCCAATGAATGTACTCACCTATGAATAAATAGAATTGGAACCCGATATTCCTTATTGTAAAGATCCTATCAAGATTCTTGATTTCATAGAACAAGTGTTGAGAAACCAGCCGACTCATCTGTTTAATGTTTTATGGAGGTACCATAAGATGGAAGAGGCTATGTGGGAACCTAAGGAACTTATGATGAAGAACCACTTGAATATTTTTATGCAGTAGTATTCTAGAAATATTTACGGAAAATTATTAGGAGGGAATAATGTAATACCCCAATCTTCCACGGTACATTTCTCTTCGAATAATAAAACAACTTGCGTTGTACGTAACATTGATTTCTAACACACCATGATGAATCAAACTAGATGTTATGAATAGTAATACACACTTTTTGAAATTTTATAAATTTTATTTTTCAAAATGCACTTCATTTTTGGATTTGTATTATCAAAATTATCTTAGGGTGAATGCTTTCTTTTTTTCAGAAAAGTTTCAATTTTGATGAATAGTGAAAAACACTGCATTATTGTTTAAAACCGACTTTTTTTTTAAATAATTTGTCATTATATTTAAATTTATTTTAGGTAAAAATTTATACATAATTCCATTATATGTTCAATTTAAATAATTGGATTCATTTTATAATAATATTAGATATATAAAAGTTTGTTGAACGTTTTACCGTCTTTTACCCACCATCGAGGGGAATTTTCAAATTTTCATAAAATGTAGTTTTACTAATTATATGAATTGAATTTCAATAATCCAAGAGACATGGTAAATATTAGTAAGTAAAATGTGGTTCAACATGATGAAAATAATTTTTGGTGAATAATTTTTTTGACTTTTATTTACCATCATTAAAAGTAAATAGGGAAATTAAAGGTAAAAATTATATTATAATTACACTAAAACATGTTTTAATTATATTGGATAAGTTTATTTCGACCAAAATAAACATTGGGAATAAAATATGATCCTTTTGGACCTCTTGAATAAGATAAGGACATTTATTATTTAATTTAAAGAAGAGTTAAATGTGTTAAATTCAATGTTTGATAAGTAAAACATTTTTAATGTAGGGTTATAAAGAAGATTAATTCGAATATAAGTATTCATTATAAAGATAAAAATATTTCCTACATATTGGTATTTTTTATAATTTTTACACATTAAATAATTTAATTTATTTATGACACAATGATGATGCATAAATTAGCTTATTAATGAATGATTAAATTAATTGATATTATAAATATCCAAATAAATGTAAATTGAGACTTATGATGAATTAAACTAATTTTCATAGTTTGTATAAAAATTTAGGGTTTATTATATAAATATTTTTCTAGGTGATAATTGTGTTAGGAATTTCATAAAAATAAAAGAGAAAATAGTGTCAAAATTGACATAAATGAGTTAAAAAATGCTTCATTATTAATTGATATAATATTCCTAAAAATATAAGTTTCATCCAAAATACATATATAAGGTTATATATATCAATAATGAAATACTTGGATTGATATTGTATTTTTATTCTATTTTTATTAACCATTTATTATAATAATACAAGAATACATGGTAAAAGTTAAACTATTTAACTCAGAGTTAAATCTAAAAGATAAAGTTAATATAGTGACCTAAAACTGTCTAAAACCTATTGGTTGAGCTTTTTTCTACGAATACCAACCTTATCCTCTAAAAACATCATTTTTTTCCATTATAAACCGAATGTGATTTTATAATAAAATCATATATCATGCTTTTGCTAAAGTGACCATCACCTCTCTTTTTACAGGGTACTTCCCCTTCTCTCAAAATCACACCTCCAAAGCCATTTGACTCGACCAAATCCTAATTAAAAATCCTACCAACTATCATCACTTATATGTAGAGTATTTACTTTGATTAGAAATCCAGCCTAAAAATCAATTTTGTTCAAATCAAAAGGAAACACCCGAAGAAGAGGTAATAATTTCAACACCTCCTTCAATGTTGTTTTCTTCTTCCACTTCCTCTTCCTTTATTGTTTCCATAACAGAAAAAATAACTCTATAAACTTATAAATACTATGATGTTATTATAAATATGGTACAACCATTTTAATTATTCTACCCATCCTATGAATGACAAGTCACCATACGTTCTTACGTACGACATACCGTCTCCACGTTGTGGTGTAGTTTGTTATTCAAACACTTCACTATCTGGATGGGTATAATAATGAGTATAACTGAGGTAAATAATAAATATAACATGTTAAGGATTTTTTATATATTATATACTTTCCAATTACATATTATTTAACCATTAATAGAATGATATTGTTGCTCATGCGTACGTATGGATTACCGTCTCCATGAACATGACGAAATTTATTCCCCATCATAACCATTATAGAATAATTTTCATTTTATGATTAAAAATAATGTTTAAGAACATAATATAATTATTTATATGAATTAAAAACATCCTATACATAAAAAAATTGGATTACATAACCAAGCATATAAAGGAAAACGAATCAGTTAACTCACGAAATGATGATACAACTGAAATATTATTATCAAATAAATATTATAGCATTATATATGATATAATATTTATGTATTCAGTTATTGTATACTTTAATAACTACCATTTAAATATTATACAAGAGGTTAACTTACCCTCAATAAAGGAAAAGTACAATGTCAGGGTTAATTCTACAATCACTTCATTATCCGAGGTTGATTATATGTGAGTATCTTCTAAGAGCTCTTAATCATCCACATCTGTGTTTCTTAAAAATGTATTTGAAAACATTTTTACTTTTTCCTAGAAAATGTGTTAAATTCATTTATACTCTTGTTTTAATTTTTATTATATTTTTATAAAATAATATTTTCATCATTTTCCAAACAATGTCTTTTACGACATTTTCGACAAAATAAAGGGAGGAATTTTTTTAACATATACGGTGAGTGAAAATATTTTTTTCCATTATAATATCTTAAATAATTACCTTAAAATATTATAATAATATTTCAAAAATAAATGTTTTAATTTACAATTATGTGAATTTTAAATTATTTCAAAATAGAAAGTGATATTTCTCTCAAAAAGTTTTGATTTCATCTATGTTAATATCCGTTGATAGATTTTACACTTGTTTGAAGTCGATTTGTTATGATAAGAATCTTCCTTATTGTATTGAAGGTTTTTTTATATGTTTGACTATTGATGCATCTTTTTATACCATTCAAGGTTTATGGATAAGGTATTGACATTCCATTTTCTATTTTTAATATAAATGTTTATGTTTTTTTTCAACCTTTTCATATGAGGAATGGATTGGACTTAGTGTGTAATAGTGGATCACGCTATAGCTCCTTTATGAATCAGTAGGTCTCAGGAGATAAACTAGTGTCTTGGAACAAGGCCTTGAAAAAATATTATTTGTAGTCTTGGCATGAGGACTTGACTATGTGGTTATGATGTCCGACATTATGCATTCTCTCATTATAAAATTGGGTATTGATATTACATGTGATTATTCGACTAGTAGAATATCCATGTGAATAATAAAATGAAATTATTTTTTTTATCTTTTCTATATTATGGTGAAGATTAATTTTAAAAGGATTTTGTTTTAGTATTATACTTTTCCATAAATGATTATGCTTATTTTTGAAAGATTCGGTTATATTGTTATCCTTACTGAGCACCTGAGGTCACCCCTTTCTATGTTTTATTTTTTCCAGGATGAGAAGAAGAATATTATGACTGACTTGTAGGGATAGTTTGAGGGATATGAATATGTCCATAGGAGACACTTTTTTTTGTTTTTTTTTTTCATTTTATAATGTAATTTAAAACTTATGTTTGTATCTAGTACATCAAAGGAAACTAAATTGATCGGTCTTTTGGGATTTGATCCATTGTGATCATGATAATGTTTAATAATAAAGCACCAAATATGGGTATCTAGGGTTGGGGAATTGCACAGTGAGTAATTTTGGTACTATCGTTATTGATGAGTCATTTTTTTACTATCGGTTTCGGCGGTTCATTTTTATACTATCGGTGTCAGTGACTCATTTTGTGTTGTCAACATTGGCATCAACATCATTTTAATTTTCATTTTTTCACAGGTTTTCCTAGTTCCACCCCTATTAAATTTTTTTCATCATAAAATGCAGAATCTATAATATAATATCTATTTTATCACCCTTTAATTTATTTCATAGAAGAATAATAATTTTCTACGAATCTCGTAATATCCCAAAATCATTGTAACTACATACCCGTGTGGTCGAACCACAATCAGATTTTCAGGTACCTTGAAATCGTCTCCCTGATTTTTAGGAGCTGGACCTTTTTTAAGCTGAGATCCCCTATTCCTTGGTAACTTCTATTTCCTATTGGTGTGCCCTGAACTTCTCTGTCTTATTGATTCATGTTCCTATGTTGGATCCTTCTCCCATTTGGTTACACTTAGAGTCATTCACTACTTACATGACCCCCTATTGTTGGTGTATAGTGGAACCTTGATCATTTTTCTTCAATGGAGAGATTTCTTTTATCTATCAATAATTTTGTATCATGTGATGTGGGTGTAGTAAATTTTCTTGGGGGGTGATGAATCCTTTTCTTTATCAATTAATAAATAATGGGAAGGGAGGATGATGATACAAAGATAATCAGACTATTAAAATAATGGGAAAGGAACTAAAGATGGTTTGATGTTAATCATTTTTTTCACTTTCATCCTTGTCTCCTTTTATGTATATTTGGTATGTAAGGCCTTCTGAAATTGCAATCATTGGTGGTCCTTGTTTGTGCACTGGAGGTGATATTTATTTGTTATTGATAATTTTTTTAATTTCCGTAACATGAAAACATTCTTAATGACGTACACATAGTTAAATGAATGGATGATCTAGGATAAAACCTATTATTTGATCACCCCATTTTTAATGGGGAATTAAAGAACATTTGTTGGCTAAATTTTAATATTCATGGCACGATGGTTTGGTGGTGTGCTATGTTTTATTGTGTTTGAGCATTGTGTGGGTTGTGTGGTGCTATAGTGGGAGGCATGGTTGTGGGTACCAGGTATTAATATAGGGGTTTGTGTTATGAATGGCGAAGGGTACGTCTATGCAGCGGGGATACTATGTTTGGTGGTGTTTTGTTGTGGGATTTTTTTATGGGGTGGTATAAGAGGAATCTTGGAATATCAGGTTGAGAGATTGATTTATTATGGAATTAATGAACTTGTAGGCTGTGGGACTACCTTTGGTTAGGTTGTGGGCATAAAACTGTGTTGTATTGTAGGACTACACCTTGGATTTACATGTTGTTTTGGGGTGGGTATTGTTGGTATCTTATCCTATAGTGTTGGAATAACTTAAAATGAACCCCAAATAAATTATGGAATGTGGTTAAATGAAAATGGGGTTTTCTTGCATTTTGTCTGTGGTTGTTAGTGTGGTTGTTCATATTGGGGTAGAAGAAAATGTGTGTTTGTGTGGGATGGATATATATTAGGAACCCATAGGTTGGGATGAGGGTTTGTTTACCTATATGTATAAACTGTACTATCTTGATATTTCTATAGTAACTCCACCCTTGTTGAGAACCATGTGCTGAATACCCCCATCCCATAGAGGAGGGAATCCTTCCCAACATATCCATGGTAGGATGGATGGTTGGTTATTGAAATTGATCCTCTCACCCCCTCCAAGTTCTTACCACTTGATCGTATCCAAGAAGAATATAATATCTTTAGGTTTACCATAGCTCCAGATCGTTCACGTAGGTGTTTTTTGTGGAAGAGAGGCAAAAGTGTCTGTGGGGAAGGTTTTATACCCAGGTGTCTTTAGGATGAGGCCTAGGTGTTTCTGGGTGATTGGAGTCATTTTTATGGCCTAGGTGTCAGTAAGAGGGATATGTGTGGTTTGTGTCCCAAGTGTGTGTGAAAAATCTGTGACAGTGGGACTAAATTTTTGTAATGGTGGTAGCATCAAGACTTTAGCCATTAGGAATGAGCAGTAAACCATAGGCAAAAGTGGTGCAGGGTACCCAAATCATTGATGTTATTATATTGTTACCTTACTTGACTTGAATTATTTGTTGAGATTACCTTATTTAGGTTGGGCTAGTTAGCATTTTTCCTTAGTGGGTGGGGTTGGTTTATTTTGTTTTTATGTGATATTTAGTATGCTTCACCTCCTTTTGCATGAGTTACTTTTTTCTCCCTAATGAGTACACTTATATGATCACCTTGTATTATAAAACTGTTTCTAGGTTTCCATGAGGAATTTGAGGACTGGGCTAGACATTACTAGCTCGGGTGTCCTGATAGTTGATATGATGCTGACTAGACTCTTTCTTTTGGTACATTACTCTGGAGTTTTGGTTATAGTTTTGTGGCAGTATATGTTTAAATCAACAATGGGTTTTATTTTGGTTTACATTATAAACTATTTTGGTGTTGCTTGGTATTTTTACTATCTTATCTCACGATCATGTTTGTAATGCCCCAAGAACTTTTTTCTCATGTATTAGTAATATTGAGATTTTATTTTGTTATCCAAACAATGTACATGCTTCAATTTAAATATTATCACACTTTGTTTAAATAATAAAAAAACTGTTATTGTCTAACATAATTTATTCCCATCGAATAATTATTTAATAGAATATTTTAATTAATAACTATAAAAATATAACTAATCAGGTTGATTTCCAAAATATGATATATTTATATACAAATATATATATATATATTTGTATATTGGGTGTGAATGAAAATACTATTATAAAATTATAATTTTGGTTGTACATAACCTTGAAAATTTTTGTTTTAAAATATTTTAAATGATATAATTTTGTGCTATTTTAACTAAGCAAGTAGTTACTTAAACTATTATATGAATAAATATATGGTATTTATATATATACGAAAATATGACAATTATTAGATTATAAATTGGATTAATGTTTCATATTATTATTAACATTTTGAATATATAATAAAATTATTTTAATAGATTGATTAAAATTTGTACATATTTGAGTGATAATACGTAATAATATGTTATAATATAAAAATGAAATGATGATTTAAATAATCAAATAAGAAAAGATTGACATGTAAAAAAATGGAAAACATGATTGGCAAAATTAAACGTAAAATCAATCTTAAATAAGAAAAAAATTGTGATTGATGTAATAATTTTAATAGATTATTATTTTTAAACATTTTACTTTTTATAAAGTTATTAATCGTATGATATAAGATTAAATAATAAATGATAAAGTTAAAATAAGATTAAGGCTTTAAATAAAAATAATGATATAATAATATTAATAGGTATATGATAATAAAAGTATTTGGAATAAAAAAAGAAACCTAAAGACCCGTGGGGGGCTGTGTCGCGACTTAGAGAAGAGGAGGGCGGCCGCGTCTAGGGTTTTTGGTCGGCGTCGTCAAGTTCATGAAGCGAGAGGCACGACCCAGTGGTGGTGTCAGAGTGGGGAGTCTTGTGGGTCTGCGAGGTCGCGCCAGGGTGGAGCCAAGTTCTCGACCATGTCCGAACTGCGGACCGAGTCAAGGGTGAGCAGTGTCTTCAAAGGAGTCGTTTGAATGCAATCCGGGACTCCGACTGAATCTGAGGTTCATCAAATGGTATCGATCGAGGATATGGTTTCAATATTCCAGACCTAGAGCATGTTCTAATCTGGTTAGTTTATGGTTTTGCGTCATTTTCATTTTTGTCAATGTCACAGTTTCCCATTAGACTTTAAATTTTGGGGACCACTAGTTTTAGATTTGATTTGTCTAATTGGAAACTTTTTCAGGTAATTGATTGAAGGATTTGTTTTTATTGTTTCCTTTTGGTCCACCAGTGTCAATTTGGTCATAGTATAATATATATATTTTTATTCTTAATTGAATTTTCTTCCCGTTCATTACCTGCTGCTGGTGTGGATAGTTTGATTCACTCAATTATCCTCTTTCTTTCACGAAATCTTGAATACTATTCTTCTACTATGGAGGCCTGTGGATATATATATGAGTTTTTGTGTACACAGAGGAATGTAATTCCATCCTATGAGAATAAACTCTGCATGAGCCATCTCTTTTCTATTTTCTTACCACTGGTATAATTCTATCAAGTTGTCAGAAACTTTCTGCCTGAGCTATGTTTTGGATTCTTCATTTAAGGTAAGGGTTAAATAATTTGTCTGAAACATTTATTTATTTTTTCAATATTATTTTTTGTAAGGATTCTATTTAATTATGATTATATAAATTACAAAAAATATGTATACATATAAATATATATATATTTTTGTAAATTCATATATCTCTATTTCAAAATGCATATATGAACTACGTTCTTGTACTAAAAATTTTATTTCTAAATCATAATATTTGTAGGGTATTAAACATTTTATTGCTTGTGTGGTTTTATGTTTTATGTATATATGTTTATACACTTGTGATATAAAATAAACAGCCTTATGGTTAAAGGTTATTTCTTTCTTTAAGGGTTGAAAGATATTAAGCTATAGGGTATTAATAGTCCCTAAGTATGGACACCTCTTGCAAATTCATTTTATGCCTTAAATACATAATCGGTTATATATATATAAGTATATAAATGGAAATATATAAGTATAATATGTTCATCCATAAATTTTTTCATAAAACTGTATGTCCGGAATTATGTTTTGTTAAAAACTTGTGTTTCAAAAGTTAACGAAGATCTATAAAAATGCATGGAGTTGTTTTTGTAAGGATTCATTATAATTTGTCTCGAATACTTATTTTATGATATTATGACTTGTATGGGTTATTTTTTAACATTTTCCATTAAATGTATATTTTGTATGAGTTTAATTGATTTGATCAAATTACAGTAGTTATATGTGTGTATAGACATATGTATAAATATATGTACACATATATAACTTATTATTTTATGTGTACATATGTTAAGGGTATTTTAATTTATAATTATTTTCTGTTATACATTTAGGGTGTATTCGGACATACACACATAATTCAATATATTTATATTTTATGATATTAATGATGATTTACAATCTTTAATTAAAGACATGGGTGCGACATATATATATTATATATATATATATACATGTGGATATATGCATGCACCTATAAGTTTTAATCATAGTCTAAATTAACTTTGCCTAAAATAAACTTTGGTGGTTAATATATGTTTTGGATATGTTTAATTTAATATATTCATTACATAGAACACAAATGATGCACTGCAAATTAATTGGCCTTATATGCTATGTAACATAAGGCATGGCCATTTATTAAAACATGACTGTTTTTCACCGCATGCTTTGTGCAAAAATGAAATATGTCTTGATTAAAATGCAATCATTTTAAACTATAAATATTTGTCTCCATAAATCAAGTATTTTGAAAATTAAGGATCTATAATTTCATGTGGTAACCCCATCCATTTATTACTTGAGTATTTGGAATAAATATCACATGCGCAAAGAATGTTTACTATTTTATGGATGTCGTTGGGAAAATTATCATCTAAATAATAACTAACACATTAAAATTTATTCCAAAATCATTTCCATTTATCATCACATGAATTGAGCATGAATAACGAGTATGTATTTTAATGCAATAAAAGTTTATTACTATGGAAGATTTGTAATGTTATTAATTTATGTGATAATCAAACAATTTATTATTAATAATTCACGATATAAGCATTTAATTATTCAAGGTGTTATGGGACACTTTGAATAATGTGAATTAAGAAACCATGTAATATGTGTACTGAGAATGATAAGCGATTTAATAAAAAAAAAGCGGTATGTGCACTTTGATTTAGAGATATGAGGAATGCATTGGACCTAGTATGTTCCAGGGTGGGGACCAGTAAAAGTAAGCCCTCTGGGTTGGGGTCTACTTACAGCAGACACTCCGGGTCGGTGTCCAGTTACAGAGGCACTCTAGGTTGGTGTCTAGTTATAGAGGCACTCCGGGTTGGAGTCCGATTAAAGGGGCTCTCCGGGTTGTGGTCCAGTTATAGTTAGCCCCTAGGTTTTGGCACGAGGCCTTGACATGGTCTGACATATGAACTTTCTTCATTAAGTCTATGTCAATTAATTATCCAGAGAATTATTTGACTAGTAGAATATTCCAGGCTAAATAGATTATTATTATGAGAATCATAAGAAGTTTAAGTATGTCATATTCATTATTTATGCAATATTCATAAATTTAACGGCCAATAGTAAATGATGAAATTGAAGTTATGCTTTTTTAGAACAACTCTGATCATGCATTACACTTAGTTATTAATTTTGTACTTGCATTTTAATATTAAATTCCTTTTGCTTTCTATTCTGAATGAGAATTCTCAGAATTTAATAATGATAATGTTATTACATTTTAAATTATGCACTTATATCCCTTAGACAATTGTCATGGTATGTTTAATGTGTTACAACATTTTAAAGAAAATTTATTAAAGATATTTTAAATATTGTTTTGAAAAAGTTATTTTTGGTATAGTATGTTATTTTTGAACCCCTCATTAGGCCCCAGTATGCTCACCCTACATTTTTTAATAAAATTTGTCGGGTAACATCTTTTAGAAGAAGAAACATTTCAGCAGTAGCTGGTTTCCTAGAGCCTGAACAGAATTCAATTCTCTGTATGGCACCGGCTCTGGGTACTCGAGATCTGGGGCACGACAGTTTGTATCAAAGGATTTGGTTTGGATTACTCTAGAAAACCATAATTGAACAACGAAATGTTACTTAAGAAATACTAATAACGATGTTTTATTAATTTTCAGATGGAAAACCAATGTGCTAGTCTTTTGTCTATTCCAACAGAAGTATTAGAGACTATAGTGGTAAAATCATGTGTAGAAAACTATGATACATTTAAAAATATTCGTTTATCATGAAAAACCCTCTACCGAGTATCCAACCCTCCTCGTGTACTCCAACCTCACCATGGAGCAGGTTTCTTCTATTAACACATGATGAATGCTCAATTCCAGTTCTACATATGAGAAGGGGAATACTTTGAGTGTATCTTAAAATGTTTTACCCTAGCCAATAATTTATTTTCTCTTGAGGACATTAAGGAGGCTGCACAAGGGGGCGACCTCTAGGTAGCATATCTATGTCAGCTTTTGACCTATGTTCTCTGTGGTCAAATTATGGACATTGAAGCCCTTGAGAACGAGACTACTCATTTTCATTGTTGGCGTCAAGTTCATACCAATGTTGCTCAACTTTATACCAAACATGATTCTCTCAATATGAATTCTGGATTTCCACACACGGCTAATCCTAGTTGCACACATTGCATCAAGACCAAGGAGATAGAGGAATTTAGAACCTCTTTGGGGATCCGTTTTTCTAAAAATTGGGGAAATATCCATCATCGGTGGAATCTATGAAGACTCATCTTAGAGGATGTCAGGAAATCCATACTGGTGTTTTGTGAGATGGGGCAAGAGACTACGTAATTTCTTGAGTTTTAAAAACCATGTCTAAATGAATGATGTTGTATAGTCTATTTTAATATGATTTTATATTAAAAAATGACTCTACATAAACTTGAAATGCCATACTGAAGGCTTACTTATTAAAAAAATTTAGATAGAATATATGAGTTCACAAACCAATATTTTATCACTACCTATCAAGCTATTCAAATCTATAATTGTCAAGACATGCTCTGAAGAGGACCAACCCTATGCCAACATATGTTTGACTTGTAAACTGCTCCATCGAGCATCGAACTGCCCAAACATCATCCATCTTTACCAAGGAAGCAATCTGGTCTATTACCGTATCCCATTTTCACAGTTTGTAGCATATAGGAAAAGTGGAATGTTTCATGAAGCCCTTTTTATATGTTTCACTTTGGTTGATAACTACCAAGATGTAGGTAAATTTCTAGAAGCTTCTTGGGATGGTGATCATCGAGCGACCTACCTATTCTAGGTCCTATGTTTTAGTATATACGGGGAAATCTATGAAATACTTATTTTCAAGAACGACGTGGTGTGTGGGACTTATAAAGATTTAGTCAACGCAGAACTTTCCAACATCCACACCTCTCATGCCTCTTTATGGAAGGCTGAGTGCTTTAGGCACAGTTTTGACCCTATCTGCTCACATTTTGTCTGGGCCAAGGAAATCGAGTAGTTGAATACTATATTAGGAATATACATGAGGTCATTAGAAACCTACCATTAGTGGTGTTCCCAGTAAAGGGAAACCAGGAGTGATATCTGTCTGGTGTTTTTGTGGTTTGTGTACGAGCATTTTAGAATTAGGAGAACACAATTCTTTGTAGGGGGAACAATTTAATGTTCCATGAACTTGTTTCTCATGTATTAGTAATATTGTGGTTTTATTTTGTTATCCGAACAAAGTACAAACTTGAATGTAAATATTATCTCACTTTGTTTAAAAAAAACTATTATTTTCGAACATAATTTATTCCTATCGAATCATTATTTAATGGAATATTTTAAATAATAACTATAAAAATATAACTAATCTGGTTGATTCCAAAAATATGATATATATATATATATATTGGTATATTGGATGTGAATTAAAATACTATTATAAAATTATAATTTTGGTTGTACATAACATTGAAAATTGTTGTTTTAATATATTTTAAATGACATCATTTTGCACTATTTTAACTAAGAAGATAGTAACTTAACTATTATATGAATAATTATATGGGTTTTTATATATAGAAAAATATGACAATTATTATATTATAAATTGGATTAATGTTTCATAATATTATTAACATTTTTAATATATAATAAAATTATTTTTATAGATTGATTAAAATTTGTACATATATAAATTATAATATGTAATAATATGTAATAATATAAAAATGCAATGATGATTTATATAATAAAATAAGAAAATCTTGACAATAAAAAAAATGTAAAACATGATTGAAAAAATTAAATGTAAACGAAATCTTAAATAAAAAAATGGTGATTGATTTAATAATTTTAATAGATTATTATGTTTAAACTTTTGACATTTTATAAAGTTATTAATAGTATGATATATGATTAAATAATCAATGATAACATTATAATAATTTAAAGGCTTTAAATACTAAGAATTATATAATAATAATAATAGGGATATGATAATAAAAGTAATTGGAATAAAAAACAATACACATGAAGACTCGTGGGGGGATGTGTCGCGACGTAGAGAGGAGGAGGGAGACCGCGTCTAGGGTTTTCAGTTGGCACTGTCGGGTTCATGAAGTAGGAGGCGCGGCCCATAGGTGGTGTCTGAGTGGGGGTGTCCTGCGGGTCTACGAGGTCATTCCAGGGTAGAGAAAAGGTCTCTAGCATGGCCGAACTGCAGACCGAGTTGAGGGCGATCAGTGGCTTCGAAGGAGATGTCCGAACACTATTAGGGAGTCCGACTAAATCCGAGGTTCGTCAAATGTTATTGTTTGAGGATAGGGATTAAATTTTCCAGACCTAGAGGATGGTTGAATCTTCTTAGTTGTAGGTTTTGCATCATCTTCATTTTTTCAATTTCACAGATTCCTGTTAGACTTTTAATTTTTAGACCACTGGTTTTAGATTTGATTTTTATAATTCGAAATTTTGTTCAGTAATTGATTGATTGCCTTTGTTTTTATTGTTTCATTTTTTCCACCAGTGTCAATTCAGTCACAATATAATATATATATTTATTCTTAATTGAGTTTCATTCCCGTTCATTACCTTTTACTGGCGTGGAAAGTTTGATTTTCTCAATTATCCTCTTGTTTCACGACATCTTGAATATTATTCTTCTATTATGGTGGCATGTGGATATATATATATATGAGATTTTGTGTACATAGAGGAATTCAATTCATTCCTGTGAGGATAAAATTTTCATGATTCATTTTATTTTCTATTTTCTTACCACTGGTATAGTTCTATCAAGTAGTCAAGAACTTTCTTCCTGAGCTATGTTTTGGATTTTTCTTTTAAGGTAAGGGTTAAATAATTTGTCTCGAACATTTATTTATTATGGAGATCTTATGTTATGTAATTATTCTCTTTACTTTTGATAATATAATTTGTGAAAAATATGTATACATATATAAATATATATATTTTTGTAAATTCATATATCACTATTTCAAAACGCATATATGATGTATGTTCTTGTACTAAATATTTTATTTCTAAATCATAAGATTTGTAGGGGATTAAAATTTTTACTTCTTGTGTGGTTTTATGTTTTGTGTATATATGAATATACACTTGTGATATAAAATACATCGCCTTACAGTTAGAGGTTATTTCTTTCTTTAAGGGTTGCAAGATCTTAAGCTATAAGGTATTAATAGTTCCTAAGTATGGACACCTCTTGAAAATTCCTTTTATGCATTAAATAAATAATCAGTTATATATATATACATATGTAAATGGAAATATATAAGTATAATATGTACAAACCAACGATTTTTCATAAAACTCTATGTCCAGAATTAAGTTTTACTAAAAACATGTGCTTCAAAAGTTAACGAAGAACTATAAAAATGCATGGAGTCATTTTTATAAGGGTTCATTATGATTTGTCTTGAATACTTATTTTATGATCTTATTAATTATATGGGTTACATTTTAACATTTTCCATTTAATGTATATTTTTTAAGAGTTTAATTAATTTGATCAAATTACGGTAGTTATATGTGTGTATATACATATGTATATATATGAACACTTATATAACATATTATTTTATGCGTGGATAAGTTATGGGTACTTTAATTTATAATTATTTTCTGTTATACATTTAGTATATATTCGTACATACTCATATAATTCAATATATTTCTATTTTCTGATATTAAAGATGATTTACAATCATCAAATAAATACTTAGGTACGACATGTACATATTATATATATATATATATATATGTGGATATATGTATGCACCTATAAGTTTTAATCATAGTTTTAATTAAATTGGCCTAAAAGAAACTTCAGTGGTTAAAGTATGTCTTTGATATGTATAATATAATATATGCATTACATAAAACAAATTATGCGCTGAAAATTAATTTTCCTTATATGCTATGTAACATAAGGAATGTCCATTTATTAAAACATTACCATTTATCAGCGCATTATTTGTATAGAAATGACATCTATCTTGATTTAAAATTAATTGTTTTAATCTATAAATATTTTTCTCCATAAATCAAGGATTTAAAAATTAAGGAACTATCATATTATGTGGTAACCCCATCCATTTATTACTTGCGTATTTTGAATTAATATCACATGCGCAAAGAATGTTTACTATTTTATGGATTTCATTGGGAAAATTATCATCTAAATAATAACTGACACATTAAAATTTAGTCCAACGCCATTTAAATATATTAGCACATGAATTGATCATGAATAATGAGCATGTATTTTAATGCATTAAATGTTTATTACTATGGAAGAGTTGTAAATTAATTATTTATGTGATAATCAAACAATTTATTATTAATAATTCATGAGATAAGAATTTAATTATTCAAGGTGGTATGGGACAATTTGACTAATGTGAATCAAGAAACCAAGTAATATGTGTACTAGGAATGATAAGTGATTTAATAAATCCAAGTGGTATGTGCACTTTGATTTAGAGATATGAGGAATACAATAGACCTAGTATGTTCTGAGGTGGAGACCAGTAAAATTATGCCCTCTGGGTTGGGGTCCGGTTACAACAGACCCTCCAGGTTGGTGTCGAGTTATAGAGCACTCAGGGTTGGTGTCTGGTTACAGAGGCACTTCGGGTTGGTGTCCGGTTACAGAGTCTCTCCAGGTTGGGGTCCGGTTAAAGTTAGCCACTAGGTCTTGGCACGAGGCCTTGACACGACCCAACATATGAAATTTCCTCATTAAGACTATGTAAATTAATTAACCAGAGGATTATTCGACTAGTAGTATATTCCTACTTTATGTGATTATGATTATGAGAATCAGAAGAAGTTAAGTGTGTAATATTCATTATTTATGCAATATTAATAAATTTAACGACCAATAGTATATGATTAAATTGAATTTATGATTTTTCAGCGCAACTCTGATGATTCATTACACTTTGTTATTAATTTTGTACTTTCATTTAAATATGAAATGTCTTTTACATTCTATTCTGAATGAGAATTATCAAAATTGAATCATGATAATGTTAGTACGTTTTAAATTATGCACTTATATACCTTAGAAGATTATAATGGTATGTTAAATGTGTTACAACATTTTAAGGAAAATTTATTAAAGAAATTTTAAATAATGTTTTCCAAAATTTATTTAGGGTATAATATGCTATTTTTAAACCCCTTACTGGGAATTCATATGCTCACCCTACATATTTAATTAAAACTTTTCTGGTAACAAATTTTAAGAGAAGAAACATTTTAGCAGTAGCTGGTTTCACAGAGCCTGAACCGAATTCGATCCTCTGTATGGAACCGGCTCCGAGTACTCGGGAGCTGGGGCATGACAATTTTTTCATTTAAAGGGTAATTCCTTCCATTTTTTTGAGATTATATACCCTTGGTGTTTGTCACTACTCTGGGGCCTATTGAAGGCAAGACTTGGGGGTCATTATCTCTCTTTCATCTAAAATAAGTCAGGTCATGACAAAATGGTGTCAGAGAATATGGTTGAGAGATAATATGGAGTTCGAAGTTAGAATTATGGAGGATTGAATGTGATGGTAGAAAAATTGAGTTTGGAAATCTTGGTATGTGAAACAGGTAGGGAAGGCCAGCTAGGACATGAGATTTTAGCCCCCCATGATATGATACAAGGACTCTGAGCCTACTGATTGACCAAGTGAGGTTACACTAATTGTATATTAGAAACCCTAAGAAAGGTTCATGCATCATAATCACTTGTCACTTGTGCGTATTTGGGTGTTTTGTGGTATTATTATAAATAAATCATTAAAATACGTCTTAAAATATAATTTTGTACATCCCATAATTAGTAGATCCTTGTTTACCTTTTCATATATAGAACTTGGACATCACCCATGTGTGGTACGGGTAGTTGAGGCCCAACAGGCCGACCTGGTAGATCAGCGAATGGTTAATGGAGAAGAGAAAGATGACCTGTGGCAGAAGACACTTCATGCTTTCCTATGGAAGACCCTGGAGAAGTACAAAGACATTTTTTCATACAAGGAAATGGAAGGATGGCTTGAGAAATTTACAATCACCTTTTGATCTGGGCTTCTAGATAGTATTGGGTTCTTCTAGCAGTGACACAAATGCGTGGAGCAGAACATTAGTGGTAGATGCTTTTCCTCGGGGAGATGGAGGAGACTACTATCTCTTGGGCTTCCACTGAGAAATATTTTCGGGATGATTTATTTTCCTTGACGATGAAGGATGAGAAGAGATAGGTTCAAATCTACATTGAACATGGGAGTATATCAGTTAGGGAATTGGGGATTATGTTCAGGGATCTCCTCTATTTTGTAATGTTCCTCTTTCCGGATGATGAGTCTCGAGCATGACGATTGGAGGAGGAAATTTAATATTCTATTTAGTATACAGCAACCCCTTCACCCAACCTACGCATATAGAGGTTTATAATAAGGATGAGGAGGTAGAGAGGATGCACTCCCAGGGCGGTGTACCATGAGAGGGGGGCTAGCCATGTTTTTCAATGGGGAAGGCAGTATGCGGTAAGATTCCAGCATCTGGGACCTCAAGGTTTCTTGTATTGGGGAGTATGCCTCATAATTTAGAGTTACGAACTTCAGGTCCTCTCTATTTCCCCATGTTCTAGGTAACCAGGTTCTTCATCTGTGTAGGCCATGCGAATCATCATATTCAATGCCCAGTTCGAACTTAATATAGTGGGGGTGGGAATGGTCAGCGCCCACCTCCATATATTTAGTTTTTGGTTAGACCTTTCAAGTATCTAGGGAAGCTCGCACCAATTACATTGAGAGAATATAGTGTAGGAGGTGGTTGACCTCAGGTTCTCATCAAGGACCTCGATCGGAGCATGGTTGGGGATGTAGATGAAAACAGAGGGATATAGGTGCTAGATGTGGGCAGTTGTAGGCTACCAAGGAAGCATTTCCAGTGGATATAGAGCTTGTTCAAGGTACGATTTCTCTATCTATCACTCTTTTTCTGTTCATTTTTTTATTTAATATCTGCACACTCCTTTTTTTCAAACATTCTTTCACGTGACTTGGGTATAGATGTATAGAGACCTTATTTTCCCTAGTGTTTAGCACACTAGTTGAAGCTCAAACTAGTTTCTTTATGTTTTATGGGGATGTAGACAGATGTTAGAGTGTCATCAGTCTAGTGTGGATATTATTATTCTACAAATACAGTCGCACGATGTCATCCTTAGAATAAAATGGTTGTTTTCTATGCATACCATTATTGACTGCTTATGTTGAATATTCGTGTTTTCATATATGGATGGACGACACATCATTTTTGTTGGCGAGAGAAGATGTCTGGTGGGTTTCCGATGTGTGGAAAATCTTCTCTCATTGTTTTTTGAGCTATCAGTGGGATAAAATTCACCAAGATGGTGGAGGTTCTAGATGTTTTTGGAGAGTTCCATGATTTCTTCATAGAGGAGGCTAGGACTCTAACCCCTCATTCTGAGGTTGAGTTCAAAATAGACTTGCAACCTTGTGTCCTTATGATTTCAATGGATCCCTATCATATGGAACTATATGAGTTATGGATTCTGATTCATGATCTGATGAGAAAGGGATTAATCCAGCACAGTGTGTCACTGTTTGGTTCTCTGGGTTTTTGAATAGAAGGTAGACGGTGGACTGATTCTATTCATCAACTACCAGAGACTCAACCCAGAAACAATATTTAATCTCTACCTCATTCAAGGATATAAGATCTTTTCAATGAGCTAATGGGATTAGGTTGGTTCTCTAAGATCGATCTGTTATCTCAATATCAACAATTGAGGCTAAATAAAGGTGACATCGTGAATACAACTTTTAGGTGAGGGTAAGGGAAATTTGAGTTTGTGGTCATGTCATTCGATGTCACGAATGCGCCAGCTGTGTTCATGGGACTTGTGAACTTTCTATTTCGTGAGTTTCTAGAGTAGTTCATCATCATGTTCATTGATGATATCATGTTGTACTCAAGGTCATATGAGGAGCACACCGAGCATCTAAGGACTATCATGTAAGTCCTTATATGCCATCAACTCTATGAGAATATGTCCCACTACATGTTCTAGGCACAATAGGTTACCTTCGTTGGACATGTGGTGTCTCAATAGGGGATATAAGTGGAATTTTCAAAGGTCGAAGCAGTTGTTTCTTGTGTAGAACCAAACAATGTAACAGTGGTTTGCTGATTACTAGGTCTTGCAGGTTATTACCAGAGGTTCAAACCCAACTTCTATTGAGTTGTATCTCCTTTCTTGTTATTTAATACAAAATACTAGGCCTCTATGTGGAATGAGAAAGGTTAGGCATCTTTTAGAAATATAATGGGGAAGTTGGTCAGTGCCCCAGTGCTCAGGTTTCCCAATGAAGGGGTGATGTTTTAAGTGTTCTATGATACTTCTTTTCTTGGGATGGGATGTGTGATGATGCAGTAATGGAGAATGATCTCTTATCGGTCTAGGAAGTTATGTCCCCATGAATGTAACTGTGGTAACCATGATATGGAACATGCGACAATCATGTTTTTACTGATTTTGTTGAAGCACTACCTCATTAGGGAGCTCTTTGTGGTCTGCACAGACCAAAAGTTCTTGAGGTACATCAATTCCTAGTAGGACAAGAACATGTGGTAGTGGAGGTTAATGGAGTTACTCTAGGACTACAAATTCTAGATATCTTAGAACTCAGGAAATGGGAACATTGTAGATGATTTCTTGACCAGGAAGTCACAAATTGAGGTAGGTTGGGAATCTGTGAATGCTTGGAAGGCGATAGAGGAGTTGGATTCCTTGCACATGGATGCTGGGGTGGATAGTTACAAAGGATATCTATTTCAGATAAACTTATCATATTACTTTATTCATTAGGTGGAAGATACTTAGTGGATAGACTCAAAGGATGATGTGATTTATGGTCGCATTGGCCATGGAAATGCTCCAGAGGGATGTTTGGAGGATGGTTAGAAATATATGATCTTCCATGGGAGAATATTTATCCCAATGGAGATGAGTGAGGGAGTTCTCTTAGAGTTCAATATCTTACCCCTAAAGGTACACTAATGAGTTTACAAGATGTACCAAGGCTTGAAAGAATAGTTTCACTGGCCTTGGGTGAAGCCTGTAGTGACATTGTTTGTGGAAAAGGGTCTAGTGTGTCAGCAAATGAAGGATAAGAACCATGTTCACAGAGGACTATTGCAGCCCTTAGATGTCCCCAATTAGAAATCGGATGACATCTCGATGGATTTCATTGTTGGACTACCCATGGGCCAGGTATGATATGATGAAATTTGGGTAGTAGTGGATCAATTAACAATTTCGTCATACATCATAGTAATCAAGGAGTGCAGCGCAGTGGATGCCTGAACACAAAGGTATGTAAAAGAGCTGGTATGACTATATGGAGTTCCAAGATCCATTGTCTTGGATCATAATACATTCTTTATTCCGTGAGTCTAGAAGGTATTGAAACATGAATTTGGAACTATGTTATGCCTCATCACTGCTTTCCACACTCAAATGGATGAAAAAACAGAGAGGACCATCTCGAAATTGTGATACATGTTATGAGCATATGTTTTGGACATTATTGGGTCAAGGGCAAGACATTTCCCTTGGTAAAGTTTTCTTACATTAATATTGATCAATATTCCATTAGCATGGATCAATTTCGTGATTTATACATAATATTGTGTTGTTCACCCTTGTACAAGATGGATATTGGGGAGGAGGTTTTTCTTTGTCTAGATGTGGTGTAGAGTACAATAGAGAAGGTGTAGCTTATCTATGAAAGGATAAAGATAGAAAACGACTGTATAAGTCATTTGTCGATCATAGGAGAATGTCCTAAGAGAGTGAGGGTTGGGAACATGTATTCATGATGGTTTCCCCTTGATATGGTTAACAGAGGTTTTGAAGAGCGATTAAACTTTTTCTAAGGATCATCAGACCTTTAAAGGATTTATGATGAGTTAGTGAGGTGGCATATCAACGGGAATTTCCACCGAAGTTGAGTAGGATCCACGATGTCTTCTCTGTCTCCCAGATTCAGCAATATCTTAACGATGACACTCATGACATTTATTGGGGAGTTTTGGATATTGAGGGTGATACGATGTCCATGGTGCATCGATTGGAGATCTAGGATCATCGGGAGATGGTGCTACGTGGGAGAACCATTTCACTGGTTCATGTGTTGTGGAGGCAGTATGGGATGGAGGAGAGTACTTGGGAGCAAGAGGTGTAGATTCATGCCTATTGCTCAGAGTTGTTTTGAGTTATTCTGGTGTATTTTGATATGTGATATAGTGCTTGAACTTGTTTTCTATGAGATGGAATTTTCCTTGTTCTCTAATATTTGATTATTATATAACAGGTGGAAGGGGGAACCCAAATTCCTAATCAAGATGCTTTAATGTTCATATGATTAAACTCGTGTAGGAGTGTTTGTGCAACCTCAAGTAGATAGTATTTTGACATAGAGGAATAAATTCCATTATTCGTGTGTTCAGATAGTAGGTGAGTGGGGTATCCTAGGAATGTTTGGGTTAGACGGTGTGTGAGGCGATTTTCATGGATGTTTATGTTTAACACCATATTTTAAGCAATATAAGAAGGTTTATCCTTGAGAGGTATCTTACGGGGTGGTTTTTTGGGCCCCTAATTTCAATATATGGTTATGAATTCTCAAGGAAAAGAATATTTTGAGAGGAACATGATGTAATGGTATGGACCTATCTGGTCCATTACATTGTAAAAATAGAGAGTTTGGGGTTTTTTGGGAGGTATTAGTAACAAATTATGAGGGTTTTCCAAAAACATGGTTTTTCTATCGATGATTAATTTTTATACTATCAGTGTCAGTGAGTTATTTTTGTAGATCATTGTCAGTGAGTCATTTTTGTGTTATTGGTGATGGAAAGTCATTTTTCTACTATTGTTATAGGAGATCCATTTTTGTACTTTTTATGTCGGTGAGTCATTTTGTACTGTCGTTCGGTGAGTCATTTTGTACTGTTAGTGTTGGAGAGTTGTTTTTGTACGACTAGTGTCGGTGAATCATTTTTTAACTCGGTTTCGGTGACACATATTTGTACTATTGGTGTTGGTGAGTCATTTTTGGACCATCAGTCTTGGTGAGTCATTTTGTACTATCAATGTCGACGTCAGTGTCAACAATGGTGTCAATGTCGTCATCAACATCTGCTTTAGTGTCGGTGTCAACGTTGGTGTCAGTTTCAGTTTTCTCATGTTTTTTTAGTTTCTCCCATGTTACATGTTTTTCTTCATTAAATGATGAACCTATCAACCCTAATACATTTTTAGCGCCTTTTCAACTATTTCATGTGGAATAATTAAATTATATATATCTTGTAAAGTTCCAAAATCAATGTAACTGCCTACCCAGGTAGTCAAACCCTGATTGGATTTTCATGTACATTGAAATCATCACCCTGGTTTTTAGGATATTAAAGTTACTTAATATGAGATCTCTTCTTCCTTGGGATCTT
Source organism: Viscum album (assembly GCA_963277665.1). Classification (NCBI taxonomy): domain Eukaryota; kingdom Viridiplantae; phylum Streptophyta; class Magnoliopsida; order Santalales; family Viscaceae; genus Viscum; species Viscum album. The sequence goes on along the minus strand of OY728119.1, from coordinate 809,643,735 downwards.
TTATTTTGTATTGGTGCACCCAGAACTTCCCTCTCTATACTTTTTGTGTGCCTGTCCTAGAGCCCTCTCCTGTTTGGTTTCCCTTGGATCCTCCTGATGTTCGCACAACCCCCAATTCATGGAGCAAGGAGGAACCTTGGTTTTGTGTCTTCCATGTAGGAATTTCCTTCACCTCTCTTTAACTGTGTATCATGCAGGGTGAGTGTAGTAATTTTTCATGAGTATGGATGAATCATTTTCTTTAAAAAGTAATAAATAAGGGTCGGGGAAGTGAATGATCACAAGATAATCAACCTGTTACGATAACAGGTAGGGAACTAAAGATGGTTTGATGTTGATCATTTGTTTATTTATTATCTATGCTTTCCTATTATGAATTTTTGTGTTTTAAGACCTTTTAAAAATCGTGGTTGTAGGTTGTCCTTGTTTGTGCACTTATGTTTCTCTTAATTTTTTGTTAATGTTTTGTCAAATGGTTGTAACATGAAAACATGCTTAATCATGTACACTTGGTTAAATAAATAGATTCATAGGATGAAACTAATTCTATGATCACCCATGTTATTTAATGTTAAATTAATTAAACATTTCTGAAAAAATCTGAATATGATTGTCTTGATGGTGTGGCAGTGTGATTTTTTTATTGGGTTTGAGCCTTGTGTGGGTTGTGTGGGCTATTTTGGGAGACACAGTTGTGGGTACTGGGGGTGGATGTAGGTTTTGGTCTTGTAGATGGGGAACGATATGTGTGTGTAGCAGAGATGCTATTTTTTGTGGTGCATTGATGTGGGATTTGTGTATGGGGTGGTACATGAGATATGATGGAATCTCAGGTCAATTGATTGATTGATTGGAGAATGAATGAACTTTTAGGAAATGGGACTACCATTGGTTTTGTTGTGTTCATCGAACAACATTGTGCATTGGGACATCACATTCACGTAGCCTATTGTTTTAGGGTGGATATGGTTGTCAGTTTCCCCGGTAGTGTTGAAATAACTAATAGTTTAACCCAAATAAAGAATAAAAAGATGTTAAATTTAAAGGGGTCGGTCTTGCATTATGGTTGTGGATGTTTGTGTGGTTGGGCATATAGGGGTAGTAATAAAAGTGGTTTTGTGTGGGAAGGCTATCTGTTTGGATCCCATAGGATTGGATTTGTGTTTCTTTACTTATATGTATAAACTGTAATACCTTGTCACTTAAGTACAGATACCACCCTTATTGAGCACCATGTTCTGAACACTCCCATACCATGGGGGATGATGTCTTTCCAAATATCCATGTGGGTGGGTGGATGGATGGTTATTGAACTTATTCCTCACACCCAATTCAAGGTTCATACATGTCAAGCGTATCTGTGCAAGCTGTATTGGATTTATGATTACCATAGATCCAGATCCTTTGGGAAGGTTGTGTGGTGGATGAGAGTCATAGTTTTCTGTGGGATATGTTTGTTTTCTAGTTGTCTTCGTAATTAGGGCCATGTGTTTTTGGGTGAGAGGTGTGGTTATTGTGGACGAGGTGTTTTTGGGAGGGATATGTGTGGTTTTTTAGACCAGGTGTTTGCGAGCAACTATGGTAGTGGGGATGAATTTTGGGAATGGGGTAACATCAAGAGGTTAGACGTTTGGAATGAGTAGTTTATCCAATGAAAAAATGGTATGGTGGAACCAGATCATAAATGTTTTTATGTTATTACCTTAATTGACCTGCGTTATTTGGTGAGCATTCTTTTCTCTGGGTGGGATGATTAATATTTTTCATTAGAAGGTGTGGTTGGTTTCTATTATTTTCATAGTGGAATAAGTATGCTTCTACCCCTTGTGCACGAGTGAATTTAGTCATCCTACGGAGTATACTTGTATTCGTACCCTATGTTATAAAACAATTTTAATGTTTCCTGGAGGTCATTGAAGACTATTTTGGACATTACTACCTTAGGCATTAGGACAATTTCTGTGATTCTTCTCAGACTCCTTATTTTGGTACATTGCTTTGTGTAGTTGTTTATACTTTCTTAGTAGTTTATGTTGAAATCAAGTATGAGATGGATTATAGTTTCCTTTATATAGAAGGTTGGGTTTTTTCAATTTTTACAATCATATCTTCTGATCCTTTTTTCATTTAAAAGGATAATTAAATAAATTTTGTGTGAGATTTTGTACCCTTGGTGAAAGTCACTACTCTAAGGCCTATTAAAGGCTGAAAATGGGGGTCAATATATATCATTCATCTTGAAGAAGGCTGGTTGTAGAATTTATGGATATGCCTAATATATCTCTCTAATGTATTGGATAATTATTCTTTTCAAGAAATATATGTTAGAATTAACCAAGTATGTTATTTCATTTGAATGAATTAATGTAAGAGTGATTGAAAGAATGATATAAATATGGGTTTTTTCAATTTTTACAATCATATCTTATGATCCTATTTTCATTTAAAAGGATAATTAAATACATTTTGTGTGAGATTCTGTACCCTTGGTGGAAGTCACTACTCTAAGGCCTATTAAAGGCTAGAAATGGGGGTCATTATATATCATTCATCTTGAAGAATGCTGGTTGTAGAATTTATGGATATGCCTAATATATCTCTCTAATGTATTGGATAATTATTCTTTTCAAGAAATATATGTTAGAATTAACCAAGTATGTTATTTCATTTGAAAGACTTCATGTAAGAGTGATTGCAAGAATGATATAAATACGATTAACCAAGATACATATTATTTTTTTATCTTAAAATGAGTTCTCATTGTATTATTTTATAAACATAAGGTTAGGTAAATTAATTATGTTTGAAAGAATGATTTTTCATCTTTCCTGGGTGTAAAGTATGGTTTTTAGGAAAATATTTCCATAAGTACTGTTCTTTTATATGAAACCCTAATTATTAAGATTTATCCTTCATGGATTCATATAATATGTATTATAAAATGATTTACCAATTAACTTTGATTTCTTGAGTAAGTAAAGGATTATTTCAAGATCAATGATATTTATTTATGTTGACAATGTTCATTGATATTTCATGACTTTTAAAATAGAAAATTGTTTTTTATTTTTTTGTATCCATCACAATGACTTTTATTCCCATAAAACTATTTAAAATGAGATTTATAAGGATTAGAGATTGGTATGAAATATAAAAAGGTCTAAATTTTTATTACATGTAATCATTTTAAAAAAAGGAGCATGATTTAAATAAATAAAATGTATAAATTTAAGAATAATATTTTTGTATGAAACTGGATTTTGAATTGAATTTTCCACATTTCCTTGATAGAGTATGATATGTAAGATTTTAATTCCTAATTCTGTAAAATTATAATCATAAAATATCATGGGAATGTGTGGACATTAATTCACTACTATTAGTTTAATATAAATGGGTAATTAAAGTTCCAAGATATTAAAAATACACCACCTGAAATTATTCTATTTAATGATTACATCATAGTCCAATCTTCCATAGAGATAGTAAATAAAAATGTTAATCATTAAACATCACCAAAAATTTTATCAATCAAATTAAATCATGATTCAGATGTATTTAATTTTCATAAAAGTGGAAACATCCCATCATGATTTTCATCCAACTGAAAATATATTTTAAAATAGTCCAAATTCCCTTGATTTTCTATTTTTATATATTGACTTCGGTAAGTAGGGTATCATGCATTTATGATTATCATTTTTGGTTTCCCAAAAACATATGAAAATATGTGTTGATAATAGTATACACTCCTAAGTATACTCTAAATGGTATTACATTCCATGAGATATACATTAGCAGATCAAAGATATAATTCCCCACATATAACCTCAGGAATCCACCTATCACATCTAAAATAAAACTATTTTTAATATGTAATTAAATATATTTATACAATCATTAACATAACATCAAAACCCATAATACTTTTTAATGATTTTCAAATATAGAGAAAAATATCCATAATTTTAGTTGATCATATCATTGGACCATTCATTTATAATAAATTTTAGCACACATGGATGAATAATATTAGGATATTTACATTATTATAATTACTTGATACATTTTACAAGAATTATAGACATGATCTCCTGCATCTTAATTCTTTTGATTCCACATAACCCAATTTTTTAATATAGTAATGGTTCTATTAATTGATATGATATATTCTCATATTTATCCACCTGAATAACCATTACAACACTATTCAAAATGATTTCCGATGTGAGATAGTATTTTAAAAGAAAAATTTTACTTTGGTGCGACTAATGTACCATTACCAAGAAATTACCTATTGTTTTCACAAAATAACTCAATTTATCCCACAATTATATGAACCACTCAATGATATGTAATTAACTTCTAGGTATAAATAGGTTCTTTCAAAATATAAAATGAAATGATATACCGTACCTCCATTGTCGATTAATCTATGATGGGTTTCATAGAACACTTACAACTAATAGGTTAACCATTTTCAAAAAAATATGAATCTATATTGAGATATCAAATCATATTTTTTTGAATTGCAATCAGAAATATATGTAACCCTTTAAAAAAATATCAATCTATCCTCCAAGGAAAAAAATATATCCTTTGTACTTATGATGTATTTATGAAGTTTATTATAAGTAATTAAGTAACTCTCACCCAGAATAGATTAATATATACATATTATTCACAAATAATAAAAGACAATGGGATGACTAAAAAAATTGAATACATGTTAGATCTCATATAGGAAAAATTGGTTTTCACATCCAACACTTCAATGTATTTAGATGGATATTCAAACATCCTATGATATAATCTATGTTTAAATGGTAAATAAACTTTCAATTGGTTCTATATGAAAAAATACATTAGTTATTTAGTAATACTTTTGTTTTTTATCCACCTAACAAACCTCTAAGGTATATCTCTACAGAATTATTACTCAACATGATTTTTTATTTTCCTGGTCATTAATTGAGGAACATCTACCCAACCATGGTGTCACTAAATTAATTATCTGAATTAATTTTCCAATAATTTTTTTCCATCTATAAAATATATATAAAAATACTAAAATAATAGCAATATGTTTTTTTAACATATGAAAAATATAAATTCTCATTGAAACCAAACAATTTGATTTTATCATAAAATTAGATATGACAACTCTAAGGATATTGATTTAATACATAAATGGCTCATTGAAACTCTCATACCCTAACAATATAATTTAGAAATTTAAAAATAGTTGGTTATATCATATATATGTTCTCTACAGGTCTCTATTAATTGAATGTTATTTTGAAATTCATTTGATATATCTCATAATTATAATGAGGTTCAATGGAATGAAAAAAAGGAATTTGTCACCGCAACATGTAAAATGGTTTATTCATATATAATACCATGAAATTTCTTATATCCTTTTACCACCCATGTTAATTATAGGTGGAAACTCTATAATACATTTATTTTTCTTAATAAATACCCAAATAAATGTTATCTTTCTTAGTAATTCAGGTTCATCAATAAAAATGGAATCTTGGTTTGAGTACATTGAGTCAATAGTAAATTACATGGATTACAAACAATTTTTGGAATTAGAAAAATTAATATCATTATGCTATGTAGTAAATTGATAATCTATTAATATTAATTCATCATCTTTATTCGTGATAAATCACTATCTACTATGATCCTAACAAATCCTACAAGACCATGTATGTTAATGTATAACATGAGTTGGTTTATCTATCACTACTCCATTTGGAACTGGCTCACCATATATATCTAGAACACATCCTATTTATTGTCCATTAACATCTCAATATTCAACTTTTCCCCTACTACTACCTCAACTAATGTGCTCATTCTCAATGAAAACACCACATTATGACAAAGACACATTGTTTATAGCATGGTAATTAATGTAATATCCCATATTTTCATTGATATGACCAAAAAATACAAATATTTTCATTTGAGGGTCATGTTTATCTAAATCAGAATTTAATATATATGCTTTAGAACTGCAAATGTACATAAATTCCATGTTTGGATATTTTTCATGACCATATCTCATATGGTATCTTTATGAATTCTCTAGAAATTTTTTTGTTTAGTATGTATACGTGAGTTTTTTTATAATAACCCCATCGTGAATTAGAAGGTAACATAAAATCATAATTTATCAAACCGTTAATAAAAAGGTATAATTATTCATTTCTAAATTAGTATTACACTATAATGTTTTTGTAGAAGTGTGCTACGAAACAATTATAGAATCATTCAGATGATTTATAAATTCATGGATAACATATTTACATCCCTGAATAAAACATAGAATCATAATACCTTCCATGTTGGTTATACACATCATTATGAAATCATTTTCACCATTATTATTTTTTAGGTTATTCTCATTTGAGACACAAAACTATTATGACTGAATTCATCGTTAAAGCTAATAAAGATCCCAAAACTCCCACATTCTTATATACTAATTGGTCCACATATGCCACTATGTATGAGATCCAATAGTCCACTATCCAATTCAAATTTTCAATTAAAACATGACATCATATTTGTTTCAATAAATATTTTTGAAAATTATCAAGTGAATTAAAATTAAATGAATCTATAACCCGTTAATATGAAATCATGGAATATGATTCTCATTTATATGTCTAACATGACAATGAAAAAGGTATTTGAGATTATAATATACCATGAACTACTAATTTCTAATTTTATTAATACAATAATACATAACTATAATATATAATATAATCATTATACTATCAATGTCATAGAAGACATCATTCTTAATAATGATCCAGTTTTTTATTAACAATGGTTGAAATTCCTATCATATAGAAATTATATAAATAAATAACTCTTATTTATAGAGGTAAAATAATGACTATTCTGAATTTTGAGTCTAATAAAACATGTATACTTAGATTATAATTGATTATTTCTCATGTAGCAATTTTTCTCCATTAATGACACAAATATACACTTTTTTCTTCATGAATTCCCTCTTATTTCAATATATATGTTCCTAAAAACAATTGTGTGAAAAAGAATATTAAAAAATACCCGTTATTCAATACTTTTGGAATTAAACTATATTACATTCATATTGATATTCTCACAAATTATCTTAATGAGAACATATCTCAACCCTAAAAACCAATATTTTATTGTTTTATATATCATACATATTAATTATATCAATATGATAAATATTAATAATAAAATATCCTATGAAAAGAACATATATATGGGTGATAATATTTACTTATAAATTTCACCAAGTAAAATAGATTACCCTAACCATCATATCATTTTATTGATCCATGATCCATATTTTATTTTGAAATTCCTAGGTTTTTGAAATACATTATCAATTATTATATTGGTTGGGAATCAAAAAAATCATAATAGTATTGATTCTTGGAAAGTTTAATGGATAAATCATTATCTATTAGATCATATGGTTTAGCAAAACTCCATTCATAATGTATCCTAACATTTAGGGTATCATATCAATTATAACCCAAAGAAATATCCATGAATAATAAAATTGAGTAAAATAATGTGATAATCCTATTGATCTTGATAATCCCAAGAATTAAACCTTGATATACTAATATATTTCATTACATACAAAAAACTATCAAGAAAATCGTGGGTTTATCACTATAAGACCATGTTATATAACTAACGTCTTTGAAAGTGATGATTTAGTTAGATTATTACACTTAGTATTTATTTGGATTTTAATGGGAATAGCGATTTAATATACAAAATATTCATATTAAATTCATGACTATTATGTCATAGGTAATCATTATAAATTATATTTTATTGATTGACAATATTAATGAATTCATCTATTTTGTTTTGGAATCCCTATTCCAACCATTAGAAAAATTCTTTAGACCAAAACTGATGTATAACTCATATAACCCACTTGTTTGTGTTAAATATATTAAAACATAATCCATGAATAGTAATACATATCTAAATTCATCATATTTATATGTCATATAAACTTTTCATATGAACTCATAATTTTATATAGCATGAATTGTGACAACATGATTATCCATAAAGCGAGAGATAAACCACCCTAATCACCATTATCTACAAGGTATAACATTTAGTTTGGTACATAGTCTTTCCCGTAGTCTAATTACCCTAGGATTTTGACTACCCTAGGATACATTACTCAATAGACAATTCAATTCATAATATCTATAGCAAATAATATATAAAAACTAATTTCAAAAACTATTCTTATGATGATGAGTTGAATTACTAAAAGTGGTAAAGGTAGATGAAAAATACCATTTATAAAGTCATAACGAAGATTTAATTCATAGATATAACTCCTGGATGAAAAATAATAGAAAAATATATAACATACAAAATATTAATATTTCAGACACAATTAATTAATATTTCATATAAATTTAATTTTAAAAATAAATATACATTTTTCTTTATATTTGAAAACATGAGATAAACATTCAGGATGATTTCATAAATAAATGACGATTATAAAAATATTATATGAAAATTAATTCATATATTTTTATATTCATTTCATTATTAAATCATCAAAATTTTATGTTAACAAGCTTGTACCCTAGTGGTACAAGCTCCTGTTTGGCATCCAAAAAGACCCAGGATCAAATCCAGGCAGAGGCAAATTGTTGAGTACTGTAGCAGGGAACTGTAGCAAGGGGCCTTGTAGAGGTAATGTAGGAGTGGAAGAACTGTTGTAGTGGTGACACTATAGTAGCAGAGTGACTGTAGTAGGTACTATAGCGAAGGTGATAATGTAGCAGGTATTATAGGAGCGCGGGTACTGTAGCAGTACTGTTCACTTAGGGGTCCTTTGGCCAAAAAATGGGCTTTCAAACCTTGTATAAGGGCCAATGGGCCTTGGGAATTTGGGCTGTGTAATGGGTCACGCTCTACCCAGTCTAAATAGGTCTTTTCTTTAAATAATAAATTGAGGCTTTGGCCCCAACCTTTTAAAAAAACTCTTTAATATTTTATGTTATATAGAATTTATATATGATATTTTAAAAATTATCATCATTTTATATTTAAATTTTTATTATTTGATATACTTACCTAATCTAAATATCATATAGATTAATTACTACTAATTATGAATTTAGTCAAATTATTTTTAGTGTGGCATTTAAAATATCCAAATAAGACCATTTTATTTTAAACACTTTAAATAAAATTAATATTTTTTATTTGGTAGTAAATAATTTATATTATTTTAACTATACTATAATTTTTTAATTTATAAACCATTCATAAATTAATCATCATGATTTAAAAATATAAACTTTTAAATAGATATCATAATGCTTTCCATTTAATTTGGGTAAAATTAATTTTAATATTACCCTTTAATATTTGGAATGATGTTTTATAAATAATAATTTATGAATTATATTCATTTTATATTATTTAATTAATATATCAATCCAATGAAAATTAATATATGTCAATATACCATTTAAATGAAATATAAATATGTTATATACCTTTTATACCTATATAATGTCAACACAAATTAATTTTTTTACTATTATGTAGAATCCCAACTGTACATAAGGGTATCATTCTACTATGCTAACATAGAATATCTATATAAGGGAATATATTTTTTAACATTAAATAGATAATTATATTTAAAGGTAAAAATTATTTACCATTATAGAGTACTATTCATGTAGAGGTGAACTATGACTACAACTACAAATATTATTTCACAAAAAGGCATGTTTCAGATTACCTTTACGTAAACTTTATCATGTATAGTTAAGTATTAAAATACATTTATGTTACCAATTCATGTAAGGGAAGTACATTCACTTCCTTAACATGAAACATTCACACAAAGGTAAGCCTCTATTTACCTTTATGTGAGACCCCCACCTATATGTATAAATAAAATTACCTATTTATCTCTAATGTAATGGTTCAAAACACTCCAGAAGCTTACGATGATGTTGTTTCTTGAAAAATAGTTCTGATAGTCATCAAAACAAGTTATTCAAATTCCTTTAAATCTTAAATAAATATGATTTTATAGCATGGATGGGTTTCAATTTCTCCTCTAATGATTATTTGTTGTATAGGTAAACACAAAAATGTTACGATCTATCATCAATAATCAAATGTGTAAATATTATCATAAATTAAGGTTTTTGGGAATCTTGTATAATAGAAACATTCATCTACACCATCAATGTAGAATAATTTATAATGACCAGAAGTACTAGTTGATCAAATCATACTACCATTGATGTATAAACATAGACCAATGGATCTATGAGAGTTTCTTGTGGATTCCTAAATACCCAAAGGGGTGATAGTAACATTTTAGAACAATGAACCTACTGAAACAAAAAAAAATAGATTTATCATCTTTTAATGAAACTAATGATAAAAAATCCATCAAATAAAGATGATAATTACACTCAACAACACTAAACTGAAGAGATAAGATCTCTTATATATAGAAATCATAATGATCATCCATTATAATAAATAATATTAACTACTTTTATTGAGTGATTCATAAATAAAACACATCATGGAATGATAATATTTTATTGAACCAAATGTTTAGTTTGTAACCTATTAAAAATCCTTGTAGGAGTTTTATAGTCTTCTGTTGTATAGTTTGAAACACACCAAATATAAAATACATGAATATTGAATAATATATATTGTATAATTTTTTTTAAATTCCTCATATCCATTTATTTTAATTTATCTTTAAAAAATATCCAATGTCTACATTATCTAGAATATAAAAAAAATCCATCACACATGAAATTTTGATATTAATAGTTATTTTTACACTTTATGTCAATATAGATGACAAAAAAGGACATCAGGAGAAAACAATTTCAGATGTTTTGAAAACATTTACTATTTCTATAATTTTATAAATGGGTGAATTTAAGTAGATACAAACATTACATTTTATATACAAGATCACTATGGATCATAACCAAAAACTAATAGTTGAGGGAGAATGCATAGTTCATTGAAATATGATGTATATTTTTGGGAGGAATTTATCAAAATTCTAGATTCTTGACTAATATGTACCATCTTAGATAAAACCTAGGTAGGCCCTATTGTTGTAAATCATAAAAAAAGAGGTGTTACTATAATAACTAATTGAAAAATGAAAAACTTCATGTTAGAATAGTGATCAAGTGGAGATTATATTTTTTTTATATGAAAAATAATTTTTAAAAAAGGAAAGAAAACACTCGTATTCCATTCATATATAAAATACTTGATATGTTAGGTAGAAATTAATTTTAATTTATTTGTGACTGCTATGATGGTTACAACCATGTTATCAATTACTCTAATGATTAGGGTGAATGAAAATTTAGATGTCTCTAAGTATTATTTTCCTATTTTAAGATTCAATTTTTTATGTATATCTCTAGAAACAATTCAATGATTCGTGATGGATATTTTTTTAATTTTATAGTAGATTATAGTGGGGTTTCTGGATGTTTTTTATATAGTTGGAAACACATTTTAGAGTTATTTAAAGAATGTAAAAGTAATAATACAAGGATTCCAAGGGATGAATATTATTCAGGTTTAGGATATTGACAATTTATGGTCATAATAGGGAATATTATTTGATACTAGGTCACAAATAGGTGAATATAAGTAAGAAATAATTGGGATGATGAAATTTAAATGTTTCTCCATATAAAAAATTTAATGGGTGGTATATGATTTTTGAACACTTCATATACAAAGGGTTTATTTAAAAAAATCAAAAATGAAAAGGCTCATGTAGTCATTATCAGTTAAGGATTCACCATTTTTATTTTATGATTACTACTTGGAATCATTCAATCATATCACCCAAAAAATTATGACTTCAATAATCACCACCCCACCTAATTGAAAAAAATATTTTTAAATAACTAGTGATATAGGTGACATATCAGTTTGATAAATATTGGGTCAAAGAAAAGAGGTATATATTTCATGTGACTTATTATGATAGTTGAATTATAAATTATTCACAAAGAGATTAAAACTCAATAGGGAAGAAATGGTTAAGAATTTTTTTTCTTATGAATTTTAGATAATATATATTGGATCTAATTTCATAATCTTTTCTGATAATGATGAACGAAAACTTATTATGACCATAAAAGAGTAAAAAATGAGGGTCATTAGTTTGATCCACTTAATGAAATAGTTTTTCCTAGGGATCATATACAAAAATGTTTTTAAGAATTTGATTTATATTTATTTTCATGGATTTATATTACCCTGAATAATGTCTCATGATAGAATAAATATTATTTCTGGATAAAAAGTTTTGGAATGTGAATAATATAGGTTAAATGGTATGATTATTTTATGAAATTGTTTAATATAGAAGTTATTATTAATGGTTTTAAAAATAATCCCTGAAATAAATTAATTTTTGAAGTAAAATATATAGTTTTGGATGATATTTCCTTTCTGATAATGTGTGTTGATGGTGTTCTCCAATTATTTTTACCTATATAATAGTTTATTTCCATTTTAGAGATTTGAAACTATTAAAAATGGAATGGAAAACTGAAGGGGGTAGTGTATAATCCAAAAACTATTACAATATAATATTATAGGACTAATCTCTTCACAAATTTATGATTTTTCTGTGGTAGGTTGTAATAAGTGCTAATGTAGAGCTTCCGCAAAAAGTAATTTTGAAATCTGAAATTCTCTATGGATAGGGTTTGGACATAATGGTGCGATCTCTATCTTTCCATTAGATTTAATATATCTAGGTGGTTATATATTAAATCTCTTAGTAGGTAGATACAATGAATCTTTTGAAAAACTAATATGGTATTATTATCAGATTCATCAAGTAAATAATATTCTCCATATTTGTTGTCATGAGCTAAGGTTTTAGATCCATAGAATTTAAACAATTTTAATATCTTTTTTGATAAGTGATATGGATCAAATGAATCAACCCTATAATGTAATATATGACATTAAAATTACTTAGAAATATATTCATTAAAAGATATAAATATAATAATCAATACCAATAATTTATTACTATTATACCTTTTAATCAACTAATTAAAAAATTGTGTGTAGTATATCACCTTAATATGATAAAATGAAAAAATTTAAATGTTTATTAAAATAGTTAATATTTAGGTTTATTAAACTATTATTTAAATATTCTTCTACCTAGGTGGTCATATGATGTAACGTTTAATTATCCATTTTCCCACAAAAAATAGTTCTTTTTTCAATTTTTTTTATATTTAAGTATAAAATTATGTAAATTTTATAATTTCTATTTTCTATGATTAAATTATATTTTGTCTTTATAATTTCAAAAAAATTGGGTAAGGTGAATGGATTTTTTTAAAAAGACTTACTATTATGTAAATAGTGAAAAAACCATTTTTTTCAAATACCATGAATTTTATGTTCTTATTTGAATAAAATTACTAATTTTAAATCTATGAATCCATTTTCCAAAAATATTGTTTTAATTTATATATGATTTTATATTTTAAAAATGTTATTTTTATTTAGATAAATTTATTCTAATTTTTTAATTTTTATCTTATAAGTTTAATGTTTTCCATGTTATACATTTATTATTTTAAAATTAATTTATATTATATTTTAAAATTAAAAAAAAAAACCCTTTAAATTTGGAATTTTTAGATCCAAATTAAATATGAATTATAATTGTCTAGTACATGATAAAGGGTACATTACATTGGTATAAACTAGTTATCTTATTGAAAATTGAATTAGGAAAAAGTATCCTAAGATGTAAAGGCCCCATAATTTTTAATGTTTTTCTAATTGAGTGGTTGAGGTGTGGAAGGAAATTATCACTTCTTCCCTCTATTATTCCACATTTTTGAGTTATTTTACTTGAGATTAGTTATTCGTTATTATAATTGTTTAGTCTTTTAAAAAAATTACACTTTTTTACTTATAGAAGTTGATATTCTCTCCAAACCTCTCCTAACATAGGTACCCTCATTGATCTGACCAAGACCAACCCAACTATGTGATAAGAACTCAGATACACCATACTGATTTTCTTGTATTCTCAAAATTACATCCTTTAACGTTTCAATCTCTTTTACAATTTAGTTGATTCAAGCACCGTGGTATGAAATTTTTAACCTCTCCTTCAATATTAATATTTCAGTATGATATTTTATTCTTCCTAAAATTTATTTTCTCCATTATAAAATGAAAAAATAAGAATATTTATTATAATGATATTTTATTATAAACATGTTATAATAATTGAACCACCTACCCTTTTCCAAAAATATAAATGAATATGTGAATCCAATGTTGTGCCGACTATCCCTTGAAAACACAACATATATCATTTTTATTAAACACATTAAAAATCTATTCATAATATAGAATTTATTATATAAGTATGATATTAATGACATATTTATATTCCTAAATTATAAACCCTATTTTTTCTTATACCATTTCAATTTAAAATTAAATAATTATCGATACATACATGTGGACTACCTTATCTATGGAATGATCAATTTAGGTTTCATAATTCATCACCACATTACATAGAAGGACATTAGAATAGTGTAAAGAATAAATATTATGTTTATGATTGTAATAATTTTCTAGTAATATAGATTTAAATATCCTCTACAAGATATGAATGGTAAAAAATACTTATAAAATTAACTGTTATAATAAAGAGAATGATGAGGAAATAATTTATTCTTTCTAGGGAATTTTTTACAATAAATCAATTTCTCAATTAAATATTTATAATTATAATATATTACACTTATAGACACTAAATAATGTGATTATTATGTTTTTATAATTTTAATTTAAGTTAATAACCTCTAAATAATGTTTTAATTATAATATATTCATGTTTGGGTCATATTGAGAACCAAATTCCATAATGTGGTGAAATTATTTTCCAGATTACAATGTAAATAAATATTAGTATAATATGATATAAATATTTTTAAAAACATTCTATAAAATATACATCAATATTTATCACATTAATTAAGAAAAAAACATTTTAATGTCTAAAGTCACTAATAGATGGTCACTGTTGATATCATCAACATGGATAATGATTTTACTTTCGAAATGACATATAATCCTCATAAATAATTTTAATTATTTCATTAAGGTTACATTAATTTATATGTAATGATTAAAACATGGATAAGAATTTATGAAATCAGTTATTTTACCAAACATGTTTAAAATCATGATGATTACCCACAACTGATATGAATAATATGCAACTTAGTACTATAATTATAGAGAATAATTAAAAATTAATTTTATAAAATTTTATTTATATGAAATTTTTTTCTAATAATGCGATGAATATATTTTTTTATTAATGAGCTTAATGAACGTTCAAATAAGCTGGAAAATAAGGCTGGATGATCTTTTTACCAAATTTTATTTATTTTAACATAGTTCCTAATATAATCCAACACAATTAATATATGTTTTTTACATAGTAATAAATTTATATATCCATATACAAAATGTTTTATGAGGCATACCATGTAATTTCATTAAATGGAAATCTATTCAATGGATAAAGAACTAAAAAAATGTTTTGATAAAAATGTTACTCAAACTCTAATGGTTTCTTTTCCAATTATATTTTGAAATCATGATTATTCTAAAAATATTATATATATATTGATTCTTTATTCTTTATAATAACTCTCATCATTTACTCTTTTTATTCATGGCGTTTTATATATTCTCTGGATATTTTATATCCCCATTACCCTTATTTTACACGATGTGTTTCTTATTAGTAAAAAAACTCATCTTAGATTTTTTGTAAGGAATGTACCTTTTTCCATGCCATAATTCATTGAATTCTATTGAAATTTTTATTTTTTATGTCTCTGTAATTTATGGATGTAAGATTATACTACTTAATCTTCTTCTAAAAAATTTATTGAAAATTTGAACATATTCCATATGGGTGATTTTTTGCAAAGTGTAAATATAATATTTTTTGAACATTTTGTTTCTGAATACCTCCTTTAAAAAACATTTTCATTGTATGTGAAACATAATTTTAATATTTAATGGTTAAAAATATATTATTCTAAATTATTAATAAAAAATTTCTAACCAATTTTATTTCCAAAAATATTATCGATGTTTCTTACTTCTAAAGAGATTCTTACAAATTTTAAAAAATGAGTTTCATCTAAATACACTTTAGTTTACATTCATTACTATTAAAGAGAGATATTATTCTAATTTATATATCTAACTCAATTTCATGTATCACTTACGTAATATCCTTACCTTTTGGAGACATCATAAATCATTGAATTCATCTTGCATAATCATTTTTTGGTGTTTGACTATAATTTTCATCCAAGGATTTTCCACTTTTAATAACATATTTCTGATTACATTTATTTAAGAGTGTTATACAAGATTCAATATATCTATTTAGTTGGAGAATTATTTTACTAACTATATACCCTTTATATATACGGTGTAAATAACATATTCATTACTTACATAATCGATTTTTTTTACCTAGAATTCTAAATTATTTTTTGATTCACATTAGTTTTCCATGGGATTATCATGTTTTTATTATTGATGGAATTAGGAATGATTTTTTATTTGAAAACAATTGAACATCATATGAAACCGTTGTAAATTCAATCTATAATTTATAATGTGTTGAATTCATACCATTTTTCTTCTATGGGTTCATTATCATATTATGAGTGATTGGTTTCTTATGGAACTCACTTGTATAGATGATTTTGAGTGGGGTCATAAAATGCCATCTAATTCACTGATTAAGAGTATACATCTCATTAGATTGGAATAAAATATTACGTTTTTGTTTATCATAAAAGCTAGAAATGATTGTGTGGACCATGAATGTTATATTCACTATACTAATGTATGTTCCCTATTTAAAGAATGTTTCATGACCATTTGACTATTGTCATGGATATTAAATGATCTGATGGATCATATAAATTAAATCAACTTGTTTTTACACTTTTTACATATGTATTACATTATTCTATGTCATACACCATTATTTATGATCTATGGATTGTTGGGAATAGGTTTTCTAATGTATCAATACAATAATTATATTTTAATATTATGATCACTCATGATCTTGATTTATAATCCTTTTTTCACAAATGCATAGAATTTGAGATCACTATATTGTTGTGTTTTCATTTCTTATGAAAATGAAGATAAGAAAATTATGAAATAACTTTAAGAGTATCTCATAGAGAGTAAAGTTCCATTAGATCAATGTATGAAATTCTTGTAAAGGGGAGTGGGTGAATCAGTTATTAGTTTTCTTTTTATATTATGTTTTTAACTTTCTATAGACAATTTATTAACCTTCTAAAACATTCTAGATTTATGATCCATTAAAATATAAATATCAACCTCACCTTTTGTGTACAAAAATTTAAAGAGAGATAATCACATGATATGTACATGGTTCGGTATAAAGAACTAATCCTTTTCATGTTTGTTGCCACAAAACATATATTCTATTTCTAACATCATTCATATATACAATAGAACAATGATAAATTAGTTATATTCTCTAAATTAAACCTCTGTCCAACCCTAGGTCAACCACACCAATAATCATTTCTTCATACATGGTAGGTTATACAACCGAAAACATTACTTTTTCTTACCCACTAATGCCACATATGGTTATACCCCTAGCTAAACATCCTGTTCTGAAACATTTTATGTACCGTGTTTCAATATCACTTCTTCATCTTTTCCAATCCAAAATAATTTTTCTCACTTCCTCTATAAGAATAAAATGTCAACTTCACTTTTTTATGATAAAAAAGATCTTCCAAAACCCTCATATGCATAGGTCATCCTTAAAAATTCCTTCTTATCATTGGTAGACTTATATAAACTCAATATGAAATTTTATAATCTTTTATAGGAAATACTCCTCAGAAAGTGTCTATCCATTCAGTTATCATCATGTAGCATTATCCCAGTGGTATATGATTGATATAATTCATTAAATTTTCCTTATTATGCTTCATTCATCCCTATTATATTCATAGTACCTATATTTGATGACACATTCCAATGATATTTATATGATGAATAATGTATGGAAGTGGGAAACTATTATATTGATTATTTAGAAAAAAAAATCTATAACACTCACCTTTTCTTCATTAAATGGGACAAAGACCAATGTTCCTCTATTGGATTGTTCTTTGTTAAGTAACTAAAATTCAATTTGAAAGAAAACATGGTTTGAAAATCATCCTATAATAAAATCCTTATATTTTCATCTTTTTATTGTATTAACAATGTTTCATTTACAATTCTACATTTTTTTCCATATTTTTTAGTTTCAACATAATGATTGGTGGGGGGTTTCAATTTAATTCCCCCTCATCGTAATTATTATTCCATATTTCCTTCTCATGAATTTTTATATATATGTTCACAATGTTAATGATCATTCATGAACACTCATGAAGCTCTATAAAAATCTATAATCTTCCATATTCTTCAACCTTTTTTAATATATATATATATATAATAATTAACATCTTCATACTTTCTGATATATATCTTGATAAATAACTCTAACCATCCAACTTTAACATTGATATATTTGGGGTTTTTATAATGTGTTTTAAGTCTATATTTAATTTTACTAATTATTGTTTGTATATTTTTCATCATTGTTAGACAATATAGCCTCTATAATCATCATCTTATGAACTCAAAAAAAATTCAATATCGAATGCACCTTCGTCTAATATTCCCTTTTTAGGAAACTGATGACTATTAATCTCAATTTAGCTCAATCTGGTGGATATTTAAATACAACATCTACAAAATGATAGTTATTCTGATCTTCCTAAACTCTATTGAAAACTTCATACAAAATTTTTTTCTGTGGGGGCCATTATATTTTTCAATATGATGGAAATTCAAAAAAAATATCTCGGATTATCCAATGGACTATTCGATGTTACAAAAATAATTTATAATTTTTTAACATTTCCATATCTTTATCAGTTATGATTTATTTCATCTAATAAGTTTAATAAGATATCCTCAATCAGGTGTCATTTGTTTTATTTATTATCTTCCAATTTTAGATTCACAACATTACTTTAACTGACCATAAATTATAAATTATCTCTGTCCAATAATTATTTATTTAAATAATATAACTCAATCCTTGTAAGAATATAACTACAAAGATCAATATTTTAGCATATTATTATTCAATATTGTTACCTTTTATGACCTTATGATAAAAAATTCACCAATTTTATATTTATTGAAAGATGTTTTACACTCTTCAAATTTTATTATCCCAAAAATCATCATCCAAAACAATAACTACTTTCATTCCAATGTGATTATATCTTGATCATTGTGTATGAATCTTCATAAAATTATTTTTATATAAAAATTAGGACTTTAATATATAATTAAATTGAAAAATCATCTTACAACAATATCCACAATAAATTTCTATTACATATATATTTTTTAGATGTTGTTTTTTTAGAAACACTTATTCTAATTTTATACTCAACCTTTTAAATTTATCACTTTCAAAAAATCGGTAAAAACATTTCATAGATCATTACAACTTCTTGATGATTTAGAACACTTTTAGACATTATAAAAACGTCTTCAATTCATAAGGATCATTCTTATTATTCACCATAATGAATGTTCTTACAATGTCATTGTTAAGAACATTTGTCTTGAAATCTTTTTCTAGTGTTTTTTTCTTGAATATCATGTTTCTCTAAAAAATTCACAAACAATCCATATTGATATATTGAAAAAAACAAAACTAAAAACACATGGGTCTCACAATATCCCCATGAGTTTTTTTAAATACCCATAAAAAAATGAAAAATATTCATCTTCAGTATGCATAATCAACTATTTCTCCCCATTTGATGATAATATCTTCTTGCATAATCTTTTTCTTATACACTTTATTTAAAATAAAATTCCAAGTATACACTAATGTTTTAAATTCTTCATTTTGTAATATTGAAAATTTTAAGCTGGAGATAATTTGTATTATAAGAATTTCTTAAGAGGCATTAACTAAAAAAATCTATGTATATATGGGAGAAACTGGTGTAGAAAACAAGAGTGGATAATAAAATTGAAAAGTATGTTCTATAACACTACTTTCATGAAATATTTTTATCAATAAAATTACAAAAAAATTATATATGTGTCAATTTTAGAAGGTTTCTTAAGATAAATAATGTATCCTTATCCAAAAACATTAAAAACACATCTTGTATAAAGAAACAAGTTCTGAACATGTAAACTCTATTATCATTCCAAATTTTATTTTAAGGAATGTATGATACTCAAAACATTATTTCTGTAGCTTTTCTCCCCCTCAAGGGTATCACTCTAATTCTAATCATGGAAATAAAAATTCTAATATGGTCATTGTTTTCAATATCATCTAAAACACTCATCAATTTTCCTTAATTCTACTCCATATATTCCCTATAAGTTATTATATATAAACATGTACATTGGGAATAAAGTGGAACCATAATATTTCCTTAGAAGAAATGTTTGGACTAATAATCTTCTCATAATACTGAATTAATCCTATTTATATTGGATTTTTCATTTGATGTTTTTTTTTATTTTCATATTATATTTTGTAATAGATTTATTAAAATTTGTTGAATATTCAGTTGATATTTTCTACTTTTCCTCTACTATAGTTGTTGTGTTGTTACCTTTAGTATATAAAATAATATTCTTTATTTCATCATGGGTTAGAAAGATAGTAATGTATTATATTGTAACATGCCTATTTTATTTAAAACTCTTTTACTTTTTAGGAATTTTTAAATTTCTCTACGTTGATAAAAATTTATCATGTTTGTTATTATATTCATAAAAAATTTCATTCCCCTTTTCTTTAGAAGTTTTTTTGTTTTCCTTTAAATTTATATCCATGTTGATTTTCTAGGACTAAATAACATTGAATTATCTCTTTCACCACTCATGTCTTGTAACATATTCAACTTTTTATCCTTCTCAAATCTTTTAATATGATCAAAATTAATAATGTTTTTATTTCTCCCAATTAAAATTTTATAATATTTCATTTTTTCAACATTCATACATTTTTCATCTAACCATCATCTAAAGTTTTTTCTACACTTCTTAATGTATGTACCCCTTTATTTATACATTTTTTCTAAAAATACATTTTATCCCATATGAAAACATACTATGCCAAAAAAAATGTACAACATCAGTAGGGACCTCTAAATCACCATCTTTCATAAAAATAGTGGTTCTGTTCAAATTTATTTCTTTTTATAATTTTTAAAACTATGGGAGAAATGTTTTAGGTAGATACATACATAAATAATTCCACTTGTTCATATATTAATATGATTTTTAAAAAAATTACTTTTAATCATACACTGTTATTATAAGTAGATGCACATTGTGATTATTTTGGAATCAAAAAAATATGCTTATGTAAACCATTATTTTATTCATCTTGATAATTTTCATTGTTATCTTCATCTTCATTGGTGATGTATTCTCTCAGTTTTTATGTCAATTTTCATTTAAAGAAACATTTACTATGTTTTTAAAAACATGTATTTTTAAATCTGACCTTTATTTAAGAACAATCATCACATTTGAAAATTCGTCATACTTCAACCAATTCTCATTACATTATTTAAAATTTGTATTTTCTACCATAATGAGAATCCCATGACTAATTATTTTTCCTTTGTAAGATTTCAAATTCATTTCTATCCTAGTAATATTAATTTTCTATACTCTAGTCTCATTGAGGTTTATATAAACATTTTTTATTGTCTCACTATTATCAAAAGTTATTTCTCCAACTTAATTTTTCATATTTACCTTTTCATTATATTTATTATTATTTTCCTCAATTTATTCTTCAAAGTTTTATTTTATAATTAACAAGTTTTTTATTTAGTCACCATCATCTTCAGTATATAATTTATAATTTTATTTTTGAAACATGCTAAAAAAAGATGTAATAATGATCAATCTCATCATTGGATGAAGATTAATTCTACTAATATAATATAGAAATCATTTATTTATTTTTAATTAGATAAGGTTTCTTATTTTTTTCCACTTATTTTTTTGAGACTTTTTGTCTTATTATTCTAATTTAGAATAATCATCTTCCTTGATAGGAAAATCTCATATAAAACGTCCATTTATATTACAATCACTATATTTATATGAGTTTTTATTTTTTCCATTCAGACCGAACATTATGTATATTTTGGAAATAAGATAAATGACTATGTTGACATTATCCATTTCTTCCTCTACCCCTGAATCCAATTATTCATATTCGACATCCATTTTCATTATCATTACTTTTAAAAAAGAAAAAATATATATTTCAGTCATTTCCATTTTTCTTATAGACTTAATAATTCACCATATGATATGCCACTTGAATATTCAAAAGTTAATATAAGGATAAATCATCATGATAATTGAAATGTAATATTTTTGAGTCGAATTTATTTTGAATGTTTCTCATCCATTTTTTAATGATAGTTTAATATTCCAGTATATTACCAAAAACACTGATTTTTTTTAAAATATAAAAAATCTTGTAAAATAGTCATCAATACATTCAGTATCAAGAATTTTAATATATTCATTCATTAAAATCAAAAAAATTTATCTTAGAATCAATAAATTTCACATTTACTTCATCAGAAATTATCAAATTATTCTACCTTTTTTTACTTGTTGGAAACACCAAAATAATTTACTAACATATTCTGTGAGATTCATTAATATATATTTCTAAGCTTCTCCACCGACCTAGAAAATTATCCCATCAACATATGTCCTAGAAACATAATTATTTGGAGAAAATGCCACAATTTTTTATCTCTAAATTCAAGGCGATGATTTAGAATACATGGCTACATTCTATTCTTCTAACGATGGTAGATTATATCATTGAAAGTTAGAACAACCGAATTGTTCAATGACTTGAAATTCTCAACTATTAGTAGAGGATATTTCAATGGATTCTAAAAATCTTGTACCAATTGATGTTCCCTTGGATAAATATATAATATCACTGAGGGGATTACGTGCTGAATCACTAATAAATTTTTCATACGAATGTTTCTTAACTTTATAAAGAATATTTTTAACCATTGAATATCTATTAAATTTATTATATAATAAAATAAAAATCTTAAACTCACATTTTTAGTGTAAAATTTATAAATAGATAAAAATAATTTATATTTGAAATATTCAATATAGATATATTATTCATTACATATGTTTTATTCACCCCAACAAGGAGTATTTTAATAACTTATTTCGAGAATACAATTGAATTTTTATAAACTAATTATACACCCATACAACTATCCATTTCAACAATTTGTTATAACACCCTATTACATGGTCTTTTCTTCTTATTTTATTATCCACTATATAATGTTCATCAATTCCTTCAAAATAAAGCTATATCAAATTCACCTATGTATAATCAGCAAGACATGAAACAAACCTATTAAGGAGTTTTTTACTATAAATCATCCAGTATATATTTAGTAGACCTGGATATATTCAATCTGATATTTTTCGATCGTTTACAGTAAAATTTATACAGGGAATGATTTTATGCTCAAACCCCATATGGTAAATAATGTTTAATAGAGTTCAACTAACAGTCGTCATATAATTCTCATTACATTTCTTTATTCAACCCTATTGTGTTAAGAGTACCTTCAGCTAATAAATAATGTTTTTCAATGTGAGATTCATAATTTGTTGAGTGGAAACTCAATGGGTAAATGTCAAATTTCATTTGAGCCAAGTGAATCATGATCAATGTTAGTCTATCTGATTGATAGTTGTTTTGGTTCAAAATTTGAACCTCATAGAATACATGGTTGAAAGATTATCATTTAATAAAATAAAAAGTTTGTATGATTTATTATGAATTAATAGTTATTCATATACATTTATTTTACAATGCGCATTATAAAGGTTTCCCTTTCAAGAGACTAGGTGGGAAGTCAAATTTTTTTCCCACTCTGTGAAATTCCAATTTTGAATATATGTCTTATTTTTATTTTTCTAAATACATATATATTAATATGGAATATTTTTTAATACTCCGGAAACATCATGAAATTATTTCATCCTCCACCTTCTCCTAATTTTATTGATATTTATATTAATAAACATCTTCATAAATTGTCAATCATGGATGGATAAAAAAGATAACCAACCAGCATTAGGATCAACATGTTTAATAAATATAAAAAGTGATCATAATGTTTCTTAGAATTTCTATATAAACATCTTGTTATTCCAAACGTCTTTTTTTATATGGTACATTCTCAACAACCATTATTCAATGAAATCATAAAAAATCTTCACCAAATACACCAACTTATGAGGTTCATTTTACTGCGAATCCCCTGATCATTAACCTTATCATAACTCCATCTGATAGATCTTTATATTCAACCTCAATCTGATAATAGTTTGTAAGTTCCCAATAAACTATATCTAAAACTTAAAAAAACTTTTCTTTTATAGACAGTCTTCATATTTCACCATCTAATAGATATAAATTTCATTGATTTTTCAAGTGTCTATTAAAAGGTAATAAAACTGTTTAAAATTTAATTTTAGTTATATCCTCTAATTTATTTTAATTTCCTATTTCTGATAACACTAAAATGATATCCACCATCCAGTGTAAATTTTCCTCTTTCATTATCTAGTTTATGCAACTTTACAACTTTACTTAGACTTATCATAACATATATATTTTCATTTTTTTCATTATACATAAAAAAATTGAATATCATTCTTTCTAATTACATAAATATATATATCAATATTTTTATAGCCACTTAATCAAACATCAAAGCTGAAATCTCCATCCGATATGAACTTATCCCCCATTGTTTTTCATTAAAAATATAATTCACTATAGAACTTTAAGTATCAAAAATTATTCATCCAAAAAATATACTATGATTAATATGGTATATCTATGTCTGGGACATCATGTATGAATCATTATACAATTAGTTTTTTAGAAACACCAAGATATATAAAACTGATAAATTTTTATACATAACTTACAAGAATCTCTATATAAGGAATGTTTTTTGATTTATTTTTCTGATCGTTTTTTCTTGGAAACTAATAATCATGTTTCATATGAAATCATTCATATTTTCAATTTTTTAAAATGTGCAAAAACAACTCCAAGATCACGAAATCTTAATGATTTTTAGGAAACTTGATTAACAATATCTCATCATAAGATATTTAAGGTACTTTTTTATATTACTTCACAGGGAATGTTCCAAAAAAAATAATTACCATGATCATTTATCTAGAAATAAATATCTATAATTGTTTTCCTAAACATAAATTTCACATGAAATAGTCACACCCAAATACTATTGATATATTGTCTAAAACTGAAACTAAATAGTAGAGGGGATAATTCTCACTTATGATCTTATATTGTTATCTCTTATTTTTACCCTTTCTAATAATATATGGTTACCCATTTAATATGATTCCTTTTCAATTGTTTGTTAATATAATAAATATTTAATATGACAAGAAGAGTTCATTTTTTGGATATTTTTTTGACTTGTTCTTATTTAATAAATTACTAATACAGTGGGAAAAACTTCTATTTGCTGAAAAAGAAATGTGCGTTATTTTTTAATGTTATATCATAATTATCTAGAACAACAAAAATAAAAGTTATTAGTAAATTTTATAATAAAATTTTTATTTATGACATCTAATTAGACAATATCATTTGTAGGTTTTCATAGTTTATATCAGAGTAGGGTTTATATAATAATAAATAATGTGATATTAGTTAAGAATAATTCAATGATTGATAAGTTAAAGATAATTAAAAAATAAAAGGAATATATTTACCTTGAGCATACATGAGTTAATATTGAATACTTAAGGTATTAGGATAAAATAAATTTATTTAAATCCATGGGGGTAATTCGGAAGATTAATTCTACATATAGAAAAGGATAATCAAATTTTTGTAAAGTGGAGGTTATGTAGTTCTCATATAAATAACATCCCTATCTGGATATTGTAAGTAGATCTAGACTTTTGAATTGATGTACCATCTGAAAATAAAATAGGATGAGGGATGAATGAGTGTTATATCAATCATTAAACAATAAAAAAATGTAAATTACCAACGTATGGTGAAATTCATCATAAAATTAAGAACATCTCATAAAAAGAATAACTAATTTATCTATTTTTCATAAAAACTTTTATAATTTAGCATCATTTCATGAAATTTGTTTCCATATTAATGATGTTACCTAAAAACCATCACAAAATTAGCAACGTTTTTTAAGAAACATCATGAAATTAGTGATTATTTTGATAAAACATCGCTAAATATAAATATAAATATAAATATATATTTAAATACCATATTAACCCACATCAATGTATATATATATATATATATATATAAACAACACACGTATATTTAAACATATATATATATATATATTTTGTGTAATCACAGACACACAAACATATATAAATATATAAACATATACATATATATATATAGGAAAGCTCATATACTTTTTATATCTACTCACGTTTTAATGAAAATGCAGCTATTTTTGGGATAGTTTTTCAAGTCATTTAAAAAGTGCCAAAACATATATATATATATATATATATAATTATATCTATATACATACATACATACAAATATATACTCTCTCACACACACATATACATAAACACAAATATATATAAACATATATATACATACATACATATTAATACAAACATATGATATATATAAAATATAAACATATAAACATATAAACATATAGATATATAAACACATTTCTATATGATAAACATATAAATATATATTTGATAATATAAAATAGAAATATATATATAAGATAATATAAAATTATATATAGATATAAACATATATATAAAAACATATAAATATATATAATATAAAAAATAAACAAAGTTGTAAAATATAAAAATATATTTATAAAATATAATATAATATTATATATATTTGAATATAAAACCTAAAATATTAAATACAATTATTAAAATACTAATATTAATATATGAATATTAACATATAAAATTTTATATATATATATATATATAATATTAATTTTTTTAAATGCACACACATATATATAAACATACATAAACAAAGGATGATATATTTAGGTATAAAATACAAATTATATACACAATGATATATGTCTATATAAAAACACATATATATTTTAACAGTTGTCATGTTTGTTAGAAAACATGGTTATTTTAGTGAAATTCTTATGAATGTTTTAACACATGAAAAATTCTATATCTGATTTCATGTGTTCTATGTCTTTTTATTAAAAGAAATTTTTATAATTTTTTAATATTGCAAAACTATCTTAAAATTTTATGTTAAGATGACTTTTAACTTTCTTACTATGATTTAACTGTATCATCAGTTCTTGTATTTAGATTTTTATAATTCCTATTTAATAATAGATAAATCAATTTTATTAAAAATTTAATTAATTAATATGAAGTCTAATTCAGCCCCTAACATGCTTTCATTTTATCCGAACACGTTACATGATTTTTGTGTAAACAATTTTTTTTCTCATTGTGTCCTTAAATTTCCTATCATTATTTAATTATAAAATAATTTATATAGGTTTCCCCCATGCACAACTTATGTAGTTGAAAATGTAACACATTTATCCATATTTAATCATAATAAATTCAAATAAATTTTTATATTTTTTGTGGTGCAGAAAATGACCAAATTTTATACAACAAATTTGAAATTCCAGAATTTCCAAAATTCAAAATCATTGTTTTTTTAATGATATATCTTGAGATATTCATAAAAATTGAATAATGTTTATGGGGGATATAATTTTAATAGTTTTAATAAATTTTATTAAACTAAATAATAATATAAAAAATTTAGCTATTTATAAATTAATTTCTTTTAAAAGTCTAGTTATTTTTTTAAACATCAATTAAATTTCTTCTATATGCATATTAATTTTTTAAATACACCAATTACTTTTTTTAAATTGAAATTAATTTTTTAAACCATCTATAATTTTAATTATCACTATATATTTATATTTACAAAGACAATCATATAAACACATGTATATATATTATATAACTTTTTGAAATACTACAATAAATATTATATATATATTATTATATTTATTTATAATAAAAATCATAATTGGTGAGTTGAATAGTTTGTTCTTATGTTGGATGTGAAGAGATAAATTCCAAGTGCAATATTTTTTCATTGGTACATAGGTGTGGGGTAGTCTCAAATATGAATGAGGGGTGTAGGTTAAAAGGCGTCGAGGAGTATGGAGGGGGGTGGAAGGTGAGGTGTGGGCATATGTACCAGGGGTGGTGAGACATAAGGTAATGTAGATATGCACACTAGAGAGAGATAAGGTAATGGGTGATGGTGAATGTGGAGGTGGGGGGTGTTTACTATTGGGAGTGATATTAGAGGTGAGGTGAGGGTGTGTACTGGAGGGAGGTGGGGTTAATGTGAGGCAGCATGGGCATGTGGGGGGATGAATTATAATTTTTTTGTAAAAAAATTATAATTTCAAATATATATACATACATATAATTATATATTTCATTTGGATGTTTTTAGTGCCGAACCTAGAAAAAAAATCTCTTCAAGAGGGGATTATAATTTTTTGCTGAATTAAGGGCTAACAATTTGACACAATATTTACAATGAAATGACATAGCCTGAGAACTCATTTTTTATAATGGATAAAGGAATCATTTATCATAATATATCTCTAAGATTTTAATAGGGGGAAGTAATATAAATCAATTTTATTATAATACCATAATGAGGATTCTATAATCCTTTATTAGAAAAAAATAACTATTAGTATGGTATTTAATAGAAATAAAGAATGTAATTCTTTGATCATTCTGTCATCAGATGATTTTTTTCAAATCTCTCAATTTTGGGTGTCAATAAATTACACAATAAAATAAAAAATTCATCAATAAAAAATGATATCATCATTCCAATTCTATATTCAATTTTCCCTTTTAAAATTTAAGTTCTCATTGTCCATTTGTATTGATTTATCTGTTCTTTAATAACTCATAGTCCGACCTTGGTAACAAACTATTTTAATGATTAAAATTTAAAATAAAGCATTCAAGGATTAAAAAATATTTTTCCATGGATGAAAATGGGATAATTTATAATCTCGATCCATTAATTCACATCATTTAGAATCCATACAATTTGAATTTTTATTTCCCCTATCAAAAATATTTTGATGATTCATCCATCTATTTGCTTGGTCAATTTATTTGTGAAACTTTATGGATAGATAAAACTATAAAACTCAAGTGAGGTCATGATCTAATTGTTCATGCTTACTATTTAGTAATAAGATAAGATGATACTTACTTAACTACTCTCATATCAACTATTATTATTCATTAATTTTATGTCTTTTATAAAGGAATCACATTAGTCACATTTATATATAAAAATCAGAATATACTGATATCAAACATGGTCTCTCAAAAGTCATACATGTATAGAAGTTCACTTGATTGATTCCATATTGAGAAACCTAGAATAAAGGGTGAAGAGTTTTAATGAACACATATCAACAATTCATAGAAATCCGTATGTTTTTTATTTGTGTTAAGATAAATATTTAGAAAATTCAATGTCATTTAGTGAATAAGATCCAAACAATTTATCCATAATAGTGGGTAAAAATTCTTAATAAACGTATAATAATTATTGCACGTCAACCAATAATAAATGTTTTGTTTAGGATATGGAATTTTTCATATTTTAAACCTATGAAAATTTTTGGACTTTTATGAGAAGAACAAATGGGTTATTTTTTTGGAAGAATATATCTATTATCGAGTGATATTATTTGAAAAAAATGATAACGTCATTGAATACTAAAAAATTCATATCAGAAGCCAGCTTTGAAGAAACTAATCATGTTTTAGAAAAATCATCTATCTTGGGTCATGTTGGTTGGTTGAAAGGGATAAAAGAGAAAATTATTATGGGATGCATTATACCCACTGGTACTGGATTCAAAAAAAGTAATATTGAACCCTTTTATAAGAAAACAACACAACATTCTGTAAAAAACTAAAAAAATAATAAATTTTGGGGGGATATAGAATGTTATTATATCATAGAGGGAAATTTAATTCTTATTATATTATTAAAATTAAACCTAAAAACATATCTTACCATAACTGTCATTTTTTTAGGATTGAATGATTATTAATATGGTTTTCAAAAAAATCGTGAATTGAAATAAATGAACCCATTCAAGTTCCATTGAGGCAATTTTTATTTTTTTATTGCATCTCATCATTTTTAGAATTACTGAGATAAATAATTTTAAAAAGAGAGGAAAAATGAAACGAATATATTGGTACATTCATCTAGAAGATATAGTGGACGAAGGTGTTTATTTGGATTATAGTACGTGGAAATATAATCATATATGAAAACATATAATTTGTAATGTGTAAAGATAGTCACATTACATATCATATTATAATGGATCATTTTTTTATCAAAGTCTAGTGATTTGGGTTTTTATGCAACAAGTCAAGGAGAAAAAATATTACTTGTTGGTACTAAAAAGAAAGTAGGTAATTTATCCACATGGGTTATTATAATAGATATTTGTCATTGTGTTAATAAAAAATGGCGTAGTTTTATGTTAATATACCTTCCACTTCCAAAAATGAGTCTTCTTATGTTCAGAGACATTATAATTGAAATAAGTATAGAGAATTTCAACTGTATTCTGAAATGAGTTGCATCTATATTAAAGAAGAAATTCAATCAGTAGATTTTTTTTCGGTGGGATTCAATATACGATGAAGTTTCTTGATATTTTTATAATTGTTTATCTATAAGAAAAATATAAAACACTTAAAAAATTTATGTTATTGATAATTAAAATAATTTTTTTGTCAATACAAATAAAGAACCAAAAAGTGAAAATATTTGTATTTTTGGAAATGATGAAACTATATATTTAATATGATTTGTATTTTAAAAAGCTATTTTAAATTCATAAGGGTCAATTTAGCTTAAGAAATATTTGGGGATGATATTTTATCCTTTTTTATAAGAAATCTTATTCATAGTGTTTTTTATATAATAATTATTTATTGAATAAGCATCATAGAAAATTAAGAATGATATGTTTAAATTAAAATGATTACCTATTTTATTTTTTATAGAGTACTAAAAAATGGACATTCTAAAATGTTTCATCACCCTAAAAGGGGTATATGGTATATCAAGTGTTGAAGTATGAAAACATTTCTATTTGAAAATAGTGGGCTTACAAGTATATGTTCAAAGTGCCTACAACATCTTGTGTTGTAATTTCTATCTTATTAGGTCCAAATACACTTGTTGTTCTAAATCCAAAAACAATTCAAATAGAATATATTTGTTTTTGAATGTACACTTGAATTAATTCTAGATTTTGTTTTACATAGGATGGAGAAGTATATGGAACTTGGGTTCCCGTTATTTAAACTATGTTTCTTGTTATTTTTTTTAATTGGTATGTGGCTCTTTTTCCATTAAACCTTATATAGTTTCCTCTTGGAGGGTTATCCACACCAAAAATTGATGTAAATAAAACTATTTTCTTTAAAATTACTCATGTTAGTAGCCTATTTATTTATAGTACATATCAATAATGTATTTATTTATTTTAGTAAATACATTCATCCAACTTCAATCCTTTTAGTAATTATCATTTTAAAATATTTTACAAAATCCATATCTCATAGATTTTAAATTTTCATGAATATATTAGCGAGTGAATTTTTAGTTTTGGTTCCTGTTTATTTACAACTTCTAGTGATTCCAATACTAGTCATTTTACGTGGATTATATAAAAAAGTCTTTCAAGATATTATTTTTTGTAACATTATTAATGCATTATATTGGCGAATAATTATAGGTTCATCATATGATATTTTTTACTACTAATTTTTCTAAAATAAATATACTATATTAAAAACACATCCATATTATATGGATAAAAATAAATGGTAAAGATAATTGACTAGGTCAGGTGAAACAATATCGAGTATATTCATATATATTAAAAGTTATAATGAAAAAAGGTTACAAAAAAATAAAATTTATTTGTTTTTATTACTATATTTTATCGAATAACAACAACATACTATAGATTATAATTATATATTCTATAATTATTTGGATTGATATTAAAATAAAAATTCAATTTTTGAAAAAAAAACGTTCAACCAGAATGATTATAGAATCTCATTAATTTTTATGGACCGTTAATTTCAGTAATTTAACCATTTAGGTTATGGAAGGAAATTATTTGTTCTTTTATTTTTGATTTTTAATTCGTTATTATTAGTATATAAATATTATAAAATAGAATATAAACAAAATAATTAGTAGAGAAATCAAAAATATCGATCAAATTGTTCTGATGATTGTACCGTCAATCGTATTTTTTAATTCATAGTTATTAATTATTCAAAAACACTAGTTAATGTAGTGATGTAATAAGTACATTTTTGGATGAGTATTATTAACTAAAATTATATATTTTGAGCCATTTATTTGAGTAATTGATAATAAATCCACTAATTTCTTCTTCTTCCGTTAATTCGACTGTATTGGTCGTTGGGATTGATTCTAATAGACATGGAGTGGGTTAAGGTATTGATATAGTCCAAGTTGTAGAAGGTATAAAAAGACATCCTTATATAGAAGGAATGAAACATGGTAAATTATTTCATATTCTTTGTTTTATGGGATATTTTACTATTTATGGATTTTATATTACATTATCATCATTATTTGCGAATCCATTTTCTTAATCATTATATATTTGAAAAAATATGTCAATTGTCGTCCACATATCAATCATGGATAAAATTACCTATATGGAGGATATTCTATTTTAACATTTTTAGTTCATATTTCACATAAATTAAATTTTTTTCATTCCTTCTAGTTCTATGTATAAAATAATAAGTAGGCACTGTAGCAGTTACATTTCAGTACTATACCAGTTGGAACTCTTATCTTTGGGCCACCGGTTTGGGCTTAGTGTCCTTAAGGCTTTAGGGCCACCCAACCCTTTAGGTCAGTAGGGATTTCGGGCCACCTTTGAGGCCTTTGGGCCACCTCAAAACCTTCGGTCCACATGTAGTTTCCCCAGACACACTACTAAAAAGGAGTTACCCCAAAAGAGGATTCAGAGTAGGTGCACTCACCAGATCAGAGCGAAATGTATTTTTCAGAATGAGATGGTATGGATATACCATTGGTACTAGCCTGTGCTTGCACGGGAAGCCTATCCAGACACCCATGAAAAGCTGGAGAGCTACTATCTTGATGCATATGCTGGGGAGGGGCAGTTCCTTGTAGATAGTCTGGTTGAATTCCCTAAGACCTTCGGGTCAAGTAATCTCCTAAGCCTACGAGCCATGTAATCTCTGAGACTACGAGCCTTGTATGGGTTCCCCCTTATCCCTTAAAAAGGGGGTTATGAAAAATCAATAAAAATGAAGGCCTTCAGGCCATTCGGGCTACGTATAAAATAAAATATCTTTATTTTTTTATGAGTTTGAAGAAACCTATACCGATGTTTTTTTAAATTTAACTAATACCTATAAATTTGTTGTTTCAATTGAAAATCCATATCAACTATAAAATTTTTTGAATACTTTTTTTCACTACTTAACTTTTTATAAATAAAATAAAATCTTCATATTCTATCCATTCTATTTTATTACTTTTCATATCTAATAAATAAAGAGGAAACAATATGAAAAAAGTAACCAATATATTAATTTCTTTTCCACCAGTGGGATTTCGGTTTAATATTTATATTTAGAAAAAATATAATAAATATAATTTTAGTTCTTGGTATATAGATATTTATTGGAAAAAATGTGTGAGTATGTTTTTTCTTTTCAAGAATATAATGGATTTAACTAATTTTATTTTTATTTTCATTAAACCAGGAAAAATTGGGGCTCGATGTCCCGAATGACTTCTAAATAAATGATCTAAATCATTGAATAAATCTTATGGAAGAACCAAATCATTTATTTATTTATTTTGATAAATATACATGGATTATCTATCAACAAATCATGTATACTATTATTACCATGGATAAAACGAAGTGGTTTAATGTCTAGATAAAACATGGTACACTTTCAACCACTTAAAGTAAGTTTTAGAACTATATATATGTTTTATGGTGTTGTGTGACTAAAATTCATTCAAAATAGAAAATAAATAAATATTTGGAATATTTTTTATGCCAAACACTCATTTTGATAAAAGGATAAAAATAATATTTTGGAAATAATTATATTTTAAATTGATTATATTTATGTCATATTAGGTTGGTTAAAGACCTATATTGTTTATTTAAGTCGTATACTTTCAATTATTGTATTAGACAAAAAGAAACAACTTTGTTAACAATTTTATGTTTTTTTCATCATAGTTCATTGAATATTTGTGGATTATTAGTGATTTGTTTCATTTTTTTAATTTTCATAGATAAGAGTGGATAGGTTTAAAGAAAAATAATATTTTACTGAATGGAATATATAAAATATCAAAGATAAATAGATCCAAAATAATTCTAAGATTCATTTTTTTGACGGGATCACAGAAGGTTGGAAATATAAAATTCGACCACATTGATTAACTGTTTATTATATAATAAAAAAATTAATGTTTTTTTATTGTTTTAAAAATTTAGAAGCATCACATAGGAAATACCTCAAACAATTAGAACAATTCAAGGATAAATTACAGAAATTTTAAAAGTAAAAAATATTACTTTAATGTTAATTGATACTCTGATATAGAATGAGAAAAAATGAATCTGATACATTCTACTTATATCTGTTTAGAATAATGGGAAAATTACAAAAAAACAATTAATTTTGAAAAATAGAGAGAAATTCATTTATTATAACAATTAACCTTCAAATAAGACATAAAAGGATATTTAGGAATCGTGAATAAATTTTTTGAAAAATGGGAGGCATTTACATATAATTGGTATTAATATTAACATGTTTTGGGTAATGAATGAAATAAAAGATTAGTTTTCATATAGTTGTTGTCTGAGAAATGATTTTATTGTTTTTATTATTAAAATAAATTCTTGAACTAATCTACTATGTTAGAAAGTATTCGATCAATGAAATTTTGTAATATTCTTCATGAACTCATTGAAGGACATTATAGATATGTCAATCCAATTAATACTAGTACAATACAAAATGTGGTTGATGGAATTTCTTATATTCATAGTCTTGATAAAGTAATTGTTGGTTAGAGTAGATTAATCAAGAGGGGAGGGGTGAATTGAGTATATATAAAAAAAATTCTGATAAAAAAGGTGTTCTTAAAAGGATTTCCCCTTCAAGTTAAATACAGCCCAGTTAATCAATGTAATACGGTTATAAAGGTTTGACTATTTAAATAACTTCTTAGAAGATTGTTTATTTTTGAGTAATATATTTATTTATATTACATTTGAATCTATTTTACTAAGACAAAGAAATTATAACTTCTTTCCAAGATTAACAATAAAAGTATGTTTTAGTGATTTTTGAATTATATAGATTGAGCAGTAAAACAGAGAAAACTAAAGTAAGCAACACAACGGATATACAACAAGTGGTTTAGACTCAATTTGAGACCTAATCCACTCTACTTGGTGTTAACCTACCACCAAGAAGTTTATATAAATAAACATGATCCACACCCTGGATTTAGGATAAACAACAATACATAGTACTGTCTAGGTCGCACAAGGACCTCTTCCATAGTTCTTCGTGGGAAAAACTACCAGGACACACATTGACTTCTTCCACACTTGTCCATGAGAATACCCAAGAGTAATTAAGTGTTTGAATATGGGTATCTTGTATCCTTAAGTTTGATGTAGGAGATATAGTGTGTTATTATACACAAACACAGACTTCTCGAATGTTAGTAAAAACATACAAAACAAATCCAAAAGATTGAGATAGGTTTAAAAGTGCTCTGAGTGTTAGTCTTTGCATCTCTGGACTTTTGAGATGAAGAAGATGTAGAACTGGAGTCCTTGTATAGAAAATTGAGTCTCGTAAGTTAGAAAGATCCGTCTTGAGTTCTTCATGATGTTTTTTAGAGTGAATATGTTCTCGGGGTTCTAGTATTCTTTGTGTGTTCTTCAGCAGAATCGAGTTGTATGATCCAATTCTTCAAAATGTATATTGTTCTCATGTTCATTACCATCAGCTTGTTCTTTTGTATCGTGTTTCTCCTACAAGATTTTCGCCCTTTGTTTCTAGGATACACTACTATTTTTTATCATGGAGAGCATGTGTTAAAGCCGACAGGTTGCATGTATTCTGCACCTCGTACCTCGTACTGTCTGATGATATGTTTATAGTGAAATATTAATTATGTTAGTGCATTAAAATATTCAAATATGATAGTTAGAGATTAAATTAAAAGATGACAAAATATATTAGGAAATAGTGTCATAGTATGTCATGGAAATGATGTCTCCTTCACACGGTGTCTGGATTTCTCACGCTGTCTCATAGTCACGATGTCTCATGGTCACGATGTCTTATGGTCATGATGTGTTGTTTACGGTGTCTTGTTCATAGTGTCTGTTTCACAGTGTCTGAATGTTCACGGTGTCTACTTCACGATGTCTGAATGTTCACAGTGTCTGCTTCATGGTGTCTGAATGTTCACGGTGTTTTCTTCACGGTGTTTTCTTCACAGTGTCTCAGAATTAGTCAAATATCTGTATTCAGACTTAAGAAGTGATACTTATGGAAAGAATCAAATTTAATCATTTTTCAGAGAAATCATTATAAAGTGAGTCAAGGATAGTATAAAGTAATTAAATTGAATATAGAGAAATTAATATCTTGAATTCATCTTCTTAAAGCATGAGAATACTTAAACAATAATACACATGATTTGATATAATTTATAGTATTTAACCAGGTTTAATAGGATTTGAGATAATTGAAACATGATTAGTACTTGAGGAGTCCCACAATATCCCCCATTTTGATGATCACAAATCATGTATATTTAAAGTTTATTTTTGATTCAGATATAGATAAAGAGATAAGATAAATTTCTAACATATAGTGATTTTTCTATCATATAGATATTTCTCCAAATTATGGGATTATCAAAAATATGGTATAAGAGAAGTCATGAAAAGTGCACATTTCATTAAGGAAAATAAAATTCAGTACAAACAGAATGAAGAAAAACCAAAGCAACGTCATTCCTATAAAGAAGGATTAATAACTATTCTTTTTCAGGAGTTGGCCTTCTCTTTTCCATTATCAGTAGTAGAAGAGGAATCCATAGGAGATAAAGTAGAGGTAGAAGAAGGAGGGAGCTGGTTGATAGAGAAAGAAAAGGAAGGCCTTCAAAAACTGATGGAGTCAGAGTAGGTACTGTAGATGACCGAGGAAGTTTTTGATAAAGGATCACATGCCTGATCTGACTCAAATCATGACTAACAGACATGGATGTGGAGGATAGAGCAGATTTGATGGTAGGAAATCTAGGTCTCAGAGGTAAAGCCGCAGGAGCAACAATGGCAGTACTCTTGACATGAAGATGAGGCCTCAGGAGTTCGATAAAATCTGCAATGATCTCCCCACCATAATACATGGATTTATCAAAATCATCCTTATTATCCATAAACGTGTCCAATAACTGAGTAAACTCTATGAGATTTTGGACTAGGGTATTTAAAGCTTGAGTAACAGGTGGAATCTGCAGATTTTCCACAAGATACTTGAAATGATTATTTGTGTTAGTCTTGGATAAGATTCTGTTGAAGTAGAAATCCACTTTCATGGAAATCTCTTTCCGAGCATCATTAGAAATTTTAGAATGGATTTGGACCAGGTCAGGAACTCGGTCACTGTTATTGGTAACTTCAAAGAGAGAATCTTTACTGAAGCCACTAGGAACAGTATGAAGCTCTTCTTTGACCAATATTTTTAGCATATCACTATCTAAAGAGGGTTGAGAGGATTTACTAGAGAATTTAGAAGCATTGACAGCATTGGTGAGAGAATTCATTTGATTCAGTACTTTTTGAAGACACCCTGTATACTCATCATTGAGTTTTTTTTAGATTAACCACCAGATCTCGAATTTATATCACAATATGTTTGTTCATTTATGCGACTTTTTTCATCTAAGGAAGCTAAATGTGGATGAATCTCAGAGACAACATTCTATGGGGATTGACAAACAATAAGTTCTACTGGATGAGAAATAAGCTCTAATCTCGAATGCATCTCTTTCTGTATGTCTTCAATCATACCTCTCCGAGTCTTCACTTCAGCACTAAGTAGTTTTTTTTTCAGCTCGGACTTCCTGAATCACATGAATAATTTTGGGTTGTATTTTCCCGAAAACATCCTCCATCAATAAAGAGTCATCTTTCTCACTTTGATTAGTCACAAGAGCAGGTTGGGAATTCAGAACATTTTCAACACCAGACAAAAGAGTATCACTAAATTCCTTTAGATCATCCTTACTCACCAAGGATGATTGGTCTGATGAAGGTTCAGAAACAAGTATTGATACGGTTTCAGTTTTCTTTTCTTGGGCTATATTAGAGACCAATTTCAACTGGAACAAAGAGGGAAGGTCAAGGACTTTTGGTGAAACTTTCTGAGAGTCATCGAAATCATAGAAACAGGGGAACTTATATCAAGTGTCTACCAGAGTTGGAACAATATAGTTTGGTTCTTAAATGGATTCTAGGTTTGGGGGTTTCTCCCCCTCAATAGTTGTAATCTTCTCAGGACTGAGATGTTTAGGATCTTGTTCTAATTCCACAAACTCATCACGTAGTTCTTCTCCCATTTCCTGTCCAGACAACTGAAAACCCAGCTCCTTCCTTTCCTCAGTTGAAGGGATTATCTCAGGAATAGATTGTTCACCTGGGAGTTCATCAAGGCCATCTCCTTGCATATCATGCAGCTCTTCCACTATAGGTTACTCCATGACATTCTTTTCAATTTTTAGTGAAACAAATTCTGTTTCAGCCTCGAGTTGAGCTTCCAGAGTAACAACTTTTATAGGTGCATGGACTTTTTTTCACTTACCACAAGAGGGATAAGAGTTCTATCATCCTCAACAGAAATAGTTTCCCTGGGGGAACAACATCGTCTTCTTCTTCTTTAGAAGATTACTCAACAAATTCATCTGGTTCCAAAATAGGATAAAACATATCTCTTAGTCTTGAGGGATGTTCCACAAGATTGATTTTTTCAAAAAGTCTATCATTGTTATCTACCCATTCCTTTTCCAAGGGTTCCAATTTATCTTTATTTTCTTGATAGTGACTTTTGAAAGGAATTACACACAATCTTTTATAACATCCTCATTAGGTCCAACCATACCATTGGCATGAAGCATGACTTAGATAAGTCGAGAGTAAAACAAAGAGGTTGACTTGGATGTGTCTTTGATAAGTTCAAACATATGGTGTATGATATACTTGAAAAGGTTGATCTTATGCCTATTTTTCATAAGGTGGATAGAAAACACATCATGATATTTCAAAACATCAAAACTACATTTTCAAGTGATACCAAATTTTGAATAAACTTGAAAAAAATCCTTGATTTTACATCTAGTTCAGCGGCAATGGCTCTCCTCGTGGTTCCATTTCCAGTTAAGGCTTTCAAATAATCCTCCATATTGAAGTATTCGATTGAAGGTGGAGGTCCTATCTGATAATCCTTACAGATACCTTCATGAGGTATCCTAATGTATCCAACTGATAACCTCAAAGGGAGTGATAATTTCTTCCCATTGATCCATCTTCTCATATCATATCCATCTTTAGACTCAAAGGAGAACTAAACATATTGATAAAACTAAGCCACTAACTTAGGATAGATAGGTCTATATTCCTTTGAATCCACTCTATCCATCCTTGAACTTATAAAAATTTTATAACCATAGACTTACTTGATATAATCCATTTGGGGAAAACTTATTTATCAGGTATGACAACTCGGTTTACCCGATTTGGGATTAGTGGACCTTCTAGTGTTTTCTTGGGTGCAATTATATTCTTCTTTGAACTATGTTTCTCAAGAGTTGACGAAGAAGGTTGTTTCATCCTAGGAATCCAATGATATTTCGAGAGAGAGAGAGAGAAGGGTTGTAGGTTTGAAGAGAGGTTATGAATGAGTGAATAGAAGAATCTCGCGTGAAGGGAAAATGATACTTCCTTTATTTTATCATTTAGGAACACCAAATGTCACAAAAGAAAATGCGAGGGGAAAAAAGTGAAAAGAATAATTACTAAGATACAATTTTTAATTGAAATATAAAAATCTTAAAGATTCTTTACGGTGATATCATATCGGGTCTTTACGGTGAGAAAAAGAATGAATTTTATGGTGAGACAGTAACAGAGCATTGTGGTGAGATAGTAAACAAGAAATTTACGGTGAGACAGTAAACATGAACTTTATGGTGATACAATAAACTTGAACTTTACGGTGAGATAGTAACTTTCATACAATAGTCATGAAGAACTAACATTGAGACCGTAATCATGAAAGAGTAATATATTTACTTAAGATTTATCATGCCTAACTCATTTATGATGTTGTATATTCTTTCAGAATTTAATGATTTGGTAAATATATCAGCAAGCTGATACTCAGTACCAATGAATTCCAAAGGAATATCACCTTTTTGATAATGAACTCTCAAAAAGTGATGTCTTACATCAATATTCTTTATCCTAGAATGTAAGACAATACTTTTCGAGATGTTAATAGCACTTGTGTTGTCACAGTTTATAGGAACATGCCTGAATTGATATCTATAATCTAGTAATGTATGTTTCATCCACAAAATTTGTGCACAACAACTAGTAGCAGCTATGTATTTAGCTTCTGCACTAGATAATGTAATAGAATATTGTTTATTACTACACCATGATACTAGTGACTTGCCTAAAAAGTGAAATTTTCCAGAGGTGCTTTTTCTATCTAACTTACAGCCACCAATATCACCAATAGAATAACTATCTAATTCAAATGATTGTCCTATAGGATAGAATAATCCTATATTCGGTGTATGCTTGAGGTATTTGAAAATTCTCTTTACATTATTTTAATGAGATTTGTTATGATTTTCTTGAAAACGAGCACACATTAAGACAATAAACATAATTTTTGGTCGACTAGTAGTCAAGTAGAGTAAACTTCCAATCATTCCTCTATAAGTGGTTTGATCAACAGATTTTACATCTTCATCATGATCCAACATTCAAGTGGTACTCATGGGAGTGTTAATAATTGTAGTTCTATCCAATCCAAAATGTTTTATATGATCTATAGTATATTTAATTTTAGTTAGAACAATACCATCATTATTTTCAAAGATTTAAAATCCAAGAAAGAATTTTAGTTTACCCATTAAACTCATTTCAAATTTATTTTGCATCATTTTAGAAAAATCAACACATAAAGAATATTTTGAAGATCCAAAAATAATTTCATCTGCATATATTTGAACAACTACAACATCATTATAAATTTGTTTTCTAAAAAGGGTAGGATCAGATATTCCTTTCGTAAAACCTTTAGAAATAAGAAAAGTACTTAATCTATCTTACCAAGATCTTGGAACTTGTTTTAAACCATATAAAGCTTTGGATAATTTAAAAATGTGATACGGAAGATGAGGGTTTGTAAATCCCGGGGGTTGTTAAAAAAACATCCTTAGACATGTTCCCATTTAAGAATGTAATTTAAACATCCATTTGATTTAGTTTGAAATTCTGATGTGCAGTATGGGCAAGCAGGATTTTGATGGCTTCGAGTCTAGCTACTGGTGAAAAAGTCTCCTCATAGTCAATTCCTTCTTCTTGAATATAGAATTGTGAAACCAATCTGGCCTTGTTTCTAACTATGTTACTAGCTTCATATACCTTATTTCTAAACACCCATTTAGTGTCTATGGTGAATGTGTCCTTATATATTTCAATAAGTTTTCAAACATTGTTCCTTTCAAACTGGTTATGTTATTATTGCATATCCATCACCCAAAATTCATCATTGATAGAATCATTAATGTTTTTAGGTTCACGTTGTGACAAGAATACTTGATGTTCAACCTAATTTCTATGAGAATCTCTAGTTTGTGTTCCTTTTTCTAGGTCTCCTACAAAAGCATCTACATGATGGTTCTTAAGAGTTGTAATAGTTCTAGAAAAAAAGGGACTAGTGATTTCCAGTTCATCGATAGGTCCAAGTTCATTGTGACTTGATTATAGGGAATTTCCAGAACTGGAAGTTTTCACAGATCCATTCAAAGAAGTGTTTGAGGTTTTTGAATTGATGTTCAGATTTGATACATCATCCTCCAGGTTTTATAGAGAGGTTTTAGGCGCATATGGATCCATATCATCAAATTTGACATAGACAGATTCTTCCACACATTTAGTTCTTTTATTGAACAATCTATAGGCTTTAATAGACAAGGAATATCCTAAAAATATACCTTCATAACTCTTGGGTGAATTTTTTTCAAGATTGTCCTTTATATTAAGAATATAGGCTTTACATCCAAATACATTGAAGTAGTTAACTTTGGGTTTTCTATTGTTCCATTACTCATAAGGATTCTTCTTAAGAATGGGTCTGATCTACACTCTATTGATTATGTAGCATGTCGTATTGAAAGATTCAGCCAAAAAATAAATAGGTAGGTCATATTCACTATGAATTGTTCTAGCTATCTCTTACAAGGTTATATTTCTTCTTTCTACAACTCTATTTTTTTGAGGTGTTCTAGGAGCAGAGAAATTGTGATTATAACCATTTTGTGAGAAAAAGGATTCAAACTACGGATTTTCAATCTCACGACCATGATCACTTATTAAGGATTTGATTCTATGTCCACTATGATTTTCTATAGACATTACATATTTAGTAAAATAAGAGCAGTCTTAACTCTTGTGAGTCATAAAGAAGGTCCAAGTATATCTAGAAAATCCATCTACAAGAACATAAACATAGTGCTTCCCATTAAAGATAATAACTCTAGATGGTCCAAATAAATTCATGTGAACCAGTTTGAGAGGTTGAGAAGTAGACACTTTTTTTCTTTGGTTTGGAGGAAATTTTGTGTTATTTTCCCTTTTTATAGGGATTACACACTTTTCCATTTGAAAACACAAGTTCAGTTTAGTATTTAACTAAGCTTTTTCTAGTTAAATTTCTAAGGGAGTGAACACTATAGTTTCCTAGTCTCCTATACCAGAGCCAAGACTCTTTACGATATACACTTAAACATATAGCATTTTGAGATGCTATGGAATCTAAGTTAATAGGGTAATAATTTTCATTTCTTAAAGTATAAAACACTAATTATTTGTTAGAATTAAAGAAATTTCAAGCATAATTTTCAAATCTAATAGGAAATCCATCATCACATAATTGTGAGGTACTAAGAAAATTATATTTTAATCCATCAACAAACAGAACTTTAAAAATTTAAACTTAATTAGAGTTACAAATTTTGATGAGCCCAAAAATCTTTCTTTTAGAATTGTCACAAATTATGGCATGTCGTCCATCTATTTTTATTAGATTCTTGAAGCATGAGTAGTCTCTTGTCAGGTGCCTTGAACATCCATTGTCTAAGTACCATACCCTTTTACAAGAACTCTTTAAGGAGATTTCCTACAAAACAATTAAGCAAAAATAGATTTTGGTGCTCATACTTGTTTGGGTCCAGTAATATTAGTAATAAGTTCATTGGGAACCCATATTTTCCTCATTAGTTTCCTATAAGAATTAAATAAAGTATTTAAAAAATAAACTCTATTCGGTCCAAAAACACATGAAATAGTAGATACTGTATCATAACTTGAATTAGATGATTTGTGTCTAGAATTGAAAGTAAAACTATATATCCTAGATCTTGAAAAAAAAAATTTCTACCAAGATTTATTTTTCCAGGTTGATAACCAATGCCAGTCTTGTATTTAGGGGAAATCTATTTTCCTAGCATTTGAGTAAGGGTATTCATCACATTGGTAATATTTTCAAAGCCATTCTTCAATTTC
The DNA here is from genome assembly GCA_963277665.1 of Viscum album. Classification (NCBI taxonomy): domain Eukaryota; kingdom Viridiplantae; phylum Streptophyta; class Magnoliopsida; order Santalales; family Viscaceae; genus Viscum; species Viscum album. Next base: position 809,599,261 of record OY728119.1, on the reverse strand, counting down.
ATAGTAGAAATTTTTTATTTATTGTTTTCTTTAAGTAGTTGATCATTTTTCTATTTTTTTAGTTGTGAGATAAGATTTAACAGTCACTGTGAGAGCATATTATTTCTTCGATAATTTATATATGTCTTTTAGCTCATTGCATGTTTCTTCAAAAAATTTATAGTATTCAAACATTTCTTCATTATTTATATTCTCAGAGTCACTATCATCTCCAAAATAGTATGAATCATGTACAGAAGAATCCAGTGTTACCTCAGATGTGTTTGTCATAAAACACATATAGTATTTATTTTCTTGTTCATCATGTGATGTTTTTGAGTCGCTTAAAATTTCCTCAAAAGCAGTCCAGGTTCATTCCATGGACATTTTATAATTCCTGTCCTTATCCTCATATTTCATTTTATACATGAGCTTTGGACAGTCTACATTGATATGTTCTTTTCACTTACATTCATATCAGACAATTTCATCATCCTTGTCACTTATTTTCCAGTCCTTATTCCAATTTCTTTTTTGGTCGTATTTTCCCTTGATGTTAGGTTTTCTGAAAAATTTCTTTTTCTTAAAAAATATTTTAAATCTTCTGTCTAGTTGAGCCATCTTCTGATCACTACCAGGTGGTGATTTTTCACTGGTGGAGCTTTCTACAGAAGCTTCCAGTTTTCCTTTGTCTTTGTGTATAGAGGTGGTGGTCTTGAATGCAACATATTTTCTCTTTGGTTCATACTCCTCTTCCTTGTTTACTTTCAGTTCCTCTTCATACATCATCTGTTTCCCAATAAGTTCTTTTACAATGATCTTGCTGATGTCGCATGATTCCTTAATAGAGACAGAGGTTCCCCTCCATCTATCAAGTAGACATCTAAGAATTCTCATGATTTGTTCCTTGGTAGTGACTTCTCTTCCAAGAGAGATCATTGTGTTGACAAACTCATTTAACCTAAAATACATACTAGAAATAGGCTCAACAGATTTCATTTTAAAAATAGCATATTTCATAGTATAATTATTATGTCTAATTTCATTAACACTAGATGTTCCTTCATGTGAGACAGATAGGGTATCTTCATGGGAATTTTTACAAGCCAAACTTCTATTGAATTCCTCATATTATAAGAAGAACTATAAAGAATTCATAGCTTTTCAATTGTTATTGTATGAAGTTTTGGTTGGTTTATCCCATGTGATTCTATCTGTAGTAGGAATATTATATTCATTTATAATGCAAGTCCAAATTTAAAAACCCATACTCTCTAAATGGAGTTTTATTTTAATTTTCTATTGAGCATAGTTGGTTACATTAGAGAATGGTGGTCTGTTTGTTGCAACACCTTCCAATCTATTATCCATAATAAATTATTACTTTAAAGATTTAGAAATTTAAAATTAACAGAAATTTACAGATCTTTAAACTACAACTAAAATCATAGTTGAATAAGATTAAACATGGTCCTAATAAACATTATCTGATACAAAATGTTGGTCAAAGTAGATTACTCAAGAGGGGAGGGGTGAATTGAGTATCTATAAAAAATTCTGTTTAAAAACATTTTCTTAAAAGGAATTCCCCTTCAAGTTAAATTCAACCCAGTTAGTCAATGTAATACGGTTATAAAGGTTTGAATATTTAAATATCTTCTTATAATATTGATTATTTCTTAGTAATAATAGTTATTAATATTACTTTTGAAACTATTTTACTAAGACAAAGAAATTATAACTTCTTTCCAAGATTAACTATCAAAGTGATTTTTAGTAATATCTGAATTATACAGTTTCAGCAGTAAAATAGAGAAAACTAAAGTAAGCAGCACAATGGATATACAAAAAGTGGTTTGGTCTCAAGGTGAGACCTAATCCACTAAACTTGGTGATCACCTGCCACCAATAAGTTTATATAAATAAACTTTATTCAACCATTGGATCGGGGTCAAACAATAATACACATGACTGTCCAGGTCGCAGAAGGACCTCTTCCATAGTTCATCATGGGATCAAACTACCAGGCCACACAGGGACCTCTTCCACACTTATCTATGGGTATACACATGAGTAATTGAGTGTTTGAGTAAGGATATCCAGTATCCTTCATTTAGATGCATGAGATAGAGTGTCTTATTATATATAAACACACACTGCTCTAAAGTTAATAAAATGATACAAAACAGAGCATAATGATTGATATAGGGTTAGAAGTGCTTTGATTGTTAGTCTTTCATCTCTAGACTTATGAGATGAAGCAGATGCAGAACTCGAGTCCCCATCTGGAAAACATAGTCTCGTAAGTCAGACGGATCCAACTTGAGTTCTTCATGATGTTTTTCAGTGTGAAGATGTTCTTGGGATTCTATTAATCTTCGTTTGTTCTTCGGTAGAATCGAGTTATATATTCCAATTCTCTAAAATTCACGCCCAACAGCTTGTTATTTGGAATCATGTTTTTCCTACAAGATCATCACCCTTTGTTTCTGGGCCGCACTACTATTTTTATCTTGGAGTGAATGTGTTGGAGCCGACAGGTTTCCAGTATTCTGTACCTCGTACCTAGTACTGTACAATGATATGTCTAAAAGGAAACATTAATTATGTCAGCACATTAAAATATTCAAATATGACCTTAGAGAATATGCCCTCTAATCCTTTGGGATATGTTAATATAAAACATTAAATATGTCAGCACTTTAATAAGAAATTAACAGAGGAAGATCAACACCACATGAAAGAATATATTAATGAAAAAATTAAATGCTTTATATTCTTGTAAATAAATAAATAAATATGATCAATAATTATTTTTGAATATGAATGAATTACTGTAATTTTATTGAATATAATTTTAATTAACTAATTAATGAATTTTAATTTTGAAATATTGAATAAAAAATAAAGAAAAAAACACAAAAAATTAGTCAATTTATTTTTGAAATAATCTGGAATACATTAATTTCATCAATCATGTTTTTTCACTTTTTGACGGAGATGAAGTAGATAGAGAATTCTTATGAAAATAAAATACATCTAGTAGAATTTTAACGTATCCCAAAGGCTTAGAAGGCCTATATCCTATCCATTGCATGGTGGACACTTATTTTATTTTTTTTCCAAAATATATCTTAATTTGTTTTTTACTTTTTGTAACCCATTTTTATATATTCAAACCCTATCATATATATTTTTAAAAGTAACTTATATATTATTTATATTGTTTAATATATAACTATACAATAAACTACTATATTATAATATATTATACTCTATATCTAACTTCTATGTTAGGATTCAATATTATACTCTATTATAATATATATTATAAATTATTATTATACATTATTATATATTATTATATAATATTTTTTTTATATTGTCAATTAATAATAAAATATATTAAATTTTTACTATTATGTAATATTTTTAAATTATTATATAATATTATATATTATATTTAAATTAATAAATATTTTTAATATTTAATTTTCAATTATTTTATTTATCATTATATATAAGATAATAATTAAAGATAAGATAAGCGCAGGTTAACTTCCATAAATAGGTGGGATCATTTATTTTTATTATAAACATATAAAATATTGTTTATACATATAAATTATTTTAACATCTCAATGTGGATAGATGACTGACTGGGCAGAAGTGGTGGATTTTAAATCAGCTGTCCAAATTATTTGACGCTAGGGTTTGAATCCATGTCATTGCCTTTGTGAATTACTAGACTTGTTTGTTTTCACATTTCATAGGAATTTATTCTACATGAAAAGTGAAAATAAGTCAATTCAAATGAAAATCCTTTTATTCTTTAGGTATAAGATTATATCATGTATCATTAGAGAGGAATAAAAATATGAAGAAAGATACAAGGAAAATCACTAATTTATAAACCAAGAGTTTTAGATTAATAATTATAAAACAATATCCAATACCATTTTTTAATGAGAGTCTATTCATCGTATATCAGATATCATTTTTTTATAAAAAAATTATGACTAGTTTAGTTTTAGAAACTAGAAATATGAATATAGAAATATAAATATACCATAAATGATTTGGTTTTAATAATCAAAGTGTTTTTCATTAAATCTATATTATATAATAGTTTGTAAAGAATTAAAAGAGAATATAAGAAAACAAAAATTTCCATGTAATTAAAAAATGGTCAAATGTTTGGTTCAGTGTGTGCTTTCCCAGAAAAGTAGAATAACTGAATCTATAAGAAATCCTTATTTATTTATTTTTTAGGATAATATTTTTGGATATATATATATAAATATATATATATTATACCATCTAAAACATAATACATACTTCCAGAAAAATCATAATAGAAAAACTAGTGTAGTTATAAGTGGAATAACATTTATAATTTAAATTTAAAAAGTATAAGACTCAAGAAATCTGGGAAATAAAAAATAATGTGAGTAAATTAAAGAAAATTAATATTGAATACAAATGAAAAATTAATATCTTTTATAAAAACATGTATAATTATTGAAAATATATTTATATTATTTATTTAATTTTAACTTTTCAAAATGAATAATAAAATATTATGGGAATACATTATCCACATAATAGAATCGAATTATATATGTATAATTATAAATGTATTTATTCTAGAAATCCTTATACAATAATTTATAGAAAACCGATAACAATATCCTTTTTAGTATTCCATCCATTAATTGATTGGAATGGGGTGTGGCCAAGTCATAAGGTAATAGGTTTTGGACCAGTTATTCAGAGGGTTGGATCCTTCCTTCCTAAAACCACTATTCCTTATAAAATATATTTTTTATACTTTTCACACTCATAATTTTGAATGGTGCATCATGTTTCATATTCTGTGAGGATCCATGAAATCTTATAAATATTAAATAATTGAAATTACTGAGAATTAAATCGAGGATAAAGCTAACTACATGAATAAATTGGTTATCAAACATAGAAAAAATGGGGAAAAGGACTATCTCTGTACCTAATTTTACATAACATATAAATTTATATTTTATTTTCTATTATAATTTATTTTTTATAAAAATAATTTCTATTAGTTATTTAATAAAAAGGAATTAATATGGTATATATTGATTAGGTTTTTTTATTTTAATCTGTTCTTTCTTAAGTGACTTATCTGAAATATATTACATATAAATATTAATATATGAATATAATATAAGAAAAATTGAATATATAATATATGAAATTAAAAAATAAAATAATATTTTCCCAGGTATATCATTATTTTCTAATATAATATTCTTAGTTCCATTGTATCTTGTTAGAGTCCACTTATATAGTGTTTTATTCTAAATTTAATTTAATAAAAAAAAAATACTTTTTTGGAATCACAAGTTTATTTAATATGTATTTTTATATATATACTATTTATAAGTAGATGTTTTATTTTTATAAGTATAACTTGTTTAAGTAGAAATTGTAAAATTATAAATTTGAGTTCCAATCCAATGTGAGTCCGAGTTTTTTTAAAACATAACATACTCCATATAAGATATATTATTAACTATTTTATGTAAAACATGTTGATAATATATTATATTTAAATATATATATATAAATAACAAAATCATGAATAGTTTATTGATGATTCATTTCTATTTTAGATCATATTTTTTTTATAATAAAAATATTTTTTTATTTTTATTTTCGTTAGTGTTTTTTATTTTGTACTATATTCATCTTATTATTTTTTATTTTTTCTATAGTTCATTAATTTTTTACGGTTTTATCTCAAAATTTGAAGATTGCATATATTTTAAGTGAAACCAAAATATTTTACATGTATTGAGGAAGAAATATATTCATATATACTATCCGTAAGTTTGTATTTCCAAGATTGATCATGAAAATGAATGAATAAAAAAAGAACATGTCATATCAATTTCTCATCATAATAATTTCATATCATTACTGTTTTAGTACAATACCTTGTTAAAATTTTTGGTTGAAAAAAAAAATAATTTCAAATTTATCGATTGATTGAAATATAATATTTGTATTTTAAGGGTTAAATTCATTCTCCTAGAAATGATAATGAAAATGAATGATCTTTTATTCTAAATATTAGAATAGTGATATGTTTTTTTATTTTATGTTAAAAAAATAAAATATTGTATTATGTAGACAAGTCTCTCTATATATTGAGAGTTTATTGTCTAATTCAAATAAAAACAAACATGTTCTCTCCGATATAGGGGATATTCATTTGAAGAATAAGGGAAATATTGATAAATATAATTTTTCATCAAAAATTAGAAGAGTGATTGATGTTGAAAAAATGAATTATTATGACCATTATGATCATCCTAAATGAAAAATTCACATAAATGTAACTATCCCATAGTATATGTTCATTTTTTATGTTTTTACTAGAGTAATATAATTTTTTGATTTCTTATCACAATATGTATTGGCCCCAGAATAAATTCTTTAACTTTGGTTCAAATAAATTTTTTTTATCACAGGTTAAATAAAATATTTCAAATAGATTAATTAAAAATATATTTATAACAATATATATTTCTTTACCATGAAACTGAATGTTTATATCCAATTATCCTTAAATATTTTATTTATTTACTAACTCGTGATCTTGGTTTAAATAGATCCATTCTGGTTAATGTGATCAGTTCTGAGAATCCATTCATTTCCATCATTGTGAAATATTTCATTAATAGAACCATTCAAAAAAACTGTTTAATTATTACTTCCTCTAATTATTTTAACCAAAATCCATTTTTCGAACATAAATTTTTTCATATTATACAAGAGGAGGTATTTTTATTCATTTTCATAATTACATTTAATTTATGCTTCTTACATTCTAGAAAAGAATATAATAAAAAATAAAAGAATATAAAAAGATAAGATACATTCATTAATTATATTAAATTTTAAGGGATAATTTAGATAATTATTATTTTTTAAAATCTACTAATACCTTATCCCATCCATCGATAAATATTGGATTAAGTTATTCATTACTAGGTGAAATATGAATATTCATTTCATTTTTTATGATTCTTATCCTCCTATTTAATTTTGAATTTGAATTATTTGATAATTTTTAAAAAAGTAATTTATTCCAATCATTTCAAATAAAAATAAAAAATTGTTTTTTTGTATAATTATAATATTTTTGAATAAGAATCTATTTTTTATATAATTGAACAATCCATTTAGAATCATTTTTTTGAATCAGTATTTGGAGAATATATTTATTTTGAAAAATATTACACCTAGTTAGAGTCATTAAATTAGATTTTAAAAACCTTGTATTGTATTTAAAAGATCCTCTCATGTATAATGTTAAATAAAAAGTATAATACATTTTATATTAAAAATGAAATCCAATTATGATAAAAATGGAAATATTACGTTGTTAATTTATAAAAGTTTTTTATTTATGATTTAAAAAATTGTTCCATAAATATATATCAATGAATTTAGTTGAATTTGTAGTCTATGATTCAATTTTGAGACTAAGAAATTTTGTGGTAATGATTCAAATTCTTGAATATTCGTAAATCATCAAGAATGATATAAAAATATTATCACTATATATTTCATATTCTCCCTCTGATGGGATCATTGGGTAATGAAAAATGTTATAATGCCTTAGGGTTTCTCATAATTAAGTCAGTCTGGATGGTTATTGTGGATTCAGATATTTCTTTACCAATATTGGAATATCAAGGGAAATATATTTCATTATCTTATCTATTCCTAAAAAATACTATTTTTAAAATAATGTATATTCTTCATCTTTTTTGTGTTATAACTATGGCTGACAAACACAGACTGACTATACGTTCTTTTTTGACGAAAATATTTGGGTTGGAATAATTGATTTTTTTTATATAGATAATGATATTTAATTTATTATTTATAAATATTATAATTCATAAGAGATTTCATATAAATAATAGATTTGGTTTTTGAATATTATTTGTATGAAGGATCTGATTTAAAATTTATCTAGTGATTTATCCCCAAACCACGTATTTGAAAGGACATAAAAATATATTAAAAGGGGGTGATAATTTTTTTTCATTTTCTTATGTGGTATGCATTGTTAATTTAATAGATTAATAACAGTGAATCAACTCATTTAATTTGAAAGATTATTAGATTATATATCTTTTAGAAGCATAGGAGGATAAACCGTATACATAGGGAATAATGTGTTACTGAAATAATCAAATGTGGTTTTCAGAGATATTATTTTCATTTATAATTAATGTTTTTAAAATTATTTTAAAAAGTATTTATACTTCATCCAACTCATTCCATGTTTGAGTTCTATAAAAACCATTATGATCTTTTTTATCAAATTTGTTCTTATAACATATTACTCACAACCCTTAGTTCTTTAATAAGGTGATATCATTTATGATATACTATTTCATAATAAGAACATTAATGTGAGGATATATAATAAAAAATTACATTCATTTGAATGGGAGTCCATAATTATATATCGAAAAAATAGACCATTGCACCAGCATTAGGGATACATGAAAGCGAAATAATATAGGGTCCCTTATGTAACTGGATAACCAGAACTGAACACTACCTTTACATTAAAAGTATTTATAGTTTTTGATGATCCATACTAAATTTACTAGAACATATGTATTTATGATTTCTTTCACAAAAACTCCTTAAATCAATATTAATTGTATTCACGAACTAGATTTTAGATCTCTAGTTTATATAAATCATATTATTTCTTTGGCAACTATTCCCAATTCGGAATCTATTTGTTCTTATTTTTATTTGATATGGTAAGAAGAATATATTGATGAATGGTTATACCAAGGTGTTCCTTATGAGTTAATTTTTCTACAATACTTACTTACTATATCTATTTTCATGGTTCATGAGTGGCAACATAGATTCTATACAGGCATGTGTCATTGGATTATTTTTGTATATTCTACAGTAGTAAGTGTCGATAAATTTGTTTTTTGATCCATCCAATTGATCAAGAATGATTTTATGATGGTATTCCAATAGGATTCTCTAGTAATTTCAACTTCATGATATTATTTATGCCTGAGCACATAAATCTTATGCACAATTTTAATATGATAGTTGTTTTTGTTTTTTTGTGGGTTCTCTTTCTAGTTCTATGCATGGTTCTATATTATCTTATAGATTTATCAGAGAAACTGTAGGAACTGAATCTACCAATGCAAGTTATAGATTCAGTCAAGAGTAAGAAACTTATAATATCGCAGTCACTCATTTTTATTCTATGAAATTAATAATCCAATATTCTAGTTTTAACAATTATCAACCCTTACATTTCATTCTTGCTTCTTTTCCTATTATATGATTATAGTTCACCTCTTTGAGTATTAGGGCCATGGATTTTCATTTAAATGGTTTAAATTTCATCCAATTTTTTGTTTATATTAAAGGATGTGTAATTACTACCTGGTTAGATTTTATTAAGTGTTCTGACCAAGGAATGGATTTTGTTCATGAGCATAATGATCATAACTTTTTAATTGAATTATATTATGTTGAAATTTCATCCACAAATTGATAATACATCATTTATATTATATACATTTTATTTTTTTTATTTAATGATTTACTTCATTTTATTAATTATTTATTTATTGAATTTAATGGATAAGAAATATCATAATATTGATTTCTATTTACAACTTTATATTTTTATTTACGAATAATGTAAGGGTAATTGATTCCAAATATCAAATGGAATATAATAATTATCTTTAAAATAAATTTCAGTGGATGTAGAAAAGTAGAATAATGTTGTTTATTATCAATCTACCAAGCACATTTTGAATTCTCATTTTTAATCATTTTTTATTTTAAATAGGTGATATATTATTCATTTAAATATTACTCATTCAATATTGTATTTATATAGAACATGGTTATTTTGATAGAATAACTACATCCTCTATCCTGATGATAATATTTTTTATGGTATGCTTTAGTGGAATTCAACAATACTAATGACTGCAACTACATTGTTGAAACCAATATTTTACATAATATTTGTCCAAAATAAACCAATTTTAAAATTTAATCACATGCTTGATAAGGAATGAGTTCCATTATTAAAGTCATTCTTTATAATAACACCCTTGAATCTGATCCACAACACTTCATGATTTCTGATCAAAGATGTATATATATTGAATTAATGTGCATGTTTATGTGTTTACATTCCATAAATTCTTCATTATCATTGAATGACCACAAAACAATGATACAATTTTCAAACAATAACAATAATGATGATATCTAGGATGGTTTATTGAATGGACATGGAATTTCAGTATCGGTAGAATTTATTCAAATTTATGGCTTATCAAAGATATGTTATAAATATATGTATAGTTTCTTTCACATTATAGATTATAATAATATGTTTGATCGTTATAGGTATTATTATAGATTATAGAGTCCAAGTTAGGATTATTTTATATTTATCCACATTTTTGTAAATATTTTTTTATTTTATTTTTATAATTTTTTGGGTATAAATAGATATTAAATTTTTGAAATATTCACACACAAATACTTTATTACTGAATAAAAATTATAACAAAAATTCAATTTTCTCTACACATGTACTATGACGATGAATAATCAAGTGATCACAATATTGATTTATTTTTATTATTTATATTATAAGTGTATAATTATTCTAGGGGTGTTTTTTTTCTACTAATGGGTACCTTTCCTTCATAAACCCATGGGGATGGTCTATAGGATTCATAATTACTCGCCTTATAGTAGATATATTCCCTATAAAACACATATATATGGTTCTACAAAAATATTTTTGGTTGACCCTAACCTTCCCCAATAGTATGACCATTGCAGAGATGTTCTTGGATATCAAACGAACCTCCCTAGAAGGTAATTTTAATATGGATGATTTTTCCTCTTTTCAATTTTTTTTTGAAACAATGGTCTTTTTATAACTAATTTTTTCATGATTTCCATGTTTTATTTCAATTTTATACATGGATTTTACTAAGGTAATATTATTTGAAGAGGATTAAATATTTTTGGAATCAATACTCCTTCCCAAATTATACATGATTATTTCAAATCGTACGAATTTATTTTGTATATGGGTTCTAAAAAAATGAATTTTATTTATTATACAAAGAAGTAACAAATGAGGATATATCAAAATCTAAATCTGATGACACTCATGTAAATATATATTCATCCAGTTATTATCATTCCATCATCTAGATTATGTTCATCATGTAGCATTCAAACTGAATGACTTTATGAATTTTTATTGATAATTGTATATTATTTATGAGTAACATAGGAGAAATATCTCTTATTTCCCCAAAGGAAATCTTTTTTTGAATTCCCACTTTATTCCATTTTTCTCTAACCATAAAATGAAATGTGAATAGGTCTTCCACTTCTTTTTGAAACAAGGGGGTGCTTCTTGTTTTTTTGGTGCCTGGAAATTTTTTCTTCTTCCTATTACTATAAACTATAGAGTAAATAATTGGATATTATGATAAACTATTGAACTCAATAACTTTCTTATATGACTCTTCAGTTTATAATTAAGTTCAATCATGTATAAGTACTCTAAAATTGGGTATGAGATCATTTTCTATGTTTTTTCATCTTAAACCCAATTGGTGACATCCAGTTATATAAATCAATAATTCAAATTAAACTATGATTTATGAATTTCCCACTTTTCTCAGAACTTTTGTACTTGAATAAGTGGTAGGTCCAATTATAAACCCCCTTGGATGTAAAACATATCACTTTTCCATATAGGAATATTTTATAAGTCAAATGTATACATTTAAATTACGGTCATATTCTATGGTTATTATTTTACCAAATATTAATGGTAGAGATGATTATAACCTCCCCCTATGCTTCTCAATAATTATTCCTCTATAATTATGACCTTTACCACAATGATACATTCCATAGATTAACATCATTAGTGGGTTAAATTTTACTTTACTGTCAACTGATCCATTACCTTTTTCTGGGGTATATGTTTTCTATAAATGTATCACCATGATTATTCTTATTTTAGTTCTTTTAATTTTCTCTAATAGGTGGATTAGAATAACCCAATTGATTAATATTAATCATACATATCTAATTCAATTTATTCCCCATAGAAATTTTAGGTATAAATCTTTTAACCATTACTATATTTTGATGTCTATTCATAGAAATCACATTTACACCAAATAATAGTTCCACCTAATTCTTTTTTGTCATAGTGGATCATGATTTGACATTAAGGGTATATTGATTTCTCCCCAATAACTGAATACCTTTTTCTAAAAATAATCCATTGATTTCATACATAAATCTACATTATATTCCCTATGATTTATAGTATCAATAATAATGATAATTACTATAATTATTGTATATTATTTTGAAAAATATATTTATAACCATTATTTGTGAATGGAGATTAAAATTATATTGATCCAATTCTAATATAAAAATTAGAGGGCTGATAGGTTTGAATCCAACATAAATGGACCTAAAATGTTTAAAATTATGATTATAGTGGTTTCAAAATTCAATTGTAGATGCTCAGCAAGAATCCTTAGACATGGATGATGAAAAAATTCAAATTTAAATCACATTTTTATGACTAATTAGTTGAATTTAAGAGGAATCAATTATAGTAAATACATATAAATCATAGGTTTTTGAATTTATAGAGGTATTGATATAAATCTATCATTCTCACTATTTACAGCATTCAGGGACCCAATTCTATTTAGTGGGATATTTCATTGAATTTGTTTCCACCACGAACTCAATATAAAAATACTATTTCACCCCTGAATTTTTATTATCCTAATAGTTTCACGCAATTCATAGGGTTAGACCAAAAATATATACTTTACGATCAATGGTTTTGTACACTTTATTTTAGTGGTCCTTATATATTGTATTAAAAATATAAATATTGATGAAATAAAAAATTTCTATGTGAGAGGGCTTACTAGTAATATAGATATTAATTTTATGTAACCAAAAAATGATATAGTAGAATAATAATTTCCCCAATAATATCATTTGGTTTATTGTTTCCCTTATGTTGCATCTTATAAAAGGGAAGAATATATTTGATAGTCATTTTCTGAATCTGTAAGAGAGTTATTAGCTTCCCTCAAAAACTAAAAAGTGTATCATTCCTATATCTAACTGGGGTTCACAATGGTGGAACTGGATGAGAAAAAATATCAAGAATACTATTAGTAAGATTTCAAATCATGAAACCATCATTGTAATTGATATATCATTCATGTAAAGAAATTATAAATATCTTGAATTTTTTATTTTATATTATAATATGGATGATATGATCTACAAAGACCATGATTGGAAATTTGTGGATCATCATTCCCTTGGGATGAGGTGAAACATTATCTAGTTTTATTTGTGACAATTATTTGAAACTTTACTGATACTCTAGATTTGTTATCTAATTATTAATTTTATTGAAAAATTTACCATTGAGGATGGTTTCGTCAAACAAAAATATGTTGAATCTACTATTGCATCCAATTATATGAAAAATTCATTATCACATATCTTTTAGATAAAAAATATGGTGATCTATTCTAAAAATTGTGTTCAATTTTATATTTTTTAATTCCATCAATATAACATCATGAGTTAGGAGAAGTTCCTAATGAATAATATTTTTTGAGCACCATATCCAGAAAAAATCGATTTTTTGAAAATGTGTTGGTTAAGAAGGATCAATTTTTTAGGAATGTATATAATGTATTGTACAATTTTCCATGTGATTCCCTAAAATATATCAAATGTAAAGTACAAATATTTTTTGGATTCAATCATTAGTCTTAGGGTTTTTTTTAATATCAAACATTGATCAATTAATGGTCGACTCAAAACTAAAATAAAGATATATTCTATGGGATCCGTACCTTCAGAAAATATAGTGAACAAAGATAGAATCAGTATAATTCCTAAAAATCATTTCATGATTTTTTGTCATGTTCTGATTCATTACCACGGAACATGATAGGAGGAAGTCAAATTTTCATCTGGTTCTAGAGGAAATTTATGAATATATTGGGAATATTAAAATATTTATTCATTCCTTTTTATCTGACTGATGCTAATATCTTCATCTAAATTTGAATTCTGCTAAGTGGTTAATTAAGTAATATTTTAAGAAAAAAAATATGTCCATTTTTTCCCTTCTAGGTGATCATAAAAGAAGTAAATGAGTAACATTATCATTACATATAACCAAAATACCATCTCAACGCATCATATTTCCAAAAATGTGGGTAGTGATATTGTTATGGAAGCTAAAACAAATATGAATGGTTTTTAGACTTCATTCATGAAATAAATCAATTTTTTTTATTTATTTTATCTATTTCATGTATAAAAAAGGGTGTGTAGGAACCCTAGTTATATGATATTACTATTATATCATTTTAAATATAAAAAAAATTATAGTGTTAGAAACTAGGAAGTAAAGGTTTAGTGTCTTGAATAAATAATCTCCACACAAAAATTTTACATGAAAAGTCATAAAAATTATTTAATTCCTTATTTCATATATTCTTAGTGACCCTCATGTACTCCTTAGAATTTTTAGTCACCTGAGGATATACCTCAAAAGAAGGGGTGTTCTAAATGCCCAATAAGAGGATAAATAAGAACCTGAATCCATGTTACATGGATGATAATAATCATCATAATCATAACATAAAAATGATATCATCATCAAGAAATTGATAGGAAGAAATATATAAATGAATGGAATGTGTAAATGCAGAAAATTGATACGTCATGTCTTAGTGGTGAGCTACCAGATATATTTGTGAAAAAATATTAGAACTCGTCAACTCATAACATATGTGTATGGTAATAAAAAAATAATAAATGTGAATAAATATAGAATCAGGTTAAATAATATTTCATATTATATCATGAGATACATCACATTTCCCAATTAATTGAATTACCATATAATTATGGGAGCACTTGTTACATCAAAACATTTATATAATCATGCATGCCACATAGAATATATAATAGTCATTTATATAAAATAACCCATGGAGTGGAATGGGTTATATAAGGATTTCATATAAGAATAATCATTTGGGTTCCCAAAAGAAAAATTAATAACATAATTTGTATAAGATTCATCAATATTGAATAAAAATAAACAATCTAAAGACAAGTAAAAGATGTGATTTTTTAAAGAAGAGTTATTTTGAAAAAAATCCGTATATTTGTCATAAAACCATTTTGGAAACATTTATATCCTAGAAAATAAATGATAATAATAGATAAATTATATATAAGTGAAATTAAATTAATATCCATGCTGAAATTGTAGAGAAATAGGGAAAACCTAACAAAGGGGTTTAGTTCGAGAATTGCCTTACATTATTTCTCAGTGCTATCATCACAATAATATCCAATGTAATTAAATTATATTCATTAATTAATAAATCCAAAACCTCTTATACATGTATTTGATTAATTATAATTTTATTAATTTCATTTATTTCCATTATGATGAGTTATAGAGTCCAATTCCGTTGTTTCGAGGGTGTTTATTTTCATGGTTTTTGTGATGGATTCACCTGTATGCATGTATAAAAGTTCATTTAAAAAGAGGATGATTATACAAAATTGTGAATATATTTAATTAATAAAATTATATTGTATTAAATTATTTTATTTATCATTTGGATATATTAGACGATTTTTAATCATTATATAAAATGTTAATTACAATCATTTAGATTAATTTGGTAGTTTTTCGAACATCAAAAACAAGTTTAATTTAATTATTTAATATTTTTTATTTAAGTTAGTTCAAGAACGTAATTTTTTTTAAAATTAATTATACATTCTTCTTAAACCATTATAATGTTTTAAGACCATTCTTGAAGGTAATAAAAGATAATGAAACTTTTTTATGGTTGAAGGAAATAAAATAACACCTGAGAGACGATATTTCCATTATTAGAAAAAATGGAGAGAAGAATAAGATTGATGATAGAGGATTCCATTAACATAATTAAACTATAGTATATATATGATACTATATTTACCATGCCATTTTGATATGTATAGGTAAGGAGAGGATAAAAAAATAAATGACGTTGAAATGAAATTTAAAAAAAGAAAGTGGATTTTACCTATTGATTTTCTACTCTTTAGAACCTCCTTAATGAAAAGGTTATGGTATTTTTATGAGACCAATTGATCCTAGATAAGAAATATGATATTTGGAAGAATATTATTTAGATATTTTTCCATATTCAAGGATTAGAATGTGTGACGGGAAGAGGTGGTGATTAGTTTTATTTCTATGGGAGGAGAGGGGAGTTTTCTTAATATTTTATTAATAATTTTATTATCACGTCTCAATTATATGAATATTTTGATCCTTATAACTAAATATATTAATCTAATGAGATTTCAATATTTTGGTCTTACATTAGAGTTACATCAACAATGAATAAAAAATTAATGTATTTAGCTTTGGTCCTAAATTATTGTATTGTACTATTCACCAAAAATTCAAGTATTTTAGAAAAACCCAAAAAATTAATTAAAACCAATATTCAATGTGTAGAATTAAAAAATTATTACAATTTTAAAAACTAATAACATTCTATATATGAGAAATTTAGTTTTAAATTAATATCATCATTTACTTGGAAAATACTGATTTTAAAATTATAACTAATTTTATAACACTTTGGAAAAATAATTATGGTCTCAAAAATTTATCAGATAATCACAAGAAAACAAAATTATAGTTTGTCAATATATTTTATAAAAATAGTTTTCATTTTAAATAATTATATTATTTATAAAATTATGAAGAAACATTTATGATTAAAAAAAATAAAAACAAATAATTAATAATTTTAAAATAATTACTTAATTATACAATAAAATAAATATATCATATTATAATTTATCTAATACATAAATTTTATTTATAATTTCATAAATGAAGTTACTATTCTATTGGTTGTATCACTATTCTTAATGGTCACATTTCTATTCCAAAGTTCGTGTTACTAATCCATTGGTATAAGTTCCTTAATTTCTAAAAACACATCATATTTAATTCATTATTCATTTATGAAGTTATTATTATGTTTTATATGTGATTTTATGTGATTTATTATATTTTAAATAATATTAAGTAGAGGATTTCAAATGATAGAATTATGGGTTGTCACATTCTCCCCCCTAATTAAATTTCACCTTCAAAGTTTTGTTTTACAAACTAGAGTGAAAATAAGTGAGGGTAATTTTCATTCATCACCTCCTACAGATACCATGATGCCTCTTAATACTTATCATTTAACAATAGTACTTTGACCATGTGAGCAGTCTTGTTTCGTAGAACTTTATCTCTACGATCCAAAATAAGTGAGGGTAATTCTCAAGAGTTATATCTGGCATACATCATGTACTTGATACATGATAGGAGAATATTCTAATCGATAGGCCATAGCTTGGATTCAATATAGTATCTCAAAGGGGCCTATGTACTAGGGACATAGATTTCCCATCTTTACAATTATCATGATCCACATCCATTGAGATATCCATAGGAATACCATGTCTCTAGCTTTAATCTCTACGTCTCATCGATAAATTACCTCATATCTCTTCTATCATCATTGTGATGCCTTGATTAGATGTAAAATGTTTTTTACATTTTCACCATTTTTTCAAATATTTGAGTTCCCAAAAGCATACATTAACCGAATTAATCATTCAACACTAGTGTTATATATCTTTTACAAAAATGGCATTCATATGGATCCATATGGATGTTCGAGTAGAAAATATTGTTGTAAGGGGACTCATCTATAGGAAGATGTTGGTACCATACTCATTTTAAGTCCATATAACAATATCTAGACATGTCTTCAAATGTATGAATACTTTGTTTGGATTGGCCATCGGTTTAAGTATGCTATATTGCAATAAAGTTACTATCAATGTTTAGAGCATTTTGGAGTCTTTTCCAGAACATCGAGGTGAATCTTAGATCTTGATAACATATAATCGATAGTTGTAATTCATGTATCCTTAACACATATCTAATTTATTTCCGTGCATTTTGATCATTTGATAAGTCCTCTAGAATTTTTATAAAATTAACTTTCTTTGTAAGATGATCCAAAACAACCCATTTAGCATTTCTTCCATTGTATTTATTTGAATGTATCGTGATAAAGACCATCATGATTTTATCCCATTTACATGTTGGTATGGGTAATGGTTACATAATCCCCATATAACTTTTTCTTTCATCATTCACTTGGTGACACACTAGGAACTTTGAAGTATATTTTATGATATCTTTCTTCATATTGTCCACCAAATAGTTCTCTCAGATATTTCAATACATATTTGTTCTCCCTATTTGAATAAGGAAGGTTGATCTATCTGTGTCTCTCATAAACTCTTTTATTATCTCTATATTGGATTATACACATAGTCATGACCCAAACCTTACAACTTCTTCTTAATAAATTTTGAACTGTAAGGATTTCCCCTTTCTCATGGAAACCACGTTCTTCTGAATTTCCACATAATTTCTTTGAGCATCCTTAATTCTATCCATTGGAATGGTTGATAAATAATTTGTGAGGTAATTAGTGTTTTTTCTTCCATAATTATTCACTTGTCCATCATTTGGAAATATAATAATTTTCATTCATTTTGAATTATCATAATTGATATTGTTGCATGATCCATTCTATATAGAGCATCCACCACATTATTCACTTTTCATTGATGGTAGTGGATTGAGAAGTAATAATACATAATGATCTCTCAAAATTTTACCTGGCGCATATTAATCTCTTTATATGTGAATATATATTTGAGGATCTTGTGATCAGTATATATTTTACATTTCTCCCTATTAAGATAATGGCATAGGATTTTGAATGTGAAGATCAGTAATTCCAACTCTAGATCACTCGTGGGATAGTTTTTTGCTTGAACATTCAAATAAATTGATATGTATGATATCAATTTATCATATTTCATCATTATACTTAATATTCCATTCTTTGAATAATTGTTTTATATAATAAATATTTCTCTACAAATCAACCATTTCAGTTATAGAGTGGTGATACAAATATTTTTTAACTCTTTGAAGTAGTCTTCACATTCACTGGTCAAGAAAAATATTTCTCACTTATAAGTCATCCCTATTAGTGGGTATAAAAATCATGAAATATGTTTCAAAAATTATATGTAATACTTAGCTAGACCAAGGAAATTATGTATCTATATTACAAATGTTGTCCTGGGGCACTGTTCGATTTCCTTTGTCTTTGAACTGTCTACATATATTATTTTTCTAGTGATTACTTTACCCAAAAATGATACTATATCCATCCAGAACTCACATTTAATATAGAATTAGTAATTTTCACCATTTGAAATTTCTTCAACACATTATTAAAATTAATATAATGGTTATCCTTTCTCATAGAGTATATCAGAATATCATCAATAGATACAACCACAATTTTTTTAAGGTAATCTCATGAGACCTTATTTATTATAACCATTAATATTTTTTGACAATTATTGAGTCCGAAAGGCATAAAAATATACTCATAGTGTTTATATATTGTTAGAAAGGATGTCTTATGAATGTATTCCTCCCTCACCTTTAATTGGTGATATCTTGACCAAATGCATACCCTAGAGAAATAACTGAACCCACACAGTTGATTGAACAAGTCATCTTTCAGTGTTAGGGGATTCTTGTTATTTCTTGTGATTTTGTTGATATCAATATAATAAATGTAGAGGGGGAATCGATCCATCTTTATTATTGAGGGATAAGACTAGGTCAACCGATGGTGAAACACTCTGACATATATAATGGTTTCCCATATGCTATTGTATATGCTTCTTTTGTCCCTACAACTCAATGTTGAAAATTCTATATTTTTTCATTAATATAGTCATATATCCATGAGTAAGTTCAATTGAGAACTCAAACTCTCCGTAAATAGAAATAAAAATTAATTTTTTGGGGAACACATCAGTATAGTCCCTCACAAAGGTCATGTTTGGAAAATGATTCTCTCTTTTCGCTCCATCATTTGAGTTTTGTATACTTTCTTATAAGGAAAAAATATCCACCATTGAGATGATGGATCTGAATAAGATTCATCCTCCTCCTTAAATTTTGAATGAATTGGATGATTCCTCAGGATGTGAAGAGAGATCTCCCTTTCCTGATAGTTGATTTTGGATATATATAGATATTTCCAATCGATACCCAATATCGCCTAAGACACCCCCAAAGGAAGTGAGAAAATATTTTCTGGGAGTTTAAGTCCACAAAAATTAATCTACGATTAGTTATATACTTTGGAGATGAAATTTAAAAATTTTATATTCTCATAGATAAATCAACCTTGATATTGTGAGCTGTTGTTTGAATGTTTCAAATTGACATGCAAGATATGAATGAACACATAGAACTAAAATCAAATAGTATGTTATCTATACATTGATGAATAAACAGTGTACTTATCACAGTAATATTTTGGGGCTCCATCTTAGTGTTAGTGATGAAATATTCATTTTATTTCTCCTTTGGCTTTGGTGGCTATTGATTCTGATTACCCTCAAGGACTCAGTGTTTATTTCACTTTCTTTCAAACTTACCTTTACCCCAACAATTGAATCACTGAACCTTGGGTGGGGAGCTTCTTTCCCCCAACATATTGTCTTGGTTCTTCATGTCTCTTCAACATTAATGAGCTTGGTGTTCTTATCTTCCACACTTGAAACATTTCCCTATCCCTTTAAGGCAATTCTCAGGATGTTTCTTTACACATTTTTGACATGTGGGTTGTCAATTTTTCTTTCCACCTTGGTCATTAGATCCCCCAGTTTGAATCTCAATCATTCATTTTTAATCTCCAGATACATGGGAGAGTCCCATTAATGTAATCTCCACCTTGATATCAAATCGAAATAGAGATTCATAACTCAAAAATTATCAAATTGTTATATCACTACTACAAAACCGACATTTAATAATGCTGGTATTTATCATCACTAAAAACACTAATAAATGGAATATTTATCAGATCTATGGAAATAACTGATAAATTTAACATTTTATTAACGATTTTTAGGGCTAATAAATGAATCCTTTATTAGCGCCTTTTTTTGGCACTAATAAATTGTATCCATTATGAGATATTTATTTTTAGTGCTGATAAAGGGTACCCTTTATCAACACATTATTTTTAGCACCAATAAATATTTCTTTAGTTAACAATATTTTAGAACAGAAAAATGTCTGAATAAATAAAAAGAAATTTTCAAATAAATAAAAAATAAAAAATAAGTTTGTTAAAAAATATTACAGATTTTATTTATTAATTAATTATTAAAAAATGGAATAAATTGATTATATGTTATTAAATAATAAACATTTTATTAATTTGATAATTATGATAATTAATGTTATTAAAGTTTATATATTAAATATATAGATATATATATATATATTAATGTATATAAATATGATTTATATATTACAAAATAGTTATGTGCGTTACATTAAATAGTTATATATTTATTGAATAATGGTTTATAATTAAAAATTAAGATGAATTAAAAATAGTGAATAATTTCATATTACTCAACAAATAATTGAATGTCATTTTATTTTTAAATTTTACAAATATCAAATCACTATTATTTTTATTTCCGATATACATAATTAATACAATTTAATATAAAATGCATACATATAAAACTTAAGCATTTTTTCAATATTTTTATAGTGTACTTATTCTCAATTTATTTAATTTCACTGATTTGTAACATATATGCATGCAATTAAAATTAGATATTGAATAATAATGTTAAAAATATATTTGAAAAAAAATAAAAAAATATATATTTATAAATGTACATTTTCTATACTTATACAATTATATATTTATAATTATACATAAATAAATATATTTTAAATGTATTAATATAATTCTAAAGAAATAATTGTATATATTTAGATAATTATTAAATTTATTATATATTTATATAAATAATGAATATATTTACTATATTTAAATATATTTATTAAATATATATATATATATAATTATATAAATTTAAATAATTATATTAATAATATTTTTAAAAATATTTCTACAATTTTATATAAATAATTATAAATTGATAATAAATATATTTAAAAATGAATATATTTAACATATATAAATTGAGTATATATAAATATTTAGAATTTTTTAAATTTGTAATTATAATAATATATCCTTTATCTACGATTAAGTAATAAGAACTGATAAAAGAATCTTTATCAGTGTTTTTTTGTGCTAATAAAGATGAGGCATTATCAACGCTATATATTTTGTGATGATAATAATCTATTTTCTCAGCTCAATTTTAACACTGAAAATGTCCTACCTTTGTCAGTGCTAAAGAAGTGGTGGTTAAAGTGTCAAAGTCTAATAAAAAATAAAAACCATTTGTGAATGGATTATGATATCAGATGATTTTCATGGAATCCACCCACTGTCAACGCTTCTCCTCAATGAATCAATCTTTGAATCACACCACTCAACAACCTCTCGATCATCTCATCTGACATCCAGTGTTATATTTATGTTAGGGTTTCTAAAGAGGGTTTCGTATTTTTTTCAACCTAGAGAGGTGGGCATTTCGATTTTCTTTTTTTATTTTCAGTTTCATTTTTAATTTATACTTTGAAGATTTCATTATTTGTGGACCAGTGATTATATACTATAAAGTCATGCCTTCTGATTTTCTCAGATTATAATTATGATTCAAATCATGATCGATCATAAAGAGTTAATTATTTTTGTGCTCGATGGTGACACATAGAGTCACATGGATTTTTTTTAGTTTGTATATTTTCATTAAATTTTCTAAATTGACTACCCAAAGCTATCATACATATTTTTCTTTCATTATTTTAACAATTGTATTCCATACATATGAAATTTTATAAATTGAAACTTGGAATTTTGTGTGGTAATCCAATGTATGTATGCATCATGATTGTTTTTTTAAATTTTATTTCTACTAGTTTCATTTATTTTTCAGGCCAAATCATTCCCACTATGTTGTTTTTTCATGCCCTGGTGCTTCTTGGCCTCTTGAAGGGGATTGATAATGTCCCTTGGATAGTATCATGGGCCAACATGGGTGTTTGACATATGGTTGTCTTGGGATTTTTTTAGAAACTGTATATATTGCTAAATTCATTGTACCTTTTTTCAATAATCTAACATCCTATGTCTCTATTTTTTTTAAATCTATTTCATTTTCTCCCTCATTATATAAATCAAAAAAAATTTGTAAATACTTTTAATAATAATATATGAAATATTATACCTTAATTTTAGGTACTATATTCCATCAAAAATATAATTTTTCTTTATCATCATACCCCCCTTTCAATAGTTTAAAAGAAAATACCCTTATGAGATTACCCATTTCAAGTTATTCCACTTTTTTGAGACCTATATACCACTATAAAACATAATATTTTCCATCTTGGAAATGAATATTTTAATGAATTTCACCCCCCTTTGAATATTTATTTAACTAATAACAAGTTTATTTCCTTGGAATCACTTTGATACCCAGTTATTTGACTTGTAGAAAAAAATATGTCAAATTTTTTTATAATAAATAAATTTGGAATATAAAAAATATCACACACTCCAGGATATATATTGGAATTCCATCCACAAAATTTGAAAAAAAAATCAGTTATATTTGGGTGTATTCATGGTATTTCATTATTCATTTTGAAATAAATAAAACACTTCCCTCATATACAAGGATTTGAAGATAAATATCCCATGAATTCCATGTGTCTCCTATAAACAATATAAATTGTCAACTCACTAATAATAAAAATTTAAATAGTGGTCATTATTAGTATTGGAAATTATTATCATATTTCATATCTTGGACCTCTAAATATTATGTCATCCACATTTATAAACACTACCAATATTTATATACTTTTTTATGTAATGATTATGAGAAATTACTCATTTTTTAAATTAATATTTCGTTTGTAATTCATCAAAACTTCAATAAAAAACTTTTAGTTCTTGTTTCAACTCATACATAACCTTTTTCAATTTACAAACATTATTCTCATAACGAAGAAAGACAAAACTATCTGTTTTTAATGCAAACATCCCATTAATGCAATCCATTAGTAAATTCTAATTTTTCATCTAGTTGGATTAAATTAAATTTCCTTGGGATGGAATAGTGTAGTGAGATGACATCCCAAGAGCATTTATATGCTTTCAAATATTGATAAACCATTAATTTTAAATTTAATAATTTTTGATGTTGCTACATTAATTGTTCTAATACATTTTTATATTTTCTAGCTGATTGAATGAGAGTTCATTTTTCTTGTTTATCATATTTGGGTTTCTTATTACTCCTAAGTGGGAAATATTACATTTTAATGTGTTTAGGTTATTTATGAATGATTTTTTGTGGCATTATTATTTTATTAAATTCAATTACATATTTCTTCAACATACTAATATTATATGAAATAGTAAAATGTTGACATTCCCTTATTGGACTTGTATATAACTGTAACTTTTGAAAATGAATATATAATGATTATTTATTTACATATTATATAAAAATAATCATTTATAAACCAAGTCAGATGTATATGAATAAAAAATGGATGCATGTTAATAGTTTTACAAATTAATATGAACATGAAGTTAAAGAGTTCATCAAGTTTGCAAGAGATCATGCAGACGATCCTTCTAAAACGCAATGTCCATGTTTACATTATTGATATTAAAGAAAAAATAGTCCAGAATAGTTGGAAGAACATTTTATTTTTCATTTGATAGATCAATGTTATACATGATGGACTAAACATGGTGAAAAAACTGAATGTGTACATCTATTGGAATGATACTAAAGTTTGTGAATCATTTGATATGAATAAAATTGTAAATGATGATGGATTTATAATGAATGAAATGAAAATGGAAACTTAAGATGACCTTAGTGATTGTCCAAAGTTTTTTGAGTCGTTAAATATATATTCCAAGAAACCATTTTATACCGGTTGTAATAAATACACAACATCGTCAGCTGTATTGAAGTTGTATAATTTGAAATGTGGTAGTGGATCGTGTGAAACCAGCTTTATATAACTACTTGGTCTTATAAAAGATATGATTCCAAAAGAAAATTAACTAACATAAAAAAAATGACCCTAAATTAATGTTTCATTCAATGTGAATGATACTTAAAAAAATACATTCTTATGCAAATAATATCATATCATTTCACAGGGACCATGAATCACTCATAAAATGAAATAATTGTGGAGTAGATAGATACAAGATAAATGAATAAAGTACTTCAAAATTTTAATGAAACATTCATATCATTCCATGGTTTAATTTATTTATTTTTAGTATTACTCACATAATAATTTTTTTCTTATACATGTGGATTCTTCTGTTTAAGTTGGGGTGCTCTTTTCAAAATTCTTGTTTCTTCTCCCTCAAAACGTTTTCACCCATGAAGCTTTGCATCTATAACTTTATTTCATATTCTCTCCATTAGCTTTAGAGTATGATAAATTCCATTTATTCTACTTAATTATAGAGTTAATCTTGATGTCTTCACAATAAAATAATTAACCATAGAATTAATGTAGTACTTCATATTTATGATTAATATATATATTTTTAGTATTATGCACATAATAAATTTACTCTTATACTAGTGGATTTTTTTTTTGATTTGGGGTTCTCTATCCAACATTCTGGATTCATCTCCCTCAAATCCTTTTACCTCATATAATGGTTCATTTATTACTTTCTTTGAAGTTACCTTCACTGACATTTTAGGAATAGCTAGGACGATTCCTCTACTCAATTACTGAAGTAATCTTGACGTTTTCACAATAAAATAATTTCACATAGAATAAATGTATTATTTTATATTTTTGTTTAATTTATTCTTGCTTAGTATTACTCACATAATAATTGTTTTCTTATACAAGTGGATTATTTTGTTCAAGTTGGGTTTCTCTATCCATCTTTCATCCTTTTCTTCACAAAAAATCCTCATACTTCTTCTCCCTTAAAACCATTCACACATGTAGTGTAGATATTTATAAATTTACTCAATGTTCCCTAAACTTCTCAATCACATAGGTAAACTTTATATTTTCACATTAATATGATTTTATAAATAATTAATGTATTGTTTCATATTTATGTTTAATTTATTTATTACTAGTATTACTCATAATACTATTTTTCTTATATATGTAAAATATTTTTTGAGTTGATTTGGTTAGTTTTAATATTCTCTATAAGTGTGGATAGTTCAAAATAATAAATTCATTTAAAATAATATTAACACTGACAGCTCGGATTGTTTATGAGACTATTGCATGTGTAGGAATTAATAGCACCTCAATCTGACACATGATGTGACCGGTATGACTCGAATTACTTCTTTACATTTTATATTGACCATAATTTTATTTAAAAAATCCAATTGACACACTCAAAAATGATCCAACACATTAAAATTGTTTTCAATCATTAAGAAAATAATAAATAAGCCATTTGTAACATGTTAGAATCAGCCGTACCTTAATCTGATACAAGATTCTCCTGATATGACTCAATTTGTACATTACCAATTTATAATCGACTTTTGAATTTTAATAATTTCACTCACCACATACTAAGAAAAATCAATCAGATGTTTTTGATAAATTATTTTATCAGTTCATAAATCATTTATGAAGTGTAATAATTGGTCTCACATCCAATGGATACACGATGTGGTCCGTATAATTCAATGTGCCTGTTTTATGTTAAGAATGAAATTTTAGTGAAAAAGATAAGTAACATACTGAAAACTAAGAAAAACCATAAATATTATTTTGATACTTTATTAAAATGATCAACATGTGATTTGAGATGTGCAATAATTATCTACACCTCAATCGGATGCACAATGTGACCAGTATGTCTCTATGTGCATGTTTTTATTTGAAGTTGACATTAGTTTTAGTAAAAAGGCCAAATGACATACTCAAAACCAATACAATTCATTCTAATTGTTCAAATACATTATAAAAAGGATCCATATTACATTATTATGTGTAGTATTTATCTGCACCTCCATTTGATACACAATGTTATCAGTATGAGTCAAAGTATGTGTTTCAATTTTTGACTTCATTTTAGTAAAAAACACATGTGACGTACTAAAGACCCTGAAAAAAATCATATTTTTTTAAAAAAAATTGAAAACTATCCATAAGTAATTCGGGATGTGTATAAATCAGTCACACGTCAATCAGATGCATGGTGTGACTGATATGACTCCATTGAATGTTTTTATTTATAATTGACATCAATTTTAGTAAAAAGGATAGATGACCTACTAAAAAAATGAGAAAAAACACTCACATTGATAAAATACTTTTGAAAAAATATATATAAGTCATTTTGGACGTATAGTAATTAGTTGCACCTTTATCTAATACATAATGTGATCGGAATGAGCTAAAGTATGGGTTTGTTTTTTAAAATGACATTTTAGTAAAAGAAGATATGTGATGTACTCAAAACCATCCCAACACATTATGATTGTTTTGAATCATCATTACAATGATCAATATGTCATTTGGTATGTGTAGGAACTAGACTCACCTCAATCCAATTCATGGTGTGACTGGTATGACTCAAAGTGTCTTTTTATTTAAAATGTTCATAAATGTTAGTAAAAAGGCCAACTAACCTACCAAAATCCAGGTAAAAGAATTAACATTATTTTAATACATAAATACAATGATCTATAAGTCATTCTTGATGTAATAATCATTCTTACCTCAATCCTATACACCATTTGATCAGTATCAGTCAAAGTGTTTGTTTCATTTTTAAAATGAAATTTTAGTAAAAAAGATTAGTGATGTACTCAAAACTAAGAAAACACATTATAATTGTGTAAAAAAATTAGGAAAATGATCCATAAGTTATTTTGGGCATGTAAGATCATCCACACCTCAATCTGACATACAATGTCAACAATATGACTCAATGTGTGTATTTTTATTTAAAATTGTCATCATTTGTAGTAAAATGGACATATGTTCTACAAAAAATAGAGAAAAAACTTTTGTATTGTCTTGATACTTTAGGATAATGATCCATTAAGTCATTTATGATGATTAGGAATTAGCTGCACCTCAATCTGATACAAGAAGAGTGTAAATACCCAAGCTTGACAAACATGGAGACTACATTAATTTAGAGGAATACATAATACATGGAAAAAAATAGATGCCCAAAGACCATATTATTTTTTTGTATTTGGATGATAAGAACACAATCTTCTATCTTGGTGAAATATATTCAACATCTCCCAGAAAGAACTTCCCCTTATGTTTTCCTACCTAAAACAATTTTTTATATCCTGGTGAAAACCAAACATAAAAATGGCAAGATCAAATGCTTAGTAAGGGTACACAATGAGAATATAAAACAAACCATAAACATACAAATTTAAATAATGAACATAAAGATTAAATATCAAAATCATTATTCATGATATAAATCTTGGCATTACGTAATGCATAGATTATAAAGGAACATTAACCATGATAAAATAACATTGACATAAAACATGGAATTATGGAAAATAAATAAAAACATAATATGACTTCCATAGTTTCCAAGTAATTAATTCCAAGACCATAATTATTAAAAAAGTCCACTACTGAACTAGGTTTACATTTTATTCTAGCCATGTAATATTGAACCATATTTTCATTTTGTTCCTGCCCTGTATTACTAAACCAGATTTACTTGTCATTCCAGCCTTATATTACATAACATGATTTAATTTTTCTTCCATTCATGTCTATATCATGAAATATAAATCATTACCCAATAAATTAGTGGTATATATAAGACTCACCCATCTCATAAATAAATCATTATTACACGTTCCAGAAAAACAAAAATCCTTCATCATAGCATAACCCATGAGATAAAATGTGTTTCTCTTAAACTTCATTCCATCATAACCTAATAAAAATAAAATAAATAAATTTCATAAAAATAAATCCATCATAAAAATAATAAAATCAATTTAATAATAGGGATATAAAAATAACCCTTTGTAATCTTATATGGAAAATAATTTTGATAAAATACATAAAATTAATTCTTGAAGAAAATATCCATTCTTCTTCAAAAAAGTTTTCTTTTCTAAAAATGTTGTGGAATTTTAAAGGAAAATAATTTATTTGAAAATAGACTACAAATTTTGTTGAGTAATCTTCATGGAAATAAGGAATTATGAAGATGTACAAATCTAGTAATGCTGTATAGGTTGAAAACATTCTTCTTGTACTTTTTCTGGAAATGTAAAAAAGTACCACATATGGTAAACAAAAGAAAAGATTACATACAAACCAAGTAGTAAAATTAAAAAATGGTTAAAAATGATATTAAAAATACTTAAAATAATAAAAAAAAATTAAGAAAACATTTTTAGAAATATTGGACATGGATGATAAATATACACCTAGTAAATACTTATGTATAAATAATCTTGGATAAAAACAAGATGAAAAAACAATCCCTTACCTTGGGTATGATTTCTTCTATATGGGTCTGAAACTTTTATATAGTTAGTTTAAACATATTTTTAACTATTAATAAAAACATAATAATATTTATGAAATAATATATTATTCACTTATGACTTTGTCTTACCTGTTGATTTATCAATTCCATGTTAAAGAAGCATTTTGGGTATTAATCGTTTTATATAGCGTACATGTTTTCACTTATTATCCTTCATATTATTATTTAGATCATTATTTACATACTTCTATAATGTAAAATATGTTTTATATATCATATATATTCATTAGATAAAAATATATAATAGATATATAAAGGAAATGGAAGACACCATTAATGGAGACAGTTTGTAAATGAAGAGAGATTCTTGTTAATGATATCGAGCTTACCCATACCGGGAGAGAAGGTAACATGGTTGCGGATTTCTAGCCTCCCAGGAATCACCTAATTATCCGAGCATCATTTTTTGTAGTATTGGATCCCATCATACTACATGTGTTTGTCTTATTTAGCCTTATGCCCTGGGATTGCACTATTTTTGACTTCCTTGATCTGTACGGCCCTCGGGACCTCTCTTTCTGAAATAAAATTCCTGACTTTTGATGGATAGATGGAGACGGTAATTCATACACATTCATGAAGTCCATTTACATTTACTTATTGAATTGAATGAAAGAAAGTAAATTAAATATATATATATATATACATAAATTTTGTCGTATTATTATGTCATAAATTTTATGATTATTTATTATATACACTTTATAATCATTTCTGAATGGTTAATGCGGGGAATAAATCTAATCAGATCGTGGACATGGTTAGTCGTACATATGCACAAGCGATGATATAATTCCCTTGATGGTTAAATAGTATGTAAAAGGATGGTATATTAATTGTACATAATAATTATTATGGTATATTCATTATTTAAATCCATTATACTCATAAATATACCCATCCAAATTAAGTATTTTTGAATAAAAATTACACCATTGTGTGGAGATGGTAGTCCGTACATATGCATTCCTGGTGATATTTTTATTTGTAAGATAGATAAATGGATGTATATGGTTTTCTCATAATTATAATATCATCTCAGCATGCAAAAGATACAATATTTATTACATTAGTATTGGAACAACATAAGAAGAAGAAATAGAAGAAGAAAATAATTTGGAATGATGTGACAATACAATTACGTATTTTTAGGGTGTCTCATTTTGGTAAGAACAAAAGGACTCCATATGATGGATTTATACCCCATTGTGGCCTCTAAGAGTATGGGATGGAGGTTTGGAGGTGATTTGGGTAGGGTTGGTTATGCCAAAGGGATTTGTAGGTGTTATTAATATAGAAGGATATGTGTCCTTTTATATGATAAGGGAGGGGAACCTTTGGAATGTCTTGAAATATTAATTTATTATAATTTTATTATATGTTTATATTTCTCCCAATATCATTTATTTTGAAGATAATATGATTAGTTGTTGAAATACACTTAGCAAATAAAATTTAGACGTGTTTTTATTTTATTTTAAACCTTATCATTTTTATTTATCCTAATTTGATCAATTTAATTTTATTTATGGTAATAATATTCTAAATATTAAATGGTTATATATATTTACTCATATATTTCCAATAGTAAATAATTGGCTAATTTATAAAATTTTAGACCATATAATTTTCACTTTGTAATTCTGAAATATTTTTATGATTTTAAAATAATTTAATATTATCTTATTTTTATAAAATATCAATAGTTTTAATTTTTACAGTATTCATTTATTTGACTTTAAATAAAAACCACAAAGAATATAAATTCATAAAAAAACTATTTAATACACTCCTAACATGTTATATTCACCTAGTAAATTCGGGTAGAACATTAATTAGTTATTATGTTATTTAGTTTAATATTTTGATAACAATTTACTTGATTTATCTATCAATAAAATAATTTCTACATCACTGTTGTGTCATCATTAATGGTAATTATTTAATATATAAAAATTATAAATAAATTCAGATGAGGTAGATAATTTTATTACATTTCTGGGAAATATTTTTTTTCTATGTTTTATCTTGTTTATCACAATATTAAAATTATTATAATTCTAATATATATGAGAGTGACATGTTGTCACCTTCATTTTTTTGATTATAATTACATAACTTTCATTAAAAATGTTCATTAAATGAATAAATTCAAACCCATATGTGAAATTGGTCGACTTCAATTCATCACATAGTATTTTTTAAGGTGTTAGGGTATTTTTATTATCTTTATCATATTGTTAGTTACCATAATTTACCCGATTTAGATTTAATTTTGGTAATAAAAATTAGCGTAGCTACTATTGATAATATCTAAAGAAATAATTATAACCTATTAACAAAATTTGAACCCACTAATTCAAAATATAAAATATATTCTTTATAAATTAAAACCTCTAATTACCATAAATTAATTTAAAATTAATTCATGTTTTCCAAAAACAAAAAAGAGAGTTTATAAGAAGTGGAATCATATTGATGAATTGTACTGTATTTATATCCAATTTAATATGAAATTACATAAATTGGAATAGATTTGATTAAATGTTAAAAAAATAATCCAACTACACTTCAAAATAAATAATAAAAGATATTTTATCTATATAAATAGATTAGATGAAAAGGTAGTTTTGGATTAAAATGTAGTATTTTTCCCTGACCACCATAATATGAAATTTATTAGAAAAATAAGAAAAATGTAAACAAGTTAAATTTTTAGGTCATGATTCCAAATAATAAGTTTATTTCCTAAAATATATAATATAAAAGTGTTAAAAACTAGATTTAAAAAAAGAGTTCCATCAAAAGGTGGTAGAACTGCATTTTTTGTTTGAAAATTAATTCTTTTATCCAAAAAATTGAATTTATTCTTATATCACGTTATATTAAATAAATTAAATGATTGTGAATGTTATATAAAATTTAAAATGTGGTTAATAATATTCTTAATGGAAATTTTATATCCAATTAAATAATAATATTTCAATAATATATCCTTATTTAGTGAAATGTAGTATTGCATACAATAGAAGCTATAAAGGAAGGTCTCTCTTCCGTGTAACGCACGCCAATTCAGTTTTTCAAATAGTGAATGCTTCTTTTTGTGTTGCGTATAACATAATCAATTCATAGTTTATTTATACATTGAACAAAATATATACTCATTGTTGCATATATCATACGCTAACTCGATGTTGTGTGTAACATACGCCAAGTCGGTTTAGTGTGAAAAGAAACGTTTGACTGAGTGAATTGTAAGATATAAATGAAAATTTTAATTTATTTGTAAAATATGGTCCATAAAAACTAGGGGTGTAATATTATAACCCCTTAAATTGAATTTATCCGTCAAAATATTTTAGAGTTAATTTTTTTTAACAATTGAAAGTTTCTTTCATGGAAACCCACATCATAAAAAAGAAAACTAAAACATTATTTTAAAAAGGATAGTAAAACTTAACAGTTACCCAACATAACTCATCATGGGGTTTCCATGTATGATAAAATAGGTGGGAAGTTAAAACAAGTATATAGAAGATAAATGTAACCATCAATTTCTGATTGATAGTGACAGAGAAAAAGGTTGGAGAAAATTAACAACTAGAAATCCATAAATATTTAATGATTTATGGGACCTTATCATTCATCAGATAAGAAGGTAATAAGATAACATTTTTGGGTTTCAGGATCTTTTCCCTAAAGTTGAAGAACACGATAAGATATACTTACTTTATTATAGTACAATATCGTTATTTCCTCATTCCATGAACAACCTCAACTTTATATCTTATTTAATGAAAAGAATTTTAATTTTTCATTCTTGAAATGTTAGTATATAATTTGATAGATTGATATGTCATTCTATATATATCAAAAAAAGGTTATAATAGGTACTAATATATGAATAAGTCTACCAATATTTATATAATACATTAATCTAATAATCTTCTATAGGAAAATAACTTATACTATCCATAAATGGATAAAATTACAATCCTTCCAAAAATGAGAAAATATAAAACTTTAGAATGAGGTGAACTAAATTGACATAACATTTATCTCCCATATCTCATAAGGAATTTCTTGGTTTTATGATTACAAATATTAGAATAACTTATTCATGTAATAATAAAAATTACTATAAAAGCTTTGTGAAAAAATACATTCGATCAAAATTAACTCTATCCACAAACAAAAAATACCAAAAATTTTATATACTCAAACCATGATATCAATATTTCTTTATATCAGTCCTGAGGTCATTAATACTATCAAAGAACTCATTATAACTTTATCCCATCATTATTCACATATCAGGTTCTTTCCAAAAATATTTTATTCACTTTTCGTGGTAGCTGGTACCATATACATATAGAAAACCCTAATAGAAAAATATATAGATATTCCAATATTCCATAATACAATAAAATAAATTCAAAAACTCTATTTTGGAATCCCATTACATAACCATATGATCAGTAAACCAATTATTTTTCATACTCAACACCACCAACAGTGATTAAATGTGATATTCCTTTGTCTTTGGACTAAATAGGTTGTTGATTTCGATCATCTTCATTAACCCTTGTATTTGGGTTGTGGTTAGAATAATTCCACATTTTCTTGCACTTAGAGTATTTAAGTGTTTGTGTTGAACTATATAAAGCATTTTCCCTATTCACATCATTATCAAACTTTTTCCTATTACTTCATCACTCAACTTCTCAATGGCCTTCTTTTACACACATAAGACATTTTCTAGTCCCTTTAACACAATGTACACCATGATTCTTTCCACACTTTGTGCGTAAGGAAACATTGATCTTCTTTTCTCCATTTTTTTAGATTTTCCATTGAATTAAATCTTTTATTTCATTTCAAAACCATAATATTGATATGTAACACTAACATTTACTTCTACCCTGTTAGCAAAAATAGAAATTTCTTCATTGCTAATAAATTATCTTATAGAAAATGACCTTCGAAAACTAGGTTTTAATCCACTGAAGAATCGATCAACTTTACTTTTTGGTTGAATGATAAATCCAGAAGCATTCCTTGATAGCATTGTAATATTTTTATCATATATACCAAAACATTTGTCATCCTTTTTATTATGCTCAGGGAAATCCTTTTCTATATTTGTTTGAAGAATGCGAGGAATGTACTAAATGAGAAAATGTTCTTGAACTCATCCCATTCCATGGATTAAATTTCATCATATTACCTTGTATTCTTGTTTAGAGTCCACCATTGGTCTGCTTCGCCATATAAATGATAAATATCCTAAATGAAGTTTTAATGTTGTGAACAAATAAGGATGGAAAATATATTTTAAATGGTATTTATCCATTGTTAAGAAACAATTGGATTAGATGAACCACTAAAAGAAGGTAGACATTACTTCATTAAGGACTCAACGAAATATCATTCCCTTATCTTCTTATTTGGATGTCTATAATGATTGATATCTTATGTATTTACAACAATAATATTTTTCATTCCATATTCCGTAACATTTGGTTGATCATGAGGAAAATCATTGCATTTCCTATTGCATTGATCATTAAAATTGTTCCTTCTAGTTCCAGCGATTGTCTAAAACCCAAAATAAATAGTGT
This sequence comes from Viscum album, assembly GCA_963277665.1. Taxonomy (NCBI): domain Eukaryota; kingdom Viridiplantae; phylum Streptophyta; class Magnoliopsida; order Santalales; family Viscaceae; genus Viscum; species Viscum album. Next base: position 809,563,773 of record OY728119.1, on the reverse strand, counting down.
GAGAGGAAAAAACATATTGGAAAAACAGCAAAATCTAGGGGGAGTACAATCAATATCTAAAAACATAGGTTTAATCCAAGGTTATTCATTATCATTACAATAATTCTCGGACTATAACTTATAGATAAACATACCCTTAGGGACATCCCTACAAACCCCTCAGAAATATCTCTAGGGATATCACTAAATTATTCACATACTATTTTCAAAATGTTAACTAATCCTTCACAATCATACCAACTATAAATACCCAATATTGGCGTAAATTGAGATTTCATTACTTTTGTGGGACACTTAATACATGACACCAACAGATGCCCAATGGCCATATTTTTTTAGTGTCTTTGGAAACATGAAACATAATCTTATTACTTGGTAAATGATATTCAATATCTCTTATAATGATATTACCATTATTTTTCATATCTGAAACCTTTCATTATATCATAAGTAAAATGACACATAAAAAGGGTGAGCTCAAATGCTCAATAAGGGTAAACATTGAGAACATAAAACAAGCCATAAACATAAGAATGTTAAAACCTGAACAAAATGTTTAAATATCAAAATAATTAGTCATAAAATAAATCATTTTAGTACGTATGACATTGATCATAAAGTAACATAAACCCTAATAAAATAGAATTTGCATAAAACATTGAATTCAGGGAAAAATAAGCACATAATATTATTTTCATAGTAGCAAAGGAATTGATGTAAAGACCATCATATTGGAAAAAGTCCATTTCTAAATCAGATCTACATGTCGTTCCATCAATGTATTAGTAAACCATATTAACATATTGTTCCAGTCCTGTATTACTGAAACTGATTTACATGATGTTCCATTCCTGTATTATTGAACAGAATTTAATTACTGTTCTATTAATATCTATCACATGAGACATACATCATTCCCCAATGCATTAGAGGGATATGTTGGTTCCATCCATCTCATAATTAAATCATTATTACATGTTCCAAAAATACATAAATCATTTATCATAGCAAAAAAGAGTCAAAATGGGATTCCTAAATATCATTCCATCATAAGCTAATCCATATAAAATAAATAGATTTCATAAAAATAATTTCATGATAAACATAATAAAATAAATGTAATATTTGTGATATATTTATATCTCTATATAATCATATATGGAAAATAATTTTGATAAAATACTTGAAATTAATTCTTAAGGAAAATATCTTTTCTTCTTAGAAAATGTTTTATTTTCTCAAAATGCAACACAATTTTAAAAGAAAAGAATTTAGTTAAAAATAAAATTGAAATCATGTATAGGAAGATTCATGTAAATTAGGCTTTATATAGATGTAAAAATCAATTCATGCTGTATAGGTTAATGTTTTTTCGTATACTATTTCCAGAAAAGTCAAAAATTACCTCTTAAGGTAAACAAAAAAAATATTACATCCAACCAATGTAGTAAAAGTCAAAAAAATGGGTAAAAATGACTTTAAGCATACATATAAGATTAGAAAAAAATTTATGATTTTTTTAGAAATCATGGGCATGAATGATAAATAAACAATTAGTAAATACTTACGTATAAACATTCTCAGATAAAAATGAAATTACAAAACTACCCCTTACTTTGGTCTTATTTCTTTCTAAGGGGTCCAAAAATCCTATATAGTGTTCTTAAAAATACTATTAACATTTAAAATAACATTAATAATATTTATTTCATCATATATGATTCAATTATAGCTTTATATTACCCGTTCATTTATCAATTCTATATTAAAGCGATATTTTGGTTAATAATCATTTTATTTATCATACATGTTTGGACTTGTTTTTCTTGAGATTATTATTTAGATCATGATTTAATTACTTCCATAATGTAAATAATTATTTATATATCATATATATTTATTATATAAATATATATATAATAGATAGAAAAATGAAATGTAATACACCGTTCATGGAGATGGTAGGTCGTACGCATGTATGAGCGCTGTTTATGTTTTCCTTTAGAATTGAATGGAATAATGTAAAAGAAAAACACAAATATATACCAAAATATAGTAGAATTATTATTTAATACATTTAATGGTCATTTATTATATATACATTATAATAATTCTTTAATAGTTAATGTGGGGAAGGAATCTCATCGCATCGTCGAGACGGCAAGCCGTACGTACGCACAAGTGATAATATCATTCCCTTGATTGTCAAATAGTATGGAATTGAAGGGTAGATGAACTTTAAAGATTAATTATTATGTTACATTCATTATCTACATCCATTATACTCATCAATATACCCATCCAAATAATGTATTGTTGAGAAACAATTATACCACAATGTGGAGACGGTCAGCCATATGTACGCACACATGGTGATATTATTGTTTGTAGGATGGATAAAAGGAGGTATAAGGTTGTAAGATAACTATAGTAAAATATAATAATGTATAATATACTATATTAATTACTTTATTATGGATATAACATAATAAGAGAAAGTATAAGAAGAAAAGAATTTTGAAATAGGTGATAAAACTATTTCCTTTTTTGGGTATATTCTTTTGGTATGCCCAAAAGGACTCTTTAAGATGGATTTACACCCAATTTTTTGACACAAAGAGTAAATTAGAGATGTTTGGAGGTAATTTGGGTAGGGTATGGCATAGCCAAAGGGATTTGGAGGTGTGATTAATAGACAATGAGAGGTTCCATTTTATAAGAGTGGGGATGGGAACAATTGGAGTGTCTCGAAATATTAATTTATTATAAATTTATTTTCTATTTAAATTTCTCCCAAACTCATTTATATATAATATAACATGTTTAAGTGTCTAAATATTCCCAACCAATAAAATTTATTCTTTTTTGGATTTCATTTTGAACCTTATAATTTTGTTTTATCCTTATTTAATCTATTTAATTTTATTTGTCGTAATAATTTTCTAAATATAAAATGGTTATAAATATTTAATTATGTTTTATAAATTGTCCACACATGGATAATTTATTATATTTTAGACATAATTTTTCATTTTTTTAATTTTAAATATTCTGGTGATTTTTAAATAATTTAATAATATGTTATTTTTTTAAAATATCAATAATGTCAATTTTAACACTATTCATTTATTTGAATTTTAATAAAATTAAAGAAGAAGTTAAATTCAAAAAAAATATTTAATACCCTCCTAACATGTCATTGTAACCTATAAAATTAGTGTATCAAATTTATTAGTTAATGTGATATTTATTTTAATATGTTTAAAACAGTTTAATTAATATATATATCAATAAAATAATTTCTACATCAATATTGTGTCATCAATAATTGTAGTTATTTAATCTATAAAAATTATAAATAAATTCACTTGATTTATATTCCTTAATTATATTCCTAGAGAATATTTTTTTAAGTTTTATCTTTATTATCACTATATTAAAATTATTATACATATAAGATATATGAGAGTGCCATGTTGTCACCTACTTTTGTTTTAATTATAATGACAACCCTTTCATGGAACAAAGACCATTAAATGAATATATTCTGACCCATAGATGATATATGTAAACTTTAATTCATGCAATAATATTTTTTAATGTTTTAGAGTGTTTTTATTATCTTTATCATATTGTTAGTTACCCTAATTTACACGATTTACCTTTTGTTGTGGTAAATAAAAATTATCGTCACTATTATACATAATATATAAAAAATAAAAGAAACCTATTAACATAATTTGGACCCAATTAATCCAAATATTGAATCTGTTTTATATATTTTAAAACACATAATTTTGAAAAATTAATTTAATATTAATTCTCGTTGTTAAAAATGAAAAAGAGTGTTTTTAAGAAGTAAAATATTATCAAAATATTGTCATGTATTTATATCGAATTTAAATGTAAAATTACTTCCAATGAAAAAAATTGGATTAAATTATAAAAACATAATCAAATTAAAATTCAAAACCAATTAATAAGATAAACTATCTATATAGATAGATTAGATGGAAAAAACAGTTTTGAAATAAAATTTAGTATTTTTCACTATTCATTAAACTATGAATTTTATCAAAAAGTCAATAAAATTTTAATAAAGTTAAAATTTGATGTCCCACTTCCAAATAAGATGTTTATTTTGTCAAATAGAATATATAAAAGCGTTAAAACTGTATTTAAAATTTGTGCACCATTAAATGGTAGAAAAACTACATAATTTTGAAATCTAATTCTTTTATTTGAAAAATTAATTTTTTTTATTATATAATGTATTATAAAAGACATAAAAATTAATTTTAATGTTATATAAAAATAAAAATTTTGTTAATAAAAATCATATCGGATAGATTATATGAAATTAAATAATTTAATTTTAATAATATATTGTTGTTCATAAAACATGATATTGCATACTACACAAGCTATCGAAGAAGGTTTCTCTTGTAAGTAACAAAAGCCAAATAAGTGTAGCATGTAGTTAAATATTACATTACTATTTCATATAAAATAATTTTATCATAGTTATTTTATTCATTGAATAAAATATATACTCATTATTATGTGTATTGTATGCCAACTCAGTGTTGCGTGTAAAAATGATAAGTCAGTTTTGTGTGAAATGAATGATTAACATAATGAATTTCAAGATATAAATGAAAATATTATATTATTTCTAAAAAATGGTCCATAAAAACTTGGGGTGTTATAGTGAGACTAATATGGCCAACATTTTTTGTTATCAGTTTAAAATCGACATTTTAGCTCAAAAAGTTTCACTTATGAAAACTAATCAATCATTCTTGGATTTTATTATTAATTTGGAAAAATGATAAATAAGTCATTTGGAAAATGAAGGAATATGTTTCACATCAATTGGATATATGATGTGATCAGAATGAGTCAAATTTTTGTGTTTCCAGTTTAAAATGACATTTTAGTAATAAAGACCACTAACATACTCAAAAGTGAGAAAACACATTCAGATTATTCTAATACTTTAGGAAAATGGTGAAATAGTAATTTTAGACATATTTGAATCATCCCCACCTCAATCCATTGCATGATGTGATTGATAATACTTGATGTTTGTTTTTTATTTAAAAATGATATTAATTTTCGTGAAATTAACACTTTATGTTAATTTAATTCATAATATTATTACTAATATAAAAATTGTTTTCTTATGTAGGTGAGTTATTTTCCTGGAGTAGGGGTGTTTGTTTTTGGAAATTTCATGATTTGGGTTTGGATTAAAAGATACAGGTACACTTATGTTTTTTAATTTATGTAACAATTTTTATTTTTTAATTGTATAAATTATCTTTGAAATGTCTATAATATAGTGGTTTTTTAGGTGTTTGTGTTGTAAATTTTATTTCATTTAAATCATGTATTGGTACTTATTTCTATTGATATCTAGAATGTTTTTTGGTGATGTGGTCTTCTATTACAGAAAAATTCAGTGGTACTATAGTGTACTATAAGAGAACACTGTTATATGAATCTTTCTCAATGCCTTTAAAAGAAATAATAAATGACACCTTTATCATCACTTTTAAAAGTAATGATAAAGTTCAACATTATCAGTTCAATTTCAAGTGATGCTCAAATTTCATTTATCAGCACTTTTATAATCATTGTTTAAAGACTCTTTATCAGTGCTTTTATAAGTGCTGATAATTGGTTCATTTAGTAGTGCTAAATTAAGGAGCTGATAAAAGACCCCTTTATCCGTTCTTTTTTATTGCTGATAAAAGACTAAGGATTTTAACCTCACATATATAATTAGTAAAGGCCATTTCTATCACCATTAATGGATAGTTCTGTAGTACTTTAGCCTTTAAATGGTGTGGGTTTAAAGTACTAAATAATCTATCTATTTTTCAATCATTTCTGGTAACTAATCTTGAGGATTAACTTGCGAGCCATGTGAAATTTTCTCCATAATCTGTGATAGTTTCACTACCATTTTCATCAGCTCTATAAATTTTTTCTCTTTATTTTTATAAAGAGTTCAAGGGAATTAATTGGTAATAAATATGTTATTATAGTCAATCCACTATATCTCATCATTGTTATCTTTTGAATTGGTGTTCTTAATTAGCTCCCACCATTGCCCGACCTCCCCATATATATGATTAATAGAAAATGTAACCTTCTCCATATCAGAATAGTGAATAATATAAAAGATATTTTCAATTGATTTGACATAGTATTTCGTGAATAGTGGATCAGAATATCCATTAAACATCGGCGGTAATTTTCATATACAAGAATCGATATCTAATTTATACCTCTTATTGGAATGATAAAATTCGAAATTATTCAGGTCATTATTCATATCCCAAGATAGCTAGGTATGTATTACCATGAAATTTTGAACTCCACCTCCCATGACATTGGGGATGTCTCTTGGGAAATCATTCCATTATCCTTCACATGGGTTTTTGGCCTTGTTTTTACTAGTTCCAAACATTTTTTGAAATTGATGATGTTTGAAAAAATAAATATTCAACTAGTAATGATTAATATATCCCATCATGATATCAAAATTAACGACATATCTTATAATGTACCTATGTTTAAAATTTTCTAAAAAATATTCCTGGTAGTGTTTATATATGTAGTCTTATAGTAAGGGTTTTAACTAATGTTCTCTAATATAAATTCCTAAATTAACTAATCCATGATTTGATACCAACTATAGTGACCTTATATTTTTTACATTTTTATTACATCATTTAAAATAAATAAAAATTATTATTTATATAAAACATGGATCCAATGATTTAGTGTCTTCGGTAAATTAAGACCGTACCCAAATTTTACATGATAAAACATAAATATTATTTAATTCTATCTAATATATATTATTAGTGTCCCTCATGTACTCCTTAGTATAATTAGTCACTTGAGGATATACATCAATTAAATAAGAGAGCTAAAGGACCAACAAGAGGATATATTAGAAAATAAAAAATTATAACACAGGTGAGAATAATTTTCATTATCATAACATAATCATGGTATCATCTTCCTAATAATGAGAGGAAGCCTTAGATAATTTCCTGGAATTTGGAAATATAGAAAAATGAAATATCATGTCTTAGTGGTCAACTACATCACATAGTTGTGAACAAATATAAAATCATGTTCAAACATAAAATATGTTCATACCCATCACATCATCATCATTTTTTACAAATATATACAAATTTTATTATATATTTTATAAAACTTCCTGAGATACATCAAATTACCTAATAAATTGGAGTGCTATATTATTCTAGGTGCACCCATCACATCATAACATTTCTATAATCACACATCCCACATAGAATGTATTACAATCATATAAATAAAATAACCCATGGAAAAGAATTGGGTTGCATAAGGATTTAATTTAGGAATAGGCACTGGATTTAACAAATGATAAATGGAGTAACATACATTATATAAGATTCACTAATCTTGAGTGAATAAGAAAAAATCTCAAAAAAATAAATGATGTGTTTTTAGAAAGAATAGTTATTTTGTAAAAATCCTTATATTTGAAATAAAACCATGTTTGAAACATGTATAAACTTACCAATAAAAGGGAAGAATAAATATATTATATTTATGAAAAATTTAAAGATTATATATATTTTGTTTTGAGAATGATGGAAAACCAATATGGGGAGTTGGGTGTGAGAATCTCCTTACATTATGTGTGAATTTTATCTCCACTTTAATATATTCCATAATATAAGAAAATTTGTTAATTAATAAAACTATAACTTCTTATACATGTATTTTATTCCATATAATATTATTATGTTCATATATTCCCATTATGATGTGTTATAGAGTTCTATTCCATCATTCTGTGGGTGTTCCTTTTCCTAGTTTTCATGACTGGTTCCCTTGTATACATGTATGAAAGCTCACATAAAATGAGGATATTTATAAAAAATTGTGATTATAGGTTATTAATTAATATTAATAAGATTAAATTATATTATATATAATTTGTTTATATAGTATGAGGATGAATCATTAGACAAAACACTAATGTTAGTCATTCAGATTAATTTGGAGGTTTTCAATCATCAAAATCTAATTTGGTTTTAATATTTAATATTTTTTATATAATATAGTTATAGAACATAAAAAGGTTATAAAAAGGATTTTAAATTTTTTATCTACCATTATTATTGTTTTATAACCTTCCATGGAAGAGGTAATGGAAAATGAAAACTTTTCATCCATGAAGGTGATAAAACAACACCTCACAAATGATGTTTACATTTCTATATTAAATGGGAGAGGAGAGGAGGTTTTCTGATAGATTATTCAATTAAAAAAAATATATCATATAGTCCATTTTTCATGCCACATGGATAAGTGGAGTCATGGAGAGGATATTAAAATAAATTAAATTGTAATGAAGTTAAAGGAAAAAAGGAAAGGGGATTCAACCGCTTTATTTTCTCCTCCTTGAGAACCTCTTTATAGAAAAGGGTTTGGTGTTTTGATGAGAGAAATAGCTCTAAGAAATGGGGAACATTCTTGGGAAGAGTATTGGTAAAATATTGGACAATATTTATGGATTGAAATGTGTGAGGGGAAGATGTGGTGAGTGGTGGTATTCATAGGGAAGGAGAGAGTATTTTCTCGTTATTTTATTCATTAGATTATTATAAGGTCTCAATACTATGAGTAGTTTGATCATTATCACTAAATAAATAAAAATAATAAAGTGGAGTTCTTTTTTTGGGCTTGCATCAGCCTTACATAAATAATGACTCAAAAATTACGCTTTTATCAAAATTTATCATATTTTATTATTCACGTAAAATTAAATATTATTGAAAAATATAAAATATTCAACCTTAACATTTTATGATGTTTATAATTCCAAAATGAACTCTTTTTTTGAAAATATTTTCATAAATATGATGAAATAAAATTTTAATTAAAATCATAATTTACTTGTGAAAATTCTAATTTTAAAATTTATTATTGATTTTGTAACACTTTGAAAAATTAATTATTGTCTCAAAAAATTATTTAATAATTAGAATTAAACGGTGATAATTTATGAATCTACATTTTAAAAATAAATTTCCTTTAAAATAATTATATTAATTATAAAATTATATATAAATTTTTTTGTTTTATAAAAATAGAAACACTTAATAAATTATTGTTAAAATATTTATTTACTTATACCATTATATAATGAGATCATATTATCAATTAAAATATGAATAAATTTTATTTATACTTATATAGAGGAGGTTACAATTTTTTTGTCATAATTATTATCCCAAATGGTCATATTACTATTCTAAAGGTCAGGTTACTAGCCCATTGCTCTATGTTCCTCAATTTATATAAATAGCCATTATTTCATTCATTAGTCATGTTTAATGTTTGTTAAATTTTATCTGTATGATTTTATGTTATTTATACTATATGAAATAGATTTATGAAGGTTATTTACATTAATATAAATATGGGTCATTACAGGGGGATACACATGCCACTATGATTTTGAATATATAGGGATATTTCAAATGGAAGATCTATTCACTATATCAATAATTAAGACAGATATACTGTATTATAAGGGATTTTAATTTTGGATTTATTCCTACATATTGGATAAATAATTAATCAATGAAGTATTATACATGTATGAATCAAAAAAAAGTATTATTATGGGTGATACTTACTATTTTTTTTTATTAAGCGAATGAATATTCTGATCAATGGATAAGAAAAAATGGTTAAGGATCTCCAGTATACATTTTAAAGCTCCAAAACCAAATAGGGTGATAATTTTTTTTGAGTAAAATAATGGATTTAGGCAATCCATAAAGCTAGATTCTAAATCTAATGATTCAAATATATAAAATCACTGATGCGTATATAAGTAATTTATTGAATCGATTATTTTTAATATCTAATAACTTCTTTGAATAACGAATTAAAATGGATCCAAAAGAAATTGATACTTGGAATATAAAATCTATAATGAAATATATTATTAGCTAGCATTTATAGAACATGAAATAGTGTCAAATGAAGTTGTTTGATCTTATTTTTTTATCAAATATAAAGATCCATGAATCCAGATCCCAATGCATTTAGGTAAAAAATGGAAAAATAGAAAAATCAATTCTTGGAACATTTCATTTTTGAGTATAAAAGTCACTGTATAGTTGTGTTATATAACTTACGTAAATGATATTTGATCGATGGTGGTGGGGTTTTTGACTAAAATGATTTTTGTAAGTCACTTATTTTGTCCAAGTAGATTCTCCTGTCCAACTCACTTAATTTAGTCTTTATAAGAACTAGAAATATCTCCCTTATAGGCATGAGATCCAAATATATGAAAAAAGAATGAATGAACTCTAAAATCTATTGTTAAAATCAATTGGTCTTCAAATAACTCATTTAAAACTATTGAAACCCATTGTAGATGATAATAATACATCCCAAAAATCAAATTTATTGATCCATAGAGGGATAATATATCCTTTTTTACAATAATACTCCAAACTTGATGATTGTGTCATCATTATTCCATACTCGAAAGCATCCCAGTCAATCCGTTGAAAACAGAAATTCCAATTCATTATCAATGATATACAATGATTTTGTCAATTGGATGAATCTTAGGAATCCATTTCATAGAAGTTCATTGATAACTTCAGTTTATAAAGGAATCAGAATCATATTCTTAATAAATCATTTTAAATCACTTATTTATTATTCTATGATAGGTTTCCATTTTTATATGGAATTAAGGGATATTATTAATAATGATGATTTTACGTATTGAAAATCAATATCTATCATTCTCATTCTAAATCAAACATTTTCTTTGCTCTTTGGTTAAAAAAAATTTTTTTGGAGAGAGAGAGAGAGACTATTTCCCCAATCTAGTTATAGGTATCCTAGATATTCATACCTAATATGATTTTAAAAAGTGTGACAATAGGAATATAATGTAAAAATCATTCCATTTTCGTCAAACTGATCCATTCCAGTGTAGATTAATTTACTCAATTGTCAATATTTTTTGGAAAACCACCTAATGATGGACTAATATTAGTCTATTTTGAAATCAATTTTTTTCAAACTATTTTAGATAAGAATATTTTTTATGATAATTCTAAAGGGGTTAATTTGTTATTGTTTTCATGTTTCATTTCAAACATGGTTTTGATTCCCATTTTATATTATGAAAAATATATACCCTCTTAAAAAAGGAAAAACAAAGTCTTTATTTAAATAAATGGATTGAGAAAGAGAAGCTGGATTGAACCCTTCCTTTGAAAAGTGATTTTTTAACTCTCCAAAAATAGTATCTATTACTAACATAGATTCCATGGATCCTTAATTTTATTATATATAAATATCTATATTTTATATATTTAGATCATTTTATACCTCTTTCTGAAATGAAGTATTAGTTATCATTTTGTATCCATTTTTCATGATATGATTGATGGATGAGATGTATCATATCGAATGATTCTTCAGAAATAAATGCATATTCCATCAGGGAATCTAATATGTGAGATTCCAAACCAGTGATTAAATAATCTTTTATCCCATGAAATAATTCATTGATATATTGATTCCTAGATATCGAGACATCTAAGATTGAAATTTTTTAGGATTTAGTTTATTCGATCCTTATCCTTATATTTTTTGCAAGATATCTTATTCATACACATCATACATTTTTTAATAAGCATCTCAGTTATAGATGGAGTTCAAAAATTTAAAATCATTAACAATTCTACCATTGATGATGGAATTTCAAAATCTACAAGATTTGTATCCTACGTCTGAATTTATTTATTAAGGTTCAAAAAGTTGTTCTAGTTATTCTAGATCAATTAGAAGATTCTTTAAAATAAGAAATATGTGGTTTCTCTTTTTAGTGACATGTTTCTAGACATCCATATTATAGATTCAAACACACTAAGACTGATAGGAATACCCATTTAATAAATATCATAAATTTCATCACAATTATAATCAGACTAAATCGCATTTATCAAATTACATTTCTTAGAAATAATATAGAGCTATATAAACAAATTAATGATCTCTATTAATTAATAAGAAAAAACCATAGATTGTGATTGTATGGATGATAAAATAGAATATAGATCGTGAATAATAATTTCATAGAAGATGAAGAAAGATAATTATTGGTTCAATTATGAAACATAAAAATAGAAAAACGTATTTATAAAATTATATGGACTCTATCTCATCCTGACCATTTATCATATAATGACTCTGGTTATAAAAAAATTTGAAAATTAAAGAGTAATTTCATTATGAAACATATTTTATATTTATAATAAGTATCTCATGAATTATTTGTTTCATAAATCATGTTTAAGAGAAAGGAGGACATTCCTTGATAATGAGATGATATAGATCTTAAGACAGATCTTGATATTCTTAATATGATTAATGAACTAAATATGTATATAATGGAATAAATAGTCTGATTCCATATCACCATTCAATTTTAATTAGAGAAATAATCGTTTCCTTGCAAAATATGGACTCTAGAAATTCATATTGAGATCATCAATGTTTGGAATCCATATTTTTCAAGGTGAAATTGACTTTTCTAATTCAAATTTAAGGGTGACATAAAATCAGAATATTTATTCCATCATATACATAGTTAATGAATTAATCATAATAAGAATATCAAGAACTTTTTTAAGAAGGACATCCCATTATACTGATATGATTATGATAGTGATAACGATGTAGAGAGTGATGAACATATGGATTGTGATGATGATATGAATCTTAAGACAGAGCTTGATATTCTTACTAAGAAAAATTCACTAACTATGTATATGATGGAATAAATAGTCTTATTTTATATAACCCTTCAATTTGAATTATAAAAATAAATGTATTATTGCATAATATGGATTCCAAACATTCATGAGCTCAATATAAATGATTAAAATTCAATACCACCCAGTATATTAGTGAAATTTCTCTCCTCATGTTTTGAATTATGTTTTACTGGAAAACTTTTATAATTACTTAAACTCATAAACCCCATAAAGTGGATCCTTCTCTAATAGCTCAAAAACATTTAAATACATTCGTAAAATACTATGGATTCTTATTCCACAATAATGAAATAATTTTTTCATGTAACATATACTTGGGATTTACTTTTAAAATAAAATATTCTATAAAAATAGAGTGGGGTCCATCACCATGTGTTCAAATGCAGTGGATCTTGTAGAACATACCACAAAATATTCCATCCAAATTGATTTGTGTCTGTCACCATGGGTTCCAATGAATTGGATCTTTTAGAACTTACCAATGTTTCCATATCAATTATTATTATAGAAAATAAATGTAACACCCTAGGTAAATAAGGAATATAACATTTTTATATTTATCCCTATTTGTGAATAAAATTTTAATATTAATTTAAAGGGGACGCTATTCTTGATGGCTTGCCCAATACGCAACAACGAGTTCCTTTGAAATCTTACGTTGCACTCTAATAATAAAATAAAATTATTTTAAATATTAGTTAACACGTAGCCATTGTATTGGCAGGAATGAATATAAATAACTAAAATATGATTACATATGTTTGTTAAATGTTTTTACATTTTTCCAATAAAGGATAAAGGCTTAAAATACGAAAAGACTTCAATTTTAGGCATTTATACCCTAATTTTCACTAAAGGTTCACTTATCGCCTTTTGATGGAGAACCATCATTAAATATAGTTTTTATCACACTTATACATTATATTGGACCAAATATAACTCTTTTTTAGAATCGGGACATCAAAATTTACTTTGTGTAAATTTTTGGTATTTTTCCGAAAAAGTACAATTTTTAATGAATAGTGAAAATGTTGTATTTTAATTCAAAACCTCGTTTTAATCTAATTTATTTATATGATTAGATTATCTTTTTCATTGGTTTTAAATTGAAATTAGAAAATATTTTTACCATTAAATCCAATAGTGGACTTTGGACTTAATTTCACTTTGAAATCGGACATAAACTAGTGTCAATCTTTTGATACTTATTGTTTCATAAAAACACACTATTTGTCATGACAGCGGGAATTAATTATTAAATTAATTAATGTGACTTATATGATTTGAATTTTTTAAAATAGAAATCATTTTTGTATTCAGAATATCAAATATATCTTAGGGTGAAGTTTTGGTATTTTTCTGAAAAACTTCAATTTTTGATGAATAGTGACACTACTAAGTGGTAGTTAAAGAAAATGATTTTTTGTTTAAATTAAATTTTTTCACTTCTGTGATTTGATTTTAAAAAATCCAACATACATGGTTTTCATTAAGAAGTAAAATGTGGTTCAATGAGAATAAAATAATTTTTTGTTGAATAGTAACTTTTAAGTTCTTAATCGTGATTGGAGGTAATTAGTGTAGTTTAAGGTAAAAATAATGTTTTAATAAAATGAGATGAGCTTGACACATGTAATACCCTTATTGGATGTGTCATGGACGACCAAGAAAATCAATGGGTCAACTTGGGGACCCCATGGAGCCACTTTGGTTGGAAAATGACATAAATACCTTTTTATTTAATGTTAAAGTAAAAATGAAACAAACATGAGATGTTTTACTAAAATAATTTTTACATGGGGTTATACAAGTCATATTTTTGACTATAAATAGTTATTGGAAAGATAAAACTCTTTCCTGCATCATATTATTTTGTTTATAATTTTTATACATTATATAAATTAAATTATTTATGACATCATGATGATGCAGCGATGACCTCATTATTTAACGATTTAAATAAAATGAAAGGATAATGTAAAATCTAAGACCTACACATGTCCAAAACCTATTGGATGGGTGGATTGCGAACCCTTATCACCTTATCCTCGAAACACATCAATTTGGGACAATTAAAATCCGAAACTCATTTGAAAATAAAGTTACATTTTATACCTTTCACAGAGTGCCCCTCCTCTCCTCTTATAAAAGGCCCCCACCTCTACCTCCTTACCCACACTTCAAAAGCCTTTGGCTCGGCCATACCCTGCCCATTTTGTCTCTCCAGATCCCTCTATTACTCCTTTAAGCCTAACCTTTGGCAGAAGTCTTCCCAAGGAAGCCTTTGAGCTCAAATCTAAGAGAGTTGCCCGATTTTAAGGTAATGTCTTCACTTGAGTCCTTTTGTTTTATTTTGCTTCTCCAACCCCCTAAACTCTTTTTATTAATTTATTTTGTAACAAATCCAGTATCTTCAATATACTAGGATGTTTTTATAAGATGTATTCGAGCTACACTTAGACACACCTACATCGAATGGTTAAAGAACATACTGTTTCCGTGGATGGCGAATTTCTGCGTCCCGAAACGATGATTGTTCAACATTGTTTTAACACCTTAAAAGGTGGCCATTAAGATGTCACTATATTTATATATGATATATAATATGATTGTGTTTTCCTTAAACTTCTGTATTTTTCATTTATGGCATACCTTTATGGTTTCCATTATGGGTTAACACGATATCTTTATTTAAGGAAGTGCGGACTACCGCCCCCTCAAAGTGATGTGATTCGTTAATGCCATATGTGGGACGTATAGAAGATGGATTTAACGTAATTTTATATGATGTTATACTGGAATTTTAATATACCTTTATATCATTATTATTTTCTTTCCATTAAAGTATGATATAGAAATGAAAGTAGCGTTCATGTGTACGTACTGCTTACCGTCTCCAGGAACGGTGCATTTCATTTTTTATCCCCAAATGTAATGTATTATTATGAGTACATATATATAATGGATATATATGATGTATGTTACATCTAAATGATTAATATAATTTTGTAATTAAAATATACATACCTCTCATATAGTTTTCATTCCATTAATATGACATAGAAATGAAAGTAGCGTTCATGCGTACGTACGGCTTACCGTCTCCATGAACGGTGAATTTCATTTCATTCCTATAAATGATTATGTGATATTATAAATACATGTATATGCTGGATACATATGATATCCAAATCAGGAATGTCATTTTGGATATAAAGAACCTTTGACCACACGAACAACATGTAATTGTAAGAAGTCCACTTTCGACTTAAGAACCAAATATCGACAAAACAAACATTATTAACTTAATGATTACATAATGTTTATAACATGGAAATAAGTGATATAAAAGGAATAATAAGATTGAAAAAGGTTCTTAATCAAGTATAAATTAACTCAAGTTTATTATTAAGGAGATTAAAGAACGATCGAGTCAAGTCGGACCCGAGGTAAGGGATCCTACTCCTCTCTTTCTTTTTAAGTACACTCTTTTATGTCATTCTGTTTAAGATCATATTTATTATGATTGAGATGTTATTTTATATTACTCCTAATGTAATTTTTATGTTCATATGGTGAGAGACCCTATTTTCTCTCATCAATCCATTTTGGAAGTTTTGAGTGGCGCCGTTATGCTGCCGAATTTTCGTAAGAGATCCAACCTCTCTCTTTATTTTTAAGTACTCTCCTTTATGTCACTTCTTTTAAGCTCTTATTTGTTATGTTTGGGGATGTTATTTTATATTCCTCATACTTTAATTTTTATTTTAATATTATGGGAGACCCTATTTGATCTCATCAATCCATTTTTGGAAGATTTATGTGGCGCCGTTAGGCTGCCGAGTTTTCGTAAGGGATCATTCATCCCACTTTTATTGTCATGACATTTATGCTATGTTTTACACTATTTAATTTGAGTGGTGTATGTAATTCCCATTATTATACACATTGTGTAGTATAATTTCATTTATGGGTATTTACATCTTCATTGTATAACCCTTCTTCCATGGGGTGTACGTTTTGAAAGTTACCCAACTCGGTAAGGGGACCTTTCACCCTCCTATTTTTAAAAGACTTCTTTTGTTAAGTCTTTTAATTTACATCTTATTATGTTGGGATATTTTATTATATATCATTATTGATGTAAATTTTATGTCCAAGTGATGAGATACCATTCACTCTCTCATCGACTAATTTTCTGAATTTTGAAGTGACGCTGTTAGGCTGTCGAATGTTTACAAGAGAACATCTTAACCCAATTTCGATTTCTTTGGGTTCAACTTATACTTCTTGAACATGCAATCCTATGAATATGTTTGAATGACCTTAGATTGTTTCACACATAATATCTACTTATATTGGGTGTATTTGTATTTCTCACACATAATTATGTGATAGATTTATCCTTAGTTTAAGGATACCCTCTTTATAATGGATTTCATCTCAATTTACATTTCCATTGGGACTTCATTGTTGTTATGCACCAATTCACTCTTATTTGGTGTGTATACTGTCCATTGACATATTATATCATGAATCCATTTATTATCATGATATTATAAATCTTGGATTAAATGTTATTCTACGATTATTTGTATTCAAGAGTCTCTCATTTTGTTAAAAACCCTTTAACAAAAATATCGTTTTAAATGTTTTAATGATTCGTTATTCTAAATCTTTATCATTAATGTCCATGTTTTCAAAATTGTTTTAAGTATTTATTTATATGGACATTAATGTTTTAAAATTATAATTCCATTAAAAGCTTCAAAGTGGTATGGGACACTTTGATTCAAAAATCTCTTCTAAATGGTTTTTGAAAGTAGATTGATTAATTCAATATCTTGGAATTACTTATTGTGATTGAAAATGAAATGTTGTTATTGAAATATTTATATTTTCAATATTTTATGTGTAATGATGGTACTTGGACATTTTACGGGTGGTTACGTGATTAACCATATGATGGGTGGTGCCGTGAATACCAGGAGATGTGGTTACGTTATAACCTCCAATGCATTGGGTATGGAAGTTAGCCGTATGGCTATTCCATTAAGTATGTGTGGAAGTCGTCCGTATGGCTATTCCATTAAGTATGTGTGGAAGTCGACCGTATGGTTATTCCACTTATGTATGTTTATGTCCCAAGTTACCTTTATATGTTATGTGATCTTTATATGGGTGTTATGGTAATCTTTTGGTTACAGAAGGGTAAGTAATGAACTTTTATTCAGTGAAGAGTTTTTACTACTTCGAAAAGTTGAAAAGTATTACTTTGATAAAGTATACATGGTTTACTTTTTGTTTTGAAAAAATAACAGTTTTCATTCTTTGTGTATCCCTTACTGAGCTTTTTATGCTCACCCCATGTTTTTTTGAAATGTTTTTCACATGACTTAATGTGGAATAGGGTCAAGGATGGGATAAAGGGAAAGTCATGCTATATAAAACATCTAACTAGACATGTTTCTTTTTAAGAGTTTTTTTTATTATTCTATGGAAACTCAGTAGAAGTGTCTACTTTGTAATCTTTTGAGATGTAACAGTTATGTCCTAATTCTCTAAAACTCTAAATCTGAAAATATCCTTAATGTGAATTATTCATTTAATTCAATATTAAGTAAGGTTTAAGGTCGGGTCCTTATAGTTGGTATCAAAGGGAGGTTTAGATAACATTAGAGGTTTGGGTATTCTCTAAGCATAAGTGACATTACCATAATGGTTAGGATTTCAGAAAGAGTCCTAGTTTTAGATAAAGTGAATGAGTAAGTATATATTAGTGTTTATCTTCCTCATTAGTACATGATGGTTTTGTTGATATACTCACACTGACATTTCTGTTTTTAGTGAATGGATGGATCTAGAAGGAACCAAAGAGACAACAAATTTGAAGGAAACAGTGGTGGTTCTCTGATTAAGATAGTAGATAAAATGGGGGATTCAATGAGGAAACTCGTGGTTGTTCTAAACCAATTATCAAGGATTCATGATCAACCACTTTAACCTTGGTATGTTTTGTAATTCATCATGTACGAGATAACCAATCGACGTGGAAGTTAAGGTAATAATTATAAAGTTAACCATTAGAGTTTATATGATCCTTACTTTTGAGGTAATTATGGGTTATTATATGATATGATGGAAAATTAAAGGCATGAGATAAACTTGAGGTTAAAATATGTTATGATAATTTTTGAAGATTTTATCTCATTTTAGGGAATGTTTTAAAATTATATAGTTTTGGAAAAAGGACAACACGCAGACCGTGTGACAACCCGTCGCGTCAGACAAAGCTGCGGGAATCGAACCCACAACCAAAGTGTGACTGGTATTTATCGCCTACCACTGGACTACGTGAAGTCCCTGGTTAGTTTGACTAATTCTTTTTAGTTAGATGATTTTATGAATTAAGAGTAAGTTGATTTTGGGTTATCTATGGATATTTATTAACCTATCATGGAGGATATGTGATTAGGTTAATTACTTTTCAATACGAGACATTAAGAGCAACTGATGTTGTTTGGAGATAAATGTTACGATTTAACTTGGAAGACTATGTGACTAAATCCTTCAAATATTTGGGTTTCAATCTTAGTTTGGTTTACTTTGATGAATTTTATGGACAAATTGATTATCGAATGGTCCTCGTTGAACTTCGGGTTTTGTTGGACAAATTTTGGAGATCAAGAATAGATTTTCTTTTTATAAAGGGTTATCCTTTTCTGGATTATCTGATCTTGTACTAAAATTTTTGGTTTTGGTTTTGGTTAAAGTCTAAAGACATGGGAACTATATAGTTCTATTTTGTGGATTAGGTGATTCTCTAGAAGTTTATTATAGTACTCTTAATGTAAACAAGTATTCCTAAATACTCGTCTTTTGGAGAAAATATGAGTTTGTGTAAGGAGTCTAATAAAAGTTGAAAGTGAACTTGATAAGTGATTATGTTTC
Source organism: Viscum album (assembly GCA_963277665.1). NCBI lineage: Eukaryota > Viridiplantae > Streptophyta > Magnoliopsida > Santalales > Viscaceae > Viscum > Viscum album. Next base: position 809,543,923 of record OY728119.1, on the reverse strand, counting down.
CTTATGAATAAATTCCTCAATAAAAAGTAACTTAAGACAAAAATGTTGTCTATTAACTTTTCCTACTGGGGAATCAAATAACGTTTAACCCATCAAAAGTTTGTGATTTTCTTATGGTTAACATTCTCCTAGACATGTTTACTATCACTCCCCATCAGAACATCACCCTATGTTTTCTCCTCCATGTCCATGTTTTCCTACATAGAATCCTAGTGTGGGTTAACTCGGGTGACCTCTGTACTCCTCTTTCTTTCTTTTTACGTGATTGTTTTACCGACTCTTGTTCCGATGTGGGACTTTCAATGAAGTTTCCGAGCCCAATTTTAAAATTGCGAGGATGCAATTCCCAAAAGGGAGGAAGGATGTAAGACCCTAGGTAAATAAGGAATATGAAATTTTTATATTTATCCCTATTTGTGAATAAAATTTTAATATTAATTTAAAGGGAACGCTATACTTGATGGCTTACCCAATACGCAACAACGAGTTCCTTTGAAATCTTACGTTGCACTCTCATAATAAAATAAATTTTTTTAAATGTTAGTTAACACGTAGCCATTGTATTGGCGGGAATTAATATAAATAAATAAAATATGATTACATATGTTTTTTAAATGTTTTTACATTTATCCAATAAAGGATAAAGGCTTAAAATACGAAAAGACTTCAATTTTAGGCATTTATACCCTAATTTTCACTAAAGGTTCACTTATCGACTTTTGATGGATAAACATCATTAAATATAGTTCTGATCACTCTTATACATTATATTAGACCAAATTTAACTCTTTTTTAGAATCGGGACATCCAAATTTACTTTGTGTAAATTTTTGGTATTTTTCCGAAAAAGTTCAATTTTTAATGAATAATGAAAAATGTGGTATTTTAATTCGAAACCTCTTTTTAATATAATTTATTTATATGATTAGATTATCTTTTTCAATGGTTTTAAAGTGAAATTAGAAAATATTTTTACCATTAAATCCAATAGTGTATGTTGGAATTAATTTCACTTTGAAATCAGACTTAAACTAGTGTCAATCTTTTGATACTTATTGTTTCATAAAAACACGCTATTTGTCATGACAGTGATAATTAATTATTAAATTAATTAATGTGACTTATATGATTTTAATTTTGTAAAATAGAAATCATTTCTGAATTCAGAATATCAAATACAGCTTAGGGTGAAGTTTTGGTATTTTTCTGAAAAACTTCAATTTTTGATGAATAGTGAAACCACTAAGTGGTAGTTAAAGAAATTGATTTTTCGTTTAAATGAATCTTTGTCACTTCTGTGATTTGATTTTCAAAAATCTGACATACATGGTTGTCATTAATAAGTAAAATGTGGTTCAATGAGATTAAAATAATTTTTTGGTGAATAGTAACTTTTAAGTTCTTAATCGCGATTAGAGGTAATTAGTGTAGTTTAAGGTAAAAATAATGTTTTAATAAAATGAGATGAGATTGAAACATGTACTACCATAATTGGATGTGTCATGGCCGACCAATACTATCCATGGGTCAACTTGGGGACCCCATGGAGCCACTTTGGTTGGAAAATGACATAAATACCTTTTTATTTAATGTTAAATTAAAAATGACACAAACATGAAATGTTTTACTAAAACAATTTTTACATGGGGTTATACAAGTCATATTTTTGAATATAAATATTAATAGGAAAGATAAAAAGATTTCCTACATCATAGTATTTTTTTTATAATTTTTAGACATTAAATAAATTAAATTATTTATGACATCATGATGATGCAGCGATGATCTCATTATTTAACGATTTAAATAAAATGGAAAGATAATGTAAACTCTATGACCTAAAAATGTCAAAAACCTATTGGATGGGTGGATTTCGAACCCTTACCACCTTATCCTCGAAACACATCAATGTGGGAACATTAAAATCCGAAACTCATTTGAAAATAATGTTACATTTTATACCTTTCCAAGAGTGCCCCTCCTCTCCTCTTATAAAAGGCCCCCACCTCTACCTCCTTACCCACACTTCAAAAGCCTTTTACTCGGCCAAAACCTGCCCATTTTGTCTCCCGACATCCCTCTCTTACTCCTTGAAGCCTCACATTGGGCAGAAGTCTTCCCAAGGAAGCCTTTGAGCTCAAATCTAAGAGAGTTACCCGATTTTAAGGTAATGTCTTCACTTGAGTCATTTTGTTTTATTTTGCTTCTCCAACCCCCTAAACTCTATTTATTCATTTATTTCGTAACCTGTCCAGTATCTTAAATATACTAGGATTTTGTAATAATATGAATTCGAGCTACACTTACACACACCTACATCTAATGGTTAACGAACATACTGTTTCAGTGGATGGAGAATTTCTGCCTCCTGAAACGATGATTGTTCAACATTATTTTAACACCTTCAAAGGTGGCCATTAAGATGTCACTATATTTATATATGATATATAATATTTTTTTGTTTTCCTTAAGCTTATATATGTTTCATTTATGGCATACCTTTATGATTTCCATTATGGGTAAACAGGATATCTTCATTTAAGGAAGTGCGGACTACCGCCCCCTTAATGTGATGAGATTCGTTAATGCCATATGTAGGACATATAAATGATGGATTTAAAGTTATTATATATGAAGTTACACTGGAATTATAATATACCTTTATATAATTATTATTTTCTTTCCATTAAAGTATGATATAGAAATAAAAGTATCATTTTTGCGTACGTACGACTTACCGTCTCCATGAACGGTGCATTTCATTTCGTATCCCCAAATGTAATGTATTATTATTAGTACAAATATATAATGGATATATATGATGTATGATACATCTAAATGATTAATATAATTCTGGAATTAAAATATACATACATTCATATAGTTTTAATTCCATTAATATGACATAGAAATGAAAGTAGAGTTCATGAGTACGTACGGCTTACCGTCTCCATGAACGGTGCATTTCATTTCTTTCCTCTAAATGATTATGTGATATTATAAATACATGTATATTCTGGATATATATGATATCCAAATAAGGAATTTCATTTTGGATATAGAGAACCTTTTAACACACGAACAACATGTAATTGTAAGAAGTTCACTTTCGACTTAAGAACCAAATATCGACAACACAAACATTATTAACTTAATGATTACATAATGTTTATAACATGGAAATAAGTGATATAAAAGTAATAATAAGATTGAAAAAGGTTCTTAATCAAGTAGAAACTAACTCAAGTTTATTATTCAGGATATTAAAGAACGATCGAGTCAATTCGGACCCGAGGTAAGGGATCCTACTCCTCTCTTTCTTTTTATGTACACTCTTTTATGTCATTCCATTTAAGATCATATTTATTATGATTGGGATGTTATTTTATATTACTCCTACTGTAATTTTTATGATCATATGGTGAGAGAACCTATTTTCTCTCATCAATCCATTTTGGATGTTTTGAGTGGCGCCGTTAGGCTGCCGAATTTTCGTAAGAGATCCAACCTCTCTCTTTCATTTTAAGTACTCTCCTTTATGTCACTTCTTTTAAGATCCTCTTTGTTATGTTTGGGGATGTTATTTTATATTCCTCATACTTTAATTTTTATGTTCATATTATGGGAGACCCTATTTGATCTCATCAATCCATTTTTGGAAGATTTATGTGGCGCCGTTAGGCTGCCGAGTTTTCGTAAGGGATTTTTCATCCCACTTTTATTCTTGTGACATTTATGCTACGTTTTCCACTATTTACTTTCAGTGGTGTATGTACTGCCCATTATTATACACTTTGTGTATTATAATTTCATTTATGGGTATTTACATCTTCATTGTATTACCCTTCTTCCATGGGGTGTACGTTTTGAAAGTTACCCAACTCGGTAAGGGGACCTTTCACCCTCCTCTTTTTAAAAGACTTCTTTTGTTAAGTCATTTAATTCACATCTTTTTATGTTGGGATATTTTCTTATATATCCTTATTGATGTAAAGTTTATGTCCAAGTTATGAGATACCATTCACTCTATCATCGACTAATTTTATGAATTTTGAAGTGACGTCGTTAGGCTGTCGAATTTTTACAAGGGAACATCTTAACCCAATTTCGATTTCTTTGGGTTCAACTTGTACTTATTGAACATGTAATCCTATGAATATGTGTGAATGACCTTAGATTGTTTCACACTTAATATCCACTTATATTGGGTGTATTTTTATTTCTCACACAGAATTATGTGATAGATTTATCCTTAGTTTAAGGATACCCTCTTTATAATTGATTTCATCTCAATTTATATTTCCATTGAGAATTCATTGTTGTTATGCACCAATTCACTCTTATTTGGTGTGTATACTGTCCTTTGAAATATTATATCATTAATCCATTTATTCTCATGATATTATAAAGCTCGGATTAAATGTTATTCCGCGATTATTTGTATTCAAGAGTCTCTCATTTTGTTAAAAACTCTTTAACAAAAATATCGTTTTAAATGTTTTAAAGATTAATTATTCTAAATATTTATCTTTAATTTCCATGTTTTCGAAATGGTTTTCAATATTTATTTATATGCACATTAATGTTTTAAAATTATAATTCCATTAAAATCTTCAAAGTGGTATGTGACACATTGATTCAAAAATCTCTTTTAAATGGTTTTTGAAAGTAGATTGATTAATTCAATATCTTGGAATTACTTATTGTGATTGAAAATGAAATGTTGTTATTGAAATGTTTATATTTTCAATATTTTATGTGTAACGATGGTACTTGGACATTTTACGGGTGGTTACATGATTAACCATATGACGGGTGGTGCCGTGAATACCAGGATGGGTGGTTACGTTATAACCTCCAATGCATTGGGTATGGATGTCGGCCGTATGGCTATTCCATTAAGTATGTGTGGAAGTCGGCCGTATGGCTATTCCATTAAGTATGTGTGGAAGTTGACCGTATGGTTATTCCACTTAAGTATGTTTATGTCCCAAGTTACATTTATATGTTATGTGATCTTTATATGGGTGTTATGGTAATCTTTTGGTTATAGAAGGGTATGTAATGAACTTTTATTCAGTGAATATTGTTTACTAATTCTAAAAGGTGAAAAGTATTACTTTGATAAAGTATACATGGTTTACTTGTTGTTTTGAAAAACTAATAGTTTTCATTCTTTCTGTATCCCTTACTGAGCTTTTTATGCTCACCCCATGTTTTTTTTGAAATGTTTTTCACAGGTCTTAATGTGGAATAGGGTCAAGGATGGGATCAAGGGAAAGTCATGCTATAGACATGTTTTTTTAAGAGTTTCTTTTATTCTATGGAAACTCAGTAGAAGTGTCTACTTTGTAATCTTTTGAGATGTAACAATTATGTCCTAATTCTCTAAAACTCTAGACCTGAAAATATCCTCAATGTGAACTATTCATTTAATTCAATATTAAGTAAGGTTTAAGGCTAGGGCCTTATAATAAATATATTTTGGTCTAAAATAAAATGATATCCACTCTTCATATATAAACATGGTATTTTCGATCCTAGATCTGATCGGTTCAGGATCATGGAATCTATTTTCTATCCAATTGGAAGTGTTATTGCAAACAATGTACATCTATGTCATTCTACTATTCAAATGTCTTCTATCTATATGTATATAAAGGAATCATGTAGCTAAGGGGGTTCTTATTTGTACAAATATTACTTTAACATGTAATACACATGGAGAAATTTATGTTACTTATTTATATTTTTATTTTTTCTACTATATGGATTCTCATGATCATTGGTATCTTCCTAGACCTGGTGAAATAAAATTGATAACTTATTATGGACTCATTAAGAATTATTATGAGATAGTTCATAAAATATTATTAGAAATAAAAGGTGTTATGATAGTATCCTCATGGATAGAAAAGGATTAAAATTAATTTTATAATGATTGAGGAGTGAAATTTATTCACCCCAAATTGAGGAACCCCTTCGATATGAAAAATTTATGTTGGTTTGTCATTGGTAAAATATTTATCTACGTAAAATACGACTTATTGTTTGAATAAGGGTAATAATCCCTTGACCCACAATAAATAATATAGGAGGATTTATTCAATAAATATTTTTGGTATTCTCCAGTATGGCACCCTAGGGGATTTTTATCTGATTGTATTGAACACAATTCATTGGGATTGTTTTTGGGGGAACGATTTTGGGGAAAGAAAATCATTTTCCAAGAAGAGGATGAGATTCTAATAGCATGAGAGTTTGAGTTAAATGTCTGTACCATTTCACCATTATGGAATCATAAATGTGAATAATATTAGATGTAGAGATTGATATATAAAAAAGGTGATGACGTGTTAAATTATTCATATTGACCAGTCATGTCATTCATATACCCAAGAAATACATATTATTTATTCTATTTGAATCCAAATATGGACTCAAAATGAATTCACCCAACATAAATTATTTCCTTAGAATATTGGTGAGTAGGGTGGTTAATGAGATATGTCAAAAGATGGTTTGTGGTAATGCAACCAAATCATTCCATTATATAGAATTTTCCAATCATGCATAGATCATTTACGTGAGGGTATCGTTTTTCTTGATTTTATATTTTCATTAATTTCCAAATAATTTTTTGTATTCCCTTCCTCATTTACATATGATACTGAATGCCCTTTTTTCCTCACACAGTACTAATTTTTTTTTGTAGAGATAAAATACAACCAGAAACTAGGGGTTATTTTAATATAATTTTATCAAATCATGAATAAAGAAGAATAGGGATAAAAATAATGAATGATTATGGTAAAATAAAACCATCATATAGAAAAAAAACATCCTTAATCAAGAAAATTATTGTAGAATCTATAATGATGTTTTCATTCTATATAAGTTAGATCATGAATTTGTAATTGTATCTAATCTCACAAAAATACCAATCATTTTGACTACAATTGGAATGTAATATTTATAGAATCCCCATATAATTAGATTAAAACTTATTCCATAGTATTGACTTGAGAGGACTCCTCTTATTATCCTTAATCAAGTCCCCTCCTTTTTTTCATTGATCCATTTCTTTTTTATATCTTTTTATATCTTTTTCATTAGTTTGGATTAATATATATGATTATTGATTCATCTATTTATTATTTTCCAATCAAGATGTATACCAGGTTCATGATTAATTAATATTTGAAAAATCTCTATTTTCTTATAACCTTTGATAAGTATATTTTTTTGTGTTTTCTACTCCCTTTGGAAACATTGACTAAATTGGAAAGTAACTTGAAAGTTGTATTTATATCTTGAAATAATTTGGATTTCTCAAATAACCAACGAATGTGAAATTCCTTTCCTTGTGCGGATGTTATTTCAATGTGAACCTGATTTTTCGATATTCCTATATGTTTTTTATTGTGATATCAGGATTGAATCAATTAATTTCTTGACATAAAATAGATGGTAAATTTATTTCTGTATTTTATTGAATATTTTTCACTGGTTGATAGATAAGTTCATAAACCAATGATTTTTCCAATGTTTCATAAGAGTGTTCAATTACATGTGAACTACTCTATTTTGATAAATTGGAAAATATTTTGTAGTTGCTTCTTCTATTGTACATCGACAAGACATGATCATGAAAAGGGGAATCAAGAATCCATTTATTTCTATATAAGGAAGGGTAAACAATAAATTTTTCTACTTTGTGTTATTGGGTGAATCCAAAAATATATGTATGTTCTCCATACAATTGATACATATGAATTTCCTCAAATATAGACTTCCAAATAATTTTATACTTCTCTATGATATCGATTATGGAATTCTATTAACTCACATCCCATTTTAAGTATATGTTTCCCCCTTTTGATTTCTGTTTGAAAGGAAATCTTGTATTGTACATGTCCATTCCATTTTTCTAGTTCATTGTTTTTTGAATTCATGTAATAACGATAATCATAAGTTCTTCAAATCATTTATATTTTTCATAGACCTATTATAAAATGTTTTGGTTTTTAAATTCTTTGATGATGAAAAAGTTAATAAAACCCCTAAAATTCATTTTTGATTATTGGATATACCATGGACATATAATAATTCACAATCTAATATCTTTCCAAATAATATCTTTTCTCTCACCATGGTAGCCTCATTATCCCCATACAATACATCCATTATTGGTTTATCCCAACACTTAACATTTTTTTCCACATGGCATCATCAAATGATACATGTATTGGATAATAATATTGAACATACTAGAATTCCCTTATTCATGATCTATAACTCTAAAAACATATTGGATTCCTCTAATAATGTGATATGTCATTCTACATAAATCCTTAAACCTTCCCCCTCTTACTAAAACTACACAATTTTACTATAAAATATGTCCATTACCTGTTATATGAGAATCAATTTAGAATTTTTAGTTTATTAATACTCTTGGATCCTTATATAGGTTATAGATTGGTTTTTTAGAGTGATATTGGGAAGGTTAAAATATAGGTCACCTTGACTACAACTCTACAGAACCATATTTGATATTTTCAACTCATATGACTCGTCAGTCAAATATTTTCATGTCATTGGATCCTTTTCTTGGTTTAGGAATCACCCTAACTGTATACTGCATATTTATAGGACCCACTCATTAATGTTTTCATCTTCCAATGGAACTGTCATGAACCAACATCGGTCAAACCTAAACTGGTCACCTGAGTCCCCCCACAATAGAACCCGAAGGGCGTTCTGCATCCCCACAGGCCGACAACAAGTGTCGGGCATCAAAATTAAATAGGTGGGAAATATTTGACCATATATAATAGAAAAATTAATAAATAAATATATAAAAATTAACTCTTTTTTAGAAAGAAAATAAAACTGCATATGCATTCATGTTACCTTATGAGTTAATACTGACCTCAAACCAACGTCACACTATGGTGACTGAATATGAGAAATAAACAACTTACGAAAAAAGAAAAAACATTAAACTATAAGTTTTACTATTAAAAAAAGTTGGCATGTCAATCTATCTATTCCCATTTTCATATCATTTAAATAAAGTAACAATAAATTTCATGTCTAAAATAAAATTTTAAAAACAGGTTTTCACACATTTTATGATTAAACAAATCACAGTATATTTTCATTTTTAAATTAAAATCCAAATTCTTTTTCAAGAGGCAAAAATTACATTTATAAAGGAGGTTATGTTTATACATAACAAGAGAATAAAGAAATGTAAAAAATATTGAAATCCTTTTTCCAAAAACACTTGAAACCATTTTATCACTTTTATCAAAATGCTACACTACACAAGAGATAAAGGTCCACAAACATAAAATACGGAAATTGAAAACATCACACAACTATAAACAACCAACACATTCATCCAAATCATCACCTATATATAACTATTCTCCAAAAAAACATGGTAGAACTATGGGAATTGTTAATAATATAGAATATACAATCCATGGGACTCATCCTGATGTCATGACATACCCAATGACATCATAATGCCCAAATGCTCGATCCCACCCAACCTGGCCTGACTGAGGTGCACATTCCAAAAAAGATATTCAATCTGAAGGGAAACATTACAATGAATTATATAAACTAGTGAAGTAATCATTCACCAAAAAATCACACTATATGATAGTTTCCAATGTACATACTAAAAAAGGTGGTGAGTAAAAAATGTTAAAAAATAAATTCATCACATAAACAAGCATCACACTTTAGCAACAACCACAATAGTCACCCCCTAAATCACTCAAAGGTATTTTCTCCCTCTTTATATCAACAAAAAACAAATGTGGTATGTCTCATCTTAGGACCACCCAGTCTTATAAACATTAAACAATTATAGTGGTATATCCCAAAGAGAGATTTCAATGTAAATTATTTTATAAAAGTACCAAACATGCCTCAACCAACCATTTGACGCCAACCATTTTTCAATAGAACCAACACACACAAATTTAATAACCAAAAAATCCACTTTGACACCCATTTAAGAAACCCAATTCACCATTATAAATCTAATACTCATTTATAAAATCCAGTGTCACACTTTATCAAGCACATAATATGAAAATTTCAATAAAATCATTTATTTCACTACATTACAATAAATAGACCACTTCAATTCATGAATTATTTGATAACAATTCTATATGAAAAATTAATAAAAAACTAGTTGCAAAATGCATGAAATATATGAATATAAATTTTTAAGGGAAATGTATTGAGATCCTACCTCAAACATGGTTCTTTTTTGAGATGACCACTCGAACCGAGCCTTTTCCCTTACCCAAACATGCCTATATATACATAGTGTTAGCTACATTGAACATATTATTTTCTACGTGAGGGAATATGTTCAACGATGGAATATATATATATATATTCCCTTCCTATGTATGTACATATAGTTATTCTTGATACCCGCAACTCGAAACCACATCAAAGAAACCCCACACACTCAAGAAAATTTACCGGAAACTCAAATCCAACAATAGTCCTAATTAAAATTAATCCTGAATGAATAACTTCAGGAACCCTTACTCAAAAACCCTGGAGAATTTTCTTCCCTTGATGGAGGTGGTAGGAACCCGCCTCGACTGGGCTCGTCAAACCCTAATCATCACAAAGAAATGACGGAGAAACCCAAAATTTGGTTAGGGTTTGACCTAGGCCAGTAAACTACAAAATGGGTAGTGAAATTGACCAAAATAGGGTAGAAGAGGGAATAGGAAAATCACTGGAGACGGTCATACACCAAGAAGGAAGTAGAACGACCACCAGAGGAGAGGAAGGTGGCACACCGAAGGGCCTCAGCCGAGGCAGGTCACACACGAGCAGGGAGGGGGAGGGGGTCGGCCACACATAAGGGATATATGGGGGGAGGTCTTCAAAGAATTTTTATTAAAACCCTTATAATAATAATTATAACTTTATAGTAATAAAAAATATATTAATAATATTAATAATAATAATTATAATTATAATTATAATTATATTACTAATAACAATATTTTTATTATTAAGGAATATACTTTTTATTTTTTTTATATTATTTTAATATTAATTTTCATTTAAATTTATTAATTAAAAAAACTGGGAAATCACACTGTTCCGGCATGGTTTACCAAACCATGTGCTGGCCATTATCAAGGCCAGACACCCCTCGCATGGTTACCTATATCCATATGCATGTTTGAAAAAACTCGGCTGAAATAATGCCACCTGGAACTACCCACTAATAGATCCAAGAATAATACTTTTCACATGGATTAATAAACCCAACGCAAGTCATATGTCATAACTCATATCAACTTAGGCACCCGAACGGGCACTGTACGATTACTTATAACCCTATGGGAAAACTAGGATACTGTAAAAAGGCTTACAAAATTTTAAAATTCAACCCTACGCCTACCTAAACACAAAATAAAGATTAGATATATTTAAAACAGTTAAAATAATCAATATTCATGTTCATGGTGTGATAAGTATTTCCACCAAAAAACTATATTCCCCTATAAATTCACACATCCAAACAAGAAATCAATGTCAATTTCAAAACTGAGCGAGGCAACGGAAATCAAAAACTCGGTGTGACCTTTAACTCTTCTAGTCACACTTGACCAGATCTAAGGGAACTAACATGGAGTATGACCACGGGAAAAAAATGAGGGATCTCCCTGCCACACAAAACAAACTTTCATAGTCAATTTTGAAACATTCGACACAACAAAATACACTTTCATAGACCAACCAACATAGATACCAAGAATTCCCAACAAAAAATAGAAACCATTAGGTCAACAGAAGCATGAATAAAGGTACTCAAACATGCATAAGACCAACCCACAAAAAGGATAACCATGGAGAGTAGACAAAGGAATCGAAAAAATTAAAAACTATACCCTCTCAATGGTATGATCATTAGAATCTTCGACATAAAGAAGCTTCAGAACTCTCTGAATATACCAAGTCCCACAAAAAAAAGCACAACAAAGGAAACTCCAAATAATGTAGAAAACCAACCCACTATTCATTAATTCTAAGGAAAAATACATATCTAAGGTGGGAAAACACTAAATCCCAAATAGGTGCACAACAGTTCCTAACCTAAGGACAATCGTTCAGAGACTCACAGATGAAAAGGCACAACCACTGGAATTACAAGAAATATATACCACCAAGCCTTCCTACGACAAAGAGGAATATTAAAATACAAATACCACAATGAGGAGGATAGGAAATTATGCATTTTATAACAAAACGGAACCCAAAAGTCAAAGAATCCAAAATAGATAAAGTTAAACTCTCTATATTCCATCACTAGAGACAAATGTAGGGTCATGGTTTCCCACAACCAATGATTCCAGACTATGTGAAAAGCATCACTTGGAGGCCTATGGATAGAGATATGATTTCTTAAGGCATATGCATACCCATAGTCAATATATGGATATTAAAAATTGTAAAATCCTTATTCAGTAGTGCAACTTACTAAACCCCTTAAAATGATCCAAGAAAATACACCAAACCAAACATTTCTCTGTACATCACTATGAAAGATAAATTCTCCTAATGTTCAATTACTAATTGTGGGAGAAAAAAAGGATACTTAGGTGAGTTCAAATGATGTTATTGGATATGGATCCCCCACTCATTTTAGTGTTTGGGTTGAGTCTCAATTGGTAATACTCAGAGAAATACTTTTTTAGAGTTTTCATTAAAAACACTATCCACCTTGTGTTGGGAAATATCAAACAACAAAATGAATAATAACACAAATCCCCATAAACTACCTTATGCTAAAAATATAGGAATTATTCCATGATTCTGATAATTCATTCCTCATAGGGTATTTTTTAAGGAATATTCAAAAACAATAATCATGAATCCAAATAAAACAACCTCATAAAAAACTTTCCACACTTCAATAAAAAACCATGATCTAAACTCAAATCATCTTTCAAAATTAATTGACCTCATTTCATAAACAAGATTCCACAAAAAAGGGTTCTATGAACAGAAATAAAATAATAAACAATTGCTCGCTCACTTTTCAAAACACTAGAATCACCATTTTTTAAAAACTATTTTTTAGAAAAAAAAAATCAACCAAAATACCACCATTGGTATTCAATTAAGTCCCACATATATACTTACATGTGATATATTGAGCACCCATCCACACATTCAATTAATTTTCCACTTGACATATGTGTACCTCTATATATATGATCATTCATAGAAATACCAAGGGTTAATTCAAAACAGTTATCATTTACCAAAATAGACCAGTCAACATAAAGCAAGGATTCCCAACCAATTTGATAATTCCACTTATCATTAAAGGAAAACAATTCAAAATTATTAAAAAAACATCGTCTATCAATCCAAAATAATTTTACAAAATCCCAAAACAATTTCAACACCATCCAATTTTTTTATCTTTGAAATCAGACATTTTATCAAAAGAAAACAATTTCCATTTAAAAAACAATTTTTACACTCCAAAAACAATTGGCCCTTTTGAAAACCTTTTTTAAAATCCATTTTTATTTTTTTGAAACACAATAATTCCGAAAAAACTAAAACTAGAAATAAATTAAATCCAAACATCAAGAATAAGAAACTATTGTCTATGCCCAACCCATCACAATTGTTTATCACACCATACTCTGGGAGAGCATCAACCAACGGAAGCATGTTAAACCCTATACTCATGTTATATATGGGTCTCTACTATATGAAAGAATGTAGTATAACACTAGATCACACCCATTTTTATTCCTTACCCACATAGACCAAACTAAATAAAAACTCAAACTCTGATATCCCCGAGAATCTGTAGGATCAGGACGGGAAATGGTTCAAGATTCCCTTTCTGCACCTACATATCGAGTCCCAAAAGTCATAATATCCAAGAAACCTCACACCCCAAATAACAAGGGCCTCCAATGATACTATTTTTTAATGAACCAACCAAGGTTGACCCCAAAAATAGTCACTCATGTGAGCCCGTGACAAGGCTTGAATGGAATTCCCTATCCCCATGAGTTGTAAACTAGTGTCGGACATCAAAATTAAATATATTGGAAATACTTGGGCTATAAATAAAATAAAAATAAATAAATACTAACTTATTAAAATAGATTACACTAGCAATGAAAATAAATAAAATTGAACATGCCTTCATAAAACCCTATAAGTCACTACTGACCTCAAACCAATATTGAACTACAGTGACTGAATCCAAGAAGGAAGCATCGCCTGATTCTGAAAATAAAGACAAAATGATTGGTGTGAGTCTGTAAACATTGTAGGAAGGCCTAAACATTCTATTATAATTTTAATTTCCTTCAAATAAAAGATCCACATCTTTCATGATTGAACTAAAATGTATAAAACTATATTTCAAACATTTTATTCTTAAAACAAATAAAATTCCATTCCCCTTTTTAAATTAAATACCAAATTCTTTTTAGAGAGGCATACATTAACATTTTAATGGAGGTTATGTTTATACATAACAAGGGAAGAAGGAAATGTTAAAAAAGTTCCAAAATTTTTTCACAAAATAATTGAGACCATTTTAACAGATTTAGAAATAAGATATAGTACACATGGGGGTAAGATCAAGAAATATACAACATGGGAAATGGAAAACATCACAGAAAAGTAACCAATTGGAACATGCATCTCAATAAACTTCCAAAAATAAATAATTTCCATATGACATTAGAGAACCTAGGAGAATTGAATAATCTATAACAATATTTAATGTGACTCATCCAAAAATAATTCCTTACCTAATGAAATCATAACACCCAAATGCTCAATCACACCCTACTCATCCGGACTAAGGGGAAAAATCTCAAAGTAAATAGTTCATACTAAGGGCCACTAACCAGTGTGTAATATAAACATGGGAAACAACCATTCATTGAAAATTCACGTGATATGAATGGTTTCCATGTTTATAAGAAAAAAATATGTGGGCGATCCAGTAATATCAGACATGAAATTCATCACATATGAATGTATCACACACAAGAAACACACACAACTGTCACCCATGAATCACTCCAATGTATTTTTTCCTCTTTCCATAAACAAAAAACAATTGAGGGAAGTCCAATTAATAGGCAATCCATTCCCATAACCATCCAAAAAGGAAATAGATACATCCAAAAGATAGTTTTCAAAGTAGCTCATTTTATAAAAGTAACAAACGAGCCTCAACCAACCATTGTACCCTAACCCATTTTCAAAATAACCAACACACACAAATTTCAAAACAATAAATCATATTATGCACCCATTTATGATACCCAAGAAACCATTTTAAATCTAAAGCACATTTATGAAGGCCAATTACTAGTTTAATCAATCATTAGATATGAAAAACATAATCAGTAAATTTATTTTAATAAATTAAAAGAATGAAACCACTCTAATTCAAGACATAAAATTTTAATAAAAATTATATGTCAATAATTAATATATAAAATATGTGATAAATTAATAAAATAGATTGTTCTAAAATTTAATGGACCATTCATTGAGATCCTGCCTCAATGATGTGACTTTTTACGAATAACCACACAAAACGACCTTTTCACATATGAGCACATGCATTTATAAGTACATACATACATATATATATACAACTAGAAAAATCGAACATATTCCCCATACAATGAAGGAATCTGTATAAATAAATAATATATATATATATATATATGCCTTACATATGAATGTATATATGTGTGTTATTAATACCCGCAGCTCGAAATGACCTCAATGAGACCCACCACACTATTAAAAAATTACCAGAAAATCAAAACCAAATAATACCTAATTAAAATTATTCTACACTGAATAATTTGTATAACCCTTACCCAAAAACCATGGCCAATCTACTATCCTTGATAGAACCTATCTCGACAGCCCATGAAAAACCCTAATTATCAATAATCAATGAGGGAGAATCCCAAAATATGATTAGGGTTTTACGTAGGTGCACACACCACAGAGTGGGGAGTTAAATGACCTAGAAGAGGGGAGAAGGGGGAAGAACCAACTCCCCAATGTGGGTCAGACACCACGATAGAATGAGAATGACCATTATATGGGTGAGAGGTGGCACACTGGAGTGCCTCGACCGAGGAGGGACATGTGCGAGATAGGGGGTTAACTGGGCGTAATGGGTTAGGGGGAGGGTTCTTTACGGGTTATTAATAAAACCCTTATAATAATAAAAAAATCTTAATTATAATTTTTTTATAATAATAATAATATTCCCAATACCTATATTATTATTATTATTAAGAACATTATTTTTTATTTTATTTCATGTTCATATTATTCTTCTATTAATTTTATTTATTTTTAAAACTGGGTAAAAACAATATTCGCACATGATTTACCAAATCATACGCTAACTATGTGCTAGCTACTACTATGGATAGTTACCCCTTGAATGGTTACAAATAGACACATTTCTAGTTGATAAAACTGAGATCAAATTGTTCCACTCAACACTAGATTCTTTCTGATCCAAGTATTATGCTTGTCGTATAGTTTAATATACAATGTCCATGTCACGATCCATAACTCAGACCCACTTGGGCATTCGCATGGGCATTGCATGGTTACTTCTAACCATGTGGTATAACTATGAAATAGTAAAATATTTTCCAAAATTTTAAAATATGACCAACAGACTACCAAAATAAAAAATAA
The DNA here is from genome assembly GCA_963277665.1 of Viscum album. Lineage (NCBI taxonomy): Eukaryota > Viridiplantae > Streptophyta > Magnoliopsida > Santalales > Viscaceae > Viscum > Viscum album. The sequence continues at coordinate 809,527,135 of OY728119.1, read as the reverse complement.
AGACAATAAATAATTAAAATAATTAAAATAATCAGTATTCAATGTTATGGTGTGATAAGAATAGTTTCCATTTTTATTTTCTAAGTAAAATATTATTATGTTTACAAAACATATATTGATCCAATCACAATCAAAAAATAATAAGAAAAATAGATATTTCTCGGTCACATTCCCAAATTATTTGATTACAATCCTTTGAGTGTTTTAATTTTTTTCATTTTGAACCTGGGCTCTTATAATATTATTTTATTTCCCTATATTACTATATTAACCTTCCAATAATTCTCTATTTCCTATAGTTATTTCCCTAACCGATTTTTTTATCAATGAGCGGAGTGTAGAATCAATCAGATTTACTTTTCTATATAAATACAATATGTTTTATGTCATGTATTCAGTTTTTAATCATCATCATCTCTATCTCTATATGATATACACATTGTTAAAAAATTAATAGGTAACATTCTTCTATATGAATTGATATTTTTACATTCCAATTGATCCCTTGAGTACCTTCCATTGAAAAGATAAACTAGGATCCCAATGATGGGTTAGAGTGTTCTTATCTATGTAGTTATAAATCATTCTTCATATAGAAATCCATTTTATAAAATATCACATCTTTCCTGATTTTTTTTGTCTTTGAGATCCTTTTGGGGAACTATGTTTTTTCAATGAAAACTCTATAAAATCAAAAAAAATTCAAATGGATGAAGTAAAAACTACAGATAGTTATATAGAAAAGATTTTTTTTTTAATTTTATAGTTATAGTATTTTGTATTAGTATGTGTGAGTGATTATGAAGTAGTAATTCTATTCATCCATGATGATGCTGGGGTCCTACAATTTTTTTGTTTGTGGACTTGATAGAGGAGAATATGACTTTCAAGGTACCATGATAAATGAAAAAAATGTCTTCATTTTTCATTAAAAATATGTATTTATATTCTCATGTTAATCTTAATAATGTTATTGGACTCTCATGTCAATTTGAATATTGTACTTGGGCAATCATGTCAATCTGAATAATGAATTATAATTGGTTCTATGTCAATGGAGTTCTACCATTTACTCATAGAAAAGTGGAAAACTAATTACATATTTTGTCTTGGTATGAAATGTATTTATAATACTATAAAATACAATAAAATAAGTTCTAGGGGTGTCTTATCCTTTTTATAATCACACATATTGTTTTGTGATTCTAATATATAATGGAATTTTTAAATTTTACAATAACAGAAAGAAGGGGTATGGAAACATAATTTGAAAACAATAATTGGAATTAATATTATGGGATCTTCATTTCCTTTGAAAAATGGTATGATATATTTAGAGAAATAAGGGATGATGATCTATATGAATTGGTACTATGTTCTCAATTCATTTGAAAAGAATACCAAGTTAGGTGATTCTATGACCCATTAAATGCTGACGCAAATATTCCTCATGGGGAAACAAGAATTAGACCATAAAATTTTAATGGGAATCTATCCTGGTGTTATTGTTCAAATCGGTAGTCAATAAAATTTGATTGAGGTAAGATAGAAAACATTTACAATTTAATTCTATTTTGTTTCCATTTTAAATTATTTTTAATCTAACACTTTTACTAAAACAAAAATACTGTAATTTTAAAAGAAAAGTGTCCCATGACCCCTTTTATCAATATAATGAGTGTACTATATTTATCAATGGGTTCAAGAAGGGATATAATATATTGATAGAGTGTCACCATTACGTGGTGGAAGTCATTATTTCGAGCCCGATTATCTCTTAAAATGATACTGTTCTATTTTTATTAGCTCCCACCATGATCGAATGAGAATGATAATATGCCTGTTTATTGAAAAATGGGATAGGGGGATGATAGCTATATTTATGGGAGAGAAAGGCAGTTGAATATGATTTGAACAATTTATTCATCTAAATGAATGAAAACACTAAATATCATTAATTTTCTATGAACATAGAAGATATATTTTAGGAAAGTATGAGTCTCATGGAGATATCAATTAAAGATCAAGATAAATGTTGGTAACATTCTTAACACATAAAATATGGATGAGCTCCAGTATTTGTAGTGGAAGATGAGTTAGAAAGAAGAAATAAATCTCAATTAGTAGGGGAAAAACAGTTGGAAATGGATAATAAAACCCAATATAATAACACCGAGTATAAACATGAGGAATCAATTAGTAGAAGGTATAATCTATGATTATCTAGTTAGTGAGGAAATGGCATTCAAATGTGTCGATTAATTACGGGTCTGAGAGAATGATCATCCACACTGGGAGTAAGGGATGGCTCAGACTCATACGAGAGGAAATAGTAGGATATTTTCAATAATGGAAGAATTCATAATAGAGAAACACCATGTATATAATGTAGAAGGTCCCTAAATTTGGAACTTATTTTATCTGATAAGAAGTAATGTTGGTATCAGTATAATGAGAATCATCTAACTTATTGAGAGGAAACATGTTAATATATAGAATAAAAGAATTATTCTAAATGATTGGGTGTGAAGCGTATTTAGGTGTATTTTTATAATTATATCATAAACACATAGTGTTTTAACCTAGAAATGTGTTTAAAACATGCTATATGGGGTATGGTAGGGTCATTGTAAATTTTTGGTGGAGTGGTGAAATGATTTGGTATAGGATAGAACACCAATGAAAAAAACAATCTGATTTTCTAACACTGACACTATGTGGAAAAGCTTTGAGGATCAAATGGGATTTGATAAAACAATAGTTTTATTTATAAATAATGGATAATGGATGATGTGTGTATCATCTCATGCAGTGCTCTAGCTAATTCATTTGGCATCCTGACTAGGGAGTGCATTAAAAAGAATTAAAATAAAAGGAATTGATGGGGTCTTACACAAGTGGTGGATAATTTGATTTAATTTGATATAATGTGAAGAAACGTAGTGGGGATTGACATGATGTGAGTCCTCTTGAAAGGGAGAGGTTCCATTCAGAATGATGTTATTTTTGGTGCATGGAAATCCTCATCTCATGTTGTAAGGTGTTGGGTTAAGTCCCATAACCCGTTCAACCCTCTTGTTTAGTTGTTTTCGTTGAGGTTGTACCACTGAGAAGACTATCAGTGATAAGAAAAATAAAGGTGATGATTATGTTACATCATCATTCCTCTTATTCCTTATGTGACACAAGTGCTAAAATGGCCATGAAAAAGGGTCGTGATCGCGCGAGGTTGAGATAACTCTAAACTCATCCTCACTTCAGATTGCATGAGGGATCTTTCTTGAATGAATCCAAAATCGATAGTAATAATCAATACATCATATAGTGGTTAATTCTTTCATAGTCCTTATATACACCTTGCATCATAAAATTAGATATTACCATGCTTGATGTTTTCTCCTTGATCAAAAAAGAGGGTTATACTAAATGTAGGCTAATTACTAGAGTGAAGTCATAACTTGTTAGCCATACTAGAATGTGCAGCTGGATCACCACCTTTTTAGAGAGAGCATATTCTTGTTGGGTATTTTATTTTAACAATAATTCTCCACAAGAAAAAGATCTATGATTGATTTTAACTTGGTGGAGATGGATTATTCTTTCTTTTCTCAATGATGAAGTAAGACCCAAGATCATGAGCTTCTGGTGATCCCAGTTCAAAAAATAAACAACTAGTTGATAGGATCTCTTTAAAGGTATCATAGAGAGACCTGATGGAGAATAAAGTAAAAATATCTATATGGGGATTATTTTATCATTCATATTTAGAATATTAGTTCATGTATTCTATACTAGACAACATTCATGATGTATAATTACCTTAGTAGTAGAGAACACCAAAAACAATTTGTGTCATTGGTCTAAGAATGTGGGGGCTATCATCCCCTAAGGTTCCATGTGTTTAATAGTTCCATACCCTATAATGTGTACCATATAAGGAACAATATCATGGAACCCTACTTGATAGTTTTAAAACTATACCTTTCATCATGAGTATAGATGATGTGGTTTGGGTGATATCAAATAATTTAGATCAAAATTTGTTTTCACTTATGGGATCCATGAGGTCTTGGAGGACCAGGGGTCCTCTCATATAAAGAATATATACATACATTATTAGATTATTTTATTATATATATTGAATGGATTATGTTCAACCTATATGGAAAAAATCCAATAGAGCACAAAAAATATATCTTTATAGAACAAGAACAATGATATCACCCATTTCAACATTAGAAGGTAACAGATGGATCATTTTATTCAACCCTTTTTTCATGATTTTCTTTGGTTGGGATGTGTATGTATACGTAATCAAAAGGAATCATGGGAATCCTTTTTTTTCTTTATTAGGATATTAGATCTAGAATTATGAATAATGTTTTTTTTAAATAACATTATGCTTGGTGTATTTTCCTATCATAACAGTAACTATGAGTATTCCTAATCAGTAAATGGTTTTTCTATATTTCACTATATCTTGAATCTATGGGAGAAGGTTTCAAAAATGATCTATGAATTTCTTGGGTTTGACTATGTGGGCCTCTTAATATTATATATTCTTTCCCATTCCAATACTAGAATTGGTTCAGAAACACTTGAGTATGATAAGGGGGAACAAGTAGAGAGTGCATTTCGAGGATGGATATGTATGCTGCATTGGGGAAGGATAAATCCCTCCTCATATGTAATCAAATGATTCTTGACCAAATTTGTGATGATTTAATACACATGCAAGGTATATGGTTCATGTCAAAGATGGATAATATTCACCAGGTAATGAAGAAGAATCATCTGATGAATCCTTCATGCATGACTCATATATCAGGGGTGATATATCTTAAGTGGTAGAGCCCCACCCTTTCAATTTGTTTATATTAATTATTTTTTAGATGTATCCCTATAGGAAGTAATGAATGATAGTATCTTATACCTAAATTTTGGGGGTCACTTTTTCAATTTCCTGCCGAAAAGGACTAAAACATAACACTGAAATACTCTACCAAGAGAAAAAGAATGACTATAAAGTACAACATAGAGCTGGGATGTGAATCTGGATAGATATAGTATTATGGTTCATACATGGATGTTATAGATTTAAAGACTCTATAATTTCACAGGGAATCCCTAGGTAAGAGGATCAATAGATTTGAAAACACTCTATTAGCACAGGAAATCCCTAGGTAATAAGATCAATTGCGCCATTGAGAATAAGTTGTGTACTAGATCCCTTCAACATTTGAGTGAAATGCATAAAAAGGAATGAAACCATGGTCCAATCCCTTTGTCTCCATAAAATAGTAACTAAAAGATAATCACTAGGATTCTTTTTGCATTTTTGTGGGGCCAAAGACTAAAAAAAGATCATTTTCAATAAGAACACATTTTTTCACACATTGGTTGGGAAAATATGATTGGATAAGGTTAAAAAATAATTCTTAACATATTAAAACAACATGGAGGAACTTTGCTTCTCATAATTTCATCCCAATAAGCATAATTCTATTTACAATGGAGATAATCCAGGTAGTGAGGTATATGTTTCTTAAAAATCATCCCAATTCTTATTTATTACTGGGATTTTCTTATTCCTAAAAAAATTTCACTATATTATATTTATAGTAATATTATAATTATTAAAATGGTTTGTTAGTTTAATATTGTTAGAATAATTAACCAATTTCCCATTTTCCATTATAAAAATGAAAAAAATTAATTGTGTGTTGTGCAGACTACAACCTCAAGGGAAAAAATGTTTTTTCCCTTTAAATCCTTATAACTATTTATAAAATAGTAAACTTAATTTATAATTATTAATATAATGAAATATTTTACATTCTAAAATCAAAAAGTATTTTACTCATTTTCCTCATTTATGGAAAATTAAATCATCTTCCATGAATATGTATGGACTACTACATTAATGGAATGATTGATTTCTATTTTTAATTTAGAAACCAACATATATAAATTTTTTGGTAAATTGTTTCAATATTCAAATATAAAAATTATAACATTAATATGTTTTTGGTAATATAAATTCAATAATACACATAAATATTTTAATTTTAAATAATCATTATAAAAAAAACCATATAAATCCATGAAACTAAGAGGAAAAAAATGTATCCATACAATGAAATCTTAATATATCTATCAATTATTCCCATAATTATGTATATCTCTAATATATCACACTAATAAACTCTAAGTGATATCATTAATCTACTAATATATTTATATTGTAAATTGATCACCACATAACCATCCATTTATAATGTTATGTTTGTTTTTTCATCAATATGAATCCTAATTAAAGAATGAAGGGAAATTATATCGTATATGATTATGAAAACATACATATTGGGTATATTATGATATAAATATAAAAATTCTATTTTTTCATCTAAAAGATACATAAATATATAACACATTAATTAAAAACAATATTCATAGTTCAAAAATCACCGGAAATTTTTTGTTTTCAATTTAATTTTCTTAATAAGTGAATAAGGAAATCTGAAAAATAAATTTAAGAATAATAAATATTTAAAATTATTCCTTTATTGAAAAATTAGTTAAATTGGAATGATGATTTTTTGGAGAAGAAAATATAATAATTTCGATATTATGTAAGTAGTTCAAAACTACATGGATTATGAACATAAGATAGAGAAAATAGTTAATAACTAACTAATATAAATGTTAAGAATAATTTTAAATTTTTTCATTAAAGGTAATGTATATGAATAACTTTATAAAATAGGTGATTAATGATTTTATATTTTTTAAATAGGATTTTATGGTACATTATACTGATTAGGAAATAAGGTAAGGGGTTCATAATATCATCTTTAAAATTTTAAGTCATATTTTTTAATATGCAAGATGATGCTCTAAATATGTAGTGATTACTAAATAATGAATGTTTTTAGCCTATTCATGGGATTTGAATATCTGTATCGTGTACATTATTTAAATTTACATTAAATCAAACGATAACTAACTTGAATATTTTCTATTTAATATGTTACTCAATCCATGACGGTTTCATAGCCAGTTTTGTTTTAAAATAATAATTGTTCTTAATAAATTATCTAATTTGGGAATATCTATTATTTTTATAACCACAAATCATTTTCTTATATTAATGTGGATTTTTATTTCACATTAAAATTTCAATTACCCTTATCACAAATTTTCTAATAATTGGTTCTTATAAGTTAAAATGATCATTTCTTTCAATTTGGTCATGAACTTTCATATTTCCATGTTTTAATTGAATAAATGATTTTGAAAAATCATTATCTAGACAAAAAAAATTGATTTACGTAATTTTCTACTACAATATCTTCTTTATGGAAATTTATTTAAATTTTTAATATTATCATTATGAGTTATTTTCTTTCATGTGTAATGAGAATCTCATAATTATATTTTTCTTCTGAAAGTATCAATCTATCATCATTGTCGTTTTTTATGATATTTTTTTAATCCTTAATGAATTTTTAATAGAAAATCATATTCTAATTTACTTATAAAATATTTCTATCTAAATAATTTTATAAGGCCCCAGCCTTAAACCATACTTAATATTGAATTAAATGAATAATTCATATTGAGGATCTTTTCAGGTTTAGAGTTTTAGAGAATTAGATCATGAAACTTTCCTTACATTCCACATTTAAACAAAGTGGTTACATAAAAGACAGTATTCATTCTTCCCATCAAAGGAAAAATATTTAAAATAAAACACGGATTCTACTTGACACATCCTTGACACTATCATCACATCATGTACCTTTCCCTTGACCTGTGAAAAACATTTCAAAAACATGGGATGAGCATAAAAAGATTAGTAAGAGTTATAAAAATATGGAAAGGAAACATGAGTTCATATATACATTAGAATGAAATCATACTTTACCCATAAAACATAGGCATATAAAATCATGAATAAATCATAGAAATCATAATAAATAAAAGGTATCTTGAGGCATTCATAACATTCATACGTAGGGAGTAACCCTCTTGGTTACGTTTGGAATACCCACCACAGTATATTCCCTAAATCTCTTCGGAGAAACCTTAACGTTTCACTCCTTCGCGTTACCCAATGCATTGGAGAGCTATATCGGGCTCACCCGCCCTTAGTTTATCACGGAACCACCCGTTTTCATAACAATGCCCACGAACCATAACATAAACATATCACATAAAACATGAATAAAGTAAACATAACATCTCCACATTTCAATCACAATATAACATTTTAGGATATTAAAATAATGAATCCATTAAAAAAGAAACCATTTCCAAAACCATTTAAAACATTTAATAAAGAGATTTTTGAATCAAAGTGTCCCATACCACCTTGAAGCTTTAAAAATTTTAAACCATTAATATCCATATAAATAAATCCTTAAATACACTTTGAAAACATGGATATTAATAAGAACAAATAATTAAAACATTTAAGGAGATATTTTGGTTAAAGGGGTTCCACCAAAATTAGACACACTTGAATACAATAATTGAGGAATAACATTTAGTCAGAACTTTATAATATCATGAGAATAAATGGATTCATGATATAATGCTCCCAAGGACAGTATATACACCATATAAGTGTGAATTGGTGCATAACAACAATGAAGTCTCAGTAGAAATGTCAAATGTGATGAATTCCCTTATAAAGAAGGTATCCTTAAATTAAGGATAATTCAATCTCAAAATTATGTGTGACAAATATAAATACACCCAATATAAGTGTATATTAAGTGTAAAACAATAAAAGGTCATTCACACATATTTAAAATATGACATATTCAATAACTACATGTTGAACCCAAAGAAATCGAAATTGGGTTAAAAAGTTCCCTTGGTAAAATTCGACAGCCTAACGGCATCACTTCAAAATTCAGAAAATTAGTTGATGAGAGATAAAAAGGGAATATCATCACTTGGACATAAAATTTACATCAGTAAGGATATAAAATAACATATCCCAACATAATAGTATGTGAATTAATAGACATAACAAAAGAAGTCTTTTAAAAAGAGGAGGGTAAAAGGTCCCCTTACCGAGTTGGGTAACCTTCGAAACGTACACCCCATGGAATAAGGGTCATACAATGAGGATGTGAATACCAATAAATGAAATTATACTACACAAATTTTATAATAATGTGCATTACATACACCACTCAAAGGAAATTGTGGAAAATGTAGAATAAATCTCACAGGAATAAAAGTGAGATGAAAAATCCCTTACGAAAACTCGGCAGCCTAACGACGCCACTTAAAAATTGCAAAAAATGGATTGATGAGATAAAATAGGGTATCTCATCACATTAAAATAAAATGTATAGAAAGAGTAATAAAAAATAACATCCCCCATCATAACAAATAGGATCTTAAAAGAAGTGACATAAAGGAGAGTACTTAAAAAGAAAGAGAGAGGTTATATCTCTTACAAAAATTCGGCAGCCTAACGGCGCCACTCAAAACTTACAAAATGGATTTATGAGAGATAATAGGGTCTCTCATCATTTGAACATAAAAATTAAAGTAGGATTAATATAAAATAACATCCCAATAACAAAAAATATGAGCTTTAAAAGGAATGACATAAAAGATTGTACTTAAAAAGAAAGAGAGGAGTAGGATCCCTTACCTCAAGTCCAACTTGTCTTGTTCATTTCTTTATATTCCTGAATAATAAACTTTGGTCAATTAATAATTTCCTAAGTAACTCCTTTAGATATTATTATTCAGTTCATATCACATATTATAATTTTATAATAATGTTAGTTCATATCAGACGTTTTTGTCGATGTTTGGTACATGAGTCAAAAATGAACTTGTTTGAAAAAAGATTGCCCATGTAGTTATAAGTAAATAATTTCCAGAATATTATTAATTATTAAAATATCATATATATCCAGTAAATATTCATTTTATACTATTCCATATCATTTGGATATAATAAAAACGAAAAGCACCGTTCATGGAGACGGTAGGCCGTACGTACGCATGAACGCTACATTCATTTTTTTGTCATATTAATGGAATTAAAACAAAATGAGATATATATATATATGTTATAATTCCAGAATGATATCCATAATTTAGATTTAATATATTACATATATATCCATTATATATATGTACTTATAATATTACATAACATTTTGATATAAGAAATGAAATGTACCGTTCATGGAGACGGTAAGCCGTACGTACGCATGAACACTACTTCCATTTCTATTTTATATTTAATGTAATTAAAACATAATTATAGATAATAGTTTTTTAATTAAAGTATGGTATCATATATAATATCATTAAATATATCCTTTATACATACCACATATGGTATTAACGAATCAAATCACTTTGAGGGGGCGGTAGTCCGCACTTCCTTAAATGAAGATATCACGTTTACCCATAAAGGTACACCATAAATGAAAAATACAGAAGCTTAAGTAAAACATAAACATATTATATATCATATATAAATATAGTGTCATCTTAATGGCCACCTTTGAAGGTGTTAGAAGAATGATGAACAATCATTGTTTCGAGAGGCAGAAATTCGCCATCCACGGAAACAGTATGTTCTTTAACCATTAGATGTAGGTGTGTGTAATTGTAGCTCAAATACTTATTATAAAAACATACTATTATATTGAAGATACTTTATTTGTTACAAAATAAATGAATAAAAAGATTTTAGGGGGTTGGAGAAGAAAAATAAAACAAAAGGACACAAGTGATGACATTACCTTAAAATCGGGTAACTCCCTTTGGTTTGAGCTCAAAGGCTTCCATGGGAAGCCTTATGCCAAAAGTGAGGCTTCAAGGAGTCAGAGAGGGAAGTGGAGAGACAAAATGGGCAGGGGTTGGCCGAGAAAAAGGCTTTGGGAGTGTGGGTAAGGAGGTAGAGGTGGGGGCCTTTTATAAGAGGAGAGGAGGGGCACTCTTGTGAAGTTACAAAATGTTACTTTATTTTCAAAAGTGTTTCGGATTTTAAAGGTCCCAAATTGATGTATTTAAAGGATACGGTGATAAGGGTTCTAAATCCACTCATCCAATAGGTTTTGTACATGTGTAGGTCTTAGATATTACAATATCTTTCCATTTTATTTAAATCGTTAAATAATGAGGTCATCGCTGCATCATCATGATGTCATAAATAATTTAATTTATTTAATGTCTAAAAATTATTAAAAAACTTCTATGATGTAGGAAATCCTTTTAGCTTTCCAATGACTATTTATAGTCAAAAATATGACTTGTATAACCCCATTTAAAATTTGTTTTAGTAAAACATCTCATGTTTGTGTCATTTTTACTTTATCATTAAATAAAAAGGTATTTATGTCATTTTCCAACCAAATTGGCTCCATGGGGTCCCCAAGTTGACCCATGGATTTTCTTGGTCGTCCATGACACATAAAATGAGGTTAGGACATGTTTCTATGTCATTTAACTTTATTGAAACATTATTCTTACCTTAAACTACACTAATTACCTCTAATCGCGATTAAAAACTTAATAAGTTACTAATCACCAAAAAATAATTTTAATACCATTGAACCACATTTTACTTCTTAATGAAAACCATGTATGTCGGATTTTTGAAATTAAAAATACAAAGGTGGAAAATTTTCATTTAAACGGAAAATCAGTTTTTATAAGTACCACTTAGTGGTTTCACTATTCATCAAAAATTGAAGTTTTTCAGAAAATTACCAAAAAATCACCCTAAGATATATTTGATATTCCGAATTCAAAAATGATTTCTATTTTACAAAATTCAAAACATATAAGTTGAATTAATTAATTTAATAATTAATTCCCGCTGTCAAAACAAATAGCGTGTTTTTATGAAACAAAAAGTATCAAAAGATTGACACTAGTTTAAGTCCGATTTCAAAGTGAAATTAATTCCATCGACCACTATTGGATTAAATGGTAAAAATATATTCTAATTTCACTTTAAAACCATTTCAAAAGATAATATAATCATATAAATAAATTATATTAAAAAGTGGTTTTGAATTAAAATACAACATTTTACACTATTCATTAAAAAATGAACTTTATCGGAAAGATACCAAAAATTTACACAAAGTAAATTTTGATGTCCCAATTCTTAAGAAGAGTTTTATTTGGTCCAATAGAATGTATAAGAGTGAACAAAACTATATTTAATTATGGTTCTCCATCAAAAGGCGATAAGTGAACCTTAAGTGAAAACTAGGGCATATACACCTAAAATTGAATTCTTTCCGTATTTTAAGCCTTTATCTTTTATTGGATAAATGTAAAAACATTTAAAAACATATATAATCATATTTTTGTTATTTATATCCATTCCTTCCAATACAACGGTTACATGTTAACTACCATTTAAAATAATATTATTTTATTATTAGAGTGCAACGTAAGATTCCCAAGAAACTCGTTGTTGTGTGTTGGGTACACCATCGAGCATAGTGTACCCTTTAAAGTCATATTAATATTTTATTCACAAATATGGATAAATATGAAAATGTCATATTCTTTATTTACCTGGGGTGTTACAATTTTTCAGAACAATTTTGTTTTTTTTATTTCAAAAAATATTTTTCAAAATGTTCTTAATTTTTTCAAAAAAATACACATCAATTGACATACACTATACATTAATAAATACATTATTCTATTGTATCAGTCCAAAATATTTATTTGGATAGTTGATTTCATATCCTCATATTTTCAAGAAATGATACATAACTTACTTGGTCATGCCTAATAATTTTTGGAGTATAATTGTAATTTCTCTTTCAATGTCTGTCATAACCATGCATACCATAATTATGATTCCATAGATTAATGGGTTTTTAACTAAATTATGTACATCAACTGATTGGGGAGATTTATTTTCTTATCCATTTACCCATTATATATATGTTTTAAATACCGTATTCGCTATTATCTTAATTTAAGGGTATTTACATATAATCTTATTGGATGTAATTAGATACCCATTTTCTACATATATTAAATGTTATGATTATTGATGGAATTATGAACTATTTACTTATGTGAATTAATTTTAAAAACATATGAAACCCTTTTTTCATGTATTCATAATGACATGTTTAATGAAAATAATATTCATCAAGTGATTTATTTATAATATAATGAACAATTTATTTCTTAAGGAATTAATATTTGTGAAGATGATTAGTGCTGTCTTATAACACATTTCAATGAATTTATTAAGAGAATATATATCATGAGATAATAATTCTGGAGTACATTTTAGTTTATCATAGGTATATGAAATGATGGTGTTGTTCATTATTGTTATGTTACCGATAACAATGTATATTTCATATTTGAATGATGCTTCACAATTATATGATTATTCTCTATACTATGTCATGCTCTAATGGATCATTTTTATTGAATCATGATTCCAGGCTCTTTTTATGCATGAATTATTTTATTCTAAGTCATACGCAATTATTTATGATCTATTATTTATGGAGTTTTAATTTTATTATATTTCATGATTATACCCATATGTTCATATTTGGTTTAATTATGATATTGGATTGTTTCCTCACATAATTAATCTTACTAAGATTATTTGCTCACCCATTTTTTATGATACCATGTTCCTTGGTTCTGAATAGAAGTAATTCATAATATGTTAGGATGAGTATCATTTTTCATGAAGTTATGGGGGATATTGAATAGTATTCATATATTTATTAGTTTAATTTATAAAGAGAAAATTTTTATTAGTTAAAAAAAATATAGGATTTATATGTTAATGATTTATTCAAATTTTCAGAAACTGTTAACTCTAATATTCTTGGGAATATAGTTTAATGAAATATTTGGGTTATGTTATGTAATAAGAAAATCATGACTGAAAGATTTCATATTTTTAGTCCTAAAGGCTTGTATCACTGATATTGGAACCTAATTAAAGAACATAAAATAGAAACCATTGATAGATATATATGGTTGTGTGAATAAAACATTTACACAAAATTACCCAGAATCAACTGGGAGTGATGAAATTTCAAATGGAGAGACAAATCATAATTTTTATGAAAACAATATCTAAAATTTCGAAGGAAATGATGTTGAAATTAAATATACTTTTTCTAGGATTATATTACTTCTTTTAAGACCCAAATTTGGATGTCTCCATACATACTTCACTATAGTAAATCAAATCACGTGAATGTGGTGATTAAACTAAAGCAAATTGGGTCATGTAATCTTAATAATATATTTTTAAAACCATTTAGAAAAGAATATTTGTAGAGCTATGTGATATTGATTACGTTAAATGGACAATTTTATGAAAATTATAAACTATTTAATGATGATACAAAGGATTTTCATAATTGTATCACCTAAAATGGATATTTAATAGTTGGTTTAACTATTATACTTCTTAATTATTTCATAACTTAATATTGAAACTATTTATGAAAAAACTAAAGTCCAAATGGATTAAGAATTTTTCCATGATTAGATTTATATTAAATGGTTACATTGATATGATTTTTAATAATAATAATTCATTAATGGTGAATTTACATTAATTTAAACAAACTATCAAGGGAAATATTAAGGGAATGTGTAACACCCCGAGATTTTTTGAGATATATTCTTTTTAATTTCTTTGATGTATTCTATTGTACGATACACAAAGATTATCTTGTACTATATGAAACACTGTATTAGCTTTTAGTATACACAACACTATTCTTGGACCATGTTACACACAATTTCATGTTGGTTTTGCGGAAATTATTCTACGCAACATTAATTATAGATTTTTTTCAATGTATAAATGAAATAAGTTTTGATTATATTATACGCAATACCAAATGGAGATTTCACTACATGGAGCCCTGACTTGGCTTTCATTACACGCAATCAAGACCTTCTTCGATAGCGTGCGTAGTACGCAATACCGAGTTTCACTAAACGAGATAGTATTATAATATTATTATGAACTAGCTGTTATGAATAGTAATAACCACCTTTTGAAATTTTATCTTTCAAAATGGACTACATTTTTGGATACGGAATATCGAAATTAGCCTAGGGTGAATTTTTTGTATTTTTCTGAAAACTTTAAATTTTTGAGGAATAGTGAAAACACTGGGTTACTATTTAAAAACATAATTTTTTTTAAATAATTTATTATTTTATTTAATTTTTTTTAGATCAAAATTGATACATAATACCTATATAATTTAAATCTAATTCATTGGACCCATTTTATAATAATTTTAGATATATAAAAAGTTTATTGAACTTTTCACCGTCTTTTACCCACCTCCTAGGAGAATTTGAAAATTTTCATAAAAATTAATTTTACCACTTATGTGAATGGAATTTAGAAACTATGAGAGACACAGTTAATATCAAGGAGTAAAATTTGGTTCAATAAGATAAAAATAATTTTTGGTGAATAGTAACTTTTTACTTTTATTTACCACAGTTAAAAGTTAATAGGGTAATTAAGGGTAGAAATGATATTATTATTACACTAACACATGTTTTAATTCTATTGGATAAGTGTAATTGGACAAAAAAAAACCTTAGGAATAAAATATTAGTCTTTAGGTCCACTTGGATTATATTAGGACATTTATTATTATTTTATTTATAGAAGAGTTAAAATAGTTAAAATCAATGTTTAATAACTAAAATATTTTTAATATAGGGTTATAAATAAGATAAATTTGACTATAAATATTATTTATAAAGCTAAAAGTATTTACTACATAATGGTAGTTTATTTATAATTTTTAGACATTAAATAATTTAATTTAATTATGAAACAATGATATTGCATTAATTTCAGTATTAATGAAATATTAACATTATTGATGTTATAAATACCCAAATAAATGTAATTGGAGGCTTTTTATAAATTAAAATAATATTTTAGGTTAATATTACATGTTACTATTGATTCAATTAACCTTTTTATAACTAATCATGCTGTTATGAGTATCACAAAAATCATTTACCAAATAGTGTCAAAATTGATATAAAATAGTTTTTAAAACAAATATTATATTATTAATTGTTATTCTATTCATAAAAATCTAAGGTTCAGCCAAATTACATAGATAAGGTTATATAAATTAATAATGAACCACTTGGGGTTCGTTTGGATTTTTATAGTATGTTTATTAACCATATAGTGTACGAAAACAAAAAGAAACGGTAAAAGTTAAATTAATTAACTTAGAGTTAAATCTAATTGATAAGGTTAAAATAGTAACATAAACTTATCTAAAACCTATTGGTTGAAAGGAATTCGACCCATCCACACTTTATCTTCGAAATATATCAATTTGGAACCATTATAAACCGAATATTACTTTATTATAAAATAATATGTTAAGTTTTTCCGAAAGTGCCCCTCTCCTCCCTTATAAAAGGGCACCTCCTCCCTCTTCTCTTTACACAATTTTGAGCCTTCAAGCTTGGACAACCCCTGCCCATTCCACATATCAACTTCCCTAGTATCATTATAGAGGTTCTGGTAACCTCAAAAGACCAACTCTAGTGCCTTTAGAAGAAGCATAAAGATGTGTGACGAAGAAGAGGAGGTTCAGATACGTACGAAGCATATCAGACCTAAGGTGAGGGATAACTATTCCAATCTCGTTCTTATTCGAGATTTTTTATTCGTAATTATTTACTGGGGTAATATTTTTCATCCATGTCCATAAAAAATGTTTTTCATAAAGTTTTTTATATTCATCAATGTATGTTTAAAGTCATGTTTACCCCTCTCTGACTTTTAATTTGTATTATGGAAGACATCTTTCTTTTGTTTACCATATGTGGTACTTTTTGACTTTTCTATTAGAATTATGAAGAGAATGTTTTTTTAACTTATACGACATGAATGGATTTTTATGGTTTTATAACACCTTATTTTGATGAAGCTTAGTCTACAAGATTTCATGACTATTTTCAACAAAATCCTTTGCTTTTAAAATTGCATGTCATTTTGTGAAAAGAAAATGATTTTGAAGAAGAAAGGATAGTTTCCACATGAATTCATTTCAAGTGATTTATAAAACCCATTTTCAATATAAGATGTCATTATTTCATATGTTTATGTTTCAAGTATAATTTCTATATAATTTACATGGTTTCACTTTTCTTATGATGAAATGATATCCATTTGTTTTATATAGATTATGTTATGATGGCATGATGTTTAAAAATACCATTTTTATTACATGGGTTATGCTATGATATATGATTTATGATTTTATGGAACACATAAGAATGGTTTCATTATGAGATGGGTGGGACCTATATCTCCCTCCATTGCATTGGGTAAAGATTTATTTCTCATGAGATAGCCATGGCTGGAATGGTAAGTTAATCTAGTTCAGTGATACAGTACTTCAACGAGGACTGAACTCGATTCAGTAGGGGACTATGTCCACTAAGATGGTCTTGGAAGTCATGCCTTGGATACTATGGAAATAATATCATGTTATTAGTGGTTTTACACAATAAAATGTTTTACTCCCATTCTATTTTATCATGATTGATGTTCCTTTATGATCTATTCCTTATGTACTGCCAAGATTTATTTCACAACTCACGATTTTGATGTTTAAAATATATGTTCATATTTTGAAGTTAAAATGTATATGGTTTGTTTTATTTTATTCATTATTAACCTTACTAACCATTTGAGCTCACCCTTTATATGTTTTCTTTTCACTAGGATATAAAGAAAGGTTTTAGGTAAGAAAACAAAAGGGGAAGATCTTTATGGGAGATATTGTAGATCTTTCACCATGATTTGAAGATCATGTTTTGAGTTTCCAAAGAGACTAAAATATTACGGTCCTTGAGTGTTGGTTTTTATTATGTATTAAGTATTCCGAAAAGTTAATGTAATGTCCATGTACATCAAGTTTTGGTTCTTTACAGTTGGTATCAGAGGAATGGTTTAGTTAACCTTTGGAAACTAGGATATGAAACCTTTAGTGAAATCCCTAGAGATATTTCTATGTCATGTCTAGGGATGTCCCTAAGGATAAGTATACGTATAGGTTATAGTGCAATAATTATGGTAACGATCCTATAATTTAACCTGAGATGTTATATATTGATGGTACTCCCCCTTGATTATGATTTTTGCCTCTCATACTATTCTTTTTGGGTTTTAGAAAATGGCTGGAAACAGGAAGATTCACGATAATAGAGGATATAATGGACAATGGAATTATATTCTTCATGAGAAACCAAATGAAATTGGACCTGGAAATCTACATATCGTTATTATTCCTAATCATCAATCTCATAATATGATGAATAATCTCATCTTTGGTATGTTTCCCGACTCATCTAATAAGAGAAAGATGGGGGTTGATGATGATCATAGTGAAAATGAAGTACAATTTCACTCATGTAAATCATGTTGGAAGAGGCATCAGGGAGAATGTTTCAAAAGAAATGGAATATGATTTGGGTGTGGAACAGAAGGACACAAATCCAGTAAGTGCAAAAGAAAAGGTTCAGTTAACACCACAGAGAAGGATAATAGTATTGCAATGACATCAACAATTATTAAATGTAATAAATGTGGAATGTATGGGCATTATGAAAACCAATTCCCTAAGGGAAAATCTCATGAAAAGAACCATCTTGGTCATATGGGTAGTATTTTTGTGGATGATGATGAAGATACTTCAAATGATATATGAGATGAATGAAATGATGAAGCTTAGTCAGTGGTTTAAGAAGGTAGTGGAATGATTATATGATTATTAGGAGTTATGTTGTATAGGTAATTTAATGGTAATATGGAATAATGAATCATCTAAAGACTGTTACACTGTTTTCTTTCCATGAGTTTATGAATATATATGATTAATGGTATCGGTATCCATGAAAGGTTATTCAAATATTTTTGGAAGGTAGATGATATGTGCATAATGAAAGGATAAGGAGATAATGATATATTTGATAATGACAAAGTGATATAATGGTTTGAGTATATAGAAATTTTGGGATTTTGGTATATGGAAAGAGTTAACTTTTGACAGCATTCATGTTTTCACTAATGTTCAATGGGTATTCATTTTTCAAGAGAATACATGATTAAGGTATTCAGATATTTTAAATGTGACCAAGAAGATATATCTTATGATATATGGGAGATAAATGATGGTATTCACAGGCTTGGTATATGACCCTTCTAGTCATTTTATTTATACAAGGGGCTTGGACCAAAGTATTTTGGATGAGCCTAAAGACTGGAATGAATTAAGTTTGACATAAGATAGTATTGTTTATGGATATAATTTTTTTTGATATTGTTGATGGAATATTATAATAATGCAGTTTTAGATAAAGGACAACCTGTAGGACGGGTAACAACCCATCGCGTCAGACAAGGCTGTGGGAATCAAACCCACAACCAAAGTGCGACAGACCTTTATCGCATACCACTAACCCACAAGAAGTCCTTGTTTAATAGAAACGCATTTTATTTTATTAATCGCTATGATAGATGAAGTATAAGTTCATTTTTGGAACCATATACGATTAATCTCACATTAAGATGGAGTTATAACTTTTGCTAAACATATGTTTGAGATAGATGGAAGGACCTATCATTATATCGCATGATCTACTAATACTTCAAGAATGACAAATTCAAATTCATTTATTCAATAGATGAAGTGGAAATTGTTCAAGGAATGAACATCGGTGAGATTATAACAATATAAAGTAAGTATTTATTCTAATTCAAATTCTTCAACTTTAGGTAAATAATCTTGAAAACCAAAAATTTTGTCCTAGTGTCCTCATATCCGATGAATCAGATGTTACCTTAGATCATCCCAAATTTATGGCGTTGTGATTGTTGGCATTTTTATAGCCATGTTCTTTACATCTCTCCATCAGAAATTGATGGTTAGATTTCTCTTCCATATCCATATTTTCACCTATATTTTTCTATGTGGAAACCAAGTGATGAGTTACTTTAGGTATCCATTATGTTTCTAATGCTCTTTCTTAAAAGGATTATTTAGTATTCCTTTTCATGATGTGTGTTTCTATAAATTAAACTTTCAAGTAGTTAAAGATTTATAACACTGATAAATTTCAAGGGAGAAATTCATTTTAAGGGGGGTAGAATGCAACACCCTGAGATTTTATGAGATATATTCTTTTTATTTTTTTGGATGTCTTTTGTTGTATGCTACATCACTATTATCTTGTACTATATGAAACGCCGAATTAGCTTGCAGTATACACAACACTATTCTTGGATCGTGTTACACAGAATTTCAAATTCATTTTTTGGAAATTATTCTACGCAAAATTAAGTATAGATTTTGTTTAATGTATAAATGAAATAAGTTTTGATTATATTATACCAACACCAAATGGTGATTTCACTACACGCATCCCTGACTTGGCTTGCATTACATGCAATCAAGACCTTCTTCGATAGCGTGTGTAGTACGCAATACCGAGTTTCACTAAATGATATATTATTATAATATTATTATGAACTAGCCATTATGAATAGTAATACCCACTTTTTTAAATTTTTTCTTTCAAAATGGACTTCATTTTTGGAATTGTAATATCAAAATTAGCCTAGGATGAATTTTTTGTATTTTTCTGAAAACATTCAATTTTTGATGAATAGTGAAAACACTGGGTTACTATTTAAAAACCAACTTTTTATTTAAATAATAATTTATTTTATTTAAAATTATTTTAGCTCAAAATTGATACATAATACCTATATAAGTTCAATGTAATTCATTGGAGTCATTTTATAATAATTTTAGATATATAAAAATTTTATTGAACTTTTCACCGTCTTTTACCAAACTCCTAGGAGAATTTGAAAATTTACATAAAACTTAATTTTACCGCTTCTCTGTGTGTAATTTTAAAAATCCGAGAGACACGGTTAATATCAATGAGTAAATTGTTTTTCAATTAGATAAAAATATTTTTTTGGTGAATAGTAACTTATTACTTTTATTTACCACGGTTAAAATTAAATAGGGTAATTGAGGGTAAAAATGATATTATTATTACCAAAAGACATGTCCTAATTCTATTGGATAAGTGTAAATCGACCAAAAGCAACCTTAAGAATAAAATATTACCCTTTAGGCCCAGTTGGATTAGATTAGGACATTTATTATTATTTTATTTAAAGAAGAGTTAAAATAGTTAAAATCATAGTTTAATAACTAAAACATTTTTAATATAGGGTTATACATAAGATAAATTCGACTATAAATATTCATTATAAAGATAAAAATCTTTAATACATAATGGTATTTTATTTATAATTTTTAGAAATTAAATAATTTAATTTATTTATGACACAATGATGATACAATAATTACCTTATTAATGAAATATTAACATAATTGATGTTATAAATACTCAAATAAATGTAATTTGAGACTTTTTATAAATTACACTAATGTTTTAGGTTAATATGACATGTTAGTATTGATTCGATTAACTTTTTTATAACTAATCATGCTGTTATGATTTTTAAAAAAATCAATTACCAAATAGTGTCAAAATTTAAAAAAATAGTTTTTAAAACAAATATTATATTATTAATTGTAATTCTATTCCTAAAAATATAATATTCATAAAAATTACATAGATAAGGTTATATATATTAATAATTAACCACCTAGGGTTCATTTGGATTGTTATAGTACATTTATTAATTATATACTGTAAGGAAAAAAGAAGACATGGTAAAAGTTAAATTATTTAACTTACAAATAAATCTAAATGATAAGGTTAAAATAGTTACCTAAACTTGTCTAAAACCTGTTGGTTGAAATTATTTCTACCAATACCCACATTATCATTGGAATAAATCAATTTGGAATCATTATAAACCGAATATGACTTTATTATAAAATAATATTTTATGTTTTCCATAATGTGCCCCTCTCCTCCCTTATAAAAGGGCACCTCGTCCCTCTTCTCTTAACACAATTTTGTGCCTTCAAGATCGTCCAAAAACTGACCATTTCCCTTATAAACTTCCCTAGAAAAATTATAGAGATTATGGTCACCTCAAAATACCAACTCTAGTTCCTTAAGAGGAATCTTAAAAGAGGTGCGTCGAAGAAGAGGAGGTTCGGATAAATACGAAGCATATCAGACCTAAGGTAAGGGATAACTATTCCAATCTCAATCTTATCCGAGATTGTTTATTCATAAGTATTTACTGGGGTTATATTTTTCATCCATGTCCATAAAAAATGTATTTCATTAAGTGTTTAATATTCTTCCATGTATGTTTAAAGTCATGTTTACGCCTCTATGACTTTTACTTTGTGTTATGGAAGGAATCTTTCTTTTGTTTACCATACGTGGTATTTTTTGACTTTTCCATTAAAAGTATGAGGAGAATGTTTTTTTAACTTATATGTCATGAATTTATTTTTATGGTTTTATAACACCTCATTTTTATGAATCTTACTCTACAAGATTTCATGACTATTTTCAACAAAATCCTTTTCTTTTAAAATTTCTTGGTATTTTGTGAAAAGAAAATGATTTTGATGAAGAAATGATATTTTCATCAAGAATTCATTTCATGTATTTTATCCAAAACATATTCCATATAAGATTACATTATTTCATATGTGTTTGTTTCACGTATAATGTCTCTATAATTTACATGGGTTCACTTTTATTATGATGAAATGATATCCATTAGTTTTATATAGATTATGTTATGATGGCATGATGTTTAAGAATCTCATTTTTATTACATGGGTTATGCTATGATATATGATTTATGATTTTGTGGCACAAATCAGAATGGTTTCACTATGAGATGTGTGGTACCTATATCTCCCTCCAATGCATTGGGTAAAGATTTATATCTCATGAGATAGCCATGGCTGGAACGGTAAGTTAATCTGATTGAGTGATACAGGACTGGAACGAGGAGTGAACTCGATTCAGTAAGGGACTTTGTCCACTATGATGGTCTTGGAAGCAATGCCTTGGATACTATGGAAATCATATAATATTCTTAATGGATTTCCACAATTAAATGTTTTACTCCCATTCTATTTTATCATGATTGATGTTCCTTTATGATATATCCCTTACGTACTGCCACGATTTATTTTACAACTCAAGATTTTGATGTTTAAACTTTATGTTCATGTTTTGAAGTTCAAATGTACATGGTTTGTTTTATTTTATCCATGCTTAACCTTACTGAGCATTTGAGCTCAACCTTTGTATGTTTTCTTTTCCCTAGTATATAAAGAAAGTTTTTAGGTATAGAAACAAAAGGGGAAGAACTTTATGGGGGATATTGAAGAACTTTCACCATGATTAGAAGATTATGTTTCGAGTTTCCAGAGACACTAAACTATTACGGTCCTTGAGTGTCAATTTTTGTTATGTATTAAGTATTCCACAAAATTAATGTAATTTCCATGTACATCATGCTTTGGGTCTTTACAGATTGTATGTTATCTATGTACTTAAAAATAATATTTCACAATGTACACCTATATAATTAAAAATTAGAGATTCATTTGTGTCAACCAATGTGTTTTTATATTATTTTATTCATTTTTTAATTCTAATGGAATAAAAAAAATATTAATGTGTATAATTATGGATATCATTAGATTATTGATGTTATATAGAGAGAAGTACCTTATTTTAATCACTATATAACCATTGATATCACCTTGAGTTTGAATTCCATGATTATTTTAATTTTGGTAGTCTTTGAAGTATAAGTAAAATTTTACCTATTTTTGGAATCACATTATGTTCACAATTTTTTGTTTATTGTACATGGAACCCATTTATATTTCAATGACTAAGATTCCCTTAATTAAGAACCAAATTTTGCATAAATTGCCTTTTTACTAAACCTATACATTCATTTACATTTTAGAATTAAAATATTGATATCATGTGTTTGCTTATTTTACTTTTTATATACTATAATTGTGTAACTAGAGGGATTTACCATGAAAATTTATTGGAAATGGTGTTAGAAAATGACTAAATATTTTTTAAAATGGGAGTTTATTTTAATTTTTGATAATATTTTTTTCTTCATTATTTTTGATAAACTCTAAAATTATATTGTTTCTATTTTAAATGGTTATAGAATATTTAATCATTTTGATTTAAGCTAAAATATTTATAAATTTTCTTTTACTTACCACAACAACTCTATTTTCATTCTCATTATAAATTAATAAAATTTATTGGTTGTTTTCTATATCATGGATATTTTTTTGAAGCTTATTTTAAAAAATGAATATTATTATAAATCCATAAATAGGAACTCAAATTATTAGAATTTAACTAGATATAAAACCATTTTCATGATATAAATATTTATAATAATTGTATGGTTGTGGAAAAAACGTTTTTTAGCATAACCATTAACAATGTATATGTGCCTGCATTACTAAATTTGAAAATAAATTAAATACTAATTGTTTTAATTGTCCTCCAAAATTAAGTATAACAATAGAGACACTTTTCGCTTCTAATTATAGGAGATTGGTCAAAAAATGTGTGAAAACACAGTTCATGATGTTCACATTAGAAATCTATAAATATTATACAAATTGAACATTTTTAATAATTTATTTTCATACTTAATTGAAAAAATATATACTATAATTTGGTTTTTCATTTTCATCATTGAGTAGGACAACACATTTTTTTCTAATAATTAATTTTATTATTAATTATTTTAATATTCTCTTGAAAAAACATGTTTAGACATAAATTATAGGTTTATGTGAAAAAATATTAATTGGATATGAAAATATTCATCGTATTTAAACATATAATATTTTCATTCTACCAGATTAGAAATGAACTCTTATTCGTCATTACACCTTTTATTTCATTGTTAAAACTGTTAGATGAGTTTATTACTAACTAATTTTTATTAATATACTAAATTTCCAATATGATATTTCTAACAACACTAAATGGTAAATATGTATTTTTGACCAAGAATTAAAAAAAATACATTTACAAGAATAAAGAAATGAAAAATGAGGCAAGATAAAAACATTTCAATATTTTCATATTGGATCACTATTATCAAAACCTGAAAAAAAAATCATAAAAAAGATTTTTTATTTTGATATTGAAGCATTAAATTAATTATACATAAATTCATTGGGGAAAAATATGTTCGTAAATCAACTCATCTTTGGAACTGGAAATCATTCGTTTTCAAAATGAATTCATTTTATTAAAATATTATTAATTGATTTCATGACAACATTAAATTTCATAAGTGTGGGGAAATAGTATGTTTTTTATTGTAATACATGTCATCCACATGTAATTATTGATATATTGATAATTTTTTTAATAGTATGTACTTTAATTCATATATGATATTTTTTTATTTTTTGGGAAGAGATTGAAATTATTTCTATTTAAAATGATATTTATTGTTTCTAGTGCCTAATTGCATAAATTTTTCCTTTAAAAATTTCAATCAAATTTGAATACAAATATTTAAAATTTATTTGATAAAACATTAATTAATGTAATATTTTAACATATATTTAGAATGTTTTTTATTTGTATGTTAAAATTTAAAAATTGTATGATTTTATATATAATGAACTTTGTTCGAATATATTTTCACTACTTTTTAGAATCATTATCATTATTATTAAAATCTATTTAGAGTTATTTTTTTCTTATTTTATTGATAATTTTTATATATTTTAGTCTTTATGAAGTAGTAAAATATGAGTCATTGGAAACATTAGCATACAAGTCAACCACTAGAACTGTGTAGGTGTTTTAAGAGGATAAATGTATGACTGAACTACTATTGAAAAATATGAATTAGTTATAAGAAAAAACATAATATTATTTCCTATACTATATCATACAATTCAATGTGATGTTTTTCATTTTAGTGTAAAATTAAAATAATTTATGTGTAAAATGTTGTTTTTTATGAGTTATTGTGAGTAAACTACTACAAATACATTTAAGTAGTCCCGTAGAAATATTTGAGGGAAAATTCAAAAAATAATGACTAGAATTAAGGAAAACGTAAAATTGAACTATTAGAATAGATAATCTATAAATATATCCCTATAATTTCCAAAAATAATAGGAGGTTAGTCATGGATGTTTTATGAATGCTCAGACTAAATCAAAGAGGAAGGTGAATTGGCCAAACAAAAGTTTTATTGGTGTTCTTGAAGAAGTTAAAACCATGGATCGAGGATATATAAATCAGGGTTATCAAATAGGTATAATCAATGATGGTGAGGTATTCCCAAAAATATAACCTATTGAGATAATTTTGCAGCTTTGATATACTTTGGAAGATGATAATTGTTGTAAAAAATAAAATCTTTTTTAATAGAACCATTGTTCATCCACACTATAACTATTACCTAATCAAATATTGGTGTAGATCAGGAATATTGGAAACCTATATTGGCTTCATTAAGAATAAATACCCCAAAAAATATATTATTTCAAAAGGAAAAAGAATTTTCCGCATCACATATATGCACCAAATCTATTTACAAAAATTATTTCATTATATTTGACATAATCATCCAATCAATGTAGCCAAAATATTGTGAGGAATGTTGAATTTGGATTACTTGGGTAAAAATACTTCAAAATAAAAACTAAATCCAAAAATATTTATTTTTTCTCCATATTAGTGTCTTAATTACCATTGATATCAGAAAACTAAATATTATAACCTAGGGAATAAATAAAATAAAGGTGTGAGGTATAAATCCCAGAAATAAAATATACATGATAGCAAAGCATAACATGGGTGAAAAATGGAATAACATGATATCATAAAAGAAAATTCCATTGATAATGAAATGGTAGAAAACTATAATGAACGTGGTATCATAATATTATGTAAACCTAGACATGTGGAATGAACATAAAACATTACAAAGATAAATTCTAAGCTATCTCCCAATACAACATCACATGGTGGATAGAGTCAAATCATGGATTAGTTTTTCACCATAATCCCATAAAAAAAATATCATCAGACAAAAATAATACCTAATTCATTGGAAAACTATCTTGGTTCACCTATAATAAACTTTACATTATTATGTGTTCCACCGAAGGAAATCAATCATAAGCGAAAAACAAAATAATTATACTATAAGGGAAATGGATTACATAATATTCCCTCATATCATAATGAAAGGATTTTAAAAAAAATATTAAAAAGAAGATAAGGAATAAAATATTTTAGATGTTATTATTTTTTAAAAAAAATTGTTCAAAAAATATTATATTTATCTGTAGAAACATTATGATCATGGGTAGATAATTTGGTATAGTAATGAACATTCAAAACAGTGTATTAAAAAAGCAGTTAAAACCATTTAGAGGGAGAATAAGAGTGAAATTTTATTTTAAAACCACAAATAAACTATAATGGTTATACCTAAAATCCTCCTTATAAACATGAAAGAATTAATTGGAATAAATACTTTAAATGAGTGTTATATTAAATGACTAAGTGATGTAAATTTTCTTTTTAATCATGGTTGGTTTTAGAGTTGGAATTTATGAAATGATGTTATGTAATATGTTACTACATAAAAGGAATTGATAACAAGATAGGTATATATAAAAGTCACCAATGGAAATAATTAAGAATAATTTAATAACCTAAAGTGACACATAATGTGATATTGGGTGGGAATGGTCATAACCCGATAAAAATGGTGGTATTGAGTGTCCACTAATATTATGTTCTAGAATAACTTTACAAAGGAACATAATTTATGGAATACTTAAATTAAATTAAAAATCATATAATTAATAACCTATCCATATATATTTTATTATTTCATTTTATAATAATTTAAATGATATATAACTTTTAGTTTTAATTTTATGAGTGTATTCATTTCTTGATACCATGGTCAGATCACTCGTGTATAATTATATATGTTCTTGTAAAATGGGAAGACTACTCTAGAATTGGAAAATAATTGTATTCATATCATCAAAAAAACTTTTATGGTAAAAATAATTTTTTTTATTCTAACATATGGATAAGTAAAAACGTCCACATTAGGAGGTTAGTTCATTTAGGTGAGTTTACTGACCATCACGATCTAGATTTGTTTTATTTAATATTATGCCTATATATTAATTCAATGAAATGAAATAAGTTGTAATATAATCCCGATTATGTTATTTATTAATAATAATATTTTTATTTCCTTCCCTAAGGGTGGTAATGGAAAAAAACTTATCATCCACTTAGGTAGTGAACCAACATAATATGGAATAAAATTTAATTTTTAGAATAAGAGGAAAATTTAAGTAGATGCATGATAGATATTCAATTACCACTATATAAATAAATATTATATATTATAATGGAATTATTATTCCATTTTGGATTAGTTAGTTTAGTAAAAGGTATAAGGATAAAAGAATCTGTAAGTATTAGTTTGATAATATTTCCACAAGAGTGTTGTCTCCTTGAAATACTTATTCAGACACTTGGAAGTGGACTTTTTGTGTTCTTATAAGCACTAGAATGATTGGAATAGGATTAGAAATATTATTATAGAAAAATATTTGATTCGTTAAGGGTTATAATGTGTGGAGAATGGGCTATGAGGTGTGGTATTTATAATTGGAGGAGAATGGTGTTTTTGAATATAAAAATAATTATTATTATTTTATCTCATGACTACATATAGTGTCAAATATTGATACTATATACAGTAAAGGGTTCATTTTTATTACAAATAATGGGTTCTTATATAATCCCTGACTCCAAATTGTTTTTTCTTATAATGATAAATATTGTATTTTTATTCATTTCAGAATTAACAAAAAATCAACTATTTTAGAAATATACCAAAAAATTTCCAAATCATTTTCCGAAATTCATGTTTAAAAAATGAAAATTTTTCAATATGTGAAATTTAATGACAATAAAATCCTAATATATATGAAAAATACAAATTTTAATTTTCCAATACATTTTCAAACCCTATGAAAAAATATATATAATTTAATAAAATTGCAATATAATTAGAACACATGTTAATATTTATTTATAAACCAATTTTAAAAACATGAAATTTCTTATAAATTTTAATATGTGTTATAAAATTATAAATAAATAATATCGGGTTTTTAGAAATAAAAACACTTATTTTATCATGTTTAAAACATTTCTATTTAGTTAAACCAATATAAATATATAACATTTTAATTTTATAATACACATAAATTTTATTTGACTTTTTTATTAGTGAATTTACTATTCTTACAACCAAGATATTATTCTTAAAGTTCATATTACTTTTCAAATTATCATATAAATTTTCTAAAGTCAAATTACTATTCGAATGGTTGGATTCATAATGTTCAAATGGGACCCCAAATTATTATAGAGACCATATATTTAATTCATTATCCATTAATTTATAATTTTTATGAAGGTTATATATTTTTTCATTTTCATGATTAATATTGAATTGATAATATTTTAGTTCAAATCCAGAGTGTTTTTTCACGAGTGTGATTATTCTAGGGGATGGAGCATAACCAAATGTTCAAATTATTTTTATCTATTTATATATTTTCTATAGTAATAATTTCATTTCTAATGGTCATTATTATTCTAAAAATCACATTTTCAAATTATAATAATACTTTTTTTGGTTTTATCATGTGGGTCATGTGATTAATTTTTTTTTGAAAGATAATATATTTAGAAGGGACATTACTTTGATAAAATTATGATTCCTTAAAATGATATGAGGGTACAGATGCTACATTTCATCCATGAGTTACACATCACTTCCCCATAATAATGGTTTGACCATACTACATTTACTAAGATATTTTTATTTTTGAGTAGAACATTATCTATGTGGTACAAGATCATCCCTTACTATTCCTTAAGGGGTAATAATTTTACATTCATACCACTTCAAAATGTAGTATATGTGAGGGGTCTGGTATTTTTGTCCTCAAGAGGGTCACATATAATAAGTGAAGAACTTGAGTGTGGCTTGGAGGTAATGATAGTCGATATTTCATAGTTATAATGTGATCTAGATTCTTAAAAGGAATTATATAGCTAGGACTTTTATTTCCCTAATTTCTAAATCTCATAAATCTCTTCCTTGTAGATATACAACAGAACAATTATGACTAACAAAAATCTATTGGTCTGACAAAAAAAATTCATCATAAGTTGCCTATTGAGTTTGAGATCCACTGATGTGATACTGAATGGTTGTGGCCTTTTCCAAAATTTTCTCAGCCATATTTGGATCAACTAGCCTAAATTCACTAGCTTCAAACCATCATGTAGAGGTTCTACATATCATCCCCTAATGGGATTCATATGTATCCATATTGATGTACGAATGGAAACAATTATTTTATTCAAAAATGACTATGGGAAGATGATTATCCAATTCTATTTTAAAGAACATTTATTATTATCTAATTATGTATTAAATTGTTTTGATAGTTCTCTCAGATTAGCCATTACATTGGGGGAGAAAAGATATAATAATGTTTAATTCAACATCTTTAGCTAGTTTATTAATTTTCTAAAACATAGATGTAAATATCAGGTATTAATTAGATATAATTGATAGTAGTTTTACATACAGAACAACAACTTCTCTGATTTATATATTAGCTGGTTGATCAATTTAGATATCCTCTCAATCTAAAATTAAATGAGAATTCATTTTAAGATGGTCAACAATAACCAATATAGAGTTTTTTATTCTAGTTTCCTTCTAAAATAGTAGTGAAATTTTCCATGGTGATGTTTTCTAATTTCTATATTGGTATGGGTAATAGTTGAATCATCCCCATGAACTATTTAATTTCATCATTAACCTACTATCATACTAGAAACATTGGTTCATATTCCATGATCTCCACCATCATATTGTCCCATAAATAGTGTTCCAAGGGATCTCGATACATCTTAAAGCATTATGGGTGCAAGTTTAATGATTATATATTAATTAAATTTTGTAAATCCTTATTAATATATTTTTTAATGGTATAAAATGTCGTGAAGAGACATTTATAACACTTTCTCCATAAATTTTAAACTCTTAGAACATTATTTTGTTTATAGTTTCTGTAACGCTCTAACCCTAGTTACCCAGAGTTGGTGCATGATTACATTACATTGGCATGATCACAAGATATCAAGTCTCTAAAGACTAATTAGTTTAGTAGCCTTGTAATTACTAGATACATATATAAGTTTTACATTTTATAATGAAATAAAAAACAATAACATTGTGTCCCCTTTGAACACAGTCATATCCTTTAGTCTATCCATACAGGTCAATCATAATATACTTCTTCACATCCTCGAAAAAAGAAAACAAAAGAAAGTGGATAGCTCAGATGCTTAGTAAGGATAACAATACAGTAGAAACATTCATAAATAATAATAAATATTTAAGGTAATGTATAAGAATAAAACAAAATCATTTTAAACAAAAACATTAGTATAATATGGGAAATATAAATCAAATAATTCCATTTACTTATTCACATGGATGTTCTGCTAGTCGAATAATCACATGTAATATCAATAGCTAATTTCATAGTGATAAAAATCATAATGACAGACATCATAACCACATAGTCAAGGCCTCATGCCAAGAATAAAAATAATATTTTGTCAAGGCCTTTTTCCAAGAAACAAGTTTGTATCGTGAGACCTACTAATGCATTAAGGAACTATAGAAAGCTCTACCTGTCACTTAATAAGTCTAATAAATTCTTCATATGAAAATTTTGAAACATAATATAAACATTCATAATATAACTAGCATAAAAAATGTCAATATTTTAACCACAAACCATGAATTGTATAAAAATTGCACATCCTCAGTCAAACATATTTCATTCAATACAATATGGAAGAAATTATTAAAATAAATATACCTCAAAGATGAATAATGAAGTATATTTACCTAGATGAAAATAATTAGTAATACTATTTGTGAGAAATATCCCCCTTTTCATGAAAACATTTAGAAGTCTGTCTATTTATCAAGAAGTTGTTAAAAATAGATTTTTGAATCAAATATTCCCATAAAACTTTAAAAATTATAAAAGTTTTTTTAATTTTTAAACATTCATGTCTATATAAATATATAATTAAACCCATTTTTAAAACATGGACATTATTTAGAATGATTTAGAAGAACAAATCTTTAAAATATTTAAAATGATATTTTAGTTATAATTCTTATCCAAATGAGAGACATGTGAATGAAAATAATTGTGGAAATCAAAACATTATAATTTTATGAGAATAAATGGATTCCTGATATATTATGTCAAAGTACAGTATATACACCATATAAAATTGAATTGGTGCATAACAACAAAGAAGTCTCAATATAATGTAAATTGAGATGAAATACATTATAATGCCCATATCCTTAAGTTAAGGACAAATACATGACATAATTATGTGTTAAAAATATAAATACAATCAATATGATTGGATATTTAGTGTAAATCAATCATAGTACATTCACACATATTCTTGTAAAAACAACACCAATGACGTGGATGTTTAACTCAACGAGTGGAAATTATGTTAAGATTACTCTTATCAAGTTCACATAGATGAGTTAAGAATTTATAAATAGAGTGATTATGTGTATAAATAGAATATCCACACAAAGGGGAGTGGAAATTATGAAAAAAATAAATATCTAGTTATTCCAAACATAATCTTGGAGTAAAATAGCCGAAGAATTGTGCGTAAAACCCAATGAGTTGAAATTGAAATTACAAGTTCCCTTAATGATTTTATAACTTATGAAACATATAATCCATGAAAGAAGGATCATAAAATGATGATATAGATTCCCACAAAGTAAATTATATTACAAAAATAACATAATCATGGAAAATAAATACACCACACAAAAGGAAATAGTGCCAAATGTATCATGAATCTCATGGGAATAAAAAGTTAGATGAAAACGCCTTACGTTCTACCTTTCCTTAGTTGAGGGTCTGTTAACCTCCTATATAATAGAAAACTCATTGTTATTAAATTATATAATAACCACATACATAAATATGATATCATATATGATCTTCTAATTCATCTTTATTAATAATATTTTAGTAGTATCATTGTTTCGGGTGTTAACTGATTTGTTTTCCTTTATATGTTTTGTTACATAAGTAATGTTTGTTATGGAAATGGTGTATTTGATTCATATACGGAATTATATTATGTTCTGAAAAATTAATTTGAATCAAAAAATGAAAATTATTCTAGAATGATTATGATGGGAAATGAATCTCATCGTGTTCAAGGAGACGGTAATCCGTTCGTACGCAAGAGCAACATTATCATTCAACAGATTGTGAAATCGTATGTAATTGGATGATAAATCATATATAAAGAATAATTAACATTTTATATTTATTATTTACATCAATTATACTCATTATTATACCCATCCAAATAATTAGGTGTTGAATAACAAACTACACCACAACTTGGAGACGATAAGTCCTTCGTAAGCACGTATGCTTATATTTTCATTCATAGGATGGATAGAATAATGAATGTGGTTGTAACATATTTATAATGACATCTCAGTATGTATAAGGTAATGGAGATATTATTTTTGTATGGAAACAACAATGAAAGAGAAAGTAGAAGAAGAAAATAACATTGAAAGAGGTGATGAAATTATTACCTCTTCTTCAGGTTCTTCCATTTGATTGGATCACAAGGCTCCATAAGTCGACTTTTTTTTATCAAAGTAAGGACTCTAGAATAAATTTAGGGTGGTTTAGAAGATATTTGAGTAGGGTCTGGGCAAGAAAAATGTTAATGGAGTTGTGATTTTGAGATAACGGGAAGTACCCTTTTACAAGAGAGGTGGGGGTAACGTTAGAAAAAGAATGAAATATTAATTTATTATACAGTCATATACAATTTATAATGGCTCAAAATGGATTTATTTCAATGAAAAATAGGGGATGGGTCTAAATCCTCTCAACCAATATGTTTTACAAAAGTTTAGGTCACCATAACAACATTCTCTTTTAGAATTAATTATTAGTTAAATAATGTAACTTTTACCACATCTTCTTGTATTTTTATAATACTTGGTTAATAAACTTACTATAAAATGCAATGATAAAGTCAAATTGTTCATTAATTAAATATATATAATTATAAAAAGCCTTTGGAAGAAACATATATTTTTAGGAATATTATATCTTTTAATAATATAGTATTTGTTTTAAAATATCATTTTTTCAATTTTGACACTATTTAGTATTAGCATCAAAATATTCAATTAACATTTATTTTAATATATAAAACAAAAATTATTTTAGTCTTTCATTAATAAGGTAATTACTACATCATCATTGTGACATAAATAAATTTAATTATTTAATTTCAAAAAATTATAAAAAAAATTACCATTATGTAGTAAATATGTTTATCTTTCTAATGAATATTTATATTCAAATTCATCTTATGTGTAACCCTATATTAAAGATGATTTAGTTATTAAACATTAACACTTTTAACTTTTCTTGGTATAATATATAATTTCTTTAATATATCCTAGAGGATCAAAAAGGATAATATTTTTTATTAAGGATTATTTTGGTGGAAATACACTTATCCAATAGAATTAGGACATGTGTTAGGGTAATTATAATATAATTTTTACCTTTAATTACCCTATTTACATTTATCCATGGTAAATAAAATTCAAAAGTTACTATCCACAAAAAAATTATTTTCATGCTGTTGAACTACATTTTAAATACTGATGTCAACCGTGTCTCTCGGATTTTGGAAATTTAATTCACAGAAATGGTAAAATTATGTTTTATGCAAATTTTAAAATGTGCTTAGAAGATGGGTAAAATAGGATAAGAAGTTCAATAAAATTTTATATATCTAATCATATTATAAAAATAATTCATTTAATTACCATGGAATAATAAAGGTATTATGTTTCCATTTTGACATTAAAATAAATTTAAATTAAAAATATTTATTTAACTTAAATGTCGGCTTTAAACAGTAACTCAGTGTTTTCACTATTCATCAAAAATTGAATGTTTTTAGAAAAATACCAAAAATTCACCAAAAGATAATTTTCATATTCTAAATAAAAAAAATATGTCTATTTTAACAAATTCAAAACATATATGTTGTATTAATTAATTTCAAAAAAATATTTCCATTTTCAAAACCAGGAAACAGGTTTTTGAGAAGTAAAAACTATCAAAGGATTGATATGCCTTTATGTCCAATTTAAATGTAAAATTACTTCCAATGAAGAAAATTTAATTAAATAATAAAAATATAATCTAATTATAATTGAAAACCATTATAATTAATTATCTAATACTATAAATTATTTTGATTTAAAAATTTTTTTTCAATTAAAATTTAGTAGTTTCATTATTCGTCAAAAAATCAATGTTTTCAGAAAAGGAGTGAAAATTTATCCAAAATAAATTTTTATTTTCTGATTCAAAAGAAGACATTTTTCATTCAAATTGAACATATAAATGTGTCAAATATTGTATTTAAAAATTCTTTTCCATTAAAAGGCGGAAAAATTACATTTTTTGAAAAATACTTCGTTTATATGAAAA
Organism: Viscum album; assembly: GCA_963277665.1. Lineage (NCBI taxonomy): Eukaryota > Viridiplantae > Streptophyta > Magnoliopsida > Santalales > Viscaceae > Viscum > Viscum album. Next base: position 809,491,345 of record OY728119.1, on the reverse strand, counting down.
ATGTAATTTTCTCTTATATTTTGTATAAGAAACACATAATATTGATGTTAAAATTATTTGGATTATATAAAATTTTAAATGAAATTTATACAATTCAAAACCTCTTTTGGAATGACTATTTGGGTAAGTTATGGTGCGCTCGAACTCGGTGTTGTGTGTTGCGCAAGCTATTGAATTAATTTAAAGAAAATAACATACTATGAAATATTGGGATGTTAAATTATTCCCCTATTTTGGAAATTGTATCCTCACCATTTTAAAACTAGGCTTAAAAACTTCATTGAAGTTCCCACATTAGAAAAAGTGTCAATACATATATCACTATAATATAATGAAACAGAAGTACAAAGGTCACCCGAGATAACCCAAACATGGATTACATGTAGGAACACATTGATGTGGAATATAAAATAAGTGTTATGTTCTGATGGATAGTGATAGAAAACATGATCAGAAGAAATTTAACATCAAGAAAACCACAAACCTATAATGGTTTAAATGGACATTAGATTCCTAGTAGGAAAAGTAAACAGACAACATTTTTTGTTTTCAGTTACGTTTCATAAATTTGAGGAATTGTTTTATGAGATTGAAAAATAACATAAAGAGATATAATTACTTTTTAATTATATTTTCAACCTTTAATTAATTTCTACCACTAACTCATCTTTTCTCCAAATGTTGAGTATTCCAGATGACTTGGTCATACCTGAAGCACTAGAATCAACTTCTTGGGAATCACATTATCCTCCAAATATAAACAATATATTTCCATTATCTTTAAATATTAACCAAAACTAAAATGGTTTGTACAAGATTAGATGATCCCCAAAATGTATAATCATTTATTGAATGAAATACTAATCTTAATTTCAAAATATTAAAAAACAATTCCTAAAGTTCAATAATGACCATTCAAAAAGAAATTTTCCTTAAAATACTTCAATATAATCCAAACTATTATTGAAATAAAAAACATAAGAGAATTTAATCACATGGTCTTTCATTGTAAATCTTAATATTTATCTCCAAATCACATCAACTGCTCTTAAAGTCTCATACTAATGTACAATTAACCAAATCACATATTGTATATGATAGGTTTATCATTTCCATTAATAACCTGAATCTCCATAAAAAACATAAATTCTTCAAAAATAAAAATCCACCATTACTCCAAAAATGAAATCCCATAGTATTCAATTTTCTCTAGGCATATAGTGTTCCAAAAGAGTGAACGTCTTCCAAAATAACATTTATCACTTAATGGACAAATAATTTTCCTATACTAGTGATATCCATTTGATAAAACATTGGGTCCCAAATAAACTTATAATTTAGAAATAAAATCCTTTAACTAAAAATAATTAGTCACACTAACCAGAGACTTATCATAGTCCAGTGGTGGGTGATAAATCTCAGTCACCATTTTGTTGTGGGTTTGATTCCCAATGCTTTTTCCGACGCAACGAGTTGTCACACGGTCTACGTGTTATCCTTTTTCAAAAACTATATTTTATAACATTCCCAAAATGAGAAAAATTCCAACAAATAACCATAACATAATTTAACCACAAATGTAATCTCATGACTCATATTTTCATCCCAAAATTAATAACATGTAATTTCATCAAATTTAAAGATCATATAAACCCAAATGGTTCTTTATAACTATATCCACATAAGAAAATATAATTCTTTCTCAAAAATAATTTCACATAACAAACTTTAGGTTTATATATTCCAGAGAAAAGTCTTCAAATGTAATCCCATCAACAAAGAGAATTAATACTTTTAAATATTTCTACATCCATTAATTTCCACATAGGTTCTTCCTTATCCTAGTGGTTATCCAATAGAATAGGGCATTGACTCTAGAAATGACCACGTCCCCTATATTTAGGGAAAATGACTAAAAATAGATTATTAGGATCATTTTAATTTTATTCCATATTACTCTTCTTTTTTCCACAACAATTCTTTACACTATGTCCTTTTTTCCCACACATAAAGCATTTCTTTGTTCCATTGATACACTTTCCTAGATTCCTCCTTCTAAATATCCTCCATGATTGAAATTGAGTTTTATTTTCTCCACTATATCCATTGCTGGAGATCTTTTCATTCTCCAACTTTCTTTTCTTTGTTTATTTTGGGAGTTGGTTAATATATATGTTGTTGATCATATTTTTGGAAACCTACTTCAGCATGAACATGATATCTTTTACACCTATCAACATTCCATTTAGTTTCTCATTTCCACCATCATTCCCACCTTGTAATACATGTTAAATTTTAATATGACTTCCTTCAAATCCATCCATTGACTAAAACCAGAAAGCATAGTGTGAGTAACAATAGCAATAAAATAATTTAGAGAATATCATAACTCCTTATTTTCAATCTAAACCACCTTAGGATTAACCATGGTTATTTATTCACATCATATAATAAAATCCATAATATCAGTTTGTAAAAAAATGTGAATAATTCTAAGCATATCCCCTGAGAATGTCATAACTAAGAGTGCAGTAAGGCCGATTTTCGTGCACCAGTTCCCATTTGAGTCCATCTTAAAGCGGTGTTTTCAGCTTTTACCCCTATATAGATATGTTTCAGAGACGCCTCTAGCTTCTCGTATCTAGACAGAGATTGATTTCAATGAAAAATCATAAAATAACTACATTACCAAAATACTAGAATTTTCTTATAAACTAATCATCAAATTCTTTCTTAGGGTAATGTTCTCCAATCAGAATTTTTTGAAATCTAGTTTCCATGTTTTGTAATAAACTTCCTCTGATACCAACTGTAACGCTCTGACCCTAGTTACCCAGAGTTGGTGCATTATTACATAAAATTTTCATGATTATAAGAGATCATGTCTTGAAATACCAATTATTTTAGTATCATAGAATGTACTAGAAACATACATAAGTTTTACATTACATAATGAAATTAAAAATAAAAACAACATTCTGTCCCCTATGAAGACACTCATATCCCTTAGCATATCCATGCAGGTCAATTATAATATACTTATTCACATCTAGGGAAAAATAAAACAAAATAATGTTGTGAGATCATATGCTCATTAAGGATAACAATATAGTGGAAATATTCATAAATAAGCACAAACATTTAAGGCAATGTATAAGACTAAAACACAAGCCTTTTAAAATTAAACATCAGTATAATATAGAAAATATAAATCAAATAATTCCATTTACTTATTTACATGTATATTCTACTAGTCGAATAATCACATGTCATATCAATAGCTAATTTCATTATGATGAAATCCATAATGCCGTATATCATAACCACATAGTCAAGGCCTTCTACTAAGACTACAAATAAGATTTTATCAAGGCCTTGTGCCGAGACACTAGTTTGTCTCCTGAGACCTACTGATGCATCAAGGATATATAGAGTGCTCCACCCTTCACTTACTAAGTCAAACGAAATATTCACATGAAATGTTTGAAACAAAATATAAACATTTGTATTATAACTATCATACAAAATTTCAATATTTGAACCACAACCCATTAATGGTATTAAAATAAAACATCCACAGTCAAACATAAATCATTCAGTATAGTATGGAAGATTTTATTATAATAAATAAACCTCAATCAAGAATAATGAAGGATATTGACATAGATGAAAATAATCAGTAAAACTATTTGAGTGAAATATCCAATTTTTCATTAAAACATTTAAAAGTCTCACTATTTATCAAGAAGCTCTAAAAAATAGATTTTTGAATAAAAGTGTCTCATACCACCTTGAATCTTTTAAAAATAATTTTAATTTTAAGATATTCATGTCCATATAAATAAATCATTAAAACAATTTTTAAAACACAGACATTAATGAGAAAGCTATAGAAGAAAAAATATTTAAATTATTTAAAATGATATTTCAGTTAGAGATCCTAACCAAATGTGAGACATGGTAAAAAGACAATTGAAGTAATAAAAACATTATAATATAATGAGAATAAATGGATTCATTATATACTATTTCAAATTATAATATATGCACCATATAAAATTAAATTGGTGCGTAGAAATAATGAAGTCTCAATAAAATGTGAATTGGGATAAAATACCTTATAAAGACCATATCCTTAGTTTAAGGATAAATAAATGAAATAATTATATGTGAAAAATATAAATATAGTCAATATGATTGGATATTCAGTGTAAATCAATCATAGGAAATTAACACATATTATTGAAACAACAACACCAATGACTTGGATTTTTAATTCAATGAATGTAAATTAGGTTAAGATTACTCTTATCAAGTTCATATCGATGACTTGAGAATTTTTAAATTGAGTGATTATGTTTATAAAAATTATATCCAGAAAATGAGGAGAGGAAATTACTAAATTAATTAATAAATAGTGATTTCCCACAAAATCACCGAGTAAAATAATCAATGAAGTATGTGTAAAACCCAATGAGTTGAAATTGAAATTAGAAGTTCCCTTAACGATTTGGTAACTTATGGAACATGCACTGCATGAAAGAATGATCATACAATTAAAATATAAATACCCACAAATTAATGTGTATTACACATAGAATACAATCATTGATAATACATACACCACACAAAAAGAAAATAGTGGCAAACATAGCATTAATCGCATGGGAATAAAAAGTGAGATGAAAATACCATAGCTAATAATTTTATTTAGTAGAGGTTATGTTAACCTCCTTTATAATAGATAAATAATTGTTATTAAATTATATAAGAACAACATACATAAATATGATATCATATATTATCTTCTAATATATCGTTATTAATAATATTTCAGTAGTATCATTGTTTTGTGTGTTAATTGATTTGTTTTCCTTTATATGTTTTGTTACGTAAGCCATGTTTGTTATGGATAAGATGTAATGGATTAATATCCATAATGATATTATGTTCTTAAAAATTATTTTAAATCATAAAATAAAAATTATTCATGAATGGTTATGATGGGAAATGAATCTCATCGCGTTCGTGGAGACGGTAATCCGTTCATACGTATGAGCGACATTATCATTCTATTGATGGTGAAATCATACATACATGGATGGTATATCATATATGAAGAATCATTAACATTTTATATTTTTTATTTACATAAATTATACTCATTATTATATTATACAAATAATGAACTGTTGAATAACAAACTACCCCACAACGTGGAGACGGTAAGTTGTACGTACGCACGTATGGTGACGTTTTCATTAATTGGATGAATAGAATAATTAATATGGTTGTAACATATTTATAATAACATAAAAATGTGTAGAAAGTACTGGATTTATTATTTTGTTATGTAAACAAAAAATAAATATGAAGTGGTAGAAGTATGTAACTTTCCAAGAGGTGATGAAATTATTACATCTTCTCGGGGTGATTTCTTTTGATTTGATTATAAGTGATCCTTAGGTCAGCTTTATGAACAATGTAATGACTCTACGTTGAATTGAGTGTCGTTGGGAAGATATTCGAGTAGTGTTTGGATGAGCCAAATGTATTTGGATCTGTGATTTTGAGAAAAGGGGAAGTACCCTTTTATATGAGAGGTGAGGGTCGCTTTAGGAAACATTTGAAATATTAATTTATTACACAACCATATTCAGTTTATAATGGATCTAAATGAATTTATTTCAATTCTAAGGTGGGCTTGGGTCTAAATAATATAAAAAAATAGGTTTTAGACAAGTTTATGTCACCATAATAACCTTATTTTTTAGAAATAATTATTAGTTATATAGTTTAACGTTTACAATGTCTTCTTGTATATTTATATTACATGGTTAATAAACATACAATAAAATACCAATATAACCTCAAGTGGTTCATTAATAACATATATATCATTATAAAAGTCATTTAGATGATCCTTATATTTTTTAAAATGTTATATCATTTATAATATATTATTTGTTTTAAAAACACATTTTTGTCAATTTTGACACTATTTTGTATTTGGTTTTTTTAAAGTCAACAAAACTTGATTACATAGAAAAAAATACATTAAACCAACACTAAAATGTCATATTAACCTAGAAAATTATTCTACTGCTTCAAAAGTTTCAATTTACATTTATTTTAATATTTATAACATCAATTATTTTAGTTTTTCATTAATAAGGTACTTACTACATCATCAATGTGTTGTAAATAAATTTAATTATATAATTTATAAACATTATAAAAAAATACCATTATTTATTAAATATTTTTATCTTTCTAATGAATATTTATAGTCGAATTTATCTTATGTTTAGCCCAATATTGAAGATGTTTTAGTTATTAAACATTGAATTTAACACTTTTAACTCTTCCATAAAACAAATATAATAAATTTTCTAATTCAATGAATGTGGATCAGAAAAGTGAATATTTATGACCTAAGGTTTATTTTTGTCAGAATACACTTATGCAATATAATTTTTACATGTTTTTGGGTAATTATAAAAACATTTATACCTTTAATTACCTTATTTACTTTAAATAGTTGTAAATAAAATTCAAAAGTTGCTATTTAACAAAAACTATTTTCATCCTCTTGAACCAAATTTTACAAACTGATGTCAACTGTGTCTCATAGATTTTTGAAATTTAATTCACAAAAGTAGAAAAAAAAAATTTATTCAAATTTTCAAATGTTCCTATATGGTGGGTAAAAGATGGTAAAAAGTTTAATAAAATTTTATATATCAAATCTTATTATAAAATGAATTTAATGAATTAAATTGGAATAATATAGGCATTATGTATCTATTTTTAATTTAAAATAAATTTAAATTAAAGATAATTATTTAAATAAAAAGTTGGCTTTAAATAATAATGCAATGTTTGTCACTATTCATAAAAAATTGAACATTTTTAGAAAAATACTAAAAATTAACCAAAATAGAATTTTGATATTCCAAATAAAAAAATTATGAATATTTTACCAAATTAAAAACATAGAAGTTGTATTAATAATTTTTTTTAAAAATATGTTCTCATTGTCAAAACCAGAAAACAGGTTTTTGAGAAGTAAAAACTATTAGAAAATTGATATGTGTTTATGTCCAATTTAAATTTAAAATTACATCCAATGAAAAAAATTGGATTGAATTATTAAACTAAAATATAATTATACTTAAAACCATTAAAATTTAAAATTCAATACTACAAGTTATTTTTATTAAAAAAGTTGTTTTGAATTAAAATTTAGTATTTTTCACTATTCATCAAAATATGAATGTTATTCGAAAAGCACCGAAAATTTATCCAAACTACATTTTTATGTCCCGCTTCTAAATAATATATTTATTTTTTCCAATTAAATATTTAAAAGTGTCAAATATTATATTTAAAAAGGGGTCTCCATTAAAAGGCGGTAAAATTTAATTTTTTAAAAAATACTTCTTTTATATGAAATAATGAATTTGTTCTTATATTATGACAAAGAAACACATAATATGGATATCAAAATTATATGGAATATATAAAATTCAAAATTCTGTTAATACTATTCATAACATATTTTTAAAAGGCTAGTTTGGTATGTCGTGGTGTGCTTGAACTCGATGTTGCGTGTAGCCCAAGCTATTGAATTACTTTAAAAAATAATAAATTACTATGAAATCATGGGATGTTAAATTTTCTACCATCAACTTATTTTCCACATCATATCCTTGTGCATTGATTATCTACTCCAGAAATTATGGTTGAGAAATAATTTGAGAATGTAATGGTAATTTTAATTCCTTTATGATTCCAATGTTAATTCATTGCAGATCATTGAAGATTTTATCCTTCAGAATTCCAATCATTGACACGGTCATTAGATTATTTCTATTTAGATAATATGCCAAATTACTTTTTTCACTAGAATGTATTTTATTAATCATTATTAGTTCATCATTATATCTCTCCATTTTCACATATTTATATTAGACTCCTTCTATGTGAATAAATATGTTAGGCTCTTATGATCCATTTATATCTAACAGTTCTCCCCATATAGATATTTTTTCTATATTTTCAAACTGATGATCACTACAACTCTCTCTAGAATATGAAATTGATAAATTTTGTCATGAATATTTAACTAAACATTGGTTTAGGGTATCATTTTATAATTTATTATTAGTATATAGAGAAATAAATTCATTGAAGCATCACTCTATACAATAAATGATTTCCCACTTCTAGGTAGTGTTTTCATTGGTGTAGTGATAAGACTATTTCTCAATTCCACAATTTTTGTTTCACATTTATTACTCCAAAAAAACCATTACTCCCTTTTGAGTAAACTTGTTTATTGGATTTCAAAATCCCACAATATTTCTAAAATATCAATAATAGTACCAAAAATGTCCATGAAAATTATTATTTTACATTATAAATATTGGTTTAGGGAAATAGTCAGTTTCATTTGTCATTTAAGGGTCAATATATATTACTTTTCTGGTGATAACATGCATTAAAAAAGATACTTCTTTCAATTAAAACTCACATTTAATCTACTATGCATATATATATTTTTTGGAAAAGTCTTTAACACTATATTAAAATAATCTTGATGATCCTCCTTGATTTTGGTGTATATAAAAAAATAATCTATATTGACCTATACAAATTATTTAGGTAATATCTAAAAAAACTATTGATTATGACCATAATTATTTCTAGGGCATTAATGATTCTGATGGGAATAGATAGGAAATCATAATGTCCAAGAATTTTCAAAATATAGTCCTATGAATATATTTATTATAAACCATTAATTCATAATATCTAATCTTATGCTCCAAATTAATTAAATAATAGTATCCATATAGTTCTCAAAAATAGTCATCTATCCATGGATAAGTGTACTTGTTCTTTATAATTTTTTTTGAGTCAAGGATAATAAATATTGAGGTACTTTGAACCATCCTTGTTCGTGATGAAGAGTATCATAACACCCAAAATAATTCATTTGGGTGTATAAAACACTAGTCTATATTCCCATTTAAATTCTTCATCAATTCTTCTAAATAAATATGGCTATTATATAAGGATTCTTTTAAATGTGTTGAGATCTAGGTATATGATAAATTTAGGAATGATCCTACCATTCATAAGGAAGTCCACAATAATATTTTGGGATAACAGTAGCATAATCCATCATAATGGTAAAGTCTTAATGTATGATTTTATCCTTTTTATCAATCCTATGAGAGAGATATTTTTTTATATAATTATATTAGGTCAACATTTCATAAGAATGTTTAAAATATGATTAATCATACTTCTTATACTTGTATAGAATCAGAAGATGACTTGGGAGGGAATGATGGATCTTTCTTTCCCAACAAATGGGGTTGTATTTATATATGGAAAATAAATCCATTGAAAATATAGTATAAATATAAATTAAATATACCTAGAAAGTATATTTTTAGAGTAATATTTCATAAACTATAACTAGGGAATTCATATATACTTAGTATACAATTATTTCTATTTTTTATTTTCTAATTTATAAATAAACACATAATAACTATGTTTTTACTTCAAATGTCTTAGAATATATCTAGTAATATTTATAAGAAGAGGCACTGAGATGGGTGTGATTCCAAGGCCCGGTGAGCCCCAAATTAATTCATAAAATATTATAAATATAAAAAAATCATGTGGTGTTACTAAAAAATTGTAATAATATATAAATAGAGGCTTATATTAGAAATAAAAGGCTTTCATTGAGTCTATGGCTTGTGTTTTTCCATAAGAGAGACAAAACATTGGACATTGTTAGATTATCGGGTTGTGCATGGTTATTGGGGAATGTTTAAATAATAAATTTCAATTAAATTTTTATATTTAATTTATATAATGTGACTATGCATGGTCTATAAATATATTGCTATGGAAAAAATCTTGAGTTAGCCACATATCCTTGGAAATTTTTGAGAGTGTTGGAAGATTTTTTTTAGATGAAAAAACAAACAGATTGTTGATTTTCTATCTGTATGTTGTATAATTTGGGGATCCCTCCAAAATATAATGTGGATCTTGGTCATTAGTTTATTTTTATATAATTCATGAAAAATTGGATATTTTCATTGGTCTTCATTCATCACTATAAGGGAAATATATTGAGGCCAAAAAAAACATGGTCAAGGTTATTTCTCCAATTTTGTTTCATTTTGTTGTCCTAAATTCTTTTTTCTTTCATCATCATCATTAATTTTGGGTGATAATTTGAAAAAAATTGGATAATAAATTATTACTTACCCATTTCATTTTGCAATGGATTTATATCATAGATATAGGTTCTGATCGATGAAGGGATTGAGTTGTGCTAAGGGTAATAATGGATTAGGACATGATTGTGGTTGTGTGTTCACATAGTATATCATTGCAATGATGGTAGAGATATGGGATGTTTCTTGAGGAAGTGAGATGGTTGGAAATTTAATCTCCCCTCATATCAATCATGGTAAATCCCAGTCATTAATACATGGGTTGGATTTGGTGTGGATTTGTCACATCAACGATAGATTTAGAATCCACACGAAAAACCCCTGAGTTCTCTGAAATTACTCATTAAACGGCAAGTAATACAGAAAAACATGACATGTATGGGGTCTTGTCTATGGTTCTAGGTTTCCACATAGTGTTAATTACCATATGGAATGGGGCCCCTATAACATGGAATGTTACGTGGATTGAAAACATGACATGTATTATAAAGGATACATGACTATACATTTATGTACATAGGTAGACATACATGGAAAATACCAACCATTCAAAGACATGGTTAGGAGAACCTAGGGTTAGACTCTTCATGTACTTAGGAACAGACATGGTCATGGACCGTGTTACACTGTTTGAACCCAGGGATGAAGCAACATGTTCTTTACATCTAGTGCACACTATGTCCACCTTTAAAGATTTAATAGTTTGATTTTCCTTCTCATCATGAAACAATTGTGGTATCATCCCTAGATAAATTCCATACGGTTTAGTATGGTGTCATGTGCACTTAATAGGTTGGTTATCGTCTTTGAGGAACCCTAGTATTGGAAAGAGAAGTTGTAATAACATTGTGTGGCCCTGAGTGAGATCCTCTATCATCATTATTTTCCATAGATAAGATTTTTTGGTAACATCACGACCAACACTATACAAGCATTGATTCTATACATAGAATGTTTAACTATATTTGGTTGTTGGAATACCCCATGGACATCACCGTGATCTCTATATATATGCATCGATCTCTCCATACATCCATTGTCCACTTTCTTTAGAGAGACTCGATGTACACGAAAATATAAAGGTATTCCATAATTTCTGTCTAACTCATGGAGTGTGTTCTCAAAGACAATTTTTTGTAGAACCATCAGGCAATAATCCTACAATAGCATTACAGTTGTGATTTTTCTTGAGTTTATGTGTCCAATAAGATTATATCTGGATTTTATAATTTCATATTCCATTGAAAAATAATTATGTTGATATAACTATTATTCTTGATGAAATATCCTTAGGGATTTAGGGGTGTCCTACTAGGTATTATTATACTCACTCATTCATGGTATTTCCCAACATGTGTCATGTCATATGCTGATGACCGAACTTTTGATAGAGTCTTATAGCTACTAGGATGTAGTGGATCTTAGTAAGCTATGAGTAATTAGCTATGTCCCCATGGTTACATTGACAACATCTCACCCATACTTCATAGGTTACAAATTCCTTCATTTTCTTTTGGTGAGCCTATATTTTTCCCTTTTACTTTCCAATACTTGTTTTTATATAATAATGGTGAGATTAATAATATATCCATTCATGTTTATCATTTTTTTGAATTTAATCATTTAATTGGATTTGAGATGTGTGCATTTTTTGAAAGTACATTAGGATAAGGCCTCCCATGTGCATGATATTCCAACTCACTAATGGTTTCCATCAACTATACTATTGGAGGAAGGGTTTGGTTTTTTACATTTCATGCCCTGTTTGGCAAGGTCATGACAAATTTGTATCAGAGGATTCATATTTACCTTAGTGATGGAGTCTTTGAGATTGGTTTGGGGGCACATTATTATCTGTTTCAAGTTTAGATCTCATGCCATAAACTCTAGTATTGGTGTGGAAACAGTCAGAAATATTCATGAGGACTATGTCTCCCTTCTTGTAGACTCAATACATGAAGGAATTGGTTGTGAAGAAAACATTGGTAAAAAAAATATTATAGGAATGAGTGGTGTATTCCAGGTTCATCTAGAGTACAGTCTACTGATATACTCATTAACTGTGTTACATCATGTTTATTTCATAGAAATGCACTACGACATTTTCCATATTTGATTCCATATAGAGATCATGGGTATGGTTTGTTGAGTGATGAGGCTTCAATGTAGGATCTCATTCAAGAAGTTTATGTCTATGGGGTGGACCAATCTTACAACCACCTGTCGAGATGCATATGGTACATGTCATACTAGTGGTCGATGGGTGATGGATGAGCATCATTCATGTTTTTCAGTTACAATAACCCCTTAGGTTAAAAGTTGATCATGGTCATCAAGAGGCTAGGGATTGACTTGATATATTGACATGAGTCTTTTTGTCTTTTTGGGACAATGCAGATTAGATCAAGGTCATAGAAGAAAGCCTTCTCCATGGATCTGTGGGATATTGGTGGGGCTTATTTACCCAGTTATTTGATGAGGATAATATTTCATTATTAGATTTGTTTGGGCCAAGAAAATGATAGAGGTTTGTTGTGTTTTCTTTTTTTGTAGAGGAATGTTTTGATGAAAGGAAATCACATCACTTTGTTTCTAGAATTAACTATGTGATTGATTAAAACCATAATCATTGTAGGATATGTAAAAATCAGACTCATTGTGGGATTGATAAAAATATAAATCATTGTGGTATTGTAATAAATTAGACTCACCATGATAGTCCATCGTAATGAGAATAAGCTATTTTGAGAGAATTTTTGGTTTTTCTAGAGAATTTGTGTTAGCATGAATACCATAGTTTAAATCTGATGATTCATTTTGGATTTTTATTTCACACAAATCATGTGTTTAATGGAGAACTTGTGATGAAAGATTGATGGAGGAAATGGAGATTAAAATAGATTCTGCCAATTCAAAAAAGATTGTATCCATATTAATCATATCTGGGTGATAGAGAGAATGAAGTGATACATAATGTTTTTCATAACAATTGTATCCGAGCGAAAGAAGATAAAAGTTGATACTGATTTACTATAACATTTTGTTTTCCATCGACCCCTTATATAAAGATTGAAAATAGGTTAATAATTACCATATTGATTGAAAAGGTGGCATTGATTAAATATGTGGTATTGATCAAAAAGGTGGTATTATTCAAAGATGTGGTATTGATTAAAAATGTAGTATTGATTTAAAAGGTGGTAGATATTGAATAGGGTGGAATCAATTTACTGTATCATCCTTTATTCCATCATATTATGTAATCATTTTCATACCAAGTCCAATAATACTCCGAAACATCATACTCTTCATATAGTAATCATGTTGAGTATAATGGTTGTTTGAAATGATAAAGAAAGAGATAAGTAAAAACTTATTTACTGTCAAATGAATTTTTCAAGTTTTTCAAAAGTAGAGGATAAGAGTATTCTTTATGTTTCAATAGGGTCAAGAAAAGAGGAGAATATGATTCCTTATATTTTTACATGGGTTGAGATAAGAAGTGACTAAGGTCCTCAATAGTAGTCAACCATTTCAAAAGGGTTGAATTACTTTGTTTGGATTAGTTGTTCCATGAAAAAAAATCTGAATTATATGTTTAGGGTGAGCATAAATTTAAAATACATTATTTTCATTCAATTCGGTTTTGTGAATTATATTCAACAATTGAGTTGATAAAATTAGACTCAGATGATTGGACCAATGTATTACATAGCAATTGAAATCAGAATTACAATTGAAATGGGATTCTGGAGAAGAAGAGGTGAAAATTGTAGAAGATTCGAGAAAAATCAAGAATCATTAATGAAGTCATTATTCCTCCAGCATTTCAAGAGAAATTAATTTGTTTTGAATTTAAGTCAGTGGGAATGTCATTTTTATTCCCACCTAAACCTATTTTGGGTCACCTATAAAATTAAAAAAGTACAATATACTTGACTGATGAAGGTATACTATTCATTTTAGTAGAGAGAAGTGATCTGGATATTTTCTTAGAGAATATGATATCATTTTATTTTTTATTGAATAAATTTTGGTTGGAATTGTATTCGGATGATATCGGTATCAGGCTAAATTAATCGGAACAAGATTTTCATACTGGGGTTTTACCATATTAATGATTTCCGGGCTATGGAAGTATCGTACTGGGTTTTATCGTATTAAAGGATTTAATTGGTAAAAATTTATTCCTATTGTATTATATTAAAGAATCAGACTAAGAGAATTGTAAAAGTTGAATTAGATTTGGAGAATCCGAATGAGGAATCAGGCTCAAAAATTATTGGACTTAGTGTTTCATTACAAAGTTTAGTTGGTTCTTACCTTTATTCTAGGAATGTAATTAAAGAATATTATTTCAATTTAATACACATGTTTATTTGAAAATAACAACAAGTAACATGAGTTGTTTCAAAAAAATTATATAACCATATTTGTGCAAAGAGGGTGCACATACAATTTTGGATTTTCTTCAGTTTCCACTAGAGTGTAATGGTATATCTTAGTAGTTTTAATCCATGGAGTGTTTGTAGTGGATTTTATGGTATTGTATAGTCTATACACCATACTAAGGATGTAGCTATTCATATCGAATAGTGGACCCTTTAAATCATTGTGTTCATATGGATGTGTGTTGGATTTGTTGCCAGCAGACAATTGAAATCTCAAACAATAGTCGATGGTTTTTTCAATTGAAATGAAACTTATAAGAATGTGTATCAATGATTTATCCCTCCCTCTCTCACAAATAAAATAATTCTCACCAGAAACTTATAATTTGTATCAGAGCGTTGGTTTCATTTTCTATTCTTTGCAGATGGAGAATTTTAATTGTGGGAATAGTAATGGTTTTCCAATATTTGATGGACGGAATTATCATATATGGAAGAATAGAATGCTACCTTATCTTATGTCAATTAGTTATGTTATTCTTTAAGATAAAACTACTGGGTTTCGAACCATTGAAGATAATACTCCACTAACACTTGTTTATAAGGATCATCTTGAAAATGATGGAAGGGTGAAAAATGTTATTTTTCATTACATTATAAAACGGAATTATTAAGAGTGAAAGGTGTTTCCATATCCAAAGTTATATGGGACCAATTTAAAAACATATATGAAGGCAATAAAAAATTCAAAAAGGAAAAACATAAAATCTAGAGATTGATGTTTGAAGACTTGATGATGGGTGGGCATGAATCTGTTGGGGACTTATTTACTAGGTAGAATGATATAGTGAATTAAATCATATATATCAGTGAAAAGATGGATGAATCTATAAAAAGATATTGATAATCCTACCCAACAATTTTAATGAAAAAATATACTCATTAGAAAGGGAATCCTACAATATTATCTCTGGATGATTTTCTTAGAACTATTATTAATTATCAAATAAGAATATAGAATGATATAAAAATAAAAAAAAGATGATAGATAAATGTATTTCAAGGATGTAAAGAATGAAATGTCAAAGAAGATTCATTCTGAAGAATTAGATTTTGATTTTGTCTCTAAAGATGAATTATGTAAATATATCAATGATATTTTATCCTTGTTTTATAAAATTGTGAAATGATATATAGATAAATACTAAGGGAAACATCCCTTGATATACTTAAAATTTGGATGCATTGGTAACATCATGACTAATTTTCCTCAATGGAAGAAAGAAGAGGATAATGATGAAGAACAAATAAATCCAAGAAGATCATGGAAGAAAAACGGAGACAAATAAAAATTAAAATCCATAGGGAATGAAAATAAACACATCAAATCAAAAAGAAGAATTTTCTTATTTAATTATGATGAAGATGAAGGTAGTGATTATGAATCTGAAAAATCAGTTTATAATGTTATTGAAAAAACATTTATTGAAATAGTGAATGATGTAGAAGTTGGAATTAGTAGTTTTGAAGAAGAAGAAACTCAATATTATATTCATTTGAAAGAAGATATGAAAGAATGTTTGAGAATGATCAGAAGAATTGAGAAGAAAAAAATGTAATATGCGTTCTCAAGAAACTGAATTTATTTTTTATCTAATAATGAAAAGGTGTCAAATGGGATTAATTATATTAATAAGTCTCTTGAAGTTGAAAATAATCGTAAGGAGCATCTGGAAGTTAAACTGAAGGCAACAGAAGAATAGTTGGAACAATCCAACAAAAACATTCCAAAGTTGAATTGAGAGATACATATTTCCAAAACTCTATTTATAATTTTGGTTAAAGTTATCTTAATGAGAAAATCTATATATATATATAAACAATTTACCTTAAATGGGTGAGAAGAAGAGTTGAATTGTTTCTGAAAAGAAGAACGCATGGAAGGTTATGTTTGTGCAAAAAGTGATGAATTTAGAAGTTAATGAACATACTGATTTCAAAAAATTATTATCTGGATCTAGAAAAGACTCGAATACTTTTTATTCTATCAAGGCTAAATAGAAGAAGAATAATCATATTGAAAATAAAAATAAGATGGTGGAAAAATTTACTCCCAATTCTGATCGGTATAGAGGTTTTAGAGGAAAATACTTTTTTTATTGGTATTGATGGTATTGTGGTGGATTTGGGAAATTGAAAAAAAAAATTGGTTTAACCAACATCATTTATATTATCCCACATGATATGGAAAGATGAAATTGAGGTGGAGTGAATATACTCAAATTAAAAATTATGAGATGGTTGTTGTGAAGAAATCTGAAAATAATGATGTGAATATTGAAA
The DNA here is from genome assembly GCA_963277665.1 of Viscum album. Classification (NCBI taxonomy): domain Eukaryota; kingdom Viridiplantae; phylum Streptophyta; class Magnoliopsida; order Santalales; family Viscaceae; genus Viscum; species Viscum album. The sequence goes on along the minus strand of OY728119.1, from coordinate 809,474,343 downwards.
ATAGGTTCCAACTACAGAAATCAAATTGTGAAAGGTATGAAAAACCTAGAAATCTTCAAAATGGATGTATTTTTTGTTACTGGATTAATAAATGATTATTAGTTCTCAGTAGTCGAAGGTGAGGAAGGTAAAAGAAGAATAAAAAGCTCTTGTTGTGGAAACTGCAATGAAAGATTCAAATGGAGAACAACCTTGGATACATGATAATGGGTGTATTTCTCACATAAAAAGTCATTAGAAATTTATGAATAATGTAAAGGATTTTAATGAAGTAATAGTGTCATTTGAAAATGATTAATCTCTAAAAATAAATGGTGTTATATCATCCATTATTGGAAGAGACAAAAATCTAAGAAATTTTTTTATGTTGATCGGATGAAACACAACCTGCTATGTTTTTGAGAACTTTGTGTTGAGGATAAAAATGTTATTTTTACGAAATATGAGTTTTTTTGGAATAGTGAAGAATATAGAATGATTTTTACAAGAGGAAAACATAGAAAATTAAATTTTATTCATGTTGGTGATATTAAAAACTCTTGTTACATGACTATGATATATGAGAATGAATTTTGGCATAAAAGGATGGGAATTTTGGGGAAGAGAAACATAAGCAATTTATATAATAAAAATAGAGTCCAGGAAATTCTTGATTTACAATGAAGAATATATTGTTTTTTCCTTTTTGTGATAAAAAGATGTTTCCAAATGTCATGTATATGAATGTTGAGATTTTCCCAAGACAACCCCAATAGCTGAATCATTTTGATATCTGTGGGAAAATGATCAAGAATTCAAAAACTGGAGATAAGTTTTTCAATACATTCATTGATTATTATACACTCATTACTTGTCTTATGTATATGAAACATTAATCAGATGTTTTGAAAATTATTTAATGTTTCATAATAATAGATGAAAATTAATGTGAGTATTTTATAGAGAAGTGATGAATAGATAATGGTGGTGAATAAATATTTGAATAGTTTCAAGATAATATTTAGAATCATAGAACTCTTCATGAATATAGTTCCCCATACACTCCCCAAAAAATGGTTTTTATAAATGAAAGAATAGATACTTGGTACAAATAGGAAGAACCTTGTTTCAGGAACATGGAATTTCACATTACTCTTGGAGACAAGCGGTTAAAATATCTATTAACATTCATAACCGTTGTTTTTACATGAATAAAACAAGTTTGAATCCCTAAAAATATTTTTATTGAAAAAATCCAGGTTTGAAGAACAATAGGGTTTTTGGGAGTCCATGTGTTATAAAGGAGAAAGGTGGAAACTATGGATACTTTGAGTAAAAAGTTGATGATGTTATTCTTCATATCTTTGCTTCAAAAGAGAGAGGTTATATATCTTTCAATGAAGACACAAACATATTTGTTGATTTTGTTGATGTGAATGTAATTGAAAACAAAGAGGAAGGTAAACATTCTTAGGCAGACAATGAAGTTGAGCAAGGTTATGAAAACAATTCTAATAAGAATATAGACAATGTTATTCCTTCTCAAGAGGAATAATCAAACTCATCAATTTCAATTGATGAATATGAATCTCAAAAAACACATCCCAGGATGAGGAAACCTGTGGGATCTCCAAATATAACTGGTGTTCAGAATCTAATGGTTCAAACTAAAAGAAAAACAAATTTTATCACACATACTTCATTGTATTAAAAATTGGATCCAAATTATGTGAAAGAATATTTTGATCATCCTTAATGGGTTTACACCATGAATGACGGATTAGACCAGATTGAATAGAAAAATACATTGGAACTCATACCCAAGAATGAAAACGAAAACATCATTTGCAAAAAATGCATATTCCGGAACAAGATGAATGAAGAAGGTGATGTTATAAAAAACAATTAAGGATTAGTTTGAAAAGGGTATTCTATTATTTATGGAATTTATTTCCATGAAACCTTTTCTATGGTAGATATATTGAAAACAATTAGAATATTTATTTCCATTACTGCATAATGAAGCTACAAGATCCTTCAAATAGATGTTAAATTCTCATTCAAAAATGGTGATATTGAAGAGGAGGTTTACATTGAACAACCATGTGGCTTGGTTGTTTGTAAAGTTTAATTTTATGTGTGACGATTTAAGAAATCCTTGAATGGGATAAAATAGGCACCAAGGGCATGGTATTCTAAATTGGATACTTGCTTAAGGAATATGGGCTTTAAGTAAAGAATAGTGGATATCAATCTATATATCAGAGATAGGGAAGAGAATTACCAAATTGATATTGTTTATGTTGATGATATTTTATTTTTTAGTAATTATGAAATAAGTTGTGAAAGACATTTTGAAGAGATGATGACGGTATTTGAAATGTAGATGTTGGGGGAAATGAAAAATTTTCCTGGGTTAAAAATTGATCAAAAGAAGAATTTTTTTCTCTCCCATGAAAAGTATGATAAGGAACTTCTAAAGAGGATCATAATGGAAAATTAAAAACATGTTTCTACACCCATTTTGGTGGAAAAAAATCTGAGTAAATATGGATATGGAAAATAAGTGGATTATAAAGTGTATCAGAAGCTTATTGGAACCATATTGTATTTGACTACCTCAAGACCTGAGATTGTGTATGCTATAACCTTATATGAAATATTTAAGAGTTCTCCAAAAGAATAAAATCTTTTTATTAGAAAAATAATTCATAGGTATATGAAAGGCTCTATAGAATTCGTAATCAGGTACTGTATCACAGGTAGTATTGATTTGTTTGGGTATTCCGATGCTGATTGGGCAGTAAATGTGGATGATAGATGATCCACATATAGTGGATTATTTATTATTGGAAATAATTTTGTTATCTTGAATTTAATGACATATAATTTAGTAACTTTTAGTATAGATGAATTTGAGTATGTTTCTACCACCAAACCCGTTACTCTACTATTATGGATGAAAACACAATTGGAAGATTTACTTGTTGAGGTGAATTTAACCTTTCTCATGGGTTATGACAATCAAAGCATAATCAATCTCACCAAGAATATAGTTCAATATTCTCTTTCAAGGTATATTGACATCAAAAATAATTTCATCAATGAGTATGTGGAAATGAATGAATTTAATTTGGAAGGTGATTCAACATCCGAACTTGTTACTGATATATTCACAAAACCATCGTCGAAGGAATAATTTTTTAAATTGAGTTTGAACATGGGTGTCCAACCACTTTCTCTTCATATATTGGGTACGTATTTATTTCCCCTATATCATCTTACCTTTTGATTGTTTTGTATAGGGGGTGAATTGTATTGTTTAATAAATCAACCGAAGTTATGCATGTAAACATAGGGAGTTGTGGGTAAGCTATAAATTCAGAATGATTTAGTACGTGAACTATTCTAACCATTTATTGAAGTTGTTATATGAGATAATTGACTTGAATTCTAGGTATGTGGAAGAAGTGATGAGGAAGAAAGATTAATATGTTTCCATGATCAATAATTTTGGAAAACATGGTATTACTATCAATGATGATTCCTTCCTATAACGTGTGAGCTCACATAGGCTTATACTTGTTGAAATGTAAATCCATTAATGAAGGATACAAAGTTAATTGATTTGTAAAACTTGGTTGACAAAAAAAATAAAAGGGGGTTATTGTTAGGAAATAGATGTCGATGAAGGTGTTTTGTGTTGTCTTTTTCTGTCAAGGTATGTTTTGATAAAAGGAAATCACTTCACATTGTTTTTTGTAACAATTATGGGATTTATAAAAATAAAACTCACTGTGGGAATGAAAAAAAGTTTACTCACTTTGGAATTTATAAAAATAAAACTCATTGTGGGATTTTAAGGAATCAAACTCACTATGATTGTCCATCATAATTAGAGGATGATGTTTTGAATGAAGTGTTGGTTTTGCTGAAGAATTGGGGTCAATGTGACTACAATGTTTTAAATGCGATGATGATTTTCTGATTTTTATTTCACATAAATCATTAGTTGAGTGGAGAACCTATGTTGTAATATTGATGGATGATAGGTAGAATGAAATAGATGCTTCTAATTCGAAAAAGACCATATCCAAATTTTTCGTATCTGGGTGGTAGAGAGAAAGAAGTGATACTGAATATCATTCAAAACAATCATATATGGGTGAAAGTAGATAAAGGGTGATTCTGCATGAAATAACTATTTAGATTTACTATATAATATTGTTTTCCATAAACCCCTTAATTAATGATCGACATCAGGATAATCCTTCCCATATTGATCGAAAAGGTTTTGTTGATTGAAGATATAGTATTGGTTGAAAAGGTGGTATTGATCGAAGACGTGGTATTGATTGAAAAGGTGGTATTGATCGAAAATGTGGTAAAGATTAAAATGGTGGTATAGATAGAAAAGGTTGGTACGGATTTACTATATAATCCTATATTCCATCAGATAAAAATGTTTCATACCCCGACCAATCCTACTCTGAAAGATCGTACTCTGCATATCATAATCATGCTAAATAGAATGGTTGCTGGAATTACATGTGGAAGAGATAAGTGAAAACATATTTAATCTCAAATTCCTTTTTTATGAGGCTCAAGGGAAGAGGATAATAAGATTCCTAGTGTTTAAATAGAGTCAAGAGAAGAGGAAAAGAAGATTCCTTGTATTTTCAATTTGTTCAGGAGAAGAACAGAAGAAATTGATCGAAAATATATTCAACCATTTAACAAGGGTTGAATTACATTGATTGTATGAGTTCCTAAATGAAAATATTTTTCAAAATTATTTCTTGAGGGGTAGATTAAAATTCAAATACTTGATATTGATTTAAATCAGTTACGTTAATTGAATTCATTAATTGAATTGAGAAAATCAGACTTTGATGATCGGACCCATATATTAGTCGTCAATTGAAATCGGACTAACAATTGAACTGGGAGTCTGGGAAAGAAGAGAAGAAGATTGTATAAGATTGGAGATGAATCAATGAACACTGAAAAATTAATAACTCCTCTGAAATTTTAGGAGAAATATAAATATGGGTTAATTTATGTGAGAGAGAATGATTTTGGGATTCTCACCCAAACCTATTGTGGGTCACCTATAAAAAGAAAAAAATACATTGTACATGACTGCCAATGGTGTACTTTTCAATGTAGTATAGAGAGTAAAACCAATTATTTAGTGAGGTAAAGTGATATAGTTATCTTTTTTATTCAATAAATTTTGACAGGAATTTTATTCAGATGATATTGTTATCAGGATGAATTAATCAGAATGGGATTTCTGTACCGAGTTTTATCGTGTTGATGATTTATGAAATAAGGAAATATCATAATGGGTTTTATCATAATCAAGTATTGAATTAGTGTATATTAATTTATATTTTATTCAATCATATAATCAAACCGAAAAAATTGAATCAGGAAGAATCAAACTCGTAGAATTGAACTAAGGAATCAGTATCAAAAAGTATTGGACTCAGTGATTCATATAAAAGTTTGGGCGGTTCTTAATTTTATTTTGGGTAAGTAATTGATGAATTTTATATCAATTTAATACACTTGTTGATTTTAAATGAAGCACAGTTAACAGGAGTTTTTAAAAAATGATTGTATTAACCTATTTGGGCTAAAATGGTGTTCAAACACTTTTGTATTGTCTTCCATGTGCCACATGATGGTAATGGTATATGTTTCTCATTGTAATACAAGGGGTTTTTTATAGTGGATTTTATGGTATTAGATTGTCCCCAAACCATACCAAGGACGTAGCAATTCATATCAAATAGTAAACCTTGTAAATATATGTGTCCATGTGGATGTGTGTTGGATTTTTTTTCAGCATGGAATTGAAATCTCTAAAAGGAAGCAATGGTTGGTCAATTTAAAATAACCACAAATGAAAAATGGTATCATTGATTCACCGATCCCCCTATCATTAATAAAATCGTACTCATTATGCTCTTACTAGATTTTAAGTGCCTTTTATAGTAGAGTTTTCACTAACTACATTGAAGCATGTGCATGTCCCAGAGCTTCTAAAGCTTCTACAGGGCAGTACTACCATGAATGATAATTAATTGAGGTTCACTAACCTCTATCAATACTCAATTGATATGGTATTTGATAAGTTATTTCGTTCTTAGAACATAGAGTGAGGGTTGTGTAGAGATATACGAGATTATGTGATACCCATATGAATTATTATATATGTTACGATGATGGGTCATTAATTATTCATCGAGAGTTATCAGGATGAGAAGATGCGCGCAATCGGTTCTATTATTATAAACATAAGGAAAAATAATTTGGTGGCTATGAGCACATGAATGACACATGTAATTGGTTGTGTGATACATTTCATGAGGTGATCCTAAGATAGAGGGTATATAGATCAAGGATGACTGGTTGGATTTAGTCACCCTCGAGAGAGGTGGTTGTACTCTTGTAGAAGTCGGGGACCTGTTTCTTAAGATTACATGACCTAATATGAAGCTTATATAGAGATATTATATGTTCCATAATGGAAAAGGAATTAGTATGATAAAAATGTCCTTCAGGGTGGTGGGTGTAGAAGATGATTTGAGAGAGCATATGGATGTGGTATATGTTTTAAATTGTTACCACCTCCAACCCTAGGCGGTCCCCACCATGCTCAGGGTACTGGGTGTTAGGGGTGAGGGTAGCTGATGGAGGTCGATGAATATATCATAGAGTCTCCAAGGATGAATAAAGGTACAATATGGGTGTTTTATGTATTAGATTCATTATTTATAGAAATATGTGTTAGTCATTCCTCTTTTTCAATATATCTAGTTTGAGATAGAGATTTTAGTTACCCCTTTGATTGATCTTTTCTCTTGGTGGCCCCTATTATAGGTTATTCTTTAATAACGCACATATTCTAATAGTGTTACAAATTAGTGTAAATAGTATATTTTGGTATATCTTTGTACCATCAGTGACACCAAATGACCTATTGTTACTTAAGTAATGTTTAACTATTGTTCATATATAGATAAATTATTTTATGGGGAGGATGTGGTGTGTCCATAGTGATTGGATGAGTTTTTCCTAGGTTAGTGAAATGTAAACACATGACAAGTATAATGGGATAATTCATAAAAGGTTTTGTACAATCTCTTAATAGTTGGTTAGAATAACTATTAGTAGAGTGGATTCTCTGAGTTTCTCATTTCATACAGTAGTGGGGAAGTTCATGGATGACTTTCTTTAAGACTTTCCAGGATTACCTCCTTTCTAAAATATGGATTTCTTTATTAATCTATAACATCTAATAGAAATTATACTTTCCCCTTAATAACATATATTTCCCATAGTGCTTCAAAAACTAAGATTACAATAGGTGGACATACGAAGGAAGGGATTCGTTAGGCCTAGTGTTTTACCCATTGAAGCCACATTATTGATCACCAAAATGGATGATGGGGGTATGAGGTTGTGTTTGTATTACTATCACATAAACCAAGTGATTGTAAAAAACAAGTATCATCATATGAGGGTTGATGACCTCTTTGAACATGTACGATTTTCACATGAATGTGTATAACAACCCTTCTATTTATTACACACCTAAACATGGTTTATTATTTAAACATTCACTTTTGTAAACTAGGAATATAGAGAGATGTAGTTTCATGGAAAATTAGGAACATCACATAAAAACATAGAACATAAAATATAACATCTTTATTGAAATCATCTTTTACTTGACCACATCATTATTTCATACATAGCATTTCATGGGATAACCTGAGGGCATACAAAAGAAAAGGGCGATATATGAAGACCTCAAAGGGAGTAAATGAAACATAACATGAAGATTAAAAAATAAATGTTAAGAATAATAAATATCAATTGAGGATAAGAGAAAAATAAACATTAGGGCATGATATAACATTATTATCATAACATTTAAATGTGGAAACAACATTTAACATGATATTAACACGAGCCAAGGATCATTTCACATGGACCATGAGTAAACCCTCATTTCACTCGAATTATCATGATTAACCCCTCATTGCACTTGACATATCATAATACTAATTTTTACCCAATGTATGGGAGTGCTATTAGAGAAAACCCTTTATAAACATTTAATTTCATGAATAAGTGTTCCCCATGGATCATACAACATGGATTCATAAAACATACAAATTTATTCTATAAATATGAGTTATGGAATACATAAATGTAAGTAATCAATAAACAAGTACATGTGATGAATGTGAATACCTTTGAGAGATAAATGGTTATGGTATTCACTTACAAGATGATTTTGTCATGGGATGTTTTGGTATAACTTCGGTAGCATAACAACGTCAAATAGAAATAGTAAATGGGATGACGAGAGAGAAAGGGGACTCTCATTATTTAAACATAAAATGTATAGTAAGGGGTTTCTGGAACATAATATCCCAACATATGTAATGGAATTTAGATGAATATTATAAAAGAATTTCTTGAATGTAAATGAGAAGAGGGATATTCCTTATGGAATTTTGGCATTGTAATGAGTGTACATGGGAGGAATTAATGAGAGAGAAATAGGTCTCTCACCATTTAAACATAATTTGGGTAGTATGGGAAAGGTGTGAAATCATACCCCCAACATTTTTAATTGAAAACAAAAGTTTATAACAACATAAATAAAATTTGACAAAAAAATGAGAAAAGAAGAAATCCTTTTTGAAATTTTGTCAAAGTAATAGCTAGGTAAGGGCCAAAAGTGGGAGGATAAATGATAAAACTGAATGTAAAGTAATGTAATGTTATAAAATAATGAAATTATAACCATAAAAAATTACAAGAACTACTTTGAAATAAGAATCTTGAATATGAAAGGAGGATATGAGAGTTTGGATCCCTTAATTGGATATGTGATCCAAAGGCTTGGGAGACACTTCTAGAGGGCTTGGTGAACCATTGGAGGATACTAGAAAAGGTAGGACAGATTAGGGAAATTCTCCAGGTGTTTTGGGTGAAGGGAAGAGGGAGGTTGGGTGGGTTTATATAGGAAAAACGAGAGAATAATTTATTATTTAGGTTTTGGAAACAACACATTAAACTAATCAAAATAACAAACCATCCCATGGTTTTTACCCATTGTTTTTGCCAATGTGGAGTGGGAAACAATATCCTGTAATGCCAATGGCCGAAATTATTAACACATTAGTGTTTCATAGGTGGAGGTGAGTCACACTCTGAAGTAAACAATTTTAAAATGTTAAAAAATTTAATAAGCCTTTTAGGGTCCCCAAGAGCTATGTAAAATAAATAAAAAAACTTAAAATCACATTATTTTAAAATTAAATAATATATTAGTCGAAAAACCCATTTATTTTATTTTATTTAGTCAGTATTGGGTCATTATGATTTCATAAAACACATTATATATTAAAATAATATTTAATTTTTACCCAAAAATTTGACTATCTCAGAAATTTTTTAATAAATCACATTTGGATAATTTCAACATTCTGAATCCAAAAATAATTTTAAATTTATCTAATTTTTTGAAAATATATTAATTTTTTGTTTTAAAATAAAAACATACATTTAAAAAATAATTCATGGGTTTTGATAGAAACTTCTTTCAAAACATCCTGAAAATTACAATTGTATTAATAAAAATTATAAATTCATTTATATTTAAAAAAATTAATTTATTAAAAATTATTTTATTCAAAAATCCATTAATTCAAAAAAATTGTTTTTAATTGAATATTAACTAAATATACTATTTTTTCTTTAAAAACAATTTATAATGTAACAATAATAAAATGAATGAAAATTAATTATTATATAAAAAACAATGCAGATTATAATAGTTTTAGGGTCTTGTTACATCATCCCTTATATCACCCTCATAATACCTATGGGTAAGGTGTGCGATGGTGGCAAACTCTTGGGGGTGAGGTCTCTAATAACATCGCTCAAGTGGTAATCTATATTAACTTCTAGTTCCCACATAGGTGATAACATTCAACCTTTTCCTTTTAAAGCATAGCTTGGTCTTGTTCAAGAACAAATCCCAGTGTCTCCACCTCCTTTTTGACCTTGAAACAAATGGCCATTGTGTGCAACAATTCTACTCAAGGAGGCTATCACTTTTTTGAGTAAATTGGATTTGTTAAAGTCCTATATTTTGACTAATCATGTGATCACTATTCAATGGTGTTATTAGAAATGATTAAAATTCATAATGGTATTTTAAAATCCAAATACATAAAACAAAGAATTTCATAAGTTTTATAAAACCATTTTACATAATAATACATGCTATTAGATCACGGAAAATTTTCATTAATTAAATTTTGTTTCATTACAATCTTCCCCCATTATGAAATTTCACCTTTTAAATTTCCTTTTCCCACACAAAAATAGATGAGGGCAACTCTACTTCATCACTTCCTATGACTCCCACATATTGTTTCTTCAAACTTTTGGTTTTCGCCACAATACCTTGACAAGGGGAATTTTCTTATTTTGTAGAACATTTTCTCTTCGATCTATGATCTTCACCGGGTTATCTTCACTGGATAGGTCATTATTCATTGGTACCACCTATGGATTGATTACATGCAATGGGTAAGGTATGTACTTCCTCATGAGTGATACATGGAATACATCGTGTACTTTAGAGAAGTATAGTGGGAGTGCACATTGATAGGACACTTCTCCAATGATATCAAGGATCTAAAAAAGGAAAATGTACATTGGACTAAGCTTTCCCTTCTTCCCAAATCTCATTAATCTCTTCCATGGAGATATACAGAGGAATACCATGTCTCCAACATCAAACTCTTGGTCGTTTCAATGATAATTAGCATATCTCTTTTGTAGACTCTGATCAGCTTTAATGTGATGCTAGATGGTCATAACCTTCTCCACCATTTAATCGACTATTTATGAACCAGTAGTTTTCTCTCCCCAATATCATCCCAACATGTCGGTGTTCTGAACCTCTTCCCATACAGGGCTTCATAAGGCTCCATTTTAATGATTGATTGAAAACATTTATTATAAGAGAACTCGACCAGTGGAAGATGTTTATACCATTCTCCTTTGAAGCCCATTGAAAATGCTCTCAACATGGCCTCGAGTGTTTGGATAGTTTGAATAGATTGGCCTTCAGTTTGAGGATAATAATCCATACTTAAGTTTAGCTCGATATTCAGAGCATGTTGAAGATTCTTCCAAAACATAGAGGTGAATCTTGGATCTTGATCTGATACAATAGATATTAGTACACCATGAAACCTTACAACTTCTCTGATATATGTCCATCACATTTGATCCAATGAGATATTATCTTGAATTGCAATTCAGTGTGCATACTTTGTAATATGATCCACAACAACACTGATAGCATTGTTTCCTTTGGATGTCTTCAGATGCCTAGTGACAAAGTCCATGGTGATGTTCTACAATTTCTTTACTAGTATGGGTAATGGTGGCATCATCCCCTTAGACTTGTGTCTCTCGACTTTCACATTCAGAAATACCAAGAACATTGATGTATACTCAGATATCTCTTCCTTTTTTCCCACCAATAATGCTCTTAGAGATATTGATACATCTTTGGGTTTCCTGGGTGAATGGAGAAATTCTAACTATGTGCATCATCTAAAATTTCATTATTTAACATTGGATTTGATGGAACACATAGTATTGTCCAAAATCTCACAATTCATTCTTCATTAACATTGAACTCCAATGATTTCCTTTTTCTAATAGTTCCCACCTTCTTCTAAATTCCACCATCATCCTTTTGGTATTGCTTTAACCTTCACAAAATATATGGTTGGGCAATAATTTTCGAATGGATTGATGATGTTCCCTTATTTATGTTTCCCATGTTCATCTTCATCAAGTCTAAGAAGATTGGATCCTTTTCAATTCTCATCAATGATATAATCTCTAGGTCTATTCTACATAGAGCATCTACCACCTTATTCGCTTTCCCAATGTGATAATGGATTGAGAAATCACAGTCTTTGACCAGCTCTAACCTTCTTCATTGGCACATGTTAAATTATTTCTATGAGAATATATACTTGAGGCTTTTGTGATCCATGTATATTTTACACATCTCCCCAAAGAGGTAATGTTTCCAAATTTCAAAAATTAATATTACTACAGCCAACTCCAGATAATGTGTTGGTTAGTTTTTTCTCATGAAATTTAAATTTCCTTAAAGCATAGGAAATGAATTTTTCATTTTTCATCAAAAAAATGCCGATTCCTTTCTTCTAAGAATCACTAAATACCACAAAATGTTATCCACTTATGGGTAGTGCAATCATGGGCGTAGTGATAATCCTCTTTTTCAACTCCTTGAAGCTCTCTTTGCATTCATAAACCCATGAAAACTTGACTCCCTTCTGAGTTAACTTGGTAAGAGGGTTTGACAATCATGAAAAGTTTCTCACTAATCGGCTATAATATCTAGCTAACCCCATGAAGCTATGGATATCTATCACCATTGTTGGCCTCAGTCGTCCCTCAATTGTAGATATCTTGGAGGTAATTTCTACCACAAATTTGTTGAGGTAATCTCTCAAGACACTATTCATCATGTCCATGAAGATTTCGGGAGCATTAGTTAGTTCTAAAGGCATTACTATAAATTCATAGTGCCCATACCGTGTATGAAAAGAAGTATTGTGGATATCAACCTTCTTCACCCTTACTTAGTAATATCTTGAACACAAATCCACCTTGGAGAAGAATTGTTCTCTATGTTTCTGATCGAACAATTCATGAATTTGGGGTATAGAACACTTGTTCTTTATCGTGATTTTTATGAGCTCATGATAATCAATGCAATGGTGCATTGAACCTTCCATCTTCTTGAAGAAGAGGACTGGTGCTCCCCATTTTGAAGCACATGGGCGTATCAACCATTTGTATAATTATCCTATAGTTGTTTCATTATCATTACAATATCCACAAAAACTATTCTATATAGAGTCTTAGATATTGGAAAATTCACAGGTATAAGATCAATCAAGAATTCAACATCTCTTTTAGGAAGAATACTAGGAAATTCCTCAGGAAACACTTCATTGAATTCCCTCACAATAGGCATGTCTCCAAGGATGGTTTCTTCCTTAGGCTGAATTATTTAAGCAATATATGGATGTTCATAGGGTAGTAATATCCACATTTGAGATGATGGTGCTAAGAATGATTCATCCTACTCCTAGAAATTGTACAGAAACGGGGGTCGATTTTCTATATGGAGAGTGATTTACCTCTTACAAAAATTTATGTTGGCTCTATATAGGGAAATCCAATCCATCACAAGACTTGCAAGAAATTCCACCAGAGGGTGTATTAATAGGTTAATTGGTAAGTTAAATCCAAATATTATGAATGTGGAGGAGTAATATTAGTGGGATGAAATGATTACCCCATTTTTATTTCTCACTGATATCTTTACCTACATGATTTGTGGTGGTGTTGGGATTGTTCTACTAAACATTCAGGATATAAATGAATGTGTAGAACTAGAATAAAAAACTACATTTTTCATTATTGAATGAATAACTCACATACCTGTCATCAATTCATTGTCAGGGTTCACTTTGGAAGTAGTGATGAAAACATATCACCCTTTCCTCCTTGTAGGGTTTTGGTTTCTTTCGAAATCCCTTGGCATAGGGAACTAGTTTGAAAAGTTCCCTAGTTCTTTCTAGATTAAGTAATGAACAACATGTTTCGGGTCTAACTAAGTGTTCATCTCCTATGTTGTAGTTGTGGGGTTTTCATGTCAGCAGTTAATGGCTATCTTCCCTTCTCTACCACATCAAATACATTTCTTCATCCCCTGCAAGCAATTTCTGGGGTGCTTCTTTCCACACATTTGGCAAGTAGGGTGATGGATTTTCTTACCACCATTGGATTTATCTATCAGACTGATAGAATAAATGTCCACCTTATGATTATTATCCTCATGATACCCTTGAGATTCACTAATCTCCATTTCGACCATGAGGGAACATCATATAATTTCTCCATAGCTCTCGAAGTCATGGATCACTAGGGATTTCCGTAGTCTAGGTTTTATCCCGCCAAAGAAGTAGTCGACCTTGAATTTGGGGGTAATGACAAAGAAGAAGGTGTATCGTGCAAGCCTTGTGATTTTTTCCTCATACGCTCTGATGGGTTCGTCTTCATTTTCTTGAGGGAAAGGTAGTCCCTTTTCATCATAAGTCATAGGGTGCGAAGAAATTTTTTTTCCAAAACCATTTTATGGAAATCTATCCATTCTAATACCATGATCTCATCCTCAGGCTTCATATTTTTTATCAGTGTACACCATTGATTAGATTCACCCTCCATAAAATAAGCATCCCTATGTACCTTCTCTTGTTCAAAACATTGATGGATGGAGAAGATCTTCACAATGGAGTTGATATGTTGTTTGGTGATTGAGGAATCAGATGATCCATTGAAAGTAGGAGGCATTTTTCTCATGAAGCTATTGTTTGTGGCATGTTCTTTCTTTGGGGGGGGGGGGGGTTAATGTTCCTCTTGACCCATGTTTCTATTCAAAACATGAGTTAACTAAGAGTGTATCATGAAAATGTTTGTGATTCTCACTCCCATCAGATTGGGAATCTCATTAGAACAATCATCAAATTCATCTTCACATCAGTTGTTAGCTCAAGAACTCATATTACTGGCCATTTTCTAGAATAAAAAAAAATTAGGGCTAACACATAATGGGGAATACAATGACAAAAAGTGATAACTTTTAAATTTAATTTGTTTACTTAACATATCTATGTTATCCATGATCTACATCCCAATATATATTCTTAGGGGAATTTTTCTAATTCCCTTAATAATGGATTATACTAAGCTTATGAATTTACCAAATCATGTCCCCCGAGAGTGTCTTAACCAAGGGTGCATCGTGGCCTTTTTGGTGCACCAGTTCCAGTTCCAGTATAGCTCAAAGAGGTTTTTTCAAGATTCACCCCTAGATACATCTCTTCCAGAGACACCACTACCTCCTTGTATCCAGACATGGATGTATTTTCTTAATAAACCATTTACTCAAAACACATCAAAATTTTGGTATGTTTTAATTATACGTACTGTTATACATAAGTATTTCACTAGGGTTTTCTAATCCTAATCCTAATGATAACTAAACCTCCTTCTGATACCAACTATCACAACCCTACACTTTATTACACACATAACCATGATTTATTAAATAAACACACACATAATAAAAATATGATAACTGGTAGGTCTAGATTATAGGGAAATTAGGAACATTACATAACAACTTAGGACATTAAATACAATAGATTTATTGAAAACATGTTTTACTTGACCACAATATTCTTTTGAACATAACATTGCATCGTACCACCTAAGGACTTACATAAGAAAATGATGAGCTATCAAGACTAGTAAGGGAGTAAATGAGGCATAACATAAAAAATACAATACATGTTAGTAAAAATTCATATCATTAGAGCATAAGAGAAACATGTACGTAAAGTCATGGTATAGCATGATTATCATAACATGGAAATGCTTCAATAACATTTAACGTGATATTTTCTTGACCCAAGGCACATTGCAGATGGGGTATGATTAAAACCTAATGGAACTTGAATTAGCATTAGTAAACCCTCATTGAACTTGAATCATCACGATACAATTGTTTACTTAATGAATTGGAGAGATTTCAGTGCATACCCTTTATAAACATTTCATTTCATGCATAAGTATTCCACATGGATCATATAACCTGGATTCATTAAAAAAAATAATTTATTCTACGAATAAGATATGTGTAATACATAAATTTAAATCCTAAATCAAAAATTACATGTGAAAAAGGTTAATACCCTTGATAGAGAAAAGGGTATGCTATTCCATTACACAATGATTTTGGCATGGGATATTTTGGTGTATCTTCAACTGCATAACATCATCAAATAGAAATCATAAAATGGGTTGATGAAAGGGAAATGTGACTATAATAGTTTGTACATGAAATGGATAGTAAGTGGGTCATGTAAAATAATATCCCATCATATGTAATTTAATTTAGATGCATAATATAAAGGAATTGCTTCAATGTAAATGAGAAGAGAGAACATCCTTGTAGAATTTTGGTATGCTAACAGGTGTACATGGATGGAATTAATGAGAGATAAATAGTTCCCTAATAATTCAAACATAATAATGGAAGTATGGGTGAGGTGTTAAATCATACCACAACATTTTTAATTAAAACAAAATGGCATAATAACAAAAAGAAATTTGGACAAAAATGAGAATGGAAGAAATACCTTATGAAAATTTGGCATAGTAACAACGTAGGTAAGGGTAAAAATGTGAGAGGAAAAGTTATTACCTAAAATGTAATGTAATGGAATGATTATTAAATAATGAATTTATAACCATTTAAAATTATAAGAACTACTTTAAAATAAGATGCTATAATTTCAAAGGAGAAGAGGAATATGAGGATCCCTTACATGGATGTGTGATCCAAAAGGCATGGGAGATGATTATTGGGAGCTTAGGGAACCATTGGGGAATACTATATAGATGATGGAAGAGTATGGACGTTTTAAAAGGGTGTTTTGTGATGATATGTGGGAGAATGGATGGGTTTTTTTACGAAAAGAGAGGGAATTGTTTATTATTTAGGTTTTGGACACCACACATTAAACTAATCAATAACAGAAACCATACCATGGTTTTCCCATGGTTATTGAGAAATTGGAGGGATAAACAATATTTTAAAAGGTAACTATCCAAACATATTAAAATATTAGGCTTTTTTTACGTGGAGGCGAGTCACACTCTCAAGGAAATCATTTTAAAATTTCAAAATTTTGTATAAGCCTTGAAAGGTCCACTAGGGGATTGTAAAATAAATCCAACTAACCTAAAATAAAATTATTTTAATGTTAAAACATATATAGGCTGAAAATTCCATTTATATCCTTTTATTACATCACTATTAGGTCATTATGATGTCAAAAGACACATTATATATTTAACTGGTAAATAATTTTTACCGAAAAAATTGAATTTCACGAAAAATTATGAAAAACTCACAATTGGATAATTTCAATGTAATAATTTAAAAATTAGTATTTATTTTATCTAAATAATTTTTTAAATATGTGAATTTATACTTTTAAAATAAAAACCAAAATTTATTGAAAATTTATGGGTTTCGACAAAAAACAGCTTTCAAACCTTAATAAAATGTACAATTGTATTCATAAAAATTATATAATCATTTATATTTTACAAAATTAATTTAGTAATAATATTTTAGTAAAATATTTTTTAATTCAAAAATCAATTAATTGATCAAAATATATATCTTAATTAAATATTAACAGAAAATTCTATTTGTAATTTAAAAACCATTTACAAGGTACCAATTATAAAATGAATGTATATTATTTATTCTATATAAAAATATTTCACATAATCATATTTATAGGGTATTGGTACATAACCACTTATAACACCCACATAAGACCTAAGGGTAAGGTGTGTGATGATGACAGACTCTTGGGGCATCTCGGATAACATCACTCGAGTGCTAATCACTATGGAATTCCACTTCTCTTGTAAGCGATTCTGTTCATGATTAATGTGTTAAAGCTCAAATTTGGATTGGTCAAGAGAAAATCCAAGTGATTCCACCTCCTTTATGAGCTTTGAAAAATGGGATTCATATGGATAAATTATACTGGATTAGGTCATCACTTCGTTTGCCTGAATAAATTGGACTTTCTAATGTCCTACACTTATACTAATCATGTAATCACTGTTTAATGACAATATTAGCATCTCTAAAATTATTTAATGGTATTTTAAAATCCAAAAACCTAAAACCAAATAAGTATATATGTTTTTTATGACCATTTTACATAATAATAAATTTAATTACATCAATGGTAAATTTCATTAGTAAATGTTTGGGTCATTACAATGTATAAGAGGAGGATATACAAAATAATTCTTTCTAATTTTGTTAGGTTAAATATAAGTACATGGTGAAGACTATTGTCATGTAGAATACCCCATCTATGGAAATGGTACTCATGATCTGAATCATTCATCCAATATTAGATCTATTTTTTTTTAATTTTTGATGATGTTATCCTAGTGAACTCAACATCTAAGGAGGAGCACGTGAGACACCTGAGGATGGTTCTAGACATAATTTGAGATAACCGTATTTATGGGAACCTCTCAAAGTTACAATACTAGATTTAGGGGGTCGAATTTCATGGAATTTTTATTTCATCACATGGTGTAGTAGTGGGAAAAGTGATGGTTTAGATAGTGTTATAGTGGGATCCACCGAAGAGTGTGACAGAGGTAGAAAGAATCATTGGGTTTTCACTATACTATCAAGGATTTATACATTATTTATCCAAGATATCATATCCGTTGGCATCTTGGAACTAAAATGTGTTTCCTTTCTTGATGATATAGAGGCTCTAGTAGGATTTCAGGGGGTTGAGATTGAGATTTATGAGTGCTCTGATCTTGAGAATTCCCATGGATGGTGTCAAGTTTTTAGTGTTATAAGATTTATAAATGTCTGATCATTTTTGTGTTCTGATTCACTTAAAGGTGGTTATTTTCTATGGTTTGTTTTTATTAAGACCTCATGAGAATACTTTGAGACACATGATCTCGAGTTAGCAGCGGTAGTCTTCACATTTTTGATTTGGCGACACTACTTTATGTGTGAGATATTGATCATCTATTATGAATATAAGATGCTCAATTATATCTCCTATAAAAATGTCTTTAACTTTTGATAGATGAGATGGATATAGTTCCTTCGGTATTATGACAATGAGATTGTCAATACTCATGGGAATGTGAATAAGGTAGTAGATTCCCTTAGCATGAGATATTATTGAAGCTAATGAGCGAGGTATCGAAGTAACTGGACTTGTTATAGTTTTTATTTTTGTATGGAATAGAGAAAATAACCATAAATTAATGTTTCTTACCCCTCCACTTTTACAGTGATCCAAGGAGGTGCACCTTGGGGATACCATCTATAAGACCCTAAGGACTCATATATCCACTAGTAATGCTCCTGATGGATTTTATTTTTTTGGGAAGCATATTGTTATTTTTCTATAATGGAAAATTTTACAAGTTTATATAATATGGGAGGTTCTAAGGGAGTATCATAAATCAACATTAGTGATTAATAAATGTGTTTAGATATTCTACTAAGACATTCAGTGATAGTTCTTAAGGCTAGGGATTAATAATGGAGTTGCATTGTTTTTTTTCTATATATCAGACTTGCCCACAAGTGAAGGTTGGGCACTTGTTTCTAGAAAGCTTAGATCAACACCGTGATGTTGTAAAGTGTGAGTGGGATGAGTTATTCTTGGAATTAGTGATAGGGTTACCACATATGGTTAGAGAACTTGATGCCATATAGATGATCATTATACACCTCACCAATTCAACCCACATCCTAGAAATACGAGAGAGAAGTTTAGTAGAAAAAATGGGTTTCTTTTAAATATAGAAAATAGTTTATATCCTTGGAGTTACCTCAATAATAGTTTTAGAATGTGATTCTCACTTAAAATATTTGTTATAAGAAGGATTATATGATGACTTTGGGACTTAGTTTCCTTTGAGCAAGATGTTTCATTCCCCCAATAATTTCTAGGATGAGAAGACCATTTATTTATTGAAGTAAATGATTTATGATTTCTTTTTAGACTTTGGACTTAGGTCGATGGATCTCATAACATTGGTGGAGTTTTCATAAAACAATTTAACCATTACACCATTGATATGGAATCATTTGAATCATTTTACGAGCAACCCTATAGGTCACCACAACACTGGACTAACCTAGTAGAGTCAACACTAATCAACCTAGAGTTGGTTTGACCCATGATAGAGATGTTTTATATCATCCCATAGTGGAATATGACTACAGAATTCCATCAAAAGCCCAATAACGATTGACGACGGATGATTTTTGTGATCATGGAAGAAATCCATGGGTTTTTAGGGTCTTATCTTGACATGGGAACAGAGATTTAGTTGTGGTAAAAAACTTACAATGAGATTATTTATCCCTTTAAAATACTGAATGGAATTGGAAAGGTGGTCAACATCTCAGATCTACCACCACAGTTAGAATGAGAACACAAAGTCTTCGACATGTCACTAAAGAGGAGGCGCATGCACAAATAGTCACATGTTATTGACTGGGTAGAGGTGAACAACAAGGATTCATGTAATTTTGTATAGTAAAGAGTATATATAGAGGTTTGGTAATAGGGGATCCTTCTTGGGTGAGCGATTCCTTCCATTCATGTCCTATGGATGCATATGAATCGTTAGGATTTTATCTAGGAGTGGGAGACTTAGATGCATTCTCAGTACCCATAGATATGTTCAATCTTCTATTTTGTATTTCTAGAAAATAAATCCTAAAGGTGGAGAAATTTTAATATCTTTATTTTTACCATTAAAATAATTTTAAAATATGTATTAATATTTCCGTTACTAAGTGTTAAGATGATGAATTACTGTGAGGTTTGGTGATCCCAAAATTGATTTTTGGAATTTATTAAATATATTAATAAAATTTACTAAATATTTTCCCAAATTATGTTTTAAAATATACATAGAAGTTCATATTAGAAATCTAAGGACTTTGTTATGTTTAGAGAGTGGGCTTCATAACAGGACTGACATAACATTGGAGCTTTCCAAAATGCTGGGTTTGGCATGATCATGGAAGAATCTTTAAATAAATTATTTAAATTAAAATAATTTATTTAATTATAACACAGTGACCTAGATTTGTCTATAAATATTATAATATGGGAAATTCCGACGGTTATTCGCATAAGCTTGGTGATTTTGGAGAGTTCCAAGGAAGATCACTCGTTGATGAAACAACAATCAAATTATGGATCATCGATCAGTGTGTAACATAATTTTATGATCTTTCCCTAAAAAATTATATAGATTAATTATTCATCAGTGATCGAACCATGTTGAAGTAGTATCATTTTTTATGTAGATTTATCCATGTTTTCATATCCTATAATTAACATGAATCAATCAAACAACAGATTGATTCTCAGATCAATCGTATTTCAAGTATGGGTATCTTTGTGGGGAATTTTGAAGAATTGGTTTATTTTGTTTGATTTTACTTCATCATTATAATGATAATGAATTGAGACCAACTTGATAAGATCCATAGTTTCTTCCTCGGAAAATTTTCTTGGACTTATCCCACTGTTATTAATTCATTCATAACTGGAGTTCATTTTAGCTAGTGGTGTGACCAATATGAGATAGTAAATAATTACACACATGTTACTTGTATTAATCGATTGATATTACATATCGGAGATAAAATTGATGAAGGGATTTAGGTTCAATGATTTTTAGGATAAATCAGGTACATGTGTGTGTGTGAGTTGGCATTGTGAAGATGATAGAGTTATAAGATGATTTTTGAGAAAATTGGATGGTTGAAAATAAGATCTCCAACAATGACTGATCTCAGTTTACCTAGATATGTAATCCATGTGCTGGTTTTTAGGTGGATTGGGGGAAAGTGTTAATTTTTTTGAATCTATCAAAATAACACTTAGGTTTGTTGAAATTCCCCACTTCATAGAATATAAATCTAGAAAAGACCATCTGTATCAGGCCCTTGATGTGAAGATAATGTTGCAAATGGATTTAATTATCACATGACATGTGACCCCTATCACATAGTGGGTGACACAACATTGTTACTCGATGTGAATTGTGGAGGATACACAACTATCCACACAAAGACACAGATTCTGGTACATATACACGGATAATTGTACCTGGTCACGGTCAAGAGCACACAGGTTTAAACAAACCATGATCTCAATAAATGGAAAAGTGCATAGTCCATGATACATTAGTAAAACTAGATACTGAATGAATAGAAATTGTACTTCAAGTGCACGTAGTGTAATCCTTAATGGATGGATTAGGGATCTTTCAATCTTCATCATAGAAAAGTTTTAATTAGGAATTGTTTCATTGATCCATTACTGGAGGTCTTAATATTGAGTATTTTTAATCCCATGGGGGGTTATCCCCTTCGTGGAATTTCAATCCCTGATAAATAATATTGAATCCCTTCACTAGTCTTGATGTGATATACTCAATCATCATAATTTTACCTTGGTGGTGTTTTGGGTATCATTGTGACTTACTATACGTAGGCATCAACTCAACACACAGTCGGTAAATCTAAACTTGGCTGTTGGTATATCACATTACCTTGGGTTTGTTCTCCATTTGTGTGGGGATCTCACCAGACTTCCAGCATCTACTTATTATGGAGAGACCCGCTAAGCTTGAAATCTCTATTGGATTCCGTCAGTGGTATCTGAATCATGGAGTATGTTCTCTTATAAGAGTTTTATATAGATCCTTTGAGAAATAATCCTAGGATAGATTAATTTTTGCGATATTACATGGGGCTACGTATATACTATGATTATATTTGGATTTTATTGTTATATATGTCATTTATGTATACCGATGATGAGATAACTATTATTCATGATGATATATGCATAGTGATTTTGGGGTTTACTACCAGGTTTTGTTATAATCACACCCATGGTACTTCCCCCACGCTTTGGGTCCTATTTAAATTATTATCTATTTGAAAAGTCCTAGAGAGACTAAGACTAGGAATATAATAGTTATCCAACCGCACCTTATTGTGCTTTAATGGTTAAATTGTTACTATTTCACTAAGAATTTTCATTTTGGACTTGCATTAAATTTTTTTTGGTGGGCTTGTATTTGAAAATTTTAACTATTGTACTTATTTTTTTACTCTGTTGGTGGTATTTTGATGTATACATGCATGATTATCCTGTTTCACATTTAAAAATTGTATGGTCTTAGAGATGTGTGTGTGTACTGGTACATTAGGATAAGGCTTCCCATGTGTGTGACATGCCTACTCAGAAATGTTCACTATCCCCTAGCCTATTGGAGGTGGGAATAAGGTATTAACGGTTTAGGACCTAATGGTCTGGATCTGGAATCAACCCCAATGTTTTGATGTTGTGTTTTAATATTTTTACTAAACATGAAGATATTAATGCATGTGTATAACTACAATGATATATGAAATACAAAGCTCGTGAATATATAATGAGAAAATGTTTCACTAATGTATTACATTTATATTCTATTATGATATTCAAAATTAATTTTGCGATGGGATAATACAAAATCATGTAAAAAGGGAAAATATGAACATATAATGGACAACATATAAATGTAAAATAAATCCAAATTTTGTATATTTTGGATTTAATATACGTTATAAATTATAATTTTTATACCATATATTCTTTATTAACAATCTATTCTTGTGATTCATAATGTTTCATAGATATCTTATCAATTTCACAAATGATATTCCATAGGAGTGTCAGATCAGGTTCGCAACAAGACAACTTTGTCATGAACTAGTTGACGATTGAGTTAATATTCAAGTTTCATGTATATAACCCCTAAATAAAACCATTTAAAGACTATATCTGGTAATAGTATCTAGAAATGGATAAAATTTCATTCAAAAAACTCATTCTTTACTTTTCTTAAATTTCTAGACATTTTTGGTATTCATAGACTTTTCCTATGGGTTCTCACAAAATTATAAAACATCTAATCCTAATAACTAATAAGGAATTAATATGATACAAAAAATAGAGATCCATGCCTTGGAAATATATTATTACATTTTTTTATCATCAACATTGCATAAACAGTATACAGAGATCTTAAGACCAAGTGTCTGGGGATGAATGGGTTCATAATGAATGAAAAAGAAACTAATTTTTTTTTATTTTTTTTATATAATGATATTATAAATCCCCTTTTTTAAACCTCATTGTATATCATAGAAAATACATAAAATAATTGCGTGAGATATAAATCCCAATATAGGAATAAACATAATAACTAAGCATAATATAAGAGTCGAATGACATAACATAATGTCAGAAAAGAGAAGGACCTTGAATAATCACATGGAAAAATATCATAATAAACATGGAGTTATAAGATCAATAAAACATAGTAATTTTGTATAAATATAAAACTGCTATATGAAGATGTCAAGGCTAACTTCTAATACATTATAAAATGGTTTATAGGGTCCCATCATGGATTATGTTTACTTCTTAATCCCATACATATCACCTCATGAGCAAACTATTTTCACAATTCATTATAGATAAATCTAGGAACACCCATAATATAATGTATGTGGTTATTTGTTCCACACATCGAAATAAATCACAAGGAATAAACATAATAATGACCCATGGAAATAAGTCAATTGAATAATCATCCCCCATACCATAATCAAATAATATTTCATAATAATGAAATGGTAAGAAGGTATTAAATTTTTTGAATGATCATATCTGATTATATAATCATATTCTTCCAAATATAGTGTTATCTTAGAAAAATATTTTGATAAACAATGGGGAATTGGGTATAGAAATTACCCATTAAAATGCTATTTTAGGGAATCAGTTTAAGACTTTTATTGAAATCAAATGAATAAAATTTATTATGATAAAATAATGTATACTATAATAGATATACCTAAAACAATTATTTAAATAAATCATGAATGATAATAAATACATTAATCTCCAATTTAATAAAATCTTTAGGTGATATAAATACTCCGTTTAATAGCGTATGATTTTACAGAAGGTATTTATGAACTGAACTAAAGGCATACATTACCCCATAAAATGAAGTATGAATGTAAAGACCGGTAAATTTCAAGGAAATTTTTTTTTCTTAATTTTCTTTGGAATTTTACAAGAACGCAGTTTCTGACGGCACCTGATTCCGAGGCCCGGTGTGCCCGGAATCATTTTCCGAAGTTTTGGCTCGGGTACGTTCAGTGAACGGATGAGCGGGTTTTTCTAACTTTTGAACCGGTGCCCGGAATCGAATTCTGAGGGCACCGATGAAATCGCAGCGCCGGTATTCACTTAGAAACGCCTCTTCCGGAGTTGCGTTTGCTCGGGTGTGGTTTTTAATTTTCGGGCTTAAAGTTAAGAAATAAAATAATTTTGCGACAACTTTATTTTATTTCGCTTAAGCCACTTGGAAGCCACTTGAAGCCACTTAAAGGCGGCTTGAACTGAGTTGAACTGGATAGGATGCTATCCAGAAATATCCTACCCCTTGGTAGGATATTTGTGAGGTGGGGCCCGCACGAGCCCCACCGTTTCTTTCCGCTAAGAAACGCACCCGTGAAATCCCGTCTTAATGAAAGTCAACTGACGCGTTTCTTAAAATCTTAACAGACCATTTAATTGGGCTGTTTCTTTCATAAATTAAATGATATGTTTCTTTCGTTGAATTAATTCTACGAATTAATGGTTCGTTTCTTATCTTTTGAAATTCAAATGTTTAGTTGTGTAAATTAAATAAGGCTTAAGCTTATTTTATTTTGGGTTGAAACTTGTGGCGTGGAGAGGATTTGGAGGAAAGCGTTCTTCTTCGGCGAAGAATGCGAAGAACGCGAAGAACGCGAAGAACGCCAAGAACGCGAAGAACGCCAAACCTGCGGAGATCGACGACGCGAAGCCTTGTACCGCGACGCCAACGGATCTCCCTTCGCGATGCTTCTTCCGCGACGATCCAACCCCGCGACAGCCTTCGATCGACAACAACCAAGGTAGGGGGTTGCGCTTCTTTTTATTTTCTTTTCGATTTCAACAACAACATGGATTTAATTATTATTAATTAAATCCGAATGTTCTTGGTCCTCGTAGATCGTCGACGCGACGCCCTTCCGCGGTGTGACGATCACCTCCTTCCGCGACGGTCAATTCTGAGGCGACCTCGCATCCGACAGCGACGGCGAGGTAGGGATTTATTTTGGGAATTACCCACTTTTTCTTTTTATATTCCCGTATTTGTTTCTTTAAAAAGTTAAAGAACTAGATTTGTGAACAATTTTAAAATTATTAAAATTGTTGTTTCCGTTCAAATAAGGAACCCGTTTTTATGAAACAATTTTATTTCATTAAAAATCGTTTTGGATATGCGTTCATGTGTTGAACTTTAATTTTCTCCCGTTGTTTATATCTAACGCGGAGGGTGCGGGCCTAACAAACACGGCCCGAAAACCCTCCGTCGTTCTTCGTTCTTGTGCGGATTTGGCGGGCGACGGCAAAATATGATGCAAGGGAAATTTGATGATCCCGCAGTAAAGAACGGAACCCGGGAGGAACAACGGCGCAGACGGGAAGGAAAACGGGCCACCGGAGCGACTCTGGCGGCCCGCGGAAGCCGGTGGTGGCGCGGGTCGCCGGCACGGCGGCACCGGCGGCCGGAGGCGGCGGCACCCCGCGGGTGCCGCGGGGGTGTCACGCGTGGCAGCGGCTTTCCCCCGCGTCGGCCGCTCGGACGCTCGGCCGATCCGAGCCGGACCGGCCCTGTCCGGGCCGGGCCGGGCCAACCAGGTCGGACCCGACCCGGTTCGGGCCAACCAGGGGGGGTCGTGCCGGGTCGGCCCGGGCCCGGACCCCCCGCCTTCTGACGACTTTCGTTCAAATGCCTGTAACTTGAGCTACGGGCCTCCAAACGACTCGCCGTCAGCGGCAACGCAATCCTTGGAGCGAGTCGAACGTTTCGGTTTATCGCACTCAAAGTTTCGGAATACTTTGGGTTTGGCCGGGTTGGTTCGTACACGAAACCAACCGGGCCCTCGGAGCGGAAACGCTCATATCTTGAGCTACGGACGTCCGATTGATGTACCGTCAGCTTTGTTAGTTTCCTCTTAGTGAGACGGATCTTTTGCCTCCCTCCGCCCGAGGTTTGGGCGTAGGTGGAGTACGGTCGGGTTGGTTTTGCCTTAAAAACCAACCGGGCCCTTGGGACGAAAAAGCCAATAACTCTCAGACCGGGCGTCCGATTGACGCGCTGTCTGTTGCGTTGAGTTCCTGTTGACGATACGGAACTTTTGGCATCCTTCGCCCAAGTTTTGGATACAGTTTGTAGTGGCCGGGTTGGATCGCACCCGAAATCCAACCTGGCCCCTGGAACGGAAAAGCTGATAACTTTCAGACAGGACGTCCGTTTGACGAACTGTCAGCGGCGTTGACGATCACGTTGAGAAACGGTCCCTAAGAGTATACCCTATGAGTGATCGAGGTACAGTTGAGACACGGCTGGGTTTGGTTCGCTCACGAAACCAACCGGGCCCCTGAGACGAAAAGGCTAATAACTCACAGACCGGGCGTCTGATCGACGCGCCGTCTGTTGCGTTGAGACCCCTGTGACGAGGTGGACCTTTGAGATACTTCTTCGTGGGACCTTGAGATACTTGGATTATCGACTTGCAGCTCGCGGAGCGGACCCTCCCAGAGTCGAGCGTGCGGAGTACGGAGACCGTGTAGCCGACTGAGACCTGACGACTGCTTGACCGACTCGACTTGGAGTGAGTCGACTAGCCCAGTGGACGGAGCACTACTTTGTTTGCGTGCAGACCCATGGCGGACGGAGCACTACCTGTGTGATAGTGCAGACCCGCGGTACTCGTCCGGAGAGTACCTCAGCAGGCTACTAGGGGGTGTGCACTACTGTTTTTGAGTGACATACCTTGGCGGGAAGCGCTACTGTGTTTGGGTGGCTGGCCCGCGGTACTCGACAGGAGGAGTACCTTAGCAGTCTTAGGTTAGTGAGCAGTAACTCGGAGTCGTGACAGGACCACTGTACACTCTAGAGAAGGAGCTCTTCAGTAGTTACGGTTTCGATAATGAAAATCCTGGTTTGAGCTGAGACTTTTGACCTTTGTGTTTCCTCATGATTGAGATGGGTTACATGATAACTTCGGTATATGTATGGGCATATACATGGGTAGTGGTTATCCGTTGATTTCACAATCCTTGTGTTTCCTCATGATTGAGATGGGCTACTTGATAACTTAGGTATATGTATGGGCATATACATAAGTAGAGGTTATCTGTTGAGATCTTCTATGTGGTTATCCTTGTTGGTTTTAGTGAGACCTTGAGGGTCTCGGGGTCCCTACTGAGTATCGTTATACTCACCCATGCACGGGCTATGCCTGCACCTCGTTGTGTTGGTTGCAGACGACGGCCAGTACTGACAGAGGCCGAGTGTTCGAGGACTGGACGGTACCTGGAGGTGGACTATACGACGAGACGGTACCCAGAGGTGGACGTGACGACGAGGCGGTACCCGGAGGTGGACCACTGGGCGGGACATACTCGGAGCAGACGGCGGGACACGAGGAGCAGAGGAGCTGTCTGTACCCACCCTTCAGGTGGGATTTCCAATGGACAGCTCGGCGTAGCAGCTTTACTTTTCAGTTGCTGTTTTCCCTTTCGAGTTGTACTTTACAGTTGGGCTTGTATTTCTGGACCCTTATTACATTCTGCACTTACTGTTGTACTCAGTTTTTACTTAGTGTTTTACTTCCTCTTGTACTCTGTGGTGTTTTGTTACTTTTATAAAGGAAATGCCTTCCTAGTTATCGGGATTTACGCCTTTGGTGCTAGTCGCCAGCCCCTGGCCTATGGAAGGCGGGCTTGGGGTAGTCACGGCACGGGCCCCGAGGACGGGTCGTGACAAATTGGTATCAGAGGTGGTCAGTTCTACCGCAGACTCTGATCTTTCTTTCGGTGAAGCAATAGTGTTAAGGGTACCGAGTGTGGTTTTCAGTTCAGGGAGTCCAGTGTTGGTGCGGGCGGCCGACATATCCATACACCAGGGCCCTGGAAACTGATTTCCGACTTTGTGCATGAAAACACTGATTGCGTGTGTGTTTTCAAAGGTTTCCCCTTAAAACAGCTCAAACCAGGTCAGCTCACCAGGTATAATCGTTTGATCATGTTACGTTGTTTCTTTCAGGATACCTTTTCTCGGACGACCAGTTAGAGCCCAGAGGGATGTGCGTGCTGACAGCCTGTCGAGTGACGAGGCTTTGGTATAGGGCCCTCTTGCAGTTGAGGCACCAGCGGAGGCACCAGCGGTACTACCATACGTTGGGCCACCGATGCCACCAGCCCCAGCAGTAGGCGATGCCCGCTACTTGAGCGCACTGCATGAGTTCCAGCGCCAGAGGCCACCCAGGTTCGGGGGAGAGACGGACCCGCAGGCAGCTGAGGATTGGCTGGAGGCTGTGGTGGGAGTCTTCAGGCTAGTGGGGACGCCATCAGACTTCATGGTGACCTTTGTTGCCAGCCTTCTTCAGGCTGTAGCAGGCAGGTGGTGGAGCCACTTGTTCCAGTTTTGCGATTGGATGAATTTCACATGGGAAGACTTAGAGACCTTCTTCAGGGTGGAGTTTGTGCCAGTAGCTCTACACCCCGAGCGTGTTCAGGAGCTGCTGCCTTTGCCGCATGTTTTTCGATCAGAAGCCGAGTCATCTGTGGGCAGTAGACAGATGATGCAGAGGTCCAGGAGGACCAGACCAGCAGTTGGGTGATCTCAGGTTTTAGGACCGGTGGTGCGGGGCACCCGGGGTGGGGTCAGAGCCAGGCTTTCCAGAAGCAGACTGTGTTACTCGTGCGGTGGAAAGGGGCACCTGGCACGTGATTGTCCGACTCCTCGTACAGTTGATCCATAGGCTTTTGAGGAGCCACCGAGGCAGAGGCAGCGACGAATGCTTGAGCAACAGTAGAGCAGTGGACAAGGCAGTAGAGATCCTGGAGCAGGTGGACAGGAGCGGAACTAGTGGATACGTCTCTTGTACTTATAGTTCCATGTTGATGTTGTTTTTGTGTCTTTTTACCATGAGCTGCAATAAAATAAAGACACTTATCTTGTGATGTTTTCCTTCCTGTCCTCTTTTGTGATGTTACTGAGTGGTCCCGGTTAAACTGTTGACTTGACCCTCACTTTCGAGATTTCAACTGGAGGAGACCCAGTGACCTCACACTGATGCCGACAGTGTGACTCGACCCTTGGAGTCGAGAGTGACAGTTGGATCTCTTAGTAGTTACGTCGAGGCCTTACGACGTCATCCATGGCATGAATGCATCCTTCATGCCAGGATTGACTGTATTAGGCAATGGGTTTGGTTCATCTAGAGAGGGGATGAGACCGGTTTTCTCTTTTCGGCAAAGGAGAAATTTTAGCAGCTCTTCCAGATCATATGCAAAGGAGGTGCAGTTCATCCAGGAGCGGATGAAGACTGCACAGTGCAGTAAGAAACAGGAAACCAGTGCCAGTCTTAGAGACTCGGGAGTGTTAAATGTTTCAAGAAGAGGAAGCTTAAAGGAGAGATGAGTCTACAAAGCAGCAGACGTGGAGGCACATCTAGGTGAGAAGCATGAGGTGGTGTACATCCTAACATGCTACAATCACCCGCCTTAGTTATTCCCGCCAGGCTCAGGGAGCTGGAGGGCGGAGGAAGAGTGCGGCTACATGCGGTCAAGGAGTGTGACCCAAAGGCTCTAGAAATGATTCAAGGGACATTCTGTGTCCACTACTAGCTGCTATAGTAACAGACGTTGATATGACTCATTTCTCACTTTCACAAATCTTTGACCATGGGGAGCTGGTCTTTGGTGATGAGGTGACTTTTACGGAGTTTCCTGTGGGGATCGAGGATCGAAAAGAGCGGATCCTAGGAGGACGGTCGATTCCTCTTGTGCACTTTCTTTGGCAGCGTGGGAACCTCCAGGTGAGCACGTGGGAGCGGAAGGCTCAGATGTGTGCTCAGTACCGCTTTGTTTCCCTAAGTTTGTGGTGAAGCTTTACGGGGACGTAAAGCCCTGTGGTGGGAGTAATGTAAAGACCCGTAAATTTCTAGGAAATTTTTTTTTCTTAATTTTCTTTGGAATTTTACAAGAACGCAGTTTCTGACGGAACCTGATTCCGAGGCCCGGTGTGCCCGGAATCATTTTCCGAAGTTTTGGCTCGGGTACGTTCAGTGAACGGACGAGCTGGTTTTTCTAACATTTGAACCGGTGCCCGGAATCGAATTCTGAGGGCACCGATGAAATCTCAGCGCCGGTATTCACTTAGAAACGCCTCTTCCGGAGTTGCGTTTGCTCGGGTGTGGTTTTTAATTATCAAGCTTAAAGTTAAGAAATAAAATAATTTTGCGACAACTTTATTTTATTTCGCTTAAGCCACTTGGAAGCCACTTAAAGCCACTTAAAGGCGGATTGAACTGGGTTGAACTGGATAGGATGCTATCCAGAAATATCCTACCCCTTGGTAGGATATTTGTGAGGTGGGACCCGCACGAGCCCCGCCGTTTCTTTCCGCTAAGAAACGCACCCGTGAAAACCCGTCTTAATGAAAGTCAACTGACGCGTTTCTTAAAATCTTAACAGATCATTTAATTGGGTTGTTTCTTTCGTAAATTAAATGAGCTGTTTCTTTCGTTGAATTAATTCTACGAATTAATGGTTCGTTTCTTATCTTTTGAAATTCAAATGTTTAGTTGTGTAAATAAAATAAGGCTTAAGCTTATTTTATTTTGGGATGAAACTTGTGGCGTGGAGAGGATTTGGAGGAAAGCGTTCTTCTTCGGCGAAAAATGCGAAGAACGCGAAGAACGCGAAGAACGCAAAGAACGCGAAGAACGCCAAACCTGTGGAGATCGACGACGGGAAGCCTTGTACCGCGACGCCAACGGATCTCCCTTCGCGATGCTTCTTCCGCGACGATCAAACCCCGCGACAGCCTTCGATCGACAACAACCAAGGTAGGGGGTTGCGCTTCTTTTTATTTTCTTTTGGATTTCAACAACAACATGGATTTAATTATTATTAATTAAATCCGTATGTTCTTGGTCCTCGGAGATCGTCGACGCGACGCCCTTCCGCGGTGTAACGATCACCTCCTTCCGCGACGGTCTATTCCGTGGCGACCTCGCATCCGACAGCGACGGCGAGGTAGGGATTTATTTTGGGAATTACCCCCTTTTTCTTTTTATATTCCCGTATTTGTTTCTTTAAAAAGTTAAAGAACTGGATTTGTGAACAATTTTAAAATTATTAAAATTGTTGTTTCCGTTCAAATAAGGAACCCGTTTTTATGAAACAATTTTATTTCATTAAAAATTGTTTTGTATATGCGTTCATGTGTTGAACTTTAATTTTCTCCCGTTGTTTATATCTAACGCGGAGGGTGCGGTCCAAACAAACACGGCCCGACAGCCCTCCGCCGTTCTTCGTTCTTGTGTGGATTTGGCGGGCGACGGCAAAATATGATGCAAGGGAAATTTGATGATCCCGCAGTAAAGAACAGAACTCGGGAGGAACAACGGCGCAGACGGGAAGGAAAATGGGCCACCGGAGCGACTCCGGCGGCCGGAGGCGGCGGCACCCCGCGGGTGTCCAGCGCGACACCCCGCGGGTGCCGCGGGTGTCCGGCGCGACACCCCGCGGGTGCCGCGGGTGTCCAGCGCGACACCCCGCGGGTGTCGCGGGGTTGTCCCGCGGCACCCCGCGGGGGTGTCACGCATGGCGGCGGCTTTCCCCCGCGTCGGCCACTCGGACGCTCGGCCGAGCCGAGCCGGACCGGCCCTGGCCGGGCCGGGTCGGCCCGGGCCCGGAACCCCCGTCTTCGGACGACTTTCGTTCAAACGCCCGTAACTTGAGCTACGGGCCTCCAAACGACTCGTCGTCAGCGGCAACGCAATCCTTGGAGCGAGTTGGACGTTTCGGTTTATCGCACTCAAAGTTTCGGAATACTTTGAGTTTGGCCGGGTTGGTTCGTACACGAAACCAACCGGGCCCTCGGAGCGGAAACGCTCATATCTTGAGCTACGGACGTCTGATTGACGTACCGTCAGCTTTGTTAGTTTCCTCTTAGTGAGAAGGATCTTTTGACTCACTCCGCCCTGGGTTTGGGCGCAGGTGGAGTACGGTCGGGTTGGTTTTGCCTTAAAAACCAACCGGGCCCTTGAAACGAAAAAGCCAATAACTCTCAGACCGGGCGTCCGATTGACGCGCCGTCTGTTGCGTTGAGTTTCTGTTGACGATACGGAACTTTTGGCATCCTTCGCCCGAGTTTTGGATACAGTTGGTAGTGGCCGGGTTGGATCGCACCCGAAATCCAACCGGGCCCCTGGAACGGAAAAGCTGATAACTTTCAGACAGGACGTCCGTTTGACGAACCGTCAGCGGCATTGACGATCACGTTGAGAAACGGTCCCTATGAGTATACCCTATGAGAGATCGGGGTACAGTTGTGATACGGCTGGGTTTGGTTCTCTCACGTAACCAACCGGGCCCCTGGGACGAAAATGCTAATAACTCAGAGACCGGGCGTCCGATCGACGCGCCATCTGTTGCGTTGAGACCCCTGTGACGAGGTGGTCCTTTGAGATACTTCTTCATGGGACCTTGAGATACTTGGAGTATCGACTTGCAGCTCGTGGAGCAGACCCTCCCAGAGTCGAGCGTGCGGAGTACGGAGACCGTGTAGCCGACTGAGACCTGACGACTGCTTGACCGACTCGACTTGGAGTGAGTCGACTAGCCCAGTGGACGGAGCACTACTTTGTTTGGGTGCAGACCCATGGCGGACGGAGCACTACCTGTGTGATAGTGCAGACCCGCGGTACTCGTTCGGAGAGTACCTTAGCAGGCTACTAGGGGGTGTGCACTACTGTGTTTGAGTGACATACCTCGGCGGAAAGCACTACTGTGTTTGGGTGGCTGGCCCGCAGTACTCGACAGGAGGAGTACCTCAGCAGTCTTAGGTTAGTGAGCAGTACCTCGGAGTCGTGACAGGACCACTGTACACTCTAGAGACGGAGCTCTTCGGTAGTTACGGTTTTGATAATGAAAATCTTGTATTGAGGTGAGACTTTTGACCTTTGTGTTTCCTCATGATTGAGATGGGTTACTTGATAACTTAGGTATATGTATGGGCATATACCTGGGTAGTGTTTATCCGTTGATTTCACAATCCTTGTGTTTCCTCATGATTGAGATGGGTTACTTGATAACTTAGGTATATGTATGGGCATTTACATAAGTAGAGGTTATCTGTTGAGATCTTCTATGTGGTTATCCTTGTTGGTTTTAGTGAGACCTTGAGGGTCTCGGGGTCCCTACTGAGTATCGTTATACTCACCCCTGCACGGGCTATGCCCGCACCTCATTGTGTTGGTTGCAGACGACGGCCAGTACTAACAGAGGCCGAGTGTTCGAGGACTGGACGGTACCTGGAGGTGGACTATACGACGAGATGGTACCCAGAGGTGGACGTGACGACGAGGCGGTACCCGGAGGTGGACCACTGGGCGGGACATACTCGGAGCGGACGGCGGGACACGAGGAGCAGAGGAGCTGTCTGTACCCACCCTTCAGGTGGGATTTCCATTGGACAGCTCGGCGTAGCAGCTTTACTTTTCAGTTGCTGTTTTCCCTTTCGAGTTGTACTTTATAGTTGGGCTTGTATTTCCGGCCCCTTTTTACTTTCCTCACTTACTGTTGTACTCAGTTTTTACTTAGTGTTTTACTTCCTCTTGTACTCTGTGGTTTTTTGTTACTTTTATAAAGGCAATGCCTTCCCAATTATCGGGATTTACGCCTTTGGTGCTAGTCGCCAGCCCCTGGCCTATGGAAGGCGGGCTTGGGTTAGTCACGGCACGGGCCCCGAGGACGGGTCGTGACAATGAATAATCAAGGTATATATTTATGTTTCTTATATATAGAACATAGATTCAAATAATACCATCAAAAATTGAGTTAATGTGAGTTAGAGTGATAACTGTTATAATCTAAAGAAAAAGGGTGGTGCGGATAGTTCCCTTATAATATATTCTAGATCCTTTTTAAAATGAACTTAATGTCCTAAATAATCGAATAATATTAATTAATTAATTAATTATAACAAATTTTCATACATATATATGTAATTATAAACATTTTAAAGAGATATAATGTTTATTTTCTATTTTTTGAGATATTTTATTTCATTTGTTCCTTTGTTAGAACAATCTTGTGTTGTTGTGGAGGTCCATGTCAAATTGGAATATAATTGTTAAAGTGATATAAAATGATATTTTTGGCCAAATTCAAATTTTAATTGTCACAAATATCTTTTTCCTCAAAAATATGGATTACTCTCCATGTAAAAATATTAACAAAATGTGGTTAGTTAATTTAGGTGGATTTTCCTTCCATGAAAAATATTTTCATTTTAATTAATATTATATTGATATATACATTCCAGAGTATGAAAAATTATATTATATAGTTACTATAATCACATTTTTCCATAAAAATATTTTTATAACCTTCTATAAAGGCGGAAGTGGCATAGTGAAACTCATTTTCCATAGAGCTGGTGACATGAAATAATATGGTAAAGAGTCTAATTTTTATAATAAGAGGATAAGAGAAGAGGTTGGACTGTATATATTCAATTAAAACTTCAAAATTATACTATAAAATTATTCTATATTTACTATTCCATTATAAATGGGGGAAGTGAAGAAAAGGTTGTAGAAGAAAATAATTTTAAATAGGTAGTTAGAAAATATTACATTTTTAATGTCATCTCCATAAACAAAATCCATAAATCACTTAGAATTGTTCAATTATAAATACCAACTACACTAGGCAAAGGTGTAGAGGTTTGTAAAGGGAATTGGGAAGATATTTTTTAGACTACTTTTAATATAAGGTGTTAGAAGAATGGGTTTTGAGGGGTGGTATGTATAAGGTGATGATATGGGTTTTTAATATTGTAATCATTAGATTATTATTTTGGATCAACACAACCAATAATAATTATTCATATGACTATATAAAGAAACAATTTCATGTTTTTTTTATCAAATGGGCTCTTACATCATCCAGACCTAAATATTAATGTATTTTCTATAAAATGATAAATATTGTATTCTGTTGTATTTTTTATTCAAAAAAAATTAAAATATTGTAAATCAATAGAAAATGATAACCCTAAAAATTTATATATTTATATATTACCAAAATTATGTCTATTTTATGAAATTTATTTTCTAAAGATGAGAATTTTGAATTTTAAATAAAATCCCAATTTATTTGAAAAATACCAATTTAAATATTATGATCAATTTTCTAACCCCCTGAAAAATAAAACAATGGAAAATAAAATTATAATATCATTATAATAAAAATTAATATTCAATTATATTACCATTTTATCAAAATAAATTTTCATTAGAATTAGATAATTTATATTAAAATGAGAATAAAACAAATATCATTTTAAAAAATTCAAACAGATATTGTATCATTTTAAAAACATATATTTACTTGTACCATGGTATAAATATATCATACTATAATTTTATAAGTTAAATAAATATTATTTTAAACTTCCTTTAGTGAGGTTACTATTTCAACAGTTAGATTCTTATTCATAGTGGTCAGAATATTTTTCCAAGGGTCATATTAAAATTCCAATGGATATATTACCAATCCAACAGTTTGATTAGTAACTATCATATGAGATCCCTAATTCTTATTAATACACCATGTTTCATTCATTCATTATATAAATATATTTTATTTCAATGTTATAAATATATTTCTATTTTTAGAATTAAATATTTTATTTTTTACATTCTACCTAATATCTAGAGCGTCAATCGTGAGTGTGCTTATTTTTGGCAATCAAGCACATCAAAATTTCATGATTATCGATATCTTATTATAATCTTTTTTCAAATCGTAATAATTAAAATTATTATGTATATTTTTTTCAATAAATGTTATTTTAAAAATATTATAATAAATTTGTCATAGTTTATCTTAACGTGAAGGTGTTTTACTAAATATAAAACATTTATATATTTAGACATGAAATTCCATTAATAAATTTCACAGTTTATAGATCTTTAAGATCAATTTTATCATATATAAATTCAGAATACTTATAAGAACCAAACTATTTATTATAAATAATATCTTCACTGGTAATTTTATTATAGGATAGAAATTAATAAAATGAACTGGGGCTCAATTATATTGAATGTTCGGGATTTGATAATTGAGACCACATTACACAAGAAACTCAATGTCAGGTATCCAATATATAGTTGGTGTTCTTCACAACTTTTCAATGTGGTCAGAAGTGTGTTTGTTTCAGTATATAAGGGGAGTTCACACATTTTATTGAAGTTGTTGCTGAAAGATTATTCGAGAACTAGTTTTGGGATGTCTTATGAAATTCAAGAAAACTAATCTAGATTAAAAAA
Organism: Viscum album; assembly: GCA_963277665.1. Taxonomy (NCBI): domain Eukaryota; kingdom Viridiplantae; phylum Streptophyta; class Magnoliopsida; order Santalales; family Viscaceae; genus Viscum; species Viscum album. The sequence goes on along the minus strand of OY728119.1, from coordinate 809,437,019 downwards.
ATTATTAAAATTTGGAAACATTAGTTGTTGATATGGTGTTTTTAGATATGAATAGACATTGAGGGAAAATAAAGTCTGGAACTCGATAATATATGGAAACTCGAGGGAGATAAATATTTTTGAGCACTAATTGATACATTTTAAATTCTATAAAATGAGTAGCCTTTAAAATAAATTCTCAACATTACGAATGTCATGGAATATCAAGACAAAGAATTCAATTTTTTTATATTGGTGATCAAAATATTTTTTATATAGCATAATTATAAAAATTATATGGAATCAAAATGATATTTTTATAGAATTAACTAGGAAGACATGCCATGGATACCATGGCCAACAGTAGGGAACAATTAGGGGATTTCAATCAATATAATATAAGATTTTTTTCTTTATTTTATTTCGTTCATTGAATTCATTCATCAGTATCAATTTATTATTAGTGAAAATATATTAAATTGAACATATTTTTGGACTAAATCATTGGGGGGGTATTGTTTGTTTAATAATATTTTTGCATCTTATATGATTTATTCATGGTGACATGTCATCACTATATTTATTTTTTACTTAATAATAATAAAATTAAATAACCATTTAGATTCAAAAAAATAATGATATTGATTAACATTTCCAAGATAATAATTTTTTTTTCTAAAAATGATATATCAAATAAGTTTTTTACTCTATTTAGAAGTGTTATAAGATAAAATGAAATGTTTATATTAGTTGAACCATCATTACCATTTCATCCCACCATATAAACATAGTATATGAAAAACTTCTAGACATACAATTTCAAATGATGGTAACCTCAAAAAATGGTTTCGTATCATTAATTTTCATTTTACAAATTTAGTATATCCCACTGTATTAATTAATTTATTACTATTATAAATATTATGTTTCCAATAATAATTTAATCACATTTCTATTATTTATATTTATTTGGTGCATCACGAATTTCAACATAATTTTATAACTCCTATTAGCAATAGTTTCAATTTATTTTATTGTGTTTTACATTTTCTTTATCATCATTGATATCCATCATTGTAAATCATAGATATGTTTTTTGGGGTATATTGTATTGTTTCACACACTTCCACCCCTTTACTCTAGGTTCAACCCTACTCACAATTATGGAAGGGTTAGTATAAAAAGAAATATGTTTTATAACTCTCTACGTCTTTAGGAGGTGAGGAAGTATGTCTGTTTCCGATGCTTTTTCCGGGGTGCGTAACCATCGGTATAGGATTTACTAACTATTTCCCTGCATTCCCACTTTCCAATGGTAGATAAAATCTGCCACTTATTTAGGGATGTTTTCACCTTGATCGAAGCTGGATAATTGGATGCTGGTTCCTCCTTATGTGGATTCCTCCTCGGAACTCGTCACCTTGTCTGGGTCTCCCTTATAGACATAATATGTTGTTTATGAAACTCTTACCACTACCATATCTTCATGAACACTGTTTAATTACACTGCTTCAGTTTGGACATTCCAAGGGGTCAGGTCAGGGATGCAACCTTTGGTCGGGGGACTAGTCACATTGGACATCATTGGCGTCAGGCCGCTGGAACACGAGCACGTCTGGGATTCATCCCATTATTATAGGTTTCTCGAGGAAATGGTATCCTGATTTATTCTACATCTAATGTATGGAATTATATTCCATACACATGTCTTTGAGGTTCTCCTCTGCTTCCTATGTTTAACACAGGGTATGCCGCAAGTTTAACATCTTGTGGAGATGGGTCGGACTGATCTTAACATCGACTGGAGTGTATCAGATGGGTGAAACCCCTGTAGGGAACCGTGATTCTAGGGATAACACACAATTAGTTACCTGAGTATTGCTAAGAGCAGTAAATATGTGAATAGGCATGATCTCACCAGGATGTGGTGGCCCAGGTAAGAATCTGGATGGATGATGGAGAGTTAAATGAAGTGGAAGGGGAATGATATGGAATAGTCATGAAGGTGATGACAACACTGGGCTTGAGCCTTGAAGAGATTTCCTATGTATCCCCAAGCAGGGAATCAAATTCCACGTAGTTCGGCAGGGTGATGTGACTCCAATGGAGGCAACCCGTATGGATAGGACCCGGAGGAAGTGAAACCTCTGGGTCGGGGCATGACCTTCCTAAAACGCATTGGCTCGAGGGAATGACATGGATGAGACATGGGTGATGGTATTGAAACTCTGGGAGGTTCCCTATGTATCCCCATGGACAAGAATAAATTTCTATGTAGTTTAGGATAGTTGGTGAGAATTGGTGTGTGCACAGAGGACGACAACCTGATGATATACTAAGGATTACGCGTGGTTAGTATCCCGTTGTTGGTCTGACGACATTGGGGTAGACCAAAGATGAGGGACCCAAAAAAAGGGATCAGAACGGCTTACCGTCGATTGTAGTGTACAACATTTTACTAATGGATAGGAATTACAAAGTTCTACCTCTAGATTGGGTTAAAAATAGCTTACAACTGAATAAGGAATAGTCAAGTGTCATGAAGGACGAAAGGGTCATAGAAATTAATGTCATGTGGGATGGGGGTGGACCGACGTGAAGTTGTCGGGAGAAATGGGTTTTGGGATTGAATAATAGGGTGGATTCCTGTCTACCTTTCCTCAGAAATGATCAAAGTCCACATAGTTTAGGAAGGCTGGTGAACCGACATGAAGGGGGTTGGGAATAATAAGTGTTCGGATTGAACCTCAAGGAGGCATTCTATGTACCTTTCCTTGGAAAGAATCAAGGTCCATATTGTTTGGGATGGCTGGGGAACCGACGTGAATGTGGTCAGGACCAATAAGTGTTGGGATGGAACCTCAGGAAGGCTTCCTACATACCATTCCTTGGAAAGGATCAATGTCCACATAGTTTGGGATGGCTGGTGAACAGAAGTGAAGGTGTTGAGGACCAATAAGTGTTGCGCATAAACCTCAAGGTGTCCTCATACATACCTTGCATTGGCAAGGATAAATGTCCACATAGTTTGGGATTTCTAGTTAATCGATGTGTAGTTGGTCGGGACAAATAAGTGATGGGCTTGGACCTCAGGAAGGCTTCCTACGTACCATGAAATGGCAAGGATCAAAGTCTACATAGTTTAGGATGGTGTTGGGCTTACGCTCTAGGAAGACCTCGAGAGAATGTCATGGTCGATGCTTACACTAAGCCTATGTGAGTCATGCTCGGTGTGAGAAACAAGAAGCATAAAAGTCCTGACGTTTATGTTGTGAATGGTGCATCCGTGGGATGTGGAGTGGGGATTATGTACCACCCTGAGCTTCCACGGTACGCTTCTCTTTGAATAATACAATAGCATGTGTTGTACGTAACTTCGAGTTCTAACACACACCACGACCAATCAAAGTAGCCGTTATGAATAGTAATACCTACTTTTTAAAATTTTAGAAATTTAATCTCTTAAAATGGACTTCATTTTTTAGATTTGGAGTATCGAATTTAGCTTAAGGTGAATGTTTGGTACTTTTCGGATAACTTTAATATTTTGATGAATAGTGAAAATTACTAAATTTTAATTAAAAACAACTTTTTTAATCAAAATAATTAATAGTGATAAATTAAAAATTTGAGTGGTTTTAGAGTATAATTATAATATATTTTTACCATTTTATCCAATGGTGTTTATTATAATTTATTTCACTTTGAAATTGGATATAAAAAATTGTCAATCTTTTGATTATATTGTTTCATAAAAACACGCTATTTGTTGTGACAGCAAGAATTAATTATAAAATTAATCAATGCAACTTATATGTATGGAATTTTTTAAAATAGAAATCATTTTCGAATTCGGAATATCAATTATAGCTTAGGGTGAAATTTTGGCATTGTTCTGAAAAACATCAATTTTTGATGAATAGTGAAACTACTAAGTGGTAGTTAAAAAACTAAATTTTTCATAAAACTTAATTTTACTGCTTCTGTTATTGAAATTTCGAAAATCCGAGAGACACGGTTAATATCAAGGAGTAAAATGTGGTTTAATGGGATGAAAATAATTTTTGGTGAATAGTAACTTTCTACTTTTATTTACCACGGTTAAAAGTAAATTGGGTAATTAAGGGTAAAAATGATATTAATATTACCCTAACACATGTCCTAATTGAATTGGAAAAGTATATCTCGACCAAAAACAACCTTAGGAATAAAATATTATCATTTAGGTCCACTTGGATTAGATTAGGACATTTATTATTATTTAATTCAAAGAAGAGTTAAAAGAGTTAAAATCAAAGTGTATTTACTAAAACATTTTTAATATACGGTTATACATAAGATAAATTCGATTGTAAATATTCATTAGAAATAAAAAATGATTTCCTACATAATGATATTTTATTTATAATTTTTAGACATTAAATAATTTAATTTATTTATGACAAAATGATGATGCAGTAATTACCATAATAGTGAACAAATTAAAATAATTGATATTATAAATACCCAAATAAATATAATTTGAGACTTTTAATGAATTAAAATAATTTTCTAGGTTAATATGACTTGTTAGGATTTAATTAATTAACTTTATGCGAAGTAATAATTCCGTTATGATTTTTTAAAAAAATAAATTATTGAATACTGTCAAAATTGACATAAAAAAGTTCTTAAAACAAATATTATATTATTAATTGATATTAAATTACTAAAAATCTAAGGTTCATCCAAGAGACTTATATCATGATATTTGTATCATTAATGGACCACTTGGGGTCTCTTGGATATATATATTAATTTTATTAACCATATAATATAAAAATACAAAGAGACATTGTAAAAGTGAAACTAATTAACTAAGAGTTAATACGTAAAGATAAGGTTAATATAATGACCCAAACCTGTCTAAATTCTATTAGTTGAGTGGTTTTCGACCCATACCCACATTAACCTTTAAATAATCCACTTTTTAGCAATTAAAAACTTAATATGAATTTATTATAAAATAATATTTCTAGCTTTTCCAAGGGTGCCCCTCACCCCTCTTATAAAAGGGCACTTTCCCTTATCATTAACTCACACCTTCAAAGCCTTTTGGTTCGGCCAAAATCTGCCCAAATATTCTTTCAACTTCCCTCACTTCATCCTAGAGGCCTTCCTTTAGTCAGAAAGCCAACTTAAGGGGCCCTTTTAATCAAATCAAAAGGAAGAACCTGAAGAAGAGGTAATGATTTCACCACCCTTTTTCAAGTTCCTTTCTTCTTCCATTTCTTATTTCTTTGTTATTACGATTTTAAAATAATGAATCCAGTATCACCGATATACTGTAATATTATTATAAATATGGTACAACCATATTCAGTATTCTATCCATCCTTTGAATGACATGTCACCATACGTGCGTACGTACGACTTACCGTCTCCATGTCGTGGTGTAATTGTTATTCAATATATTATTATTTGGATGGGTATAATAATTATTTTTAATTCATATAAATAATAAATATAACATGATAATGATTCTATATATATGATATACCATCCAATTATATATTATTTTAATATCAAAAGAATTATATTTTTGCTCTTGAGTACGTACGGATTACCGTCTCCACGACGCGATGGGATTCATTTCCAAGTTCACCATTCATCGACGATTATAAAAATATATATTACTAGTAATTATGTAATATATGTCATAATAATGCTACTGGAGAGATATATATATATATATAAGGATTTATGTACTTACATATATCTTATTCATTTACTTTCGTTCAATACTATATGAAAACAGAAACAGCGTTTATGCGTACGTACAGACTACCATCTCCATAAACGGTGTTTTCCATTTAATATATATGTATATTATACATATTTATATTCTAAATATATATGATATATTTATCATGTTTTATATTCTGGGAGTATTTAAATTATGATCTATGTGATACAACCAAGAGTGACAAGTTAAAACACGTACGATAAAGAAAATGATTATTACCCAAAATGTTAACTTAACATGGAAATTATTATTAAATGGGTAATATAAAGTCATAAATGAATCAGGTATGATATCATAAATATTAATATGGTTCTGGTATAATTTAATAACATACTACTATCTTCGTACAGAAGGTTAAACGAACCCTCGACTAAAGGAAAGTGCAAGGTAAGGGGTTTTCATCTCACTCCTTATTCCCATGAGATTCATGCCATATTGCCACTATTACCTTTTGCGTGTTGTATGTACTGCCCATAATTGTATTCTTTGTGTAATAAACATTAATTTATTTGTATTTACATATTCATTGTATGATACCTCCTTCATGGGTTTTATGTTTCATAAGTTACCAAATTGGTAATGGTTTATTTCGCAATCTCTTCATTATCCGAGGTTGTTTATACGTAATAATCTACTGGGATCTCTTTATCATCCACATCCATGTTTCTTAAAAATTTATTTCAAATTTTTTTTACTATTTACAAGAATATGGGTTAAAGTCATTTATACCCTTGTTTGACTTTTTATAAGTGGTTTATAAAGGAATCTTTCCGTCGTTTTCCAAACAAGGTTCTTTTTTAACCTTTTCGACAGAATTATGGTAAGAATGTTTTTTTCACTTATACGGCGGGTGTGGCTATTTTCTGCCATTATAAAATCTTAGAATATTCCCTTACAATCTTATAAGAATATTTTCAAAGAAAATGTTTTATTTTAGAAATATATGACTCTTAAATGATTTCAAAATAAAAGAGATATTTCTCTAAAAAGAGTTTTGATTTCATCTATGTCAACATCCTTTGATGGATTTTATGTTTATTTGAAGTTGATTTATTATGAAACAAAACTTCTATATTGTATTGAAGGCTTTGTGATATGTTTGAATATGGATGTGTTATACCATTCAGGGTTTATGGATGAAGAATTTACATTTCGTATGCTAGTTTTAATATGATTGTTTATGTTATTTTTAAACCTTTTCATATGAGAATGCATTGGACTTAATATGTGACGGGTGGTGCCCGCTATAGCTCCTGGATGCATCGGTAGGTCTCATGAGACAAACTAGTGTCTCGGCACAAGGCCTTGACAAAATATTATTTGTATTCTTGGCATGAGGACTTGTCTATGTGGTTATGATAGTCTGGAAATATGCATTCCATCATTATGAAAGTGGTTAGTGATATTGCATGTGATTATTCGATTAGTAGAATATCCATGTGAATAAGTAAGTGGAATTATTTCATTTTATTTCTGCCTTATTATACTAAAGTTCAAGTTTAAAAATATTTTGTTATAGTTTTATACATTGCCTTAAATGTTTATGCTTATTTTTGGAAGTTTCCACTGTATTGCTTACCCTTACTGAGTATTTGAGCTCACCCCTTTCTATGTTTTATTTTTACTAGGATTCCAAGAAGTGTAATGTGATTGATATGCAGGGTTAAAACAAGGGAATAATGGCATTCATAAATATTATTTATGTTGTTTTTGATGTCTTAAAGTGCAAATGTAACATTCATGTATGTGATCTAATTTTCCAAAACTTCTAATCTGATCGGTCCTTCGGGACTTGATTCCTTGTAATCATGCCAATGTATTAATATAATGCACCGACTCTGGGTAACTAGGGTCGGGGTGTTAAAGTTGGTATCAGAGGAAGTTTAGCAATAACCTCAGAAACTAGATTAAGATAAACTCTAATTAGAGCACACATCCCTAAGATAGACTTTGAGGATTAGTATAGAAGAACTTCCTAGAATTTTCCTATTGTAGAGATTTTGTTTGTTTTACGAGCAATACATCCATGTCTGGATATGAGTAGGTAGAGGCGGCTCTGGCATAGATGTACCTAGGGGAAAAACCCGAAAACACCACTTTGAGCTAGACTCGAACAGGAACTGGTGCATGACAACGGGCCTTGCTGCACTCTTGGTTACGACACTCCGGGGGGATATGCTTAGGATAGTTCTCATTTTCTTTACAAACCATTATGAAGGGCTCATGATTATATACTTACTCAAAGAAAACATTTTTATGATTATGGATTATATCCATAAACTGTTCAATTTTTGTTAGGAATTATTCATTTCAATTCATAAACTGACCTAGTTTATGCTATTGTATAGAAATGGCACCCAGTAGAAGGAATGTGAACTCTAGTAATACGTATGATCCAAAGAGTAAGATGGATCTTATCTTTAATGGTATTAAGACATCATTTATAAGGGAAATAGTCTCCCACGTATTATCATCATATGAAGAAATAGTATCATGTGTGGATAAGATAACTAAAGAGTTTACTGAGTCCTATGGATTTGAAGGGAAGCAAGAGAAGAAAAGGGTGGAAGAGAGAAAGATGGATAAAGGGAAGAGGGAAAAGAAGAATTTCTCCATATGTGATAACTATGGGAAGAAACACCCTGGAACTTTTCTGAAAGGAATGGAAGTTTGTATAAGTGTGTAGGAAAAGGGCACAAAGTACGTGACTGCAAGGGTATGAAAATGGTTTCAAATGTACAATGATTCATTTGCAAGGAGTTTGGACACTATGCGAACTAATGTCCAAGTCATTAGACTATGCCGAAAATGATGCTATTGGATAATAATCAAGTTATGATACTACCAGAGATGAAGAGGAATGACTAGTGTTCCTATGTTGTTATTTTAGAATTATTTCATTTAAGTGTGGTATCAATGATGATCTGGAAATAAATAAGGATTGTACTGCAGTACTATTTAATTAAGGATTTGAGATTTTATTGTACTAAGAAAAGTTACTCTACAACGAGTTAATTTTTTTTGTAAATTAAATGGTTGAAGGAAAGATAAACCTTAATATGGTTCTAATATTGAGGTAGTGATTTTGGAATAAGATATGTTTGATTTTGGTAATTCAGGATGTTATGGTGTTGTAAAATAATATATGAGGAAGGCGTTCACATGTTATTACCTGGAAAAAAGGATCCTCATTATGTTTAACTTCCTTGTAAATTTCGGACTGTGAGTTTGGATAATAGTATTTTGGATAAGTCTAATGGTTGGAATGGATTACGTTTCAAAGGTTATTTTTTGGATTTTTATAAAAGGACAACACGCAGACCGTGTGACGACCCGTCGTGTCGGACAAAGATGCGGGAATCGAACACACAACCATAGTGCAATTGGGATTTATTGCCTACCATTCTACTACATGAAGTTCCTGGATAGTATAATGTAGTTTCTTTACATAAAGGGTCTGATATGTGAATTATGAATTCATTATATTTGGAACCCTATACGATTATGATAAATATAGTATTTTTGAGTTATATTATGTTTTGGGGTGAAAGATGAGTTTGTGGTAGAAATTTATTAATGGTTAAAACTATAATTATAAAGTATGTATATCTCCTTATGATCTTAGCCATTCTCATAAATAAATTCCTCAACATTAAGAAAAGGAACTTAGAACAAAAATGTTGTCCTAGATGGTGCCTTAGATCATCAATAATTTATGGCTTTGGGATTGTTGGCCTTTTCATAGCCATGTTCTCTACCACTCTCCATCATATAATTGATGGTTATATTTCTCTTCTATATCCATATTTTCCTACATGGAAACCTAGTATGTGTTATTTTCTGTAATATTCATAATTCCACACTTTATTTTAAATAGAGGCCTCATTAATTCATTTTTCCGATGTGGGATTTCAACTAATATATTTTTAAATGTCAAAAATGTGTTATCCTAATATGTTATGTTTTATTGAATCGATGGTATTTTAAATCATCATAGATTGATGAATTTAAGGACCTCAATTTTAAACATGTTTGTGATTGATGACCTGAATCACTACCTATAAATATTTACATTTTCCTCCAACTATATGTCTATAATTTCCACCAATGCCATCCTAATCGAGATCATAATTTTGTGGTGACCCGTTCATTTCTCTTTTCATCTTGTTAAGACTAAATTTTATTAACCAAATTTCCGATGTGGGTTTTTCCACAAAGATATTTTCTATTTTCAACCTTTATTTTCAAAGAACAATATCAAATTGTGAGGACACAATTTATTGAAGGAGGGGAGAATGTAACACCCCGAGCTTCCACGGTACGCTTCTCTTAGAATAATATAGTAGCATGTGTTGTACGCAACTTCGAGTTCTAACACACACCACGACCAATCAAAGTAGCCGTTATGAATAGTAATACCTACTTTTTAAAATTTTAGAAATTTTATCTCTCAAAATGGACTTCATTTTTGGATTCGGAGTATCGAATTAAGCCTAAGGTGAAATTTTGATACTTTTCGGATAACTTTAATATTTTGATGAATAGTGAAAATTACTAAATTTTAATTAAAAACAACTTTTTTAATCAAAATAATTAATAGTGATAAATTATGAATTTGAGTGGTTTTAAATTATAATTAGAATATATTTTTACCATTTTATCCAATGGTGTTCATTAGAATTAATTTCACTTTGAAATTGGACATTGACAATTGTCAATCTTTTGATATATATTGTTTCTTAAAAACACGCTATTTGTTGTGACAACGGGAATTAATTAAAAAATTAATTAATGCAACTTATATTATTTGAATTTTATAAAATAGACATCATTTTTTAATTTGTAATATCAATTATAGATTAGGATGAAATTTTGGCATTGTTCTGAAAAACTTCATTTTTTGATGAATAGTGAAACTACTAAGTGGTAGTTAAAAAATTGAATTTTTCATAAAACTTCATTTTACCGCTTCAGTGATTGGAATTTAGAAAATCTAAGAAACACGGTTAATATAAAGGAGTAAAATGTGGTTCAATGAGATGAAAATAATTTTTGGTGAATAGGAACTTTCTACTTTTATTTACCACGGTTAAAAGTAAATAGGGTAATTAAGGGTAAAAATGATATTAATATTACCCTAAAACATGTCCTAATTCAATTTTACAAGTGTATCTCGACCAAAAAAACCTTAGGAATAAAATATTATCATTTAGTTCCACTTGAATTAGATTAGGACATTTATTATTATTTAATTCAAAGAAGAGTTAAAAGAGTTAAAATCAAAGTTTATTTACTAAAAAAAATTTCATATAGGGTTATACACAAGATAAATTCGATTGTAAATATTCATTAGAAAGATATAATTATTTCCTACATAATAATATATTATTTAAAATTTTTAGACATTATATAATTTAATTTATTTATGACACAATGATGATGCAGTAATTACCATAATAGTGAAAAAATTAAAATAATTGATATTATAAATACCCAAATAAATATAATTCAAGACTGTTTATGAATTAAACTAATTTTATAGGTCAATATGACATGTTAGGATTTACTTAATTATCTTTTTTAGAAGTAATAATTCTGTTATGATTTTTACAAAAATTAATTATTGAATAGTGTCAAAATTGACATAAAAGAGTTTTTAAAACAAATATTATATTATTAATTGATATTAAATTTATAAAAATCTAAGGTTCGGCCAAGAGACTTATACCATGATAGGTGTATCATTAATGGACCACTTGGGGGTCTCTTGGATGTATATAGTAATTTTATTAACCATATAATATAAATATACAAAGAGACATTGTAAAAGTGAAACTAATTAACTAAGAGTAAATACTTAAAGGTAAGGTTAATATAATGACACAAACCTGTCTAAATTCTATTGGATGAGTGGTTTTCGACCCATCCGCACCTTAAACCTTAGAGAATCCACTTTTTAGAAAATAGAAACCGAATATGAATTTATTATAAAATAATATTTCTAGCTTTTCCAAAGGTGCCACTCACCCCTCTTATAAAAGGGAACTCTCCATTCTTATTAACTCACACCTTCAAAGCCTTTTGGTTCTTCCAAACTCTTCCAAAATAATCTCTGAACTTCCCTCACTTCATCCTAGAGGCATTCCTTTAGTCCGAAAGCCAACTTATGGAGCCCTTTTGATCAAATCAAAAGCAAGAACCCGATGAAGAGGTAATGATTTCATCACCCTTTTTCAAGTTCTTTTCTTCTTCCACTTCTTCTTTATTTGTTATAACCATTCTAAAATAATGAATCCAGTATATCCTATATACTTTAATATTATTATAAATATGGTAAAACCATATTCAGTATTCAATCCATCCTTTGAATGACATGTCACCATACATGCGTACATACGGCTTACCGTCTCCACGTCGTGGTGTAATTGTTATTCAATATATTATTATTTGGATGGGTATAATAATGATTTTTAATTCATGAAAATAAAAAAATATAACATGATAATGATTCTGTATATATGATATACCATCCTATTATATATTATTTTAATATAAATAGAATGATATTTTTGCTCGTGCATACGTACAGATTACCATCTCCACGACGCGATGAGATTCATTTCCAAGTTCACCATTCATCGACGATTATAAAAATATATATTACTAATAAGTATGTAATATATGACATAATAATTATACTAAAGATATATATATATATATATATATATATTTATGTACTTACATATATCTTATTCATTTACTTCCGTTCAATACTATATGAAAATAGAAACAGCGTTTATGCGTACGTACAGACTACCATCTCCATAAACGGTTTTTTCCATTTCATACATATGTATATTATACATATTTATATTCTAAATATATATGATATATTTATCATTTTTTATATTCTTGAAGTATTTAAATCATGATCTAAGTGATACAACCAAGAGTGACAAGTGAAAACACGTTTGATAAAGAAAGTGATTATTACCCAAAACGTTAACTTAACATGGAAATTATTATTAAATGGGTAATATAAAGTCATAAATGAATCAGGTATGATATCATAAATATTAATATGGTTATGGTATAATTTAACAACATACTAAGATCTTCATACAAGAGTTTAAACGTACCCTCGACTAAAGGAAAGTGCAATGTAAGGGGTTTTCATCTCACTCCTTATTCCCATGAGTTTCATACCATATTGCCACTATTACCTTTTTTGTGGTGTATGTACTGCCCATAATTGTATTCTTTGTGTAATACACTTTAATTTATGTGTATTTACATATTCATTGTATGATTCCTCTTTCATGGGTTGTATGTTTCGTAAGTTACCAAACTGGTAAGGGTTTATTTCGCAATTTCTTCATTATCCGAGGTTGTTTATACGTAATAATATACTAGGATCTGTTTATCATCCACATCCATATTTCTTAAAAATGTATTTCAAAACATTTTTACTATTTACAAGAATATGGGTTAAAGTCATTTATACCCTTTTTTTACTTTTTATAAGTGGTTTATAAAGGAATCTTTCTGTCGTTTTCCAAATAAGGTGCTTTTTTAACCTTTTCGACAGAATTAAGGTAAGAATGATTTTTTAACTTATACGGCAGGTGTGGATATTTTCTTCCATTATAAAATCTTCTAAGCTTCCCTTACAATATTATATGAATATTTTCAAAGAAAATGTTTTATTTTAGAAATATATGACTCTTAAATGATTTCAAAATAAAAGAGATATTTCTCTAAAAAGAGTTTTGATTTCATCTATGTCAACATCCTTTGATGGATTTTACACTTATTTGAAGTTGATTTATTATGAAACAAAAATTCTATATTGTATTGAAGGTTTTGTGATATGTTTGATTGTGGATGTGTTATACCATTCATGGTTTATGGATGAAGTATTTACATTTCTTATTCCAGTTTTAATACGAATGTTTATGTTATGTTTAAACAATTTCATATGGGAATGCATTGGACTTAATATGTGATGGGTGGAGCCTGCTATAGCTCCTCGATGCATCGGCAGGTCTCATGAGACAAACTAGTGTCTTGGCAGAAGGCCTTGACAAAATCTTATTTTTAGTCTTGGCACGAGGCCTTGGCTATGTGGCTATGATAGTCTGACATTATGCATTCCATCATTATAAAAGTGGTTAGTGATATTGCATGTGATTATTCAATTAGTATAATATCCATGTGAATAAGTAAATTGCATTATTTTATTTTATTTATGCCATATTATGCTGAAGTTGAAGTTTAAAAGGCTTTTGTTTTAGTTTTATACATTTCCTGAAATGTTTATGCTTATTTTTGAAAGTTTTCGCTATATTGCTTACCCTTAATGAGCATTTGAGCTCACCCCTTTCTATGTTTTATTTTTCCCAGGATTCCAAGAAGTGTAATGTGATTGATATGCAGGGTTAAGCCAAGGGAATAATGGCGTTCATAATGATTATTTATGTTGTTTTTTACATCTTAAAGTGAAAATGTAACATTCATGTATGTGATTTATTTTTCCAAGACTGCTAAAATGATCGGTTCTTTTGACTTGATTCCTTGTAATCATGCCAATGTATTAAAATAATGCACATACTCTGGGTAACTGGGGTCGGGGCGTTACAGATTACACATGGTTAGCGTCCCAAAATGGAAATAGGGGATTACACATTGTCTGTAGCCGTGGGAGATAGAGATTGGGACATACATCAGGATGGAGGCTCGGTGGCTAAAAATCCTAGAGGGAGAGGGATTAGATGGTGAAGGTCCTCGTGCCCATCCCCCCTCTGGTCTTCGGCACATATGAAGATAGGATGAGCATGGATGGTATCTCCATCAACAAAGGCTATAGGCTGACACCAAGGTGGTAGCCATTTCCCCGTGGATAGATGCCACTCTAGAAAAGAGGATCTCATTCCATTTGAGAACTACTAGAATTTGAGGTATTTTTGATAGACTATTTGTGATGGGATCATGTCACAAATAAGCTCTAGCGACGGGGTCCCATTGCAAATAGCCCGTTGTAGAAAACAACATCGCAAATAAGACTCTGATTATATATATTATATAGAAATAAACCTTTTGCAATGGGCCCATCACAAGTAAGTCTCCAATTAAATATTTTACATACAAATAAACATTTTGTGATGGGCCCTTCGTCCCGTCGCAAATACTTTTAAAAAATATATATTTAAACTATTCACGATGGGAGCTCATTACAACAAGTCCTATCGCAAATACTAAACAAAGTAAAAAAATATATATTTAAAAAAGTTATTATTAATGAAAAAATAATATTAATATTATTAAAATAATAAAAATAATAAAAAATATTAATATTCTCAATATTCTCAAAAAAAATTAAAAAAATCATCAATTCTTATTATTATTATTATTAGAAAAATAAAAAACATTAAGAAATATAATACTGAAAATGTATATTTAATAATATTACAATAAATGAAAAAATAATGTTAATATTATTAAAATAAAAACATAAAAAATTACTAAAATTACCGATATTCACAAAAAAATATTAAAAATCATAAAATATTATTATAATTATTATTAGTAAAATAAAAAAATATTAAAAAATATAATACTAATAAAAAATTATAAAATATTAAAAAAATTAAATTATGCAATATTCACACCAATATAAAAGATGGAAACTATAAATTGTTCATATTACAACAAATCTTGAATTCAAATGTTTATAACATATAAAAAATCACTAGGGGTCGTCTTCTGGAGGAGGTGGTAGAGTTGTAGGAGATGGTGGAGGAATCCTCATCTGTAAACTATGAGTCAGATGCTGCATGTACACTATCTTCTCATGATTCTACTGCAACAACTACTGCCATCGACGCATATCCTACTCATATTGTTGTTGTTGTTGTTGTCGTTGCCAACACATCTCTTCATTCTAATTCTAAAAACTCTCTATAAGATCAGTATATGTTCGCAACTTCTCCTGATACTATGAGGTAGAAGAATATGCCTCTCCATGATCTCCTCTCGAGCTAGACGCTGACATCACAACAGTACCATATTGAGTACAAGGAGTAACATGATAGTCGACACCAACTTCTTGGCCTTCTTAAAGCCATATTGAGTCGCCTGCATCCATGCTGCCACATCAAAATGGTGGACAGAGGTCTGGTCAGTAATCTCGTCCTAACTCTCAGCCTATGTCTGAGAGGTCGCAGCCTTATATGACTCTTTCATTGTGATTTCAGTGTGAGAAATTTGTGAGTAAATGAGCCGTCAAAAAAAGAGCCCACTTTTCGTCGATGAATCAACTTCTTAAAACCGTCACCACATGAAAACACTATTAAAAATGTGGTCTGATGAATACATATTCAAACTTGTGCACACTATATTGGATATGCATACATAGAAACGGAATTTTCATAATGTTTTGAGTCGGTGAAAGTTGAAAGGATAAGAGTCATCGAGTGAATGTAGTGTCGCTAATCCACTGGAAATTGGTCCAAGTTATTAAAAGTTATTACAATTTATTATAATTGATTTTATTCCTATTTATTACTCTTCATTACAATTGACATTATTCCTATTTATTTCTATTTTTACAATTGATTATATTCCTATTTATTTATATTTATTAAAATTGGTTTTATTGTTATTTATTGTTGTTTATTTCTATTTATTGCTATTTATTTCTACTTATTCCTTTTTATTCCTATTTATTTCTATTTAATCCTATTTATTTCTATTTTTTCCAATTTATTTCTATTTATTCCAATATATTCTAATATATTCCAATTTATTCGAATTTATTCGAATTTATTCTTATTCATTCCTGTTTATTGCTATTTATAGCTATTTAATACTATTAATTTCTTTGTATTTATACTTATTCTTATTTATTTATATTTATTTCTATTTTTTGGTATTTATTCATATTTATTGCTATTTATTGATATTTATTTCTATTTATTACTAATTATTACTAATTATTTCTATTTATTGCTAATTATTGATAATTATTGCTAATTATTGCTAATTATTGATAATTACTGGTATTTATTGCTAATTATTTCTATTTATTTCTATTTATTGCTATTTATTGCTATATATTACTATTTATTACTCTTTATTGCTATTTATTGCTATTTATTACTATTTATTTCTATTTATTGCTACTTATAGACTGATAATTATTTTTTATTTGATTATCAAATCACATTTAAGGAGCAAGTGAGAAACCACCATATTCAATAAAACATCCAAATAAAGAGTAAAGCAAAACTAAATCAACATACCAGTTCCACCTCTCCCCAGAAGCTATAACAAGTGAAGGCCCTCCATCAAATCATGAGCACTCGCCATACAGTCTCATGCAAAGATGCACGGGCATGGAACCGATGGCCAAGCCATACCCTCTCAGTCTTCCACTACAAGTGACATGCTGAAGTGACGACCTCGTGCTCTGAACCCCATCCGAGGTGGAACCAGAAAACAAGCTAGAAACAAAAAAAACCAAAAACATCTCGAAACACATAGACTGATTAGGAAGAAAACCCATTCCAAATGCTTAAAGAAAAGGGAAATGAAGTATTAGTCAGAAATATATATGGCAGAATACATGAAGAACAAATTAATTCTTCCAGAAACTGTATCTCTAAACAATTTATATGATATAGTGTTTACCAGGTTGTGCTTCTCTCTACTTAACAGATCTTCAAATGCATAAGATAGTGTATCCCAAACCTGAATATACTCATCTATGCTAATCAACCCTTTGTTAAAACCCCAAACCGGAATTGAATCCTGCTTGTCAACCCAAGAATATTGTTCCTTATTTAGAGTCATTTCAATGGCCAGACCCATCATCTTCGCCGCATCCTCTTCAGAGACATTGAGAAATAGCACTTGCTATGTCACATCATCATCCAAACTTAGGATCAGATCCCAGGAAAAATCAACCTGACCATATGGTTTATGTTGACGCATGGCCTCCATGTCCAACTTCTCCTTGATTTTCTTATCTTTTGTCTGAGTCTTCAAAGGAGGTGTCAAGGAAGAGTATACGTTTCTACCCCTACACCTCATGTTACTCCTGTTAGACCTTAGGCTAGTTTCCCCAGCAGAGTAATTCTTACTTGTTTCAATGATTTCCTTCCCCTCTCCCCCCAGCATGCCTTTAGAATTCTTTACTGACCGTGTCTCCATAGGGTGTGGAAAGTATGAGTAGTCCTTTCTCGGTTTCAGTTTCCATTTCCAGGTACTACCCCTCCTCAGACTAGAGAGTCCTTCACCCTGAACCTGAACCTCACCCTCATATTCATCTGTAGGATGACTATATTTTTCATCACTAGACTTGGGGACTTTCTGCCCATCCCTGGGTTTCTCCTGCTCATCCAGAACTATGTCCGCATTATGCAAGCCAACAAACTGGTTTCCCAACTCAATAACATCCACCTCCTAACTAGGACTTGGTTTGAAATCTGAAGACTTACACTCCCCTTGTTCCTTCAGCGTCACTGCCAAACATATACCACTCCTTGAGCACACTGTATTAGCATATGGGGCACCCAGGAGGTCCTTGGGACCTCCCTCTCCCACCCTTGGAGACTGAACATCCTGGGTACCCCTAGATCCAACCCCCATTGCCACTTCTATTTGCTTCACCGAGACATCCATAACTGTTTGTTTAACTCCCAACCGACTGTCTTCCTGGGAATGGGCTACCCTGGTCATGACCTCCACATCTTAAGGCATGACACTGTTTGCTTCACCCACATCACCTTGACTGACTGAAACTCTAGAGTCGTGCCTATAGGCCGCAGAGGAGTGACCCATGCGTTTGCAACCCAAACAGAAATCAAACTCAGATTCATAAAAAACATGATGTTTACAATGGTACTCCTCAAGCACTGCGATCCAAACAAAGTCGGAAGGCACCCTTGAGGCATCATCATCCACAAAAATTCGTTGGTTAACAGGATGAAAAATCAAATTAGTTCAGCTATCATAGCATAAATACTTACCTTCTAGGTTGACAAATACCTACCAATTTATTGCACATTATTCCTATTTATTGATAATTATACCTAATTGTTGCTAATTATTCCTTATTACTCCTACTTATTACTAATTATTGCTAATTATTCCTAATTATTCCTAAGTATTTTTCATTTTTGATAATTATTGATAATTATTGCTAATTATTCCTATTTATTCATATTTGTTGCTATTTAATCCAAATTATTCCTAATTATTGTTATTTATTCAAATTTATTCCTATCTATTGCTAATTATTGTTATTTATTTCTATTTATTGCTATTTATTACTACTTATTTCTGATTATTGCTAATTATTTCTATTTATTTCTAATTATTTCTATTTGTTGCAGTTAATTGCTATTTATTGCTATTTATTACTATTTATTCTTATTTATTACAATTTGTTTCTATTTATTACTATTTATTACTATTTATTACTAATTGTTACCAATTATTACTAATTATTACTAATTATTACTAATTATTACTATTTATTAATATTTACTAATATTTATTACAATTTATTACAATTTATTACTATTTATTAATATTTATTATGATTTATTAATATTTATAACTATTTTTTCTTTTTATTACTATTTTTTACTATTTATTATTATTTATTACTAATTATTACTATTTATTTCTATTTAGTAATATTTATTACTATTTATTTCTATTTATTTTTATTTACTACTATTTTCTAATATTTAGTACTATTTATTAATATTTATTACTATTTATTACTAATTATTTTTAATTATTACTATTTGTTATTATTTATTTCTATTTATTAGTATTTATTACTATTTTTTAAAATTTATTACCATTTATTCATATTTATTTCAAACTATTCCCAATTATTTCTATTTATTTCTATTTATTCCTATTTATTTCTATTTATTCTTAATTGTTACTAATTATTACTAATTATTACTAATTATTACTAATTAATACTAATTATTACTAATTATTACTAATTACCCCGACTTATTACTAATTACCCTTAATTATTACTAATTACCACAAATTATTACTAATTACCCCTAATTATTACTAATTACCCTTAATTATTACTAATTAGCGTTTATTACTATTAATAACTACAATTTACAACTACTAATTACTAATACCCGTTAATTATTAATATACGATACTGATTTTTTTAATAATTATTAATTACTAAAATTATTAAGAATTAGTACTAATAATTTCTATTTATTATTATAAATAAATACTGATAACAAAACAATTTAAATCTAATTTAATTACAAATAATCAACAATAATTAAAATTAACATAAAAAAATGAAATAAATACTAAATTAAATAAAATATAAATACCTTTAAACTTGATCTCTTATTGATGTAGACGAATTCACAACTTCTTCATAAAAAAACTAACTTAGAAATATTTTCACTCTAAAAATAGAGTATAGAGATAGAGAAGTCAGAATTGAGGGGAAGAGTTTGAAAAACGGAAGGTGGGTACATATAGTTTAGATTAGTTGCGATGAGACTATTTGTGACGGGTATCCCATTGCAAATACCCTTCCCGTATTAATTATTGTCTTCGAATAAAAGGGTATTCGTGATGGGTCCCGTCACAAATAGTTGCCTGCTGACACAATTTTTGCAATGAGACAACATCTCATCGCAAAAACCTATTTACTGTCGCTGGTAGTTGTGATGGGACCCGTTGCAAATACCCTCCGACCGACACACTATTTGCGACGGGAGAATCCCTCTGTCGCAAATAGTTGCCTCCCGCCTCACTTTTTGCGACGGGACAACATCCTATTGAAAAAACCTTTTTAACACCGCTGTATTTGCGACGGGGCAATCACCCATCGCAAATAACCTTCCTGCGGTTTGGCACGCAGACCGCGCCAAACCGCACCATGCGTTTTGTGAAGGGACCCCAATTCCAGTCACAAATAACCAATTATTTACGACGGATCGAACCCCACGTCGCAAATAACCAATTATTTGTGATAGATCGAACCCAACATCGCAAATAACCTCTAGGATGAACTATTTGAGATCGAAATAAATTGTGTCCCAAATAGGTCATCGCAAAAAGAAGTTTTTCCCATCGTGGAGGAAGATCTCACTCATGTGGAGACGAGCGGGCGTAGAGAATGTCTGAGATGGGGGACCCTGTGCATGATGCACAGGGCAGAGCCACAGTTTAACATCATGTGCTGAGGATGATGGTGTTTGGCAGTTTAAAGTCCTACCGCCCGGATGAGGGAGGTTCCCTTAGCACCCCTTAGGACATACATAACTAATACTCGCCTGCCCTTGGGGAAGGGAAGGCATCATCAATGCCATTTGATGGGGGTTATAACACTAAACTGGGTTTCTACAGCCCCACGCTTTATCCGTGTTAAAACAAAGCACTGATAAAGGGGGGGGCTTTATCATTTCTTTTTTCTAGCTCTAATAAAAGTGTATATTTCAAAAAAAATCAAAAAATAATAATAACAGAAGTAGAGTTAGGTTAAAAACTTAGGGGTCCCATAAACTCGAAATCGCTTATGCCAATTATTTTTAATGAATCTATTTATTTTTAAATGTCATTAATTTTTTTAAAAACATTTATTTTTTTTAATTTTATGCTTATTTTATTTATAAATAAATTTTAAATTTTAATTTTCTTAAATAAATTAGTATTAGTCCATTAACAACATATTTTTAATTGAAGACAATATTATAAAAAATATATACTTACTTTTTTGACATGGGTATTATATATTTATATATAAAATTTAAATATTTGAAATTTGAATTGGGAAATTAAAAGAGTTATGGTTGATAAATAAGAAGTTAAAAATAATATGGTAGAGTTAAGGTTGTGAATTTAAAAAATAAACAAACATATATTAGAGTTAGAGTTTGTAAAAAATAAACGAGTTAAGGTATATACATAAAAAAAAATTTGGGTACCAAACTCATTGGCATCTTTATTTTTTAATTAAATCATTTATAATATATTATGGCCCAATGATAGTTGTCTTGTGGG
Source organism: Viscum album (assembly GCA_963277665.1). Lineage (NCBI taxonomy): Eukaryota > Viridiplantae > Streptophyta > Magnoliopsida > Santalales > Viscaceae > Viscum > Viscum album. Next base: position 809,415,187 of record OY728119.1, on the reverse strand, counting down.
GTGTCTTCAAGGTCTCGAATTTGAATAATTTTGGCTTCATACCTATGTGCATTATATGTTTATTTTTAGGTTTGTAATTTGAGATCTATATTCCATCCCCTCACACCAAATATCTTAGAGAATCTTATTAGCCTATTAGAAGACAATATCGACGATGACATTACATTCTCATGTCGGTCACACATATCCCCACTATAGGACAAGGTTTCCATCATGATTGGATTTGGATTTTGAATCCTTTATAAAATAAAAATATTGAATTCGATTTTTTTCCTCCATTTTTTAATTTTTAATTTTCAAAATATATTTTAGTCTTGATTAAAAATTTTGAACGTCTATATATCTTTAAAAAATATGTTTGAATATAATTTACTAGTTAATTAAACTCATATTTCGTATATCATTTCTAAAATTTCTTGTGATTAAAATGCATGATTATAAATTCACCGATGTAGCATGAGATTTTTTAAAAGTTATTGGAAAGCATATATTTTCTAAAATTTAATTTTTTTATTGATTTAAAATACAAATGTCATGTGTTTTTTGAAAATTTTAAATACATACATCTTTTTTGGGGGAAGATTTGTGTTTTAAAATTTCATTTGCTTAAATTTTTTGATGTTTTAGCTGTGAAACATGTTAATTGAAATTTTTTTGAGAATTTTTCATTAATTGACAGATTTAATGTGTTGAAATGATTTAATGTTTAATTGCACAATTTAAATGATAGATTTTGTTTTGTGTATTTGGTATTGTTGATTCGTGTAGCCTGTTATGATCCTTTCGTGTACACATATGTCTGTCTGTGTGTGTATGTTGTTTATATGTATTTATTTATTTATAAACAAATATATAAAGAATGTTTTATAAATGAATTCAAAACTGATCTTATAAATATATATTAGTATACGAATAAATATATTAATATATAAATATAACTATATATATATTAATATACATATATATATATATTAATATAACCAAATATGCATATATTAATATAAATAAATATATATATATATATAACTAAATATATGTTAATATATATAAGAGTAAATATAAATAAAAATATATTTAAATAAAAGATATATTAAAAAATTAATAGAAAAACAATATGGTGGAGTGGTAAAGGATTACGCGCACAGGGAATAGGTCCTGAGTTCGAATCCTGGGGGAGGTAGGTCCCACACGTAGTTAGGGAATAATGCATAGCGTCGTTAAAGGGGCTGAGGGGAATGTTAAGGGATGGTGTGGGGGCTGGGACGTGTGGGCTGCGGTGGGGCGTGCAGACTGCGGTTGGGGGTATGACGCTGTTGTAGGGGGGCTTCAAGCGCTGTTTATGACCCTCTAATTTTTTTCAACTTTTATCAATTCGTTTAAAAATGCGCTGCTTAAAGCAGTCTTTTAACATCACAAAAAAAGCGCTGATAAAGGACCCCTATTATCAGTTCTTTTTTTAGCGCTGATAAAAATCCCCTTTTATCATTGTTTTTTTAGTGCTAATTAAAAGGGCCTTAATCAGGGATTTTCTGAGCACTGATAAAAGGGACCCCCCTTTATCTTCACCTCGATTAACACTGATTTTTTAGCAAATTTATTTCCAGTTTCTAGCACTGATGAAGGCCATTTTTTTGTAGTGGTTGTTGTGGAGTGATCCAATGAGGGTTCCATGTTAGCGTGGCTATGTGAAGAATCAATACCCATTAGCATGCCTATGCGAAGAAGCTTGAGTTGAAATAATGCAACGGGGAGAACCATCCTAGGGGTCATGAAATTACTTCGTGCAAACCTGGAGGGTTGCACGAGGTGTGTTGCGCACAAGTGGGGATCAGACATAGCACCATATGGTAAGGAAAACACATGGAGCGCACAAGGAGGGTAGCGTACAGTATGAGAAGATGTGCGGATGATGGAAGGTGTGCGTGGAAGCCTTAAGGGTGAACACAAAATGAGACTCTACGCACATGATGAAAGGTGTGAGAGCAAGCTGGAAGGGTGTGCTCAAAATGAGAGGTTTCATGCAGGATGGAACTACTACGTGCGAAATAGGTCTGATGCAGGGGGAGACCGGCACACAAGTGAGAAATGTTTCTCCCAAATGACTTGGGGTAAAAGAAAATGGATGAGGACTAAGCCCAAGAGGGACCACCCGAAGGAGGAATCTTGAGGGACCGATCATGTATGATCTAATACCTTGAAGCCATCATGTTTTTCATGCGGTCGTCGAAGAGGTGTCTTTTGCATAGCAAATCATCACTTCGTCTTCTATAACTATCCCCAAAGGGTGGAGGGTGAACTTCGTTTTATAAGTGAAGTCCTAGGAGGTGGCGCGCAAGGGACACTGTGCTCATGGGGAGCTGTTCACAAATGACCATCTGATGTCACATTGGGTGTGCAAGGGTTTGCGCACCAGAGGAATGTTTGTGCAACCCTTGACCTTTTGCACGCCGACGCCTTTGGTGGTATTTGGGGAGTTGTCGTGGAAGACATCCATTGATGTCGCATTGGGTGAGCATGATTTTGCATGTAACCGGGTACCTTCACATTCAGAACTTAACTGATTCATGATCATTTCAGTGCACAAAGGCCCCTTTGATGTCGCATTGGGAGTGCAATATTTTGCGCACCGTTGGATACCTTCGTGCTCAAGCCTTAACTGATTCTCGAGCACGCTGGCGCGCAAAGGCCCCTTTGACCTCACATCGAGTGCACAAGATTTTCCGTACTGGGAGAAGTGTTTCATGAAACTCAGCACTCTTGATTGCCACTTTCTGTGGAGGGTTAGGAGGTATTTTTTCGGAATCCTTCCATTGACTTCACATCGGGCGCACAAGATTTTGCTCACCAGAGGGACGTTTTCACACATCCCCAATATCTTGGGCGCACTTGCCTTCCGGGTCACACAATTTTCTCCATCTCTTCAAAATACATCTATTTCTCTTTATCATCTTGATTCTATCCCTATCCAAAATTCGGCGTCAACAAATTCCCCCCCCCCCATAGAATCAGAGTTGAAGGGGGACTCGAAGGTCGGATTATGAGGGTAATGCCGAAAAGTAAGGAAGTTCCCATTCGGTGTGCACAAGAACATGATTTTGTTGAACAAACATCTTTCGCCTATGTGGAAGGCACGTTGATTCCAATAAATAGGCTGAGGTCCCCCACATAGGCTCATACATTGACTTTTTTCCACACAATAGTCTCTTTGCACTCGCGCGCGAAAACGGTCCCAATCTGCGTGTAAGTTTCTGTGGCTGACTCTGGGTTTTGCTCGCTATCCAATATTTTTTTCACGGATTGACACTCTTGGGTGCTATATAATATTTTGCACATAGAATCTTTATACATTTACACCCATCCCTTTGGATTTAAAAAATGGCCTCCCAACAGGCTCATGCTGAGGGGGAGGTCGCTACAGCTGCAAGGAGGACTCATATGATCATGAACCCTAAACTTCTTCTTGCAAGGAGGCTTGTGTATGATAACCAGATGATTTTTGGAATTCTTAATAAATCTAAAAAATATTATTTCTGGAGCGATAGCCTGTTGTTATTAAACATCGGCCTTCTGGAGGAGGTGCTGATGCCTGGTTTCGAGACAGATACTCCACTGTCATTGGTAACGCGTGAGGAGAGTCTCCCCCAATCCCATATAAAAAACAATGACCACCCTGATATGGAAACACATAACACATCCATATATATCCAAAATATGAAGACCAAGTTGGTTTTGGGAAGTGGATCAGTTCTTGAAGAATCTTCCCCACTTTATGCATGTATTTTCAGAAGCAGTATTATTGATGAGACGAAGGCTTGGAAGGATAAGGATTTCAGATCCAGGAGAAACTTCACCAATTAATGGACATGGTCGTACTGGGTAAACCAGACATGCAAGGAATTTAGGCTAGTGCTATTGTCTATCAGACTTTTTGAAGCTGTTTCGACATCCCAATTCCACTTCTACCGATAGCAGGATCTAGTAGAAGAGTTATTCAGTCATCGATCCCCATATACCAACAGCTTCCACCTCTACCATATGGAGGTGGGAATCTGTTTGTGGGAAATTCACTGCATTGGGGGAATCCCCAAGGAAGGGTACTAGTATGATGAGTTCCACCTGATGGGGAATGTTTGGGGGGATAGGACACACACCCCAATCCTATCATGGAACCTACTAAAGCTGGCTAAAGAGCAGTTGAAAATAAAATACATTCTAAAGGACATATCTTATGTAGGATGGTTTAGTCTTTTTTTGATGTAGGACATGGCTGTAAAAATGCTAGTCTGTGGGAAGCAATGCCAAAACATATCTTATAGGGGAAAAGTAGGATCATGTTGGAGGGTCCTGGAGGCCGAAGAGTACTGATCATGGGGCTTTAGAAAAAATGAAAGTTGAGACCCAAATGTTTGATATGCCAGGTTTTATGATGCGCTCTTGAGTAGATGGTTGTTTCTAGTGATAGACACAATGATGGGGTCTGACCAGGGACTCTATTGATGACCGTGATTATAGTGGTGAAGAACAAGGTTAAACAGGGGGTGCTAGTTTTGGCCAGGTTGAACTATATTCTAGGGAATATATTGAGGGGTAGTACACCGAGGAGGATATATAAACCATTCCATATTCTTCATGGCTGGGTCACAACCAACTGTGGCATTTATGACATCCCGAATTCCATTCGCTCCGTTGGTAATGATATGAAACCATCCCTCTGGATTATTGCCAGAATCCGCCCATTGACGATCCAGGAGGAGGGAATCTAGCTCAAGATTGGTAGTCACACCATCATCGACTTCCACCCATTTTGAACCCCAATTGATCAAATGGAAGATGATGGGAGGATGCCATTAGAGAATAGGGAGTACCTACAAATCATTTGAGGTGGTGTACTAGTAACATGGATTGATGGTAAAATATTTTGCAAACTGTACATTCCAACTAGGTTCGCCAGGCAGTTTGGGAGCATGCAATGGACGTCGAATAAAGAATACATAGAGGTCCACAAAGAACAACATACTTGTATTCTACGCAAACTGTGGCTTATGTTGACGACAACAAGCTTGGGTGAGATCATCACTCTACCCGCCCACTGACGTTAGTGATGGCCTGTCAACATAGTCTGCCAAACACTAGACAAAAAAATATTCTGAGGTGATTCTTCGTAAAAACATCTCGGAGATCAAGGAAACTAGTGCAAATCTAGAAGAATAGGGAGGTAGACAAGGTTCCATGGGAGAGGTGAGGAAAATAATGGATCGGGTGGCTATCATGGCATAAGACGGTACTTTATTGAAGGAACATCGTAAGCCAAGAACATGTCGCCACCTTCCTTGGTAGGGTGGTCCTACGTGCGGCCTCGAGGGCCATCAAAGAACTTTTGGGAAAGCAACTCAGGTATCTACTGAAGTATACTACCAATTCTATCTTTCCCTATCACTGGTATTCTTGGAGAAAACTATGGTAGTCTATGTCCACTGATGAATTGTGGTGGAGGTTGGTATGCACCGGGTTCGATTTTCTGAACATAGGGCGCATCTAGATGATAGATAACATAAACATTCCCTCCCGACACTCATACCTAAATAATATTGATATGTAAGATTTCTAGCATGGTTGGTATGAACAACCACTTCTCATGGTGAATGTGATGCTTGGCCAGAAACATGACCCAGAAAAGATGCCATCCGAGGATGAAAGTATAGAGAAAGATGAAGAAGAAGAGGAAGAAGGGGAAGAAGGTGGAGATGAGAAGGTGTAGATGAGGATGAAGAGGAGGAGGAACAAGTTGAATGTATTTTTGGTGAGGCACCCTCATAAGCTCCTACTCACTAGAGAATCTCTCAGGAGAGTGGAAAAATAGTAATCTCGAACATAGAACTGGTTAAGCAACTCGAGGTGAGTATTACTCGTATCTCTAATGAATTTTATCTCTTCACAACCACCAATTTTTCAACCAATCTCTATCCCGTTGAGGATAAAATGGGCAGGTATTCCCAATAATAATTCCCCATGGGGGATGAAGGCACACGTACAGACATAAGGGAACATTCTCAAGAACCTATCCTCAAAACTGAACTAGGCGGGGAACTGGTGATGGCTTGGACAAGTGGCGATGGGCCTGAAGGAAGAGATGAAATGTAATCATCCTAGATTCCCGCTATCCCCATGGTCTGGGAGGAGATGATACCAGTTATTGAGTTAACAAGTTCCGAATGATACCCTCTGGTGGAAGTTCTTACTATGACACAGACGCTGGACACTGCCGCGCTTGGCTCCCGTAAGGCCTTATCTTCACTAGCTCTATTCTTTTTTGGGATCTTTGTTTAACCAAAACACTAATACCCAATGCAGTAATTGCATGGTTGTAGGCTTGATATACCATAAGGTCTGGAACATCTATAGGATCACCACCGGTGACCACATCATATCTTGAAGAAGGAGACGTTTGAGGTGGCCTCACCCAAGTACTTGACAAGATATTGGTTACAATAATGGGTGGTAATACTGTTGGGGTGGAGTTACAGAACAAAGAGGGTGAAGTTTCTGATGAAGAAGGATCTCCCGAAGAAGACTCGGCTGCTGAACTCCTCATTGCATTCCTTGAATATAGACCAGCAGACCCTGAGGAAATAGACAATTCCAACTCGGACGCTTATGTGGAGATCCATATGGAATGGCGCAAGGCATCTAAGTGCATCAAACACTATCTCAACTATACAAAGGCATAATGGATAAGCCGAATGTGGTCTCCCCACACCTAGATACACTTTCTCTTCACTGGTGGGGTACATGCTTTCCATTTTCACGTAATGATCCGTGATTAAATGGCGGAGGAGATACGAGAGAACAACCAATGCTTTAACATTTCTCGTTGCTAGAAAGAATCAGATAATACATGTTCACTCTTGGAGGATGAAAAAGAGGTACAATTCTTAGATGAAGAAGCGAAAGAAAGCGAGGCATTCGTCAATAATCACTCCAAGCTCATCGAGCAATTGAGGACCCTGCTGGAAGATGCTCAGGAGAAGATTGAGAAGGTAATTCTCCAAATGATTGAGCTCTAAACTGAACAATGAAAGACCCATTCTAGGTCTAATGAGTTACTCCTTGCAACTGTTGTCAAAGATAAGGATCTCAGGTGGGGGTAAGCGATGTTAGAGGCCAAAACCAGAGGGTGGCATTACTGGAGTAATTCATCCAAAATGATGATCCTTAAGGGCCATGTTTTGGATGAACTCATATACTTATTTTTCTTCACAACCACTTGTTCTGGTTTTCATTATTGAACTGGTTATTCACATTCTTGTTCAGTTTAATGCATTCCAACCACAATCGGGAAATAATTAGCATTACTTCCCTAAGATCATGTGGGTTATTCCTGATTAGAGAATCAAGGGATGGCCGCATCGTCACTTCAATTGACTATGGTAACACTAACCAAATTTTGATAATAAGAGGAATAAATGACCCCTCAAAGCTCTCAAGAAGAAATGGGAGGTCTGACTAGAGAATCAAGATCTTATAACAGTCAAATTATCACCTTCCCAATGTACTCTAGGGCATGAGCAGGGAAATGCTAGGGGCGTTGGAATTGATATGATCATAGGGGAGTGGAAAGTGTGAAACATGATACCCAATATTTGGAACATTATAATGATGGTGTGAAAATGAATGATAACTATTGTCCATGTTCAAAACATAGTATCCTTATTGCGTTATCCTGAAATGGATATAAAAAATGTGGGCTGACCTTAGACCATGTTCGAAACATTGGGCCTGACTCAAAATGTCATCCATTAGTTTTCTAGAACATTATCCCAAAACAATGGGTCAGACACATGCCGATCATCCATACTGTTAGGGGGTTCCTTTGGATGTGAAAGTGGGTTACGGTCCAAATAAAGGGCATTCAAATTGTGGAGGGTGGAGTGAGGGGTTGTTTGAATTGGGTCCAAAACTCACAAAATTATGACACCATGGTGAAGACAGATTAGTTGGGTGCATTAGTCTGATCAAGGATCATACCTACTCTCAAAAATGACCTCTCTAGTGAAGACATATAATGCCGTCTAATTTTACATAATACAAATAAAGATGAAAAACATATAGTTTAATCATCGTACTGTGAGGACAGCGCACATAGTTTAAAGGTCATACCGCCTTGGCCAAGTTTGGGACTGAGGGGCTAGAAGGGTTAATGACCCTATGTTTGGGACTAAGGTGAAATTATTGGGCATTGATACATATCCCATAAGGATGAGAATTGAGCCAAACATAGTTCTGAGAGAACAATTGAAGGTCATGTGGGATAATGAAAGGCACACGTGGCATGGCTGCACCGGTACATGTCCTACCAAAACTACTAAGCCAAGACAAGTATTTCTCGATGTGGGAAATAAGGATTAGTGATGGGACTTTCCTAGTTCTGGGAGTCACACATTAGGGGTAGTAGGACGCTAGGTGAATGACCTCCCCATAATGCTGACCCACCTACTTAACGAACCTAGATGTGTGAAGTGGTAAAGATGAGTATGTTGGAATTCAAATTGAACATATGGAAGTGAAAAAATGTGAACCATGATGCTCGGGATCTAGACCACAATGATGGTGGCATGGTGGTAGGGGATAAATATTGACCATGTTTGAAACATAACATCAATATCTTGTTATCATAGAATGGGGAAAAAAAACGGGGGTCGAACGATGACCATGTTAGAAACACGGGACAAGTCACGAATGTCGTTCGAGGTCCTCAGGGATGTTGGCCCGAGATGGTAGGTAAGCCAATGTGGCATGAGGCTAGGTGGTAAAGGTGGTCCCTTTAAATGTAGAAGATGATGATGAACCAAATAATGGGCTCATGAATCTTGGACATGGAACGAGGGAATTTCCCTGTGAAAATTACACACTTCGGGCTCTTTTTCACAACACATCTGAGTATGATAACAAAACAAATCGAATAGAGGGAGTCGAGTCCCTCCCCAAGGACAAGGGTCATGTGGTTGAACGGTTCTAGCTTATGGTTGTAGGATGGGCCATTAAGGGGTGGAATGATTTAATGGACTATGCATAGGGTAGAGAAGTAGCCAAACCTGACGCATAGTTCCCATAGGGAGATCCTAGTTTAGGGTCATAAAACATGACCAGATTGGGAAAAGCAAGGGAGGCATATGGTGCGGTTGTTGGAAAAAACCCAACGTGAATGATAACCCAAGAGGTACTTGACAAAACACATGTTTCCAAACTGTTCGAGCCAAGGGGATAAAGAGAGGGGGCATGATTTAGTTTCTTGGGTCTTGACCTGAAGAAAATATGCTTGGGCATTCCTACATATCCCATAAGGATGGGAATAAAGCCACACATAGTTCTTGAAGATGTAGTGATGTTTAAAATCTTGTAAAGGACACTGAGTGGTATTAGTTTATGGAAATAGATATCAGACCATAGATGCAACTGAAGGAGGGATAAATTTGGTGACATAACTACTAAACTCGATGTGAATGAGGACAGTAGGAGTCTGTATCACCACAATGTGCTCCCTGGGAAATTTTTAGGCCGGGGGACCAAAAGTGAAAGTTAAGCTGGGCCTGAGGCGAAGTGACTGGACATTCCTACGTATACATGAGAATGGGAATCAAGGAATACGTAGTTCTAAAAGATGAAATGGTATGGTACCAGTTCCTGGGATAATATGGTCATGCGGGTTTGGCCTCGACACCAAAAGAAGCATCATTTGATAGATATTGTTTGTCCACTAAGATAGATGTATTTGTTTTTTTAAGTGATAAAACATGAATTGAGAATCGTGGTATCACTACAGGAATCATGCCACATGTATGCATTGACAAATGGTATGGTGGATGACCAAGAACCCACATGATGTCCCCTTGAGTGAGGACACCATGATGCATTTTTGTTTTTCATTATGCGTCTGGGAAATTAATGTCACATTTAGGGTTGTGGGATTGGACCAACCATGAATTTTAACAACACACAATAAATAAAAAATAGATTAATGCCATGTGGGACCATTGGGGGAATGGGCATGACATGATACAGAATACCTGCTATGAATGAGGATGAGGTCGACATCACACTGTGTAGGATTTCGAAGAAGAAACCTTAGGCTTAGGTCCCAACAAAGGTTAGAAAATATGGGGATGGACCCGTGGATAGAATGTCTAGGTGTTCCCACGTATCCCATGAGGAAGGGAATCAAACCATACATAGATCTGAGAGTGCAGTTTAACGTCATTCAGTAAGTAGCCATTTATGGTCATGTAGAACCATGTAATGTTTAATGTTGTGTGGGATGACATACACTTTAATGTTATGCGGGACATGAGGTAGGAGAGAATAGCTTCTAGAAGTGGAGTATGTGGTGAAACTACTACAAAATTGATGTGAATCAGGGTATAATCCCACACACACCACACCATGAAATCCTATAAGAGTCAGGGCCTAAAAGGCTGAAGAGATGTGATAATTAGGGAAATTTGAGCTGGACCCAAAGATGAGGTGTCTGGGCTATCCTACATATCCTATGAGTAATATAATCAAGCTAGAAATATTTCCAAGGTGAGGACATATAAAAATATCATATTTTAAGGACTTAGATCTCAAAACATAGAAGAAGAACTCTTCCAAGTGGGCACAATACTCGATATGATCCCTAATCCCACTTGATCGAAACTCAGTATGGGAAAAAAGGGAGGAAGAGGTCTTTGCAACACTTGGGATTCATGTAAAGGGGGAGTTGGTGTAGAGCCTAGAATGACTCTATATCATGTCTTCGTCCTCCTAACGTGTAGATTCACACTGAAGGATAATACCAAGAGTGTCAAAATTCAACTAGAACATAATGGGGTGGATAATGATGTGAATCATTCAACCAAAATTTAAGGATTTATGTGGGTGTCATAACGATGGAGGATAACTGTTGACCATGTTCGAAAAACAACATCCATATCGTGTGACCAGAGATGGTAACAACAAATGAGTGTCAACTACTGACCATATTGGCAACACGGGACTTGTAACAATGTGTTTTTCAAAACCCTTGAAGACGTTGGACCATAATGGTAGGTGAGACCTTAGGCCGAGCATCCATGCCATTTGGTGGTCCCTTTGGATGTGAAAGATAATGAAATCCCAAATTAAGGGGAACACAAAGCCCAAAAAATGGGTGAGAGCATGTCCATGTAGAATCCGACACTCGAGGTTCTGAACCAGAGTACTCCTAGGCACATTGGCGAATCACCAAAGAGGGTCAGGGGACCCAAATTAAGAACATCCTACCTAAGAAGATGAGTGTAGGGAAATGGAGTGAAGGGTGATCAGGGGACAGAGGTATGTGGCATGGTTTTTACCAACCCAATGTGAATGGGTATATAAGCCCATACCCCACCGCGTACCTGTCCCCTGGAAGGACTTATGACAAGATTCCATAATGATAAGGAGGTTTCTATGAGATGGGGCTAGACCCTAAGTCTAGACATTCGGGTAGTCCTACTTATCCCATAAGTATGGGAATCATGCCACACATAGTTCTGAGGAAGGATGTTGTGTAGTTTATCGTCATACAGTAAGGACACAAATAGGGGAAAGGTACCCCAATGAGGGATGTGTACGACACGATGAGTAGCCTAAGGTGAATGAGGAAATAAGCTCATCCGACATCATACAATACCAAATTAACATTTGGTACATTGGGACGAAAAGGTTGAAGAACCTGAAATAGCAAGTCCCAACCAGTTTGTAGTTTAACATCTTGAGGTAAGGATGAGGGTTCTCTTAGTTTAAGGTCATAGGGATCGGACCGTAGATTCCTAGTTTAATTTCATATTCTTGGTACAATTGAGAGGATATGGAGAATCATTGTTCCTTTGGAAAACTATGAAATAGAAACAATTTTAGAGGATAACTATTGACCATGTTCGCAACACAATATCTGTATTTATGTGACCATAGTTCGGGGGGAAACAATTGAGAATCTATCGTTGACCACATTCACAACATGAGACTTCTACAAATTGTTCTCTCACAATCCTTGAGGGCGTTGGACTGAAATGGGATTAGAGACCTTGGTCCAAGCATCTAAATTGTTCAGGGGTCCTTTAGGATATAAAAGATGATGGAAACCCATGGGATGGGGAACATGAAGCATGGCGGGGCCTGTGCTCATGGAAAAGAAGATAAATGAAGGAGGGATGTCCCAAGGGGATATGTGTGGCATAGAAAAATATCCCTACGTGAAAGATGATATGAGTCCATACCTCACCATATAGTCCTAGATGACAACTTGTGCTAAGGGGGAAAAAGCGTCAAGGGACCTGAGGATGGGAGTCCTGGCTAAATGTTTCCATATGATCCCCCATGCGGGTATTGCCATACCTCAGCTCCTAAGACCGCCTGAGAAATGCTCAGTGTGGGAAACAAGGAGTAGGACCGGGATCTCCCCATCATATTGGGGTATGAAAGCTGGACTCACACCCCTACTCGAGCTAGACTAAAGCTTGAAGAGACCTCAGGGCAGAATGAACCACTACACTCAATATTTGGGACAAATGGGGGTGGTAGAAACGACAAAGGATATTTTTTTGACCAGGTTCGAAACACAACATCTATATCGTGTGACCTGAAATGGGAACAAGAAAATAGCATTGAACACTGAACATATTGGAAACACAGGACTTATATCAACTTTCCATTTGAGGTCCTCAAGGGCATTGGCCCGAAACGATAGGAGAGACCTTAGGCTAAGTATCCATACCATTCGGCGGTCCTTTCGGATGTGAGAGATGATGGAAACAAAAATGATGGAGTGTGTGGAGTATAAATGCTCCCGTGCAATTGAACATCAAACAAGACAGTGATAAAGTGGAAATCTCCTGGGAAGGAGATATATGGTGCAGTCATGATGGATCCATCGTAAAGGAGAACATAAGTTGGAACCACACCATGTTTTTCTACCAGAGGGGAGATTTTGAAGTTGGGGTTGGGGAAACAAACAAAATTTTTGGGAGTTCCTATGTATCCAATGAGGATGGGAATCAAGCCATACATAGTTCTTGAAGGCCATGCAGTTTAACGTCCTGCGGTGAATATGAGTGATAAATAGAAGAATGACGAGGGGAACATGGCGTGATCATCATAATCCTGACACGAGTGGGGCCAAAGAAGACTATACGACACCATGCGAGATCATCCAAGATAACTATGCCCTCTAGGGTAGTCAAAGAGGGAACTAGGGCCTGTACTCAAGATGAAGTGTCTGAGCATTCCATCATATCCCACGGAAATGGGAATCAAGCCATACACAGATCTTAGAAATTTTACATCTTGCGGGATGAAAAATAGTTTAACGTCATGAGGGACATAACAGCTACAGGTCATGTGGGACTATGTACAGTTTAACATCCTACAAGACAATACATAGTTGAATTCCATCCAGGACACGAAAATGCATCTACCGATCACAGTTTAACGTCATGAAGGACAAGTTATAAATAGTTTTATGTCCTTCAGTTTATATGAACCACACATTTTAACATCTTTTGGTATGGAAAGAATAGTTTAAGGTCATGTAGGACCGAAGAATTTATGGTCATGTAGGACCAAATAGTTTAAGGTCATGTAGGACTGGATAGTTTAAGGCCATGTAGGAACCTAATTCAGTTTAGGGTCATGAAGGAACTTAATGCAGTTTAGGGTTGCACAATACTGTAATGAAATTTATGGTCATGATTGAATGTAATGCATTTTAGGGTTGTGCAATACCATAATGCAGTTTAGGTTCATGTAGGATCATACAGGTTAAGTTCATGCAGGACCAGATGACTCTGGAAAAGTATTTTGTGAAGAACATGGAATTTTTTGGAGGAGTTATATGCTCTCCATCTATGGTAACCCTGAGAGTTTAGGACATTGGGGTAATCCTTTTGAATTATGTATAATCCTTCTCATTTGGGATCCAAGTTTGTTGGTGTCCTGCTAGGTATCATTTGTTTTCCCAGGGCCAACACCATGTCACATTGCTAGAAAGAGACAAGGTGAACGTTCTTGGTGAAAGCTCTAGCTATCTTGTTCTGGTTCCTTTCCAGATTGTATAGGGCATGAAGCCTGTTCTCATCGAGCGCTTCTAAGTCAACCAGATGAATTTCAAAAAAATTATTTGGTGCATGATGATCATAGATAGTTGTGTGCAATGAGGGAAATTGAATCTCAATGGGAATGATGGTGTCCGTTCCGATCACCGGGGAATATGGGGTCACATGGGTGAAATTACGTGTCGTTCTCCTATCAACCTAGAGGGTGTTGGGGAGATTTTCCAGCCAACTCTTCTTGTTCTGACCAACCATTTTTTGTAGAATGTTAGAGATGGTATTGTAGAACTCCTTGATCTGTCCATTTTCTTCTGCAATATAACGGGAGGTATGGCTAGAACGAATGTTGTACTTAGTGTTTAATTTATTCAGCTTAGCTACCCGGAATTTCGTTCCGTTATTGGTGAGGATGTCGTGGGGAACTCTAATTTGGTATATGATCTTAGAGTTCACAAATTCAATGATGGAATTGTGCTTGACCTCCTTTATTGTTACTACCTCTATCCACATGGAAAATAAATCTGCAGTGGTAATGATGAACCAACATTGGAAAGCTGTCACAAATGGATATGGTACCACAACATTGTGTCCCCAGACCGCAAAGTGTCAAGAGTACATGGTAGTGTGGAGAATATCTGGCAGATAATTCACATAGTTGGCATGAATTTGGCATGCATGGAACCTTTTGGAAAACTCAATGCTGTCATGGATCATGGAGGGCCAAAAATACCTTAGTCTCAGGATCTAGTGGGATAGTTTCGGCCATTCCTGATGAGCCCTATAGGAACTGACATTAACCTCTTACATAACTAGAGAAATATATACTCCTTTAATGTAACAGAGGATAATCCCATAAAACCCATGCTTGTACAAGATCTTCTCATGGCCAGGACCACTAAGGAGGGTAAACTGTAGACCGCGACATCGAATTTGCTCGTGCTAGGCCCGATCTGCTGGGAGATTACCATTTTGTAGATACTCAAAAAATAGGTTATCTAGTCATGAGTCATAATAGTAACAACATCTGGGGGACCTTGAGGTCTTGATGTGGAGGCACCAGTGGTAAAGTGGCAGACCAGCAGGCTATCGTTGTCATCTAGGGTGACAAGAGCGATGAATCTATGGTGTTCCATGTGGATAATCAAATCATCCTTTTTATTCTCTTCATGTGATGTAACTAGGCTGGCCATGGTGTTATCTCGACCATTCTGAGATCAAGGGATATGAGTAACTTCTGGCCGAGATGGGAATTGGGCCATTAGCTGGAGAGTGTGTTCCAACAATGGTACGATCTATGGATTTCAAACAATATAGTCACCATTGATCTACTTGATGAATAGTTCAGAATCCCCTTTCACAAGAATGTGGGGAACATCAATCTCAAGGGCCGGTTCGAGGCCTATAATGATAGCATGATACAATTCCTAGTTGTTGTTGCAACCTTATGAAAATAAGAATGAATGTGGAAGAAAGACAAGTGCTAGGGTAATGAAGACAATACCCATGCCTAATATGTTGAGCCTGGGGTCATTGATCCTTCTACCAGTGGGGCTCAGGGAAGCACCGTCAAAGTGAATTTTCCAAAAAAGATGGCATGGTCTACTGAAAGAATTACATCATCAAGAAAATCATAGTCCAAAGACTGGTCCCCAGGAGTTGGATGCGCGAGGAAGAAAACAGGAAATGCTTTCCTTTCAATAACCTTCTAATAGAAAAACATGATGTCGAATTACTGAAGGATAACTACCCATAGATCTAGACATTCTGTCAACATGGAGTGGTTCAGGATGTATTTAGAAGATCTATCTGAGACACCAATTGTACCCAATGATGCTGTAGTTAATGCTGAAATTAATGTACTATGAATACCAGATAAAGGAATCTCCTCTTGATAGGGGAGTATCTGGTTTCCATATTGAGGAGCAATAAAATGAGGTAATAGGGATTGTTCTTGGTTCCCTTGTCATTCTTCTAGGCGAGAAGGGCACCGAGGGATCATTCCAAGGAGGTCATAAGAAAGACCAGAAGCTTTCCAGAAAAATGTGGCTTTAAAACTGGAGGCTGTAATAGGTACCACATGATTTCCATGAAATTAGTCTGACATTTTTTTATCTCACTCGTAGATATTTCCTTTCTCTATGACCCGAGAAAAGGGATTACAATTACTGGCTAGATTCACGATGAATCAGCATATATAGGCTAATTGGTATTAGAAACCTCTAAGCTCCCTGAGGTTTCTTGGGGGAGTCATCTTTCTAATGGGATTGATCTTATATGGCTCAATATTTATGACACTATATTAGACAACTATGCTCATAAATTTTACAGAGGTGACCCTGACGGTGCACTTAGAAGGATTCATCATTAGGTGACGATAACTAAGGAAGCCAAACACTTTTCTCAAGTTAGTTGAGATGGCCTCGATGCTGGTGAGATTTGACCACCAGATCTTCCACGTAACATTCCACCAAAATCCTAAGGATCGGCTTAAATATGCCATGCATATCCTGATGATAGGTGGAACCTGCGTTCTTTAGACCAAAGGGCATGACTTCATATCAAAAACTACATTTTTTTTCCTAGAAGCTGATAGATTCCCTATCTAGAGGATACATTTGGATCTATTTATACCCGGAGTAACCATCTATGAAGGAGAGGTCTTGAAACCCATTTGTAGTGTCGATTATAAATTCTTTCATAAGAAGGTAAAAATCACCCTTTGGACACAAACGACTGAGATCTCGGTAGTTGTTGTAGAATCTGATCTATTTGTTCTTCTTTCTGAATAGCATAATGTTTTCTAGAAATTTGGGGAGCTAGAACTCCTTAAAAAAATTGGATCTAATGAGATTATTATCTTCTACCTCAACAATGGAACCGTGAGAAGGGTGCATCTTTTTGAGAGGCTACTTGAACTCGTGATGATTTGTCGGGAGATAGAGGTGGTGGATGGATACCTCAGGATCTAGTCATGAATTATCATCATAACTCTAGGAAAATAAACCACTATTTTTTTGATTAAGTACACTTACTGCGGTTACATCTCGAGGGGCATGGCGACACTGATCAATGTGGGTTTTGGGTCGGCCTTGATACCGAGGTTCACCTATAACAATTAATTGACTATAGAGGGGACTCCCACTTCAATGGTGGGGAGAGAATCCTATAAATCTTATTCTCCACTTAAAAAGTAGGGATCCTCAGTGGGGAGTAGTTTCCTCAGAGTGGACAGATTTGGATGGGAGGTTGGTACCATCCAAAGCGGTAGAAGACACTACATCGAGGGACTCCTGTGCAGCTGAAACGATATCGATGAAGGCTCTTAACCTGATCCAATCAGATCATTAGACCAAGGGGATACACTTGAAGATATCAAAGCAATAGTGGCATGATGGCTTGAGGCGATTTATCTCAGCCCAGCAGAAGAAGCTGGTATGACGTATTGTTGTCACCATGTGGTGGAAATCCTGATACCTTATAGGAGTATGAGGCTCTGGGATCACCTGAGCCTGATTCATATAGGAGTATGAGGTGATCTTTCTACGCCACTTAGACATGGTAATGTATTCCCCTCTCGTTCTAGAAACAATTTAGCACTATCCCATGTCATGGGTTGTAACCTCCAATAAGTGGATTGGAATGATGTATGCATCATTTAGATCTATCCACGGGTCGGTCGCAGCCATTCCACGCTCAACCTCATTAGCCGAAATCAGCTTTTCTTTGCTCTTATAATATTCAAAATCCTGATATCATGCTTTACAAGAGGAAAAGGGAGATAAATCACCATGAATAACTCCCACTTGACCATTAATGGAGTACTTGAGGCACTGATGATACAATGAAGGAACTGCCACATGCGGGTGGAGCCAAGGACTGCCATCAACACATTATAGGTGGTGTCTTGGGATAAAAACATGAACTCAGTGTTGGAAACTAGGATACCAAAATGAGTATTCTTGTAGATCATGCTGATCGGTGTCTATTCTGTCCTATCATAACCTTAGATTTTCAGGTTATAGGTATTCATATCATCCTCAGACAACCATAGATTTTACAATGTCCGAGTCGGGATTAGGTTGATCCCAAAGCCTGTGTCTACAAGACAGCGACGATCCTCTATGCCATTAAATTGGTCAGTGATGTATAGTTGTAGAATGTGCCTTTTATGGGGGTGACATTATCTTCTCTAGATAATGAGATGACATATTGGTATTCTTCATGCTTGACCGCTTCAGCATTGAAGGCTTCTACAGCTGCTGCCTCTATCTCAAACTGGAGGAGGCTTCTTAAAGCCTCGGTAAGAGCTTCACACATATATTATGACAAGAGAAGGACCATATAGATATAAAACCTTTCTAGAATGACGAAAATATGTGTGAGGACATCATACTTCCATGCCAGGCATGAGGTTATGATTACAAAAGGCCAGTATATAATTGGAGGTATAGTGGGTCCTTCCCGCTGAACCAGTGGATGATTGGTGCTGGGAATATCCTACTACTCACTAGTCAAAGACCATGGAGGGACTACTAGATGAGGGCCTGGTGATTGGGATTGGCCCATAGTAGAGCGTGGTGGATCACGACATGGTCGAGGTGGCTCTACCCGATCCAATAACATGAACAATGATGAAGGCGGACCTGATGACCCTAGATGAGAAGGTTGCGCATGCTGAGCTCTAAATTGGGCCTAATTCCTAGTTTCAGTACCATGAACAGTCTGGCTGGAAGTACAGACTAAGGCACTCTGATGACCCATATATCCACAACTCTGCTGACGCTGGCAACGGTTGGGGTCGTTGGGAGGATCCACCTGGTGCTCCTCATCGTGAGGAATCATGTAGAGATTTACCAAATCTACAGTATTAACCCAGGATACCCTTAACTGTCACTCAATGATTCATCCACTACTGGACGGATTATGGGAGGAATCTCTATCACTGGGGTCATAAAATTTCCGAGAGTACGGGATGACGATTACATTGGCGGGGGACATTATATTCCCTTGTGCTCCTGGATCTTGCTCTGTTGGGAAGAGGATGGATAAAACATTGAAACAAAATTACTGGCATTGGATGGAGCAGTTTATTCTGAAGGTTTAGACTGATTCAGGCATGCCCGAATAATACCATGGGGAAGGGCACCTATCTTATGAGTCATCAAATCATTATAATTCTATAAGTCGTGGTTAGAAACATGATACCACTCACCTTTACTGTCAATGCTGATATCTGGATTCATGAAGACACATGCCACCTGTGTTGGAGCTGGGCATAGCGGGACTATATTGTTATCCACCTAGTCTTATAGCCATTATTCAAACACGTAACACTATTTGAGTGTGTTCCCTGAGATCTAGTGCTATGGGATTTAATTAGGGAGATTAGTGAGGTTCACCTCTTCTGGCCTCCTGCATTTAGGAAAACGTACAATCCCTTTCTCCATGTCACTGAAAAAATAACCAGGTATCTGAGCCATGTTGAATGAGTATGTCTGATTCCTCCAATTCGGGAAGGGGGATCTAGGAGCCTGGACCAGATGAGGGGCTGGAGGAGCTTTTTGAGGAGGTGAAACCTGGATTTATCAATTAGGTAGTGGTGCTACATTTCGTAGAGGCGTCTACCGATTCTGAGGTGGGAACTGCTGGTCCGGAGGCTACTCTTGATGTGGAGGGCCCCTGCGAGGCTACAGAGGTGGATCCACAAGTAATAATTCTAGTTGTCTTGGGTACTCTATTTGAACCACCATAGTGTGCTCTACCCTTCTCAAGAGGATTGTAGTAGGCAATGGATGTGCCTGACTGGCATATTGCAATGCTTCTTCTAGGCGTTGGGTCTTATTAGAGAAGTCTCAAAATCCCTATGGGGTGATGAGAGAAGGGAATAGTTCTGTCCTGACATTCCCTACGCACATCGTCTGTAGATTCTCCAGGTTCAATGGAATGTTAAGAGAGTTAGTGATCCTTTTCCACCAGGTGATAAAGTCTATGACATGCTCATCCGTCCTCTTCTTGCATTTAAAGTGGATCGCGGTGCTTGTCTTCTGTGTCATGGAACTGAACTGCTAGAGAAATTGTCTATGGAGGTCTTCCTACCCGACTACTTATTTGATAGGTAGCTGGGTTTACTAGACCAATGTTGTCCCTTTCAATCTCTTAAAAAAACACTAGAGTTTGGCGACCTCCTATTGTGATATAGTTTCTAACATGGGTCTACACCATGAGATGAAGTGGACCAAATGCTGCAGCGGGTCCCCTGTCTTGTTGAAGGGGGAAAAGTGGGATTTCTGAATCTCAGGGGTGCTAACATATAATCCTCCCAGACTGGATAAGGCTTTACATCAAGTCTTATTATCACCTATCAAGTCTCTAGTTCCTAAAGACGGGAAATGAGTGAATCCATTGGATAATCTGGGTAGGGTTTTTGCTCTTTACGGGGACCCTAACTACCAGTGCTTTGGCTGGTTCTTCCACATGATAAGTAGGCCTGACGGCTAAGGGAGGAGCTGGAGGGAAGACCAGTAGAGGAATTGGGGGAATCATAGCTGGATCCCAGATATTGTCTCATCGATCTGGTGGATTTTGTGACATATACCGCACCCTCTTTATATAAGTTCCAGCCTCAACCCTGTCCTCGTGGTCAGGATAGTCAGGGTCCACAAGAAGAAAATTCCCTGAGGGGAAGTTGTGCCTACCCATGATTCCCCGACCGAGGATCACATTAGTTTGACCGTCGGTGAACGACGTGTTCACCAAGGAGTTAATCAACCATCCTCTTGGGCTCTATATGTTTCTGACACAACTCGGTTTTTTCATGATTATCTTCCTCCTTCTACATTGATCCAGATGGGTCGAAAGGTTTGACGGCTCTGAGGTGTTCCTTACACTTGTTGGGATTTTACCTGAGAACAAACGCCTAAGTTGGCATGGGAAGACCCAGTATATTCCTCTATTGATTAATAATTATTTCCAATAGATCCCACCATTTTGAAACTACCTATGGGGGTAGGTCATCTCTAATAAGCTCTAGCCCATTCTCACCCCCGACAGGTCGACCATGTTAACTACGACCCTAATTGGAGGCATATCCTTTATGTCGCCAGAAACATAAGGCTGGCATTTGATGGAACTGAAATATAGGGCCATGTACTGCCCCCAACCATAGATTTCCATGTGGGTAGAAGCCTCCTTGATTATCCTACAAATCACTATAATGATCAGGATGCATCGTTGATGGAGTGTCCTATAGAGGCCTCGTGACTCAGGGCACTGAGACATGGGGACTGCGGCCAAATAAACCAAATGGGAAATTTTGACAATTTCTTTGAAATGTGCTTTGATTTTGGGGTAACCCACTTGCTGATAATGAAGGAAGATGTGTTTTACCCATAGGGTTTGGTGGAAACACTTGACCTCCTCTTGAGTGATCTATTCCAACACACTGAAATTTGGTGATACAATTGGCCAAAATATCAAAGGGAAATAGTACATTGCAAGAATAGCCAACAAAAAACCTTGGCTCAGACTCTGGGTTCGGCCCATGGTTTTCCAACTCATCAAATGGTGGCTTCTAAGTAACTGATAGTAGTACTGAGGTAGACCGATGAGACGATGGGCTAGCAGACAAAGAATACATTGAGCGAGCTGAAAAACCTCAGCATCTCTGGCTATCATCTGAATATTTTAGTGGGTTAGCCACCACATCGCGGTAATATGGGTTCACCACTAAAGTTTCTGGTGTAGTTTCTACATATATTGGAGATGGACCACATTGCTTCTCGTCTACCATTGGTCCCCAGAATAGCTCTATGTGATCTCTGGTAGAGGTAAAGAGTGATTCTGGTGATGATGGAGGTGATTTCAAGGTCATACCTTAGGTAGATTTCAAATTATTTTCCTCCGATATGTATCAGTGGTGGGAGGATAAAATTCAAAAGACCTCATATTTTTGAAGTATGAGGCTGATGCACCATGTTCATGCCCTGGCCCTCGACACAGAGGATCATAGTGAGGGTTTCGTTGGTGAGTTTCATTCCGCCTCAGAATCTTAGAAGCAGACTGGTTTAATCTCAGTCTGAATCTTCCTGATTTATTTTTGGCGGTAACGATCCACCCTCATACCCTGGGGTGGTTCCTCAGGATAGGGTAAATTTTCCGGTGCGAGGAGGACCTTCATCCATTATGGTGCAGTGGCAGAGAGGAATTACGCCTGAGCGAGCTGGGGTGTGAGGGGAACCTGGGCATATGTCAAAGGGAATATAGAGAGGACCTCTGTATCTACTAACTAACATGTGAAGGAAATCTCCACATAAATTTCTTGAGTGGGTAGGACCTCTGCTTGAGCTGATAGGATCATTGGTAGGATCTCCCTGCTTGTATCATATGGAAAGTAAGTGTGAGGAGGGCCCTCGTACTGGTTAAGCTAAACACGGGTAGGACCCCCACGTTGGGTGGAAATAAATTGAGGCTGACCCTCACATCTCTGATTTCTAAGGAGAGGAGGACCATCAACGGACGATGTAAGGACATGGGGGAGACCCCCAAATTGGAGATTGACCTGATGTGTAACATCCCCACATATGCATTCTCTGTCTCAAGGAATGCCCCCATAACTGATGCTATGAGCGTGAAGAGGCTTCCGTACTGAGTGTCACTATCATGGGGAGGACCCTCATTCAGATTGAAGGTAGAACAAGGCGGATCTCTACATTGATCATGGAGGTGGAGAGGACCCTCGTTCTCAATGGGGGCGGTATGGGGAGGACCTTTGTACTGGGTGTCATTGCCGAGGGTCGGTCCGCAGCAGGAACTGCTGGCACTGGTGACCAAGAGAGTCGACCCAACCAGCTCGTTGAGTAGTTGTGGCCTCAATCTAGTCCAATTATAAAAGTGACCATTCTCAGGACACAAATGGGGATGATGATATATGTCGGTGCTGGGCAGACCCACAGTTGTCGTTGATGTTGACGCCCCTTGTCAAGCGTCCTCCTGGGCCTGTTCCCGACGCTGTCGTCAGGTTAATTGGAATGGGGTTAGTGATTCAGGCACATAACGTACATGCTCTTCAGCCTGTGGGACTAGGTAGTGGAGCTGGCATGACTTAGTGGGGGTCCTCCTTGGGAGACCCTTAAATGGGATCCTAGGTACGTTTTCTCGGTCATCCCCAAACTCATCGGTGTAGGGGATGGAGTCATCGAAGCATTCGGGGGAGAGGCTCCAGAAACGATTATACCTTGGAGTGGGGGGTAGTGGCTCCCTACGCGTCCCTTGGGGGAAGTAGTGGTAATATGGTGAAGATGCCTCAAAATCCTGGAAGGCCATATCCCGAGTCGGGATAATCCCATCCTCCTTATATCGGGAAAAAATGTTGTTTATCACCCTTCGTTGAACGAACTAAAAAGGGGAGAAGGGGTGTGGCAACCCAATAGTTATGGGTGTGGAGACTATCGCAGAAGCAGTGGAGCCACGCGGAACTGCTTCATTGACATCTCCCTTGCCATTTCTTTGGTGGATGGGCGGTGATTAGTTTCTTTTTGTGGTTGCTTGGGTCAGGTAAGGCAAGGAGATTAAATCATTAGTGATGCAAAAATAAAATTGATGTCTAGTGCCCCCACATCAATCAGTCTCCCCTGACTGGTAAAAAGGATCCATGTTGATAACATCACAGATTGAGATGTCCAAGGTTCTAACTGCACCGAATTCTAGTGTGTTTCATGCCAGGCCCGCTATTTTCTTGGTGGGACCCTGTTCCAGATAACTGGATCCGGTGACATGCTATTCCAATAATTCCTCGAATGCTACTAATCTTCACATTGAGGAGATGAATGTTCACGTCAAGTTCACCATTTTTATTTCTGACCCTTTTGTTGGGGTGTGCATCCATCTATCGGGGAAGCACTGATTGTTGCCCTACATTCCCACTTTCTAATGGAGGGAGGCGTCTATCACTTATTCAAGGATGTTTTCACCTTGATCGAAAAGGGTTGATTGGATTCTGGTTCCTCCTTCTTTGGATTCCTCATCAGAACTGATCACCTAGTCCGAGTCTCCCTTATGGACATAAGAGGTTTTTCGTGAAACTCTTCACGGTGCCATATCTTCATGAACGCCAGTTAATTACACTTCTTCTGTCTGGATATTCCTTGGGTTCCGGTCAGGGTAGCAACCTTTGGTCGGGGGAGTAGTCACGTTAGAAACCACTAGCGTTTCTAAATTCTAGAACACTGGTGTGTCTAGGTTTCTTCCCTTTGTTATAGGGCTTCTAGAGAGTGCAAAATCCCAAGGCATCCCACGTAGAATGTGAGGAATAATATGCCACAGGCATGTTTGTGAGGTTTTCCTTAGCTTCCCATGATTAACACAGGGTATGCCACATGTTTAACATCTATCAGAGATAGATTAGACTGATCAAAACACCGAATAGTGTAGATCAGATGGGTGAAACCCCAAAAGGGAACACTGATTCAATGTATAACACATGGTAGTCACTCGAGTGATTCTTAGCTCATTAATGAGGAAAATTGGCATGATCTCACCGGGATGTGGTGGCCCGAGTAAGAATCAGTTTGGATTATGGAGAGATTAATGAACTGGTGGGGGATGAGATGGAATAGTCGTGAAGGTGACAGTAGCACTAGGCATGAGCCTAGAATATACTTCCTATGTTTCCTTATTGGACGGAATCAATGTCCATGTAGTTCGGTGGGGTGATGGGACTCCTAATGAGGGTACCCATTTTGAAGGGACCCGGAGGAAGTGAGACCTCTAGGTTGGGGAATGACCTTCCTGAAACACATAGGCTCAAGGGAAATACCAGGATGAGACAATGGTGATTGGATTGAACCTCAGGGAGGTGTCCTACATATCCCCACAGATGGTAATCTATGTTCATGTAGTTTAGGATAGTTGGTGAAGAATCAGGATGTGTGAAGAGGACAATGAACCGATGATTTACTGAGTTTTACAAGTGGTTAGCAGCTCAGAGTCGGTCTGACGCCACTGGGGTGGACCAGAGATGCAAGACCCAACAAAAGGGATGATAATGGTTTACCTTCTATTATAGAGTACAATGGCCTATCATTGGGTGGGGATTATAATGGATTACCATAGGATGGGGCTGATAATGGATTACTGGTGAATAGGGGACAATCTAGTGTCATGCAGGATGAAAGGGGCGTACATTTTAATGTAATGTAGGATAGGGGTGGATCGACGTCCAATGGTCAGGACCAATGAGTGTTGGGCTTGAACATCAGGGAGGATTCTTACGTACCTTTCCTTGGAAAGGATCAAATACACATAGTTTAGGATGGCCGGTGAACTGATGTAATGGTGGTCGGAAATAATAAGTGTTGGGATTGAACCTCAGGGAGGCTTCCTACATAGCTTTCCTTGTCATGGATCAAAGTCCATGAAGTTTAATATGGCTACTGAACTAACGTAAAGGTGGCCAGGACCAACAAGTTTTGGGCATGAAACTCAGAGAGGCTTCTTATGTACCTTACCTTTACAAGGATCAATATCCACATAGTTTGGGATGGCTGGTGAACCTAGGTGAAGGTGTTTGGGACAAATAAGTGTTGGGCTTGAACCTATGGGAGGTTTGATAATTACCTTGCCTTGGAAAGGATCAAAGTCCACGTAGTTTTGGAAGGATGATGAACCGACGTGAAGGTGGACGAGACCAATAAGTTTTGGGGTTGAACCTCATAGAGCCTTCCTACATACCTTTACATGGAAAGGATCAATGTTCACATAGTTCGGGATGGTGTTGGGGCTTAAGCTCTAGGGTGGTTCGAAGAGGATTTCATAGTCGATGCTTACTCTATGCCCAGGTTAGTCGTTCTCAGTGTGTGAAACGGGGGGGGGGAGAAAAAACCTGAGGATCACGTCGTGAATGGGGTGTCCATGGGATTAGAAGTGGGGTTTCACATGGTTAGAGGTCCAAAATGGAAACAGGGGCTTACGTGTGGCCCACAACATAGGGAGATGGAGATTGGTAATTACTCCAGGATGGAGGCCTGGTGGTGAAAATGCCCAATGGAAGAGGGATGGGATGATGAAGGACCTTGTGCCCATATCCCCTATGGTCTATGGAATAGAAGAAAATAAATGTAGAAGGGATGCTTCCTCCCCCAACAATGTCTTGGGGATTACACCAAGGTCGTTTCCCTTTTCCCACAGACAAATGCCACTCCAGAAAAGAGGATCTCATTCCATATGAGGAATATATCACTCCCATGGAGACAAGAGGGTGTAGAGAATGTTCGAGATGGGGGACCTCATGTATGATGCATAGGTATGGGCCACACTCTAACACCATGTGCTGAGGATGATGGTGCATGGCTATTTAACGTCCTACAACTAGGACAAGGGGGGTTCACTCAGCACCCCTTAGGAAATACATAACTAATACATGACCACCCTTGGGGAATGGAAGGTATCAACAATGCCATGTGAGTGGGTGTTGTGGAGTGATCCAATGAGGGGTCCATGTTATTGTGGCTATGCGAAGAAGCAATAATCGTTAACATGCATATGAGAAGAAGCATGAGGTGAAGCAACACAACTCTGAGCACCATCCAAGGGATCTTGAAATTACTTTTTGCAAACCTGGTGGGTCGCACAGGAAAATGTTGAACAATAATGGTGTGTTGCACATAAGAGGGACTCAGACATGGTGTCTTAAAATAATTATGGCACAAGGATCGCATAAGGAGGGTGGCGCACAAGATGAGATGTTGCACGCAAGACAGAAGGGGTGCACACAAGCCAGAAGGGTGCGTGAAAAAATGAGAGGATGTGACTAGTATAGAAGGTGTGTGTACAAGCCGGAAGGGTGCACGAAAAATGAGAATCTATGCGTAGGATAGAATGACTGCGTGCAAAATAGGTCTACTGCAGGGTGAGACTTATGTGCAAGAGAGATCGTTTGCATGAAAATGAATTGGGGTAAAAGGAAATGGATGAGGATCACGCCCAAGAGGTCCCACCAGAAGGAGGACCCTTGGGGGACATGTCGCAGAAGTACCAATACCTTTAGGCCATCATTTTTTAACGTGGTTTGTGAAAGAGGTGTCTTTCGCACAGTAGAGCATTGCTTCCTCATTAGTCACCATCCTTAAAGGGCAGAGGGTACGCTTTGTTTTATAGCTTAAGTACACAGAGGCAGCACGTAAGGGGCAATGCATGCAAGGGGAGCCATAATCAAGGGGCTCTACATGAAAATAACATTTTGAGGTCACATTAGGCCCTCAAGGGTTTGAAAACCAGAGGAAAGTTTGTGCATCCTTCAGCATTTTTCATGCCAGTGCCTTTTGCAGTTTTTGGGGGTCACCGCGGAAGCCTTCCTTTGACGTCGCATTGGTCGCACCTGATTTTTCACATCACTGGGTACCTTCGTTCTCAGGCCTTAACTGATTCTTGAGCACACCAACGCATAAAGGACCCTATGACGTCACATTGAGCGTGATAGATTTTGTGCGCCGCAAGGTACCTTTGTGATCAGGCCTTAACAGATTCTCGAGAACACCGACGTACAAAGGCTGATTTCACGTCACATCGAGTGTACAAGATTTTGCGTGCCATGAGAAGTGTTGCACGCAACTCCACACTCTTTCATGCCAGCGCCTTTGGCGGTTTTATAGGTGTTTCCACGGAATCCTACATTTTATGTCGCATTGGGCACACAATATTTTTCATGCTAGAGGGGCATCTGCATGCATCCCCTGAATCGTGCACATGCTTTCCTCCCAGCTCGCGAAATCTTCTACTTCTCTTTGAAATACATCTGTTGCTCTTAATTATCTTGATTCTGGCCCTATCTAAAATTCGGCGTCAACAATTTCACAACTAACCATATAATTTTTTTATCTTCCTTTTTTATACTGTTCTAGTTCAACCCACCCATACATCTCATTTATAAATTCTTTTATTATTGAGAGGAAGGGTATCAAAAGGATCATGTTCATTGATATCATATTTTATAATCAAGAGATATGTGTCCCACCCATCTATAAAATTTATTACATTCCTTTATTTTCTATGTGTGAGTGGTATTTAATCCCATAAATTCTTATAATAATAAAATTAAATGGATTTTCTCCCCATAAACGATATCATTTATTTCAATAATTTATTATCGAGGGGATATGTTTCCCACACATGCAACTAAATTATTAAATCAATTTATTATTTGGTGTGGTGAATGCATAAATTCAGTTTCATAATATAATCCAGGATAAGTGTATCCCACTTAAAAATATAATTTTTTATACTCATTATTACCATTTTTATGTGCATCACACCCATATATTTTATTTATATATTTATTATTATTAGGGGGTGAAGCTAGTGTGTGTTATCTAGAAATGTATCATAATTATAATGAAAATAAAATTAAGGGATTTATATTTTTTACCCCATCACCTATCTTAGAATGAAATATAGATAGACCACATAAAGATCACTATATTGAGATAAAAAAATTCCAATCTCGTTTTCCTTGTTAGAGGCCAATCATCTCACCCAACATAACATAAATATTCCCAGTGTAAACCCACAATGGTACTCATGTACTAATCAAGAAGGAATACTCACCATACTCTCTAATAAACTTAACCAAGGGATATGAGTTGTCTTATGATCTCATCATGGTCTAAACATGGGTTCTATGATGAAACACATGGTTTTCCATCCCTAGTACATCAATATCACTACATTGTAGAGTAAATGAAACATGTATTATGGTCCATTATCAATATCAATTTCATTTCATTTATACTCTAAATGGATTTACAATATTATTCAGTTCATATTTTTAATCATTCTCTCAACAATATTCTTTATATTGAATTCATTTAATGGTTTTTCATTTGAAATTTAATGTTAGATCACATGATAGTGGGAATTATGAAAAGACTTGATACTATCTCCTAAGTTTATCTAAGACACATCTAACCTTCCATCAAAACCAAAATTTAATGAAATATCCTGTAACCAAAACAATGACGATCAACACCCCAACATTCTATAATGTAAACATAAATAAACAATAAGTAAAATTCATAACAACTAAAATCTATTTGACTAAAATTTATAAAAATTTAAATTAAAATACCTAGGAAAATACATAGGGTTACATAAATCTTATGAAATGTTGAGTATTAGCGTGCATTCAACCTTATGGTACATCGTATATCCACACTATGAAAAATACAACTCAAGTCGGGATTATTACACCATTCCCCAATGAAATTTTAAAAAAACTCATATATTGAGAATTAAAATTAGTGAAATTAGAGTGAATCAAGAATTGAGTAAGGGGAATGGGGATAATCAACTCAAATTACTAAAAAATGTAACTAGGAACACCAAAATTAAAGGGGGTCATAGGGGAAGGTGTGGGAGAACCTCCTAGATTGGCTGTATGAGAGAGGTGGAAAATATGTATTTGAATAATAAATAAATGGAAAGTAATCATTTTTCATTTGATAAAAAATCAGGTAGTCACAAAGTTAGCACAAGATTTTTGAAGCTATGTTTCATTTGGGATTCTTTCTATGATAAAAATCATCACCAGTCATGTTTTATTCACATGACTCACTATAAAATTATACAAATCCTTCAATTAGTCCCCTCATGAGAAAACACTCGACGTGTTTTTACTTAGTCACCTAAATTATTTTACCTAACAATTTAAAAACCATATATAGGGGTAAATCCATTCCAAAAATTCCCTAGTCAAACCTAATTCTCATGATACTCACTCGAGTCCCAAAAAATATTTCTATTTGTATCTTTATATAAAAAATTCCCTTTAAATTATCCAACTCCTGGAATTCTAATATTAATAATTATTTTCAATACAAAACCAACATCTGGTTATAATATTCAAATTTCAATTAACAATTGAAACCTATTATTATATGGGTTATTTCAAAATACCCACCATTGAACTAATCCACAATGAGAATAGATTGTGGTATTTCATACAACAATATAAACCAATCATCGTAATTAATTTAGATCATAGTCACGTTGTTTCATCTTTTAACATTGAATGAGTTTCCGATATGAAACCACAAATACATGGAACACTATTCATCAAAATTCAAGCTACACATTTACCATCCTCATCAATAATGATATGACTCATAATAGATATATATATTCATGAAACTTTATATTTTAATCAATTAATTCAATATTAGGATCATGGTGTTTCATATTGTAATTTCCATGTCGTAATGGAAGAATCTTGGGTCGTAAGTCACCAAACAATAGAGATATATTACTATAATTCATTTCCATTGGACCATCAACATGCGTATAGATGTTTCAATCTCAATAAATAAAATTATTTAAAAAATAATATATGATTCACTTATGATTGGCCATTTGAAAAATCACTCAACCACACTCACCAATAATTTATCTTATAGCATGATCATGATTCCATAATTCCTAATGGAATTCCAGGAATGTCCAAAAAATTAAAAATAAATTTTAAATTTAACACTCAATGTAATCATATGGTTGGATCATAAATCACATGAACTGATCATCATACTCTAACTCAATAAACCTACAACCCCCATTCCAAATCACTCTTAGAAAACATCCAAGCCATATTGTTATTAATTACATACATGGGATCTTTCTAATACCAAATACAAATCCTCAATTTAGAATTAAACAAAGAAACAAAAAATATGGGATCCAACCAAATAGTTTCATCATAATGCATCATTGAATATCTAAAAACATGGTTTATCACACCTAATATATTATCAAATGAGGCTTGTATCATCATGACATTCAACCCATTCAACACCACATGTAACAAGTGTATGCGACCGTCCTTCTCTTGAAAATGAACCAACATGAGACTTTAATTAATATTAATTCTATACTACCCATGAATTCCAACCATGATTTATACTAAAATTCCATATATAACAAGGTTATCACTATCCAAATCTTAAAGACACACTCTCTGATAAATGAATATCCAAACAGAACTCCTTGAGACACATAAATATGTATGTTCCATCATCTTAAGTATATCAGTCATCCCAAACCAATATCATCCATACAATCAACCCATTACACTATCATTGTAAAATGGAATCATCATAGTAGCAGGAAACATCCATATATCATTAATACACTTGGACACCATTCCCTCACTAATCACCCTACAAAATCCTTGATCCATTCAACAGGAAACTAAAATATAATAGCATTTTGTGAACACCACATTCCACTGATCAAGAGTTTACTTATAATGGTAATTAATAGACAAATGATACCTTGACATATTATCTAACTCAAACCATATTAGGTCACATCCCACAAATCCCAAGCTCAAAATCAAAAATAAATTACCATACTAACTAAATTTCTATAATTTCTACCAAAAATAACATTGGATCTTCATTTCTAGAAAGATTATCATATTAGTCAAGCCAAGAAAAATAACAAAATCCCTCATGGATCTGAGAATCCACTCAAACCTAGAAGCATATATTCATTTTCTATGCATCCTAAATAAAACAATAATTGGATCACAATCCAAAATCTCATTGGAAATTTCAATTGAAATTAATATGTAAAAGAATCCTATAATTCCATCCCTTGTAATCTATCCGTG
Organism: Viscum album; assembly: GCA_963277665.1. Taxonomy (NCBI): domain Eukaryota; kingdom Viridiplantae; phylum Streptophyta; class Magnoliopsida; order Santalales; family Viscaceae; genus Viscum; species Viscum album. The sequence continues at coordinate 809,383,429 of OY728119.1, read as the reverse complement.
ATACTGAAGCACTACATATTTCATAATCACAAAATCACAAGGAATATCCATTCCTCTAGTTTGTAACTAGTATGGCACCCAATGAAGCAATCACAGAAACCAACGAACTATCCTTAATTCTCTCCTATATAGCCCTCAAATTCCTAGGATAAGCCTTCTCTTAGGTTTCCCTCACATATCTCTCAACTGACCAATATCCTAAGACAAATATCAAAGAACTAGGTTGTCCATCCTTTCCAATAATCATGTCTCACAGATAAAATAACTTATAGAAGAACAAATCTACAACCTCATGAGGTATCATAGTTCCACTCATGTGACAATACACCAACATTGGAGTATATATATATATATATATAAATTAGGAATCACATTCCATGTTATTAGCGATATCATGATAGCAATGCCCACCGTGAATATCTATATGAAACTAAACTTTGAGGATATTGATCTCATAAGTGTAAACATAAAAAATAACCCTATTATGGACCAATTAATGTAAAAAAATTCATGTGGTTAATCAGTTATATTTACATTAGGAATCTTTATGAAAATATTAAAAATGTTTTAGATGAAACATTATGAAACCAAACCTTTTTTCTTTTTATAACATTTATCAAGTCATAAAATGCCTATATGAAAACAATATGGGTCACTATATAACTCTTATATAGAGGGATTGTATATTTTTCATTAGGGAACGTCCCTTGTTGGAATCCAGATGAATGTTTACTAATGAAAATATATTAGGGTTCAATTAAGTAGAATGCACCAGGATGTTTTATATGAAAAAAATAGTTATTAATGGAATGTAAAATAGTTATAACCTTTTTTATTAGGGATATAAATCACACACTAGAACATTAATTGTCATGTGAATCCAACATCAAGATAATGTGTTATGTTTAGAGGCTTCTTGTCACCATGGAAAGAAAAAAAACAAAATAAAAATCTCCAATATACAATATATTTTGAATAAGAATCTTAATAATAATTGGGTAAACGAAGAACCAAAATATCATATTCATGTTAACCAATATATCACATCAAAAACATTGTTCACGTCACACCAGTATAAAGGTCTATCACAAGAGCCTAAACATATGTCACAAATCTAGTATACCCAAAATGAAAATACAATAAAAAGGTAATTCGATTTCCACATTTTTAGAAACATATATCCCTTGACTAGTCAACATGGTTCAGACTGATGGTTTCACATGATAATAGGAATGCATACCATAATACTCGAGGATGTTTACTAGTAGAGATGATCTTTACTATTATTAATAGGATATTATACACACATTTTTTAATAAAACAAAAATTAAATAAAATAAGAAACATTGCTAATGCTAATTATAGTATGGATAACCAATAAAAAATATCAATTCCAATGTGTAGTTATATAGTCATATAGCTAAACTAGTCACCCACTTGGAAAATAATATTAAAAAATATAATAAATAATACAATTCAGAAGAGGCTCCACTAATATCCCTAATATTTATTTAATCTTTACCTCCAAAACAATGTCATGTTAATGAAAAGCATCACAATCCCTACCAAAACCTGTGAACAATGACTTCTTTAGGATTATAACTAATTTAAGGATTCCTAATCACGGTTTAAATTAATCACGTAATTGATGAAAAAATGAAATATATAATATAACTATATCTCCCCACCCTATGTTCCCCTGAACTGGGCCCCGAGAAGGCAATCCACTAGACCTCAAGCACATATCCCCAAATACCATAGGCTGTCGACTAGTAGCGAGAGAGATGAGTGTGTACATGTGAAGAGTATTGAATTGTGGGTTAATGTTTTAAAAAATGGTAAATAATATATGTAACAGGTAGAAAAAATATAGAGAAAAATAAAATATTATTAGAAGTAGATAAATGAACCAAAAAAATAAATAATAACTGTGGAAGATGAATAGTCATAACAGACACCGTGATGATGTCAATGTATGATGTTAAAAGTAGATAAATAAAAGTGTATAGTTACATGGTTGATGAATAAAACCCAAGAAAACAAAATCTATCAAAAATACAAAAAACTACCACATGGAATCTCAAGAATATGATACTCTCCCAATGCTCCATCCAAAACTACAAAGAAATAATGAATTGGGAGAAGAGCACTTCCATATATCCATACCTATAAGCATAAAGTCTTCTAGGGTACCGGACAACACCCGAGTAGGGTTTGAGAGACAAATCGCAGTAGTTTGGCACCCCGGGTTTTTAAACCTTTCCATTTGGAATTGTTGAAAAATAACAATTCACAATATATTATAAATAAATAGAATATAAATATTTAAACATTACTATAGCATGGTCTAGTTTCTTATGAAGACACGTATCCTAGTCCACTTATTTTATCCTATTCCAGGAGTCTAACAAAAATACCTATAATATGTAGAATATGTATAATAGGACCAAATATCATTGTGGACCCAAAAATAGAATCCCCCAATATTTTTATTTATATTTGAGTCTAATTCATAGGTTAAAACTAGGCGTACTAGTAGGAAAAAAAAGGTTTCCCAAGGCATAAGGAAACTCTATGTGGTATGAGTAAAAGAATCACAAGAATTTATATTTAAACCATCATTTTTAGATGTGGAGTCTGATTCCAGCTAAGAGGTATCACAATGATACATCCATTTAAAATATACAATTTTAGGAGCCCATAAAATGCATTATTTTCAAGAGTCCATGCATCTATTATGGTATGGTAACAGTGAGTCCATCTCAGGTATCACACATAAGGGACCGAGTATCATTTGAAGCTTGGCATGGCCATCTTGCAAATGGGTCGGTCCACAGTTTCCCCTTAAGGAAATATTATGACCCTATATTATAATACAAATACCAAGGGATTCATTGAATGGAGAGACTAAAACATCACTTCCCCAACATATCATTGTGTATCCTATCGAGTAATGAGTGTACAATTATGGGTTTATAATAAATGAACCATGTGGATTTCATTTAAAACCACCATAGAGGTATATATCATAGAGTAATCATTCATTATTGCATCCATTTAAGTAACCATTAGGTTACAGAATCCTAACTTGATGTTAATAAAACAAGGCACTTTATCAATGTAGCTAGAGAAAAAAACATTTAATAATATAATGGTGTGATAAGAATTATAACAACCATTATTTAGGTGAAATTAAATACAAAGGAAACCCCAAATTAATTATTTATGATTCACCCTAAATAATTTGTTTCATTTAAAAATTCAAATCATATAATCACACATGCACACAAAATGATAAATTAAAAATACAATGCCAATGGTAATTAGGATTTTTATTTCAGCACAACCAATGGGGTGTCTAACTGCATGGAAACAACTTAGAAAATGGTTTTCCTAAACAAGGGTCACAATGATCAAGTAAGAACAATTTCATTTAACTAAAATGCATTATTTAGGTTTTTCCAATATGCACTGATGATCAACACAATGGTGTGATGTAAATCAAGAAAAGCAATGACGAGAAAGAACATAAACCCCGTACATTGTAGTGATAATATACCCCACATACCGCGACAACCATTACTTTGACCTAAATCAAAATAAATAATAGTATTCTAGATAACCATCAATTTCATTTAAAAACCCACTTTAGATAGTGATATAGAAGGGGATGAAACCTGTAATTAATTGTTGAGGATGATAATTCTTATAGGTACCTTCAATAAACTTATAATGGCATTGAAATCTGAAGAGAAACGGAGGTGCATCGAATGTACAAAGAGGAGGAAGATGGAGGCATACCACATAAAGAGTTGGGGGGATGCACAAGATGATATGAGAGGGAGAGAAGAGCGAAAAAAATACAAGAAGGGGAAAAATAGAAAAAATAACGAGGAAAAAATAAGAAAGTGAAGTAAAAGGACTGAAAATAAATAATGAAAGAAAAAAATAAAAAAAAATAAAAAGAGTGGTAGGAAAAAATAAAAAAATTGTTTAATCCCATCTTAATTATTTTCTTTTCACTCCTAAAGAATTTTTATTTTATTATATATTTTTATTCTTTTTCATTTATTTTTATTTCTTCATGTTCAATTTAATTTATTTTTGTCTGTTTACATTCATTCTAGACAAAAAATTATTCCATGGAACAATGTATAATTTTTTTAAATCCTTTGAAACTATTAAATGATATGCTTCTCGGGACCAACATTAGGCAGCATAGGCTTGTAACCTGGGTCTCTTTATAGAATTTAAAAAAAAAATTAAATGACCCATACCTTGGTAAAATATGGGATGGTAAAACCTCACCTCATTAAGATAACTCATCCATGGGTTTCCTTTATGAGGGAAGTGGAACGCCAACTAAAAAACTTTCCAGCCATTGTGAACACACAATAGTCTTCCACCCCCTGGTCTCATCCTGAATGCATTCATACTACCATAATAGTTAGACTAGAGGAAGAGAATTTTCTTCGAGAACATGTGTACTACTATCGAAAAAATGAATCAGAAGCTCCTCAAATGATTCATCAAGACCAAGCTCCATGCAATTAGGATTAAATGAGTTAGACTGGTCGGGATGAAACTATTGAAGTTAAGATACACAGAATACATCTTACATGGCATGATACCTCTAAGCTAATAGTAACCTATAGGATATCAGACAAACATTATCTACTATCTCTAATGGATGGACATATCTTAGTGATAACTTCACCTATCTTCTGATTCATCAATAACACAACTCTAGTGAATCACATATAAAGACCCGATGTCCTACCTCAAACTCAAGGGTCTTTGGGAATTATTAATATAAGACTTTTGTCCACACTAAGATATAGAAATATGGTTTTGATTGAGTTTGACTTTCTCAAAAGTACCTTAAATGAGATGATGTCACACCCGAACTTTTAAATTAATATTATTTAATTATTTTATCAGACTTCAAAATTTTCTATCGAGCTGTGGATGAAGAATGTTTTAATTTTTTTTCATTTTGTTGATGAATGAATGCTTTGCCTTTGAAAAAATCCAGTGCATGGGCAGTGCGTTTTCAAAGCTGTGCGGCTTTGCCCTGGTCTCCGTGCGGCCTGCCTCATGTTCAAGATAGATAAATAAAATGAGTTTCATGATGTATTTTAATAATTATAATTATGGTAATTTTATTATTATTATTATTATTATTATTATGCTCACCAAGTTTATTAATATAGTGTAATTATAATTAAGTTATTATTATTAACTCTCCATTAATTTTGTTAAGTATATTATGTTTTTTAATATCATATTAAATTTATTAAAATTTTTATTATGATTACTAATAAAAATATTATTATTTTTTAGTTTATAATAATTATTATTAAGTTATTATTATTATTATTGGAGGTTATTAGAATCCTTATTAAGTTTATTATTATTATTGTTTATTAAGGTTTTATTTGTTTTATTGTATTTTCTTTTATTTTATTTTCTATCTTATTTATTTCTTTTATTTTATTTTTTTCCTTTCTTTTCTGGTTTTTTGTCCTTGCTGTTTTTCCTCCCCGTGCGTCGCGCACAGTGCCCCCCCCCCCCCCCCCCGCCTTCTCCTGCTCGCGCTACCCCACCTTACCCTCCTTCTCCCGCTCCTCTTCTCCCCCTCCAACTGAAGCCGTCGGCGCGCCTCCCTCTACCTCTAGTGATGGCTCTCCTACGGCGGCTTCCCCCTCCCCTGCTCACGCAACCCGACCTCCCCACTCTCCTGTTCGCACGACCTAGCCGGTCGGGAGCTCCGACACGCTGCTCTTCCACTCCGGCGATCAACTCTCTTCTTGCTTTGGCGAGCGAATCCCTTCGTTGAACCTCTTCTGCCTCCCCCTTCCCTTATTTTTATTTTTCATTTGATTTTATGGGGTGCACTTTTCTTGGCCAAACCCTAACATGTTTTGGGGTTTTATGTTTTCAGGGATGCTATTTTGGTTTGCTTGTGTTGTTTTTGGTTCTAATTCTTGAATTAGGGTCAAATTGTGGTTACTTGTGGTGCGTTTGGTGCATGATCAATGTTTTGTGTCGAAATTTGAAGTTTCGACAACGATTGTAAGTGTTTCCGCATATAAGTTTTTTTTGATGAATTAATTTTCTTGTTTAATTAATTTAGGATATTCTTTAATTAATTTGTTGAGTGCGAATTGTGTTTATTTGGTGAATTATTTTACTTTCTTAAATAAATTTTGTGTTATGTGGTTGATCCATTTAGAGAAAAACTAGTACTGAAGAAGTTCAGTATGCCTTTGTATTTTATAGAATGTTTGTATCTAATGGGGTGTGTTTTTGAGGAAAACCCATGTTGTGTTATTTGATTTTAATTTATAAATAATGAAGTTGGTTATTTTGATTTGTGTAAGTGATGTGAATTATGTTTCGAAAGATTTTAGTGTGCTTTTGTTTTTTTTTAAAGAAAAGGGATTTGGGTATTTTTGAGGTATGTCCTTTGTTGCATCATTCATGGTTGTTTTATGACTTCTGGAATTGATTTATTTAAGGACATTAAAGCTTCGAATCTTGTTCTGCTTGAGGGTTGGGTGTGTTTGCTTTTTCTGGTACTGTCTTTAGGCGTTGCACATGAAACTTTTCTGTGGAAACCCATGACGAATTGTTTATCAGTGTTCTTTAACTATGCAGTTCATCTATTAAAATGTGTGTAGGCTGCAGTTGGAGTTTTGTTGTTGCATCTTGGTGCGTTTGGTTTTAAAAATGATGTTTTGAATGTTTTACTTTTGGTGAGAACCCTTGATGCATTATTTTGAAATGTTTTGTAGATCGTTCAAGTGTTTATGTTGTTTTATTAAATTATATGTGTAGTGCGTTTGGCCTTGCTTCGCTGGTTTTGGGCCGCGTGTGTCGAGGCATCCTACATGTACATGCATAGGGTAAGACATATATATATATGTCATATTTTTTTACATATTCTCTCATGGAACAGGGAATATGTGCAATGCATCTAGGGGTGTGTGTGTATATATGTATAAATGCATGTGCGTGTGTGAGCCAAGTGTTGGTTCGAGTTCCCATTGACAGATAGCGACACGTTTGAGGTAGGTCCTCTTTGACTATGCCTTTAATTTGAGATTCATAATTGGCTGCTTGTTTTAAAAATATGTTTTACATTTACGCTATATACACATGCTGTGAAATCAAGTTACGGTTGCTAGAAATGATTATGCCTTTGCTTTGGAAACTGAAATGCATTTTTAATGATATCGGTCTTAAGTGAACTTTCTTAAAAAAATTGATTTCTTAAAGTGGTTATGAATTGGTAATGTGTATTTACAAAGGTGTTTGGTCTTTTGGCCAGTTAATTGTAAAAAGTATTCCCTTTATGTAATAAAGCCCATTTGGAACCTTAAGAATGTTTTATGGAAAAGAAAAACCTCTCTTGAGGAACGCCCCCTTGGTTTTAGAAAAAGATATGTATGTTGAAAGTGTTATGATGTGCCTAACGTTGAAGTTTATGCATTGTGTAACGTGAAAGAGGTGGAATCCTCTTAAGGAGGAAGAACAATGGTGAGAGGTTGAATGAGCTTTTGATAAAGAAAATTTTATGTTCATATATGTTTGCATGATAAAGAAAAAACTCACCACCACTTGAAATAGAGAACAATGGGAAACCCAGGTATCTAGGTGGGTGACCCGGAATAGTACGCTAGATGACACGGCAGGGGTTTGTCCCAGTTTTTCTAGCAGTATTGATGCAACAACACTAACTAAACATATGAATTTCTGAGGGTCGTGGTTTCCTAAGCCACATTTTTTTAGGGTCGTGGCCTTCTAAGCCACATTTTCTGAGGGTCGTGGTCTTCTAAGCCACGTTTCACCGAGGTACGAGGTCTCTAGGTTCCCACTTGTTCTAACTACCTATAGGGATTACCCATAGTGCTCATTTGTGACACGCTTCTTGTGATGTAACTCTCTTTTCAGTTGTTTCATACCTGGGGTCTTGTTTGTAAAAATCACATTTTATTCCAAACTGGGTTCTTTTCATTTTGAAATGATAATGCTTGCTTGGAACATATTTTGAAAAAGTAGTAAGAGTGAAATTCTTTATTTGAAAATGAAAACTCATTACTTGAATTTGAAAATAAGGGAAAAATTATTTTATTATATCTTATTTTCAAACTGGCATTGTTGGATTTCTTAATAAAGGCAGAGGCATAGGACGTGGTTATATTTTTTCTTTCCTACTGAGCATCTCGATGCTCACGCCTACTTTACTTTTCAATTGCATGTTTCAGTCTTGAATCACTTTTGGGAGCGAGTGTGGTTTTTGTACCGTGGTGATCCACGGGGTCACCTGAGGTATGTCACGTTTCTTTGTTTATTCCTTTTTCTACTTCCACATTGTTTAGTTTATTTTCCTTTATTTATCTTCTTGTTCAATTTATGTTTATTTATATTTGGCATGGGCCAAACCGTTCCCAACTGGTTTGTTTTGATGCCCGACACTAGTTTCTATCCCATTGGGATCGGGAATGCCCTTCGGGCCATGTCGCGGACTGGGTCGGGCGTCGGGTCAGATGACGACCCGGCCTAGTTCGTGACAAAATGGTATCAGAGGAGGCCCTTGATATTTGGGGTGTCAAGTAGCTTGGTGATTAAGTGTGTCGGGACCCGAGCGGTAGGTGCGGGAAGGATTTCATGAACCCTTGACCGTCCCAAGACTCAAGTTTCCAAGGGTAGTATGAGATTTGAGTTATTATTTTTCTTGTTCTGTGCGGATGAGGGATGACAAGGGAAGTGATCCGGTGTTACGCAACGAGCCTGCATGGAGTAGAGACCCATGTACAACACGAGTGCACGGTTCAAGATACTTCTTGTGGTGGATTCCCACTCGGAGCATGGTCTGCTAAGCCATGTTTCCGAGTTGGCATAGCCACTAGTCCCTTATTTTTGGAAATTTTGATGTGAGTTATGGTTTACCTTCATTTTGGTTGGTGTGAGTAGATCTCAAAAATGAAAATAGATTTTTGTGAAGGTGTTTTCAAAAGGGAATATGGTTGTTGGAGTGGAAAATGGTTTTTGAAATGGAAGACGTTTTGAAATTTTGAAATGTGTTTCTTTAATGATAAGTGACTTTCTCAATTGGTTTGGAATTGGTTCTTTGTGCTTAATGGTCTGTTCTGGAAATGAGAAGTGTCTTGAATTGACCCTTGGTATTCCTATGAGTGATCACATACATTGAGGTGCACATGTAGAAATTTGGGAAATTGGTGATGTGAGTGGATGGGTGCTTGAGCTAGCACTGGATATGTATGTGTGTGACTTCATGGGATATCAATGGTGGATATTTAAGTGGTTTTGGTTGCTGAAAAACAGTTTTAAAAAAGGGGTTTTCATATGTTTAGAAAAGTGAGTGAGAAATTGTTTAGCGTTCTCTTTTCGTGTTGGGTATTCTTTTTCGTGGGTTCTTGGTTTTGACATATTGAATTGTGGTTGGAGTAGTGATTTGAGTTTGAGCTTTCGTTTGTGATTGAGGTGTGGAATTTTGATTTATAAAGAGTATTGATTCAGATTTGTGCCTCTTTTTTTTGAGTATGCTGCCCAGAAAAGTCCCAGAAGATTCTAGTGAGCCTCTTCTAGTTGATGGTTCTACCTAGACTCTTAGTGGGGTGGTGGAATTGAATTCTTTTCGGTTGTTGTTCATATTCCGTGTTGATCATGATCTATCAAAGGTAGCGGACTGGAATGGTGAAATCGTTGGTGTTTTCAGGTTATTGGAAACTCCCAAAGCTAAGAGAGTCTGTGTTGGTTCAGGTCCATTTGAAGGTGCAACTTGGGATTGGTGGAGGAGATTATCCTAGCGCCGTTGCATGATGGTATGTCTTGAAAGGTGTTTAGGAACACTCTCGTTTGATGGTAAATAATTGTGGAAGTGAAGGTAAGGGAAGCGGCAAGGCTCGTGAGTGTTTAGAAAGGCCAACAAATAGTGAAGGCCTACTTTGGGCATCTCAAGATGTTGGTTTCCTTTTCTCCAAAGATAACGTCGCGGAATCAGTTAAAGTTTCTCTTGTGTGGGGACTTCGCCTATTGTTCAAGGACCAGTTCCCTTTGGTGTTTGGGATGGTTCCCCATTCTAGGAGAGCGATCTAGAGGAACCCATTTCAGACAAGTTTTCTCGTCAATTCCATCTTCTATTAGTCGGGCCAGTCTCTTGTTCGCTTCTTTTGTGGCCGGTTTGGGTACTTTAAGTTGCCTCATCGTCATCCATTGAAGTCTTGCTGTTGGTGTGGATGTTTGGGGAACTTAGAGAGGTTCTTCTATCGGAAACGTCAGAAAGAGTCTCGACTGACAGATGTTAGCTCCTGATTATGGGGCAGTAGATGATTCAAGACATCAGAGCTCTAGCCACAGGTCTCGGAGTGAAGCTTTTCACGCAGTCAGGAATCGTTGGGTGTGGGGCACCTTGGTCTAATTTTTGTCTCTAATGATGAAATGGGGACGGTCAAAATTTTCTTGTTGTAGCTCTCCCATCTTTGAAGGTTCTATTTTTCTGTAAGAGGCGTAAAAGTCTCTTTTTCTCATTTTAGTCTTTGTTCTTTGATCACCCCACTATGGTTGTAAGAAGGCGTGGTGATCTCGTCTTTTTGTAATTTCGGTAGTTGCGCCTCCTCAAATGTGACCTATTCTGTTTTAGTACATGCTCGTTTTGGATATGCTCATATCTTGTGGAAATGATGAGTCATGGTTAAGTCCGTTATTTGGTAGAATGCTTCTGTGGGTTTTCTCATGTGTCAGTGGTTTCTTGTTTGGGTTGGAAGTTCTCGTGTCGGTCTATACTGGTTGGTTTAAGTTGGGCGGTTCTTAAATGGTGAGGAGACCCACCATGAATCATGTCGTGACTTCTTCGAGGTTTGGTCTGTGTGGCGGTTTCCTCTTGGATCAAGTTAGCAGTTCCAGAGTTAACTCATGCTGAGAGTCTCAATGTTGGTTGTGCTAGTCGGGTTCTTGTGGTGGGGAGAACCCTCCTCATTTCCTGATGGTTCTTCTCTTTTCAGTTTCCCTCAGAGTTGGTCTGGTGTGACTGGTGGAGTGAAAAGTCACATCGAGTTCGTGTTTTTGTGGGTCTAGTCCCGTTTCTAACTCGAGTATGATTCCTCGTTCGGTTGGGAGACTTTCTGGGGGCCGAAAGTTTTTGTGGTGGGGAGAATTGTCACACCAGAACTTTTAAATTAATATTATTTTATTATTTTATCAGACTTTGAAATTTTCTATCGAGCTGTGGATCAAGCCTGTTTTAATTTTTTTTTGCATTTTGTTGACGAATGAATGCTTTGCCCTTGACAACATCCAGTGCATGGGCAGTGTGTTTTCAAAGCTGTGCGGCTTTGCCCTGGTCTCTGTGCGGCCTACCTCATGTTCAATATAGATAAATAAAATGAGTTTAATGATGTATCTTAATAATTATTATTATGGTAATTTATTATTATTATTATTATTATTATTCTCACCAATTTTATTAATATAGTGTAAGTATAATTAAGTTATTATTATTAAATCTCCATTAATTATGTTAATTATATTAAGTATATTAATATCATATTAAATTTATTGAAATTTTTATTATGACTACTAATAAAAATATTATTATTTTTTAGTTTATAATAATTATTATTATGTTATTATTATTATTATTGGAGTTTTTTAAAATCCTTATAAAGTTTAATATTATTATTGTTTATTAAGGTTTTATTTGTTTTATTGTATTTTCTTTTATTTTATTTTCTATCTTATTTATTTCTTTTCTTTTCTTTTTTTCCCTTTATTTTCTTGTTTTTTTCTTGCTGTTTTTCCTCCCTGTGCGTCGCGTACAACGCCCCCCCGCCTTCTCCTGCTCGCACTACCCCACCTTACCCTCCTTCTCCTGCTCCTCTTCTCCCCCTCCAGCCAAAGCCGCCGGCACGCCTCCCTCTACCTCCAGTGACGACTCTCTTGCAGCGGCTTCCACCTCCCCTGCTCACGCAACCCGGCCTCCCCACTCTCCTATTCGCACGACCTGGCCGATCGGGAGCTCCGGCACGCCGCTCTTCCACTCCGGCGATCAAATATCTTTCTGTTTGGTGAGCGAATCCCTTCGGTGAGCCTCTTCTACCTCCCCCTTCCCTTATTTTTATTTTTATTTGATTTTATGGGGTACACTTTTCTTGGTCGAACCCTAACATGTTTTGGGGTTTTATGTTTTAAGGGTTGATATTTTGGTTTTCTTGTGTTGTTTTTGGTTCCAATGCTTGAATTAGGGTCAAATTGAGGTTGCCTATAGTGCGTTTGGCGCGCGATCAATGTTTTGCATCGGAATTCGAAGTTTCGACACCGATGGTAAGTGTTTCCGCATATAAGTTTTGTTTGATGAATTAATTTTCTTGTTTGATTAATTTATGATGTTCTCTAATTAATTTTTTGAGTGCGAATTATGTTTATTTGGTGAATTATTTTACTTTCTTAAATAAATTTGGTGTTATGTGGTTGATCCATTTGGAGCGAAACTAGTATTGAAGAAGTTCAGTATGCCTTGGTATTTTATAGCATGTTTGTATCTAATGTGGTGTGTTTTTGAGGAAAACCCATGTTGTGTTATTTGATGTTAATTTATAAATCATGAATTTGGTTATTTTGATTTGTGTAAGTGATGTGAATGATGTTTCGAAAGGTTTTAGTGTGCTTTTGTTTTTTTTTAAAGAAAAGGGATTGTGGTGTTTTTGAGGTATGTCCTTTGTTGCATCATTCATGGTTGTTTTATGACTTTTGGAATTGATTAATTTAAGGACATTAAAGCTGCGAATCTAGTTCTACTTGAGGGTTGGGTGCATTTGCTTTTGCTGGTACTGTCTTTAGGCATTGCACATGAAACATTTCTGTGGAAAACCCATGCCGAATTATTTATCAGTGTTTTTTTAACTATGCAGTTCGTCTATTAAAATGTGTGTAGGCTGCAGTTGGTGTTTTGGTGTTTAATGTTGGCGTGTTTGGTATTAAAAATGATGTTTTCAATGTTTTTCTTTTGGTGCGAACCCTTGATGCGTTATTTTGAAATGTTTTGTAGATCATTTAAGTGTTTATGTTGTTTTATTAAATTATATGTGTAGTGCGTTGGGACTTGCTTCGTTGGTTTTGGGCTGCGCGTGTCGAGGAATCCTACATGTACATGCATAGGCTAAGACATATATATATATATATATTTTCCTCTTTGTACATATTCCCTCATAGAGTGGGGAATATGTGCAATGCAGCTAGGGGTGTGTATATATATATGTATCAATGCATGTGCGTGTGTGCGCCAAGTGTCGGTTCGAGTGGCCATTGATAGATAGCGACAAGTTTTAGGTAGGTCCTCTATGCCTATGCCTTTAATTTTAGATTCATAATTTCCTACTTGTTTTAAAAATATGTTTTAAATTTACGCTATATACACATGCTGTGAAATCAGGTTACGGTTGCTAGAAATGATTATGCTTTTGCTTTGGAAACTGAAATGCATTTTTAATGACATCGTTCTTAAGTGACCTTTCTTAAAAAAATTGATATCGTAAAGTGGTTTTGAATTGGTAATGTGTATTTCCAAATTTGTTTGGTATTTTGTCCAGTTAATTGTAAAAATTATTCCCTTTATGTAATAAAGCCCATTTGGAACCTTAAGAATGTTTTATGGAAAAGAAAAACCCCACTAGAGGCATGCCCCCTTGGTTTTAGAAAATGATTTGTATGTTGAAAGTGTTATGATGTGCCTAACGTTGAATTTTATACATTGTGTGACGTGAAAGTGGGGGAATGTGCTTAAGAAGGAAGAACAATGGTGAGAGGTTGAATGAGCTTTTGATAAGGAAAATTTTAGGTTCATATATGTTTGCATGATAAAGAAAAACTCACGACCACTTGAAATAGAGCACAATGGGAAACCCGAGTATCTAGGTGGATGACCAGGACTAGTACGCTAGATGACACGGCAGGGGTCCGTCCAATTTTTTCTAGTAGGATTGACGCAACAACACTAACTAAACATACGAATTTCTGAGGTTCGTGGTCTTCTAAGCCATGTTTTCTGAGGTTCGTGGCCTTCTAAGCCACGTTTTATGAGGTTCGTGGTCTTCTAAACCACGATTCACCGTGGTACGAGGTCTCTAGGTTCCAATTTGTTCTAACTACCTATAGGGATTACCCATTGTGCTCAATTGTGACATGCTGCTTGTGATGTAACTTTCTTTTCAGTTGTTTCATACCTGGTGTCTTGTTTGTAAAAATAAAATTTTATTCCAAACTCGTTTCTTTTCATTTTGAAATGTTAATGCATGATTGGAACATATTTTGAAAATGTAGTAAGAGTGAAATGCTTTATTTGAAAATGAAAACTCATTACATGAATTTGAAAAGAAGGGAAAACATTATTTTATTATATCTTATTTTCAAACTGGCATAGTTGGATTTTTTAATAAAGGCGGAGGCATAGGACGTTGTTATATTTTGGATTTCCTACTGAGCATCTCGGTGCTCACGCCTACATTACTTTTCAGTTGCAGGTTTCAGTCTTGGATCGCTTTTGGGAGCGAGTGTGGTTGTCGTACCATGGTGATCCCCGGGGTCACCTGAGGTATGTCACGTTTCTCTGTTTATTCTTTTTTCTGCTACCACGTTGTTCAGTTTATTTTCCTTTATTTATATTCTTGTTCATTTTATATTTATTTATCTTTTTCATGGGCCAAACCATTGCCAACTGGTTTGTTTTGATGCCCGACACTAGTTGCCAGCCCGTGGGGATCGGGAACGCCCTTCGGACCATGTCGCGGACCGGGTCGGGCGTTGGTTCGGATGACGACCCGGCCTGGTTCATGACAAAATGGTATCATAGGAGGCCCTTGTTATTTGGGGAGTCAAGTAGGTTGGTGATTAAGTGTGTCGGGACTCAAGGGGTAGGTGCAGGAAAGACGTCATGAAACCTTGCCCCTCCCGAGACTCGAGTTTCCAAGGATAGTATGAGATTTGAGTTTTTCTTTTGCTTGTTCTGTGTGGATGAGGGATGACAAAGGAAGTGATCCGGTGTTATGCGACGAGCCTTCATGGAGTAGCGACCCATGTACAGCCCAAGTTCACGGTTCAAGATACTTCTTGTGGTGGATGTCCGCTCATAGCATGGTCTGATAAGCCATGTTTTCGGGTTGGCATAGCCACTAGTCCCTGATTTTTGGAAATTTTGATGTGAGTTATGTTTGAACTTCATTTTGGTTGGTGTGAGTAGATCTAAAAAATGAAAATGGATTTTTGTGAAGGTGTTTTCAAAAGGGAATATGGTTGTTGGAGTGGAAAATGGTTTTGGAAATGGAAGACGTTTTGGAATTTTGAAATGTGTTTCTTTAATGATAAGTGACTTTCTCAGTTGTTTGGGAATTTGTGCTTTGTGATTAATAGTCTGTTTTGGAAATGAGTAGTTTCTTGAATTGACCCTTGGTATTCCTATGAGTGATCACATACATTGAGGTGTGTATGTGGAAAGTGGGGAAATTGGTGATGTGAGTGGATGG
This sequence comes from Viscum album, assembly GCA_963277665.1. Taxonomy (NCBI): domain Eukaryota; kingdom Viridiplantae; phylum Streptophyta; class Magnoliopsida; order Santalales; family Viscaceae; genus Viscum; species Viscum album. The sequence continues at coordinate 809,367,887 of OY728119.1, read as the reverse complement.
GTGCTTGAGCTAGAACTAGATATGTATGTGTGAGACTTCATGGGATATCAATGGTGGATATTTAAGTGGTTTTGGTTGCTGAAAAATGGTTTTCAAAAAGGGTTTTTTAGATGTTTAGAAAAGTGAGTGAGAAATTGTTTAGCATTCTCTTTTCGTGTTGGGTATTCTTTTTCGTGGGTTCCTGGTTTTGACATATTGAATTGTGGTTGGAATAGAGATTTGAGTTTGAGCTTTTATTTGTGATTGAGGTGTGGAATTTTGATTTATGATGAGTTTTGATTCGGATTTGTGACTCTTGTTTTTGAGTATGCTTCCCAGAAAAGTCCCAGAAGTTTCTAGTGAGGCTCTTCTAGTTGTTGGTTCAACCCAGACTCTTAGCGGGGTGGTGGAATTGAATTCTTTTTGGTTGTTGTTCATATTCCATAGTGATCATGATCTATCAAAGGTAGCGGACTGGCTTGGTGAAATCGTTGGTGTTTTCAGGTTATTGGAAACTCCCAAAGCTAAGAGAGTCCGTGTTGGTTCAGGTCCGTTTGAAGGTGAAACTTGGGATTGGTGGAGGAGATAATCCTAGCGTCGTTGCATGATGGTATGTCTTGGAAGGTGTTTAGGACCACTCTCGTTTGATGGTTTATATTTGTGGAAGTGAAGGTAAGGGAAGCGGAAAGGCCCGTGAGTGTCCAGCAAGGCCAACGAATAGTGAAGGCCTACGTTGGGCATCTCAAGATGTTGGTTTCCTTTCCTCCAAAGATAACATCGCGGAATCAATTAATGTTTCTCTTGTGTGGGGTATTTGTCTATTGTTCAAGGACCTGTTCCATTTAGTGTTTGGGATGGTTCCCCATTATTTGAGAGCGAGCCGGAGGAACCCATCTTAGACAAGTTTTCTCGTCAATTCCATCTTCTATTAGTCGGGCCACTCTCTTGTTCGCTTCTTTTGTGGCCGGTTTGGGCACTTTAAGTCGCCTCATCGTCATCTATTGAAGACTTGCTATCAGTGTGGCTGTTTGGGGAACATAGAGAGGTTCTACTAGCGGCAACGTCAGAAAGAGTCTCGAATGACAGATGTTAGCTCCTGACTGTGGGGCAGTAGATGCTTCAAGACATCAGAGCTCCAGCCACAGGTCTCGGAGTGAAGCTTTTCACGTAGTCAGGAATCATTGGGTGTGGGGAACCTTGGTCTAATTTTTGTCTCCAATGCTGAAATGGGGACGGTTAGAATTTTCTTGTTGTATCTCTCCCATCTTTAAAGGTTCTATTTTTCTGTAAGAGGCGTAAAAGTCTCTTTTTCTTGTTGTAGTCTTTGTTCTTTGATCACCCCACTGTGGTTTTAAGAAGGCGTCATGATCTCATCTTTTTGTAATTCTGGTAGTTGTGCCTCCTCAAATGTGACCTGTTTTGTTTTAGTACATGCTCGTTTCGGAGAAGCTCATCTCTTGTGGAAATGATGAGTCATGGTTAAGTCCATTATTTGGTAGAATTCTTCTGTGGGTTTTCTCATGTGTCAATGGTTTTTGGTTTGGGTTGGAAGTTCTCGTGTCGGTCTATACTGGTTGGTTTAAGCTGGGCGGTTCTTAAATGGTGGGGAGAGCCACCATGAATCATGTCGTTCCTTCTTCGAGGTTTGGTCTGTGTGGTGGCTTCCTCTTGGATCAAGTTATCTATTCCAGAGTTAACTCATGCTGAGAGTCTCAATGTTGGTTGTGCTAGTCGGGTTCTTGTGGTGGGGAGAACCCTCCTCGTTTCCTGATGGTTCTTCTCTTTTTAGTTTCCCTCAAAGTTGGTCTGGTGTGACTGGTGGAGTGAAAAGTCACACTGAGTTCGTGTTTTTGTGGGTCTAGTCCCATTTTTAACTCGAGTTTGATTCCTCGTTTGGCTAGGCAACTTTCTGGGGGAAGAATGTTTTTGTGGTGGGGAGAATTGTCACACCCAAACTTTTAAATTAATATTATTTTATTATTTTATCAGACTTTGAAATTTTCTATCGATCTGTGGATCAAGACTGTTTTAATTTTTTTTTCATTTTGTTGACGAATGATTGCTTTTCCCTTGACAACATTGAGTGCATGGGCAGTGCGTTTTCAAAGCTGTACGGCTTTGCCCTGGTCTCCGTACGACCTGCCTCATGTTCAAGATAGATAAATAAAATAAGTTTAATGATGTATTTTAATAATTATAATTATAGTAAATTATTATTATTATTATTATTATTCTCACCAAGTTTATTAATATAGTGTAATTATAATTAAGTTATTATTATTAACTCTATATTAATTTTGTTAAGTATATTAAGTTTATTAATATCATATTAAATTTATTAAAAAAAAATTTATGATTACTAATAAAAATATTATTATTTTTTAGTTTATAATAATAATTATTAAGTTACTATTATTATTATTATTGGATTTTATTAAAATCCTTATGAAGTTTATTATTATTATTGTTTATTAAGGTTTTATTTGTTTTATTGTATTTTATTTTATTTTATTTTCTATCTTATTTATTTATTTTCTTTTCTTTTCTTTTCCTTTTTATTCTTGTTTTCTTTCCTTCCGGTTTTTCCTCCCAGTGCGTCGCGCATAGCGCCCCCTGCCTTCTCCTGCTCGTGCTACCCCGCCTTACGCTCCTTCTCCCATTCCTCTTATCCCCCTCCAGCCAAAGCCGCCGGAGCGCCTCCCTCTACATCCGATGACGGCTCTCCTACGGAGGCTTCCCCCTCCCTTGCTCACGCAACCCAGCCTCCCCACTCTCCTGTTCGCATGACCTGGTCGATCGGGAGCTCCGGCACACCGCTCTTCCACTCCGGTGATCAAATCTCTTCCTACTTTGGCGAGCGAATCCCTTCAGTGAGCCTCTTCTTCCTCCCCCTTCCCTTATTTTGATTTGTTATTTGATTTTATGGGGTCCACTTTTCATGGCTGAAACCTAACATGTTTTGGGGTTTTATGTTTTCAGGGTTGCTATTTTGGTTTTCTTGTGTTGTTTTTTGTTCCAATGCTTGAAATAGGGTCAAACTGTGGTTTCTTGTGGTGAGTTTGGCACGTGATCAATGTTTTGCTTCAGAATTCGATGTTTCGACACCGATGGTAAGTGTTTCCGCATATAAGTTTTGTTTGATGAATTAATTTGCTAGTTTAATTAATTTAGGAAGTTCTTTAATTAATTTTTTGAGCGCGAATTGTGTTTATTTGGTGAATTATATTACTTTCTTAAATAAATTTTGTGTTATGTGGTTGATCCGTTTCGAGTGAAACTAGTATTGAAGAAGTTCAGTATGCCTTGGTATTTTATAGCATGTTTGTATCTAATGGGGTGTGTTTTTGAGGAAAACCCATGTTGTGTTATTTGATGTTAATTTATAAATCATGAAGTTGGTTATTTTGATTTTGGTAAGTGATGCGAATGATGTTTCGAAAGGTTTTACTGTGCTTTTGTTTTTTTTAAAGAAAAGGGATTTGTGTGTTTTTAGGTATTTCCTTTGTTGCATCATTCATGGTTGTTTTATGACTTTTGGAATTGATTTATTTAAGAAAATTAAATCTTAAAATCTAGTTATGCTTGAGGGTTGGGTGAATTTGCTTTTGCTGGTACTGTCTTTAGGCGTTGCGCATGAAAATTTTCTGTGGGAAACCCATGCCGAATTGTTTATCAGTGTCTTTTTTAACTATGCAGTTCATCTATTAAAATGTGTGTAGGTTGCATTTGGTGTTTTGGTGTTGCATCTTGGCGTGTTTGGTTTTAAAAATGATGTTTTGAATGTTTTTCTTTTGGTATGAACCCTTGATGCGTTATTTTGAAATGTTTTATAGATCGTTCAAGTGTTTATGTTGTTTTATTAAATTATATGTGTAGTGCATTGGGCCTTGCTTCGTTGGTTTTGGGCCGCGCGTGTCGAGGAATCCTACATGTACATGCATAGGGTAATACATACATATATATATATATGTCCTCTTTGTACATATTCCCTCATGATGCGGGGAATATGTGCAATGTAGCTTGGGGTGTGTATATATATATGTATAAATGCATGTGCTTGTGTGCGCCAAGTGTTGGTTCGAGTGGCCATTGACAGATAGCGATAAGTTTGAGGTAGCTCCTCTATGCATATGCCTTTAATTTGAGATTCATAATTTCCTGCTTGTTTTAAAAATATGTTTTACATTTACACTATATACACATGCTGTGAAATCAGGTTACGGTTGCTAGAAATGATTATGCCTTTGCTTTAGAAACTGAAATTCATTTTTAATGATATCGGTCTTAAGTGACCTTTCTTAAAAAAATTGATTTCCTAAAGTGGTTTTGAATTGGTAATGTGTATTTCCAAAGGTTTTTGGTCTTTTGGACAATTAATTGTAAACATTATTCCCTTTATGTAATAAATCCCATTTGGAACCTTAAGAATGTTTTATGGAAAAGAAAAACCTCTCTTGAGGCACACCCCCTTGGTTTTTTAAAATGATTTGTATGTTGAAAGTGTTATGATGTGACTAATGTTGAATTTTATGCATTGTGTGACGTGAAAGAGGGGTAATGCACTTAAGGAGGAAGAACAATGCTGAGAGGTTGAATGATATTTTGATAAAGAAAATTTTATGTTCATAAATGTTTTCATGGTAAAGAAAAACTCACCACCACTAGAAATAGAGCACAATGGGAAACCTGAGTATCTAGGTGGGTGACCAGGACTAGTATTCTAGATGACACAACAGGGGTTCATCCTGGTTTGTCCAACAGGATTGACGCAACAACACTAACTAAACATATGAATTTCTGAGGTTCGTGGTCTTCTAAGCCACGTTTTTTGAGGGTCGTGGTCTTCTATGACACATTTTCTGAGGGTCATGGTCTCCTAAGCCACATTTCACCGAGGAACGAAGTCTCTAGGTTCCCACTTGTTCTAACTACCTATAGGGATTACCCATAGTGCTCATTTGTGACATGCTTCTTGTGATGTAACTTTCTTTTCAGTTGTTTCATACCTGGTGTCTTGTTTGTAAAAATCACATTTTATTCCAAACTGGTTTCTATTCATTTTGAAATGTTAATGCATGCTTGGAACCTATTTTGAAAATGTAGTAAGAGTGAAATGCTTTATTTGAAAATGCAAACTCATTACTTGAATTTGAAAAGAATGGAAAACATTATTTTATTATATCTTATTTTCAAACAGGAATAGTTGGATTTCTTAATAAAGGCGGAGGCATAGGACATGGTTATATTTTGGATTTCTACTGAGCATCTCGGTGCTCATGCCTACTTTACTTTTCAGTTGCGGGTTTCAGTCTTGGATCGCTTTTGGGAGCGAGTGTGGTTGTCGTACCGTGGTGATCCACGGGGTCACCTGAGGTATGTCACGTTTCTTTGTTTATTCCTTTTTCTACTGCCACGTTGTTCAGTTTATTTTCCTTTATTTATCTGCTTGTTCAGTTTATGTTTATTTATATTTGTCATGGGCCAAACCGTTCCCAACTGGTTTTTTTTATGCCCGACACTAGTTGCAAGCCCGTGGGGATCGGGAACGCCCTTCGGGCCATGTCGCGGACCAGGTCGGGTGTTGGGTCGGATGACGACCCGGCCAGGTTCATGACAGATGAGGACCCAAAAGAGACACCTCACCAACTTAGAGCCAACATAAGGGTTAATAGCAAGTCATACTTTAGAGGGCCTGAAATGGATCCATCTTAACTGTCTCTTAGAATCTATTATTATAGGAAAAAATCAACTAAAGGAATATGTTTCTCCCATGAACAACCAAAATCATGGATACATGGCCGCAACATATCATCTGACAGTCATATGGTCTACATGGACATTACATTAGTCTTGGGGTGATATACAATACTCAAAAGGACCTGTGAACTGAGTTCCTTCTACAAATATTTCTTGAATAATGATGTGAAACATGAGCCTTGGTTTGACATGATAGAACATGAAATGCAATAAAGTCTAAATAATTCCCAAATATATAGCCTCCCTAACTCATAAATATAGAAGGTATCCCAGATAGGAAGGAGTTACATGACTCTGTTCAACCTATCAACATTCACCCATACCGCATCACTACCTCAAGGATATCTCAGAAACCCTATATCAAAATACACGATGATGTTGTTAGATTTCTAATCATTAATTCATAGAGGATGTACAATTTAGCAGGTCTATGGTTCTTTACCTCCAATAGGTGATAGGTGGAGCAGTGAGTGATGTAATATGCTATCTGGTTCTTCATACCTGGACACCCATACTAATGATTCATATCTCTATACATCTTGGTAATTCCAAGATGAAAATTCCAAATAGAGGCCTCAGTTTCCATCATATACTCTTTAAGAATGTTGGATGGAACCCATACACAGGCACATTAGAGAATATTTTCACCTCCATAAATAACACAATTAGGATTGAAGTTATCTCTTGTGAAATTATCCCTAAAAATAATCCTCATTGGATTAGATAAATGTCTCATGCAGACATGATTTATAAGATAGGATGTCACTACATGATCTAATAGAACTGATAATATAACCTTATCCTCAACCCCTAATAAATATTAGAAAAAAAATCCATTATCTACAACTAAATACTGGCTATTTAGATGGATTTTATCTTCATCTATCAGTTTTATGTGTCATCCACAACATTACCCATTCTAGGAGTATAAGAAATCTCAAACATGAAAGACTGTAGGTATTCAACTGACCTACGCTACATCAAATTTAAGCCTCTATGTGTGAATATATATTTCAGGATTTTATGATTTATGTAAACCATGAACCTATCACCCAACAATTAGTGTCTCTAACAACAGGGAGCATAAAATAGAGCTGTTAATTCGAGGTTGTACAAAGGATCGTTCTCCTCTTGACCAATTAGCTGGTGGGATCCAAAAGACCCAACATGATCACCCTACATCATAACTTCACCCAGTCTGACTCCTAAAGCACCACAATAAATAGTATATCTTCTTCCCAAATCAGGAAGAATTAGGATCAGTGTTGATGTTAGTGTTCCAATTAAATCTTAAATATCTAACTCCAAAACATCTTACCATATAAACTGCACACCCTTATTATTCCGAGAAATAATAGGCACTTATAAGTGGTATAAATCCATGATAAAACTCCTATAATATGTAAAAATCCCCACGAAACTATTAATGTCGAACATATTCTTGATTTGTTACTAGGAAAATACTATGTTCACCAAATTTGGGTCATCTGATATGCCTGCTTTAGATATTATATAACCCAAGAAGTGGACCTTATTGATCAAAAGGTTTCATTTACTGATCTTTGTGTATAGCTAGTGCTCTCTCAGTGCAATCATCATGATATAAATTTTATTTTAATGGTCGTGTCTAGAGCACGATGTCACTATAAACTCAACCATGAAGATTAAAATATGTGAATAAAGGTATGGGTGGAAAACATGATTCATCAGAGCCATGAATGTTTTTGGCATGTTCATCAAATAGAATGTCATAACAAAAAACTCATATAGATTGTACCTACTCCATAATGCTATATGTGGTATATCTAATGTTCTCACACTCACCCAATGATAGCTCAACCTCAGATCGGTTGTAGAAAAAATAATTTCTCCTCCGAGCTAGAGGAATTGGTCATCTATATGAGGTAACAAATACCTATACATTACCATATTCTAGTTGAGTCGATGGTAATCCACAAAAAATTTAATGGCACCATCATCATTTATGGATAAGAAGACTGGTGAACCCAACAATGATGTTCTAGGTCTGAAAAAACCCTTAACCTTTATGTCTTAATTCTACCTATTGAGTTCCTAAAGCTCTATAGATGCTATCCTATAGTGAGGAATGGATACTTGTTCAAAACCTAGAACTATCTTGATAGTGAACTCAAATTCACTCACAGGAGGTAAATTAGAGAAATGATAAGGGAATACATCTCTAAAATGATCCACAGTTGAAAGAAATTACACTATCATTGGCCCTAGATTCCTCCCAAATGTACTTACTAGCTGAGCGGTCACCCGTTCCATCACAGAATTCTTGGGTCTATATTCATCTACCATGATATCCCATTATCTATTGTGTATACACGTGTTTCCCTCGGTTGATGTGAAGGACACTCGAAGATGATAAAAATCCACATGGCCAAGATAAACACTGATCCATCTGATACCAATAATGACATTAATGTTGGTCATCTCAAGGAATACAAAATTCTAGTTTAGATTATATCCACCTATTTCAAAGGGGAACTCCTAGAACTGGTGTATTCCCTCTATTCTAACTCCCAAAGGAGTGTTAGGAGACATAAAACCTCAAATGTAATTGATGGAAAGATCTAACTCTCTACAGTCACATTAGATATGGAAGAGTGTGCTTCACCTGTGTTAAAATGTGCCGAAATAAAAGGAGTTTCAATAAGGATGTTACCTATAATCGAACATGGTCCTGGAACCTGCTCCACTATTGTAGGTTTCACTATATACATCTGGCTAGATCCTCGACCCTATGATGCTACCTGAGTAGTATGAGAAGGTTCATTCTACAGAATCTGGTGTTCTTGAACTTGGCTTCCTTGACCATGGCCTCCAATGTTACCTCAACTTGATTGGATGGTGGAAATCAAACTCCCAACCTAGCATATAGCCATAGATCTTGTAAATGATATAGGTGAAGGTGTGGAAAATATTCCACTTGATTGTGATGTAAAAAGGGTATAAATGTTAATGGTGACCCATCTTTCCACAAGGTCGGCATTCCATAAGGTTCCTTGTGCATTAGAGCCTCTTATGGATGACCATACCACACTAATTACATATGATAGTCTTGTTAGTAGGTGTCATTTGGCTATCATTTTCCCCACATAAACCCTCCCAACAAAGCTTCCTACTATATGGAGAACCATCACCCCACCACCAAACATAACCACCCTAGCTCACAAGATCATCTTCTCTTAGACATCATTATGTAATCAGGGCCTGATTCATGATATTTGTAATTGTTTTTAATTGGAAGAAGCTAACCTATGAGAAGATATCATATCCAAGTCCATCCTCAAAGAATATCATAGTCATCTATGCTTCATTGATCATAAATGGAGAAAATATTTGGATCATAGTGATGTAATTAGAATACTTTAACACTATCATAGATCCCTGCTAAATGTGTAGTAACTCTTTGGAATTATCTTCTCTTTGATTATATATGAATAAGGGATCATTGAAATCCTTATGGGAGTCTTCCCAAACCATGTATTGGGGTTTCTATGCCTGATAAATGAAATCAAACCTACGTTTGTAAAAGTCCTAAATCATATGGACAACACGTTTGACCCTCCACTCTAGAAGCATCTGAATATGGTCAAAGATGTATTTCAAAGATTCCATCCATGACACTTCACCATGAAAACCTCCATAACCCTAAAAGGTGGGAGGATGCTACTGTATAAAGTCCCACGTAAGCTCAGCCAAAGTTGATCCAGACCTAGAAACACGTCGAACTGACAATATGAACCTGAGAATACTATCCATGAACTAAGCATTGACATCCAATGGAATATTAGGTGGAGGTTCTATAAGATACACTATATGAGGCACTATAATAGGTACTATAGGAAGCACTAAAGATGGTTCTGGACCCAACAACTCAAGTGTGTGTTCATCGCTAATCTTTTGGCATATGACACGAAGATGTCGCGACATCATTTCTCTATAATATCCAAGAGCAGAACTTTGATGAGAATCTATAGAAGACGAGGTAATCATGTTAAGGAGAATTAAGAAAAAGGCAGGTGCAAGTCCCCCTGAATATAGTATACTAGGTAAGGATAACAAATATGTATGGTAGGTACATGGCATGCCTATGGGATTTACCCCATAGATAGAACAATCTATGAACCATGTATAGATAGAAAGAAAATATGTATTAGAAGGATCACCAAGACAAGTAAAAACATTATATTTATAACAAAATAACTATATGATATTCAATCTAAACACAACAGTACTAACATTTCAATAGGCAGATGCACAATGAAAGTAGATTCGTAATGGAAATATGCATGTCATGTAAATAACTATGGCACCAAATATTATGCTTGTAAATGAAATTCCATCATTTCATTGGGATGTAATAGGAAAAATCATCATCTAAATAACATAGATACCAATAACAGCTTAAAGGAAGTTTGTTAACCAATGGTGAATTGGTATCAACATTAAATGGTATTATCAAAAAATGAATTTCCCAACCCAGTAAATTTTTTCCCATGTACATGGGTTAGATTTGTTAAAGATGAAGATAAATACAAAATTCCTATATAATATTCTCTTAGGAACCCAAAATAGTAATAGAAAAAGGAAAATAATCCTCCTTTGATACCACTTTCTAGAGTCTTTCCCAACATTTCCCCAAATCAGGCCCTGATTCCGTGGGAAACAAGACCTCACGCACATCTCCCAAAATGTCATATGATGTCGTCTAGTAGTGATGTCCTTGGGTGATCCCATGGTGAGACTATTACCTCATTTTACATGGTACTACACAATGGTAAATTGAATATTTTACAAGTAGTGTATGCATAGGGAAAAAAGTCAATAATTGAAGATGATAAATGAACCAATTGAATAAATAATAATTGTGGATGATGAAAAGTAATAAAAGATACCATGATGATGTTAATATATGATTCCAAAAGTAAATAAATAAAATTGAAGGGGTATGGGGAAAGCATAGACTTCATCCCTACAAAAACTATCGAAAAGACCAAAACATGACACACGGAATCTTGTGAATAGGCTCAGTCCTATTCTCCCAAATATCCATCCAAAAAAACAAAGTAATCACGCATCAAGAGTGGCATGATTTCTTGTATCTATACCTGTGAGCATATTGTCTACTCGGGTACTAAATAATTTCTGACATGGGTTTGAGAAATAAATCTCATCATGTCAGTATCCAGAGTGATAAAACATTTCCATTTCATGTTATAGAAAAATAAGAGTGTGTCATATATAATAAACAAAATAAATTTGAATAAATTAAAATAACATAAACTTAGTCTGGTTTTCTATGTGGATAGTTGTCGCATACAACATGCTTCGGCCTATGACAAGAGCCCGAAATAAAGAATTATACTATGAATAACGTGTACACAATGCCCAAATAACATTGCAGACCCAAAAATAGAATACCACCAAGTATGTTCTTTGGATTTTGGTCTATTTCATGCATTAAAAATAGGTATGATAGAAGTTAAAAAAGTGGTGTCACTGGGCATAAAGAACATCTATGTTGTATAAATAAAAGAATCAAAAACAATTATATTAAAACTATCTATTTTAGAGGTGGAGTCCAAACCCATCCATGAGGTATCATTATGATACATCTATTCAAAATATCCAATTCCACAATACCATCCTTGATGATCATTTCGAGAGTCTATGTACCACTCATGCTATGGTAAACAAGATTCAATCTTAGGTAACACACATAAGGGTCTGAGTGTCATACAAGGCGTGGTGTATTCATCTTTCCAACATGTCCATCATCTGTTTCCCTTTAGGGAACCAATATCACCTAAGAGTATAATTAAAATCTTGGGGATCCCTTACCCAAGGAACCTGAAACATCACTTCCTCATTCATCATATAATAACCTATAGAGTATAGAGATTCCAATTTCAGGTTCTTAGTATGGGACCCACATTATCTCCCCATTTAGATTTGATTTAAAACTACAAGCTAAGAATATATCACAAAGAAACCATTCATGATTGCAACCATTTAATTAACCATTAAATGAAAAAATAATAACTCAATGTTCAACAAAACAAGTGAAATTATTATTCTCAGTATAGGAAATGAAATTTAAAAATATGATGGAATCAGAATACATATAAAAAACTATTATTTAGGTAAAATAAAATCCAACGTATAACCCAAATTCAATATTTATTATTCATCCTAAATAAATTATTTCATTTAAAAATTCAACTCAAATTATCACACATGCACGCGAAATAATATATGAAAAATTTAGGGCCAAAGGTATATAGGCCAATTATATCGGCACACCCAAATGGGTGTACAATGGAATGAAAAAAACCTCGGAAAGGGTTCAACTCAAACAAAGGATACACTGATAAAGGCAGAACAATTTAATTAAATTAAAATGAATTATTTAGGTTTTTCTGGTAGGCATTGATAGGAGGCACAATTGTGTGATGTAAATGATTAAAATAAATGAAGATAAAGAGTATAAAGAACCAAACTCATAGTAGCATTATACCTTATATCCCAAGATAACCAATTATTTGAATTTAAATAGAAGAAATTAATGTATTGTACAAAAACCCTAATTTTATATAAAACCCATCAGCGGTATATTTCATGATGGAAAGAGGATAGACCACAAAATCAATTGGATAGGATGATAATCCTTACAAAGAGCCTAAATTTACTTCTGATGACGTTGAAACTAAAAGATAAACAGAGGAACAATAGATATCCGAAATGGAGGAGGAGGGAGGCGCACCACCTAGAGAGGGGGCACAATGCACTGGTGGAGAGGAGAGGGAGAGAAGGGAGAATAAGGTAAAGGGAGAGTAAAAAAATAAAAGAGAAAAAATAAAAAGGAAAAAAGAAATAAAATAAATAATAGAAAATAAATAAGAAAAATAAAATAAAATACAAATAAAAATAAAAAAAATAAAAATAAAAGGGAATGGGAAAATAAAAAAATGGGTTAATACCGTTTTAAATATTTTCATTTTTGTCGTAATTTATTTTTATTTTATTATTTATTATTTATTTATTTCATTTTTCATTTCTTTTTATTTATTTAAATTTATTTTTATTTCTTTTTCAGAAGGAATGTTGTACCAATAGGTAGGTATGAAAAATTAAATAATAAAATCACCAGTATATATGATAATATAAGAGGCATATCATCCTATACAGATCATCTCACATATATGTCTCATTTGGTTCTGTTTCTCACTCATTTTCATCATTTATATTATATAAGTTTATCATTGGGGGCAGTTAACCTCTCCCACCCATGACATAACATAACTATTGTGTAGTGAATACCACTAGACCATTTTATTTATTACATTATTTTATTATATGATCAATTTTTTCTACCTAGCTATCTAGTTTATACAATCATTTGTTATTAGGTTTAGCATGTACCATCAATCCATAAAATTTATTACATTAATTTATTAATTGTATATGTGGTGTATGTCACATATATATTTAATCAATGTGCAGTGTGTCCTTATAGAATATCTAATTTATTTGATTCATTTATTATTGGTGGGGGGGATTATGTCCCTCTTTTTCATCTTAAAAAAATGAGGGGTAACATATCCATCCCATCCATCACACCTATGAAATTAATTTTTTATAAGGATTGGTGATTTACCCTTCCCATATCAGTTATACATTCATATTATCATATGTTACTATGTCCCCATAAGAAAACACTAATAATAATAGTATTCACCATCATTAGTTGGGAAGACCATATGAATAGTGGATAACTTGGCCTTATAGGCCATATAAGAAAGTTCTCAATGATATCACCTTAGATATATATTATAATACTTATCTCTCTTCCCATACCATATGCTGATTATCTCACCCAAATACAAATAAATTGATGAAGGTTATACCCAATAGGTTACTTACATACTATTGGGGGTGGGATACTCCCCCACTCCTTAAATAACATTCTTGAGAGATATTAGGTTTGTAATGGTCCCTTCATGAGAAATCCTTGGGTTTTATGTTGACAAACAAGGATTTTTCTCAGGTATATCACTCTTGCCAGCATATAGTTGCTAAATGAACCTGAATCAAGAAACAAAATTTAAATCTATTCCATTGAATATATAATAGTAATGGGGTTTAATATTCCCATATGAAACAATTTCAATTAATCATTGACCCATCAGTGGATAAAGCATCAAGCCCATGTATACGTGTCTATTGTGGCTCTTGAAACTATTTTTATTCTATGAAATTTATTTTAAATAATTACTTTTTAATATAACTATAAATCACATTATAATGGTAGGATTTCATTTCAAATTCCATATATGGAAACCAATAGAACATATGTGTATATTTAGGGAACACATAACTCATATGACCTTGCTCCCTTATAGAAGAGCTTGACTTGTCTCAGATTTTCTTATCTAATCCTCATCTAATATTGAATCAGCATTTGAGCTCTAAAAAATATCCACTCATTGAGGATACGTTTCAGATATACCTAACACTGAGAGGGGGTTCAATCGGGGTTCAAGACTTTTTAAACCAATTCAATATTTTTATCCTTGTTCCACTCGACCTTTTAGGATAATGATTTCATTATTCTTTTTTCTCTATCACTTGAAATAATAAAAAGAATTAAAAATATACACCTGATATTTTTAAAACGCTAACTTATCAATTATATTAGCTACATAATTTCCATGAATGGTTATGTCCAATACATTTATTATCTACTTTAATGTAGTAACTGTTACAGTGGTTTAACTAGGAAAATAATTCTCTAACACGTGTGATTCCCTACACATGGAGGGGGAATGAAAGAATACATCCCAGTGTGAGTCCCTAATGTTTTTAGGGGGAAGGGAATTGATCTTATCTTCCTTATCTAGTGATAAACAAGTCCAATGAGAAGCTCTGTTATGGTTATTTATACTACCTATGAATATATTATTCTCATTGTTGAAAAGGGTTTGTAACACCAATATAGTATTCCAACTAGTGAGACCTATTGAGTGTCACACTACTATTTGGTATTTCTTTCTTCACTAATTAAATTCATAGTAGCATGAAAGGAACCCTTATTTTTTTCTATCATAGAAACCGACATGGAAGCTGTATAATCCTCATCTTCTTTTTCTTCAGCGAAAAACTAGATGCACTGAATCTTATTCTTCTTCTTACTAGGATAAAAAAATCCATTTCTCGTTGTAAAGAAAACAATGATCAGCTCAACATAGAATCATTAGAATTAATATGGTATGAATTATCTAATATAAATTTTCCAGACTCCATAATTTCAGTTACAAAATATTAGCAGTGAATGATGTATTAGTTCTTTTCCTCGTACTGTATCTTCTTCTGGAAACTGTCCCTAATTCCATGGGCTCTATCTGCTTCCCTGAACCATCCTTGATTCTATAGACTATTTCTTCTTCCTCTAAAAACTGTCTTACATCACGTACTACGAGTTCTTTGCAAATAACATCTTCCTCTGTAGGCTATATATCCTATGTATACTGTATCTTCTTTGCGTACCGCACCTGATCTACGTACCATGTGTGCTCCACGTATAGTACCTGCTCAACGTATTAAGCTTGATCCACATACCATGCCTCCTCTAAATTCCTCACCTACTCCATGTACCATTACTGCTCTGCATACCACATCCATGTATCGCCTCAGTGTACCGTTTCTATAGACAACCTCTACTTCTATGGACGATTCCTTCTTATTCTACAAATGATTTCTTCCTTTTGTGGACTTATTATTCAAATCCAGTGAACTATTTCAACTTCCACATACCACTTCTACCTACACAAAATCTTTTATTTGTAATCTTCCTTCCAATTCCACAAACAGTTTTGTCTTCCATGTACCACTTCGTCCTATGTGGAATCTATCCGGTGAACCACTTCCCTACTCAGAATTCTTCATATGAGAAAACTTCCATACCTAGAAGTGTTCTTACAAAGGTATGATATTTTATTATCTAATTGTATCTACATAGTGATGGTATATGGTTCATTATATTAGAAAATAACTCTGAAAATTACGCTAATCCATTTTACCCAAATTTTCAACGTGGGGAAATCCTCACCAAAACCCGTGCTCTTTCAGCATACTATGAGCCTCCACCGCGTACTGCATTCTCTCATGAAAAGAAATTGTATCGCAGTCCAATTTAATTATATATTCTAAATACCTTCTATGAATTTCAGAAACTTCACCTTTTCATACACGTACTACCTTTCTTTGTCGTGAATGAATTTTATTTTTTGAAATGCTCTTCATACCATTTCTGTTGTCTCCAACATAGTCTGTGTACCATTCCTGGAATGTGGTATGCGGTCTATGTCACATGGTATGCGGTTACTATACTTTTCTTATTTGCTTCTCCATTTTTCTTCTCATTCACTCCTATGAATAAATTCTTCCATTTCCAGAAATTAAAGACTGATTTAGAGGTCTATAAATTTCGAAAACATTGTGAAACTGTGCCACCTTAAATATCTGCTTCGGTAAGAACACCCATGATTCTTTCACTATCATATTACTTAATCTAAAAACATATACATTCATTATGAACCTTATCTATCATTATATATAATCTTTTCTTGACCAGTTTAATCATCATCAGATTTCCCAACAAATGTATTGCATCTTCCTTATTTTCCTACAACATCATTCATTCCAATCAAAATTGAATATGATTGGCATCAAATTTTATCCCCCATTACTTCATTAGGTTTTCATCACAGGTTATCCAAACAAATTATGATATTTCTGAAATAAAATCAGCATGTCATTATCAAATTTTCTTCATGCAAGTTTGAGTCCAATGTTTTCAGGCAAAACCACGGGTTTCTTAAAACAATGAAATTTTTTATGACCTCCTCTAATACATATAATATTTTTGGAAAATGAATTCCAAATAAATATTTATCCTATAATTAATGAAGTTTCATTTTTGTAAATAATTTGTCACTTTTGACACAAGTTCATTGATCTTAGGATTAGTGAAACAATCGTCTAATTTGAACAACATGGAAAATTTCACAAGCATAGCATCTAATGCTATGAATCCATAACAATTATACAGGCATCAACACTTCAACCATTATTCATTATCTTTGGATCTATTTCATCATTTTTACCAGTATTGGAAACTCTTTACAACAAATACACCTTCATACACAAAGTGGTCCGAACACACTCTTTGAAAAAAAATATAAATATCCTCTAAATAGTCAACGTTGTACTCTTAATTCCATATTTAGTAGAATCCCTAATAAATAACATATAATATATTATATATATAGAAATAATTATATTTAAAACTCTTTGAAGAATATATAAGTATGTGTACCTCCAATGAAAAGGTGATCAATAAAGTGTTTTCATCCTTACGGGTTGTCCTCTATCAGCACTGACCAAAACATCCATCATATCATGATGATTCCAATTAGAGCTAGTAAAATCATAATTGAATCATAATGAGGGATAAAAATTAACAAATATAGTTAAAAACAATTTATAAAGGAGATAGGACAATGAATTTATCCAAAAACATCACCATGTATAACCCATAGCATCTTTTATCGATAGAGGAGTTGAGGGATAACCTCCTGGACTAGTTTCAGGAGAAGTGAGAAATGGGGGGTATTAATATAGAATTATATGATGTAATATTAATTTTCATACATTTTAATATAAAATTGGTTTCTAAACTATTACTACATCAGATTCAAAACTATCAATGAACCATGAATATCTCACATCCTTGATATGCACCCCTCACATGTTTTAGCCTCACAGTTTTCCAAACATTTAACCAACCATGTGGCTTCCTTTGAAAAAAATACACACTGATAATGGTTTACCCATATGTATCTCTACAATCATTGTCATGTCACGTTACTAATTACATCCATGGAATATAGTCTATATGGTTTTCATTATTCACCTATATGGTTTTCCATAATTATTAACCAACCTTGTATATGGGTCAAATCATTCCAAAAATACCAAAATTAAAACTTGAAGATCTTGATATTCACCTAAGAACTTGGAGAACATTATATTTCAGGACCTATTTCAATAATCATCTTCTATATATTATCTACCAATAATAATTTTAATTTGAATCCTGATAAAAAAAATAAACATTCTTTTAAGATTAATAATTATTGTTTTATCTAAATTTTATAACCCGTAATGACTCAGGTCATTATTACAATAAAAAAATCTCATTATTAAGTCAATTAATATTACAAATGTTACATTAAATAATTATTATTATTTAAATATTTCACGTCATATTCTTTCAATGGTTATATGACTATTGTTTATTAAATTAATTCATTGGTCTTGATAAATCAAAGAACACGTTTATCCAAATTTCAAATTCCATAAAATCATATCACCCATGGAAATATTTTTTTATCATTATTTAATTTTATTTCTCCTTGTATATTCAATCCAATTGGATTCTTTCATCCTTCAATAGGATTAATCTCTACTGTGAATGTTTTAAATAATTCCAAATATGAATTTTCCTTTGGAATATTAATTAACACATTTGTACAAATCCATTTCAATTTATTCAATAATTTAATTAAACCCCAACTACCAACACAACTTCACGATACAAAATTTCTCAATCTAAAAAATTATAATATATAGAATATTTTGAAAAATATATGAATATTTTTTGTTTCATATGACATTTACTATAAATGATCCCCTTATAGAGATAATTAACAATTGATTTCCCTAATTCCAATCTAATTCAAAAAACCTGGAAAACCCCCATATATATATATAACACTTAAACCAATAGAAATATAAAATGAATATAAAATATAAAATTATTACCTCTACATGATCGTTCAAACCAAATATCTGTTAATAAATATCTAATTTAACAAATGATCAAGTTGTAATGAAGGTGAGAAGAAGGTAACAAATAGTAGATAAATAGAGAGTCCCCACATCTATATACATACTCCTACTTAAGGTCATAATCATGTTTATAAAAATATGTCATTATTGTGAAGAAACTGAAATTACCATATAAAATGCCACCCCTGATCCACCAAAACATCATTCACCCTAAAAAACACTCTGTTTCCACTACTATAATATTAACAATGTATGAAAAAAACTACAATGGTGACTATCTCAAGTTAATTCAACATTAAAACATAACAAAACTATAATATACTAAAAGTAACACATCAATGTTATTATATTATTAAATTTCATCTTTCTCGACATAGGTGTATTTTAGTGTACTTCCCCATCTTACATGGTGTCATATTATTAGAGACACTAGAAAATAATTAATTAAGTAACAACCTGATTCATAATTAATCATCACAAACCACACCATTACACATGAATAGTTTTGAAATAAACACATTATACATTTAAATGTGTTTCTATAAAGATTTTCATCTGTCAATATTATTTACATTTAAATTAATATTTCAATATTGAGCCAAACTCCTATCGGGTAATATATATATATATATTAAAATTTTCCATAATATGTTTCCTAATGTCAATTTAACCATCAAATAATATATTAATTCAACATAATTCTCATATTGAGTGATCACATAGCCCATCCTTCACATTAAAATCTACTGAAGAATTTTATTAATTATAAAATCCAAAATTTCATATATCATTTTTATAAAATTCATAAATGAAAAATGGTAAATAAATCCCAGATACAAATATCTTAAAGATAATTACCCTTGAAATGAATATCTTTTGATATTTCAGTTCAATTAAAAATATCCATCTATTTAGAAATATGGAATCATGGATCCTCTACCAAAAGGAAACATCTAGACCACCTATCTAGTCATCACACATATTTTGGTCTTACATGATTTTATCCCACCATTATAATTCCCATGTGCTATGAAAATATTCCCTTTTCTCATTATAAAATTTTCAGATGAATTAATTGGTCAGCATCATATAGTGACATCATGTGTGACCAAATTTTTAATATACATAACATAAATCTAGAATAAAACAGATCAGAATCATTGTAATTATGTGTAAAAGAATACATGCCAGGTGTAATCTTTGTTCAACAAGGATCGGTGAAAAAACATGTAAGGGATGGGCATAAATTAGTGCGGTTTATATTTACTAATTAAACATCTTTCTCTATTTACCTCTACACCTATTAAGGTTAATATATCTCATTTCCATTCTCTATCTCACTCTCATGATTCATTAATTAAATGAAAATTTAGAAAAGGGAAAAGGGAAATTTTTATTAGGTTTACTTACAATGTCAAAGTTAATATTCAGTGTTTGGTGGTTGTTATCCCCACCCCACACACATGATTGATCTCTAATTATCAAAATTACCCATGGGAAATGTGTTGTACTTGAAACCTTATATCTATAACTAAATATATTACACATGTGGCACCCAATAAAAAATAAAAACTCCCACATGTAGCTTCTTAGTGATTTTAACCATCAAAATCTATTATTTAATAAACAGATTAATTTGAAATGAATAAATATGTGATCCGTAGTGTAGGATTTTATCTCTTTTATAAAATCCTGTTTCAATCTCCATTTGAGGTTATATTGAAAACATCATGGTTTCCTTCCTTACAAAACACTATCTTGGGCTTTCAAACTTGCTTTCAATATAATGAAATCATCAATGTCTACAACATCAATTTTCTAATGTAATAATCAATTCAGATATCTTATAGACTATTCAAGAACTATAACACAGAATATATAATAGGCACATTATTGGCATATAAATATATTATTATTATCATCCAAGGAATATTATTTTTGAAGAGGTTTTGGATCACTCTATTAATCGATGAAACACTAAATATTCCATCTAAAATATTTTTCTCACTCTATCTCGCTCATTTAATGTTAATTATAAACTTCAATAAAAAAATATTATATTAGTAAAAATTATCTTTTATTAGTATGAATTATCATTTTAAATTATCCTCATATCAATTATACGAATATTTAAAATTATAAAATTATGGGAATTCCATTAGAAAATGTATCATTTTGATCACCATATCTATTTATCAAGAGAAATTTAAAGAATGAAAATTACCATGATCAACTCTATCAAAATATCAAATTTTTTAAGTGATATCATTATTTATCCTAAGATCATATACCTGAAACACCATGAATAATAGATTCATAATCATATATTACTAAATCATTATTCCCAAAAACATAAATTGCTTTCTCCTCCATGATATATAATTGGATCATCCACATATTCATTGAATGTATACAAAATTAATGTTTTTATTTTTTAGATTGATGTTTCCCAAAAAATATAGTTTTGGTGAAAATTTTTATTCATAATGAAATCTTAAAAATTAAAATTAATTAAATTCTAATCTTGAATAATGATTAGAACCATAATCATGGAATCTAAATCAGGGAAAATTAGTTCCAAAATTCCTAATTTGTTTATACGATAAGATATGAAACTTAGTATTGTTAACTATATTATCTACTCTACAATACAATGAATTAA
Source organism: Viscum album (assembly GCA_963277665.1). Lineage (NCBI taxonomy): Eukaryota > Viridiplantae > Streptophyta > Magnoliopsida > Santalales > Viscaceae > Viscum > Viscum album. The sequence continues at coordinate 809,346,544 of OY728119.1, read as the reverse complement.
AAAAATTAGATTTTTATTTAATATACTAAGAATATATTATATATATCCTCAAATATTAATTATATATAAATTTTAATAATAGTGTTAATTATACTTGATCAAATATTCTTATTATTTACACTCAATAAACTCAGAATGAAATATTATATACAATCTTAAAATCATCGGTATCACATAATAGATCACACCTATCACCAAATAAATGTAAATAATCACATTGAGATCATATCCTAATCCAAATATCTAAATACTAGGATAAATTAAATTTCATCATGTAAAACCTATGTACCATTTGTGAGATATAAAGTAACACAATGTAAAAATCGATTTACATTTATAATTATTTCTCTTTGAGATATTTATGATTCCATTTTTATTTTTGTTGATAATCATACATTTCACATATAAGAAGCAGATATCATCAAATACAATTGAAACATTTAGATATGAGCTCTATGTTTTGTAACCCAACACTAATCATTCGGATTTACACTAATTCATCTCAAGTCACATAATTTTTTTTATTCTTTTACAATAAAATTTATATATTATTATTATATTTTATATAATTGTTAGAACATTTATAAACACCATAATTGTGAAAAAAATATCAATACTTCATTCTTATCAATAGAGAACAAATTTTAACATCAATTTAGTTTGTATTACATATCATGTATTAAGAGATATGTCTATCCAAACATAAACCGTTGTATATGATAAACATAAGGATGGTTCCTCCGAGTTAGGCTACAAATACCAATCATTGGGACATGAATTTTTGAAATATTAAAATTTAGGGAACTATACATATTATATTTATTATACAAAAACATACTAATATAATTCTATATTAGAAATATGAAGAAGTAGTAACCCAAAACCCTAATCATACTCTATAATAAAAGCTAAAAACCAATCTCCTCATGTAATTATTATTGATGGAATCACCCAAATCTACATTTTAAAAATATGAAATGGATTTATTAAAATAATTATATAAATTATTCATTATAATAATTTAATATTGATTGAAAAAAGGTCATATGATATTTTACATATATTAAGAAACATCATTTTTCATGATAATAAAAACTTGTGAATATTTCAATGTTCAGCATAACTACAAATATTCGTAGGAACTTTAAACACCATAAAATATTAGTTTTTAAAAGTATATTTAAATAAATACATATTAATAAAAATTCCACTAATAGGTCCCACAATAATACCTGATAATACACATTATCTTTAAACTATAATTTTATTTAATAATAAGTTCACCTTTTATGATGATAATAGACACCCCACTCTATTTTATTCGAAGTAAAAAACCCTTGGTAACTCATAATTTCTAATCATAAACAATATTTTTTAATTCCTTAAAACAGTTGAATATGTCCATTAAATATCGACCTTTAAGATAAAACACATTCCAAATAAACCATTCCTTTCAAATAATATTATATACACTTGTTCCATATTCTGGATGTTAGCGATTAAAATCATTACATGTTATTGAACCTCATTACCACACCTCAAAAAATTCTATATTCCACTTAGAAAAATAATATCAAATCCCAAAATAAAATCTTTTAATTTGTAATATTTTGTTAATAATGATAAATATCTCAAAAACCAATTGTTCCTTAGTGAGGTATAAAATATACTTTATATATATCATAGTTAATACTACATGGAGAACTATAATTATTATATTACCAATTAATATAATTTTATATCATCAATTACATCATCCCATTTCATAAATAACAATTTTTTAACATCCGCACTTGAAATATGTTTATCCTTGAAATTACATAATCAAATGTACAAAAAAATAAAATTCCTCATAACCAAATTATTCCAATTAATATCTGTATAACTAAATGTATCTTAATTACAAGTTATTTACTCGTTGGTGGTGTTTAATTGACTTAACTAGGTAATAATTTTCCATTTACCCTAATCCTAATTATCTAATTCTCTGTTGATCTATCATCAAATATAAATTAAATGTTAATTGTTTATGGTTATTTATTCTAAGACCACCCATATAAATTATTTTTTTCCAATGACCATTCATCATATGAATAGAAAAATATTCTCTTATAATAAATACCAATCACAATACATTTTTATAAATAATAACTCTCAGATGAACCAACAATAATCACATTACCTAATATTCCTTGATATTTTAAATAATCAACTGACATCATGCCATTTTAACCGAAAACATTAATTTTAACAATATAATTAAAAATAAAAAATCATGAATTTAAGACACATATCATAAAAAAATCCAATTATATGATTAATTAAAGACTCATTCAATCACATATTGACATTTAACTCAATATTACATTCTAGAATGGTTCATACGAAAACATACTAGCATGGTCCCCTAAGAAATATATACTAACACGAGGCCCTATATACTAGCATGGCAGTAAGGCAAACATAATACCACATGATCACATACTTATCTGAACCTAAGAAAAACATACTAGCTATTAACCAAAGTTTATAGAGTAAAATAGAACTCATAGATAATAAAATAGTATGTCCGAATATTTTTTTCATCCTCGACAGAGAAACAATATCATCACCAACCACATATACCGATATATGGGGTCTAGTATAATACAAATTATTTTACCATTAAATAAACATATACATTTTAATTATCAATTCACTATATATAATATGAAATAATATTTTTTTATATCATCAATTAATATAAAAAATCTTTTTAGAAATAACATGTTGGAACATAAATCCATTACATCAGAAATTATATTTAAAAATTTCCATATCATGTTCATAATTATCCAAGTATCCAAAGTAAATATATTTATTTTAATTATTTACCATTTTATATAAATAAATAATACATTTTGAATAACATTTATATCTCTTTATCATATTTAATTTTTATTCAATATTATAAATGTTACATAACACGGATTTTTTACCTTTATCTCTCATAAAATTTCATTCACTAACTAGTCTATCTCATTAACCATTTTATTTTCATAGAAAATTTGAATAATATTTTGATCTATTATAATATAACATATTTTAGTAAAAATATGAACTAATAAATAAGTTTCTAAAATGAATAATAAATATATATTCATCATATGAAAAAATAGATTTCTCTATTTTAAAAAATAATTATTACCACTCACTCTATTTTCAATTGACTACAATGATTATACACTATATATATATCTTTATAATAATTCAATAACCATAATTGATAGCATTTTACCTCAATATGTGATTTAAATTATATTAAAAACCATCATTCATCGAAAAATTATTATATAACAGGTCTTATGCTTATTTTCCCTTAAATCATTCAACCCATTGGATATTTATCCCCTTGAAACATTACGACTACGTTTTTTGAATAGGTTATTGATCCATCCAACACATTAATATATTCTTTCAAAGAATAGAAATATAAAAAATATAAATATATAAAAAAATTCATCAATTTTTGATCCTATAAGTTAAAAAGGTTGGTTCCCTAGAGATGATTAATATATCAATCCATATATATATAGACATAAATACATTAAATGTAGAAGAAGAAGATTTTAGTAACCTAACTCGTATTCTAACCACTCCCTATATATAGAGTATCTACAATTGATTTCACCCCCTAAAAATGTATTTTAAAACATTTCATTCCAAATATATAACATTAGTAATTAAACTAATAAACAAGAAGATTCAAAAAATAGAAACAATATGTATAACAACTATATGATAGTTACAAACATATTTCCATAAATTGATCTCCAATATAAAACTTAATTGATAAGGAATATTTGAGGGGATAAGACAAGGGATTTGAAAAATTGGGAGGGATCCCATTCCTATCACACAAGCAATTTATCAAAAAAACCCATATGTATTTTAATAAAAAAAACTCCTTACATAGGAATTACTCAAATTTAAACATAAGAAACAAAAAAACTACATCACCATCAAAATAAAGTTTTGTTAAAAAACATGAATGCCTTTATATTATAAATGAAACAGTAATTGTTAACTGATAGAGATAATTTCAATTTCTATATCATTGGAATGCCAATAGACTACTACTAAAACACATGTTATAGCAGAAATTTTCATTATCATTATTAAATCACACTATGATTCAAGTGAGATTTAACTCGATTGATGGAGTCCAACAACAATAGAAATAAAATATATTCTTATTTCGTAGAACCCAGGTTCACTATTGATTCATCTACAGTTATCATTTATCATTAAAATCCTTAAAAATCGATCAATAAATCATTTAAAAACACCCCTAAACAAAAAATCGGGGTCTTCATAATAACTAATTTATTAGGAATAGTGATATTGTAAAAATATGATCCTTTTAAATGATATTAGATCACATTATTGAATATTATAATGTTATATTAAAAGATTACCATTAAAATAATGGAATATGTAGGATATAAAATTATGTATTATATACGAACAATGATTAAAGATTCTATTAAATTCTTTCTAATTTAAAATTTAAAATTATTTTTTCAATTTTCCTAAACTGATGTGTTGTTATATAGAGAAAATATTTGAAACTTATTTCTATTGTATTATTAACAGTAGTATAACTTTTTAATATATTACATGTAATAATCAATATATTTTTTATTAACAAATTCATCAAAAAAATTAATGTTTCTTAATAATTTTAGATATTGTTTTGTAATATTTAATTAAAAATGTGGTAGGGAGAGAATATTTAATAAAATATGATTATTAAAAAATATTAATACCTCTTTTATAGATATAATTTCCATCCTAAGATTAGTTATCTATGAGATATGATATTTTGGAATATTATTATAAATTATTATTTAATATATTCTCTTTGGTTTTTTAAAAAAGAGATGATCCCTTTCCCAGAAAAGAAATTACCCTTTATTGAATAAAAAACAACTTACACTAGTCAGAAAACAGGAGACTTATCAAAAACTCTCTTAGAAAAAGGTAAAAAATCACCTAGAAGACGTTCATACCAAATAATATCTACACCGCCACAACTTTATTTGTAAGGACATCTACCACCGAGTTTACTTCTTGGTTAGTGTGAGTGATGATTTTATGAATTGAGTAAAGAGAATCCAAGAAATTGATCCCACAATTAGTGGGCTTACAAGATATGTGAAGATATCCCAACGAGATATTTTGAACAATATTCATAGAATCACTCTCAAGATAGATATTATTCCACCTATGTGTCCTAGCATGTTCCACAGAAACAATAACAGCAAGAATCACAACTTCAATTGAAGAGGAAACGCCACAAGAACCATGAAAACAACCAAGAACACCACATTGGTAATCTATGAAGATAGCACCATAGCCGGAGGGACCCAGATTTCCTCTAGAAACCCCATAGAAATTTACTTTTATCCAGTCAAAAAGTGGTTATTTCCATAAAACATCTAAAGTGCCATAAAGAGGCCTAAAATATCCTTTTACTCCAATCTGTTTAAGAATAGTCAAGTCATGAATTGAACTAGAGTAGAAATGTTTACTTGGAATGATGGACTCCCGAATAGCAGCAAGAATACAAGAAAGAGCATTATTGGCCGAGAAGGGACACCAAAATGGATTACCTAATTGCAGATATACCATATGTAATGTAGGAATTATGATGCATCAACCCGAAATAAATCAAACAGGTGTATAGAAAGTGAGAGGGACCCCAACTCAGAATGAAATCTCAAATGAGAGTTGTCTATGGAAATGATATTTAAAAACAAATCTCCAATGGATTTCCATATTGAAGAAGTAGAAAAAAAGCTAAGAAAAAGATGATCTTCATCCTACCTATGTTGATGAAAAAGATAACATTTGGAATATAAAGATATTCCACAAATTAGAAAATAACAATATGTTGTGATTTTCTGATGAGAAACTCTCCAAACAAATATAGATCGGGATGGACTAATTAAATTCATGTGCTACCCCTTCTTCCATTGAAATTCTACATTGTAATTCAAAGAGAAACTATAAAATAAATTATAATAAAGAAACCATTTGCAGTAGGTTGCCATGCCCAGAAATCTACCCTATTATAGAAACAATACTTGTCAGCATGATTCAAAATTTTCTCTGGATGATCCTCAATGTTAACCATCATTTCCCTAACGATGTTTTCAAAACCATGTTAGTGTCTACACCCCCACCAAATCAACAAGAAGAGTATCACACCAATTTTCCTTCCAAAAATCAAGAGAGGAATACTATGAAACAAGTCATTTTAAATGATAATCAATTGAGTATTTTTTTAAAGGAAGGAAAAATAGAAGAATCAAGATGATTAAAATCATCCTTCGTATGACAATTCATAAATTTATCCCAAAGGAAAGCAAGAAAATTATAGAATATATTGAGGAGTCTCCATATAAAATAATCATGTAGAGAATCAATGAATATCTCATGGTTTTTTTATACTTATACCCCCATCATCATAGGGTTTACCACACTTTCCCCAAGAAACCCCAGCTAGTTTCCTCTCAAGAATGTTGCCTCCCGAGATTATGTTATGGAGAGAAGAATTGATAATTTTTATGAGAGAAATAGGCCACTAGTACACCATAAAAGAATAAAAAAACATGGAGATAATAATAGAATTAACCAAGAAACACCTACCAACCATGGATAGAGTATTCCCTTTCCACAAAGAAATACGTCTTCTGGCCTTGTTAAGAATTTCTAAGAAATAGAAAGCCTTAGGAATTCTAAAAAAACAAAGGGAACCTGAAATAATTGAAGGGAATCATTACATAATGAATGCCCAACTCACTAACAATATCATTCATCCTGGAAATAGAGATGTTCCTACCAATGTCAATGAAAGATTTGTCCCAACTTATTTCTTTACTAGAGACAAAAGATTAGTGAGAAAGGGATATTTTGATATAATTGATATTTCTCCTATCCACCTTGGTGAAAAGAATAATTCCATTAGAATATAACAAGAGAGTAGGAGCAACCAAACCCCAACCTACATTAATTTCCTTTATTTTCCCATGACCAGCCATAATGGAGAGATTTCTACTAAGGAAATTCTTAAAAATTGTGAAAATAATAGAAGAAAGGGGGTCACCTTGTCTAACCCCTCTGGAAAAATCAAAAAACATCTTGGGGGATCCATTAATAAGGACAGAGACATGGGAATATCTAAAAATGTAAAAGACACAATCAATAAAGACACCATTAAACCCAAACATTTTTTGAACCATGAAAATTAATATCTAGTATATTATGTCAAAGGCCCTCATGACATCAAGATTGAGAGAAATGTTTCAACCCCTTGTGGATTTCTTTAATAGATTAACACATTCAGAAGCAGTGACAAGACAATCTTGAATCAATCTCCCTTTGAGAAAACCAAACTGATTCGAAGAAACAAACTTTCCATTAATCACAAACAACCTTGTGGCCAAAATTTTAAAAATGATCTTATATATAGAGTTAAATAAAGAAAACTTCTTAAAGATATGTATTTAGTTGGAATTCTCCACCTTTGGAATCAGAGCCATAAACAGAGCATTCAAACCATGAAGAAGGAATTCCCATTTAAAGAGATGAATGATAATACTACAAACATCAGATAGAATAATTTCATAGTATTTATGAATGAAAATATTACTTAAATGATCATGGCCTAGAGAACTTTCAGATTTGAGACTGAATACCGCATATTTAATCTCAATATTCAAAGGAATATAATTGAGGCTGATATTGCCTTAATGATCCACATGTTTGGGAATGATACCTTCCAAAGGATCATTATGAAGGGATGACCCATTAAAGAGATACCAGAAATAAGAAATCACATGACGTGAAAGATCCCCCCAATAGTCAAAAATTAGGTCCCCATTTCTTAATAAATAAAGACGCTTATAAAACTTATTTTTATTTAAGATAAAATAAATGATCTTGGAGTTCCTACCTTAATCCTTCAACCTTTTCTCCTTGAAAATATCTCCTTGCAAGGCATCTTTAAAATATAAAAGATTATTCAGCTTTGAAATACACTCTAATTCCCCCTGAACATCACCCGGGAAGTCATACAAGGAACTTTGTTTCTATAAATTCAGAAGATAATATTTCGGACATGATATTTCCTGGTCAAGAGAACTAAAAAAAACTTTTCTCCATGTTTCAAGTTCCCTTTTATTGAGTTTGATCTTGATGACTCAAGGAAACTCATCCTTACTACAATTCAAAGAGCTCCAAGTTTGTTCAAACATGGTTTTATGTTCAGGGAGATTTATCCATGCTTTGTAAAACCTAAAAGGTAATGGAGGTCTAGGATACTTACCCACCAGTCAACCAAAATGGGATGATGATCTGAATAAAATTTTTATAAATTCGCGTAAGAAATGGAATCCTAGGAGTAATGAAAATCATCATTGAAAAAATCCCTAATAATACGACTAGCAACAAACCTGTTCAAAAACATTCTATACAAAGTTTTTTTAGCTCCAACTAGATTGACCTCAAACATTCCATTAGATTCAATACAAGCTTTAAACTCCCTCGATGAAATGGAATTAAATGTGGCCCCAATTTCTCATCTAGATTCATGATGGCTTTGAAATCTCCCAAGACCAACTATATACTAGAAATAGTTGAATTGAGGTTCTTCATATCATGCCATAATATTATACGATGCTGATATTTGTCAAAAGAATACACAAAGGTGTAGAAAATACTGTTAACTAAGGTACCTAAATGAACAAGTAACATGATGCTCGATATTAAAAACTAGGGAAATATCCGAAATGGATTAATGAGATAAAAACTATAACCTCTTCATCTCAGACAGATAGTTTTTTGAACTAATCACTTGAAAACCCAAATTCTCCAAATTAGAAATGCTAGAAAAAAAATGTACATTTAGGTTCGGAGAAACCAATAAGGAGAGGTCGATGAAGCTGAATAAAAATCCTTAGAGACCTTAAAGTGTTTCAATGAGCCTACCCCTAAAAATTATAGATAATATTCTTAATTTAAACTTAATATTAGGGTTGTGACCCCCTTTTTAGATCATAAAATTTTTGTCTTGCCTGTTTTTGGGGTCTCCCAACTTTATATTTATGTTTGGAATAATTCTGAAGATGATCACTAATATCAATTTTGGAATTGTCTCCCTTTAATGTCTTAAGAGGCAGCCTTCTATCTTTATTGCCTTGTCTCAAACAAAGAGAACCAATATCCGCCTAACTACAAATCTTGACCTCCACCAGATTATCCATGGATCCTTTAGAGGATCAATACAGCCCTGCTGCAATATTCCATTAGATGGAAGAGTGAAAGATGCATTTCATTATGGGTTATCATGGCCCTTGAGTACTTCAGAACTGAGCAGAATTTCAGGGGAATTCAAGAATACATGACATGAAGAGGATTATTTACCCCGAATTTCTACATTGAGAGAAGTTTAAATTACAGTTCTCGAATGCCTCATAACAGGGGTTGAGATAATCACACACCTTCTTCCTATTACACTAACAAGAATCTAGATACTGTGATTTATGGAAGCAATATTTTTAAACATATCCTCACTTCAGACTGTTTCAATTAGCAGACTATCAATAACATGTGCACAAACAGAGGAAATGATGGAATGGTCATCTGGAGGAGGGACCTACCCTTATTTCATACCCCTATACAAATAATTAATATCATTTAAGATCTCCTGGAGCATGAGACCATCCTCCAATTTAGATTGGAGATACAAAACCATATTAAAAACATCATTTGACATAGAGAAAAATAGGTCCTCATCATCAGGAATGAACAATTTGGTTGAAGATTCAATCAAAGCCGCACTATCCTTCTCCTCTTCCTCCACTAAGTCTACCCATGAATGGTTTAGGAAAGAGGATGGTCCAGCCTGATATATAGTAGGATTTTTGGAGGATGAAATACCAGTCTATTCCTTAAGAGGTTGTGATGCCTCTACTTTCTTCCAAGTATCTCTTTTTTTATCAACCATATCATTCCTTTCTCTTCTATTTATATTACCATCGATTCATTAAGAGGAATTATGACCAGAAATAAACTTTTTATGTATCATCTGGCAATTCACCACTGAGTGGCCTACAATCTTGCGTGAATCACAAAATTAAGGCACATTTTCATATCAATCTCTAATATCAAATGTGATTTCCTTAGCAATAAAGATATATTGGTCGGCCTTTTCAATTCCAAATTAACATCCACAAGCATCCAAGAAAAGTAGCCCAACTCACCATCCAGGGTCCTCTGATCTAGTCTAATGGGAGTACCAAGGCATGAGGCAAGATCATTAAGGATCCTCATATTCCAATGTACCCAAATCTTCCAATGAATCCTAACCCATAATTGATCATTGGAATGATTGAGGTTTAATGGATTGAAATTCAAATTCTATTCAAAAAATCTCCAAACTCTATGTTTTAACTATAAATTAAAAAAACTACAAGATGCATTCAGATTTCCATTTAATGAAAAAGGATGTGAAAATACCCTCTCCCAATAGGAATAAGTCCCTTATCTCAGTTTCTCCAAAAAACGAGACACCTTGCATTTTAGATCTACCTTAAGAACAAGGACGATCATCTTTTGAGTAAATAACACAACCCATGATCGAGAATTTATAGAGGCTAATTTGTTGTTGCAAAGCCTCCAGATCATCCACCACTGAGAATCCACTATTATCAAGTATGGTAACATTGGAGGACATCAAAGAATATTCCTTGGATGGATCTGATGAACCAGACCCAAAAAGACCCTCCACAAAGGATAATCCCTTAATTTTCAAAATCGAGGGCTCCAAAGTATCCAAAGAATTGATTTGATACATTGATAAGGATCAAACATCTATGAAAGACCAGTTCCACTAAAGATTAAATGAGTCCATTGAATAAATCTAATAAGAGACCCAAAAATATGGGAATCACCATTTCTATCACCAAGCTCTTGGTCATCCATATTCCTTCATTGAACAAGATAAATACTCTTAGTAAACCAATGATTTATTAGTATAATAGTGTTTATGTAAGATCTGATAGTATTATTTATCAAAAAAATAGAACCAATCTGAATAGTTTTTTCAGAAGTTATATATTAAACAAAAATAATTGTGTGATAGTTTGTGGAAATTATGTTGTCATTAATCACCTTAATGCTTGATATAGGGCAAGGATTACATTACCATTAAATTATTCTATAGTACATGAGTATATTATATCATTGTATATATTTTTATTAATTATTGAATTACTATCAGTTCTAATCATATAAAAAATTTCATAAAAGTAGATATTTTGATTCATGATTTCTGTGAATGAATATTTTCGGTCATTATATTTAAAAATAACTCATAAATTTTATTGTAGAGTCATGTTTATCCAAATATGACCTGACATGAGATATATTAGATGGTTTTTACTATTTATGCATTTATTGTATCTCTACTGGATTTATAATCAGGCTCTCATTTATAAATATTTGTTATTAATTAATTATAGGGTAAATTACATGTCATATATGTTATCCTAAACTATTATCAATTTTTTCCATACCGATGCTCATTGTGTATGTTACTGATTAAGGGTGTGATGTCATTGTAACCCGGATCGATATATAACTTCTAATGGAAATGGATAATGGCATTAACCATTATATAGTAATATTAATAAATTTCCTGATAATACATGATATATAAAATTATTTATCTTCAATTTACCATGTAATATAATTTATATATTAATGGTAAGTGATTTATGTTTGACATTATCCATGTGTCATCCTCATACTCAATATCAATAGAAAATAGACATAATTATATATACAGAATTATGTTTGTATAAAATTTAGAATATTATTTAGTATGAAATAATTATAAACTATTTAAATTATTTATATTTATAATTTATATTTTTATAATGTAACACAAATTTATTTATAATCATTGAATAATGCATTGAATGTATTTATTAAAATAAAGGAATTGATATGAAATCATGAATTCAATTATTGAAAAGATAACAGTCACATCTATGATTTTTTTTCAATTTAATGATCCAAAAACAAATTTAGAATTTTAATTAATATATATTATGTATGGTCATTAAATTTTAATGGTTATCAACATTTATCTGAGTCATAATTATAACTTGAATTCAGTGGTTAAAAATCATGATTATTCATCTACATTATTTTCCATTGGGATTTGGTTTGTATTGGTGGTGTTTGGATAATAACGATTTGAAATCTAAGTGGTTGGGGTTTATATGATGGAATTTATAAGATTAGGAAGGATGAAAATATGTCATTCATGAAATGATAATTATAATACATGGGTGAGAATATTGTTTTGATTTAAAATATTTCTAGAATAAAATTAGCTATCATAAGTTTTTAAACACCCGAATATTTTAATGGGTATTTCCTTCAAATAAATTTAAAATATTTTAGATCTTGTGGTTCTTGCTACCCTAATATTTTAAATTAAGAACATTATGTTCGATAATGTATATGAAGTGAAACATCTAACTTTAACGAACCGTGATATATGATTTAAATATGATCATTATAAACTAACCATTGAATTACCAGTTGTTGTTAGGATTAATAGAATTATGAAACCAAAGAGTAATTTTCAAGTCAATACAAATTCACCGATAATTTCTTACTGAATAATAACTAAATGTTTTTAGTAATATTATTTTGCTCGTTAAATTATTTGTCCTTTTAAATTAGTCATTATAATAAATATATTTCAAATTTGAAAATTTTATTTCATTAAAATAATATGTTTTTTATTTCATTAAATTAAAATGATTTTTGGGTAAGTTTAGGGTTATTTCTAAAAAAGATGATTTTCAGCAAATTATGAAAAATACTAATTTTTCATATACAATTAGCTGTTTTCAACGAAATAAGTAATTTAAAAATACCAATATTAATTTAATTTGAATTAAAATTAATGTGTGTATAATTTTTATTTTATATATAATATTTACTTATAATTCAATCATATTTTTACCCAATTTTTTTATTAGATTATTTTTTGCTTAAAATGTAATTTTTTCTGAAAATTGCATTTTAATGTATAATGTTCTTCTCGAGTAATTAATTATAATAACCAAAAACAAGAAAATATTAGAATGAAATATATTGATTATAAATATAAATATATGGATTTATATCCATATAATGATGATTAGTAGTCATATAGTGAATCCATGATCATCTTATACCTGAAATGCATTTCTTAGAAACCTTTTTTGGCACGATTTGGGGGTTTATTTATTATTTTATAAACCATATAAGTGAATTTATTTTAATAATGTGGATTAAATATATTTAATCATAATATTTAACATTTTATAATATGTCCAACAAAATTTTTAGATATAAGGAATACTAAATATGGTAATATTTATTTTCAAAAATTAAGGTTAAAACCCAGTTTTAAGCATTAAATGTGATTATATTAAAATTAATTATCCAAAAACATATAATTTTTATATGATAAATTTTATTTTATATCAATAATAATTCTGTAAAAATATCCTACAAATGGTCATTTTATTTTATTCTTAATGGATAAATTTACTAGTTTGGAAAACTAATTACCATGGTGAGAACTAAAATGGTAAAAGTAAGTAAATTTATATGATGATGGAATTAATAGTCTAAAAAATTTAATTTTATACTATACATGTTTTGTTCATTCATAAATTTTCCAAACAGTAATATTTATAAATTTGGGAGATTTTTGGTTTGAAATTAACTTCTCATTCTTGAAGAGTTTTGGGAAATGATAAAAATAACACTCATCCTCAAATATAAAATAGAACACCATCAACTTACATATTACCACATATAAATCCATTTCTCATTATAAAAACCTATAAAAATATATCCCCAACAACATTATTCACATTATATAGAATTTTTTCATCCCAAAATTCTAACCTTATGGCCCTTAATATGGTATCCAAAATGGATCCTCTAAGAGAAGGTAATTATTTTCACTAAGATCTTCCTTTTTAATTCTTCTTCATCAAAATTAAATTATGTCTAAACACATAAAATATAATAAAAATGGTTTCCACCATATATTGGGATGTGTTTAAGTTTTTGGAATTATATTTATTATTCTCCCTCTCTATAAAATGGGAATCAAATCCATCACTCTTGTGTACAAATGACTAACACCTCATGTGGCGGTTTAATTTTTTTCCATCACTGACTCATATGGATAGTAATAATAATGATAATAATATATATATATATATATATAAATTATGACACCATATTAATTCTGCAAATTAAAATACATTTCTTGATGAAGCTAAAATTTTCACATTTTTAATAATGTAATTAAACGTTTATAATACCAAAATAGTGTTATTTTTAGGAAATTATCATGTTTTTTATTGTTTTGATGTATTTTGAGCTAAATTGAAAAAATGGAATAATTAAAGAATTTTAACTATTTTAAATATGTTTTTTATTTCAAATGAAACTAAAATACATTTTGCAGCACCAGTGAAGTGAATTATGGTGATAAAAGATATTTGATTAAAAAGAAGAGCTAGAAAATGGAGTAGAATGATTACACAACGTGTAACTCAAATACATGTTTTGACTTCATCAAACAGAATTGTCGACTGCAGGACAAGTAATAAAGACAGAACATGCTATAAAGCATCATCACATATCTTGTAGCTACAATACCTAATGCGACCTTTTTCAATATGAATTTTTAGAGAATATTACAATACAATTCAAGACGACTATTAACTAAGAAATTAGATGTCATGTAACCAAGTTATACATTTTGACTATGGTGGAGAGCCACGAAATAAATGAAAAACATGACAAAGAGTTGATGAGACTCATCCTCTCTTACAATTAACTATTGGGGCAGTGAACTAGAGGGTGGATACTAATGAATACATGCTATAGAAGAGTAGAATTCCATTCGTTGATCAAGTCATGAAGTGAAAACTTCCATGTAGTGGTGGGAAGAAATGATTCAAAGGTGTATCCCTTCTGAGTTTGTGTTATTTATTTTATTGTAAACTTGATTCATTTAAATTATCCTGGATATTTTGTTCATTATTTAATGGGATCCATCTCCTGTTATAATTTTATTATGTTTTTTGTGGATTTTTTATCAAATTATGATTGTATAATAGTTTTCTTGTTGATTAATCATCTTTGGGAGAGGTCACCCATTGAACACAACATGTTAAACTAGTTTATATTTCTTAGACGTCTTTGGCCAATTAGATCACATTATTCAAGTGATAAACACCCATATTTAAAGTCTTGATATGGTTTCTGGTCAACATAAATGTATTACTTCAGGTCTTGAGTTATAAATTGTTTAATTTAATAAAATTCCAATTTTAAACAATGATAAATCCAGTGTCCGGCGATCAAATATTTTCCACTGCTTTCTTCGTTATTATATTTTCATCAATATTGTTTTCTTTTTATTTTCAATCAATAACGTAGAATTATTAATGAAATATTATTTTTTGTAATTTTACATTGTTTTAATTATTAAAAATCCCCCTGACATATATAAGTTTGATATCATCATATTTCTTTAAAACAACAACAATAGAGAAATTAGTGTGTGTTGGAAACCTTCTCAAGAGATCGACCCTAGGGTGTGCCTTTAAAGACCTAAACTTTTGTTAATGGAAATTACTCTTGATATAATTAAATTTATCATTAGTTAAAATTGTTATATGAAATATTACAATCAATGGTTTTATGTTTTTTTTATTTTAAAATACCATTATGAATGGCTATAGTTTCTAATATAGCCGTTGAAAAGTGACCACATGATTAGTATAAATATCGGGCATTAACAAATCCAATTTACTCAGAAAAAGGATGAGATGGCCTCATATAGTCAAATTACTCCATAAAATCCCATTTTTTGGATCTATTAATGGAGTTAGGATCACTAGGATTTTCTCTTGACAAAGACCAAGCTAAACATCAACACGTAAATCTTGAACAGAACAACCTACGAGAGAAGTGGAAGTTAACAGAGATTACCACTCAAGCCATGTTATCTAAAACTCCCCAAGAGTCTGTCACCATCACACAACTTACTTTTAAGTCTTATGCAGGTGTTTTAAGGGGTTATGTAACAATACCATAGAACTATTATTATGTGAATTATTTTTGTATATATAATATACATACATTTTATTATTGTCAATTTGTAAATAGATTATAAGAAACAACTAAAATTTTTAGTTAATATTTAATTATGAAATCCATTTTTATGAATAAATGGATTTTTTATTAAATATTATTTTAATAAAATATTATTACTAAAATATAATTTTAAATATAAATGATAATATATTTTTTTATACAATTGTAATTTCTATTAAGGATTAAATATTTTTTTTATCAAAACCCATTAATTTTCGATAAATTTCGGTGATTATATTAAAAGTAAAATTTCACATATTTTAAAAATTATTTAGATAAAATGAATATTATTTTTGGAATCAGGATGTCTAAATTATCCAATGGTGAATTTTTCATAATTTTCTAAGACAGTCAAATTTTTGGGTCAAAATTAAATATTGTTTAAATATATAATGTGTTTCATGAAATCATAATGATACAATTGTGATGTAATAAAATACTATAAAACGTTTTTTCTTCCAATATATGTTTTACCTTTAAAATAATAAGATTTTAGATTTTTTTGATTAATTTTATAGTGCCTTAGTGGACCCTCCAAGACTTATAAAATATTTTAACATTAAAAATGATTTCCTTCAGAGTGAAACACACCTCCAAATAAGAAAGACTAATATTTTAATAATTTAGGCCATTATTCTGATAAAAAAATGTCTTCCACTCCACATCGGAAAAAAATGACAAAAACCATGGGTTGTTTTTTGGTTTTGATTAGTTTTATGTGTGGTGTCCAAAACCTAAATAATAAACATTTCCCTCTATTTTCCTCTATCAACCAACCCAAAAACCCACTTATAATCCCTAAAAACCTTTTATAAAATACCTAATCTTTATTCCTTTCTAAGGTATCATCTTAAGTCATCCCAAGCTCCCAATAATCCACTCTCAAGCCTTTGGATCACACTTCCAAGTAAGGGATTTCTTCCTTTCTCATTTTTGTCCAAATTTCATTATGTTGTTATTCCACTTTATTATCAATTACCAATGATGGGGTATGATTTTTCACCCCCCCTATACTTTACTCTTTATGTTTGAATAATGATAGACCCCTTTCTCTCTCATTAATACCTCTAATGTACACCTATTACCATACCAAAATTCGGTAAGAGATTTCTCTCTCTTTATTTAGATTCAAGTAATTATTTGATATTATGCATATTAGTTTCATTACATATGTTGGAAAATGTATCTATATGATCCCCTTACTATCCATTTAATGTAAATATTTGGAGATACCCTTTTCTCTCTCATTAAACATTTTTATAAATTCTTATGTCATGTCGTTATGCTACCGAATTTCCATCACGATTTTCCAAGCCAAAGTCATTGTGTAGTGAATACCATGCCCATTTATCTATAAAGGGTATTCACCATTATGTACATTTAAATATCTATTATATAGTTTCACGTATTTATTTCACATTCCTTTATCGTGGAATAAATGATTATGTTGAATGATTCCATGTTGTATGATCCATGTGGCACACTTATAAATGAAATGAAATGATTAAGAAGGGTGAACCCTGATAGTGCTCTAATGCATTGGATAAAGATTACTATCATGATACATCATGTTCAATGTGGGTTAACTCATGATAATTAAAGTAAAATGAGGGTTTACTCATGCTCCATGTGTAATGATCCTTGGTCCATAATAATATCAGGCTAAATGTTGTTGCCACACTTCCATGTTATGATAATCATGCTATATCAGGTCTTTATGCTCCTCTTAATCTTATTATACATTTATATTTCTATTGACTAGCATGTAATATATTCTTTATGTTATTCCTTGTTTATTCCCTTGCTGGGCTTTATAGATCACCCTTTTCTTATGCCTATCCCTAGGTTTTCCCATAAAATACTAAGTACCAAGGAATGTTGGTGTCATGTAAAAGATCTTTTCAATAAAGATTTTGGGTTTTATGTTTTAAGTTGTTATGTAATGTTCCTAATTTACCAAGACACTAGACCACTTGATCCTCGGAGTTTTCTTAAATGAAATTTTATGTAATAAATCATGTTTAATTGTGTAATGAAGAGAAGGGTTGTTATAGTGCAACTATGGTTTATTTTTAGGAAATAAATAATTGAATAGTGGTTCATGAAAAATAACTTTCTCAACACACTTACTTAACCTTTCATATATTAAGGGATTGATATATCCAATCATAGATATGTTTGTCCTACCATATCCATAAAGTGTTGAAAGTCATTTTCCAAGTTCAACATTCGAGAATAGTTTAAAAAATGATTCCTATAAGTAAATATGATTTTTATAACATTAATAACATTATATATATATTATAACTATATAATGTGCATTATTAATAGAATTTTTATTAAAAACACATCAGAGAAAATAATGCATATAACACCCAAAAAAATAATAATAATTTAATATTATTAATAAATGGATAGAAAGATGTCATATGAGAATGTAATATAATATTTTAGAAATGAATATTTTTTAGTAATAAATTAATAAAAAAATTTAAACCAATATAGTGGATGTTAAAAAATGTGCAACTATAGGGAAATGGGAGGTATGCGATTTCATCAAAATTTCCTTTAATTAATAAATATTTTAATGTCATGCAACTAATTTATTTATTTTCACTTACATAATTCCCATTTTACATAAAATTTCATGAAACCATCATAAATTATTGTATATTGAGAATCAATTTTACTTATTCCAACCATGCATATTCAAATTGACAATTGCTAATTGGTAATGAATTCCAGAACTCAATTTCACTGCATTATGTTACATTTCTTATTTTTTACTTCGATATTCTAATATTATGTTTTTGATAACCTTTTATAGTATTATATTTTATTTACACTTTTTAATTTGGATTTATATTTGATAACCTTTATATTTTCATTAATTACTTCTCACTTAAATATTATGATCATTGTAATGGTTCTTCATATCGATTTTTTTTGTTTGGGACTTAGGTGATGTTCTACACCTCATTAATAATTTTATATTTGTATACTTACCCATTGATATGATATATCATGAATATATTTATATTCTATCTATTTAATATTTTATTTGATGTTATCTCTTCAATGAGGGTTATTATTAAAGGATAAAAATATTTTAAGGGTTTATGCATAAATCCCATTTTTATTATTATTGTTTATTCTTGAATTTATATTGACGAAAATAATGTGGTAATATTCTATGAAAAAATTCAATTTAATATAATATATTATTCATGAATATTTCAAGTAATGGTTCAATTTTACTTTCTTTTTTACATAAATTTACTGAGGAAATTATTGTAATAAAATCTAACTAAATTTCCCTCTTCAAGAGAAAATAATTTTTCCTTGAAATTCTTGTTTTCTAATTTTTTTTTAAAAAATGATATAGTATAATTTCTAACATAATTTTTACCCAATGTTTTATTTTTAATTTTTTTAAATGAATAATCTTGATGTATTCTTAAAAATGTCATTTTTTATTTTTTCATGCAAAAAAAAGTCAATAAAATATTTTTTTATTGTATTTGTTATAAATTTATCATTTTCGACATTATGAGAAATCATTTATTTAAAACAAAATTTATATATTCAAAAGGATATTTCAATATAAAAAGGTTTTCCTAATATTCTGGAAATTTATAGTTTTTAAAATTCATTTTCATTTTGAAAAGGATATTTGCATCTAGAAAGACTTTTTAAGATATTTTTATGGTATTTAACTTCATCAATGAAAAAATCCCATTATTTTACTTATAATTTGTCTAGAATATGTTTTATTGATACCAATAGTTCCATTTATATGTATGTTTTATGATTACCATGTCAAATGGATGTATTAAAAATCACTTTCATGATTAATTTGGTACTCATTAAATTTCCCATCAAACATTCACTTTCTTGTGATCATTTTATATTTTATTTCTCTTAAATGTAAATATTCCCTATATAATATATGTGATAATTTCCCAAACCATATATTTTTTCAGCTTTTATAACTCTAAATGTTATTTGATTAAATTAGAGATATTGATTAATATATATTCTTTATGAAAAAAAATATTTATCTTGATAAGGAATATTGATTAATGAATTAAATAGATCATTAAATATATGAGGAATGAGTTGGACATCAAGTAATGGTTGGGGCCTATAATTATAATTCACATCGACCTATCGATAGTCTCATGAGGTGAATTAGTAAGATTTCATTAAATGAGATTTTAACCTTAGTTTCAAAATATATATTGAAAGGTCTTGATGATATTGATATCATAATGTCTAATATCATGAAGTCCAATAATAATATTTCCTTCATTATAGTTTTAGTTATTATTATCAATGATATTATGTAATTTATATTATCAATGGAGGCATTTTTTTACAATTTATTCACTATATGGAATGTGTGATTTGTTATTAATCTTTACATATTGATTATTATTTTCTAATATTAATAATCATGTTATTGATAAAATATAATGGGGTTTAAAATATTTACATTTTAATATTATGTGTGTCGTATTGATTATTATTTGTTAATTCATGATATCTTCCATTTTATATAACTTTTACTTATCATATAAAATTAGCATTATTTAATTTCCCATCCCTATTATATGATGAATGAATCAGTGAATTATTTCATGGTTGTGGAATAACTTTACATTAACTATATTTTATTATATGACTTCCAATATGATATGAGATTCAATTATGTGTCTACCTTATTAAGAAAACTAAAATATTCAGTCCTTTGTGATTCAATCCCTTGTATTATTTTATAACGTAATGAAGAACACTGGACACTAGGAAACTAGGGCTAGTTAATTAATGTATGTTTCAAAAAAAATTAATAGAAACCATTGTAACTAGATCGAGGAAAACATAGATTTAGTAACATAACCCAGTGATTGACGTCGAGGATACATAGAAAATAACATCCTAATGTATTTGAGAGGATTTTATTATATATATAATTCATATAAATACTTCAATGTATTTAAAAGACAATTTTATGTTGTTCTAGAATCATTGTACTGATGTGAGAGTTTTTGTGCCACAAAAACCTCAATCAATATTTTCCCTTTTAATGTAGCACAGTGGTTACCACAGGGTTGTCTCTCGAGGATGTTGTAGATCGAATTGCAAAACCGTCACTTTTTTCTGCAGATATAAAAATGGGGATTTGATTAACAAAATGTAAATAAATTTTGGGTTAAATAATAAAGTGAAATAATTGTAAAGGAAAGATAATGTGGGATTGAAATCAGGATTAAAAATAGCGGTCACTGACAAGCTTCACCCTCTCGGACACTCCCATCTTCCTTGTATATAAAAAATATCTCTTAATTTAAATTCCTAAATGTACACCCAGTGACCCCCCAGGTGTACCCTAAAATTTAAATAGAAATCATATGAATACTCCAATATGATTGTGGTCCTACCTATATAATTAACTCAATTAATAAAGACCTTCAAGTAATTAAACATAATTGAATTCACTATGCTTAATTGCAAAACCACAACAAAGAATTTTAAATAGAAAAATCAATTTTTCTATTTTATACATAGAACAATGATCAAATTATTCATTTGAAAATATATTTAAGAAATAAATCAACGATATTCACTCAAAAATATTGGTTCAAGAAAAATTCAAAAATAGATTACACATTAAAATCAAAACTCATAAGAGAGTGTCCATCGGGTGTCACTGTCCGCAACCACTTGCCACATAGCCTTGCATCACTTGAGAAGACTTAATATTATATATTTAATCCTCAAAGGATGTAATATTATTAAGATTATAAATCTCCACCTTCCCGTTTTCTCTCTCAGGAAACTCCCTTTGTGACAGATGGTGTGGTGATGAATGTAATGATCAATTAGAGGTAAGAGCTCTTCTCCTTTTATTGTGAGATTTCATCTTCCAAAAGTTGTCAAATTTTGGACCCATTAATTGAACGATTCGTGTGTGGAAACCTTCCTATTTTTTTCATAAATGTGTTGGCCATCCACCCTTAAAATTTAAGATTCATTGGATACGCCTATAACGAGTTATTTTTTTATTGATGACGTTTTTTGGATGAAACTTCTATGTAGCTTCTTCCAAAATGATGTGCTTCATTGGCCTCCATAATGGATTCTAAATGGCGTGCAATTAAATGTGTGAACTATTTTAGGATTCCTCGTCTATATTCAAGTAGAATCCCATCATTTGGTGGTTTTTAGGCCGATTTATGTTTCCGCTACTGAGACGGGGTCCACACAGTCCGCCCGGAAATATTGTCGACTTCAATGAATTATTTAGGCCTCAAGATGCATGAATCTGACCATGGTCCTGAATAAAAAGATGATGAAAATAAAACAAGGGTTCAAAAAATAGAATCTCAAAAATTAGAAAAAAGTTTTATGAGAAATGACCAAAATACCCCTGTGATAAAAATCTATTAAAATCCAGAATTATGCAATTTAATCTTTTTATCCCAAAACACACTCCAAATAAAAAAATGATACAAATAAGATCTAATTGGTAAATTTTTGATGATTAAATCATTTAAATAGACATAAAAAATAGTTTAAATATTATCTCTATCAATTCCCCCACAATTGGTTCTTGGACTCCTGAACATGTGAGCACAGAATCAAGGAAAATAAAACACATACCAATGGAGTTTACCTATTTACCACAAAGAATTAAATTGACATCATGCCTCATTAAGGAAAAATATTTAAAATTCTCAATTCATATCTTTCAATCCATTACGACTTCTTTTTTCTTCTCATGCACACAACACACTTACCTCACATTCATTTTCTCTCAGTACACAATATTAATTTGTAACCAGGATTTTCTTATCCAACTCATGCAAGAATTACCATAGGATTGATAAATTTCTACATATATACCTGATGTGAGCGATGAACAAGTGATTATCATGAATAATTTACATTATTTTTTTGTGTCTTGGTGTTGGTAGGATTCAAATGTGAAAAATTATATGGCTGAATTAGGAGGGTTTGACACTTTTTGAAATAGAAATGCATGATTCTAATTTTAACTCAAGTATGGTCTCCTACATATTCTCTTATGAAACAAAATTAGCTCTGATCATCTCTTTTCCATCCCATTCCATCAATATTTCCACAGAAAATTTGACATTTTTTAAAGCTCCAGAGAGGGCACAACTTATTTATATTGCAAGCTCCAGAAATGCACAGGTCCATTTAATTTGAAAGCTTCAAATGGGCACATCTCTTAGGAAAATATATTCCAACATCATAAATATGTCTTCAATGTTTTAATGTCCTCCAAAAGAAAATAAAAAATTAGGTATCACATAATGTGTTATCTTCTCCCCCACACATAAGTTCAACTAGATCATGCATTTATACTTCTAGAGCTGGTTAGAAAGGGAAATTTGTCTTCTAATGTGGCTAACCTAACAGGCTATTCATGGCTATTATGGGCTCAATAAAGATCAAATGTTAAAGGAAGTCTGAAATAAAAAGGAATATCATGAAAAGGGATATCTAATATCCAAAAAAATGCCTCAATAATTTTAATCACAAGTATCTCAACCTCATGTTTTGATAGAAATAAATCATGTTCTGGTTTAAACAAACACGAATTGGTTCTCTCAAGAAAGACGTGAATGTGAAGATGATGAAAAAATGGGTCCAAAGGCATAAAAATAATGAGAATTTCAATTACAGTGTCAGTGATATGTGCCATGAGATTTAAAAATCAGTGGTCTTTCCAAGAAGTTTCTAAATTGTTGAACTTGAAACATTTCCATTTTCCACATTCATTTATGTTCAGTTTCAAAGATCAACTGGTTCACTCCTTGGCATGAGTTTCAAATGAAATTCAAGAAATCCAAAAACTTTTTTTTAATAGGAAAAAATAGGAATTAAAATGCATAAAATTTGAAAAAGAAAAACGACAAATTTGTAAATAAAGTTTTAATACAAAAAAAATCAATCAAAATCTCATAAAAACTTAATCTACCCAGCATTGTGTTTCCCCACACTTATTCTATGCAATATCCTCATTGTATAGTATTTTTTAGAATGAAATTCAGGAAATTAAAGACATAGAAAAATAAATGATAAGGAAAGACACAACCTGACATCAATTATAATTTGCATCATGAATTGGAATCTCCTCCCCTAGAGGATCTTGAAAATTTTCTCAGAACAGCTTTAGCCTATTCCCGTTGATAGTGAATTATTTCCTATTGTATTGATCTTTAATATGTATTTCCCCAAAAGAAAAAACATGAGTAATGATGAATGGGCCAGACCATTTGGAACCAAATTTACCTGGGAAGAGTTTCAATCTTGCATCAAACAGTAGAACTTTATCTCCCTCCTAGAAGTTTCTGTTGAGATTCCTCTCATCATGAAAGGATTCTATTTTCTCTGTGTATAACCTAGATCTTTCGTATGTATTATTTCTGATCTCCTCCAACTCCTACAAACAATAATTTTTTTCATTCCCATCTAAAAATAGGTTCATGTTACATGTATTTACAACCCAAAGGATTTGTTTTCTTACTCTATTGGTAGATGAAAATATTTTACATAGACAAATCAAAATGGTGACAATCCAATTGGGGGTTTGAAAGCTGTTCTGTAGGCCCATAAAGGATCATCAAGTCTCAAAATCCAATCCTTTCTATTCGCGTTCACTATTTTTTATAGAATTTGTTTGATCTCTATATTGGAAAAATAATCCATGCCATTAGTTAGAGGATGATAGGGCATAAAGACCCTATGATTAACACTATATTTCCTTAAAAGATATTCTAATGTCCTAATAAAAACACGGGTACCTTGATCTGTAATCAGAATCCTCAGAAATCCAAACATTGACAAAAACTTTCCTTTCAAAAATTTGGACACAATCTTTGCATCATCAGTTCGGGTGGGGAGAGCCTCTACCCACATGGACATATAATCAAAAACCAGAATGACGTATAGATATCCAAAAGAATTGGGGAAAGATCCCTTATAATCCATTCCCCAAACATAAAAAACATCACAAAACAAAGTGGTTTTTGTGGCATCTCATTCCGCTTAGAAATGTTTCCTTGGAATTGACAATTTTTACCGGTTTTGGAGAATTCAAAAGCATCTATTAAAATAGTGGGCCAATATAATCTAGAATCAAGAAAATTTATAGCTATTATAAATGGTCCAAAGTGTCCTCCATAGTTTTATATGTGGAAAAAATGTAGGATCGATTGAAATTTAGAGTTCTGAAAGTATCTTCGTATCAGTTTTTCACAACCAATGTGCCATAAATAAATATCATCCCAAATATATTTCATTGAATCACTCAAAAGTTTATAAATTTGTTTTTTGGAATAGCAGTGGGGATTTTCATCATAAGCCTAATAGTTCACAATATTTGAAAAACATGGTGTTTCACTTTCAGCAGCAAATAAATCCTCATTTGGAAAGTTTTATTTAATTGGTAGACATATCTGACGTTCTCTTTTCTCAATAGATGGTATCTTTCTCAAATGATCAGCAACAAGGTTCTGACATCCTTTATTATCTTTTATTTTGACATCAAACTCCTATCAAATCAATATACATCTCATAAGTCTAGGTTTTACATCATGTTTCTTTATCAATAATCTGATTGCATAATGATCGGTGAAAACAATCACATTTCAGCCTAGCAGATTAATTTTAAATGTCTCTAGAGTAAAGACAATAGCCATCAGTTATTTTTTCAGTTTTTGTATAGTTTTGTTGGGCTTGATATAGAGTTCGGGAGGCATAGGCAATCACATGAGATTTATTTTCTATTTGATGACTCAATACTGCTCCAAGAGAAAAGTCAAATGCATCTATAATTATTTCAAAGGGAATGTCCCATTTAGGAGGTTGAACAATGGGAGGGGTTATCAGTCTTTGTTTCAGCTCATGAAATGAATTTTTTCAATTCTCATCAATGACAAATGGGGTATCATTTTGGATTAATTTAGACATTAGAAGTTCAATCGTACTGAAATATTTAATGATTCTCCTATAAAGTCTAGTATGCCCAAAGAATGATCTCACATCTCTCACAGTTTTTGGGGATGGTAATGAAGATATGACTTCAACTATGGATTTGTCAACTTTAATTACATCATGGGATACAATATGTCCAAGAACGATCACTTTACCAACCATAAAATGGACTTTTTAATAATCTAGAACAAGGTTCTATGCAATGCATGTTTCAAGGACACATGCCATGATTTTCAAACAACTTTCAAAAGATGATCCATACACCGTGAAGTCATCTATAAAAACATTCATGCATGTTTTCAAAAATTAAGAGAAGATGCTTATCATACACCTTTGAAAAGTTCCCGGGGCATTATATAAATTGAACAGCGTCCTTCTGTATGCAAAAGTTCCAAAGGGGAATGTCAAGGTTGTTCTCTATTGATCCTCTGGTAAAATGTGAATTTTAAAATATCCAAAGAATCTATCTAGAAAAAAAATAGTGGGTTTTCCTAGTTAGTCTTTCAAGGACATGCTCAAGGAATGGTAACTGGAAGTGGTCTTTCCTTGTAACCAAATTTATTTTCCTATAATAAATGCACATTATGCATTTATTTGGATGATGTATGGGGACATGATCACCAAATTAATTCTTTTAGACAGTAAAGCCACCTTTTTTGGAACAAAATGGACTAGACATACCCATTGACTATCATATATGGGAAAAAATTCTAGCAGTCAGCAAGGTGTTGACTTCTTTCTTCACAAAATCTAGAAGTGTTGGGTTCAGTTTTCCTTGAAATTGTCTTACTGTTCTAGAATTCTCCTCAAGTAAAATTCTATGCATGAATAATGAGGGAATGATTCCTATTAGATTAGAGAGATTCCATCCTATGGATTCTTTGTGGGACTTGATAACTTCCAATAATTGGTTTTCATAGACTTTTGAAAAATATTTTGAGATGATTATAGGGAATTGTTCATTATAAGCTAAGAAGGAATACTTGAGGTTATCTGGAAGGGGTTTCAATAATACCACAGGTGTGTTGGATTCATTGATAATAGGGAACTCTTTAGAAGGTAAATTTTTTAGGGAAGCTCCATGTTCATCATGGTGTTCTCTTTCCATGATATTAGAACACTTTTTATGTGAAAAATTACAAACCTCTCCTATGATACCACTAATAGGTTCAATGGTTTCTAAAAATTCATCTTCATCAATGCTCTGATATTCAGTCTCAACATCCCAAGACTCTTCACAGTCTCCAATTTCAACCTCATGTTGATCTGATTTAGCATCAGACAAATTTCAATATTTTTCATCACAAAAATAATAAGGTTACATGACAGATCAAAACCAATCAATCATGATTACATGGGGACTTGAATGATCCTCAACTGGATGTTTCATTGAATTAAAAATGTTGAAATTAACAGCATCTCATCCAAATTCTAGTGAAAGTGTTCCCTTGTGAACATTGATGATCGCTTTCACCATTTTTAGAAATGGTCTCCCCAGGATGAGGGGATAATGTGTTCTGAACCGATCATCTTCTGTATCCAAAACATAGAAGTCAACAAGAAAAATCATGTCTCTCACTTGAACGAGAACATCCTCTATAACTCTAGTAGGTTTGGTGGTACTTCTGCTGGTGATTTGAATGTAAATTTAAGAGGGTTTCAAGTCACCTACCTGAAGAGATGAGTAGACAGACTGTGGCATGACATTAGTGGAGTCCACTAGATCAAGTATCACATCTTTGAATTCACATTTTTCTAGTGGTACAGGGAATGGTAAATGTTTTAGGGTCTTTATAATTGACCGGAAGGGAATGTTGAATCATCGATGAAACATTCTTTCCTATGTTTACTTTTTCACCTCCTTTGAACTTCCTCTTGTTGGTACACACGTCTTTCAGAAACTTAGCATACCTTGGAATTTGTTTCACAACATCGAGCAATGGAATATTGACATGGAATTTCGTGAGTGTTTCCAAAACCTCATTATACAATTATTTTTCAGCACTTGAATTTGACGGTGGTTCTCACCTTGGGTAAGGCAGTGGGAGTTTGAATGTTTCTTGGGTATTCTGAGTATGTTTTAAAAAAACATAAAGACCAGACATCCTCTTCCAATCATTCATTGTTTGTTCAAACAATATTTAATCCTTTGATTTTGTGGTTCAATCAATTTTAGATTCATCAGTATTTTCATCAAGGGTTGGATTTTTATCAATAGTGTCGGCATTAGGTTTGATGTTCTCAATTTGAGGGTTGTTCAATTTTGTGCCACTCCTAAGTTCAATTGCACTCACATTTTCCTTCCAATTATTCCTCATATTTACTTGTGGTTGTGAGGGTAAACCACCAATCATTTTATTTGTTATGAAATTCATACCAGTGCCATGTTGACCTACTTGATTCAAAAAGGAATTCATTTTTTTATCTTATTGTTTTGAGAAATGGATAAGTTCCCTTATTTCCTCTTGTTGTTTCTTTATTGCTTCATCAAGGTTCCTATCCGATTTTTGAGTGGGAGGGGTAGGCTGAAATTTGATTTTAGAATGAGCATTGGCTTTCTCATTGAAATATCTTGTTTGAAAATTACTTGATTGTCCTTGGAAGAATCCTCTTGGTTGTTCAGGCTGACGAAATCTTTCATTTGAGTTGTTGTTCCATCCCTGATTAAAATTTTGGATGTTTTGAAATGGTCTTTGTTGGTTTGATTAAAATGGTATTCTAGGAATAACTACATTGCAATTCTTAGGATTCTATTTCATTTGTGATCATTTGTCACTAAAATGGTCATTAGAATAACAAATCCCACAGTGGACATTTAGTTGGAATGTCTCATTAGGTTTGGGTAGGGTTAGTGGGGTGTTAGACAAAATCATTGTCCTTACCATGGTGGTAAGATCAGATAGTTGACTTGAAATTGTGTCGATTTCAGGACTAGTAGTAGATAATTCTTGTGAAGCTTTGACATGAAGAATGCCTCTTGTTATAAGTTTTTGGGCATTATGGTCCATGCTTGCAATTAGAATCCTATCAACAGCTGGTGTATAATCAACTAAATCTCCTCCTACAGCAGCATCGATCATACTTCTATCAGTGAGACACAATCCTTCAAAAATGTATTGAATGAGATGCCGGTCACTGATTTGATGATGGGGCAACTAAAACAAAGACTTTTGAAACATTCCCAGTATTCCTGAAGTGTTTATCCTTGCATCTACATAATTCAACAAATATTCTTTCTAAAGAATGTAGTTCTAGATGCAGGGAAAT
Organism: Viscum album; assembly: GCA_963277665.1. Lineage (NCBI taxonomy): Eukaryota > Viridiplantae > Streptophyta > Magnoliopsida > Santalales > Viscaceae > Viscum > Viscum album. Next base: position 809,316,958 of record OY728119.1, on the reverse strand, counting down.
TGTTTTAAAAGAAAATATATTTTAATTCATTCTAATTTCGAATCGATATTGAGTGATAATAGAAAAACCATTCCTTAGAAACTCTATCTAGAGAAAAAGGAAACGACCTCATCTTCATTTGATCGGCATCGACACTATGACGTTTCATGTTGACACACAAGTAGCTGAATTCTTTGAGGTTTTTTTTTTGTTTTTCTTCACCAGGCAACCCATTGAGTTTTGGAAGCTGGTGGAAGAAACCAGACTTGATTTCAAATCCAGTAGGGGAATCAGGGTACTCTATAGGATTCTCTTGATTTTCGTCATAGGATGAATCCAGTTCTTTCAAAGTTCTATTTTCATCCATTTGGATTTAAGTTTCAACTAAGTACCTAATAGATGTGTTGGGGGATGATTAACAAATTTCAACTTGGGGATTAGTATCTATAACACTATTGTGAATAGTTCTATCGATTTTAGAATCCAAAGGTAGCCAGTTTGGGTCAAGGGTTTGGGTCATGCAAGAAAAAATAAATAAAATAAAATCAACTATAGCTACCTCCCTAGTGACGGAGCCAATTTATGTGAGTGTTTTTGTGTCGTAAAAACTGCAATCAATATTTTCCCTTTTAAAGTAGCACAATGGAGACCACAGTGTTGTCTCTCGAGGAGGTTGCATATCGAGTTTCAAAACTGTCACTTTTTTTATTTTTTACGAAATAAAAATGGGGATTATATTAACAAAATGAAAATAAATTTTGAATTAAATAATAATGTGTAATAATTTTAAAGGACATATAATGTGGGTTTGAAATCAGGATTAAAAACATCTTTCGCAGACAAGATTCACCCTCTCGGACAATCCCCTCTTCCTTGAATATAAAAAATATCTCTTAATTTAAATTCTTAAATGGACCCCTGAGGACACCCAGGTGTACACTCAAATTTGAATAGACATCATATAATGACTTCAATATTATTGTGTTCCCGCCTTTATAAGTGAATGAATTACTTAAAGACCTTCAAGTAATTGAACCTAATTGAATTCTCTATGCTTAATAGAAAGACCTCACCAAAGAATTTTAAATAGAGAAATCAATTGCTCTACTTTAAATATTGAACAATGATCAAACAAATTTTTTGATAATATATTTAATAAATAAAGCAACCATATTCATTCAAAAAATATAGGTTCAAGAGAAATTCAAAAAGAGATTACACATTAAAATTAAATATAGGAAGAGAGTGTATGTCGGGTGTCACAGTCCGCAACCACTTGCCGCTTAGCCTTGCATCACTTGAGAAGCCTTTATCTTTTATATTGAATACTAAAAGGATGGAATCTTGTTAAGGTTATAAATCTTCACCTTCTCCTTTTCTCTCTCATTCCAACTCCCTTGGTGACAGATGATGTTATGATTAATGGAATGTTTATTTAGAGGTAGGAGCTCCTCTCCTTTTATAGGTAGATTTCATATTCCAAATGTTGTCAAATTCTTGACACATTAATTGGACGATTCAATCATGTCCCCTTCATATATGTTGTTCAAATATGTTTTGGATTTCCTCCCTCCAAATTTCAGATTAATTGGACGCGCCTACAATGAGTTATGATTTTTTTATTGTTGATGATGTTTTCTGCATTAAGCTTCTAGATAGCTTTCTTCAAAATGATGTCATTCCATGGACACCATAATGGATTCCAAACAGCATGAAATTAAATTTTTGAATGCGAATTGAAGTAATCATCCATATACAAGTAGAATCCCATCATTTTGAGGTGTTTAGGCCGATATATGTTTCAGCTACTGAGGCGGGGTCCACGTAGTCTGCCCGGAAAAATTGTCAACTTTATTGATTTTTTGGGCCTCAAGATGCATGGATCTGACCCTGGTCCTAAAGACAAAAATTATGGAAATAAAATAAGGGTTCAAAAAATTTCTAATAAGAAACTATTGAAAAACATGTTTATGATAAATGACCAAAATAACCCTGTGATAAAAATATGTTAAAAATCCAGAATTACGCAATTTAATCTCTTTACACCAAAACACACTCTAAATAAAAAATTGTTACAAATAAGATAAAATTGGTAAATTACTGAGGTTTAAATCATTTATATAGACATTAAAAATAGTGCAAATATTAGATCTATGAATTCCCCCACACTTGGATCTTGGACTCCTTGATAGGTGAGCACGGAATCAAGGAAAATAAAACACATACCAATAGAGTTTACCAATTTACCACAAAGAATTAAAAAGATATCATGCCAAATTAAAGAAAAATATTTAAAATTCTTAATTCAAATCATTTAAACCATTTCCACTTCTTTTTTCTTATCATGAACACATCACACTTACCTCACATTCATTTTCTCTCAGTACACAATATAGATTTGTAACGAGGATTTTCTTATCCATATCATGCAAGAATTACCATAGGATTGATGAATTTCTACATCTCCACCCAATGTAGCCATGAAAATGTGATTATCATGAAGACTTTACATGGTTTTTCTGTGGTTTGGGGTTGGTAGGATTCAAATGTGAAAAATTCTGTTGCTGAATAAATAGGGTTTGACACTTTTTAAAGCAAAAATGAATGATTCTAATTATCACTCAAGTATGGTCTCATCCATATTCTCCTATTAAACATAATTATCTTCCATCATCTCTTCGGCATCCTATTCCATCAATATTTCAATAAAAAATATGAAATTTATTTAAAGCTCCATATAGGGCACATATTATTTTTATTGCAAGCTCCAGATAAGCACATATCCATTTCATTTGAAATCTCTAGATGGGAAAAACTCTCAGGAAAATATATTCCAGCATCACAAAGATGTCTCCAATGTTTGAGTGTCCTCTAAAAGTAATAAAAAAACGAGGTAGTACATCAAGAGTCATCTTCTACCCCATACATAAGTTCAACTAGATCATTCATTTATACTTTCATAGCTGGTTAGAAGATGATATTTGACTTGTAATGTGGGTACCCTAATAGGATATAAATGGCTAATAAGGGGTCAAGAAATATCAAATTTTAATGGAAGGAAAAAATAAAAAAGGAATATCATGATAATGGGACTCCAATATCCAAACAAACTCCTCAATAATTTTAATCACAGGTATATATGCCCCCAAGTTTTGATAGAAATAAATCATGTTCTGGTTTAAAAAACATGAATAGGTTCTCTCATGAAAGATTTCAATGTGAACAAGATGTAAAAATGGGTCTAGAGGCATCACAGGAATGAGAATTTCAATTACAGTGTCGGTGATATGTGCTATGAGATTTAAAAATCCGTGGTCCTTTGAATAATTTTCCAAATTTTTTATGTTGAAACAATTCCATTTTCAACATTCATTTATGATCAGTTTCAAATGGTCAATTAGTACACTCTTTGGCATGAGTTTAAAATGAAATTCAAGAAATTCCAAATCTTTTTTTAATAGGAAGAAAAAATGGAAAAAAAACACATAAAATTGAAAAATAAACACGACAAAAATGGAAAGAAAATTTAAAGACAAACAATTATAAACAAAATCTTGTAAAAACCTAATCTACCCAGCATTTTGTCCCTCACACTTATTCTATGAAATGACCTCATTGTGTAGTATTTATTAGCATGAAATTCAAGAAACTAAAGACATATAAATAATAAATTATATGAAAAGACACAACCTAGAATCAATTATATTCTACTTCATGAAGTTGAATCTCCTCCCCTGGAGGATCTTGAAAATTTTCTCGAAACAGCTTTACCCTATGCCCGTTGACAGTGAATTATTTCCCTTTGTCTGGATCTTTAATATATATTTCTCCAAAAGGAAAAACATGTGTAACGATGAATGGGCTAGACCATTTGGAACCAAATTTACCTGGGAAGAGTTTCAATCTTGAATCAAACAGCAGAAATTTATCTCCCTCCTTGAAGTTTTTGTTAAGAATACTACCATCATGAAAAGCTTAACTCTTATCTTTTTATAACCTCGACCTTTTGTATGGATTATTTTTTATCTCATCTAGCTCATGGAAACAATATTTTCTTTCTTTCCCCATAGGAAATAGGTTCATGTTACATGTTTTTACAACCCAAAAGGATTTGTGTTCTAACTCAACAGGAAGATGACAAGATTTTCCATAGACTAATCTAAATGGTGGCATTCCAATTGGGGTTTTGAACGTTGTTCTGTGAGCCCAGAGAGCATCATCAAGACTCAAACTAGAATCCTTTCTATCTAGGTTCACTAGTTTTCTCACATTTGTTTGATCTCTCTATTGGACAACTCAGCCATGCCATTTGTTTGAGGGTGAAAGGGAATATAGACCCTATGATTAACACCATATTTCAATAAAAGATATTCCAATGTCCTATTACAAAAATGTGTACCTTGATCTGTAATCAGAAACATTGGAAATCCAATCATTGAAAACAAATTTCCTTTCAAAAATTTGGACACAATCTCTGCATTACTAGTTCGGGTGGGGATTTCCTCTACCCACTTCGACACATAATCATCATCTATCAATATGTATAGATATAAAAAAGAATTGGGAAAAGTTCCCGTAAAATCCATTCCCTAGACATCAAAAACATCACAAAACAAAAGTGGTTTTTGTGGAATTTTATTCTGCTTGGAAATGATTCCATGGAATTGAAAATTTTTACAGGTTCTGTAGAATTCAAAAGCATCTCTAAAAATGGTGGGCAAATAAAATTCAGAATCAAGAACTTTTCTAGTTGTTCTATGTGATCCAAAGTGTCCTCCATAGGTTAATTTTTTGCAGAAATGTAGGATCGATTGAAATTCTGAGATTGGAATACATCTTTATATCAGTTGATCACTACCAATGTGCCATAGATAAGGATCATCCCAAATGTATTTATTTTAATAACTAAATAGTTTATGCATTTTTTTTTGGAAAACTAGTGGGGATTTTCATCAAAAGACAAATAGTTCACAAGATTTTAAAACCATGGTATTGCACTTTGAGGAGAAAATAAATACTCATCTGGAAATGTTTCTCTAATTTGTCGACACATCTGAAGTTTTCTTTTCTCAATAGATGGTATCCTGATCAAATAATCAGTAACAAGGTTCTCACATCCTTTATTATCTTTTTTTCAACATCAAACTCCTATAAAATCATGATCTATCTCATAAGTCATGGTTTTTTATCATGTTTCTTTATCAAGAATCTTATTATTGAATGATGAGTGAAAACAATCACCCTGGATCCGAGAAGATAACTTTTAATTTTGTCTAAAGAAAATAAAACAGCCATCAGTTATTTCTCAATTGGTGTGTAGTTTGATTGGGCTTGATCTAGATTTTGGTAGGCATAGGCAATCACATGAGATTTATTTTCTGTATGTTGAGTCAATACATCCCCAAGGGAAAAGTCAAATGCATCAGTCATTATTTCAATGGGAATGCCCCATTTAGGAGGTTGAACAATGGGAGGGGTTATCAGTCTTTGTTTCATCTCATGAAATGCATTTTTTTCAATTCTCATCAATGACAAATGTGGTATCTTTTTGGCGTAATCTGGACAATGGAAGTCAAATCATACTGAAATCTTTAATGATTCTTTTATAAAATCAATCATGCATAAGGAATGATCTCACATATCTCACAGTTTTTGGGGATGGTAATGAAGATATGACCTCAACTTTGGATTTATCAACATGAATTCAATCATGGGATACAACATGTCTAATAACGATCCCTTTACCAACCACAAAATTAAATTTTTCATAATTTAGAACAAGGTTCTTTTCAACGCAGGTTTTAAGGACACATGCCATGATTTTCAAAAAACATTCAAAAGATGATCCATACAATATGAAGTAATCCATAAAAACTTCTATGCATGTTTCCAAAAATTCAGATAAGATTCTTATCATACACCTTTGAAATATAACCGGATAATTACATAAACCGAAGGGCATCCTTCTATATGAAAAAGTTCCAAAGGGGCATGTGAAAGTCTTTCTCTCTTGATCCTCCAGTAAAATGTGAATTTGGAAATATCCAGAGGATCCATCAAGAATACAATAGTGGGTTTTCCCAGCTATTCATTCAAGGACTTGATCAAGGAATGGTAATGTGAAGTGGTCATTCCCTTTCACCAAATTGAGTTTCCTATAATCAATGCACATTCTCCATTTGTTTGGAAGCTGTATGCGGACAAGATCACCAAATTCATTCCTTGATATTGTAAAGCCACATTTTTTAGAAACAACATGGACTGGACTTTCCCATTAACTATCAAATATGAGAAAAATAATTCTAGCAGCCAGCAGGGTGGTGACTTATTTCATCAGAAAATCCATAAGTGTTGGGTTCAGTCTTCTTTGAAATTGTCTTACCGGTCTAGAATTATCCTATAGTAAAATTATGTTCATGAAAAATTAGGGAATGATTTCTATTAGTTCAGAGAGAGTCCATCCCATGGCTTCCTTGTGGGACTTGAAAAAATAAAACAATTGTTTTTACTAAACTTATGAAAAATATTTTGAGATGATTATAGGTAATTGTTCATTTTTACCTAAGAAGGAATACCTGAGGTTTTCCGGAAAGGGATTCAATTCTACCACAGGTGGGTTGGATTCATTGATAACAGCAAACTGTTCCGAAGTTAGATTTTTTAGTGAAGCTCCATGTTCATTATGGTGATCTCTTTCCAAGATCTCAAAACGTTTTTCTTGTGAAAAATTAGAAACCTCTCCTATGGTAGCACTAATAGGTTCACTGTTTTCTAAAAATTCATCTTCATCAACACTCGGATATTCAGTCTCAACATCCCAAGACTCTTCATAGTCTTCAATTTCAACCTGAGGTTGATCTAATTCATCATCAGAAAAATTTCCATATTTTTCTTCATAGAAAAAATTAGGTAACATGCCAAAGGAAAACCAATCCATCATGTTTTCATGGGGAATTTAATGATTCTCAACTGGGTGTTTCACTGAATTAAAAATGTGGAAATTAACAACATATCATCCAAATTCTAGTGAAGGTGTTCCCTTTTGAACATTGATGATCGCTTTCGCCATTTTTAGAAATGGTCTCCCCAGGATGAGGGGAGCATGTGTTCTGAACCGGTCATCTTCCATATCAAAAACATAAAAGTGAATAGGAAAAATCATGTCTCTCACTTGAACAAGAACATCCTCTATAACTCTAGCGGGTTTGGTGGTACTTCGGTTGGCGAGTTGAATGATAATTACAGAGGGTTTCATGTCTCCATCCTGAAGAGATGAGTAGACAGACTATGGAATGAAATTGATGGAGGCCCCTAGATCATGCATCATATCTTTGAATTCACATTTCCCAATGGTACAGGGAATGGTAAATGTTCTAGGGTATTTACAGTTGATAGTAAGGTAATGTTGAATCATCGATGAAACATTCCTTCCTATTTTTACCTTTTGACCTCCTTTGAACTTCTTCTTGTTGGTACACATGTCTTTCAGAAACGTAGCATACCTTGGAATTTTTTTTCACATCATCGAGAAATAGAATATTGACTTCGAATTTCATGATTGTTTCAAAACCTCCTTATCCAATTCTTTTTTATCCATTTTCATTGGCGGTGGTTCACACCTTAGATAAGACAGTAGAGGTTTGAATGTTTCCAGGGTATTTTGGGTATGTTTGGAAAAAAAATATAAGGACCAAGCATCCTCTTCCAATCATTTGTTGTTCATTCAAACAAGATTTCATCCTTTTCCTTTTTGGTTCTATCAATTTTAGATTCTTTAGTATTTTCATAAAATTTAGGTTTTTTATCAATAGTGTCAGCGATAGGCTTGATGTTCTCGATTTGAGGGTTGTTCAATTTTCTACCACTCTTGAGTTCAATTGAACTCACATTTTCCTTTCCATTATTCCTAGGATTTACTTTTGGTTGAGAGGGTAAACCACCACTCATTTTATTTGTTATGCAATTCATAATAGAGGCAAGTTGACCCACTAGCGTCATCAAGGTATTCATTTTGTTATTTTATTGTTTTGAGAATTGTTTTAGTTCCATTATTTTTTCTTATTCTGCCCTCATTGCTTCGTCAAGGTTCCTATCATTGTTTTGAGTGGGAGGGGTAGGCTGAAATTTGCTTCCAGAATGGGAACTATCTTGCTCATTAAAATATCTTGGTTGAGAATTACTTGATTGTCATTGGAAGGATCCTCTTGGTTGTTCAGGCTGACGAAATCTTTTATTTGAGTTGTTGTTCCATCCCTGGTTATAATTTTTGTTATTTTGAAATGGTCTTTGTTGGTTTGATTGAAATGTTCTTCTCGGAAAAACTACATTTCAATTCTCAGGAGGCTCTTTCATTTGTGGGCATTGGTCACTAAATTTTTCATTAGAAGAACAAATCCCACAATGGACATGTAGTTGGAAATTCGCTTCAGGTTTGGGTTGGGTTTGTGTGGTGTTAGAAAACATCATCGACCTTACTATGGTGGTATGATCAGATAGTTGAATTGCAATTGTGTTGTTTTTGGGACTAATACTAGGGGATTATTGTGCTGCTTTGACATGAAAAAGGCCTCTTGTTCTAAATTGTTTGGCATTCTGGGACATGTTTTCAATTAGAATCCTAGCGGCAGCTGGTGTCTTATCAACTAAAACTCCTCCTACAGTAGAATCGATCATACTTCTATCAGTGAGACACAATCCTTCATAAAAGTATTGAATGGGAAGCTGGTCACTAATTTGATGATGGGGGAAACTAAAACAAAAATGTTTGAACCTTTCCCAGTATTAGTGAAGTGTTTATCCTTGCTCTTGCCTAATTCCACAAATATCCTTTAGAATGGAGGCAGTTCCAGATGTAGGGAATTTTTTTTCTAGGAAAATATTTTTTTAATTCATTCCAATTTCTAATCAAGGATGAGTGAGAATAGAAAAACCATTCCTTATCAACTCCATCTAGAGAAAAAGGAAATTACCTAAGCTTTATTTGATCGGCATCGACTCCAAGTAATTTTATGTTGACACACAAGTAGTTGGACTCTTGTAGATGTTTTGTGTGTCTTCACCATTCAACCCATTGAATTTGGGAAGCTTGTGGATGAAACCAGACTTGATTTCTAATCCAGTAGGGGCATCAGGGTACTCTACACGATTTTCATGTTTTTCATCATAATATGAAGCTAGTTCTTTCAATGTTCTATTTTTATCCATTTGGATTTCAGTTTCAAATAAATCCCTCCTAGGTGTGTTGGTGGAAAATTCACAACTTTTAACTTGGTGATTAGTAGCTCTAACCCTAGTGTGAAAAGTTATATCGATTTCAATATCCAAATGTAACAAGTTTGGGTTAGAAGTTCGGGTCATGCATGAAAAAATAAATAAAATAAAATCATCTCTAGATACCTCCCTGGAAATGGCGCAAGTTGATGTGATCATTTTTTCCATAAAAACCTCATTCAATATTTTCCCTTTTAGTGTAGCATAGTGGTGACTACAGAGTTGTTTTTCGAGGAGGCTGCAGATCGAGTTGCAAAACTATCACTCTTGTTATTTTTTCAAAAATGAAAATGGGGCTTTGATTAACAATATGAAAATAAATTTCTAATTAAATAATAAAGTGATATAATTTTAGAGGAATAATAAATTGGGTTAGAAATTATGATTAAAAACAGTAGTCAGAGACAAGCTTCGCCCTCTCGGACACTCCCCTCTTCCTTGTATATAAAAAAAATCTCTTAATTTAAATTCCTAAATGTACCCCCAAGGACCCCCAGGTGTACACTCAAATTTGAATTGAAATAATATTATGACTTCAATATGATTGTGGTCCTGCAATTGGAAGTGACTCATTTACTTAAATACCTTCAAGTAATTGAACCTAATTGAATACCCTATGCTCAATGGAAAGACCTCACCAATGAATTTTAAATAGCGAAATCAATCGTTCTACTTTATAGATAGAACAATGATAAAAAAATTTGTTGAAAATATATTTAGGAAATAAAGTATCCATATATATTCAAAAATATAGGTTCAAGAAAAATTCAATAAGAGAATACATATTAAAATCAAAACTTGGAATAGAGTGTCTGTCGGGTGTCATTGTCTGCAACCACTTGTCGCTTAGCCTTATATCACTTGAGAATACTTAATATTATATATTGAATCCTAAATGGATGGAATATTTTTAAGGTTCTCAATCTCCACCTTCCCCTTCTCTCTCTCATGAAAAATCCCTTTGTGACGGATGGTGTGGTGAGGAATGGAATGTTTATTTAGAGGAAGGAGCTCCTCTCCTTTTATAGGCAGATTTCATCTTCCAAAGGCTGTCACGTTTTTGACCCATTAATTGGTCGATTCACACATGGGATCCTTCATAAATGTTGTTCAAGAATTTTTTTTCCATATACCCTACAAATTTCAGATTCATTGGACGAGCCTATAATGAGTTATGATTTTCGTATTGTTGATGAAGTTTTCTGGATGGAGCTTCCAGACAGCTTCCTTCAAAATGATGTCATTCCATGGCCGCCATAATGGATTCCAAATGGCATGAAAGTAAATGTTTGAATTATAATTGGATTCCTCGTCCATAGACAAGTGTAATAACATAATTTTAAGGTGTTTAGGAAGATTTATTTTTCTGCTACTGAGGTGGGGTCCACACAATCCGCCCGGAAAAATTGTCAACATCATTGATTTTTGTGGGCCTCAAGATGCATGGATCTTACCCTGGTCCTGAAGAAAAATATTATGGAAATAAAATAAAGGTTCAATCGAAATTCTAATCACAAAATTTGGAAATATAATTTTATGAGAAATGACCAAAATACCATTGTGATAAAAATCTGTTAAAATCTAGAATTATGCAATTAAACATTTTATCCCAAAACTCACTATAAATAAAAAATTGTTACAAATAAGATCAAATTGGTAACTTGGTGAGGTTTAAATCATTTAAATAGACATTAAAAATAGTAGAAATATTAGCTCTACCGGGTGTAATAATAATAAAAATGTTTCATTTGGACTTGACATAGTCATCACCTGGTACATGAAAATGAACCTTACTGTTTAAATAGGTTCTCACTCTTGGGATGTATTCTTTGAGAAATTAAGATTTTATTTATAAAAAATTATGAATAATTTTAATAGATTATACATATTAATGATATTGGTTAAACCGATTTTTTATTGGGATTACAATTGTATGTTTTGTTATAATATTAATTGAATGAATAACAATTTTTATGTTTTATTTGATGATAGTTTTAGATAATTGTGGATATTTAGGGAAACATATAAAAGAATAAAATTTTTTTATACATTATATGTTTTAGATAAAAGATTAATTGAATAATTATTATTTCATAATTATGGATATAACATTATGGTTATTGATAACCTTTAGGATTAATATGATCCATGATTTTAGGTGATAATTTCCAATAAATTAAATTTTATTTTGTAAAAAATGTTACATAGAAAACAATAATGGTTATAAAAGTTAATTGATGTCTAATGTTATTTTTTTATGTTTAACTTATATTTTGAAATGTTATAGGAATTATATTAATATAATTTTGGAAAATTGAAATCATGTATTCCATTTGACAACCCATCACATCCGATGAGGCCACATGGAATAAACCCATTACCAAAGAGAGATAAGGGTTTAACTCCTACCCCTATCCTATATGATGTAGTAGTTCATATGACATTATTTTTTAAAAAAATTTGATTGATAAATTTTATGTGGACCTTTCGGTGTTACCATTAATTTGTAGGGATTACTTTATTATATTAACTTCTGCTAAAAACATTGGTTTTCCTACATTTTTAAAAATAAGAAAAGTTTTTTTAGTCATTTAGGGATATTAAGACCCATTAAATGTAAATTTTAATGCTTGAGGGGTAAGAAATTCATATTGAATATTAATTTCATAGAGTAATAAATTATGAAGACACTGAATTAATCCCAACCAAAGGATGAAATTATGATTGTAAAATAGAAAAATATCATGTATGTGTATTTTCTTATTTTAAAAGATAGTAAAATAAATCCTAAAATATTAGAAAATGATATTGAAACCAAAAATTTGTCCTATTACCTTTTGAATTTGCCGTTTCCCAACACTATCATGTCGACAAACTGGGTTGGTTGCGTGACCTCAAGCAGGTGCCCCCATATGCTACATGATGGTTAATAGTAGTGGGGGATTGGTGAATATATTGGGGAGACTATAACCCCTAAAATAGAATTACAATTTTTTGTAAAAATAAATAAACATATCAGTGTGGAAATAAATGAAAACAAATGGTTAAATAATCATACAATGAACGCTGATAAGTGACTAGCTGTATAAATGAAAATAAAATAAGAATAATTTAATGACAACCAGAATGATACTAAATTACATGATTATATATATATATATAAATATACTAATCATATAATATTACCTTTACAACATGCCCTCTGTTTGAACCTCCATGATTCTATGCTCCCTATCTACCACGTACTCCTTCAAGAATCACCGACTCATTCGACCATCGAAGCCTCCTCCCGCTGCATCCTACCTCGACCGAAATATACCTACCTCGCTTCATGATCCTTCACTTTCTCTGATCCATCACATTCATAGAATAGGAGTCCCCGCCATCAGATATCAGCGAATACATCCTCCTACCTTCCCCCACTCCTTCCTTTGTCGACCGAAAATTACCTAGCTCACCTCCCGCTCTGTCGCGGTCTACGTGCCGTCGAATTTGGATATCAGTCTCATTCAATCATTCGGTTTTCAGTGATTTCATCCACCATCTGCCATCTGTGACTCTCCCCACAATATCTAACATCAATGGAAAATTATGATACCTCACCTATACCTATCTCATTGTTGAGGTACCATCGCACTCATCGATCAGTTGCGCACCATCACAGTTCCCCGTAATTCTATGTTACATTTCTTCTTCATCTCATACTGTCGACATACAGTACCCAGTGCATGGATCCGTCATATGCCATCTTATCTTGGAATTTCAGTTCTTCCATCTATCTGTCTTCCGCATGGAGAGGTAACCTGAACCTATCTACGTAAATCCGAAAAAATATGGGTTCGATGTTCATGATATCATATCTATTTTCTAGCTGCAAATTTATACATCTACAATTAGAGAATTGAAATTATCTTTTTACGCATATTACTATCTTCTAAAACTACTTATATTACATAAAATTCAATTTCGTATCTGACCTGATTCTATATCTACAGTGCACATCCTAATCAAACACCATTCAGTATCTTCTACACCATTTTCTACCTCTTATTATTACATTTCCTGTTAATGTATACTGCTTAGTCCCACAATTGTCCATTTTATTTCAATGCCATGTTTGAATGGTAAGTGTTTTTTATACTATGCAGTGATGAAATAAGTCACTTGTAACCTGCAATGCTATGTTTTTTATCCCTTTAGGCATCTTGCTGTCTTCTAAAACTACTTATATTACATAAAATTCCATTCCGATATCTGACCTGATTCTATATTTGCAGTGAACTTCCTAATCAAACAACATTCAGTCTCTGCTACACCATTTTCTACCTCTTATTATTACATTTCATGTTTCTTTATACTATTCAGTCCCACAAATATCCATTTTATTTCTATGCCATGTTTGAATGGTAACTGTTTTTATACTATGCAGTGATGAAATAGGTCACAAGTAACTTGAAATGCTATATTTAGAATCGTGTACAATTATAGAATAGTCATTTAAAATGAAATAACATGTTTCTTGGTAAATATTTGTTATACCGTGAAATAATGAAATATGCCACCAGTTTCTGTAATGATCTATTGGGTTATTAGGTTTTATCATTTTAAAAAACCTATTTTCTTCAGGTGATATTTCTCCCTCAACGCAAGCAGTATGCATTTAATTATTCTTCATGAAACATCTCATCATGCAGGTACTGTGTCCTTCAATTTAAATACCCATCTAATTTAAGCACTATTCATTCTTTATATTGATGTACACATTGGAAGGTGCTCCATGGATTACGATTTGTTTGCATCAATTATTATTCTCATCGTTTCTCCACTTTTCCTTTGTTTTAAATTTCTCTTTGGCTATTGTTTATTTCAATTTATATTAGCTAGGATTTATTGGATTTCCGTTCTAAACTAGTTTTTAAAAAATTAACTTGACTATTTATTATGTTCGATTTTAGCTGATGATATTAGTCTGCATGTTGGTATGTTTTAATGTTTTTACTCATTCACTTATTTTATCATTATTATTATATATTGTTATCTATTTTAGGATGAACGTATGTAATGTTCTATGCACTATCTATATATATACTAATGCAAGCTTTCTTCCACTTACATGTCTCCTTCATTGCGCTCCACGAGACCCCATTTCCTCCTCCAACCCTCCATACCCCGAAAAAAACCCCACACAACCTATCCCGTCGGGATTTCCCTCCCCAGGATCTCGCATCCACCCTCGAAAACCCTCATGGTGTCACGCACATCGTACCCCCGTCGGGATTTCACTTCGCAACAACTCCCAGCTTCCCTTGAATACCCTCACAGCATACGATCTCCGAAATCAAGGTTTCTACATCCCTCCCCGATTCCCCTCTACCCCTCCGCTACCTCAATCCCTTCTCGAGTCGTGAGTCCGGTTTCAGGTTATCCACCTTCATCTCATCCTCCATCGTCTCCACTGCCTGCGCCTTCTCACGAAATAGTGACTCAGGCTTCAGCTCCTCCGCCTACGCGTTCGCCCCAACTACTGATTCCTCCTAAGCTATTCCACGTCTCATTCCTCCTCTACACCAAGGGTTCCCATTCCTTCAACCTTCCAGCGCCTCCTGGTAAATATATTTGCGTCCAACATGTTCCTCCATGCCCTTCCTCGTCTTTCGGTTTACTCATATTCTTCGATTGTGCTATTATATTTCATATTTTAATTTTCCTTCCTGTGAATACCTTTTATGTTTGACGATTTGAATTTCATCCATATTTTAAGTGGGTTTAGTTTGGAATTGGAGCCATAAATTCAGTTGATTGTGATATTATATTTCATAATTTACCTTTCCTATTAATGAATACCATTTTGGTTTGACGCTTTTAATTTTGTCCAGATTTTAAGAGGGTTTCGTAAGGAATTGGAGCCCTAAATTCTATTGCATCTTCATTGTGTTGTTCTGATCTGATTCACGGAACATTTAATGGACACAGAAGGGGTTTTCCTCACTCTACATCCCATTCCTATACCGAACCATTGATTTGAATTATCAGGATGTTGCTTCTATTTTTATAATTGAGGAAACATACTGCTGAATATTTTCCTTCTTGATTTACTTCTAGCAGGAAGACATATCTCTCTTACAAGTAGTCAACAGAACGATTCAACCAAAATACTAAATACAGTACCGTCACGATTTACCTACAGTGCTCCAGCATCAGTAAAACCCTCGACATCCACCTTATTCATCCAACTGTGCATTCCTTACCTGCATTTTCACTGTAGTCGGCATCTTCCATAAAATGCAATTACAAAATTTTCCATCCAAATCTCAACATCGTGTCTCCTTGTAGACATCTTCTTCTCAGCTGCATAATTTTCCACTATCGTGCCTGAAATATTCATATTCACAGGCTTTGATTTCTCCAACAATATGACTTCATCATCGAAAACATCCAACGACAGGATACTTCTTGGAAATCTACAACTAGAACTTCCTTGCAACACACCAACTGCATCTCTACAGAAATCCGAAAACTAGGTATTAAGAACCTACTTCTGTCGGTTCTGGATCTCTTGGGTCTCAATAATATCTTGCTTGGTTACCAGACAGAAGCTGTGAGCTTCTGAAACAGATATGTCTGCATACTCTGCTGTCAAACCTACAGCTTTAGTTAATGTTCACATTAAATCTGCATTCACATAGACTAATGAAATTTCATAATACTATATCCTAATTCAATAATTATAGCTTTACGTGTATTCACCATATAAGTAACTGTCATATGTACCGATTGGACATGCAACCCTCAAAATGTGACTACGTCAACATTATATGGCACCGTTGTGTTTAGAATATATATTGTCTATCAGCTGATCACAATGTTTCATTTTCCTATTTTTATGGTTCTGTTCTATTCCTTTACAATCAAATAAAAAATATACATTATAAAAACATGAACTTTCCGTCGAGATTCAAAGACGCATGTCTACAAAGAAGACTGATGCGACAACAACGACAATCATGTTCTCTTCTTTTAATCCATCATTCTAGATAGTGTTTCTTTATTTACCAACCAACAACTTCTAACTTTTTGATAATTGCAATGGCGTAGATAGATTGTCTACTGAAAACAATGATGCAAGTCAACGTACAACACCAACAAAAACAATGCAAAGAGGTGTCTGGTTGCCTCTTACACCGACAACCAATAATTGTCAGTTCAATTTACCAATTCCATTATATTTTTTTAGTGAACATATTTCAAATGAATGTATCATACCTCTTTCCTATAGTATCTTTCTTCGTGACAATATATATACCCACATTACGGTGAATATTATGATAAAACTAACTGCAGGACATTGTTTTACTATCAAAGTTGTCACACCATCTAATAACACAATACTACATCGACACATTCCATTCTCACCTATATGCACCAACAGTAATTTCAGTTTACACTCTATAGTTTAAATACATCTATTTCATATTATAAAATACGTAAACATAGGTTGCTAAACCATTTCATCTTCCTGTTTCACAGTCCCTCATAACTGTTCGGATCTGTCAACATTATATGATCAATCAAACAAAAAAAATCAGTGACCAAATACCATGATATACCAGAGTCTTTCATTCTGTAAGAATGTTGTCAATAACCTTTGTTTCAATAAATGGACAATATGTTGCATTTCTATTAAGCATATTCATTACTCATTATAACTCTAACAAGGTATGAATAAAATGGACATACTATTACAGAGCCATCTGATGCCTCATCGTCACTGTACGTATAAATCAGTTGACTATATGATTTAGTCTCTACCAGTGAAACATTGAATTATACACACGTGCCTTCAATAATGAACAGTACTACCTCTAATAATATCAGGAACAACTTTCCATTATCAACCACATCCATTTACTCCTGTCTTACTACCATTACATGTTTTCTTCTCTATCTATTTATATATTTACAATATATACTTTTTAGTAACAATGTAACGAATAGTGTCATTGTAACGATTCAACCATGCAGGTACTACACATCATACCAATGAACTTCAAACGAATAATTAGACGAATGGAGAAACTACTGGATCAACAAACTAATACATGGATCATGTTATAAACTATGGTGGTATGTCAAATTTGACATTATATTTTCTCCAGAAATCAGTTTTGTTTAATATTCTTTATTTTTAATTACACATTAACAACGAATCACTACATGTCATATGTTGCAAAAATATCACTTCACGTACAAAGTCCTGAATAAAAAGGATAATTACATTAACGCAATACCCATTTTATAAAATTTAATAACATTGTAACTAATGGGGTTATTTTAAGAACGGGGGAATGAAGGTAATACACATCCGCCTGAGGAACTGGTAGCGACGAATCAAAGAACCAGAGAAAGTACTCCTTCAACAAACATATAAAGAGGTTATGCTATTATCTTTAGATATATGTCGTACTTTACAAGAGATTTTCAACAGAAAAACTATTTCGTTTAATTTTTTCTATTTTTATTTTTACATTAATAACGACTAACTTCATCTCATATGTAGCAGATACATCATTGCAACATCAAAGTCCTGAACAAACAGGTTATTTACATTTAAGTAGTACTCAAATTACTACCATGTATTTGAATATGATAACATTAAAAAACTATTTCCATCCCCATTATTTTCAACTATACTTACATTTTCTTCCTACAAAATATTCAGATTGTGGAGACCTTACTATCATTTTTGAGTATTGCGGTTCAACCTTTTGGTATGAAGTGAGGAGTAAAAGATATAGCCACCGACATAGCCCACTGTTTTCTTTATGTTGCTCACTGGGAAAAATTACATTACAATAGTTGCCTGAATGTCCATAATTCCTTCGATCATTACATTTCAATTCCACCTCCAGTATTTCAAAAACATTCAAACACCACATGCATATTTACAATTCATTGTTTTCATTCACATCATTGGGCGGCAAATTAGAAAAATATGTGAACAGTGGAGGGTCTCCAAAAAATTTTAGATTAAGTGGACAGAACTACCATCGTATTGGAAGTTTATGTCCTCCTGATGGACAACCACTGAAGATTTCTCAGCTATATGTATATGACACAAAAAATGAGGCTCACAACAGACTGTGGTCCATAGGTGACTACTATATTAAGTAGGAAGATTTCAATTTTTTGTATTCTAGTTTTAACTACTTAACTATTTTATATAATGGTTTGACTACATCACTGAAAACTATGTTATACAATTAAGTGTTGTACAGAAACTACAGGAAATGCTCCATGAAATTAATTATTTATCACGAAAATTCCGAACAGATAGGGATGTTATCGAATGTACTGGCACTACAACTTTAAACCTAAGACTACATAGAAGATGAGGAAGTGATGCATAAACATACAACTTACCAACTATATTTGAGATCGCAATGCTGATTGTTGGTGACATTGAAGATCTGAATCATGAGAGAGAAATCATCATTCAAAGAAAAAGTGGCGAATTTCAGCGCATAGATGAGCTTCAACCACTCTACCTACCTCTACAATATCCATTGGTTTTCATAGGAGGAGAGGATGGATATGTCGATAACATATTACATCGTGCAACTACCTTCAATCCAAGTGAAAAAAAATAAGAAACGTTACTATGAAAGAATATTTCTCCTTTCACCTTCAGTTCCATTACAATGATTCATCATGTCTACTTTATTCAAGGAGGCTTCTGCAATAGTTTATCATAGACGCATATACAATGATTGAGTCTCAAAGACTATCTTTTATTCGCTTCAATCAAAAGCGTTTGAGGGCAGAACTTTACAACGATTTTCAGGATACATTCCATAGAGGTGATTGAGATGGGTCTTCATGTGGGAAGTGTATCATTTTACCTTCCTCATTTAAGGGCGTCCTGAGATATATGATTTAGAATTACCAAGATGCAATGTCAATCTGTTATTGGGTGGGGTATCGAGATATATTTTTAACATTTACATGTAATCCAATGTGGCCTGAAGTTTTGAGATTTGTTAAGGAAAAAAATATGCGACCATCAAACTGACCTCATATACTTTCAAAAATATTTAATATTATCTTGGGAAAACTGATGAATGATTTATGCGAAGGTTGTTTTTACAGAAAGACCCGAGAAAGTACCAAGCTTATTAACTAATAAAACCTACTACTTTAGTTTTTGATTTTAACAGCATGTTATAAATTTCTTCCACATGCTTTCTCATATATCTTTTGTCTTCCAATGTAGTTGTTCGTACTGTAGAGTTTCAGAAAAGAGGACTACTGCACGTGCACATTCTATTATTTCTTAGCCATAAAGACAAAGTTGTCACTCCAACAGAAATTAAAAAAATTATTACAGCTAAAATTCCAAATAAAGGTAACATTCCAAAACTTCATGAAGTAGTAGAAAATTTTATGATCCATGGGCCTTGTGGTGATGCAAATCGTTTCTCACCTTGTATGCGGAATGGAAAATGCTCAAAGTATTATCAAAAAAAATTTGTTGAGCATACAAAAATGGATGACGATGGTTATGTAGTCTATCATATAAGGAATTCTGGATGTACAGTTGTCAAATATGGACTTTCATTAGTCAATCATTTTGCTGTGCCGTACAATCCAGTTCTTCTTCTAAAATATAAAGCTCATCTGAATATTGAAATTTGAAATCAATCCTCCTCTATCAAGTATCATTTCAAATATATAAGCAATGTCCATGATCGTGTCACCACAACACTTTATGACAATAACAACCTGGCAACTAATAATAGCGTTGATGAGATCAAAATGCACTATGACTGCCAGTACATCTCACCCTGTGAAGATTCCTGGAGGATCTTTTCATACGATATCAAATTCAGATATCCTCCTGTTGATAGACTGCAGTTTCATTTACTTGGACAGAACAGTGTGATGTATGCAGACTATGACAATATTGAAGGCATCATAAATAGTAGCACCATTTCTAATACCAAGTTCACCTCTTGGTTTGATGCTAATTTGTTGTACCCAGAGGGAAGAACTCAAACATAAGCAGAATTCCCAACAATATTGGTCTACCTATATCGTGAAAAAAATGGTACCCATGCAAACAAGGATTCAGTATTGGAAGACTGTACTATGTGACGCCATATTCTAGATAACTATATTACTTGCAGATTATACTTACAAAGGTCAGAGGCGCGACTTCATACGATTCTATTAGAACAGTGAACAACATTACTCATAGTACATTCAGACAAACCTATTTAGCAATGGGACTATTAGATGATGATAATGAGTTCATTCAAGCACTAAAATATGTCTCCCAATGGGGAATGGGGCACTCCTTGCGAATACTCCTTTCCGGAACGTTGTTTCAATATACCATTTCCCGACCTGACGTTGTTTGGCTTGAAACTTGGAAGATTCATACTGAAGATATTGTATATTCCCAACAACAAATCCTGCAAATACAAGGTAAAAACAACTTACCGCCTTTTTCAATACATATCTATGATATTAAATTGGTCTATAATACTATTTCTCTATCATGTAGACCTAACAATGACAGATCATCAAAAACAAATGTTAGGTTTGATTGAAATAGACAACACTCAGCGCAGTAACGGTAAATCTCTCCATTGTTATCCTCCAATGCCCATTCCTGATTATTCAATAGCTGCTCAACAGAATCGATTAATTGTAGAAGTGCTCAATTACAATAGAGAAGAACTTCATACTGAGTACTCATCATTTCAGAATATGCCTACCATAGAACAAAAAAAATGTTATTGGGAGAATTATGTTTGCGCTATGTTCTGATACTGGGGTCTTTTTTTCATGCATGGATTTGTGGGGATGGGTAAGATTTTAATCTGGAGAGTCATAACATTTTTACTAAGTTCAGAAGGTAAAATTGTACTTGTAGTTGCTTCCAGTGGAATAGCATCATTACTCCTTCTAGGTGGGAGGACAACCCATTCTAAATTTTGTATTCCCATATCTACAAATGCTCACTTAGTCTGCAATATTTTGCAAGGGAGTGATGTTGCAGAACTACTATAGTCAAAAAAATTGATTATCTGGGATGAGGCTACAATGATTCATAAAAACTGTTTCGAAGCTCTTGATCGTACATTAAGAGATATACTTTCAGTGAAGAATGAAAATCCATCTAATTTAACATTCAGCGGTCTAACGGTTGTCCTTGGTGGAGACCTCAGAAAAATTCTTCCATTTATCCCTACTGGTGACAGAAATGACATTGTATTTTCAATCATAAGTTAATCATTTCTATGGAAACATTGTCAGGTTTTAACATTGAACAAAAACATGAGATTACAATCTACAGATTCAAATGATGGTTCTGATGAGGTGCAACAATT
Organism: Viscum album; assembly: GCA_963277665.1. Lineage (NCBI taxonomy): Eukaryota > Viridiplantae > Streptophyta > Magnoliopsida > Santalales > Viscaceae > Viscum > Viscum album. Next base: position 809,295,317 of record OY728119.1, on the reverse strand, counting down.
TTCTAAGTGTATTTTGGATATTGGTGTGGGAAATATTGCTGAGCTCAACAATGAGGATGTATGTATTCAAATCCCATCAACATACCTCCTACGAACAAATAAACCACCTCTGGAAGCAGCGGTTGATTTTTCATACATAGATTTTAACATTAACTATGGATCTGTTTCATGTCTACAAGGTCGTGCTATGTTAGAACCAACTCATGAAATTGTTCAAGAAGTCAATGACTACATGTTAAATCTGACTTCATCATGAGGAAAGGATTACTTCAGTTCTGATTCTGTATGCAATTCCAGTTTTGAAACTGATCATTCGGAGAACATATATACAACATATGTTTTAAATGGTATCAATGTCTCTGGACTTCCTGCACACAAAATTACATTGATGGTCTGTGTACCAATTATGTTGCTTATAAATGTATATCAATCAGTGGGGTTATGAAATGGTACTTGTCTTATTGTTACACACTTCGGTGACCATGTAATCGGAGCTGAAATTTTAACTGGTAGTCATTCCGGGTATCTAGCATTCACCACAAGAATTAATATGACACACAATGATGACAGATGGACTTTCAAACTACAAATAAGACAATATCCTTTGACTGTTTCTTATGCAATGAGTATTAATAAGAGTCAAGGTCAATCTCTGTCTTCATTTTTTTAATATCTACACAAGACTGTGTTTTGTCATGGAAAACTTTATGTCGTCGTATCTAGAGTTACATCGCCAAGGGGTTTGAAAATTGTTCTGGAGGATAGGGATAATCCAAAATCTTACTGTACAAAAAAAATTGTGTATAAAAAACATTTGATAGCCTTTCTTATGTGTCTATTCATTAAATATATATTCATTTTCATTCTGTTATCAATTACATATACATATAATCTGATTAATTATATTGCTTCTTACTATGTAATGTCTGTATACTAATTGAAATCATATAGAAACAAAAACATGTCACGAATAATGTGTCTTTTGAATGAGATTACTATTGATGCTAATGAAACATTAAAGATACAAGTCAGTGTATTGAATCTGTGGTGTAATTCATCACCCAACTCCGAAGTTGCTTCTATCGATCTGAATTCATGTGATGCCCAAGTGAGTTTATCCTCTCTTTAAATTAGATTTTTTGTACTATTTTCATAAGACTAATACATTGTACTACTATTGTAGGACATTATTTACTGTAATTGATATGTTTCATGTGATTTTTAAAGGTTTTCTTTGTAAATAAATTATGCAGGAGACCAAAATTCAGTGCACAATTAGTAACCGCCAGCTAATCAGCATGTACAAACCACTATTGTAAGAAGGCTTATGCTACATTATACAAAACATCTAAAAAGATCCTAATCAAGGGGGAAACTTGGGGACAAAACATGCTTGCCGAATTCTTTTTACAATAACAACATATATTCGACCTACCGATACCCAACTTCCACTGTTCATCTTTGAGGTCACTTCTTTTGTTGACAATATTAACAAATTCATTCTAGAACAACATTTAATAGGGAAATTTCATTACAACTCTATATGTCGTAATAACCTCAAATTTGAAATGTATATTTGCAACACGTTTTCAAAAAATATAGTCCAGAAATACAGAAATGACATGGTATATTGTTTAGTTTGCTCAATTTCTGTGTTATTCACACACTGATCCAGGGGATACCTTTCTTGCAAAAAATCTTAGTTTGACAACAGTTTTATCTGTTATAGAGATTATTGGACATCTTCGACAATCATATTCTATACAATCTATCGGACTTCCAACCAAAATATTAAAATTGTTTTAGAGAATGATAGGTATGCATCATTGACTTCTCATAATAATTACCATAGGATATTTCTATTACCAACACAAACGTTATGATTTCTTGTAGAGTCTTGCGATTAAACTGTAGCTTGTGGGGGAAGCTTTCCAACATAATGGATGAGTACTTGGAAAACACCAACGACTCCTCTAAAATACTATCCTTGCAAATGGTCAGGGAAAAATGACTATGTTGTAAGAAATCTAACTACAAATTATGAAATCTTCCATACTACAAACTATAATGGTCAGTAGGTCACTTCCGAATAGGATTATGAGTATAAGAATGGTCAATCTGATTGGATTAACAGTACTTTAATTTTTAATATATACTTGAAAACATATACTATAAGCAAACTAAATATATCCAGCTTCTATTTTTTTCCGAACAATTGAATTTTGTTAATGGAAACATAAGTGTTTAATGTTTCACCAGGAAATGTGTTCCAATATTCTGTTATTCCTTACTGAAAAATAAAAATTCCTAACATCAGTAATTCCAAATTTCAAATTAATGAACTGTTTATCAATAATAATTCTACTCTAGACAATATTCCACACATAGACTATTTTGCTTTAAACAATACAATTCTAAATCTGACCTGTTGATCTTGAACATGTTCCAGCATCTGTTATTATCACCACTTCAATAAATGCTTCAAAAGTACAACTGAACTTGGACATCCCTGATGTCCAAAACTTCAGAAGCAGGTAAATTTAGGAATTTATTATTTCTCCAGCAATCATATCTACAAATACCAACAGTATGATTGAGAACTGCTTAAAATGTTCTCTTCAATGCTTTATTTTTTTCCTTTAATAGATCTAGGGTAATACTTCATTCAATTTTTTCTTAGTCCTCCATCAACAAATTCAAACACTTTTGTTACAACATTTCCTTATTGGAATAAAAAAACTATTCCTGATGTAAAAAAACTACTGGAGGTAAGGTCATCTTCCTTTTTTATTTATTTCTCTGCGATGTATACAAATGTATTTCATGTAAGACCTACTTTCATGAATATATATTCATATTAACATTTTTTATGCAGCGAAATAGATGTTTGATTTCTGCTACAATAGTTAAACATCAAAGCATGTATAACTGGTATTTTGAATCTTGCAACTATTGCATGAAAAAAGTTCAATCTGAGGATGGAAATATCTGGTGCCAGAATTGTAAAAAACAACCACGATGCACTACTCCAAGGTATTCATTTAATGTGTTACTTAATTGATAAATAGTACCTGGGAATAGGTTTACTATACGAATTGAATTTCACTGATATGACCTCATGAATTATAACAACTATAAATTCAATAGGTTTAGACTTCAACTACTACTGAGAGATGAAATAGACTCGCTGTTTGTCTTTCTCTTCGACAAGCACGTCAAGCAATTCATAAATAAAACCGCTACTCAGTTGAGAGATTCTTTAATACACATAAGGTTCATGAACTACTATTTATTCTTTGTGTATCTGATGTTATTTTTTAACCCACACTTATGTTTCATTACATAATAGGACGAGGATGAGTTTGGTTTCCCCCTAGAGCAAAACATTTTCAAAACAAAAAAAATCTTGTTGGCACTAGATGCCACAAATTAAAACATTCAGAATAAAAAATGGTATTCAGAACTGAAAACATACACATGTACCTTCATTAGTGATAATGAAGAGAATATTAGCACCTATCATCAATGTTTTGCAGATAGTTAGGTAAATAGAGTAATTACTCCCCAATTATTTACTTCCAAATCGTACAAATTTCTAATTACAAAATGGCCAGTAATTTTTTTATGACGTGTTATTTTATTCTACCTTATTTAATATTCCCTTTACCTGAAAACCAATCACCATATACCTATGACATTCATTTCACCCATCTGGTTTGGGAACATCAACGTGATGGATCTTCAGTAGTCAGCTGCAATAGTGGTTGTGGATTCAATACAACAAGTACAAGTATATCTTCAACTCAGGTATAGATTCTGTATCTTCATTTATTGCTATTGTAAGTGTGTACATTTTGTAAACAATACTGATTTTTTTCCTTGATGTTTTTTTTGAGTTCATTACAAATAAATTACATTTGTGTTTCTGATATGAAAACATCTTAAATATTTTATTGATGCTTCATTGCTGTGTCTTATAAATGCTAACTACTAATCCAATAAAATTAAATCTTCATGTAGAGAAACCTAATGACTGACTTCAATGCTGAAGATGTAGTCAAACGAAACGACTCACAGTCTACAGACTTTGCGCCAACTGATTCCAATGAACTACACCACTATATAATGGAGAACAGAAAGAAAAAGGCTAACAAACTGGACTGACTGTATGCCATGCATTTCCAAGGTAATAGAGGCTTGTTGGAAAATCATTCAGTTTCAACTATCAGTTTTCATATTTGAAAATGTACACATACTGTTTCATGTTTCTTCATTGTGAATTGGTTGTGTTCTGGAGTTAGGTGTGAATTAAGGACCTTTCTATGATAGTTTATTTTTATTTGAAACAAATATATATAATTTTTAGTAAAGTCTATAATGTTAAATGAACTTACTTACTTCAAAAATCCAAGCTCTGTGATGTAGCGGATTGTTTACGGTCTTCATTTTTCATTTTTTCTTAACTACATAACATTATCAACTAACACATGCTTTTTTCCTACTATAAAACATTAGAGTATTGTGAATATAACATTCATGTTTGGGCTGAAAATCATCATACGGTTACATTTATGCATATCAACTGTACTTTAATCATACTAATATGTTTTAATTACTGACACTAAAGTATAATTACCCGTTTCAGGGATCAATATAACTGTCTACAAACTGGGTGAACTGCTGCTGCTCTGCATCGACGGATAATGGATGTACTAGGAGGCTATTTTGTTTTGCTTATTCATATAACATAACATTGAATAGAACTTTAGTTTTACTACTATATCACTTCTGATATGTGATTCTGAAAAATGGTTCCAGTACTCTGTTTTAGCAATTTACTTAGTTTTTAATTTGACCAGTGACTTTTTTTTCAGATCATCGTGAAATTTTTTATATGTGGTCATTGGATATATGTAGTGCATAACACACATTATTTCTATAGTATTATTATTCTCTGTTGCCATTTCTTTCCCACTCAACAGAGTTGGATTTATGTTACTGCATTTGGCTATACTTCCAATGTAATCTCAGCCAAGGTTATTTAGATTTTCACCTATATATTATCATACATATAACAATTGCAGTCGTCTCTAATATATCGCAACATATGGACCATTTTATTCAAATGGTATGAAATGAGACAAGGTACATTATTCATCAAACGCTGAAGTATTCATGTTTATTATATATTCTTGGGTTCTTATTTATCATTTTTCTGATATGGAAAATTTTCCCTGCCACATAACACCAGAAATACAATGAAATGTCAATTACATAAGGCTTCAACAATCAACACTAGCTGGGATGCATGTACTGACCTCAAGGAATCTGCATCCTATGTTGTACTACTCAACTATGGTCTCTCATAAGTTAGTATGACTTCCAATTTACATCCATCTATGATTAAGCAATGAATACTTGATCCTTTGTTTCCATTACAGGAAAATGGGTGATTTTTTACTGCAGTCTGTAGTTGTAAATTGGTATATTTATTTTCAGTTAGTCTATTTTTTTGGCATCACTCTATTTTCTATTTTATTTGAATGAAATACTATAAAGATTGGGGATTTTATTTGGGAAGATTCATCAAGCTGGAGAGGCAATCAGGTCTATACATTCATCTCTGAATTGGGCCTTCTGTCTACACCCAAAAACATTAGGGGTAATTTTGAGTGTTTTTAGTATGTAAAATATATTAATGAGCTTTCATTCAAAACATTGATGGTTTTTTATTTCGTTACAAAGTACAGGGGTTTCCATATTTGGATGATATTCTCTTATTCATATCTCAATTTTGAAAAAATGTGTTTCAGTGTGTTATTGTTATTAAAAGGTAACAACTTATAAACTCTTATGTAATCTGTGCTACATTTAATTAATGCACATTTATTTATGACCCTGCAGGATTGCTACCACTTAGCAAGGCCTTACTGATTTGATTTGGGTCCGTTTTCTGCTCTGTTTCAGTTTAATTCATGAGGCGAGTCTGTGTTTTGTTCTGTTTCAGTACATTTCCAAAGCTAGGTGCATTATTTGTTATGTTTCAATCCAATATAAGAATCTCCATTTAAATAAAGAATTGTATTCTTCTCATAATGTTCTGTTGAAATTTTTCTTGGGGAAGATGTTGGCCAGGGTGGGAGGGGAGGGGAGGGGAGGGGAGGGGTGGGGAGGGGAGGAGTGGGGAGGATTAGGGGAGGGCTGGGGATAATGAGGATAGGCGGGAGGATGTTGGGCAGTCTGGAGGGGAGAGGAGGGGGGACTGCTTGGGGAATAGTATTTCCAGAGGGGAGGGGATGTTAAAATGTTGTTGGGGATAATGAGGGCAGGGGGACTGGGTAGTCTGGAGGGGAGGGGGGGGGGCTGCTTGGGGAATAGGTTTTCCAGGGGAGAGGGGAGGGGAGGGGAGGGGACTGCTTGGGTAAGATATTGCCCAGGGGGGAGGGGAGGGGAGGATGAAAGAAGTCATGGGGATAATGAGGGCAGGGGGTGGGTAGCATGGAGGGGAGGGGAGGGGAGGGGAGTATTAGGGAGGGGTGGGTAGGTTCAAGGGGAGGGGAGGGAGGAGGGGGCTAATGTGTAAATAGGTTGGACAGAGGGTGGAGTGGTTGGGGGAGGGGGTTGGGCAGAGTGGGTCCTGATGTGGTATAGCTGATTTTCAATTAGATTTTAAAATTTTTAGTGACACAGGTTCCTCCATGCCTTCATGTTCAATTGGTATGTTTTACCTCTTTTGATTTGTAAATTGTTTTTGCATTAAGGTTACTCCATTTCAACTGTTCACTTAACGAGGCCTTACGGATTTGATTTGGGTCCGTTTTCTGCTCTTTTTCAGTTTAATTCATGTGGTGAGTCTGTGTTTTGTTCTGATTCAGTAAAGTTCCCAAGTAGGGTGCATTATTTGTTATGTTTCAGTTCTATATAAGATCCTCTATTTAAATACAGCATTTTATTCTGCTCATAATGTAATGTTAAAATGCTGCATGGGGAAGATGTTGGCCAGGGGGAGGGGAGGGGAGGGGAGGGCTGGGGAGGATGGGGGGATGGCGGGGGATAATGAGGACAGAGGGAGGATGCTGGACAATCTGGAGGGGAGGGGGGGGGGACTGATTGGGGAATAGGTTTCCCAGAGGGGAGGGGAGGATAAAATGCTACTTGGGATAATGAGGACGGGGGGGGGGGGCATTCTGGAGGGGAGGGGGGGATTCATGGGGAACAGGTTTTCTAGGGGGAGGGGAGGGGAGGGGACTTCATTGGTAAGATGTTTCCCAGGGGGGAGGGGAGGATGAGGGGATGCCTGGGGATAATAAGGGTAGGGGGGTTGGGTAGCTTGGAGGGGAGGGGAGGGGAGGGGATGATGAAGGCAGGGGGGCTGGGCAGGTTTGAGGGGAGGGGAGGGAGGAGGGGTCTACTGTGGAAATAGGTTGGGCAGAGGGTGGAGTGGTTGGGGGAGGGGGCTGGGCAGAGGGGGGCCTAATGTGGTATATCCTATTTTCATTTAGATTTTAAAATTTTCAGTGACACAGGTTCCTCCATGCCTTCATGTTCAATTGGTATGTTTTACCTCTTTGGATTTGTACATTATTTCTATAGTAAGGTCACTCCATTGCAACTGTTCAGATTTTTAAAATTTCTAATGATAATAAAAATAATGACTACACTTATTTTTTGGAAGCGTTGTAAACCATTTTTTTATTTTGAATAATTTTTTTTCTACAGGAAAAATACAGAGATCAAATTTAGGACATGAAAAAAATATGATTAGGGCATTCATAATGGTGTTGATGGAGGAAGGACTACCATTCCAGCTTAAACTTTAGGTCATGAAAAATACAGAGATCAACTTTTGATGTGGGAGGAAGGTATACCATTCCATTTTCAAGCAGAAGGCGAGTGTATGATGGCATTCATAACACCCAAAAGAATTGAATGGGAGAAGGTGGAGCCACTTTGTGAGTTATAATGGTGATCATGGAGGATCCAACATGGTTCAATGTCATGGGAAGTTAGGAGTGGACCTCGATACTCATAGCAGAAGGGTTACAGAAACCGGATTGATTATACATTGGAGCCCAGCTACTGCGAACACTCATGCAGGGATGTCATTGGGCAGATATTATTATATAATTTTAAAAACCACATCTATAGAGGTCAGTTCATCTTAAATATTACTTCTATGAAATTTAATCAATAAGAGTGATTAAGTTCTTCCTTAAACCATTGAGGGTCTCTGTACTCTAAATATTTTGTATGTCTTAAATATCAATATCGATTCAAGCTTGAATGGTTGAGATTTTGAGGGAATAAGGGAATAAAACTTCTTTCACGAGTTCTATGATTTAAATTTTTCCTTCAGATCAAATTATATGATATTACAATTTATAATGAGTGTTGTTATGTTCCAATTATGTATGAACTTTATTGGGATTCTTAAAACTATTTAGGAAACTGATTATTTTCATATGAATGTGTTTATTCATAAAAGAAAATCATAATACCATTACATGAAGCCTGGATAAATTGATTTATAGTTTTACATATTCTAAATTATTTTAATCATCAAAATATTCAATGTTATTAATTTTGTTCCATGAATTATATTATTCTAGAATTTAGGTTATTGAATACTCATAGGAGATGCAGTGATCAGCTCATATATAATTATCAAGGGACTAAGGCTGAGAAGTGATGTTTTCATTTGAAGTAGGATATTTTTATAGTTTGACATAATTTCTCAGTGACATTAATGCTTAGTGACATTAATACTTATGTTTTATGTTTTGAAATTCAAATTTCTATTTGAATGTTCTTTTCATTCATGTCCATTGGAATATTATGTTGTTTATACTAATGTTGTATAATAATTCGTTTATGTTCTTTTCATAATATCTCAGTGACTGTAACGGCCCGAAATTTTGAATAAATCTTGTTCCCTAATTTCATGTGTTATTTTATTTTATTTTTATACTCAACAAATTTTTTTTATTTGATAAACATGATTATAATTAAAATGAGACCAGTGGGTTTTGACTGTTATATGACCATCGGTCAATATGACCACTGTGAACAAAATGTTTTGATTATTGTCTCCAAATATAAGTAATCTTGGTTAACTATTATAGAAAGAAGATTTGATGGCCTCACCTAGTAGTCTTGGACCGATCGAAGCCCATCTAACAGAGCTTGGGAAGGAGGTAGCACCATTGGGCTTTGCTCTGGACCAAATCCAAGCTGAACTTCATCATGTGAAGCTAGAACGGAATCGTCTTCGCGAGAAGTTCAAACTGATAGAAATTACCACTCGGGCAATGTTGACTGAGCCGCCCCAAGATTCTATCACCCTAGCACACCTTACTCTTAGGTCCTATGCTGGTATTATAAGGGGCTATGTAATGAGACCATAACTTCCTTGTGTAATCCTTATTTTAAATAAAAATTGGGATTTCTTATTATGATGATGTTTATGAATTTTCAAATGACTGGATAAAAATAGTATGCATATTTTTAATGAATTTTCAAAAGGATATTTAAAAAAAAAATGTTTGTGTAAACCTTAAATAATTTAAAATGTGTAATGATTCTCAAAAAATGGTCTTCTACAATTATGTCCAGTACGAAATTTAAGGTCTAATAAGATCAACTTGATTTTTGATGAATAGTAAATTATGAATAGTGATTTTATTATTAGGATTAGTAATATGACCAAATGGATTAGTAATCTCACTTAAAGAAAGTTTTAAAATAATCTAGGCACCTTGATTAAGTAATGTGATTCAATAAAATGGTTAAATAACGGTTTCATAAATTATTATTCAAGTATTAGTTTTTTCGGGTGAATAGTGTTTTTTTAATTAAAAATTTAATTAAAAATAATTAGAAAATTATTTTTGTAAAAAGGACTTTATTTTTGAACTCGGAGCATCGATATTATGTTATGGTAATTTTTGGGGTTTTTTCTGAAAAAATGAATTTTCGGTGAATAGTGTTTTTATTTAAAAATAAATTTAAAAATACTTAGAAAATTATTTTTATAAAATGGAGTTCATTTTTGAAATCAGAGCATTGATATTTAGTTAAGGTGAAATTTTGGGTTTTTTCTGAGAAAGATGAATTTTTCAGTGAATAGTAAAAATGCAGTTTTAGGGTTTCGGTATGTTTAATGACATCATAGCTGTGTCATTATGATGTCATGAGATATTTTAAGGGTTGGCCGGCCAAGGGGGATGAATTATTGTTGTGGGGCCCCATTTGGCCTAACTCCATGGTAAATGCCAAGGGAGAGCACATGGGTTTGAGAAAAGCACATGTGAGGTGTCCCTTGGCCATTAATGCCTTGTCCCCTCACTTTCCCTATAAATACCAAGCCCTCCTCTCATCAATTCAACTCCCCACTCTTCCCCAACGAAGTTCTGGTCTCATTACCTCCCAAGGAGTCCTCCCAAGGTGCCCCCAAGCCCTCAAGGTCCCAACCATTGAGGTTTAAGAGTTATATTTTAAGGTAAGGGATCCGACCTCTCTCTTTCATTTCAAGTAATCTCTTTTATGTCATTCCTTTTATGCTCCATGTTCTTATGTTGGAGTATGTTCTTTTATACTCCTCTTACTTCCCTTTTCATGTTAAAATAATGGGCGATCCCCTCTTACTCTCATTATTTCGTTTTATGAAGTTTTAAGTGGCGCCGTTAGGCTGCCGAAATTTTTGTAACGGATTCTTTCTCCCTTCTCATTTTTCAAGATCTATTTTCATGTAAAGTATTTCAAGTTCCTTTTTGTTATGTTGGGGTATGATCTCTAAATTTATCATACTGATATTTTATGATCATATGATGAGAGATCCCTTTTGATCGCTTCAATTCAGTATTTTGAAGTTTTAAGTGGCGCCGTTAGGCTGCCGAATTTTTAAGTGGTTCTTCACCCTTCTCGTTTTGAAGTTCTACTTTCATGTAAATTCTTTCAAGTTCCTTTTTGTTATGTTGGGGTATGATCTCTATATCTATCATACTGGACTCTTATGTTCATATGATGAGAGACCCCATTTGATCTCTTCAATTCAGTATTTTGTTGAAGTTTAAGTGGCGCCGTTAGGCTGCCGAATTTTTTAAGTGGTTCTTCACCCTTCTCGTTTTGAAGTTCTACTTTCATGTCAATTCTTTCAAGTTCCTTTTTGTTATGTTGGGTTATGACCTCTATATCTATCATACTGGACTCTTATGTTCATATGATGAGAGACCCTATTTGACCTTGTCAATTCAATTTTGTTGAAGTTTAAGTGACGCCGTTAGGCTGCTGAATTCTCACAAGAGAAATCTTTTTTTTTCTTCCTTTCATATGGTATATTTTCAAATTTCATTACCATGTTCTTAAATCCCTTATATTTTGTCCCTCTACGGTTTGATGGGTCATTTATGAATGTTTGACCCATGTCCCCTCTCTTCTCAATGTTTTCTAAAACCTTGTAACATAGCCGTTATGCTGCAGAATTTTCGTCTCAAAATGCCTCTCTCTCTTTTCTAAAAATTATTTTATGTTATAAAGTGAATACTCAAAGCTCTTATTTCTACAGGGGTATTTACATATATATCAAAATGTTCTATTTTAAATTCTGGGAATTACATAAATGAAACCCTCTTTCCCTTTCCGTGGGTTTAAAGTGACGTAAAGATCATGTCTTTAAAGCAGTTTTTAAAATGTTATGATTATGAAATGAAACCCATTTATTTTATGTTATATGGGTTATTTATGAAATGTTTGATGATGATATATGTGGCTCACATGATAATAAAGACAAATTTAAGGGTGTGCCCTGATAGCGCTCCAATGCATTGGGTAAAGACTTAATCTCTAGAGATGACCATTTTAACGACGCCTTGGTGAATAACCTTGGTAATTTTAACGACACCTTGGGGATGGACCTTGGTGAAATGAAACGATTGTCAATATTAAATGTTGTAGCCACATCTTCAAGTTATAAAAAAATGTTATTTTTATTATGATGTATCTCATGATTTCATTCTCATGCCTTAATGTTATTTTCATGACCTTATTGAAGTATCTCATGTTCACATGTAAAATGTTTCTCTGGTTTCTCTTACTGGGACTTCTGCTCACCCTTTCTTTTGATGTATGTCCCCAGGTTATGAGATGCAGTAATGAACCTAGGATGAACTTGAGGAGAAGCCTTTCAAGTGTTTAAGAAGAATTTTTTTTTGTTTCATTTATTATGTTCCTGGTTTCCAAGACACTAAACCTTAAAGATCCTCGGTTTTGTAAAATGAAATGAAAGATTATGTGATAAAAAGGTGGGATGCTATAGTTGGTATCAAAGGATGGTTTAGTTATTTGTGGAAATTAGGATATGAAAACTTTAGGAAGAACCCTATAAAAAATTTTAAATATAGGAAATCTTCCTAGTATTTTGGTGAGTATTGAGTAAAGGGTTTCCAAGCAAATACATCCCTGTCTGGATACGAGCAGGTAGAGGTGGCTCTGGCACATATGTACATAGGGGTAAAACTCGAAAACACCGCTTTGAGCTAGACTCGAACGGGAACTGGTACACGACAACGGGCCTTGCTGCACTCTTGGTTACGACACTCCCGGGGGATATGCTTTGGTAAATTCATAAGCTTAGTATGAACCATTGTTAAAGGAACAAAGATAAAATAAAATAAAGATTCACATAAGAATATATGATCATGGATAACCTAGAAGGGAACCTAGGGGATCACAAGTTAGGGTGTACTTTACTTCTACATGTTATCCTTAGATGCTTTAAGTTTCTTTTCATGATTATTGGCTAAGTATTTAAGCCCCTAACTATAGCTTCTTTTCTTAGTTAATGGTGGGAAATGGAAGAACATGTCCCAACAACCAATGTGATAGGAAATGCTACGATTGCCGTATTAATACGACAGAGATGATTAGGGGATTAAAAGATGATTATTATTTTGGAAGACGTTCACTATTTTGAGGACCATATATGATCAAGGTAAATAGATTACTACGGTGTCTTCATTGAGGAGTAAGGTTGACTTATATTTTGAAGAATCAATGAATTTAAGGTGGCCTTATATTAATTTAGGTTACTTACGGGAATGATTAACCTATCTTGGGTAAAATATGTTTAGGTTAGCTACTTTTTTTATAAGATGTTAGGAGTGGTTGATGTTGTTTGGAGATAAACAATGAAGTTTATTTTGGAAGACTATGTTATCAAGTCCTTCTTGTATTTGGGTTTCAATCTTAGTTTGGTTTATTTTCAGTAATCTTAAGGACCATTATTTACGGAATGGTCTATGATGAACATTGGGTAGTACCATGGAACTTTGAAGATTTAAAAGTAGTTTCCATTTCTATGGGATTATTTTTGAAGATTTGTTTTACCTTACCCTTTCTATTTTTGGGATAATGTTTAAAGATAGAAGAAATAGATAGTTGATCTTTTGTGGATCATGTGATTCTCTAGATGATGATTCTTGTGTTTTGATGAGACCAAGTAGTTTTGAATGATCATCGTTTGGAGAAAAGATTAGTTTTGGTAGAAACTTATTAATGTATGAAACTCTACATGAAGGTAGATATATTTCCTTATGTTTTTGTTCTATGTAGTAAATGAATTCTTTAAAGTTATTAAAAGGAACGTAAAACAAAAATGTTGTTGGTTTACGTTTCCTACTAGGTAATCAAAGACCGCTTACACACATCATAATTTTGGGATTTTCTGGTGGTTAACTTCCCCTAATCATGTTTTCTATCACTCTCCTTTAAGAAATTTACCCTTTGTTTTCTCCTCCATGTCCATATTTCCTACATGGAATCCTGGTATGAGTAAACTCGGGTGGCCTTTGTACTTCCTTTTCTTTCTTTTAAAGTAATGGTGTTACTGACTCTTTTTCCGATTTGGGACTTTAAATGAAATTTCAAAACCCAATTTTAAAAATTGCGAGGACGAAATTTCTTAAGGGGGGAAGATTGTAACGGCCCGAAATTTTGAATAAATCTTGTTCCCTAATTTCATGTGTTATTTTATTTTATTTTTATACTCAACAAATTTTTTTTATTTGATAAACATGATTATAATTAAAATGAGACCAGTGGGTTTTGACTGTTATATGACCATCGGTCAATATGACCACTGTGAACAAAATATTTTGATTATTGTCTCCAAATATAAGTAATCTTGGTTAACTATTATAGAAAGAAGATTTGATGGCCTCACCTAGTAGTCTTGGACCGATCGAAGCCCATCTAACAGAGCTTGGGAAGGAGGTAGCACCATTGGGATTTGCTCTGGACCAAATCCAAGCTGAACTTCATCATGTGAAGCTAGAACAGAATCGTCTTCGCGAGAAGTTCAAACTGATAGAAATTACCACTCGGGCAATGTTGACTGAGCCGCCCCAAGATTCTATCACCCTAGCACACCTTACTCTTAGGTCCTATGCTGGTATTATAAGGGGCTATGTAATGAGACCATAACTTTCTTGTGTAATCCTTGTTTTAAATAAAAATTGGGATTTCTTATTATGATGATGTTTATGAATTTTCAAATGACTGGATAAAAATAGTATGCATATTTTTAATGAATTTTCAAAAGGATATTTAAAAAAAAAATGTTTGTGTAAACCTTAAATAATTTAAAATGTGTAATGATTCTCAAAAAATGGTCTTCTACAATTATGTCCAGTACGAAATTTAAGGTCTAATAAGATCAACTTTATTTTTGATGAATAGTAAATTATGAATAGTGATTTTATTATTAGGATTAGTAATATGACCAAATGGATTAGTAATCTCACTTAAAGAAAGTTTTAAAATAATCTAGGCACCTTGATTAAGTAATGTGATTCAATAAAATGGTTAAATAACAGTTTCATAAATTATTATTCAAGTATTAGTTTTTTCGGGTGAATAGTGTTTTTTTAATTAAAAATTTAATTAAAAATAATTAGAAAATTATTTCTGTAAAAAGGACTTTATTTTTGAACTCGGAGCATCGATATTATGTTATGGTAATTTTTGGGGTTTTTTCTGAAAAAATGAATTTTCGGTGAATAGTGTTTTTATTTAAAAATAAATTTAAAAATACATAGAAAATTATTTTTATAAAATGGAGTTCATTTTTGAAATCAGAGCATTGATATTTAGTTAAGGTGAAATTTTGGGATTTTTCTGAGAAAGATGAATTTTTTAGTGAATAGTAAAAATGCAGTTTTAGGGTTTCGGTATGTTTAATGACATCATAGCTGTGTCATTATGATGTCATGAGATATTTTAAGGGTTGGCCGGCCAAGGGGGATGAATTATTGTTGTGGGGCCCCATTTGGCCTAACTCCATGGTAAATTCCAAGGGAGAGCACATGGGTTTGAGAAAAGCACATGTAAGGTGTCCCTTGGCCATTAATGCCTTGTCCCCTCACTTTCCCTATAAATACCAAGCCCTCCTCTCATCAATTCAACTCCCCACTCTTCCCCAACGAAGTTCTGGTCTCATTACCTCCCAAGTAGTCCTCCCAAGGTGCCCCCAAGCCCTCAAGGTCCCAACCATTGAGGTTTAAGAGTTATATTTTAAGGTAAGGGATCCGACCTCTCTCTTTCATTTCAAGTAATATCTTTTATGTCATTCCTTTTATGCTCCATGTTCTTATGTTGGAGTATGTTCTTTTATACTCCTCTTACTTCCCTTTTCATGTTAAAATAATGGGCGATCCCCTCTTACTCTCATTATTTCGTTTTATGAAGTTTTAAGTGGCGCCGTTAGGCTGCCGAAATTTTTGTAACGGATTCTTTCTCCCTTCTCATTTTTCAAGATCTATTTTCATGTAAAGTATTTCAAGTTCCTTTTTGTTATGTTGGGGTATGATCTCTAAATTTATCATACTGATATTTTATGATCATATGATGAGAGACCCCATTTGATCGCTTCAATTCAGTATTTTGATGTTTTAAGTGGCGCCGTTAGGCTGCCGAATTTTTAAGTGGTTCTTCACCCTTCTCGTTTTGAAGTTCTACTTTCATGTAAATTCTTTCAAGTTCCTTTTTGTTATGTTGGGGTATGATCTCTATATCTATCATACTGGACTCTTATGTTCATATGATGAGAGACCCCATTTTATCTCTTCAATTCAGTATTTTGTTGAAGTTTAAGCGGCGCCGTTAGGCTGCCGAATTTTTTAAGTGGTTCTTCACCCTTCTCGTTTTGAAGTTCTACTTTCATGTCAATTCTTTCAAGTTCCTTTTTGTTATGTTGGGGTATGACCTCTATATCTATCATACTGGACTCTTATGTTCATATGATGAGAGACCCTATTTGACCTTGTCAATTCAATTTTGTTGAAGTTTAAGTGACGCTGTTAGGCTGCTGAATTCTCACAAGAGAAATCTTTTTTTTTTCTTCCTTTCATATGGTATATTTTCAAATTTCATTACCATGTTCTTAAATCCCTTATATTTTGTCCCTCTACGGTTTGATGGGTCATTTATGAATGTTTGACCCATGTCCCCTCTCTTCTCAATGTTTTCTAAAACCTTGTAACATAGCCGTTATGCTGCAGAATTTTCGTCTCAAAATGCCTCTCTCTCTTTTCTAAAAATTATTTTATGTTATAAAGTGAATACTCAAAGCTCTTATTTCTACAGGGGTATTTACATATATATCAAAATGTTCTATTTTAAATTCTGGGAATTACATAAATGAAACCCTCTTTCCCTTTCCGTGGGTTTATAGTGACGTAAAGATCATGTCTTTAAAGCAGTTTTTAAAATGTTATGATTATGAAATGAAACCCATTTATTTTATGTTATATGGGTTATTTATGAAATGTTTGATGATGATATATGTGGCTCACATGATAATAAAGACAAATTTAAGGGTGTGCCCTGATAGAGCTCCAATGCATTGGGTAAAGACTTAATCTCTAGAGATGACCATTTTAACGACGCCTTGGTGAATAACCTTGGTAATTTTAACGACACCTTGGGGATGGACCTTGGTGAAATGAAACGATTGTCAATATTAAATGTTGTAGCCACATCTTCAAGTTATAAAAAAATGTTATTTTTATTATGATGTATCTCATGATTTCATTCTCATGCCTTAATGTTATTTTCATGACCTTATTGAAGTATCTCATGTTCACATGTAAAATGTTTCTCTGGTTTCTCTTACTGGGCCTTCTGCTCACCCTTTCTTTTGATGTATGTCCCCAGGTTATGAGATGCAGTAATGAACCTAGGATGAACTTGAGGAGAATCCTTTCAAGTGTTTAAGAAGAATGTTTTTTTTTGTTTCATTTATTATGTTCCTGGTTTCCAAGACACTAAACCTTAAAGATCCTCGGTTTTGTAAAATGAAATGAAAGATTATGTGATAAAAAGGTGGGATGCTATAGTGACATTAATATTTATGTTATTTCATTCATGTTCATTTTAAAATGTAATTTTCTAATTACTGTCGATTTTTTCTTTTTATTCATGTATTAGAAGATGGATACTTATGTTATTTTCTATATCGTGACCTATTTTCTTTTTCTAATTCTTTTATATTTTCATTCACATTCATTTCAGTTTTTTTAAAATGTTCTTTTTCTTTTCAATTGAATGATTATTCACTATATTCAATTATCAATTTGAATGTATGTTTTCTTTTACATATATATTCTTCTATATTTTTTCTATGTTTTCAAATAATTTAAATTTCCATATATATTCTTCTATATGATTTCCTTAAATTCTCCATCATGCAGTTGTATGTTTTTTTTGTACAATGATGGTATACTTATATTTTCTATATATATTCTAATATATTCTCTAATATGTTTTCAATTTTCTCCTACATATTCTCCTATTTTACTTTCTTCTTATTTCCCAATGTTTTAAATTCTCTATATTTTGTCCGATTATAGTTAAATATTAAGTATCACTATTTTTTTCAATATATTCAATATTCATGTACTTTATTAACTTTTAAATATGGTTTTTCCACCTTGAAAATAAGCGTTGAACGTATTTCCGTGCGAATGAACGAGTAAGTACTAGTTATCTATAATTTATGTCTTTTTATGTGACTGGGATATTTTGTGCTAGAAATTATCTACTAAAAGATATTCATACAAATATTCGACAATGTAATGCAATATTACTGCTTTCACATTTTAGTTATTAGGGCTCCACTAATTTTGATCTTCCCCCGTAACTATACCACTAACTATATTTTTCGACACTATCTTGGAAAAAGGTGTTCCACCCTCAATTCATGAAAAAATATACCTTATATTCAAAAGTTAATATTTCTAGTCTAGGCTTTCCTTATAATCTCAATTTTTTCTCTGTAGTTAAGGTTCATTATTCGGTTTCCCGAGTATATGGTTTCATCTCATTCATTAGAACCTTCGAGAACTCCTTTAATGTTGAAAACCATCATATGCATCATATACATCTAAATTCGGGTTACGGATCATAAAATACTTATCCAAGGAGACAAAATCTTGATAACAATGTAGGATTCAAGTTAGTTCAACAACACCTTCATCCTCAGAAGATGTAACATCTGTGGTTTAGAAATCTGTTTGTCAAATAAATCACGTTAATCAGAGAACTTATGTTTTATGTGTAAATTCATATACCCACATACTGGGATGTTTCTTTTATCTAATTTTCAATATATGGATTATGTTTATTTCAAGAGAAGGTTTTCGGTTGAAGAACATTTTTTTGAGTGGGACAGTGACGTTTTAGTTGAGGTTTGTACCTATAAATCATTGATTTCTTTCTATGAATGGTTATTAAATCTAAAAGACATATTATTTTTTTGGGCAATAGATTTAATCAGGTTTTCCATGTTTGGGAAACTGGGATGGATCTCTTCATACCTGTGTTAAATCATTGTTGGGACTCTTGTCATTATAATGAAATCTTATCTTCATTGGTCAATGATAACACTGTGTTTCACTATATTTAAGTGTATGTAATATATTCATGGAAGAATTTTATGGGGTTATGTACCTATGTTTTTATATTTCATATGTATAAGTGTTTATAGATTACTTATAATCAACAAATCAGGTTAAGAGGAACAATTCTAGATACTCTGTTACTGTATTTTCTCGAGGTAGTTGTTTGCTACACCTATATTCATATTAGTGTAACATTGACATAATCATTTTTAGAATGATTATACATAAATGTTTCCATATTGATTATATGAAAATACTTCTGGATTAGTCATCCGGCTATTATGTTAACTTACGATCTGTCGATGTTTTGAAACAATAATATTCATTTTTAAAAAGTGTGATAGTTTCATCACCATTGACATTAGTGGAGGTCACCCAGAATGTTCGCCGTGAAGGTATTATCTATTAATTTTATTTCTATCATACATCATTTAGTATTCCCCTTTTCATACAAATTATTCATACAATCTAACATAACATCTATTTGTAAGTGTTTCTTCAAGCCATAAAATAGTATATTTTCAGCACTTCATTTTCTGTCTAAATATGCTTGATTTAAATATCTAAAATTATTTTTTGTTTCTATATCCCATGTGATCTACCTCTGGAAATGCTATGACTATTTCATCACCGATGACTGCAGTGTAGGTCACCCCACAACCTCTTCGCAGAACTCTTCTCTGTGAATTTTATTTCTATCACCGACGGCCGCAGTTGGGGTCATTTTCATTATGGTTTGTTCTCCTCATGCCATATAAGTAGTGTTTAAATGTATTATTTTAGAAGTAATGAAATGGGTTTTCTTAGATCATTTTTTATTTTTATTGAATTTGTTTTATTGATCTATTTGTTTATATATATATATATAATCAAAAAATACATATTAAACTTCTCTCTTCATCTATATTCAGATTTGCAAACTGGAATATATCATTTTATATTTGTTAACAATACCTGTTAATTTTAAAAAATAATTTCTTCTAATGTACAGGTTTTGAAAAATTTTGGCTGGAATATTTCATACAACTTATATCATCCCAGAACATCAATATATTGATTTATATTTTCTTAACAATATTTGTTCTTTTCTTAATGGTAATTTATTTATAATGCACATGTCCGTAACGATTTTGGGTTTGCATTTGTTTGTATGTTACATATATCAGGTCTATAAATACGGATCTATTTGAGTAATAATGACTGTTACTATCGGGAAAATCAATGAGAATATATTTGAAGTGCTCACCAGTATGGATCAGAATTTTTAAAATCAAATTGATCAGGCAATGAAATTCTTGGACAAGATAGAAATATAGGCGATTATTCTTTCTTTTTCTTCAACATGGTTTGATACAATCTTGTGCTCCTATACACTTGACTATTGTATTGATGCTAGAAATAGAGGCAATATGAATGTTTATAAATTTCAATGAAATTAAGAGGTTATGTTTTTCACCTTTTCAATGCAATTTTAGTTAAAATTCATGCATTTTTATCTCAAAGATTTTCTGGTCAAATTTTTGTACATGGAAATACCTACGGTATGTAAGAACATATTTTTTATTCAATACCATGAATTTCATAGTTTTTTATTTATTCTTACTTAAACTAGAACTTCATTTTATATTACATTACACTGCCATTTATATTGACTTTTATATTGCATGTTATATTAGTTCATGTTGTACTAAAATTGGTGTTTACATTCCTATTTTTATAACTATTTTAATATAATTTCATATTTCAGTTTATATTGAATTTAATATTGAATTTTCACGTACTAAGATTGCATTTCCCTTGTAGATTATATTATCATTCATGTTGGTTCCTTATGCAGAATACAATTTCCTTATACAATCAAGCATTATCATGAATGCTCAAATGTGAGTTTTCTGGTGGTATTTTTGCAGGATACATGTGTTTTTTCATGCACATAAACACATATATTAATTATCATTTGTTTCTACTATAGAATATTACTTCTGATTTCTTTTTGAACTTATCTTTTTGCTATTTTTCTTGCAGGAAAAATATAGGCTTAAAGAGGAGAGGAAATTTTCACCCAAAGGACTCTTGAAGGTGCCCTTCTTCTCGACGGTAACATGTTTTCATGTTCATTTCTTCCATTATACCATAATAAAACATGTATGGTGAGAGGTCTTAATGTTCATCATACTGAATTAACTCTTGTTTATGTTCAAGAGGAACTACAATCAACACTCAATAAAAGCAAGATGTGGTGGTTCCTACTTTTAAGACAACAACCTCTATTGGATTGGGTTTGAATTGATGGAACTGTCTAGGTGTAGACAGGTTATCTAAAATACATGTTTAGGGTTTTAATCCCATTAATTCTTGTACTTATTATTTTCTCTTATTTCCATTAGTTATTATACTATTTAATGACAGGTTTTGTGATTTATTGGTAGGAAAAAAGCTGGACAGCACCCCACACACCTAATGAATATCAAATCATATTGTTATTGGAAGTAACAAAAAACATCCAGGGCAATGTTTCTACATTATTTTCAATGTTTTTGAAGTTTTCGACCTTTATATTTAATGTTTATGTGAGACATTTCCCATTTAATATATAGGTTTCTTTCAAAGACATTTAATTTGAAGTCTATAGGTCTATGTTATCCAAGATGTTCTTTAGCACCATTTGTAATGGACATTTGGGAGACTATTAACAAAAATGTCTCATTGGTTGGTGAACTCCACTACTTTTATTGTTCCACATTTGAAAATTAATCAAAAAAATCTTATTTTACTTTACATTTATAATATGTTCCTCCATACAATGTTTTCTGAATTTCTAATTGAATATGTGTGTTTTTATCTTCAATTTAACTGGTCTTTTTCTAGATATGTTTCCCATGATGATGGGAGATGGTTCGTGGTGTTAGTATAGTCTGTAGTGGGCAGATGTAAGTAGGGGGCACCAGTACGTAGTAAGGAAGCATACCGAAAACTCATCTTCTCCAACAAATAGAGGCCGATGATGCTTCTGTTTTTTAGTAAACTAATGATAATAGTTACAATAATAATTTAGTCACTCTTTTCCATTTAGTGGATTCAGAACCTTGACCTCGACAAATGATCCCAAAATCAATGACTCAATAATCAATTATTTTATTATTGGATAAATTTTCAATTTTTGATTCCAACATGACCCCTCATGAGCATATATCAAACTATCACATATAATATGATTGGATCCAAAACCAAATTGAGCTTCCAAATCGGATACTAACATTTTCATTTTTATTCTATTAAGCAGATGTTATATTGTTTCTACGTAACAACTAATATAGCCTCGAAATTATGGAATCAAGTAGAGGAGCCATAGTCTGACGTGTGTTATTGTAGGTACTAACTTTCTTTATTTGACGTGGAAGAAACATAATTAAAAGATGGATTTAGTCAATGAAATTAAAAGTTATGTTTCTTATTTTCCCATCCTCTTTTATAAATGTTTTGTATTTTATTCCAAACCAAGAAATTAACAAGGAAGTTCTGGACTGCTCTACATGTGATTCCTCGAAGTATTCAATTTCTGGTGTTGTGAATTTGGTATAGAAACTGATGATGAAAACTTAGGCAATGTATATAATCATCATGGAAAAGGTAAATTCATTATTCAAATGTGTCATGCACAAAATTATTATTAATATTCATATTCCCAATCAATCTGTTCATTTGTTATTTTTCATTATTCTCAACATGCGATATTCTATAGGATGGAAGCGGACTGGGTATTCAATCAAATCCAAAGCATTTTGATTACATCCAAATGAATCTCAAACATTACTATAGAGTTTTCCTCATATATATCGCATAACAGCCCCTCTTTTTAATACAAGGTATTAATTTTTAAACCTCTTACATTTTAATTTATCATAAAACAGATACCACATTATTGTAATATTCATTTTACACTTGTGTTATAGGAACATGACAATAATGAATGTTTTGGATACAACTACAGTAGTAAAAATGTATTAGTTACAATAACTACAAATATTTCATTTACTCGGTTGAAATTTACTTTTTTAATTTTCATTTATTTTCATTACATCATTGGTCCACTATAGTAATGTCAACACAAATCGTTTTAACTTTTATAGGGAACGATTTTACTATCATCCAACATCCATAACTACTGTTCCACTATAGTAATGAAACAAGACACTACTGGCAAGATATTACGAACCTTAAATGATAAAACGGGTCTGGAAGCACTACAACACAATATATTCCATTAAAAACATAAGTTTCTTTTTCAGTTTCACCCATCTTTTTCCTAATGTAAATAATCTGTTGTGTTTCCATTATTTCAAAACAAGACATATTCTGTTACTTGGGAAATTTCAATTATCATGTTTCAATGTTTTTATTATTTATTCTTAGTTGACATGTAGGATTATATTTTTTCCATATTGATAAAAAAATTCATTTATTTTCAATTATAATTTATGCTTACTACTGTTGCGTTGATGTCTGAGAAAATTCTACAACTATTCCAATACTATATATCTCTAAACTTATATTTTTTTTAAAAAATTACTTAATTTTCATTAATAAATTATCAATATATTAATGCATTTTACAAATTAATGTTGATTTATAATGTCGTGCATATGCACGGGTGAGGTACTAGTTGTTACAAAAATAAAATAACAAGAAGACCCCAATAA
Organism: Viscum album; assembly: GCA_963277665.1. Taxonomy (NCBI): domain Eukaryota; kingdom Viridiplantae; phylum Streptophyta; class Magnoliopsida; order Santalales; family Viscaceae; genus Viscum; species Viscum album. The sequence continues at coordinate 809,271,664 of OY728119.1, read as the reverse complement.
AGACTCCAACACCATGGTCATAAAACGTTTTTCAATCCCATTTGAAACCTTCAACCCATCTATCATGTAATCTATTGAATATCAGGTCACCTACCCTTGTCCTAGCCTACATCCTTGTAATCTCCTCGGGTACCAAATAAAGGACCTAATAGGTTGCGTGTATTACTCAGTAGGTTGAAACAAGCATGTCGAAAGATAACTAGACTGATAATAAGTTCATGAAATATTGAAATAAAAAATATTGTTATTAAATTAAAAAATTAAATTAATACCATATCAACCTTCTTCAGAACCATGGTGGAATGTCTCTAAGAAGCTTTCATGATCATACCAACCATAATCATACTACCATGGTTAAAGATAACCTTCTTCTATGACTTGCAAGAATTATTCTGAGCATTTATCACTACCATGTGAACAAAAACCATATTGCCATGGTGTAAGTCCATAATTCTGGTTCAATCCCACTATAAATGAATTTTATAATTTAATAAGCACCATGGCTAGTATATAACCATTTCATCATTTAATCTATGCCATGCTAAGTATATAAGATCCTCACTATTCAGGCTATGTTGAGCCTAGTATATAATAATTTGAGTATTTTATAATGGACAACACCATTATGTAATATTTTTAGCATTTAATCAAGGATGTGCTCGATATATAAGAATTTCCTCATTTAATCATAATATATCATAAAAGAAACTATATCTAAATATCACCTCATAATGATTAATGGCTATTTATAAAAATTAAAACATATCTTTCAAAATCACTTTTCATTTACCACTTTCTAATTAACCAATAACATGAAAGTCAATTCCAAAATCAATACATTATAAGGTGAATTTATTTCAACCAATCAACCAAACTTATGTCATTCAAAACAATATTTATTCAAATAATCAATTCACATAAAATTAAGGTTTCTCCCAACCAAAAGTTGGCCAAATACAAGCCAATAACCAATTGGATCAAGATTGATTCCATTAAATAATCCAATTCAGCATATAATTAATTTAGGCACACATTAAGATTGTGTAATTACAATATTTCAGATACATGAGAATTATCAAACCATTGGGTTAATATATAGACCCCTTACCTTTAACTGATGATCATCTAAAGATTACTTTAAGATAAACCAATAAGAATAAAGGGGAATATGATCGAAACAAGGATCCTAGATCATAAACGATCAAGATAAAACCACCAATGACTACAATTAATGTATTACATTGAAATAATCCATGAAAAATGATATAAGGTAATAACTAAACCAAAAAAAACATACCAAGGATTGATCACACAAATGACAAATCCATAGTGGAATATGGAACCCTAAATTCATATGAGAGATGCCCTAGGGTCAAGATGAAGAAAAATGAAGCAGTATAAAATGAGATATTTGATGAATGGAATCCTTAAAACCAATTCTCTTGAAATTACATGATGTGTAATCCATTTAAAAATTTTTTAATTATTTTTTGATGGATACACTGAAAATCCATCACATTAAATTATTTTTTAAGACTTATTGAAATTTTCATGGTGTGAATAGTTTATATGATGTGGAGCCATTTCATGCACTATATTGGTTCTGGATATATCCAACCATAGGTATATGCCACCTAACATGTACGCTAATTGTAACCACCTAGATGACCATTTTGATCCCATATTCTATAAAAGGGAATAGGACACCTCCAAATATATCCAAATAATGAAAACCCTTTATTAACCCATTTAACATGTTATATACCTAGACACTATTAATTCATACAATCATATATCATCAAACATTAGGAAATTTTTCCTAAAATATTTTATATGCCTTTGAATAGGACTCAGAAACCACAACTCTGACAAAATACTCAAAGAGGGACATACCTAGAAAAAGATGAGATCTTAAAACCTCTCCACCAAATAATTTATTATCCCTGAGATGCTCCTAGAATCACTCTGGGGTCTTAATGAAAATTTTTGGACATTGTTATACATATTATTCTACCCTTCCTAGGACTCATTAGAAACTCATCCATGCTTCGACCACACTCAATCAAAATGAATCAACCTACACTAGAGATAATTCCCACTACGGTTTGTAATCTATATTGGATGATCCCCTAATGAAACATATACCAGATGCTGAATTTATAATATGTCTATGACATAAAAGGGTCTGGATAATATCTTTGATGTTGTGACATGTGAAACATGTCATGTATGGATCTGTAGCACTGTATAAGGGCTAATCAGTATTCCACATGAATGAACCTATCAACTATCCCAAACAACCCAACAAACTAGGGCTCTATATTTCTCTGTTTCTTAATATAGAATTTTTCCACACATAGGAGACACCCAAAAGAAAATTTGATGACCATCCTTGAACTCCAAAGGATATATATGATGTCCAAAAAAATATTTCTATCAGATCTACGGGGTTACTCACCACTTCCTCATCAACTAATTGAATATAAACGTCTCATACATTAGACGAGGATCAAAAAGCACTAACCCACATACCTCCAACCAACAATGAGGAGAAATAGATGAACTTCCATACATAACCTTAAAATATTTCATCTATATGCATTCCTATAAGAAATTATTATATGAAATATCCATGAGTGCCATAAACTACACCCACAAACCACTGCAATCCCAAACATAGGATCATAAATTATCGTCCAGAACGTGAATAATCTGCTTAAATTGACTATTAGTTTATAGATTATAGGTTGTAATGAATAGAATCTACAATCCTAGAGCCTTATTAAGACCCATCTAGACATGTGATGTGAAATGATTATATCGATATGAAACTATACCCCTTAAACACTATGAATTCTAGATACTTCTCAAACATAATGAATATGAAAATAATTAATTTTTAAGGTCTCCTTAATTGTAAAAAATTTGGGATACGTTCATCATTCAATCCATAATATCCCATACAACACCATTTTTATGGGTTTTAGGGGTAATAATGTCACGAAATCCATAGTGATGTCATCACATTTCCACTCACGAATGGGAAAATGTTGAAAAATCATAGCTAGCATCTAACAATCAGTATTCTATAGCTGATAGGTAAAACATCGAGTCACAAAGATCACTACACCATTATTCATTCCTGACCACCAATATTACATTTAAAAATCCTAATATATCTTGGTCAAACCAAGATGTAATGCCCATGTAGATGCATGCAACACTATCATCATCTCCGGAACAAAATCTTCTAGGGACAGATAATCATACAAGGAATATAAAATAATCTCCACTACCAATAGACCATCTGGATGGTATCTCCCCACACGAAAATATATCTCTCATAATTAATCCCTCTATATTAGATGACTGATCAGTCTTGATCTGGTCCAAAATCTTGTGTATAACAAATACTGACGTCTGAGCTATACATCATTCAGACAGGTGGACATATTGATATATGAATTAAAAGAGTATCACTATCCTATAATTGTAATAAGAAACCTCAAACTACCATATTTTTAATATTTTGTCTCAATTATTTAGAAAAAAAATTTCCATTAGCTGGTGTGTAAGACAACATGTAGTCTTGTAATGCAGATACTTAACCCACCTCTTTTTCTGAAGGTTCAGGTCCCAATGAGAAAAGATGAACCTGAGAATCTTGTAGTCTGTTTATACAAAACCCACTCAATCATGAGGTAATTCCTCTAGTATATCAAGCTATGTACCACTCCTTATTCCAAATCATATTTCATGTAATTCTTTTAATGTCGTCTAAATTTCCATGATCCATATGAATTCACTCAATCCATCAGCATCAAAATTAATCTATATCCATTAGAGGACATGTCAAAATACACATTATATTATACTCCCATAATAGGTAAAGTTATCATTGGTTTAAAAGTCAACATTTATTTTAGATCCTAATAAGATAACTTATAAGAATCTGTCCAAACAAACATCACCCATTTTGTGGTCATCCCAGACATCAGTTCTACCAGATGGGGGAAATATCGGATAAAGTTCCAACATTAACCTTAGAAACCCTGAAAATGATGAATCACAAATACATTCTTGAGATGTTTCAATATACCATGGATGTAACATTCTCTGGGACCACTTCAATTCCAATCTTCGAGATGACATGGACCAATAAGTGACATTTTCCAATCCTGAAATGGAATTTGGATAGCTTGGCGTAATGTTGATTCTCTATCAATGTGCTTAAGATGATGTCAATATGTGGAGTGTAATTTAATGATAATTGAGAGTGAAAAAATCTATCATATAAAAACACCAACCAAAAAACTAGTCTAGAAAAGGATGAAATATCTTAATAATCATATCTGTGAATATATATAGTGAGTTTGCCTAACCAAAAGAAATCTCCAAGAACTCATACAAGATATACCTTCTCATAAAATTATAATGAGGTGTCTCTAATGGTATATCCCCAAAATGATGGAATCATAATCAAAACCAATATTTTATAAGATCATAGAACCTCTCAGCTGATGGAGTAGATCATTGATGCCAAAAATGGATTATATATTCTTTACCATTATCTAGTTGAATCATCAATAATCCAAATACAGGTGAAAAGACTCATTTACCTTCATTGTGAAAAAAATGAGAGAACTCTAAGGAGAGGTAGTATGCCAAATTAATCTATGTCTTATAGATTATTTAAATGAACATTCAACTGATGAAGCTCTGATGTTTCCATTATATAAGGGGTGATGAAAATTTTATTTATTCCAATCAACAACTAAATCATGGACCTGATCTTTCACTTGGGTGGTATGCCACAAAACTATTATTTAAAGACATCCTAAAAATGGTCTACCAATAGAAGAAAAAATCATCAATAATTACAAAAACATCAATAGCTTATATCTAAGTTGTGAGACAACCCAATCGTCATTGAATTAGTTATGCACAACTAGTATATAGTTCACACTCACGCTAGTGATGATATATTATTCCTTCTAATGATAAAATAGTAAATATCTTTTATTTAATTTTCAATGTGATCTCAGTATATAACTAACCAATAAATACAAAAAATGAAATTGAAACATGTCATTTCGAGCATGAATGATTACAAAAAGAAATGGTATCCACCAATCCCTAGAGAACACTTCTTGCAATGTTTGATATTCTATGACCACAACCCCAATGGTGTGTCGATATTCGAAATACCGACCATAATTTCCACATAGAGTACTATAATATTTACAATATTTGATGATAAAAAATAATGTTATTATCCTATATAAAAAAAAAGAAAAGGTGGATGATGAAAGAATCGTGTCTCTAACTACAGATGGTCCTACATCCATACTAGTAAGAGTAGTCTGCATTACATGTATCCAACCAGACCCTATGATCTAATATATTGCCTAAATCCCCTCATATATAAAATCTTATTATTACATTAATTACTAAACAGGGATACCACAACCCCAAACTTGAATAGAACTTCATATAGAACTCCAAACATGATTCATTTGAGGATTTTCTCGGCTCTTTCTGTACTCTGGTACCTATCAGGTCCAACATTAACTTCTCTATAACTATATTTTCCATAAAACAATCTATAGGTGGAAAATTTTGCTACATATAATGAAACAAAAAAGTGGGGTATGGACCCTGATTCTATTAGGGGTCCATCTCTGCACACTGAAATCTCTGTAAAAGAATATTTTCCCGAGAAGTATTACCAATTCCCTGACGGCAATGCCCACTATTTCCTTAGGAAAAATAATCATACATATAGTTCATTAAACTATAATAAGAATTCCTAGATTTACCTACTAAAATATCTATCTTTGTTCCTAGGGTAAGTCTCATATTCCATTCTATTAGGATTTACTGATTCATCACATCCACAAAACATCTCAGACAGAACAAGTTCATCAGTGAAATTATCTCATACTGAATAACATATTGGAAGCATATATCTATGGAGATCTCTAAAAAATACATGTATTTTGAAAAGTGATGTAAGATAATGAAATGATTAGTATATTATAGAACTAACATTACCTCCCATGTCAGGTGAATGAACTAAATATCTTTCTCATCGCTTATCGTATCAGGATGAAATTGGATCATTAAAATCATCTAACTGTTCTTCCAATATAACTCCTCTTGATATTATTACTTATCCATAATTTCCCCAAAATTCTTGTATAGTCCTCAAAAAATATATACAGAAAGATTCAACCTCATATAATTGGGGGTCTTACGGTTTTTAAATATTTTTAGGTAAGTCTCAATCCAAAACATGGCTGCCAGTGGACCTTTCTCCATAGTGATCATTAGAGGATGTTGCGAGTAGAAATATTTAATCATATCATACATTTATGGATTGGTGAATAAAATATCTATTTATATAAATATATCATGACCCTAGATAATCATTCATGAATATGAACATCCATATAATCCTTAGGATCTATATGAAGCTTCAATTCTGATGCATTAAGACTATGTTGATTTACACATGTCAGTAGCTCAACACGAAGATGAGGTGGAGGTATTTTCTATAAAAGACAAACACACTCCTTAAAACTATAGAAATAACAACAAGTTCAACATAAATATGTTACAACAACATAGTAACACAGCTATTTGTCTCACTAAACAAGGCTTGCAAGTATTTAAGTATGACATATAAATCTATTTATTCCATTTCTCAAATATAATAGGAACCTTATATCACTATTCAAACATGAAACTATATATCACATGAAATTAATATTTCCATATCATGAAAAAAATTGTTCAATATAAATTCATATACTCATATAATGATGTAAGTATACTCATCTCATGCAATTTTGGGCCATGAGTAGAAATACCATGAATTATTAACATGAAAAATAAATAACCTCATAAAACATTTGAATCAATCATGGTCAAATAACATAATATGTGGAAAAAATATTAAATATAACAATCCATCCATGGGAACTCAGATTTTCTCTTGTATATTGGTCAACTACTTCCATGCAGAATCTCCTTACAATGTCTCAACACATCATAGACTGCTTTATAACTTTCCCAAATAGTAATGAAATAGAAAAGAAACATTATGTTCACAAATAAAATGTTGTAGCTTCCCATAGAGTGACACTCTATCACATGGATGAAATGGGTTGGTTTCGTGACCTCAATCACACCTTCCTAGGATTCAGAACCTTTTGACTAGTAGGGAGGGTGTGGTGGATAAAGTGGTGAGAGTATACCCCCTATAATGGAGTCAAAATAAATGGGACAAATTCGTAAATATCAGGGTGAAAAAATATTTGATTCATTATAGATAAATAGTCATTCAATCACAGATGATAAAAGACCATCAAAATAAATCAAAATAATAAATTAATAATTTAACAAAAATCTGAATGAACCTTGATAACATGATATGTTTTTATAAAGAAATAAATAAGAAAAATAAAATAAATACTTCAAGACCTCAGTCTTGAACCCAATGTTGATCTTGTCCCCATGCTATCACCCATATGGTAGAAATAAAATTAATGAATGTTTAACATCCATAGTTTTTTTAAAAATAAATACTATGTTTGATAGAGTATATGATATTTCACATCAAGCATGAATGGAAAAATAAATATTATTATATCCTAGACATTATAATGGAAATAATGAAAATAGTAATCCGAATTATGAATATATGATTTAAACATGTATATATAATTAATTCTTTTGTAAAAATTTTATTATAAATGAATTTAAAATCCTTTTTAAAATAAAAGTAAACTTTTTTCTAGAGAACTATTTATAGTTTCACAACTCTATTTTATACCAATAAATAAAAAACTCACACTTTTTGGATTATATTAATTAAATATACACATATAATGTATTCAATATAATTTTTAAAATTCATCACAATTTTCTAGATGTTATATAAGAACAAATCCAATTTTATGCATAAAAGAACCATTTTAAAAAAGACAATTCTACACCTTATGATTGGAAAAATGTTTTAAATCTATTTTTTACACATATAAAAATTATATTTGATAAAAAATTATTTTATTAAATAAAATTATCAAAATTATCATTGTATGAATTTTTGATATTTTTTTAATAAGTTTCACGTTTTGATAAATACTGAAAAATACTACATTTTAATTGATAATTGATTATTAATATAAATTATTTATATAGTTAAATTATATATTTTAATGGATTTAAATTATCATTGGATATTTTTTCGTTATCATTTAGTTGAATATAAATCATTGGAATAAATTTAACATTGATTTTGGATATGAAAATATTTCAATCATTTGAACATTATTACATAAAAAACCTATTTTCCTGATCTTCTAATGGGATTAATTTTAGATTAATATATTTTATTTATGTTTTCGTAAACTTTATTTTGTAATATTTTTTAATTTAGTAGTTCAATATTTTGAAAATGATCCCCTTTTACTTTTGGGATATAATGAAGAATAATGTTAATAATATTTTTAATTACCTTTGTTAAGGGTAAATCAGGTAATTAAACATTAAAATAATAATATAAATGCAATAAAATAACACTAAAACCATTACTAATATTATTGTACGAGTCACTGTTGACCACAATAATCCATGGGCCGATTTTAGAATCTTTGGGAGCCACATTCACGACTTTATTTCATTTATAGTATTCAATTCAAAGAAAAGAATTTGTCATACTTTGGTTTTTGACATATGAAAATTATTTAATATGCGGTTATATATGAGATACGTTATACTATAAAATGTATTTTGGATGATAAATATTTTTTATTAATCATGTTTTATTTTTAAATTTTGTGGTTGAAAGTATTATGTAGAAGTCTTTTATAATGACAAACCAATAATTTTTTAATTAAAAGAAATATAAAAAATTGATATTACAATGTGTTATAAAAAATATAATTTTAGATAATTAATGTTATTAAAAAATTTATCTGATTTAAATTTACTTGTTAGTGACGATTTAAAAGTATTTTTTGAGTATATCGTCTTATTATGATATTTTTAAATATATAATTAATGACTAGTGTCAAAATATTAATTAATGATATGATAAAATAAATGATACTTTATAACATTATATAAATTTCATTAAAATATATAATTTAACCATATAATTATTATAAGTATGCAATTTTCATAAATGACACATTTACTGCTCTTTTGGAAATTTATAGTAAATATATTAACCCTCTAAGAGAAAATTCCAAGATATCACAGTAAGATTAAAAAAGGATAAAATAAAATGATAAGGATTAAATAATAGTAACAATTTGTCTAATTTTCATTTTATGAATATATTTCAACAAGTAATCATTATATGTTATAAATTAATTTATTTTAATCCATTTGTACAATAAAATTAATATATATTTATTTAATATTTTGATGAATTCTAATAGTGCCCCACCCCTCTGTAATAATTGGGAACCACAAATTATCTTTTCATAAAACATGAAAACCTATTTTTATTCAATAATATCATACAAAATATCTTGTTATAATCCCTAAACACGTTCTAGAGAACTTATTTTATGCATTAAACATCCTTTGCTGTCATAAGATGTTATGAAAATGTGATTATCCGATAAAAATGCATTGGTTTTATTTAATCGTTTGTATTTTTTTCTTCTTCGAAATTATCCAAATCAAAGTAAACCATGATGAAACTGTAATTAATTTTTCCAAAATATACATTGATTTTGTTTTTAATATAATTACCTAACTCCATCTCCACTTCCATCAAATGGGAAAAGAATTGTCATATTTGTGTACGAAAAACTATTGCCTCGCTCTCCGATACAATTTATTTTCCAGCACAACATCAAAATAAAGGTTATAATGATTGAATTAATTTTTATATATTATATTAATAAACTAGTTATCATCATTAATTAAAAATATATAAATTATGTTCTTACCTTTTTATGAACATAAAAAATTGTACTATCTTTCATGCGTATGTGTGGACTATAACATCCACAAATCGATGTGATTCATTTTCCAGCACCACATCACATGGATGATATGAATATTAGTAAATTTATATGATTAATATAATTTTAATGATATTATTATTATGAAATAAATGTAAAATTATACTTATGCTATCTCCATAATGATCATTTAAAAATGGAAATTTTACTCATGTGTCTATACGACTTACCATCTCTATGATTATAACGTAGTTCATTATTCATATCCATATAAAATAGAAGGATTAAATATTTTAATTTATGTATAGAAGTGATTATTAATTCACTAATAATATTTTAGATATGATTATCACTTTGACACATTGACTATTGAAATCATACCAAATTCATTTTGGACAAAAGCATAGCAGATCATCAAAATGTGCAACATGAACATAAGTAATTAAGTAATTTTTATAGCATGATTACCTGATAATAAATAATATAAATTGAATAATAAAAATAAAAATGGTCCCAATAAAGTACATGAAAAACATAATTAAATTATTTATGAAGAAAAGGGTCACACATGAGAAATTAGATGAAAGTTAAGGGACTCTTTATCTAAAAATTTGTTTTAAATGTTATAAAGATTTATTCATCTAAATCATTGTATTTCATTTCAATAATTTAAAAATATTTATTTATTAATTTTTTATATGGAAATGAATGTTTTTAAATTATAATTTGTGATTTTATTTCCAAGGATTCAATTTCTATAGAAAATATTGATTTATAATCTCTTTATAAATGATTAAAATGGTTTTTGGTAATGGATTAGTTATTTCTATAACCTGAAATGTTTTCTTATGATTGAAATTCAAATTTCAATATTAAAATTTTGAAAATTACATGAATTAATTTCTTATGATTATATAATGGTACTTTTACAGATTACAGGTTGATACATGATAAAATAATGACAATTGGTTCTATGATAATCCAAGGATGGGTAGTAACATATTATCCTCAAAGGAATTGGGTATGTAATTTGATAGTATGGTTATTATATTAATAATAATGATATGTATGGTATTCAGGAGAATAGTTATTACTTTTGATTATAACTATGTCCCAAGTTACTTACTTATATTTTATATGGTTTCTTATGAGTTTTCGTAAGTATCAATTTATTTTCAAAAGGAAGGATAATAATCTGTTTGAAATGATTATCCAAAGGGATATAAGAGAAATGAGAGATTAGATAATTCCCTAAATTTGACAGCAATGCGTATCATGTGAAGATGATATCAACTCAACACCTTTATAATTCATTAGTGTATGATCATGATGGTCATAGAGAGTTATTCCATCATGGCACTAAGAATTTGAATATGGGAGATCAGTCCAAGAAAAAAGGTGTCCAATATGAAGAAGAATTGTTCAAAGGTGGTAAAATTGGCCATCAATCCTTCATTAACCGATTTTTATCTTCCTCCTCCAAGAAGGATCATTCTCTAATGGAGGATGTCTCATGTCTTTGAAATCTAGGAGGTAGTCAAGTAAAGAGTCAACATGTGAATGTATTTGATAAATGTAAAGGTCCTCATTTAAAATGGGGAAAATCCTAATAATTTTCATGACGTTCTCTGTATGATTTTATACATTTGTGGATTTTTTTGAGTTGAAAATGACTATTATTGGAAGGTTGTGTTACCGTGTGGTCTTTCTATCATATGATCTTAATCAAATAGATTAGAGCTTTGGGTCCCTTTCCTTACGATGCTCTTTCCTAATAATTTAAGATGTGGGTCAAAATTTTTAGTTTGATAAGGCAATAAAAACTCATGAATATGATTAGATATGTATTTGTAAATTAAAATGGGTATACTAGAACCCATTCATTTTGTTGGATATTATCTCATTTTTAGGGAATCCTATTCATATAGATAAAAAATGACCACACAATGTTTGGGAAATATGGGAGGACTATTGTTGATGTTGACATTTCTAGCACACCTGTGAAATAAGTAGTCTTATCCGCGAGGGTTGACAACATCAAATTGTTTATCCAATATGAATAGAAACTGAATTTATGCATGAATTTCATCTTTTTTTTCCCATATCTCCTCTGAATGTTTCAAAGTGAAAGAGTTCTCTTTTTTCAGCATTAAGGTACTTGATGATTATTACTATTGAATGAGGAAGGGAAAGGAGTATATTACAGTTCCCAATCATAGAAGGGGAATTAATATCCCCTATAATAAAGATAAGATAGAGGATCCCACCCCCTACACTTATGACATTAATATTTCCTCGTAGTATTTTCAAATAACACAAGCTTTTGATATTTTACCTAATTTTGGCAGTCATTTTTATTCTACTGACACTCATAAATCATGAAAGGATATTGAGGCTGTTCAGATCACAAAGGTTGTTGATAACTTACCTGAGGCGACTCTCAGGGTCATTATGGTGACACTAATGATAGACATAAAACATTTAAGAAGATGTAAGATGCGCATATACATGAGGAAACTAGTCATGTAGCAAACCCCCAATTAAATGATGATAATTATAGGGAAATTTTGATTCTTTTTATATAAAATGATTAGAATAGGAAAGGCATAGGGAATGTTTTGGTGAATACTGGATTTGAAACCAATGATTTCATTAATACTAACCTTCTTATGGAGACTACCTCCTATGGCAAGTCCCACATGCTACCTGATGATGTGCCACTAATTGAGATATCAAATTCAGATATCCTCCTGTTGATAGACTGCAGTTTCATTTACCTGGACAGAACAGTGTGATGTATGCAGACTATGAGAATATTGAAGGCATCATAAATAGTAGCACCATTTCTAATACCAAGTTCACCTCTTGGTTTGATGCTAATTTGTTGTACCCAGAGGGAAGAACTCAAACATAAGCAGAATTCCCAACAATATTGGTCTACCTATATCGTGAAAAAAATGGTACCCATGCAAACAAGGATTCAGTATTGGAAGACTGTACTATGTGACACCATATTCTAGATAACTATATTACTTACAGATTATACTTACAAAGGTCAGAGGCGCGACTTCATACGATTCTATTAGAACAGTGAACAACATTACTCATAGTACATTCAGACAAACCTATTTAGCAATGGGACTATTAGATGATGATAATGAGTTCATTCAAGCACTAAAATATGTCTCCCAATGGGGAATGGGGCACTCCTTGCGAATACTCCTTTCTGGAACGTTGTTTCAATATACAATTTCCCGACCTGACGTTGTTTGGCTTGAAACTTGGAAGATTCATACTGAAGATATTGTATATTCCCAACAACAAATCCTGCAAATACAAGGTAAAAACAAATTACCGCCTTTTTCAATACATATCTATGATATTAAATTGGTCTATAATACTATTTCTCTATCATGTAGACCTAACAATGACAGATCATCAAAAACAAATGTTAGGTTTGATTGAAATAGACAACACTCAGCGCAGTAACGGTAAATCTCTCCATTGTTATCCTCCAATGCCCATTCCTGATTATTCAATAGCTGCTCAATGGAATCGATTAATTGTAGAAGTGCTCAATTACAATAGAGAAGAACTTCATACTGAGTACTCATCATTTCAGAATATGCTTACCATTGAACAAAAAAATGTTATTGGGAGAATTATGTCTGCGCTATGTTCTGATACTGGGGTCTTTTTTTCATGCATGGATTTGTGGGGACGGGTAAGATTTTAATCTGGAGAGTCATAACAGTTTTACTAAGTTCAGAAGGTAAAATTGTACTTGCATTTGCTTCCAGTGGAATAGCATCATTACTCCTTCCAGGTGGGAGGACAACCCATTCTAAATTTTGTATTCCCATATCTACAAATGCTCACTTAGTCTGCAATATTTTGCAAGGGAGTGATGTTGCAGAACTACTATAGTCAAAAAAATTGATTATCTGGGATGAGGCTACAATGATTCATAAAAACTGTTTCGAAGCTCTTGATCGTACATTAAGAGATATACTTTCAGTGAAGAATGAAAATCCATCTAATTTAACATTCAGCGGTCTAACGGTTGTCCTTGGTGGAGACCTCAGAAAAATTCGTCCATTTATCCCTACTGGTGACAGAAATGACATTGTATTTTCAATCATAAGTTAATCATTTCTATGGCAACATTGTCAGGTTTTAACATTGAACAAAAACATGAGATTACAATCTACAGATTCAAATGATGGTTCTGATGAGGTGAAACAATTTTCTAAGTGGATTTTGGATATTGGTGTGGGAAATGTTGCTGAGCTCAACAATGAGGATGTATGTATTCAAATCCCATCAACATACCTCCTACGAACAAATAAACCACCTCTGGAAGCATCGGTTGATTTTTCATACATAGATTTCAACATTAACTATGGATCTGTTTCATGTCTACAAGGTCGTGCTATGTTAGAACCAACTCATGAAATTGTTCAAGAAGTCAATGACTACATGTTAAATCTGACTTCATCATGAGGAAAGGATTACTTCAGTTCTGATTCTGTATGCAATTCCAGTTTTGAAACTGATCATTCGGAGAACATATATACAACATATGTTTTAAATGGTATCAATGTCTCTGGACTTCCTGCACACAAAATTACATTGATGGTCTGCGTACCAATTATGTTGCTTATAAATGTAGATCAATCAGTGGGATTATGAAATGGTACTTGTCTTATTGTTACACACTTCGGTGACCATGTAATCGGAGATGAAATTTTAACTGGTAGTCATTCCGGGTATCTAGCATTCACCACAAGAATTAATATGACACACAATGATGACAGATGGACTTTCAAACTACAAATAAGACAATATCCTTTGACTGTTTCTTATGCAATGAGTATTAATAAGAGTCAAGGTCAATCTCTATCTTCATTTTTTTTAATATCTACACAAGACTGTGTTTTGTCATGGAAAACTTTATGTCGTCGTATCTAGAGTTACATCGCCAAGGGGTTTGAAAATTGTTCTGGAGGATAGAGATAATCCAAAATCTTACTGTACAAAAAAAATTGTGTATAAAAAACATTTGATAGCCTTTCTTATGTGTCTATTCATTAAATATATATTTATTTGCATTCTGTTATCAATTACATATACATATAATATGATTAATTATATTGCTGCTTACTATGTAATGTCTGTATACTAATTGAAATCATATAGAAACCAAAACATGTCACGAATAATGTGTCTTTTGAATGAGATTACTATTGATGCTGATGAAACATTAAAGATACAAGTCAGTGTATTGAATCTGTGGTGTAATTCATCACCCAACTCCGAAGTTGCTTCTATCGATCTGAATTCCTGTGATGCCCAAGTGAGTTTATCCTCTCTTTAAATTAGATTTTTTGTACTATTTTCATACGACTAATACATTGTACTACTATTGTAGGACATTATTTACTGTAACTGATATGTTTCATGTGATTTTTAAAGGTTTTCTTTGTAAATAAATTATGCAGGAGACCAAAATTCAGTGCACAATTAGTAACCGCTAGCTAATCAACATGTACAAACCACTATTGTAAGAAGGCTTATGCTACATTATACAAAACATCCAAAAAGATCCTAATCAAGGGAGAAACTTGGGGACAAAACATGCTTGCCGAATTCTTTTTACAATAACAACATATGTTCGACCTACCGATACCCAACTTCCACTGTTCATCTTTGAGGTCACTTCTTTTGTTGACAATATTAACAAATTCATTCCAGAACAAGATTTAATAGGGAAATTTCATTACAACTCTATATGTCGTAATAACCTCAAATTTGAAATGTATATTTGCAACACGTTTTCAAAAAATATAGTCCAGAAATACAGAAATGACATGGTATATTGTTTAGTTTGCTCAATTTCTGTGTTATTCACACACTGATCCAGGGGATACCTTTCTTGCAAAAAATCTTAGTTTGACAACAGTTTTATCTATTATAGAGATTATTGGACATCTTCGACAATCATATTCTATACAATCTATCGGACTTCCAACCAAAATATTAAAATTGTTTTAGAGAATGATAGGTATGCATCATTGACTTCTCATAATAATTACCATAGGATATTTCTATTACCAACACAAACGTTATGATTTCTTGTAGAGTCTTGCGATTAAACTGTATCTTGTGGGGGAAGCTTTCCAACATAATGGATGAGTACTTGGAAAACACCAACGAATCCTCTAAAATACTATCCTTGCAAATGGTCAGGGAAAAATGACTATGTTGTAAGAAATCTAACTACAAATTATGAAATCTTCCATACTACAAACTATAATGGTCAGTAGGTCACTTCCGAATAGGATTACGAGTATAAGAATGGTCAATCTGATTGGATTAACAGTACTTTAATTTTTAATATATGCTTGAAAACATATACTATAAGCATTCTAAATATATCCAGCTTCTATTTTTTTCCGAACAATTGAATTTTGTTAATGGAAACATAAGTGTTTAATGTTTCACCAGGAAATGTGTTCCAATATTCTGTTATTCCTTACTGAAAAATAAAAATTCCTAACATCAGTAATTCCAAATTTCAAATTAATGAACTGTTTATCAATAATAATTCTACTCTAGACAATATTCCACACATAGACCATTTTGCTTTAAACAATACAATTCTAAATCTGACCTGTTGATCTTGAACATGTTCCAGCATCTGTTATTATCACCACTTCAATAAATGCTTCAAAAATACAACTGAACTTGGACATCCCTGAAGTCCAAAACTTCAGAAGCAGGTAAATTTAGGAATTTATTATTTCTCCAGCAATCGAATCTACAAATACCAACAGTATGATTGACAACTGCTTAAAATGTTCTCTTCAATGCTGCATTTTTTTCCTTTAATAGATCTTGGGTAATCCTTCATTCAAATTTTTCTTAGTCCTCCATCAACAAATTCAAACACTTTTGTTACAACATTTCCTTATTGGAATAAAAAACTATTCCTGATGTAAAAAAACTACTGGAGGTAAGGTCATCTTCCTTTTTTATTTATTTCTCTGCAATGTATACAAAAGTATTTCATGTAAGACCTACTTTCATGAATATATATTCATATTAACATTTTTTATGCAGCGAAATAGATGTTTGATTTCTGCTACAATAGTTAAACATCAAAGCACGTATAACTGGTATTTTGAATCTTGCAACTATTGCATGAAAAAAGTTCAATCTGAGGATGGAAATATCTGGTGCCAGAATTGTAAAAAACAACCACGATGCACTACTCCAAGGTATTCATTTAATGTGTTACTTAATTGATAAATAGTACCTGGGAATAGGTTTACTATACGAATTGAATTTCACTGATATGACCCCATGAATTATAACAACTATAAATTCAATAGGTTTAGACTTCAACTACTACTGAGAGATGAAATAGACTCGCTGTTTGTCTTTCTCTTCGACAAGCACGTCAAGCAATTCATAAATAAAACCACTACTCAGTTGAGAGATTCTTTAATACACATAAGGTTCATGAACTACTATTTATTCTTTGTGTATCTGATGTTATTTTTTAACCCACACTTATGTTTCATTACATAATAGGACGAGGATGAGTTTGGTTTCCCCCTAGAGAAAAACATTTTCAAAACAAAAAAAATCTTGTTGGCACTAGATTCCACAAATTAAAACATTCAGAATAAAAAATGGTATTCAGAACTGAAAACATACACATGTCCCTTCATTAGTGATAATGAAGAGAATATTAGCACCTATCATCAATGTTTTGCAGACAGTTAGGTAAATAGAGTAATTACTCCCCAATTATTTACTTCCAAATCGTACAAATTTCTAATTACAAAATGGCCAGTAATTTTTTTATGACGTGTTATTTTATTCTACCTTATTTAATATTCCCTTTACTTGAAAACCAATCACCATATACCTATGACATTCATTTCACCCATCTGGTTTGGGAACATCAACGTGATGGATCTTCAGTAGTCAGCTGCAATAGTGGTTGTGGATTCAATACAACAAGTACAAGTATATCTTCAACTCAGGTATAGATTTTGTATCTTCATTTATTGCTATTGTAAGTGTGTACATTTTGTAAACAATACTGCTTTTTTCCTTGATGTTTTTTTTGAGTTCATTACAAATGAATTACATTTGTGTTTCTGATATGAAAACATCTTAAATATTTTATTGATGCTTCATTGCTGTGTCTTATAACTGCTAACTACTAATCCAATACAATTAAATCTTCATGTAGAGAAACCTAATGACTGACTTCAATGCTGAAGATGTAGTCAAACGAAATGACTCACAGTCTACAGACTTTGCGCCAACTGATTCCAATGAACTACACCACTATATAATGGAGAACAGAAAGAAAATGGCTAACAAAATGGACTGACTGTATGCCATGCATTTCCAAGGTAATGGAGGCTTGTTGGAAAATCATTCAGTTTCAACTATCAGTTTTCATATTTGAAAATGTACACATACTGTTTCATGTTTCTTCATTGAGAATTGGTTGTGTTCTGGAGTTAGGTGTGAATTAAGGACCTTTCTATGATAGTTTATTTTTATTTGAAACAAATATATATGATGTTTAGTAAAGTCTGTAATGTTAAATGAACTTACTTACTTCAAAAATCCAAGCTCTGTGATGTAGCGGATTGTTTACGGTCTTCATTTTTCATTTTTTCTTAACTACATAACATTATCAACTGACACATGCTTTTTCCTACTATAAAACATTAGAGTATTGTGAATATAACATTCATGTTTGGGCTGAAAATCATTATACGGTTACATTTATGCATATCAACTGTACTTTAATCTTACTAATATGTTTTAATTACTCACACTAAAGTATAATTACCTGTTTTAGGGATCAATATAACTGTCTACAAAATGGGTGAACTGCTGCTGCTCTGCATCGACGGATAATGGATATACTAGGAGGCTATTTTGTTTTGATTATTCATATAACATAACATTGAATAGAACTTTAGTTTTACTACTATATCACCTCTGATATGTGATTCTGAAAAATTGTTCCAGTACTCTGTTTTAGCAATTTACTTAGTTTTTAATTTGACCAGTGACTTTTTTTTCAGATCATCGTGAAATTTTTTATATGTGGTCATTGGATATATGTAGTGCATAACACACATTATTTCTATAATATTATTATTCTCTGTTGCCATTTCTTTCCCACTCAACAGAGTTGGATTTATGTTACTGCATTTGGCTATACTTCCAATGTAATCTCAGCCATGGTTATTTAGATTTTCACCTATATATTATCATACATATAACAATTGCAGTCGTCTCTAATATATCGCAACATATGGACCATTTTATTCAAATGATATGAAATGAGACAAGGTACATTATTCATCAAACGCTGAAGTATTCATGTTTATTATATATTCTTGGGTTCTTATTTATCATTTTTCTGATATGGAAAATTTTCCCTGCCACATAACACCAGAAAGAAAATGAAATGTCAATTACATAAGGTTTCAACAATCAACACTAGCTGGGATGCATGTACTGACCTCAAGGAATCTGCATCCTATGGTGTACTACTCAACTATGGTCTCTCATAAGTTAGTATGACTTCCAATTTACATCCATCTATGATTAAGCAATGAATACTTGATTTTTTGTTTCCATTACAGGAAAATGGGTGATTTTTTACTGCAGTCTGTAGTTGTAAATTGGTATATTTATTTTCAGTTAGTCTATTTTTTGGCATCACTCTATTTTCTATTTTATTTGAAAGAAATACTATAAAGAATGGGGATTTTATTTGGGAAGATTCATCAAGCTGGAGAGGCAATTAGGTCTATACATTCATCTCTGAATTGGGCCTTCTGTCTACACCCAAAAACATTAGGGGTAATTTCGAGTGTTTTTAGTATGTAAAATATATTAATGAGCTTTCATTCAAAACATTGATGGTTTTTTATTTCGTTACAAAGTACAGGGGTTTCCATATTTGGATGATATTCTCTTATTCATATCTCAATTTTGAAAAAATGTGTTTCAGTGTGTTATTGTTATTAAAAGGTAACAACTTATAAACTCTTATGTAATCTGTGCTACATTTAATTAATGCACATTTATTTATGACCCTGCAGGACTGCTACCACTTAGCAAGGCCTTACTGATTTGATTTGGGTCCGTTTTCTGCTCTGTTTCAGTTTAATTCATGAGGCGAGTCTGTGTTTTGTTCTGTTTCAGTACATTTCCAAAGCTAGGTGCATTATTTGTTATGTTTCAATCCAATATAAGAGTCTCCATTTAAATAAAGAATTTTATTCTTCTCATAATGTTCTGTTGATATTTTTCTTAGGGAAGATGTTGGCCAGGGTGGGAGGGGAGGGGAGGGGAGGGGTGGGGAGGGGAGGGGTGGGGAGGATTAGGGGAGGGCTGGGGATAATGAGGATAGGAGGGAGGATGTTGGGCAGTCTGGAGGGGAGAGGATGGGGGGACTGCTTGGGGAATAGGATTTCCAGAGGGGAGGGGATGTTAAAATGTTGTTGGGGATAATGAGGGCAGGGGGACTGGGTAGTCTGGAGGGGAGGGGGAGGGGGGGGGGATGCTTGGGGAATAGGTTTTCCAGGGGAGAGGGGAGGGGAGGGGAGGGGACTGCTTGGGTAAGATATTGCCCAGGGGGGAGGGGAGGGGAGGATGAATATAACGACCCATACTTTACATACATTGTTAATACTTCAAAATTGAAGCACACTTATTAGAACATATGACAAAACCACAAAGGACCGTAAAGGTATAGTGTCTTTAGAAACTGGGAAACATAAACAACTGGTTCATAAATCTTCTACAGTGTCTCCCATTTATTTCATCATATCTAGGGTCCCTTTTAGCATATTCTACTTAATATCCATCTTCCTGGCCTGGGGAAAAGAAAACATAAAAGGGTGAGCTCAAATGCTCAGCAAGGGCAAATAAAGGAAATAAAAATCATATCATATCTTTATGAAAATCAAAACCTGCAAAAGAGATCATAATATCTTAACATGGAATAAATCATAGAAGTGAAAATGAGATCCCCATAATCATAACATAAAACTTGAAACTTTGTGGCATGCACACATAATCATGGAAAATCATTTCTTGTTAGTCATGACTCATTGCCAAGACTATCTTAGTGGACAAAGTCCCTTTCTGAACTGAGTTCACTCCTCATTTCAGTCCTGTTTCACTGAACCGAAATAACCTTCCGTTCTAGCCATGTCTATCTCATGAGATATAAAATCTTTACCCAATGCATTGGAGGGAGATATAGGTCCCACCCATCTTATAATTAATCCTTTCTTATGTGTGCCACATAATCATAAATCATACATCATCGTATAACACATGTAACAAAAATGGGATTCTTGAAACATCATGACATCATAAAACAAATCATATAAGGTAAAGGAATTCATAAAAATAATTCCATCACAACATGATCAAATCAATGTAATATTAGGGATAAAAACAGAACCCTTTATTATCTTAGATGGAAAATAATTTTGATAAAACTCTTGAACTCCATTCTTGAGGAAAATATCCTTTCTTCTTCAAAAACATTTTTCCTTTATTAACATGTTATACAACTTTAAAATAAAAGAAGTTGATTAAAAATAAACTTGAAAACTTGTAAAGGAAGATTCTTGTAAACAATGTTTTAAAAATACATTCATGCCGTATAAGTTAAAAAGAAAACATTCTTCTCGTACTTTTGTCGGAAAAGTCAAAAAGTACCTCGTACGAAAAAGCGACAAAAGATTCCTTTCATATTCTTTAATAAAACTAACCGAAGGGTAAAATTGGATTTAAACTATTGTAAGTGGATGGAAACAATATTATATATTTAGGGAACATGGATGTGGATGATAAAATACACCCCAGTAAATGCCAAAGTAAAAACAATCTCGGATAAAAATGAGATTGCGATATTTCCCTTACCTTAAGTCCAATTTGCTTTGTACGTGTCCGAAGATCCTGTATAATGGTTTAAATAATGTTATTGACTTATTCCAGAATCATACATATTGATATGATATCATATATGTTCATATTCTTAGCTTCTTGATAGTAATATTTCATGGTTACTTGTTACTCGGGTCTTTATTGCCTTTTGTTCTTATGCGTGTTTTGTCGAATAAATTCTTATTATTATCTTTAGGTT
Organism: Viscum album; assembly: GCA_963277665.1. Lineage (NCBI taxonomy): Eukaryota > Viridiplantae > Streptophyta > Magnoliopsida > Santalales > Viscaceae > Viscum > Viscum album. Next base: position 809,249,473 of record OY728119.1, on the reverse strand, counting down.
ATAGATAATTCATTTACAGAATTGTATTAGTGTAGTATATACCATATTCATTCATTCAATTCATTTATATAATCATTATGAAATGAAGATCATGTAGAACGAGTCGCATCACATCGTGGAGACGGTATTCCGTACGTACGCACGAGTGATGATATCGTTCCTATGTTCGTGGAATTGTATTGGAGTATATATATATTATTTCAGTATAAATATTACTTCATAATAATAATATATAGTTACTCATTACACCATTATACCCATCCTTGAAAGGTGATGGTGGAAAAATAGATTACACCACGGCGTGGAGACGGTATTCCGTACGTACGCACGCGCGGTGATTTCTTTTTCCGTAGGATGGATAGATTGTGAAATAGGGTTGTTTCATACTTATAATAACATATCCGTATATGAGTAATACTGATGTTATTACTTCATAATGAAACAACCTAAGAAGAAGAAGTGGAAGAAGAAATAAAGATGAAAGAATTGGTAACGGTAATTACCTCTTCTTTGAAGCGCCTCTTTGAGACCTCCTCTTAGGGCACTAAAATTGGTCTTTGGGGAAGACCAGAACCTCTAGTATGTTTCTAGGGAAGTGGAGAAAGGAAAATGGCAGAGGTTGGCCGAGATTGAGTGCTCAAATTGGTGTGAGGAGGAGGGGGAGGAGGTGCCCTTTTATAAGGGAGGAGAGGGGCACCTTAGGAATATCTCAAAATATTATTTTATATTAAAGTCAAAATCGGTTTATAATGGCTCCAAAGGGTCTTATTTCGAAGATAAGGTGGGGATGGGCCGAAATCCTATCAACCAATAGGATTTAGACAAGTTTAGGGTATTATTTTAACCTTATCAATTAGATTTAACTCTAAGTTAAATAATTTAACTTTTACCATGTCTTTTTGTTTTCTTTCACTATATGGTTAATAAACTTACTATAACATGCCAAACGAACCCCAAATTGTTTATTATTAATATATATATCCTTATCTAAGTCATTTTGCCGAACCATAGATTTTTAGGAATAAAATAACAATTAATAATATAATATTTGATTTAAAAACTATTTTGTGTCAATTTTGACATTATTTGATATATGATTTTTGTGAAAGTCATAACAGAATTATATGTTCGCACCAAGTTGATTAAATCAACATTAATATATCATAGTAACCTAGAAAATTAGTAGAATTCATAAAAAGTCTTAAATTACATTTAATTTGGTATTTATATTATCAATTATGTCAATATTTCATTAATAAGATAATTACTGCATCATCTTTGTGTCATAAATAAATTAAATTATTTGATGTCTAAAAATTACATATAAAATACCATCAAGTAGGATATCTTTTTAGATTTCTAATGAATATTTACAATCGAATTTATCTTATGTATAACCCCATATTATAATTGATTTACTTATTAAACTTTGATTTTAACTATTTTAACCCTTATTTAAATAAATTAATAATAAATGTCCTAATCTAATCCAAGTGGGCCTAAATGGTCATATTTTATTCCTAAGTTTGTTTTTGGTCGAATTACACTTGTCCAATAGAATTAGGACATGTGTTAGGGTAATAGTAATATCATATTTACCCTTAGTTACCCTATTTACTATTAACCGCGGTTAAAAAAGTAAAAAGTTACTATTCACCAAAAAATTATTTTCATCTCATTGAACCACATTTTAGTCCTTGATATTAACTGTGTCTCTCGGATTTTCGAAATTCCATTCACAGAAGCGGTAAAATTAAGTTTTATGCAAAATTTAGTTTTTAACCTACCACTTAGTGGTTTCACTATTCATCAAAAATTGAAAGTTTTCAGAAAAATACCAAAATTTCACCGTAGGCTAATTTCGATATTCTGAGTCCAAAAATGAATCCATTTTGAAAAATAAAATTTATAAAATTTCAAAAAGTGATTATTACTATTCATAACGGCTAGCATATTGTTGTTTAGTGAAACTCGGTATTGCGTACGACGCAAGCTATCGAGGAAGGTCGCGATTGCGTGTAAAGCAAGCCAAGCAAGTGTTGTGTAGAAAAAGATTCCTTTGATGGTTTATATAACATAAATAAAAGTCTCGGGTGATACATTCTACCCCCCTTAAAAAGAATTTCGCCCTCGAAATTCGTCACTTTGTAACAAACAGATGAGGATACTTCTCCCTCATCATATCCTCAAGCTCCCATGTAGCTTCTTCAAGTTGGTGGTTCCTCCATAAAACTTTTACCAAGCGAGTGGTCTTGTTTCGTAGGACTTTTTCACTACGATCCAGAATCTCTATCGGCTGTTCTTCATAAGAAAGATCTTGCTCCAGCGGTACCACTTCTGAGCTGAGTACATGTGAAGGATCTGGTATGTACTTTCTCAGGAGAGATACGTGGAACACATCGTGAACTTGAGAGAGATTCGGTGGAAGCGCCAATCGGTAAGCTACCTTCCCAACACGATCCAGTATTTCGAAAGGACCGATATATCTTGGGCTAAACTTCCCCTTCTTTCCAAATCTCATAACCCTCTTCCAGGGAGATATTCGTAAGAACACTTTATCACCCACTTCAAACTCTAGGTCTTTTCTTCGGTTGTCGGCATAACTTTTCTGTCGACTCTGAGCTGCTCTTATGTGTTGTTGAATAGATCTGACCTTTTCTGGCATTTCATCAACGAGATCAGGTCCTAATAGCTTTCTTTCCCCAACTTCATCCCAGCAAGTTGGAGTCCTGCATTTCTTTCCATAGAGAGCTTCATAAGGAGCCATCTGAATACTGGAGTGAAAGCTATTATTATAAGAAAATTCCACCAAAGGTAGGTGTTGATCCCAACCTCCTTTGAAATCCATAGAGCAAGATCTAAACATATATTCTAGGGTTTGAATTGTTCTCTCAGACTGACCGTCTGTCTGGGGATGATAAGCAGTGCTGAAACTCAACTCTGTATCCAGAGTGTGTTGAAGATTTCGCCAGAACTTCGAGGTAAATCTCGGATCTCGATCAGATATAATAGAAAGTGGTACTCCATGCAATCTTACCACTTCCTTTACATATATCCTGGCAAGCTGATCTAGAGAGAAATCCTCTCTAATAGCAATGAAGTGTGCAGACTTTGTAAGACGATCAACTATGACCCATATAGCATTATTTCTTTTGGATGTTTTAGGAAGTCCTGTGACAAAGTCCATAGTGATGTTTTCCCATTTCCATTCGGGTATGGGTAATGGTTGTAACATCCCCTTAGACTTCTGTCTCTCAGCTTTAACTTGTTGAGAAACCAAGCATCGAGAGACATATTCAGCAACATCTCTTTTCATGCCATCCCACAGAAGTACTCTTTCAGGTCCCTTATACATCTTCGTGCTTCCAGGATGAATAGAGAATGAAGAACTATGAGCCTCATCCAGCAGCTTCTTCTTTAATTCGGGGATGGGAGGAACACAAACCCGATTCCTGAACTTTATTATCCCATCACAATCAAGGTTGAATTCAGGAACATTTCTCACCTTCTTTTGTAACTCGACATCTTCTTTCTGTGCCTCTTTAATCTGTCACATGTATAGATGGTTGAACATTCATTTGAGAAAGATAAGATTTTTCCCCCTTCCATTATAATTCCAAGATCCATCCTTTGTAAATCCATAAATATTGGATCTTTTGTGATCCTCATCATGGATTAACTAGCATGGTCTTGTCGACTTAATGCATCTGCCACCTTGTTTGCTTTCCCAGGGTGGTAATAGATTGAGCAGTCATAATCCTTAATCAGCTCCAACCATCTTCATTGACGCATATTCAGCTCCTTTTTGTGTGAAAATATACTTTAAACTTTTATGATCAGTATAAATATCACACCTTTCACCATAAAGGTAATGCCTCCAAATCTTTAATGCAAAGATTACCGCAGCCAACTCCAAATCATGTGTTGGGTAATTTTTCTCATGGATTTTCAACTATCGTGAGGCATAAGCTATCACCATATCATTTTGCATAATAACACACCCCAATCCCTTCTTGGATGCATCACTGTAGATCACAAACCTTTCTCCACTACAAGGCAGTGTGAGCCACAGGTGCACTGGATAACATTCTTTTCAACTCCTTGAAATTCTCTTCACATTCCTCTGTCCAGACAAACTTAACTCCTTTCCGAGTCAACTTGGTGAGTGGATTAGATAATCGGTGAAAAATCCTTTACAAAACGTCGATAATATCCAGCCAAACCAATGAAAAACTTCGGATCTCAGTTACTGTTGTTGGTCTTGACCATCTTTCGATAACCTCTGTTTTTGCTGGATCCACAGATATCCCCTCTTTTGAGATTATATGACGCCAAAAATGCCAACTTTTGAAGCCAAAATTCACACTTGGTAAATTTGGCATAAAGCTTCTCCTTTCTTAGGGTCTTCAATATAATTCTCAAGGGATCTTCATGCTCTTCCTTGCTCTTTGAATAGACAATAATATCGTCTATAAAGACTACCACAAATTGATCAAGATAGTCTCTAAAGACTCTATTCATTAGATCCATGAAAGATAGTCAGGGGGCATTAGTAAGACCAAATGGCATCACTATAAATTCATAGTGTCCATACCTTGTACAGAAATCCGTCTTTGGTATATCCTCCCTTTTTGACCCTTAATTGATGATACCCTGAACGAAGATCAATCTTGGAAAAGTATTGAGCTCCGCGTAGTTGGTCAAATAAGTCATCAATGCTGTGGGAGAGGATATTTGTTCTTGATAGTGATATTGTTAAGTTCTCGATAATCAATGCAGAGTCTCATTGATCCATCTTTCTTCTTAACAAATAGAACAGGTTCTCCCCAAGGTGACGCACTAGGGCGTATGAATCCCCTTATCAAGATTCTCTTGGAGTTGCTTCTTCAATTCCTGCAACTCAATTGGGGCGCATTCTATAAGGTGTCTTTGAAATAGGCAAAGCACCCGGTACGAGTTCTATTGAAAACTCAACTTCACCGATTTGGTGGAAGACCCCGACAATTCCTCCGGAAAGACATCATCAAAACCCCGTACAATGGGCATATTCTTAATCGTGAGTTTCTCACCAACCATTTGAGATAAATAACCTTCATTTAGTGGAATCAATACCCATAAGATGGAAGAAATTTCCACTGGAAGGTTATGTTCATCCTTGCATTGATAGACGATCGTAGATTGATCTGGAATATGAAATGTGACTTCCCTTCTTTGGAAATCGATATGAGCTCCATGTAGAGAAAGCCAATCCATGCCAAGAATCACATCAAATTCCACTAAAGGAAGGATCACAAGATTTGCAGGAAGCACTTTTCCACAAAATTCGATCGGAGAAGAATTATAAACTTTTGATGCGATTGATGTGCCATTAGGTGTTGTCACAGCTAACTCAACATCTAATTGTTGAGGTGATACAGTTATACCCTTAGAAAAGTCTTCAGAAATAAAAGAGTGGGTGGATCCAGAATCAAATAAAACATTTGCTACTTTAGAGTGGATGGTAAGTGTACCTTTCACCACTTCGTTATCATACTCCACATCGCTGATAGAAATTGCATGTGACTTTCCTTTGTCTTTAGCCTTAAGATTTTGTTGACGTCGACCATCATCATCAACCCTTGGATTTGGGCATTGATTGGCATAATGCCCCATCTCCTTGCACTTGAAACGTTGAAGTGTAGTAGGTTCATTCTGTGTATCCCTTCCTTTGTTTGCGTCATTAGACATCTTCTTCCCATTATCACGACATTCAAATGCCCGATGACCTTCCTTTCCACATTTAAAACATTTACTTGTCCATTTAAGACAACTCCCTCCATGTTTCTTTCCACACTTTGAGCATAAGGGAAAGTTCATCTTCTTTTCAGTGTGCTCTTTAGAGTTTCCTTTGAATTCCATATTCCTCTTCTTATCAAACCCATGCGACTGATGAGTTACTCCAATCTCCATCTCGACTTTGAGAGCACATCGAACGATTTCCTCGTAGCTATTGAAGTCCCTTATGGCTAACGCCCTTCGAAGACTTGGTTTTAAGCCACTAAAGAATCGATCGATCTTACTCTCAGGTTGGATAATAATACCAGAAGCGTACCTTGCAAGTCTTGTAAAATTTGCTTCATAGGTACCAACAGATTCATCATCCCTTTGCTTCAGTTCAAGAAACTCTTTCTCCATCTTTGTTCGGAGAATACGAGGGAAGTACTTATTGAAAAATAAGTTCTTGAACTCGTCCCATTCCATAGACTCAATTTCATCCCTTTGCCTCGTATTCTTAATAAGATTCCACCATTGATCAGCATCTCCTTCCAAACGATACACTGCTAGGATGACTTTATCATGTTCAGAACATTGAAGAACTGAAAATATCTTTTCAGTAGTACTAATCCATTGTTCAGCAACTAATGGATCAGTAGACCCACTGAAAGAAGGTGGACGCTGCCTCATGAAGGATTCAACAGAATGTTGCTCCTTCCTTTGCTCGTTTGGAAGTCCTGCATGATTCATAGCTTGAGAAAGTTGTGTGAGCATGGCTACAAGATTTTGCATTCCAGCTCCCATATCGTTTGGTTGCTCAGGGGGAAAATCATTGCATTGCCCATCGCATTCCGCATTAACACGGTTCCTTCGGGTTCCAGCCATTGACTAAAACCAAGAAGAATAGTGTGAGCAACACTAATTATAATAGGAAAACCACATAATTCAAGAATAAAATTTTCATGCTTAAGGTCTTATCCTAGGTTATTCAAGGACATTTCTTAAACACTAAGATTGTGTTCTATGCTTAGACATATCCTTAGGGTTCTTACTAAGGCTTTCACATCCTAGTTTCCAAAGGTTGACTATACCTTTCCTCTGATACCAACTATAACGACCCATACTTTACATACATTGTTAATACTTCAAAATTGAAGCACACTTATTACAACATATAACAAAACCACAAAGGACCGTATAGGTATAGTGTCTTTAGAAACTGGGAAACATAAACAACTGGTTCATAAATCTTCTACAGTGTCTCCCATTTATTTCATCATATCTAGGGTCCCTTTTAGCATATTCTACTTAATATCCATCTTCCTGGCCTGGGGAAAAGAAAACATAAAAGCGTGAGCTCAAATGCTCAGCAAGGGCAAATAAAGGAAATAAAAATCATATCATATCTTTATGAAAATCAAAACCTGCAAAAGAGATCATAATATCTTAACATGGAATAAATCATAGAAGTGAAAATGAGATCCTCATAATCATAAAATAAAACTTGAAACTTTGTGGAATGCACACATAATCATGGAAAATCATTTCTTGTTAGTCATGACTCATTGCCAAGACTATCTTAGTGGACAAAGTCCCTTTCTGAACCGAGTTCACTCCTCGTTTCAGTCCTGTTTCACTGAACCGAAATAACCTTCCGTTCCAGCCATGTCTATCTCATGAGATATAAAATCTTTACCCAATGCATTGGAGGGAGATATAGGTCCCACCCATCTTATAATGAATCCTTTCTTATGTGTGCCACATAATCATAAATCATACATCATCGTATAACACATGTAACAAAAATGGGATTCTTGAAACATCATGACATCATAAAACAAATCATATAAGGTAAAGGAATTCATAAAAATAATTCCATCACAACATGATCAAATCAATGTAATATTAGGGATAAAAACAGAACCCTTTATTATCTTAGATGGAAAATAATTTTGATAAAACTCTTGAACTCCATTCTTGAGGAAAATATCCTTTCTTCTTCAAAAACATTTTTCCTTTCTTAACATGTTATACAACTTTAAAATAAAAGAAGTTGATTAAAAATAAACTTGAAAACTTGTAAAGGAAGATTCTTGTAAACAATGTTTTAAAAATACATTCATGCCGTATAAGTTAAAAAGAAAACATTCTTCTCGTAATTTTGTCGGAAAAGTCAAAAAGTACCTCGTACGAAAAAGCGACAAAAGATTCCTTTCATATTCTTTACTAAAACTCACCGAAGGGTAAAATTGGATTTAAACTATTGTAAGTGGATGGAAACAATATTATATATTTAGGGAACATGGATGTGGATGATAAAATACACCCCAGTAAATGCCAAAGTAAAAACAATCTCGGATAAAAATGAGATTGCGATATTTCCCTTACCTTAAGTCCAATTTGCTTTGTACGTGTCCGAAGATCCTGTATAATGGTTTAAATAATGTTATTGAATTATTCCAGAATCATACATATTGATATGATATCATATATGTTCATATTCTTAGCTTCTTGATAGTAATATTTCATGGTTACTTGTTACTCGGGTCTTTATTGCCTTTTGTTCTTATGCGTGTTTTGTCGAATAAATTCTTATTCTTTTCTTTAGGTTATAGATAATTCATTTACAGAATGGTATTAGTGTAGTATATACCATATTCATTCATTCAATTCATTTATATAATCATTATGAAATGAAGATCATGTAGAACGAGTCGCATCACATCGTGGAGACGGTATTCCGTACGTACGCACGAGTGATGATATCGTTCCTATGTTCGTGGAATTGTATTGGAGTATATATACATTATTTCAGTATCAATATTACTTCATAATAATCATATATAGTTACTCATTACACCATTATACCCATCCTTGTAAGGTGATGGTGGAAAAATAGATTACACCACGGCGTGGAGACGGTATTCCGTACGTACGCACGTGCGGTGATTTCTTTTTCCGTAGGATGGATAGATTGTGAAATAGGGTTGTTTCATACTTATAATAACATATCAGTATATGAGTAATACTGATGTTATTACTTCATAATGAAACAACCTAAGAAGAAGAAGTGGAAGAAGAAATAAAGATGAAAGAATTGGTAACGGTAATTACCTCTTCTTTGAAGCGCCTCTTTGAGACCTCCTCTTAGGGCACTAAAATTGGTCTTTGGGGAAGACCAGAACCTCTAGGATGTTTCTAGGGAAGTTTAGAAAGGAAAATGTCCGGGGTTGGCCGAGATTGAGTGCTCAAATTGGTGTGAGGAGGAGGGGGAGGAGGTGCCCTTTTATAAGGGAGGAGAGGGGCACCTTAGGAATATCTCAAAATATTATTTTATATTAAAGTCAAAATCGGTTTATAATGGCTCCAAAGGGTCTTATTTCGAAGATAAGGTGGGGATGGGCAGAAATCCTATCAACCAATAAGATTTAGACAAGTTTAGGGTATTATTTTAACCTTATCAATTAGATTTAACTCTAAGTTAAATAATTTAACTTTTACCATGTCTTTTTGTTTTCTTTCACTATATGGTTAATAAACTTACTATAACATGCCAAACGAACCCCAAATTGTTTATTATTAATATATATATCCTTAGATAAGTCATTTGGCCGAACCTTAGATTTTTAGGAATAAAATAACAATTAATAATATAATATTTGATTTAAAAACTATTTTGTGTCAATTTTGACACTATTTGATATATGATTTTTGTGAAAGTCATAACAGAATTATATGTTCGAACCAAGTTGATTAAATCAACATTAATATATCATAGTATCCTAGAAAATTAGTGTAATTCATAAAAAGTCTTAAATTACATTTATTTTAGTATTTATATTATCAATTATGTCAATATTTCATTAATAAGATAATTACTGCATCATCTTTGGGTCATAAATAAATTAAATTATTTGATGTCTAAAAATTACAAATAAAATACGATAATGTAGGATATCGTTTTAGCTTTCTAATGAATATTTACAATCGAATTTATCTTATGTATAACCCCAAATTATAATTTATTTACTTATTAAACTTTGATTTTAACTATTTTAACCCTTCTTTAAATAAATTAATAGTAAATGTCCTAATCTAATCCAAGTGGGCCTAAATGGTCATATTTTATTCCTAAGTTTGTTTTTGGTCGAATTACACTTGTCCAATAGAATTAGGACATGTGTTAGGGTAATAGTAATATCATATTTACCCTTAGTTACCCTATTTACTATTAACCGCGGTAAAAAAAGTAAAAAGTTACTATTCACCAAAAAATTATTTTCATCTCATTGAACCACATTTTAGTCCTTGATATTAACCGTGTCTCTCGGATTTTCGAAATTCCATTTACAGAAGCGGTAAAATTAAGTTTTATGCAAAATTCAGTTTTTAACCTACCACTTAGTGGTTTCACTATTCATCAAAAATTGAAAGTTTTCAGAAAAATACCAAAGTTTCACCCTAGGCTAATTTCGATATTCTGAGTCCAAAAATGAAGTCCATTTTGAAAAATAAAATTTATAAAATTTCAAAAAGTGATTATTACTATTCATAACGGCTAGCATATTGTTGTTTAGTGAAACTCGGTATTGCGTACGACACAAGCTATCGAGGAAGGTCGCGATTGCGTGTAAAGCAAGCCAAGCAAGTGTTGTGTAGAAAAAGATTCCTTTGATGGTTTATATAACATAAAAGTCTCGGGTGTTACAATGAAAGAAGTCATGGGGATAATGAGGGCAGGGGGTGGGTAGCATGGAGGGGAGGGGAGGGGAGGGGAGGATTAGGGAGGGGGTGGGTAGGTTCAAGGGGAGGGGAGGGAGGAGGGGGCTAATGTGTAAATAGGTTGGATAGAGGGTGGAGTGGTTGGGGGAGGGGGTTGGGCAGAGTGGGTCCTGATGTGGTATAGCTGATTTTCAATTAGATTTTAAAATTTTTAGTAACACATGTTCCTCCATGCCTTCATGTTCAATTGGTATGTTTTACCTCTTTTGATTTGTAAATTGTTTCTGCATTAAGGTTACTCCATTTCAACTGTTCACTTAACGAGGCCTTACTGATTTGATTTGGGTCCGTTTTCTGCTCTGTTTCAGTTTAATTCATGTGGTGAGTCTGTGTTTTGTTCTGATTCAGTAAAGTTCCCAAGTAGGGTGCATTATTTGTTATGTTTCAGTTCTATATAAGATTCTCTATTTAAATACAACATTTTATTCTGATCATAATGTAATATTAAAATGCTGCATGGGGAAGATGTTGGCCAGTGGGAGGGGAGGGGAGGGGAGGGCTGGGGAGGATGGGGGGATGGTGGGGGATAATGAGGACAGAGGGAGGATGCTGGACAATCTGGAGGGGAGGGGGGGACTGATTGGGGAATAGGTTTCCCAGAGGGGAGGGGAGGATAAAATGCTACTTGGGATAATGAGGACGGGGGGGGGGGGGGGGTGGGCAGTCTGGAGGGGAGGGGGGATTCATGGGGAACAGGTTTTCCAGGGGGAGGGGAGGGGAGGGGACTTCATTGGTAAGATGTTGCCCAGGGGGGAGGGTAGGGGAGGGGAGGATGAGGGGATGCCTGGGGATAATAAGGGTAGGGGGGTTGGGTAGCTTGGAGGGGAGGGGAGGGGAAGGGATGATGAAGGCAGGGGGGCTGGGCAGGTTTGAGGGGAGGGGAGGGAGGAGGGGTCTACTGTGGAAATAGGTTGGGCAGAGGGTGGAGTGGTTGGGGGAGGGGGCTGGGCAGAGGGGGGCCTGATGTGGTATATCCTATTTTCATTTAGATTTTAAAATTTTCAGTGACACAGGTTCCTCCATGCCTTCATGTTCAATTGGTATGTTTTACCTCTTTGGATTTGTACATTATTTCTATAGTAAGGTCACTCCATTGCAACTGTTCAGATTTTTAAAATTTCTAATGATAATAAAAATAATGACTATACTTATTTTTTGGAAGCGTTGTAAACCATTTTTTTTATTTTGAATAATTTTTTTTCTGCAGGAAAAATACAGAGATCAACTTTAGGACATGAAAAAAATATGATTAGGGCATTCATAATGGTGTTGATGGAGGAAGGTCTACCATTCCAGCTTAAACTTTAGGGCATGAAAAATACAGAGATCAACTTTTGATGTGGGAGGAAGGTATACCATTCCATTTTCAAGCAGAAGGCGAGTGTATGATGGCATTCATAACACCCAAAAGAATTGAATGGGAGAAGGTGGATCCACTTTGTGAGTTATAATGGTGATCATGGAGGATCCAACATGGTTCAATGTCATGGGAAGTTAGGAGTGGACCTCGATACTCATAGCAGAAGGGTTACAGAAACCGGATTGATTATACATTGGAGCCCAGCTACTGCGAACACTCATGCAGGGATGTCATTGGGTAGATATTATTATATAATTTTAAAAACCACATCTATAGAGGTCAGTTCATCTAAAATATTACTTCTATGATATTTAATCAATAAGAGTGATTAAGTTCTTCCTTAAACCATTGAGGGTCTCTGTACTCTAAATATTTTGTATGTCTTAAATATCAATATCGATTCAAGTTTGAATGGTTGAGATTTTGAGGGAATAAGGGAATAAAACTTCTTTCACGTGTTCTATGATTTAAATTTTTCCTTCAGATCAAATTATATGATATTATCAATTTATAATTAGTGTTGCTATGTTCCAATTATGTATGAACTTTATTGGGATTCTTAAAACTATTTAGGAAACTAAATATTTTCATATGAATGTGTTTATTCATAAAAGAAAATCATAATCCCATTACATGAAGCCTGGATAAATTGATTTATAGTTTTACATATTCTAAATTATTTTAATCATCAAAATATTCAATGTTATTAATTTTGTTCCATGAATTATATTATTCTAGAATTTAGGTTATTGAATACTCATAGGAGATGCAGTGATCAGCTCATATATAATTATCAAGGGACTAAGGCTGAGAAGTGATGTTTTCATTTGAAGTAGGATATTTTTATAGTTTGACATAATTTCTCAGTGAAATTAATACTTAGTGACATTAATACTTATGTTTTATGTTTTGAAATTCAAATTTCCATTTGAATGTTCTTTTCATTCATGTCCATTGGAATATTATGTTGTTTATACTAATTTTGTATAATAATTCGTTCATGTTCTTTTCATAATATCTCAGTGACATTAATATTTATGTTATTTCATTCATGTTCATTTTAAAATGTAATTTTCTAATTACTGTCGATTTTTTATTTTTATTCATGTATTATAAGATGGATACTTATGTTACTTTCTATATCGTGACCTATTTTCTTTTTCTAATTGTTTTATATTTTCATTCACATTCATTTCAGTTTTTTTAAAATGTTCTTTTTCTTTTCAATTGAATGATTATTCACTATATTAAATTATCAATTTGAATGTATGTTTTATTTTACATATATATTCTTCTATAAGTTTTCTATGTTTTCAAATAATTTAAATTTCCATATATATTCTTCTATATGATTTCCTTAAATTCTCCATCATGCAGTTGTATGTTTTTTTTGTACAATGATGGTATACTTATATTTTCTATATATATTCTAATATATTCTCTAATATGTTTTCAATTTTCTCCTACATATTCTCCTATTTTACTTTCTTCTTATTTCCCAATGTTTTAAATTCTCTATATTTTGTCCGATTATAGTTCAATATTAAGTATCACTATTTTTTTCAATATATTCAATATTCATGTACTTTATTAACTTTTAAATATGGTTTTTCCGCCTTGAAAATAAGCGTTGAACGTATTTCCGTGAAAATGAATGAGTAAGTACTAGTTATCTATAATTTAAGTCTTTTTATGTGACTGGGATATTTTGTGCTAGAAATTATCCATTAAAAGATATTCATACAAAGATTCGACAATGTAATGAAATATTACTGCTTTCACATTTTAGTTATTAGGGCTCCACTAATTTTGATCTTCCACCGTAACTATACCACTAACTATATTTTTTGACACTATCTTGGAAAAAGGTGTTCCACCCTCAATTCATGAAAAAATATACCTTATATTCAAAAGTTAATATTTCTAGTCTAGGCTTTCCTCATAATCTCAATTTTTTCTCTGTAGTCAAGGTTCATTATTCGGTTTCCTGAGTATATGGTTTCATCTCATTCATGAGAACCTTCGAGAACTCCTTTAATGTTGAAAACCATCATATGCATCATATACATCTAAATTCGGGTTACGGATCATAAACTACTTATCAAAGGAGACAAAATCTTGATAACAATGTAGGATTCAAGTTAGTTCAACAACACCTTCATCCTCAGAAGATGTAACATCTGTGGTTTAGAAATCCGTTTGTCAAATAAATCACGTTAATCAGAGAACTTATGTTTTATGTGTAAATTCATATACCCACATACTGGGATGTTTCTTTTATCTAATTTTCAATATATGGATTATGTTGATTTCAAGAGAAGGTTTTCGGTTGAAGAACATTTTTTTGAGTGGGACAGTGACGTTTTAGTTGAGGTTTGTACCTATAAATCATTGATTTCTTTCTACGAATGGTTATTAAATCTAAAAGACAGATTATTTTTTTGGGCAATCGATTTAATCAGGTTTTCCATGTTTGGGAAACTGGGATGGATCTCTGCATACCTGTGTTAAATCATTGTTGGGACTCTTGTCATTATAATGAAATGTTATCTTCATTAGTCAATGATAACACTGTGTTTCACTATATTTAAGTGTATGTAATATATTCATGGAAGAATTTTATGGGGTTATGTACCTATGTTTTTATATTTCATATGTATAAGTGTTTATAGATTACTTATAATCAACAAATCAGGTTGAGAGGAACAATTCTAGATACTCTGTTACTATATTTTCTCGAGGTAGTTGTTTGCTACACCTATATTCATATTAGTGTAACATTGACATAATAATTTTTAGAATGATTATACATAACTGTTTCCATATTGATTATATGAAAATACTTCTGGATTAGTCATCCGGCTATTATGTTAACTTACGATCTGTCGATGTTTTGAAACAATAATATTCATTTTTAAAAAGTGTGACAGTTTCATCACCATTGACATCAGTGGAGGTCACCCAGAATGTTCGTCGTGAAGGTATTATCTATTAATTTTATTTCTATCATACATCATTTAGTATTCCACTTTTCATACAAATTATTCATACAATCTAACATAACATCTATTTGTAAGTGTTTCTTCAAGCCATAAAATAGTATATTTTCATCACTTCATTTTCTGTCTAAATATGCTTGATTTAAATATCTAAAATTATTTTTTGTTTCTATATCCCATGTGATCTACCTCTGGAAATTCTATGACTATTTCATCACCGATGACTGCAGTGTAGGTCACCCCACAACCTCTTCGCAGAACTCTTCTCTGTGAATTTTATTTCTATCACCGACAGCCGCAGTTGGGGTCATTTTCATTATGGTTTGTTCTCCTCATGCCATATAAGTAGTGTTTAAATGTATTATTTTAGAAGTAATGAAATGGGTTTTCTTAGATCATTTTTTATTTTTATTGAAGTTGTTTTATTGATCTATTTGTTTATATATATATATATAATCAAAAAATACATATTAAACTTATCTCTTCATCTATATTCAGATTTGTAAACTGGAATATATCAGTTTATATTTGTTAACAATATCTGTTAATTTTAAAAAATAATTTCTTCTAATGTACAGGTTTTGAAAATTTTTGGCTGGAATATTTCATACAACTTATATCATCCCAGAACATCAATATATTGATTTATATTTTCTTAACAATATTTGTTCTTTTCTTAATGGTAATTTATTTATAATGCACATGTCCGTAACGATTTTGGGTTTGCATTTGTTTGTATGTTACATATATCAGGTCTATAAATATGGATCTATTTGAGTAATAATGACTGTTACTATCGGGAAAATCAATGAGAATATATTTGAAGCGCTCACCAGTATGGATCAGAATTTTTAAAATCAAATTGATCAGGCAATGAAATTCTTGGACAAGATAGAAATATAGGTGATTATTCTTTCTTTTTCTTCAACATGTTTTGATACAATCTTGTGCTCCTATACCCTTGACTATTGTATTGATGCTAGAAATAGAGGCAATATGAATGTTTATAAATTTCAATGAAATTAAGAGGTTATGTTTTTCACCTTTTCAATGCAATTTTAGTTAAAATTCATGCATTGTTATCTCAAAGATTTTCTGGTCAAATTTTTGTACATGGAAATACCTACGGTATGTAAGAACATATTTTTTATTCAATACCATGAATTTCATAGTTTTTTATTTATTCTTACTTAAACTAGAACTTCATTTTATATTACATTACACTGCCATTTATATTGAATTTTATATTGCATGTTATATTAGTTCATGTTGTACTAAAATTGGTGTTTACATTCCTATTTTTATAACTATTTCAATATAATTTCATATTTCAGTTTATATTGAATTTAATATTGATTTTTCACGTACTAAGATTGCATTTCCCTTGTAGATTATATTATCATTCATGTTGGTTCCTTATGCAGAATACAATTTCCTTATGCAATCAAGCATTATCATGAATGCTCAAATGTGAGTTTTCTGGTGGTATTTTTACAGGATACATGTGTGTTTTCATGCACATAAAAACATATATTAATTATCATTTGTTTCTACTATAGAATATTACTTCTTATTTCTTTTTGAACTTATTTTTTTGCTATATTGCTTGTAGGAAAAATATAGGCTTAAAGAGGAGAGGAAATTTGCACCCAAAGGACTCTTGAAGGTGCCCTTCTTCTCGACGGTAACATGTTTTCATGTTCATTTCTTCCATTATACCATAATAAAACATGTATGGTGAGAGGTCTTAATGTTCATCATACTGAATTAACTCTTGTTTATGTTCAAGAGGAACTACAATCAACACTCAATAAAAGCAAGATGTGGTGGTTCCTACTTTTAAGACAACAACCTCTATTGGATTGGGTTTGAATTGATGGAACTGTCTAGGTGTAGACAGGTTAACTACAATACATGTTTAGGGTTTTAATCCCATTAATTATTGTACTTATTATTTTCTCTTATTTCCATTAGTTATTATACTATTTAATGACAGTTTTTGTGATTTATTGGTAAGAAAAAAGCTGGACAACACCCCACACACCTAATGAATATCAAATCATATTGTTATTGGAAGTAACAAAAAACATCCAGGGAAATGTTTCTACATTATTTTCAATGTTTTTGAAGTTTTCTACCTTTATATTTAATGTTTATGTGAGACATTTCCCATTTAATATATAGGTTTCTTTCAAAGACATTTAATTTGAAGTCTATAGGTCTATGTTATCCAAGATGTTCTTTAGCGCCATTTGTAATGGACATTTGGGAGACTATTAACAAAAATGTCTCATTGGTTGGTGAACTCCACTACTTTTATTGTTCCACATTTGAAAATTAATCAAAAAAAATCTTATTTTACTTTACATTTATAATATGTTCCTCCATACAATGTTTTCTGAATTTCTAATTGAATATGTGTTTTTTTATCTTCAATTTAACTGGTCTTTTTCTAGATATGTTTCCCATGAGGATGGGAGATGGTTCGTGGTGTTAGTATAGTCTGTAGTGGGCAGATGTAAGTAGGGGGCACCAGTATGTAGTAAGGAAGCATACCGAAAACTCATCTTCTCCAACAAATAGAGGCCGATGATGCTTCTGTATTTTAGTAAACTAATGATAATAGTTACAATAATAATTTAGTCACTCTTTTCCATTTAGTGGATTCAGAACCTTGACCTCGACAAATGATCCCAAAATCAATGACTCAATAATCAATTATTTTATTATTGGATAAATTTTCAATTTTTGATTCCAACATGACCCCTCATGAGCATATATCAAACTATCACATATAATATGATTGGATCCAAAACCAAATTGAGCTTCCAAATCGGATACTAACATTTTCATTTTTATTCTATTAAGCAGATGTTATATTGTTTCTACGTAACAACTAATATAGCCTCAAAATTATGGAATCAAGTAGAGGAGCCATAGTCTGACGTGTGTTATTGTAGGTACTAACTTTCTTTATTTGACGTGGAAGAAACATAATTAAAAGATGGATTTAGTCAATGAAATTAAAAGTTATGTTTCTTATTTTCCCATCCTCTTTTATAAATGTTTTGTATTTTATTCCAAACCAAGAAATTAACAAGGAAGTTCTGGACTGCTCTACATGTGATTCCTCGAAGTATTCAATTTCTGGTGTTGTGAATTTGGTATAGAAACTGATGATGAAAACTTAGGCAATGTATATAATCATCATGGAAAAGGTAAATTCATTATTCAAATGTGTCATGCACAAAATTATTATTAATATTCATATTCCCAATCAATCTGTTCATTTGTTATTTTTCATTATTCTCAACATGCGATATTCTATAGGATGGAAGCGGACTGGGTATTCAATCAAATCCAAAGCATTTTGATTACATCCAAATGAATCTCAAACATTACTATAGAGTTTTCCTCATATATATCGCATAACAGCCCCTCTTTTTAATACAAGGTATTAATTTTTAAACCTCTTACATTTTAATTTATCATAAAACAGATACCACATTATTGTAATATTCATTTTACACTTGTGTTATAGGAACATGACAATAATGAATGTTTTGGATACAACTACAGTAGTAAAAATGTATTAGTTACAATAACTACAAATATTTCATTTACTCGGTTGAAATTTACATTTTTAATTTTCATTTATTTTCATTACATCATTGGTCCACTATAGTAATGTCAACACAAATCGTTTTAACTTTTATAGGGAACGATTTTACTATCATCCAACATCCATAACTACTGGTCCACTATAGTAATGAAACAAGACACTACTGGCAAGATATTACGAACCTTAAATGATAAAACGGGTCTGGAAGCACTACAACACAATATATTCCATTAAAAACATAAGTTTCTTTTTCAGTTTCACCCATCTTTTTCCTAATGTAAATAATCTGTTGTGTTTCCATTATTTCAAAACAAGACATATTCTGTTACTTGGGAAATTTCAATTATCATGTTTCAATGTTTTTATTATTTATTCTTAGTTGACATGTAGGATTATATTTTTTCCATATTGATAAAAAAATTCATTTATTTTCAATTATAATTTATGCTTACTACTGTTGCGTTGATGTCTGAGAAAATTCTACAACTATTCCAATACTATATATCTCTAAACTTATATTTTTTTTAAAAAATTACTTAATTTTCATTAATAAATTATCAATATATTAATGCATTTTACAAATTAATGTTGATTTATAATTTCGTGCATATGCACGGGTGAGGTACTAGTTGTTACAAAAATAAAATAACAAGAAGACCCCAATAAAGACTCCAACACCATGGTCATAAAACGTTTTTCAATCCCATTTGAAACCTTCAACCCATCTATCATGTAATCTATTGAATATCAGGTCACCTACCCTTGTCCTAGCCTACATCCTTGTAATCTCCTCGGGTACCAAATAAAGGACCTAATAGGTTGCGTGTATTACTCAGTAGGTTGAAACAAGCATGTCGAAAGATAACTAGACTGATAATAAGTTCATGAAATATTGAAATAAAAAATATTGTTATTAAATTAAAAAATTAAATTTATACCATATCAACCTTCTTCAGAACCATGGTGGAATGTCTCTAAGAAGCTTTCATGATCATACCAACCATAATCATACTACCATGGTTAAAGATAACCTTCTTCTATGACTTGCAAGAATTATTCTGAGCATTTATCACTACCATGTGAACAAAAACCATATTGCCATGGTGTAAGTCCATAATTCTGGTTCAATCCCACTATAAATGAATTTTATAATTTAATAAGCACCATGGCTAGTATATAACCATTTCATCATTTAATCTATGCCATGCTAAGTATATAAGATCCTCACTATTCAGGCTATGTTGAGCCTAGTATATAATAATTTGAGTATTTTATAATGGACAACACCATTATGTAATATTTTTAGCATTTAATCAAGGATGTGCTCGATATATAAGAATTTCCTCATTTAATCATAATATATCATAAAAGAAACTATATCTAAATATCACCTCATAATGATTAATGGCTATTTATAAAAATTAAAACATATCTTTCAAAATCACTTTTCATTTACCACTTTCTAATTAACCAATAACATGAAAGTCAATTCCAAAATCAATACATTATAAGGTGAATTTATTTCAACCAATCAACCAAACTTATGTCATTCAAAACAATATTTATTCAAATAATCAATTCACATAAAATTAAGGTTTCTCCCAACCAAAAGTTGGCCAAATACAAGCCAATAACCAATTGGATCAAGATTGATTCCATTAAATAATCCAATTCAGCATATAATTAATTTAGGCACACATTAAGATTGTGTAATTACAATATTTCAGATACATGAGAATTATCAAACCATTGGGTTAATATATAGACCCCTTACCTTTAACTGATGATCATCTAAAGATTACTTTAAGATAAACCAATAAGAATAAAGGGGAATATGATCGAAACAAGGATCCTAGATCATAAACGATCAAGATAAAACCACCAATGACTACAATTAATGTATTACATTGAAATAATCCATGAAAAATGATATAAGGTAATAACTAAACCAAAAAAAACATACCAAGGATTGATCACACAAATGACAAATCCATAGTGGAATATGGAACCCTAAATTCATATGAGAGATGCCCTAGGGTCAAGATGAAGAAAAATGAAGCAGTATAAAATGAGATATTTGATGAATGGAATCCTTAAAACCAATTCTCTTGAAATTACATGATGTGTAATCCATTTAAAAATTTTTTAATTATTTTTTGATGGATACACTGAAAATCCATCACATTAAATTATTTTTTAAGACTTATTGAAATTTTCATGGTGTGAATAGTTTATATGATGTGGAGCCATTTCATGCACTATATTGGTTCTGGATATATCCAACCATAGGTATATGCCACCTAACATGTACACTAATTGTAACCACCTAGATGACCATTTTGATCCCATATTCTATAAAAGGGAATAGGACACCTCCAAATATATCCAAATAATGAAAACCCTTTATTAACCCATTTAACATGTTATATACCTAGACACTATTAATTCATACAATCATATATCATCAAACATTAGGAAATTTTTCCTAAAATATTTTATATGCCTTTGAATAGGACTCAGAAACCACAACTCTGACAAAATACTCAAAGAGGGACATACCTAGAAAAAGATGAGATCTTAAAACCTCTCCACCAAATAATTTATTATCCCTGAGATGCTCCTAGAATCACTCTGGGGTCTTAATGAAAATTTTTGGACATTGTTATACATATTATTCTACCCTTCCTAGGACTCATTAGAAACTCATCCATGCTTCGACCACACTCAATCAAAATGAATCAACCTACACTAGAGATAATTCCCACTACGGTTTGTAATCTATATTGGATGATCCCCTAATGAAACATATACCAGATGCTGAATTTATAATATGTCTATGACATAAAAGGGTCTGGATAATATCTTTGATGTTGTGACATGTGAAACATGTCATGTATGGATCTGTAGCACTGTATAAGGGCTAATCAGTATTCCACATGAATGAACCTATCAACTATCCCAAACAACCCAACAAACTAGGGCTCTATATTTCTCTGTTTCTTAATATAGAATTTTTCCACACATAGGAGACACCCAAAAGAAAATTTGATGACCATCCTTGAACTCCAAAGGATATATATGATGTCCAAAAAAATATTTCTATCAGATCTACGGGGTTACTCACCACTTCCTCATCAACTAATTGAATATAAACGTCTCATACATGAGACGAGGATCAAAAAGCACTAACCCACATACCTCCAACCAACAATGAGGAGAAATAGATGAACTTCCATACATAACCTTAAAATATTTCATCTAGATGCATTCCTATAAGAAATTATTATATGAAATATCCATGAGTGCCATAAACTACACCCACAAACCACTGCAATCCCAAACATAGGATCATAAATTATCGTCCAGAACGTGAATAATCTGCTTAAATTGACTATTAGTTTATAGATTATAGGTTGTAATGAATAGAATCTACAATCCTAGAGCCTTATTAAGACCCATCTAGACATGTGATGTGAAATGATTATATCGATATGAAACTATACCCCTTAAACACTATGAATTTTAGATACTTCTCAAACATAATGAATATGAAAATAATTAATTTTTAAGGTCTCCTTAATTGTAAAAAATTTGGGATACGTTCATCATTCAATCCATAATATCCCATACAACACCATTTTTATGGGTTTTAGGGGTAATAGTGTCACGAAATCCATAGTGATGTCATCACATTTCCACTCACGAATGGGAAAATGTTGAAAAATCATAGCTAGCATCTAACAATCAGTATTCTATAGCTGATAGGTAAAACATCGAGTCACAAAGATCACTACACCATTATTCATTCCTGACCACCAATATTACATTTAAAAATCCTAATATATCTTGGTCAAACCAAGATGTAATGCCCATGTAGATGCATGCAACACTATCATCATCTCCGGAACAAAATCTTCTAGGGACAGATAATCATACAAGGAATATAAAATAATCTCCACTACCAATAGACCATCTGGATGGTATCTCCCCACACGAAAATATATCTCTCATAATTAATCCCTCTATATTAGATGACTGATCAGTCTTGATCTGGTCCAAAATCTTGTGTATAACAAATACTGACGTCTGAGCTATACATCATTCAGACAGGTGGACATATTGATATATGAATTAAAAGAGTATCACTATCCTATAATTGTAATAAGAAACCTCAAACTACCATATTTTTAATATTTTGTCTCAATTATTTAGAAAAAAAATTTCCATTAGCTGGTGTGTAAGACAACATGTAGTCTTGTAATGCAGATACTTAACCCACCTCTTTTTCTGAAGGTTCAGGTCCCAATGAGAAAAGATGAACCTGAGAATCTTGTAGTCTGTTTATACAAAACCCACTCAATCATGAGGTAATTCCTCTAGTATATCAAGCTATGTACCACTCCTTATTCCAAATCATATTTCATGTAATTCTTTTAATGTCGTCTAAATTTCCATGATCCATATGAATTCACTCAATCCATCAGCATCAAAATTAATCTATATCCATTAGAGGACATGTCAAAATACACATTATATTATACTCCCATAATAGGTAAAGTTATCATTGGTTTAAAAGTCAACATTTATTTTAGATCCTAATAAGATAACTTATAAGAATCTGTCCAAACAAACATCACCCATTTTGTGGTCATCCCAGACATCAGTTCTACCAGATGGGGGAAATATCGGATAAAGTTCCAACATTAACCTTAGAAACCCTGAAAATGATGAATCACAAATACATTCTTGAGATGTTTCAATATACCATGGATGTAACATTCTCTGGGACCACTTCAATTCCAATCTTCGAGATGACATGGACCAATAAGTGACATTTTCCAATCCTGAAATGGCATTTGGATAGCTTGGCGTAATGTTGATTCTCTATCAATGTGCTTAAGATGATGTCAATATGTGGAGTGTAATTTAATGATAATTGAGAGTGAAAAAATCTATCATATAAAAACACCAACCAAAAAACTAGTCTAGAAAAGGATGAAATATCTTAATAATCATATCTGTGAATATATATAGTGAGTTTGCCTAACCAAAAGAAATCTCCAAGAACTCATACAAGATATACCTTCTCATAAAATTATAATGAGGTGTCTCTAATGGTATATCCCCAAAATGATGGAATCATAATCAAAACCAATATTTTATAAGATCATAGAACCTCTCAGCTGATGGAGTAGATCATTGATGCCAAAAATGGATTATATATTCTTTACCATTATCTAGTTGAATCATCAATAATCCAAATACAGGTGAAAAGACTCATTTACCTTCATTGTGAAAAAAATGAGAGAACTCTAAGGAGAGGTAGTATGCCAAATTAATCTATGTCTTATAGATTATTTAAATGAACATTCAACTGATGAAGCTCTGATGTTTCCATTATATAAGGGGTGATGAAAATTTTATTTATTCCAATCAACAACTAAATCATGGACCTGATCTTTCACTTGGGTGGTATGCCACAAAACTATTATTTAAAGACATCCTAAAAATGGTCTACCAATAGAAGAAAAAATCATCAATAATTACAAAAACATCAATAGCTTATATCTAAGTTGTGAGACAACCCAATCGTCATTGAATTAGTTATGCACAACTAGTATATAGTTCACACTCACGCTAGTGATGATATATTATTCCTTCTAATGATAAAATAGTAAATATCTTTTATTTAATTTTCAATGTGATCTCAGTATATAACTAACCAATAAATACAAAAAATGAAATTGAAACATGTCATTTCGAGCATGAATGATTACAAAAAGAAATGGTATCCACCAATCCCTAGAGAACACTTCTTGCAATGTTTGATATTCTATGACCACAACCCCAATGGTGTGTCGATATTCGAAATACCGACCATAATTTCCACATATAGTACTATAATATTTACAATATTTGATGATAAAAAATAATGTTATTATCCTATATAAAAAAAAAGAAAAGGTGGATGATGAAAGAATCGTGTCTCTAACTACAGATGGTCCTACATCCATACTAGTAAGAGTAGCCTGCATTACATGTATCCAACCAGACCCTATGATCTAATATATTGCCTAAATCCCCTCATATATAAAATCTTATTATTACATTAATTACTAAACAGGGCTACCACAACCCCAAACTTGAATAGAACTTCATATAGAACTCCAAACATGATTCATTTGAGGATTTTCTCGGCTCTTTCTGTACTCTGGTACCTATCAGGTCCAACATTAACTTCTCTATAACTATATTTTCCATAAAACAATCTATAGGTGGAAAATTTTGCTACATATAATGAAACAAAAAAGTGGGGTATGGACCCTGATTCTATTAGGGGTCCATCTCTGCACACTGAAATCTCTATAAAAGAATATTTTCCCGAGAAGTATTACCAATTCCCTGACGGCAATTCCCACTATTTCCTTAGGAAAAATAATCATACATATAGTTCATTAAACTATAATAAGAATTCCTAGATTTACCTACTAAAATATCTATCTTTGTTCCTAGGGTAAGTCTCATATTCCATTCTATTAGGATTTACTGATTCATCACATCCACAAAACATCTCAGACAGAACAAGTTCATCAGTGAAATTATCTCATACTGAATAACATATTGGAAGCATATATCTATGGAGATCTCTAAAAAATACATGTATTTTGAAAAGTGATGTAAGATAATGAAATGATTAGTATATTATAGAACTAACATTACCTCCCATGTCAGGTGAATGAACTAAATATCTTTCTCATCGCTTATCGTATCAGGATGAAATTGGATCATTAAAATCATCTAACTGTTCTTCCAATATAACTCCTCTTGATATTATTCCTTATCCATAATTTCCCCAAAATTCTTGTATAGTCCTCAAAAAATATATACAGAAAGATTCAACCTCATATAATTGGGGGTCTTATGGTTTTTAAATATTTTTAGGTAAGTCTCAATCCAAAACATGGCTGCCAGTGGACCTTTCTCCATAGTGATCATTAGAGGATGTTGCGAGTAGAAATATTTAATCATATCATACATTTATGGATTGGTGAATAAAATATCTATTTATATAAATATATCATGACCCTAGATAATCATTCATGAATATGAACATCCATATAATCCTTAGGATCTATATGAAGCTTCAATTCTGATGCATTAAGACTATGTTGATTTACACATGTCAGTAGCTCAACACGAAGATGAGGTGGAGGTATTTTCTATAAAAGACAAACACACTCCTTAAAACTATAGAAATAACAACAAGTTCAACATAAATATGTTACAACAACATAGTAACACAGCTATTTGTCTCACTAAACAAGGCTTGCAAGTGTTTAAGTATGACATATAAATCTATTTATTCCATTTCTCAAATATAATAGGAACCTTATATCACTATTCAAACATGAAACTATATATCACATGAAATTAAAATTTCCATATCATGAAAAAAATTGTTCAATATAAATTCATATACTCATATAATGATGTAAGTATACTCATCTCATGCAATTTTGGGCCATGAGTAGAAATACCATGAATTATTAACATGAAAAATAAATAACCTCATAAAACATTTGAATCAATCATGGTCAAATAACATAATATGTGGAAAAAATATTAAATATAACAATCCATCCATGGGAACTCAGATTTTCTCTTGTATATTGGTCAACTACTTCCATGCAGAATCTCCTTACAATGTCTCAACACATCATAGACTGCTTTATAACTTTCCCAAATAGTAATGAAATAGAAAAGAAACATTATGTTCACAAATAAAATGTTGTAGCTTCCCATAGAGTGACACTCTATCACATGGATGAAATGGGTTGGTTTCGTGACCTCAATCACACCTTCCTAGGATTCAGAACCTTTTGACTAGTAGGGAGGGTGTGGTGGATAAAGTGGTGAGAGTATACCCCCTATAATGGAGTCAAAATAAATGGGACAAATTCGTAAATATCAGGGTGAAAAAATATTTGATTCATTATAGATAAATAGTCATTCAATCACAGATGATAAAAGACCATCAAAATAAATCAAAATAATAAATTAATAATTTAACAAAAATCTGAATGAACCTTGATAACATGATATGTTTTTATAAAGAAATAAATAAGAAAAATAAAATAAATACTTCAAGACCTCAGTCTTGAACCCAATGTTGATCTTGTCCCCATGCTATCACCCATATGGTAGAAATAAAATTAATGAATGTTTAACATCCATAGTTTTTTTAAAAATAAATACTATGTTTGATAGAGTATATGATATTTCACATCAAGCATGAATGGAAAAATAAATATTATTATATCCTAGACATTATAATGGAAATAATGAAAATAGTAATCCGAATTATGAATATATGATTTAAACATGTATATATAATTAATTCTTTTGTAAAAATTTTATTATAAATGAATTTAAAATCCTTTTTAAAATAAAAGTAAACTTTTTTCTAGAGAACTATTTATAGTTTCACAACTCTATTTTATACCAATAAATAAAAAACTCACACTTTTTGGATTATATTAATTAAATATACACATATAATGTATTCAATATAATTTTTAAAATTCATCACAATTTTCTAGATGTTATATAAGAACAAATCCAATTTTATGCATAAAAGAACCATTTTAAAAAAGACAATTCTACACCTTATGATTGGAAAAATGTTTTAAATCTATTTTTTACACATATAAAAATTATATTTGATAAAAAATTATTTTATTAAATAAAATTATCAAAATTATCATTGTATGAATTTTTGATATTTTTTTAATAAGTTTCACGTTTTGATAAATACTGAAAAATACTACATTTTAATTGATAATTGATTATTAATATAAATTATTTATATAGTTAAATTATATATTTTAATGGATTTAAATTATCATTGGATATTTTTTCGTTATCATTTAGTTGAATATAAATCATTGGAATAAATTTAACATTGATTTTGGATATGAAAATATTTCAATCATTTGAACATTATTACATAAAAAACCTATTTTCCTGATCTTCTAATGGGATTAATTTTAGATTAATATATTTTATTTATGTTTTCGTAAACTTTATTTTGTAATATTTTTTAATTTAGTAGTTCAATATTTTGAAAATGATCCCCTTTTACTTTTGGGATATAATGAAGAATAATGTTAATAATATTTTTAATTACCTTTGTTAAGGGTAAATCAGGTAATTAAACATTAAAATAATAATATAAATGCAATAAAATAACAATAAAACCATTACTAATATTATTGTACGAGTCACTGTTGACCACAATAATCCATGGGCCGATTTTAGAATCTTTGGGAGCCACATTCACGACTTTATTTCATTTATAGTATTCAATTCAAAGAAAAGAATTTGTCATACTTTGGTTTTTGACATATGAAAATTATTTAATATGCGGTTATATATGAGATACGTTATACTATAAAATGTATTTTGGATGATAAATATTTTTTATTAATCATGTTTTATTTTTAAATTTTGTGGTTGAAAGTATTATGTAGAAGTCTTTTATAATGACAAACCAATAATTTTTTAATTAAAAGAAATATAAAAAATTGATATTACAATGTGTTATAAAAAATATAATTTTAGATAATTAATGTTATTAAAAAATTTATCTGATTTAAATTTACTTGTTAGTGACGATTTAAAAGTATTTTTTGAGTATATCGTCTTATTATGATATTTTTAAATATATAATTAATGACTAGTGTCAAAATATTAATTAATGATATGATAAAATAAATGATACTTTATAACATTATATAAATTTCATTAAAATATATAATTTAACCATATAATTATTATAAGTATGCAATTTTCATAAATGACACATTTACTGCTCTTTTGGAAATTTATAGTAAATATATTAACCCTCTAAGAGAAAATTCCAAGATATCACAGTAAGATTAAAAAAAGGATAAAATAAAATGATAAGGATTAAATAATAGTAACAATTTGTCTAATTTTCATTTTATGAATATATTTCAACAAGTAATCATTATATGTTATAAATTAATTTATTTTAATCCATTTGTACAATAAAATTAATATATATTTATTTAATATTTTGATGAATTCTAATAGTGCCCCACCCCTCTGTAATAATTGGGAACGACAAATTATCTTTTCATAAAACATGAAAACCTATTTTTATTCAACAATATCATACAAAATATCTTGTTATAATCCCTAAACACGTTCTAGAGAACTTATTTTATGCATTAAACATCCTTTGCTGTCATAAGATGTTATGAAAATGTGATTATCCGATAAAAATGCATTGGTTTTATTTAATCGTTTGTATTTTTTTCTTCTTCGAAATTATCCAAATCAAAGTAAACCATGATGAAACTGTAATTAATTTTTCCAAAATATACATTGATTTTGTTTTTAATATAATTACCTAACTCCATCTCCACTTCCATCAAATGGGAAAAGAATTGTCATATTTGTGTACGAAAAACTATTGCCTCGCTCTCCGATACAATTTATTTTCCAGCACAACATCAAAATAAAGGTTATAATGATTGAATTAATTTTTATATATTATATTAATAAACTAGTTATCATCATTAATTAAAAATATATAAATTATGTTCTTACCTTTTTATGAACATAAAAAATTGTACTATCTTTCATGCGTATGTGTGGACTATAACATCCACAAATCGATGTGATTCATTTTCCAGCACCACATCACATGGATGATATGAATATTAGTAAATTTATATGATTAATATAATTTTAATGATATTATTATTATGAAATAAATGTAAAATTATACTTATGCTATCTCCATAATGATCATTTAAAAATGGAAATTTTACTCATGTGTCTATACGACTTACCATCTCTATGATTATAACGTAGTTAATTATTCATATCCATATAAAATAGAAGGATTAAATATTTTAATTTATGTATAGAAGTGATTATTAATTCACTAATAATATTTTAGATATGATTATCACTTTGACACATTGACTATTGAAATCATACCAAATTCATTTTGGACAAAAGCATAGCAGATCATCAAAATGTGCAACATGAACATAAGTAATTAAGTAATTTTTATAGCATGATTACCTGATAATAAATAATATAAATTGAATAATAAAAATAAAAATGGTCCCAATAAAGTACATGAAAAACATAATTAAATTATTTATGAAGAAAAGGGTCACACATGAGAAATTAGATGAAAGTTAAGGGACTCTTTATCTAAAAATTTGTTTTAAATGTTATAAAGATTTATTCATCTAAATCATTGTATTTCATTTCAATAATTTAAAAATATTTATTTATTAATTTTTTATATGGAAATGAATGTTTTTAAATTATAATTTGTGATTTTATTTCCAAGGATTCAATTTCTATAGAAAATATTGATTTATAATCTCTTTATAAATGATTAAAATGGTTTTTGGTAACGGATTAGTTATTTCTATAACCTGAAATGTTTTCTTATGATTGAAATTCAAATTTCAATATTAAAATTTTGAAAATTACATGAATTAATTTCTTATGATTATATAATGGTACTTTTACAGATTACAGGTTGATACATGATAAAATAATGACAATTGGTTCT
Organism: Viscum album; assembly: GCA_963277665.1. NCBI lineage: Eukaryota > Viridiplantae > Streptophyta > Magnoliopsida > Santalales > Viscaceae > Viscum > Viscum album. The sequence goes on along the minus strand of OY728119.1, from coordinate 809,219,333 downwards.
ATGATAATCCAAGGATGGGTAGTAACATATTATCCTCAAAAGAATTGGGTATGTAATTTGATAGTATGGTTATTATATTAATAATAATGATATGTATGGTATTCAGGAGAATAGTTATTACTTTTGATTATAACTATGTCCCAAGTTACTTACTTATATTTTATATGGTTTCTTATGAGTTTTCGTAAGTATCAATTTATTTTCAAAAGGAAGGATAATAATCTGTTTGAAATGATTATCCAAAGGGATATAAGAGAAATGAGAGATTAGATAATTCCCTAAATTTGACAGCAATGCGTATCATGTGAAGATGATATCAACTCAACACCTTTATAATTCATTAGTGTATGATCATGATGGTCATAGAGAGTTATTCCATCATGGCACTAAGAATTTGAATATGGGAGATCAGTCCAAGAAAAAAGGTGTCCAATATGAAGAAGAATTGTTCAAAGGTGGTAAAATTGGCCATCAATCCTTCATTAACCGATTTTTATCTTCCTCCTCCAAGAAGGATCATTCTCTAATGGAGGATGTCTCATGTCTTTGAAATCTAGGAGGTAGTCAAGTAAAGAGTCAACATGTGAATGTATTTGATAAATGTAAAGGTCCTCATTTAAAATGGGGAAAATCCTAATAATTTTCATGACGTTCTCTGTATGATTTTATACATTTGTGGATTTTTTTGAGTTGAAAATGACTATTATTGGAAGGTTGTGTTACCGTGTGGTCTTTCTATCATATGATCTTAATCAAATAGATTAGAGCTTTGGGTCCCTTTCCTTACGATGCTCTTTCCTAATAATTTAAGATGTGGGTCAAAATTTTTAGTTTGATAAGGCAATAAAAACTCATGAATATGATTAGATATGTATTTGTAAATTAAAATGGGTATACTAGAACCCATTCATTTTGTTGGATATTATCTCATTTTTAGGGAATCCTATTCATATAGATAAAAAATGACCACACAATGTTTGGGAAATATGGGAGGACTATTGTTGATGTTGACATTTCTAGCACACCTGTGAAATAAGTAGTCTTATCCGCGAGGGTTGACAACATCAAATTGTTTATCCAATATGAATAGAAACTGAATTTATGCATGAATTTCATCTTTTTTTCCCATATCTCCTCTGAATGTTTCAAAGTGAAAGAGTTCTCTTTTTTCAGCATTAAGGTACTTGATGATTATTACTATTGAATGAGGAAGGGAAAGGAGTATATTACAGTTCCCAATCATAGAAGGGGAATTAATATCCCCTATAATAAAGATAAGATAGAGGATCCCACCCCCTACACTTATGACATTAATATTTCCTCGTAGTATTTTCAAATAACACAAGCTTTTGATATTTTACCTGATTCTGGCAGTCATTTTTATTCTACTGACACTCATAAATCATGAAAGGATATTGAGGCTGTTCAGATCACAAAGGTTGTTGATAACTTACCTGAGGCGACTCTCAGGGTCATTATGGTGACACTAATGATAGACATAAAACATTTAAGAAGATGTAAGATGCGCATATACATGAGGAAACTAGTCATGTAGAAAACCCCCAATTAAATGATGATAATTATAGGGAAATTTTGATTCTTTTTATATAAAATGATTAGAATAGGAAAGGCATAGGGAATGTTTTGGTGAATACTGGATTTGAAACCAATGATTTCATTAATACTAACCTTCTTATGGAGACTACCTCCTATGGCAAGTCCCACATGCTACCTGATGATGTGCCACTAATTGAGATATCAAATTCAGATATCCTCCTGTTGATAGACTGCAGTTTCATTTACCTGGACAGAACAGTGTGATGTATGCAGACTATGAGAATATTGAAGGCATCATAAATAGTAGCACCATTTCTAATACCAAGTTCACCTCTTGGTTTGATGCTAATTTGTTGTACCCAGAGGGAAGAACTCAAACATAAGCTGAATTCCCAACAATATTGGTCTACCTATATCGTGAAAAAAATGGTACCCATGCAAACAAGGATTCAGTATTGGAAGACTGTACTATGTGACACCATATTCTAGATAACTATATTACTTACAGATTATACTTACAAAGGTCAGAGGCGCGACTTCATACGATTCTATTAGAACAGTGAACAACATTACTCATAGTACATTCAGACAAACCTGTTTAGCAATGGGACTATTAGATGATGATAATGAGTTCATTCAAGCACTAAAATATGTCTCCCAATGGGGAATGGGGCACTCCTTGCGAATACTCCTTTCTGGAACGTTGTTTCAATATACAATTTCCCGACCTGACGTTGTTTGGCTTGAAACTTGGAAGATTCATACTGAAGATATTGTATATTCCCAACAACAAATCCTGCAAATACAAGGTAAAAACAAATTACCGCCTTTTTCAATACATATCTATGATATTAAATTGGTCTATAATACTATTTCTCTATCATGTAGACCTAACAATGACAGATCATCAAAAACAAATGTTAGGTTTGATTGAAATAGACAACACTCAGCGCAGTAACGGTAAATGTCTCCATTGTTATCCTCCAATGCCCATTCCTGATTATTCAATAGCTGCTCAATGGAATCGATTAATTGAAGAAGTGCTCAATTACAATAGAGAAGAACTTCATACTGAGTACTCATCATTTCAGAATATGCTTACCATTGAAAAAAAAAATGTTATTGGGAGAATTATGTCTGCGCTATGTTCTGATACTGGGGTCTTTTTTTCATGCATGGATTTGTGGGGACGGGTAAGATTTTAATCTGGAGAGTCATAACATTTTTACTAAGTTCAGAAGGTAAAATTGTACTTGCATTTGCTTCCAGTGGAATAGCATCATTACTCCTTCCAGGTGGGAGGACAACCCATTCTAAATTTTGTATTCCCATATCTACAAATGCTCACTTAGTCTGCAATATTTTGCAAGGGAGTGATGTTGCAGAACTACTATAGTCAAAAAAATTGATTATCTGGGATGAGGCTACAATGATTCATAAAAACTGTTTCGAAGCTCTTGATCGTACATTAAGAGATATACTTTCAGTGAAGAATGAAAATCCATCTAATTTAACATTCAGCGGTCTAACGGTTGTCCTTGGTGGAGACCTCAGAAAAATTCGTCCATTTATCCCTACTGGTGACAGAAATGACATTGTATTTTCAATCATAAGTTAATCATTTCTATGGCAACATTGTCAGGTTTTAACATTGAACAAAAACATGAGATTACAATCTACAGATTCAAATGATGGTTCTGATGAGGTGAAACAATTTTCTAAGTGGATTTTGGATATTGGTGTGGGAAATGTTGCTGAGCTCAACAATGAGGATGTATGTATTCAAATCCCATCAACATACCTCCTACGAACAAATAAACCACCTCTGGAAGCATCGGTTGATTTTTCATACATAGATTTCAACATTAACTATGGATCTGTTTCATGTCTACAAGGTCGTGCTATGTTAGAACCAACTCATGAAATTGTTCAAGAAGTCAATGACTACATGTTAAATCTGACTTCATCATGAGGAAAGGATTACTTCAGTTCTGATTCTGTATGCAATTCCAGTTTTGAAACTGATCATTCGGAGAACATATATACAACATATGTTTTAAATGGTATCAATGTCTCTGGACTTCCTGCACACAAAATTACATTGATGGTCTGCGTACCAATTATGTTGCTTATAAATGTAGATCAATCAGTGGGGTTATGAAATGGTACTTGTCTTATTGTTACACACTTCGGTGACCATGTAATCGGAGATGAAATTTTAACTGGTAGTCATTCCGGGTATCTAGCATTCACCACAAGAATTAATATGACACACAATGATGACAGATGGACTTTCAAACTACAAATAAGACAATATCCTTTGACTGTTTCTTATGCAATGAGTATTAATAAGAGTCAAGGTCAATCTCTATCTTCATTTTTTTTAATATCTACACAAGACTGTGTTTTGTCATGGAAAACTTTATGTCGTCGTATCTAGAGTTACATCGCCAAGGGGTTTGAAAATTGTTCTGGAGGATAGAGATAATCCAAAATCTTACTGTACAAAAAAAATTGTGTATAAAAAACATTTGATAGCCTTTCTTATGTGTCTATTCATTAAATATATATTCATTTGCATTCTGTTATCAATTACATATACATATAATATGATTAATTATATTGCTGCTTACTATGTAATGTCTGTATACTAATTGAAATCATATAGAAACCAAAACATGTCACGAATAATGTGTCTTTTGAATGAGATTACTATTGATGCTGATGAAACATTAAAGATACAAGTCAGTGTATTGAATCTGTGGTGTAATTCATCACCCAACTCCGAAGTTGCTTCTATCGATCTGAATTCCTTTGATGCCCAAGTGAGTTTATCCTCTCTTTAAATTAGATTTTTTGTACTATTTTCATACGACTAATACATTGTACTACTATTGTAGGACATTATTTACTGTAACTGATATGTTTCATGTGATTTTTAAAGGTTTTCTTTGTAAATAAATTATGCAGGAGACCAAAATTCAGTGCACAATTAGTAACCGCTAGCTAATCAGCATGTACAAACCACTATTGTAAGAAGGCTTATGCTACATTATACAAAACATCCAAAAAGATCCTAATCAAGGGAGCAACTTGGGGACAAAACATGCTTGCCGAATTCTTTTTACAATAACAACATATGTTCGACCTACCGATACCCAACTTCCACTGTTCATCTTTGAGGTCACTTCTTTTGTTGACAATATTAACAAATTCATTCCAGAACAAGATTTAATAGGGAAATTTCATTACAACTCTATATGTCGTAATAACCTCAAATTTGAAATGTATATTTGCAACACGTTTTCAAAAAATATAGTCCAGAAATACAGAAATGACATGGTATATTGTTTAGTTTGCTCAATTTCTGTGTTATTCACACACTGATCCAGGGGATACCTTTCTTGCAAAAAATCTTAGTTTGACAACAGTTTTATCTATTATAGAGATTATTGGACATCTTCGACAATCATATTCTATACAATCTATCGGACTTCCAACCAAAATATTAAAATTGTTTTAGAGAATGATAGGTATGCATCATTGACTTCTCATAATAATTACCATAGGATATTTCTATTACCAACACAAACGTTATGATTTCTTGTAGAGTCTTGCGATTAAACTGTATCTTGTGGGGGAAGCTTTCCAACATAATGGATGAGTACTTGGAAAACACCAACGAATCCTCTAAAATACTATCCTTGCAAATGGTCAGGGAAAAATGACTATGTTGTAAGAAATCTAACTACAAATTATGAAATCTTCCATACTACAAACTATAATGGTCAGTAGGTCACTTCCGAATAGGATTACGAGTATAAGAATGGTCAATCTGATTGGATTAACAGTACTTTAATTTTTAATATATGCTTGAAAACATATACTATAAGCAAACTAAATATATCCAGCTTCTATTTTTTTCCGAACAATTGAATTTTGTTAATGGAAACATAAGTGTTTAATGTTTCACCAGGAAATGTGTTCCAATATTCTGTTATTCCTTACTGAAAAATAAAAATTCCTAACATCAGTAATTCCAAATTTCAAATTAATGAACTGTTTATCAATAATAATTCTACTCTAGACAATATTCCACACATAGACCATTTTGCTTTAAACAATACAATTCTAAATCTGACCTGTTGATCTTGAACATGTTCCAGCATCTGTTATTATCACCACTTCAATAAATGCTTCAAAAATACAACTGAACTTGGACATCCCTGAAGTCCAAAACTTCAGAAGCAGGTAAATTTAGGAATTTATTATTTCTCCAGCAATCGAATCTACAAATACCAACAGTATGATTGACAACTGCTTAAAATGTTCTCTTCAATGCTGCATTTTTTTCCTTTAATAGATCTTGGGTAATCCTTCATTCAAATTTTTCTTAGTCCTCCATCAACAAATTCAAACACTTTTGTTACAACATTTCCTTATTGGAATAAAAAACTATTCCTGATGTAAAAAAACTACTGGAGGTAAGGTCATCTTCCTTTTTTATTTATTTCTCTGCAATGTATACAAAAGTATTTCATGTAAGACCTACTTTCATGAATATATATTCATATTAACATTTTTTATGCAGCGAAATAGATGTTTGATTTCTGCTACAATAGTTAAACATCAAAGCACGTATAACTGGTATTTTGAATCTTGCAACTATTGCATGAAAAAAGTTCAATCTGAGGATGGAAATATCTGGTGCCAGAATTGTAAAAAACAACCACAATGCACTACTCCAAGGTATTCATTTAATGTGTTACTTAATTGATAAATAGTACCTGGTAATAGGTTTACTATACGAATTGAATTTCACTGATATGACCTCATGAATTATAACAACTATAAATTCAATAGGTTTAGACTTCAACTACTACTGAGAGATGAAATAGACTCGCTGTTTGTCTTTCTCTTCGACAAGCACGTCAAGCAATTCATAAATAAAACCACTACTCAGTTGAGAGATTCTTTAATACACATAAGGTTCATGAACTACTATTTATTCTTTGTGTATCTGATGTTATTTTTTAACCCACACTTATGTTTCATTACATAATAGGACGAGGATGAGTTTGGTTTCCCCCTAGAGCAAAACATTTTCAAAACAAAAAAAATCTTGTTGGCACTAGATTCCACAAATTAAAACATTCAGAATAAAAAATGGTATTCAGAACTGAAAACATACACATGTCCCTTCATTAGTGATAATGAAGAGAATATTAGCACCTATCATCAATGTTTTGCAGACAGTTAGGTAAATAGAGTAATTACTCCCCAATTATTTACTTCCAAATCGTACAAATTTCTAATTACAAAATGGCCAGTAATTTTTTTATGACGTGTTATTTTATTCTACCTTATTTAATATTCCCTTTACTTGAAAACCAATCACCATATACCTATGACATTCATTTCACCCATCTGGTTTGGGAACATCAACGTGATGGATCTTCAATAGTCAGCTGCAATAGTGGTTGTGGATTCAATACAACAAGTACAAGTATATCTTCAACTCAGGTATAGATTTTGTATCTTCATTTATTGCTATTGTAAGTGTGTACATTTTGTAAACAATACTGCTTTTTTCCTTGATGTTTTTTTTGAGTTCATTACAAATGAATTACATTTGTGTTTCTGATATGAAAACATCTTAAATATTTTATTGATGCTTCATTGCTGTGTCTTATAACTGCTAACTACTAATCCAATACAATTAAATCTTCATGTAGAGAAACCTAATGACTGACTTCAATGCTGAAGATGTAGTCAAACGAAATGACTCACAGTCTACAGACTTTGCGCCAACTGATTCCAATGAACTACACCACTATATAATGGAGAACAGAAAGAAAATGGCTAACAAAATGGACTGACTGTATGCCATGCATTTCCAAGGTAATGGAGGCTTGTTGGAAAATCATTCAGTTTCAACTATCAGTTTTCATATTTGAAAATGTACACATACTGTTTCATGTTTCTTCATTGAGAATTGGTTGTGTTCTGGAGTTAGGTGTGAATTAAGGACCTTTCTATGATAGTTTATTTTTATTTGAAACAAATATATATGATGTTTAGTAAAGTCTGTAATGTTAAATGAACTTACTTACTTCAAAAATCCAAGCTCTGTGATGTAGCGGATTGTTTACGGTCTTCATTTTTCATTTTTTCTTAACTACATAACATTATCAACTGACACATGCTTTTTCCTACTATAAAACATTAGAGTATTGTGAATATAACATTCATGTTTGGGCTGAAAATCATTATACGGTTACATTTATGCATATCAACTGTACTTTAATCATACTAATATGTTTTAATTACTCACACTAAAGTATAATTACCTGTTTTAGGGATCAATATAACTGTCTACAAAATGGGTGAACTGCTGCTGCTCTGCATCGACGGATAATGGATGTACTAGGAGGCTATTTTGTTTTGATTATTCATATAACATAACATTGAATAGAACTTTAGTTTTACTACTATATCACCTCTGATATGTGATTCTGAAAAATTGTTCCAGTACTCTGTTTTAGCAATTTACTTAGTTTTTAATTTGACCAGTGACTTTTTTTTCAGATCATCGTGAAAATTTTTATATGTGGTCATTGGATATATGTAGTGCATAACACACATTATTTCTATAATATTATTATTCTCTGTTGCCATTTCTTTCCCACTCAACAGAGTTGGATTTATGTTACTGCATTTGGCTATACTTCCAATGTAATCTCAGCCAAGGTTATTTAGATTTTCACCTATATATTATCATACATATAACAATTGCAGTCGTCTCTAATATATCGCAACATATGGACCATTTTATTCAAATGATATGAAATGAGACAAGGTACATTATTCATCAAACGCTGAAGTATTCATGTTTATTATATATTCTTGGGTTCTTATTTATCATTTTTCTGATATGGAAAATTTTCCCTGCCACATAACACCAGAAAGAAAATGAAATGTCAATTACATAAGGTTTCAACAATCAACACTAGCTGGGATGCATGTACTGACCTCAAGGAATCTGCATCCTATGGTGTACTACTCAACTATGGTCTCTCATAAGTTAGTATGACTTCCAATTTACATCCATCTATGATTAAGCAATGAATACTTGATTTTTTGTTTCCATTACAGGAAAATGGGTGATTTTTTACTGCAGTATGTAGTTGTAAATTGGTATATTTATTTTCAGTTAGTCTATTTTTTGGCATCACTCTATTTTCTATTTTATTTGAAAGAAATACTATAAAGAATGGGGATTTTATTTGGGAAGATTCATCAAGCTGGAGAGGCAATTAGGTCTATACATTCATCTCTGAATTGGGCCTTCTGTCTACACCCAAAAACATTAGGGGTAATTTCGAGTGTTTTTAGTATGTAAAATATATTAATGAGCTTTCATTCAAAACATTGATGGTTTTTTATTTCGTTACAAAGTACAGGGATTTCCATATTTGGATGATATTCTCTTATTCATATCTCAATTTTGAAAAAATGTGTTTCAGTGTGTTATTGTTATTAAAAGGTAACAACTTATAAACTCTTATGTAATCTGTGCTACATTTAATTAATGCACATTTATTTATGACCCTGCAGGACTGCTACCACTTAGCAAGGCCTTACTGATTTGATTTGGGTCCGTTTTCTGCTCTGTTTCAGTTTAATTCATGAGGCGAGTCTGTGTTTTGTTCTGTTTCAGTACATTTCCAAAGCTAGGTGCATTATTTGTTATGTTTCAATCCAATATAAGAGTCTCCATTTAAATAAAGAATTTTATTCTTCTCATAATGTTCTGTTGAAATTTTTCTTAGGGAAGATGTTGGCCAGGGTGGGAGGGGAGGAGAGGGGAGGGGTGGGGAGGGGAGGGGTGGGGAGGATTAGGGGAGGGCTGGGGATAATGAGGATAGGCGGGAGGATGTTGGGCAGTCTGGAGGGGAGAGGATGGGGGGACTGCTTGGGGAATAGGATTTCCACAGGGGAGGGGATGTTAAAATGTTGTTGGGGATAATGAGGGCAGGGGGACTGGGTAGTCTGGAGGGGAGGGGGAGGGGGGGGGATGCTTGGGGAATAGGTTTTCCAGGGGAGAGGGGAGGGGAGGGGAGGGGACTGCTTGGGTAAGATATTGCCCAGGGGGGAGGGGAGGGGAGGATGAATATAACGACCCATACTTTACATACATTGTTAATACTTCAAAATTGAAGCACACTTATTAGAACATATGACAAAACCACAAAGGACCGTAAAGGTATAGTGTCTTTAGAAACTGGGAAACATAAACAACTGGTTCATAAATCTTCTACAGTGTCTCCCATTTATTTCATCATATCTAGGGTCCCTTTTAGCATATTCTACTTAATATCCATCTTCCTGGCCTGGGGAAAAGAAAACATAAAAGGGTGAGCTCAAATGCTCAGCAAGGGCAAATAAAGGAAATAAAAATCATATCATATCTTTATGAAAATCAAAACCTGCAAAAGAGATCATAATATCTTAACATGGAATAAATCATAGAAGTGAAAATGAGATCCCCATAATCATAACATAAAACTTGAAACTTTGTGGCATGCACACATAATCATGGAAAATCATTTCTTGTTAGTCATGACTCATTGCCAAGACTATCTTAGTGGACAAAGTCCCTTTCTGAACTGAGTTCACTCCTCATTTCAGTCCTGTTTCACTGAACCGAAATAACCTTCCGTTCTAGCCATGTCTATCTCATGAGATATAAAATCTTTACCCAATGCATTGGAGGGAGATATAGGTCCCACCCATCTTATAATGAATCCTTTCTTATGTGTGCCACATAATCATAAATCATACATCATCGTATAACACATGTAACAAAAATGGGATTCTTGAAACATCATGACATCATAAAACAAATCATATAAGGTAAAGGAATTCATAAAAATAATTCCATCACAACATGATCAAATCAATGTAATATTAGGGATAAAAACAGAACCCTTTATTATCTTATATGGAAAATAATTTTGATAAAACTCTTGAACTCCATTCTTGAGGAAAATATCCTTTCTTCTTCAAAAACATTTTTCCTTTCTTAACATGTTATACAACTTTAAAATAAAAGAAGTTGATTAAAAATAAACTTGAAAACTTGTAAAGGAAGATTCTTGTAAACAATGTTTTAAAAATACATTCATGCCGTATAAGTTAAAAAGAAAACATTCTTCTCGTACTTTTGTCGGAAAAGTCAAAAAGTACCTCGTACGAAAAAGCGACAAAAGATTCCTTTCATATTCTTTACTAAAACTAACCGAAGGGTAAAATTGGATTTAAACTATTGTAAGTGGATGGAAACAATATTATATATTTAGGGAACATGGATGTGGATGATAAAATACACCCCAGTAAATGCCAAAGTAAAAACAATCTCGGATAAAAATGAGATTGCGATATTTCCCTTACCTTAAGTCCAATTTGCTTTGTACGTGCCCGAAGATCCTGTATAATGGTTTAAATAATGTTATTGACTTATTCCAGAATCATACATATTGATATGATATCATATATGTTCATATTCTTAGCTTCTTGATAGTAATATTTCATGGTTACTTGTTACTCGGGTCTTTATTGCCTTTTGTTCTTATGCGTGTTTTGTCGAATAAATTCTTATTATTATCTTTAGGTTATAGATAATTCATTTACAGAATTGTATTAGTGTAGTATATACCATATTAATTCATTCAATTCATTTATATAATCATTATGAAATGAAGATCATGTAGAACGAGTCGCATCACATCGTGGAGACGGTATTCCGTACGTACGCACGAGTGATGATATCGTTCCTATGTTCGTGGAATTGTATTGGAGTATATATATATTATTTCAGTATAAATATTACTTCATAATAATAATATATAGTTACTCATTACACCATTATACCCATCCTTGAAAGGTGATGGTGGAAAAATAGATTACACCACGGCGTGGAGACGGTATTCCGTACGTACGCACGCGCGGTGATTTCTTTTTCCGTAGGATGGATAGATTGTGAAATAGGGTTGTTTCATACTTATAATAACATATCCGTATATGAGTAATACTGATGTTATTACTTCATAATGAAACAACCTAAGAAGAAGAAGTGGAAGAAGAAATAAAGATGAAAGAATTGGTAACGGTAATTACCTCTTCTTTGAAGCGCCTCTTTGAGACCTCCTCTTAGGGCACTAAAATTGGTCTTTGGGGAAGACCAGAACCTCTAGTATGTTTCTAGGGAAGTGGAGAAAGGAAAATGGCAGAGGTTGGCCGAGATTGAGTGCTCAAATTGGTGTGAGGAGGAGGGGGAGGAGGTGCCCTTTTATAAGGGAGGAGAGGGGCACCTTAGGAATATCTCAAAATATTATTTTATATTAAAGTCAAAATCGGTTTATAATGCCTCCAAAGGGTCTTATTTCGAAGATAAGGTGGGGATGGGCCGAAATACTATCAACCAATAGGATTTAGACAAGTTTAGGGTATTATTTTAACCTTATCAATTAGATTTAACTCTAAGTTAAATAATTTAACTTTTACCATGTCTTTTTGTTTTCTTTCACTATATGGTTAATAAACTTACTATAACATGCCAAACGAACCCCAAATTGTTTATTATTAATATATATATATCCTTATCTAAGTCATTTTGCCGAACCATAGATTTTTAGGAATAAAATAACAATTAATAATATAATATTTGATTTAAAAACTATTTTGTGTCAATTTTGACATTATTTGATATATGATTTTTGTGAAAGTCATAACAGAATTATATGTTCGCACCAAGTTGATTAAATCAACATTAATATATCATAGTAACCTAGAAAATTAGTAGAATTCATAAAAAGTCTTAAATTACATTTATTTTGGTATTTATATTATCAATTATGTCAATATTTCATTAATAAGATAATTACTGCATCATCTTTGTGTCATAAATAAATTAAATTATTTGATGTCTAAAAATTACATATAAAATACCATCAAGTAGGATATCTTTTTAGATTTCTAATGAATATTTACAATCGAATTTATCTTATGTATAACCCCATATTATAATTGATTTACTTATTAAACTTTGATTTTAACTATTTTAACCCTTATTTAAATAAATTAATAATAAATGTCCTAATCTAATCCAAGTGGGCCTAAATGGTCATATTTTATTCCTAAGTTTGTTTTTGGTCGAATTACACTTGTCCAATAGAATTAGGACATGTGTTAGGGTAATAGTAATATCATATTTACCCTTAGTTACCCTATTTACTATTAACCGCGGTTAAAAAAGTAAAAAGTTACTATTCACCAAAAAATTATTTTCATCTCATTGAACCACATTTTAGTCCTTGATATTAACTGTGTCTCTCGGATTTTCGAAATTCCATTCACAGAAGCGGTAAAATTAAGTTTTATGCAAAATTTAGTTTTTAACCTACCACTTAGTGGTTTCACTATTCATCAAAAATTGAAAGTTTTCAGAAAAATACCAAAATTTCACCGTAGGCTAATTTCGATATTCTGAGTCCAAAAATGAATCCATTTTGAAAAATAAAATTTATAAAATTTCAAAAAGTGATTATTACTATTCATAACGGCTAGCATATTGTTGTTTAGTGAAACTCGGTATTGCATACGACGCAAGCTATCGAGGAAGGTCACGATTGCGTGTAAAGCAAGCCAAGCAAGTGTTGTGTAGAAAAAGATTCCTTTGATGGTTTATATAACATAAATAAAAGTCTCGGGTGTTACATTCTACCCCCCTTAAAAAGAATTTCGCCCTCGAAATTCGTCACTTTGTAACAAACAGATGAGGATACTTCTCCCTCATCATATCCTCAAGCTCCCATGTAGATTCTTCAAGTTGGTGGTTCCTCCATAAAACTTTTACCAAGCGAGTGGTCTTGTTTCGTAGGACTTTTTCACTACGATCCAGAATCTCTATCGGCTGTTCTTCATAAGAAAGATCTTGCTCCAGCGGTACCACTTCTGAGCTGAGTACATGTGAAGGATCTGGTATGTACTTTCTCAGGAGAGATACGTGGAACACATCGTGAACTTGAGAGAGATTCGGTGGAAGCGCCAATCGGTAAGCTACCTTCCCAACACGATCCAGTATTTCGAAAGGACCGATATATCTAGGGCTAAACTTCCCCTTCTTTCCAAATCTCATAACCCTCTTCCAGGGAGATATTCGTAAGAACACTTTATCACCCACTTCAAACTCTAGGTCTTTTCTTCGGTTGTCGGCATAACTTTTCTGTCGACTCTGAGCTGCTCTTATGTGTTGTTGAATAGATCTGACCTTTTCTGCCATTTCATCAACGAGATCAGGTCCTAATAGCTTTCTTTCCCCAACTTCATCCCAGCAAGTTGGAGTCCTGCATTTCTTTCCATAGAGAGCTTCATAAGGAGCCATCTGAATACTGGAGTGAAAGCTATTATTATAAGAAAATTCCACCAAAGGTAGGTGTTGATCCCAACCTCCTTTGAAATCCATAGAGCAAGATCTAAACATATATTCTAGGGTTTGAATTGTTCTCTCAGACTGACCGTCTGTCTGGGGATGATAAGCAGTGCTGAAACTCAACTCTGTATCCAGAGTGTGTTGAAGACTTCGCCAGAACTTCGAGGTAAATCTCGGATCTCGATCAGATATAATAGAAAGTGGTACTCCATGCAATCTTACCACTTCCTTTACATATATCCTGGCAAGCTGATCTAGAGAGAAATCCTCTCTAATAGCAATGAAGTGTGCAGACATTGTAAGACGATCAACTATGACCCATATAGCATTATTTCCTTTGGATGTTTTAGGAAGTCCTGTGACAAAGTCCATAGTGATGTTTTCCCATTTCCATTCGGGTATGGGTAATGGTTGTAACATCCCCTTAGACTTCTGTCTCTCAGCTTTAACTTGTTGAGAAACCAAGCATCGAGAGACATATTCAGCAACATCTCTTTTCATGCCATCCCACCAGAAGTACTCTTTCAGGTCCCTATACATCTTCGTGCTTCCAGGATGAATAGAGAATGAAGAACTATGAGCCTCATCCAGCAGCTTCTTCTTTAATTCGGGGATGGGAGGAACACAAACCCGATTCCTGAACTTTATTATCCCATCACAATCAAGGTTGAATTCAGGAACATTTCTCACCGTCTTTTGTAACTCGACATCTTCTTTCTGTGCCTCTTTAATCTTCACATGTATAGATGGTTGAACATTCATTTGAGAAAGATAAGATTTTTCCCCTTCCATTATAATTCCAAGATCCATCCTTTGTAAATCCATAAATATTGGATCTTTTGTGATCCTCATCATGGATAAACTAGCATGGTCTTGTCGACTTAATGCATCTGCCACCTTGTTTGCTTTCCCAGGGTGGTAATAGATTGAGCAGTCATAATCCTTAATCAGCTCCAACCATCTTCATTGACGCATATTCAGCTCCTTTTGTGTGAAAATATACTTTAAACTTTTATGATCAGTATAAATATCACACCTTTCACCATAAAGGTAATGCCTCCAAATCTTTAATGCAAAGATTACCGCAGCCAACTCCAAATCATGTGTTGGGTAATTTTGCTCATGGATTTTCAACTATCGTGAGGCATAAGCTATCACCATATCATTTTGCATAATAACACACCCCAATCCCTTCTTGGATGCATCACTGTAGATCACAAACCTTTCTCCACTACAAGGCAGTGTGAGCACAGGTGCACTGGATAACATTCTTTTCAACTCCTTGAAATTCTCTTCACATTCCTCTGTCCAGACAAACTTAACTCCTTTCCGAGTCAACTTGGTGAGTGGATTAGATAATCGTGAAAAATCCTTTACAAAACGTCGATAATATCCAGCCAAACCAAGAAAACTTCGGATCTCAGTTACTGTTGTTGGTCTTGACCATCTTTCGATAACCTCTGTTTTTGCTGGATCCACAGATATCCCCTCTTTTGAGATTATATGACCCAAAAATGCAACTTTTTGAAGCCAAAATTCACACTTGGTAAATTTGGCATAAAGCTTCTCCTTTCTTAGGGTCTTCAATATAATTCTCAAGTGATCTTCATGCTCTTCCTTGCTCTTTGAATAGACAATAATATCGTCTATAAAGACTACCACAAATTGATCAAGATAGTCTCTAAAGACTCTATTCATTAGATCCATGAAGATAGCAGGGGCATTAGTAAGACCAAATGGCATCACTATAAATTCATAGTGTCCATACCTTGTACAGAAAGCCGTCTTTGGTATATCCTCCCTTTTGACCCTTAATTGATGATACCCTGAACGAAGATCAATCTTGGAAAAGTATTGAGCTCCGCGTAGTTGGTCAAATAAGTCATCAATGCGTGGGAGAGGATATTTGTTCTTGATAGTGATATTGTTAAGTTCTCGATAATCAATGCAGAGTCTCATTGATCCATCTTTCTTCTTAACAAATAGAACAGGTTCTCCCCAAGGTGACGCACTAGGGCGTATGAATCCCTTATCAAGATTCTCTTGGAGTTGCTTCTTCAATTCCTGCAACTCAATTGGGGCCATTCTATAAGGTGTCTTTGAAATAGGCAAAGCACCCGGTACGAGTTCTATTGAAAACTCAACTTCACGATTTGGTGGACGACCCGACAATTCCTCCGGAAAGACATCATCAAAATCCCGTACAATGGGCATATTCTTAATCGTGAGTTTCTCACCAACCATTTGAGATAAATAACCTTCATTTAGTGGAATCAATACCCATAAGATGGAAGAAATTTCCACTGGAAGGTTATGTTCATCCTTGCATTGATAGACGATCGTAGATTGATCTGGAATATGAAATGTGACTTCCCTTCTTTGGAAATCGATATGAGCTCCATGTAGAGAAAGCCAATCCATGCCAAGAATCACATCAAATTCCACTAAAGGAAGGATCACAAGATTTGCAAGAAGCACTTTTCCACAAAATTCGATCGGAGAAGAATTATAAACTTTTGATGCGATTGATGTGCCATTAGGTGTTGTCACAGCTAACTCAACATCTAATTGTTGAGGTAATACAGTTATACCCTTAGAAAAGTCTTCAGAAATAAAAGAGTGGGTGGATCCAGAATCAAATAAAACATTTGCTACTTTAGAGTGGATGGTAAGTGTACCTTTCACCACTTCGTTATCATACTCCACATCGCTGATAGAAATTGCATGTGACTTTCCTTTGTCTTTAGCCTTAAGATTTTGTTGACGTCGACCATCATCATCAACCCTTGGATTTGGGCATTGATTGGCATAATGCCCCATCTCCTTGCACTTGAAACGTTGAAGTGTAGTAGGTTCATTCTGTGTATCCCTTCCTTTGTTTGCGTCATTAGACATCTTCTTCCCATTATCACGACATTCAAATGCCCGATGACCTTCCTTTCCACATTTAAAACATTTACTTGTCCCTTTAAGACAACTCCCTCCATGTTTCTTTCCACACTTTGAGCATAAGGGAAAGTTCATCTTCTTTTCAGTGTGCTCTTTAGAGTTTCCTTTGAATTCCATATTCCTCTTCTTATCAAACCCATGCGACTGATGGGTTACTCCAATCTCCATCTCGACTTTGAGAGCACATCGAACGATTTCCTCGTAGCTATTGAAGTCCCTTATGGCTAACGCCCTTCGAAGACTTGGTTTTAAGCCACTAAAGAATCGATCGATCTTACTCTCAGGTTGGATAATAATACCAGAAGCGTACCTTGCAAGTCTTGTAAAATTTGCTTCATAGGTACCAACAGATTCATCATCCCTTTGCTTCAGTTCAAGAAACTCTTTCTCCATCTTTGTTCAGAGAATACGAGGGAAGTACTTATTGAAAAATAAGTTCTTGAACTCGTCCCATTCCATAGACTCAATTTCATCCCTTTGCCTCGTATTCTTAATAAGATTCCACCATTGATCAGCATCTCCTTCCAAACGATACACTGCTAGGATGACTTTATCATGTTCAGAACATTGAAGAACTGAAAATATCTTTTCAGTAGTACTAATCCATTGTTCAGCAACTAATGTATCAGTAGACCCACTGAAAGAAGGTGGACGCTGCCTCATGAAGGATTCAACAGAATGTTGCTCCTTCCTTTGCTCGTTTGGAAGTCCTGCATGATTCATAGCTTGAGAAAGTTGTGTGAGCATGGCTACAAGATTTTTCATTCCAGCTCCCATATCGTTTGGTTGCTCAGGGGGACAATCATTGCATTGCCCATCGCATTCCGCATTAACACGGTTCCTTCGGGTTCCAGCCATTGACTAAAACCAAGAAGAATAGTGTGAGCAACACTAATTATAATAGGAAAACCACATAATTCAAGAATAAAATTTTCATGCTTAAGGTCTTATCCTAGGTTATTCAAGGACATTTCTTAAACACTAAGATTGTGTTCTATGCTTAGACATATCCTTAGGGTTCTTACTAAGGCTTTCACATCCTAGTTTCCAAAGGTTGACTATACCTTTCCTCTGATACCAACTATAACGACCCATACTTTACATACATTGTTAATACTTCAAAATTGAAGCACACTTATTACAACATATGACAAAACCACAAAGGACCGTATAGGTATAGTGTCTTTAGAAACTGGGAAACATAAACAACTGGTTCATAAATCTTCTACAGTGTCTCCCATTTATTTCATCATATGTAGGGTCCCTTTTAGCATATTCTACTTAATATCCATCTTCCTGGCCTGGGGAAAAGAAAACATAAAAGCGTGAGCTCAAATGCTCAGCAAGGGCAAATAAAGGAAATAAAAATCATATCATATCTTTATGAAAATCAAAACCTGCAAAAGAGATCATAATATCTTAACATGGAATAAATCATAGAAGTGAAAATGAGATCCTCATAATCATAACATAAAACTTGAAACTTTGTGGAATGCACACATAATCATGGAAAATCATTTCTTGTTAGTCATGACTCATTGCCAAGACTATCTTAGTGGACAAAGTCCCTTTCTGAACCGAGTTCACTCCTCGTTTCAGTCCTGTTTCACTGAACCGAAATAACCTTCCGTTCCAGCCATGTCTATCTCATGAGATATAAAATCTTTACCCAATGCATTGGAGGGAGATATAGGTCCCACCCATCTTATAATGAATCCTTTCTTATGTGTGCCACATAATCATAAATCATACATCATCGTATAACACATGTAACAAAAATGGGATTCTTGAAACATCATGACATCATAAAACAAATCATATAAGGTAAAGGAATTCATAAAAATAATTCCATCACAACATGATCAAATCAATGTAATATTAGGGATAAAAACAGAACCCTTTATTATCTTAGATGGAAAATAATTTTGATAAAACTCTTGAACTCCATTCTTGAGGAAAATATCCTTTCTTCTTCAAAAACATTTTTCCTTTCTTAACATGTTATACAACTTTAAAATAAAAGAAGTTGATTAAAAATAAACTTGAAAACTTGTAAAGGAAGATTCTTGTAAACAATGTTTTAAAAATACATTCATGCCGTATAAGTTAAAAAGAAAACATTCTTCTCGTAATTTTGTCGGAAAAGTCAAAAAGTACCTCGTACGAAAAAGCGACAAAAGATTCCTTTCATATTCTTTACTAAAACTCACCGAAGGGTAAAATTGGATTTAAACTATTGTAAGTGGATGGAAACAATATTATATATTTAGGGAACATGGATGTGGATGATAAAATACACCCCAGTAAATGCCAAAGTAAAAACAATCTCGGATAAAAATGAGATTGCGATATTTCCCTTACCTTAAGTCCAATTTGCTTTGTACGTGTCCGAAGATCCTGTATAATGGTTTAAATAATGTTATTGAATTATTCCAGAATCATACATATTGATATGATATCATATATGTTCATATTCTTAGCTTCTTGATAGTAATATTTCATGGTTACTTGTTACTCGGGTCTTTATTGCCTTTTGTTCTTATGCGTGTTTTGTCGAATAAATTCTTATTCTTTTCTTTAGGTTATAGATAATTCATTTACAGAATGGTATTAGTGTAGTATATACCATATTCATTCATTCAATTCATTTATATAATCATTATGAAATGAAGATCATGTAGAACGAGTCGCATCACATCGTGGAGACGGTATTCCGTACGTACGCACGAGTGATGATATCGTTCCTATGTTCGTGGAATTGTATTGGAGTATATATACATTATTTCAGTATCAATATTACTTCATAATAATCATATATAGTTACTCATTACACCATTATACCCATCCTTGTAAGGTGATGGTGGAAAAATAGATTACACCACGGCGTGGAGACGGTATTCCGTACGTACGCACGTGCGGTGATTTCTTTTTCCGTAGGATGGATAGATTGTGAAATAGGGTTGTTTCATACTTATAATAACATATCAGTATATGAGTAATACTGATGTTATTACTTCATAATGAAACAACCTAAGAAGAAGAAGTGGAAGAAGAAATAAAGATGAAAGAATTGGTAACGGTAATTACCTCTTCTTTGAAGCGCCTCTTTGAGACCTCCTCTTAGGGCACTAAAATTGGTCTTTGGGGAAGACCAGAACCTCTAGGATGTTTCTAGGGAAGTTTAGAAAGGAAAATGTCCGGGGTTGGCCGAGATTGAGTGCTCAAATTGGTGTGAGGAGGAGGGGGAGGAGGTGCCCTTTTATAAGGGAGGAGAGGGGCACCTTAGGAATATCTCAAAATATTATTTTATATTAAAGTCAAAATCGGTTTATAATGGCTCCAAAGGGTCTTATTTCGAAGATAAGGTGGGGATGGGCAGAAATCCTATCAACCAATAAGATTTAGACAAGTTTAGGGTATTATTTTAACCTTATCAATTAGATTTAACTCTAAGTTAAATAATTTAACTTTTACCATGTCTTTTTGTTTTCTTTCACTATATGGTTAATAAACTTACTATAACATGCCAAACGAACCCCAAATTGTTTATTATTAATATATATATCCTTAGATAAGTCATTTGGCCGAACCTTAGATTTTTAGGAATAAAATAACAATTAATAATATAATATTTGATTTAAAAACTATTTTGTGTCAATTTTGACACTATTTGATATATGATTTTTGTGAAAGTCATAACAGAATTATATGTTCGAACCAAGTTGATTAAATCAACATTAATATATCATAGTATCCTAGAAAATTAGTGTAATTCATAAAAAGTCTTAAATTACATTTATTTTAGTATTTATATTATCAATTATGTCAATATTTCATTAATAAGATAATTACTGCATCATCTTTGTGTCATAAATAAATTAAATTATTTGATGTCTAAAAATTACAAATAAAATACGATCATGTAGGATATCGTTTTAGCTTTCTAATGAATATTTACAATCGAATTTATCTTATGTATAACCCCAAATTATAATTTATTTACTTATTAAACTTTGATTTTAACTATTTTAACCCTTCTTTAAATAAATTAATAGTAAATGTCCTAATCTAATCCAAGTGGGCCTAAATGGTCATATTTTATTCCTAAGTTTGTTTTTGGTCGAATTACACTTGTACAATAGAATTAGGACATGTGTTAGGGTAATAGTAATATCATATTTACCCTTAGTTACCCTATTTACTATTAACCGCGGTAAAAAAAGTAAAAAGTTACTATTCACCAAAAAATTATTTTCATCTCATTGAACCACATTTTAGTCCTTGATATTAACCGTGTCTCTCGGATTTTCGAAATTCCATTTACAGAAGCGGTAAAATTAAGTTTTATGCAAAATTCAGTTTTTAACCTACCACTTAGTGGTTTCACTATTCATCAAAAATTGAAAGTTTTCAGAAAAATACCAAAATTTCACCCTAGGCTAATTTCGATATTCTGAGTCCAAAAATGAAGTCCATTTTGAAAAATAAAATTTATAAAATTTCAAAAAGTGATTATTACTATTCATAACGGCTAGCATATTGTTGTTTAGTGAAACTCGGTATTGCGTACGACGCAAGCTATCGAGGAAGGTCGCGATTGCGTGTAAAGCAAGCCAAGCAAGTGTTGTGTAGAAAAAGATTCCTTTGATGGTTTATATAACATAAAAGTCTCGGGTGTTACAATGAAAGAAGTCATGGGGATAATGAGGGCAGGGGGTGGGTAGCATGGAGGGGAGGGGAGGGGAGGGGAGGATTAGGGAGGGGGTGGGTAGGTTCAAGGGGAGGGGAGGGAGGAGGGGGCTAATGTGTAAATAGGTTGGACAGAGGGTGGAGTGGTTGGGGGAGGGGGTTGGGCAGAGTGGGTCCTGATGTGGTATAGCTGATTTTCAATTAGATTTTAAAATTTTTAGTAACACATGTTCCTCCATGCCTTCATGTTCAATTGGTATGTTTTACCTCTTTTGATTTGTAAATTGTTTCTGCATTAAGGTTACTCCATTTCAACTGTTCACTTAACGAGGCCTTACTGATTTGATTTGGGTCCGTTTTCTGCTCTGTTTCAGTTTAATTCATGTGGTGAGTCTGTGTTTTGTTCTGATTCAGTAAAGTTCCCAAGTAGGGTGCATTATTTGTTATGTTTCAGTTCTATATAAGATTCTCTATTTAAATACAACATTTTATTCTGCTCATAATGTAATATTAAAATGCTGCATGGGGAAGATGTTGGCCAGTGGGAGGGGAGGGGAGGGGAGGGCTGGGGAGGATGGGGGGATGGTGGGGGATAATGAGGACAGAGGGAGGATGCTGGACAATCTGGAGGGGAGGGGGGGACTGATTGGGGAATAGGTTTCCCAGAGGGGAGGGGAGGATAAAATGCTACTTGGGATAATGAGGACGGGGGGGGGGGGGGGTGGGCAGTCTGGAGGGGAGGGGGGATTCATGGGGAACAGGTTTTCCAGGGGGAGGGGAGGGGAGGGGACTTCATTGGTAAGATGTTGCCCAGGGGGGAGGGTAGGGGAGGGGAGGATGAGGGGATGCCTGGGGATAATAAGGGTAGGGGGGTTGGGTAGCTTGGAGGGGAGGGGAGGGGAAGGGATGATGAAGGCAGGGGGGCTGGGCAGGTTTGAGGGGAGGGGAGGGAGGAGGGGTCTACTGTGGAAATAGGTTGGGCAGAGGGTGGAGTGGTTGGGGGAGGGGGCTGGGCAGAGGGGGGCCTGATGTGGTATATCCTATTTTCATTTAGATTTTAAAATTTTCAGTGACACAGGTTCCTCCATGCCTTCATGTTCAATTGGTATGTTTTACCTCTTTGGATTTGTACATTATTTCTATAGTAAGGTCACTCCATTGCAACTGTTCAGATTTTTAAAATTTCTAATGATAATAAAAATAATGACTATACTTATTTTTTGGAAGCGTTGTAAACCATTTTTTTTATTTTGAATAATTTTTTTTCTGCAGGAAAAATACAGAGATCAACTTTAGGACATGAAAAAAATATGATTAGGGAATTCATAATGGTGTTGATGGAGGAAGGTCTACCATTCCAGCTAAAACTTTAGGGCATGAAAAATACAGAGATCAACTTTTGATGTGGGAGGAAGGTATACCATTCCATTTTCAAGCAGAAGGCGAGTGTATGATGGCATTCATAACACCCAAAAGAATTGAATGGGAGAAGGTGGATCCACTTTGTGAGTTATAATGGTGATCATGGAGGATCCAACATGGTTCAATGTCATGGGAAGTTAGGAGTGGACCTCGATACTCATAGCAGAAGGGTTACAGAAACCGGATTGATTATACATTGGAGCCCAGCTACTGCGAACACTCATGCAGGGATGTCATTGGGCAGATATTATTATATAATTTTAAAAACCACATCTATAGAGGTCAGTTCATCTAAAATATTACTTCTATGATATTTAATCAATAAGAGTGATTAAGTTCTTCCTTAAACCATTGAGGGTCTCTGTACTCTAAATATTTTGTATGTCTTAAATATCAATATCGATTCAAGTTTGAATGGTTGAGATTTTGAGGGAATAAGGGAATAAAACTTCTTTCACGAGTTCTATGATTTAAATTTTTCCTTCAGATCAAATTATATGATATTATCAATTTATAATTAGTGTTTCTATGTTCCAATTATGTATGAACTTTATTGGGATTCTTAAAACTATTTAGGAAACTAATTATTTTCATATGAATGTGTTTATTCATAAAAGAAAATCATAATCCCATTACATGAAGCCTGGATAAATTGATTTATAGTTTTACATATTCTAAATTATTTTAATCATCAAAATATTCAATGTTATTAATTTTGTTCCATGAATTATATTATTCTAGAATTTAGGTTATTGAATACTCATAGGAGATGCAGTGATCAGCTCATATATAATTATCAAGGGACTAAGGCTGAGAAGTGATGTTTTCATTTGAAGTAGGATATTTTTATAGTTTGACATAATTTCTCAGTGAAATTAATACTTAGTGACATTAATACTTATGTTTTATGTTTTGAAATTCAAATTTCCATTTGAATGTTCTTTTCATTCATGTCCATTGGAATATTATGTTGTTTATACTAATTTTGTATAATAATTCGTTCATGTTCTTTTCATAATATCTCAGTGACATTAATATTTATGTTATTTCATTCATGTTCATTTTAAAATGTAATTTTCTAATTACTGTCGATTTTTTATTTTTATTCATGTATTATAAGATGGATACTTATGTTATTTTCTATATCGTGACCTATTTTCTTTTTCTAATTCTTTTATATTTTCATTCACATTCATTTCAGTTTTTTTAAAATGTTCTTTTTCTTTTCAATTGAATGATTATTCACTATATTAAATTATCAATTTGAATGTATGTTTTCTTTTACATATATATTCTTCTATAAGTTTTCTATGTTTTCAAATAATTTAAATTTCCATATATATTCTTCTATATGATTTCCTTAAATTCTCCATCATGCAGTTGTATGTTTTTTTGTACAATGATGGTATACTTATATTTTCTATATATATTCTAATATATTCTCTAATATGTTTTCAATTTTCTCCTACATATTCTCCTATTTTACTTTCTTCTTATTTCCCAATGTTTTAAATTCTCTATATTTTGTCCGATTATAGTTCAATATTAAGTATCACTATTTTTTTCAATATATTCAATATTCATGTACTTTATTAACTTTTAAATATGGTTTTTCCGCCTTGAAAATAAGCGTTGAACGTATTTCCGTGAAAATGAATGAGTAAGTACTAGTTATCTATAATTTAAGTCTTTTTATGTGACTGGGATATTTTGTGCTAGAAATTATCCATTAAAAGATATTCATACAAAGATTCGACAATGTAATGAAATATTACTGCTTTCACATTTTAGTTATTAGGGCTCCACTAATTTTGATCTTCCACCGTAACTATACCACTAACTATATTTTTTGACACTATCTTGGAAAAAGGTGTTCCACCCTCAATTCATGAAAAAATATACCTTATATTCAAAAGTTAATATTTCTAGTCTAGGCTTTCCTCATAATCTCAATTTTTTCTCTGTAGTCAAGGTTCATTATTCGGTTTCCCGAGTATATGGTTTCATCTCATTCATGAGAACCTTCGAGAACTCCTTTAATGTTGAAAACCATCATATGCATCATATACATCTAAATTCGGGTTACGGATCATAAACTACTTATCAAAGGAGACAAAATCTTGATAACAATGTAGGATTCAAGTTAGTTCAACAACACCTTCATCCTCAGAAGATGTAACATCTGTGGTTTAGAAATCCGTTTGTCAAATAAATCACGTTAATCAGAGAACTTATGTTTTATGTGTAAATTCATATACCCACATACTGGGATGTTTCTTTTATCTAATTTTCAATATATGGATTATGTTGATTTCAAGAGAAGGTTTTCGGTTGAAGAACATTTTTTTGAGTGGGACAGTGACGTTTTAGTTGAGGTTTGTACCTATAAATCATTGATTTCTTTCTACGAATGGTTATTAAATCTAAAAGACAGATTATTTTTTTGGGCAATCGATTTAATCAGGTTTTCCATGTTTGGGAAACTGGGATGGATCTCTGCATACCTGTGTTAAATCATTGTTGGGACTCTTGTCATTATAATGAAATGTTATCTTCATTAGTCAATGATAACACTGTGTTTCACTATATTTAAGTGTATGTAATATATTCATGAAAGAATTTTATGGGGTTATGTACCTATGTTTTTATTTTTCATATGTATAAGTGTTTATAGATTACTTATAATCAACAAATCAGGTTGAGAGGAACAATTCTAGATACTCTGTTACTATATTTTCTCGAGGTAGTTGTTTGCTACACCTATATTCATATTAGTGTAACATTGACATAATAATTTTTAGAATGATTATACATAACTGTTTCCATATTGATTATATGAAAATACTTCTGGATTAGTCATCCGGCTATTATGTTAACTTACGATCTGTCGATGTTTTGAAACAATAATATTCATTTTTAAAAAGTGTGACAGTTTCATCACCATTGACATCAGTGGAGGTCACCCAGAATGTTCGTCGTGAAGGTATTATCTATTAATTTTATTTCTATCATACATCATTTAGTATTCCCCTTTTCATACAAATTATTCATACAATCTAACATAACATCTATTTGTAAGTGTTTCTTCAAGCCATAAAATAGTATATTTTCATCACTTCATTTTCTGTCTAAATATGCTTGATTTAAATATCTAAAATTATTTTTTGTTTCTATATCCCATGTGATCTACCTCTGGAAATTCTATGACTATTTCATCACCGATGACTGCAGTGTAGGTCACCCCACAACCTCTTCGCAGAACTCTTCTCTGTGAATTTTATTTCTATCACCGACAGCCGCAGTTGGGGTCATTTTCATTATGGTTTGTTCTCCTCATGCCATATAAGTAGTGTTTAAATGTATTATTTTAGAAGTAATGAAATGGGTTTTCTTAGATCATTTTTTATTTTTATTGAAGTTGTTTTATTGATCTATTTGTTTATATATATATATATAATCAAAAAATACATATTAAACTTATCTCTTCATCTATATTCAGATTTGTAAACTGGAATATATCAGTTTATATTTGTTAACAATATCTGTTAATTTTAAAAAATAATTTCTTCTAATGTACAGGTTTTGAAAATTTTTGGCTGGAATATTTCATACAACTTATATCATCCCAGAACATCAATATATTGATTTATATTTTCTTAACAATATTTGTTCTTTTCTTAATGGTAATTTATTTATAATGCACATGTCCGTAACGATTTTGGGTTTGCATTTGTTTGTATGTTACATATATCAGGTCTATAAATATGGATCTATTTGAGTAATAATGACTGTTACTATCGGGAAAATCAATGAGAATATATTTGAAGCGCTCACCAGTATGGATCAGAATTTTTAAAATCAAATTGATCAGGCAATGAAATTCTTGGACAAGATAGAAATATAGGTGATTATTCTTTCTTTTTCTTCAACATGTTTTGATACAATCTTGTGCTCCTATACCCTTGACTATTGTATTGATGCTAGAAATAGAGGCAATATGAATGTTTATAAATTTCAATGAAATTAAGAGGTTATGTTTTTCACCTTTTCAATGCAATTTTAGTTAAAATTCATGCATTGTTATCTCAAAGATTTTCTGGTCAAATTTTTGTACATGGAAATACCTACGGTATGTAAGAACATATTTTTTATTCAATACCATGAATTTCATAGTTTTTTATTTATTCTTACTTAAACTAGAACTTCATTTTATATTACATTACACTGCCATTTATATTGAATTTTATATTGCATGTTATATTAGTTCATGTTGTACTAAAATTGGTGTTTACATTCCTATTTTTATAACTATTTCAATATAATTTCATATTTCAGTTTATATTGAATTTAATATTGATTTTTCACGTACTAAGATTGCATTTCCCTTGTAGATTATATTATCATTCATGTTGGTTCCTTATGCAGAATACAATTTCCTTATGCAATCAAGCATTATCATGAATGCTCAAATGTGAGTTTTCTGGTGGTATTTTTACAGGATACATGTGTGTTTTCATGCACATAAAAACATATATTAATTATCATTTGTTTCTACTATAGAATATTACTTCTTATTTCTTTTTGAACTTATTTTTTTGCTATATTGCTTGTAGGAAAAATATAGGCTTAAAGAGGAGAGGAAATTTGCACCCAAAGGACTCTTGAAGGTGCCCTTCTTCTCGACGGTAACATGTTTTCATGTTCATTTCTTCCATTATACCATAATAAAACATGTATGGTGAGAGGTCTTAATGTTCATCATACTGAATTAACTCTTGTTTATGTTCAAGAGGAACTACAATCAACACTCAATAAAAGCAAGATGTGGTGGTTCCTACTTTTAAGACAACAACCTCTATTGGATTGGGTTTGAATTGATGGAACTGTCTAGGTGTAGACAGGTTAACTACAATACATGTTTAGGGTTTTAATCCCATTAATTATTGTACTTATTATTTTCTCTTATTTCCATTAGTTATTATACTATTTAATGACAGTTTTTGTGATTTATTGGTAAGAAAAAAGCTGGACAGCACCCCACACACCTAATGAATATCAAATCATATTGTTATTGGAAGTAACAAAAAACATCCAGGGAAATGTTTCTACATTATTTTCAATGTTTTTGAAGTTTTCTACCTTTATATTTAATGTTTATGTGAGACATTTCCCATTTAATATATAGGTTTCTTTCAAAGACATTTAATTTGAAGTCTATAGGTCTATGTTATCCAAGATGTTCTTTAGCGCCATTTGTAATGGACATTTGGGAGACTGTTAACAAAAATGTCTCATTGGTTGGTGAACTCCACTACTTTTATTGTTCCACATTTGAAAATTAATCAATAAAATCTTATTTTACTTTACATTTATAATATGTTCCTCCATACAATGTTTTCTGAATTTCTAATTGAATATGTGTGTTTTTATCTTCAATTTAACTGGTCTTTTTCTAGATATGTTTCCCATGATGATGGGAGATGGTTCGTGGTGTTAGTATAGTCTGTAGTGGGCAGATGTAAGTAGGGGGCACCAGTACGTAGTAAGGAAGCATACCGAAAACTCATCTTCTCCAACAAATAGAGGCCGATGATGCTTCTGTATTTTAGTAAACTAATGATAATAGTTACAATAATAATTTAGTCACTCTTTTCCATTTAGTGGATTCAGAACCTTGACCTCGACAAATGATCCCAAAATCAATGACTCAATAATCAATTATTTTATTATTGGATAAATTTTCAATTTTTGATTCCAACATGACCCCTCATGAGCATATATCAAACTATCACATATAATATGATTGGATCCAAAACC
This sequence comes from Viscum album, assembly GCA_963277665.1. Lineage (NCBI taxonomy): Eukaryota > Viridiplantae > Streptophyta > Magnoliopsida > Santalales > Viscaceae > Viscum > Viscum album. The sequence continues at coordinate 809,190,406 of OY728119.1, read as the reverse complement.
AAATTGAGCTTCCAAATCGGATACTAACATTTTCATTTTTATTCTATTAAGAAGATGTTATATTGTTTCTACGTAACAACTAATATAGCCTCGAAATTATGGAATCAAGTAGAGGAGCCATAGTCTGACGTGTGTTATTGTAGGTACTAACTTTCTTTATTTGACGTGGAAGAAACATAATTAAAAGATGGATTTAGTCAATGAAATTAAAAGTTATGTTTCTTATTTTCCCATCCTCTTTTATAAATGTTTTGTATTTTATTCCAAACCAAGAAATTAACAAGGAAGTTCTGGACTGCTCTACATGTGATTCCTCGAAGTATTCAATTTCTGGTGTTGTGAATTTGGTATAGAAACTGATGATGAAAACTTAGGCAATGTATATAATCAGCATGGAAAAGGTAAATTCATTATTCAAATGTGTCATGCACAAAATTATTATTAATATTCATATTCCCAATCAATCTGTTCATTTGTTATTTTTCATTATTCTCAACATGCGATATTCTATAGGATGGAAGCGGACTGGGTATTCAATCAAATCCAAAGCATTTTGATTACATCCAAATGAATCTCAAACATTACTATAGAGTTTTGCTCATATATATCGCATAACAGCCCCTCTTTTTAATACAAGGTATTAATTTTTAAACCTCTTACATTTTAATTTATCATAAAACAGATACCACATTATTGTAATATTCATTTTACACTTGTGTTATAGGAACATGACAATAATGAATGTTTTGGATACAACTACAGTAGTAAAAATGTATTAGTTACAATAACTACAAATATTTCATTTACTCGGTTGAAATTTACTTTTTTAATTTTCATTTATTTTCATTACATCATTGGTCCACTATAGTAATGTCAACACAAATCGTTTTAACTTTTATAGGGAACGATTTTACTATCATCCAACATCCATAACTACTGGTCCACTATAGTAATGAAACAAGACACTACTGGCAAGATATTACGAACCTTAAATGATAAAACGGGTCTGGAAGCACTACAACACAATATATTCCATTAAAAACATAAGTTTCTTTTTCAGTTTCACCCATCTTTTTCCTAATGTAAATAATCTGTTGTGTTTCCATTATTTCAAAACAAGACATATTCTGTTACTTGGGAAATTTCAATTATCATGTTTCAATGTTTTTATTATTTATTCTTAGTTGACATGTAGGATTATATTTTTTCCATATTGATAAAAAAATTCATTTATTTTCAATTATAATTTATGCTTACTACTGTTGCGTTGATGTCTGAGAAAATTCTACAACTATTCCAATACTATATATCTCTAAACTTATATTTTTTTAAAAAAATTACTTAATTTTCATTAATAAATTATCAATATATTAATGCATTTTACAAATTAATGTTGATTTATAATGTCGTGCATATGCACGGGTGAGGTACTAGTTGTTACAAAAATAAAATAACAAGAAGACCCCAATAAAGACTCCAACACCATGGTCATAAAACGTTTTTCAATCCCATTTGAAACCTTCAACCCATCTATCATGTAATCTATTGAATATCAGGTCACCTACCCTTGTCCTAGCCTACATCCTTGTAATCTCCTCGGGTACCAAATAAAGGACCTAATAGGTTGCGTGTATTACTCAGTAGGTTGAAACAAGCATGTCGAAAGATAACTAGACTGATAATAAGTTCATGAAATATTGAAATAAAAAATATTGTTATTAAATTAAAAAATTAAATTAATACCATATCAACCTTCTTCAGAACCATGGTGGAATGTCACTAAGAAGCTTTCATGATCATACCAACCATAATCATACTACCATGGTTAAAGATAACCTTCTTCTATGACTTGCAAGAATTATTCTGAGCATTTATCACTACCATGTGAACAAAAACCATATTGCCATAGTGTAAGTCCATAATTCTGGTTCAATCCCACTATAAATGAATTTTATAATTTAATAAGCACCATGGCTAGTATATAACCATTTCATCATTTAATCTATGCCATGCTAAGTATATAAGATCCTCACTATTCAGGCTATGTTGAGCCTAGTATATAATAATTTGAGTATTTTATAATGGACAACACCATTATGTAATATTTTTAGCATTTAATCAAGGATGTGCTCGATATATAAGAATTTCCTCATTTAATCATAATATATCATAAAAGAAACTATATCTAAATATCACCTCATAATGATTAATGGCTATTTATAAAAATTAAAACATATCTTTCAAAATCACTTTTCATTTACCACTTTCTAATTAACCAATAACATGAAAGTCAATTCCAAAATCAATACATTATAAGGTGAATTTATTTCAACCAATCAACCAAACTTATGTCATTCAAAACAATATTTATTCAAATAATCAATTCACATAAAATTAAGGTTTCTCCCAACCAAAAGTTGGCCAAATACAAGCCAATAACCAATTGGATCAAGATTGATTCCATTAAATAATCCAATTCAGCATATAATTAATTTAGGCACACATTAAGATTGTGTAATTACAATATTTCAGATACATGAGAATTATCAAACCATTGGGTTAATATATAGACCCCTTACCTTTAACTGATGATCATCTAAAGATTACTTTAAGATAAACCAATAAGAATAAAGGGGAATATGATCGAAACAAGGATCCTAGATCATAAACGATCAAGATAAAACCACCAATGACTACAATTAATGTATTACATTGAAATAATCCATGAAAAATGATATAAGGTAATAACTAAACCAAAAAAAACATACCAAGGATTGATCACACAAATGACAAATCCATAGTGGAATATGGAACCCTAAATTCATATGAGAGATGCCCTAGGGTCAAGATGAAGAAAAATGAAGCAGTATAAAATGAGATATTTGATGAATGGAATCCTTAAAACCAATTCTCTTGAAATTACATGATGTGTAATCCATTTAAAATTTTTTAATTATTTTTTGATGGATACACTGAAAATCCATCACATTAAATTATTTTTTAAGACTTATTGAAATTTTCATGGTGTGAATAGTTTATATGATGTGGAGCCATTTCATGCACTATATTGGTTCTGGATATATCCAACCATAGGTATATGCCACCTAACATGTACGCTAATTGTAACCACCTAGATGACCATTTTGATCCCATATTCTATAAAAGGGAATAGGACACCTCCAAATATATCCAAATAATGAAAACCCTTTATTAACCCATTTAACATGTTATATACCTAGACACCATTAATTCATACAATCATATATCATCAAACATTAGGAAATTTTTCCTAAAATATTTTATATGCCTTTGAATAGGACTCAGAAACCACAACTCTGACAAAATACTCAAAGAGGGACATACCTAGAAAAAGATGAGATCTTAAAACCTCTCCACCAAATAATTTATTATCCCTGAGATGCTCCTAGAATCACTCTGGGGTCTTAATGAAAATTTTTGGACATTGTTATACATATTATTCTACCCTTTCTAGGACTCATTAGAAACTCATCCATGCTTCGACCACACTCAATCAAAATGAATCAACCTACACTAGAGATAATTCCCACTACGGTTTGTAATCTATATTGGATGATCCCCTAATGAAACATATACCAGATGCTGAATTTATAATATGTCTATGACATAAAAGGGTCTGGATAATATCTTTGATGTTGTGACATGTGAAACATGTCATGTATGGATCTGTAGCACTGTATAAGGGCTAATCAGTATTCCACATGAATGAACCTATCAACTATCCCAAACAACCCAACAAACTAGGGCTCTATATTTCTCTGTTTCTTAATATAGAATTTTTCCACACATAGGAGACACCCAAAAGAAAATTTGATGACCATCCTTGAACTCCAAAGGATATATATGATGTCCAAAAAAATATTTCTATCAGATCTACGGGGTTACTCACCACTTCCTCATCAACTAATTGAATATAAACGTCTCATACATGAGACGAGGATCAAAAAGCACTAACCCACATACCTCCAACCAACAATGAGGAGAAATAGATGAACTTCCATACATAACCTTAAAATATTTCATCTAGATGCATTCCTATAAGAAATTATTATATGAAATATCCATGAGTGCCATAAACTACACCCACAAACCACTGCAATCCCAAACATAGGATCATAAATTATCGTCCAGAACGTGAATAATCTGCTTAAATTGACTATTAGTTTCTAGATTATAGGTTGTAATGAATAGAATCTACAATCCTAGAGCCTTATTAAGACCCATCTAGACATGTGATGTGAAATGATTATATCGATATGAAACTATACCCCTTAAACACTATGAATTCTAGATACTTCTCAAACATAATGATTATGAAAATAATTAATTTTTAAGGTCTCCTTAATTGTAAAAAATTTGGGATACGTTCATCATTCAATCCATAATATCCCATACAACACCATTTTTATGGGTTTTAGGGGTAATAGTGTCACGAAATCCATAGTGATGTCATCACATTTCCACTCACGAATGGGAAAATGTTGAAAAATCATAGCTAGCATCTAACAATCAGTATTCTATAGCTGATAGGTAAAACATCGAGTCACAAAGATCACTACACCATTATTCATTCCTGACCACCAATATTACATTTAAAAATCCTAATATATCTTGGTCAAACCAAGATGTAATGCCCATGTAGATGCATGCAACACTATCATCATCTCCGGAACAAAATCTTCTAGGGACAGATAATCATACAAGGAATATAAAATAATCTCCACTACCAATAGACCATCCGGATGGTATCTCCCCACACGAAAATATATCTCTCATAATTAATCCCTCTATATTAGATGACTGATCAGTCTTGATCTGGTCCAAAATCTTGTGTATAACAAATACTGACGTCTGAGCTATACATCATTCAGACAGGTGGACATATTGATATATGAATTAAAAGAGTATCACTATCCTATAATTCTAATAAGAAACCTCAAACTACCATATTTTTAATATTTTGTCTCAATTATTTAGAAAAAAAATTTCCATTAGCTGGTGTGTAAGACAACATGTAGTCTTGTAATGCAGATACTTAACCCACCTCTTTTTCTGAAGGTTCAGGTCCCAATGAGAAAAGATGAACCTGAGAATCTTGTTGTCTGTTTATACAAAACCCACTCAATCATGAGGTAATTCCTCTAGTATATCAAGCTATGTACCACTCCTTATTCCAAATCATATTTCATGTAATTCTTTTAATGTCGTCTAAATTTCCATGATCCATATGAATTCACTCAATCCATCAGCATCAAAATTAATCTATATCCATTAGAGGACATGTCAAAATACACATTATATTATACTCCCATAATAGGTAAAGTTATCATTGGTTTAAAAGTCAACATTTATTTTAGATCCTAATAAGATAACTTATAAGAATCTGTCCAAACAAACATCACCCATTTTGTGGTCATCCCAGACATCAGTTCTACCAGATGGGGGAAATATCGGATAAAGTTCCAACATTAACCTTAGAAACCCTGAAAATGATGAATCACAAATACATTCTTGAGATGTTTCAATATACCATGGATGTAACATTCTCTGGGACCACTTCAACTCCAATCTTCGAGATGACATGGACCAATAAGTGACATTTTCCAATCCTGAAATGGCATTTGGATAGCTTGGCGTAATGTTGATTCTCTATCAATGTGCTTAAGATGATGTCAATATGTGGAGTGTAATTTAATGATAATTGAGAGTGAAAAAATCTATCATATAAAAACACCAACCAAAAAACTAGTCTAGAAAAGGATGAAATATCTTAATAATCATATCTGTGAATATATATAGTGAGTTTGCCTAACCAAAAGAAATCTCCAAGAACTCATACAAGATATACCTTCTCATAAAATTATAATGAGGTGTCTCTAATGGTATATCCCCAAAATGATGGAATCATAATCAAAACATCAATATTTAATAAGATCATAGAACCTCTCAGCTGATGGAGTAGATCATTGATGCCAAAAATGGATTACATATTCTTTACCGTTATCTAGTTGAATCATCAATAATCCAAATACAGGTGAAAAGACTCATTTACCTTCATTGTGAAAAAAATGAGAGAACTCTAAGGAGAGGTAGTATGCCAAATTAATCTATGTCTTATAGATTATTTAAATGAACATTCAACTGATGAAGCTCTGATGTTTCCATTATATAAGGGGTGATGAAAATTTTATTTATTTCAATCAACAACTAAATCATGGACCTGATCTTTCACTTGGGTGGTATGCCACAAAACTATTATTTAAAGACATCCTAAAAATGGTCTACCAATAGAAGAAAAAATCATCAATAATTACAAAAACATCAATAGCTTATATCTAAGTTGTGAGACAACCCAATCGTCATTGAATTAGTTATGCACAACTAGTATATAGTTCACACTCACGCTAGTGATGATATATTATTCCTTCTAATGATAAAATAGTAAATATCTTTTACTTAATTTTCAATGTGATCTCAGTATATAACTAACCAATAAATACAAAAAATGAAATTGAAACATGTCATTTCGAGCATGAATGATTACAAAAAGAAATGGTATCCACCAATCCCTAGAGAACACTTCTTGCAATGTTTGATATTCTATGACCACAACCCCAATGGTGTGTCGATATTCGAAATACCGACCATAATTTCCACATATAGTACTATAATATTTACAATATTTGATGATAAAAAATAATGTTATTATCCTATATAAAAAAAAAAGAAAAGGTGGATGATGAAAGAATCGTGTCTCTAACTACAGATGGTCCTACATCCATACTAGTAAGAGTAGTCTGCATTACATGTATCCAACCAGACCCTATGATCTAATATATTGCCTAAATCCCCTCATATATAAAATCTTATTATTACATTAATTACTAAACAGGGCTACCACAACCCCAAACTTGAATAGAACTTCATATAGAACTCCAAACATGATTCATTTGAGGATTTTCTCGGCTCTTTCTGTACTCTGGTACCTATCAGGTCCAACATTAACTTCTCTATAACTATATTTTCCATAAAACAATCTATAGGTGGAAAATTTTGCTACATATAATGAAACAAAAAAGTGGGGTATGGACCCTGATTCTATTAGGGGTCCATCTCTGCACACTGAAATCTCTGTAAAAGAATATTTTCCCGAGAAGTATTACCAATTCCCTGACGGCAATGCCCACTATTTCCTTAGGAAAAATAATCATACATATAGTTCATTAAACTATAATAAGAATTCCTAGATTTACCTACTAAAATATCTATCTTTGTTCCTAGGGTAAGTCTCATATTCCATTCTATTAGGATTTACTGATTCATCACATCCACAAAACATCTCAGACAGAACAAGTTCATCAGTGAAATTATCTCATACTGAATAACATATTGGAAGCATATATCTATGGAGATCTCTAAAAAATACATGTATTTTGAAAAGTGATGTAAGATAATGAAATGATTAGTATATTATAGAACTAACATTACCTCCCATGTCAGGTGAATGAACTAAATATCTTTCTCATCGCTTATCGTATCAGGATGAAATTGGATCATTAAAATCATCTAACTGTTCTTCCAATATAACTCCTCTTGATATTATTCCTTATCCATAATTTCCCCAAAATTCTTGTATAGTCCTCAAAAAATATATACAGAAAGATTCAACCTCATATAATTGGGGGTCTTATGGTTTTTAAATATTTTTAGGTAAGTCTCAATCCAAAACATGGCTGCCAGTGGACCTTTCTCCATAGTGATCATTAGAGGATGTTGCGAGTAGAAATATTTAATCATATCATACATTTATGGATTGGTGAATAAAATATCTATTTATATAAATATATCATGACCCTAGATAATCATTCATGAATATGAACATCCATATAATCCTTAGGATCTATATAAAGCTTCAATTCTGATGCATTAAGACTATGTTGATTTACACATGTCAGTAGCTCAACACGAAGATGAGGTGGAGGTATTTTCTATAAAATACAAACACACTCCATAAAACTATAGAAATAACAACAAGTTCAACATAAATATGTTACAACAACATAGTAACACAGCTATTTGTCTCACTAAACAAGGCTTGCAAGTGTTTAAGTATGACATATAAATCTATTTATTCCATTTCTCAAATATAATAGGAACCTTATATCACTATTCAAACATGCAACTATATATCACATGAAATTAATATTTCCATATCATGAAAAAAATTGTTCAATATAAATTCATATACTCATATAATGATGTAAGTATACTCATCTCATGCAATTTTGGGCCATGAGTAGAAATACCATGAATTATTAACATGAAAAATAAATAACCTCATAAAACATTTGAATCAATAATGGTCAAATAACATCATATGTGGAAAAAATATTAAATATAACAATCCATCCATGGGAACTCAGATTTTCTCTTGTATATTGGTCAACTACTTCCATGCAGAATCTCCTTACAATGTCTCAACACATCATAGACTGCTTTATAACTTTCCCAAATAGTAATGAAATAGAAAAGAAACATTATGTTCACAAATAAAATGTTGTAACTTCCCATAGAGTGACACTCTATCACATGGACGAAATGGGTTGGTTTCGTGACCTCAATCACACCTTCCTAGGATTCAGAACCTTTTGACTAGTAGGGAGGGTGTGGTGGATAAAGTGGTGAGAGTATACCCCCTATAATGGAGTCAAAATAAATGGGACAAATTCGTAAATATCAGGGTGAAAAAATATTTGATTCATTATAGATAAATAGTCATTCAATCACAGATGATAAAAGACCATCAAAATAAATCAAAATAATAAATTAATAATTTAACAAAAATCTGAATGAACCTTGATAACATGATATGTTTTTATAAATAAATAAATAAGAAAAATAAAATAAATACTTCAAGACCTCAGTCTTGAACCCAATGTTGATCTTGTCCCCATGCTATCACCCATATGGTAGAAATAAAATTAATGAATGGTCCATTGGTGTAACATCCATAGTTTTTCTAAAAATAAATACTATGTTTGATAGAGTATATGATATTTCACATCAAGCATGAATGGAAAAATAAATATTATTATATCCTAGACATTATAATGGAAATAATGGAAATAATGAAAATAGTAATATGAATTATGAATATATGATTTAAACATTTATATATAATTAATTCTTTGGTAAAAATTTTATTATAAATGAATTTAAAATCCTTTTTAAAATAAAAGTAAACTTTTTTCTAGAGAACTATTTATAGTTTCACAACTGTATTTTATACCAATAAATAAAAAACTCACACTTTTTGGATTATATTAATTAAATATACACATATAATGTATTCAATATAATATTTAAAATTCATCACAATTTTCTAGATGTTATATAAGAACAAATCCAATTTTATGCATAAAAGAACCATTTTAAAAAAGACAATTCTACACCTTATGATTGGAAAAATGTTTTAAATCTATTTTTTACACATATAAAAATTATATTTGATAAAAAATTATTTTATTAAATAAAATTATCAAAATTATCATTGAATGAATTTTTGATATTTTTTTAATAAGTTTCACGTTTTGATGAATACTGAAAAATACTACATTTTAATTGATAATTGATTATTAATATAAATTATTTATATAGTTAAATTATATATTTTAATGGATTTAAATTATAATTGTATATTTTTTCGTTATCATTTAGTTCAATATAAATCATTGGAATAAATTTAACATTGATTTTGGATATGAAAATATTTCAATCATTTGAACATTATTACATAAAAAACCTATTTTCCTGATCTGCAAATGGGATTAATTTTAGATTAATATATTTTATTTATGTTTTCGTAAACTTTATTTTGTAATATTTTTTAATTTAGTAGTTCAATATTTTGAAAATGATCCCCTTTTACTTTTGGGATATAATGAAGAATAATGTTAATAATATTTTTAATTACCTTTGTTAAGGGTAAATCAGGTAATTAAACATTAAAATAATAATATAAATGCAATAAAATAACACTAAAACCATTACTAATATTATTGTACGATTCACTGTTGACCGCAATAATCCTTGGGCCGATTTTAGAATCTTTGGGAGCCACATTCATGACTTTATTTCATTTATAGTATTCAATTCAAAGAAAAGAATTTGTCATACTTTGGTTTTTGACATATGAAAACTATTTAATATGGGGTTATATATGAGATACGTTATACTATAAAATGTATTTTGGATGATAAATATTTTTTTATTAATCATGTTTTATTTTTAAATTTTGTGGTTGAAAGTATTATGTAGAAGTCTTTTATAATGACAAACCAATAATTTTTTAATTAAAAGAAATATAAAAAATTGATATTACAATGTGTTATAAAAAATATAATTTTACATAATTAATGTTATTAAAAAATTTATCTGATTTAAATTTACTTGTTAGTGACGATTTAAAAGTATTTTTTGAGGATATCGTCTTATTATGATATTTTTAAATATATAATTAATGACTAGTGTCAAAATATTAATTAATGATATGATAAAATAAATGATACTTTATAACATTATATAAATTTCATTAAAATATATAATTTAACCATATAATTATTATAAGTATGCAATTTTCATAAATGACACATTTACTGCTCTTTTGGAAATTTATAGTAAATATATTAACCCTCTAAGAGCAAATTCCAAGATATCACAGTAAGATTAAAAAAAGGATAAAACAAAATGATAAGGATTAAATAATAGTAACAATTTGTCTAATTTTCATTTTATGAATATATTTCAACAAGTAATCATTATATGTTATAAAGTAATTTATTTTAATCCATTTGTACAATAAAATTAATATATATTTATTTAATATTTTGATGAATTCTAATAGTGCCCCACCCCTCTGTAATAATTGGGAACCAAAAATTATCTTTTCATAAAACATGAAAACCTATTTTTATTCAACAATATCATACAAAATGTCTTGTTATAATCCCTAAACACGTTCTAGAGAACTTATTTTATGCATTAAACATCCTTTGCTGTCATAAGATGTTATGAAAATGTGATTATCCGATAAAAATGCATTGGTTTTATTTAATCGTTTGTATTTTTTTCTTCTTCGAAATTCTCCAAATCAAAGTAAACCATGATGAAACTGTAATTAATGTTTCCAAAATATACATTGATTTTGTTTTTAATATAATTACCTAACTCCATCTCCACTTCCATCAAATGGGAAAAGAATTGTCATTTTTGTGTACGAAAAACTATTGCCTCGCTCTCCGATACAATTTATTTTCCAGCACAACATCAAAATAAAGGTTATAATGATTGAATTAATTTTTATATATTATATTAATAAACTAGTTATCATCATTAATTAAAAATATATAAATTATGTTCTTACCTTTTTATGAACATAAAAAATTGTACTACCTTTCATGCGTATGTGTGGACTATAACATCCACAAATCGATGTGATTCATTTTCCAGCACCACATCACATGGATGATATTAATATTAGTAAATTTATATGATTAATATAATTTTAATGATATTATTATTATGAAATAAATGTAAAATTATACTTATGCTATCTCCATAATGATCATTTAAAAATGGAAATTTTACTCATGTGTCTATACGACTTACCATCTCTATGATTATAAGGTAGTTCATTGTTCATATACATATAAAATAGAAGGATTAAATATTTTAATTTATGTATAAAAGTGATTATTAATTCACTAATAATATTTTAGATATGATTAACACTTTGACACATTGACTATTGAAATCATACCAAATTCATTTTGGACAAAAGCATAGCAGATCATCAAAATGTGCAACATGAACATAAGTAATTAAGTAATTTTTATAGCATGATTACCTGATAATAAATAATATAAATTGAATAATAAAAATAAAAATGGTCCCAATAAAGTACATGAAAAACATAATTAAATTATTTATGAAGAAAAGGGTCACACATGACAAATTAGATGAAAGTAAAGGGACTCTTTATCTAAAAATTTGTTTTAAATGTTATAAAGATTTATTCATCTAAATCATTGTATTTCATTTCAATAATTTAAAAATATTTATTTATTAATTTTTTATATGGAAATGAATGTTTTTAAATTATAATTTGTGATTTTATTTCCAAGGATTCGATTTCTATAGAAAATATTGATTTATAATCTCTTTATAAATGATTAAAATGGTTTTTGGTAATGGATTAGTTATTTCTATAACCTGAAATGTTTTCTTATGATTGAAATTCAAATTTCAATATTAAAATTTTGAAAATTACATGAATTAATTTCTTATGATTATATAATGGTACTTTTACATATTACAGGTTGATACATGATAAAATAATGACAATTGGTTCTATCATAATCCAAGGATGGGTAGTAACATATTATCCTCAAAGGAATTTGGTATGTAATTTGATAGTATGGTTATTATATTAATAATAATGATATGTATGGTATTCAGGAGAATAGTTATTACTTTTGATTATAACTATGTCCCAAGTTACTTACTTATATTTTATATGGTTTCTTATGAGTTTTCGTAAGTATCATTTTATTTTCAAAAGGAAGGATAATGATCTGTTTGAAATGATTATCCAAAGGGATATAAGAGAAATGAGAGATTAGATAATTACCTACATTTGACAGCAATGCGTATCATGTGAAGATGATATCAACTCAACACCTTCATAATTCATCAGTGTATGATCATGATGGTCATAGAGAGTTATTCCATCATGGCTCTAAGAATCTGAATATGGGAGATCAGTCCAAGAAAAAAGGTGTCCAATATGAAGAAGAATTGTTCAAAGGTGGTAAAATTGGCCATCAATCCTTCATTAACCGATTTTTATCTTCCTCCTCCAAGAAGGATCATTCTCTAATGGAGGATGTCTCATGTCTTGGAAATCTAGGAGTTAGTCAAGTAAAGAGTCAACATGTGAATGTATTTGATAAATGTAAAGGTCCTCATTTAGAATGGGGAAAATCCTAATAATTTTCATGACCTTCTATGTATGATTTTATACATTTGTGGATTTTTTTGAGTTGAAAATTACTATTATTGGAAGGTTGTGTTACCGTGTGGTCTTTCTATCATATGATCTTAATCAAATAGATTAGATCTTTGGGTCCCTTTCCTTACGATGATCTTTCCTAATAATTTAAGATGTGGGTCAAAATTTTTAGTTTGATAAGGCAATAAAAACTCATGAATATGATTAGATATGTATTTGTAAATTAAAATGGGTATACTAGAACCCATTCATTTTGTTGGATATTATCTCATTTTTAGGGAATCCTATTCATATAGATAAAAAATGACCACACAATGTTTGGGAAATATGGGAGAACTATTGTTGATGTTGACATTTCTAGCACACCTGTGAAATAAGTAGTCTTATCCGCGAGGGTTGACAACATCAAATTGTTTATCCAATATGAATAGAAACTGAATTTATGCATGAATTTCATCTTTTTTTGCCCATATCTCCTCTGAATGTTTCAAAGTGAAAGAGTTCTCTTTTTTCAGCATTAAGGTACTTGATGATTATTAATATTGAATGAGGAAGGGAAAGGAGTATATTACAGTTCCCAATCATAGAAGGGGAATTAATATCCCCTATAATAAAGATAAGATAGAGGATCCCACCCCCTACACTTATGACATTAATATTTCCTCGTAGTATTTTCAAATAACACAAGCTTTTGATATTTTACCTAATTCTGGCAGTCATGTTTATTCTACTGACACTCATAAATCATGAAAGGATATTGAGGCTGTGCAGATCACAAAGGTTGTTGATAACTTACCTGAGGCGACTCTCAGGGTCATTATGGTGACACTAATGATAGACATAAAACATTTAAGAAGATGTAAGATGCACATATACATGAGGAAACTAGTCATGTAGCAAACCCCCAATTAACTGATGATAATTATAGGGAAATTTTGATTCTTTTTATATAAAATGATTAGAATAGGAAAGGCATAGGGAATGTTTTGGTGAATACTGGATTTGAAACCAATGATTTCATTAATACTAACCTTCTTATAGAGACTACCTCCTATGGCAAGTCCCACATGCTACCTGATGATGTGCCACTAATTGAGACCTCCACAAAGATGCCATGTACATAGGGGACACCCATATAACTAGTGATTTCTCAATTTGAGAGCACATTCCATAATTAAATACCAACCACATTCTCAAAACGACTGACCAACACGAATAATACATCGACTAAGGTGGGTCACCATTCTAGTACTACCTGCACTGGTGAGCATAATTAAAATAAATTTTTTATTTTTTTAATGTATCCATTAATAATAAGTAATGGTTTGAATTCCATGAAATTTCATCACTTGAAGGGAATGATGATGTTCAGGTGTCCCAACCATTAGCTAATTATTGCAGGACATATTCCTTCTCATAGGTCCTTAGTGAAAAACTGGGTAGAATGAAGACACATAAAATAGAAGCATTTAAACTTATAAAATAAAGCAATATGTTCAACCAAACGAGTGGTAAATATTTGGATAAATATGTTGAGGATTAGAATCCCCTTGAACAGGTTTTCATGGAAACCATATGGAAAGATCATATCATATATGTCTCGATTATAGATGTTGAATAATAATGAGGGAAGAAGAAATTTAGAAAGAAAAAAAATATAGGTCCATGATAAATTGGAAAAAAACGATGGTATGGTGACTTAGGGTGTAGAACCATAGTAATGAATACATTTTATTGGAATTGGCATGGGATAGGGAACCCCCTAATGGCCATATCCATCACAGACATCATTATGTCCAACAAACCAATTCTTATTGGTATTGATGAACCAAAAATGAAAATTTAAAGTTGGAAACATTTCAAATGGTCTTCACTGGGTAACCACATTGTCTCTTAGAATATCTATGATAGTGAAATGGATCACTTAAGGATTATTAGGCATGAAATCACTCAATTGGTCACATTTAACTAGGAAAACAATAGCATCACTACTAATATTTTCACTTCCAGACACATGGTGTGGATAAATTTTCTATATGCCTCAACATCCAACAATAAAAGAAGGGAGATTTGGAGAGAATTAGAGAAAATACCGAGGCATACAATCCAAAAGTGGTTTATGGTGGGTGACTTCAACATCGTTATCTCACCTGATGAAAATATTGGGTCCAACATCAATAAGACAGCTGTATGTGATTTCATACAATGCATTAATCAGTGGATCCTTATCGAGGTTCCAATTCCTGAGGTAGATTCTAGTTGGGGCAGGTTCACATGGAATGAAAAAAATTTAAGAAAAAATGACAACTTCTTTTTTAAATTGGGGGATAGATGTATCAGAGATAGATTTGTAGGATACACACTCCCCAAGGACAACTTTGATAACAACACTATTACTATGGATCTTCATACCATGTCATGGATATCCTCACATAAATTTCATTTTTGTGAAGGTTGGTTTATAATCCTTGGATGGATGGAAATTGTCTTGGAGGCTCGGAATATCATGGAAAAAAGAATCTACCTTCCAAGGTTCATTGAGAATCTCAAACAAAAAAAGAGGCTCTTAAGGTAGTGGAGTAAAAATGCATTTTCTAGGCTTGATACAAATATCCAAATTTCTGAACAACCCTTGGAAAGCATCCAAAACTGTGTCTAGAATTAAGAATCACATTCTAGGGATAAAATAAAAGATCATAAAAGTTATGATGATATCCTAAGGATCCAAAAATTATTGTACTTGAGTCATATTAGTGTGAAATATCTTAAATAATTTGACTGGAATTTGAAATTAATTCATATAATTATCTTAAAGAAAAGAGCTAAATCAGGGAACCGTGCCATAAGGATAAATGAAAAGTTGTATGCATCTAAAAATTTCATTTACAGGGAAACAATAGATTAATTCTATTGGCTATACATTGATTATGGACTAGAAAATACACCAAAGATGATTGTTCACACTGTCCCTTGCATTGAGGATAAAAAACCATGATCTTGGGAGACCACCATTCATGGACGAAATCATGAAAAAATATTTTTTCCCCCTAACAAGGAGAGTGTTTCTAGACCTGATGGGATTCCTAATGAATTCATTAATTTTTATTGGGACTTCTTCCTAGAGGACATGATTATTATAGTTATATATTTTATTGATATTGTATTTATACCATATAGAATTAATTCTGGTTTCATTTACATACATCCAAAGAAACAAGTTGTGGTTGATATCAAATGCTTAAGACTATTGGATCTTGGTGACACCATCCCTTAAATTATAAAAGATGTCCTCATTTCTAGGATCACATCACTCCAAACCAATATGGATTTGTTTCTAGAAGATACATTTAGAATTACCTTTTTACATTCTCTGATAGTGTTTACATCTGAATAATGAAGACAAAAGGGAACATTTCCCTCATGATTGATATCTATAATGCTTTTGATACTCTCAAATGGAGATTCATTATTAAAATATTAAATAATAATGGGGTTTCATGTATTTTATTGACATTTATTAGATTCATTCTATCATCAGCAAGGAATTCAATTCTCATCAATGGGACCCCAAGAGGATATTTCTTGTAAACCAAGGGTGTAATACAAGGTGAACCCCTACTTGTGATTGTTTTTGATATTTATGAGGACTAAATGATTAGATGTATTAATGGTATTTCTAATGTAGGTATTCTCAAACTGATGAATGTTGGGAAGATCTTTTTTCTCCCTCACATTTTCATTACGCTGATGAAATTCTTCGCTTTGGTCAAGATTAAAATGGAACTATCTATAATATTCAGGGTATTATTCATCATTATAAAGATGTTGCTGGAAATTCAATTAGTTGGGGTATGACATGTATTGTTTTTGGTGATGGGCCATATGTGTAAAAATAGTATAGAGTGGCATGGAAACTTGGAGTGAGAAGGGTCTCACTCCCATTCTGCTGTCAGGCTGATGCTATTCCATGTACTAGGAAAGAATAGTTTTTACTTTTTAACCAGTCATCACATCAATTCTTGTGTATTATTTTTCTATCTATAGGTGGGAAAAAGGACTTCAAAAAGAGGTACAATGATTGACATGGAATTTCAAATGGATTGGATATGTTCCTGAGAGAAAATTGACCAATGTTTAGTTGAATGATTTTATTATGCCTGTTGAGATTGGGGGATTGGAATCAAAGACACGAAATGTATTAAATACTAATTAATTGAAAATTTCACATGGAATATGATCACGAATAATGATCATTGTTGTAAATATTTTGTATGCATGTTCAAAAGAAAATTAATCAAGGTATTTCCACAAAATCAAGGATATTCTGTCTGCCCTTCTATAAAACGTTCCTTCAATGAAATTATGTAGAATACAAAATGGATTTTGAGAAAGCACTATGTCCTAAAATACTGGGATACATTTTTTCATCAACAAACTATCATGAAAAGGATGAGTGTTACCACTGACCACATACATATGATAATTTATGATGTCTTAAAAATTTCACAACTCTTATGTTTTTTCCATTTTAGGTTGTAATGGAGATCAAAAGAATTGTTTTTATGGATGTTGACACCTTGGTGTGGAAGCCTAGTGACAATGGGTAATTCAAATCCAAGTAGTACTATATTCTAATATATGAAACCTTTAACAAAATTCCAGCATGTATTTACTTATTTAATTTCAATTTCATACATCTATCATGATTTGTTATCAAATGTGAGATATAGAGAAACAATATACCCACATATGATCAGATGAGAATAGATGGGTAGTACATCCCTTCAACATTCCCTCTCTGTCTTCAAGTAGGTGAGGAAACAGATAACATGGTTCGTGACTGCAAGATTTATGTGCTATTATGGAAACATGTATGGGGAATTTTTGGCCTCAATATTCTTGTTAGGTGATCCTTAGAGAAACTATGGGAGTTAATACACAGTGATGAGCAGAGAAAAAATGCGTATCCCCTACTTCTGGAGGCTCCAAATTCAATTCATGATTCTATTTAAAGGGACCAAAATGTGAAGTTGTTTGAAAAGGAGACTCCATCCACTTACACTGCTATCATGCTACTGTAAAGGGATGTTAACACTCATTCTAAAACTTATACAAGAGTAACTAACAAAGACATTATAGATACAAATATTATCAAATATATTGGAGTTTTAGGTAAACCTAATCCACATGTTCTCTAAACTATTTGTTATGGATTTTTCGCATTAGATTATAGATCTAAACTATTGTATATGGTGTGGCCTTGACAGTTCTAGGGATATCAAGATATGGATGAATTTTATGAACATATAGTTGATTTTATAGAGGGTTTTTCACCAATATATTAGGATTTGGACTGCATAAGAAGCAATGTTTTAGTATTTGATATACTCTATTACATATGTTTTCCATCATAAGTTTCATTCTCTATGGATTCAATCATTCTTTGAAAACACAATCAAATCCTTGATGACCAAAAAAGGGGCATCCCATAGAATATCCTACACCACTGGATTAATTGTATGTCTTGGGTTAGATAGCTCAACCATCTTGTTTGACATATGTATTGAGAAGATAAAATTGTGGTGGATTCTTTATTAAAGTATATGGTTCATGATTATAGAATAATTTTAAGTTTTAGTGAACCTTATTAGTGTACCACATTTGTGAATGATGACATGTATGGGATAGTTTACTCTTGGGTGTGTAAAACCCCTTGTACTACCTGATATTTTGTTCTTGTACATGAATTTTTTAATATCTTTGTAAGATGGTGAATTCCTGGATCTAGGGAATTCATTGTTAAAATTATGATCCAATTTTCATGGTTAAAATGTATGTTTTTAAACGAAATGTTTTATAGGTTTTCACTGTACTAATGGTTTCCTTTCCTTTATGTCCATTACTGAGATTTTCTTATTACCCATTGTTATTTAAAAATTTCATAGGGTTTATGGAATATTTTTTTCAAGGATAAGGTCTAGGAATTTTTTTGAATATATTTTAACATAAGAAATAGTGTTTTATTTTAATGAATATTGTTATATGTAAAAAATGGATTTTGAGTAAAATTATCCGCTGGTAATGTATCACTTTACTATGTAAGAGATTATCGTAATTCTATAAATTAATAAACAAAATTCATTGAGAGAAAAATGTGATTTTTAGTTTTAAAATAACTAGAATATATAATTTTAAAGGACAGGTCCTTAGAGTTGGTATCAATGAAGGGTCTACAAAAATTCAAATATTATGATGTTATATTAAGATTTAGGTATATCATCATGAGTTTATCATTTTAGGTTTGATCATAATTTCAATGGATTAAAAACTATTTTTGAAACTCAATGTTATGAAATTTTAAGGTTATTAATGGTATTATTAGAGACATTTATTTTTGATTTAGTTTTTGGTTAATACTTTTGAGGATCAAAAATGAATGTTAAGAGATGAAAATTTAGTTTAAAACATGTTATGGTTATTAATTAAGACATATGTCATATTTTGGGAATATTATAGGAATTATATAGTGTTAGAAAAAGGAAAACTTGTAGGATGGGTGAAAACCTGTCATGTCTAGCAAGGCTGTAAGAATTGAACCTGCAACCGAAGGGAAAAAAGCTGCATCACCTACCACAAGCATTCACAAAGTCTCTGCTTAATACAAAATTTTTATTATTAGTTAAATGAATTAATGTATTAAGAATAATTTTATACTGATAACATATATTTTATCAAATAGATATCCTTTGTATTGGGAAATTATTTTTTGATTAAGGGATTAATGTAGTTTTGGGAGATATTCACTCTTTTTGGAACCCTATATTATAATTGTAAACAAAATACTCTAGGGTTTTTATTGAGAAGAAAAAGATGAATTATATATTAAAATAATATATTATTTTATTATGGGATTATGTTTTTGGGATATTTAAGGAAATAATTATCAATTGATGTAGATTATCTGATTTAAGAAAATTAATTTATGTTTTGAGACAGTAACTGTGATTGGTGTTATTTAGAGATAAATGATAAAAATTATTGTTGAATATTATGTGATAAATTCATTCGGAATTTTTAGTTTGAATATTATTTTGTATTGTTTTTTTTAATTTTATCAGAAATTGTTTATTCAATGGTCTCTATTGATATTTTGGTATTACTATTGAATTTTTGAGATTCAAATTGAATTTTCTAATATAAGGATTATTCTTTTATTAAAATTATCTTATCTTTTTTTATCGATTTTGTTTATGATTAATGTATAAAGATAGGACAAGTGGATATTTAATCTTTTGGGATTATTTAATTCTCTCGAAGTTGATTCTAGTTCTTTAGGTAAGAACAATTCTTCTGGATTAGTCATCATTTAGAGAAAAATAAGAGTTTGTGATGTAAATTGATTAGAGGACGAAAATATACTTTTCATGATTGTATGTTTGCATATGTTATTAATCTAGGTAATAAATGAATTCCTCAACTCTATGAAAATTTTCTTGAAACAATAATGTTATCCCTTTATTTTGATAAAATTACTTTTTCTATGAATTTGGAAGGTTAAAATTTAATGTGTTTTATTTTTTATATATTTTTTTTTGATAGGATTCATGTTTTGATGAATGGTGAAAAAAACTAAATTTTAATTGAAAACAGATGTTTCATAAAATTTATTAATTATGTTAAAATATATATTAAAAATATTTTATAATATAATTAGATCAGGTTTAGATAATATAATAAAATATAGGTAATCATAATAAATTATAAATTTAATTTTTATAAAAAAAATATTTTCAGTTTTTTGTATATTTTTACATTAAAAAAACTATTTTCCCAATTTATCAACTAGATTAATTTAAAATAACATTTAACCAATAACATGTCCTGAATAGTAAAAAATGGATTCAATATTTTATTCCAAGGGTGAAAATTTATTAAATAGGCCTCTTCTATTTTTTGATATTAGGAACATTAAATTTATTTGTATTTTTTATTACCATGGTCAATGGTAAATCAGATATTTGAAGGTAAAAATATTATTATAAATATTACAAAACTACCATAAAACCAATATGATTGTTTTTAAGGGATATGTTCAACTATTAAAAATACATTAAAATATATAATTTTTATCTTCATAATGGTATTTTAATTTTAATTTTTAGGGATGAAATAATTGATTTAAAAGGATTTCACAAGGATGATCTAATAATTGATTAATTAAAGTAAATATCAAATAAATGATACTAAAAATATGAAAATAAATATAATTTTAATGAATTAATGTCATACATATATTTTAAAGATAAATATTAAATATTATTGATCACTTAAAGGATTTTATTTGGAGATATCATGTTGTTATGATATTTTAAACAAATCAAGTAATTAAGATTGTTTAAATTGACATTAATAATATTTTAAAATAAATAATATTATTTAAACTTATATAAAATTTATTAAAATATAAATTCCATCCAACTAATTTGGATATGTCTCAAAATTTCATAAATTTACCATTTATTGGTTTTTTTACATTTTATTGTCATTACATTAACCCTCAATATTTTAATTACACGATATCACAGTAAGAATTAAAATTGATTAATAATGGTTAAACCAAATTTATATTTAAAAAAAATAGTAAAAAATATATAATATTAATTGGATGAATTTATTTTGACTCATATTAATTTTTAAATTTAAATTAATATGTTTTAATACATTTTAATTATAAAATGAATTTATATTAATTTAATATTTTGAATAATTCCATGAGTTCCCCTACCCACTCTTATAAATGGGAACATCTTATTCTCTTTTATGAACACATAAAACCCTATTTAATAAAAAAATATCCATTATAAAATACCTTCTTATAATACCTCCCCATATTATACAGTTACCAGTTTAGTTAGAACACAACCATTAGTAGTATTAAGGTGTTACACAAAGGAGTTTCTTTGATGAAATGGTATTATTTTAAATAATAGTTTTTAATTTTGTTTCTTCTTCAATCTCCTCAAAATATTAGTAAAACATGATGAAACAATCTGTAATTAATCCTAAATATATTGTTATTTTATTTTGTTAATTTCATCACCTAAATACATATCCACTTCCACCAAATGGGAAATGATTTCCCATTCGTGTGTAAGATGAACTACCACATCCCGAACTGATATAATTTTTTTCCATCACGATGACTCAAAAAAAGTTATAATGATGAAATTAGTTTTTTTATATGATATTCATGACATGATTATCATTATTAACGAATAGTATACCATTTATTTTCATACATTTCTGTGAATATAAAAATGATAATGCTGTTCGTGAGTACATGTGAACTATCACCACCACAAAGTGATGTTATTCCTTTTTCTGAACTAGATCACATAGATGATATATATAAGTTAATATAAATGATTTATATTATATAAATTATATTTGGATCCTTATATTATTGTTAAATAATATTAACCATCTATCCATAATTATCATTGAAAAACAGAAATGTCTCTTATATGTACGTATGACCAACCATCTCAATGATTCTAATGTAGATAATTTTTCATCTCCAATTTTAATATATGGAATTAAAAGTATAAATGATGTATAAAAGTTATTATTATGTCATTAATATTATTATATAGATGATATAATAATGAAAACTTGGCCATTGATATCATACCAAATCATATTCGACTCATGCACCAAATATCGTCAATACGTCCAATATGAACTAAAAGAATTAAGTAATTGTATAACGTGATATCTAGGTAATAAGTTATATAAAAGGAATATTAAATATTAAAAGGTTATCGAGAATGTAAATTATTAACATATTATTTTTATTCAGGGAGTAAAATGTCATACATGATGAATTAGACTCAAGGTAATTGAATCTTTAACTAAAACTACGTTTTAAATACTTTAAAGAATTATTATTCATAATATTACATGTAAAAGTTTTCAAAATTAATTTTATTAATTTATATATTTTTTAATTAATGATTTACATTTTTAAATTTTTGGTTTCATTCAAAATATTAATTTTTGTATGAGAAACAATTTTTTAAATCACCTTTTAAAATATTAGAATATTTTTTGAAAATAGATTGACTAATATTATAATAATAAATGTTTTATTATAAGTGAAAATGAAAATTTAAGAGTGAAATTTTGAAAAGTACAATATTTTATGTGTTATGATTTTATAATGGTACATGCACAATAGATGGGGGGTTACATGATAATCTAAGGATGAGTGATTCCATGATAAAATCAAGGATGGGTGGTTACATTACAACTTCCTATGTATTGGGGGTGGAATTAGATAGTATGGCTATTCCATTTGTAATAATGATATGTAAGAAACTCAACCAATTTTTATTCTATTTGAGTATAATTATGTCCAAATTTACTGATTTTCTTTTACCTGATTGGTAATTATTTTTATGAAAATATTTATATTTTAAAAAGGTAAGATAATAATATTTTTGAAATGATGAAAAATTTTAGGGAAAATGTTATGTTTTTAAGAATTGTTTTTTGGGTTTTCACTAGACTATTTTTTTCAATTCCTTTAAACCCCTTACTAAGATATTGTTTTCATACCACGTTTTAAAAATAATTTTATAGGGTTAAGGAAGAGATTCTTCAAGTATGAGATCAAAGGGAAAATTATGAAGTTATTTTATCATATTAACTCTTGTTTTATTTTAATGATTTATGATTTATTAGAAAAATGGATACTAATTATATGTGAAAACTTTTAACGTATGGGTTCACAATATAATAGTTCTTTCCAAATCCATTAAATCTAATATATAATATATCTTTGTAAAAAATAATGTGATTTCTAGTTATAAAGTAACTAGAATATATAATATTGAAAGTTGGGTCCTTACACTTTCCCTCTTCCAAACATGTATCTAGGTAATCAACGTGGGTACCAAAAAGTGTCCCAAATACGGTCTGAGTATAACTTATTTGGTCAAAAACACATTCTCAAATTATAACTAGTCTGATAAAAATTACATAAAATAATTAATTAAATAAATATATTAATTAAATAAACAATTTAATTAATACCACACCAACCTGGTTCAACAACATGCTAGAATTCATATGACCATGTCTCACAAAGATAAAAACCATAACCATATAACCAAGGAAAAATATATCCTACCTTGGGGCTATTCAATAATTGCTTTGATCATATCTCACAATTATGAAAAAACATCCATGTAGCCATGGCATAAATTTCACAATTCAAGATCAATCTTGCTATGTATGAATTTCATCATTTAATCATGGCCAACCCCTATATATACACATTTGACCATATAATATGGGTTAAAAATGATATATAATCATTTCACCTATCAATCAGGGTCGATATCAGTATATAATAATTTTAGTATTTAATCATGGCCGATATCGGTATATAAGAATTTCAATATATAATAATTGACGAGTCTAGTATATAATCATTTCAATATTTAATCACAACCTGTAAAAGAATAAAATTATTTAACAATATCACCTTATAAATATCAATTTTTAATTATAAAAATTACCATTTATCTTTCTATTTCACATTTCATTTATCATTTTCACATAATCTAAAATAATTGTAGTAATTTGAATAATAATTCCATGCCCAAGATAATTTATATCCTGGAACCACCCAAAATAATTTCATTTAAACACAAATTAATCCATTCGTCAATTCATTTGTAATAAAGGGTTATGTGGCATGAATGATGTGTAAAAATAAATTCAATAACAAATTTAATTAAAATTTATTCAAATGAATAATCTAGTTCATCATTAAATTCATCAAATTTCACATTATGTTGGCTCAATGGGAATATTTCACTTGCTAGAAAATTATCATACCCTACAGTTCTGATTTGGACCCCTATCATTAAATTGTGATCAAGAAACACTTCTTGTAGAATTCAATAAAAATAACAATGGTGGAGATGACTGTAGGAAGGATCCTTATTCATAATCTATTAAGATCAAAACAAACAATGACCAATATCAAAATATGAAAATTCAATTGATATAGATCAAAGGGATCTAAAGAAAAAACTATGAAAACACTATCCATGTATTTATTCCAAAAAAAGACGTTTGAATTTGAAGATGAAAACTGCAAAATGTCATATGAGATTCCCTAGGTTCTAGAGGAGAAATACTACTATGGGGTGAAATAAAAATATATCCACATGACATCATTAAAGCCACTGCTTCACAAATTTCATGGCTTGTAATACATTTACACATCATGTATTTATTTTTTAGGGAACTAATGAAAGACACATCACCTTATAATATTTTCAAGAACAACGCTACATTCACATAAAGTGAACTGTTTCAATGAAGTGTTACCATTTAATTCTTTGTACTTGTTCATAAAATGTCTAGTGGATGTTACATGATCTGTAACATGTCTATGGAGTTTAATCTCCCAGAAGAATGTTTTGATATATAATTCTACATCAGGATTGATAATACCTCTAAATACATAAAAATAATGCAGAACCCTCATATACCCATTCAGAACATTTATACCATGACTGCATTTATTCAAACAAACACATATCCCCAAACATGATGTCATTTTTCCCATCAATGGATCTCTATATCCGGACAAGTCTAGGCTTCTACAGTTAAAATAAAAAAACTCAATATGGGTCTTACCTTAAAAATATGGGATGTTACATGTTCATATCATATGAATCAATTTTAAATTAACCCATAATATAATTTATGTGTTTTTATTGTTAACTTTGGATTGTATAATCAATTACATAGGATCAATTATCTATATCATTCTCCATAATTGTTTATATTTTTCATCAATGTTCAAATTCGTACATCCCAATAACACTTTACAAAAGGAACCCTATTTATGTTCTATTTTATATGACCATCATACGTCCCTTTATCACTTATCAATAGAATTATTTGTTACCAATTTCAATGATGTGGGTTTTCAATAATGGACTTATCAAATATCAAACCCCTTATTTCAATGTTCAAGGTCAAATTGAGAGGATGCGGTTAGTTGAAGTTTAGAAGAATGTAAGACCCCACGATTATAAATTATATATTTTTTTAAATAAATATAATTTATATGATAGCTTGTGGCTGAAATTACACATATATTTTAAAGTAATAACATTTTATTGATAGAGTTTCCGACACACAACATTGAGACAAAATGGACAATGAGAAACAATTTATGTATGACCATTAAAATGGACATTTAATGGGTGGTTATGGATTAGATTACATAATTATAAAATATATATAGATATTTACTAATCAATAAAAATATCTGGATTGATTATCTGTATGTAATAACCCAAATTTGTAGTAATGCCATTTTATGCTTCAGAATAATTTCTTTTTTCAAAAAATTGTTTTCTATTATATTTTATGACTATATTTATAATAAATTTGTAAATATTTTATAAATATTTTATTAATATTTTTAATTTATATTATAAAAAAAATTTAGGTATAAAATTTGTGATTTTTCTGAAAATGTTGGTTTTTTCAGTGAATACTAAAAAATATCGATTCTCCAAATACAATTAAGTATTTTGAATATATTTAAAAAATTAAAAATACATTTATTATTTGAATTTTATTTAAATGTATCAAAATAATTATTTAGTTTTATCTAATATAAGTATCTGCATTTTAATCATCTTTATTCCCAATTTTTGTATAATTTTATATTTAGGCTTCAAAACACATGTTCTTGAAAACTGTTTTCAAATGCATAATTTTTGATGATTTTAGATGATTAAAATAACCAATAATAATGATAATTCTAAATTAAATTTATAGATTAAATATCTAAATAATTTAAATTAAATTTATATAATGTTGATCCCCGGACATATAGTTAATATAAAATCATCTTATATTTGAAAAATGAAATCCTAGAAAAATTTCATTTTTACTAGATTTGATGGTTTTTGTTAATTAAATTATACCAATTATATGAATCGAATTTAATAATGTGGATTCCACATTTTGAATCAGTATATTTAATATTATATAATATTTTTAACTTAATGTTTCGTTATAATGGTCAGTAACAACAGTAAATTTTATTTACAATAGTGAAGAATAAAATGGTGTTTTATGTATTAAATGTTCTTTTGTTAAAATTTATTATCAACATATAGAGAATTTTTATTTGTTAAATTATATTTATTATTAACAGTAAATAATTCCATATTATTTAATTATCATCATTTAATTTTATGATTAAATTAATAATTACAGAGGTTTATAAAAACCTATTAAAGGGGTGGACAATAAAATGGTTAAACTAAGTAATCATTGAGGATATGAGATTGAAATTTTTAAGAAATATGTTATTTAATGTGGAAGAGGAATTTATCTACGTTATAAAATATCCATCAGTTTTTATATAATTTTGATGGCTCAAGTGGTGAGAGTGATTACCTATTATTTAATAGTTTTGGGTATTTATAGAAATTCTACTCTTACTCAATTATAAAATGCCACCCCCTCATCTCCCTTATTAACAGATCCGAAGAAATTTTGATCAAACATAAGATACCAAAGTCTCTCCCAACCATCTTTATAAACATAATGTTGATGATAATAATTACATAATACTATCCCTATGGTTTTTACTAAAATATCCAAATGAGTTTTTTGTAAAGGAAATGTATTTATCTTCTCTAAGATCCTCTTTTTTTTATTTATTTCATCATCAAATTAGGTGTTAATAGAAAAAATATATTAAAACCATTATATTATATATAATGATATGTTATTATATTTATGTTACCATATTTATCCTTCTACCCCTCTATCAAATGGGAATCAATTCCACTAATCATGCGTCTAGAGGACTACCGCATCATGAACTGATGTAATTTATTTTTCATCAATCAATCACAGGAAAAGTCATAATTAATGAAATAATGAATATATAAAACAAATTTTAATTGATTTAAATTTATTTATTATTAATATACCATCTTATTCCTTACCATTTCCTACATTAATGGAGTGATATCGTCTCTCATTTGTATGTATGACCTAGTATCTCTACGAAGGGTTAAAACTCATTTTCCATGTCAAAATATCAAGAATATATTAATAAATTCATTAAATAAGTAAAAATTATATTTAAAACATTACTATCATTTTAGATATTATGGAAAAATATTTTATTATTGATAACACGAACATTCTTGACAAAACAAGCATGAGAAAACAAGGAAATTAACACTTAATTAATCATAATAATTAAATATTTTTAATCAGAAGTGGGTATGATGTTATAAAAATATCATATATGATATTATAAATGTGAATATGGGTCTATATAAATCATTAAGTTTTTTAAAACAAATACATTAGATGTTAAATAATTTTATAATAAATAGAATAGTGAGGTAAGAGGTTTTGCCGGAATTTCCATTCATTGAGGAAAATTTTAATGTTTTGAATCTAATTTCAATTGATTTGTGTATATATTGATGATATTACCTTTAATATCATGAACCATTCATATTTAATTACATTTTAAGATTCAATTTTAAATATTTAGTCCAAGTGGATTTGATATGAAAATTACCAATCGATAAATAATTCCATAACACGATTTAGTTTCAGTGGGTTACATTACTTCTTCATTGTCATTGATATTATATGTTTATATGTGAAAAAACATGATTATATTATGCTGTATTTAAAATTTTTGTAGATATCTAAATTTGATACACATAATCATTTCATTGATTAATCATCGCATAAATTTTATGATCATTATAAGGGTTTCTCATCTTAAATAGTATTTAATTAAACATATGTTATATTATACAAACATATTTTTCTTGGAGGTTTTCCTACATCACATTTTATATTTTATACAATTAGTATCTTAATATTAATTTAATATTATGTTTTTTAAATGTTATCTCATTGGTCGGGGTGTTGATTCAAAACATACAAAATGTGGAAGTGTTTATGATTCAATTTAATTTTAATTGTGGCAGTTTATGCTCGAAATTATAGTGTAAGAAATTATTTTACCGTCGAATAAATAACCCATTTAATTTTATTATCCTATGGTTAATTTTTTTTTCCATTAATAATTCAATTCACAACTCATTTGTTCTAAAAATGATTAATAAAATGTTTTTAATTACATCCAACATTATTTATCTCTTTGAAAAAAACCAATTTTTATTAATATATATATTTTCAAAAAATTATATAAAAATATTTCACGATGGATATTTAAAATAAATTTTAACAGTAATTAGAATTGAGTTATTTTTAAGGAATCCTCATATCTTTTTCTGAACAAGGTAATTTTTTATCTTTTATTACAAAAATATAAAGGGAATAATTATCTTTATCATATTCTGTATGAATAGAAAATTTAAAACCATATGACTAATTTTCTCTTTTAATATTACTTTATAAAATTATAATGATATTCTTAAGGAAATGGTATTCATAATTTTCTAGAAATTTTTAGTTTTTATATTTTTTTCTAAATATAAACCCCAGGAATGATATTTAAAGTAATCTTTAGGGTGTTTCTATTAATCGATGAAAAGAAATTAATATTTTTCTTATACTCTTATAGGGATATGTTGTATTGATACCATCCTTATCCTTTATCTAAATGTTTTATGATCCTTTTCACTAAAGGAAGTATTGACCTTCACATTCTAGATTAATTTTGTACCCATTAACTTTTCCTTGATACAAAAACTTTTTTTTCATAATTGTACATTGCATTTCTCTTATACATCTATTTTATTTTTATCTTGAATATATTTATTTTTTAATATTTATATCAATTTTATATAATTTGTTTAACTTTTAATTTTATTTCATTTATTTTGAAATATTGTTAAATTAGTATTATTTACACTATACATATATTTTTAATTAGGAATATAGATTCTTGAATTAAATTGTTAATTTGATAAATGAAGAATCAACCTGACATAATGTTATAGGTGGGAAATAGAATTTTATATCACCTCGATTCATCAATAGTGTCTTCATTTGAATTAGTAAGCCACAATTAAAGGGGGTTCTACCCATAGTTTTAGAAAAATCTTATTAATGGTCTTGTTGGTATGGATATCATTATTTATGAAATCGTGATGCCAATAAAAAGAATTTTTTTAATATGTCAGTTATAATTATACATGATATTACTGAATGAATATTTTCCACAGATGAATTTTTATCAAGTTATTTATTAAAGTTAATGTGTTTTTATTTATTTACATTTCTTTAAGGATTATTTATTATCTAATCAATATAGTTATGTTATTTATTAAATTATATGTGTTTTCATATATTTAAATTTCTATATTGATTATTAATTATTTAACCATTTAGATTTCCATTTACATAAATATTACTCATCATTTCAGCTCACTTTTATTTTTCCCCTCTCTCGATGTATAATGATGGAATCATTTAAATGAGTATATTGATAAAAATGTTTGTTACATTCATGCTTTTGTATTTCAAATTATCAAATACAATATGAAATTTAGGTATGTATCTAGATTACTGAGAATACAAAACTATTTAGTCCTTCGAGATCTGATGACGTACATATTTTTCCAATGTAAAAAATAACCATTGACTATGGGCTACTAGGGTCAGGGTGGTGAAATTTTCTACATTATATAATAATATTATCCTTTATAAAATGATGTTTTCCGATTATAATATTAAATAATTTATGTTTAATCAATATGGTTTTGGAATTTATATGACTATAAATGTCACGAACCCCTCCCTCAAATGATTCCCCTCCTGGAATGGAAATAAAAAAAGGGAGACAATGACCCTCGAGAACCGCCTGTAGTAGGCCCCAAGGTGGTGGCCAACACTAGGGGTATACAATCTCACCAAATTGGAGGCATATTCTTTTTCAATAAAACTATATAAAGAGATAATATGATCCATCACATAGAACACCATGTAAATTATGTAATAAATAAAGCCAAAATACATCCCACATACATGTTTAAAATAAACTTGTTACAAATACAATAAATTTCAATGTAAATTACAATAGTCAAGGCTATGCAGCGATAAGACAACTGTCCCAAACAATGATCTAGTAAAGCCCAACACAGTCTATGTAGTCCTCTTGGGAACCTAAGAGAAACTATATATATATAGGTTGAGAATATATTTATATTTAGAAGGGAAAACCTAAGTCTCTCTTGCACAATGTGAGGAAGCATACTAATGCCCTTGTGAGAAAATAAAAGAATCCAAAAGCACCTAACAATTTATAGTATCCACCCCAACCTCACCATGGAACTCTCATAAAATAATCCAAGTGATGTAGTACAATATAATACACAACAATGATTTGGGAACACCACACCACATTCCCACTAATTAGATTATCCCACACCCTAATAGAAAACGTATTGGCACTCCTACATCTTTCAAAAGAACCATGTCCCAACCCTCCAGCACACACCTAGTCCCTTCACCTAGGGAAAAAATATCATCACATCCCTTCATCACACACCTAGTCCACAGACCACATCAAATACTCCCCACAAACACAGAGGCCCTATACCACATGACATATTACAGACATGAACTTAGGCCACAATCCATGTCACATTTCAAAAAAACATGGGGATGAAAACATATATCAACCCAAAGACACATGGTAAAACACAACTCGCCTACTCCTAAAGACACCTACGAAGACACTAATCTTCCATAGAAACATGGGCCACACAAACCATAACCTACCCAAAGAATCATGGGATATCACCACCTAGAATAGGGAGAAGGGAAGAGCTGGTGGAAAGCCATCCATCCTCCCAAAAGAATTTTTCTGTGAAAGACACCCTCCCCCATGATGATGGGGGTGTTCAGTGCATATTTATCAAGCTGGTTGGGGTGAGTATTGAAATAAAATGAAATTGAATATATATATATATATATATGTGATAACAAACAATCATACTCAAACTATGGGTTTTTAACCAACAACCAACCCATAAAGATGCCTTTGCTCCTACCTGTAAATGCACAACCACCCAACAAGTCATAACTCAATTCAAACCACTAGCCAATTCAATTAACTATTTCCCATTTTTTATAAAACAATTCATTAATTCCATTACTATCCAATGACTACCAAGCATATCACATAACATTTCACCCAAAAAGACCACATGGAGGAGGAATATCCACGATAAATTAGCCCAGTTCACACATCATCTCTATTTAACACCCATTAATGTCATAAAACACTGATCTTAAGACATGGTGTGATGCTTTAGAAATGCTAAACATGGAGAAACTACCATCTAATTACCCATACCAACTAATTAAATCATCATTCTATAATGTCAAGAAACCCAAACAATCCTTATATCAGAAAAACCCCTAATTTACAGAAAATCCCACCAACACATCACATCACAACCACTACCAGCATCCCCACTACATAACCACACCACACCCATCTACACATAACTGAACAGCTAGATCATAAACCTTTTTATACGACTTCTATATATTTTTTCCAAAAAAACGAAACCCACAAAAAAATGAACATCGCAACCATAACACAACTTATATAGTTTTCACAAAGGGGTTATTGTTCATTTCCACTGCTGAAATTATGTGTGTGATTAAAGAAACCATAAGATCATATGGAATCCATTTATTATATCAGAATATATGTGATATATAGATTCCATTAATTTTATTAATGAGAAGAAGAAAAACATGCATTCGTAAAACTTTTGTGTGCATACAACGACCACCAACGACTATGATTTTCAATAGGCATATAGCCCATACAATTCAAAACATCAAAAGATAACAAATAATAACAAAAGATACCATTCTAGGCCTCACATGTTGATCTCAAACTGATTAATTTATCTGTATTTATTTGGTATTCTTATATCTTCTTAATGGATACATTCATAAAACAACCATGCATGTAACATATATAAAAGATAAACTAAAGGATCCTTACCTCATATAATCGATGATCAATACATTATAGTTTCACCAAAGATGGGGACACACATGAAGCATGAAGAGTCTCTAAGGAAACATGATCCAAATGAGAAAACAAAAATTGTTGGCGAAGAAATGTTCTTGGGACTTCTGGAATAATGCCTAGAGGAAAGCATAAAATTTAGGAAGGATCTTTACTTAATAAATGCTAAATCCTTTATTAATGGAAGAAATGGTTTTTAAAATCCAATAAAGGTAGATCTTGACCAAAACCATGTATCTTGGATTTCAAGGGAAGTGACAGGTTTGTAAAAGATAGATATTATTTTTAAATTATCCCAAAACCATTAAATATGATATTAGACATAGTTTACATCAAATATAACATTAAAGGGTTGTAACCGGACAAAACTGGAAGAATTTTGAATTTTTTTTAAATTGTTGGAAAGGACTAAATGTTAGATGATTCATCATTGTGATTCACTGATGCGAGCCACCGATGAGACTCACCATTTGAAAATATACCAGTGTGAGTCACGGGTGTGACTCACTACTCGACAAGATAACATTATGAGTCACCAGATTGAGGCACCATTGCTAGTCACCGGTGTGAGGAACCATTGAAAATCACTATTAGAATGGTCACTATTCGATGAGTCACCATTGGATGAGCTACCAGTCAATGTGTTGCCAATGTTAGTCTCCATTGGAAAAGTTTCATCAGCAACCCACCATCACCACCTACCATCACCACCTACTGGTCCTAACTCATCAGTCCATGCCTATTGGTCCAATTCACCTATCCTGACCAATCAATCCCACTCACTGGTCGTCACCTATCGGTCTGACTCAATATTGGAACACTAGAAAAAAATTGTGTTGGATTAAGACACCTTGTCCTCTCAAAACACCTCAAACATAAAATTCTCATAGATTAATGGATTTGAGAGGTCTGTTCCTTTATATTAGATACCTCTCAAACTATTCTTGATGTTGAGAATTAAAAACCAATCCCATAAGAAGGAGGGTCTAAACAACCACACCTTGAGATACCTCTGTAAGATCACACTTCAAATGAAACACTACTATCGACTAAACACATCAATGTTCAAGATAAACCACCCCTTGTTGTTCAAAATCTATAGTAAAACCCTGATATCCAAGAACACCTCCTCTGACAGCCACTAACCAAAATGACCAAAAGACACAGCACCCAAGATAAATAACAACACTCTCCAAACATGAGAACAAGGGAGTTCCATCTTCCAGGTCAAGATATTATCCACTCTATGTGGCACTGACTCACCCACATGGGTTCAAGAACATCCCAATTAATTTATCTTGATTAGTAATCATGTCCTCAGTTTCTCATATGTTATGAATTTATCACAAATTATGAAATGTGGAAACAACTCATCTCATAGAAAACAAGTATCCAATATCACATTACAAAGGAAAATATAATAAGGAAATGTTCAAAACAACTTTGCATACTAGGAACACATCTTGGATTTACTCCCTCACGTACTCTCCTCTAGGATATCAAGCCTCCATAAAACATAAACTGAAGGAATTTTCCTTCCGTGTAGAACCTTATACCGATTATCCTGGATATCTAATGGAAAAAATACATAATTCATATCTTCTTAGATATCCAAATATCCCTAATAAATGACATGGGAGTTATCCGGAATATATCAACGGAGTCGAGAGAAGTGGAACATGTCATATATCATCTTTATCTGTGCCAGTAGAGCTAAATTGTATTCCACCTTGCCAACTCACCCCAACACCTCAAAGGGGTTGATGATCCTTGGAGAATGATTACTCCAATGACAAACCTCTTCCACCCATGTCAAGGGGAAACCTTCAATAACACATGATCCCAAACCTTGAACTCTAATGGCCTCCTCCTATAATTGGCATAAGAATTATTCATGACATGTTCTACTTTAATCCTTTGATGGACAAGATAAACCACCTCTGTTATTCAATGCACTACCTCAGGACCAGGAACATATATGTCCCCAACCTCTATCCAACAACAAGGTGAACGTCAAGGTCTTTCATACAAGGCTTCAAATGGAGATATTCCAATGGAAGAGTGATATATATTATTGTAATAAAACTTTACCAAGGGAAAGTGTCACACCCAAGATCTGCCAAAGTCAGAGACTCAAAACCACAACATGTCCTCTAATTTTTGGATGGTCCGCTCTATCATCCAATATATTTGAGGGTGGAAGGAGGTGTTGAAGCGTAACTAAGTTCCAAAAGTAAGTTTGAATCCCCTATAGACTCATGGGATAAAATATGAGTTGCGATATTATATAATGTATCTCAGAACACCATGCAGCTGCACCACCTCATCCACACACCACTTGGCCAAGGAATCCATGATGCCTGACTTGTTAATGGATTAGTAGTGAGATGATTTCATCAACTGATCCACTACTACCCAAATAGAATTGTAACCTCCCTAAAACATGGGTATTACTATGATAAAATCCATCAAGATATCTTCCCAAATCAACTCGAGGACATCTAAGAGATGTAACAAAACACTGAAAACACTATTCTCATACTTCACCTACAAGCCCACCATTCCACATGCCACAAACTCAACTACTGCATGTTTCCTCTCGGGCCACCAAAACTACTACTTTAATCCATGATACATCTTGAAAACTCTTGGGTGTAACACTAATGGAGATCTCTGGAACTCATAGAGGGATCCCTCACACATCTCCACAGGAACAAACTTCCTTCCATAGAAAAAAACATCCAATTATAACCATCCTCTGACCATCCCTCTGGATAATCACTATGGTTAATACGGTCTCTCATCAACTCGGATTATGCGTCTTCCCACTAATAATAATCCTCATAATAAATCAGAGAATACTTCACTATCATCTGAAACATATTACATCTTCCACCATGATTTCCAAAATCTATGTGCATGGCTTCAAACTCCTCCAGCAACTTCTAATCATCTTCAAATTCCCTTACTACATCCTTCAGTGACTTCTTGATCTGGGAATTTTCCCCAAAATTACAATTTCAGGAGGTGTAATATATAATTAAATTTTAATCATGGATAAACAACATCCCCCACCTCTATCGCAAGTTTAAATCTTGTTAGGAAAATATACACCTAAAACATTTGTGATCTATGAGGAACGTAAATCACTCCCATAATGAGGTAATGCAGCCACAAATTTAGTGAAAACATGACCGCTGCTAGCTCCAGTTCATTGGTGGTACAACTACCATCATGAGAAAGTAACTACCTAGACCCATAAGAGATCGCTGCCCACTTCTACATAATTAGGAATCGCAATCCTAGATGGCCATCATCACAAAACACCTCAAAAATATCCCCTTTTACTAGAAACCATAGGATTGGATCATTAAACAATATCCCCATTAGACAGACGGACACTATTTGGCATTACATTCTCTACAAAAAATCCATGTTCTTTTTATTCAGAGCTATTAATAGAGATAATATTTGAGATAAATCAAGTACAAATCTACAGTAATATCCCACAAAAATGAGAAAAATGTGAACCTCTTCCACATTATTGGGTTCCGCCAAAGAAACGACAGACTTGGCCTTTGATGGGTCCACTACTACACCCTATTGTTTCAAAACATGCCCAAGTAAATCTAAATCATGTGTCCAAAAATTACATATCAAAAACAATTTGTCCATCTGGTGGAGCCAAAGGACCTATAAGATAGTTTGAAGATTCTCGGTATGCTTCTCCATTGACTTTGAGTAGATGACAATGCCATTGATGAATACGATGATATACTTGTCTAGAAACTCAAAAATATGGAGTTAATGGTCCCTAAGAAATGGTTGGTGCATTCGTAACACCAAATGAAAAGACTGTAATATTTGAAGTGAACATACCTACACCTGAAAACGTCTTCACGATATCTCCCTCTTTCACCCTCAACCAGTGATAACGAGATCATGAATTGATCATAGAAAACTAGACTACATCTCTTAGCTTGTAAAAAATATCATCTATCATTAGGAGAGAGTAACCATATAACTACTACAAGTACCACTTTTTTTAGCGCTAAAAATGGCCTTTAACAGCACTAGAAAAGAACTGTTAAAGCCAGTGTAGATAGGGGGGGGGGGTGTAGGTGTCCCCTTTATCAGTGCTTCGTTTTAGCACTGATAAAGACCCATTTTATCAGCCCTAAAAAGTGCTTATAAATGGTGTCTTTTATCATCACAAAAACGAAGGGATGATAAAAGGGTCCCTTATCAGCACTTTATTTTTGGCGCAGATAAAAGTTAAAAAAATTAAAAAAATTCACAAAAATTCCATCAAAATCTCTGGGGGGTGTTGGGGTGGGGGGTTTACAGTGCTTGAAACCCCTATATCAGCGCCTTCCTCACCTCCAGCACCCGCATGCACCCCTCCACCCTTTATCTAGGCTATACCTCACCTTTATCGGCGCTCTCCCCTTAAACTCACCCATGCGCGCGCACCCCTATCTCCACCCAGATTTGATCTCAAGACACCCCTGCGCGCCTGAAGCCTTTTCCACTCCCCTCTATTGATTTGTTCTCTTATTTATGATATATCTATTTACTAATATATATATATTTAGTTATATTTATTTGTATAGTAATATAGATTTATATTAATATATATACTTATATTAATATATATATAGTTTTATTAATATATATATATATAGTTATATAGTTATATTAATATATATATTGTTATATTAATATATATAGTTAGATTAATATATAGTTATATAAATATTCAAATATTGGTATTTTAAATAAAAAGAAAAGTATTTACTATTTAGATAAAGCTAATATGTTTTTTAATGTTTTAAAAGGGATGTAGTTTGAGAACATGAACTTTGGGATTAAAATTTTGTTTCTAAGATGGAAAAGTCTTGTTTTTTGATTTTTTATTATTATGACCACTCACATGCGAGGATGTGTGTGATATAATTATATTAATATATAGTTATATAAATATTCATATATTGGTATTTAAATTAAAATATTTATTAGTTATTATTTATATAATGATAATATATTTTATATGTAAATATGTTTAATTATTTATATTAAAAATTAAACTTTTAGGTGTGAAAATATATAAAAATACATACACATAGTTATATATTTGATTATAAATAGCAGTGAATTATAAAAAATGATAAAATTTCAAAGACATAATATCAATATGAATGTAATACCTTGTAATAAATTCAGTCTCCACCAAAAAAACGCAATAATTCCCCCTTAAAAGAGGCTGAAAATCCTCAACATGTTAAAAAATTGGGGTAACCTGACTAAAAACATAGTTTTAGAGGCCTTCTAGGCCTATTTGTGCTTCAAAAAAACATTGATCGGGTCCCCACTCAGGTCATAGGGGTGTATATCTCGTCTTAGGATTCGATTTGATATGTGGTAGAGCTCAAACGGACCCCCGGATCTGAAGTTATGGTCGTTTGAAGTTCGAGTTGCGTTTTCAACATATTTTGGATCTTTGTTTATTTTTGTAGTCATTAAATTGTTATTAAATGACTATTACCCCATAATAATTAGAAAATTATTAATTAAAAATATTTTTTTAATTTTTTATTAGCCATTTTCACAAAATATCTTATATATTAAGTGTAACTGTATATTTATACTTATCTAAAATATATTTAAAATTATATTTACAAAATATATATTATATTTATATCAATATAACTATATCTATATATTTAAATATTAATATATTTATTTAATGAATTTTTTTGGAAGTGGACAATTTATCAGTGCTTTTAAAAAAAGAGCTGATATAGACTAACATTTATCAATGCTACTAAAAAAAGGGCTGATAAAGGGGTACCCTTTAACAACGCTAAAAATAAGCACTGATAAAGGTGTACCCTTTAACAACACTAAAAATAAGCGCTGTTAAAGGGGGTACCATTATCATTGTTAAAAAAATAACTCATAAAGCGGTACATTTATCAGCGTTTTTTTGAGCGCTGATAAAGGTACCCCCCTTTATCAGTGCTTTTTCGTTAGCGCTGATAAAAGCGTGCGCTAGACATACCCAATTTTCTTGTAATGTCACCTAATTCATCCTCAGGAATGCTATTCATAATCATAGAATGGCATCCACATTCTTTGTGAAGGACAAAAAATCACCCTATGGTGACACACTTGACTAAATAAATCCCTTCATCATCATGTCATCAATTAGAATCCTCATGTACTACAACATAGAAGGTTCCATTTGATACGAAGCCATCAAAACAGGACAAGAACCAAACTATAATTCTATCTAAAACTCAATGTCATGTCAAGGAGGTAGAGTCACAACCTCCTCAAGAAAAAATCAGAAAAATTCTCCAACAAATATGGGAATCTCAACCATCTCATCATCCACTGATTCCAGAGATAGATTAGACAATAATGAAAGAAGAGGCTCTACATGTTGAACGCCCATATGAACAATCCACTGAACAACGAAATCCACATGAAAACCATCAATGTATGAAAACACAAATTATATCTAGAAAAGTTTATTAAAAACATTTATAGAACACAACTAGTTTATTCCAAAAATAACATCATATGATTGCATATAAAGAAAGGAGATATCCCCATAAGAATGATGAAGTCCCATTATCATTCTACATCCTCAGAACACATCAAAAATGTTGGTCTATCCTCTTACAGAAATATGTAACACTAGGGGCATGGGAAACATCATTACATATAGACTAAGAGCATTGGAAATATTAAGTTCAACAAAGAAGTGGGAAGCACCCAAATCAGACAAATAAAAATCATGATTACTAAAAAACATGATCATACGTCCAATGAAATATGGACCAGCTGGAACTGATACCCCTTTAGCATGAAACTAACCACACCCAAATCCTATTCCCCTATAATGAAAACCATAACCACAACCACACATGGGTTGAGGTCCCAAATGAACACCCTCATGTCGGCCTCTACTCTACAAATGGTGTAGTCTCACTGGGTCATTCAATAAGATTAGAATCCTGGAATTGGGTAATGGGATTCCCAAAAATCCCATATCCTATTCGGCCTTCCCTAGCATTTTTCATGCACCAAGATCACCTTACACTATTTCCATACAAACCAATGCAATCCTCACTGTTCCTAAAACCAACATCCATCCTATCTCTCATCCATAACCTATGATACCATTCTATCAAGATACCTACCTCCATATTCCCCTCCTAGACTAGAAGTGAATAATGATAGATAAGTAAACATACCCTTGGATCCCACTACCAATATTCCTAAGGGTGGCAACTGACACTTGGGGTATACAATCTCACAAAATGGGAGACATTTCCCTTTTTAAGAAAAAATAATCAGGAGATAAGGTGGTCCTTCCCAAACAACTCTAAGTACTATATATATGAAATAAATACAAAATACATTCCACATGAATGTTTAAAATAAAATATTTAAAAATAAAAAAACATCATTGTAAAATACCAAAAACATGGCTAATCAGCGATATGACAACTATCCCAATGTCTGAGATAGTAAATTGCATCACAATCCACATAATCTAATTGGAAACCTGAATTTGGATTTTTATACATAGAGTGAGCATACATGTATACTTAGTAGGGAAAATCAATGTCTCTCGTTCACAAGGGGTGGTATCATACTAATTACCCTATGAGA
This sequence comes from Viscum album, assembly GCA_963277665.1. Taxonomy (NCBI): domain Eukaryota; kingdom Viridiplantae; phylum Streptophyta; class Magnoliopsida; order Santalales; family Viscaceae; genus Viscum; species Viscum album. The sequence continues at coordinate 809,149,517 of OY728119.1, read as the reverse complement.
AAACAACATAAACCCATGTTTCCAAATAATTTATACTATCCAATCCAACCTCACCAAGGAACACTCACCAAATAATGCAAAATGTACTAAAAATTAATGATTTGGGTACCCCACACAACTTTACCACTGATTAGACACTCTCACACCCAAATAAAAAACATCAGGGCACTCTAACCTCTTCTATAAGAACCACATCACAAACTGACCAAAGACACTTGCTCCTCACAACTAATCTCGTCACCTAGGATAAAGAAGCTCATCATATCCTGTCCACACACACTTGGGCCACATACCACAGCACATACATCCTGCGGACTCTAGGACCAGATACCACGTCACATCCTTCCCAATGACACCTTGTCCACATACCCCATCACATACCTAAAACATTATGTAAAGCACAATACATCTCCTCCCAAATACACATGGTAAAACACAATTCACTTCATCCTAGAGACACATGGGAAGACATAACTCACACGCACAGACTTGGTCCCCAAAAACCACAACCTACCAAAAATCTCTTGGGCTATCACTATCTAGAAGAGGGAGTAGGAAAGAGAAGTTGGAAAGCCACCCATCACCCCAACATGATGTTTGGGAAAAACACCCTCCCCCATGATGATGGGGGTGTTCAACATATAGTGATCAACTAGGTTGGGGTGCATATAAAAATAAAAATGGAATACATATGAAAAAAATATAAAACACAAACTATGGGTTTTCAACCAATGACCAACTCACAACACCACCATTTCCTCTACCTCTAAATGGACAACCACTCATCAAGTCAGATCTCAATTAATACAAACATCAAATTCATTTAACCAATTCCAATTATTTATTAAATAATTAATTCCTTCCATTAATATCTGGGAAACTACCAACAACATCACGTAATAAAAAAAATCAAAATTCACATTTAGGAAGAAGAACCACTTTAAAATATCCAACTTCTAACTTCCTCTCCTTTTAACACCCATTTAGGTCATTGAAAAACTGATCCCGAGACACTAAGTGAAGCATTCGGTGTGCTACCTATGAAGAAAATCCTGAATAATTACCCATACCAACCAGTGACATCATAATTCATCAAATTCATAGTTCCTAATAAATCCCCACATCCTAAAACCCCCCCAACTATAACAACACCAAGTAACACATCACATCAAAACCATTTCTGGTAGCCCTACTGCATAACCACACCACACACATCAACACATTACCGCACAACCTGATCAGAGCCCTTCTATACAACACTTCCATCCCTTTTTCCAAAAAAAAGAAACCCAAATAAAATCATGCATCACAACCACAACACAACTTATTTATTTTTCATAAAGGGTTTACTTTTCAAATTCATTTATTAAATTAATGGTGTTAAAAAAGATTCCCGAAGATCCTCGGGAATCCATTTATTTTATCGGAATTTACATGAATAATATATCCCATAATTTTGTTTAATGAGATTCATGAAAATTTATACATAAAGATTTTGTGTGAAACTATGGTCCACTAATGACGATGATTAGTATTTTCCATATCAGCCATACAATTCACAACACTAATAGATAACAATTCAAGAACATAAGTCACTTTTCCAAGCCCCAGATGTTGATATTAATCTAATTGAACTATAATTATTTATTGGATATTATTCTACATTCACAAGGTATACATTCATACACACACCACACATAATACACATATAAATGAGATGTGGAGGGATCCATACCCTGAAAAACAGATGACTGAGACTTCCACGTTGAACCAAAGAAAGGGGGAATACATGAAGCCAAAAGTGTCTATAAGGAAACACGATCCAAAGGCCACAACACAAATGATTATGGATGAAAAGTTCTGGGTATGTATGATATCATGGTTAAAGGGATGTGTACAATGTAAAATGGATATCGTATTTAGAATGGTCATATCATATCTCAATAGAAGGAATGATTTTTAAATGAAGTTAATTGAAGATCATGGCCCATACCATGTGGTTTGGATGTCATGGGAAAAATCAGGTTTTTATAAGATAAATATAATTCAAAATAGCTATAAAACCATTAAATATGATATAAAACACATTTTACATCAAATAAAAAGTTTAAGCTATGAAATTGGGAAAAACTGGTGGAATTTTGGAAATTTTACAAACTGTTGGAAATGAATCACTGTTAGGTGTGTCACCATTGTGAGCCACTGGTGAGAATAACCATTAAATGAGATACATGTGTAAGTCACTGGTAGTCTCACTGCTTGGAGATATACCATTACATGTTACCAGTATGAGGTACCGTTGAGATTTACTGGTGTGAGGCACTATTATGAGTAATCATTGGACAAGTCACTGTCTGAAGAGTATCCATTTGGCGAGTCACCATTGTATTAGCTACCATTACGTGAGATACCAGTGTGAGTCACTATTGGTTTCCTACCATCAATGATCTACCAACACCACCTACCGTCACCCCCTACGAGTCATGACTCAACAATCCTAACCTACCAGTCTAACTCACCAGTCCTCACCAACATGACCGACTCACCAATCCTGAAATACCAGTCTAAATCACGGGTGGAAAAATAGAAAAACATAAAAAGAGTTATATTATGTCACCTTGACCACCCATAACACTGTAAACACTGGATTCTCACAAATTAATGGATTAGAGACATCCGATAAATTACAATACTTGTCCTGGATAATTTTTTTCTATATTGTTATAAAGGATACTTATGAAACCACAAATTCAAACAACAATATGTTTATTCATATATGTATTTAACTATAATGACATGTTATAGTATAAAAGATCAAATATTGTATATATAAAATATTTAATGTATGTTAGGAATGATAATTTAATTTAAATAATGTGTTGGTATTTTTTATCAACAATTATATTTTCAAACATCTACAGATTTTAGTTATTAGAAACTACACTAATTTAAATTTTCTTTATTAAATGATACTAAATAATTAAATCTACCTATACAATTTACTTGTGATGAAAATTATTAACAAAATAGTATATTTTATTTAATTATAAATATATTTTTATCATCAACATTGTTATTCAAAATGAAACATTCAAATAATTTCACTAGAAAAAACATAAATTTATGATATTTGTTCATAGTGATGGAGAGATAATTTACATAGATATAAATAATGATTATTAATATCAGGGACAATTATCAATTATAACATTAATTGATTTCACTAATTTTTGGAGGAAAAAAGTTTGTCTATAAGAGAGAGAACAATGCCTTTTCCTAATGAGAATAATGTGGGAACTGCATCAACATCACCATATTACCAACATTTGGTAATAGGTGGTCATAGAACAATGTTTTATATGTCACTATTAATTGATTTAAAGGTTTTTTCATTATCCCTATGACTTAGAACAATTATATAAAATTTTAAATGATGTATTTATCAATAAAATTTATGATTTTATGTTATTGGAAAATAATAAAAAATATTTGACATTACAAAAAATATTTATAATAAAATATTTTTATAATTGTTTTCATATATTGGGATATAGTTACCCATATTTTCCCCATGGTCAATATAAATATCATCCTTATTTTCATAATCCTCTAAAATAAAAACAATACCTAGTATTAATAAATTATTATCACACTCAATTAGATATATCTTAAATAAATATATTCTATGGTAGAGGTAGTTTGAGATTATGGATCATATATATTATTTTTTCACAGAAGAATAATATTAGTATTTAAATGTCTTAGCATATAACATTCACCCTTTTTAATGGGAATGTTTTATTTTAGTTTTTTTAATGAACTCCACCAATTTGTTTCGTATATTATACTATTACATATCATACTACACATTGCATGTTCTTCATGAAATATATTAAATGTTTAGTTTGATTCATGGTGATTTTACACTAGATTTTTAATCAACTATGAAGTTTATTTGGGAAATCATCTCTTTTAATTTCATTCTCCTTATATATAAAATATTCATTACATTTCTCAAATATATTACTGAACTCAACTATTTTATTAATCATAAGACAAGAAACTATTATTAGATTCTATACTATCATTCCCTTCAAATGCTACCTCATTTTACAATTTATTTTAAATTATACTTATTCACATGTCAAGAATCACTATTCAATCCACATTGTTATTTTAAAATTAAAAAAATTATAATTATTTATTACATAATAAATATAACCATTCATATATAACAATTATGTAAATGAAAAACTACAACATCCAATAATTCATTATGAATGTAACATATATGTCATTTATCATGCATTTTTATAAAGTAGGGTTATTAACAGATTAAACTAATTGAAATATTAAATAATCAATACTCTTATGTTATATTAAATTATTCCAATGAAATCGTTTCCTAGCACAATTAATACATGAACTATAAAAATATTTTTCGTATTATAATTAATTAAAATTATTGTATTGGAAAAAATAATAAATATAAATAATAATTTCACATAATATATAATTGGTTTTTTAACCCATATTTTAATCATAAATTCCAGGGATCAAGCGGAGATCAAAATGAAAATGAAAATGCCCAGACCCCCCTCCCAACCCAATCCCTTATCATAAAAAAATTGACATCACATTAGTAATAAAAATATAAATATAATGATCGTTATAATAAATCATATTCAAGATTCCCTTAGTATAATATAAACAAAATATGAGAAAATTATTGATTTATCTTTAAGAAAATATTATTTATAAAAATAAATATTTTATTTCCAATTTTTTATATTTTATTCTTTTACATCTAATATATTATTCAACAATTTTAATGATATTCTAAAGAATATCTAACTATATTTTATATAAATTTTTTAATAAAATCTATCTCCTCACTGAAAATTTTAGGTGGAAGTAATTTATACATTTTAGAACCATTTTTAATAAAAAATTGATTATGATTAGTTAGAAACTGATATATAAATCTATTTCATATTAGAAAAAAAACTAAAAGTTGTTACAACATTTTAAATTTAAGGATGAAGAAAACCCCAAAAACACTAGGAATCAATCATTTTATTAAAAGATACGAGTAATGATTTATAATCATAGTCGGATTATATAATTTTTCTATATAGGATAAAATATAAATGATCCATATGGATACCTTAAATGAATGTTTCATTGAAAAAAATCATCCAATAATGAATATGATTCATTATGATTAAAAATATATATCTAAGAAATTTATTTAAATAATTCCAATTCAAATAATTTATATACTAATTGTTGGTGTAATATATTATTTAAAATGCCTTTTTATCTAATAATATTTAGTAATGAAATTTAATGTTGATTGATAAATTTTATATTTTCAATATGTAGCACATAAATGATTAGATAAACTAATAGATCATTCCAATACATTTAATTCAAAAAGATTATCCCCTATATCAAAATATATTAATTATAAAATCCATTTATATTCTTATATATATATTTTTTATATAAATAAAATTTCTTCAAATTGTTATACCAATTCATTAAGATAACTAACAAATGTATATATTTGTGTATTATTTTTTACTGTTTCAACAAATATTTTATTTTTATTTTAATGTAGTGGTTGCTTATTTAAAATATTAATTGATGAAAATAAAATAATCATGTTTTTGAAAAATTATAATAAAATAATATTTATTCCCTACTGAAATGGTGATAATATTTTAGACCATACTTATTTTATCCTAATAAAATGATTTTTATTGGGATGTAAAAAAAATATTCTTTTATAAATTAGATGATAATTGATTTGGTTATTGATTAAATTTTTTTAAAAAATATATAATTTTTAAAATTATTAATGAATGATATCCTTAGAGGGATACAATCAAGATATATGATCTTATAACATTTTTAATTAAATCTATCATATTTTTATGATTAGTTTTGATACATATCAGTTATTATACATGGACGTAATAAATAAATAATAATAAATGGAAAATATTAGTTGGATAACCCAATATAGTATAGCCTCAATGATTATATACCTGAGTATCTTCTGTTGTTGTTGAAATGGCCCCTTGGATTACATTTATTTATTTTGTTGTTATTAAAAAAATATCATATTGTGATTAATTATATTTTTGATAACATTGTTATTTTGTAATTATAATTTATTACAAACTTATTTAGTGTTGTCCTTAGTCTTTCATCTTTTATATTTATTACGATAGAAACCTAGGTGATTATTATAAATTATTGTTTAAAATATTTTTTGATTTAATTTTTTTATTTATAATTTGTTCCCAAAGATTTATTTTATGTTCCTATGATATATTTGTTATTTTTTCCTTTAAATAATATGTATATATAATCTTATAGTTTTAGGTTATTGTAAACAAGATAATATATGTGTTAGGTGTGGGTTACTATTAATTAATTATATTTTTCTATTAGAAACATGAAAATTCAATTAACTGTGTAAATTTTTGTTCCTCCAATCCAGTATTCTGGATTAGGTATAGAAAATTATATATTGTTATACAAAAAATTAAATTAAAAATACAAGGACATTTAAAACTGATGTTATTTTACAGTTTTGGATTTGGGGGAAAAGGTCCACTTTTAAATATCATCAAAGGTAAAATAGTATCTATAGGGAAAGGATGAATCTTTTATCATGCTAGTTTTTTATCATGATAAACTCTATGAAAGATATATATTAACTTGAAAACATTTTTTAAAAATATAGGCTGAGTAAAATTTCCTAGTATGGGGTCTTTGAAAATTTTAGTGAAATTTTTTTTTGAAAACACTTATATCATTTGAAAAAAAATTGATTTTTTTTGAAAATACCATTGATAAATACTTTTGTAAATATACATTAAAAATAAATTTTATAAATACATTAGAAAATAGATCATGAAAATTCATTGATAAGTACTTTTTAAAAATTTCATTTTAAAACTCCTAACAAATAATTTGAAAATACAAATAGTTTATAAAAATGATTTTAAAAACTATTTTCAATTTGAATATATTAATGAAACCACTTTTAAAAACCCATTGAAAACATTATTCTAAAAATATATTTGAAAATAATTAAGCCTTTGAAAAAATATGTAGATATTTTTTGTGAAAATAATTATCCTTTTGGAAATACTTTATATCCTACGAAAATAGTTATTCTTTTTAAAAATTTCTAAAAAAATACCAAAATACGTAGTCACTAAAATCAAATTAAAATAATATAGTTCTTTTTTCAGAAAATGAGAAGAAACCTTAAAAAATAGGGAAACATAAACATTGAAGATTATTTTGGGCCTACCCACCTGGTTAATAATGAGTTCACTCACCTTCCCCTTGTTTTTACAATTTCCAAGTTCCAATTTTTTTATAAATTTTTTATCTTTCTTTACATGTATAAATTTTCTATTTGGTTTTTTGATTTAAAAACATAATAATTCATTAATTGCACATGATCATTTATAAATGAATAAATATTAACTTTATAATGAAATCATTGGTTAGATTTTGGTATTGTCAAATCTCATGTCATTTTTCTTTTCGCTTACTTTATCAATAAAACAATTATGATCCATGTAATTAAAATCTATAATAAATTCCTTTTCATTAAAACTCTGTCTTTTTTAAACTGATCCTAAATAATGAAATACTCATTTTATTAATTAACATTATAATAAATAACATATAAATATTTCATATAAATTGTATATATTTTTATTGAGTGTAACACGAAATAATTGACATTTAATTTAACTTCCTAGGAAATATAATGATCAAATAAATTATAAGAATTTAAAATAACTATATGAGTAATAGTAATTGTAAAATTAATATTTTCAAAGAATAACCACATTAACAATATATGAATATATATATATTTATACTCTCATGAACAATTAAAAGTTAAATTAAATTCACCCTCAGAATATATCTTTAATAGAAAAACTATATAACATATAAAATATATATTAATGTAATATTCTAAAAATAAACGATTCATCATTGCTTAATTTAAAAATATTAAGTTGGCTGATTTCATTCATTGAAATGTATAATATGATCATTTAGAAACAAGACATGATGGAAATGAATATATATATATATATATATATAAACACAAACACACACACACACACATGCATATAATGAATATAAACGTGGGAGATTTTCAGGATAAACTATCACACGTGCATCGCTATTTCATAAACATAAGTATGAAAAATAATTTTATCATATATTTTATCTTCTCATATGTAATTACATATATTTTCTTTATTATGATGCAATGACATGCATGAATATATATATATACAAATATATAAATCATATATTGAAATACTAAAACATGAACATAAAGAAATAGAAAATATCATGGACACATAAAATATATATATTTTTAAATTAAATTATTAAATTTTTATATATATACAAATTTACTTATATACTAGAAAAAATATAAATCTTCAAATAAAGACATAATAAAAACTTATATAAAATATATTAAAAATAATACAACGTTTTTATAAAAGGAAAAATAATATATTAATGTTGAAATTAATACTTGTATGAATATGTATATTATATAAACAAGAATATATTATTTATACTTGTGTATACACATATACAAAAAAAATCTCATTACATGTTGTAAACTGAAGGAAGAAGAAGAAGGAAATGATGGTTTTGACTTCTCATAGAGTGATGGTGTAACCTTCTGAATTAGGGTGTTCAATCATGGGAAAGAGGATTGAAAGAAAATTCTTCGACTTTGGGTGGGTTTTTCAATGAGGGAGTGATTGGTTTGTTTACACATCTATATCGGTGGCTTTAGCTTTTAAATAGTGTTGTGGGTAAATGTTGGACACATGTCATTGTACACTTGTTTACATGGTTCAAATGATTAATAGAGAGGATGCTGAGATTTTAATTTTTTTTCTAGCTTGGGCATGGCATGAAGATGAGGCTGATATATAATGGCAGAATTGGGAGGTCATGAGGAGGGAACGAATTAAGGAGGATGACAATGTGTTATGTTGGTTCTGTCTATCGCGTATCTTGTGAAAGATGAATTTCCATTAAAAATCTGTGACTTTGTTAAGGTAGTGGTGAAATCTGAGGTTCAAAACAACTAAGAGGTAGTCCAAGTCTAGTTATCACATCTTTAGTCAATTTTTGGTGATCCATAGGGAGACTAGTGGTCAGTCGTGTTTGCTGAATTGTGTATAGTGACAACAGTCATAGGGTGTGCGGTTGGAATGAAGGAGAAGAGTCCTGAATAAGACACAATTTTTTCTTATTTTCATTTTATTATTATTATTTTTTTACTATTTTTTACCTATAAGTGGTTATATATATATATATATTTATAAATATATATGTGTAAACAATTTAAATAAAATCATGTGTCTGATTAACATATTTTTATTCTGTTAAATTTTTAAATTATAAATAGAATTTTATATAATCTATTTTTATACTATGAAGACATTATTATTTTTATAATAACATATAATTAATATATGTTTTGAAAACAAAAATAATATTGGGAATCTAATGATGGTACATTTATTAATTCAAAAAATTTAAATAATTATTCTATGTATTCGATTTAATAATAAAACATATTTCCAAATGAATGATTTAGGCATAAGTATAATTTATAAAGGTATTTCAATTCCTATATATTCATTTAATAATTACTTACATCTTTTTTTAAAACCTGAATGGTTATAACCCAATGGTCTTAAAGATTTTTTATTGAAATTTCTCATTTAAGGGAATTTCAATATCTACTAGCATATTTTTTTATATTGTCCTATTTTATTACTAATGGTTTTTGTGTATTTAAATTTCTAGTGTCTTTATTCTAAATAGGTGTTTTGATACAATTTTTTAATGTATCATCATTATTTTAACCAGATATAATTATTGAGAACTATTATTTATTGCGTTTAATAAAAAATTATATCATTAATTATCTCATAAATAAATATTATGGTTATTAATAAAGAAAAAAAATCCAAGAAGACTAAAACATTAATTAGTATATTTTAAACATTATAGTTGAATAAATATACTTATCCATAAATGTAATATTTTATATTAATTTATAAAAAAATATATCAATGCACATTTCTTAAAATAAAACTATACTTAGAATTTATGGGGCATTACATAAATATAGGTTTATATTTTTATATGCCAAGATTATTTTGTGTAAGGTTATGTCATGAATTTCAATAGTAGTTTAAGGGAACATATACTATTTTATAAGGGTATAGTATGATTTTTGATTTTTTGTAATGATAATTGACAATTTCTTATACCTGTGTAGGGGTATCAGTAACCTATATTATTACAATGTTTGTCCTGAGTAATGGAAACTGTTATTTTCTAAAGGTTATTGAATACTTCATAAAGTAAAATCCTTAAGGATTGACTTGCATAATGTTTCTAGAAAAAAAATCTATTGACAGAAGTGTTTCTCTTTATCCCACTTAACGGTTCATGAATAATTGCATAAGTGAAGTTGAATTTTTCAATACACACATAAGTATAAAATGAGGCTCACATAATGGTAAATATTACTTACCTAAGTGTGATAAAACATATTCAAATGACTCATTGAGGTAATCTAGGATTCCATTATGTTAATAGAGAGTTCTCCAAATACAATGTAAGGGTAGTCCGCTATGTAAGGGTAAATGTATTTTACCCATTCATAGCGTGTATATAAGATATATGTGTAACTCAAATTTGATAAATTTTAAATAATGTTCTTCAAAATATCCATAGACACTTAATGTTGATATGTTTTTATTCTAATATAATATTTCCACTTATTGTACATTTATTAGTAATAGAAGTAATGTTTTATTTGTTCTAATTTTAAATGATATTGATTTAGAGGTCACACAATCAGGGTTTAAATTTCCTTATGATGAATTAAATGTGATTCACAGGTGACAAATATATCATTATATTTTTGACAAAATAATTGGAATTTTAATATTTTAATTGAAATCATATGATAGTTGAATTTTAATTAACAATTATTATGAAGATGAATTCCCAGGGATTAAATTCTTGTAATTTAATTTTCTATTTATTCATCTAACAATACACCCAATTTAGTTTTTATTTGCTTTACAGAATATTTATTAGGACATAAAGTTACTCTATTTTTAAATTACACATGGATGATTATATTGGAAAAGGACTTGGAAAACACTCTAACTGTTTGTGGGAAAACAAATTTTTAACAAATTTAAAAAATCAATTATTATATATATATATAAACTCTATAGCATATATTTTATATAATATAAATAGATATAATGATATAACTATGTTAATTATGTTTTATAACATTTTACATTCAATAAAAAATGGAATTAAATGACTTGTCCTAACTGAACTACACTTATTAGATCATTTGTAACATGAGAGTTGATTTCTTCCAAGAATCACAGACTTTGAATCATTTTTATGGTTCTATAGTACAAATTATTTCTATCATATTTCTATATTTGTAATTTAAAATTGTTATAGTACATATAAAATTGTAGGACTATATGTTCTGACTCCAAAACAAAATTCAAAAATTCAAAATGTGTCTAGATGTAGGAAAATATAAGGCTAATTGAGTTATAAATAAAATATAGGAAAGATGATGGAATGTTTTGGTTAACAGATGTATAGAAGAAATGGATTTTTAATTGGATTATGAATCCTTGTTGGAAACATTCATTATTATATTTTATTAAATTTCTTATAGTGGGTTCCATCTCTCTGAGCTAGTGAGTGGGTGAAGAGTGAATTAGTTTCATTTCGATCCAAAACACCATAAAATCACTATTTATATTTGTTTTTATTTTTTCTACATTATTAACATAACATCACTAATATAATAAAATTTATTTAAATAATTAATTGTAAAATTATAATTAACCCCACCTATTTTATAACATTCAATCTGCGCACTGGGACTAACAAGTGTTAGAAATTCATTATGACTTCTTGTTAAGAAAATTTGAGTCAATGTTGTATTCCTCAATGATTATAACCCTTAAATTGGTATAAAAGTACTATATTTATATGTCACATAATATTTTATTGGTTTTAATTATATGTAAAGATATTAATAACACATATAAAAAATAATACAGAGATACACTATTATAATGGATGTGTCCTATTAAAATTTCTTATTTTCTCACAAATAAATGTAAGACTTCAAAAATTTTGTGAGATATTTCATCTTTATTTGGACTGATATATTAACTGATATAATGTTCCATCAATTTAAAAAAATAACATAACTCCCACTATATAATTTTTAGAATTTTATATTTAAATATATCATCCATATATTAAAACATTCTTATAGTTATTTCATAATTTATGGGACACAAATACCAATAAAAATCATCTTTAAAATACAAATGAAACCATTCAAAAAATACAGTACCATACTAGTTGGAAATAAAAAACTAGATATAGATACACTTTCAGGAGAAATCACTTGACCATCAATGAAACATCTAATACACTAAAGGATACATAATATTAGATAACGAATAATATGTTACAGTAGGTTGACTATACCATTATCTCCAAGTACACAATAATTTAAACAGTTGTGAAAAATCATGGATGAATAATAATTTTAATCATAACCCAACAAGAAACTTCATTCTATGAAATATTTAATATATCATACAATCCAATGTTATAACATATGAAGATGGTCAAATATATAATTTAATAAAATAAATAATTATTAATAATTGTATAATATTATACATGACCCTCATCACATCCTAGTATCCAACTACCCATCATGTTTTTATATTTAGATCATTGTATTTTGTGAATATTCCTAATATGAATCAATGATCATGATGTAATTTAAAATAATAATTTTTATGCCTTTGGAGTAGGTTTTGAGTGAAAATATATAAAAAAACACCAATTTTGTCCCTAAAATAACAATTAAATATATTTTCTCAATATTCAGAATAATCATCAAAATAAACAAAATTACATATTGAAATAAAATAACCATAATCAACCAACTTGATCAATGGTGAATCCCATGGTCGACCATACCTACATAGGTCAATGGTAGATTGTTTCTGAGTATCTAGTAAACCCTTCAGGTACTAGGGGGGTCTACCTAAACTGTAAACACAATTTCAATAATAATGTACTAGGTGGAAGACTATCAAAACCATATAAACATAATTTTCATCATTAATAAACTATTGATAGACTATCCCACTCCATGGAGACATTGGAATCATAATCACTTAGCTTTATGGTGTATTCACACCCTACATGGAAACATAAAACAACATTAGGTGACACAATGGGATATTCGTTCACCCTTGATAGAAAAATTAAATTTATCTTCTATAAACAAATGGGTTCACTTTATTCTCATAGGGAATTATGTATCATGTCATTATAAAACTCAGAGTGTGGGGCCACTCCCTATCTAAAATATATCAAATATCATCAGAAAACATATTATAATACCCACTACCCTCCTAGATGATCATTTCATATCATCATGTGACTCGACGAAATAAAGTAACCATTCCCTGAAACACATATTAGATAATCTTGAACCATAGAAGTATATTTTATCTCTATTTTTAAAAAAAACACATCATGGAATTTAAACTCTTTGATAAAATAACAATAAATATCATGTAATTGTTTCCCTAAATATAATACATAATAGCCACATGGGTTTCCTGCATTCTCATTCAAACCACACATGCTATAGGGAATTATTACATGTACATAGGCTATACTCCTCACTAGGGGCCAAAAACCTCTCCCAAATAATGTCTCATTATCTAAATATACATATATGTAGATTTTACTCAATTAAATAATTTTCAAAAAAGACAATCAAGATGAACACATCGACATCCTCAACATTCCTACCAAGGCATCAACTATTTTCATTCAGACCATTATAAGTATCTACTCACTTTCCGAAATCCATATCAAAAACCCATGGTGTTTCCACAACTTACAAGATATATGAAACCCAATATTTAACAAAACTATCCAATAAATTATAATTATATATCATTTAGAAACATCTCCTCTCTCATGGAACCATCTTGAGCTAACTAGACCCTATACCCTTGGAAATCCCTATATATGTCCTATAATAATGTATTGATTTCGACCCTAGTAGCTTGGATCCTATGTCTTATTTATTAATTTGAAAAAATAAATAATCTCATCCTTATTGAATAAAGAGATTAGTATTTTTGGTAAACTAGATAAAAACATGATACATTCATTTCTTTTAAAGAGAAAAACTTGGACATAATTTTTATTGAGAATATCATTATTCCCTCTGTCATATCATTAATTATTTATCATTTCACACATCATGGATTCATGTAAAGGAAAATATGATAATGTTAAGATATAATACATAATAAGGGTTTTGTATAATCGTATCTATCATTAGTAAATATACCTAATCAATATGGAATGTTAAATAAGAGAAAAAACATTCTATTTAAATAATTTTACTACCATAATCAATAAATAATGGTAAATTACTGAAAACACATTCAATTTAATAAATATCATGATAGTAATTATTAAATAAGGCATAGTTAATGTGGAAACATAAATAAGTGAAATAAAATTCCATTTAATATATTAAATTTCTACTATAAAAACATAATTTATAATCAACATGGAATTTAAAATAATAGAACATGCATTCCATTTAATGAATAAAATGAGGATGAAACACATCTAAATGTAATATCATTATGGAAATCTCATGAAAAAATAACTAAAATATTAATTAAGTAAATTATTAACCATTACAGATCATGTTATTAAGAACATGATACCTCTATTTTCGTGACCATCAATAAGATTCTTGAGAAATTTTGGTGTAAACTCAATAAATAGATGCTTACTAATTCACCACATGAGACTAGTGATGCATCAGGGAGATATATAATTCAACACCCCACGCTTAATTCATTTATAATGAAATACCCATATATAAAATATTAATTGAAATTATCTAAAAACTTTCCTTATCATCAAATATTCATATCAGTGATGGATATAGATTTATCAATATTTCCCAGATAAAAAAATAACAATCAATTTAAACACCTTATGTAAGAATGGTAAACACTTTTTGAAATATTCATATCAATGATATATTTAATATAGATAAATAATAATTTAAACAATAATTATCATGAAAAATATATATTGTTGTTAAATACATCAATGTGTTAGTATATACACCACATGAAAGTTAATAGGTTTAAATTAACAAATATACCTCTATGAAATGGAAATTGAGACACAATTCATTACAATGATCAGAACATTGAATTGTGAATAATTAATGAAAAATTTATGTCAATAAAATGTAAATCCAAATATAAAAAGTGAAAATAAATCATAATGTAACCAAAAATTATTATACACATCATCTTACAAATAATATTAGTATAACCAAATTAAAAAATATTTAGTTATGAAATTCTTTAACACTTTGTTACATCAATTTGAAATAATATTGGATTAAATAATTTAAATTTATCTTAAAATACAGTGGTGTATTATTTACTAAAAATATTACTTTTAAAATTGGTAGTATTCACTCTATAAAATTAAAATTTGATAGACAAAAATAGAATATGACTTAATTATTGAAAATTGATATGAACTTCGTTTCCACTTGGCAATGTTCAAGTAATGTTCTCCTGGATGAAATAAATAAAATTGGAAGATAAAATATCATTATTTATTAATTAGTTTTTATATTAAATGATAATGTGGAAATATATATACGATATAAAATAAATTCGGCTCATACCATTACAATATGCCTCAATGAAGGGCAATTCAGTTGAAGTTCCTTACCACTTGGCAACGTTTAAGTAAAATTCCCTAGGATGTAATAATTCAAATTGAAACATAAAATAACATGAATTATAAATTAATCATGATATTACTTGTAAAATGTACATTATATGTAACATATAAAAGTAATTATAGGAATAACATTGTATTATGTCTCAATGAATTAAAATATAGATTAAGTCCCTTACCACGTGAGTATGATATATCACATACGTTCATTAAAATCTTGAATAATAAACTTATGTTAATTATTTACCGGAATAATAACCGTATTCTTGTTTATTATTACTTTTATGTAACTTTTTACAATTTAGTATACATTAAGATAATAAATTAAATTTATATCGGGTGCTTCAACATTATTTTACTTATGTGTCAAAAAATGACCTCGGTAGGGTGACTATTAGTATAATATTTAATTAATTAAATATTTAAATAGTATTCATCATGAAATAATAATCATATTTATACATAAATTTTATTTATAATTCCACTAAATAATTTTTTATAAATTATGTTCGTTATGATCATGAATACTGTAGATTTTATGTATAAATTAGTAAAATTTCTAATTCTGAACGATCATTATGAAAGGATTTAAGAAATATTTTATCATTAAATAAATACAACAATATAATTAATAAAATAATATTTCATTTAAATATTTATATATATATCATCAATATTTTTTGGTGATAAAAATAGAGTCACCTCACTTAGTGAGCGTGGTAGTCCACACTTTCTAGAACACCATTATCATCTTTCAGTGACAAAAATGATAAGAAATAAAATGTTATAGTCACTTTTAAAAATGATAAATATATCTATATATCATAATTATTAAATTTATTTCAGATATATTCATTAAATTTGTCCTTATTTTTATCCATGTACAATGTTAGTAAAAAACGAATCAAATGGTTTGTGAGGGGGTAGTCCGTCGTAAACATAAGAGACATTATCGTATACCCTACAGAATGGAATGTAAAAATTTTTATATTATATAACAATTATATATCTACAATAATACTATAAATATCATATATATATATATACTTTATATTTATTATCATCTTTTACCATGAGAGTTGTTGATGTAAAATGTGTCACATCGGCTTGTGAGGCGCTAGTCTGTTGTACAATAAGTGATATTATCATATCACATTTGAGGGAAACAGAGATGTGTATAGTTAATTAACTTAAAATAAAAAAAATATATTTATCTATGTGATAAATTTTTTAATATTTATTAAATTAAGAATATTTTATGTCCGACGAATCTGAAATAATACAAAAAACGCATAGTTAGGAATAATACCCATTATTGAACCACCTCTACAGAATTATAACTAATTTATTTCTAGAATGTATTTTTGACAAATAATATATATCAAGGATTATTTTATAGATATTATGACTTGTTTTGAGTGGTTTTCCCCAAACATAAACGTTTTTATTTTGTGAAGAAGAGCGTAGATTGGTGAACATGGATAAGTGAGGCGAGTGGAAGACTTGAAAATGTTGAAGAGAAAATGGTGTACCAACATTTTTCACCTGTCAAAATCGACAAAAAAAGAAATTTTATTAATAAAAAGAAATTATAAGGTCTAAATATGGAATGAATATATAATTTATAAAAGTTATTTGGTAATTTTAACCATTATATGTTTAGTATAACCGATTATAAATCCCTTTGTACCTTAACTATAGTATTTATTTTTTACTGTTTTAGCTATTCATTTTGGTCATAATATAATTTTACATCCTTAGATAATATAAATTATGATTCTTATAAATTTTTAATCCATT
This sequence comes from Viscum album, assembly GCA_963277665.1. Classification (NCBI taxonomy): domain Eukaryota; kingdom Viridiplantae; phylum Streptophyta; class Magnoliopsida; order Santalales; family Viscaceae; genus Viscum; species Viscum album. Next base: position 809,131,745 of record OY728119.1, on the reverse strand, counting down.
TTTAAAATTTTACTTATAGATCTTTCAGAATTCAATTTAAAATTTTACTTGTAGATGTGATGAGAAATCCTGTTTGCAAACAAAAAATTAACAAAATATAAAAAAAGTATGAATAAGATAATTATATATGAAATAAATTCATATAGAATAAAATAGTTAAATTATAATTTAAATAAACTAATTTTAAATAATAATAATTTAAAATACAATTTATCTCAGCAAATTTTTAAAATTAAAAAGAATATTTGAATAAAAAATATTATTTTTCTCTATTAGAGGAAAAATGAAACATTTAAAAAAAATCCCTAAAATACACCCAATGGTAATTTTTATTTTATTATTTAATTTTTTTGAAATAAATTTTATAAAAGTTGTAAAAAATATTTTTAATTTTTTTATACAAATAATGTTTCATCATTTTATTATAAAAATATTGTTTTTACAAAATATTTCTTTTTTTATATGATTCTTATGTTATTTATAATAAATATATAACCAAATTTCATATAATTATTTAGTACTATTTATTCCTACTATTTTTAAATATTGGTTATGATTTTATGCCATATTAAATTTCATATAGAAATATGGTTGTGTGTTCCGAAAGCAACTGAAGAGATTGAATTTTAAAAAATATATTTTATAGGTTTTTTATGATTTGGGTTGTGTGGCTCATATTCTATCAAATAAAATTATCATTATTTATAGTTTTATTTTTTTATATTCTCCCCACATTAAATAAATTTATTCATCAGAGTATTATCTTTAAATGTAAAATCAATGGTTTGAAAATTGAAAATGAAAATAATTAAAACCCACATCAAATAAATGGATAAAAAATAAACTCACAATAACAGAGAAAGAGAACCCAAAAGGTCATATAAAATAACCCATAACTAGGTTTCTATGTAGTATACAAATGGTGTAATGTGTATATATTTAGATGGATTAAAATTTTAATTAATTAAAAAGAATAACATAGGTCAATGATCACAATAAAGTGAATGGTCAATGGATATTTAAATACCTAAATCAAAAAATTTGTACTGATTTAAAAGGCCAATTGATTCATCAGATATAAATATTATATGATAAATTTGTTTTCAAGATCTATTCTGATATTTTGATGAATTATTTTACTACTAATGGATATAATTAAATATAATTACTCAAACAAATTTCTATTTCGTAATCAAATTTTCATCCATTAGTTGGGCCTCGATAAATTATAAATTATTTAATTACGCCATGAAATGAATACAAAGAATAATTTTATAATATTCACGATTCACTAAAACAAACTATTAATTGATTGTAAGACTCATTAAAGGGTTAAAATTCATCCATTATAATTATAACTATTCTCCAAAACCAATATGGTCAACACATGTTATACAATATAATACATTAATATCTAATCTTAAATAGAAAGAACACTGGTCCATGAATAGTATTCATTTACTATATTGTTTAACAAAAAATAATGACATAATAACCAAGAAATCACATATGCCAGTGGTAGGAGAAAAACCATTATCATCCTTCAGTGATTGGTTGAATCACTATATAATTCATAATACGTAATGGGTTTTCCTCTATTATTCATGTCATAATTGTTTGGAAACCATAATAATATAATTCAGAAAACATTCTTAAAGTTTTAAATCCCTTAATTAATTCAATTTCAATGAAAAGAAAATCCATAGAGATTACCGATACATTTAAACATATTCCATATATATTTAATAGTGTTTTACCTTAAATAAACCTTTTAATGAAACATATATTAAAATAATAGTGATTATTTAAATAAATGTTTCTTATATATATATATTTAATCATGTGACATTACTACCATAATAATTTACTAAATCATGGTGTCTAATAACTTATGATTATTATCAAATATAAAACTAGAACCCAAAATGTTATATATAACACTTATGTTTTACAAGACATACATTCTTCAAAACTTATACAAAATCCATAATTATTTCATGATCCTCATAACCAAAATTCAATTGGTAAAAAATGTTTTAAATTTAATACATAAATCCCAATACATAAATACATATTTTGAATTATAAAAAATAATTCCTTCGATGGTCTAGGGGTTATCCTTATGAAGTGTTAATTTTTGTGGATAAATCCTAAGTTACCCACATTTAACACAAAAAACACTTAATGAATTCCTAGGATTAGATTTATATCTTTCTATCATACTCTTCATTTTTCATTGGAATACATTTTCGTTATTCCCTTCTTTTTGACACATAAAACATTTTCTAATTAACTATAAACACCTTTATAGATGTCTCCTTATTTGTTTTAATGAATTAAATTGATTGTCCCTTCATAAATAGTATCTACCACTCTAGATATTAGAAAACTACATGATTCAATTATTTGGTGTGTCCAATAGTTGTTTAATGTATAGGTTTTTAATCCTGATTCAATATAACTGATTTTTAAAATCATGATATCTTTCATACCTATAATAATCTCTTTTAGTTTCTCATATTCACCAAATTTTTCTCCATGTTAATGGATTACACAATTATTTGGGTTCCTCCAACTGAATAGAAGAAAAAAATCATACTATGATAAACAATAATCATTGTTGGATAACAATATAATAATTTATTAGATAATTAAATCATGAAATATATTTCAAAAAATTTAAAAATTACGTTTAACCATGTTAATTAATTTTCATTATCTATTTAAAATTTTATAATATTTTCTAAGGGAAATGTGAATCATAAAAACTATATCGGATTAATGTCTCAAAATACGTGTATAGAATGACCAGTTTTCATGCACCAAGAGATGATCACAGAAGCACAATGTTTATTTTTAGGATTTATTATCCCAAGGAACATCTTTTTTAGAACCGTCCCAACTTTTTCCATCCATAGAGGGATATATTTAAATCTAAAACCACATAATATATTCCTTACCAAAACAATAATATGTTCTTATATAAATATCATAAATTTAAATCCTAGTGTAATATTCTCGAATATATGTTTTCCTAAATCCAGTTCCCTTGTTTTCTACTAAATTTCATTCCATTGAAACTACTGTGACCCCAACCACAGTAGCCGGAAGTTGGTTTATACATTCTTACATTATCATATTATATATGGAATATGATCCAAAATTTCCAAATAGATTAGTAGTCTTGCTATACTAGATAGATAATCAATGATTTCATTACATTTTAAAATAAAAATAACAACATAATTTTTTGTCGAGAAATTAATTATTCCCTATAGAATATACTTGCATATCAATCATAGTACACATAATTGATTCCATGGAATGTAAAAAAATATGGGTGAGCTCAAATGCACATTAAGGGTTAAGTACATATGAATATATCATTAATTAGTAATAATGAACATCATTTAAAGGTAAATAAGTAAACAAATAATCCATTTAAATAATTTTACCAGCATAATAAATATAGAGAGGTAAATATATGAAAACATGTTCTAATTATTCCGTCACATGACTTTCATAACTGGATAAAGAATAACTTATATTTCAAGGTAAATACTAGAAAAAACGATTTTTTCACTAACATGCCTATTTTGAATCTATAACTTGAAATAAATATATAAAGGTAAAAAACTAAACATACATTAAATTTAATCAATGATCAGATGAAGAAATTCATCGAGAGATAATATCATTTTGAAAATAGTAGGGAAAATTATTAATTAAATTTTGAGTAAATAAATGTCTAATCATTTGATATCATTTTCATAGGAACATAACTCCTCTACTATCAATTCTTTTTTACCACACTAGTTAAAACTATAGGTTGAACCCCTTTAATTATAGCTTATTGATTCATCTTATTAAATTATCAATGCAACTAAGGGCCATATAATTATGGGCCCCACCCATCACTGTATGTCTAAAGAATTAAACATATATCAAATAATTGATTTAATTCATTAATAATGAGAATTATCGTGAAATAATGTTTTTTTATTAAATAATATATATTCATTAATATTTCACTAGATAAACAAATAATAATCAATGTAAACATGATATTTAAGAATGCTACACAATTTAGAATATATTTATATCCATGATAAAAATAATATGGTCAAATTATAATAAAAAATATTAACCAAAATTAATAAATAGGAATTCTTGTAAAATACATAAACGAGGTAGTATATACAACACATAAATGTGAATAGGTTTTAATAAACAAATATGCCTCAACCAAATGGAAATTGAGACAAAACCCCTCACAATGATCATAACATTGAAGTGAGAAATAATAAATTAATAAATTATGTATATTCAATATAAATCCACCTATAACAAGAGAAAATTAATCATAATATAATAAAAATTAATTATACCCAGAATCATTGAATAAAAAATAAAAATTTATAAGTATCATAACCTAGAGAAATGAAATTGATTTTTGAAATTATTTACTAATTAGTAATTTTCATGCCAAATAATCATTGAAGAAGTAGTTTAAATTAAAATAATAAATTTTATTATATTTAAATTATTCATGATAATACCTATTAAATGTGCATTATGTACACCATATAAAAGTAATTAGACATTCATTAGTAGAATAGGCCTCAATGAGGGGAAATTATAGCGATGTCCCTTGCCACATGGTAAAGTTAAAGTAAATTCCCATTTGAAGAAATAATATTAATTGACAACTAAAATAAAATTAATAAATAATTAATTATGATATTATATTTCATAACGGTAGTTATAACACCATAAAATGTAAATTAGTTACATAAAACTACAATATGCCTTAATGAAAAGAAATTGAGATGAAGTCCCTTACCACTTGGTAATGTTCAAGTAACGTCCCAATGGATAAAATAATTAAATTTAAAGTGTAAAATATAATTAACTATTAATTAATCATGATATTATATTTAAAAGGGTTTTTATATTCCCAAAATAAAATAAATTAGGCTCACAACATTACAATATTTCTCAATGACTGCAAATTGAGATGAACTCCCTTACGACTTGAGTCTGATTCATCACTTACGTATATATATTCTAGAAAAACAAATATAAGTTAATTATATAGTCATATAATAACCATTTTTAGGTTTATTATGAGTTTTATTTATCTGTTAACCATGTTATAAAAATTTAAACAATAAATTCAGTTTAAGTCGTCAGTTTCGTTGACATTTGACTTATGTGTCAAAAATAACCACGGTAGGTTGAATATGGGTCTAGGTGGTCATAATTTTAAAATATATAGAATAAAAATCAAGTAATAATTATTATATTTATAAAAATTTATATTTTTTGACTAATCATGAAATATGGTATTTTTAAATAAATAATGTGTTAATCCTTGAGACGGTATGTCGTACGTATGCATGTGTAACATTCCCATTTTCATCGATCATTATGATAATGATTCATGTATTATATTGTCTTCAAAAAAGGATAATAATATTATATATACCACATTATTTATTCATATATAATTATATATATCATCAATGTACTGTGGTGACGATAAGAGAGTCAAATCGCTTCATGAAGGCCATAGTCCACTTGTACACAGATGACATTATCATCTCACTGTGACTGAAATGGTAAGAAATAAAATGAAATATTATCTATTAATAATGATAAAAAGTTAATTAATATAAAATTTATGTCTTTTATAACATATAATCAATAAATTTATTCTTATCACCTCAATTCGAATCATTAGTTACTAAATGAATTAGATCGTTTTGTGAGGTGGTAGTCCACCGTATACAAGATTGACATTATGATAAACCAAAAGAAATGAAAAAAAGTTAAATATAAAATAATTATTCAAGAGTTGTATTTTTTTAATAAATCATATATATATACTTCTTATGTATCATTATACCCAACTATGAGAGGAATTTATTGAAAACATGTCGCATCGGTTCAAGATGACGTAGTCCACTGAAAAAAAGAGTGATTCTATACTTACCCATTTTAGGAAAGAGGATATGGATATAGATAATAAATTTAACCTAATAAAATATCTTTATTATTTAGATAGATTTTTTATATTATAATTATAAATTTTAAAATATTTTAAGGGGGATGAAATATGATACAAAACAATGGTGCATAGTTACAAAGTTTACCTCTCCTTGGACCAACCGTTTAAGATTATAAATAATGTATTACTAGAACATATTTATGAAAAATATAAGATTTTATTAATTAAAAGATGAATTTTGGGTAACTTATATGGGAAGATATTGGATGATCCCAAATGGATTTACTGTGTGAATAATAGATAAGAGTGGTGGCCTTTAAAATTCGGGTGAGAGGCACAATTGTAATGTTTTAAAAGGAAAAGGTGTACCCATGTATTTCACATGATTAAATGGTAAAAAATAGATTATTATTGAGTATTAGAGATGATATAGTTAAAATATTTCCATCCAATTGAATTATTATGTTTTTAAGAAAATTTCAGTCTTTGTTGTTTTAGTTTAACCCCTATTAAACCAATTGTTTTCTTAACTATGTTAATTAAGTCTTACTATTTTCAATATATATTTTGGTAGGAAATTAGTATTAAATTATTAGATAATATAAATTATTTTAATTCAAATTATGAAATATAGTTTTAAAAAATCAAATAAAATAATTGACACTGTAAAATATAATATTATACCAGTAGACAAGATTAGACAGCCGATTTCCAAAGAGAAATGTATCATAACTATATATGGTTTTCATATCAAAATTAAATAAATAATTGATTTAAATAACCTTTATAAGATAAATTTTAATATAATTAATCATTTTATACTTTTAAACCAATTTACAATATATTCTTACCTTATAATTTATATAAATGAAATGATTCTTTAAAAAAAATCTCTACTTTCCATTATTCCTCAAAAAAAGAAACATTTCATAAAAATACAAAAAATACACCATAGGATAATTCTTGTATTAATATATAAAATTTTATGTTTATTTGCTCAAATAATGTTTCTAAATGTTGAAAAAAATTAAATGTAGATTATTTTTGGAATGTTTTTCTAAGCTGAATTTTAGAAAAAAATATATTTTTTTTGAAAAAAAATCCATTTCATTTAAATGATAATTATTTTATATATAATAAATAAAAAATAATTTTAATAATTTACATTTTAATATTGAAACCTTCTATATTATTGATTATATTTGAAATTTATTCTATATTATAGTTCATTTAGACTCGGGGTTGGGTGTTCTACAAGCTATCGAAGAGATTACATTTAATGAAATATATTTCATGAGTTATTTAAGAACAGTGTTGCATGCCATATATAATATCAGATAAACCTATATTCTTTTATAAATTTTTGTTCTGGAAATGCATTCCATCAACTCTGATTGGTATTATATTACATATCTCTTTATAGAGATCTTAGTCAAGTCATGTAGAGGAAAACCATCTCTTCGACACCATTATCTAGTCACAAAGGATCCTACAGGCTCATAATGCATTCCCAAAGACAAATCCACACTCAAGAGGGATTTATGTATCAATATTAGGCTATAATATTTTCTACCTATATCTAATAGCTATATACCATATGTTACTACCTAAAAATGCATAAAAAGTTGACCTCGTATTTTCATGTCGCATATGATACCACCTGAACTTATCCACATCCTCTCGTAAATCCATCCCACATCTTATCCTATTTGAATAACAAAGACTAGAAAAAAAATTTTCCTTAAATATCACTAGATAACATAAATGGAACATGGTGCTCACATCATCTAATATTCCACCCCACTATGTTTATGATTTCATTTAAGTCGTACCCCGGATGGGTGCACGTATCACATATTAATTTTTTATATTCAAGAACTCAATTATCAATGGTTTATGAAGAACACTACTATTAAGGGACTATCTTTATCATTGAACTAATCTTTTACTCGTTGGATTTCAAAATAAAATAAATAAATTAATATAAATGTTGATCACATAAATTTTTTGAGACTTCAGATAAATTATAAATAAAAAAATAAAAATACCATGTGGAGTTATCTAGGTACCACATATCTCATACAGAGTTACACTATTTGATAATTATATAACATCTACTATTCTTGTCCATGATCATATGAACACCTTCAGTAGTATCTGAATCCACAAAGAAAATTTGATACGTAAATATTTATAATTAATCATATAATTAAATTTAAATGTGGAAAATTTTTTAATATTCATCAGCCATTTGGAAGATTGAAATGTCAACTAAAATCACCCATAAGGAACATTGAGTACTTATAACACCATATTGGGAAAACGTTATACCACATAGAATCTGATAGATATCTTATTTCATCCATTTTAGTCAAGATACTTATAAAATATCTTAATAAAATGTGCCTTAAATGGAATAGTATGAAAAAATTCATGATCATCCACTTATGATGGATTCAATACATAAAGTGAAAAATCCTCGTTATTCCACCCCTGTTCCAAAATTCTCTAATGTATGTAATTCCAAAACATATCTTAACATCCTTAAAAATTATATTAGATGAATGTGAAATAAAATCAAGGTAATAATTTTGAGATACATATCTCAAATCAGTATGAAAAATTTTGTGAAACATACCGTGTAAAGGGGGATTCATACGATATATGAGGGGGAGGGGGATAACTAAAAGGAACCACCACATGAGGTTGTATGACCTAAGAAAAAGGGTTCAAACCATGAAATTTGGTGTCTATTAATTTTATAAAAGGATCAGGGGTTTCATATTTTTTGACCCTCTATGACGTCCCAGAATCGGATGCCACTTAATGGGTGCCCTGATCCTGGTGGTCCATAAGAATTCAAGGACATCTCCCCAAATTCTAGAGGTTTCCGTCTAGAGGCGAGGCACTCTGGTGTGTCTGTGGGGATAATATACCCTCCTTTACTTATTGAATCACATTACTAAGATAAAAACAATAATTAATGGAGGAAGAAATACAAATAGGATGTGGAATAAAACCAACAAAATAAATAAACGAGAATTATAATAAATGAATCAACTAAAAAATTGATGATGTAATGTCATTTCACTAAAAAATTATAAAACAAGGATGAAATAAAATATTCATAACCATTCCAAAAAGTAAATGAAAACAAAGACTACCCCCTGAATCCCAAGATCCAACTCAATTATATGCAATCAATCTCTATCCTAAATAGAGACCAATAAATTGTTTGAAGTTGTATGCTTCCCTTTGTCAACAGATGATACCATGTAAACTACTTCAGGTACCAAACAACACTCAGAAAGGGTGTGAGAAAAATCTTAGTGGGCCACCACCAATAGTGTGTTTAACATCCATCACATGAAATGGAATATAGTAGTATTCATGTATGTATATATAAATTACGAAAAAAAACAATATAACTAAATTCTCAATTAAATACTTTATACCTTGGTTGGTGTCTGAACATGTAACATGTTCATTTTAATTTAATGATCCCCACTTAATAATATTAGTTCTTGTTATGCATATCTAGCACCGACACCACCTCATGATAGTATAAGCGGTGAATGTACCAATTAGTAAAAATGATTCCTGGAAAAGATATTCAATGAGGGAGTTCCAGGGCATTAACCAAGGTAATGTAGATCTCAAATAACATGAACTCAGTAATACATGACGCTATCTAAGGAGTAAGTGTATAATACAAGGAGCGTAATCCAAGGGATGACACAATATGGTGCCTACTGAGTCCAAGACAATCATCCAAGGTTAAATAGGGAATATCAAAGATAGGTCCCTATGGACTTTCACCATGAAACCCACTAGTCAATACTAGATCCAAGGAGTGTATTCAAGGTATCCTATAATAATGTAAATGAACCTATGGTAATATACTAGGAATCTGAGGATTATAAAAGAATAAATTTCTTTGTGGGTTTCAACCTATGAAAATTGAATCCTTGAATCGGAATTGCATTCCTTAGACCCAAGGTATTGTACTCTTAGAATCCAAGCTGAGCTCGATTTAGTCCATTCTTATTTGATATTACAATCATGTAATAATTCATTAAGTTCAATCCTTTTCTTCCACTACTTTGGATATTCCAAGTAGTATTTAAACCTTTTAATCAAGTATTTATTAACCATTAAAGAATATTCATTTTTGGAGGTTCACTCCATTACCTTCCATCAATATGGAATGGAGTGCTACAAACACATAACCATTATTCAATATCTTTTGATAAGGCCATGTTATACACTTAGATTACTTTCCATTCCACATTTATCACTTAGTATTCATTTTAATTCCCTTACCTTATGCCTATCAAGTGGTGAGAATACATGGAACATTCCATTACACAATTCTCATTAATAAAAACCCATCTATTATAGGAAGGATGACATTTATAATGGTAAAGTGAAGTCACACCTGAATGGTGGAGTTAATGTGAAAAAACAATAAAAACCCAAATATAAAGTAAATTTAGACATGTGGAGGATTGAGTTGTGGTCATAACCACTATCAAGTAATGAATTATTTGTAAAGAGAATAACCACAAAATTCTAGAAAGTATAATCATGGTAGGTTAATTTAAGAAATGAATTCCACTAAAATTGTTTGTCCCCACATGAGTATTCAAAACTCAAGGGACATTAGTGATGAATTATAGACCACCTACATTATGGTATTATGATTAATCTCTTCCGGTATCGACCATTGATTTTCCTCATAATAGAGTTGATCTAAGAATAGGTCAAAATAACTCACACGATGATACGTAGGTTCGAATAAAGAGAGAAAAAGAATAGCTAAAGAGGACCTGAGTACTTATATTTGTGCATCAAATGTAATGAATGGATTCTCAAATATATGTCGGATGAAAGAGATCTATTGATCCCAAGATTTCTCTTTCAATATGATCCAAAATGAGAGAAAAATGAGATAATTCAATTGGTTCTATGATTAGGGAGGAAAGGTTTGATTTATAAATCATTAAGGGAGAAACTAGATATTACACATAATTTTATTCTATGCATGGTTTTTCAAGCAATGCTCAAAACATGTGAGATGGTTCTACCCCAAAAAACACCCTTCAAACGGTTTGAACAAACCGTGTGCAATCCATGTACGGTTACCTTGGAAAAAGGGGCGTCTGCATTATTTGGCCATAGAGACATGTGCCAAATGTATGAGGTGGCTCTTTCTTGAAAAAACACAATCTTCACAGTTTACTATAAATCCCACACAAAGTAATTTTTTCCCAAAATATGGGTTTCAGTATCCGAACAAGTCTTAGAAACCCTTAGATGATTTACTCACTCTGTAAAGACCCGTAAAATTCAAGGAAAATTTTTTCTTAATTTTTTTTAGGTTTTTACAAGAATGCTGTTTCTGACGGCACTAGATTCCAAGGCCTGGTGTGCCTGGAATTTCTATATGAAGATTAGCTCGGGTACGTTCAGTGAATGAACGAGCGGGAATTTCTAACTCTTGAACCGGTGCTCGGAATCGAATACCGAGGGACCGATGGAATCGGAGCGCCGGTATTTACTTAGGAACACCTTTTCCGGAGTTGCGTTTACACAAAAGATGTTGTTAAATTTTTTGTGGAAGGTAAAATAAAATTAAGCATCAAATTTATTTTACTCTAAGTGGTTTAAAGCATTGAGTGGAAGTTGGGGGAAACCACCCAACTTCCATTTGTAGGTTATGAGGGTGGTGGGGCCCACACGAACCCTACCCCTTCACCATCCCTAACCTTCCATAACCCTTCATTTAATTTGAAAACTTGAGTTAATTAATTGTGTGGATCAAATTCAACTTTTGAATTTCAAACAAAAGTTGTGTTAATAAAATAAGTGAGGTACATATTTTATTTTGGGTTGGAGGGTTGTTGCTTGAGAGCTTTGGGAGAAAAGCTAAGGGAAGCTTGAATATCTTCATCTTCTTCATCAAAGAACACGAAGAACGCGAAGAACACGAAGAACGCTAGATTCCTCGGAGGTCGACGTCACCTTCCGCGACGTCTCCTTCCGCGACGTCTCCCTCCGTGACGGTTATCTACGCGACGAATCCTCACCCAACTTGTTTGACGAGGTAAGGGTTTTATGTGTTTTTATTTCGAGATTACTTCCGTTGTTTTCTTCGTCATCTATCCTCATTCTTTGGAACCACTTGATATCATTTAACGGGAGGGGGCCGGACAACACAAACACGGCCGACCCTCCTCCCCTTTTATTATTTGTCGTTGCGGTTCGTAGGGATGTGATGTGGTGCCATCGCACCACGCGAGGATGAGAAAAAAAGATGCGCGGCACCGTCGCGCCGCACATTTGAAAGATGAACCAAGCCGCGGAGCCATCGCGCCGCGCCAGAAAAACCCGAAGACACTACGGCCGGAGCGGGGCCGTGGCGGAGGGGCGCGGCGCCGTCGCGCAGCGACGGAAGAACCAAGGACGCGGCCGGTTCTGGGCCATGGCGGAGCTGAGAGACCGACGTCCGGTTCCGGGCCGCCGACGTCGGAGCAAGGGGGACCGGCCTTGCCGGTCCCGTGGCAGCAATAGCCGGCCGGCCAGGGCGGGCTGGCCGGACAGGGGAGAAGCTGGGGGTTACAAACCATCCGCGGCCAGCTCAAGCGGCCCCCAATTATGGGGACTGAGGTTACAAAAGACAGGGGGGTAGGCGCCCCCCCTCAAACGGCTCGGCCGTTTGGCCGAGCACCTGGCCAGCGTGCCCAGCGCGCCGTGCCGTGGCCGGGCCGGCTGCCTGGCCGGTCCACTGGGCCGGGCCGTGCCCAGGCCGAGCCAGGCCGCGCCCTGGCCGGGCCGCGCCCAAGCGGGCCGGACCGGGACCCGGTTTGGGCTGATCCTGGGGGTATCGGGTCGGGTCGGACCGGGCCCAAACCCCTCATTATCGAACCTCTTCTGGTCGATCGCCCATAACATGAGCTACGGGCCTCCGATCGACGCACCGTCAGTTGCAATGCGATCTTTGCATCGAGATGATAGTTTAGGTATATCGCACTCAAGGTTTCAGAATACTTTGGGTTCGGCCTAGTTGGTTCGTACTCGAAACCAACCGGGCCCTCAGAGCGGAAACACTCATAACTTGAGCTTCGGACGTCCGATTGACGTGACGTCGACTTTGTTGGATTCCTCTTAGTGAGACAGATCTTTTGGCTTACTCCGCCCAAATTTTGGATGCAGGTGGAGTACGGTTGGGTTGGTTTTGACTTAAAAACCAACCGGTCCCCTGGGACGAAAAAGCCAATAACTTCTAGACCAGGCGTCCAATTGACGCGCCGTCTGTGACGCTGAGTTCCTGTTGACGATACAAAACTTTTGGATACATCAACTCTGGACTTTGTGTCGGTTGATGTATCAGTCTCTCGACTCGTGGAGCAGACCCTCCCGAACGAGCTTGCTGTGTGTGGGAACCCTAGAGCTGGCTACGTTTGTGACTGTGACGACGATGACGACTCTACATAGATCCTCTGTGGATTCGACGGCGACGACTACAACACTCAGCGATCCTACAAGAATCAGTGCTACCGATCTTGTGTGGGTCATCGCTCAGCGGTTCTGTGTGAGCCAGTGCCTACAGATCTAGTGTGGGTCCGATCCTGTGTGGGTCTTTGCAGGGGTTAGTTACATATCGATCCTCTGTGGGTCTTTTCGGGGGTTAGTTACCTATCGATCCTTTGTGGGTCATTGTGGGGGTTAGTACCTATCGATGTTTTGTGGGTCTGATGGCTTAGATGAATTAGTGGCTACATCTGATCATCTCTATCGTCATACGACGAAATATACCTGTGTGAGCTTAATCCTGTTTTTCTTTCCTATGTGGATTGTGTTGTGCTATCCTGTGTGGATTTACGTTTTGCTTTCCTGTGTGGACTGGGTTGTACTTGGGCTCGGATGTTGGAGCCAAACTAGAATTGATGACTTAGGTATATGTATGGGCATATACCTAAGCATTGTCCAATGTTACATCGTGATTGTATCTTTCCTTTGTGGAATATCCTTTGTGGATTCTGGGAGACCTTTGGGGGTCTATGGGTCCCTACTGAGTAGCTTATACTCACCCCTGCACGGGCTATGCCCGCACTATATTGTGTTGGTTACAGAAGGCGAACAACGCTGATCGTGGTTGAGGCTTGCGGAGTATAATGATACTTGGAGGTGGACCACTGGACGGGACGTTCTCGGAGCGGACGGATAGACCCGAGGAGCTGTGGAGGCTATCTGTACTCACCCTTCAGGTTGGATTTCCAATGGACAACTCGACGTTGCGGATTTACATTTCAGTTGCTGCTTTCCCTTCGTGTTGTACTTTACATTCAGTTTGGGTTTGTATACTGGCCCACTTACTTTTCCACACTTACTGTTGTACTCAGTTTTTACATAGTGTTTACTTCTACTGCTTTCTTCTCTGTGGTGTTTCTTTACATTACAAAGGTAATGCCTTCCCTTTTACCAGTAATTACGCCTTGGTGCTAGTCACCAACCCCTGGCCTATGGAAGGAGGGCTTGGGGTTGTCACATCACGGGCCCCGAGGACGGGTCGTGACAAATTGGTATCAGAGGAGTTCGGTTCTACCGCAGAACTCATGCCTCTGATCTTTTTCTATGTGAAGCAATAGTGTTAAGAGTATTGGGTGTGGTTATCAGTCCAGGGAGTCCAGCGTTAGTGCGGCGGCTGACGTATCCGTACACCAGGACCCTGACTTATGATTTCTGACATAATGCATGAAAACATTGATTGCATGTGTGTTTCAAGTTGTCTTTGTGATTATTTTATGTTAGCTCACAAGGTATACTATTTGACCATGGCACACCTGTTTCTTTTCAGGATGCCCCGATGACGGCAGCCAGCTAGGGTTCCGAGAGTTGCGTGTGATGACAGCGCACCGAGCGACGAGGCCTCGGTACATGGCCCATTGACAGCAGAGGCACCGACAGTATCTCTACCCGCCGAGCCACCGATGCTACCAGCCCCAGCCGCTGACGATGCACGTCGCCTTAGTGCACTGCATGAGTTTCAGTGCCAGCGACCGCCTAGGTTCCGCGGGGAGATGGACCCCTCAAGCAGCCGAGGACTAGCTGGAGGCAGTGGTACGGGTTTTCAGGTTAGTGAGGACACCATCAGACCTCATGGTTATCCTCGCAGCGAGCCTACTGCATACGGCAGCAGGTTGATGGTGGATCTTGATGCTCCAAGTTCATGACGAGGCATCTATCCTCTGGTCGGACTTTGAGACCCTATTCCGCTCGGAGTTCGTCCAGCTACCCGCCATGCGGTACGAATCCAATAGCTTCGACAGCTGCGGAAGGGAAGCTTGATGGTCGCCCAGTACTCGGCGAGATTTACCGATCTCTCGCACTACTCGACAGACATGGTACTGGACCCATTCTTCCGGGCCCGGGCCTTTGAGAAGGGATTGA
The DNA here is from genome assembly GCA_963277665.1 of Viscum album. Taxonomy (NCBI): domain Eukaryota; kingdom Viridiplantae; phylum Streptophyta; class Magnoliopsida; order Santalales; family Viscaceae; genus Viscum; species Viscum album. The sequence continues at coordinate 809,116,282 of OY728119.1, read as the reverse complement.
GGCAGGAGATCAGGGCATCGCTGATCTCCCTCAGCATTCCAACTCAGGCAGGATTACTGGTGCGAGCCCTTTTGATCGAGAGCTTTCTTGCTGAGTCTACACCAGCAGAGAGACCCAACGCATGGCGACATGTAGCAGAGTCTTCTGCAGCAGAAAGTCGACAGATGACTCATGGGTCCAAGAAGACCAGACCCTCAGGCAGAGGACCTCAAGACTTTGGCTTAGCAGTGCGGGGAAATCAGTGCAGAGCCAATCTTTCGAGAGGAAGATAGTGTTACGCATGTGGCGGGCATGACCAAATGGCTCGTGACTGCCCGACCCACTGTGTCGAGGAGCAGAAGACGGTTGAGGGACCACCTAGGCAGAGGCAGATGGTCGACCGTGGCGGTCCGCAAGGAGCAGGCAGACGAGGCAGAGGAGCTGACCGAGCAGCAGGTGGTGTGCGATGCTTTGAGGCCCTACCACCACCACCACCAGGAGGTCCACCCTGACCACAGGGAGCTGGCGTGCAGAGACAGGCACAGCTCCAGGCAGCAGAGGCCAATGACCACGGCGCACCCGAGATGATTCGAGGTACTATCTGTGTCTATTTCACCCATGCTGCAGTTCTTATGGACACATGAGTGAGTCATTCTTTCATAGACGCTGCCCTTTTTCGGAGATCAATGATTCCGACTGATCCGTTGGCTCGATCCTTACGGCTAGAGACTCCTACGGGAGCAGAGTCGACGATTACACACTAGTGTCGGCAGTGTAAGCTTACTCTAGGAGGCGAGAGATTCGGCTGATATCTTCTTGTAGCGGCGTTAAGGCCTTACGACATCATCTTGGGCATGGATAGGTTATCTACAGTCCATGCTCAGATCAACTGTATTAGGCGCAAGGTGTGATGTGTACGCACCAACGGGAGCAGGTTCACCTTCACTGGCGAGAAGGGAGCCTATGAAGCATAGGATGGACTCTCACATAGGAGAGGAAAACCCATCACTCATCAGTTGGCTAGCCTCATCCTAGGAGCAGTTGATGTGCGAAGTCCTAGTTTTCCTGCAGTGGTGGATTAGTATGCGGACGTTTTCCCCGACGACATCCCAGGGCTACCTCCTCGCAGAGAGGTAGACATTTATATTGACCTGTACCCCGGGACAACCCCGATATCGACTCCAGCGTATCAGATGGCCCCCGCTGATCTTTGAGAGCTACGGGTATAGTTGGAGGACTTGCAGGCCAAGGGATTCATCTGAACCAGTGTTTCACCCTGGGGTTCCCCGATTTTGTTCGCCAAGAAGGCGGACGGGAGCTTGCGACTTTGTGTCGACTATCGTCGCCTGAACCAGGTGACAGTAAGAAATAAGTATCCCCTACCGAGGATTGATGACCTCTTCGATCAGCTCAAGGGAGCACGGTGGTTATCAAAGATAGACCTCAGGTCATGCTATCATCAGCTCAGAGTTCAGGACGAGGACGTACAGAAGACGACCTTCAGGTGTCGGTATGGCCACTATGTGCTATTGGTTAGGCCATTCGGTGTAACCAATGCTGCAGTAGTGTTCATGGCCCTCATGAATAGGATATTTCAGCCATACCTCGATTGATTTGTCATGGTATTCATCGATGACATTTTGATATACTCGTCCACTAAGGAGGACCAGGCCTACCACTTGCGGGTTTTACTAGACACACTCCCAGAGCACTAGATTTATGGTAAGATCTCAAAGTGTCAGTTCTGGATATGCGAGGTCCACTTCTTGGGGCATGTCATCTCTGATCCTGGAGTTGCGGTGGATCCTGCGAAGATCGAGGCAGTGCTAGCTTGGTATCCACCCAGGAGTGTGACTGAGGTGCGAAGCTTCTTGGGTCCAGCTGGATACTATCAGAGATTTGTTCCAGACTTCTCCAGAGTTGAGACACCACTCTCATCTTTGACGGAGATAGGGAAACCCATTGTGTGGTCAGAAAGATGTCAACAGAGCTTCCAGGAGCTGAGACAGAAATTGACCCGTGCACCTATCTTGATGTTGTCGGAGGAGGGAGTAGGGTACGTAGTCTACTACGATGCATCAGGGACCAGAATCAGATGTTTCCAGATGCAGGAGTGGGCAGTGATCTCCTATGGATCACTTCAGTTGAGGTCGCATGAGCAGAACAACGCTACCCATGACCTGGAGTTAGCATCATTGGTCTTCGCTCTGATGATATGGTGACACTATCTGATGGGTGAGCTCTTTACAGTTTATTCTGACCATCAGAGTCTCAAGTACATCTTCTCTCAGAATGACCAGAATCTGAGACAGTGGCGATGGCTTGAGTTCCTACAGGACTATGAATTTGAGATAGTCTGTACTGCTAGGAAGGGGAACGTGGTTGCCGATGCTCTCAGCAGGAGGACGGGCATTCAGCTACTTGGGGAGTTGACAGATCAGCTAGCCACTTTGCGGATATCCTTTTTGGATAGAGATGGAGCATCTTTCCTTAAGTCACTCACAGTCACTCCTCCACTAATACAGTGGGTCAGAGAGGCACAGCGTGGGGACGCCGACTGTGAGACGCGGCGTGCACAGATATCCTCAGGACAGGCACCTGATGGTGTCTTCTTAGGAGGAGAGCACAACGTCATTTTCAGAGGACGTACCATTGTACCAGTTTCTTTACGGGATGAGGTGCTTAGAGAGTTTCACACTTCTCCATTGGCGGTACATCCTAGAGTGGCGAAGATTTACTAGGATCTCAGACGACATCACTGGTGGCCGGGCATGAAGAAGGCTATGGTGGAGTTTGTTTCTCGATGCCCCACCTTCCAGTAGGTGAAATTAGAGCATCAGGTACCAGCAGGCTTGGTACAACCCTTGGAGGTCCCCAAGTGGAAGTGGGATGACATATCTATGGACTTCGTGACTGGAATTCCATGCACTTCCAAAGGTCACGACTCCATTTGGGTGATTGTCGACCGACTCACCAAGTCGGCTCACTTCTTACCCATCAAAGAGCAGGGCTCAGTGGAGAGATTGGGAAGTCTCTACGTTCATGAGATTTTGTTGCTCCATGGTATTCCATCATCTATCGTCTCCGATCTACATGCTCTCTTTACTTCCCGGCTTTGGAAGGGGTTGTAGGAGGCGTTCGGGACACATCTACGTTTGAGCACCGCCTTTCACCCTCAGACGGATGGTCAGATAGAGAAGACCATTTAGACTCTCGAGATATACTCCGCGCATGTTTCCTCGACTTTGGTCGCAGTTGGGAGGACCACTTAACCTTGGTGGAGTTCACGTACAACAACAGGTACCACTCCACCATCGGGGTGGCACCATACGAGGCATTGTACGACTGACCTTGCAGATCACCGCTGTGCTGGACAGACCCTGGGGAGTCAGAACTTGTGGGACCGGAGATGGTCCAGGCCACGATAGAGAAGGTCCAGATCATCCAGGAGCGGATGAGGACAGCTCAGATCTTGTAGAAGTCTTATGCTGATAGGAGGCGGAGGCCACTGGATTTCGAGGATGGCGACCACGTCTTCTTGCGGGTCTCACCTTGACGTGGATTACAGAGATTTGGCCAAGGTGGAAAGTTGTCTCCATGCCTCATCGGACCGTTCCAGGTCCTCAGAAGGATTGGCGAGGTGGCTTATCGCCTGGATCTACCACCTCAGTTGCACCGGGTACACGTCATCTTCCACGTATCTCAGCTGAGGAGATACGTGCACGAGTCGACGCATATCATTGACCATGGAGAGCTGTACATTGATGATGGGTCGACTTTTACGGAGGTTCCAATGGAGATCGAGGATTGATAGGAGCGGGTCCTATGTGGATGGTCGATTCCTCTAGTGCACATCAAATGGAAGCACCAGAATCTCCAGGAGAGCACCTGGGAGTGGGAGGCTCAGATGCGTGCTCAGTACCCACTTTTGTTTCCATAGTTTTCGATGTATCTTTACGGGGACGTAAAGTCTATAGGTGGGAGTAATTTAAAGACCCGTAAAATTAAATGAAATTTTTTTATTAATTTTCTTTGGGGTTTTACAAGAACACAGTTTCTAATGGCACTTGATTCTGAGGCTCGGTGTGCCCGTAATTTCTATCCGAAGTTTAGCTCGGGTACGTTCAGTGAACGAAGGAGCGGGAATTTTTAACTCTTGAACCGGTGCTCGGAATTGAATTCCGAGGGCACCGATGGAGTCGCAGCACCATTATTTTCTTAGGAACACCTTTTCCGGAGGTGCGTTTACATGAAAGAAGTTGTTAAATTTTTTATGGAAGGTAAAATAAAATTAAGCATCAATTTTATTTTACTTTAAGTGGTTTAATGCTTTGGGTGGAAGTTGGGGGAAACCGCCCAACTTCCATTTGGTGGTTATGAGGGTGGTGGGGCCCACACGAACCCTACCCCTTCACCTTCCCTAACCTTCCACAACCCATCATTTAATTTGACAACTTGAGTTAATTAATTGCGGGGATTAAATTCATCTTTGTAATTTCAAACTTAAGTTGTGTTAATAAAATAAGTGAGGTACTTATTTTATTTTGGGTTGGAGGCTTATTGCTTGAGAGATTTGGGAGAAAAGCTAAGGGAGGCTTGAATATCATCATCTTCTTCGTCGAAGAACACAAAGAACACGAATAACACAAAGAACGCCAGATTCCTCGGAGGTTGTCATCTCCTTCTACGACGTCTCCTTCCGCGACGTCTCCCTCCATGATGGTTATCTCCTCGATGAATCCTCACCCATCTTGTTCGACGAGGTAGGGGTTTTATGCGTTTTTATTTCATGATTACTTCCGTTGTTTTCTTCATCATCTATCCTCGTTCTTTGGAACCACTTGATATCATTTAACGGGAGGGGGGAAGACCGCACAAACATGGACGACCCTCCTCCCTTTTTATAATTTGTGGTTGCGGTTCATAGGGAAGTGACGCGGTGCCGTCGCACCGTGCGGGGATGAGCGACAAAGATGAGGGGCGCCGTCACGCCGCGCATTTGAAAGATGAACCAAGGCGCCGTGCCGTCGCGCCGCGCCAGAAAAACCCAAAGACACCGCGGCCGGAGCAGGGCCGCGACGGAGGGGTGCGTCGCCGTCGTGCCGCGCCAGACGAACCAAGGCCGCGGCCGGTGCCGGGCCACGGTGGAGCTGAGAGACCGGCGGCCGGTTCCGGGCCGCCGGTGTCGGAGCAACGGGGACTGGCCTTGCCAGTCCCGTGGCGGAAATAGCCGGACAGCCTGGGCGGGCCGGCCGGACAGGGGAGAAGCCGAGGGTTACAAACCCCCGGTAGCCTGCTCATGCGGCCACCCATTATGGGGGCCGCGGTTACAAAAGGCAGGGGGGCAGGCATCCCCCCCCCCTCAAATAGCTCGGCTGTTTGGCCGAGCTCCTGGCTAGCGCGCCCAGCGCGCCGCGCCCCGGCCGGGCCGGTCCGCCATGACGGGCCACACGCAGGCCGGGCCGCGCCGCGCCAGCCGGGCTGGGCCACGCCAAATCGGGCTGGACCCGGACCCGGTTCGGGCCGACCCTGGGAGTATCGGGCCGGGTCGGACCGGGCCCGAACCCCTCAATACCGAACCTCTTCCGATCGGTCGCCCATAACATGAGCTATGGGACTACGATCGATGCACCATTAGTTGCGATGCAATCCTTGGATCGAGACGGTCGATTCGGTATATCACACTCAAGGTTTCGGAATACTTTGGGTTCGGCCGAGTTGGTTCGTACACGAAACCAACCAGGCCCTCAGAGCGGAAACACTCATAACATGAGCTACGGACGTCCAATTGACATGCCGTCGACTTTGTTGGATTCCTCTTAGTGAGACGAATCTTTTGGCTTACTCTGCCCGAAGTTTGGACGCAGGTGGAGTACGGTCGGGTTGGTTTTGACTTAAAAACCAACCGGGCCCCTGGGATGAAAAAACCAATAACATCCAGACTGGGCGTCCGATTGACGCGTTGTCTTTGACGCTGAGTTCCTGTTGACGATACGGAAATTTTGGATACATCAACTCCGGACTTTGTGTCAGTTGATGTATTAGCCTCTCGGCTCATGGAGCGTACCCTCCCGAACGAGCTTGCTGTGTGCGGGAACCTTAGAGCTTGCTACGTTTGTCACTGTGACGACGACAAAGACTGTACAAAGTTCCTCAATGGATTTGACAGCGACGACAACAACACTCAGCGATCCTACGAGGATCAGTGCTACTGATCCTATGTGGGTCCGATCCTGTGTGGGTCAGCGCACAGTGGTTCTGTGTGAGCCAGCGCCTACAGATCCTGTGTGGGTCCGATCCTGTGTGGGTCTTTGCGGGGGTTAGTTACCTATCTATCCTGTGTGGGTCTTTGCGGGGGTTAGTTACCTATCGATCCTTTTTGGGTCATTGTGGGGGTTAGTACCTATCGATCCTTTGTGGGTCCGATGACTTAGATGAATCAGTGGCTACATATGATCATCTCTATCGTCATACGAAGATGTATACCTATGTGAGATGAATCCCGTTTTGCTTTCCTATGTGGATTGTGTTGTGCAATCCTGTGTGGATTTAGGTTTTTCTTTCCTGTGTGGTCTGGGTTGTACTTGGGCTATGATGTTGGAGCCGAACGAGAATTGATGACTTAGGTATATGTATGGGCATATACCTAAGCAGCGTTGAATGTTACTTCGTGATTGTATCATTCCTTTGTGGATTATCCTTTGTGGATTCTGGGAGACCTTCGGGGGTCTCGGGGTCCCTACTGAGTAGCTTATACTCACCCCTGCATGGGCTATGCCCTCTCTACGTTGTGTTGGTTGCAAAAGATGGACAACACTAATCGTGGTTGAGGCTTGTGGAGAAGAACGGTACTTGGAGGTGGACCAATGGATGGGACATTCTCGGAGGGGACGGCTGGACCCGAGGAGCTGTGGAGGCTATCTGTACTCACCCTTCAGGTGGGATTTCCAGTGGATAGCTCGACGTTGCGGATTTACTTTTCAGTTGCTGTTTTCCCTTCCAGTTGTACTTTACATTTAGTTTGGGTTTGTATACTGGCACACTTACTTTTCCGCACTGACTGTTGTACTTAGTTTTTACATAGTGTTTACTTCTACTGGTTTCTTTTCTGTGGTGTTTTTTTACTTTACAAAGGCAATGCCTTCCCTTTTTACTGGGAATTACGCCTTGGTGGTAGTCGCTAGCCCCTGGCCTATGGAAGGCAGGCTTGGGGTATTCACGGCACAGGCCCTAAGGACTGGTCGTGACACACTCACTGGGAACTCATGTTAGATCCAACATAAATATTTATACTGAATATTAAAGGATCCATACGTGAGTTAAAATACTCATTTCTGACAGTATCACACCTTAAAAGAACATGCCCCCTGAGTTCTCCTTCCAAGGGTAAAGAAACAATATCAGAGAATAGTCCAGGCCATTGTTCATGTACGTCGGCTTCCCTCTTCAAACTCCCATCATGTACTTGTCCATTCTGACATAGCGCTCGTACGAGAGGGATAAACTTTCCTCATAGAGCATTAATGCTCTTGGGAACGATGCGTACTAGATACTACTCAAGGGTAGAATCAAAATATGACTCATCATCCTTGGGATAAAAATTATGCCACATGTCAGAATGATATTATATAATTGGTGAGACTTGAAACACATCATGCATGTCACAATACCTCTGAGGTTGTAGCAACTGATAGGCTATTATCCTGACTCTCTCTAGAATTTCATATGACATGATATAACATGGAAACATCTTTACCTACTACTTTAGCCATATATTCCATTTCATGTGTGATACCCAAATAAAAAAATGATCCCCATCCTTGAACTCAAGAGGTCATCATTGGCAACCATCATACTATTTTCATCTTGATTGAGGGGTAGTCATACACTTTCTATTCAGAATAACCTATTTTGAAGTCTCCTGAACGAGACCTGTACCTTGGAAAGATACCTCACATGCCTCTAGCCAGCACAATAGTGAACATCATAGCCTACCATATTAGGATTCAAAATGAGCCATCTAAATCATCACCTAAAAACTATTATTACAAGCGAACATGACGAGACAGATATGATTCTCCCATGAACCACATAAATTAAAGACACATGATCAGAGAATATTCCCAAGAATCTATATCATCTATTCCAATTTTACTTCAAGATGAGGGCCAAAAGAAGTGTTTAGAAGCACCTAATTCCCCATAGTTTTCTACAAACCTTTCCAGAAATGTGAAGTGAAATGAGCATCCATTTTAGAAATGATATTACGTAGAACCCTGTGTAGCCTTATGATCTCATGAACATAGAGACATCACAACTCATCAACTAATTAAGTCTCACTAAATAATAATTAAGTGGGATGATTTCGTTAGTTGTTCAATGAATACCCAGTTAACATCGCTACCCTTCGATGACCTGGGTAATCCATATACGAAATCCATAGAATTATCTTCCCATTTCCATTTTTGGACTAGAAGTGGATATCATAATTTTTCATGACTCTGGTGCTTCCCCTTCACCTGCTGATAGGTGGGACATCTAGTAATGAAGCCTGAAATATGATGTTTCATTACAGGCCACCAATACTCGCATCGCATATCTCGATACATCATTGAGATACCTAGATGAACTACGCATTGAGAACCATGTGACTATTTCATCAACTCCACTATCATGTATGTAGGATCCCAGACACTTCCACACACTTGATGTATGTTTTATTTATCCATAGACCAATACAGAAGTGGGTTATCTCTTGATATACTCTCATGGAGAACCACAACTTTAGGATTTCAAAACTACATATCCTTCTCCTTCTCACAGAGGACAATGGTAACTATTACGGATGAAAGGTAAGACTACTTGTGACAATCATGAAACTATTGATGAATTTAAAAAAAGAGGCCATCAACATTCATTCATCACTGGATCCTGGTACGACCTATGTTTGAGTTTTTTGACTAAGTGAATTAGTGACCACATTTCCATTTCTAGGCGTATAAGCAAGCTCAAAATCTAAAGATTATATATTTTATAACCATATTTATTTTATGATGTTCATTTCATACTATGAAAAGATATTGTTAAGGCAGTTGTGATTTTTATACAGCATAAAGAGCTAACCCTAGAGATAATGCCTCCAACATCTTAAGGCATGGACAAATACTGCTAGCTCAAGGTTTGGTTTCATGTAATCTTTCTTGTGAGGCCTCAACTGCCAGGATCTATTTGAAATGAAATGGTCTTCTTGAGTCAACATTGCTCCTAGGCCAATGCATGATGCATCACATAAGACGATATAAACATTACATGGTTCTAGAATAATCAATATTGGTGCTGATACAAGCCTCCCATTACCCTCTTAAAGTGTTTTTCACATGCTTTTGACCATGTGAAATTGATTGACTTATTTGTAAAACCAGTAGGAGGTGAAGAAAGAAGAGAAAATTCTTGTATGAAATTCATGTAATTTCTATTGTGACCTATGAAACTCCTGATATCAAACACATTCATGGGCTGCTCCTAGGTAAACACATCACAATCCTTTTCAGGGTCAATAGATACTCCTGATTCTAAAATTATATGACCATGAAGTGGACCTTATCTTTGTAGATGTTTCACTTAGCAAGCATGGCACAAAGATGATTCTCTATCAGTGTACTCTAAACTATATAAATATGTTTGGCATGGTTGTTATGAGTGGGAGAATACAACATGATGTCATAAAAAAATACCATAATAAAAGAGTCCAAATAGGGTTGGAAAACCCAATTCATCAAATCCTTGAAAACACAATGCACGTTCGTAAGACAAAAAAACATAAAAAGATGAAAAATCAAACCATACCTATTACAAAACGTTGTATGAGGTATTTCTAATGGTCTCACCCGCACATGATGATAATCCAATCTCAGGTTGATCGTAGGGAACACCTTCTCTCCTCAGAGTTAGAAAAAGAGATATTCTATTCAAGGAAGTGGATACTGATTATTGATTATAATCTAGTTCAAAATTCTGTAATCCACGCATAGATGATGAATTACATCAACATAATTAGAAGACAATAGTTGGTGAACCCCAATAGGATGTACTAGGCCATATAAATAATTTTTCCTATAGGTCCTCTATATGCAGCTAGAGCTCCTAAATCATAGTAGGTGTCATACTATGCGGAGAAATGGACACTGGAGATACTCCTGGAACATGCTCTATTTTAATATCTACATCTCTCTTGGGAAGTAAGCTATAAAATTCACTAGGAAAGACATCTTTTAAAAGATCAACAATTGGGGGGGAAATCAGTTTTAATAAATCACTAATCCTCCTCCAAAAGATTTACAATGTGGGAAGTCACCCCACCAAGCCCATGATGTTCTTGTCCAGCTCCCCCAACATGGACACACCACTCAACAATGAAAAAATAACTGGTACCTTTTGGTGATGTAAAAGATTCCATACAGGGATAACTGTCTAAAAAGGCATTAAGGTGGACTAACTAGCCCATCTCGATAATGTCATCGAATCCCATCATCTCAAGATCAAAGTAATTACACATGAATGGTTAATTTCCAACCTTAGAGGGACTATCCCTGCAATGGAATATGCCCTCATTCCATATTCCCAATGGTGTGTAGAGTTTCATTAAACCATAGTGATATTATATCTCTCTTTCAAGAATTTCCATGATAGATACAGAAATATAAGAGTTGGAATCACCTGTATCAATCATAACAGAGACAATAGTGGAGGATACTAGAATAGTACCTCATACTATAAATGGCCCCACAACCTGATCCCAAGGTATCAACTCTAAATAATGAAACTGACCTGATCCAAATCCTTGTGAAATAGATGGAATACCAAAATCATCATAGCTCTGTTGGAACTACTTGTGATTAGGGGTCAGACTACCTAGACCACAACCCCCTCCTCGACGAGACCTTCCGGTGCTATTCCAACTCCCCGCATAACATTGTGCAAAATAAGTCTCACATGAAGGTGGATTAGATACAGATCCTTTCCCACTCAAAGATGGTGGAATTTTCTTAAAGAAATGTTGAATATGACTTATATGACCACGCGCCCAACACTCCATAGGGTTTCTGTCACATTAGGGCTTCTTATGCCTCAGTCTTCCACACTGAAGGCACACCATAGATATATCAAACTGAAAACTCTGGAAAACACTTCACTAATGAGAAACCTCAAGGAAACGTTTCCCACCTCTGGAAGAGTTATTGGCCTAACGAAACATGGATCCTTTAAACTAGGTACTCGTGTCATCCCTCAGGTTACATTCCGTGATAATTTCCTGGTCAACTATTTTATAAAAGGTAGGAAGGAAAAATAAATTCACCTGAGTTCAGATGGAGTGTAGGATCCCATCCTCGAAATGTCTAGCACACAAAATCTATTCACCCTTTATAAAATGTGAAAAGAACTGTAAGTCAGTGAAACGAGCTAAATATTCCATAACAGACAAAGAACCTTGCTCGAGCTGAATGAACTCTCTAGCTATATCTGCTCTCAATGCATGAGGAAAGAACAAATCATAGAAGGATGTCTGGAAATCAACCCATAACATGCCCTGATGATGACCGATCTGGGTAACCACATCCATCCAACACATGGCCAAATCTCGAATCACATATGTAGCATGAGTTAATCTATTCTATAGATGTGTTTCTTGATGTTCAAAGATAGAGAGCAAGGCCTCTAGCCAATACTCAGTAGGCTAAGAATCACAATATCCTATAATATTAGGTGGATGCTACTGTTGGAACTCGTGGGTCAAATCATCCATCGTTGGTGAAACTCGTGGAGCACCATACATGGACTATATTAGACATAAAAAACGATCATAGACATGAGAATCAGTGCTTGGATCGGATACAACATGAGGTTTCTCAAGTGGCACTATTGGAATTATGACTGCATGTTTAGGGTCCACCATGCCTAGAGCATGATCTTCACAACCTTCCCGGAAAATTACCTGAGGGATTCATGGTGGAATTGGTATAAAAATTCCAAAAAAACACCTCAGAACAAGACCAGAAGCAAGGATATAACATCACTAGCAGAAGCAGATCGTAGGAAAACTCACTACCCATGTCATACTACCCCAACTACCGACATATATGGACATGTATTGGTATGTTCTCAAGGATATGTTTCATTCCATTTTCAATTAATTTATATGTTGACTCATTTACATTTAATAAACATGACATGGTGGGACAAGGGTGTGCAACCAATTTATTTTAGATTTCAGGATTCACATTATAATGGTTTTTCAATTCTGGTGAATCTGTTCCCATACACCTATCACCAGTAATGAAACCCATTTATTTATACTATAATATATTGAATATGTAAATTACTCATCCCAGCCCATGAGGGCACATACACCCCATGAATTGATATAGGAACTCACTCAATCGTGGCCAAAGTAATACAAGTACAAGAAAACTATCACAACACCAATAAAAAATCACAATAATTTCAAGCAACGCAATTCTATAAAATTAACCTATCTAGAATGAAAATATTCATAATATATGAATTCTAGGTTCATATAATGATGCATGTAACAATAAATCTTTCCATCATATCATTGGCCAGAGATGAAGGAAATTCTCAAACAAAGTAATAATCCACAACACCACACAACATGTGCAACACCCAATGGTGAAATAATATAAACTGTAATATTAATAAGAATAATAACAATTATAATTTAGAAAACTTGGGTTTTACCCTGAACATGGGTTCTGGATGCTCAACCATGACTTATGACAATGTCCGGAGTGATCATATTATACAATCTGTTATATCCAAATATTAATGAAAGATAAAATACCACCTCTGATACTACTTTGTGGAATCCCAAACCCAGATTCCACATAATGGGTGCCCCCATCCCGGTGGTCCACATGGCTTCAAGTGCATCATCCCAAATACTAGAGGTTTCCAACTATAAGCGAGGGCATAGGGTTTGTTCGTTGGGAGACTATTCGATCATTAGCAGAGTGTAGTGCAACAAAAGGATATATACAACAGTGATCATCAGAAGCAATACAAATAAATATTGGAATAAAACTGATGCAATAGATAAATGAGAATAATAATAACTGAATCAACTGGAACAATGATTATGTAATGTCATTTCACTAGAAAACTAGAAAACATGGATACAAGACAATAAGTATATAATTTTTACAAAGTAAACATAAAAAGGGATACTCCAAGAATCCTGAGATCCAACTCAGTCATCTGCTATCATGTTCCATCCTACACATCATGAAATCTAGTGTTTGAAGTCGTATGATTTCCATGGTCAACACCTGTAACTATTTAATCTACGCTAGGTACCAAACAGAGCCTGAACTGGGTGTGAGATAAATCTCAATGGGCCACCACCATTGGTATCTATAAAATCCAACCCGTGAAATGAAATATAGCAATGTACAAAAATGTATATATAATGTAATGAAAATAATACAATATAACTAAATACCCAAATACCCTTTTCATCACTCGGTTGGTGTGTGAACATTTAACCAATAAATTTTTTTTATGTGATTACCATTTAATGTTAATATTTTTAGTGAGTAATATCCATCACCGACACCACCTCATGATAATATATGTAGTGAAGGGCCCAATACATAATAAGGAATCCAGAAAAAGATATCTGGTGAGGGAGTTCCAAGGTAATAACAAAGGTAACCTAGATCTCATGGAATACTAACTCAGTAGTATCTGAGTCTAGAAAATGGTAAGAGTGTAATCCATGGAGCATATTCAAAGTAATTCCACAATAAGGAACCTAACTAGTCCATGGTGACTATCTATGATAAAATGGGGCTATGAAAAGACAGGGCCTTATGGGTTTCCACCATGGAATGTACTAGTCAATTCTGGATCCAAGGAGTGTATCTGAGGTATCATGTAATAATGAAAAGGACCCATCAATAGTATACCATGAATCAAAGGAATAGAAAAGAATATATGTCTATGTGGGTATCAAGATATGAAGATCACATCCTTGAATCAGAATGGGGTTACTGAAACCCAAGGTAATATCCTCTCAGAATACAAGGCGAGCTTGATTCAGTCCATTCTTATTTGATATTTTAATAATGTAATCATTCATTTGGTTCAAGTATTGTCATCCATTAGTGTGTATAAGACAGATATCATTTCAACAATTCAATAGTGTCTTTATTAACCGTTAAGGCATATTCAATTATTGAGGTTCACTATTCATCCTTCCATCAATATGGAAATGGGTGAAATAGATATGTCACCTTTATTCAATCTCTTTTTATAAGGCCTTGTTATTTACATAGTATACTTTCCACTCCACATTTCACATTAATAAATCAATTGAAATCACTTACCTTAGAAGATTCAGGTGGTGAGCATACATGGCATATGCCATTACAAAATTACAATTAATAACAAGTAAATTATTTTAGTAAGTCTCACATATAGAAAGGTCAATCGAAGGCACACCCAGACGGTGTCTTAAACATGCCAAAACACTAAAAACCCAAATATGGAATAACCTTCGACATGGGGAGGATTGATTTTCCAGTGTTACCACTAACAAATTATTAAATACTTGGAATGTTCATAACCATATGATTTTAGAATATATAATCTGGGTATGTAAATTTAAGAAATTGCTTCTGATGAAATTATTGGGATCCACCCATGTATTCCAAAATCATCAAACATTAGGGATGAGTTATGGACCACCCGCTTTAGGGTTTTACAATGTTCCTACTCTATCATCAACCCTCCATTTTCCTCGGATTGTAGTAGATCTAAAAAAAGGTAAAAACAATCACATGATGATACCAAGGTTGAGAGAAATAGAAAAGAAAAACCGATAAGGAGGACTCGAGTACTTACTATTGCGAATTCAACGTGACGAAAAGAAGCTTTATCAGATTCTGGATGAAGAAGATCTCTTAATCCCTAGATTTGGCATTTAAAAATTTCAAAAAAGATAGGGAAAGCAGTTAATCCCATAGGCTCTCAAATTTGGGAGGAATGGTTGGATTAATAGATCATTAAGGGAGAAACTAAAAATTTACCCAAAATTTTATCCTGCACACAATTATTTTGCAGAATTTTTCAAATTGCATGCAAAACGTGCTTGATGGTTTTGCACAAAAAAACACTCTCTATATGGTTTCATGAAACCTTCTACAAGCCATTCATGAATACCTCGAAAAAAGGGATGTCCAAAAAGATAGGTCGCACTGTCATGCGCCAACGGTGCGAGGTGGCTCTGTTCGGAAAAACACTATCCGTACGATTTTGAAAATGTGTGCCAAGCTATTTTTCCCAAAAGATGGTTTACATGCTTTGAACTAGCCCCAAAACCCCCCATATCATTTAGTAACTAATTAGGCACTCATACTAGGTCCAATGTAATCATTAGACTCAAAAATAAAGGATCCATACATGAGTGAAAAATCGAGTTTTTACACCTTTTGATAGATAGGTGCAATAAAACCTATTAAGAGGGCTCAACTCCTATTCACATTCAATAATGGAATAACCCCTATAGATCATTGAATAATTATCATTGGTAATTTTACCATAACATAGTAAAAAATCATCATTGAGGAAGTTATATGGGTTATAGAACAACAAACTTTTTTTAGGATAGGCACATTATCCACCTATGTATCATGGTGTGGGTCCATGTTATATATGTAATGAAACCATGTCATGCACTATCTTGTTTCCATTAATGTGAAGTCAAACCCTTGTTGACCTCTTACTAAAAAGTTTAGAAAACATTTCACTGTAACCCCACTCTAAAAATAACCCATGAAACCAAAATCCCTTCCAAACAACGATACACATTGATAAAAAATATGTTTGAGATGTAACATCCCCTATTAAATATGATTTGAATCCCTATTAATGATACGTCCTCATATTTGGGATTTTTTTACTTCCATATAAATATCATTTATTATAATTTCACAAGTCCTAATATTCTCCCCACCACAACACTTTTCATTCTCAGCATGTATCCGTCATCCATAAAATATTCATCTTTACCTAACTCATCCATGAATTCAAGATTACGATGAAATACAATATCAATGAAAATCAATATAGATTATAATGGGTATCTCAAAACAACTATGGATAAATATAAACTAATTGTTATGTTACCACTTTTTTACAATACCAATACATAGAGATTTCACAACCACAGAAATATATCTCAAGACATAAATGTTTCATTAGTTGATTCATCCCCGATATCATGGTGCATCACACCATCAAACTATTCTTATAATGTATGATTATTGATCATGGAACTCTCCAGCATTGGAATTTACATTTCAAACAAAATTAGAGGATTCCACTAATAATAATGGAGTGTATTCTATTCCCCCACTCCCAATTCTAGATTAACTCCTCATTCATTTATCATATGGTTGATAATTTTTTATAATGTTCTATCATTACCAGTTACTCACTAACTCCTTTCCCAATCATGATGCCAAATTTCCTAGAGAAATCATAAGATCGTCCAAATCCCATCAAACAATTCCCAAACCAACAGACGATGTAGTTTATTTGATCAGGTCCTCAACTAACCAAACCTGCCATTATACTATTTCTACACATCACCGTCACACATTTTACCTGAATCATGCATGGATCAAATAATTATTATCCCATACAAGATTTCACCATCTAGAATATATCTTATATCTCACCCTACTTCAAAATATGATACATGTTGTTCTAAAAAACAATGAAGAAAAAATTATATGTGGTTGTGAATTCTAGTAAAAAAAATTCTAATTTTTTTGACTACCTCATGTTTTAAATAAACTAGGATTAGAAATATCATATAAACCAAACAAATAATAATATTAAAAAATGAAAATAAATAATTCTTTTGATAAAATATATAAACAAAATAGTATTATTATAATATAAAAACCTAGTATGAAATAAAAATGAAAATAAATTAATTCATTATTATAAAATCGAATACCATAAAATGATATCAATAAAAAACACCATTCCAACACAATGGTCGTGTAATTTAATCCAATATAAATGAGATTCATTTACCAAACTCCAATAACATCATTAAAGACCTGAAATTCCCATGAATATAAACCTATAAAAAGTAATTATATCATCCCTAACAAGAATTCCCTCTATATCCATAATGAAAATAATATATGTTATAACAACCTAGTATAAGGTCCCAACCTTAAGTATTACATAATCATGAGTTATGTCAAGGATTCACAGTGAGAAAATTTTCAGGTTTATAGATTTAAAGAATTAGTCCATTACTCATACATAAAAAATAAATATTACAAATTAATCACATCTACTCACTATCCATTTTTTCATAAAAAACATTTTAAAAACGTGGTTTTGTTTCATGTTTATTCATCATAACTTTTCCATGATTCCATACTTGACTCTATTATCCATTAAATATAATAAAATTAATATTAGAACATGGGATGAGCTTAAAAAACATAGTATGGGAAACATAATGAAGTAAAATTATTAGTCTTGTTAATAAAGTAAACCATGAATATATTATTAGAAAATAATACTTTTCACCTTTAAGAAGTAATAAATTATCATCACCAAATATAAGATCATTTCTTAACCATTTGGTAATCCAACTATTACAATAAATCCCAAAAAATCACATATAACATATAATGGCAACATTAATCCTAATCCTACTTAAATGGAATAACCCAGTGGTCGACTTCCACACATATCACACTTACAAATGGAATATACAAAAAACTGATTTCCATAACCAATGCATTGGAGGTTATTAAATAACCACCCATCCTTGGGTTTTCATGGAACTAACCATCTTTGGTTTGTAACATAACCACCTATATTTGGTTTATAATGTAACCACCGATCAAATGTATATGTACCATTATATAATTATAACACATAAACTATTTCAATTACCAAATTTTCAGAAATAAAATTTCATTTTACTCACAAGAAATAATTTATTTACATTGAAATAGTATATATGTTTTTAGAACTATTCTCAATACCAAAACTCCAAAAAATATAGTAAGGTATTTATTTTCCTTTTGATGAACATTAAGGCTTATTAAGGAAGCCAAATATCAAACAACAATTATGGTGATGGAGAAGTCACTGTTTCCAGATATGTTAAAAAAATTCATTTTTTCATTTTGTAAAGAAATAAAAAAGATTCTTATAAAAATATTTTTTTTGAAAAACGTTAAAAAATTTACGTAAAATGACATGTATGATCTTTTTTTATCCATATAAATAAATATGTGAATTGAAAACATGAAGAAAAATTTGATAATTAAATCCTTAAACGTTCGAGGTGTCCCACATCACAATGAACATTTAAAATCATAATAAAAATAAACTAATAAATTTTAAAAAACATTAATTAACATTAGTATAGATAAAATATAGATTTAAATTGTCTTAGAGGCTTTATATACACATAAATAATGAATATTAAAGCATATAATCATGAAATGTCTCAATGAAAGATGATTGAGACGAAGTCCCTTACAAAGAAATTTTTTAATAAACCATATAAATTATAGTGTTTTCAATATAAATACACAAAAAAGTATGAATACAATATAATATATCCAAAATTTATTTCTTATATAATCAGAGAATGACATAATCATGAAGTATAAGTTTAACATAATGAATGGAAATTGGGTTATGAAATTTCCTTACCTCATGTTTGACTCATCTTGTATATTTTTTGTTCATCCTGAATAATAAACATAGTTTAATTTTCAAATTATTAAAAACCATTACTTTTTTATTGTTCCTTTTATGTCATCAGTTACCAGGTTATAAAAATTAAATAATTATTGAAGTTCATATCAGACCTTTTGTCGATATTCAGTACTAGAGTTGATAATGAACTTGATAAGATGTCTGCAGTCCATGTGGTAAAAATTAAAAAATCTCTAGAATATAATACATTAGTTAAATATCTTATATATTCATTATATAATTATTTATAATAATCTTTAAATACAAATTAAAAACACCATTCATGGAGATATTTTTCTGTACGTACACATGAAGGATATTTTTATTTTTCCTATCATATTGAAAAAATGAAATCAAATGAAATGTATCTAAATGAATATAATATAATTATAGTATAATTAACATTTACCATTGGTAATTTATTTTTATTAAAATAAAACATAAATAAATTCATGTGATGTGTGAGTGAATTACATATTTTTAAGGAGGTATTAGTCCATATGTCTCCAAATGAAGTTATCCTATAACCACAATTTGAAAAGCCTGAAGTTATGTTTAATATATCATTTAAATAATAAAAAATACATTATCATATACTTATTAAAATATTATTTTACCAAATAAATGGTTCCAGGATCACCCATGAAGAATTTCAAATATAAATAACCAAAACATTATTCATGGAGGCGATTAACCGGCATAACATGGACAAAAGTTTCATTTATTTAATAATTAGGAGGTGAGAAATAAAATCCATATGAGATATTCAATTAGAAACACAACACTTCATAATATAATTTTGGATTTATCATGTATTTATTAATTATATTGGTGAAGATAAATTAGAAAAAAATGAAATTAATAGAGGTTATTGGAGAATATTACCTATCAAATACCCCTCCAAGAAAGATCTTTGAGGGCACTGGATTTTGTATTTTGTTGATACTAGCAGAACATCGAGGTCTCTCTCCTTTAAGGAAGCCCTATGTGGATTGCCACCGGTGAGGCACTCTCCTTTGGTTCCAATGATTTCCATCGCCGCTAATGCTGCTCACCTGGAGGGTCCTGAGCCTTCTCTGGTCATACCTTCAGAGGCTTTCTCCGCTGCTTTGGAAGGTCTTCGATGGACTCTTACGGCCGGATTTGGAGTGTTGTGTCCTCCGCTTCCCTCGTTCTGCAACTTTGTTGGATCTTGGAATCTAGGTGCGCCAGCAAAGGTATCTTCCTTGAATTGGAAGTCTTTTTGCATTATCCTGGGCTCGAAGGAGGACTTCATCTTTGCCTGGTGTTTCGCTCCCAGGGTTTTGGTTAGATGGAGGATCACTTTGATGCGCTGGGATATGGATCTCCATCGGGGGAGGGATTCCTCATAGGCTCCAGTGTGGATTTCACTTCCTGGACTCCCCTCCCCTTTCTAAATAGGGGCCTTCTCCAAGCTATAGGAAACTCACTAGGAATTTTCCTGTGTGCGGTCAAAAGGATGCTTCTCTTGGATGACTCATCCAGTGCTTGAATCTGCGTGGATATGGATCTAACTACTCCCCTTCCTGATAGGATCAAACTCTGCATTCCGGATAGCTTTGACTGGAGTCAATCCCTTGTCTACCCATCCATGCCTTGCTTTTGTTACTTTTGCCGTCTCCAAGGGCACTCACTTCCTGTTTTCAAGAGGAAGCGCCAGGTGGAGTTTGGGATGTCTGTCTCGTCGGCCCCCCCTCTTGTGCACCTCCGGCCCCGCCGCTATGGTATGGCTCTGGTCCGGCCGCCTCCTTATCAGGCCAGGTTGGGGAGGTTCCCCGTCTCCCTGCCTCCTCGGATGTGGCAGTGTTTCCGGGGGGGACTAGAGCCTCTTGCCCCAGTGGTCTCCTCATCTCAGGATATATATGAGGCTCCCTCCATGGCCCTGGTCCAATACTGTGCTCTAGGTGTTCTTAGTTCCTCTCTCCCCTTTTAGGCGTGTTCGGATTTATATTGGATCTCTGAAGGTTCGGCTCTCCTTGGCCTACCCTGAGACTTTTTCCTCTTTTCTTGGAGGCAGGATCTCCAAGGGACGTGGCCTTCGCACTGCCTTCCCCTGAGGTGGCTCCCTCTGTGGAGAGTTTTCCTAAGGGCTCTATTGGGGTCGGGATTTCATGTGGCGTCACGCCTCTTCTGCCCGCTCCGATTCCTCCCCAGCTTGAAGATGCTATCGAGGCGGTCCTCCAAGATTCCTCCCTAGTCAGCCCCTCCTGCCAGCCTTCTCCCCTGGTCGGGCATTATCCTGTCTTGGACCCTGCTGTGCCCCAGGCCTCCCCTCTCCCATGCCCTCCCTCTAGGGCACCAGCACTGTTTTTTCCTCTCCAGGCTTATCCTCCCTAGGATTTTATAGGGGCAAGGACCAGATCCCACTCGAAGCTTCTGGGACAGTCTTCATCTTCTAGCCTAGCGACCATGAAGCATGGGGCCAGTGTCAGGGCGAGGTTGTTTAAATGTCATCCATCCTTATCTAGAATTCTCATGGTATGGGAGCCTGGGTTAAATAAGATTTCATTGTTAGTGAAGTCCATTCCAAAATGATCTAGTCAGTTACGGTGTTGGAACCTAATGAAGACAGCAACAAGCTTGGGGAGATCACCCGCAGGAAAAAAATGAGTGGTTTCCTACATGCTGTAGATTCTGGTCCCTCCATATGGATTTTCTAAAATACTTCCATCATCGTGAGAAAGGTTCATTCCTCGGATCAGTGTATCAGTGTGGAGATCATAGATGGTGTTCAAACTTTATTCTTTACGTTTGTGCATGGTAGCTATGACCTCCCTGCTCGAGCGCATCTGTGGTGTGATCTGGAGGTCTTCGACCCAGGGAACCTCCCCTGGTTTGTGGGGGGGGGGGATTTCAATGTTGTGGCTGATCCTATTGATAAGAAGGGAAGGGGACCGTTCCCCCGACGCGCCAGGCTTGAGATCAACCAATTCATGTCTTGCAAAGGGTTAATTTATATGGGGTATTCAGGGAGACGTTTCACTTGGTGCAACAACCATAGAGGACCCCATCGCACCTCGATCAGGCTGGACAGTTCCTTGCCCAATGTCCATGTTGTTTCCACCTTTTCGAATGCTAATATTTCTCACTTAGTCTGCAGCCTATCGAACCACTCTCCTCTTCTAGTTGACATCCTCCCTGGCCAGGATAGGAGCTCTGCCATGACATTCTCTTCCCTTTGGTCCAACTACCTGAACATTCGTGGAACTATCGATTCCTCATGGAATAGTTTCTTGAATTGGAATCCATGGGAAAAGCTGCAGAACATGTTAAGGAGCTTTCGAAAGGATATACGGGAGTGGGTCAGTGGACAACCTATGTTGATGTGTGATTCGGAGGGGATTAAGTTGGATATTGATCGAATGGAGTCTAATGTGGAAGTGGAAAGGTATGATGAGTTTTTCGGAGAGTTGGGCGCCAAAAAAGATTCTCTGGTGGAAATTCTCCTCAGAGAAGTGTGTGTGGACCACGATGAATAGAGGGTGACATGGCTTCACGAGGGGGACTGCAACACCGTTTGTTTCATGCATGCATCAAGGAAAGGCGACGGCATGCGAGACCCAATCTAAGGTTGGAGGATGGTTCGTATACCGACAACCAAGACACTGTGGGTGGTTTGGAGGAGGCTTTCTCCATTAGTTTTCTGGATGGATCTAATCCTAGGATGCCCGAGGGGTACCCACAGGGCCACGAAGCCATCACAGACATTATTCCTAGGGTGATATCTGATCATGACAACTCACTTCTCGAGTCCTTACCACAAAAGGATGAGATCCATTGGGATGATATGAACCTTAAACCAGACAGCGCTCCGGGCCCAGACGGGTTCCCGGGATCCTTCTACCGTGCCTCCTGGAGTGTGATCAAGGAGGATGTTGTGATCACCATTTAAGACTTCTTCTGAGGAGGTTATCTGCCTCAAGCAACCAGCGCCACCACCTTGGTTCTTATTCCCATGGTCAAATATCCCTCACTACTCCAACATTATCGCCCTGTGAGCATGTGCAATTTTTCATACAAGATCCTCTCCTCAATTCTGTACAACAGACTTAGCCCCTACCTTCATCAATGGGTCTCCTTCGAGCAGCATGAATTTTTTAAACAGAGGTCCATTCAAGGGGAAATTGCGCTGGCTCAAGAGATCATCAACGACTTCAACATGAGGGTTCATGGAGTTAACATGGTGGTCAAGTTGGACATGGATACGGCGTACGACAGAGTGGAGTGGGTGTTCATAATCAAGGTCTTGTTAGGCATGGGCCTCTCTGGGTGGGTTGTGGACTTGCTTTTCCGATTCTTAATCTCTAATTGGATGTTTGTATGCTTCATGGGTCAGAATTATGGATTCTTCACGGCTGTTCACAGTTTGAGGCAGGGGGATCCTCTCTCACCGACCCTCTTCGTCCTTTCACAGGACGTCCTCAGTCGTCTTATCAACAGGGCTATCTCGCAGGGAACCATTAGGCCATACTGGCACAACCCCAGTCCACGAAATATCTCCCATCTGATTTTTGCAGATGATTCCATTATCTTTATGAATGCCGGTATGCGGTCTATTCGGGGGTTTACCAAGATCCTTGAAAACTATTTTTGATGGAGTGGGAAAGGTTTCAATCATTCCAATAGCACTTTCTATGTCCTGAGGACATGCTTGGACCATAGGGTGCCTCCCGGAGCACGCGACTCGGCATGCAGTGGGGATCCATTCCCATGGAGTAACTCGGAGTCCCAGTCTCTCCTGGCAGGATGCGTATCCTCCATTTTGACAAAATTGTCAGGAAAATGACCAGCAAGATTCTCAACTGGATGAACCGTTTTTTGTCTTTTGGAGGCAAGATAACCTTAGAAAACAACGTCTTATCTTCTATACATTACCATGCACTTGTGGCTTCCAAGGTTCCGAAGGGGGTGCTCACAAATGATGATTCTATCCTCTCTTCTTTTATTTGGGATGTGCATGGGGAGGGGAGGAAACACTGGGTAGACTAGGACAGACATGAAAGCCAGTGCAGGAGGGGGGAATTGGTGTCAAGAGCATCTCAGATTCACTGTATGGCATGTGGGCGAAGCTGGCGTGGGAGGTTATTGTGGGGAACAAACTCTGGGGTATGTACATGGCTGCCCGGATCAGCGGAGGAGGGAATGCCCTCCAGTCGCTGCTCTGTATGGCTGTTCTCTCCCACATGCAGGCCCTGATACCCCTTTCCATATGGATTCTGAGTGTCGGGGACATATCTTTATGGCACCACAATTAGGTTGGGTCTATTCTTGAATTTCCAGGATGCTCCGACACCCAACTTAAGTTCAAGGAGGCAAGAGGGTATCCAGAGTTCACCGGTGCTATGCTTGACAGTACGCAATTCCAGGTGTTCAATATGATCGACCCCTCGAATGACCTAGAGTGCCGTGTTTTCCCTGCATCATCCTCGGTTATGTTCTCTACTAAGGATTAAAGGCGGGTACTCACTAGTGCAAACCAGGTCGTCTCATGGGGTCTGATTTTCTTGGTCAAAGCCATCCCTGCGAAATGAAAAGTTCTCTTCTGGCGTATCCGGAATAGGGCTTTGGCTATGGACGAAAACGTGAAGTGCTCAAGAATCGGATTCGCCTCCCATATCTTGTGCTGCATGACTCATAGGGAGGAAATCTTTTCCCACCTCTTCATTTACAGTAAATGGGCTTCCCAGGTGTGGCTGGAGTGTGGCGATTTCACTGGCTTTTCTGTAGCGATGCTAAGGGACCTGCCCTTTCTGGACCGGTGGTTCCACGATGGCGGGGGAAGTGGTTCAGAGAGGAATTCCCACCCCATGATTCTCATCTAGGGATACTTGTGTATTTGGCAGGCTCGGAACCAACCCAGGACTGAGGGGCTCCACTGCTATGGCAGGACTCTGGTGGCCAGGACTATTTTTCTCCTTCTCGATCTGGTTCATTCTAACAACAAATGGTGTGATGCCCCTTCTTTCCATTGTATTCTAGCCAGTCATTTACTGCGGAGCCCTCTAATGGCAGGCCACTGGGTCATATCGAATCCCCATCGGTCCGGACTAAAGATCAACATCGGTGGCTCTTTCTCCTCAGATGACATGAAGGGTGGCAGTGTGGTATGAGACCATAGAGGACATGTCATCCTCTCATTTGCTGCCCATTTTGGCAGGGGTCTTTCTTTCCTGGATGAGGCCACGACCATGCTCACATGTCTTCAGCTTTGCAGGCAACAGGAGATCACTCTAGGAGCAATAGAGACTGATTGTCTCATCCTCTATGACTCCATGCACAATAAGCATAGCACCCCCTGGTCGGTTACCTATATTCTGAGGAGATTCAGGAACATCATCAGGAGTGACACTGTCTTTTTTCACACATGGTTGGAGGGGAACAGAGGTGTGGATTATCTAGCCTCGATGGCGGCGCAACGTCTCAGTGTGTTTTCTACTACGGAGGTGTTGTCTTTTCCTCTTGAAGGGAGGAACTTGATCAAAGGGTATGCTCTATGTCTTCCTTAATTAGACAACCATAACTCTTTCCTCTTGGGGTTCTCTTTCCCCCCCTATTTATTGTACCCTTCTATGATCAATAAAGAATTTACTGATGATGAATAAATGGAAAATATAACCATATAAATAAATAATAAGAAAAATTAGTTTTGAATTAAAATTAATTTTTTCACTACTCATTAAAAAATGAATATCAGCAGAAAAATACCAAAAAATTTTAAAATGTAAAATTTTATGTCCATATTCCAAAGTAGATTTATATTTTTCTAGAAGTAACTTATAAAATTGTCAAAAATTATATTTAAAATGTGTTCTCCATCAATAGGTGGTAAAGACTAATTTTTTTGAAAAATAATTTTTTTTTTCAGAAAAAATGAATTTGTTCTTATGTCATGTCTAAAAAAATATAAGATGAATATTAAAAACTAAATTGAATATATTACATATATAGTTTAATAATGAAACCCAAAAGAGTGATTTTATAATTCTATAAACTCACTTATTTTCATATAAATATTTTTTTCAGAAAAACATTTCCCTTAAAAAAAATGGAATTACATTGACTTATAATTAATTATGTACGAAATATTTAATTATTAACAAATTTAAACAATATTTTCATAATTAAAATAATAAATTACATTATCAAAATCTTATTAGTTATGTTATTAAATAATAATATTTAGCTATTCACTTATGATTGTTGTGGTGTATCTTGTATGCTATCAAACATATTCCCTTTTTTTAAAATTTTGGATGTCACATCCCCCCTTTTAATAAATTGTGACCACGAAATTTTAATTATGAATTTGTAAATAATGTATTAATTTTGAAAATACGATTAAGAAAATATCAAATTAAAAAAATGAATAATAAAACATCCAGTTTAAATGATAAAAACTATAGTACAAAGATATCTTTAGATAACACATACTAGGATACCATGTAGATAAAAATGGACATGGAAGAGAAAACTAACCATAATGTTCAGATGGAGAGAAATAGAGAAAATCTTCAACAAAATGTTAACAGTCACAAAAATCATAAATCTATGATTGTTTAAGAGGATA
Source organism: Viscum album (assembly GCA_963277665.1). Classification (NCBI taxonomy): domain Eukaryota; kingdom Viridiplantae; phylum Streptophyta; class Magnoliopsida; order Santalales; family Viscaceae; genus Viscum; species Viscum album. Next base: position 809,089,896 of record OY728119.1, on the reverse strand, counting down.
TTTATTTTCCTTTATATAAAGAAACTAGAAAAAAAATTGGTTCAATTTCTTTTAGAATTGAGGAGTTTAATAAGTAAACTAAGAGTATAAGGAAATTTACTTACAAGAAATGTATGTTTCATCCTTTAATCAATTTCAAACACTATCTCATATTTTTCTCTAAATTATTAGTATTTAGGATAAAATTTTCACACCTAATGCACTAGAATCAATATATAGAGAATCAAATAATCCATAAATGATTAACTACTAATCTACCTCATTGTAAATTATTATCCAGAACCAAAATGGTAGGGATAAAATAATATAATTATCCAAAATATATAAACCTTTATAAAATGAAAACTAATTTATTCTCCAAAATTCAATAGTGATTACCAAAATTGAACATAGAACCACTGATAAGTAAATGTCTTTATATTCCTAAAAGTAATCCAAATAATGTTTGAAAGCCAATAAATTGGTAGGATTTGATAACATAGTTTTGAAAGAAAAATCTTATCATTTATCCCAAAATAACATCAATCACTATTAATTGTTTATACTAAACACTAATTACTCTTATCCAAATTTCTCTAAGCATGGTTAATTATATACATAAAAAAACAAATTACGCTATGTACAGAATAAAATTAATGATTTTTCCAAAATAAATTTCAACCATTACTCCACAAATAAAATATAATTTTATTCTATTTACTATAGGAATACAAGGATCCCAAAATATTGAAAGCCTTCCAAAAATAACATTTTTTACTTAATCAAAGAATTCATTTTCTAGTACCTGGGAAATTCATTTGATATATCATAAGTTCCAAAAATAATCTTATTCTTCTTTCACCAACTTTTTTAACTAAAAAGAAAAAGTCTTACTAAGCAGCGAATTCACATAGGGTACTGGTTGGTGATAAATCCTTATCTCACTTCAATTGTGGGTTCAATTTCTTGAGCTATGTCGGATGTGACATATTGTCAATATGTGTATATGTTTTCCTTTTTCAAAAACTATATAATTATTATAAAATTCCAAAAAAATATAATATCCTAAAAAATAACCATAAATTTTTTTAATCCAAATGTTTATCTCATTCCTTTCATTTTCTGTCCCCAAATGTAATATCCTATAATTAATGTAATGTCAAGGATCATATAAAGCATTATAGTTATTATACATTTATAATTATGTCCAAACAACAAATGAAAATTAATTCACGAATAATATTTTGACATATAAAGCTTCAGGGTTAAACATAATATAAAGAAGAGTCTTCCAGAGTAATTTATTCATAAAAATAACTTTTATATATTTAATAATTTCATCATCCATAAATCTAACAAAACTATTTAATTCCAAAAATTTAGACATCTTAATCATTAAAAATTATTCACGATCCTTTAAAAATGATTTTCCAACTTATTCCTTAATAATTATTTCCTAAAACGAAAATCATGAATTATGTCATATGTTTTAATAATGTCACCCCATGAGTCATGAAATAATTCATACCTTTAATATGTCATTTTTTGTTTCCACATCATCGATTGGAATGAAATTAAGTATCACTAAACATATATTTTTATTGTCTTATTGATCCCATTCTCAAACATTCTTCATACGACACAGATTTATATAATGACAATACCCTCTATATTTAAATCATTCAATTGAAAACTCAGAAAGAAATTATTTATCATTTTCTGATTCAACTGAATACTTCATTTTTCATTGGTGGGTTATTTCTTTATGACCTCCATTATCACATCTACAAAATATTCTCATTCAATTAAGAAATTTTCATTGGTGTTTCTTTCCACATTCTTGACACATATTTCATTGAATGTATTTTACCTTATTATCATTGTAATCTGATCATCCACATTGATTAATTTGACATGTACATGATGCCATAGATAAATAACCATTTTTTAAGTGGTTAATCACGACTCTTGATAGTAGGTTTAGAATAACCACTATATTTCTCATAGTACCTCACATTCCATTTAGTTACTTATTTAGAGAACCACTATATTTTTCATCACATCTATTGTTACATTGGTCCATGATAGATCCACCCATTGAATAAAAAATGTTACTATTATTACATCAATAAAATCATCATATACAGTCTTATAAGGCAGATAAACACTATGATTTACTTATTTATGTTTTTGTTTCATGTTTAATTATACCAAAGTTTCCTTTATCCCATTCTTGACTCTATTCTCCTTTATGTCTTGGAAAAAACTTTTCAAAACAATGGATAAGAATAAAATGACCAGTAAGGGATAATTAAAGTTGGAAATCATTTAGTATTTTAAAAAATATAAATCATGAATACTTAATCTTAAAAGAATACTTTTCATCTTTATGAATTTGTAAATACCTGTCATTGAATATAAGATCATTGATTAACATTTTTTAATAAAAATATTACCACAAAGAACATAAAAATTACTTATAACATATAATGGTAGCTTTAGATATATTATTCCATAAATAGAATAACCATGTGGTCGAATTCTACACATATCCCTCATTGAAATGGAATATCCAAACAATTGATTTCCATACCAAATAGACTGGTGGTTATAACATAACCACCCATCCTTGATTTATCACAGAATTACAGAATGTTTTTTATCATGTAACCACTCATATTTGGTATATTAGGTTACCACCCATCAAATTTACGAGTACCATAATATAATAATAACACATAAAATATTGTAATTGTCAACATTTCACTCATAAATTTTCATCTTCAATCACAACAAATAAGTTCCACATATTGAAATAGTCAATCATCTTTCAAAAACAATTTTAAATAAAAAACATATAATGGGAATATGGTCTTTTTTTCAGTTAAAAAACATTTGTGATTATATAGGAATTGAAATTCTAAATAATGGTTATGGTGATAGGGAAGTCGTTGTCAATACATAGATTTAAAAAACATTCCATTTGTCGTTTTGTAAAGAAAGTAAAAATAATTGGATAAAAAGATAACATTTGAAATCCATTTCAATGTAGAAATACAATTTCATATATACTCATTTTCTATACATATAAATAAATATAGAAACTAATATCCTAAATAAAATATTTGATAAATTTTTTTAAATTTTCACAGTGTCCCATACCACCTTGAACATTAAAATCAATATCTCAGTGAATTAATACATCTACGAAAAAATTAATCAATATTACTTTAGATAATATATGTTTATGAAATTCCATTATGGTTTTATATACACCAAATAAAATAAAAATGGTGCATATTATCAATAAATGCCTCAATGAAAGATGATTGAGATGAATTCCCCTAAAAAGATCACTTTGTTAATAAAATAGATAGACCATGTGTTTTAACTATTACTAACCATAAAAAGTATAAAAATAGGCTAATATAACCATAATATATTTCTCAAATATTCATTTCATGACATTGTCACGAAATAGAAGAATAACCCAAAGAATGGAAATTGGGCTAAGAAATTCACATACAAAGAATCTGATTAATCTCAAATGTTCCTTGTTCATCCGGATTAATAAACGTAGGATAATTTGTACATATCACCACCATATTGAGGTATGTAAATTTTTTATTCTTTTTTGTTTGTGTCTAAAGTTCTTGGGATGAGATGAGAAGGGTTTTGGAGATTTTGAAATCTATTTGACTAAGTTTAGAGGCTTTTCTAATGTCACACATTTTGAGCATGGTTAGGGAAACCGTGCATGTTCTCTACATAACCGTGTAGGGAAAGACAATGGTATTTTCATGGTCTATGAATATTACACCAAAACTTTTGAGAAAACCATCCAAGGACCCTTCCCTTGAGGCAGTGGTGTGTGCACGGTTAGCCCATGGTTTGCCAAACCACGAAGGCTAACTATGAGGCCACTTAAGGATGGGAATTTTAAATATAGGTTCACTAAGGCTTGACCAATTTCACTCAAAAATTCCTCCCACTCAATCATCACTCATTATTTTTGGATCAAAAGGTTTCTAGGGGATATACACTTATATTGGAAGTTATTCTATGGGGTTTCATGGTGGTTCTTTAAAGGAAAGTCTATCCTCTTGGTTTCTCTTTGGTTTTCTCTTGATCTATTATTCCTTCTATATTGGTTTCCTAGATCTAAATATATTTCATGTATATGTAGGGTTTTTTACTTTTATATTGATCTCAATTATTGTTTATGACATGGAAGGAGATCTAGAGTGGTTTTGGTGGTGCGTTTTCCGAATTAGGGTGCAGTTGCGTGTGGGTCGTATTCACCATAACCCTAATGATAGGTGGATACTCTCTCGACTCCAAATGGTTAGAAATATTACCTTGAGTTACAATTAATTTTTTTCCATGAAATTAATTGTGATAATGATGTGAAAACATTATTATAAACCCAGTTGGTCATGTTTTGGGGGATTTTTGGGAAATGGGTTATTGTTGCAAAAGGGGATTTTTTGTGTGATGTTAAAATGATGATTTTATAATCGTGAGTGGATGAATATGAAAAATGTTTTGAAAAAATTGATTCCAATAAATATATTTCTATTTAATTGTTGTAGGGCATGGAATGTTTGTTAAAGGGTGTTTTTAATAAATGGGTTTTTTATTGAACTGAATTGGTATGTGTTGAAAATGGTTGTGTTCCTATTGTGTGCCCTTTGTGCTTTGTATTTGTTTGTTTGTTAAGTGTTATATCATGTGTTGGTTTTGTGGAAGGGGGTGGGTTTTCTCACTATAAATGTTTATTTATAGTGGTCATAAGAATCATAATTATCGATAGTGGTTGGGATGCACCACTAGTTGGGAATTTTGTGAACGGGTTGGATGGAAGCTCCACCGTTTTGGTTTCCTTGATGTGTCTTGATTTTCAATATAGAAATTGTTGTGATAATGTGAAATTATGAAATGGATTATCACATGGTTGTATGTATTTCCCTTGGGTTGCATGGTTTGTGTAAAGGTACTTGGTAAAGTTTTGTTTTACTTATTTTTAATTGTTGAGCTATTTAATGTCCTATATAATCTATATTATATAAATGTACTTATGGTTTTATATTAGTGGAATGTGTAGGGAAGTAATTTGGGGAAATTCTACTGAGAATTTCTACTCACCCTTTCTTTGGAGCTTGTGTTATTTTTCAGATGTTGTGTTCTGGGACACATGTAAGAGTTAAATATCTCATTTTTCTTGCGGTCCGACATGATGATTTGGTGTTGTTTTTGTGCATGGAGCATGGAGCTTGGTGTGGATCTATGTGTGGTGTCCTAGTTCTTTTTGAGTCTTGTTGTAGACTTCCTCTTGGTAATTTTATTTTTTCTTTGTTGTATTTGGCATGGGGGACTATTATAGATTAGGTGGTTTTATTTTGTAAATTTGTTGGTTAGTTGTTTTTTCGACATGCATCATGTAGTTTGTTGATAGTTGATAGTTTGGTTAGTTAGTTTAATCTCAAGGGAAAATCATTCCCCAATTTATTCTCGAAGCCCTCGTAATTTATTTCTAGAAAACGACACCTTGGGAATATTGATTAAGGCCACATAGAATTCCTTCTCCCTCTCATGCCAATTATATGGGGAAGAATGTTACTAATGGTATCAGTTTTTCCAGTCCTTGGATTTCACGTGAGAATAGATTTTCTTTCTTTTAGGGTTAATTTTTTGCCTTGGTGTTGAAAAATGTTCTTGTTCTATTCCTTGATTCAAGAAGGTAGCAGGGTGTAGGATTGTTGGAACATGAAACGTATATCATAAAAGGATGTAGATAAGCCTTTTATGTTGAAATTAAAGTTATCTGGGAGTTGCGTACATAAGTGTTTGGAGACAGTTAAAGCAATTTGAAATCTCATTGTCACGGGCATAGCAAATCAGATGAGTGGGGCATGCATGGTAGAAATGACTTCCCACTATGTTGCATATTTTATTGGGTGACAATGAACAATGATATGGTATGAATGTGTGGATTTTGGAAAATCTGAATTGGGTTTCAAAATGGAAGGGTTTTTCACATGGTAACAAGTGGTATTTTGAAAATTTATTATTTTGAAAACATTTTTTACTTTTACTAATATATCAATATCAGAAATTTAAAATTGTAGAAATATTGGTTGAGATAGTTGTTATATAATTCAATTTTAAAAATTCAATACCATTTCTTGTTTTGGGAGTAGGACTTGTGGTTCTTTTTGTGTTGATAGAAATGGAACCGGGTAGGAATTATAGAAACCAACCAGATGAAGCTACAAGAAATGTGGTTGCGCCTGAGCCCTAAGTGAACCAGAAACTAGTGAATAGTATAGTGTAAGATTTCCAAGATATGGAAAGTGGGAATAAAGTGGATGAACCAAAACATTGGGATCATGCAGTTCAGTTTCAAAGGAAAAATCCATCCATATTTAGGGGAGATTCAGAGCCAAAAAGGGATGAAGCATGGAAGAATAGATTGAATAGAGTATTTGGATTCTTGGGAACACTAGAAGAGAATATAGTGAAACTATCCATGTATATTTTAGAAGATCTCACACTTTAGTGGTGGGATATGGAGGTCCAATTCGGGATGGACAAAAGTGGGACATGAGAGGGTTTTTGAGGAATTGTGTTATAAATAATTTTACCCTCATACATTAATAATTCAAAGTACAATGGATTTATTCATTTTAATTCAATGGAAGTTGTCGGTAAAAAAATAAGTGGCTAATTTTATGAACATACTATGGTTTTCACCCGAGGTGGTGGGTAGTACATCATTGAAGGCACGGATTTTTTAATCATGGTTGATCCTGAAATTCATTCAAAGATAGTGGTGCAATGTATAGATGACTACACAGAAATGGTGAATAGAGATATAGTGACTGATCAAGACCTTTTGGGGGATACATGTAGTGGAATAATGTTGATACCCATGGGAAATAGAGGGAACTCAAATGAGGGGTTCAAGAGGAAGAGGGACACTTTTTTCTAGGGTGGGTGTGCAACTCATAATATGATGACATGATCAGTGAATTTTCCTCCAAATCATTAGAGTAAGAAGAAAAGTTTTTAGTGTTTTTATATGAGTGACATCAAGATGGATTATATGTCACATCATCAAGCATGTCATAATTATAAGAATATGGGGAATATGAAGTGTTAATTACGAAATGCTATGAGTTCGGATGTCTGGGACACTATTCTGGAGTCACAGGGGTCTTATTCTGTTCTTGGGATGGATGCTTATGAAATAATACTATGAATGGATTGGTTGGAGAAATTTGAGGCCCACATTAACTATCATTCGCGAACAATGATTTTTACCGTGGAGGATGGTGTTGAACATATCTTTATATGGGAGAAGAATAAAAATATGGGTGTAATAGATTAGTTGGCTCCCCCTATTGGCACAATCTCAAACCATTTTGAGTCTTTCCATTGGTATCAATAGAAGGTGTTGAGCTAAGTGTTCTTCCAACAGTTGTGGATCAGTTTATAGACATATTTCCTAAAGAATTGTCAGGGTGGCCACAAGTGAGAGAAGTGGAGTTTTTGATTGATCTCTTTCCTAGGACTAGTCCTATCTAACTATCATATTATTGAATCTCATTAATGAAATTGAAAGAATTAATTGTGAAATTAGAAGAGTTAGAAAACAAAGGGTTCATCTAGCGAAGAACGTCTCTCAGGACATCGCCATTTTTTTGTTAAAAAGGTGGATGGAACTGTGCAGTTCTATGTTTATTATAATAGACATAATCGATTTATGATAAATAACCGATATCATCTTCAATGCATTGATGATTTTTTGAGAAGTTGAGGGGATATCAGTGCTTCTCCATGATTGGATTGAGGTCAAGGTATCATCAATTGCAGGTGATGATGGAGGATATTCCGAAAAAACCTTTTACATATAGATATGGACATTACGAGTATGTGGTTATTCCTTTTATTCTAACAAATTCACTAGTGGTGTTCACAGAATTGATGAATTGAATATTTTAGAGATACCAACAATCTTATTTGGGGGTATTTGTGGATTATATACTTGTGTATTTGAGGACAGGGGTAGAGCATGATCAATACTTGGCGATTATGTTGGGGATCTTAAGTGACCTTCGGTTGCATGCCAAATTATCAATGTGTGACTTTTGGATATAAGAGATTCATTTCCTTGGCCATGTTATTATTGAGAAAGGTGTTTTAGTTGATCCAAAAAAAATAGGTTGTTATCTCATGGAAACTGCTAACGATTATTTTTGAGGTATGAATATTTCTTATTCTATATGGGTATTATGGACGTTTTGTTTGTGATTTATCATGATTGGATTCACCAATGACAACTTTGACAATGAAGAATAACCCATTTCAATGGGATGATAAATTTTAGAAATGTTTTGAATATCTAAAGGGTATCATTACAATAACACCAATCTTGGTTTTTCCTGAACTAGGGAAAGGGTACGTCATGGATTGCGACGTATCAGGATTAGAGTTAGGGTGTATTCTCATACATGGGGATCATGTTTTTGCTTATGTCTCACAACAGTTGAGTATGAATGAGAGGAAATACCCAACACATGATTTGATATTGGCGGCAGTGGTTCATGATTTAAATAAGTGGAGTCATTATCTCTTCAATGAGAAATTCACGATGATTACCAATCTAAATCGATTGAAGCATACCTTCTCAAAAATGGATTTGAACATGAGGAAAATTATATGGATAGAATTTCTATAGATGTTTGATTTTGACTTAATGTTCACACCAGTTAAAGGATATTCAGTGGAAGATGCTTTAAGAAGGAAATCATTTGCTCAAATAGTGAAATAGACATCATATCATTGGAAATCGATTTCAGTCATACCTGACATGTGTTTGGAATGTGATAACCGAATTGGAAGAGTGGTCTTATTTTCAATTTCATTGGTTTATAACTTGTTTGGTTTGGTTAAAGAGGAACACGCTTCTGACTCCGAATGTCTGGAAAATAGGATTAAACTCAATGGTGGGGAGACCATTTAGGGGTGGGAACTAAATGGAAATTCAGTCTTTTTGTTTTCATAATCGGAGGGTGGTTCCGGTGGCTTGATTGGAGGAACTTCTTATGAATTATCATCATTCTTGGTGGGTTGTCCATCCTAAAATTCAAAAAAGGTACAATGCTTTGAAAGCACAGTTTTTGTGGGATAGTTTGAAAAGGGATATGTCTAGGTTTGTCTCCTAATGTTGTACTTTTTAGCATGTCAAGGCAGTTCATTAGCATTTAGAAGGATTGTTTCAATCTTTAAATATCCTAGTGTTGAAATGTGAGAAGATAACAATGGACTTTGTGATAGGTCTTCCAAGAATGTTCAAGAATCACGATTCTATATGGATGACTATGGATCGGATCACAATGTCAACCAATTTAATCATGATTCTTTAATGTCAAATGGTGGAAGATCACTCAAAAATCTAAATCTAGTAGGTTGTAAACATTCATAGTATTCTAGTTTCTATTGTATCTAATAGAGATCCATGGTTCGATTTTATTTTTGTAAATACGTGCAGAAATCCCTTGGGATGTAGTTTACTATGAGATCGACGTATCATCCGCAGATGCATGGCCAATCTGAGAAGATGATACAAAGTTTGGAGGATATTTTAAGGGCTTGTGTGATGGATTTTGGTGTTTCATGAGAAAATCAGCTACCATTTGTAGAGTTCAACAATAATAATCATTATCATGCATCAATACATATGGATATGTTTTGGAATTATATAGGTGTTCGTGTCATCACCCACTATGATGGGTGGAAATGGCCGAGACTTCAATGATCGAACTGAGCCTTGTCCAAGAGACTAAGAATAAAATTAAGTTGATCTGGAAGAGGATGGAGATGTGTCAATGCTGTAAGACTCATATGTGGACCATCATCATCAAACCTTTTTATTCGACGTGGGTGATCATGTGTTTTGAGAATCTCTCCTAGTATAGGACATCGTCAGTTTGGGAAGTAGGGTATGTTATCTCTATGGTATATTGGGCATATGGAGATACCTGAGATGATTATAGAGGTGGATTATTGTTTTCATTTTCCACCATGGTTTAGTGTGGTGCACAATGGGTTTCATGTGTCCCAGTTGACAAATAATCAAACAGATCTTGACCATGTGATTTTTTGGATCATTTTGAGCTAGAATCAGATGCTTCCTTGGTGAACATGCCGATGAAAATCATGGATATGCATGAAAAAGTCGTTCTGGGTAAAATCATTGATTTAGTTTGCGTTTTGGGGAAGAACAGTCAGATTCAATAGGATACTTGGGAATTCAAGAATGACATAGTTGAGCAATGACCCGAGCTCTTCTGAAAATGAGATGGTTCTCTCTATTCTAAGGATGGAATGTCCAACAGTGTAGAGAATTTATCACCCATGGTTTGAGGTATGTATCATTTTTAGGCCTTTATTCAGTGTATAATGTTCTTGGAATTACTTGAGAATAGGATGGGAGTGTTTGGAATGGTTTTGAATAAGGTTGGATGTGTTTTTAAGGTCACATGGTTTGATAACCGTTAGGGAAAACAGTGAAGGTTCTCCAGGTAACCAAGAAGGGGGAGACAGTGGGATTCATATGGTCTGGGATTTGTTTTCCAAACCTTTCAAGACAAATCTTTGGTATCCCTTCTCTTGAGGCATTGGTGTGTGCGCGCTTAGCGTATGTTTTTCCAAACCATTCATGCTAATTGTGGCCAACAAAAGAAGGTATATTTAAATCCCGGTTCACTAAGGCATGACCTACTTAATTCCAAAATTCCTTCCACTCAATCCTTACTCGATATATTCAGTTATAAAGGGTTTTAAGAGCAATTTTACTCATTTTAGATGTGATTCTAAGGGATTTCATGGTTTTTTTAAGGTTGATCCTCTTAGGTAAGTGTCTCCTCTTGGTTTCTCTTTGGTTTTCTCTAGATCTACTCTTCCCTCTCTCCTGTTTTACTAGATATGCATCTTTTTCATGTAGGTATAAGGTTGTTTTTTTGACTTGGATGTTGATATTAAGTCTTGTTGATGATATATAAGGAGATCTAATGTGTATTAGGTGGTGTGTTTTATAGATTGGGGTGCGTTTGTGTGTTGGTCAGATTCGCCAGAACCCCAAATATAGGTGGCTTCTATCTGGACTCCACTTTTTTAGAACTAGTTGGTTTAGTTACATTTAATTTGTTTTTATTGAAATTAATTGTGATAATGATGTGAAAATCTTATTGGAATTCCATTTGGTGATGTTTGGAGGTATTTTGGGGAAAATAGGCTATTATTTCAAAAAGGGGGATTTATTGTGTGATATTGAAATGGTGTTTTTAAAATCGTGATGGCCAATTATGAAAAATGTTTTGTGAAATATTGGTTTCAATAATGATGATGTTTATTGGAATGTGGTTGGTCATAAATGTTGGTTAATCGGTGTTTTGAATAAATGGTTGATTTATTGAAGTGAATTTCCATGTGTTGGAAATAGTTATGTGCCTATTGTGCAGCCATGGTGCTTTTTTCTTGTTGGTTGATTAAGTGTTATGGATTTTTTTGGATGTGTGTAAGTTGGAAGGAAGTAACACCAAATAAGGTGATGGATACTAGTCAGAAGAAAAACCATTAAGGAATGTATTTGAGAATCACCACTAGTTTGAAATGCAGTGAACAGGTTGGATGGAAGCTCCACCATTTTGGTTTCATTGTTCTATGTTTCTTTTCAAGATGGATTATTTTTGTGAAAATTTGAAATGGTGAAATGGATTATGGCATGGTTTTCGGTCTTTCCCTTATGTTATATGGTTTGAGTAAAGCTGTATTGGTAAGGGTGTGTTTGGATTATTGGAAATTGTTGAACTATTTAAGGTTTTATAAAAACTATTTTATATAAATGTGATAATGGTTTAATCCTTCTGGTGTGTGTTGGGATGCTATTTGGGGAAATCCTAATGAGTATTATTAGTGACCCCTGCTTTGGAAAATTTGTTCTTTTGAAGATGTTGTGTTCCGAGACCCAAGTAAGAGTAAATCATCTCATTTTTCTAGTGGTTCAGCATTATGTTTGGTGATGTCATGGTGATTGGAGCACAGAGCTTGGTGAGGAGCTATGGATGGTGTCCTAGTTTGTTTGGATTATTGTTGTATTATTTCACTTGGTACTCATATTTTGGCATGGTTTTATTTGGCCTATAAGATTATTATGGATTAGTTGGTTGTATTTGGGTAATGTATGTGTTTGGTTGTTTTTTTAAATGCATTATGTAGCTTTTTGATAGTGTATTTTTTGGTTGGTTGGTTGAATCTCAAGGTAAAATCCTTCCTCAATTTATTCTCGAAGCCCTTGACATTTATTTCAAGCGTTTATAAAATTGGTAACATCGATTAAGGCGATGTAGCATTCCCCCACCCTCTCATGAAAATATAATGAGGAGGGATGTTACATTGTACTCAATTAAGAACCATTAATTTTTTATTATTTATTTTATATCATTAATTACCATGTTATAGAGATTATATAATTTTTTATGTTCATATTGGATGTCTTGTCGATGTTTGTTATTTATGTTGAAAATGTACTTGATAAGATTCCAATAGTCCACGTTGTGATAAGAAATTTATCTCTATAATATAAAACATGGTGTAATTATCTTATATATTCATTATGTAAGTATATATTTTAATATTTAAATATAACCTAAAAACACCGTTCATGGAGACGATAGGTCATACGTACGCATGAAAACTATTTTCGTTTTTCCTATCACATTGAAATAGAAAAATTAAGTGAAATGTATGTACTTATATATAATATATTTACTATAGCATTAATATTTCATTTATATCATATATTTTTAGTAAAAAATCTCAATACATTCAATATGATGTGGAATGAATTATATCATTTTGAAGAGGCGGTTGCCCTCATTACCCAAATAAAGTTGTTGTATAACCAAAATTTGAAAATCACGAAGGTATGTTTAATATCACATTTCAGAATATTAAATATGTTGTAATATAAATATTAAAATATCATTTGACTTGAATAATGGGTTTAGCACTATAAATAAAGGTGTAAAAGGGAAAAAGAATAAAAACATTATTCACAGATGTGATTAACCGATATAACATTGACAACAATTTTGTTTCTTTTAATAAGATGAGGTGATAAATGAAATGGATATGAGATATTACATTTGAAAAGAACACATTATTATGTACATGATTATGTATATATCACGCATTTATAGATTAATGAGTTGAGGAGAATGTAGAAAACGATAAGAAATTAAGAGAGGTACTTTAAGAAAATTACCTCTTAAATATCTCTTCCCTAAAAGACCCTAGAAGACCAGGGATTTGGACTTTTCATGATACAATAAATAATTGAACATGGAGAGAGTGAGGATTAGAGGTCTTATATGTGATTTAAAGAGGTAAAGGGGTTTTTGGGTCGAAATGGGGATGCGAGGGTTATTATTTATACATGATGAGAGGTTGGTTCCAGTTATTAATTCATTGATTATTTTATATTAGAAGCTAAATATATGAAGGTTCAAATGAATTAAATGAATTTGGAATATAATTAATATATGATAGGCGTGTTAGTGTCTATGCACACCTCAACCACCCTTCAAATGTTTTTTTGAGTTATGTTAATCATTTTTACTTTTAATTTTAACCCTTATCAAATTTTACTTTTACTATGGTAAATAATTTTTTTACCATTGTAACATTTATATATATAAAACATAAATTGAGAATAAAACATAATTTTTACATTCTAATTCAAAATATGGAATCCATTTTATATAATTCAATTCACAGATTTGGTAAATGTAGATTAAAAATTAAATCCCCAGAGAAAACTAAAAAGAGGGATTAAAATGTGAAAAGATAAACTTTTTAATATGTTATTATATATAATTTTATTTTGAAATTTATTAAAATGGCCAAAATTTGATTAAACGAGAAAACCATAATCTAAATAGACATTAAATCAAATAAAATTTATATTGTATATATATTAATAAATTTGATGAAAAAGTAGTTTTTAATTAAAATGGAGTATTTTTCAGTATTCATTAAAAAATGAATTTCTTTAGAAAAATACCAAAAAATTATCAAAACAAATTATATCCCAATTCCAAATAATAAATTTATATTTTTACAAAGAACTTATAGAAGTGTGAAAAACGATATTTTCATTGTATTTTCCATCAAAATGTGGTAAAAATATATGTTTTTTTGTAAAATACTTATTTTACACAAAATATTGAACTTGTTCTTATGTCATGATAATAGAACATATAAGATGAATATTAAAAATTCAATTTCATATACTACATGTATATTTAATTAATAAAATCTAACAAGAGTGATTTTAATATTTTATAAACTCAATTATTTTCTTTTAAGGTGGGAATCCCCAGGAGTGGACTTTTCAAACCCTCCACACCTAAGAACCCCCCTTCCCACGAAGTGATCATTCAGATAATCCCTAGTTGGGAATGAGCAATTTCAATTATATATGGAATAGGATAAAATGGGGTTATATTCCAAACAACTATGGTTGGACACAACAATCCGTTAACTTGGTGGCATGTTCCCTTCTTCCGACTCGAGAAGACACCAAGGGACCCTAAAAGGTGAGCGGAGCAAGGGAGGCAGAAATTCAACCAATGAAGGGATCTGAAGAATTGAACCACATACCTCACCGAACACCATTTCAATGGACAACAACCTTTCACCACTACACCACCTCCTATGTGGTATCTCACTTATTTTATTTTGAATACATTTTTACAAAAAAACATTTCCTTTCAAAAAGGATTTACTTTCATTTATAATTTAATTATAAAAAAAATTAATTGTAAACTTCTATAAATCATATTTTCATAATTCAATTAATACTATCCATTATCCCTATTTTCATAGTTAGGTTATTAAGTAATAATATTTAGTTTATCTGTTATGTTATATGTAACATATCATGTATGCTATCAGACATAGTGTTTAAAAAAAAACTATGGATGATACACCTAGAGGCCCTCAATAACAAAAAACTTGTAGCACCATCTTTCTAAAAACTATATGTTCCTTCACAAACATGGTTAAGAACCCAATTATTACATTTAACATTCTAAGTGATTAGAATAAAATAAATTACAATGGATCTTATATTAAAACACTAAAAAACAATTAAATGCTCTCCTGAAAAAACTTATTGGAGGCTTCATAATTATCCCATGCTATTAGAGAATTAGATATTGTTCATCTATTCCATCAATAAATGGTTTTATTTTATATTTATTCTCAAATGATCAGATTAGTTTCACGAAGTGAAATCATAATATCTTAATGATTTTATCTATTCTCTAAATCTTCCTATGATGTCTTTATTAACCAGTAAAATACCTCAACATTGAGTAAATGAAATCAACCATAGGTTTAATATTATATACTCTTTACTAGATTTTCATCCTTTATTTTGTCAATTATAAAAAACAAAATATCATTATATATCATATCTTATATAAGGTGTATTATGATGTTCAAAAACAAATGACGCCAAATTTTTGTTTTGACCCAAAAATATCACCATTTTTAAAATTAAAAACATGTAATGAAATAACTGTTTAGGAAGAAATACACTATGTAAAACATCATGTAGTTATGATGAAATAAATTCCATAATTTATTTACTTTCTATGGGTTGAAAAAATAACCCTCTTTAAATAGTATAAGAGACAAAAAATCTTATATTTATCCCATAAAGATATGTTGGAAAATTTATAGATTGTAGGGGATTAAATTTTTAATAAATATATTATCTTCCATAAAATTTCATCATTTTCCCTAAAATATATGCAAATTGATTCATTAAAATTCTGGTTATAGAAATTAGTTAAATTAAGATATATACAGTAGAATTTAATATATTAACACAATGATAAATTCATGAACCAGATATTACAAAAGACCGTTTTATTGTCACAGACCCACCGGGTCCATTACATCTCCAAAACATGGCTCCACTGAAATGGTGGCACTGGTCACGGGGACACCGGTCATGGATTCATCATGACGGTGGCACCATTGAAGTTGGCACCATAAGGTTGACACCGTGACGGTGGCACTGTGTCCTCACCGTGTTCTTTTCCAGTTCCCAAATTTTCCGCTCCTGCAAAAAATATTTTGACGTAAAGATGATTTAATTCTTTCTTTCAAGACATTTAAAGCCCATAATAAATATCTAAAATCCTCCAAGGGTTTGGAAACCCTTAACTTAGGAAAACTTGTGGTTTACCTCCATGTCACGCCCTTCCCCATACCTTCCAGTTTCTCCCCTGTTACGCATTTCCTTATGGTTAATGAAAACTGTTTAACGTATACCCGTTATGACCACCCCTATGAGGAGAATTGTTAAATTACAATTAATTCCATCATGTGTAACTGCCCAAATACATGGAAAAACCATGATTCTACTTTAATTACATTCAAATTTCCATATCCCATAGCAACGGGATCTAATCCTTATATCACACAGGAATTAACTCTCCTTATTCTTCTTGGCTAGTCCACATTTCTTCATTGTGCTTCTGAAGTTCCCCATCCCAAGGAAAGTAGAGAACCTGTGCCAGAGCCTTTCTTCTCACCCTTGGAGTCACCGATGTTCCTCCCCTACAAGTCACTCATCCCCAGTTCTTGGCGCATGGAGAAGAACATCGATCCTTGATCAACCATGTAGGGATTTTTCATTCATATCACTTTAATGTGTATCATGCGGGGTGGGTAAGCTACTATTTCTGTGGGAATGGACGAAACCAAATCATAACAAAGATAATAACAGACTGTTAAAGAATGATGAGGTGCGTTTGACATTTCTGCTGTACTGTTTTTTAATTTCTTTATGTTGTGAACTGCATGGGATTAGGTTTACTGAAAATCATGGTCGTTGGTGGCCTTTCCTTGCGCACTAATGAACCGTTGTCTTCTGTGATGATTAAATAACTGTAACATGGAAATTGGTTAATCACCTAAACTCAGTTGGTTAAATGGATACTCAGTGAACATCAATCTTTGTGTCGTTACCCCGGTTAACCAATAGAAAGAAGAACCTAATGAATGATGTGCTTGTACCTGGAAGTTTCCCTACTTTGTTTTGGTAGTAGGTGTGTTGTTTTGTTCGATTATTATGGGGTGATGTGGATGAGGATGGGATCCTCTATTGTGGCTAGGTTGTTGGATGTGAATTTCAAGCTATGTGGGGCTGTATCTCAATTATTGGTTTGGTTCCAGTACTTTGAGGGATCTCACTGGTCCATTTGTTATTGTGAGTTCAGAAGAGAACCAGGTGTGATTGCTTAAATTTCTATTTGGATATTTCTCTTTCTATGGCTTGTGTTTATGCCTGTTAGTTACCCGGTAGTATAGAATTCACCTAAATGGATTTACTTGAACATGAAAGAATAAATGGTTTAAATGGGGAATTGGTTTTGGGAATTAGTCGTGACTTGGACGTGAGTGTTGTGCTTTTATTTTACAAATGAATAGTAATGAGGGTGTTTGTTCCTAGGTTGGTTTGGAAGCCATAGGGTGGGATGAGTGCTTGTTACCTATATATATAATTTTAGTTCTTAATTTTCTGATTCGTGCCCCACCCAAGTTGAGAACATAGTGTCGAAAACCCCCATTTCTTGGGGGATGGCGTTTTACCCAATACTCTTATGAGTGGCCGGTTATTAGCCCCTTTTCTTCTCCCTTTCCCGAATAGCCCAAGAATCCTCGGGAAGGCTGTGATGGCCTAAGGTCTATTAGAGCCCATGATTCTTTGGGTAGGGTAGTTGTTGTGGTTGGCCCTAGTGTGTGCAGTCAGGTTGTTTCCCAAGAGTCATCGGGATGTGGCCTAGGTGTCTTTGGGCATGGCAGTAGTCATTCTGGCCTAGGTGTTTACGGGCGTGGTTACGTGTTGTGGTTGTGGCCCAGGTGTTTGCGGGAGGGATGGTGGTTGTGGACCACGTTTTTGAGGGCGGGATGCGTGGTTGTGGACCGGGTGTGTGCGAGCGGTGTGTGGTAGTGGGACTGCGCTGAGAATGGTAGGAGAGGTTCGATGCATAGGATTTCTTCAATAAACAGTGGGATAGTGGCGCGAGGTACCCAAATATCGATGTGATATTACTATATATTACTTTACTTGCGTTATTTGGGGAGTGTTCCTTGGTGAGGCTTGGGTGGTTAGTTTTCCTTGCTAGGTGCCTTGTCTACCACTTTTCTCACAGGGCCTTAGAATGTCTCCCCAATTGTGCCCGAGAGTGTTTGGTTTTCCCTAATGAGTATACTCGTGTGCTCAACCTACGTATATATAATTCTTTCTGGATTCCAGGAGGACTTTAGGGATTGTGTCGGGCCGTACAAGCTTGGGCATTGGGATAGTTGCAGTTGTTGTTTTCCTTTTCTTTTGATACTTTACCTTTGTATTCACCTTGTACTTTGTGGAATTTACTTTTGTAACATTCATTTGGGAATGGTTTTCTTTTGCATTACATTTACCCCCCCACATTTTTGGTGTTGTTGGGATTTACTATCTTATCTCCCGATACTATTAATGAAAAAGGGTAATGACCTCCATCTTGTGTGTCATTCTATACCCTTGGTGCTAGTCGCCACTCCAGGACCTATTGAAGGCAGGTCTTGGGGGTCATTATCTCTCTTTCAACTTGAAGAAAGAAGGGCCTGGAAATCTGCTGTACCTTCTTTCATCTTGGTGAAGGCGGGTCGTGACATAATGGTATCAAAGGCAGGTTGAGAGATAAGATGTATTTTGGGGTAAGGAATAGTAAGGATTTAAGGAGATGGTAGGAATACAATGTTGGGTGATCTTGGTGTGTGAAATAGGCCAGGGAAGACCAGCTAAGACATGATATTTTAGCCCCTCCTCCCCCCCGTGATCCAATGGAAGGACTCTGGGCCTACCGAATGACCAATTAAGGCTACAATGATTGTAGAGTAGAGACCCTAGGGAAGGTACATGCATCACAATGACTAGAGTTCTTATGTTTCATGGGTATATTTTTTTGGGGATTTAAAATGAATAAGAAGTCTATGAAAATTTAAGAACAATATTCTACACTAATCGGGCTTAGGCATTCCTTGTTTACCTTGAAGCTATGGCACCTCGGAGACGGCCATGAGTAGTGCGGGCGATCGAGGCCCAGGAGGTCTACTTGGCTGATCATTAGAGGGTTGACCGATAGGAGGAGAACGATTACTGGCACACGACGCTTCATGATTATCAGCGGAAGACCCTCAGGATGTACGAGGGAAACATCTTTGACGTGGAGACAGAGAGCTGGCTAGAGGAGCTGGTGATACATTCAGCTTGATTCAGGATCTGATGGAGTACGAGTTTCCTCTAGCTTTAAGCTAGATGCGTGGAGCAGCGCGCCAGTGGTGGACGCTTTATCTTGGGAAGAAGATGCAGGCTGAGGTGACGTGGGCTGACTTTGAGAAGGAGTTCCGGGCGGAATTCCTGTCTTCCACATGAAGGCTAAGAAGAGGCAGAAACTACTCTCCCTCTAGTAGGGGGGTATGTCAGTGAGATATTTAGGGATCATGTTCAAGGATCTCCTTCGTTTTTCTCCCAACCTCATTCCAGATGAGGAGTCTCGGGCGAGTCGTTTGGAGGAGGCACTTCGACCTTCTCTCTAATATGTTGTTACTCCCTTCACCTTACCGACATAATTGGAGGTCCAGAAGAAGGCTAAAGTAGTTGAAAGGATGCACACACAGGGAGGTGTATCGCGAGAGGGAATCCAGTTGGGCTCGTCGAAGGGGTTCCCATCAACAGCATGCCTCCACCATCAGGACCCTCTATTTATCAACCAGTAGGAAGCATGCCTCATCAATTCTAGTTCTAATCTCCCGACCCTCTCCCTTTTCTTTTGGGCCCAGGGCTGAGATGATTCATCTATGGAATCAATGGGAACCTTCGAAATCAGTGTCCAGACAGAGTATAGTACAATGGGGGAGGGCCAGTTTAGCACCCGCCACAGCCGCATCATTTTCCAGCTGGGCCCTTTCAGCAGCAACAACATGGGCAGCAAGCGCCCGCTCCTCTGAGGGCAGGCATTGCAGGAGGAATCCAACCTCATGGTTCTCCTCAAGGACCATGACCAGGGTGCGGTCGGGGAGGCAGCCGGCAGTCAAGGGGTGGGGGAGCTGGGCATGGGCAGTTGCACACCGTAGAGGCAGTGGGTCCAGCAGGTCCAGAATTCGTTCGAGGTATAATCAGCTTCTTTAGTACTATTTCATATGCCTTTTTCGATACAGTAGCTGCAAACTTCTTTTTTTCTCCTAGTCTAGCCCGTTCTCTGGCTTTAGACGCTAAGAGACTTCAAGTACCCGTGGTGCTGAGCACACCAGTCGGAGGTCAGAATGACTAGTTTTATGTTTTCTGAGGGTGTATACTGATGATAGGGCCGCATCAGTCTATCAGGGATCTTCTACTGTTGCAGATACAACCATACAATGTCATCCTAGGCATTGACTGGCTGATATCTATATGTTCTGTCATTGACTTCATCCGAGGAAGGGTCTTGTTTTCAGATTTGGGTGGCCGATGTGTAACTTTCAACGGCGAGCGGGGTGGCTAGAAAAGCAACAGGTGAGAGGAGCCCCTCCTTTCCTTGTTAGATATGCTATCAGTGGAGTCAGTGGATACAGAAATGGTGGAAGTTCCAGGGGTCGTCAGTGAGTTTTTGGGCGTCTTCTCTAAAGAGGTGGTAACTCTACCCCCTCGACATGATGTTGAGTACGGTATAGACTTGCAACCTGGTTCCCGTCCGATTTCGATGGTTCCCTACCGAATGGCACCTTCTGAGTTATGAGAGTTGCGGATTCAGATAGAAGATATAATGAAGAGGGGTTTTGTTCAACAAAGTGTGTCACCATGGGGTGCTCCAGTATTGTTCGAAAAGAAGGTAGATGTTGGTATCAGGGTGTGCACAGACTACAGGAGACTGAATCTGGTGACGGTCAAGAATCTCTACCCTCTTCTGAGGATAGACGTTCTCTTTGACCAGTTGAGGGTAATAGGTTGGTTCTCTATGATCGATCAGTGGTCTGGATATCACTAGTTGAGGGTGAAGGAGGGTGACATCGCGATGACCTCCTTTAAGTGAAGATATGGGAACCTTGAGTTTTTAGTCATGTTCGGCGTTCCGAATGCACCAGCTGTGTTCATGGGACTCATGAAATCCACCTTCCGGGAATACCTAGATTGGTTCGTAGTTGTGTTTATACATGACATCCTGATACACTCAAGATCAGAGGAGGATTACACTAAGAACCTACGAACGGTTTTAGAGGTCCTCCAATAGCACCAAATATATGGGAAACTGTCAAAGTGCAAGTTATGGATGTGAGAGTTTCACTTCCATGGGCATGTGGTGTCCGAGCAGAGAATAGCTGTGGACCCATAAAAGGTCGAGGTAGTTTTTTCTTGGGAAGCACCCAAGAATGTGGCAGAGGATTATATTTTTCTTGGACTGGCAGATTACTAATTTAGGTTCGTACCCATCTTCTCCCGAGTTGCAGAATCATTGACCACTTTGACCAAGAAGAACCAGGACTTTGTTTGGAATTGGCAGTGTGAGGCAGCCTTCAGCTATCTCAAGGGGATGTTGGTAAGGGCCCCACTGCTGAGGTTTTCCAGAAGAAGGGGAGACATATGAGGTGTTCTGTGATGCTTTAGGACAAGGCCTCGAGTGTGTGCTAATGCAATGACAAGAGGTGATCTTTTATGTGTCTAGACAGTTACATCCTCATGAGCGTAATTATGCCACCCATGATTTGGATCATTCGGTGGTCTTTTTCGCATTAAAGTTGTGGCGGCCATACCTCCTCAGGGAGCGCTTCGTGGTCTTCATGAATCACAAAGCTTGAAGTATTTCTTCTCCCAGCGGGACCTAAACATACAACAGAGAATGTGGATGGAGTTCCTTCAAGACTATGACTTCAAGATTTCCTACACCTCAGGAAATGGAAATGTACTGGATAATGGCTTGAGCAGGAAGTCGTAGAAGGATACGGTTCGAGAGTCGGCAAATGCTTGAAATGTGATGGAGGAATTGGTTGTCCTGCACATGGATGTGAGGACAGATGGTGGTAGGGGTTTCCTGTATCAGATGACAGTGTAGTTTTCTTTGTTGCGGTAGGTGGAGGAGTATAAATGGGTAGACTCAGAAAGTGAAGTGATGCGTGACCGGGTTAACCAAGGTGATGGCCCGGAAGGGTGGACGGAGGATGGTCAGAATCAGATGATTTTTCTAGGGAAGATGTTTGTTCTAGAGGCGATGCACGAGAGGGTTCTTGGTGAGTTCCACAACTCACCCCTAGAAGTACACCCAAGAATTTCCAAGATGTACTAGGGTATGAGGAGTTAGTTTTGGTGGCCCAGGGTAATGTTGGTGGTGGCAGAGTTCATGGTCAGGTTCCTAGTGTGTCAGCATGTGAAGGTTGAACACCATGTTCCAGGTGGTCTGTTACAACCTTTAGATGTCCCCGAGTGGAAGTGGGACGACATATTGATGGATTTTTTCATATGGATTCCCAAGGATCAAGGAGGCTGCGACATTATCTGGGTAGTTTTCGACCGGTTGAAGAAATCATCTCACTTTCTGGTGATCAAGGAGTCGGGTGTAATGGATGCGTTAGAATGGAGGTACGTGGATGAGGTGGTGCGATTTCATGGAGTTATGAGGTCCATAGTCTAGGATAGGGATGCACGGTTTACCTCACATGTCTGGAGGGGATTGTAGAATTCTTTTGGCACTCAACTAAGTCTTTTCAGTTCCTTCCACCCCCATATAGATGGACAGACAGAGCGCACCATCAAAACATTAGAGGATATTCTAAGAGAATTTATTCTGGACTCTGGGGGATCATGGGAACAAAACATGCCTCTGGTAGAGTTTTCCTACAATAATAGAAATCACTCTACCATTGGCATGGATCCGTTCTACGATTTGTAAGGATGGCCATTTCACTCACTCATGTGCTGGACCGTGGTTGGGGAAGCAGGTGTTCTTGGCCCGGATGTGGTGCAGAGCACGACGGAGAAGGTTAAGCTTATATGGGAGAGGATTAAGGAAGCCCGGGACTGACAGAAATAATATGCCAATTATAGGAGGATACCCTTGGAGTTAAAGCTTGGGGACCACATGTTCTTGAAGGTCTCCCCTTTGCGTGGGCAACAGAGGTTCAGCAGGGGGAGAAAGCTTTCTCCCAGGTTCATCGAACCGTTCGAAGTGTTGCGGCGGGTCAATGAAGAGGCTTATCAGCTAGTGCTACCACCGATGCTACTGAGACTGCATGATGTCTTCCATGTGTCTCATCTCTGATGATATCTATACAACGATTCACACGTCCTCGACTGGGGAAGGCTAGATATTGAGAATGACATGACTTTTGTTGAATGACCAGTGAGGATCGAGGGTCGTGGAGAGAAGATGCTCTGTGGGAGGACCATTCCTTTGGTTTGTGTGTTGTGGAGGCATGGTATGCTCTAGGAGAGTACCTGAGAATGGGAAACGTAGATGAAATCCCAGTACCCAGAGCTATTTTGAGTTTTGTGCTGTTTTTTTGTACTTGATTGTGATGGAATGCTTTACCTTGTTAACTATAGAACATGCGATTATCCTTTTTCTGTGGATGTGTGTAAAGAGTCCTGACTATGGGGAGGGGAGAACCTGATCCTTAATAAAGACCCATTATGGTGGATGTGATTAAACCCGTGCAGGTGAGTCAGTGCCACCCATAGAGAATAGTATCATGGCATGGAGGAGGATAATCCCTAACCCATATTACTGTATAGTTTGACTTTCGATTGTTTCCTAGTTACATGAGGGAGAGGTGTTCCTAGATGTCGATGAGGTTTACTCTTGAGAGGTATCTTTTGAGGTGGTTGTTCGGAAACCCTCTTTATTCGAGTCTAGTTTTGATTCTCATGGATGAGAATAGATTGAGAGGTATCTGATGCAATGACCCGGACCCATCGGTTCCATTACTTTGCCAAAACTCGACTCCATCGAAATGGTGGCACCGATCACGGGGACACCGATCACGGTGGCACCGTGATGGTGGAACCGGTTACGGTTGCACCATGACGGTCGCACACTGGTCAAGGTTGCACCGTGACATTGGAACTAGTGATAGTGGCACCATAAGGGTGACACCGTGACAGTGCCACCGTGTCCTCACCGCGTTATTTTCCAGTTCCCAACTTTTCCACTCTCGCAACACATCTTTTGACATAAAGATGATTTAATACCCTCTTTCAATCCATTTAAATCCCATAAATAATTTCTAAAATCCTCCAAGGGTTGGGCAACCATTAAATTAGAAAAACGTGTCATTTTCCTCAGTGTCTCGCCCTTCCCGGTAACTTCCAGTTCAGCCCGTATTACACAATTTCTTATTGTTAAAGAACACTGTTTAACGTATAACCGTTATGACAAACCCTCCAAGGAGAATTGTTTAATGAAAATTAATTACATTGTGCGTAACATCCCAACTGCATGGTGAAACCATTATCCGACTTTAAATCCATTCAAATTTCCATATCCCATAGTAATGAGATCTCATCCTTATATCACATGGGAATTCCTTCTTCTTCTTCCTCTTGGCTAGTCCCCATTTCTTTTTTGTGCGTCTGGAGTTCCCAATCCCAAGGAAAGTAGTGCGCCTATGTCAGATCCTTTCTTCTCACCCTTGTAGTCCCCGATGTTCCTCCCCTACAAGTCGCACATCCCCAGTTCTTGGAACGTGGAGAAGAGCTTCGATCCTTGATCAACCAAGTAGGAATTTTTTCCTTCTTCTCTCCTTACTTTGTATCATGTGGGGTGTGTACGCTGATGTTTCTATGTGAATGGATAAAACCAATACTTAACAAAGATAATAAAAAGACTCTTAAATAATGATGGGGTGTGTTTGGAATTTATATTGTACTCTTTTGTAATTTCTATATGTTGCGAACTACATGGGATTATGCTTACTGAAAATAATGGCCGTTGGTGGTCCTTCCATGCACACTAATGAACCCTTGTCTTCTGTGATGATTAAATATCTGTAACATGAAAATTTGTTAATCACCTAAACTCAGTTGGTTAAATGGATACCTAGTGAACATCAATACTTGTGTGGTCACCCCAGTTAACCAACAGAAAGAAGAACCTAACGAATGATGTTCTTGAAACTGGAAGTTTTCTTACTCTGTTTTGGTAGTAGGTGTGTTGTTCTGTTTGATGCTTATGAGGTGGTGTGGATGAGGTTAGGATCCTATGTTGTGGAATGATTATTGGATGTCAATTTGAAGTTGTGTGGGGCTGTATCTCAAGGCTTGGTTTGGTTACAGTACATTGAGGGATATCACTGATCATTTTTTTGTTGTGACTTCACAAGAGAACTAGGTGTAAATGCTTAAATTGCTATTTGGCTATTTCTCTATCTCTGGCTCCTGGTTATGCTTGTTAGTTTCCCATTAGTTCATAATTAACATAAATGGAATCACTTGGACATGAAAGAAGAAATGGTTTAAATGGGGAATTGGTTTTAGGAATGAGTTGTGACTTGGTCGTGAGTGTTGTGCTTTTCTTTTATGAATGAATAATAATGAGGGTGTTTGTTCCTAGGTTGGTTTGGAAGCCCTAGGTTGGGATGAGTTCTTGTTACCTATATATATAATTGTAGTTATTAAGATTGTTATTCGTGCCCCACCCAAGTAGAGAACTTAATACCGAACACCCCCATTCT
Source organism: Viscum album (assembly GCA_963277665.1). Classification (NCBI taxonomy): domain Eukaryota; kingdom Viridiplantae; phylum Streptophyta; class Magnoliopsida; order Santalales; family Viscaceae; genus Viscum; species Viscum album. Next base: position 809,064,090 of record OY728119.1, on the reverse strand, counting down.
AAGGGGGAGGGTGTTTTTTTCAACACTTCTATGAGTGGCTGGTTATTAGCTCTTTTTCTGCTCCCTCCCCGTAATAGAACAAGTCTTTTCGAATAGGCTGTGATGGCTGGAGGTCCCTTATAGAACAATATTCTTCGAGCATGTTAGTTATGGTGGTTGGCCCAGGTGTGTGTGGGATGTTTGTTTCCCAAGAGTCTTTGGGATGAGGCCCAGGTGTCTTCGGGCATGGCTGTAGTTGTTCTAGCCCATGTTTTTTCGGGCGTGGTTATGTGTGTTGGTTTTGGCCCAGGTGTTTATGGGTGGGATGGTGGTTGTGTCCCAAATGATTGCGGGCAGGATGCGTGGTTGTGGCCCAGGTGTGTGGGGGTGGGGTATGGTAGTGGGACTACGGTGAGAATGGCGGGAGAGGTTCGATGCATAAGATGTCTTCAATAACTAGTGGGAAAGTGGGGTGGGGTACCCAAATATCGATGTTCTATTACTATATATCACTTGAATTTAATTATTTGGGGAGTGTTCCTTGGTGAGGCATGGGTGGATAGTTTTCCTTTCAAGGTGCCTTGGTTACCTCTTTTCTCACAAGGCATTAGAATGTCTACCCACTTGTGCATGAGAGTCTTTGGATTCCCTACATGGTATACTTGTATGCTCACCCTACGTATATAAACTTCATTCAGGTTTCCATGAGGATTTCAGGGGTCGTGCAGGGTCGTACTAGCTCGGGCGTTGGGATAGTTGCAGTTGCTGTTTTTCTTTTGTTTTGGTACTTTACCTTTGTAGTCTCCTAGTACTTTGTGGAATTTACTTTTTTAACATGCATATGGGAATGTGTTTATTTTGCATTACTTTTACCCCCTAGTTTTGGTGTTGTTGGGATTTACTATCTTATCTCCCGATCCTATTAAAGAAAAATGGTAATGCCTTCCATCTTGTGTGTGATTATATACCCTTGGTGCTAGTCACCACTGTAGGACTTATTGAAGGTGGGTCTTGGGGGTCATTATCTCTCCTTCAACTTGAAGAAGGAAGGGCCTGGAAATCTGCTGTCTCATCTCTCTTCTTGGTGATGGCGGGTCGTGACAACCTCTCACTTAATATAGTAACCATAGTAATGTATGAATGAAAATCATAATAAAATAAACTAATAAAATCCTAGTAAAATTTATTTTTCAAATTCCAAAACATCTTTAAAAATCATATGAATAAATGAAATAATCATAAAGAACAAATAATATATATATCACTTCACGTAAAAAAATAATGAATATTTCAAAATATTATAAAAAATGATATTTTATCATATTAAATTTATCTTATAATAATTTAGTCTGGAATTCTTACATAGAAAAGGGATCTGGAAAAGTACAATATAAATAATTATAGATCCACCCTTTCTTATTTTTTTCCCTTCAGATTTTTCATGAAAACCCCATCTACTTGAAAGTAATTTAAGCATAATTATAATTAAAATATATTAATGTTAAAATTATAAATAATAGTTATTAAAACATAAAAATTTACCTGTTACTAGTAATCTAAATATAAATAATCATATTCATTGACATAAAATCTTTATAAATATGAAATAGTTAGATTTACTATATTGCATGTCGTTGTATTTTAAAATAGGCCCATTAACACCCCAATTTTAAAAGATCATCAAAAGTAAAAAAATTATATTGAAATAAATTATTTTTATATAATAAATTAATGAATTATATTTAATGAATGATTGATTATATAATATACACATCTAACATACATATTAAAAAATGGTTCTTCACATGGCCCAATATAATTTTTCAAACATATTTAACTTCTAATGGTGTATCTTCAAAGTCCAGAAGCCGTGTTCTTATGGTCTAGTTGTCTATACATCTTCAAAAAATGTTTTCTCCTAGTAGTGATATTTTTTCAAAAATAAAGTCAAGCATTAAACATAAAAAACTAAACAAAAAAATTCAATTTTATACTATTGTATCAATACACACATTACGTTAATATTTTCATTGAAATATTTATAGAATCGTGATATCTCTAATCATCCAATGAACTAAAAATTAATTTTTTATTATCTTCAAAAATCATCAATCTAGTATTTTCTATTTATATATCCAATAACAATAAAATATATTTGAATTTTAATTCAATGATTTTTCTAATCAATCTTCTACTGATCTATCATAATTTTTTATCAACTATGATGATTGTTTTTCATGATCACTTTTAGAATTTCAAATTTCATTCTTATATTTTATTATTTCCAATCAATTATTTTTTACCTATACCATGTTTCCTTTTAAACATGTGTAAAAATTATTGAACTATTACTTAATTTAAAAAATATATCCCCCAATTTCCATTCATGTGGATTTTTTACACATATCAGATTCTCCTTCACATTTCCCATCCTTAAATAAAAATTGACAAAATTTTCATGAAAATATATACTTTTGTATTAATGATGATTAATTTTACCTTCCCATACATTTATTAATTAAAAAATTATTTTCGTGGTTATCTCAAAAATAAATATAATATTTAATAAATATTGATTCAAATAATATTATCCTTTGACGAACTATCAAAATGTGTTCCTACCACACATTAAATCCATCTGTCTAAAACATTTTATCTATTTATTAATTTTTGTGTAAAATTTTTATTTAATGGACATATTTGTATTCTTTTAAGAAATGTAAATTTTTTTCATACGTTTCCCAACCTGTAATATTAAAAATAATATTTTATATGGGATTATCATTACTATTTTATTTTCTAATTGTTTAATTTTTATCCATTTTATTGTATATTTAAACATTATAACTTCCAAATATCATTATTAAAATATAAAATAAACTTATTAAATGTAATTTTTGGATAAATTTAATTGAATTATCATTTCTCACTCTTAGTAGTTTTGTTAACTATTGAAGCATTTCCTCCAGAATTTATAACTCTATATATTTATTGACTTTTTTCATTATTCTTTCTATATTCCATCCCAAAATCTTATGTGTGTCATATTTTATATTTCATTATTTTTTTAATTAGATCATTAAAACAAAATGTAGTGATTTTAACAGTATAATATATAGTTGGTATCTTTAATTCCAACTCTTTTCGAATGTTTTTGATACCCTTATCAACCAACTAATCATGAAAATACTCCTTCCCACCAAGCCATTTTAGGTTATTTATAGTTTTTATAAATCCTAAATTCATTCTAGAAATAGAATATACGGAAAAAAACATTGATATTATTCCCTAAAAATGGATATCTTAGTCTCCAAAACCAATGAATTGTTTTAGTGAGTTACAATAACAATTTTCTAAAATCCACTTGTAGTTTTAAATGAATAAACTAATATATACATATTCTATTGAATTTGATATAGGAATTTATTTGTAATGGATGAAATTCAAATCTTTCAACTCTTTTAAAATTTAAATCAAACAAAATATCTTCATGTTAGTATAAAAAACTTGTACTTTGGTGTTAATGAAATAATTCTCAATCCAGTCTCAAAAGTATTCATATTCCTCACTATGAACAATTATAGGTTGATTACAAATAACATAATTATTTAATCTCATTGGTATTCATTACATAATGAAGAACAATAATTTATCTAGAACAATGTTCATATAAAAAAAACTTATATATTTTCAATAAAAATATTATGAATAACAAATAATATCATGCTCATTATCCAACATTGTGACTCACTATAATGAAAAATGATGTCATAGAGAACAAGGCTGGTAAAATAATAAAATAGGGGATAAAGTCTAGTAAATAACATAGCTATAATTTATTCAACTGACTAAATTATAAAAATATAAAAATAATGAATTTTAAATTATCCCAAAATTTTAAATATAAAAAATGTAGAAAAAAACAATCAATATATCCGATGTAAAGACAACATGATTATAACAATTTATAAATCCTGTAAGCACAACAGAATAAAAATACTATTTCTGGGATTCTAATGTCATCAACCTTGATATAATATTCTTTAAAAAAACTATAAAACATGAAGTGAATTTCATTTATTCAATGTGGAAAGATAATCCTGAATAACACCCTAGGTATATCATTCCTGAAATAGAATTCCTAAACCAAAATCACGCAAGAAGGTATTATTTCATCCACTCTATAATATAAATATTTCTCCACAATTAAAAACATATTAGTCTTCTTCATCAAGAATCCATCATTCATAAAAAATTAGTAGTATCATATATCTACACATCAAAATATCATAGATATTAATAACTTGAAAATTAATTATTAGAAAAGATATCATAATATCACTTCTTGAAAATTCATACAACAGTTCTCTTCAGAAATATACACTAAAAAAATGTTTGGGATAATTATCAACTGTATCCTTGAAAACAATATCATTTTTAGAGCATTAAATATCATTATTTCATTCCCTGAAGGAGTGACTGAATTTTTTGGTGATTCTCTAAAGAATCGTTTCAATAGACCATTGGTTTAGTGGTAATGAAATAAGATATAGAATCTACATCATCTAATGGATTAAAAAACAATATAAAACTTTATAATATGTCATCATTCACCATTATAATAATGTAAAATATATTAAATAGAATATAGAACAATATTAATTATAATAATTAAGATTACTAAAATAGCAACTAATTGGAAAACAAAATCTATAAATCAATTTCTAATTAGGTTCAATATTAGGTTTATTATTATTTTTTAAAAATGTTTTAAAAGCGGTTTTTGATTGATCAAACCCCACAAAAGATCAAAAAAAAATTAGATTTACTCAAAATATAGCATATTGATGAAACCTTGACCATCCCCCTACTGGTCCAATCACTTCAATGACCACGATGACACTGGGGTTATAACAACACTATCCATATGATTCTTCCCCAAAATGTTGTATCTTCATCATTTCATTAATGAACAGAAATTCTTATATTTATGTCCCATGTGTTGTACATGAACATATTTTATGACTAGAAATATACTTATTACTATTAATCAATCATGAAAATCCATCTCTAATTATTTTCAATTATTGGATCGTAAGGAAAATGATCATTGGAATCTACATAAAATTCATTCATACAATCATATCACTCCTCTAGAGATATTCTCAACCTTCATTTAAACCATTATCAAGGATCGTTTTTGAATCAATCATATTGTGGTACAAAAATAAAACTACAATTCACCCAACTATCACATAGGAATCACATATTATTTATAGTGAATTTATGGTCCACAATTCTCATAATCATGTCATAGAACAATCATTCCTCGTTAAACACATGTATACTCTTTAATATCTAACCCAAATGGGAACTACACATGACCCACACCCACTTTCCCACATTTATCATGGATTTTATACAAAAATTACCTCAACACTCATTCTAATATCCAAAGGAATAGATACCCTCTATAAAACCATCTAATGGGTTTTTATTTACAATCTATCTCAGTATCATCCACATCCAACCCATGTATATTCTCATACCACCCAATAACACAAATTGAGTCATACTACCTAAGTCATTTCAAAAACATCTTAGACCAATATACATAATCAATTGACAAAATCCACTAAATGTTAGTATCATCTATATAAATTCACCTCAATTAATTCATTCAAAAAAACCGTGTTTCATATCAATTATTCCTAGGCAAACAACACAATCACATGTCTCTAGGGAATTATCGCAAAATAATATACATATTCTCAAAATACCATAATTATGTGCAAAACCATAACAAAATATGATTCTCTATCCCATTAAGAACCACACATTATCAAAATTCCAATAAAATACATTTTGTTTCATCCTAAAAAACCTTTTGACATCTCATATGTATATATTATATCACATAGTTGTATCCACATCATGGGAAATGTGTCCCCCATAAAAAGGAATTGTATTAGTATAACCTCACATGTACTGAAACCTCATCATTAATAACATGTTAAAAGACCCTCACACTAGGTTACTCGCTGATGATTTCCAGGAATAAAATTCCTAGTAATCATTTGATTCATAACCACTCATCTTAATATGGAATCCACATACCTAACTACTTCCCACCCATCAGATCTCATCACTATATATAGCACTAATTTTTCCTATAATAGTTTGTATTGATTAAAATAATAGTCATGCAGTTTGATATAGTAGAATGATGTGAAAAAGTTGGATAGAAGAAAACCACATAGGTATTTTTATTAACCTATTAAAAAAATCTAGCATTAAAATCATTAAAAAGGTCTCCATTACTAATTATTAAAATGGATATATTAACCCACCATGGGTAACTATAAACCACCCATATGGGGGGACTATATATACCTCATTGGAGAACATATCACTGTATTATTTGCATGACCTATCATGAGAAGAAATATTATGGGGTTCATCTGTGTACAGTTAAACCAATACATTATAGTGTAAAAGTATATCTATGTTTTTTGTTCAAAGAGTAGAAAACTAATCCCTTGTACACTAGTGTTATCAATCAAATACAAGAATTTCATATTCATTAGAATCAAACACACCAAAAAATTATTCCAATACAAATGCATGATTTTAAAGGCCCAAGAGAGAAAACAAATATTTAAAATCTCATAAGAATACAATATACTATAATAAATATGTAGATGATGTTATAAAAAATGTAGAATAGCCATTCTATAACACCAGTAACATGGACTCCATTATAATAGTGTTATTGATACAAAGGAATTGGTCCATCACAAGATTTAATGTGACCATATTACTAGTATACCATATAATAAATGATAGTAAAATGACAAATGTACTCTAATACTTTATTATAACGCTCTTATATTTCAAGAACATGTGACCACTAACTAGGCCCCATATAGTGGAACAAAAATAACCCAAGGACACCTCCATATTTAAGTGAGTTTTTCTACTAGAAACACTGCTCTAATATGTTATAATGGGGAAACTATACCCTCATGTCAGTGTAAATACTAATAAAAACAACTAAAAAACATCCTTAATAAATATGAAATGTAAATATATTTTTTTCTATAAGAATCATGATATGTCAAATATAATGCATCTTATATCCATATAATTCAACCGATCTCCCAAGGATCTAATCACATATATAATATTGACCATAGAATAAAGTATAATGACACCCTAAAACAATTCTTGATCATCGTCACAAAACAATCTCAAAATACCAATTGATCTAATCCACTTCAATAATGTAATACTGGGACTATCCCATTTCATAATATTAATCACGAGGAATAAATAGGAATCAATTTTTGAGTGGCACTCAAGCCATGCGTCAATAAAAGGTAATAAACCTCCCATAATGGTGTACTTAATGTTACTTGTGAATATATATTTTAATCATCTGATATGTTATGAATAATGAATAAAATTTAGAAGAAAAATAAAATAACACATATTTATTGACATGTTATTAGGTGATACCAGAGTTTTACCATACCTGCTTTGGTTAGCGCCATATTGTTTATAAGGATATAAATTACCCACCCGAAACAATAGGGTAAAATCTCCCAACCATAGAATTATATTCTAGGTAACACCATTTTTTCTATTAAATCACCTCTAAATTATGTATTTTGATCATTGAAAACAGTTAGGTCGGGTTTTGGGATCTACATTATTGTTTTATAGTTTTTTGTATGTTAATATGGAAGTTCACTATTTGACCCCAGTTATTAGTGTAACATCCCGGGTAAATAAAGAATATGATATTTTCATTTTTATTAATATTTTTGAAATAAATATTAAGTTTACATTAAAGGGGATTCTATGTTCGATTTCATACTCAACACACAATAATGGGTTTCTCAAAAATCTCATGTTTCACACAATTCTAATTCATACAAAAAAATATAAAATAATATACTATTACTTTAAATTGTTGTTAATGCCTAGCTGTTTTATTGGTGAGAATGAATAGAACTAACTAAAATATTATTATACATGTTTTTTAAATGTTTTACATTTATCCACTAAAAGTTAGAGGCTTAAAATGTGGAAGAATCCAATTTTAAACCTAAATACTCTAAAATTGTTTAAAAGCTCGGTTTACCGCCTTTTAATAGAGAGACAATTTAAAATATAGTTTTTGTCAATTTTATATATTCTATATGAAAAAATAATATTATTCTTCAAAATAGGGACATAAAAATTTACATTGGATAATATTTTGGTATTTTTCTGATAATGTTCATTTTTTTAATGAATAATAAAAATACTACATTTTAATTCAAAACTACCTTCTAATGTAATTTATTTATATGAGTAGATTAATTTTTCAATCCGGTTTGAAATGTAATTATATTATATTTTTAAAATTTAAACTAATTTTTTTCCATTGGAAGTAATTTCACATTGATATTGGTCATAAAAAAATGTCGATTTTTTGATTGTTATTATTTCATAAAAATGTGTTTTTTGGTTTTGAAAATGGGAATTAATTTTAAATTAAATCTTGCAAATTCTGGGTTTTGAATTATGAAAAATGGATTCCATATTTGTAATTAGGAGGCCCAAATTGTGTAAATAGTTATCTTCTATTTTTATACATTGTGAATTTTAACTTCAGTTAATATTTTATTTACCCTTGTTAATGGGTAAATCTGGTAAATAAGGGTAAACAATAATATTATAATATTAATAAATATTCCTAACACGTGTCATAATCTTATTGCAAGATACATATCAGACTATATAAATCCTTGGGTCAATTTTGGGACCCTATGAAGCCACCTATATGTGAAAATGACACATTATAAACTTTAATTTAATGTTAAGGAAAATGTAATATAAACATGTATCTCTTACTAAATTTTTTTATAATTGGTTATAGAATTTATATTTTTGAATATAAAGATTCATTAGAAAGAGAATTAGATTTACTACAACATGGTATTTTAGTTATAATTTTTAGACATCATATAAATTAATTTATTTATGAACCAATGATGATATAATGATTACCTCATTAATGAATGTTTTAAATCGATGAGATTATAAATATTAAAAAAATTTATTTTGAAAGATTTTATGTCATCCAAGAATTTTAGATATAATTATAACTTTTTTCTTTTAGTTAATCAAGAAGTTTTTTAATAATCATGTTGGTTTGGATTTTTTCTAAAATTCATCATATGAATAGTATTAAAATTGACACAGATGAGGTTTTAAACCAATAAATATTTTATTAAATGATAAAATAATCCTAAAAATATAAGATTTTTCCAATTGACATATATTATGTTACTAATATCATTAATGATCCATTTTTTGGGTCGATATTCATTGTATAGATAATATATTAACAATATATTATGAATATACAAGATGACATGGTAAAAGATAAATTACCTTTATAAAGGTTAAAATTAGTTGGGGACCTTTTAATATCTATACTCAGTTTATAATAAAATATTAGTTTCAAACATTCCAAAAGTGCCCCTCATCCCCCTTATAAAAATCCACCACCTCTAATCATTATTCAGAGATCTCAAGACACCTTGTATCATCCAACCACTATAAAAATATTATCCCAAAATAAATCTATTCCACTTAGAAGCCTTAACATAGGGAGAATGCAATTCAATAATGCCTTTTGGTTAAAACAAAAATTAGTTACCTTATTTAAATGTTACGTCTTCTCTCAAGATCATTTATTTTATTTTTCGTCTCCATCCCTATTAACACACATTATTAAATTATTTTATTACAACACTCGTATCTACAATAGAATAGGGTGTTATTATGGGAATTATTCTAACTACACATCCACACACTTCCATCTAATGGGTACAAACATACTATTTTTGTGGATGGCGAACTACTGCCTCACCAAATAAAGATTGTTCAATTATCTCCTACCACCTCTCATGGTAACCATTATGATGAAACTTTATTTATATGTGATATATATATTATATTTATGTTATCTATATGATTCTATATTTTTCATTTATTTCAAACCATTATGGTTTCCATAATGGGTAAATATGATAAATTCATTTGAGGAAGTGCGAAATACCGCCCTGTCAAAGTGATATGACTCGTTCATTCCATATGTGGAACATATAAAATATGGAGTTAATGAAATTATATATGATAATATATTGTAAATATAATATTACTATTCATACTTTTTTTCAATCCATTTAATACAAAATAGAAATGAATGTAGCATTCATGCATACATACAGCTTACCGTCTCAATAAAAGGGGCATTTAATTTGTTGTCTTAAAATGTTATATACTATTATATATATATATATATACTGGATATATATGATATCTAAATAATAAATATCAATTTAGAGATAATGGACATTTGACCACATGCTCAATTTTTAATATTAACAAGATAATTTTGACTCAAGTACTAAATATCGACAAAATGACCATTATTAACTTAAATTATTATGCAATTTTTATAATGTGGTAATAAGTGATATAAAAGTAATAGTGAACATGAAAAAATTTCAGAAGAATCTATAGATTAACTTTAGTTTGGTATTATAGATATTAATGAACGAATGATTCAAGTCAGACACTAGGTAAGGGAACTTCTTAACCCAATTTCTATTATTTGAGTTAATCTTGTACTTCATGATTATGTCATGAAATGATTATGTGGGAAATAACTTTTGATATACTATATTGTATTTATACTTTCATTATGCATACTTATAGAAAATACACATAATCAAACTATTTTATTTAAAAAACGATCTTTGTAAGGGGTGTCGTCTTAATCTCCTTTCATTCTGGCATATTTTGATTTATAGACGAAATTATTTTATACAGTGTATAAACCCCTTTGAATTTTCATTTCATTCGAGGGGAATATTTTTCTACGTTTCATTTTACTAAATTATGAAGGGAATGTTTCTTTTTAACATATGTGGTGACAATGACATTTCTGCCACCGCAAGCATTATTTGATATTTGACGTCCTTAATAAGCCGTTATGTTTTTAAAATGAAAATAAATACAATGTACTCATTTTACATATTTTTTTTTGAAAATGGTTTTGATAATGGTTTTATTGTGTCAATATATTGAAATGTTATTTCAATGTGGAAATTTTATCTTTCCTTTATGCCTATTAATGTGTTATGATTATGTTAGGTTTCTTGGGAATTGTTTACGAATACATGTGACTCAGTGATAAACCTAAGGTTATTGAACCCATGATAGATCACCAATTAATTGGGTAATGTGATGGAGGTAAACATTGATGTTTCACCAAAGAGAAATAGGAAATATCCTGTTTTGGGTATTCCCAATGTAATTCCCTTTGTAGTTGTGAAAGTTGAAATGTATGTATGTTATGGATTCTACAAGTTACCTTTATGATATGTTATTTCCATGTGTTATTCATAAAACATATGATTTTTTGTGGTATGTTAAGGATTGAAATGTATGATTTCATTGATTTGTATGTATTGACAGACTAGTGATTTCTTCCCTCGTTTTTAACCCTTACTGAGATTTTTTATGCTCATCCCACATTTTTAAAAGATTTTCATTGGGTATAAGGAAGGGTAAGAGAAAATAATAATTTGAGTAGATTTATATCAAGATATAACCACTTGTTTTATTTAAGTATTATTATTATTGTTAATTTTTTTTGGATAGAGTAGAAATGTCTACTTTGTAATTTTGGAAATATAGTGTAATAGTTATGACCTAATTCTTGAGATCTCTAAACCTAAAAAGATCCCCCATGTGAATTATTAACATAATTCATGATTATTTAATGTTTAATGGTGAGGCCTTATAGTTTGTATCATAGGTCAGTTCAGATAATTTTAGAGGGTAGGGTGTTATTTAAGCCAATCTGTCACATCCACAATGGTTAGCATATTATAAATAGTCATTATTAGTTTAGATAAATTGAATGGGTTTAACATAACCTGAATAAGTATACCTTAGTGTTTACCCTCCTAATAATATATTATACGATGATTTTATTGATATAGTGACACTGACAATTTTGGTTATAGAAAATGGATGGATCTAGCATGCACCAAAGTAATAATGGATGTGAATAAAACTATGATGGTCTTCTGAATAAGAAACCAAATGAATTGGGAGATTCAATGAGAAATCATGTGGTTATTCTCAACTAATGATCTTGAGTCTTGAATGACCACCTAAACCATGGTGCTTGTTATAAGGAATCTTATATGTGAGAAAAAATACATACAGATGTTCGGGTAATAATCATAAAGGTAATTATATTAAAAAACGTATGTTTCAAGGATGTGGAATGAAATAACTAGGAATATGATTCAACAAGATGAGAAGATTCTATAGATGTGGTAATTAAGGTTATAAAGAATGAACCTTCATAGGAAAAAAGGAAGTATCTAGTAGACTCCATGAAAGGGATATAAGTACTTTTTTAGGGATCAATTAAATGTTTTAAATGTGTTGTGTGTAGTCATTATACAAATAGATGTCATGTAAAGAATGTTTGGTAATTGGATCAGCAGGACCATAAAAATATATGGTTACCAGTACCTAATGCCATTCCAATTGAGGATGAGGAAACTGACAATGACCAATGAAAGGTATGGATTATTTCTTAGCTGATGTTTTGACATTATTGAATCATAGGATATGATTCATGATTCTATTTGTAGGAAATAAGTATAACAAAATAGGTTTGTAAAGAATGGTAAATGGATCATGAAAATTTTTGATTGACTAGGGGGTATACATATATGGGACTTAATAGTTTTTATAAATTTTATGACGATTAAATGTTTAAAATAATTAAAGCTCTTTTGATGATGGGATTATTTGGGAAGAATTTTTTCTAGTATGTGTAAACATGAAGTTTGATATGTGAAAATTTTATTCAAGGTACATTTATCTTTAGTTTTCTGGATATAGTTTTAAATAACAATTTGACTTTATATGATACTTGAATTCGAGGTAATTATAGGTTATTACATTTTGGGATGAAAATATGAGTTATGGGATAACAATTTTGGATAAAATATGTTATGGTTATTTTTGGGGAATTTATCTCATATTTGGGAATGTTATAAAATTATATAGTTTTTGAAATAGGATAACAAAAAACCCATGTGACAACCAATCATGTCAGATAAAGCTGCGGGAATCAAATCCACAACCAATTTGAGATTGGGCTTATTCAGCTACCACTCGACTATGTGAAGTACCTGGATATAATGTCTAACTCTTTTTAGTTATATGATTCTATAGATCAATAATAAAGTTATTTTGGGAACATATGTTTTATCAAATTGATATCCTTAGTATTGGAAAATGATTTTGTGATTAGTTATAATAGTTATTTTGAAAGACATTCTGTCTTTTGGAAACACTATATGCTTAAGGAAAATTTAATACTATAGGATCTCATTTGTGGAGTAATGGTCGAAATTTTATTTTGCAAGAATCAATGTTTTTATTGTGGACATCAATAAATTTTTTGTATTTATGAAAATGATTAACCTTTCATAAAGAATATGATATTAGGATAATTACTCTTCAATATGAGAATTTAAGAGTAGTCGACGTTATTTGAAAATAAATGTTATGATTTACTATTGAAGACTATGGGATTAAATCTTTATGAGTTTTGGGTTTCAATATTATTTTGGTTTACGTTGAAAAATATTAAGGATATTTTTTTATTGAATGTTCTTTGCTGAGATTTGTGTATAGATTGTCGAATTATGGGGATAAATAGTAGTATTTCTTTTTATAAAGTATTATCTTTTTTGAGGATTATATGATCTTGTGCTAACCATTTTGGATTTGGTTAATATCTAAAGAAAAGGGAAATATATATTTTATCTTTTGTGGATTATGTGATTCTTTAATATTGATTATGGAGTTTTAGGTGTGGCCAAGTCATATTCAATACTCATAGTTTTGAGAAAAGATGTGTTTTTGTTAGATTCTTATTAAAGGTTGAAACTCTACATGAAAAGTATGTATATTCCATTATTTACTTACTCAATATCATAAATTAATTCTTGAACATTATTAAATTAAACATAAAAAAAATATTGTCTATTTACTTTTCTTACAGGGAAACAGTCGACTGTTTAACCTATTACAAGTTTGTGATTTTCTGGTGGTTAACATTCTCCTAATCATGTTTTCTATCACTCTGTATTCGAACATGAGACATAGTTTCCCCACCATATCTATGTTTTCAGGGAATTTTAGTGTGGGTTATATCAGGTGACCTTTTAAATTATCTTTCTTTATTATAAAGTGATAGTTTTATTGATTCTTTTCCCAATGTGGGACTTTCAATGAAGTTTTTGAAACAATTTTAAAATTTTCATAATGCAATTCCCTAAAGCGGGGATGGATGTAACATCCAAGGTAAATAATGAATATGATATTTTCATATTTATTAATATTTTTGAATTAAATATTAAATTTAATATAAATGGTATGATATGTTCAATGGAATACCTGACACATAACAATTGATTTTTTAGAAATCTCATGTTGCAACATTGTCGAGTCATAATGAAAAAAAATATATAAATATAATATTTTTTCAAATGGTAGTTAAAGACAAGACATTGTATTGGCGGGAATGAAAAATACTAACAAAAATATTATTATACATGTTTGTTAAATATTTTTACATTTATCTAATATCATTTAGAGGCTTAAAATGTGAATGAATCCAATTTTAAGCATAAATACTCTATTATTCATTAAAAGGTCGATTTACCACTTTTTGATGGATAACCATTTTCAAATATTGTGTTTGTTAATTTTATATGTTATATTTGACAAAATAATATTCTACTTTAGAATATGGACATCAAAATTTTATTAGGAAGCAATTTTTGTATTTGTCGAATAATGTTCATTTTTTAATGAATAGTGAATATACTACATTTTAATTCAAAACTCAATTTTAATCTAATATGTTTTTATGGATTTATTATCTTTTTAAATGGTTTTAAAGTTTAATAAGATTATATTTTTACCATTTTATCCAATTTTGGTCATTTGATGTAATTTAACCTTGATATTTGACATAAACAAATTTCAATCTTGTAAAGTTAATATTTCATAAAATTTTTTTTTTTGGTTTTGACGATGAGAATTAATTTTAAATTAATTTTAGTAAATTATGTGTTTTGAATTTGAAAAAATGGATTCCCTATTTCGAATGAGGAGGCAAAAATTTTGTATATAGGAAACCTTTATTTTTAGACATTATGAATAGTAACTTTAGAAAATATTTTAATTACCATGGTTAAAGAATTAATAAGGTAAATAAGGGTAAACAAAAATATTTTAATATTATTAAATTGCCCTAAAAGATGTCATAATCCAATTTTATGATACATGTACGACCATGGGGATCCATGGGTTGATTTTGGGATCCCATGGATCCACTTGTAAGTGAAAATGATAGTTTATAAAAATTAATTTGATGCTTTGGAAAATATAACATAAACATACATATCACATGAAAAAAAAATTTATAATGGGTTATATATGTGATAATTTAGACTATAAAAAGTGATTAGAAATCTCAAATTATTTCCCAAAACATTTTATTTTATTTATAATTTTTATACATCATATAAATAAATGTATTTATGACACAATGATGATATAATGATTACCTCATTGAGGAATGTTTTAAATAAATGAGATTATAAATATTAAAATAAATTTATTTTAAAACTTCTTATGTCATCCACGAATTTTATAGATAATTTTAAATTTTTTTATTATTGTTAATGATTTTTTTTTGAAACAATCAGTTTGGTTTGTATTTTTTTAAAAGTCATGATATAAATAGTATAAAAATTGATATAAAAGAGTATTTCCACCAATAAATATTTTATTAAATGATATAGTAATCCTAAAAATATAATATTCTACCAAATTACATATATGAGGTTACTAATATCATTAATGATCCATTTTTTGGTTTCCTATAATTTTATAGTAAATATATTGACCATACAGAATGAGTATACAATAGGACATGGTAATTATTAAATTATGTAACTAAAGGTTAAAGATAAAAATAAAGTTAATTTTATGCACTAAATTGTCTAAATACAATTTTATGAGAGTATTTCGAACAATAATCACATGATATTCTAATTAAATGAGTTGGGGACCTTTTGAAATAGAAATTGAATTTTTAATAAAATATTATTTTCAAACTTTCCTAAAGAGCCACTCCTCCCCCTTATAAAAATCTATCACCTCTAACCATTTCTCACACCTCCCAAGACCCATTGGATCATCCCACATATGACTATATATGATAACATCATCTTTCTATTTGACCTAGATGCCTTAATTTAGTCAAAAGGAAATTTAAAAAATACTTTTGGTTCCATCCAAAGGGTGTTACTTGATTTAAAGGTAACGTCTTCTCATAAGATCATTCCTTTTAATTTCCTTCCCAATCACCATAAACTCTATTTATTACATAATTTTATAACAACAATAGTATCTTTAATATACTAGGATACTGTTATGTGGAGGATTCGAAGTACACTTTCAAACACCTCTATCTAATGGATACAAATATTCTGTTTCTATGGATGATGAACTACTGCATCACGAAATGATGATTATTCAATTCTCTACTACTGCCTATCATGATATCCATTATTATGGAAAAGTATTTATATGTGATATATATTATATTTATATTATCTCATTTTTTCTTCATTTTTTATTTATTGTATACTTTGGGAAATTACGATAATTTCATTTGTGGAAGTGCGGAACACCACCCCCGCTAAGTGATATTACACGTTCATGCCGTTCATGGAATGAATTAAGAATGGAGTTAATGAAATTATATATGTTATTATACATGAATTATAATATACCTATGTATCATTATGTTTTCATTCCATTAAATTTTAAATAGAAAGGAAAGTAGCGTTTATGCGTATGTACGACTTACCGTCTCCATGAGCGGTGCATTTCATTTCTTATCTCCAAATGTTATATAATAATATAAATACATAAATATATATAAAGGATATATATGATATATATGATATCTAAATTTTGAATATCATTCTAGTGATAATGTAAATTTGACCAAATGTACAATTTGTAAATTTAACTAGTTCATTTTGACTCAAGTACCAAATATGGACAAAATGACTGTTATTATCCTAAATGATTATGTAATTTTTATAAAATAGTAATATGTTATATAAAAGAAATAATAAACTTGAATAATGTTCTGAGGAAAGTAGAAATTCACTTTATTTTATTATTCAGGTGATTAATGAACGAAGGAGTCATGTTGGACATGATGTAAGGGAGCTTCTTAACCAAATTTCCATTCATTGGGTTAATATTCTACTTATTGATTATGTCATGATACGATTTTATGGGAAATAACTTCAGATATACTATATTGTATTTATAATTGATTTATGTGTTCTTATAGTGAATTCACATAATCAATCTATTTTATTTAGAAATGATATTTGTAAGGGACATCGTCTCAATCTCCTTTAATGGAGGAATATTTTGATATATACACGACCTTCTTCTATATGGCGTATGAACCCCTTTGACATTTCATTTCATTTAAGGGAAATATTTTTCTATGCAGAGTTCTACTAAATGAAAAAAGAAATGATTCTTTTTATCATACAAGGGGATAATGACCTTTCTACCACCATGAGAGTTATTTGATATTTGCATTCCTTAACAAATCATAATGTATTTAAAAGGAAAATAAATTCCATATACTCTTGTTATAGATTTTTTTACTGAATATAGTTTTGATAATGGATTGATTATGTCAATATATTAAAATTCTATTTCAATGTGTAAATGGTATTTTGCCTTTATTCTTTTTCAGGTGATATGATTCTGTTATGGTTATAGGGAACTGTTTACGAATATGGGTGGTTTCATGATAAACCTTGGAATGGTGAGCCCAAGATATCTCTTCAATGCATTGGGTAACATGATAGGGCTAAATGTTGATGGTTCTCCTAAGATATGATGGAAATATACCGTGATTGGTATTCTCAATATAACTCCCTATGTAGATGTGAAGGCTACAATTTATGTATGTTATAGATGACAAAATTTACCTTTATGATATAAGATGTTCATGTGTTATTCATAACACTTATGATTTTTTATTATAGATTATATAGAAATTGTGAAAAGATCATCTATGTTTGGAAAAATATTTAAGGAAATATGTCTACTGTATGTGTGTTTATATCCATGTGTATAGTTAGGAACTAAAATACTAGAAAAATGACCAAGAGGGAAACTCACATCCAAAGTGGTGGAGAATCTCATAATTGGAAAATTAGATCAATTATCTTTCCTCATAGACAAAAGATGATGCATATGCATTTTCAGTGTGGTTCACTTGATCACATCATGATATAAATTATTGACCATCCTAGATAATTTTATAACTATAAGTAGACGGTACATATCCAACATTAATTTCATAGTTCTCTAATGTATGATTTTGGAAATTCATTTCATGTTTCTCAAAAATGCCATGATTTAATAGGGTTATCTAATCGAAAAAATTCTCATGTAGTGAATAAATAAATCCATGATTGTTCTAGGAAAACCATGTATCCTCAGGCTATGTAATATGAGTAAGTAAATAACGATCAAGGATAAGTGAATAAGTTATTGTATGGTACTCATGATTTGATCGCATAGGATATAATTTGTCCTAAAATGGTGATATATAAAATTATTTTAAATTCTACCCTAATGAAATCATTATTTGATAAGGATCCATCGCAATCATTTATTTCTTATTTAATTATTTATCATATGGGCTTCTATATTTATATGATATCTTCCATCATGAATCTTTAATCACCTCTTTGATAGTGAATGTGTGAAGACCTTATGTGTAAAACTTATACCATAACTATTGATGGGGTTGAATTGGTTTGGGAATTATCCTTTCGTGAGAAGTATATATACGACTTGATTTTTGAAATGGATTAGTAGACTTATTTCATTGAAAACATTGATTTTTATTCCTAACAGGTTTGTTTCACCTCATCTGATGTTATATAGAACCTCATTAAAAGTGATCAGAATGCGATGGAAATAAAAACATGATCTTTAGTAAAAGTGGTAAGGAATACCACTTATCATTATGTGATAATGAATTTTTCATCTATTTAGGAAACCTAACATGGAAAGTCTCTAACAGTAATTTACCAATTTTGTAGTGCCTTTCCAGACATTATTTTGGATTTACACACAAAAGTGAAGTAAAACATATGATTGAACTCATACCTAGGGAATGTAAATTTTTACTACAATCATATAGGATGAAACTAATTTTTTTGGTAATTTAAGTAACAATTGGAATATATTGAAATAAAATGGTTCACTCGACTGAGCATATCTCAATGGGTAGAACCAATGGTTTTTTTAAAGAACCCAGATGGAACACGTAGTCTATGGATGGATTATCTTAAGCTTAACTAGGACAGGATAATGAATAGATATAATATACTATGAATTGAAAATATATATGATTAATTGAGTGTGGAATACTGGTACAAAATAATTTTCAATCAATTAGGGCATCACCAACTATGCATTCTGATATATGATAATCCAAACACATCAGATTAGAGTTTTTATGGTGATTATGAATATGTAATCCATCATTTTGGTGCTTTTAATACCTCATAAATGCTTATTGAATAGATTAATTGAATAATTACTATGTATCCTGACACATTCATTGGGGTTCTCATCGATGATATTCTTATATATTCAATGAGTATGTTCGATCATGAGTGACACATGTCTATAGTAAAGATAATCTTGTATGAAAATCCCCTCTCTATGAATCATTCAATGTGTTGTTTTTTATATAATAGTAATATTTCGTTGGTCACCTCATCTTGGAATGTTGAGTTTCTAGAGATCCTAAAAATATTTTTTTAGTTATCTCTTCAAAACCATCATTGACTGTTTTTGAAATACATAGTTTCATTGGTTTAGTAGGATATCATCAATTATTTATCTAATATTTTTCACAAGTTTCTCCACTGATGAATGATTTTACAAGGAAATGTTGTAATTTAAAAATTATTGATGATTTGTGTATGTATTTCCATGATATTAAGGTTCATATTAAATCATCCCATGTACTCATGTTTCATGAGTTATGACATGACTATGTGGACTACTATAATGCATCAAGATCAAGGATGGGCTATGTTTTCATGAAACCAATAATTTTAATATTTCTCATCACGAATATTATAGGTGAATAATAAAAAATAACTATCATATGAAATGAAATTATATTTTTTTGCCCATTTTTTAATACATGGTTTCATTATATTCATGGTGACATATTTTCGATGTTTATGTATCATAAAATCTTGAAACAAATTTTCTAAAAAAATGATTTGATGTTAATGGAATGAGTATCAATTGAATATCTGCAAAATATTGACATAAGTAATTTGTTAAATCGTATTAAAAAAATTCAAAATTCCAACCACCATTCAAAATTGGGCATTCATCCTAGAATTTATTAAATGGACAACGAGTTGAGAAAATAGTGTTTCTATGTTACTTTGAAGAGGAATATAGAAATGGTTTCTAAAGATACCATACCTATCAGATGTACAAGGAAAATAACTAAGGATAAGATATTCAGTTTCCTTATTTACTTATTACCTGGTGGAAATTTTAGTATTTAGCTAAGGATTTTGTTACAGGTCAACCAAAATTGGTTAAGGAACATGATGTCTGATTGGTGATCATGTATTGGTTCACAGAGTCAGCTGAAATCATCCCAATTTAAAATAACTATACAGTGGAATAATATATTAATTTATATATAGGTAGGTGAAAATATTCACAGTGTACCAGTTATTATTTTTTCTAATCACTACCCAATCTTTTAATTTTGTATTTTCATGTCCCTATAAAATTACATTAGAACTTAGGTGACCATGAGAATAGATTATAATCCTCAAATGTACAGAAAATATGAATAGACATTAAAAAATATTAGAATAAATTATTAATGATTTTTCAATGTATTTTTGTTTTTTGTTAGAAGAATGATAAACTATTTGTAGATTATTCGTAAAAAAAATAACTATGAGTCCTTAATACTCATGTATTCTTTTATTGATTTTAAATTTTTTCCTTCTCGTTCATTAGTTTTTTTGGATTTAGTTGGTGGTGAATAATTTATTAAATGTTTCGTTTTCAATGATATAATATAAAATATTAATATGATCTAAAAGAGAATGTAGAGAGATCAAAGTGATCAATTTTTTTTTTCAAATCATCATCATTAATAGTTATCAATTGAGGCGGGTGATGTTTTTTTCTTGTGAATATCTCTAAGGACAAGGAATCCTCATTTTTTTAATCGAAAGTTATCTCCTTAGTACATTATCCCTTTCCAGAAATATGTAATAGTTTTGATGTGTCCTTTCCCAGCTCTTTACATCTATGGATTAGTTCTTTGATTAATAGTTTCAAATATCTCAATTGAATAAGTACCAACTTGACCTTCACTATGTCATATTATGGGATCATGTTTAAATTAATATGGATGGTATATATATTCTTCTTTTTCCATAAAATGTGGATATGAAATAGAATATTTTTGTGGGAAAAGTGTTTTTTTGGTACATGTTTTTTAGAATCAAGGTAAGATTTAAGAAGATATGAAAGAACAGAAATAACAAAAATCAAGATTAGTGGGTTGAGATATTCAAAAACAACACTGGACTATTTCATTATGAGTAAGGAATAACCAATTTTGGGGAGAATTTATCACCTCATGTTTCAGATAGATTACACTTTTATTATGTATTCTGAAGTTATATAGTGTTTGAGTTAATTTTAAAGAAGAAAATGATGGTTTTTGAGTCTTTTGAATGTTTTTACAGAGGTACATAGGTTGAGAATGATAAGTAGAAACTGTTCACCATCCCTGTGAATCTAATCAAGTGAGGATGTGAGTCAATGAGCAGCAGAATATTTCTTCCTTGGAATGTGAATTGCCAAGAGAAACAATTCATGTGAGAATTTAGGGAAAACTACTGTTGGTGGATTGATTTAAAAAAAATATGACCCAACCAATAATATATTTTTTATGATATAGTGTCATAAATTGGGTTGGAACAATGTTTGAGAAACAATGTGACCAAACAATGTGATGCACATTTCATTATTTAACAATTTCAATTTAAACCCAATTAAAACCCCAAACCCCTACATACATACGTTTTTATCCAGGGTCTCAAACTTCCCATCCTCTTTATACTCTCTTTGAATTTTCTTTCGATATAGAGGTTATTTTTGGATGAATAAAAGTGTGTTGTAGTACTGAAATAGATGTTAATTACTTATTATTACATTTTTCTCCATTGTTTCAAAGATATTACATTATACTATCATTTAAAGCTATCTAATAAAAGATAGATAGATATTTTGTCTATGTTGTGATATTAAATTGATTTTGATGGATCAATCAATAAAAATGTGTTTTAGTGATGGATATTGATGTTTTAGGGTCATTATTCATTTTCATCATTTATTGAGAGATAAAGGTCTTCTCTATCATATTCAAAAGGTCATGAAATTTATTTCTTGGTTCATTCAAATGTTTTTATTGTATTTTTTGTGATAATACTTTGTGAATCATAATAAAAATAAATATTCTTTATGAATTAATTTTTTTTAAGTTTCTTGTATTAGAGAAAATATTTTTTTTATTATTTCAAATGGACGGTTTAAAAATTATGAATTTTTTATGAAATCATGATGGTTGAAGAAATGTTTTTGGTATAAGAAATGTTTTATATCAAGTTGTTTTCATGGGCTATTATATATTTGGTTAAACAGGCGTGCATTATGGGTATAGAGTATCGTCAAGAAGTACCTCCATGAAAAGGGGGATGGAGCATGGCCACGAAGTACCACCCTGAATGGGAAACACCATGATTGAGTGTGTGTGAGTGGTTATGTTCATTGAAATAAGGAAATGATTATATTAAATGTTAATGAAATAAATTTATGTCTTTTTATGGTTTATCTCATAATGGGTTCTTTTATTTATTTCAGAAAATAATTTCCTTTTCTATATACTCTATAAAATTTGATAACGAGTTCTTGTCCTATTATATTATGTACGGATGTATTTGGGGATTTCCAACTGGTATTAAACTCACTCCTAGCTATGGTTTCGTGGTTCAATTTTATATTTTATCTATATGAATATAAGGAAGGGAAATGTATGTTTTATTTTTATATATAAATAATTATTCCATTTGATAGATTTTGGTTTTGGAGCTTGGAGCTAGAATGAGTGATACACGGGATGATGCTACATCGTTGTCATTGGGTATTTTTGTGTTACAGTACTCTATAAATGTCCTAATTTTTCTCCATTGAAACTCTTTTTTTTTTGTGTGTGGATTTATTGCTTAACATTTGTTTTTATTTCTTTATATTAATAAATTATGTATTCAGTTAGATATATATTTTGTGCAGTTAGTTTAATTTACATATTGGTGGAAAATAATCCACTAATGTTCTCTAATTACCTTTATATTTATTGACATCCTCTCGTGTCTTGGAGATTTCAACTACAATTATTATCACCTACAAGTCTTTCTTATCCATTGGTTAAGGGGTGAGATTTTATAGTTTTTTTGTCAAGAACATAGGGGTAGACTTACCTTTCATGGGGAACATATCCAATATCATTTGGAACATGGGGGATACTCCCTACAAACAAGAAACATAAAAAAATATAAAAAAATATCTAAGGAATATACCCAATAAGAAACTAGAAAAATAGAATATCATCACATAACTAAGGGGAATGATTTTTCTCGAAAAAAAACATGTATCAAATCATATTGAAAACTAGGACAACACTCACTCTCATATGAGAATCATGTATCATACAATGATTAATCTCGTAGTCATACCGACACTTGGCCTGGAAAATTATTTCATTTCATGTGAAAACAAAGGGATACGCCCCCTCACTTCTTGGAATCATACATTATATAATCCTATTGCATGAGGTTATGTTCTCACACTGATTTAAAAAACATTTCATGGGAATATCCTCTCCCCACTTGGAAATAATTATCATATTCGGGAATTTGAAAGACAATATGGAATCAATATACATATCGATGTATTAGAAAACTATTACTAATAACAACATACATCATATTATCATAGGCTATTCAAATGTTCAAGCCTATCACATATATTCATTGATGTGCTCCCAACCATATTTCATATACTCATCAATCAATGTTTATCTTGTACCTTGAAGAATATATCATCATCCTAATATAATCATAGGATGATTCTCATCAACATAATTATGGTGGTTTAATCACATAATTCTAAACCAATTTATATTCCCATGTAATCCATAGTTACATCAACTGGGGTCCATCATATCATTTCAAATCATTACTCACTAGAACCATGCGATATGTAACACATATGGTGTTATCATAGATTGTTGCCTCTATCCAACAAAATCCTTAAGAGTATGGTATAAAATATAATAAATATTTTTGATCATTTCTCAATTCCAATCACCAAGGAACATTAGAGAGAACTCTCTATCGGGCCAATACAAACCCCATGAAAAGACCATTGAAAATACCATTCAACCTCAAATATTATATCTATCATTATCATTATGAATGTTCTCAAGAACAATGTCCAAAGGATACCCTTATTTGACACACCATCGTCTATTCCTGGAGGACACAATACATGTGTTGAACTTTTCAAGAGTCCATTACACTATTAAAATGGTTCCAGTAATCATATGTTAGATGTGATAACATACCATATAAACATATATTGCATTAGAACCTCATGTATATCTTTTTATTCTTAGAAATATAATCTGGAATATAGTTTTCACATTTGAATCCCCAAGGATTTAACCCATCCCCAGTAAACTAACATTCATTATCACTACATTGTGACATTGGAATCACATATCTATATTTTCTATAAATACCATTATGAAACCTTTTACAATCATTCTGCATAGACTAAACTCTCTCCCATCCAATTAGAGTCACTCATTTCACATAACTTATATCCATAAGGGGTCTATATATCACTTAACACATATTTATTATCATGATTATGACCGTTGGTTGTCATGGATCCACACATCTATCAAGGTTCCCTCATGACCCAAGGAAATATAGATTGATTCTCGGGAGTTTGTAGAAATACAAAATGTTAAATTTAATGTAGATCAAACATATGGGTGAGATAACATATGATAATTTATAAAAATGAAATAAAGAAATAATATTTAGATTTTCACATAAAACCTACAATATATATATATATTCTATTTATAAAGTTTATGAAATCAATTTCTCATCCAAAAATATACCAACACCACAAATCATGTAAAAAAGAAATAACCAAAAATAATAATTATGAATATATTAAATTAATATTGAAATATAATTCAAATAGTTATAATTGCCTCAATGTCCACCAGACAATATCTACTCCAACACCATGGGATACAACCAACACAATCAGAAAATAATAATAGTAACAAAAAAAAACCCATTCAATAGGTAATTTGTGATTTTTTTTTCAAAATTATATAATAATATGTTGGAAAATGTACATCAAATGAAATTGAGACTTACCATGTATTATAATACTTATGACATGTCCTCAATCCATTGTTCATAAAAATCATGGTTTATCACACCTACATCCCAAATTGGTAAAGTGGAACCAACAAAAAACCATATCCCAAAATCATCACAAATTAGATCTAAAAAGTGAAGAAGTAAATGAAATAGAGAGAATTATACAATTTATTACAAAAAAGACATGAAAAAACACCCGAATAAAGGGTTATATTAATTGAGAAATATAAAGGGGTGACAAGTTTGAAATGGTTATTACCATATGGTTGTCTAACCATGGTTCCAAGGGGGGTTACATTGTAATTAATTCTCTAACCCCGGTAGAGTGATCGACACCTATACATTCAACCGTCATGTTGTGACTCCTACATATCATGATGGGGAAAACCAAAATAGTTGGACCAAACCTTATCCAACCACCATCAGGATGATATCAAATTGGGTCTTGTTATGACAACCAATTTTCTAAGGCTGTCTCATGAATCACCTACATCTGAGAGTGTACTTCCAATTTCTACATGTTATTGAATTTTTCAACTGACCTTAATGGCATAACCAGTGGTAGTATAGAGTGTGACTAGCTATTTCATGGAATAATCATTATGTGGCTCACCTAGAACGCTCAATTAAATTCATTATAAAATATATAAAACCAAAATAGTATATGATAAACATCCAATATCATTACATTGGAATAATTCAACCATCATAATTCTGATCCAAATCAAATTTCATGAAACATCCCATTATCTAGAGAAAAAATAAAAAATCCATTTTATGTTCAAAGATAGTAATGATATATTTATTTACAGTTAACCCAAAAACTTTTGACCATTAAATTAGATATTAAATTTTATATTTGAAGTGAAATTAACTACTTTGTTATAAGGTTCTAGGTCACTATTGCACAGCTTCATGATAAAATATAATATTTTATTGGGTCTAAGAAAATGAAATATTTCATTGATGACTCTATGAGGCCTCTTTAATTCCCATTTGTATTTTTTAAACTTATATTCATTATCAAAAAATCAACTGAAACATTTTTTTGTTGTAAAAATCATTTTCAGTGAAAAATCTATCTAGGTATTTCATTAACAATCCTTAATACTAGGGCATGTTTTTTTCTTATCACTCTTAATTAATCCTCTTATAATGACCATATTCATAACCAAAGAAAAATCCTCTATTATCTCATTTTCTATTGTTATATTATAATATCATCTTCATTAATTAGAATGAACCAAATTTTTTTCCCTTCATATTAGTCGACAATAACTAAACCAAATAAAATATATAGAACACTTGTAATGTCTCTTTTATATTGAAGTCATTAAAAAAAGACATGCACCATGGTTTGGTAAACCACACACTAATTTGGTTTTTTGTTAAATAATTAAAAACCCCTCCATAATTATCTAAACAAAAAACAATTACCAAATATTATTCAATAGTAATACTACATCAAGGATGAAGTTAAAAATACACTAGGTGTAGGTTATTGTAGAAGCATTGTAGTAGTACTGTAGAGAAACTATAGTAGTGGTGGGACTAAATAAATAGTAACACAATTGTGGGGGAGTGAACTATAGAAGTGAAAGTACGGTAGTAGGGACTGTACAAGCCCATGTACTATTTTAGTTCTATTTACATTGGGTTGTTGGGCTAGAAATTTGGGTCTATTGGGAAATGTAATGGGATTTAAATCCGAATGGGCCTATAGGCTGTGTAATGGGTCTCCAATATCCCAAAAAATATGATATTTGATTTAATAAAAAGTAGGATTTTCCCCAACAAAATAAAATAAAAAAATATAGATATATATAAATTATTTTCCACAATTTCGCAAAGAATAAAACAAAAAAAACATAATTTCATTTAAAAAAATTAATTTAGGTGTCTAAAAATAACTTCAATCATATGATGTAATAATCATAAATTAAATAGATATTTATTCTCTATAATGTCAATTAATTTTCATTTATTCACTCCATGATCTTTTTATTTATCTTTATTATAATATAATAAAGTAAACATATATATTCCATAAAAACAATCAACTTTCCAAATGTTCAGAATGATGGATATTCTCTACTATTGAGATCTCTTGAGAATTACTCATCCCAAAACATTTTCAAATTCACCCCATATTTTGATAAATATTACTTCATCCCCATTGGTTATCATACTACCATGTTTTCTTTATTTCATCACCTTTATTTAAAATTCCAATGAAAAATTAAAACACAATTTTTTATAAACCCATTGAACATAAAAAACAATGTAGATAATAATATATGATCTAAAAACATCCGAAACACTCAAATAATTTTCATTCTTGAATGATTCTATGCACATAAATAATTCAAGGAGTGGTTCATTTTCTCCAAACCGTTATCTGAATACATATATTTAATTTATAATAGTTAATTAATTGGAATTATGTTTTTATATTGGGTGTTTTATTATTATCAAATAAAATAAATGTTTTTATAAAGGAATATACATTATCTTCATATCTTGGTTCTCTAATTTGTTCTTGAAAAGTCACACATCATCTAAAAAATGATTGAATCAAAAAATTTTATCATTTATCGGTTGTTATCGTTTTTTAATGTGAGGAGATATTTTTCAATGCTGGTATATAGGTGGAATACTTATAATTTAAATTCTTAATGACATAATATCATTTTTGGACAAAATTTTGGAGATGGGTTATATTTGTGGAAATTTTGGAGGTGGTTATTTTAGTTGAAAGGTAAAGTAGTTATAAAATTCCTCATTTTATGGTCTCTAAATTTTTTTGGGTGAGTCAACGTATGAGATAATTTTTTTTTCGGATGATGGGTTTTCACATTTTTTTACTCAGGGAGTCTATGGAATAACACATTTATGTGTTATGAAGTTATTATTATATGGTAATGGGTGATATTTTATAAGGTTAATCATCGAGGTATATCTTAAAGGGTGCGGTTTTTGAACCGATTATATTTTGGATATAGTGATAAAGATTGGGTTAAGATAATATTGATTTTTTTTGTTTTTTTGCCACAGTGAAAAGCAACCTAGTTTTTAAAATATAAAAAATACAATAATAGAAGTTGGGGATGATAATATATTTAAACATCCCTGATATTTGGACTTTGATTTAACCAACCCCATAATGTCATAGTGGCCTTAAAAAAATTGGTGGTCACCTCTGTATTGTTATAAATAGTAGTTGGAATTTACCATTGGTGTGAAATTTTTTACTTGTACATAAGCCACAATTTATGCATAACTCAATTTTGGTTCAATATTTTTTCATTTTCATGAGGATATAAAAACCTTATCACAATAAATTAATATCATATAGATTTTAAAAACATTTATTCATCTTTTATCCTTATCCTATTTTTATTATCTTTTGTAGATACCATTTAATTACTTATTAATGTTTATAGCAGAAGGGTTAATTATTTCTATATTTTTTGATTGATAGTTGATGATATCTTTATATAAGTTGATTTGAGATTGATCCTTTATTAATTAAAGGGTTTTAATTACCAGTTAATCTTTATTATGACACTATTTTTTGATGATTTTTTCTATGTTAGAGATTTATATAATTATTCCCCTTAAATAATATAAATTATGGATTAATAGTTCTATAGTAATCATTAATTATATTTTTGAAATTTTTATTATGAAGATAATGAATTATTCATTAAATAATAAATAGGGACTGTGTTTTAAATCAGGATTTATTTGTTTGAATTGTTTTTGATAACATTTTTTGTTACTGTTATGTGTTTTTTGATGATAATATTAGTTTGTTATATTATTAATTATGTAATGTAATGTATTTTTATTTGTTGAACATATTTAGAATCAGTTAATGATAAGAAAGATAAAATTAATTGAGGAGATGTTAAACCTGAAATAAGTTATGCATATTTATATGTATTTGATTAATAAAATAATAAAAAATCATGTTAACATGATATTGTTGACAATTTTGGAAGCTATAATATTTTTTAAATTATTTATAAATTAAGGATTTGAATTACTACAAGTATTTTATTTTTATCCTTTCTATAACTAGGGAAGAACTTAGATTTTTTCTGCTTATTTTATGAATTTTAATAATGTTTTTTAATTTTTAATTTTGTGATAATAATTTAATGAATTTTAATTAATGTGTTAGTTTCATTAGTATGAAATGATTCTATAATATTATGATTTTATGTTAAAATAAATGTGTAAAAGAAATAAATTTATGAATAAAATGGTGGGAAATTGGAATGTGATAGTTGATTTTTTTTAAGAATTGGGGTTAGTGAACAACTAAAATAGATGATTACAAATTTTATTATTTATGGTAAATTAACTTTTTTGACAAAAAATATAATTGTATTTTTTTTATTCACATGACTATTTTGTGACAATAAATTTAATTATAATGTTTTTAGGACTTTAACTATTTTTATGAGAGGTAGTGATCACGTGGTGTATTTTATATCTGGTGGAGGCATGGATTTATTTGTGAACCATAATGATGGTTTTTGTGGTTTGATATATTTTCTTATTATTACATAAGAAATATTACTCAATTAAAAAAACAATGAAGTCACCCAAATTGTTTTGGGTGTAATGTGTGTTCCCTAATACCCTTGGTGTATAGGGAATAGATGATTGAATAGTCACTTTCTCCCACTCATTCATTAGAAATAATACAGAATTTGAAGGATAAATATAGGAATATATAAGGGGTTATCCAACTAATTATTATATTATATATATATAATGTCATTGATTAATGGATGCATGAATGGTAAAGGACCTTTATGAGAGGAATGGGAAATGGGGAATATATAATTTTGTTTATATTAAAATATTATCATGAAGATGTGATTTAAAATTGTGTTATATTAATATTGGAGGTGGGTGTGTTTATGGTATGAACTAGTTGGGGTATGTGGTGTGTCTATTTGGATTTTTGGTCATAGATATGGTCTGCTACGTGGTTTATCATATATAAGAAGGTATTAGAGCTAATAATGTCTATCCCTAGGTTCCAACAGTGACTATTTTATTGGTAAAACCATTATGGAATCCGTTTTTCTATTATTTATTATTAATTGGATAATATACATAGAATAATTATATAAATTTTGATCCTCAGTGAATATGGTTGATAGTTTACCATGTTCAAGTGATGATTCATTTTCATTCTTTCTTAACTGTGTAATTAATATTTTTCTTCGGAATTATCAGGAGATAGTTTTTGGAGTATACTAATGTGTATAATTATTTAGAAACCCTATATATATATATGTGGTACTTATTTAGATGATTAAAAATTTTATTAATCCAGTTCTTACTAGATCACGAAAATTTTTAGTGTTCGATAATTTTCATCACGTTCCATCCATTGCGCTATCATTGGTGAATTTATTTGTGGACTTATGACTTAAAATGATATTCAAAAGAATTCTGTTGATTTTTTTATATTCCTGGCGTGGGGTTATTTATTATTAGAATTATTATTATATTCATGTGATTTATTATTGTAATGCCTCTCAAATTGATTTGTTACACTGTTAATGATAGTATGTAAAAAATTCAATATTGGATGTGGTCATTGAGTGTGAAATTTACCTTCACTATCATCTTTTGAGGGGCTCATGTGAAGGTGGTCCATAAAGGACTAGTGTGAAAGATTTTAGTTTTGATTTTGGATAGATTTTGGAGTTAGTAACCAAATTTTAATTCATATGGTTTTATGGAAAAGTGTTCATAAATATAGTTTTGATATAGGAATGTGTAAATGTCTATGAAATTTGAATTTATGGAAAATTATGATCTGATTAAAAGTACATACTGTTTAAAAAATATCATTTTAAAGTATCATTCATCAGGGTAGATAACTATTTTAGCTTTATGAATCATTTTTTATATTTCTTCTTTTTGAATATTGAACATTCTGGGAAAATTATTATGAGTATATTTCTATAATATTAAATTAATTACATATCCCAATCATCAGAAATAATGATTATTTTCATTTTCATATAAATATATTGTAGATGATGTATATGTGTTGTTTGTATGGGAGGGATACAATAGTAATATATGATAAATCATAGTAGATCAAATATCAATGAAGTAGATTTATATAGGATGATGTGTTATGGGTTTCATTATTATGGTATGACAATTTAAGGTAGGGAGATATTCCATCAAAACATTGTGATGTGATTTTAAAATCTATTCATTAGATTTATTTTTATTTACAGGCAGAAAAATTATAGGATTTTTTTGGCTCTTAGTTTATAAAGGGATTCTCTTCATCAGTGGTGGAATATATTATTGATTAGTGTATGAATCCTTCTGTATTGGGAGATTATTTATAGTGTATTATTTTTGTGATTATGATTCACTAATGGTGAGGTTATTTTGACTGTTGGAAATTCAAATCCTTAATTATATAGGATTTATTTTATGGTATCTTGGTGTTAGATTCATTGATTTTATTAATTTTTGTTACAACTTTTTCTTGGATAAAGAAGAATGATAATTATAGTTTCAGGAGGAACTATTACTAGATAACAAACATAGAGTCACTCTATTCTCATTACCAATATATGAGGAGGTTTAAGAAAGTTAAAAGTGATAGAGAAAATTATTTCATGTACCAGATTATCTCAAAAGGTGAGTCATAAAAACAACATAATGTGTATCACAAAAGATAAATAGACCTTTCTATGTGGTAGTCAGTGTTATATACTTCATGGATTCAACAATATCCATATTTTTATTATTTACCTAGATACAGATGTCATTAGGATTCTGCATAGATTTATATTATATGTTTTTTCCTACTATGTAGATTTGATCATTAGTGATTTTATTAACTAATACATGTTGATTTATAGCATTGAGTTGGTGTTAAACTCATTAAACATCCTTTTTAGTAGTTCCCTCATAACCTTTACCAATTGCTGAAACATCATTATTATTTTTGGATTGTTGAGTTGTACATCGTATTTAATAACCCCATTAAATTCCTCATCCCAAGAGATATTTTTTAGAAATATTTAATTTTTACCAATTGAAAAATAATACATTGAATTTTTTGAAATATGCTATGTGGAAGTTGGAAAATAATAATTTTTAATATTATAATTATGAGATGAACAATGTTGTAAGACACCATCTATTTTGAGGTATGTCTGACATTGTATTATGGTTTAATAAAATGTTATGGAAGTTATTTTTGGGTTTAAAATTGGTAATCAAGCCATAATATGGTAGGAATATTTTGTGTAAAGGTATAGAGGGGTAGGAATAGAGATTTTGGATATAGATTCATTTCAAACCATGATTAGTTAATTACTTCCTTTAATTCTTTATGGAAAACCCCATAAAATAATTTTCTACGGTAAATATTTTTTATGATCCCATAAATACAATTCTTCCTGAAAATTTAATTGGATAAATGTGAAACTAGAAATCACATAGTGTGACCCCTTTTTTATGAGGATTTTTTATATTTTAGTTTTTTGGATATGGTGGAAAATTTCATAGTGTATATGGAAATCATGAATTCAAGATGTGAGTTCCCAATTAACATCATGAAAATTTAACACTCATCATGTTTTAAAACATCCAATAGATGTATTCATGTATTTTTATAATTATAGATTTTTCTCTAATTGTGGACCTCCCATCAGAGGCCTTTATAAATTCTTCTAGAACTAGAAGCATGACTTTTTGTAACACCAATAAAAAAATCACAAGACTCTTAGGTAACAGTTGTGGTACGTAATCTACATCAATCCCCATGTATATTTCCGGATGAGAACTATGTTTCATGGTGGAAAACCCTTACATAGAACAAATGGATGTCTGGGATGATTTCATTGAATTTTTCGAATAGATGGATTGAAATTATTATTTCTAATAATGATAGTGTAGAAATGTTCATTTCATCAACACTTTTTTTTGTATATGGTCAATAATATCTCTATAACACCAACTTCAATAATTTATAAGAAGTTAAATATCTATGATCAGACAATAACGCATTGTCTGTTAAGTAAATTGGTATGTAGTAACCTTTTTAATTATTTTCAAATGAACAGAGCTCCTAGTGGATTTTTTTTGGTCCAATTGAATTTATATTTCAATTATGGCCTCCCGATAGTTTAACCTAACCATGAAATCCTATTGAACTAGAATAATTGAAAGTTTACAATTTATATTTAAATATGAATGACATAGAAATGAATCTTGACCTAACCTAATATCTGTTATTCATTTTACTATATGAGAATATTTCATATAAGAATGAATTAAAACTTAATTTGAAAATGGGGAAATTATCCCAATTTGCCTCTAATAACATGATAGACATGGTTGATGCATATTATAATTGTAATTCTTATATTTTTCATTTTAAAATGTTTCTTGAGGAATAAAACCACCATTTTGTGAGACGAAGTACCATGTATTAGTTATAATATAGAATAATCCATAAATATGATTAGACACATTACACATTGGAAGTGTATACCTTGGGAAGATGAAGTGGCACAAGCATCATATAGGGGGCTAGTGTGATATATATTTTCCCAATTCCAACAATCCCTCTAGGATTAAATAAATACCCATAGCATAGTATGAGGTCTTGGGGATATTTATAATTACCCTTTCATAATAAGATCTCTGGGGAGACGTACATTGTTATTGCATAGTTTGAGAACCCATTGATATGGATATATCAACATTGGTGACTTGTGACTTCAGAAGAAAAAGGTATTTTATCATGTCGGTAAATCCGTACTTATGTGGGAGGGTAATTCATGTGATATTTCCATCTATAATAGATATGTAAAATATTTTGTTGGCCCTAGGTGTAACTTGGATTTAAAGAGTTACCAAGTTTATTTCATGTGCAATATTAATTTACTAAATCAATACCCAATTTGTCACTTTATTTCAGGAACTATATACACATTCTTGTTTTTTATTGAGTAATATAGAAGTGGGTTGCTATGTTCCACTCACACCTTATTTTTTTCTATTATTTAGTATCCATGAAAAATTGTTATATATAGATTTGGATAAGGGAATGGGGACCTATATGTTTTATTTTCTAACCCGGTGGGCTGGAGCTTTGACACATTGCCAACAAGGTGTTTAGGACAAAATATTTTAATTATTTTATAGATAAATCTCATTAATTTATATTTATAACTCTAATAAAATCATTTAGTTACTTTAATTATGACATTACATGAATATATTAGTATTTCTATTATTTTCTTTGTCATTTTTCATCCTTTTTTTTTCTCTGTTTATTTATATTGTATCTGAAATTTATGTTACTCTGTTATTGTTTAAGAAATTAAATGACCGCTATATCAAATGGTATAATATCCCCACTATACTCTTTGCACCCACTCTACTATTCAAATACCTCTAGTATATGTGTAGGCACACCTATGGTTATGTACCGAAGCCAAATCTACTCTGTGAGGGAGCACAGGGATAAGGAAATTACAGATTTGTATCATGGGATGATGATTTTGATTGGTTTAATTAATATTTAAGAATGGTGGAAAGTATACATGGATGTTTTAGGGATTCAAAATGAGTACATTCATCAGAGTAACTAACCCTTTTATGGGGGGGGGGGAATTCGAGTTCCATGGGATGTTCTTGTTCTTCATGACGCTCTCTTGATACTGTTTTGATGCTACTTCACCTTAGGTGATTCACTTATTGTGTGATGTTATTGTCTTATGATGTTATTATTAATGGTCCTTTATAGTCCAGGATAACGATACATTCATCATGGTTATCATAGGGGGATATAATTTCATATGTATTGCTCTTGAGGAGGAAATATTTATTTTATGTGATATATATACACATATATATTATGAAATGATCATTTAGAATATGACTAACATAAAAATGAATGAATACTATTATGTTATGCAAATTTACATTTTAAGAAAATTACACATTAATACGGATCCATTGGTTCATTTTTGTTGTATCCACTCTGTTGTTTTAGAATAAGACTTTTTAATAGTTCTAGGAAGAGTTACAATGCATGAAATTGATTCGTAATGGGATTACAGGGTATATAGAGACCAGGTGCATTAATATTAAAATATAAAATATGTTTTAGCATGTTCACTTTCACAAACCAAGTCAGAGTTCCATCCAACATGACACCTGACCCATTCTAAGGCAAAGGGAATTCCCAAACCCCACGGTCTGGAAACTAACATCTGGTTGTAAATATTATATCATTGGAATGTTTTCACCCATTTATACAATCGTAAGAAAAAAAATAGTTAAAATTACAAGGATAAATAATTATAACCAAAAAGGAATATAGATTTTCAGATTCTAGTTCAGAACATTTAGAAAATATGAAATATGATACAATAAAAATGGAACATCAAAACTATTCTAATGAATAGAATGAAACAAGAGGATCATCATCCTAAACACACCGCCACAAAGCATATAGATAAGCCAACAATAATATTGAACTACCATCATGATACATCTTTCCTTTACATGAGTCAAACATAACCTATTATACTTACACCCAATGGTATAAGTAGGGCATGTGAAAAATTCAAAGTAGGATTCCACCCAAAGATAGATTCCATTATAAAACATTATTGGAAAAGTTAACTTTAAATTTTCTTATAAAAAATCTTTAGACATTTTTCTAATTTTTCTTAGGGAAGTAATTTTTAACAAGAAACTCATACCAAGGAAAACATGAATTGCTTTTAAACTGACCAACCATATTCACCATAAGCTAACTGTAAATAAATATCAAAACAATTTCCCAATTTCATGAAAAAATCTATAGGCAGTAGAAAAAATGGAACTCTGGGTACATTATATCTTAGTGATAAAATTTTATTGAAAAAAAGTGTTTTGATTCATAAGACACTTGGATGGAACATCCTATAGGCCTTGTGTCTCGAAACATCATCACAGTTCAGTTAGTTTTTTCATTATCAATCCTTCAATATGAATACTAGCCAATACCCTTCTGATTCAACTAGAATAGTAGTCATAGTCAACCCTCCTAGATTCCTAGGTTTCTCTTCATCCTCAATTTATCATTTTACATATCACATAAACTTCACGTTCACACATGATTAATCCAATAAATATAAAACACATTTTAAAACAATCATTTACATGACCAAAAACCCAATTTTAGTCAAAACTCACACCAAAATCATTTATAATCAGGTTTTCAATCACCTTCACAATTAAACTACTCACGTTTACAATGTAAAAAACACATTCAAGAAGAACAAAAAAAATACACACTTAAGAAAAAAGTTTCTATTATAAAAAACACTTTCAATAAATACACAACTTAATATCTTTCAAAAAAAATTTACATCACAATAAATGAATAAAACATAAAAAAGATGAAGAATATTAATATCAAAATCCCCAAATTTATTTTAAGAATGGGACCACCTAAATCATGTGTATAATAATTTTCAAAACAACGCAAAATCACCACCACTCATCAATAGAATCCCATAAATGGAATATAAAGCCATTAACATCATGATCTAACCTTAAAAATAAATATCCGACAATAAAATTAATTCCCTACCAACCAAAAAAACAAAACCATCAAAGAATAAAGATAGAATCCCAAGAAAATAGGGGAGATATTAGAATAGAAAAACATACGTGAAGTATTATTGGTATAATCCCACAAAAATCACACCAAAAAATGAAGATGAAAGGGAAAAAGAGATTTGTGGGCTGTTACTTGGATAGTGGAACCATAGTGGGGAGGGTTTGTAGGGATTGGGGTTAAATATTGATTGAGAGGATAATGTGAAAATCCAATTTTTAATGACTTGGACATGTCACAAGGTTTAATCGCATGGTTTATCAAATCGACCAAAAACCATGAACACCTTACTATCCATTTAGGAAGTTATACATAGTTAGCTTTCATGGTTTACAATCTATATGATAATTGTGTAATATGACTCTGTCCAAAACCACAACATGGCTTCTCGGTTACGTGGGAAGGGGCACACATTTTTACAAACCGTGTTCCAAATGTTCTCCAATTGCTATTTTATAGAATTTCTACAATTTCACCGAAACCTAAAATTAAATATAATCGGAAAATAAAAGACTAAAAATATAAAATAATATCACAAATTGAATTCCGAATTGTGACAATTATCCCAACCTGGAAAACATTCCATAACCGAATGGTTAAATCAAATACAGATAAATGAATAAAATTGAGTATTATTTTTCAACCAACTAATTGCACTCCCATTTCTCATTATCAGTATTACCATGTTTCCAAATGAATTGGACTAAAAAAGTAGAGTTTCAATGAATCACATTCTCTTGGGAATATACAATATGGACTGTCAGCTTAAACAATGGAAATTTTTTATTTGTTTCCAATTCATCTAAATTTACTACATAACACGGATCTCGGTTGTATATATTTAATTGATAAAAATTAAAAAAAAAATAAATTGATGTCAACTATGAAGGAAAATGTAATATGTATTCCACCATTCCAACTCACTCGGGGATCTTCAAAAATCCAACATACCTTAGTGTTTGATTTAATTTATTATTAAGATGTTGATGGACAAAGCAAGGTTCCCCTTTTCAAAAACACCCAGTCACCAACAGAAAACTCTAGATCTTAATGTCTCTAATTGGCATAATATTTTTGGAGACTCTCAGCTATCAACACCAGCTATTTTATAAGTTTGAACTTTTCAGATTTCTCTTTCACTATATTGAGCACCAATAATGACATCTCGCATACCTCAGCCCAACTAATGGGGGACTGACATGGTTGACCATTCCCATTGAATATCCTCTAAAATTTAGTTTTCCCACCCCATCTGACAATTAGATTGAGAATGGTAGGTCGTTCTCAAATTGTTAAGCGACCCCATCACCATTTGATGGGATTTAAAAAACTATGAAGTAAAATGGGCGTCCCTTCGAATTAAAATTGCAGAAGACACACCATAAATCATCACAATTTCATGAACATATACCTATCCCAACTTATCCACATAGAGAAATCTCTTATTTTAATGAAATGGAATGATTTTTTTAAATGGTCCATCACCACCAAAGTGGAATTACTCCCCTTAAATGTATAAAAAATCCAACCATAAATTCCATGGATGTATCATACCACATCTAGGTTGGAATAATTAATTGTTGGAGCATCCTTGAGGATCATTGGTGCAGTTCCTTAAATTTATGAAATGTATTACACCATGATAATAAGGTAGATACGTCTCTCCTCATGCCTGGGAATAATAATTTTCGATGCGCAACATTGTAAATCTTGGTAGCACCTATATGAATGGACCACTAAGAATGATGGTTATCTTCTGGCACTACCTTTATAAGAGACAACAACACCAAAAATCAGCCATTAATATAAAAGATTACCTTTTAAAGATAATTACCAATCACAAGTCATCTTCCCTCCATAAAGGAACTACAAAGACTACTTTTAAAACTCTCCACCAGATGTCTCCTACTGAATAAACTTGAGAAGAGATGGATCCACCTTAACACTGGCCAAGAAGGAACCTCCACTATGCTCATTGTTCTCTAAATGCATATATGAAAAGCCCCGTTAAGGTCCAATCATCATTGTACTGCCTCAATTCAAGCCCTAGAACTTTTCTCCTCTAGTTATCATCCACAACATTTCATTTTCTTGGGTTATAGACTATATCAATGTCAATCCCCAAAATGTACTCAACCCAATGACATTTCATCAAATTAAAATCCTTTTTGTTGAGAATGTAGGACACAATATTATGATTATAATATACAATGAAATTCTTCCAATTAAAACAATGATTCCTCATAATTATGGTGTACATAACTAATTCTAATTATAGTCCATGTGTTGCATAATTCATCTCATGTGATCAGAGTTGGCGAGAACCATACACCACCACAAGGAAATCTGTGACAAGCATACACGCGAGGCCCATAATAGAGGCATCTAAATATACAACATACCACTTCAAATAAACTTGAAAAATAAAAAAAGTAGTGTTATTGGATCATCGATTTTTATCCTCAAAGTACGCTGGATACTCTGGGATCTTATCAATTGTCACCCCTTTTTCGGTGACTGATGTTATAGATGAAGCAAAGAAAAAAAATCATAAAAAATACATTTAATAACCTACCCAGCCAAATAAATTGATATAAAAACTATTTATTGGATTATCCCCTAACATCACTTCAATAATACTCTCAAGTCCCAATGAAACACATAGTTTCAATATTATATTACCCATAAACCTCACATTCCTAATCAATAAGGTGCACATAAAATATCTTCCATAGTAAAAAATGTCCTGATGTGTACTCAACACAATTCTCAAATGCCACTCATTCTCTTCCTCTGGTCGGGAATAAATTGGGATGTTTTCCACATATACCACAATGATGGAATCAAGATACTATTGGAACACTCTGTTCATATGAACCCTGAAGACTACAAGATCATTTTCAACCAAAATGAAAAGACTAAATACTCAAAATGTCAATATATGCTTCATAATTCTATTTTTGAACCATTTTCCCCTCTCACTCAGACTTGTTGATATCCAGAACACATATAAAATTTTGAGAACCACCTCGACCCTTTTAAATTGGTCTATCAAGTAATCAATTCAGTGAAAAGGGTACTTTTTCATGATCATTTCATTATTTAAATTCTGGTAGTCAATACACACCTGAGAGATCCATCACCATTTTTGAGAACAAAATTTGGGCAGCCCAAGGAGAGATGCTCGAACGAGTGAAGGTTATTGATTCAAAATTATCCATATTTAACTTTAATTACCTTAAATAGTTTTAGTATATATGATATGAGGGAAGATATTTTATCAATGTTCACAGTTACAAATCTATTAATAACTCCACATTTATCTCTACAGTAAAACTGAAAAAATTATATTGAAGCCCCTGTAGGAACTCATTCAAAATAAAAAGTAATCTACCCTTAGGATTACCACCAATTCCATCCAACCAGAGTGATGATAATTAAAAAAAATGATATTTTCAAATTTAGGAATTGGAAGTCCAGCACGTCCTGACCAAGGATCTCATTAACCATGGAAGGCTTGGGTACTACCATTAGGTGCCACAAACACAATAACTGCATATAAAAATCAATGTGTTCTTAAAATTGAACCATCTAATATACACTAATGATTATTTCAAAAATGTCCACATGAAAAGCATGGAAATCCCATTCGAGCTTGACTCATATAATGGCGAGTTCAAAAGAAGGAAACCAAAAACAATGCTCTCTCTTCATACAAAGATACATTACCAACTCCATCGAATAGGATATATGTTCATTTGGTAAATTTTTCACATCCACTAGGAGGGAGAATATATATAATTGAAGCAGTATTATAAAATAGAACAATAGATAATGTTGATGTAATGAAAATGATACCTCGAACTGTCGTAAAATCTAAATCGGACTCCACTGGTGCTAGTTCCACCACATGATTCTCTCGTGTCTCGACCTGAGCCTGAGAATGAACAAAGACTATGGATCTCCCATAAATAGAAACATCCTAGAAAATGATCCAATCATACTAGAAGAACATCCAAACTGATAACCCACTAACCTGGTCATTTATGACCTCACTGACATCACCCCAGAAGGTACTTATCGTACACCCCTATGGGAGAGTCACATTTCAAATGAACTTAAAGTGTCCAAAGATTCACACAGATGCCAAAGTTTTGTAGGATATGTGAACACTAGTCGTATTTCCATATATATCCACATAGATGGTACATAATTGATCCAAAATCAGAAGCCACAAAGAAAGACTTAGGGGAAGGTTAATCTGAGTTTCTTCCATCATTCTTCCCCTTTCTCACCCCAGCTTCCTATTATTCTTTGAATATCTGTGACTACCCACTGCTGTCATAATCCCAAAGGAACCTGAAAATACATATAAATAAATCTCCACTTCAATTTCATGGTCTACCACCTTGGAAAATGTTTTTAGTGTAATCATAAATACATCATAATAAATCTCATTCTAAAACCACATTTAAAACAATTGAGGCTTCATTTTCTCATTGGAAATGAGTTTGGATGCATACTGATCTTTCTCAGAATAGAAATTTGTGTACTCCATCACATACAGATATCCTTGGACAAAGTTGATAAAATCCTAAGATATGGATTCAGATGGAATCTCCAGAAAATACTACTCAATGAAAATGCTCATGATATATTTCCAACCATTCTTCTAAATCTAGCCATTTTGAACAAAATATTTCCACCACCTCTAATGGGGACCCTATAACAGAAATAAAGAAAATTTAACCCAAAAAACCTCAATAATGTCACATTACTAAAACGTCCACTCTATTTTTCAAGACACCCCTCTACTTTATGGTGTTAAATGCTACCTGGAAAAGAAGGAGGCTTGTTGTTGAGCATCTCTTAATAATTTTCATTATCAAGAACTGATTCGGATTCTCTAACATGACTAGGACCAGAGCCCGATCCTTGTACAAAATGTTGGACTTCCCTACCCACTTATTCCATTAATCTATGGACAATTTGTGAGGGAAGATTTTTAATATCCTCTTCCCACATCTACATAAGAGCTTTTCAAGAAGCCATTGTTATACAAGAAGTAATATCCAGAAGGAAAAACTATCAACAAATCCACTGTGAAAATTTTCATCAAAAACAAAAAATACCAAAATACCAAAAATCCAATAAAATTAAATACATCACAATAAAAGGTCTACCAGACCACTCCAACTCCACCCAATGTCTATATACAGTCTGCAACTCGTACGTCTCACCTGGAGGAGAAGCCAACAAAAAAACCCATCATCCCATGGGGACTCGAGATATATCCTGAGGTGTGTGGTCCAGCCAGTCTACTCAAAAACATAATATCATGACCAAAAAATCCAATCTCCAACCTACACAATGTGAAACCCAGAACATAATTTCTGTAGTTTCAATTACTATACTTGGCTTAGTTTCCATTTTATATAATCATTGCTCAAAAAATAAAAAAAAAGACCTTTATTCATTCAAAAAATTGGAAACTGATACATGGAAACAATGCCTGAGGACCATAACTAACCAAACATTCCTTCAAGTAGGCCAATCAAGATCTCCAATAGACCCCACATCACCATAAACATGCCAAGAAAGTAGTGGATATTCTTTGGATCTACCATGACTAAGAACATTATAACCAGAACCACATCAATCATTCTGAGAGTTAGAGGGATGAAGAGAACCATATTATGTGTCTCTGTGTTTGTAGATAGAATACCCTAATCATGTTTTTATAAGACCTAAAATTTGACCGTTTCTATTTAGGTGACCTTTTAATTTACAACGGCTATAATTATAGCAGTTGGTTAATATAGTTTAATTATTTATGAATATTTAAGATTTCAAAGTATTTCAAATATGAGTTAAAGTCATTAAATCTTATCTATATTTTAATATTTAAAAACTTATTTCAAGAACTTTTTTAATGTCTCAATTGTTTTAGACATTCTAGTTTTATAAATTAATCTCTTGTATGAAAATTATAAATATTTTTTTTAATAAGTAATGATTTTTATACGTATAAAATCATCTTGAAATGTTATAAGTAATTGAGTTCTTTAAATTCCTATCATTGAACACATTTAATAGAGCTTATCATTCAAAAACATGGCATTTGAAATCGTAATGTTTTGATATATATGTGTAATTTAATTAAAAAAATATATATATTGTTTTTTTAATTAGAAATAATTTTTATGAATACTTTTATTAATTAAATGTTATATAGTTTGATTTGTGTATTTTAAACTTCCAATGTTATGAATAAAACAAATTTTATGAAAGTAAAGATATTCTGTACATATGTTTTTTTTCTTCTTAAGATAGTTCGGTTAATAAAAAAATATTCACTGAATAGGCCAACCATTTATAGCTGGGCCAAGAGAGGAAGCTCACACTAGGTGGCTGATCATAGCCCTCATCCCAAGC
Organism: Viscum album; assembly: GCA_963277665.1. NCBI lineage: Eukaryota > Viridiplantae > Streptophyta > Magnoliopsida > Santalales > Viscaceae > Viscum > Viscum album. The sequence continues at coordinate 809,020,185 of OY728119.1, read as the reverse complement.
CAAGGCTGGCCCAATCATGGGCATAGGTTCTTCGAAGGGTGCACAAGAGAAAAAGTGCTTGAGCGCACCACCATGGGTGCAAGGCCGCGACGAATCATTGGTAGGCCAAGGCCTGTAGGGGGGGGGGAGCCTGTGTGTAAGGCCCCCTTGTGTGTGCTGTGTGTTTTTTGTTGAGGAATTTATATGAGGCTCAGGCTTATAAAGGAGGCACAAACATATCCCCGATTTGATGTGGGACTTGTGTTTTCAGGAGAAACGCGACCTGGGCTATTGTATCACGTCGTGCATGATCTGGTTCGTCGGTCCCAAACTCGCGTTTGACCCTCAGCGGCCGCAGAGCGCTACCATGTTTTATGGACCTTTCGATCAATATAAGATCTAATCACGACCGTTAACTCGGTTTTAAAATCCCGAACCTTGTGTTATCTGTTCGATCTTATTCATGATATAATATCAACTGTCTGTTTTAAAAAAAACCACTGACTCATCCAGACCGTCCAATCCGATCTCGCCTAATCCGAACCGTCCATTTCTTCCCCGATTTTCTCTTCTGTGTCTTACTCTCTATCTCCTTCAAACTAGTGGACACCACTAGTTATTCTTTCTCCTTTATTTTTTTATATTCTTCTCCCTCGAGTATCCCCATTTTTTATGGACTTGGGGCCTTGCCTCCTACCAATGAGATCCTCACCTTACACCTTTTTTTGTTTAGATCCATTGGTTTCTGTTTTAGTTTTCCACAAACATTATATATGTGTATGTATTATAATCACCGATTGATTTTGGGTTCTCCTTTTGAGTAAAATTTTGGATCTGTGTTGTTTAAGTCAATATCGTGGGTGTTTATTTATGTTTTTGTATGAAAAGTTTTATTTAAATATACCTATATATATAGGGCTTTTGAAAAACTTTGTGTCACCTGTGGTAACCCGTCCTTCCTCTCCTCAACATACAAAACATTCCCTTCCCATCCTTTTTGCACACCCTAAGTAGGGTAATTGATCAAGTTGTTATGTTTTCATTGTTGTAAAACTCTTATATCCTTGTGTATATACGTGTATATATATATATATATATACAGTTTCATATTACTTCTAAATATTAACTCACGTAGGGTTTTCTAAATGTGTTTTTGATTATATAGCACATGCAAGAGGTTTCATACATAAATTTATATATTCTAAACCTTCTTATCTATTTTATTATTTCTTCATGAATGTATTTATATGTATATAATTTCTTCTTAACCCATTTTGGAATTTCAAAAAAGTAAAAGTATGTATATATATACGATTACATTATATAATAAACCATTTCAGGTTTTTAATCGTTGAAGGGTGATTTTTTTATGTGTTGTTTCTCAAAACATAAAACAGATGAAAGGGGTCGAGTTCCTCATGTTTTATTAGTCTACCATTTTTTTACAATTCACGTATGTCTGGCTATGTGTAAAATTAAATATAAATATATATATATTAAGTTTGATAACAATGATGTTTTCACAAAACCTATCCTTATTGATTTCATTCTTATTTATGAAGAATACAACAGTTGTACGAATTTATTAAATCTTGTTCTTGGTTATGCAGATCTGAAACATACAGTATATATGTATATATATTCCATAATTTTCACATCCACATTAATATATATATGAATTTCGAGCTTGATTTCTCAAGTAAGTTGTATGATAGTTTTCATGTTCATGCATAAATATAAATTCAAGCATGAGCTCACATGTTTAAATATTTATTTTATGCGTGAACACTTCACAGAAAATAATCAATACATTGTATTCCAATTGTTTCACAAGAAATGCCTCTGATTCTTTATGTTTATGTTTTAATATTTTATATAACAATCAACATTTCATGGATTAAATGAGTATCTCAAAGTCAAAACATATAAACATTGTAACACCCCGAGATTTTTAAAAAAATATTCTATTTAATTTTATTGATATCATGTGTTTTATGCTACACCAAAAGGAGCTTGCACTACATGCATCCTAGACTTGGCTTGCATTACACGCAATCGCAACCTTCAACAATAGCGTGTGTTGTACGCAATACCGAGTTTCACTAAACAATGATATGTTATATAAACTAGCCGTTATTAATAGTAATACCCACTTTTTAAAATTTTATACATTTTATCTTTTGAAATGGACTTAATTTTTGGATTTGGAATATCACAATTATTCTAGGGTCAATTGTTTTTATTTTTCTGAAAACCTCAATTTTTTATGAATAGTGAAAACACTGGGATACTATTTAAAAACCGACTTTTTATTTAAATAATTATTTATTTAATTTAAATTTATTTTAGGTAAAAACTGATACATTATACCTATATAAGTTCAATTTAATTCATTGGAGTCATTTTATAATAATTTTAGATATATAAAAATTTTATTGAAGTTTTCACCGTCTTTTACCCACCTCCAAGGAGAATTTGAAAATTTACATAAAACATAATTTTACCGCTTCTGTGTGTGGAATTTTGAAAATCTGAGAGACACAGTTAATATCAAGTAGTAAAATGTGGTTCAATTAGATAAAAATATTTTTTTGGTGAATAGTAACTTATTACTTTTATTTACCACGGTTAAAATTAAATAGGGTAATTAAGGGTAAAAATGATATTATTATTACCCTAAGACATGTCCTAATTCTATTGGATAAATTTAAATTGACCAAAAACAACCTTAGGAATAAAATCTTACCCTTTAGGTCCACTTGGATTAGATTAGGACATTTATTATTAATTTATTTAAAGAAGGGTTAAAATAGTTAAAATCAATGTTTAATAACTAAATCATTTTTAATATAGGGTTATACATAAGATAAATTCTACAATAAATATTAATTAGAAATATAAAAAGATTTCCTACGTAATTGTAGTTTATATATAATTTTTAGACATTAAAAGTTTTAATTTATTTATGAAACAATGATGATGTAGTAATTACCTTATTAATGAAATATTGACATAATTGATGTTATAAATACCAAAATAAATGTAATTTGATAATTTTTATGAATTAAAATAATTTTATAGGTAAGTATGACATGTTAGTATTGATTTAATTAACAATTTTCGAACTAATCATTCTGTTATGATTTTCACAAAAATCAGTTACCAAATAATGTCAAAATTGACATAAAATAATATTTAAAACAAATATTATATTATTAATTGTTATTTTATTCTTAAAAATATAATGTTCGGCCAAATGACTTAGATAAGGTTATATATATTAATAATAAACAACTTTGGGTTCGTTTGTCTTGTTATAGTAAGATTATTAACCATATAGTGTAAGAAAACTAGAAGACACGGTAAAAGTAAAATTATTAAACATAAAGTTAAATCTAAATGATAAGGTTAAAATAGAAACCTAAACTTGCCTAAATTCTATTGGATGAGAGGATTTATATCCATCCCCATATTATCTTCGAAATAAATCAATTTGGAGCTATTAATAACCAAATATGAATTAATAATAAAATAATATTTTAAGTTTTTCTACGGTGCCCCTCTCCTCCCTTATAAAAGGGCACCTACTCCCTCTCTTCCTCACACCACTTTGAGAATTCATGCTCGGCCAACCCCTGAAAAGTTCTCTTCTCCACTTCCCTAAAAACATTATAGAGGTTTTTTTCTTCTTCAAAGACCATCTTTAGTGCCCAAATAAGAGGTTAAGAAGAGGCGCTTCAAAGAAGAGATAATGTCAGTTACCGATTCTTTCAACTTTATTTCTTCTTCTAATTCTTCTTATTTAGTTTTTTCATTATGAAGTAATAAAATAACTATCACTAATATACTGATATGTTATTATAAATATGAAACAAACCTATTTCACCTTCTATCCATCCTACGGAAAATGAAATCACCGCGCGTGCGTACGTATGGAATACCGTCTCCACGCCGTGGTGTAATCTGTTTTCCACAACCACCTTACTTCGATGGGTAAAATGGTGTAGAGAATAACTATATATGATTATTTTAATGCGGCATTGATTCTGAAATATTATAAATACACTTCAATACAATTCCATGATCATGGGAATGGTATCATCGCTCGTGCGTACGTACGGACTACAGTCTCCACGACGCGATGAGATTCATTCTCCATGTTAACTATTCATGAATGATTATAAAGTATATATAATAAGTAATCATGAAATATATGAAATAATAATGGTACTGGATTTATTTATATATATATATGTATGTCATCTACTTTATTCCATTCAATAAGGAAATGAAAACAATGTTCATGCGTACGTACGACCTACTGTCTCCAGGAACGGTGTATTTCATTCAATTTACTGTTCTATCATATATATATGTATATAGTCAATATATATTATATATAAATCGTGTTTTACATGATGGAAATAAGTAAATCCGTATATAAGTAATAATATCATGTACAACAAGTCCAAAAACATACGATAAATATAACGATTTTACCCCAAACACTGCTTTAACATGGAATTAAAAAAGAACGGGTAATATAAAGTCATAAGTGAACCATTTAATACATCATAAAAATAAATATGATTCTATAATTAGTCAATGACATTATTTATATCATTATACTTGATGGTCGGATATGTACGAAGCCTATCAGACCTAAGGTAAGGGATAATTATTCAAATCTCATTCTTATCCGAGATTGTTTATTCGTAAGTATTTACTGGGGTTATGTTTATCATCCATGTCCATGTTTTCTAAAAATGTTTTCATATAATATTTAGTATTCTTCCATGTATTTTTAAAGTAATTTTTACCCTTTTATGACTTTTACCACAAGGTTTGGTAGGAATCTTTCTTTTGTTTACCATATAAGGTACTTTTTGACTTTTCTGGAAAAAGTACGAGAAGAATGTTTTTTTTCAAACTTATACAGAATGAATAGATTTTTTTCAGTTTCATAACTTCTTATTTTCAATAATATTAATATAGAAGATTTCATAACTATTTTCAACAAACTACTTTTCTTTTAAAATTTCATGGAATTTTGTAAAAAGAAAATGATTTTGAAGAAGAAACGATATTTTCCTCAAGAATTCATTTCAAGTGTTTCATCAAAGCCATTTTCCATCCTTGATGACATTATTTCATATGTTTATGTTTAATTTATAATGTCTCTATGATTTACATGGCTCCACTTTTCTTATGATTAAATGATATCCATTTGTTTTATATGAATTATGTTATGATGGGATGATGTTTATGAAAACCATTTTATTCTTTGGGTTATGATGAATGATTTATGTTTATGTTGCGGCACACGTAAGAATGATTTAAATATGAGATGGGTGAGACCTATATCTCCCCCCAATGCATTGGGTAAATATTTATATATCATGAGATAGATATGGATGGAATGGTAAGTTAATCTGGTTCAGTGTTACAGGACTGGAATGAGGAGTGAACTCGATTCAGAATGAGACTTTGTCCACTAAGATGGTCTTGGAAGAAATGTCTTGGCTACTATGGAAATCATAACATGTGCTAAATGGATTCAACAATTACATGTTTTATTCCCATGCTATTTTATCATGATTAATGTTCCTTCATGATTTATTCCTTATGTACTTCCATGATTTTTGTCTCTGCTCATGAATTTGATGTTTAGATTTTATGTTCATGTTTTTGCATTCAAATATTTATGGATTGTTTTATGTTCTCTATGCTTACCCTTACTGAGAATTTGATCTCACCCTTTATATGTTTTCTTTTTCCTAGGATTTAAAGAACGTTTTTATGTATGAAATAAAAAGGGGAAGATATTTATGGGATATTTTGAAGATATTTCACCAAGATTTGAGGATTATGTTCCGAGTTTCCAAAGACACTAAACTATTACGGCCCTCATGTTTTGGTTTTTTTTATGTATTAAGTATTTTGAAAAAGTAATTTATTTTCCATGTACGTCAAGCTTTGCGTCTCTACAAGAATTGTTTGGAAGAGGTCACATTCATACGGGTTTAATGAAAGTGTTGTTATTTCATGTGAAAAACCATTATTTTATGGGTACTAGTTCTTATTACATATGAAAGACTATGTAGTTTTAGTTCCTGCACGTCATTTTTAAATATGGAACTAACAAATCTAGTTCGTTTTCACTCATTTCATAATTCAATTAAAGTAAGGGAATGTATGAAAATGGTTATCGATTATGAATCTAAGTTTTCTAGGTAATATGAACATTACAAAGATGAGACCATAGTAAGACATATGAGGAATGTATTGGACATAAAATGGTGGGATGGGTGCACCCAAAATTATAAAACGCTCCAATTAATTGTTTAAAGTGACTAAGTCTCATTAGATAAGTCAAATGAAGTGAAAACATGATTCAAGCATATTTGACAAATATGTGTGGTAGTTATCCACAATTATGTTGGGTTTCTACGTGTACAGTCTTGGGGAAAGGCCTCGAAAAGGTCTGGAATTATACATTTACTCATTATAGAATCCTAAATGATCAAAAAAGTGATTGTGGATCTTTAGCTAAGAATCATTTATGATAATGTGAGTGAAATCATAAAACATAACCAAGTATAAAAATGGAAAGTTGTACAAGGGAAAAGAATCTAATGTTAAAGCCATGTGAATTCATTTTTATGTTATGATGAATCATGATATTAATGATTATTCATTTGGAGTTAGATTGACTAAGTTATGAATTATGCACATCTCATTTTTTTACAAACACATGCACACTTTGATTCATGTTTTTGTAGAAAGCACAATTATCTTTTATGAAAATGGCCTGTTGAATAAATGCCTATAAGTAACCTCAGAAAATATTAATGGTGTGCCTTGAAATGTAATATCTTCTTCTTAAGAAAATTTTGTATGGTTGTTTTCAAGGTGGTTGTTTTAAAATGTGTAATTTTCTTCAAATGTTTTAAAACCCCATACTGGGAATTTTTATGCTCACCCTACCTTTTAATATATGTTTTACAGGATTTTAGTAGTTTTTTCCAAGACCTGGGTACTCATTGTGATGACAACGTAGCCCTATTTTGTTTTCAGAAGAAGTGCTTCAACAACTTCTGATTTTCAAAGAACATAATCCAAAATGATCCTCTATTTTGGGACAAGATGTGCAATTTTTTGTAACACCGTTTTTATGAAGGAAATTGCACACCATATTTCAGGCACTGATTTCAGACATCTAGGGATGGGTCGTGATAGTTTTTATCAGAAGATCAGGTTAGGAAACCTTTGGAAAATTAAAGAAACCATAAATTACATAATTTCATCATACTAATAGAAAAATCATTCTCAATATTTCATTTGGCTGATGAATCGCACCTTATGTCTCTTCCAAAAGAAGTATTAGAGACTACAGTGGGAAAGTCATTTGTAGAAAACTATGTGACATTTTAAAATATTCATCTATCATGAAAGCCCCACTACCGTGTATCCAATTCTCCTCGAGTGCTCCAACTTAACTGAGGATCATGCCTCAACTATATTCTTATGATGCATGCCCAATTTTTGTTTGATTCATAACAAGGAAAATACATTGAGGGTTTGTTTATGTGTTTTACCTTAGCTGGTAATGCTTTGTCTCGAGAGTCCTTCTAAGAGGCTGCACAAGGGGGTGACCTATGAGTGGCATATCTTTTTCAAATTTTAACCTACAGGCTATGTGGTAATGTTATGGACTTTGAAGCTCTTAAGTATGAGCTTACTCATTTGCATTATCAGCATCTAGTTCATGTCAATTTTTCCCAACTTCATACATGTCATGCCTTTCTCACCCTGAACTATAGATGCCCACATAAGGTCGATCCTAGTTTCTTGTGCAGCATCTGGACCCAAGATATCAAAAAATTTGGAACCGCCTTGGGGATTAGTTTGATTGGGAACCCATAAAATCACTAACACTGGTAGTACATGTTAAAGGACATCACGATGATTATGTAACAACTTGAGTTTAAAAACCTTGTTAAATGAATAATTTTATGTTTTATGGTATCATATTATGCTTCTAAAAAAATAATGTCTCTATTGTAATGTTGTTAAATTTTACTAAGTAAAACCATCACTTTTTTCTTTTAGATGGAAGACGTGAGTTCATCGATCACCATTTTATCACTTCCTACTGAATTGCTAGATTCCACAATCACCATGACATGTTCAGAATACTACGACCCTCTTGCCAACCTGCTCCTGTGTTGAAAATGTATTTATAAAGTGTTCCTTATCCGAAACATCATTCAGACCTACCAGGGAAACCGTCATTCTTATCACCACTTATAAATTTCACAACTAGCAGAGTATAGGAGGATAGAGAAGTACTAGGATGGTCTCTTCCATTGCTTCACCTTGTCTGAGAATTACCTATCCAAAGAGAAGATTCATGAAGCAGCCTTGAAAGGTGACACTCGAGTCACAAATCTATTCTAGGTACTCAGTTTCAGTATGTATGGGATGCTTTATGACTTTGAAGTGTTGAAATGAGATGTGGAACATGATATTTATATATCGGTATCTCACTCCTGAATCCCCAACCTACACACCTCTCATGCCACTCTTTGGAAGACCGATTGTTTAATGCATAGGTTTGACCCTAACTTCTCATGGTGTATATGGGCCAAAGTGATTGAGGAACTGGGAAATAATATGGGTATCTACTTGGAAACATCAGTAGATTATCTACAATGGTGGTTCTAGAGGAGGGGACCTTGAGCATAACATGTATGTAGTTTTGCTGGTAGTTGCTTATGGGTGTAATAGAATTGAGAGGGTATAATTCTTTGAAGGATGGGAAAATGTGACACCCCAAACTTAATTTCTGTAGATTTAATTACTATATGTGGCTTAGTTTGCTTTTTATATAAGCAATGCCTGCAAAATAGAAACAACAAAACCATTATTCATTCAAAACACTGGAAACAGATAAATGGAAACAAGGCCTAAAGACCATAACTAAGCAAAAAATCCTACAAGTAGGCCAATCACAACCACCAGTATACACCACATCACCACAAACATACTAAGAAAGTAGTGTATTTCGTTCTAATATTCCCCAACTAAGAATACTATAACTAGAACCACATTAATAATACTGAGAGTTAGAGGGATGAAGGGAACCATATTTTCTGTATCGGTGTTTGAAGATAGAATACATTAATCATATTTTTGTAACATGTAATATTAGACCATTTTTATTTATGTGACCAGTGAATTTACAATGAGAATAATTATATCCATTGGGTATTATAGTTTAATTATTTATGAATATTTAAATTTTTTGAAGTATTTCTAACATAAGTTAAAGTCAATAACTCTTATATACCTTTTATGATTTCAAAACATATTTCAAGAACATTTCTTTAAGGTCTCTAATGTTTTAATCATTATGGTTTTATAAATTAATATAACGTATGAAAATTATAAATATTTATTTTTTAAATATGTAATTATTTTTCTAAGGATAAATCACCTTGAAATGTTCTAAGTAATTGAGTTCTTTAAATTCCTATCATTGAACACATTTAATAGAGATTATCCTCCATAATCATGACATATGAAATCGTAACATTTATGTGCATATGTCTACTTTAATTCAAAGAACAATATGAATATTTTTTTAAATTTTAGAACAATTTTTTATGAATTATTTTATTAAATAAATGTTTTATAGTTTGATTTGTGTATTTTAAACATCCAAAGTTATGAATAATTTTTTTTTCTGAAGTAAATACTTTCTATACATATGTTTTTTTTCATCTGAATATAGTTAAGATAATAACAAATTATTAACCCAATAGGCCATCCATTTATTGCTATGCCGAGGGGGTAGCTCACACTTAGTGGCTGTGCCTATTCCTCAGCCCAAGTCAAGGGAGGACCAAGCATGGGCATTGGTTCCCCGAAGGGTGCACAGGAGCTGAAGCGCTTGAGAATTCCATCACAGGTGCAAGGCCACAGCGAAGCATGGGTAGAATGAGGCATGTAGGGGGGATCTCGTGTGTAAGGATCCTTTGTGTGTGTTGTGGGATTTTTCTGAGATATCAATAGGAGGATCGTTCTTATAAAGGAGGATCATATATCTCCCATATTCGATGTGGGATGTTTTTTTAAGGTAAAATGTGATCTGGTCCATTTGATCGCGTTGTGCGCGAACTGGGCCCTTGTTATCGAACTCGCATTCGACCATCAGTGGGCCTTGAGCACTACTACGTTTTATAGACCATTCGATCAACATAAGATCTAAAAACGGTCATTCAGTCGGTTTCAATATTCTACACCTTTCCTAATCCATTCGATCTTATTCAAAATCTAATCCCAACCATCCTTCATTTTTAAAAAACCACAGACTCATGCCGACCATCCAATCTAATCTCGCCAATTCCGAACTGTCCATCTGTTCCCTAATTTCCACTTCCGCGTCGTCCTCTACATCGGGCTCAAACAAGTGGCCACCCACTGGTTATTCATTCTCCTTTATTCTTTTATCTTCTTCTCCCTCGAGGATCCCCATTTATTATGGCCTTGAAACCTTGAATTCTACCCGTAAGATCCTCCCAGATCCCTTTTTTTATTTTAATTTTTTTTAGTTTACTTTAATTGGTTTTGGTTTTAGTTTTCCACATACTTTATATATGTTTCTATATTATAATCACTGATTGATTCTGGTTTATCCTTTTAAGTAAAATTTTGGATCGATGTTGTTTAAGTCAAGATTGTGGGTGTTTATTTATGTTTTTGTATAAAAAATTTTATATAAATAAACACACACACACACACACACACACACATATATATATATATATATATATGGCATATGAAAAACTTGGTTGCACCCGTGGTTACCCATCCTTCTTCTCATCAACATACAAAACATTCCTTGCCCATCCTTTTTTCACACCCGATGTTAGGTAAGGGATCAACTTGTTATGTTTTCATTTTTATAAAATTCTTATATCCTTCTGTATATATGGGTCAATAGGTATATATATATACAGTTTCATATTACTTCTAAATCTTAACTCACATTGGGTTTTCATAATATGTTTTGAGAATATAATACATGAATGTGGTTTCATGCTTCAATTTCTATATGAAAACCCTTTTTATCTATTTTTTTATTTCTTCAAAACTGTATGTATATGTATATAATTTCATCTTAACCTGTTTTGTATTTTTTTTAAAAATTATGTATAATTATATATATATATATACCATTTCATTATATAACAATCCATTTCGAGTTTATAATCATTGAAGGGTGATCTTTTGTTTTTAAGTGTTGTTTGTAGAAACATTAAACACATGCAAGGGGTCTAGTTCCTCATGTTCTCTATTTAGTATACCCTTTATATAAAATTCATGTATGTATGGTTATGTGTAAAAGTATATATAAATATATATATTATGTTTAATTACAACTGAGGTTTCACAAAGCCTATCCTTATTGATTTAAATCATGTTTATGATGAATACAAGAGTTCCAAGAATTTATTAAATCTTATTTTGGGTTATGAATATCCCAAACATACACCATATGTATATATAAATATTTTTACATACTTTTCAAATCCACACAAATACATATATGTATTTCAAACCTGATTTCTCATGTAAGTGGCATGATGGTTTTCATGTTCAAGTATAAATATACATTCATGCATGAGATCACATGTTTATATATATTTTTTATGCATAAAATCTTCACAGACAATAATCCATACATTGTATTCCTATTGTTTAACAGGAAATGCCTCTGATACATTAAGTTTATGTTTTAATATTTTATATAACAATCAACATTTCATGGATTAAATGAGTATCTCAAAGTCAAATCATATAAACATGGTTTGGAAGATGTCACATTCTTAAGGGTTTAATGAAAGAGTTGTTATTTCATGAAACAACCAATTATTTTAACTGTACTAGTTTTTATTACATATAAAAGAGTATGTTGTTTTAGTTCTTGCACTTTATTGTTAAATATGTAACTAACAAATCTAATTCTTTTGCACTCAATGAATAATTAAATTAAAGTATGTGAATGTTTGGAAATGATTATGGATTAAGAATGTATGTTTTCTATGTAATATGAACACTACGAAGATAAGGCCACACTAAGACATATGAGGAATGTATTGGACTTTAAATGATATGACGGGTGCACCTGGAATTATACAGTGCTCTAATGCATTGGGTAAAGTGATGAAGTCTCATGAGTTAAGTGAAATGAAGTGGGAACATGATGATAGCTTTGTTCAAAACAATATGTGGTAGTTAACCACCATTATGTTGGGTTTATACCTGTACGATCTTCGCGCAAGGCCTTGAAAAAGTCTGACATTATACATTTCTTCATGATGGAATAGTAAATGATCTTCTAAGGGATTATGAATACTTAGCTGAAAATCATTAATGAATATCTTTTTATGTTCTGATAAATCATGATATGAATACTTATGTTTGTGTTTTTTTATTGTCTATGTAATGAATTATGCCCATCTCATTTTTTTTAAATACACATGCACACTCTGATTCATGTTTTTGTATAAAGAATAGTTATCCTTTATGAAAATGGTATTTTGGATAAATATATGCAAGTAACCTTATAAAATATTGATGGTGTTACTAGAAATGTAATTTCATCCTCTTAAGAAAATTTTTTATGATTGTTTTCAAGGTGGTTGTTTTAAGAAGTGGAATTGTCTTAAAATGTTTTAAAACCCCTTACTAGGAATTTTTATGCTCACCCTATATTTTAATTTATGTTTTACTTGTTTTTAACAGTTTTACCAAAGCCTTGGGTACTCTTTGTGATGACATCATAGCCCAATTATGTTTTTAGAAGAAGTGCTTTAGAAACAACTAGTTTTTGAAGAACCTAAACTGAAACGATCCTCTATTTTGGGATAGGATGTGCAATTTTTTAAACATGTTTTTATGAAAAAAAATTGCACACCATGTTTATGGAAATGATTTTAGACTTTTGGGGTCAGATTTTTGATAGTTTTTATTAGAGAATCGGTTTAGAAAAACTCTGGAAAACTAGAGCAACAATAAATTACATAATTTCATCATACAAAGAAAAAATTATTTCACAATATTTCAGATGGTTGATGAATCATAAATTATTTCTCTTCATAGAAGAATTATTATAGACTATTGTTGGAATTTCATGTGTAGAAAACTATGAGGCTTTTGAAAATATTTCTCTATCATGAAAAAACCTCTACCGTGTATCCAATTCTCCATGTGTTCTCCAACTTCACTAAGGAGTAGGCCTCAACTATATTCATATGATGCATACCCAATTTCTATTTTATTCACAATAAAGAAAATACATTGAGGGTTTGTTTAAGTGTTTTACCCAAGCTGGTAATGCTTCTTCTCGAGATGACTTCCAAGAGGCTGCACAAGGGTGTGACCTTTGAGTAGAATACCTTTGTCAAATTTTGACCTACGGTCTATGTGGTCATGTTATGGACTTTGAAGCTATTAAGGATGAGGTTACTCATTTGCGTTATCGAAATCTAGTTCATGCCGATGTTTCTCAACTTCATACACATCATGCCTTTCTCACCATGAACTATAGATTCAAACAAGCATTCAATCCTAGTTGCTCGTGTTGAATCTAGACCCAAGAGATCAAATCAATTGGAACCACCTTGGGGATTCATTTGATTGGGAACCCATGATATCACTAAATCTGGTAGTACCTATGAAAGGAAATCTTGCTGATTATATAACACCATTAGTTTACAGACCTTGTTAAATGATTAATGTTATGTTTTATTGTATCTTATTATGATTCTACAAAATTAATGTCACTATTATAATCTGGTTACAGTTTAATGAGTAAAACATACCCCTTTTTCATTCATATGGGAGATGCGAGTTCATCGATCAACCTTTTATCACTTCCAACTGTATTGATAGAATCCATAACCCCCAAGACATGTCTAGAAGACTAATAACATATTTACGACCAGCACTGGTCTTGCAAACGTCTTTATAAAGTGTCCCTTAGCCCAAACGTTTCTCAGACTTACTAGAAAAACTGTCAAGTTTATCGCCGCATAGAAACTGCACAACTAAAAGAGTACAGGTGGAGAGGGAAGTATCAAGAAGGTATCTTCCTTTGATTCACCTTGTCTGAGAACAACCTAGCCCTAGAGAATATTCATGAAGCTACCTTGCAAGGAGACGCCTGAGAGACCTATCTGTTCTTGGTCCTGAGTTTTAGTATGTATGGGATGCTTTAAGAATTTGAAGTGTTCAAATATGAGGTGGTCTGAGATATTTATAGAGATGTAGATATCTCCCAAATATCCTTCCACTACACCTCTCATTCCATTCTTTGGAAGAACGAATGTTTTATTCATAGGTTTGACCCTAACTGCTCATGGTGTATATGGGCCAAAGATATCGAGGAACTGGGAACTAATCTAGGGATCCACCTGGATGCATATGCGAATTATACTCAATGGTGGTCCTGGAGGAGGGGATCTCGAGCATAAAGTATATCTAGTTTTTTTGGTAGTTTCTTACAGGTGTAATAGAATTTTGAGGGTGAAATTCTTTGAAGTAGTGGATAATGTGATGCCTTGAACATAATTTATGTACTTTTTATATATATTATTGGGTTAGTTTTATTTTTTATATATGCAATGCTTGCAAAAATAAAAAAAATAAATCATATATTCATTCGAAACACCAGAAACCGATACATGGAAACAAGGACAAAAGGCCATAACTAACAAAAAATTCCTACAAGTGGGCCAATCACGATCACCGGTGGACCCCACATCACCACAAACATGCCATGTAGGTGGCGTATTTCCTTCAAATATTCCCTGAATAAGAACATTATAACCCGAATCACAACAATCGTACTGATAGTTAGAAGGATGAAGAGAACAATCTTCTGGGTCTTGGTGTTTGAAATTTGAATACCCTAATCACGTTTTTATAAGACCTAAAATTTGACCATTTCCATTTAGGTGACCGCTGAAATTAAAACAACTATAATTATAGTGATTGGGTATTATCATTTAATTATTTATGAATATTGAAAATTTTGAATTCATTCAAAAATATGTTAAAGTCATTAACTCTTATCTATATTTTATGTTTTCAAAACATATTTCAAGAACTTTTTTTTAATGTCTCAAATGTTTTAGAAATTCTGGTTTTATAAATTAATCTCTTGTATGATAATTATAATTAATTATTTTTTTATAGGTAATGACTTTTCTAAGTATAAAATCACCTTGAAATGATCTAAGTAATTTAGTTCCTTAAAGACATATCATTTAATATATTTAATAGAACCTATCTTTCAGAAAAATGACATTTGAAATCGTAACATTTTTGTACATATGTATACTTAAATTAAATGAAAATTATGAATATAGTTTTTTAATTTAAAAGCAATTTTTATTAAAAAAATTTAATTAAAAGATATATAGTTTTATTTGTGTATTTTCAACTTCCAAAGTTATGAATAAAACAAATTTAATGAAATTAATGATATTCTATACATATGTTTTTTTCTTCGTAAGATTGTTGGATTAATAAAAAATATATTAACCCTATAGGCCATCACATTATATCTCGGATGAGGGAAGAATCACACACTAGGTGGTTGAGCCTAGCCCTTAGCCAATGCCATGGTCGGCCTGAGCAAGGGCATTGGTTCCCCGAAGGGTGCACTGGAGTTGGAGCGCTTGAGCGTGCCACCGCGGGTACAAGGGTGCAACGAAGCATGTTTGGGGAGAGGCCAGTGGGGGGGGGGGCATGTGTAAGGCTCACTTGTGTGTGCTGTTTCTTTTTTCTGAACTATCAATTGGAGGATCAGGATTATAAAAGAGGCTCAAACATCTCCCCAATTCGATGTGGGATGTGTTTTTTCCGGATAAACACGATCTGGGCCATTGGATCGTGTCACACACTATCTAAGCCGTCGATCTCAAACTCACATTCGACCCTCAGCGACGATGGAGTGCTACCATATTTTATGGACCATTTGATCAATATAATATCTAATCACCGTTGTTCACTCAGTTTTAAAATCTCATTCCTTACCTCATCAATCTGATCTTATTCGAGATAAATTATCAATAGTCCATCATTAAAAAAAACCATGGACTCATCCTAACTGTCTATTCCAATATCTCCTAATCGGAACTGTCCGTTTCTTCGCTGATTTTCTCTTCTATGTCATCATATCCATAATGCTCAAACCATTGGCCACCCACTAGTTATTCTTTATCTTTTATTTTATTATCTTATTATCCATCGAGTATCCCCATTGTTTTATGGCCTTCTGGCATTTACTTCAACCCATAAGATCCTACCCTATCCCATTTTTATTATTTTAATTTTTTAGTTTACTTTCATTGGTTCAGTTTAAGTTTTCCACAAAAATTATATATGTGTATGTATTGTAATCGCCGATTGATTATGGGTTCTCCTTTTGAGTAAAATTTAAGATCGGTGATGTTTATGTCAAGATCATGGGTCTATATTTATGTTTTTGTAAGAAACATTTTATATAGATATATATACATTTATATATATATAGGGCTTATGAAAAACCTGGTTGCAACCTTGGTTACCCGTCCTTCCTCTCCTCAACATACAAAACATTCCCCGCCAGTCCTTTTTTCACACCCGAAGTCAGTTAAGGGATCAACTTGTTATGTTTTCATTGTTTTGAAACTCGTATATCCTAGTTTATATACAGGTCCATAGGTATATATATAGTTTCATATTACATATAAATATTTACTCATGTTGGGGTTTCTAAATGTGTTTTTGAGAATATAACACATGTAAGAGGTTTCATGCTTCAATATCTATATGTGAACACTTCTAATATTTTTTTATTTCTTCACGAATGTTTGTATATGTATATAATATCATCTTAACCAGTTTTGGAATTTCAATAAAACGTTTGTATATATATATATATATCATTTCATTATATAACAAACCATTTCTAGTTTATAATCTTTTAAGTGCAATCTTTTATTATGTGTTGTTTCACGAAACACTAAACACATGCAAGGGGTCTAGTTCCTCATGGTTTATTTTAAGTATTCCCATTATTTATAGTTCTTTTATGTATGGTTTTGTGTAAAAGTATATATAAATATATATTTTATGATTTATTACAACTAAATTTTCAAAAAACCAGATCCTTATTGATTTAAATCATGTTTATGAAGAATACAATAGTTGCAAGAATTTATTAAATATTGTTTTGGGGTATGTAGATCCCAAACATACACTTTATGTGTATATAAATATTTTTCCAAAATTCACAAATCCACATAAATACATATATGTTTTTAAATAATGATTTCTTAAGTAAGTGGTATGAAGGTTTTCTTGTTTATGCATAAATACACATTCATGAATGAGATCACATGTTTAAATATTTCTTTTATACATGAACACTTCATAGACAATAATCCATAAATTGTATTCCAATTGTTTCACAAGAAATGCCTCTGATCCTTTGTGTTTATGCTTTAATATTTTATATAACAATTATCATTTAATGGATTAAATGAGTATCTCAAAGTCAAAACATATAAACATGGTTTGGAAGAGGTCACATTCATAAGGGTTTAATGAAAGAGTTGTTATTTCATATGAAAACACATTATTTTATGTGTACATGTTCTTATTAGATATACACAAGTATGTTGTTTTAGTTCATGAGAATCATTGTTGAATATGTAACTAAACAATCTTGTTCTTTTTCACTCAATGTATAATTAAATTAATGTAAGTGAATGTATGAAAATGATTATGGATTAAGAATTTATGTTTTATATGTAATATGAACACTACGAGGATGAGACCATACTAAGACATATGAGGAATGTATTGAACATAAAATGATGTGACGACTGTGCCTGGAATTATACAACACTCTAATGCATTGGTTAAAGTGATGAAGTATCATGAGTTAAGTTAAATGAAGTGTGAACATGATGCTACCTCTTTTCACAACTATGTGTGGTATTTAACCCCAATTATGTTGGGTTCTACACATACGGTCTTAGTGTAAGGCCTTTACAAAGTCCTGTATTATACATTCCCACATTACGGAATTGTAAATGATCAAACAAGGGATTTTGGATCCTTAGCTACGAATCTTTTATGATAATGAAAGTGAAATCATAAGGCATAAAAAATTATGTAAATGTGATGTTATACAAGGGAAAAGTGTCTAATGTTAAAGCCATGGGAATTTCTTTTTATGTTCTGATGAATCATGATATTAATGTAGATTCTTTTCAATTTGGATTGACTATGTTTTGAATTATGAAAATATCATTATTTTACATACACATGTGCACTCTGATTCATGTTTTTGTAGGGAGCACATTTATCTTTTATGAAAATGGTTTTTTAAAAAATTTCTACAAGAAACCTTAGAAAGTATTGATTCTGTGCCTCGAAATGTAATATTTTCCTCTTAAGAAAATGTTTTATGATTTTTTTCAATGTTGTTGTTTTACAAAGTGTAATTTTCTTCCAAGGTTTTAAAACCCCTTACTGGGATTTTTTATGCTCACCCTACATTTTAAATTATGTTTTATAGGATTTTATCTGTTTTTCCCAAGCCTTGGGTACTCATTGTGACGACATCTTAGCCCTGCTATGTTTTCAGAAGAAGTTCTTCAGTAGCATCTGATTTTCCAAGAAGCAAAACCAAAATGAATCTCTATTTTTGGAAAAGATGTGAAATTTTTTTAAGCCTGTATTTATGAAGGAATTTCCACACCATGTTTCAGGCACCGATTTCAGACTTCTGAGGTCAGGGGCGTGACACATAATCTCATCCCAAATAGAGCAACCCAAAAGATATTGACCTTCTGTAATATCCTTTTACATGACCAACCAATAGTTCCCTCCATCCTAACAACTGAACTGATATTTTTAAGCGTCGAATGGCTATTAACAATCCTGAAGGGATGAGAAATAGTTCATGGGTATCAATATTATACCATGGTAATGGGAATATTTGTCTAGGGGAAGATGATAACAACTAAATTTCTATTGTTGACGCATGTTCCCTTCTTTGGGTATGTTTTCTTTTAATATATGTCATTTTTGTTTAATTCACATTGAACATTGTGTAAACATTTCTCTCTTTATTGAATTAATAAATTCTTGGGATGTGTGAGTTAGGTTTCCAATTCACACAT
The DNA here is from genome assembly GCA_963277665.1 of Viscum album. Lineage (NCBI taxonomy): Eukaryota > Viridiplantae > Streptophyta > Magnoliopsida > Santalales > Viscaceae > Viscum > Viscum album. The sequence goes on along the minus strand of OY728119.1, from coordinate 809,000,956 downwards.
CTATATTCTAAAAAAACCCAAAATAAAAAACATAAGAGGTAATAATAACTAAAAAAAAATAAGAAATAATAATATATAGATTCAAGTTAACAATTTTTAAGAAAACCAAAATAGGCTACAACCAAAAAGTGATCTTTGTAGGTTTCCAAAGGACTACCATGAAGAAAGAGGAACATCATACTCAAGCCACCAACACTACACCATCAAGGAAAGACCACTATCACCCAGATCCACAATAATGATACATATTTTCTTTAATTGAGTCACGAATAATAATGTATACTTTCACCAAAATGTGTATGTAGGGTATGAGGAAAATCCCAGACGGATGCGAACCAAAATGATATTCCATTCCAAAAAGTTATATGAAAAGATAACAAGTATGATTTCTTTTAAAATAAAATATGAAGACCATTTTTTGAAAATATTGGAAAGGTTTCCATTTTAAATGAAAACATTATTACCGAGGAAAAATTATTTTCTTTTAAAGTAATAAACTATATGCACGGTAGGCTGACATTATGATAAATATCAAAAAATAACACCAAGTTACAAGAAATCCCAATATGAACATACTAATGTGGGACATTAGGTAAATCATATTTCATGAAAATGTAGTATAGAAACCACAAACGAAAATGTTATATTTCATGGGCCGACAAGGACTTAACATCCCATATACCTAGTGGTCTCCAAACATCATCATAGTTTAGTTTTTGCTTTAATCGTCATTCATAATTGATGAATTTGGGAAAACTCACATCTGATTCAACAAGAATACTAGTTCAAGTCTTCACACCTAGATACCATTGTTTTCATTAGTGTTTCATTTTTCATTTCACACATCACATAAACTTCACAGTCACACATGCATAAGCCAATCTGTATAACACACACAATTAAACCACCGTTTCCATGAGGTGAAACCCATTTTTACTCAAAATACACACCAAATATATATTGAATCATGTTTTCCATAACTTTTATAATTATATAATATAATTAAACAATATATAAAATACCACAATGAAGCCCAAAAAATAACACATTTGAAAGTAAGTAATTTCCATTATAAAATCCACATTCAATCCATACTCAGCATAAAACCTTTTAAAAACACATTTATCACCTCATAATAAATGAATATAAGAGAAAAAATAAGAAAAAAAGCATATCAAAATCACCAAATAATGTTAATGAAATGAACCACCAACCTCAAGTCTAGAAACATCAAAAAAATAGGGAAAAACACCCATCACACCTAAATAAATCTCTATAAAGTAATTATTAATCCATTAACAATAATTTTAAACCATAAAAATAATTATCCAACCCTTAATATATCACCCTACCCACTATAAAAATCCACAATTATGAAGGATGAAAAACCTTTTAAAGAGGGGAATTAGAAGAGAACCACTACTTACATGATGTTATATTAGATAAAAACCACCAAAATCACCCAAAAAATAGAGGTATATGGGGGGAAAGAGGGATGATGGGGGGATACTAGGGATGAGGGCCATGAGTGAGGAGGGTTATGGGGGGATTAGGGTTAAAATTTTTAAAGGAAAAAAATTTTTATTTATAAATTCTAATGACATGTATATGATGCATAGTTTTCCCGTACTATTTATCAAAATTATACAGAAAATGTGTTCCCATTACTATCTATGAAGGAAATATCACAAACTTTTCCATCATGTTTTACAAACCAAGCACTAACCATGTAATAATACTCTCCTTAAACCCCCAACTTAACCTCATGGGTACCTAGGAAAAAGCACAATATTTTCCAAACCATGTGCCACCAATAAATTACACAAAATTTTCATTTTTCCAGAAACCCAATGAAAACAAGAAGGAAAAAAATAGATTGAATAAAAATAGAATTATTAATCAAAATTAATTCATGGGTGTGACATGCACAATGTTTTTAGTTATTGTGGAATGAAACCCAATTATATTATCAAATTGGAAATATGAGACAAAGATTGGGTCCTAAACGTGGTATCTACCCCTAATAGAATACGATGTTTTTTAATATATAGATCTTGATTGGAGGTGACCATTTATTGGTTGTTAAATCAAGTTTTATTAATTTAATAATATAAAATTAATAAACCCTCACCTCACCCTTTGTAACCCATGTTATGTAGAGAAGTAGAGTATTTATACCTTGTGGTGATAGATGAACTGAGAAGAGAAGAGGTGCCGCTAGACTCTAATCATGAGAGTGATCGATCCAAGATCATATAGTACTAGCTTCTATGAAATACATAGGAACAGTGGAATTAGTTTCCATACATGAGGTAATGGGAATTATGAGATCTATATTCTTATCCCAATTTATTCTTTTTAAGGGTTTGAGTTCTTATATTAATAATGGGGACAATGTGATGGTAAATCTAGGGGGGATATTGTGAAATAATGGGTTTCGATGGTTCCCAGAGGATGTCATATTATAATTCTCATTCACATGACATGTATTGAAGAGTAACACACACCATGTGTTCTTACCATTTTGTTGAAAGAATTTATTCTGGACTACACACTTTATACTACAGATTGTGTAGTGATACAAGTCTAGGTGTAAAATAGACATGGAAAGACTCAGAGTGCTAAAGGAAATGGTTATGTTCTGGATCATTATTAAGGGATATGTGAATGGGTTGTGTTTCAGGGTCACGAACAAGTACATGTGTATAGGCTGGGACAAGAAGAACATTCCATGTACCAAGGGTTCATGCCTTGTATGGTTTCATCACCTTCAATTCCATGAGTGTATAAAAATATTTAATGTAGTTTGTACTATGTCACACATCTTGTTACATGGTTTCATGAAATTTAGTTTTTTTACCCAATGATCACTGAGGGAAAACACAACTAGGGGCTATTTTTTAGATATAGGATGTGTACTATGGGTACATTCCATTTACTTCCCTTAGATATATTTCCCTCATGCATCTCCATCATTATCACTCATGTAGAGGCTCATTAGAATTTTATCCTGGGTAGTTTACCATAAAGGACATGATGGTAGTCTATGATTTCATGTTATAGATGTGATGTGATGTCTTTTTGGATTTCTTCTATCTGGGAAATATAGAAATGTATCTCTTTAGTGAGTTTTTATGGTTTACTTATTTGATGTTTTTGTGTGAAATCGCATCATTAATATAATATCATAACCCCTCAATTGATTCCTCAAGAATATACAGTGTTGGTGTGTTACCATTTTTTTAGTGAGTCATTATTCATCCCCTTAGTGGATCTAATAATGAATCAATCAAAGAGGCCCCATGAAATCATCACATTACGAACTCCCTATAAATGGTTGGTTGTATTTTATGTGAGCAATATTTTCCTAGGCTTCGATATCTTATATATAAGGATAAATCTAGTAGGGTATAATGACCTCTATGGGATCCATGAGAATTGAATCCCTATGTATGTATTGATCTCACTTAAGTTTACCAAATTATTCCCATGTGATTTGTGGAAGTGGAATGAACAAAACCACATTAGTGCAGATTCCCTACAAATAGAGTTTTTCCATATTTTTCTTTGTAGATCGATATAGTTTTTATGTACTGTGTTTTCTACAGGTTATGTAGAACCCCAGTTATCCCTAATAATCAACCCCTATTGGTTTATCTAATAAAATTGATGGGGTTATTAGTCTAATTGAGTTTCAAAATCTTACAATTCCTCTCATTTTCTTCAGTGACATTCTACATTATAATACCTGAGTGGTTTGTTTTCTTGGTTTTATTCAATTTGGGATGGTGGGTATCTTCCATAAAATTTCGGATTCCAAATGAGTGTTATCGCTAAATTGAGTTGAATCATGTTCGAAAGTGGTCATGGATTGAGTTCTCATGTATGATCATTAAAATTGACCCTTAAATAGGATTCAATGTTTAGTTTATTGTGAGGACAATGAGGCTTTGATTTTCTATTGGTATATATGTTATTTTTTTAGAGACCATCTGATATTATTCATTTTCTTGAAAACCCATGAGGTAATGAGCTGACTTCTTAGGTAAAGCGAAGGAGTGGGTGATATGGATTTTCTTTTTCTGAATCTTTCATGGGGTTTATAAATTCCATATAATTTTACAAATTTTATAACATTATTTTTAGCATTATTTTCCATAAAATTCAAACAACGGATCATAAAGTCTTGTGTCTTTCAGATATTAGGTGCATAAAAATAAAAACATGGATGTAGATAAAAAATCAATTTACTAATCATCCATATTCACCCCTAACTTATTTTTAGACACTACAACTAAAAGGATAACTTGGTTAATAAATTGACCAAAGTGGCAAGCTAAAAAGACAATTAAGTGAATAAACATTGGAATGAATTATATCATATGAGTTAGAAGGGAATAACATGATAATTGAAAAGGAATAAACCTAATGAATCATACCATACAGTATATAGAATAACACAGTCATGAAAATAATAGAATGTGGGAAAAAATAGAACTTGACCTAAACATGTGTCAGAGCTATCTTCCAAGACTATATCAGATGGTGGGAAAAGTACCATAATGGATTTGGATTACTCCTAAATTCCACACATGAAATCTCAAGAGAATAAAAATTACCCAATGAGTTAGTTAAACAGATGGGTTAACCCATAATACAATATTCATGCATATTTCTTCCATATAAAAAAAATATTAGGAATAATCCCAAGGGATACCCATAGAAAGAAATTGTTATCAGAATCATGTCATAGGGAATAACCAAAGGGTGTATCATAATGATATCCCTCAATTATGTGACTAAATAATTTATAGAAAATAATAAAATAATAATAATAATATATCATGATCCCTAATTTCCATCTAAATTGATCATATTAATAAGTGTTTATAGGAAACATTAGAAATGATCCATATTAGTACGCTTTAAGGGAAAATGTTAAAGTGTCATTAATGAGGAAAATAACATAGTTGTATTTATAAAATAAAAAACGAAATATGATTGGATTTTTAAACTAAAATGGGTTTTTATAAAATTGATGGGGTCTTAAAATAGATTCTGGATTGTACATGGGAATGTGTGGGAAATGGGGATGTTCCCTTTAATTGGTCTTGCTTATCAGGAAGAATTGATATGGGAATATTTTGAAAAATATAATTACCCATCATTGAGAGGTTAGTTGTAATATATAAATATATTTTGTAATAAAAATAAAAATATTGTTTAATTATATAAGAATAATGGGATATATTGTTGAAAAGAGACATATAACCTAACGAATAGTAATTTGAAGGTTCAGAGAGGAGTCCCTTATGTTATACATGATTACACTTTGCACATGCACTAATTGCACTAGATAATAAAATGAGGTACAATAATAATTTAATTAAAAACATATTAAACATACAATTTATTTATTATAATTTTATTAATTTCATTTTTGTCAAATTGGATGATTTATAATGTTTAATTTTGTTATTTTTTTGTGTGTTTATTTTGTGGTTTTATGGTTGGTACCTTTGAGTATAATTAAGGGATTTAATTTCAAATGGAAGAAAAAAATACTGAATCTGATCAAAATGGTTTTAATATCAAAAAATAATTTTAAGTGGTCCTATATATATTTTATTTCTAATATTAGGATGATTCATTTAATATAATATTAATTATAAACGATTAAATTTTTCTTTATGTTTTTAGATCATCACAAAATAGTTTTGTTTTATTATGTAATATATATATATATATATATATATTCTAGAACATGAATCATGTTATTATATGCAATTTAAATATTTTAACCATTATAATGGTTTTATGACCAGCCGTGAAAGTGATAATTTAAAATTCAAAATCATTGTCCATGAAGGAGATGAATCGAAAAAACATGGATTAGGATTTTATTTTTTGGATGAAACATGAAGAGAATATATTATATTATGTATAATCCATTTACTCAATAATATTATAGTGTATTTATGATACTTTAGCTATTACTATATTCTTGATAGGGGAGGTATAGAAGAGGTAGAAGAAAAAAATGATTTAAAAGTACAAGAAGGTGGATTTTACCTCTTAACTACTATCTGCCTGAAATCCTACATAAGGAAGTAGCGTTTGGTATTTAATTAATACCAATAACTCTTTGAAGTGTGGAATATTCTTGTTAAGGCTCTTGAGAATAGTGTATACATGAATCATGGGTTATGTCGTGTGAAGAGGAATATTGGCGAGGGGGGTTTTTTAGGGGGAGGAGAGGATTTTTTTAGATTAGGATATTTAGTAGATTATTATTTTAGTTCAATACTATAAATAGAGTTGATTATTATGATTAAATAAAATAAATATTGGATGATTTTTTTAATCAAGGGGTACTTACCCTATGTATACACCATCCATGACTAAAAAACTGATATATTTGTTAAATACCATAAAATATTTTGTTTCACCATTCACAAACAATTCAACTATTTTATAAGAAATGAAAAAAACACCACAAATATTTTTTAATGTATAATGTTTAAAAACTAGGCTCCATTTTAGGAAAATAATTTTCAAAATATGATAAATTTAATTTTAAATTAAAATCATCATTTTTTAGCAAAATAAGAATTTTAATATAATAATAGATTGTGTGACACATTAACAAACTAATTAATGTATAATTAGAATATCTAAAAAATAGAATAAAAATATTATTTTATGAATATTTTAAATGAAAATAAATATTTATTAAATTTTTATACTAATTATAAAATTCTAAACTAACATTTACGTTTCAGAAAAATTCCAACACATAATTAGACATTTTTAAAACCATTATATTCTTATTCAATTTTACAAATATATCATACTTTTATTTATAAGAAACCAATATTTTATTTTTATTATTATCATTGGTATTACTATTCTAACACCCTAATTACAATTCCTAATTATCACATTAATATTCCAATGGTTAGGTTTCTATTCCAACAATCATATTTCTAAATTTCATAAAAGTGTACTACAAACTATAAATACATATTGTTCCAATCATAGGTCATTTATATTTTCACCCAATGTTATAAATATTTTATATTTTAAATGAATATTGTATTACTATAATTATGTTCTATTTCTACTTCATTTTTCATGAGCATGGTTATTCTGGTGGATCGAGAATGTCCAAATTTTCCCATTCTTATTATCTTGTTTTCTATTTATTTTACTACAATATTAATATTATTTATTTATTTAAAGTCTAATTTATCATTCGATAAAAATAATAATAATTTTTTTATTATGATATTTATGCTATGTATGTGGTTTATGAAATAAATAAAAATTCCATTGAATTGTTTTTGGTTCATTAAATTCATCCCTTATGAAATCTCTTCTATGAAACTTTATTTTACATAAAGAGGTGAAAATAGGGGGGTATTTATCTTTTATTTCTTCCTTTGATTCCTTTGATTCCTATTCATATTTATTGTTCCACTATAGTACATTGACCATGTGAATAATACTGTTGTGTAAAATATTATTTACATGGTCAAAGATCTTCATCATCTTCTACTCATAAAGGAAATCACTTTCCATTTGTACCACTTCTTAAATTCAATATATATGGGGGATATTTTATGTAATTCATCATGAGGCATATGTGTAATTAATCATGTAGTTGAGACATAATTGTATTATGTGCTAGTTTATTGGCCAAAAATATGACATGATCAAGGATCTATTATGGGTCGATATACACGTCATATAGTTTTTTTCATTACAAATCTCATGACTCTATTACATGGAGAGAACAAATGACACACTTTATCACCAACCTCAAATTCTAAGTCTCATCAATGATGCTAGGATATCTATTTTTTCATATTGGGTATTATTTGATGTATTTCTGAATGTTTTTCTCCTTTAATAATGATTTTTAGAACATTTCAAGTCCTAAAAGAATATCATCACAAAAATAAATTTTTCTTGAAGGTGTTCAATATCTTTTTCCACAATGGTTATCATTTGGATCCATTGGGATTCTTTACTGGAAATTTATGTTTTAAGAGAAGTCTATCAGAAGAAGATGTTTCACCCATCAACCTTTGAAGACCGTGGAGCACGCTATCAAAAAATCTTCTAATTTTTGAAGATTTAATTAAAATTTTCAATTATTTTGATCATGATAAGTTATAATAATTTTCTTATCAATTACTAGTAAATATTGTATAATCTTCTAAAACATTGAGGTGAGTCTCAAATTGTTATTAGTTACAATCGAGAGTGGTACTCTAGGAATCCTCACCCCTTCTCTGTTGTGTATCCATGCAATATGATCGAGTGAGAAGTCCAATAAAATAAAAATAATGTGAGATGTCATTGAAAGGAAATATACAATAACACATATAGATTTATTCTATATTAATGTATTTGTATGTGAAATTATATTGTAAATGTTCATTTTATCCCATTTCTATAATGCCATGCTTAATGGTTGCATCATCCCCAAAGATTTTTCATTTTGCATTGACTTATTGACATACTAGACACTTTGATGCATATTTAGTGATATTTTTCATTATATTTCCATACCAATAGTGCTGTCACCAAACATGATAATTATTTTAACAACTTGGGTGTATATAAATGGTCTATCTATGTGAATCATTTAGACGATCTTTCTTTATCTCTAGATTGGATGGTACAGATAGTCTTGGCCCAAATCATAGAACTCTTTCCTTATTAATAATAAACTCCATAGATTTAAAATTGGTGATAGATTCTACCTTCTAATAAATTTTATCATAATTTCATTGAGAATCATTGAAATTATAAAAAATAGATTTTTTCCAATCATTTGAGAGGGGAATGATGTGTCTCCTTCTCTTATGATTCCTATTTCCAACATTTTCATATTTAAAAGATTGGATCTATCCAAATTATCAGTGTTGATATATTATCAAGATATTTTATACTTATATAATATTACCCTTTATAATCATTAGTAGGATGGTAGATGATTGAGAAGTAAAAATCATTTAAGATATCTTTTCATCATTGTTGTCACATATTATGCTTATATTATGTGAATATATATTTTAGGATCTGATGATCAGTATATGTCCCATTCATATCCCTATAGATATAATGCCTCCAAATCTTCCATGACTATATCAAAACCAATAATTCTAGATCATGTGTGGGAAATTCTTTCTCATATAAATTTAACTAAATTGTGGTTTAAGCTATCATATTATCATTTAGAATTTGTACAAAGCTTGAGAAAATTTGTGATGTATCACTATTTGACACAAAGAGTTCCCCACATATCATTAGTATATGTACATGTATAGTGAAAGGGTTCTTTTTTACCTAATTAAAACATTTTTCACATTCATTAGTCTTGAAAATCTCTAATCCCTTCTAAGTTATCAAGGTTATTGGGTTTCCCTAACATGAGATGTTCCTCTCAAATCATGAGTATTTCCTAGATAGACCAAGGATAATAATAATGTCATTTACAGAAGTTTTTATAGAAAACTCCTATTTTTTTTCTTAGAAGGTCCACATATTTTCCTTTTTTGGTGATAACATCCTAAAATAATGATACCTATTCCCCCCAGAGCACACAATTACTATAATTTTAGTATTTTTCTCTCTTCACAAATTCCACATAACAAAATTCAAATGCAACACATGTTCGTCTTTTCACATGGAGTATTTCATCATATCACCTATAAACGCAAATCAAATTCTAGGTGTTATATTATGACATTATTTATTATGTCTATGAAAATTGATGAAGAATTAGTGAGTATAAATGGAATCAATAAAACATAGTGTCCATTCATTATTCTAAACAATGTATTGTGAATATTGTACTTACTCACCATTAATTGGTGATATCCAGATCAATGGTCCACCAAAGAAAAAAAAAATACCCACATAGTGGATCAAAAAAGACATTTATACATGGAAGGGGATACATGTTCCTTATCATGATTTTGTTATCCTCAATCTAATCATTGACAAGGAGGATTGATCCTTCCTTATTCTGGATGATGAGCACCAACCCACCTAATGATGAAACGATTGGGCATATAAAATGATTGTCAAGATTATCTTGTAACTATATCTTCAATTTCTCTAACTCAATAGTGTTTATTCAGTAAGGAGTCCTTGGTATGGATCGAGATCCTGTTATATGTTCATTTGAGAACTCATCCTCTTGATCAGAAGGAATACTATGCAATTCCTCCGTGAACACATCTGTGTATTCCCTTATAATGGGAATGTCTTCAAGAAAGATCATATCCATTTTCACAATCATTTTAGTATGATAAGCATTATCATAAGTAAATAATATCAACAATTGATAAAACAAATTTCATGGAGATTCATCCTCTCCTTTATACTTTTGTAGAATAGTTGGATGCTTCCATATTTAAAGTGAGATCACCCTTTACCAACAGTTGATGTTGGAATTGTATAAAGATGAAAAATCCATTACCAATATATAATAAAACATCAAGAATGTAATTTTGATGAGATTTTCTATGAGGATTATTCCAATAACATAAATTGAGGAGGATTTATATAATAAGATTCGATAATTTCCCCATTCTCTATTCTCAGAGATAACTGAACCTTAATAATTTTAGGTGGTGTTTGAATAGTTCCACAAAACAATAAAGATATGAACGCATGCATTTAACCAATATAAAATGGTATGTTCACTACACTTTAATGAATAACCACCATACCTATCATCAAATAATTTTAATTCACCACCAATTTTGTCATTATGGAATATTCTATTCCTTAATTCCATGGAGGTTATTTTTGTTGATTTATTCAAAAAACAATTGGATTAGGTTATTTCCTAACATAATACCCATTGGTCATTTTAGTTGAAACACTAAAATTCATGATATGTTTTAACAAAAACATGCTTTATTATTACACATTATTAAAATTTCTCAAATCTTATCAACAAAAATAACAATGATTCCTTTCACTTCCACATTTGAAGCATGTTATGGTTCTCTTTAAAAAATTTACTAGATTCATTTTCCCACAATTTTGACATGTGAGATGTTTGGTTTTCATTCATTCTTGTTATTTAAATATAGATCCTAAAATATTAAACTCTATTTTCCAAATTTTATCTCTGATCCAATGAGACCACATAAAATGTATGATATCCATCACAACCTTAAGTGAACAAAGAATTGTATCCTCATATATTTCAATTTCCCTAATCTCTATTTATTTTCATAGACTCAACTATCATCATCTAAGGAAGAAATAAAACTTTCTTCTGTTGTTAATGATAAATAAAATAAATATAAACCATTACTAGTATATTATTTATCACATATCCCAATAGATTTGTTCTTATTTTTTCTTAGTCAAAGGAAATCCATTTTCATCTTATGATAAATATATTGAGGTACGCATTTATTAAAAAATATTTTATTGAATCCTTACATATCCATATATTCAATTTCATCCTCAGATTTTGTGTTTTCGATTAGTGGCCTCCATAGTTCAACTTCCACATTGAAATGATTGACCACATGTATGACTTCATCTTATTAAAATATTGATGAACATAGAATATATTCTCAATACAGTTAATATATTTTTCCATGATGAGGGGATCATAAACCCCAATAAATAATGGATTCCTTCATTTAATAAAGGATTCAACCACAATATAATATTTCATAGGATAATAAGGGGGTTCAAAATGAATCAAAATAATATTTATTACTTGATCCAGTTGAACTGGTGTTGTGATTATGTTCTGGGATTAGGTTACCATCTAGTTTGGCCTCTTATTTCTGAAATATTCACGTTGCATATCACACCTATTATTTTCACAAGTTATTCTACTTACCTACATTAACTAATATTAAGAATTAATATACAATTATTTGAATTGAATACATATCTATTGACATTAAGAAGGAAAATTTTAATATAGGAGGAAATATATATAAATGAAAATTATATATGACCTTAGGATTACCAACGATTCAACATAGGTTATCCATTGTGGTATAATTTTCCATAGGGTAAATAATAATGTTTTTTAATCATATTACAAATATATAAATCTAAAATTATATTTTTTCAATTATAGTTTCCACATACTATAAATCCTATTATTAAATGATTTTAAGAATAATTATCCACAAAATACAAACCAAGGATTTTAATGTCTATGTCTTTGAAATATTAGAAACATGATATTAATAAATGGTATTATAATTAAAAATCAATTTATTAATCTTCAATAATTATCCACTAACTTCCCATGAGGTCCCAAATCCCTATAGTATATCTTGGTAAATACATAGAAAAAATAAATGACACAACTAGAAAAACAAGCTATGGGCACATATCTATACACACAATTTAAAAACGGTGGCTATTAGAGGATACAACGACGGTTATGTAGAATATATCCATAGTTATGTGGAATATATCTACGGTTTTAGAACTATGGATATAAGTTTTCTATCATAGGATATAACCATAGTTTTCAGAACTGTTACTATTTCCCACACATATATGCACAGTTATGCGTCATATAGCCACAGTTTTGAAAACCATGGTTATAAGCCTTTTTTAGAAGGGCTAGATACATGTTTTCGAAAATTGTGGTTATAGGCCTCCCTCCCTTGTGCAAGAGTAAACATTTTTGACCAAAAAAAGGATAGAAGATATATTTCCATGGTAAAAACTGTGGCCATATGTTACACCCTACTACCATGACTATAACGCCCCTGGTGGGGACAATTATGGCCATAGCCTATGCCCACGGTATTGGGCCCTATTTCCACATGTTTGAATCGTGTAAATAGCCTATTTTTCTAGTTTTGTGTTCCAAATAAACCCAATAAGGGAATAAACTTGGGAATGAATCATAGAACATGAGTTATAAAGGAATTGCATGATAACCTATAAGGACTAAACAAATGTATTCATAACCTATAGATTATATACTCATATGATTATAGAAATACTTAAATGTTTATATAACACATAACATGACATTAAAATTATTTATGGCCTACTAGAATGAATTTGAAACATGGGGGACAAAGTCCCACAATTAGTTAGGTTTAGTCCGTAATCCCATGCATAATTCTTTCTGAGACAAAACATCACTGAATTAAAAAAAGACTTATAAGGAAACAACATTCATAAAATGTTCTTGAATATGTGTTCCATATAAATAATTATACATAAGGAATAAACATAAGGGTTAACCATTGAAATAAATGGGTATCCTAATTATGCAACAATGAATAAGGAAATGGTGTATCACAATGGTATCCATGAAAGAAAGGATGAAATCAATTTTGGAAAGTCAACAAATAAAAATGAAAACAAATTATTTCATAAATAATGGTATCTAACTAAAGTGGAGACATGGAGAATAGTGTATAATAAACATTAGAAATAATATACCTCAATACGGTTGGAGGGAAAATACTAATGAATATTTAAAGTAGAAAAAGACAAAATTGTTTGTATAACACATAAAATGAACTATTAAATATTTTTCACGATAAAGTGGGTGTTTTTGAGAAAATAATATTGTAATAAAAATTAATTTTTATTATACATGAGAATGGGTACAGAATTTAAAATTTTTCTTCAATCAAGCATACTTATTGGGAGGAATGTATAAGGGAATATTTTAAAACATATAATTCCCCAAGAGATAATGATGAATTGAGATAAATGAATATGTTTGGTACTTAAATTCCTAATATTAGATAATAATATAATAATAATTATGATTTAAATTTGAGAGAAGAGAAATACTATGTAACCCAATGGTAATTGGGAGGTTTAGATAGAATATCTTACCTTATGTCTGTATACACACAACACTAGCGCTTAAAGTAACAAATAGTAAATTACCTTCATTAATAATTTCATTCATAAATTCATAAAAATATATATTTTTTAATTATTATTATATTACGTTAATTAATGTTCTTTTCGATGAGTTATAATTTTTTATTTAATTTTTTTAGCGTTGTTCTTTTCGTAGTTTTATGATTCCTTCCCATGAGGTAAATTATGTGATTTCATGTCAAATAGAAGAAACAAAGAATAAGTTGAATGAAATGGTATTAATATAATTCCATAAGTTTAAATGTTCCTATATAACTTTTTTTATGATATGAGGATTATTCATTTGATAGAATTTGGATGAAAAACATTATGTTTAATTTGGTGGTTTTTGATCGACATCATTCAATTTTTATTATTATTTAATATTATTTAAATATATTAGTGTTGGAATATGAAACAATTCATTATATAAATTTTTAACTTTTTTATACAATATATTCGTTTTATGACTACCCTTTAAGGTAGTAATGGAAAACAAAAAATCATTGTCCACGAAGGTGGTGAATTGACATATTTTGGATGATTTTTTCATTTTTAAGAAAAAATTGTAAGATAAGATATTTGATGATGTATATTATATTAAATAAATAATATTCAGATATATATATGTTATAGTATAGTTATCATTATATTTTGGAGAGGGGAGGAGAGGATAAGGTAGAATAATGAATGACTTTAAAAGAGAAAAATGAGTATATTATCTCATGAATATTATCTCATTGAAAACCACCTTAGGGAACTGGGCTTAACTAATTGGTTGAGAATAGAATCTATTGGACATGGGGAAGTGGATTGTGAAGATAATTGGGTTTAATTTAGACAATCAACAATTCATAGACTATGTGAGGAAAATGGGTGGTGAGGGGTGGTATTTATATAGAGAGATGCATGTTTTTTTATTACATTCATTATTTTATTATTTTGGCTCATGAATATTTGTAGTTTTGATTTTTATGAATAAATATAGTAACTAGTTCAAGATATTTCTAAAAAATGTGTTCTTACATCATCCATTCAACTTCAATGACTAAAAAAATCATATATTTGTTAAATACTATAAATTAGTGAATTTCAGAATTGATAAAACACAACAATTTTAGAAAAAAAATCCCAAAAATCACCCTACCCATGTTTTTTAAAGTATACTAAAAACTATATTTTATTAAATGAAAAAAATTTAAATATGTGATAAATTTAAATTTAAATTAAAATAATTATTTATTAGATAAATACATATTTTAATATTAAAACTGAATTTATGACACTTTGAAAAATTATATTGGGTATCATAAAAATAAATAATAGTGATAATAAAAAACCTATTTTTTATAAATCTATTTCTAAAAAATTGTTATTTTAAATGAGTATACTAATTGTAAAACTGAAAAAAAAAATTATGTTTTAGAGAAATACCAATACTCAATTTTTCATTTTCAAAATAAAATATTAACTAATTATAGGATATAGATATATTAGATTTTAATTTATAAGATACACAAATTTTACTTTTACATTCCCATGGGAGGATTTTACTGTAATTCCCAGATTAAAACTTGTATGTGTCACATTACTATTAAAAAGGTTGGGTTACTATTCCAATAGTAGTATATGTAATTATCATAAAGGAAAACATCTTTTGTATAAACACATATTATCGAAATCATTAGTCACCTCAATGTTATACCAAGGTTATATATACCTTCAAATTTTGAATGAATAATTTTTTATTAACATTAATTTTTATTTCCACATATTTTTTCATCAGTATAGTTATTCTATTGCATCGAGCTAAAACAAATTTTTTTTGATTAACTAATTATCTATTTATAATCATGTTATAATATTTTCTTTATTTTATTTGTGGACTACAATACCACTATTCATTTATAAGACTAAATTTTTATTGGTTTCTCTATGTGATATATTTGTACTATGAAATAAGAAGGGATATTTAATTTATTAATTTATGGGTCATTACCGGTTCTATCCTTTATATTAGGGTCAACAGGGTTGCTTCCATTGAGATTCGCCCTTTATTTTTGATTTTTGGGGTACCTATGGGTATTTTTATACTCACCTATGCATTATTTCTTCCAACACATGTTGTGTATTGAATAAATAATGGATATCTTAGTTGTTTCATTAGATGAATAAGAGAGGATGGATCATAGTTCTATGAAATGAAATACATGTAGTGTATTGATTGTGCATTTGATATCTGTACCTACCTTCGGAGTAGGCTGGAATCATTTTAGATTTTTGGATTTAATATTTCCCTTTCATGCTTTAAATTACTGTCTTACATTGATTATGTGATATATATGCATCCATTCATTTTTTATTTGTTGTTTTTATTTTATCTCTTACATGGAATAATGATGGATTTGTTCATGTGAATTCATATATATTCTATAAGATAAGGCATTCCACGACTTTTATATGACTAATTGGTGCTAGTTTCTAGCCATAGGCCTATTGGAGGTCTTCATGGGGTAGTTGCAGCTCAGAATCCCTTCAGACAAGTGGGCCTCGATTGATTAGGTAGATATAGGGTTTTATGAGAGAAGTTACATCCCCAAGACTGAAGGTAGGATCTATCCACATATTATTTTGGTTATCCATTTATGGAGAAAATGTCAAGATTTATTGAGTTCATATTTCTGGACATGGGTTCCATTGATTGTTAGGCAACTGATGTATAAATACCCTAAGAATCATATAGCCTTCTTATTTACTCCAAAAAATTTTTAACTCCTCCCATGGCATTTAGTACACGTATCATATAATTTTGTTTTTGTTCTCCATTTCCTTCTAGATTTAGCTACCTAGATTCACTCTTTGATAGTGGGAGACATAATCCTCATTCATCGTGTCTCCATGAATATAGGCTTTTGATTCCACAATAAGGTCAATGGTCTCACCTGATGAGTGTTGATGCCTCTAGTAATATGCCTTTTCATAAGGAAATTATTTTTCATAGTGGACAAATTTTAGTGCATCCACCCATTTCCTAGGTCATAAACCCTCCACATGAGTTTTATATGAATACATTATGTCATACTGATCCTTGGATAGATCTATTAGTGTGTGGTGATCCAATGTTGGTTTCAATTATGTGTCATGTACTTTTGTTGTAGGGATCACCAATAGACTAGGCTAAGAAGGACCCTCAAATAGCATGAGTGGGGTGAAGGTCTCAAAAAAGAAGTTTTTGAAAGAGGAATTGAGGACATATTAGTAATATAAAGATGAATTTTATAATGATGTTAATAGACACCTCATGGATGATTTTCAAACATGTCATTATATAGGGAAAGATATGACCGATTTTCCACCGATATAGATGTATTATTTTCAACAAGGTGGTCCATTGTGAAGTAGATGTGACATTGGATCTAGAGGAGTAGCATGTGGTGGATGATTCTTTTATTTATTCCAACACCACCTCCCCCAGGAAGTCTATTCAAGTCTTATGAAGCTGGTGGAATGAGATAGGTTTAGTTGTAGATGTTTTAGTTTTTCATCACAAAGTATCAAGTACTGATTGATGGTATGATATGTATCTATTATATGTTGTAAATAATATTTTTATATACATATCCAATATAACCTTTTTCATTGACACCTCTTGATTTAAAATAATCTAGATAGTCATTGGGATTTATTGGAGCTTTGTGATAGTATTTCTGATGTAGCCTAATACACAAATAAATGATGTATTCGTACCACACAAAGAAATGATTTCCTAAAATGAATCAAAACCATACAGGTTATTCAATGATTCCAAAATAGGATAGTATCAAGGTGTGGTGGATGGGTTACCTTGATGAGTGTATTCAATTTACATTGGTGATTAGAGGTGTCTGAGAAGGACTAGTTGGGGGATTATTTGGTAATGGGAAATTGTTATATTTAAATATATAAGGGGCATTTTTTCCTGGTGGGTTGGTTATCGTTCAATGTATCACATGTGTACTTACAATTCCATTTAATGATTCATAGATTCAGTTGCCAATTTCCCATTAATGCTTCCACATTTCGAGTCCTATTGATATTGGTGGAGGCTTTCAAGAATTATCTTTTAATGGGGTGGTTATATTTATTTTTTAACATATAGGGTAGTTAGGGGTTTTGGGTGATTTTTCAGACACAATGTGTTCACATGAGAATCCATTTATTGTCCACATTGGAAGATTAATCGGGCATGTGGTTAGGTGTGGTTGACATCGCCTAAATTATGTGTCCATCATTGATAAGTTCCCACACACATTAATTGGAATCATCATGAATAAGTGGGTTTAATAGAGATGGTTATTGTAGTTTATCTTGAGGTTAGATTATCACCACCTCTATGTTTGAGATGAGTTTTCACACAAGAGATCATTATAAGGAAACATCATTTTATTGAGTTTATGGGGATTATTTATGGTTGGTCGGATTCCCCCATGGGGTTATGAGACTGATGGACTGATTCCCAAACCACCTTTTTCTTTTTGGGGTTGTCCACTTCGATTTGTTTTCATGGTCTCATGTGTGTTGGTAGGAAATAAAAATGATTGTGTGACATATATATTCATAATTAACTATGGGTATGTGTGTAATATAATATTTTTGTAACAATTATCTCTATATGTTGTTGGTGAGTGAAGTGATGTTGAAGTAAAATAATATTTAGTTATCCCTTGAGGTTCATTTCAGTGAAAAATAACACCATTTTTCATTTTTTTCCACCCCACCTTTTCGTAAATATTGGGAGGCACAACGTGGAGTATTTTTTATATGTGGAATTACATGACCAGATATCCACAAGACATGTTAATGATGGATTTTCAAAATCTATGGAGTATGTCACCCTTTTAATGATGGACCAAGAACCCATTCACATCATTACATGTGGTGTAGTTGAGGATTAATTACCTTAGTTGTTCACTGGATATAGGTTTTTTTGTTCAATGTAAAGAGAACTATGTAGGATCCAGATAAAATTCTATGGGTTTTAATGTTGGTGTGGTACAATTGTTTCTATACTATCTGAGTATAAACATTGGAGGCCATGAGAAAGGGACCCTATAGGTAACCACTGTAAAAGTCATAGCCAATAAGAGACAACAGTATTTGGATGGGTTTTTTGAAGTGATGGTTCAGAATGGCATAGAATATATGGAAGAGGATGAGTTCTACTGGGACCTGGTATTGGTAATTTTAGACTGATGAAATTGACCCTTGTAGTTATATGATGATATATTATATTTAGTTATATCCCTCACCATCAGGTGTTATGGATCTTTTTCCTACTATAAAGGTTATCTTTGGGGTTCTAGAACCTTTCCCTAGTAGATGTGTGGGTTTTTGAGGCATCATGCTATTATCCCCTCTGACAATTGATAGATCAGTTTTTTTTGCTTCCAAGTCCTCATTGATGAGGGGACATGTGAAAAAATCATAGAAATATTTATACTTAGATTTATATAGATAATTGGTGTGGAGTATCCTTTTTAATGTAACTAGTTGTAGTTGGGTTCTAACTGGAGAGGACCCTTGGGTATTTGGTTCAGTTAGGTGTCTGTTTTTAAGAACACATGGACCTTCTATAGGGCTTTCTAATTATAGGAGATCCATTTTCTCTTAGTTTTATACAATCTAAATATTATTTTTCATTTAAAGATGAAAATCCATGTAGGTTTGGAGAATTTATATATTTTAGTATTTCAATATGATTTCTGAATGTTTCTATGAATAATTTTCATCCTAGTGGTGATTTCTTCCGGGATTCCATGGACCAGAGAGACTTGGGATGTCGATATTAGAATGTTGAATATATTTTGTTATGTAGTGATATTTTTTCAAATAGTATAGAATGAATCCTGATTAGAGTCTCAGGTCATAAATATAATAACATGTTGGTGTCCACAATGTGATTTTTACCAATGGCATGACAAAATATATGTCAACAATAGGTGCCCATTTGGAGGTGACCATTTTCAAATATTTAAATGTGAGTTTACTAAAATAAGAAAATGAAATTAATATACATTACACTCCCCCTTGGGAAAGAAAATTTAGTAAAGGAGTTGAGGATTTATCCCTTGAGGTGATGGATGATTTGGGTAGGGAAGAGGTGAAACTAGTGTCCGATTATGATTGAAATAAATCATGGATCAATCTGTAGTGGCTAATGAGCATAGTGTTGGAACTACATCTTTTATGTTACACCATGATATAGGAGGATTTGTGTTCGTTATGTTCTAATATTTATATATGTTTAATTTTAATGTTTTGATTTATTGATGATATATAGGGACTCTATTGGTGTTGATCATGGATTTATATAGAGAAATATGGAATTTTGGGTGGATCTTATGGTATTTTTTTATCATAATTCCAAATCACATGCCATGTATTGAAGTGTATTACAAACAACATGTTCTTCCCATTTCGGGAAGAATAAATCTAGGGACTACACTCAATTACCAAGAGTACATGCCACATTGTTATACAAGGTGGTATTCCCCTAGTGCATGGACATACTAACAATATCAAGTTACATGGTAGTGTTTCTATACACATCTAGGGAATAAGAGAATCAGTCTCCTTACATTGGCATGTCAAAGGATTCATGATTGGGTTGGTCGAAGAAGAAGACATTGTATAAATAGGGTACATGTAATGTATGATGGTAGAGAAATATAGGCCACGTGAAGGTGAGGACGCACCCAGAGGACTGGATTAGGTGACATGTCCTGTGACATGGGAAAACGTCATGTAGTATTCTTTTGTGCTCTAAATACCAAGGGGAGACATGGAATTGGGAAATTCTTGATGTTTATGTCCTGAAATATGGTAACACATCTTGTACTTTTATATAAGATTCCATTATGTATCTTCTTCATTCAAACATAGATAGAGGAAGATGAGTATCCAATCCTGAGTAGTTTTATACATGGGGTGTGATTGTAGACAATTATTTGGTGTTTGTTAGGAAACATGGAGTTATTGTGTTGTTCACTTATATAAGTGATGTATAGAATAATATCAATTGATTTAGATTCATTGGTCCAATTTTATGTGGGTTTGTTGTAACAACCATGGTATTTATATAATAATAATTTATCTTCACTATTAATATTGATGAATAAGATATTATTTTTTAAAATAATGTGGATTCTTTTTCTCAAAAATTACTCAACATGCAATAACCGGTTTCATTGAAATATGTTGTTGCACACATCTTTGAGTTATATTGAAAAATAATATAATTATATTATTATTTTAAATTGTTATTAATTCTTATCCATTGTATTGGCAGTAATAAATAGAACCATCCTTACTATGATTAAAAATGTTTATTAAATTATTCTACATTTATCCACAAAAATGTAGAGGCTCAATATAAGAATGAATCCAATTTTAAGCTTGAAATTCTGTAATAATTTCAAATGGGGTTTTACCACCTTTTGATGAGGAACCATTTTAAATATAGTTTTTTTACATTTATATGTTAGTTTTGAAAAAATGAACTTTTCATTTTGAAGTAGGACATCAAAAATTACTTTTGATAAATTTTTGGTATTATTCTGATAATGTTTATTTTGGAATGAAGAGTGAAAATGCTGCATTTTAAGTCAAAACCTTCTTTCCATATAAATTATTTATGTGGAAATATTATCCTATTAATTAGATTTAAATTGTAATTAGACTATATTATTATCATTTATTCAAATTTTGGTCATTGTAAGTAATTTTTCATTGAAATTGCACATAAAAACATGTCAATCTGTTGGTCGTTTTTATTTTGTAAAAACATTATTTTTTTGGTTTTGACAATGGGAATTAATATTAAATTAAATTCTTCAAATTATGAGTTTTGAATTTGGAAAAATGTATTCATTATTTTGAATCATGAGGTCCAAATTGTGTAAATATAAACCTTTTATTTTTAGACATTATTATCAGTAACTTCTTTTTTATTTTATTTTCCATTGTTAAAGGGTTTGTTGGGTAAATAAGTATAAAAAATAATATTATAATATTATTGCATTACCTTAACACATGTCCAACCCATATTGGATAAGATATCTCCAACCATGGGCATCCTTGGGTCGATTTTAGGACCTCATGGAGTCACTTGTGTGTGAAAATAAAATTTAATTTCTTTTAATTAAATGATAAAACAATATAAACTAAACTTGAATCTTTTATTAAAAATAATTTTATATGGGGTAATATAATTGATTCATTGAATACAAACATTCATCAAAAATTTAAACGATTTCCTACATCATGGTATTTTATTTTTAATTTTTAAACATCAGATAAATAAATATATTTATGATACAAAGATGACGAAGTGTTTTCCTTCTTAATTTATGATTAAAATAAAAAATATTACAAATATTAAAATTAATATATTTAGAGAATTTTTATGTTATAAAAAACTTTTATGTATGATTATTATTTTTTAAATTTTAATTAATTAAGTTTCTTCTAAATAATCAAGTTGTTATAGTTTTTTTTAAAAGTCTTGATATTAATAGTATATAAATTGAAATAAATGAGTTTTCAAACAAATACATTTTTATTAAATGATTTAATAGTCCTAAAAAATAATATTAGGATAACTGACATATGTAATGTTACAAATATCATTAATTATAACTTTTTACATCTCTTGTAATTTGATAGCAACTATGGTATCAATATATTATGAATATACAAGAAGACATGGTAAAAGTTAAATAAGTTCAGCAAGTGTTAAAGATATGGTTAATTTTCGGATCTAAACTGGTATAAAAATTATTGGATGAGAGTATTTCTACCCATCATCATATTATCTTTGAAATATATCACTTTGTTTTATTAGAAATTGAAAATCAATTAATAATAAAATAATAATTTCAAACATTTATAATGTTCCCCTCCTCTCTCTTATAAAAGAACACTACCTCTAACCGTTACTCACAACTCTCAAGACCCATTGGCTTATTGAAACTATTCCAAAATAATCTCCCAATATACTTATATTACTCTTATAATCCTTACATTTGGAATAAGGATATTAAAGAAGGCCTTTTAGCTTAAATCAAAACGACATACCCGATTTGAGGTAATGACTTCTCTCAAAATTCTTTCTTTTATTTTCCTTCTCCAACACCGTAAACACTCTTTATTCAATTATTATATAACAACACCGGTATCTCTAATACACAAGGTTGGTTTTATGTGATTTATTCAAACTAAACTTACACAATGCTCCGTCTAATATGTATAGAAGACGTTGCTTCTATAGACGATGAACTACTGGCTCACGAAACAATGATTATTCAATCTTCCCCTACCACATCATATGTTTGAAATTATGATATAATTATAATTATATATGATATATATGATATTTAATTTATTTATATGCCCCTTTAATTATCATTTATAACATACCATTATGATTTTAATGATTTATAAAAACGACAATTTCATTTGAGGAAGTGCGAACTACAACCCCCTCAAAGTGATATGACTCGTTCATGCTATACATGTAATGTATAAAGGATGGAATTAATTAAATTATATAAAATATATAAATTATAATATTATAATTTAATTTTAATATACCTATGTATCATTATGTTTTCATATTTTAAAATATTAAATATAAATGAAAGTAGCATTCAAACATATGTACGACTTACCATATCTATGAATGATGTGTTTCATTTCATATCTCCAAATGATATGGACTATTATAAATACATATACCCTAGTTGTATATGATATATATGATATTTAGATCATGAATATCATTTTGAAGATAATAGATTGTTGACCACATGGACAATTTGTAATTAGAAGAACTTCAATTTTGACTCAAGTACCAAATATCGACAAAATGACCAATATTAACAAAAATAATTATGTAATTATTATATAATTGTATTAAGTGATATAAAGGGAATAATAAACATGAAAATGGCTGTGAAGGAATTATAAACTAACAGAAGTTTATTATTCAGGATGAACAATGAACTTAACAGACATGTCAGACTCTAGGTAAGGGACATCGTCTCAATATTCATTCATTGTGGTATATGTTTATTTATTCACAAATTTCTTTTATATGGTGTATAGAAAAATTTTTAATTTTAATTTCATTCCAATAAGATTTTTTTTCTACAAATTATTTTACTAAATTAAAAATGGAATGTTTCTTTCTAACATACGCGATGTCAATAACCATTCCACCACTGCAAGTATTATTTGATATCTAGCTTCCATAAAAAGTCGTAACATTTAAAAAAATAAATAAATACCAAATATAATTTTTATGTATATTGGTATCGAATTTTTTTTATAAGGTATTGATTTTTTCAATATCATGAAATATTATATTGTGATTGGAATGTGGATTTTTTATCTTTTCATTATGCTTGTTTTATGTGTTATGATTATGTTATGGTTCTTCGGAATATTTTACATATATGGGTGGTTCAGCGATAATCCTAGGGTTGGTGAGCCTAAGATAGATCTCCAATGCATTAGGTAACTTGACAGAGGTAAACATTAATGTTTCTCCTAAGAGATTTATGGAATATACCTTGATGAGTATTCAAAAATTAACTCCCTATGCACATGTGAAAGCTAAAATATAAGTACGTTATGGATTCCACAAGTTACAAATATGATTTTTGATTTCTATGTGTTATTAAAAAATCTTATGATTTTATGATCAATGTTAAAGATAATATTATTTATGATTGAAAATTATGATTACATTCATTTGTTTGTATTAATGGGATAATTCTTTATTTCCTTATTTTATAACCTTTGATAAGATTGTTATGCTCATACCATGATTTTGAAATGTTTTTAATAGGGTATATGGATGGGAAAGATAATAGGATAATTCAAGAATATTTGTATAATGAAAATAATTCTTGTTTTCTTTTAAGAGTATTTATTTTATTGAAAAAATTGATACTGAGTAGAAGTTTCTACATGTAATATTCAAGTTGTTATGTACAAGTTATTTACCAATTCCCTAATCTTGTAAACTTGAACAGATCCTTAATATAAATTATTAACTTAATTCAATAATTATGAATTGTTTAATGATGGAGCCATATAGTTGGTATCAATGTTGGTCTAGAAAACTTTAGGAGTTTGGATATTGTTAAATAAATATCCATAAATTATTTTTACTTTTATGGAATGATTAAAATTATACATAATTTGAGGATTACCATATTACATTGCCTAAGATATGTTTGTGTTCAGAAATGTTTTTCATAGAGGAAATAGGGCACCTCTATTGGGAAGGAATAAAGAATAAAATGACCTTCCAAATCCTCATCCTGAGATGGTATGAATTAGAATTGAATAGACTGTTACAGTGATGGATCAGGGGACTAAGTTGATAAATAGTGGTTATTTTTATTGATGATATTTTGGTATATTCTTAATGTAAATAGGAACATGAAAATAATTTAAGGTTTCTCTTGAAAACCATAATGGAAAAGAAGTTGTATGGTAAATTCAACAACTGTGAGTTTTGGTTAAAAAACATTTCATTATTTGTTCACATTATTTCTAAATATGGTATTATTTATGATCCATCTAAAACAAAATTTATTGAAGAATGTCCAAGACCCTCAAATATAATTGAGATACTTAGTTTTATTGGGTTGGAAGGCTCCCCAATGGAGAACAAAACAAAGGAAATACCATAAATTTAATCCCACCAACAAACATCTCAAACACATTGAAGAAAGTAAAAGATGAAGCTCACACCATGTATAACAGAATTACATAATTAAATATGAATATATGTAAATCTAGATCATCTTATTCTATCGAGAGGCTCTGCTGGTGACCTAGATAAGGTAGTAAGGTGTAGAACCCCAAAGGATCAATAGGTTATAACACACATAGGATCTCTAGGTGCTGGACCACAGATGATAACTATGTGCTAACCCACAGAGGATGGCTAGGTGATGAACCATAGAGGATCTCTATGTGCATACCCACATAAGATCGCAAGGTTCCAAACTACAAAGGATCACTAGGTGTCAACCCACTCAGGATCAGCATTATTTCATCACATCGCCTCCAGCCACAAGATTCCAGCACATAGAATTCTTGATTATATTAGGATAAACTCCTCAAGCCATCTTTTATACCAAACCCATCATGAAGACCCACATATAGTAACCCCAAAAGACTGTATCATTTTAAGGTTCCGAACACAATAGACGGCGCATCGTACGGACACCTGACATGCATGATATTTTTATTCTTTTAAAAAAGGACCCAGTAGGATTCGTGTCTGACCCAAACCGTCCAAACACATATTTACACCAAAACTCATGTAGAGTATCACAGATGGACCGAATCATTCCAAGGGTCACACCGCCTTTGTCTTCACATCAACCAGATTCCCGGTCTGAGAGATATAGGTATTTTTATAAGCAGGATTCTGGTTGTCTCTAGGCCTAGTCCGACCCGGTCGGACTGACCTGGCCAACCTATCCCGGGGATCCCGGATACCCTTGTTCAATTATATTCACATGACCGGTCCCGATTCAGGTCGGGGTCTGTCTGGTGCGGCTTGACCAGTGGGCCATGCCAAATTGGATTGGCTGGATCCGTCCTGGTTTGGCCAAGGGTCCAGCCCAACGGTACAGGTCTAGCCCACTATTAGTGGGTCCCGCTCGCGGGACGCAGGTCCGACCCATAGACGCTGGTCTAGCCTAACATGATGGATGGTGTGCTTCCTACCAGCCGAAGATCGGCCAAGCAGTGTGGCCAGTGTGGCATCGCCCCACCGGGAAGCGACAGCCGCACCGCATCTGGCCAACATTGGCCCCATGGATGCAGAGCCTCCTCTACTCGTGGACAACGGACCGCGGCATTACACCTACCCATATGGCCTAAACGAGGTTTGTCCCTCCACATGGTACCTACCAGGTGACAGAACTCCCACCGCTGCCAAAGGTTGGTTGCAGCCTCCTACCACCGCGGTGCATCGACAGGCATGTCACCACCCTCCACCTACAATCTGCCGACGTAGGTACTAGCGCGTTGGAATATTTCTCGGGGTACCACAAGACATGCTATGTGGTCTGTTCTTCGCGCAGCCTATGCCAAAAAACATAGGGAATAGTCATCTTCACCGCGAAGGTCCTAAGATTATCTTGCCGCCACTTTGGACAATTCGTTCATTCATAGAAAACATGTAGAGGGGTAAAGGTATTTGTTCATGTCAGCTCACACCCTCTACATTAGAGGTTTTAAATATGGTGAGGCTCCAGGGAGATGTTCAATCATATCAAGTAATGATGAAACCCATATAGATAAATACTAAAATATAGTTACCCTCCGACATAAATGTACAAATCGTTGATCAACCTATTCATGGACTGATACACATTCATCATTTCTAGAAAAAAACAGGAAAGAAAATCAAATTTAAACAAGCCATACCTTTTTGACGTTCGCTGCTGAATATTTCTTCCGTGAGGTTTCATGGTGTCGACGTTGCTTCCGGCAGAATTCATTGAGGAACGTTGAAGATGATGAATTCTCACTAATGTTCATCATTATTCATTAGAGATGAAAACAACCAGAAGTTCATCAGAGAATACCCACAATTTAATCTCCCTTTCTCCCATGCGTTGGTTAAATAAAAATAATCACATCGAAGTGTTTCTATTACACTACGATGTTTCGTCATTATACTATTTTATTTATAAAAAAACATCACTGTTACGCTTAATTTATTGCATCATTATGCTCCATGATATGGGCCACTAATGATCTTAAATAATGTTCCATTTCACCTCCTAGTGGTTGAACCATAGTGTCATCATCCACCACCGAGGAGTGAGGAATGAAATATAATATTTTTTAAAATTTATTCTATAATTTTTTTCTCGAAATTTCCAAAAATAACTTTTCCACTCGACCCTTATCGTTCAAAGTTATGTCATTTCAAGGTAAGTGTTGACATTTGATGTTCAATGGTTCCCTAATATTTACGATCCTAGCACCAAATAAAAATATATAAAATATCACTCACACATTTACTAAACTTACCTTAAAAAGATCAAAAATCCATTCGGGGTTCACTGGGCCTCGGAATCACGGGCTGTTAGAGTGTGCAGTCTCAAAATAATTCCATATAATTAAAAAAAAAATTACATGGAAATTCTGCGATGTTACAAATTGTCTCTATGGAAATGTTTCTCCATATGTGAAATGTTTTTTTAGTAACCTGACTATGGTTCCTGAATATATCCATAAAATTCATTGTTCCAAAACTATCTATATTTGTTACCTCACTAGAGAAACTCTGATCATTTTTAAGGAGTTCTCATAACATTCATCATTCCAAAAACTATTTATAAACCATGTAATATACTAGATTAGCTCATAATGTTGTAAATATTATATAACGTTAAATATGGTATACCAAAAAACATAAATTTTTTGATCCTGAATCATATAATCAAAAACATTAGTTATATTAGGGGTATCGTTACTTTTGAATCCTTCACAGTGGTATGTAAATAAACTAAGAATTACCCTAATCATATCGGCCAGAAGTGTAAATCAATTGCACATTATGCCCTTTTTCAGGTACCTCGTTACCCTGAGTCAGTCACATAAAACATTTTCAGAGTTATTACTTCATGTTATATAGTTTCCACAACCACATCCACGTATAGCATTGAGACAGGGATGTGTCGGTTGTAATACCAACATAATATCCACCTTACCAAAATTCTAGGATGTATTTTATATTCATAGTCAATGTCTATCATAGGGAAGTTCTCCAAAGTATACATTTTCTAAATCTAGATTCCAAGGATTTTTCTAGACATCCTATAATACCAACTATAATTCCACAACCCTAGATGCCCGAAGCAGATGCATTATTTTATTAAAATGGCAAGATTATAAGGAATCCAATCATAATGGATTGGTTAATTATGTGGTCTTTGAAAGATAGATTTCATAATTTATACCCATAATATATTGAGAAATATAAAATTTAAACCTAATACATAATAAAATGAATAAACATCATCCTTGAATTATAATTTATTGAGTTTATCATTATAACCTGGGGAATGAAATATAATAATGGTGACAACAAATTATCAGTATGGGTAAGTAAATAGGTATAAATATTGAATCTTTGAGAATTAATCAATATAGAAAGGTGATTAACTGATAATACATTCAATTCAATAA
Source organism: Viscum album (assembly GCA_963277665.1). Taxonomy (NCBI): domain Eukaryota; kingdom Viridiplantae; phylum Streptophyta; class Magnoliopsida; order Santalales; family Viscaceae; genus Viscum; species Viscum album. The sequence goes on along the minus strand of OY728119.1, from coordinate 808,971,787 downwards.
CTAGATAAGAAAAAATCAATATGATAATGAAAAAAACAGGAAAAAAATCTATTTATTAGATGAACTGAAAATTAAATGTATCCCAAGATATATAGATGTAAAATAAAATATATTAAGGTTACTGTAAACATCTAAAATAGAAATTCTAAGTTATTGGACCCTATTTATTAGGTACATGAGGTCATATATTATAATTCTATACCATCTATATTCTTTAAAAAAACATGTAGAAACCTATTTAACATGGAAAATTTAATCGCCTCATTTGAACATGTCAACGCATTTCGGTTATATAGAAAGTTAGAAATCCACCAATTTGTTTATTAAAAAATAATTCTTCATATCGAATAATAAATTTATTTGATAGAACACATGACTAATAAAATATTTCTATTAAATAAATGCTTCAAATTTATCAATACTTCCCAAGTTAATCAATTAATGTTAAAGTAAACACTCTTTGTAAATTGATATTCAGTTTAGGAAATAATAATTACAATAAGATGAACATATATATCTTTATGAAAATTTAGAATGAAAACTGATTACCATTAAATTTTTGTTTCATGATAAAGTTGACAATCGAAAATATAAGTGAGATGGAAAATATAACAAATAATAACATTCTTGAGAAAAATAATCATTAATCATTCCAAATTGTGTGATGGAACATTACAAAAATTAAAAATTATTTCTAGAATGGTTTGATAATAAATGAAACTTATAATACCATTATAATAATTTGTTTCATGATATATCATGAAAATATTATGCATATAAACTAAGTAAATATGAATTGGTTCATAATAACAAATAATTCTCAATAAAATGTAAACTGGTACAAAGTTCCCATACATTATCATACATTTTTTTGGGTGGAATTTAACCTCCTATATTGTGTTTTAAAATCTATAAATAACTAATATAACGATCATAATATTTTCATAATATTATATATTTACTTCATATAATATTTTATTACCTATTTGTTATCACTCATTTTATTTTAACTATTTCCGATGTTTATTGCCTAGTTTTCTCAAGAATGTTTTCACTAGTAAATTTTTATTCATATAAATTAGATCATGATGTCATCATGTATATAATGTATAACATGAATTATTTATCATATATTTTAATTATTTATGTATTTATATTAATCAATAAATTTTGTATATAAGAAATAAAATGCATTGTTAATGGAGAAAATAGATCCTATGTAAGTATGAAGGGTACAGTCATTTAATTGTTGTATTAAAAAAATTAAAATTAAATGATATATTTATATTTTCATTGTATTATCATATATATTTTAAATATGGTACGTAATTTTATTAATGCAATTCTGAATAAATTCTATGTATGGCATGAACGAGTCACTACAATGAATGTAAAAGTGTAAAAATACTTTTAATAATCTAATTTCAAGCCCTATTCTAGCATAGTCTATATCATCATGTATAAATATTTATCGAATTTATTTATGTGAGATATAGGTCCCACCTAACTTATAATGAAGATCTTACATATGTGTGCCACAATATTATAGAAAATTTGTTCTATGAGAACCCATAAAAATAAATGGGTATCGTAAAAAATTCTTCATAACCTATGGTAAAGAAAAATGGTTTCATAAATATTACAAAAAACATTCAAACAAATTGTAACGATGGTACCCTTGGAAGATATTCCCAGTAATGAATGAGAAATATAGAAGTTTTTGATAATTAATGAAGAAAAATTATTTTTACAATTCATGGGGAAAATAAAATATCCAATTTAAAAATTACATTTCAAAATATAAAAAGCTCACATGAAATTTATAACCCACGTTTTCAGAATAGAACCATTATTTTTTGAAAAAAATAATCAAAGAGTTGAGGTGTCATAGAGGATGGAAAATATATTCATCCCTAAAACATTAAAAATAATAAATCAATTTAAACATTTTTTAAAATGGATTATAAAGTGACCTAGTAGGAAAGCAGTTAACTATAGTTTAAAAAATATTAAATAAGGTATAATATATTGTAAAATAGATTTACAAAATCATTGAATTTTTTTAAATTAAATATTTTTAAACCTTTTAGATAACATGTAATTAGAAAACAATATTGCATATCTAAATTATGATAAAATATTTGTATTAATTTTAAATTAATTTCATTATATTTCATTAATTAGGGATGGAGGAAATTGAAATTCAACATGTAAACCATATTATTAACAACATTATGATAAAATAGATGTGATTTTTTAAAATAAGACTATATTATTTCCCCAAAATAACCATGAATATAAGAATCCCCAAAAAAAGATATATTTTAACATAAATCCTTTTCCACTTATTGTAACCCTTTAATTATAAGCTCAATGAAATAATAACATTAAATAAAACATTAAATATCCTAAAAATAGGTATATTGATGATATAATATGTCAAAGGGGTTTTAAACATGCTACTTATAATAGTTATGGTGTATAACATCGAAATATTACACAATGAATTAACATTTAGAAAACATCCCTTATAAATATCAATTTTTTAGTGTGAAAATTAATCAATGGTGTACTAACGTTTGAAAAAGGTAAATCTGAATGATACTAGATGAAATAAAACATAAATTACTGAAATTTAATTGAACACATAGTCATGGAAGAAAATAATCAATACATTATTTTTCTAAATCAATTAATATAAATTTATTAAGCCCATCACATGCCTCTAGTTCGACTCATCATGTACATTCTTAAACTCCTCTTGTTTGGTAAATATTTTTTTTACACCATAATCTCTCTGTGTATGTTTTATTCATAAAATAAATCTAGGTAAATTAGGTTAAGGTTTATAAAACGGTATTTAGTAAGGTATTGGATGAAATAAAAGGTTGTTGAGGTGTGAAATATTGAGAAGAAGATGTTACTTTTTTATAAGAGATGGGTGGATAACTCTTGGAATTTATCAAAATATTAAATTAATTTAAAGTAGTATTCAGTTTTGAATCTATAAAAATACACTTTTTTATAATATATAATTATAATGGATACATATAATATCATAAAATATGTCATCTAAAAGTATAGGTCACATTTTTACAGTTATAATTTGGGTTTAACCCCTTATTAACACTTTTAATACAAACCATAACAACAAGGATTATTATTCATTGAGGGTAAATATAGTTTTATTAAATGAAGATATGTCCCATTAGTAGACCGCATTTGATATTATAAACCATATACTTTTTCATTAGATGAATCTATTTTTTGTAAATTTTATACCATTTATTTAAATATTAATTATTTTAAAACAACAATAATGTCATTTTATTGAAATATTAAATTCCTTTACATTAACATTATGAGTATAAAAATTATAATACAGACAAAATATTTCATTATAACCCTTAATAGTCATTTAATGTATAAAATTCGTTGATCAGAATAATTCTATCAAATTATAATCTTTTTAGTACTTTATATGTCATTTATTATTTCTATTATTTATTCACTATTGAATCAACATTGCGTAAGAATTTAAGATAATTATTAATTCAATAAAAATTAAAAATAAATTACCATGATAAAGATAAAATATTTATATTTTAACAAAATATTTAATTTTTAATGATTCCTTAGGATAATTTCTTTGTAAAACTACTATATATAAAAAACCAAGAGTGTGACATGTTTGACATTTCATGAAATAAAATAATATAAAGGTTATAATCATGTCCAAACAGAAACAATGGTCATATAACAAAAACATAGATCATTATGTAAAAATAACACTCTAGAAACAAAATTTGGGAATGTTTTAGTTGTATTTTCTATTCCATATTACCTTATTTTTAACCTCAATTACTCAATTTATCCTTTACCATGGTAAAAAATTAATTAAATTAATAGTGTTAATTTCCAAAAAATAAAATGAACCAATTTAATAAATTTTGATGATATTATTGAAAATATGGTACCAATTATTATATATTAAAATATAGAATTGGAAGAGATTAATTTAAAATTATTCCAACAAAATGAAACAATAAACTGTTTTCTTAGAAGGCATGTTTTAATCCCCAATGTACATCTACCAAAATAATGTTTAAATATGTTTCACTTATAATTTATTTGATTATATTAAACTAAATAATACATATGTTACATTAAGAACACATTCATTCCATAATGGTACATTATTAATGAAAATAAATGGCAATTTGTACAAAAAAACTGAAGTTTTACTTTTCATTGTCTAATAAATATTTTTAGAAAAATATAAAAATAATACTATAGGAATATATCAATGTGATGACATAAAATATAAAATCATTATTTTTATATAATAATGTAATTTTTTAATAATTTAATTATATAAATTGTTATGAAAAATAAATAAATATTATTTTGTATGAAAACATATCATTGAAGAATAAAATGGATTTAATAAAATTCAGTTATTATTTCTAAATTATTAATTGGTACATTTTTTATTTATTGAATCCATTATATATATACTTCAACAATATTTAATTCATATTCAGACAATCAAATTTAATGTCTATGTTATAATGGTCATTTTAAATAATAATAATTTGTGGTTTGTTTCTGATCGATGTTGGTAATCTTGTATGATATTGAAAATATTATTTTATATTAAAATAATGTGATTTTAATATTACCCCGACAATAGAAACCATGTTATCATCATCTATCATGGGCAATCATTTTCACCCATACAAAATATAGCAGCTACATTTTTTTCTCATTAAGCACCAAAAAAATAACATAAATATTTCATTTCAATCATCATTAAATAATCTATATTATTGGAAATATCACAATCATAAATCACATATTTAATTCATATAATATTTAATTATTTTTTACTACCTTTTATATATTGTTATAGAAAATTCATACCACGTCACTAAATATTTCATTATGTTTCTACAATTCATTTATTCAATGATATTTATATACCGACATCATTTTATATCATGGAAACAATCACCTGAAAACCATCACATAATCATACCTTCAAAATATTCAAAATATAAAGACAACATTAATGCAATTCCCACAAAAACAAAAACTATAACATTATGTTCCCTAATGTAGAAAAGCTTTAAAAAATTATATAGGTAGCAATTCAATAAAAAAAAATTATCAAAAATAATAATAATTTCACATCCTCAACAAATGTGGAAAAATATAATTGTAAAATGATTCTTTATCATGTTCATCAACTACTAATTAGAATTATTCCATTGATATTTTTTATATATATTTACCCTTTAAATTAGCATATTAAAATCATTAATGAGCTTTTGAAACATTGAATCATTAAAAAAACATTAATGTAGAAAACTAATATAAAACAACTATATATTGTGATTTATAAATAATCTAAAAAAATACCAAGAATAATAATAATTATGTAAATTTTTTAATAATTCTCAAAAACAATATCACCATTTATTATTTATTGTCTAGATCATTATCCCTTAATATACATTCTAAAAATCATACATTAAATGAAAACTAATCACTAAAAAACTAAAACTATAAAACAACGGGATATATCAATTCCATTTCCTTGGTTGAATAATTTAACAATAAAATGAGTGAAAAAATTATATAATGATAAAATCCATTAAATCCTTAAGAAGAATCATTCCATCATACAAAGAATAATGAAACATACTAATGGAAGTAAATTGTATCATTTTACATTCAAATATTAAATATCATAATCATAGAATAAAATTTGGATTAAAAAATCCTCAGGTTATTGAGATTACTTATTTGACTCACATTTAACAATACCATCTATTAATAAATTATGAATCTAAAAAAGAAGAAAAATTCATTGCTAGGACAATACATCGAATTTTCTCAATGATTAAAAATTTCAATGGGCATATCAATGAAATATAAGTTTTCTACATCAAATAATTCTATAAAATTCCTGAAATCTAAGTCATCGTGATGACACCAATGAATTAGTGAAACATGAATAATATCATGTGTATATCATATGTAATGAGGAAGGTCTAATACGTACTCCACCTCAATAACATTAGAAAAAAAATCACAAAATGTATGATGAAAAATAAATTTGACTTATTTCTTAAATTCAACCATTATATTGAAAAATTATGGGAAAACCACACAAAAACATGATCACTAACCTCTATATATCATTTTATTATCTTTAGATAAATATAATATTATTAAATATCCTAAGATGATTTCATAAAATAATTAATCCAGTACACCTTATTTATAAATCTCTACACTAAATCATGACCAATGATTAATAATTATTCAATCCTAATACATACAAATATAGATATGAAAGGTCACTCTTTTAAATATTGTATATGTACCATACCTCTTGTTGAGGGATTACTAATTTTTTTTTGAAAACACAACCAACATCAAATGATTTACACATTATCACATAAAATCTAAAACCCAATGTGTCTTTATAAAGTAGGATTTACTTCCCTATATAGTCATCTATTTATGGATAAAACATAGTGTAATGGAATAGTTGTGTTCTAAAATATCAATGAAGACCCATAGAAACTATATTAGTAATGTTATTATCATTATCAATGATAAATTTTCTAAGAACATCAAAAATAAAAATACAAAACTACTCCATCTAAACTTATCTTAATAAGAAACTATATTGGTCCCATTAATTAGGAAAAAATAAGATGAATTCATTATCTGTTCCACAATAAAAAACATATTATCACTTCCACTGAGATATTTTGGGACAAGAAAATTTAAATTCGTCAATATATCATATCAATTCCTCATGGAATTTAAAATTTCTATAGAACACCACTATGAATGAAATTCTCAAAAATCCTGTATGGACACACTGTGAATATAGTCCAAAATTCAGTAATTGACTGCTATATATATATCCACACTACATTTGATTTTATAATTCATTATACAAATTCTTATATCAAGATGTATTTTTTTATTTAGTCCTTGAAAGTAATAGATATCCTTGCTATGAACCACATGTGAAATAAAAAACCATTCCTGAAACAACATAAAACGTTTAGTATCCTCTAAAAACCCATTAGAATCATAAATATAGATAATATAATCATGCCATACCTCTACCTAAATATCCCCCTTCTATAATATTTGAGCTTTCAACACTAAGGAAAACTATAATATCACACGATGAAGAGATATTCTTTAATTCACTTCCTCAACATAAAGTATAAAATATATCAATTATATGCATTACTATATATGAATATCCAAACTAAAAAACACCAATAATATGAGTCTTACAACATTGAACATTATAAAAAAATTTCATTCCCTAGAGTAAAATAGATCTCAAAGTCATTATTATATAAATAATCATCCTACCACCACTAATTTATATTCCCACTATAATATGATAAAATATTCCTTACAATTAGGTGAATGGTGAAAAAACAGTATATGTTGGGGAAAAATTTCTGAAATTTTTTATCAAATACCATTCATGTAAGTCCAATATAATTAGTGGGATATCTATTCATATAGTGATATAACATTCATGAACCATTGAAGATCAATAACCTTTTCAACATCAATACACACCCATGTTTAAGATTATATAAAACATATAATACCCCAAAAAAGACTCAATATTATATCATCTTAGGGATGATGGAATTTTTATACTCTCACTTCAGGTACTCAGACAATGCTAAACACTACTCAGTATATAAAATTATATATTACTCCCTTTTCAATGCTATAAAAAGTACATAATAATATAAAAGTTTAAAAAATATTTTACAAATTCATGAAGGGTCATAAAAACTATGAATCTATGAAATTTTTCTAATATCCAACCAAGAAGAAAATTCATATAACATTAAAGGATCTAAAAAACACTTTGATGAGAAATAATATGACTATAGAAATTTAACTTTGGTCTATAAAACATGAACATGATAAATATCCAATATATTTTTTTAATTGATGAATCTCAACAAAGGAACTTATACTTAATGCATCGTCATCCCCAAGTCATGGGTAAAAAATAAATTCATTCACAAACACAACCATGAGATGTTCTATAAAATAAATAAAGATAGTATTTACCCTTCCTATAAGAATTTTTGGCACAATAATGACATTATGTGTCATGAATTTAATCTATGTTGGAAAATAATGACTCTATAATGACTTTTTGGGGATGTTATTCTATTTATGTTTTTATGTTGAATTCCTTATAGAAAATAGAATATTTTGAACTAACTAGATCTGATTAACTTGAAATAAACAAATATTTCTTTTTAGGGTATTATTGTTTCCCCACATAACATGATTTGACTAATGGTAGATGTGATATTACTACAAAGAACAATCCACATTTTAATTGAGTAATTGAAAAAAAAACCCATGGTGAAATAATTTCTCGGATGAAACTATTTCTCAATAGATCACATATAATAATCTACAAATCCATAGGAGCCATCAGATTAGGTAGAATAAAAAACATAGATATAACACTATATAAATATATCCCAAAAATGATATCACTTTAATAATGTTTTTCTACAACACTATAAAAAATTGGAATATTCCTCAATTACTCTCTATAGTGCCTATGAATAATATTTTACTGGGTTTAACATGGAATGTTATATATGAGATGATAAGGGATCCACATTCCAATGATCCATCTATTGATCCAACATACATGAATTCAATAATATATCACCTTCAATTATAATGAAAAATACCTTAAAATTAATTAATTACCTAATGTAACGAACATAATAAAAGAAATCAATATAGAATATCCATAGTATGTTTATATCAATAATATTAAAAATTTATCCAACAATTATTGTTACCCAATCTTACACAAATAAATCAAACTCGCCTCATCTAATAGAAATGGCATATATCTAGAACAAATAACACTAACATAACCCATTGTCTCTCGACCATTATTGTTAATTATTGAATTTTTTTTTGTGAAATAATGATTCTGTAGATTATGAATCACAAAAATCATTATCCATTATTCAATATAGGTAAATTGTAACATGCATGATTTCTTTTTTATCTTGGTGTTGAAAAAAACATAGAAAGAAAATTTTATTCCCTACTCTGATATCAAATTACCTCGGAAACAAGCCACCATGAACTTGGTAATACCAATTTCTACGAGTACCCTAATGGTTTTAAGTGATATATTCCTTGTGAAATAGTAAATCAACATATGGAACACATTTTAATTTTTTTTCTTTTCATTTTAAAACAACACTAGTTTAATGATACAGTCCTATAAAATATAAAGGTAAAGTAATTTTCTAGAATCAATTCATGGATCTGAGTAACTTTACACTATAGTATAACATTATAAAATGGAATTTATGTGTTCTTATTCCCATTTGGATGATTTCATTGTGAATAGTATAAAAAATAAAGTATAAGATATATAAATATTTACATGGTTCACTACAATGGTATAATCTAAGAAACATATAGTTGATAATGTGTATCTGATATGAATCATTGAATCTCAGAACATATTTTTTTTTCTTGATCACTATAACCATAAAAAATTTTCATGATTAACCATCACTCTAGGATAATTTTACACACATCTTCCCATTGCAATATCCTCTACTAATAACAATTTCACATTATAATTATAAAATCCTAAAAATATAGAGTTGGGTTCCATTTATATTATCTATATATTATACAAGAATATTATCATGAACAACTTGAGTCAAATCTATATTCCATGATAGGTCACGAAATCACATTCTACTGCATTCAGAATAGTGATTGCATTTCTTCTCTACTAGACAATAGTGTTCTCTTCAATTATTGTTCTTTGGAATGATTTTAAAAATGTAACAAACCATATTTCTCTTCCTATCTTCAATGAAATATAATAATGATCACTATTATTTCTCTAAATTGTGTTCTAAAATATTATCTCTATTTTTATGTTTATTTCCCAAGATCATCCATAGGGTTTTTAAGATCATTTTTTCCCTTTATTCAATTATCATGTTAGGATTGGATCTCATTCCCCCTATGATTATGATATCATGTCTTGACTCATCCATTATGGTTTTAGTATAATCATATAGACTATTTAAAACTGCATGGAAATAATGTTGTCTCTGATTTAATGATATAGTTATCATCATATTTTTTATTCAATGTCATGAATCAATATAGTATTATGTATAATGTGGTCACATAAAAACAAGGTTCATGGTCTTCATACTAACAAAATTACCTCTAATATTTAGATTTATTCATAATTATTGAAAATTATGGTCTTAAAATAATATCCCATGCTAATATAATTATACCCCAGATCTCTATGACTCATAAAAATTTCTAGGGAATAGTAATATCCATAGTAATGAGAACTCATGTACGATTGTAATGATTAGTTTATCCTCCTTTATAAATAATGAGATCTATGTAACAATGTGTTTCTAGGGTGTGGAATTCTCCTTTTATTCAGGATTACATCGACATAAATTCCAATATGATAGTCCATTATGAAGGGTTAGAGAAAGCCAATTCACATACTTTATGAGAATCACACCATCTTTGTCATAAAGAAATTATATGATGTATATTTATATTATTATACATGGATGTCGTATACCCATTTATATTCCATCTTAAGACATACACATATACATACATAATCATTGATATTTCATTATATAGTTCAATTGTCTATTTTAGGGAATATCCAATAATATTAAAATCCCATATATGAAATTCCTCTACAATTATAGTGCAATATCAAAATGTTTCTAATTTTCAATAAATTTCAATATTATTTATGGATATAATAGTCTTTTTGGATCACACACATCCCCTAATATTTTATGATTCATCATCATTCCCTGAAATGTGGTCTCTGACTTCATATAATCCTATGTCAACTGATAAAATTTCACAACTGTAATGATATAATTTGTTGGGTTGTATTTGAAATTATTCAACTACCTCTAGGTGGTTGGATCTATGGAATTCCATACCCTTTAGGTGGTTCCTAGTTTTTCCTTTTATATCATTATTCATTTTATTGTAATAATCCTTAATGTGGTATGGATGATATTTTCACAATATATTATTATCCATATTAATTAACTTGAAATATTCATCCGAGTGAGGCCATATGTGATGTAATGTAATATCAATCTATGGTGTTCTCTATTCCAAACTACCAAAGAGAAAAATCCGAAAAAAAAATTATTCAATAGTGAAACCATTTAAATTATTTTTTAGTCTTCTTATTTAATCAAATACCACATCAAATATTATATTTTAATTGAATATATTATCAAACTTCTATTAACTCTTTAGTGAATAATATGACAAGTTAAGGTGTATAATCTAAAGTCAATGAAAATAGAACAAATTTTTTTTTTGTATTTGATAATGGGTATTGTAGTGTAGTTTGTATCCTTTTGATAGAATGTCTCCTCTCTATTATTGAAAAAATCATTTATCTATTTTATTCAAATCTCATAGAAAATATTGGTCCATTATAATTCTCAAATAATTACTTCAATTATATTAAACATTAATTTCCATACAAGTTTCTATGTTTATATTTCAAATTCCATCTATTAATAAAATCCAGTGATTATCATGAAAAAATATCCAACAGAAAAGTTAAGACATCCAAAAATCTATCCCGGTAATGTTTTTTGAAAATATAACCCTCCCTTCAAAAACCATTTGTGGGAAAATTCTTTTTTTTTCTATTTTACATTTGTTTAAAACTACGAATGTGGATTATTTTTAAACCGTATTCTAATTATTCTTATAATTTCCCAACAAAATTTAATTGGGAAGAACATCACGTCATCTGGGTGAAATATTTACAACTGATAATAATTTCCATGAATGATTTCATTACACCAATGATTAAAATATTCATTCCAGAAATCCAATTTATAGGGAATTCAACATTGAAATATTTCATGGTGGATTAATAAACTCAAAAACATGGTGTGAGTGAATTTACCACTTACAAATTTTGGTATCGTTATATTATCTATGATTACTATATTAAGACTAAGTGTTAGAAAAGTATTCTATGCTAAAACTCCAATTTTTTTCCATTTCATTATATAAACCCCAATGAAACATAGTATCTCTTCATATTATCTTAATAATAGTACCACAACTTTTAACCCTATCACATATCTCACAATATATATATATCATATGAATTATAAATCACTTAATTAGATACAACATATATATTTAGCTGATACTATATATATATCATGTTTGTAAATAATAATGGAATTCATGTCATAAAATATTTTAAAGGTTCATGCATTTAATTAAATGGATGAATACATTTGAGGAAAAACTTTATCCCAAACTCTACCCGAGTCTTTACATTTTCTCTCCAATTTTAGAAAAGCAGTTTATCCCTAGGATAATTGTTTTTATAAAACATTTTATTGAACAAAAAAATTGTCTATCATGTACACCGTAGATAGCTACTAATAATTTGTTTGTACATAAAATAAATATATATGGAATTTATAAAAATGGATACATATACTATTTCATCTTCTTTCCCAGTAAAATTCCAATAACTTTGGAACGTCCCAGTTCCAGAAGCCACCAAAAGGCGCCCCGTACCGGGATGGTCACATGGCCTCAAGCACATTTCCCCAAACGTCAGAGGCTTCCAACTAGCAGCGAGGGCCTTGGGTGTGATAGTGGGTAAACTATTCCCTCATTTGTAGAGTACATAGCAGAATAAAAAAAATAGAAAACAACACAAACTGTAACCATCCATACAAGAGTAAACAATAAATAGTGGAAGACTAATAGTAAACAACTGAAGCACACACATGTATATATAAAATTATGCATGATATATATGTCTAGGGAAGTAGCCATCAAGTCAAAATGTTGAATACAATACTAAACCAAAGTGCAAAAGAAAATAGGTAAACTCCTTAGCATTGCAAGATGAAGCTTGTTCCCATGCTCTCCAGCTCCACAAAAAGTCATGTACCTGAAGAAGAATTATGTTTTCCCTTATCTATACCTGCAACAATATAATCTTCTTGGGCCCAAAAACATGGCCCAAGCAGGGTGTGATACAATGTCCCAGTAGGCAACCACAAAAAGATCTGGTCCAAACAGTCTGTGAATACATGGCAAGTAAAAGTACAGAAATCAGTAAACAGGAAAGGACACAACAGATACAATCCACAGTGTCTATCATAGAAAGTACAGAAGTAACATCCCATGAACAACTAGAACAACAGGTAACCCCCTTGGTAGTTCTCACAGCCTAACCCTTATGGTTCAACCTACAAGTACTAGCAAACCTCTAGGAGGCATACACAGTCTCACCCCTCTAGCTTAGCTAAAGAATAGCCTCTCTGAGATGCAGTCACCGTCAATTCCCCCTATAGTATCATATCGTACTAAAGGATCTCTGGGAAAGCACTCAATGTCTCATTCCTCCGGTGGCCCGCGTCGAGGAACTAAAGACTCTATGAGGAAGCAGTCATCGTCAATTCCCCCATGTGGTCTCTCATATTAAAATAACGAAACTCTGGAGAAGCCCTTATGTCCATTCTCCCAATGGTCCCCCACACTATTTTCTCACAGCGCTATGTAAAAAAAACATGCATAGCGTGCATAATTCCCCATGTAAACCTCATGAACTACTTGGCTATCATTCAAAGGCACAACAACATTACATTATAGCAGTTCCACTGTCCTACAACTAGGCCTGGAAACTGGAAATACTCTTAACATGAAAATCATGGATGGAAAAACATCCAGAGCATAGTAAAAATTACCTTTTTCACAAGAATTTACCTCTACTCAAGCAATCAAGCAAAGCAGGCAAACAACGAGGGAAAAAATAGGGAACACACAATACCCCATTCAAGGGAATTCGTGGAATTGTATAAAATAATCAAATACTTCTTATATAAAGTCACAAACCACCGACCTCGATGCTAGGAGATCGATATACATGAACCACGATGATTGATTTCCATAGAATGTCGAAGACCTGAGAAAACATCCAAAATGATCCACCCATGATATCTTGAGAAAGAGGTGGAATTGGAAGATAATTATCTAGGAGAAGGAAGGGTTTACCGCTGCGGTTCCAACACAATCTATGGCAGTTGATTCGGAGAACGGACGAAGGCTTGGGGGCATGGAGAAGTTATTGCGGCCATACAGGTTCTCTTAAACAATGAACTTGAAGAAAAAGCAGTTTTTGTCCATTAAGCGCGACCCCGGTCCGTTTAATGAAAAAAATATAAAATACATGGTGTGTACTTATTGAGTACACAACGTGTAATCACCTTTTTGGTACTCCACTTTAAGAATCCTCCACACCACCCCTACACACCATGTGTGTGGACCGAACAAGGACAGCACACGGCCTGGGGCTGCATCAAAGTACACGGTGTGTACTTATAAAGTACATGGCGTGTACTAAGAAAATTTCTAGATTTTCCTCTTTTTCTAAAAAACAAACAAAAAAGGAAAAACATACATGAAACCAAGATCGGGGTTCTTACAAAATTCCCCCCTTAAAGAAATTCGTCCCTGAATTTCCCTAGCGAGGCATAGAAGAAGAAACCCTGAACAGCTCTGGCCACTGTGATCGTACATCGGCCTCTCTCTCCCAAGTCTCGTCCTGTACTCGCCCGTGTTGCCATATCACCCATACTAGAAGAACATACCGACTACAGAGAAACCTTCATACTATAATCGAAAATCTGTATAGGATGCTCCTCAAATGATGCATCCATTTCAAGCTCAACCTCCTCGGGCTGAAAGATATGAGATAGGTCTGAAAAGTAATGCCAGAGTTGAGAGATGTGGAAGATGTCGTGCATGGACCGGTACCTATGAGGTATCTGCAACCGATAGGCAACCCAGCCCAACTCTCTCCAATTCCTCAAACGGCCTGACGTACAGTGGTGAAAGCTTATCCAGTCTCCAAATCCTCTTATGTCCCAACCACTGTGTGACATGCATGAAAACCTGATCCCCGATCTCAAAATCCAGAGGTCGTCTCCACTGATCAGCATAAGACTTCTATCGAGACTGTGTTGCATCTATCCTTTTCCGAATCAACACTATCTTCTCTAAGGTCTCCTAAAAGAGATGAGGTCCCAGCAATGCTTCATCTCCTGCCTCCAGCTAGCATAAAGGTGATCGACATGGCCTACCATACAAATCCTCGAAATGTTCTATCTAAATAGTCGCCTGAAAACTGTTGTTGTAGGCGAAACACACAAGAGGGATATGCTTCTCCCAAGAACTGCCAAAGTCTTGAATGCAAGATCAGAGAATATCCTCATGCACCTAGATCGTATGCTCGGACTGGCCATCAGTCTGGGGATGGTATGTTGTACTCAAAATTACATGTGTACCCAAAGCCTTCTGAAGCCCCTGCCAGAACTGAGAAGTAAAGCATGCATCCATGTATGAAACAATTGAATGTGGAACTCCATGCAGACATCCAATCTATCATATGTATATTAATCCCAGATCGTCAACACTGAAGGTCTCATTGATTGGTAAGAAGTAATAAACCTTCATGATTCTATCAACGACAACCCAAACAACAACATTCCCTCAAGGTGACCTCGGCAATCCGGTCATGAAGTCCATCACGACATTGTTCCAATTCCACTCCAGAATGGGTAAATGCTATAAAAGGAATGCTGGTCATTAATGCTCTTCTGTCACCTGTTGACAAGTAGAACACCTCAAGAAGAAACCCGCAACATCTCTCTTCATACCTGGCCACCAGTACTGGCGATGAAGGTCCTGATTCATTTGTGAGACGCCAGGAGGGATTTCCCAAGCTGAGGAATGAAAAGCCTGCATTATCTCCTCACGTATGTCTTCTAGCACCCATACGCATACCTTAAAATGAAAGATCTCATCCTCTCCCACTGTCCAACCAATAATAGGGTCCTCTCTTAACCCACTCTCCCATATGACTAATCCTTTTGAGTCTAATAGCTGCCTCATCCGTACCCGATAAAGATATGTAGAGGCAACAACTGCAGAAGATAGGTAAGTCCATCCCTGTTTGTCGTGCACCTCTAGATGCATCTCATAAAACAGAGCCACAAGATGCCACTCCCTACTAGCCTCCTGAACTACTTGCATCTGATTTCTCCGACTCAACTCATCTGCCACTGCGTTTCCTTTCCCGACGTATAGCTAAACTCGAAATCAAAAGGCTGAAGATACATGACCCACCTGCGCTGTCTCAGAATCAGATCATGCTGAGTGAAGATATACATGATACTCTTGTGGTCGGTAAAAACCACAATGTTCTCTAACAAAAGGTAATGTCTCCTACAACACAAGGAATTAACAACAACTGCCAAATCCAGATCGTGCATCGGGTAGTTCCTCTCATGTGGCCTCAACTATCGAGACCCCTACGCAACGACTCCATCTCCCTACATAAGGAAAGCGCCCAGCCCAAAACCTTAAGGATCATAATAAAGAGTATAGCTCTTTCCTGGCTCTGGCTAGACTAGTATTAGTGCTGACATCAACGTCCCCTTCATCTCCTGAAAGGCTGACTCACAAGAATTTGACTATAAGAACTTCTCCCCCTTCTTGGTCAAACCTGTAAATGGTGTAGCTAGGCGTGAAAAATCCTTAATGAAGTGTTTTTAGTATCCATCCAGCCCTAAGAAACTCCGTACCTCAAAAACATTCTTCAGCTGCTCCTATAAAACTAAATCTCTCACATTCTCTGGGTCCATAGATACGCCTGCCTATAATATGACGTGACCCAAGAAGTGGATCTGATCCATCCAAAAGTGGCACTTCGAGAGTTTAGCATAAAGCCGATTCTATCTCAGTGTACTCAGAATTATCTCACGATGGGTAGAATGGTCGTGTCGAGTGTGAGAGTACACCAAGATATCATCCATGAAGACCGTGACGAAGGAATCCCAGTAAGTATGGAACACTCGGTTCATCAGTTCCATGAAAACTTCTGGCTCATTTGTGAGACCAAACGGAATAACCGTATACTCTTAGAGACCATAACTGCTCCAGAAGGCTTTCAGATGTATATCTGATGGTCTAACACACAACTGATGATAACCGGATCTCAAATCGAACTTCGATAACACATGGGCTCCTCGATACAGATTAAAAAGACTATTAATCCTCAGCAAGGGATATCGGTTTTTGACCGTCAACTGGTTCAGCTTCTGATAATCCACACAGAGCCTAATGGTACCGTCTGCCGTTTTCGCAAACAGGATAGGGGAACCCCAAGGAGAAGTACTAGGTCGGATGAAACCCTTTGCCTGTAACTCCTCAAACTGCTTCTTAAGCTCTTGAAACTCAGGTGTAGCCATCCTATAAAGAGTAATGGACACCGGTGCCACCCCGGGCACAAGCTCAATCGAGAAGTATACCTCACTCTCCTGAGGAAAACCTGAAAAATATTCTATGAATACATCCCTAAAATGATCCACCACTAGAGGAAAGTCTAACTGCGAAGTCCCATGGTCATCCAGATAAAGACTAGAAATTTGAGCTATAACTTCACCTAGCCCCGGATGATCTGGTCCAGCTCTACCTGCATGGACATCCCACTCACCCCTGTGAAGAAAAGACCCACCCTCTTGTGATACGAAAATCACCCTCAGGCGATAGAAATCAATGACTTAATGGAAGGGAACTAAACAGTCTATCCCGAGAATGAAGTCATAGCCCGTCATCTCTAGGACATAGAGGTCCCATAAGAAAAGACAACTGGAATCCTCAAGAGGGCACTCTCTACACTGAATTACAATAGATGTCCTCATCCCCAACGGTGTGTCTAGTGTCAACAAGTTGGCAGAAGAAAAGACACAGAGCCCAAGGCTCTCCACAACCGCAATAGAGATGAAGCTATGCATAGCACCAGTATCGAAAAGCGATGAAGATAAAACTGAGGCTACTAAGATCATAACTAGAACTATAGAAGGTTCGGGATCCTTCTCCTGATAGGTCTGCTCCACCGCAAAACTATGGCCTACCTGCGGCCCTGTGACCATGCCTGACCACTCTGAGCTGATCCTCCCAACTGACACTGAAAGACTAGTGAATGACCACCACATCATCGACCTCCACCTCGGCCCGAATGACCAGATGAACTCTAGATCCCCGACTTGTGAGAAACTAGTGGTGCTGCTCCTAAATTAGGGGCCATGGAAGAACCCCCATCACCAGCTACTGGTGAGAAAACCTGTAAAAAATGCTGAAGGTGACCCATCTTGCTGCAATATCGGAACTCCACTGGGTCTCTCTGGCACTGCGGCCTCGTGTGCCCTGCCCTTCCACACTGGTATCATACTACCTGGCTACCTAAATATTTATATCGCCTCCTCGGATCACTGCGTGTAGACTCCCTATGGTGCTTCCTGCTATGAACTAGTGGAGTGCTACCTCTGGAAGTCGAACCGCCCTGGCTCGCAGCTCTGGAGTCTCTCAGATTACGCTGCGTAATCAGTGCCTGGTTGACACTGGAAGTGATGGAAGTCAAATGAAAGATATTAACCTGCGAATAGACCTCCCTCCTGAGACCATCCTCAAACTTCCTTGCTAAGAACATCCAATCTCTACCTCAGAGGGGTGTGAAACGCTGCAGCTCGGTGAAACAAGAGGAATACTCTATAACTGAAAGAGTACCCTGCTCTAGACTCATGAAATCTCAGGCTCGATCGGCCCTCAGGGTCTTCAGGTTGAAGTAGTCATAAAATACGCGCTAGAACTCCTCCCAATACATAACCTACTGATGACCTACCTGTGAGATCATGAACCACCACCTCTTGGTGGATTATCGTAGAATATAGGTAGCGATATTGACCCACCTCTCGGGATGCGTTTCCAGATGCACAATGATAGTCAGCATGGCTTCCAGCCATGACTCTGCACCCTGTGGTCCTCCTTCCCCCGAGAAAGTAGGATGATGCTTCTGCTGGAAAACCCGTGTCAAGTCTGCCATAGTTGTGGCAGGAGGCGGTTCTCCCTGAATGGTTTGAATCATCCACATAAATCATTCGCTAAAATACAGATCAGTGCCTGAAACTGGTACAATAGATGGTGCCAAGGCTGGCATGACTAGAGGATCAGCAGGAAGTCCATGATCAGCCATATCTCACGTCTAATCAGTATCCTGCAACTGAACCTCAACCGGAGGATGTCTCAGTGGCATAATACTGAATGATCGAAAGCATAAATTAGATTAGGAATATCAAGGACAAATTTCAAAGGAGTAAAAAACAGAAACATGATAAGGAAATACTCATTTTTTGAAAAACATGACTACATGGCGTGTATAAAATCTACACGGCATGTACTTAACACTACTCCCCTGCATGAGTCTCCTTGCATGGATAACTCACTAGGTATTCTTAAACTGAGACTACACGATGTGTTCCCTGTGGACACGACATGTAGTAGACAAGGTTTCAATGACCCGTGTTGTTAGTTACACTACCGATTATGCGACATGTTCCGAACAAACACGATGTGTATAGGAGGAGATAACACTGTCTCATGTTGTTCGTGACACCGAGAGGTACGTAGAACAAGTCTACACAGTGTATTCATACAAAACAAGGCGTGCATTACACGATCTTTTCCGACCTGTGTTGTTAGTGACACGACCGGGTAGATAGCTCACTACTTCACGATGTGTATCTACCGTACATGGCATGTTCTTGGAGATTTTTCCCAACCCGTGTTTCTTCTCACACAGTCAGTGACATAGTTTAAAAACTAAACAGTTTTTATATATAAAGTACAAGCCGTGTATTATGGGTTTTTTCGGGCAGAAGCTCTGAAACATCACTGAAGCCCAGAAAACACTGAAAAACATGCATCATGGTGTCAAATTCCGATCTGTGAGGGCCCCTAATCCACGCAAATCAAAGCTTGGCATCTCTTACATATCATATATAATATAAACTAGTCAATGACCCACCACGTTCCGATTCATGAGGGCACATAACACCTCAAGAGCCAAAATTTGATGCTCATTTAAGCAAGGTACAATACAAAAAACCTCTCTATCAAACTGCAGGGATTCTATCAAGGCATGTATCACAACATCATGCATAATATACACGTCTATCACAACAACATGTACTTGCTAATGCCCCTAGATGGCATGACAAGAATGCATGGCATGTGATTTATAACAAGTGCATATATGATGCATGAGATGGAATACCCTCATCGCCTCGGGTTGTGATAGAAATAGAACCACAATATCAACAAAAATAACAACACAAAGAATATGAATCACACTAGGTGAAATCAGATCAACTGTATCATAGAAGAACCAGAAAACTGTAATAAGTGAGGTAGATTGGATTTTCCCTGTACACGGGTTAGGTACTTCCGAGCACAACTTAATACCAAGTACCGAATCCGTCCTATCCCTGGATAAGGGCTCCAAACAGTAAATCAGGAGAAAAAAAATCACCTCTGATACCACTTTGTAATATCCCAATTCTGCAAGCCACCCAGAGGCGCCCCTTAATCTGTTGGTCACATGGCCTCAAGCACATTTCCCCAAATGCCAGAGGTTGCTGACTAGCAGTGAGGGCCTTGGGTGTGATAGTGGGGAAACTATGCCCTTATTGGCAGAGTACACAGTAGAAGAAAAAAATAGACAATAGTAGAAACCATAACCATCCATACATGAGTAAACGATAAAAAAAGGAAGACTAACAGTAAACAACTAAAGCACACACACATATATATAAAATGATGCATGATACATATGTCTCGGAAAACAGCCAACAAGTCACAATGCTGAATGCAATACTAAAACAAAGTGAAAAATAAAACATGTAAACTCCTCAGCATCGAAAGCCATATCCTGGTCTCATGCTCTCCAGCTCCACAACAAGTCATGTACCTGAAGTAGAAGGACGCATGCCATTATCTATACCTACAACAATATAATCTGTTTGGGCCCAAACGCATGACCCAAAAAGGGTGTGAGACAAGGTCCCAGTAGAGAACCACCCAAGTATTTGTGGCTAACAGTCAGTGAATACATGGCAAGTAAAACTACAGAAATCAGTAAATAGGGAAGCACACAGCAGATACAATCCACAGTGTCTAGCATAGAAAGTAGAAAAGTAATAGCCAATCAGAAAGTAGAACAATAGGTAACCCACTGGGTAGTTCTCACAGCCTAACCCTTATGGTTCATCCTACAAGTACTAGCAACCCTCTTGGAGGTACACAAAGTCTCACCCATATGGCTGAGCTAAAGAATAGACTCTCTGAGGAAGCACTCACCATAAATCCCCCCTATAGTCTCATATCATACTTAAGGATCCCTGGGGAAGCACTCAACATCTCATTCCCCATGTGGCCCTCGTCGAGTAACTACAAACTCTCGGAGGAAGCACTCATATTCAATTCCCCATGTGGTCTCATATCATAAATTAAAGACACTCTGGAGAATCCCTTACATCCATTCCCCATATGGTCCACCACATTAGGTTCTCAAAGCCATGTGTAAAACAAACATGCATAGAACATGTATTGCCCCAAGTAAACCTCAAGAACTACTTGTCTACCATTCTAATGTACAACAGCATAACAGTACAATAGTTACACTATCCTACAACTAGGTAAGGAAACTGGCAAAATTCCTAACAGGAAAAACATGCATGGAAAAACATCCAAAGTACAGTAAAAATTATCCTATTCAAAATCATTGACCTCTACTCAAGAAATCAAGCATAACAGGCAAACAACGAGGGAAAAAATAGGAAACAAACAATACCCCGTTCAAGGTAATTGGTGGAATTGCACATAATATTTAAAGGCTTCCTATAGAAATGGAAAAACCACCTACCTCGATGCTAGGAGATTGATATAATTTATCCACGATGATTTATTCTCCTTAGAACATCTAAGATCTGAGAAAACAACCAAAACACTCAACCTAAGATATATTGAGAAAGAGAAGGAATTGGAAAACAATGATCTAGGAGAAGGAAGGGCTTACCGCTGTGGTTCCAACGCAATCGACGACGGTTGATTCATAGAAAGAACGGAGGCACGAGGGCTTGGAGATGTTCTGCGGCGTATGGGTTCTCTCGGACGAAGAACCTGAAGAAAAAGCAGGTTCTGTCCGTCAGGCGCGACCCCGGGCCATTTAATGAAAAAAAAGAAAATACATGGTGCGTACTTCTTGAGTACACTGCGTGTACTCAGCTTTTCTGTACTCCGCTTTAAGCAGCCTCCACATCACCCCTACACACCATGTGTGTGGCCCGGACACGGCCAGAACACGGCCTGGCGCGACATCAATGTACACGGCATGTACATATAAAGTACACGACGTGTACTTAGAAAAGTTTCTGATTTTCCTCTTTTTCTAAAAAACGACCAGAAAAGGAAAAACTTACCTTAAATGAAGATCTAGGATCTTACAAACACCATGGCTAGATATCACTTTATAACCACCAATTTTTTCATGAAACTTATAGTAATATTTTAAATATATTAGGATACTATATATTTGTATGTTTACCCTATTTTCCAAAAACATTCAGCATAAATATTTTCACACCTACACAAAGGTTCCTGATTGATAAAAGCATTACCAAAGTCGCTTCAAACTATATTTTCTACATTCAGAACAAGCTCGATGAAGATCCAATTAATGATCACTAATATTAGATTTTTCATGGAAAACTACCTAATGGAACCATTCAACCCCTAAATTATGAACCAATTTAGAAATTTTTGAACTATTTATTATATATGGGGAAAGGGGTACCTTAACTTTTGTCATGAAAACATATGTTTATGTTTTGGTTGGACCAAAACATCAAATAAACACTATAACTTTTTCATTGTTTTATTTGGGGAGTATAATACAATATATTCACAGAAGTATTCATCATGTTGAACATATCTTGTAGCTGATTTATACAACCCATTTCCAATTTATCTTCTTTTAATAATTCATCTGACACAAATTTCATCTTAAATTATTGAACTCCGGACAATACATTGATCTTTAAAAGATTTTTTTTTTGTAATTGATTTTAGTTGTGAACTTCACCTATTTTGACAAAACATTAGTTGGTATTTCATACCTCTTCCTTATACATTCAATAACACTTCCCACAATCTTTAACACTATCCTTAAAGTTTATTTTGAACCCATATATGAATTCATATTCCATGAGGGTTATTTTTTTCATCTCACAAATTTCATTTAAATATATATATATATATTCATTTTATAGTGTTATCCCACATTCCTCATAGATAGCGGAATCTATTTCTATTTTTTGGATTTTTCCTTTTTCTAAGGTTTATTGTGAATAACATACCTTTTGTAACTAAATAACTTTTTATTGAGGTTTTCCTTTTTCTTCCAAAATATAATCCTATTCTCCAGTATAATTTTATTCTTACTAGATAAAATCTATCATTATCTATAAAAATAGTTTAGGGTCTACTGTTAACTTTTAATTCTTTCTTCATATTTTAATGCCTTTCCATCATTCCAGTATAATAAAAAATAAATCATGAAATATTTGGTCGTCTATTATTTTAGATTTTTCGTAACAATTTCCAGTCTTCATTTGGTAATTATTTGATACACATGCATGATTTTTTATAATACATTACTAAATATGATTATCTTTAAGAAAAAAATTATTAATTTCCTCATTATTTGAATGTATTTATAATTAATCAATTTGTTTAATGATTCTAGAACTTATTTTTTTCTTTTTTGTACACAAGTTTCATATTTGGATTCATTTTTTATATAATTGTTGATTCATAAAATAAGGGGTTGATTATCATCATATTTGAGGTATTTATCCTTTATTAATGTTCTATGATTATTTTACCATTATCATTAATTTTAGTAGCTATTAATTTATATCATGATGAAGATTACATTCAGGGTTTCATTATATAATTAAGACATCTGTAAGAGGATTTACATAGTTATTTAATCAAATTTCAATGATAATCATATTCCTAAAATATTTTGAGAATTTTCAACATCATCACTTTTATTTTTTATCCATTTTCCAATATTTTTAGGTCATGGTTTTACGAAACATCAAACTTTTTTATCCTATTTATTTTTATAATTCCAACTCCCTTTTACGTGTAATATATAGTCAATGAACGACATAACATTAATCCACTATTTTTTAATATAATATTATATCATCATGTTTTAATTGTTGAAACACTTAATTTTATCCACATGATGTTGTTAAAATGAATTATCTACAATCACATCGTTTTCTCATTGATAGTGAATAATATTTAAAATCAATGTGATTTCTCAAAAAAATTGATTACAACCATTTATTGAAATAAATTCAGAAATTATCACCTCTATTGGGGTCCTCATTCATTGGGATGACATATTTTCAACACTTCTTCTTTTTACCACAAGTCCTATGTAAATTTTAATTTAATGATTTCACATATTTATAGTATTTCCTTTTCAAAATCCATGTAGTTTTTCTAATTGTACCGACATATCATTATATAACATTAAATGTTAAATAAATATAAAAACATTTCGTTGTGAATTTTATAGTGACTCTTTCACTAGAACCAATCATTAAATTTCCTCTTCCACCTCAGATATTATTCCATACTAGAATAATATAACTATTACATCAATGGTAACTCCTTAAAATACACCCACTTATTCATCCATGTATATAGTGAACACATTTTAAAAAGATGAAATTATTACCACTAAATAATTGAATTTTCACTACAATTTATGAACTTTAAAATAATTAATGTCATGTTAAGAAAAAAAAGGAAATAACCTCAGTTTTATACCACATATAAGTACAATAAAGGGATTTGGTGAGATATACCCTGATATGGGGGAGGTTTCCAATCAAGGTATGGAACATGCTTCCCATTTTATCACTTTTCATTTTAAACACTCACTTCTATAATGATCATGGATTCTTAAGTATATGGGTCACTTGTTTTGCCCTTTTGTTGCATTGATTCAATTACTATTAAATTTAAAAATATATTTATTAAATTTTTCTTGCAATTTGGTAGCCCACATTCTTTTATTTTGTTTATAGAATACAATAAAACTATTGTGAAGGACCCCGGAAAATATTTGTTTTACAATTACGTGATAATTTTGGACCATATAGTAAAACAAAATTGTCATTAAATTGGTTCACAAAAATGAAATACTTGATGTTTAAACTTTGTCACATCATGATTAAATTTTTAAGGGATGATTCAATGCCACCTTAGGATCACATTAACCACAACATCCATATAATTTTCACTTGTTCAAAGGGATAAACTAGTTAGATCACTGGAAAATAAAATTATAAAATTATCTTATTGGTTATAAAAAACATAGAGGTGGGTGAAATTGATTTCCTATTACTCTTTTAAATTCATCATTTTATTTTCACATTGTGGAATATCTACATTACATGGGAATTCATTGAATCACTTTATTCATTATTCCATTATTACATTAAAATATTGTTCATTAGTAAAAAAACACCAATATATTATATTCATCTACATTGGACGGTTATTAAAAAAGTGAAAAAAAACTTCATTCTCTTCCTCTCCAACTTTTTTTGTAAAACAAAAAACCCCTTTTCTTTATTTTATTGCATATTCTGTAATATTCCCTATCTATTTAAGTACACTTCTGTAAAATCTCCATAGTTTATTTTTAATATATATCTTTAAATTCATATAATTACATGGGTTTTGATTGGATATCCCTCAACAATTAAAAAACCCAGAGTTTAATTTATTTAATGGTACACTAACCTACCATTAGATATGAATTGGCCATTTAAAAAATGGGCCACAACTCCACCTTTTAATTTTTAGTCAACTCTGTTAGACTATAAAAATCATCATAGCTATAGAATATACTCTTCATTCATTATGTATCCATCCAAACTACAAAATTTCCCATTTTGTAGATAATTCCACTATGATATGAATGTGATTTCAAAAAATCTCTCATTTTAGAGTTTTCCCTTATATTTTATCCTAAAATATGTGACTAGAACCCAAATTTCCATATATTATCTTTTCTATGAACTTTACCATGAACACATCACGTTATCCTAAAGATCATGTACTCTTTAACATCTCTATTTAATTTCCATTTTTTATATATTGGGTGCATATATTATTGGAATGATCAATCCATCTGCACTAACTCGATAACCACCATAATGTCCCAATGAAGTTTTAGGGCACATAATTATTCATTTCATGATAAAGTTTTTGTATCCCTTTAAATAATGATTCACCATTATATAGGATTGTATAAAAAAATACATAATATTTAAAAATTACACCTTTTATTTAATATGTCCTTTTTGAAAAAATTATTTCTTTTTATAAATGTTTTTGTGACAATACCCTTTAGACTATGATGTATTATTGAAAATTATGAAATAAAGATGAATGATCTGATATTCTGTCAAATCATCACCAATATTACAATGTATCTCATAGTTTTAAAATCCCTCATCGACGTTTCTTCTATAAATGTTTCACAATTTTAATAAGACTATTCAATAAACATATTGGACAAATCCCTTAGGTCCCCATTAGTCTCTATGTGTCACAGGTCACCCCACATATTTTATAATTCATTGTTCCTCCCTATAATGATGGGTCTAATTTCTCCAATACCAGCTCTGACCATCATTTTTTCTCAAATACAATACCATCTTTAGTTAAGATTTTTTTATCATGATCATATTCCCACTAGTGGCTAGCTACATTGATGGTTCTAGCCTTTGACTAGAAACATTTATCCATCTAAATTATTCCTATTTACTGAATTAACGATATAATTATTTTATATATGGATGTTTTATATTACATTTAATTCATGTGAAATAGCATGAATTATTATTTATACTAGCGAGTTGTGTTATATATAACTGTGACATTGACAATTCTCCTATTCTGGGTACAAAATTACCACAACATTTCTTCTACTTCAAATCATTAGGAACAATAACATGGTCTGTGTAAGAACTCAGTTCTTATTTTGAGGTACGAGTTTCTTCTTTTCTCTTTTGGTTAAGTGTTTTAGTGAAAATAAGGAAAATTGGAAAAAATCCTACATTTCGGTACTACACGCCATGTACTATTCCACATGTCGTGTACTTTGGTCATATGGGATGTGTACATAGGGAGTGTAGCCATGTCAGTGACTAAGGGTGTAAAAACCTACTACACTCCGTGTAGTGGATATTTACACGTTGTGTAGTCAGTTAGCAGGAAAACAATAAGGCGGTGGAAGTAGTCTCCAAATGAGTGGCTGTACACGCCGTGTAATCAGAAATACACACCGAGTACTCATGTCGATGGATGAACAGTGCAGTGGTGCCGCCAGAGGAATAGTTAAATGAGAAAAGTACGCATCGTGTAGTCAATAATACACACCATGTAGTTTGTTTTTTTCGAATAAAATGGGCAGTAGCCTCCCATGTTCACAGGGAAGTCTTAGAACTAATGGAAGGAGTCGGGAGAGGAGGCCGGACACTCGAGGATCTCCAGATCGAGCGTCGGGAATCTGTTTTTGCCTCTGATGATCTCGTTGGAACCGCACAGGTATGCCCTCCACTCTCCTTAAGCCATTCTCACCAATTCATCCTCTAAGGGATGTTATTTAAGTTTGAATGGAGATTTCATTCACCTCCTATATATGTTGTTCTGGGATGATTCAAGGATCGTCGTTCTCTTATACCATTCAGGGTCGTTTAAAGTAGGTGGCTTGGTGTTTAAATTCCAACTATTGTGCGTTTTTTTGTATCATTCTGATACGCGCCCATGAATGGGGTGTCGTATGGCTGAGGCATTATTGAATAAAATACCTAGAATTGTATAGGTAATTAAATGTGATAATAAACTCTTTTTTTGTGATCGCTCCTTGGATCCAGGACCACCCCAGGGGTGCGTTCCTCTATTTAGCCATTTGGCCAGGATACCCGAGGGTATGCCATTTTAATAATGTTTGTTAAATTTCCTTGAGAGGAATTGAATGTGAAATTTTTATTTAAATGTTGGGAATGGCCTGGTTACTTACGCCTGAGGGCAGTGTTCTTTTTAGCCTGAGGGCATTGTTTGTTTAGCCTGAGGGAAAGCTAATGCTTAGCCTGAGGGCAACGTCCTATAACGCTTGAGGGAAAAATTTTGTATGCATGAGGGAGTGACTTATGTGCCTGAGGGAGACACTTCGTACGCCTCAGGGAAATATCTATTATGCCGGAGTGCAATTCCTAAGGGAATTATTCTGATTACCTGAGGGTAAGCCTGAGGGCATGGTTATATTATCCTGAGGGAAAGTTTCTGATTAGCCTGAGGTCATAGTTCTGGGGAACATTGAATGTTACTAAATTGAACTTCTAAAATAATATTTAAATGTAAATGAAACTGGTAAATTTAGTTACTTTTGAGTACTGCTTATTTTATTGCATATACTTTTTCACACTATAGTTGCATATTTTCACACAGTTGGACTCGAGCCTTTGGTTGGTGCCTACTGGGATTTAATTCTCACACCCTATTTGGGTCATGTCTCTCTACCCAAATAGCTTTCATTTATACCGTCGTGGATAGGGGCAAGAGT
Organism: Viscum album; assembly: GCA_963277665.1. Taxonomy (NCBI): domain Eukaryota; kingdom Viridiplantae; phylum Streptophyta; class Magnoliopsida; order Santalales; family Viscaceae; genus Viscum; species Viscum album. Next base: position 808,943,043 of record OY728119.1, on the reverse strand, counting down.
CCCTATACAAGTACATGATTGTTGCAGAGGAGTAGGGGAGCATGGGACCGAGCATAGGCTCGTGATGTTGTGGGCTGTTTTATTTTGCCTTGTTTTACTCTATAATGTATCGTACTACTGTGTAACATGTTCTGGCTATTTTCTTAGAACTTGTGACACGTGGCATAATATCTATATGACTGGTTGGTTATCTTTTACTGTAGTTTTTTATATTAAATATGTATGGTTTATTGCTTCCACTATTGTTGTATGTTTTATCTTTTACTCCACTACGCTACACTTTGAAAAATCAGGTAATAGTTTCCCCACTATCAGACCTGGGCCCTCACTGCTTGTCGGCAGCCTATGGAATTTGGGGAAATATGCTTGAGGTCACGTGGCGAACCGGGTTTGGGGCACCCGTTAAGTGGAACCTGGGCCCAAGACGTTACAAAGTGGTATCAGATGAGTTCTTTTCATTGACTTTCTATTTAGAGCCTTAGTCAGGGATATGAAAAAAATGGTAGTAGGTAATAAGATGTGCCCAAGAGTAGTTAACCCGTGTACAGGGAAAACCCTATTAACCTCATGTTTCAATTTTATTCATTTTGTAATTTACAGTTGATCTGATTTTCACCATTGGGTGACGCACTTGGGAAACATGTTGTTTATATTTTATCCATGGGTCCTATTTAGTTGAAACCCGATAAGATGAGTGTATTCTATCTCATGCATCATTTAGACACATGCTAGAAATCACATTCCATGCATAGTTCCATGCCATGTAGGCGCATTAGAAATTTCAGGTTTTTGTAATAGTTTTTGGTCTAGAAAATCATGTTATTGTGATAGCTTCTTTGATAAATACTTTCTATGTGATAGGGTATTTTTATATGAGCCTGATGATAGGATGGATGCAAAACATTGGTTTTTGGGGAGTATGGGCCCTCAATGACCAGAATTTGGTGGATAATTGACTAGTTTACATGTGTATAACAAGTATAAGATGCCAAATGTTGATTCGCGGGGAGTATGGACCCTCACAGATTGGAATTTGGATCTTAGGTGTTGTTTTTCAGTATTTTCTAGGTTCCAGAGTAGTATATGAGGCTTAATATTTAGAAAACCCATGATACACACTGTGTAGTTCTATGGACACACGATGTGTGTTCTTCTGTTCGGGAAGAAATGAATTTTTTTAAGTACATGTCGTGTACCCTCAGTACATGTCGTGTAATCTCTTCCCGTATCATAGACCGTGTGGGCAGGGACAAGGGGTAGGGAAAAGATTGGGGAAAACACACCGTGTAATAGATGTACATGCCGTGTAGTGTCGACTCGGAGTCTGCACGTGTAACTAACAACATGAATTGAGGAGACTTGAAGACATACATGTCGTGACCACTATGGAACATGCCGTGTAGTCTGACCTAGGATCCGGCCGTGGAACTAACAACACGGGTCGGTGTAATCCTTTCATGTACATGCTGTGTGTATATGGAACACACCGTGTTGTGTGAGCTATGTATCCGGTCGTGTAACTAACAACACGGGTCGGTGAAGCTTGTCTAGTACACATCGTGTACCCGTGGGACACACTGTGTAGTATTGTCCAAGGACAAACCATGTGGACTTAGCAGTGTGGCTGGGAAATGGGGTGTTGTACACACCGTGTGCAGGTGTAACACTCCGTGTAGTATCAAGACGAGTAGTCGGCCATGTCACAAATGACATGTGTAGTTGGAAAATTACACCATACACACCGTGTAGATTATATACACATTGTGTGGCATAGCCATGTTAAAGGTCCCGAGAAGGGGAAGAGAAGTCAGGTACATGCCGTGTAGTCAGTATACACGTCGTGTAGTCTTGTTTTACAAATCTTGAAATACCTTCTTCCTTCTATTCCCTTTTTAGTCCCTTCATTTCCAGTCTTTGATAATCTTGATCTTAGGTGTGCATTGACCTTATAGTGTCATTCCACCGAGATGTCCACATGTTTTTCACAAGGAGAGAGGAAATGATTATACACCAGAGATGGTAGACCATGGGCTATTAGTGGATCCTCCAGCAGAGCAAGATGTGGCCCCATCTGTTATACTAGACACAGGCATGGAGGCGCAGTTCCTTGAAGGATTTATGCAGTTCATGCAGACCTTTCAGGGAACACTGCCGGCTGCCACATCTATGGATGAGCGGACTTGTATTTTCTAGCAGAATCATCCACCTACGTTTTCAGGGGATGGCTGACCATAGGCTAAGGATTCTTGGGTTGGGTCTATGAAGACTATCTTCGATCATCATGAGACTCCTCCAGGGAGGAGGGTCAAGCTCGTGACTTATATACTGCTTGATTCCGCCAAGTGGGGGTGGGATGTTACCACCCAATCGGAGCTTCACAGAGACATGACATTTGATGATTTTCAAACATACATCTATGACTTCATCTTCCCAGAGATGCTGAGGGATGATAGAGGTCAAGAGGCCATGAATCTGCAGTAGGGCGCTATGTCAGTGATGGATTATTCAGATCATTTCACCGAGCTTCATTGTTTTTCACCCGTTTTGGTGGGTGATGAGACGTTGAGGGCTAGGCTCTTTGAGGATCGCCTTCAATATGACATCTGAGCACTAGTAAATGTTTTCAGGTTTCCATCAGTACATGCTATTGTAAACCAGGCACTGATTATAGAGTGGAACCATCGAGAGGCTAGTAGTACAGGCCAGAGTGGTTCAACACTAGTTTTCGGTACTATTTCTGCCGCTAAGAGGAAGCGACTGATGTGTTTCTATCAGAGTGGCAGTACTATCCAGGCAGTTTCTTCAAGTGGCCCGGTCTTTTTCTACCAGTGCGGTAGATATGGGCACAAGAGACCGTAGTGTTCCCAAGACCAAGTGGAGTGCTAATCTTGTGGAAAGATGGGGCATCTGCAACACTTTTGCAGGGTTTTTCTACCAGTGGAAAGTGAGATGGGTTATGTGCATACTCTGCATGAGGGAGCAGGACTAGTAGCTTCATTACCAGTCGAGAAACTAGAATACGTCAGGGCGTGCATGCATGGATGGTGGTTGTGGTCATGGTATCCAGACACCAGGATCTCAGAGGCAGCAGGGTAGGACTGCTCAGGGTAGCCAGGTTGTGTCGTAGGGCCGCGGCACTGGGTAGACATATTTAGTGCAACAGACCCAGCATGAGCAGGATCCCGGACATTCTACAGTCATAAGTACTATTCTGGTAGCTTCTGTCTTATCTTCAATACTTTTCGATACGGTTTCTAAACATAGTTTCATATATGTGCCCATTGTGGATAGCCTTGGGCTCTGTGATTCTTCTTCTGCTGCTGTTATGATGCTAGACACTATGTTGTGAATTATAAAGTCTGGTGTGTGTCGGTGCAAGGAGTGCCCCTTGAGGTTGATTGGTGTCACATCATATAGGACCTCTATGTCTTAGATATGATGACTTATAATGTCATTCTCGAGATGGACTGGTTGGTTACCTTTCGAGCCTTTGTTGACTGCTATCTTCGTAGGGTGCATTTCACGTCACCAGAGGGTAGAAAGTTTCTATACAAGGTTGAATGGGATGTTCATGCGTGTCGAGCTAGACCATAGCATCATGGGTGAGGTGAAGTCACAACCTAGGTTGCGAGTTTATATCTGGATGATCAGGTGACTTGTGAGATGGATTTCCCTCCAGTGGTTGATCATTTTAGGGATGTCTTTCCAGGTGAATTTTCAGGTCTACATCTGGAGCGTGAGGTGGATTTCTCTATTAATCTTGTTCCAAGAGTAGAACTGGTGTCCATTCCTTATTATCGGATGGCTACACCAGAGTTGCAGGAGCTCAAGAGGTAGTTAGAGGAGTTACATGTAAAGGGTTTTATCCGGCCCAGTACTTCTATTTGGGGTTCGCCAGTCCTTTTTGCAAAGAAGGAGGACGGTACCCTCAGACTCTGTGTGGATTATCGGAAGCTGAACGAGTTGACAGTTAAGAACTGATATCCCTTTCCAAGGATTGATGAAATTTTTTATCAACTCCATAGAGCATGAGTGTTCTTGAAGATTGACTTGAGATCAGGATATCATCAGTTGCGCATTAGACCATCAGATATACCGCTTACAACTTTTCGGAGTATATATGGTTGGTACGAGTACTGGGTTATACTGTTCGGACTCACAAACAAGCCATCAGTTTTCATGGATATGATGAATCATATGTTCCATCCTTATCTAGTTTCTCTTGTGGTAGTGTTCGTGGACGATATCTTGGTGTACTCTCACACTCGACACGACCATGCCACCCATATTAAGATCGTATTGAGTACACTGAGAGAATTGACTATATTCTATGATCTCAAAGTGGCACTTTTGGATGGATGAGATTAACTTCCTGGGTCATATCATCTCAAAGGCAGGAGTTGCAGTGGACCCAGAGAAGGTGAGAGATGTAGCTTCCTGGAAGCATCCTAAGAACATGTTTGAGATAATGTGTTTGATAGGGCTGGATGGTTACTACAGGCACCTCATACAGGACTTCTCCCGCTTAGAATCACTGTTGATGGGTCTGACTAAGAAGGGTGTGAAGTTCGTTTTGTCAGAATATTGTGAGACAGAATTTCAGGAGTTTAAGGGAAGGTTGACATCACCACCAATCCTCATACTCCCAGGGCAGGTAAAAAGATATACAGTTTTCTGTGATGCATCAGGTATTGGACTAGGAGAAGTGTTAATGTAGGGCGATCGAGTTTTTGTGAATGGTTCTTAGCAGTTGAGGACACATGAGAGGAATTACTCGACACATGATTTCGAGTTGGCTGCAGTTGTACATGTGTTGCGTTGTTGGAGACAATATCTCTTGGGAGAGCATTTTTTGGTTTTCACCAACCACAATACTCTCAAGTATATCATCACTCAGCGTGACTTGAATCAGAGGTAACGAAGGTGCGTTGAATACCTTCAGTCCTTCAATTTTGATCTTGCCTACACACCTGGTAATGGTAATGCAGTAGCTAATGCACTGAGCAGGAAGACTCAGACACATGCAGTTCATGAGGCCAGTGGGGAGTGCCAGCTTATGTCTTGGTTCTCTGAGATGCATTTTGATGTGCATGAAATTCAGGGGGAGACCTATATTTCTTCTTTATTTGTAACCTCTACCATCCTAGATAGATTAAGGATGAGACAACTATCTGATTCAGATGGCCTAGTTCTACGGGAGTCGGTGGCAATGGAGGACCCTCCTCCTCGGATGATGATATGCGATGATGAGGTACTACATTTCTATCGATGAGTATGGGTTCCAGGTGATATACTCTAGGAGTTGTTACAGGATTTTCATGCTTTAGATTAGGAAGTTCATCCCGGGGATACCAAGATATACCGTGACTTGAGACGTCAGTACTGGTGGTCAGGTATGAAGAGAAAAGTAGCTAGTTTTGTTAAGAGATGTTCCACCTATCAGCACATGAAGGCAGAGCATCAGAGGCCAGCTAGACTATTACAACAGTTACCCATTCCATAGTGGAAATGGGATGATGTCGCGATGGACTTAGTGACTGGGTTGTCGAGGTCACCTCGAAGAAATGATGCCGTGTGGGTTGTTGGGGACAGACTCACGAAGGTAGCTCACTTTTTTCCAATCAAGGAGACCTTCAGTGTTGACATATTAGAATTTTGTATATCCGAGAGGTTGTACATCTTCATGGGGTCACTCATTCTATCATTTCATATTGGGACACCGAATTTACCTCTCGTTTTGGGAAGAGTTTTCAGAGGGCACTGGGTACACAGGTGCTTCTGAGCATAACTTACCACCCTCAAACCAATGGCCAGTCAGAGTGTACGATACAGGTGCTGAGGACATGGTGTGTTCATGCATCCTATAGTGTAGGGGATCTTGGGAGAAGCACATACCCCTAGTCATGTTTTCCTATAATAATAGTTTTCAGGAAACTATTGAGACGGAACCTTACAAGGCATTATATGGTGTGCCATGAGGATCACCTTTGTGATGGATAGAGGCGGGTGAGGCAGCTTTACTAAGATCAAGTTATGTTCAAGAGACTTTTGAGGAGGTCCAGTTGATTCAGAAGCGGATGGATACTGCACAGTCTCGTCAGAAATCTTATGGTTATCACCGCAGATGACCCTTGGAGTTCGTGGTCGGGGATCAGGTTTTCTTACATGTTTCACCAAGGTTGGGACACAAGAAAATCATGATACAGGGTAAACATTCACCGAGGTATGTGGGGAATTTGAGATTCTAGAGAGAGTCGAGCTAGTTGCCTATCGGATTCAGTTACCACAAAGGTACCGAGCCATGCACGACGTCTTCCATGTATCTCAGTTGCGCCGCTATCATTCAGACCTGTCCCATGTCTTTTATCCAAAGGAGGTTGAGCTTCAGAAAGATGCATCCTTTGAGGAGCATCTGATTCGTATGATGCATAGGAGCATGAAGGTTTTCGGAGGCTAGTCATTTCCTCTCATACGGGTGCTATGGCAGCATGGCCGAGTGCCGGATAAAACCTGGGAGCGAGAGACCGACGTACGTGCTTAGTGGAAAGAGATGTTTTGAGCTTTATCTTCGCCACCCTAGGAAGGCCAGTTCAAGGATGAATTTCTTTAATGGGGGATGTTTGTAAAAACCTAGTTCTTATTTTGAGGTATAGTTTTCTTCATTTCTCTTTTCCAAAAGTGTTTTTGAGAAAATAAGGATAATGGGGAAAAATCATAAATTTCGAGAATACACGCCATGTTCTATTCCACACACTGTGTACTTTGGCTATGTGGGATGAGTACATAGGGTGTGTAGCCATGTCGATGATGAAGGGTGTAAAATCCTACTACACGCCATGTAGTGGATATTTACACGCCGTGTAGTCAGTCAATAGGCAAATAGTAAGGTAGGGTAAGCAGCCGCTAGCTGAGAAGAAGTACACGCCGTGTAATCAGAAATACACGTCGTGTACTCATGTCGACGGATGAACAGTGCAGCGGTGCTGCCATAGGAACAGTTAAATGAGAAAGGTACATGTCGTGTAGTCAATAGTACACGCCGTGTAGTTTGTTTTTTCACATAAAATGGTAAGTATCCTCCTCTATTCACAGGGAAGGCATAGAACTAGAGGAAGGAGTCGGGGGAAGAGGCCAGACCTTCAAGGATCTCTAGATCGAGCGTTGGGAAACTGTTTTCGCCTCTGACGATCACTTTGGAATTGCACTAGTAAGCCCTCCACTCTCCTTAAGCTGTTCTCGCCAATTATTCCACTAAGGGAAGTTATTTAATTTTTAATGGGGACTTATTTAACCTCAGATCTACTTCATTCTTGGACGACTTGAGGATCGTCGTTCGTGTATTCCGTTCAGGGGCATTTTTGGTAGGTGGCATGGTGTTTAAATTCCAACTATTGTGCGTTTTTTTGTACCGTTGTGATACGTGCCCATGAATGGGGTGCCATATGGTTGAGGAATTGTTGAATTAAATACCTATGATTATGTAGGTAATTAAATGTGATAATAAACTATTGTTTAGGATCGCTGCTTTGATCCATGACCACCTCGGGGGTGTATTTCTCTGATTATCCATTTGGCCAGGATACCTGAAGGTCTGTCATTTTCATAATTTTTGTTAAATTGACTTGAGAGGAATTGGATGTGAATTTCTTATTTACATGTTGGTAATGGACCGGTTACTTGCGCCTGAGTTCAGTGTTCTTTTTAGCCTAAGGGCATTGTCTTTTTAGCCAAAGAGAAAGGTACTACTAAGACTGAGGGAAACATCCTATTTCGCCTGAGGGAAACTTTTTGTATGCCTGAGGGCAGTGACTTCTGTGCCTGAGGGCGACACTTCGTACGCCTGAGTGTAATATTTATTATTCCTGAGGGAAATTCCTGAGGGAATGATTCAGATTACTTGAGGGTAAGCCCGAGGGCATTGTTATATTATCTTGAGGGCAAGGTTCTGATTAGCCCGAGGGCTTAGTTTTGTGGAACATTGAATGTTAATAAACTGAACTGCTAAAATAATATTTAAATGGAAATGAAACTGGAAAATTTAGTTACTTTTGAGTACTACTTAGTTTATGGCATTTAATTTTTCACACTGTAGTTTCATATATTCACACAGTTGGACACAGGCCTTTGGTGGGTGCCTACTGGGATTTATATCTCACACCCTATCTGGGTCATGTCTTTGGCCCCAAACAGATTTTGTTTCTCCAAGTGTGGATAGGGGATAGAGTCCCTATATTGGTACATGATTGTTGCTAAGGAGTAGGGGAGCCTGGGACCGAACTTAGTCTCGCGATGTTTCCAGCTATTTTATTTTTCCTTGTTGTACTCTGTATTGTACTGTGCTTCTGTGTAACATGTTCTGGTTGTTTTCCTAGAACATGAGACATGTGGAATCATATCAATATAACTGGTTGGTTATCTTTTACTACATGTGTTTATATTAAATATTTGGGGTTTATTGCTTCCGCTGTTGATGTATGTTTTATCTTGTATTCTGCTGCGCTACACATTGAAAAAATGAGGGAATAGTTTCCCCACTATCAGACCTGGGCCCTCACTGCAAGTCGGTAGCCTCCGGAACTTGGGGAAATGAGCTTGATCTAAGGTCGCCAACCGGGTTCGGGGCACCCGTTGAGTGTCACCAAGATCTGGGATGTTATAGTCTCATATATAAATAAATACCATTATGTATATTTTGATTCATCAATATAGTCAAATCAACATCCCTGGACTCATTATAGAATAATAAGAGATGATATGGTAAAAACACTTGACTCAAAGGGAAAAAATATAATTCTACACTAAATTCATGGGAATTCCAGAAAAGTGTCTATCATCCAATTGATTTCCCCTATAGGATATTACAAATACTCGTAATCATTATTATATAGAAATTATAGAATTAAATGATTTATAAAAATACTTTAAGGGTCACATTGTAACATCCCAGACATGTTCCTCCCTCTTATATCCGAGTCAGGTTGGTAAGATGACCTCTATTGTGACTCCTTATACGCCAACAACTACAAGTCTAGTAATGATATTTAGTACACATAGAAAAATAATGGAGATTTGGAAATAGTGGAAATAATATAAATAATGATACATAGAACCCAAAAAGAACTAATTATGAAGAATATAATCTAAATAAAAATAGAATCATGTTATGTTAGGCTGAAATTTACAAAATGAAATTCTAGAATTTATTAAACCAAAATAGTGAGTAGACTCTATAAAAACACCAAATACCTAGTCCAAAACACCATTCTAGTCTTCTATCCAATTTATAACTCATCCAAAAATCAATCAACAAAACTAGGACCCGTTTCATTTATCCAAACCTATATTTATTAAAACTCCTTGGGTACCAAATGATAGAATGATTATGGTGAAAGTATATGCCCACAATCTACCACAAATGTTGTCTACTCATATCATGTATGAGAATATAGATCATTAAATAATGTTATCAATAAGGTAATTAAACTAATAAATTTATATTCTACATGAAATAAAATCATTTTCCATATAATTCTAGGATGACACACATGGAATAAAAACCATTATTGGACTCAATTATGGGTGTATCTATTAACTGAGGTGTCCTTATGAATCTCTTTCCTTCAATATATCCCAACATAACCATCAACTGATGAATCACTACTAGTTATATCCTCTATAGTAGGATGTAAACTACCTAAGATCCCAAAAAGTTATTGATTGTGAACTCAGTCTTCTGTTAAGGCTATATATTAGAGAATTATTCTGGGAAAATGATAGGATAATGGTCCACCACTAAGGGAAAAGTATATTGGGCATTAAAATATGATTTATTTGTAGGGTTTCATTCAAATATATCAGACAGTTCAATATATATTGAATTCATCCAAGATTAATAGACTAAATATATCAATCTCCCGGATGGGGGATGCTTCCCCCTTCTCGAGATAGAACGATAACTCCTCTCTATTATCAAATGATATGAGCCTCATATAGAAATATCTTATCCACTACCATAATCAATTAAATATATTTTATTACCATCAAACATAGTTTCAAATAAAATTTTATCCTCTTATTTAAATAAAATATTCTTTAGAGTGTCCAAAATTGGTTTATCAAAATAACACATGTGTTTGGATGTCCACTAGTCCATCCACGATCTTAAAAATCCAACTCAAACCAGTTTTAATTTTAAGTCATAAAAATTAATTTTATTCAAATGTATCAATAAATTCATGCATTGGTATTTGATACAAGAATAATACCTCTAATCATATAAGGAATTGATTCAAATATAGTCATATTAAACTATATAGCATGCTTGTGACCCACCCATATACCTTGGTGTCTAGTATTTATCCCTTTTTATCCCTTTAGATGGTACTACTGGTAATATGTTGGGTTATTACATCCCCAACCTCATCTAGTACATCTGTTAGAACCACATCAACTAGTCTACTCGGGGGATCAGAGTCTATTTTATGGTATGTCCCATGTCTAGACCAACTTCCACTATTCTCCAATTGTGTAAAAATATAGAACCTATAATGATAAAAAAAACCTTAATCAATCATAACAAGTAAAACCTACTGTAAGTACACTATGTTTTCATTTGGATTTCTATTCCACACTAAAATATCACTAACGGGATGTGATTCTATTATTGATACCCACTCCCATATATTATATTACACTAATTACAAAGAAGTAATGGTTTTTCAAAATCATCCAAATGTAAAAATAAAAGTTCACAGAATACAGCCACCATATGGGTCAATTATCAGATATCACCCATTGATGAGATTGAAATACATCAAATCTAAACATTTGTTCAGGTGAAATATGTTCACCTAGGACCATATCTCATAGTAAATACCATCATGAAAATGTTTTACCCTATATATTACATCTTCTTTAATGGATTGTGAAAAAACATATCTTGTTCATATAGAAACCATATAAGTATATCACTAAAATTAGATCTTATATTTTGTTCATTAACTCAAGAGTCCACTCATCTGTCAATGACAATGAATAAAAGAGTATTATGTACATAACATCATAATACTTTTAGTTTAGCTCTTGTTTTTTGTTGTCATACTCCAGTATATCCCATTGAATATTTTTTTGCAATCATAACATGTTAATATGAAGAATTGAAATATTTGGGGGGTATCTCAATGTGGGTGAATTTTATTTAAACATACATGGTCCATAAATTATCTATACTGGGTTCTCCCTCCTTAGTTAATATTGGTAGATACTACTAAATAAACTCTCTTGTAAGGTAATCGTTCAATGGTTTACTATGAATAGTATTCCACTCCATAAATTGTGTGTTATATAGGATGAATTTATGTATCTGATCATCTAATTGATTAAATAGAGCTCCAAGTTGTTATAGATTAACTAAATTAGTATCATTAGAATTTATAGTCTTTTGAAACTTATTTTGATGAATAAATTGTTAAATTTTACCCAAAAAAAATTAAACAGACACTATAGAGTATTGGATACAAAATAATGTCATCATCAAGAAGTAAAAACACCTACAATGACCAAACCCACTAGGGTCAACCTGGTATACTGATGCCCTAGTAGTCATTACCCAATGCCCTCCTCTAATAAGCTTCGAGTTGCTGACTAGCACCAAGTAGGAATATGAGTCACATGTGAGGCCTTATCCAATAGTACTTGTTTGCATTCACACACACATCCATTTCAATTACATAATGTTAATTTAATATAAAAAATATATAAATAGTAAATTCATATAACAATATCCCATAAATAGAGTATTATGGTACTGGAAAGCATGAAACTATAAAATACAATCCTACAAAAAACTAGAATAGGGTCTAACATTATTAGAAATAAGGGTCTGTTGAAAAATGAATGACTAGTACATTCCTCAACCACCATACAATATAACAAAGCTCACCCACCCTTGGAACTTCATGTACACTGCTAATATATCCATTATTATCATATGACACAACATGTGAGGGAAGATCCTATGCATTGTTGAGTATAAAACACCCAATAGGTGTACCAAAAATTAAAAATAAATGGTGAAAATAAAAGGCAATAATATTCTTAACCCTAAAATTGAGGATAAAACCCAACAAATATATAATAGAAGAAACTCCATCTCAACCTATCTACGACAATAAATGACTATTCATATCATCACCACCTGTATTTTTCAGAAAAACAACACATACTGAAATGTATCCATTAATTTACAATATATACTCTTAACAGAATCTTGGGCTCATGGTCCCATTAATGAACTAGCCACAAAATCCTTCCCAATGATCAATGGAAAAACTCTTCTAGGATAACTCACTCTATATTACCTACCAACACTTAGGTAACTCAACAAATATATAACACTCATAAGGTATTTTGAAGCTGATGTTACATTCATGCCTTCCCTTGGGACTTACATTTGAGATATCACACTCATTTTGCCTCTCCATGAAGAATGTCACTCTACAAACTAAGATGAATCATCCTTGATACACAGTTTATTGGGCTCATACCCCCATTGGAAAGATAATATACAATGTGTGGGGATAAATTCCTAGGGAATAATTGGGAGACAAAGTACCATACTAGAAACTTTGTACATCGATAGGGTATTATACCATAGCCCAACGTAGTGAAAATTTTCTAAAACAATGATCGACACCCATAATGTATTGGTCATACTGATTCCAATAACCTTATAAATGGATGAAAACATGGTAAAAAGTGATGATATTGATACATAAATATATTTTTAATCCCAAGGGTTCTATGGGGGGACTCTATGACCAATTTTATTTTTCATTCTAGATTGGGGATTGATAGGTATAAAAATAATATTCAAGCCAATTCAAAAAAAATTACAAAGGGGTCACCAAAAGTGAGGATCATTTCATTACATTGATACTGATACATTCTCCAATTCACTAATGGAACTGACTCTCTCTACTATAAGGGAACACACCCAAGAGCACAATATCGAGTAAACAATAGATGTGTAGCAATCATATAATATTTATATGATTCAACAACAAATAAAAGGCCCCTGCCTTAAAAATACATAATTATTGAATTAATCTAATAATTTACATGGAGGATCTTTGAATTTTTAGAGCATTTGAGAATTAGGGCACAAATTAAACATAACAACATGAATATTACATGTAAACCCTTCTACTCATTATTATTTTATTCATAAAATAATAAATCATAAAATAAATAATTAATTATTTTCTTAATATAAATATTCTTGAATTATTATTTTCTCTTAACCTTCCTTATACATAGTGAAAAAAAATTCAATAACATTATATGACCATAAAAATTGAAGAAAGGGTTATAAAATAAGGAAATAAAACATTATCCCATCAATACATACAAATCAATGAGATCATAATTTTCAATCATAAACTGTATGCTCTTTAACATACATCATGATATCATAAGATTTATGAATAACACATAGAAATAATAAATCATAATGGTAACTTTTATCATCCATAATATACTTTCACTGTAGCATTCACAGCTACATTGGGAGTTACGTTTGGAATACACATAATGATATATTCCCTAAATCCCTTAGGAAAAACATTATCATTTACCTCTATCACATTAACCAATGCATTGGAGAGCTATATTGGGCACACCCACCCTAGGTTTATCATGGATCCACCCGTATACATAAACAATTCCCAATGAAAAATAAACATAATATTATTATAACACATAAAACAAGCACAAAGGAAAGATAACCTTTCCACATTCCAAAAAACATTTAATCATATTGAAACAATCAATACATTCTCCAAACCATTTTCAATACCCAAATACATAAAAAGGGTATTTGGTATTAATTTTCTTTTTTAAACAACATTACATCTTGTTAAGTAAGCTAGATATTAAATAATGCTCATGGCATCGAAAAGGTCGTTGTCGTCATGTGTGATAACAAAAAACAATTCTTTTTTCGTTTAGTAAAATGTTTTGTAGAAAAATATTTTTTTTGAAAGAAATCAAAATTCAATATGGGTTTATACACCATAAAATATAATGTCATGTATAAATCAAAATATGCCTCAATAAAAGGAGGTTGAGACGATGTCCCTTACCTTGAGTCTGACTTGTCATGTAAGTTCCTTAGTCTTCCTGAATAATAAACATGTGTTTATTTCTACTTGATTCAAAACCCTTTTCTGTTTCAGTAGTCCTTTTTATCACTTATTACAACAATATAATCATTACATAATTATTTATGTTAATATTTGTCGTTTTCCGGTATTTGATACTTGAGTCAATAATGAACTTTTTCTAATTACAAATTGTCAATGTGGAAAAAATTCCATTATCTCTAGAAGGATTGTTAGGAAATAAATATCATATATATAATACACAACTAGTTTATATGTATTTATAATATTCAATGTCATTTAGAGATATGAAATGAAATGCATCATTCACGGAGATGGTAATCTGTACGTATGCATGAACGATACTTTCATTTCTATTTAATATTTAAAAGGAAGAAATAATAATGATACATAGATATATTATAATTAGAGTATAACATAATATTTTATATATGTTAAATAATTTCATTAATTCCATCATTTATTTGATCCATGTATACCAAGAACGAGTCATATCACTTTTAGGGGGTGGTAGTCTGCACTTCCTCAAAAGAAATTAACGAATTTATACAACATGAAAAGCATAAAGGTATGTTCTAAATGATAATTACAAAATAATAATGATAAAATAAATATCATAAATATCATATATAATAGAGTGAAATAATAATTTCTTCCATAAGAGGTAGTAGGAGAAGATTGAACAATCATCATTTCTCCATGCAGTAGTTCACAGCCCGCAAAAATAGTATGTTCAATACCTATTAGACGGAGGTGGGTGTTACTGTATGTCAAAACCTTCTCAGAAATACAACCTAATATATTGAAGATACTTTATTGGTATAAAAAAATTTAATAAATCACGTTTAGGATGTTGGAGAAGGAATATAAAAGAAATAATCTCGAGAGAAGACATTTCCACAAATCTGGTAACTCCTTTTGATTTAATCTAAAAGGACTTCTTTAATATCCATTTTCCCAATTTATGGATTCTAAGTTGAAAATAGGGATTTTGGAAGCTAATATGGGCAGAGTTTGGCTGAGTTAAGGGTTCATGAGAGGCGTGAGAAAGGGTTACAGTTTGTGCCCATTTTTAAGATTGCAAGGGGCACTTTAGGAATGTTCAAAAGTGTAATTTTATTATTGATTGACATTCGAATTATAATAACACAAAAGTGATATCTATATAATATTAGATGAGTATGGGTCCAAATCCTACCATCTAATGGATTTTCGACATTTTTTGGTCAAAAAACTAAACAAATCCTTTAGATTTAACCTTTAGTAAACTTATTTATATTTTACCACGTCTTCTTGTATATTCATAATATATGGTTACTGTAGTTTCTGTAAAATTCCAAGAGACCAAAAAATGAACAATTAATGTTTTTTATAACATAATATATTTCTTTTTTCTGAATCATATATTTTTAGGACTATTATATCATTTAATAAAAAAGTATTTGTTTAAAAAACATGTTTTTGACAATTTATATACTATTTATATCACAAATTTAAAACATTCCATAAAAACATTATTATTTATACCAAAACTACATTAATTAAAATACAAAAAGTAATACCCATCCTTAAATTTCATTTATGACATAAAAAGATACAAAAAATTTATTTTAATATTTATAATCTTATTTATTTAAATCATTCATCAATTAGTTAGACACTACATCATCATTATGTCATAAATATATTTATTTATCTGATGTCTAAATTTTTTAAATAAAATAGCATGATGTAGAAAATATTTTTAGATTTTTAATGACTCTTTATATTCTATGATATCACTTATATATCCCCATATAAATGTTTTTTACTATAATATACATGTTTAGGTTATATTTTCCATAACATAAAATTAAAAGTAATTAAATTTAATTTTCACACACAAGTGGCTCTAAGGGGTCCTAAAATTGACCCCCAATGATTCCCTTTGTTATAAATATATCATAATGTATGGTTAGGATATGTGTTACCATAATTTAATATTATTATAATATTATTTGTTTACCCTTATTTACCAGAATTACCCTTTATCAATGGTAAATAAAATATTTACTAATGTTAGTATTCATAATATCTAAAATATGTACCTATTTACCGAATTTGGACGTCCTGATTCCAAGTAATTTTTCCATTTTTTGAAATTCAAAACACGGAAGTTATAGAAATTAATTTAAAAATAATTCTTTTTTTGAAAACTAAAAAACATGTTTGTATGAACTAAAAACTACTAAAATAATGACACCTGTTTCTGTCCTATTTCAAAGTGAAATAACATACAATGACCAGCATTTCATTAAATGTTAAATATATAATCTAATTCATTATTCCTTAAAAACTGATCATTATGAGAAAAATAACCAAAAAATAACCAAAGTAAATTTCGATGTCCCACTTTTAGAGAAGAAGTTTATTTTGTCAAAAGTAACATTTAAAAGTAAAAATACTATATTTAAAAGGGGTTCTCCATCAAAATATGGTAAAATGACATTTTAAAATTATTATAGTATTTCATGCTTAAAATTGGATTCATTACAATTTGTAGCCTCTATATATTATTAGATAAATGTAAATAAATTTACCAAACATTTTTATTCATAATATGGTTAGTTCTTATCATTCCCTCTAATACAACATCTATGAATTAACTTCAATTTAAAATAATAATATTATTTTATTATTTTTTATTATAGCTTAATGTTGTCTACAATGTAAGATTTCAATGAAACACGTTTTGGCGTGTTGAGTAAGATGTCAGACAAAAAAATAACTTTATTGTAAAAATAATATCTTATTCATAAATATTAATAGAAAATAAAAAGAAATATTCTATAAATACCCAGGATGTCACATACATTCCTCCTTTTGGGAATTGCGTATTTCAATTGTATTCACTTCTGAAATAACTGGGGGTATTTATCCCTCATATCATTTTTTGATTTCATTTTTGCCCCTTCAACCATATGGGTTTTCTATAAAATCATTACCTAATGGATTACCTTATTCTGCAACACATTCTCTCTGCAGTCTGAAATCTGTACTTGTTATTGCTCATAAGAAATATTCTCTTTAAATAGAACTCCCTCATGACTCAAAACCTGATATGGATCCAGCATATACATTATCAACATTGAAACATGTAAATCATTGTTTACCTAGGATAAAAATGGAGGTTAATCCACTATATATGCAATTGATCCAAATTTCTCCATGATTTCTAATGGTCCAACGAACCTCGGACTCAGCTACTCATACTTACCAAAACACATCACACTTATCCATGGAGAACCTTTGAGAATGACATTATGACCTATATTGAAAGAAAGAACCCTCCTCCTGTTATCTGCGTAACTTGTATGCCTTCTCTAAGCTATTCTCAGGTGCTCTTTAATCAACTAAACTTTTTCTTCCTTCTATTCTACAAATTTTGGTCCCACAAACTTCTTATCACCCACTTCATCTCAAAAATCTGGAGTTCGATACCAATTTCCATATAATACTTAAAATGGAGCCATCTGTATATTGGAATAAGAACTTTTATTATAAGAAAACTCATCTAAATAATGATATTGGTCCCAACTTTACTATTAATAAATGTAACAAGATTGTATAATATCTCCCAAGGTCAAAATTGTTCATTTATACTGCCCATCTGATTGTGGATGAAAATCTGTAATAAAATTTAATTCAGTACCCAAAGACTTCAGAAGGACCTTCCAAAAGTTATAAGTGAACAAATGATCAAGAAAAAATAAAATGGAGGGGGGAACTCCATATAACCTGACTATCTATTTAATATACACACAATAAAGTTGATCTAGATAATGAATATATTGAATAGGAATAAAATGAGCAGATTTAGTCAATCGATCAAAATAACTTAGATTGAATTATTACCTTGAGATTTCATCAGTAATCCCAAAACAAATCCCATTGATATATTTTCCCATTTCCAATCTGGCATAGGTAATGGTTGAAGCATCCCATTCAGTAACTTTTTTTCATCATTAACATATTTACAAGTCAAACACATCAACGAAAAGTCAGAAATATCTCTTTTTATTCCATATCACCAGTAATACTACTAGAGATCTATGTACATTTTAATAATACCAGGATGAACTAGAAATAGAGAACTATAAGCTTCACATATCAACTATTTATTCTACTGTGAATTTACAAGGAACAAATAAACTCTTTCCAAACCTTAAAACATAATGTTTATTGATGTTCAATTCAGGTAACTTACCATTCTGAACCAATTCTACCATTTTCTAAAACTGATGGTCTTCTTTCTATGATTTCTTTATTCAGTTTGATGGAGATGATTTCACGACCACCAGAAAAATACTAAAAGAATTTTTTGCACCAACGTCATCCAATCCAAAATTCATCAAATCTAAAACCAAAGTATTTCATTCCAAATTTATCATGGTTATTGTAGAATTAGTCATTTGAATCAAAGCATCAGCCACTTTATTTTCCCTTCCTAGTTTGTAATGGATCGTGCAATCATAATCCTTGATTAATTTTAGTCACCTTATCTGTCTCATGTTTAATTATTTATAATATAATATATAATTTTAATATTTTTTATCATTATATATTTCACACGTTACGCCATAAAAATGATGCCTCAATTTATTTTAAAAAAAAAGATAATTTCAAATAATGTGTAGGGTATTTTATATGATGAGGTATCAACTGATGGGATGAATAAGCAATTATCTGATCATTATTTATATGTACACAACCATTTCCTTTCAACAAAGCATCACTATATATAACAAATTCACCATCTCTAGAAGGTAATTCCAAAATAGTAGAATTCACCAAAAAAAATTTCAATTCCTGAAAACAATCATAACATTCTTAATTTTAGATGAACTTAACACATTTTTTAGTTAACGTAGATAGTGGTCCAGATAACTGTACAAACTTTTCAACAAACCGTCAGTAATGAGACCATGAGGGGTCTCGGGGTCCCAAATGAGTACTGTTATAATCACCCCTACAAAGGGTTTTCCCACACCTTTTGTGTATTGTGTAGATGACAAACATCATTGACTTAATCTTGGGGGCACCAAGACTACACGGTGCTCAGCGGTGGATTGATAGACATGGTGGGCTATAGTGTCATGTGACAGAGATCTATAACTGAAATTTAGGTAGGATCATTAGAGGACAACCACTAGATCTTGTTTTTCTTTTTTGGTACTTTCCTTTTAGTTGGGGTTATATTTTTGTCCCTTTAATTTCAGTTTACACCCTTATTTCTCAGTAGTGTTACGTTTTGTTGGTTTGTACTACATTCCTTTTATTGTGGTTTTCTTTTCGTGGTTTTCCCTATCTGGGTGTGTACATTTTTAAAGGAAATGCCTTCCACAT
The DNA here is from genome assembly GCA_963277665.1 of Viscum album. Lineage (NCBI taxonomy): Eukaryota > Viridiplantae > Streptophyta > Magnoliopsida > Santalales > Viscaceae > Viscum > Viscum album. The sequence continues at coordinate 808,923,478 of OY728119.1, read as the reverse complement.
TGGTGAATATTCCTTTTCAGTGATAGTCATTGTCCCCTAGACAATGGAAGGTGGCCTTGGGGTAGGCATGACAAGGGCCCCTGAGGATGAGTCGTTACAAAGTGGTATCAAAGGGTCTCTGGTTCTACCAGAAGAACTATGTGTATATATATTCAATGGGGGAAATGATGACTTGTTTCTTGAATTTGGATTTTAGTTTATGGAGTTTGGTGTTGGTACGACGTACGACATATCCATAAACAAGGACCTTGAATTATATTTTTGGATGTCGTATAGAAAAATACTTGTTGTATGTGTTTTGAAATTTGATTCTCTTGCTCCCTTTTGAGTACGCTCACCAGGTATATCATATTGACCGTGGCACATCTTTTTCAATATAGGATGCTTCCACAAAGACATCTAGTCAGGATTCCAATGCGAGATCATGAAGATGGTCCACTAAGTGATGAAGCATCGGTGTATGGACCATCTAAAGTGAGGGAACCATTGGGTGCGGTACTAGAAGAACTACAACCTGTGGAGCATCAATTTATACCAGCCCCACCAACAAACAATGCACACCGACTAATCATGCTAAAAATCTTTCTGGAGGTAGAAGCCTCTAAAGTTTCAAGGTGAGATAAATCCTCATGCATCATAGGATTGGATGGAGGAAGTCACTCGTAATTTTTTCCTAGTATAGACACCTATAGACCATATGAAAATTCTAGCTGCATGCCTTTTTCAGTACATGACAGGGTGGTGGTAGAGCTTAAGGCTCTATAAGCATGGGGATGTGACCCTCGTCTGGATGGACTTCGAGAGCCACTTCAGGGATGATTTTGTACTAGAAAAACTTCACCCAATGCGTATTAAGGAGTCACTACACCTACAACATGGTAACCTGACTGTGTCCCTGTACTCAGCGAAGCATACTGACCTCTCTCGCTACTCCAGCGATATGATACATGACCCTTTCTTTAGGTCCCGAACCTTTGAGCAGGGACTCCGATAGAAGATTAGGGAATCGATGATTTCACTCAGCATATTGACATAGGTTGGATTGATAGATAGAGAAATACTAGTGGAGAGATTACTAGACTACTAGGCATTGATGGAAAGATTCACCACTAAATGACTGGTGGCTAACTCATCTGCAATATATAGTAAGATGTTGAAATAGAGGCCCAAATGGGCCATACCATCCAATGGATGGCCCATGATGCAAGGGAGGATGTGCAGAGCTCGTTAGGTAGAGGAGGTCATCTGAGGATTAGAGTCTGTTACTCTTGTACCAGACATGGGCACCTGACTTATGACTTGTTGACTCCCCACAGAGATGACCAGCAGGCGGTTAACGGGCCACAAAGACAGTGATAAAAGTTAGAGCGAGGAGGTACATAGGACAGAGGACGTTGCAGTGGTGTAGGCCGAGTGGAAGGTGGTGGATGGAAGTTCGATGTACAACCACCAAAAACACCAAGAGGTCCACACAGAGTGCATAGAACATGTGGACTGGGTTGGTTCTAGCTTCATGTGATGTAGGCCTATGAACACAGTTCTCCAGAAAACATTAATGGTGCGATCTCTATCTTCTCCACCCATGATGTATTTCTTACAGACACATGTGATAGCCACTCCGTCCTTTCAATGAATATCATTTGGAGCTCAAATATTACATTAGAGTTATTGGATCGATCCTTACTATTAGAGACTCCTACAGTAGGGATATGATGATTACACACTAGTGTCGACAGTGTGAGAATACTTTAGGAGGTGATAGATTCTGCTGTGATATCATAGTAGTAGCGTCGCATCCTTACAATTTCATCTCAGTTACAGACTGGTTATCTATATTCCGTGCTCATTTCGACTGTTTTCAGCACAATGTGTGGTGTGTCTATGAGGATGGGACATAATTTTCCTTCACCCGTGAGAAGGGAACATTTGTAGTGTATGATATGATTTCTCATAGGAGGGTGAAATAGATCACTCAACAGTTGGCTTGCCTCACCATATGTACAGTTGATGAGGGGAGTCCGAGATTTCATATTACGGTAGAATATTATAATTTTTTTTTCTAGAAGATGTCCCTAGAAAACATCCTCATATAGAGGTAGACTTCTTCATTGAATGGAACCCGAGGACGACACCAATATTTACACATGAATATCATATGGATCACGGAGTTTTTCATGCATTGAGTGTACATCTCAGTGACTTATAGAAGAAGGGTTATGTAAGGCCTATTGTTCCTCCATGGGCATCCCCATTATTGTTTTCCAAGAAGGCAGATGAGAGATTGTGGCTATGTGTGTAATTAAGCAACCTAGACTAGGTGATTGTGAATAACAAGTATCCACTACCAAGGATTGACGACATCTTCTACCAGCTGAAGGGAGAGAGGTGGTTCTCAAAGATATACCACTGATCATGTTATCCCCAACTACATTTTTGGGATGAGGATGTACCGAATATAGACTTCAGGTGCCGTTAAGGCCACTATGAGTTCCTACTGATGGATTTCAGCATGAAAAATGCCCGAAAATTGTTCATTTGACTTAGGAAAAATATATTATTGTCTTAACTAAATCATTTTTTGGTGGTATTCATTGAATAAATCTTGGTGAACTTGATGATAGAGGAGGATCATTCTACACAACTACAGATAGTCCTAGAAGCACTCTGAGAGAACCCCATTATAGTAATCTCTCTAAGTGCTTGTTCTGGATCCGAGTGGTCCACTTTATGGGCTAGTTCTTATCAGATATTGGATTTGTTGTGGTTTTAGCAAAGATAGAGGTAGTTTTTTCATGGGAGCTACCCTAGAGCCTGACCGAGTTGCGGAGCTTTCTGTGGGCGGCTGGGTACTATTGGAGATTCATAGCTAACTTTTACAGAGTAGAAAATCCCTTTTTAGATTTTATAATGAAGAAAAAACCCTTTATATGGATGGAGAGATTCTAGCAGAGTTTATGGGAGCTAAGATAGAGACTGATGAGTGCCAGCATCTTGAGGCTACCAGATGTTGGTGTTAGGTATGTAGTCTACTATGATGCATTATGGACCGGACTGTATTGTGTCCTGATGTAGGAATGATCTTTCATCACCCAGATCTCAAGGTAGTTGAGTCATCATGAACAAAACTACACAACCCATGATCTATAGTTATCAACAGTGGTATTTTCCTTGAATATATGGTAGAACTACTTGATGGGTGAAGTGTTTACCATCTAATCCGACTATAAGAGACTCAGTCGTATCTTCTCAAAGAAGTAAATGAACATGAGATAGCAGTGATGGTTAGAGTTCGTCTAGTACTATGAGATTGAGATAGTATATACACTTGGGAAGGGGAATGTGGTGGCATACACACATAGCAGGATGTCTGGATTGATGATTCTAAGTGAGGCGATGAAGCAGCAAGCCACAATGCAAATACCATTCATTGACAATGATGGTGCACCTTACCCCCGATCTATGACTAGCACTCCCCCACTCATACAACGAGTTAGGGAGGCACAACTTGTGGATGATGACTGCAAGGACCGATGTGCTCAGTTGTCCTCAAGAAGGGCACCAAATTGGTTTTACATAGGTGGGGAGCACGCCATCCTTTTCATAGGCTACACTGTTGTACATGTGATGTTGTGGAAGGACGTGTTGTGGTAGTTATATTTATCTTCATTGGCGGTATATCATGTAGTGGTAATGATGTAACAGTAGCTACGATGTCAGTACTAGTGGCCATGGTTGAAAAGAGTGGTGATCGATTTCATTTCATGATTCCTCACTTGTGAGCAAGTGAAGATTGAGAATTTGGTTCTAGAAGGCTTAGCCCAGCCACTCAATGTTCTAGAGTGGAAATGGGATGGTATCTTCATGGACTTTGTGATGAGGTTACCACATAAATCTAGGGGCCATGATTTCATCTAGGTGCTCATTGACCGACTCACCAAGTCATCTGAGTTTCTACCCATCTGAGAGCATGGACCACTAGAGGGCTTGGGACTCCTCTGTATCTAGGAGATAGTTAATCTCTATGTTGTGACTTTGATGATCGTTTCAGATCAAGACACACACATTACATAAATGCTATAGAGGTGATTCCACGATCCGTTCATGACTCAGCTATGTTTCACCACAACTTTTAATCCATATACTGATGGTCGAATGGAACAGACCACACAGAACATGAAGGAAATGATATGTGCTTGCATTCTGGACAATCAATGTAGATGGGAGGACCACCAGACACTGGTGTAGTTTTCATACAACCACCACCACCACTCCACCATTGGAAATGAACCATTTGAGGCCTTGTATGGGTGGACGTGAATTCAAACCTATACTGGAAAAACCCAGGGGAGTAGGCAATCATGGTTCTAGAGTTGGTACAGGCTATCACCGAGAAGGTGAATTTCATTTAGAAGAAGATAAGGACTGCACAGAGCATGCATAAGTCTCATTATGGTAAGAGATGGATACCATTGGAGTTTTTGGATGGAGATCATGTTTTCCTTCGGGTCTCACCCCGATGAGGATACATAGATTGGGCAAGGGCGATAGGTTATCTTTGACGTTTATCAGACCTTTTAAGATTCTTAGTAGAGTTGGTGAGGTTGGGGACCACGTATCTCTCCCCCCACAGATGCACAAGGTGCATGATGTATTCTACCTGTCGCAATAGAGGAGGTACGTGCAAGATCCATCACACGTCATCAAGTGTGATGAGCTAGAAATTAATGATGGATCGATGTTAGTGGCGTTCCCACTGGAGATAGAGGATCAATAGGAGTGGGTACTATCTGGGTGGTAGATTCCTCTGGTGTGTGTTCGGTGGCAGCACATGAACCTCCAAGAGAGCGCATTGGAGCAGGATACTCAGATTCGTGATCAATTCCCCCATATATTTTATTAGTCTTGTTTTGGATTTCAAGGACGTAAATCTCTATGGTTGGTAGAATGTAACACCTCAAAATTGTTGTGTAAATTTTTTAATTATATGAAATTATTTCGAGATCGAGTGCTTTAACGACATGTGATTCAGAGGCCTGGTGAGCCCAGATCATATTTTTGAACATTTTTAAGGTACATTTATTAAACGTGTGAGTGAGATTTTATATCATTTGAAATGGTGCTCAGATCGTAAATCTTAGGTCACCATTGAACTCGGAATTCCATGATTCACCTAGAAATATATTAATTTATGCCGATAGGGGTTGACCGAGAATGTTATCCTCAAAAATTTGGAGGAATAAATAACATAATTACTTAAAAGAATTATTTTATTTCCTTTCTCACTGTTGGTTGGAGGACAACGATGCTGTGGTGAACTGACCAAGAGGAGACGAGGATCATTTTGGAAGATTATTAATGGCTCGTATCAAACACTGTAATGATGCAATAATGTCAGCGTAACAACGACACTGTTTCACAAATGAAATAGCGCAATGATGCTACATCACAACATAAAAGAATCATTACGACGTGATTATTTTTATTACACCTACATGTGGGAGAATACAGAATTAAACTAGGGGGATTCTCTAACAAAATGCTGACAATTTTCCTCTCTAAAGAAGAACAATGAACGTTAGCGATACATCATAATCTTCAACCTGAATCAAAGAACGGAGCCGGATGTGACATCAACATAGTGAATCCCCAGGGATGGACACTTCAGCATCGTACGTCAACATGATATGGGATCTTTAAATTTGATGTTCTTCTCCGTTATTTTCTAGAAATGATGAATGCAGATCTACCCATGAACAAATTGATATGAAATTCATGCGTTTATGCAGGATGATAATTATATTTGTGGATTTCTATATCGGGGTTTCAAATACACTTGATATGATTGATCTTATCCCATAAGCCTACCCAGATTTAAAAATTCTTATGCAGAGTGGGAGGGCTGACATGAACAATGTTATGGGCCCCTCTACATGTGTGATATTTGTGAACAGATTGTATGAATTGGTGGTAAGATGATTTCGGGACCTTTTCGGTGAAGATGAATTTTCTAGAAGGCTGTTGGTGTACATGGCGTGAAGAATGGTCCAACAGAGTGTGTCTGGTTGTACACTGAGGAATCTTTTGGCATGCCAGCACTGGTGGCGGCCGACGGTGGCTCATGGTGACGTCTTTTGGAGAAGGGTGGGGGGCACCTGTCGGTGCGCCACATCTGCAAGAAGCCAAAACCAACCAGTCATGGTGCACGAGTTGCGATTCTAGGAGGGCACTGAACAGTGGTAAATCCCACATTCGGGCTATCTGGGAAGCTTGTGATTCATGGCCTATTGACTACGGTAGGAAAAGGCACACATTTGTGGGGGTAGTGTGGGCCCAATGCAATGCGACTGCCGCATCCTGGCCGGAAGGGACCACATTGGCCACACCGCATGGTCAGTCTGCACCAAGAAGTCCATGCCCCAGCTAGCCGGCTGGGCTGGACCCGCGCCATTCAGGCTGGTCCCGATGAGACTGTGTCACCGAGCGACCCAACGTGCTGGACCCGCAGCCAAGCTGGGCCAGGTCTGGTGAGGCCCTTTGGGCCTGGCCCACTGACCAGACTAGACCAGACTGACCTCGTCCTGAAATGGGTCATATTGAGTCCATATAATTTAATTGGTGTATCTAGAACCCTCAGGCTGGGTTGGTTAGGTCTTTCTAACTGGGTCAGTCCTGGCCTAGATACAACCAACCCCCTATTTACTAAAATGCCCATATCTCTTAGACCAGCCATCTGTTTGACGCATCGTTATTGGAAATGGGAACCATCAGATGAGGAAGTCCTTTTAAGATGATCTATATGTGTTTTGGAGGATGTTTTCATATTGTTGGGTTGGATCTGACTCCAATCCAACTAGGAATATTTTACAATAATGCTCATATCATATAGGTCACGCGTCTGTTCGACGCGCCGTTTATTGCATAGTGACCCTTATGACATGCCAATCCTTTTGGGTTAATATATGTGCGAATTCATGGTGGTTTGGGTAAAACCTATGGATTAAGGATTAGATCCTCCCTGAATTGATTGTGTTATGTGTGAGAATACAATGGATGGATGTAACATGATGAAAGAATAGTGATCCAGATTGGGTCGATACCTAGAGATCCTCTATGGGTCAACACATAGAGATCTTCTGTGGGTCAGCACCTAGCAATCCTCTTCAGGTCATCACCTATCAATCCCTTGGGGGTCAACACCTTGAAACCATGCGTGCTTCAGTAGTAGAGACTCTCTACAAAAAACATGATCCATCTATACGACTAGTCATCTATACTTATGTACTTAATTTATAGCTGGTGTAAGCTATGTATTTTACTTTATTCTATGTGATAGATATATTTTATAATGGTATTGCCTCTGTGGTATTTCATTTATGGTGTTCTATTTCATGGATTACTGAGAGAACTTCGGGGGTCTTAGGGTCCATACTGAGTGTTGTTATACACACCCGGTCATGGGCTTCACCTGCACCTGTTGTGTCTTGTGAAGATGATAGATAGCCTTGACTGGGACTTTTGGGAGCTAGGACTCGGTGGATCTCAGAGGTGGATCGATAGATGTGGTGTGATGTAGTGACATCTCACATTGAGATGAACCTACCTTTTAGGTAGGATCCTTGTAAAATGACCCATAGAGCTCGTTTTTATTTTATTGTACTTTCCTTTTAGTTGGTCATGTATTCTGGCCCTTTACATATAGTTTTCAGAATTATTTCTCAGTAGTGTTAGATTGTGTTGGGTTTTACTACTTTCCTCCCTTTATGGTTGGCATTGTGTGGTTTTTTCCTATCTGTGTGTGTACAGGTTTAAAGGAAATGCCTTCCCTTTATGGGGATAAACCTTTCTGGTTCTAGTAACCAGCCCCTGGTCTATGGAAGGCGGTCTTGGGGTAGTCACGAAATGGGCCCTAGGGGATGGGTCAGGACACAATCTTGTTTGCTAGGTCACTTTATACATCAGAATACCCCACCATTTAATGAGACTAATAATCCAATTGAATATGATAAATGGATTAAGTCTCTGGAAAAGATATTTATTTCATTAGAATTCATCAAAGAGTACAAAGGATACATTTATGACCTATTTTCTCCAAGTTGATATTGACTAGTGGTGGTTTCTAATCCATAATAGAAGGAATTAAATTGAAAATTAACTCATAGAAAATAGATCTTTAAAGGATAAATTCTTCGATAAATACTTTCCATGCAATCAAAAAATTGAGATGAATAGAGCATTCCTCATTATAAAGAAAAGGAGGATTAAAGTGTGGAGGATTATGAAAAATAATTTACCATGTTAGAAATGTATGTTATAAATTTCAAATGAAACATTGATTGAAAGATTGATCATTTTTTGAAGAAAATAAGTCAAATCTCTAATATGAATTGTTTTCCCATAATTTTTCTTCATATCATGAAATAGTTTTATGTGTTGTCAAAGAATAGAAATTATTCCCCTTGTCTGGTGGCTACAAAAAAAACCAAGAGAAGAAGATATATTCAAAATACCCTAATAAAGGGAAAGACACAAATAATGTGAAGGGAAGAAAGGAATTTACAAAATGTGATAACTTTGGACAGTATCACCATGGTAAATTTTATAATTTTTTGATAGTTTTTTATAAGATTTGAAAAAGGTTCACCCAAAAAAATAATACAATGGAACGAAGGAAAAATCTTCTATTCAATGTTACATCTATAAGACAATGACTCATAATGAAAATGAATTCCCAATATTTGAAGGGAATATACCTTAGATGATTCCTAGGGATAACGGTCACACATATATTACAAACACACCCAAAATGGTATGATTTAGGTACTTATATATTTGTAATCTACGAAATATGATGTCTAAGTATTTTTTTAGGATCATATAATCTATGAAATATCAAGGATTGTAATGTAATATAATTTTAATAAATATTTGGGTTCATATTTTTAATGATACAAATAAAATATATTTAGTAGAATATATAATATTTCAGAAATCACCTGATTTGTAGAAGGAAAACCCTTAATATGTTCATGATGTAAATATAATGACGAAGAAAGGATTCATTCTATAAGTGAAATATACATTGGAAATGATTTATAACCTATCAAAAAGAGGTTTGAACAATTATTTATGGAGCTTAAAACATTCTTATATTAAATTAATATATCCAATAACATATTTCTTACATAATGAAAAAGGAAGAGTACATGTTAATAATGAATTTTTATGGTGATTCTAGTTATTACCATATTTGGAGAGGTTACATGATGTAGTTATTCACGTGTTTAGAATGTAAAATATTTTGATGTCTATCATGTTTATTAAATGACAATGATAATTTTAATTTAAATTTAGTAAAATTATTTATAAGCTGTCATTTTATAATTTTTTTTGGAAAAGTAATCCATTTATGATATAGTTTTAGTCGAACATTGGATGCGGTTTTAGAGACTAATATAACACATCATTATATGAGTAATATTTTTATAAGGTATAAAGTAAATATAAGTCAAGGCATGACCAATGGAAAACATTATTATTATATAAATGTACAATGTGTATTTAATTATATTCCTAGAGTATAAAAAAGTTAATCAAATATAAAAAAATGTTATTAAAACCAAAAATGTCTTCCTAGTACCTTAAATTTAGATTAAGAAAATGGCCCATAGCTCATAACAAATTTAGATAATTCTGACTGTTATCTTTATCTAAAATAGTTTCTCTATCACTATGTATTCTAACATTAATTTTATATTCTTCTCATGTATCCATGTTTTCATTTTCCCTATAATTTATTCTACAACAAAACATAGTTATGTGATCATTATACATTCCATTCCCTTTTATTAAGAATATGAGAAATTTAAAATTTTACGATGTTGTACTTTGATAAATATTTAAATTTCAATCCTTATATTATTTAGATAAAGCATAAATTTTGAGGATGAATTTTATTTAAGGTGGGAAGAGTGTAACTCTCCAAAATTATAAAGTAAAACATTTTATTTAAAAGCATGTATCACATACAACACCGAGCACATGAGAAAATATAATATCCTTATAAATTTTAGTTAATTAGGTATTTTAAATATATTAAATATAATATACCTATTTTAATTCACTCATAAATGAGTTAGCCTGAGTTACATGAAATATGACCTTTCTTTAAAATCTCACATTACACGCGAGACAGAATTTTAACACACAAAAATATATTATCAATATATTATTATTAATATAATAATAAAAAATTTGAATGTTAAATTTTTATTTATAAATTTAATTAACTAAATCATGAAAATTAATGGTCTACACATATAAAAAATGAATCAATTTGTTATAAGTTATTTAGAAATTAATATGGAAACCAATTGAACATAAAGGAATGTATTGTTATATTTGTGCTCAAAAACATTTGATGACCTGATAAATTAAATTAATTTCAATTAGTGATTGATATTAATATGAAATATATATTATATATTTAATAAAATGTTTTTTATATACATCCAATAGATTTGATAGGCTTAATATTAAAAAACCCAATTCAATGCATAAAATATTATATATTTAATAATATATTTTTAATGTCTTTTAATGGGAAACTTATTTGAAATAATTTTTTTTAAACTTTTATAGATTATATATATGAAAAAAAATAATTTTTGAAATATAAAAAATAAAATTTCGATAGAGTTAATTTGATAGTATTTTTTTGTGATGTTTTATTTTTATTGAATAATGAAAAATATCGAAATTTAATTAAAAAAATACTTTTTCATAAAATTTATTTAAAAAGAAGAAATTATTTTTATATTTTTTCTAATGGTTAATTAAATAATATTTTTAACAATTTATCACTTTTAGGTCATTAGAACCAATTTCACTTTGAAATTGACAATTAAAATATAGCAACCCTTTAAACATTTTTACCTTAAAAACAGACATTGTCTTCCCTTATATGAGAATAAATTTAAAATAATGTTTTCACTTTTGTGATTGAAATTTTAGAAAAGTGGATTCAATATTTTTATTAACCTTAATTTATAAATCCATATACAATGTTTTTAAACAAAATAATAAATGAAAGTGATTAAAATTAATTTTCACAAAAAATGTAAATTTAAGCTTAATAAGGGAATAAACCTTAACCTTAAGTCCTAAAATGACCTATAAACTTGTATAAAATATATTTTATTTCTATATATATACCTTATCCATTAATTTCTATAATTGGGTCTATTATTTGACCCCATTTCAACATGAAAAACGTGTGAATAATTCCATCATCCAAATTTTACTAAATTGCCACACCTCATCCAATATAAATGGACACAACATATACCAAGTCCTAAAACCTATACAACCACATAATCATGGCCCAGAAAATCTATAACAGATTTCCAAAAAACCTACCATCAAATATGAACAATCACTTTGGGATGAAAGGTCGCGACCCATCCCAGTGGGGCCCATGCTGCAACTCCCCAAGCCCGCCTCCAATAGGCCAGGGGGTGGTGACTAGCACTGAGTAGGCTTGTCACTAACATTGGGGATATTTCCTATAAACTTGCACACACACACACACAACTCCAAGCCCATAAAGTTGAAAAGTAAAAAGTACTAAAAATGGAAATGCATAAATACACTAAAATCCCAACCAATAGAGTACGACATGAGTATAAGGTACAATAATATAAAACCCTGGGCCAAAAGTAAAAGCCCACCAAAAGAAAGTCCCCATCAAAGTCTCACCTGTAATGAAAGGTACTGGTACTGCAATCTATAGATGTAGGAACGCACCTCGGCCTGCCTGATCTCATTGAGCACCGTCTAGTCCTGGTATGCCTAGAATCCTATCAAAGGATCACTCGTATGCACAAGACACGACATGTGCGGGCAAAGACCGTGCATGGGTGAGTATAACAATACCCTGTATGACACCTCGTAAACCACAAGGAATACAACAAAGGAAAATACCACATAGGAATGACACGGTCTTCTCTACACAGTATATGTTTACAAAACATATAACAAGAATTTCCAGATATACTCATACACGATCAACTTTTGAGAAACCACTACTAAGATCCAGCTCGAAGATTCCACTATGCACGTAACTAGGAGAACACACTTCTAGTTCTGATGAGAGAGATTCCAATTACTCGTTCAGGTAGAAATCACTCCAAAAGTACTTAAGAATATGATGCTCTTGTGAGGATCACGACCACTAGCTATGGGTTGATTCCAACAACTCATTATGAACTAATTCTCTATGTAAAGAATCGGTGCCCAGGTAAGGTAGGTCACATCAATACCAATAACTCTACCTAGGGTACCAGGAAGGAATAGAAGACCCAGCTCTATGTCTCATAGATGGGATTCCAACAACTCTTTTCAGGAAGTCCTACTGAAGGGATCATATTCTCATACGTAGGAAATTATACCAGAAACCCTCAGGGGAAAGACCAAGGGTATGAAACCTAAGGGATCATGTCCAACTCATGGAACACATATGGCTCAATCCATGTAGAATATTTTACACAACATGTAGTAGGGTTACACGTCGTGTTCCTTGACTCTGGGAACTACCCGTGTAAACGGCTCGTGTCTTTAGGCTTGTCGTATAAAATGGAACTACACAGTGTGTAGAAGGACCACATGCCACTTTCCTTGGCTCCAGGTACTGCCTATGTAAATGGACCGTGTCTTTAGGCTAGTCATATAAAAAGAAACTACATGACGTGTAGAAGGATTACACTCGGTGTTCGAGCACATGGGTTTCTCTCCATGTGCACTGGCCAGGTGCCCGTATATGGTCTATGTCCGTGTCGCCTACCCGTGTACCAGTACACGGGGTTTCTAGTGTATCTGGACAGGGCTGGACAGGGAAGGGTATACACTTCGTGTCATTAGCCATGTACTCAACCCGTGTCCATGTACTCCCGGAGTACACGCCTGGTGGTCCGCCGATGAACACATGCCTTGTATCTCATACTACATGCCATGTATTCAGGATTTCTCAAGAACCATCGTCTTCCTCCTTGTGCCTCGTCCGGAGCTCCGGATCTCAATTCTATCATCCGTTTTCCACAAAACTCAAGATGATGGTTCATTTCATCATCCTAACACTAAATCCGGGTGTTTCAGACCATCAATCGGCTAGGAAAACAAGCGTTGATTCATCCGGAAGAAAATGCCCAAAAACACATTTCTCTCGATCTGCTCTGAATTACCCATCACCACCACAGTCTCACCTCCGTAGCATTGTTCTGGGGATGGATATTAAATATCAGATCATTGCGCCAACTAAAGAACGTGCAATGATCAATTTCTTCTAAGAACATCTAGAGCGGTGAAGAACGAGGAGTCTCCATGAAGAACGGAGAATTAAATCGCAAAATGAACAAGTGGGACGAACCATGATTGTTGTTCTTGACGATCTGGGTTTGTCTTCATTATATCACAACAAAAATAATCAACAGATTAAATCACAAGGATGAAGATCATCCCAAAAATCCCTGCAAAGGCCCATCTCGCAAATACGATCGATTCGCGGGCTAATCTATTCGTGGATTAGTCCGCGTTCAGCGTAGGTATCAAGAACAGGGAAAGGAAAACCAAAAATCAAACATCCTACCTGGATTCATGGTGTTCATTGGAAAAGATCTGGTCACCATGTCGTCGTCACTGGCTAAACCCATTTAGAACGCCCTCTCCTCGTTGGGGTTTCCTCCAGAGCTTCCAGAGCCTCCAATAGTTTTCAGGGTTATGAGGTCTATCACCCTGGAACCCTGCACAAATCTATATTTAAAAAGATAAAAGATATTTTCTACAACAATATTTAATAAAATATTTTTATTAAATATTTTATTACAGTTACGTCCAAAAACTAGATTTCACCACCGACCTGTGTCGTCCAATGTTAGTCCTCGCCTAAGGTAAAATCGCTACTCTGAACGCAATGGGCCCTCAAATTTCTGATCCAAGCACCCGTTCAGAAGTTATTCCACTTTTTCTAGAAAACCACACCCGTGAATTATTTAATTATTTAATTTAATTCAAAAATTTGTTCGAGGATCACCAGGCCTTGGAACTACACGTCATCTCAAATCCTGTTCTCGAAATAATTCCCATATAATATTAAAATAATACATGGAAAAATCTGGGACATTACATCCTCCCCACCTTAGGGATTTACGTCACCGAAAATACAAAACACATGCTACTCAGAAAGATGTGGGTACTATGCACGAATCTAGGCCTCCCGCTCCCACATGCTCTCTTAGAGATTCTCGTGCTACCACCAGACACACACCAAGGAAATAGCTCACCCACGGAGGATCTTCCCCTGCCAATCATCGATCCCCACTGGGTACTCAGCAAAGTTTGCTCTATCATTGATGTCCTGCGCACCCCAGTCGATAACGTGTGATGGATCATGCACATACCTTCGTAGCTACAACACATGGAAGGTGTTGTGTACCCTATCCATCTGAGGAGGTAGATCAAAGCGGTATCACACCTCACCAACTCTACATGGGATCTGAAAAGATCCGTTGAACCTCGGAGGTAGCTTTCCGCCTCGACCAAATCTCCACAGTCCCCATCGAGGTGATACCTGAAGGAACACATGGTCCCCCTCCTCGAACTACAAGGGCCTCCTTCTCCTATCTGCATAAGACATTTTTCGACTCTGTGCAGTCTTCATCCGCTCCTAGATGACCTACACATTCTCTATAGTAGATCACACAATCTCTTGGCCCATGAGTGTGGACTCTCCTGGGTTAGTCGATCCAACTGGTGACCTAAAAGGTCTCCTGTACAAATCCTCAAATGGTTCCATACCAATAGTAAAGTGATATCGATGGTTATAAGAAAATTCTACCACTGGTAGGTTATCCTCCCAGCTACGACCAAAGTCATGTATTCAAGCTCATCTCATATCCTCCAGAACCTGGATGGTCCGCTCTGTCTGTCCATGAGTCTGAGGATGAAATGTTGTGCTCAAGCGTAACTGAGTCCCAAAATATTTCTGAAATCCCTTCCACAACCGGGATGTGAAACGAGAATCACGATTTGAGACGATCGTGGATGGAACTCCATGAAGTCCAACTATCTCCTGCATGTAGAGGCGTCCCATGATCTCTACTGAACTCTGCTCTTATATGGCTAGGAAGTGGGCCGACTTGGTGAGTCGGTCAATGATCACCCAGATGGCATAGTGTCCCCTAGATGTACATGGTAAACCCATCACGAAGTCCATAGATATCCCATCCCACTTCTACTCTAGAATCTCACGGGGTTGAGTCAAACCTACAAGAACCTGGTGCTCAGCCTTTACTTGCTGACATGTAAGGCACTGAGAAACAAACTCTACCACACACTTATTCATTCATGGCCTCCAGAACTGATGTCGGAGGTCCTCGTACAACATTTCCACGCCTGGATGCACCACCAAAGGAGTTGTATGGAACTCCCTCAGAACCTCCTCCTGCTTCATCACTGGTACTACTGTACGCCCTTTGAAAAGAACAATGTTCTCCCCACCTTTTGAATACCCATCAGAAGTATCATCTACAGATATCTCATCATGTAGAGTCTCACATCTATTATACTCAAGATTTTCTTCCCTGACTCACTCTAATAGTGGAGGGGTAAAAACCATCGAATGAAGGTAAGCTCCCTAATCCCTATCCACGAAGCATAACTGTAAAGAGGCCAACTTCCACGTCACCTCATCCAGCAACTACGAACTAGATTTTCTGCAAAGAGTTTCTGCCACAACGTTACCCTTCCCAGGAGTATAAACGATCTCAATGTCGTAATCCGGGAGGAACTCAAGCCACCGTCTATGTCTCAAATTCAGATCCTTCCGAGAAAAGATATATCTAATAATCTTGTGATTAGAGTAGATGATAAAACACTTTCCCATTAGGTAGTGCTACCACATCTTCAATGTGATGACTACCATTTCCAACTCAAGATCATGATTCGCACAGTTCTGCTCATGTGGCCTCAACTGAAGTGAGCTATCGGAAATCACTGCTGGCATCTGCATCAGGACACAACCATGATCGGTTCCTGATGCATCGCAGAACACTGCGTACTCAACACCTTCTTCTGGTAGTCTCATGATAGGCGTTCTCTTCAGACTCTGTCCCAACTACTGAAAATCTAGCTGGCATCTCTCGGTCCACACGAAAGGCTACCCCTTTGGCATCTCTTGGTCCAAATGAAAGGCTACCCCTTTCGAGTCAAACCTATCATAGGTTTTGAAATCATGGAGAAATATGGAATGAATCTTCTATAGTAGCCTCCCAACCCAATGAAACTCTGCACCTCCATCATGTTCTGGGGTGGATCCCATGCTAACACTGCCTCAACCTTGGCTGGGTCCACTGCTACACAATCTACAGAGATAACGTGTCCCAGAATGTGGACCTCCTGTATCTAGAATTGACAATTCAAGAGTTTCCCGTACAACTGGTACTCTCAGAGTGTGTCGAAAACTATCCTTAGGTGCCTCACATGATCCTCCTAGGATGCAGAGTACACAAGGATATCATCGATGAAGACCACTACGAACCGATCTAGATAGGGATGAAAGATCCGGTTCATTAGTCCCAGAAACACTATCGGGGCGTTCATCACGCCGAAGGAAATCACCATGTTCTCATAGTGACCGTAGCGACATATGAAAGTCGTCTTTGTAATATACTCATCCCGTACTAGCAACTGGTGATATCCTGATCGTAGATCAACCTACGAGAACCATCGTTCCCCTCTTACCTGGTCGAAGAGGTCATCGATTCTCGGTAGTGAATACCGGTTCTTCACGGTCACCTGATACAAGCACCGATAATCCACACACAGCCTCAAGCTCCTGTCTGCCTTCTTGGAAAACAACACTGGGGCCACCTAGGGTGAAACACTGGGTCTCATGAATCCCTTCCTCTTCATGTCTTCCAGCTACACTCTTAGCTCACGAATCTCAGCAGGAGACATCAGATATGTTGATGCTGATATCGGTGTCGTCCCGGGTTGCAACTCAATGCAGAAATCTATCTCCCGATGGGGAGGTAGTCCAGGTAAATCCTCCGAAAAGACGTCCTCATACTCAGCCACTACTGCTAGAAACTAGAAACTCGTAACATCTGTTGCGCCAAGGGCTACGCTAGCCAACTGATGTGAAATCAGATGTACCTTTCTATGCACAAGTCTATCCTGTACTGCATGGGTCTCCTTTTCACAGATGAAAGAGAACCTCATTCCATCAATGTGGACACACCGAACCCTTCGGCTAAAAAAGTAAATCTGGGAATAAAATGTAGATAGCCAATCCATACCAAGAATTACATCGTAAGGCATCGACACTACCACCAGAGGTTCCAACGGAAACTCTCGCCTCCAAGGGTCATGTCACACTGTCTAAAAAGATGTGTGATCTCTGAATCTTCTATAGTCGGTGTTTCTAAGCGTAAGGGTAGAGTAAATCTCTCAACGACAATCTCAAGGTCTCAGAACAAGATAAACAGCTAGAATAGAATGACTGGAACCTGTGGCTATCTGTACTGCAACCAAAGTAGAAAAGACATAGATTATACCTCTAATCATTCTAGGTGTACCTGGTTCATAAGCCCCCACTGCCTGCAGCTGTCCCTGCCTCTGTCCACCACCTCCTTGATCCTGGGGTGGACCTCCTAGGGGTGGTGGTAATGGTTCAAAACACAGACCACCTCTATATTCTCTCATAGCTCCTCTTCCATGTCCGCCGCCCCGCGGATCTGTCTTCTCCACAAGTTGCCTCTGCCTCTGTGGTCCACCCACTGCTCCCAAGTCAATAGTACGACCGGTCAGATAATCTTGAGTGAGATTTCCTCTACCATCACATGAGTAGCATCACCTCTCTTGAGGCTGGCTGGATTCACCCTACGAACCCTGTATGGCAGATCATCTGTCCTGGGATCTACTCTAAAAACGCCTTCCATTCCTGGGTCCCTGACGTCGGCTCCCTGCTGATGAAGACTATGCTCCAGCTTGCTCACTGCTAACAACTGTTGGGCGTCTCTACTCTGACAAGAAGCTATCGACCAACAAAGCCTGACCGATCACCCAAAAATAAGTTTGAATGCTCATTGGGATTATTCTAGCACAGATATCTCTGCGCAAACCCCACTCAAAATTCTGAGCTCTGAAGTACCGATCCCTGACCATATCCATCGTTTACTCTGAGAGTTCGGTAAACCTCGATTAATAGTCAGCCACCGTCATGGTCCCCTACTGGAGCTTAGGAAGATTTTTTATCCATATTGATCTCATGGTAATTGGTGAAAACTTCTCTATGAAAAGACGCTCAAACTCTGACCACACAAGAGTCGACTCGTCGTGGGTCTGGATAACCAAACTCTGCCATTGTCCTGCCGAGCCCTGTAGAAGGCTCGCTGCCAGGATCACCATCTGATTTACCAGTGTACTAACCAAATGGAAGACTCTGGTCACTGCCTCAAGCCATTCCTCTGCTGCATGAGGGTCAGGATCTCCTCGAAACCTAAGGGGTCTTTGTCTCTAGAACTCATGGAGTGCGCTCAGCATGTGCTCCTCCTCTACTCATACAGCTGGCCCTAAACACTGCTCCACAGGTGGTGGAACAACTAGCACACAAGTCGATGGTAAAATTGGGGGATCTGGTCCTTGTATCATAGATTCATCACTGAAGGGGTCATCTTCATGATCGAGCTACTGGATCCTATCGGGTGCGCATTGCAGAGTCATCCTGTAAATAAACAAGATGTATCTCAGTGAGTGAGTATATCTGGAGAGCTAACTCGATAAGGACATGGAAACCACAACCCATTCCAATATTATTCATGTACCATTATTTTCCCATGAAACTAGTGTTCTCATGTTCTGAGTCGAAAATAATGTTATCAGAGTCCTAGTGTATGGATACGTCGTCCGCCCACACCAACACTGGGGTACCTGGCCAGAAATTCGAACTCAAAACACTTAACAAGGAGAACACACTCCTAGGTTTGAAGAGAGAGATACGAATTACTCATTCCGGGAGAACTCAATCCACAAGTACGTAAGAATACAATGCTCAGATGAGGATCACAACCACTAGATATGGGGTGATTACAACAACTCAGTCGGAACTAATCCACTAAGTAGATGATCGACGCCCGGGTAAGGTAGGTAATGTCGATAACAAAAACTATTCCTTGGGTACCAGGAAGGAATACAGGATACATATCTATGTCTCATAGAAGGGATTCCAAAAACGTTTTACAGGAAGTCCTGCTGAAGGGATCATATTCCTATACATAGGAAATGATACCAAAAACCATCAGGGGAAATACCAAGGCTATGAACCCTAAGGGAGCTAGTCCAAGTCACGAAAGAAAAATGGCTCAAGACATGTAGAATAGGTTACACGACCTGTAGTAGGGTTACACATCGCGTTCCTTGAATCTGAGTACTGCCCGTGTAAACGACCCGTGTCTCTAGTATAGTTGTGTAAAACTAGACTACACAGAGTGTAGAAGGATCACACGTCACGTTCCTTGACTCCGAGTACTGCCTGTGTAAATGGTCTGTGTCTCTTGGATTGTTGTATAAAAAGAAACTACATGACTTGTAGAAGGATTACGCGCAGTGTCTGAGAACTTGGGGTTTTCTCCATGTACACTGGCCATATGCCCGTACACGGTCTCTGTCTATGTCGCATGCCCGTGTACCAGCACACAAGTTATCCCATGTATCTTGTCGGGTCTGGCCGGGTAAGGGTATACACGCCGTGTCCTTGAACATGTACCCAACCTATATCCGTGTACTCCTGGAGTACATGCCAGGTGGTCCGCTGATGAACACATGCCGTGTAGCCCATACTACATTCCGTTTAGTCGGGATTTCTCCCGAACAACCGTCTTCCACCTCGCACCTCTTCCAGATCAATGGATCTCGATTCTGTCGTCTGTTCGCCACGAAACTCAAGATTATGGTTCGTTTCATCATCCTAACACCGAATCTGGGTGTTTTAGACCATCAATCGGCTCGGAAAACAAGTGTTGATTCATCCGAATGAAAACGCCCAAAAACCCATATCTCAATATCCTTTCCGAATCATCCATCGCCAACGCAGTCGCACCTCCGTAGCATCGTTTCGGGGTAGGATATACAATCTCGGATCATTGTGCCAACAAACGAATGTGAAACAATGAAATTCCTCCAATAACATCAAGTGAAGGGATGAACGGCGAGTCTCAATGATGAACGGGGAATTAAATAACAAAATGAACAAGATGGATGAACCTCAATCGTTGTTCGTGACGATCTGGGTTCGTTGCTGTTAGATCACAACCATAATAATCAATAGATTAAATCACAAGGATGAAGATCTTCTCCCAAATCCCCACAAAAGCCCATCCCCAAAAAATCCTATTCTGCAAATAAGATCGATACGTGGGATAATCTGTTCATGGATTAATCCACATTCCTTGTAGGAATAAAGAACTGGGAAAAAAAATCAAAAATCAAACATCCTACCCATATTCGTTGCGTTTGTTGGCGAAGATCTGGTCACCGCATCGTCATAACCGGCGAAACTCGTCCAGAATGTTGTCTCCTTGTTTGGGTTTTATCCAGAGCTTCCAGATCCTCCAAAAGTTTTCATGGTTATGAGTTTTGTCACCCAGGACCCCTGCGAAAATCTCTATTTAAAAAGATAAAAGATATTTGCTGCAACAAGATTTAATAAAATATTTTTATTAAATATTATATTATAGTTATGTCCAAAAACTAGATTTCACCACCGACCTACACCATACGATGTTAGGACCCACCTAAGGTAAAATTGATGCTCTGAATGCCACATCGCCCTCATATTTCTGATCTAAGCACCCGTTTAGGAGATATTCCACTTTTCCAGAAAACCACATGCAGAGACCCAAATTTTGACGTACATGGACATTAAATTACATTGGCGGAATACTTAATACATAACAAAAACAGACACACAAGGACCGTAATAGTTTAGTGTCTTTGGAAACTCAAAATATAATCATCATAATCGTGGTGAAAGATCTTCAATATCCCCCATAAAGATCTTTCCCTTTTGTTTTCATACCTAAAACCTTTCTTGAAATCCTATGGAAAGGAAAACATATAAAGGGTGAGATCAAATTCTCAGTAAGGGTAGTCATGGAGAAAATAAAACAAACCATATACATTTGAACTCAAAAACATGAACATAATGTTTAAACATCAATATCTTGAGCAATGACATAAATCGTGGAAGTACGTAAGGTATGTATCATAATGAAGCATCAATCCTGATAAAATAGCATGGGAATAAATCATGTAATTGTGAAAACCATTTAGAACTTGTTATGATTTCCATAGTAGCCAAGGCATTGCTTCCAAGACCATCACAGTGGACAAAGTCTCTTTCTGAATCGAGTTCACTCATCGTTCAAGTCCAGTATCACTGAACCTGATTAACTTAACATTCTAGCCATGTCTATCTCATGAGATAGAAATCTTTACCCAATGCATTGGAGGGAGATATAGGTCCCACCCATCTCATATTGAAATAATTATTACGTGTGCCACAAAACAATCATAAATCATTCATCCTAACCCAAAGACTAAAATGGGTTTCATAAACATCATCTCATTGTGACATAATCCATATAAAACAATTGGATATCATTTCATCATAATAAAATGAAAACAATGTAAATAATATAGACATTATACTTGGGAAAAAATTTCTAAATAATGCCATCACAGATGAAAAATAGTTTTGATAAAACTCTTGAGATGATTTCTTGAGGAAAATATCCTTTCTTCTTCAAAATCATTTTATTTTCACAAAATGCCACACAATTTTAAAAGAAAATAATTTTATTGAAAATAATCTTGAAATATTGTAGAGTATGTTTCATTAAGAAAAGACATTATGAAACCATAAAAATCCATTCATGCCGTATAATTTTAAAAAAACATTCTCCTCATACTTTTAATGGAAAAGTGAAAACGTACCACGTATTGTAAACAAAAGAAAGATTCCTTCCATAACACAAAGAAAAAGTCAAATAGGGGTAAACATGACTTTAAACATACATGGAAGAATATTAAACACTTTATTAAAAACATTTATATGGAGATGGATGAAAAATATAACCCCAGTAAATACTTGCGAATAAGAAATCTCGGATAAAAGTGAGATTGTAAAATTATCCATTATCTTATGTCTGACACGCTTCGTATGTTTCCGAACCTCCTGTATAATGATTTAAATAATGTCATTGACTTATTACAGAATCTTATTCATTGTTATGATATCATATATGGTTCACTTATGACTTTATATTAGCCGTTCTTTTGTAAATTCTATGTTAAAGCACTTTTTTGGGTAAAATAGTATCATTTATCGTACAAGTTTTGACTTGTTGTTCTTGATATTATTACTTATATCCTAATTTAAATAATTATATAATGTAAAAATTTATTTATATATAATATATATTCAGCATATAAATATATATGATAGACTGATAAATGGAATGAAATACACAATTCATGGAGACGGTAGCTCGTACGTACGCAGGAACGCTGTTTTTGTTTCCTTATTGAATTGAATGGAATTAAGTAGATGACATACATATATATATATACACATAAATCTTGTATCATTATTATGTCATATATTTCATTATTATTCATTATATATACTTTATAATCATTCATGAAGGGTTATCATGAAGAATGAATCTCATCGCGTCGTGGAGATAGTAGTCTGTACGTACGCATGAGTTATGATATCATTCCCATGATCGTGGAATTGTATTGAATTGTAAGTATAATATTTCAGAATTAATATAAATTTAAAATAATCATATATAGTTATTTATTTATACCATTATACCCATCCAAGTATGGCGGTGGTCGAAAATAGATTACACCATGGCGTGGAGTCGGTATTCCGTACATACGCACGCGTGATGATTTCATTTTCCATAGGATGGATAGAAGGTGAAATAGGGTTGTTTCATATTTATTATAACATATAAGTATATAATTAATACTGATGTTATTAGTTTATAATGATACAACTAATGAATAAGAATTAGAATAAGAAAGAAACTAGAGAAAATCGGAAGAATAGATTACCTCTTCTTCGACGCACCTCCTTTAAGCTTCCTCTTATGGAAGTAGAGTTGGTATTTTGAGAAGCCTGGAACCTACATAATATTGCTATGGAAGTGGAGAAGAGAAATAGGCCGGGTTTGGACGAGCTTCAAGGCACAAAAGGGTGTGAATAGAAGAGGGAAGGGGTGCCCTTTTTATAAGGGAGGAGAGGGGCACCTTTGGAAAAACTGAAAATATTATTTTATAATAAAGTCATATTCGGTTTATAATAGCTTCAAAATGATTTATTTCAAAGAAAAAGTGGGTATGGGTCTAAATCCTATCAACCAATAGATTTTAGATAGGTTTGGGTCAATATATTAACCATATCTTTTAGTTTTACCTCTTAGTTAATTAGATTGACATTTACCATGTCACTTTGTATTTTTATATTATATAGTGAATAAACATACCATATACATCTGAGAGACCCCCAAGTGGTCTAGTAATGATACACCTATCATGATATAATTATCTTGGCTGATCTTTAGATTTTTAGGAATATAATAACAATTAATAATATAATATTTATTTTAAAAACTATTTTATTACAATTTTGACACTATTTGGTAATTGATTTTTGTGAATATCATAAGAGCATGAATAGTTCTAAAAACGTTAATTAAATCAATAATAACATGTCATATTAACCTATAAAATTATTTTAATTCAAAAAAAGTCTCAAATTACATTCATTTGGGTATTTATAACATCAATTGTATTAATATTTCATTAATAATGTAATTACTACATCATCATTGTGTCATAAATAAATTAAATTATTTAATGTCTAAAAATTATAAATAAAATACCATTATGTAGGAATTCATTTTATATTTCTAATTAATATTTATAGTCCAATTTATCTTATGTATAACAAAATATTAAAAATGTTTTAGTTATAAAACATTGATATTAACTATTTTAATTATTCTTTGAATAAAATAATAATAATTGTCCTAATCTATTACAAGTTGACCTAAATGGTCATATTTTATTCCTAAGGTTGTTTTGGTCGAATTACACTTATCCAATATAATTAGGACATGTGTTAGGGTAATAATAATATCATTTTTACCCTTAATTATCGTATTTACTTTTAACCGTGGTAAATAAAAGTAATAAGTTTCTATTCACCAAAAATTATTTTCATCTCATTGAACCAAATTTTAGTCATTGATATTAGCCGTGTCTCTAGGATTTTATAAATTCCCCTCACAGAAGTGGTAAAATTATGCTTTATGTGAATTTCCAAATTCTCCTAGGAGGTGGGTAAAAGACAGTGAAAAGTTTAATAAAATTTTTATATATCTAAAATTATTATAAAATGACTCCAATGAATTTCATTGAACTTATTTAGGTATTATGTATCAATTTTGACCTAAAATAAATTTTAATCAATAATTATTTAAATAAAAAGTTGTTTTTTAAATAGTAACCTTGTGTTTTCATTGTTAATCAAAAATTGAATGTTTTCAGAAAAATACAAAAAATTCACCCCAGGATAATTTCAATATTCTGAATCCAAAAAATGGAGTCCATTTTGAAAGATAAAATTTATAAAATTCCAAAAAGTGGGTATTGATATTAATAATGGCTAGTTTATATAATATTTTAATATCATATCCATGTTTAGTGAAACTTGGTATTGCATACAGCACACACTATCATGGAAGGTCGCGAATGCATGTAATGTAAACCAAGTTAGGGTTGCGTGTTGTGAAAGTCTCCTTCATTGTTTTTTATAACAGAATATAACCATATTTCATTTATATATTGAATATATATATATATACACACTCAATGTTGCGTAAAATGACTACTATCAAACGAATTTGAAATTGTGTGTAACACAATCCAAGAATAGTGTTGCGTATACTGCAAGCTAATACAGTGTTGCGTATAGCGGAAGATAATCATGGTGTAGCATACAACACAAGATATAAATGAAATTAAAAATAATAATCCTCATAAAATATTGTGTTGATACATTCTACCCCCCCTAAAATGAATTTCACCCTTGAAATTCATCAGGGTTATAAATGGTTTACAAAATGAAAGTTTCTTTAATAGAAACGCACATCGTAAAAAGGAATACTAAAACTTAATTTTAAAAAGGGATGTTATAATCATAATAGTCACCCAAATTATGTCAGCATTGGGTTTCCACATAGGACAACATAGGTGAAAATATTGGTATGAAAGATAAATATAACCATCAAGTTCTGATGGAGAGTGGTAGAGAACATGGTTATGAAAAAGCCATCAATCACAAAGGCATAAATTTCTGATGATTTAAGGTACCATCTAATTAATCGGATATGAGGACATTATGAAAAAATGTTTGGTTTTCAAGATCATTCCCCTAAAGTT
Source organism: Viscum album (assembly GCA_963277665.1). NCBI lineage: Eukaryota > Viridiplantae > Streptophyta > Magnoliopsida > Santalales > Viscaceae > Viscum > Viscum album. The sequence continues at coordinate 808,897,912 of OY728119.1, read as the reverse complement.
GAAGAATAATTAAAAGAAATACTTACTTGATTTTGGTACAATCTCACTGTTGTTTGTCCCTTGAACAATTTCCACATCATCTCTTAATGAAATGAAGTTGAATTTATCTTCCATGATGTGTTAGCATATCATGCGATAGAATGATGGGTAATTCTATCTGTCTCAAACAAATGGTTAACAAAAGTTATCAAATATACATAAGTCCATATATAGTGAGGTTAATCATATATGATTCCAAAAATGGACTTATACATCATCTATCATACCGCTTAATATAATAAAACTATTTTTTAACAACCAGGGACTTCCTTTTGGCCATTGGTAGGTGATAAAGGCCTGTCACACTTTGGTTGTGGGTCCGATTCCCACAGCCTTGTCCGATGCGATGGGTTGTCGCCCGTCCTGTAGGTTGACCTTTTTCTAAAAATACATTATTATAACATCCCATCAATAATATTGAAAAAAGTTCATTCCTTAAACAATACTAACTTAGGTCCGACATAAAACATTCCATTCTGTAGGTTTATCTAAAATACTTCTGTCCAAGCTCATAGTATAAAGAAAACAATTACTAGAAATGCCATCTACCGAGCATGTGAATACCATCATTTTCCCCCATATATAATATGATATATCTTGTTGGTCACATTCCAAACATGTGAATACCTTTATCATTTATTCTATGGAAACATGAATTACCATAGAGACTTAGTTGAAAACATGATTACTATCAAATGTTATCTCTTTCCACATTCAAAAATCCCAAAAATTCTTTATACTCAATCCATGTTATCACTTTGTCCTTATATTAGTCACGAGCTCATGAATACTGTCAAACATATTATTTTATCTTTATCCCTTCATTATGTGCATATCATCTCCTTTCCAAAAATATTTCAATCACTTTTCATGGTTATCGATGCCTTATTCTCTTGTAAAACCACAATGGACCAATATATAAGTATTCCAATATACCATAAAAGTACCTCGACAACATTATTCTTTAATACCAATACATAAACACTTAAAACCATACTATTCAATGATTTTCATGGAATAGGTTTTTCCTTGATTTTGAAGTAACCTTTTAGGATAGGGCATTAAGTTGGGTAATACCCATGTTCTCCACAGATAAGACATTGAACTCCATAACAGTCTGTCACTCTATGACCCTTCTCTACACACAGGTAACATCTTTCCCTCCATTTGATTTATTCATCAAGGTTCTTCTTTTTTTATTTAGAAATATCAATATTCTTTTCTTTGTGCTCCTCAACACGCTAACATGCAAAAAAGTCCATCTTCCTCTTATTTGATGAATTGAGAATACCACTAAAGTTCACCTTGTTAATCATATATCGCGATGACTAATTTGGCTAAATCACAAAATCGTTCTTTCTAGGCATTACGCAATTTCTTTGCTCATAGTCACCAATTTTTCTCTTGGATTCAATGATGACCCAATTCCTTCTGGTTCCCTCCATTGACTAAAACCAAATACCATGGTGTAATAATCAGTTAAAATAATTAGTAACCAAGTAATCATAAAAAGTTACTTATGGGATGTCTAACTTATCAAACATTCTTTAATCCATGACACCTTCAGTTCACCATAGGTTGTTCATGATCATCAACCAAATCCTAGGATTGTAACCTATAGTTATACTAAAACATAAGGAAATACATAGACATACATTAGAAATATCTCTTGGGATCTCACGAAAGGTCTTGCATCCTAGTTTCCAAAGGCCGACTAAACCTTTCCTCTGATACAAACTATAGAGATCCAAAGCTTGACTTACATGGACATTACATTACTTTTGCGGAATATTTAATACATAACAAAAACAGACTCACAAGGACCGTAATAGTTTAGTGTCTTTGGAAACTCAGAATATAATCTTCTAATCGCGGTGAAATATCTTCAACATCTCCCATAAATATCTTCCCCTTTTGTTTTCTTACTTATAACCTTTCTCGAGTTCACTCCTCATTCCAATCATGTATCACTGAACAAGACTAACGTAACATTCCAGCCTTGTCTATATCATGAGATAAAAATCATTACCCAATGCATTGGATAGAGATATAGGTTCCACCCATATCATATTGAAAACATTCTTACGTGTTCCACAAAACAATCATAAATCATTCTTCATAACACAAAGAATAAAATGGTTTTCATGAACATCATCTCACCATGACATAATCCATATAAAACAAATGGTTATAATTTCATCATAGTAAAATGAAAACCATTTAAATAATAGAGACATTATACTTGAATCATAAACATGCTAAATAATTCCATCTTAGATTGAAAATATTTTTGATAAAAAACTTGAGATGAATTCTTGAGGAAAATATACTTTCTTCTTCAAAAGTATTTTATTTTCACAAAATGACACGCATTCCTAAAAGAAAAGGATTTTATTGAAAATAATCATGAAATATTTTAGAGTATTCTTCATGAAGAAAAAGCGTTATCAAACCATAAAAATCCGTTCATGCCAGATAATTTAAAAAATCATTCTCCTCATACTATTAATGGAAAAGTGAAAACATACCACCTATAGTAAAAAAAAGAAAGATTCCTTCCATAACACAAATAAAAATCCAAAGAGGGGTAAACATGACATTAAAAATACATTTATGAATATTGAATACTTTATTAAAAACATTTTTATGGACATGGATGAAAAATATAACCCCAGTAAATACTTACGAATAAGAAATCTTGGATAAAAATGAGATTGTTAAATTATCCCTTACCTTATGTCCGATATGCTTCGTCTGTTTCCAAACCTCATGTATAATGATTTAAAAAATGTGATTGACTTATTAAAGAATCATATTAATTGTTATAATATCATATATGGTTCACTTATGACTTTATATTACTCGTTCTTTTGTAAATTTCATGTTAAAGCACTGTTTTTGGGTAAAATCGTTTCATTTATCGTATGAGTTTCGACTTTTTGTTCTTGATATTGTTACTTATATACTGATTTACATAATTCCTGAATGTAAAACATGGTTTATTTATAATATATATTCATCATATAAATATATATGATAGATCTATAAATGGAATGAAATACACCGTTCATGGAGACGGTAGGCCGTACGTACGCATGAACACTGTTTTCGTTTACTTATTGAATTGAATGGAATTAAGTCGATGCCATACACATATATATAAATATAGTATAATTATTATTTCATATATTTTATTATTATTCATTATATATACATTATAATAATTCATGAATGGTTAACATGGAGAATGAATCTCATCGCGTTGTGGTGACGGTAGTCCGTACGTATGCACAAGCAATGATATCTTTCCCATGATCGTGGAATTGTATTGATGTGTATGTATAATATTTAAGAATAAATATCACTTTAAAATAATAATATATAGTTATTTTTTTACACCATTATACCCATCCAAGTAAAGTGGTGGTCAAAAACAGATTACACCACAGCGTGGAGATAGTATTTCGTACGTACGCAAGCACGGTGATTTTGTTTTCTGTAGGATGGATAGAGGGTGAAATAGGGTTGTTTAATATTTTTAATAATATATAAGTATATTAGTAACAATAATTTTATTACTTTATAATGAGACAACTAAATAAGAAGAAGTAGAAGAAGAAATAAACTTGAGAAAATTCGAAGAATAGATTACCTCTTCTTCGATGCAGATCCTTTAAAATTCCTCTTAAGGAAGTAGAGTTGGTCTTTTGAGAAGAACAAAACCTTTAGAATTTTTCTACAAAAGTGTAGAAGAGAAATATTCAGGGTTTTTCCAAGCTTCAAGGCTCAAAAGGGTGTGAAGAGAAGAGGGAAGGGGTTCCCTTTTTATAAGGGAGGAGAGGGGCACCTTTGAAAAAACTCAAAATATTATTTTATAATAAAGTCATATTCATTTTATAATAGCTCCAAAATGATTTATTTAGAAAATAATGTCGTGATGGGTCTAAATCCTATCATCTAATATATTTTATACAGGTTTGAGTCATTATATTAACCTTATCGTTTAGTTATAACTCTTAATTAATTAGATTGACATTTACCATACCACTTTGTATTTCTATATTAAATAGTTAATAAACATACCATATAAATCCAAGAGACCCCAAAGTGGTCTATTAATGATAAAACTATCATTATATATGTATATTGGCCTTACATTATATTTTTAGGAATATAATAACAATTAATAATATAATATTTGTTTTAAAAACTATTTTATGTCAATTTTGACACTATTTGGTAATTGATTTTTTTAAAAACAATAAAAGATTGAATAGATTGAAAACAGTTAATTAAATCTATAATATCATGTCATATTAACCTAGAAAATTAGTGGAATTCATAAAAAGTCTCAAATAACATTTATTTGGTTATTTATAACATCAATTGTGTTAATATTTCATTAATAAGATAATTACTGCATCATCATTGTGTCATTAATAAAATAAATTATTTAATGTCTCAAAATTATAAATAAAAAACCATAATGTAGTAAATCATTTTATCTTTCTAATTAATATTTATAGCATAATTTATCTAATGTATAACCCTATATTAAAAAGGTTTTAGTTATTAAAATTTGATTTTAACTATTTTGACTATTCTTTAAATAAAATAATTATAAGTGTCCAAATCTAATCCAAGTGGACCTAAATGGTCTTATTTTATTCCTAAGTTGGTTTTTGGTCGAATTAAACTGATCTAATAGAATTAAGACATGTGTTAGGGTAATAATAATATCATTTTTACCCTTAATTACCCTATTTACTTTTAACCGTGGAAAATAAAAGTAAAAAGTTACTATTCACCAAAAATTATTTTCATCTCATTGAACCAAATTTTAGTCCTTGATATTAATCGTGCCTCTCGGATTTTCAAAATTCTCCTCACAGAAGCAGTAAAATTAAGATTTATGTGAATTTCTAAATTCTCCAAGGAGGTGGGTAAAAGACGGTGAACAGTTCAATAATATTTTTATATATATAAATTTATTATAAAATGACTCCAATGAATTTCATTGAACATATATAGGTATTATGTATCAATTTGGAGCTAAAATAAATTTAAATAAATAATTATTTAAATAAAAAGTTGGTTTTTAAATAGTAACCCACTGTTTTCCATATTCCTCAAAAATTGAAAGTATTCATCAAAAACACCAAAAATTGACCCTAGGCGAATTTCGATATTCTTAATCCAAATATGAAGTCGGTTTTGAAAGATAAAATTTATAAAATTCCAAAAAGTGGGTATTACTATTCATAATGACTAGTTTATATAATATTTTAATAGCATATCTTTGTTTAGTTAAACTCGGTATTGCGTACAACAAAAGCTATCGTGGAAGGTCATGACTACGTGTAATGTAAGCCAAAGTCAGGGTTACGTGTTGTAAAAGACTCCTTAGTTGTTTTTTATAACATAATCCAACCATATTTTATTTATAAATTAAATATATATATATATATACACACTCAATGTTCCGAAGAATGACTACTTTCAAACGAACTTGAAATTGTGTGTAAAAAATTCCAAGAATAGTGTTGCATTTAATGCAAGCTAATACGGTGTTGTGTATAGCGCAAGATAATCTTGGTGTAGTGTACAACACAAGACATAAATGAAATTAAAAATAATAATCCTTATAAAATCTCAGGTTGTTACACCACACATCCACGTTATTTAATTATTTAATTAAATTCAAAAATTTGTTCCAGGCTCACCGAGCCTCGGAACTGAACGCCATCTCAAAGCCTGGTCTTGATATAATTCCCATATAATATTAAAATATTACATGGTAAAATCTGGTACATTACATGAAATAATTCCATGGTTTCCCATTGGAATAAATCGAAAGGGGGTACCTGATTTCTTGGTAATGTTTTCCAACGATCTATTTTGATTCATTTTCTTATCTACTCTATATGAAATTATTATTACATTATTGTATAACAACTCCAGTATCCTAAATATATAGGTATTTTTTTATGTTATTACTTTTATATACACATATACACAACTCAATCAAATAAGGAACGAACATTATGTTTCTCTGTACAATGATCTTCGGCCTCACAAATTGACGATTGTTAATTTTTACATTAACACCTTTCATGGTGGCCACTATGATGAAAAATGTATTTATATATGATATATAATGTATTTATAATTTATTTATGTTTTTGTCATTTTTATTTCGAACATATATTTTTTCTCTCAAACTTGTGTAAATATGATAATTTTCATTGAGGAAGTGTTGACTTCCGCCCCCTCAATGCGATGTGACTCGTTCATACCTTATATAGAATATATAAATGATATAGTTAATAAAAATATGTAATGAATATTACATAGAAATGATAATATAATTATAATATACATATATCATTTAATTTTAATTCATTTAATACAAAAAATAAATGAATGTAGCGTTCATGCGTACATAAGGCCTGATAACTCCATCTATGACGAATTTCCTTCTTATCTCAAAATATTATGGATTATTATATATTCACATATATATAATATATATAATAATTAAGTTAGCGCTTACAATATTCATATGATTAAACTATTTTCTAATTAATAGGGACAATAGTTGATATTTCAGAAACATACTTTTGTAAAATAGGGAGTTAACACCCCAAATAGTTAAAATATCAAAAGTGTGATAACAAAAAAGTAATGAATTATTATAAGAAGTAATTATATAAAAATATAAGAATGTGTATGGGTATGATATTTATTTAGTAACATATTTTAAATCACTATACAGGATGAAAAACACCACACAACAAAAATAAAGGATAAGGCAAGGAAATTTCTCCCCAATTTACATTCCATTGAGACTTATTTTTTAGTTTTTACCAATTCCCTTTTATTTTCTGTATATATTGAATTTTTCATTTTATATCCTGAATCCAATTATTCTCGTGATATTATATGTTTCAATTGATGTCATACATTTCTATATATTGTTATTCAAATGTTTTAATGTGGTAAATGGCACATTGGAATGTTTAAATATTATTTTCCTCAATAATATTATTAATGATTATAATTTAAATATTGATACCTTTTTTTGATTTCTCACATACTCTTTAAAACAAATTATGCAAATAATTTGTAATTTTAAATTTCCTTGAATATCCATATTTTCGTATGATGGATATTATTATTTCCTAAACCTTATATCATTTTACATATGGTGTTTATTTTAATTTTATTTTATTAACTGGGGAATTATTGATAAATCTGTATCCTTTTTTCCATACTGATATTTCGGAAGTAATTTTGTCTATTGATTAAATTTATAATACAATATGAAGAATTATTTATACATGAAATGATGGATGGATTCTATACATAATATGTCTCCCCAATGCATCAACAGGTTCCAATAATACGATTACATTGTCCAAATTAAATAGGGTTATACAAATAGTTTTAAATTATGTTGATGATTGATCCTGATAGTATAGGTCACCGTGTTACTATGACATAAAATTAAATAAATAATCATTTCCTTCAATGATATTTAAATTATTAAGCATCAGCGTGATTTTATGTTAGCAAGTCAATGTATATATTTCATTTATAGTTCATTGATTAAATAGAATGAGATTCAGTTTCTTACCTTACCGTATTGATTTTTCCATATCTAGTTATTGAATGTATGTTTTTTTCATCTAATCACCATGCCATGTTGATTTATTCTTAGTGACCCATTTTTTCTTCTTCATTAATTACCCACACCTATAATTTGATATCAACCTTATTATGTTTATTTATATATGATATTTAGAATAAATATTTAAATATGAATTTAGGGAAATTATTTATTTCATTTTATTATTTATAATGTTGTAATTTCTTATTTCCCAATTTAGTATTGGTAAAAATTATGTAATATGACTTTCCAATATTGATAAACTGACCGGTCCCTCAAAAGATATGATTTCTTATAGTCATGCCACATTAATGAAATAATGCACTAGATCTTAGATTCTGGGGTCAGGGTGTTATAATGATCATATGTAAAAAATGAAAACATAAATATACTTGGATAGAATTATTATTTTAATGCTACTACTGTTTATTAAACTATATTTTTTACTATTTCTACCTATTCTCTAATAATATAATCCTAAAAGGTCGTAGTTTCTGTATGTGATCCAATATTTTCTTTTAATTTTTAGGGATTGGATGGAATGGTTTCAATTACATTTATAGATTTCCAATCAATAAATTGAAATATTATGTTTTTCGAAGATGTTTTATGAGTGTGGATTTTGGGATATTATATTTGGCATGAGAGCATGATTTAAATAACTTTGGATATTGTTATATTTTTATGTGAGGTTATCTTAGTATATATATATAATCATGTGAATATAAGTTTTAGGATTATCAGAAGTTAATTTTTATAAACTCCCATTTTAATGATTTATAAGGTGTAATTTTGTGGTAGATAATGATATTTTTGGTCGTTTTTTATTTTTTTGATATATGTGACCCTTGGGTTTTAAGTGAGGTATAATTTTATGAAAAATGTGATTACATTATAAGGATATATGTTTTAAAGAAAATTTTAAATTATATTGTTTAACATATATTTGAAGATCAAGGGGAGTGTTTTAATAATTAACTAGATTTAGTAAAAGGAAACCCTTAGGTTGTGCTACATCCCAGCACATCAGGAATGGCCATCAAGATTTAACATAATATTGAAGAGGGCCATGGGTGTAGAACATACCACTATCCTTTTTTATATCTTAATTATTATGACATTGTTTTTTTATATTGGTAAATTTTAGGAAGCTTGTTTGACATGTATACGTATAATAATATTTGATTTTATTTTTGGAATAAATGATATTTTTCTGGAAGAGTGTATAGGTTTCGTGTGGAATTATGGTTATTAAGGACATTTATGGAAACAATAATCCTGTTATGATAATTTTATTATTCTTGTATATAATTGGTTTTTAATGACACATTAAGAGTTATTTATGTAATTTGATAAGAAATATAAAATTTATATTGGAAAAATATTTGATCAAATCCTTAGTATTTCTTGTTTTTAATCCCCATATGGAATATTTGGTTGATTTTTAAGGATAGAGATTTATCAAATGATATAAGCTAAATATTTATTAAACTATATAAATTTGGATATAAATGTAATTTTTGGGTTATCTTACAATGTGATACCAATTATGGTATTGTTTCATGAATAAAGGAAATTGAAATAGATTTTTATTCTTTTGAGCATTTTTTGATCAATATATGTTCTTTTTAGTGCTTCAGGAATGATTATTTCATATTGGATAGTCTTAATTTTGAAAAAATGGTATTATTGTCGAAATTGGTTGGAAAATTAAATTATACATGACGAGTAAGTATAATTCATTATTAATTTATAAATTAAACAACTCTAGTAAAATGATCATGAAATTGTAATTATATCTATTTACTTTTCTTACCAATAATTCTATAGCCTTTTAACCCATGACATATTTATGGATTTATATTGGTCAAAATTCCCAATATTATTTTTTACATTAACTTATAATAGTCCTTTGGTGTAATTTTTCATCCATATCCCTGTTTTCACTTTCTAAATATGTTTTAATTTATGATTTCATTTTGTTTTGTTAATTTCGATGACCATCATACAACTCTTTCTCTTTTTTATGAAGGATGATTTATTGAAAATTTTTATAATTTGGGAATTCCACAAGGTTTCTATGACTAGTAAAATCCATTGATACTAAAATCTTTTTAAAATTGAGATGATAAAATTTATTAAATGGTCGTAGGAAAGTTTTATATCTCATTAATTTTAAATGAATGACTATGTTTGTTAGAATATAAGATAATCATCACTAAGCGTTAATAAATTACAAAATATTATCATTTAAAAATGATAGTCATAACCCCGCTTTTAAATTTGTGAGTATGAATAGGAATAAATGTTTTTTATTATATATATTACTTATAAAAAATATAAATGTATGGATAGATTATTTGTGAAAAACTCCCATTTTTAGTAAAACAATTTTCTTCATCATAGATATGCTTTCATAAAAAAATGATTATTATCCCTTTTTGAGAATAAAAAATTATTATTTTCAAATTAATTTTGTAATTTTGATTGAAAAAATATATATGTTTTAAATTCATGGTTTCAATATTTTCAAATGAACATATAATGATATTTTAATGAAAATTTATTTTATATGAATAGTGTAAGTACGATTTTTAGTAAAAACTATAATTTATTTTAATCAATAAAGTACCATTATAACATCAATTTGATATTAATGTAAAATATGTATTATATGGTTTTGTATGATATAATTAATTATTTTTGAATAATATTGATTGTTTATTTGGTTAAAAGTACATTTTGGGCTTAAAAACACACTTATAAAAAAACTATTTTTCATTGCATTTTATATGTAAAATTTTGAAATCATTAATGTCACTTATGTGTTTAATATTTTAATAAAAGGATTCCACATTTGAAATATGAAGGTCCATGTTTAGTAAATTTGTCCATTTTATTTTTGGACAACATTAATAGTAACTTTAGTACTTTTGTGACCATATTAAAGGCTAAATAGGTATTTAAGGGTAAAAATAAAATGATAAGGACAAGAAAATGAATCTGCATTCTACCAAAATTTATTTTATGAGTAATATTTGTTGAAAATTATCTCTGGTTTTGTGATATTACTATTTTTTCAAGTTTTATGTGATTATAACCCTTATAGTATTTTATTTCAAGAAAAGTCAAACATGTCACACTCTACTGTTTAATAACTATTATATTATCCATATTGGATTATCCTGAAGATATGCTCATCTGTAAATTTAATTTTGAAATATATTAGAGTGACATTAGACATGGTAAATTATTTATAATATTTTTGTGTGGAAATAATTACTTTAAATTCTTTAAAAATTCTAATTTTCATATTATTCAATAAATGGGAAAAAAATGAAAAAAATGATACTAAAAATTTTAATACTATTATAATATTTGTTAATTATTATTATCCAAAAATATATATATGATTATAAAACATTTGGTATGTAATAAAATATATTTTTATAGTTCCATGTTTAAATTGTATTTAATTAAATTCAATATATTGAATAGTATTTGAAATTGACATTATTGATATTTTAAATAACAAATATATTATTAAATGATAAAAAATTTATAAAAATTTTATATTCATCCAATGGATTAAGAAATGGTTTATAATATTAACCATATTCCATTTTGACTTCTTTACCAATGAATAGTAACTATATTGATCCTCAATGTGTAGGAATACATGTTCAAATGGTATGATTGAAAAGGGTTAATGATGGGGTTCAAACAAAATGATATGGTTATAATGTGTCTTAAAATTGTCCTAAAAATATTGAAGGGGCGTATTTAGACCCATAGTAATATAATTTTATAAAAAAATTTTTTTTTTAATTTTAAATTGAAAATTAATTAATATAAATTTCATATTTCATGAAATTCCAAGAGATCCCCCCCTTTCCCTTATGAATGGTAATTTATTATTATTATTCCTATACAAATGAAAACTAATTTGGTTTAGCCAAGCCATATAACAATCCCTAATGCGAATCCCCCCTCATTATATAGCTCATTGTTTACAAATAACACCTTCTTTAGAGGTCTTAAGGTGTAAAGTAAAAATTATTTTCCAAAGAAGAGGAGTTAAAAATGTACATGATGAGTCTGATTCGAGGTATGATATTTCCTAACTCAATTTACATTAATTGATTTAAACATCCACATAGTCGATAATACTTTTCCATGAATATGGTTGGAACTAAATTTTAATTATTTATGTTTTATTTACTCCTGTATTCTATGTATTAGGCTTTTTTAGACTCAATTACTCTATATATTAATTTTCACATCAATTATATGATCATAAAAATGGTTTTTTATCTCAATTTTCATTTGTTGATGCATATTTTGAAGTTATGAATCTAATATGTTTTATTTATTTTCTATAATTATACCTTTAGATTTTATATCATACACCTACTTATTTTTATGATTTTAATGTTCAGTTCATTTTATTTTTTCATGGGGATTACGATTGAAGAGTTAAAAAATGTGGCAAAGGATTAATGGTATAATCTATTTTATTTTTGGGATTATTTATGTTCAGTGTTCCTTTATGGAAATCATAAGATCTTATTTTCATAATACACATATCATTTATCCTAATATTCTAATTAATGGGGTTTACATGTATAATTTCAATTTTCCCAATCACATATTAAAGAAAAACCAAGAAAATAATTTTTAATTAATATTAATATTTAATCGTCTGTTTGATCTAAAATAATTTTCTTCTATATAAACATATAGTTAAAAAACAATTTTTATTATTTTATAAATATAAAATACCTAGTAAATCTATTTTACAAGATATTTTACCTTATTTAAAAAAATTAAACATAAATTTAAATAATTTCCAAATTTGTCAATTTAGTCAATCATTTAATATTTTTAAATGATTAATTAATTCTAATGATTTATGAAACGAATATATATTCCAACTATCATGAATTATTAATTATTTGATTCTTCTATTTCTTCATTGTTTTTTAAATAAATTTGTCTTATTATTACGTGTACATTTTATATATTTTGAAAAGTAATATATAAATTTGAATTTATATTTTCCTCAAGAATATTTTAATTATATATTGATACATCAATGAAACCAATCCATAAATGATTTATATGATTTAATAGGATTGTGATCCAAAAAAATACCTTATTCTTTGTACATAAATTTTATCTTTATGATGGTTATGAAAATTGTTTTCTTTCCCAGAAGCTATGTTGAAATGTTTATGCCACCCATATCTCTTTACGGGCTCTAATACAACAAATGTTTTTTTGATCATGTGGAAAAAATATATATTATTTTCATTATATGATATGTGGGACCTATATCTCCCTCCATTTATATGGGAAAGTATTTATATCTCATGAGATAGATAGGACTATAATGGGGAGTGACCTCAGTTAATTTTAGTAATTTGTCCACGATGAATGTCCCGAGAGTAAATATTGACTACTACGATTGTTTGGGGAGTAATTCCACTTCACAATGATATCATTTTAAATATTCTTCTAATATTATGAAATATATTTTCTATAATTATGATTATTACAGAATTCCATTTCGTTTTCAAATTTTACACTCTCATAGGACATGATTATTGATATCACTATGATTCATGTTATTTTAACTGCGAGAAATTATTCCATATTTTATGGTTGATGATAAAAGTATTGATGGATATGATTTATCTTATATTATGATAATGAATTTTGATTATGTTATAATACCATTTTGTTCAACATATTCACACGGATAAAATTCATTTATTAAAGCATATTTTTACCCATTCTAAGAATTTTAGCTCACCCATATTAAGCTTAATTTTCCACATGTTATGAGGAATGAAATTCAACGAATTATGTATAGAAGGGTTAAAAATGGATTATGTTGATGTCGAAATGGGAACTATGAAAATATGGGTATATTTGTAGTTAATTTTGACCATTGTGATCATGTTATTTATGAATCTAGGTCGTTCAGTGTTTTGTGTAATTCTCTAAAAATCTAAAATGAAATAGTTAAAGGGTATTTTAGTGACACCATATTTCCTTTTTATTTTTTCTGGTTTAGATGGAATTTTTCCACATTTATCTATATAAAATAATAAAAAATAATATAATGTTTTTAGGACCAGATAAAGGAGTATGGATTTATAGATTTCATAGTAATAAAATTAATTTAATTATGAACATTTAGGATGGGTAGTGTGTGTTGTTGTATTAAAATTGTTTTCACATTAGTTGATATACACCACCACAAAATTTGGGTAACCATGCTAATTCCTCAATGGTTCTAGGTGTTATGTGTTTTCTCTAGCATCATTTCTATAGAGGAAAAAGATGGATGAATACTCCCTCATCCTTGACCTCCTTTGAGAGGAAGTATGGGTTATGAAGGATTAATTTATTTTTATATATATTCCATAAATTTTCTAATTTTTTTTTTGTTTTTTATATTTATGTTCATTAATTTGATTCACCTAAAATGAGACCATTCCAGTTATCACGCACCTTAGCCATGTATCTCAAAAATATTAAGGATACTGAATCGAGTTGAGGTTTTATTTATATTATCGGTTTTTCATAACCTCTTTAGTATTGGAAACCATAAATAAATCTGGGTGTAATATCAACAAATATTAAAAAAATCATTAAACAAATACATCACAACATTGTTATAGAGAAAGTAAACAATGGAATTCATGTTTTAAAATTAGGAACTACTAAATTATTGATGTGTGTCATAAAATCATAAGATGAATATTCAATTGGTAAGTCCTATACAATTGAGTCAAAAAAATTAAAAAAAATGCGGATATAAAAAAATATACCCAGAGTCAAGGTCCAATTCCATCTCCCAATGTAATCAAAGATAAATTAGTAAAAAATCTATACATACATGGCCCTTTCTCTCACATGATTCATGAAACCGGAATTTTTATTTGTTGCCATGGAACTTAAGTGGGATGTGAGTTAAAATTAATATCCCCCTATAAATTTATTACCAAATAGTTATTTTAAATAAAAAATCAATATTGATAAGAATTTATAATTATTAAATCAATAACTAACATATCACCTTCGGGAATAAAAAGATGTTAGGATAACATGGAAGTTTCTCATTACTAAAAGGGGTTTAATCAATGATTGTAACTTTTACTTCAAAAAACAAATGTAGTATCACTATTATTTATAAATAGAATCTCAAATCAATCATTGTTAAAAAGTAATATAAATAAAATAAAATTTTATAATTTGGATTGCATCTAATATGGATGAACACATCCATAGTTTAAGGAGGTTATTAGCCTATATAGATGATGTTATTATATTTTATCAAAATTAATCTATGATAATGTTAATATTTTAAAAAAATTATAAATATTGAACCAACCAATTATGAATAAGAAAAAAAAAAGTAATATAAAATACCATGAAAGTAATATTATTGACTATAGATCATCCTAGTAAGAAAAATATATGAATACCCTATAATATTATTATATTATTTCTTATCTACTTTTTAAAAATACTAATAAGTTCTCTAATTCTCAATCTATTTTCATAAAATTATTGGAGACTTCTTTTTTCACATTTTTAATATCAGTTTTTTGAAAATTGATTTATTAAAAACAAAATATATCTACATGGCCTTTAAAAAAAAATATATATATATATTAAATTTCAAATGAGTGATATGATATTCTATTCTTTATAGATCAAATGACCATTTAAAAATACTTCTGTGCATATTCTCAAATAGAGGAAACATATATTCTTATTCTAAACAAATAATATTTTATTTATGAATTTCCCCATCATCACATTTAATCATACGTTGTACTAATTTATTTTTTTTTCATCTAATTCCATGTAACATCATAAGATTTGGTCAAATAGTTTTTAAAAAAATATTTATTCTTTATCCTAGGGAAAAACATCATGCCTAAAAAACAATTTTATACAATTATAATATTATTATTATGTGTTATCACATGGCCATTGGATTTGTGGTTGTGGTTAAGACTAAATAAATTATAAAAATATTTTTTTACGTGATTTTAAAATATTTTCATTGGTCATCAATTAATTATATATGAAAATAAAATTCATTTATAAATAAATGTTATTTTTCAACAAGTCTTTTAATTATTGCATTTTAATTTAATGCAAATAAATTTAATTTATCATTTTTCTGAACCATTTTAATAAAATGTATACGTAATATATCAAAGACAATGTTTTATACCATAGTCCAATATTTTTCGTTGACTGAAGAAAATAAATCTTTTTGTATTCATTATAATGTAATATTTCTAAAAGGAGTTTTTGTCTTGTTTTTCACACTGATATTAAAATTAATTTTTTAAAATCACATTTTTTTGAAATAGATAATATTATTTCCATAAAAATAAATTGTAGGAGAATATTATTTATATAATCCCATTTTATTTTTTTGTAATTATCAATATTAATCATGGTACAATTTTTCACACCAATAAGTGGTAAATTGTGTTAATTAAGGATAAAAAAAAGTGATAATGACTTTATTTTCAAACTTATTTCTTATTGGATTAATATAAATCAACCCTTATCAACTTAGTCTCCAAATTTATTTTTTAAATAGATAATATTCCAAGAAAGTTAAATTTTTACTATTTTAAATAATGAAGGTTACGAAGTGTCATTATTTTAGTTTAAAATGACTCTTATGTGTTCATATAGGGGAAAAACTTGATATGAATGAATTTTGACACTCATTTTGATCTTAATGAATTTAATTTCTGGACAGAAATTTTATCTTATTTTTAGTATTTTGATAATTACCTTAAATTCTCATGAGACACTAATGCAGCAATTCTATAATTACAAATAATACTAATAAACGAATTTAAAACTATTATAGGTAAAATAATTTGAGTTATTTAATAAGTTCCATGAATAATGTTGATAAATATGACATAAAAAATATATTTTTGTTAATTATATTAAAATTTAAACATTTCTCTACGTACTTTAAAAAATATTAATTAAATATTGCCAAAATTAAAATTAATGATATTTTATCAAGTTAATATTTTATGAAATATCTTAAAAATCATAAAAATCATAAAATAATATTAAGAGGATATGAAATAGTTGATAATTTCATAAACTATCCATGTATATTATATTTTTTACTATAAGTATATATAATTATAATATTATTATTTATTATTTTATAAGATTTGATGTAAGTCCACACCCTCCATTAAAAATAAATACATTTTTTGTATTCGTCACAAGACTTTGATCTGACCATATCAACCACCCCTGTCAAATTTTATTCTAAAAAATCATATCGATGTTCTTTATGGTTTGATATCTCTAAAATAATGACCCTATGTTCCTTAATAATGGATCTAGAGGAGGACTTCAGAGTGGGATGATGATATAATGCTTCTAAAAAAGGTAGAAGTTAAGGTAAAGGATTTTTTCCTCACTATTACATTGGTGTGATACATTCCATATTCAAAACCTAGTTCTTTTATGTACTGTATATGATTCCTAAAAATGTATTTTTGGATAATTACTTAGAAAAGTATTGGTATTTACATTTCCAACCCTCATACACTATTTTACAGGGCTTTAATTTCAAATATTCCAAGGTGGTAAGGGTTTTTTTCACTATGAAATTTCATTGATATTGATTATGTTTATGTATTGGATGATGAAATATTATGATCTACCTCTCAAGAAGCTCCTAAATTTTCATCTCCTATTATTATTTATTGAAAATAAATATTTTTCAATCATTTTACTCTCAATAATTATACAATTTACTAAAAATATGTTTTTAAGTTAAATATACATTATTTGTCACTTTGATTGAAAAAACATTTTCTTCCATATCAATGTTTTATAAAAAAATTATAAATAATTTTCTATATTCTAACTGTATTTTTAAAATTTATTGTTTACCATGATTCATTTTTTACATATTTGTTGAAAATAAATCTTCCTTTTAATTTTCTAAAAATGAATCTCTAATAATTTTTAAAAAAAGTGGAAAATGAATATATTCCTTTAATGTAAATGGTTTGAACTCAACTTAACAATATCATGAAATTAAAATAATTTTAATATTAATTAAAAAAATTCAATGGTTATTAATAAAGCTATTTTTTCCATAATATAGATTATATTTTTAGAATTTAATGAATTTATTATAAAGATTAATGGATATTTTCTTTATGAAATGTTCAATTTGATCTTTAAAAATCATTTTACTACTAATATGACATCTTATTATTTTGCTTCATCATTATTGGGTTTATGATCTAGTGATATAAAACTTATTCTTTCTATAGATGGTTTATGTTTTTGATGAAAATATTTTTATGAAAACTGTTCCTTTTCCAAGGTTTATGATAAGGTGAAATATTTTTGAATCCAATTTATTTAATGGGTTATAATGTGACTAATATTTAATTATCTTATGGAAAACTATATATTATTTTTAAATTAAGAGGGATGGGACCTATATATCCCTATATTTTATTGGGTAGTGGTTAATGTTATATTGTCTAAATAGGTATGTGGGAGGTTATCAAATTCCAAAATTTGGTACATTATAGTTCATCCCAATTATGAAGTATGTACATGGGTGATTAGCCCAAGCCATACATATTTTGAATGTATTGGTTGAGGAAATTAACATAATATATTCTTTGATTATTTATATTTAAAAAATACCAGTCTTATGCTAATGTTACTTTCTCATGGATTTTATTCTTTTATTAGTATTTGATTAATGTATTGTGAACTTCCATTTTTTATGTCGTGACTGAAGATTATGATTTATGATATACAGTTTATGCATTTTGTACAGTAATATAATTTTCTAATACTCATATATTCTGGTTATACATATGTGATCATAGATATCTCACATGTTTACCCACACTAGAAATTAAAACTCACCATTTGATAAGATTTATTTTCCATAATTGTGATGAAATTAACTATGTTTGATATATATAAAAAGAGTTATAAATAGGAATAACTATCTGGGGATGATATAGTTCACCTATGAACTATTTGTTTATTTATCCATGATAAAATGGAACTAGATATATATAGTTATATCATAGATCATTATTTAATTCAATGAATATTAATATAATATGATATGATATTTATGTAAGAAATGTGTGACTCTTTATAGTTGGTTTCAAATAAAGGATTAGTTATACTTTGAAATATAAAATGATGAAACAATACTGGGAAACCTATGGATCAGTCTAAGTATCATATTATATCATAATGTTTTGATATCAATTATTAATAAAATATGATTAAATTTTGGTTTCATACATTGAAAAGAATGTGTCATGATTTAGACATGCATTAAATGATATTTCATGATTATGCGGCTTCTCTATACGATTAATGTTTCTAAAATTATTATTTTTGTTATTAGTCAATGGTTGTAAAATAAATTTTTCTTGTTAATGATAAATGAAATAGAACATCAATTGAATTTCTTCCTGATTAAACAATTATTAAGTGATCTAGATGAAAATATCATGTTCCCATTATAACACAATTTTCTAAAGGTATGAATCACCCCAGGATTCTAATTTATAAAAAAGAGGGAAAACGTTTTTTTGAGTCACTATTATAAAAACTTTTACCTTATCTTATTTTGTTTGATGATCCACTAATGGATATAAAATTGATTAGTTCCATTTAATTTATATTTTTTATTTTTTATTGTTTATAATATGAAATTTTTATTTATGATATTTATCATTTTGATGGAAAATAAGATCATATATAGAATCTTATCAAGAAAATAAATGTGAAATACAAGATTTAACCCACTTATGGGGATGTGATTAATAAATTATTTCTAAATATATAATTTTCTCGTATTCATAAAATAAAAATTTGGAAAAAAATTCATCATTTAATGAAAAATGATAATTAATCTTTAGCTAACTATGATGAAAACATATAATTCATGCGACAAATTATTTTGTAATTTTCATCCAACCACGAAAGTATAGTTGATCGACACATCATTAGGTTAAATCCATTTCATTTATTGGGTTTATTCATAATAGAGTTTAGTAGAAATAAATAAATATTTTGTTGTGATATCAAGGTGAAATTACAGATTATAATTAGCCATCAATCATATGTTTTTTATAAGAAACAAACGATTGAATGAAATAATAATTTTAAAAAACATAGAGAAAAAAAGATGAGACTAATTTTATTCTTAAAGTGTGAATGGAAAATAGAGGAAATTATATTAAGGGAATAAGTTAAGATTTAATGTTTCTAATGAATTCCATCCAGTGAAAGAGGGAAAAAATGATTGGAATAATTTATCTGCTAATGTAAATAATGATAACTCTCTGAATAATTCTTCATCATAAACCATAAGTTTCAAATTCAATGAGGATGGAGTTTAAGTTAACTAGGGCCCAAATGTAAAGGTTCATGATGATGATCATCATCAATAACTACTTATTGGAAGTGGAAAAGGGAAATATAATATTATCACTATTTCTATATAACTTTTTGATAATGACATGGAAAATGGTTCATTAAACATTCGCTCTATAAATAATAATGTCTTATTTAATTCCAAATCTACTAGTTGTTTTAATTTTTGAGGTATTTTATATGGTTATTATAGTATTACCTCAATGATTATATTTTGACTGGGAAGTCAAAACAAATAATTGTCTAATGATCAAATATCAAGTACATGATTCCACTCTAACAGATGTTTTTGGGAATTTGATCCCTAAAAATTTTGTTATCCCCCACAAGTTGAGTTTGATGTTACTTCTAGAATGATTTTTTTTCATTACATAAATCCTACATCAATTAATATGGAAGGGATTTCATTTATGATATTTAGAACCAACCAATGATCAACTATTAATGTGATAAAAAATATATACTATGGTTGGTTGTCACATCCATTATATCGGTGCATATTCCATTTCAAATGGGAAATTTGTTCTCATATTGTTGGGGAAAAAATAAATAATTTAATATATGATTTTTAGGTACTTCATAAGAGTATTTAGAGAGGAGTTTTATGTTTCATCACCAAATAATGGTGTAGATTTTTCAATATAAAAAATATTTGGTTCTAATATGATTTTAAAACTTCTAATATAATAACCCTAAATGAGTTACCTGATTTGAAATATAAACTCCCTGAGAATCATGGAAAGGGACACATTCATCCTTGTTTGTATACTTGGGTTATTCCCTTCATTTTCTACGAAGAAATATGGAACAATTGGAGTCTGTATAGATTGTAAAGAAACTAATTAGATCACTACAAATAACAATTATCCAATACCCCATTTGGTGACTTGTCTAATCAACTGTGTGAAGCTCAATAATTTTCCTTGGTTTAACATCATTATAGATATCATAATCTGATTGTCAAGAAGGGTTATATACCTAGAAAACATTCTGAACACTATATAAACAATATTAATTTATAGTTATTCATTTTGGTTCTACTAATACCCTAAATTTGTTCATTGGTTTAACAAATAGTGTATTGGGTGGTTACCTTTAACATTTTATTATAGTCTATATAGATGATATTATTATATCTTGAAAGAGAAAGTAGGGGTAATATAATTACATCATGATTGTGATTAAGACACTAAGGAATGATAACAATTTTTAAAAATTTATAATGTTTTATTTTTTTTCTATAGAAAGTTTCATTGTTTTGTTATATAATCTCAAGAGAGGATTTATATATGGATCTATCAAAGAATAAAGCTACTGAAAAGTTCCAAAGTCCCAAAAAATTCAATTGGATATATATTTTTCTTGTTTTTTATGATATTAGAGTTGATTTGTGTCATGTTAACTCATTAGGGAGGCAAATTCCATTGGACAGATGAATGCGAGTAATGTATCAAGGAACTTAAAAAACGTTATTTAGTTTACATTTTCTTACATTACCATAATGTTGATATGGTTTTATAATCGATATTAATGCATCAATAAATAGATAAATATGTGTCCTCATGAAACATTATTTGGTTATTCATTATGTATATAAAATTAATTTTCCATTAAAAAATATACCAAACTCATTATTTTTAATTAGCGATAGCTATTTTTATATTAAATATATAAGGCAATTTTATTTATGGAGGTATATGTAATACATATACTGATAATTTTTTGTATGTATATATACACTAAAAGGATTAGAATATGTACAAGGGAAGATGGTTAGAGATGATTAATGGTTATAATGGATGAGTAAATTACCACCCTATGATGTGAAATATTTTTTCAAATGATTTTAGTCTAAAGGAACAATATTTATATTCTATGATGTTTATCATTCAAAATAAAATATTATTATATTATCAAAGGATTGAGATAGATACATGAAATGTATGTGAAAATCTTATCTGGATAAAATAAGTATTTAAACCTCTATCATAGTAGTGACTAAATAAGTTCACAATGATGACTTAGAGATTTTAATGAATATGAAAATGTTTTTTAGATTATCCTTGATTTATATAGAGTGATATGTTTTTGGAAAAATAAATGTGTTCCTTAAATATTAGTTTTTATTATGGAGATGTTGGATAAATATCCAAGTTCTCCATTCTCTATTTTTTATGAATGTACAAATATGAATATAGATTTGAAATATTAGTTACGGTGGGATGGTATGAAGAGATATATTTCATAATTAGTAACTTAATTCCTGGTATTTCTTATCTTTAAGACATAATGACTAATGTATAAGGGTATGTTACAACCTTTACCCTTACCATGATGAAATGGGGAAAACTCCATCATCGATTTTTTCATTGGACTACACAATAACATTATAAGGCCCCATCCTTAAACATTATTTAATCTTGGGTTATTCCAAGAATTCACATTTAGGATCTTTTCAGGTTTAGAGTTTTAGAGAATTAGATCATAAATCATGCATTACATTCCACATTTAAACAAGGTCGTTACATCA
Organism: Viscum album; assembly: GCA_963277665.1. Lineage (NCBI taxonomy): Eukaryota > Viridiplantae > Streptophyta > Magnoliopsida > Santalales > Viscaceae > Viscum > Viscum album. Next base: position 808,875,170 of record OY728119.1, on the reverse strand, counting down.
AAGGAAATATTCAATTTTTCCACCAAAGGAAACATATTCAAAATAAAACATGGTTTATTTCTTGAAACTTCCTTGACACAATCATCACATCATTTAATTTTCCCTTGACTTGTGAAAAACATTTCAAAAACATGGGATGAGCATAAAATGCTCAGTAAGGGATATAAAAATACAGAAAGAACACATTAGTCCATGTATACATAATAATCAATAAAATAATACTTTACTCATAAAACATATGCACTTTAACATACCTCATGAAATTATAAGATTTATGAATAACTCATAGAAATCATATGACATAAAGGAAACTTGAGGTATTCATAACATTCTTACGTAGGGAGTAACCATCATGGTTACATTTGGAATATCCATCACAATAAATTCCCTAAATCTCTTCACAGAAACCTTAGAATTTAACTCCTTTGTGTTACCCACTGCATTGGGGGGCTATCTCGGGCTCACCCTACTTTAGGTTATCACATAACCACCAGACCTCATAAAAAATGCCCATGAACCATAAAATAATCGTATCACTTAAAACATGCATAAATGAAACATATAATTTCCACATTTCAATAACAATATATCAATAAAACACATTGATATAATCAAAATATTATCAAAACCATTTTAAATACCAAAATAATAGAAAATTAAAACATGGTATTTATTTTTCGTTTAAAAAAAGTAATGGCTTGTAGAGGAAGCTGAAACTCAAATAATGGTCACGATGGCGGAGAAGTCATTACCGCAGCATACGTAAGACAACAAAATTTCTTTTTTTCATTTATTAAAACATTTCTAGTAAAAATATTCATTTCGAGTGAAATTTAAATTCAAAATGGTTTATTATACAACAAATAAAAGATGGTCGTATATAAATTGAAGTATGTCTCAACAAAAGGAGATAGAGAAAAAGTCCCTTACCTCATGTCCGACTTGTTCTCATTCGTTCTTTATAGTCCTGAATAATAAACATAGGTAAATTTATTATTTATTAAGGAATTTATTTACAGTATATTATTCAATTCATATCACATATTATCATGTTATAATAATTATTTAATTATGTGAGTTCATATCATACGTTTTGTTGATGTTCGGTACATGAGTCAAAAAATGAACTTGTTTGAAAAGAATTTCCCATGTAGTTATAATTTCATCATCTCCAGAATGGTGTACATAATTTAAATCTAATATATATCCAGTATATATATAGTTAATAATATTCCATAATTTTTGGAGATAATAACTTAAATGCACCATTCATGGAGACAGTAGGCCGTACGTACGCAAGAACGCTACATTAATTTTTTTGTCATATTAATTGAATTTAAAACTAAATGGGACCTAGATATTTTAAATTTAAATTATAATATATAGGTGATATAGGTAACATACGTTCATTAATTACATTCTTTATAAATTCGATGTTTGGCATGAACGAGTCACATCACTTGAGGGGGTGGTAGTCTACACATCCTCAGATGAAATTATCGTTGTTCCACAACATGAAAATCATAAAAATGTGATTTAAAAATAAATTCAAAAGAATAGAGAAAAAATAAATACCATATATATCATATATAAATATAGTGACATCATCATCGCCATAAGGAAATGTGTTAAAAGAATATTGAACAATCTTCGTTTCGTGAGGCAGTAATTCGCCACCCATAGAAACAATATGTTCTTTAACAATTAGAAGAAGGTGTGTGTAAGTGTAAATCAAATACATCTAATAACAAAATCCTAGTATATTTTGGATACTTGTGTTTTTATGGAATAAAATAATAAAAACGTTAGGCGGATTGAAGAAGGAAAATACAACAAAGGATTTTGAGAGAAGGCATTACCTCTAAATCGGGGAACATCTTTTGATTTGAGGCAAAGGCTCTGTTGAAAATAATTATGGCCAAAGTGAGGCTTCTAAGAAGAATATATGGTTGTGGAGAGATAATATGAGTAGATGTTGGATGATGAAAGGACTTTAGAGGTGTGGGTAAGGTGGTAGAGGTGGGGGACTTTAATAAGAGAGAGTAGGGTCACTTTTGGAAAGTCTTGAAATGTTACATTATTATAAAATGAATTTCAAATTTTATAGGTCCCAAAATGATATATTTTGCGTATAAGGTTATAAGGGTTCTCAATAGACCCATAAAATTGGTTTTATACAAGTTTATTTCTTAGATTTTACCTTATCGTTTCATTTTATTTAAATAGTTTATTAATGAGGTAATCAATGCATCATCATGGGGTCATAAATAAGATTATATATTTCTTGTCTAAAAAATATATAATAGTACAATGATGTAGGAAATCATTTTAGCTTTCCAATGACTATTTATAGTCTATGATATCATTTATGTAAACAGAATTAATTTTTTTTACTTAGGATATACAAACCTTTGTAATATTTCTCTTCTTTTTAAGAATATTTTCATAAATGTCACTATCACACCCATGTGACTCCATTGGAACAAATGTTCAGTAAAATGATTTCCATGGTCATAAATGACTCAAAAAGAGGATTTGGACACATTTTGGGGACATTTAATATTATTATGATATTATTTTATTACCCTTAACTCCCCGATTACTAATTAATCACGATAATTAAAGATAATTACGTTGTTACTATTCATAATTTCCAAAAAACGAAAGAGTCATAATTAAATAATTTGTAACTAATGATTAAAAATATGTAATACATTTTACCAAATTTCAAATATATAAATTTCAGTAATTAATTAAAAAATAATTCCTGTTGTCAAAACAAATAGAGTCTTTTTAAGAAACAATATCTATCAAAATATTGACAATTGTTTATGTCCAATTTCAAAATTAAATTAATTTTAATGACCACAATTTGATTAAATGGTAAATATATATTCTAATTAAACATTAAAACCAATTAATAAGATAATCTAACCATATAATGAAATTATATAAAAATGATGTTTTGATGTAAAATGCAGTATTTTACACTATTCATTAAAAAATGAACATTGTCAGAAAAATAACTAAAATTTATCCAAAGTAAATTTCAATGTTCTTATTATAAAGAATAAGTATTTTTGGACAAATATAGCTTATAAAATTGTTATAAGTTATATTTATAAATTGTCTGCCATCAAAAGGAGGTAAAACAATATTTTAAAAATATTAGAGTATTCTATGCTTAAGATTTGATTTATTCGATTTTTAAGCCTCTAAAACACTATTTAATTCATAAATAGACATATATATAAAAATATATTATTATTTACATACACGGGATGTTACATCCTTCCCCCCTTTAGGAAATTTCATCCCCATAATTTATTTACTTATCGAATAAGTTGGGATATTTATCCCTCATTGTATTTTCAGATTCCCATGTTGCATGTTCAACTATATGGTTTTTCCATAGAACCTTTACTTGATGAATCACCATATTCCACAACACATTCTCCCTGTGGTCAATAATATGGACTGCTTGATCCTTATAAGATAGATTATCTTCCAACTGAACTACCTCTGTGCTCAAAACATGAGATGGATCTGGCATGTACTTCCTTAACATTGAAACATGAAATACATTATGTACCTAAGATAAAATCGGAGGTAAAGCCACATGGTATGAAACCGATCCAACTCTCTCCAAAATTTCATATGGTCTAATGAACCTTGGACTCATCTTTCCTTTCTTACCAAATCACATCACACTTTTCCATGGTGAAACCTTGAGGAAGACATAATCACCTACCTCAAAAGATAGATCCTTCCTCCGGTTGTCCGCATAACTTTTCTGCCTACTCTGAGTTGTTCTCATGTGTTTCTATATCAGGTGAACTTTTTCTGCCATCTCTTATACCAATTCTGGTCCCATAAACTTCCTTTCACCTACATCGTCGCAAAAAGCTATAGTTCGACACTGCTTCCCATATAATGCCTCAAATGGTGCCATCTGTATACTAGAATAAAAACTGTTATTATAAGAAAACTCAACTAATAAATTATGGTGGTCACAACTTACCTGATAATACATAGAACAAGAACATATAATATCCTCCAATGTCTTAATTATTTGTTATGAAAATCCATATTATTGAGGATGGAAATCTGAACTAAAATTTAATTCAGTACCCAACGACTTCTGAAGGCCCTTCCACAAGTTAGAAGTGAACCTGGTATCACGATCAGATACAATGGAGAGTGGAAATCTGTGTAACCTAACTATCTTTTTAAGATACAATTGAGAATGATGATCTAGGGAAAAAGTATCCCGTATAGCAAGGAACTTAGCAGATTCTATCAAGTGATCAATAATAACCTAGATTGTATTATTACCATGAGGTGTCTTTGGTAATCCCACAACAAAGTCCATGGATATATTCTCCCATTTCCACTATGGAACTGGTATAGGATGGAGCATCCCTTTTGGTAACTGCCTCTCTACTTTAACCATTTGACAAGTCAAACACTTTACAGTAATATTAGTAATATCTCTTTTCATTTCATCCCACTAGTAATACTTCGGAAGATCTCAATACATCTTAGTACTGCATGGATGAACTGGAAATGGAGAACTATGAGCTTCACATAACAACTCACTCTTCATCTGTGAATCATAAGGCACACACAATCTCTTGAAAAATCTCAAAACACAATCATTATCAATGTTTAATTCAGGTAACATACCCTTCTGAACTAGCTCTACCTTTTCCTACAACTCACCGTCCTGCTTCTGTGCTTGCTTAATTCTGTCTGATAGAGACAATTTCACTGATACCTGAAACAAAACAGAAGAATTTCTTGCACCAAAAACATCCAAGACAAAATTCATCAAATCCATAACCAAAGGATCACATTCTAAATGTAACATGGTTAATGAAGAATTACTTTTTCAACTCAAAGAATCTAACACTTTGTTTTCTTTCCTAGGTGGTAGTGAATCGTGCAATCATAATCCTTGATTATTTCTAGCCATCTCCTCTATCTCATGTTCAATTAATTCTGAGTGAATATGTATTTTAAACATTTTTGATCAGTATATATTTCATACTTTAAACCATAAAAATGATGCCTCTAAATTTTTAAAGTGAGAACAATTACAGCTAATTTGAAATCATGTGTAGGGTAATTTATCTCATGAGTTTTCAACTGATGTGAAGAATAAACAATTACTTGATCATTCTGCATTAGGACTCAACCAAGCCCTTTCAATAAAGTATCATTGTAGATAACAAACTCACCATTTCTAGAAGCTAGTTCCAAAACTGGAGCATTCACCAATCTTCTTTCTAATTCCTATAAACAATCATCACATTCTTTTTTTCAGATAATCTTAACACTCTTCAAAGTTAGCTTAGTCAATGGGCTGGGCCACCATGCAAATGTTTTAACAAACCTTCTTTAATAGCCTTCCAAACCAAGAAAACTTTGAATCTCGGATATATTTGTGGGTCTTTCCCTTTCTTCAACAACCTTTGTTTTTGAATGATCAACAGTTAATCCATCTTTAGAAAAAATGTGACAAAATAAAGAAATTTGGTGTAACCAAAACTCTCACTTGCTGAATTTCCCATACAATTTCTTTTCAGTTAATGTTTTCAAAATAACCCTTAAATGACTTTCATGATCCTCTTCACCTTTAGAAAAAACCAAAATATCATCAATGAAAACAACCAAAAACTTATTCAAGAACTCATGAAAATTTCTATTCATAAGGTCCATGAATACAATAGGTGAATTGGTTAACCAAAAAGGAAAAAGTACAATTTCATAATGGCCATATCTTGTCTGAAATGCAGTCTTCGGAATATCTACTTCCTTTACCTTCAACTGAGGGTACCCCGATCTCATGTCAATCTTTGAAAAATACTGTGCTCCCTAGAGCTGATCATAAAAATCATCGATATGAGGAAAATGATATTTTTTCGTAACATAGATGTTATTCGAGTCTCTATAATCAATGAAAAGTCTCATTGAACCATATTTCATTTTAAAAAATAAGACAAGAACACCCCATGGTGATGTTCTAGGTTGAATGAAACCTTTCTCTAACAAATCTTGTAATAGCTTCTTCAATTCTAAAAGTTCAATTTGAGCCATTCAATAAAGGGGGTTTCAAAATTGGCTTATCATCAAGAACTAAGTCTATAGTAAATCCAACTTCCCAATCTGGTATTATTCCAGGAAACTCCTCGGGAAAAAAATCCGGATACTCATTTACCACTGGCACAACATTAATCTGAACGGTTCTTTTGCTTTCACCAATATGTACAAGGTAACATTCATTTCCATCTTTTATAAGTTTCTCAACCTCTTGATATGTTATCAACTGTAAGAGTTCATTATTGTACAAAAAATGAAAATATATCTGAAAAGAAACTTCTTTAGCTCTACATTCAATCTTATCATGGTAAACAGAGAGCCAATCCATAACAATGATAACATCAAACTCCACTAGAGGTAAAACAATAAGGTTTTCAAGTAGGTTTTTTCCACGGATAAGGATAGGAAGATTCTTATATGTTCTTTTTCCCTCAATATTTCCCGATGTGTTTTTACCACAAGTTCAGGAGTCATTTCTTGAGATGGAATTCCCAATTTACTAGAAAATTTTTCAGCGATGAAATAATGTGTAGACCCTAAATCAAACAAAACATTGGAATAATTTGAAAAAACAAACAAAATACCTGATACCACATCATTTAATGGCCCAAAATCTTCTGAAGTGGCTGCAAAGGATTTCACAACAGCTTCTTGCTTGTAGTCTGACTACTTCCCATCATTTGAGCTCTTTGTCAAACAATCATTTGCATAATGGCCCATCTCATTTCGCATGAAACATTTCACTGACTGTAAATCAAATTTGGTCTTACCATTACCCTAATCTTTTAAAGTTAAATCAAGAGCCTTGTGTCCCATATTACCACATCAAAAGCACTTTCCAGAATTCAAAAGACATTCTCCAGCATGCTTTTTACCACATTTATCACAAACTGCAAACTTAGTTTTCTTACCATCAAACATTTTTGAAAGATTATTCTCTTTCTCCTACCACCTCAGTCTCTTCTTCTTTTGGTTGAAATAGAATACTTGATCCTCGGAAAACTCCATTTCCAACTTCTCATCACATCGAACATGCTTTTCATAACTTTTGAACTCACAAGAAGCCAATTCCCATCGATATTTTTGCTTTAATCCTGAGTAAAAATGATTAATTTTACTATCAAGGTATCAGAGAGAATTTGGAGCATATCTTTCTAATCTAGTGAAATTTTCTTCATAAGTAGTCATTGATTCGTCCTCTTGCCTCAATGACATGATTTGTTTTCCATCCTAAGTCGAACAACATTAGGAAAATATTTCTCAAGAAACATACCTTATAATTCATCTCAGTCAAGAATCAATATCATCAGCGTCCTTGATATTTTTAACCATCGACCACCACTGATCTGCTTCACCCTTCAAATGGTAAACTAAAATACTAACCTTTTGATTGTCTAATCACCCCATGAATTCAAAAATCTTCACTAATTCTTTAATCCACCCTTCAACTAGCAGAGGGTCATATGATCCTCTAAATTATAGGAGATGTTGCCTCATGAAATGTTCCACAATTGACATGTTCCTTTATGGTTGATCTAGCTGATCTCGTGCATGGATACCACCACCATTTATTTCCTGAGTCAACAACGTCATTACTGCAACAAAGTGTTCAATTCCAATTCTGACAATCTCTTGATGCTGATTTGGAAGGTCCAATTCTTCTGTATTCCTTCATAGAAATGCTTCCCTATTTCCTCTTCAGAAAACCATTCTGAATAAACATGTTTTAGATGAAGAAACATGGTAATCTTCAAATGAAATATCATTTCAATTTGACATTAATATTAAAAAAATATTTTTGGATAATCATTTAATAGAATTCTAACTCCTAAAGATATCTAAATTGACCACTGATACCAACTATAAGACCCCATCCTTAAAAATTACTTAATCTTAGGTTATTTAAAGAATTCACAATGAGGATATTTTCAAGATAAGAGTTTTAGAGAATTAGATCATAAATCATGCATTACATTCCACATTTAAACAAGGTGGTTACATCAAAGGCATTATTCAATTTTCCACCAAATGAAACATATTAAAAATAAAACATGGTTTCTTTTGTGATACATCCTCGACACTATCATCACATCTTGTAATTTTCCCTTGACCTGTGAAAAACATTTCAAAAACATGGGATGAGAATAAAAAGTTCATTAAGGGATATAAAAATACTGAACGAAAATATTAGTCCATGTATACATAAGAATCAATGAAATCGTTCTTTACTGAAAAAACATAATAACTTTAACATAACTCATGAAATCATAATATTTATGAATAACTCATACAAATCATAATACAAAAATGTAACTTGAGGCATTAATAACATTCTTACATAGGGAGTAACCCTCATGGTTACATTTGGAATACCCATCACAGTATATTCCCTAGATCTCTTCATAGAAACCTTAGCATTTAAAAAATTCACATCAACCAATGAATTGGAGAGCTATGTCCAGCTCGCACACCCTTAGTTTAACATGGAACCACCAAACATCATAAACAATGCCCAATAACCATAACATAATCGTATCACATAAAACACGAATTAAAGAAACATAAAATTTCCATATTTCAATAAAAAGATATCAATACAATACATTGATATAATAAAAACATTATCAAAACCATTTTCAATACCAAAATAAAATAAAAGTAAACCATGGTATTTATTTTTCATTTTAAAAAATTTATGGCTTGTAGAGGAAGCCGAAACTCAAATAATGGTCACGGTGGCGGGGGAGTTGTTGTCGCCGCATACGTAAGACAAAAACATTTCTTTTGTTGTTTAGTTAAACGCTACTTGTAAAAGATTCATTTTCAGTAAAATTAAATATCCAAATGGATTATTATACAACTAATAAATGAAGGTCGTATATAAGTTGAAGTATGCCTCAAAGAGAAGAGATTGAGACAAAATCCCTTACCTCAAGTCCGACTTGTTCTCGTTCGTTCTTTATATTCCTAAATAATAAACTTAAGTAAATTTATAATTTCTTAAGGAATTACATTAAAGTTTATTATTCAATTCATATCAAATATTATCATGTTTTAATAATTATTTAGTTATGTGAGTTCATTTCATACGTTTTGTCTATGTTTGGTACATGAGTCAAAAATGAACTTGTTTGAAAAGAATTTCCCATGTCGTTATAAGTACATAATCTCGAGAATGGTGTTCATGATTAAAATATCATATATATCCAGTATATATGTATTTAATAATATTCCATAATGTTTGGAGATAAGAAATGAAATGTACCGTTCATGGAGACGGTAGGCCGTGCGTACGCATGAACACTACTTTCATTTTTTTGTCATATTAATGGACATTAAAATTAAATGATACAAAGATATTTTATAATTCCTATTTAATATATATTTTATATTGGAAACATATTTTCATTAATTATATTCTTCATAAATTCCATGTTTATCATGACTGAGTCACATCATTTGAGGGGGAGGTAGTCCACACTTCGTCAGATGAAATTATCGTAGATACACAAAATGAAAATCCAAACGATGTGATTTACAAATAAAATTCAGAAGCATATAGAAAACATAAATACCAAAAATAACATATATAAATACAGTGACATCATAATGGCCACCATGAATGGTGTTAAATGAAGATTGAACAATCATCGTTTAATGAGGCAGGAATTCACCACCCATAGAAACAGTATCTTCTTTAACCATTAGAGGGAGGTGTGTGTAAGTTTAAATAAAATCCTTCAAATAAAAAAATCCTAATATATTGAGGATACTGGTGTTATTATGTAATAAATGAATAAATATGTTATGGTTAGTGAAGATGGAAAATACAACAAATAATTTTGAGAGAAGGTGTTACCTCTAAATCGGGTAACTTATTTTGATTTGAGGAAAAGGCTCTCTTGAAGTTAATTATGCCCAAAGTGAGGCTTCTAGGAGGAATATAGGGATGTTGAGAGATAATATTAGCAGAGGTTGGATAAGCCAAGGGCTTTAGAGGTGTGGGTAAGGTCGTAGAGGTTGGGGACTTTTATAAGTGGGAGGAGGGTCGCTTTTGCAATGTCTTGAAATGTTACTTTATTATAAAATTATTTTCATATTTTAAAGGTCCCAAAATGATAAATTTTGAGGATAAGGTGATAAGGGTTCAAAATCCACCATTCCAATTTCTTTTAGACAAGTGTATGTTATAAATATTACCTTATTGTTTCTTATTATTTAAATCATTTATTAATGAGGTAATCACTACATCATTATGGTGTCATACATAAATTTATTTATTTAATGTATAATGTTATAAAAAATAATACCTTTATGTAGGAAATATTTTGATATTTCCAATGATATTTTTATAGTCTAAGAGATCATTTATGTAAACAATAGTAAAAAAAATTTACTTAGGATATTCAAACCTTTGTTATATTCCTCTTCTTTTTAAAATTAAGGTCATAAATGTCACTATCACACCATTGTGACTCTATGGGCCCTCAGGATCGGTAAACAGCATCCCATGATCAGATATGACTCAAAAAATAGGATTTTAACACATTTTGGGGCCATTTTATATTATTATGATATTATTTTATTACCCTTAACTACCTGATTACTAATTAATCACGATAATTAAGGATAATTACAGTCATTACTATTCATAATGTCCAAAAACAAAAGTGTCTTAATTAAATTATTTGGACCTTATGATTCAAAATATGAAATCTCTTTTACCAAATTAGAAACACAAAAATTACAGAAATTAATTTAAAAATAATTCCCATTGTCAAAACAAATAGCGTCTTTTTAAGAAACAATATCTATCAAAAGATTGACAAATTTTTATCTACAATTTCAAAGTAAAATTAATTCTAATGACCAAAACTGGAATAAATTGTAAAAATATATTCTATTTATACATTAAAACCAAATAAAAAGATAATATACCAATATATTTAAATTAGATGAAAAATCAGTTTTGAAGTAAATTGCAGTATTTTTCACTATTCATTATAAAATGAACATTGTCAGTAAAATACCAAAAAGTTATCCAAAGTAAATTTCAATGTCCTATCTTTAATGAATAAGTTTATTTTGAGAAATATATCTTATAAAATTGTTTAAAGTTATATTTAAAAATGGTTTTCCATCAAAAGGAGGTAAAACAATCTTTCAAAAATATTAGAGTATTCTATGCTTAATATTGGATTTATTCTCATTTTAGGCCTCTAAAACACTATCTAATTCATAAATAAACATAGATATGAAAATAAATTATTCTATAAATACATTGTATGTTACAAAAATTGTAGCAATCAATTTGATATGGGTAGTAGATGATATCCTTACAAAATCAGAACACATTATTTCTTTTAGAGAAGTTTTATCTCTAAATTACTTGCTGTGATATATATTAATGAAGTGATAATGTTGCATGTAGTTATAAATTATGTTATATCTGATCGAGATCTAAATATTCCCTCAATGTATTTTTGATTTATTTAGTATCATTTGGGAACATAAGTGAGTTTCAATATGATTTATCATACGTTGAATGTTTTCTAATTTGAGATAACAATTAAAAATCTTATAGACATACTGATATTTTTCTATATGTAATTCATAAGTGGTTGGAATATTCACATTCCTTTTGTGGAATTATCATTCATGAATATAATTAAATCATGTATTATGATGGATACCTATAAATTCTTATGTAATAGAATGCATAGGACTCAAATTTTATTAAATAAAACCAGTTAATGAAATTTATTTAGAGATTTATGATATAAGTAAATGGATGATAAGTTTAGATATATTTTATGACACCATAATTTTTTTAGAAATATTATATTCAAAAAAATATAATCTTTTATATATATTTAACTTCATAAAATATTGAGACTATCAACCATTACATTTAAAAAAAAACTTTTCGATCACATTTATTCCAATAACGAGTTTGGCTTGTGTTACATTAAACATCTTGTTTTCCTTGCGCTATATAGAACACTGAGTTATAATAAACCACAAAAATTAATATTATTATTTATGAAAATATAGTTATTAACTAGAAATTAAAATGATTTAATTTAAATGAATAAATAGATTTTAAATATTTTTTATGGGTTTTACATAATAAATAAATATTGAAAATAATGTACTTATTTTTATCATTGAAGACATTAATTGTTTATAAAAATAAAATGTTCTAAAAAAACATCCATTTATTTCATTCTTTGGAAAATTAAAAAAATATTTAAAACTATTAAAAAAGTATTTTTATAAAATAAACATTGTTTTTTAAGCCATCAAATAAAATTATCATAGGGTGAGATTTTGATATTTTTTTAAAAAAGTACCATTTTTTGATTAAAAATGAAAAATAAAGAATTTTATTTAAAGAATAATTATTTGTTTTTTTCATTAATAAAATTAAATTTTTTTAAATTATTTCGAAGTATATTTATTTACAATATATATACAATAATCAAATTTAGGTCTTGTTAATTAATTTTATATTTAATTTCGATAAACAAATAATAAACTTCTGAACAATTTCTCTTTAAAAACAAATTGTATCCTCCCATCAGTAAGATTGATTTTAAATACATTTTTTTAACATAAGATAGTAGATTTTGTAAAATAGTATTCCATAATTAAAATAAAATAAAATAAATATTATATAATAAATCATCTTAACCTTTTACTAACATAAATATTGAAAATAGTAATAATTATTTATCATAGTTAAGTTAAAAATCGGCCTACCAGGGATTAAACTATAATTATATGGGTAAAAAATTACCCAAAACGTTTAAAATATCCCTTTTATGTCTATATGTAGACCTTTTACCTTCAATTATGGATACTGCAAAATTTTGGAGCCTTTTGACATGTAAAAAATGCGGGTACACTTTTTTCTATTTGAAAAATATTACAAGTGTCCTAGTCGCCTCACTTTTAAAAGGACACCCCTTTTCCTCGCCTATTCACACCTTAATAACCAATGGTATGAGCCTATAAATCTCCAAATGACTTCCCAAATTACCTCATTTAAGTCTATAATCCTTAATTTATGCATAATCATACCTATTAATTCTTTTTGTGTAAACATAAAAAGGATACATGGAGAAAGGGTAACATATATCAACAAGTGATTTTTATTTTATTTCATCACATAGAAAGAAAATTTTTTATTATAACATAATGATATAATAACATAATTATATAAAATATATTTATATTTTTTTATACTACGATAATTATCTATTACTATATCCACTTCAATCAAAAGGATTTTGAAATTATCATTAATGTATACAGAAGACTACCGCCTCACGAACTGATGTCATTCATTTTTCCATTACCACCGCTAATGGTTTTACAATATGATGTATTTATTATTTATATATGATATTAATAAAATTAATATTGTTATTTAATTACTATATCGTAGATACAAATATTCTTTTCAATTTATCAGAATGCTATATCATCACTCAAGTGAGCGGTAGAATACTACCTCGTGTAGTTATTCTTTTCATTCATGATTTAATTAAAACATAATAACATTAGTTTTAATGAAATTATTTTATTTATATTACATAAAAATCATTATTTAATTATAATATTTATTTTGAATTTTATTGTTTTAATAAATCAAGAAAATGGAAATTGTGTTCATTGGTATGTTTGACCGACCATCCCTATGAACAATGTATTTCATTTTATATCAACATATTTTATATATTACAATTAAAAAAATTAAATATAAATTATATATGTATAATTAATAAATATATTGAGATTATAGGACAATGGTAACTATAACACAAAAAATACCCTATCGAATTGTACATGAAAAACAAAGCAGTTATTTCCTAAAACGTGACTTTAAAATTGAATTATGAATAAATGGGAAATAAAAGGTCATATATAAATAATACATGGTAATATATAAATATATAAATAAATTTATGTTTCGTTAAGATATTTTTAATAACATAATATTTATTATACCCGAGGATAGAACAATTAAGAATGAAGTCAAGAAATAATGTTAGGGATTTACAGTCTCTCTTTTATTTTTGTGTAACATCAGCAAACTCACCACCCATTTTATTTTTTTGGGGAATTTAATGTCCCATTTACTTTTTATATCTTGAATAAAATTATTTTTATGATAATTTATGTTTTATTTTATGCTATTCCTTATTTTATATTACGATTAAATAAAATACTAATGTTGTAATGGAATTTTGTCTTCCTTTATACATCCCTGTAATACATGTTAATTCACCACCTATTTATTTTAATTGTTTTATATTAAACTCAAGAATATATATTATTGTTAATAAACAAAAACTATTGTTGGTTAAATATCGATTATATGATCTCTCTTTCATGGGGTTTACGGTTCACAAATAACAAATTGGTAATGGTTATGTATCAATTTTCATTAATGGAGACATATGATATGATTTGAACATGTATATATTCATTAAGAGTATATAACTAGCATTTTAATGTGTAATATAATTAATTTATTTACAATAAGTATATTTTAAGAACATTTTATAATATTCCATAATGGTGTTTATGCATAAAATTTTCCAATGTGGTAATGAAGTTGTATGCCAATAGCATTGTTTGTCAAGATTTTTTATGATTATGTTTCCAATAAAGAAGTATAATAATTTATATCGAAAAGAATACATAAATTTTATTATACTCTATTTATAAATGTTATTAATATTAACATTTTTTGACACATTAATATGTGAAATAATTGATAAATTATTTTAAGTGAATATGACTTTATTTCTCTATTCTGTCAAATAACCATTTTCTTCCAATACTATTTACTCTAAATTATATGTTCAATAGTGTTTTAAATTGATAATATGAATTGAAATGAATACTTTTACCTATTTTTTTACTTTTTACTAAATTATTTTGAAATAAATTTTTATGTATTTTTCCAAAACATTTCTCTTTGGATTTTACCAAAAATATAAAAGGAATATTTTTGAAAACAAATATGATATAAAATACGAATCCCAAATTCATTACCATTATTTTATTTCAATAATACTTTATAACTAATATTTTTTATATTAAACAAAATATATTTCCAAAATATTTTTTAAAATTTTTAATTTTTATATGTGATTTTTATTCTTATTTATTTATCTATCAAAATCATTCTCCATATGTGATGAAGTCCTTTAATATAACATATTCATTTGTGGGGATATAAAACAAGGATACCATTATTATTATTTATTTAAATAATATATTTTTATGATGATGTGATGATTTTTGAACAGGTCTATTTTTTATGGGTTATACCTTAACATAAATCTTGTGAAACCTACATTATTTTTCCATGGGATATACTATAATGAAATGATGAAATGATTATCAACCCTTCTCTTTTACACATGTTATAATATTATCAAATGTTAATCAAACACATTTAATTTTTGGGATAATTATATGATCAACATTTTATGATCTTATTGAACATATACATATTATTTTCATTATTTAAAGGGTATAACCAATGTCTCCCTCCAATAAATTGGATAAAATTTTATATCTATAAAGATAACATAGGTAAATATGATAATGGGCTTTATCCACTATAGGAAATATGTGCATCCAGATCGAAAATATAAAACAGGTTTTTTATTATCCTTCATTGAATGTAGGTGTACCCTGATTGAAAATTGGAAATTGGTGTGTCCGAATCTATAATGATAAAATGTGTTAAGCACTGATACACCATGTTAATGATATAGAAACCTAACCTCAACATATGAAATGTTTTTCTATATCTATAGTGGTTACACAAATTTATTACATGAAATTACAGTTCATGATTAATTTATGATTATTTATCCCCATTATGGTCTATGTTTTTGAAAATGATAATGTTTTATGCCATAAATGATGTTTATGATCTATGAATGGTTTTCAATGAACATAATAATCTATCTATATGATCAGATATTATTATTCTTATTTTATTCATTCATATTATCATATATTGATATCTTTTATGTTTACCCTAAATAAACATCTTATCTCACTATTTCTTAGGTTTCCTTGTATAGTTTATGCGGAATGGTTTATATAGTTATATGGAAGGGGAGTACTATGTGAGAATATTTTTAATGATATATTAAATATATTTAAACAAATTATTATACTTTGTACATAGTATCCAGATACACATATCTATTATATTTATCTTCTGTGTGTTTGTCTAATGTATGGAAAATTCAATTATATGTATAAAAATACCAGGTCGCTATAGTTGTTATTAAAGTATATGTTTAATAAAATTGTGGAAAAAATGTTGAGAAAAAATCCATGGCATCTCTATATATATTACAAAGTAGTGGATGCATTCATAGATATGCATGTGCATGAGGCAATGTTTTGGAAAATGTCTTTGGATTTTTGTAAAGGGTATAGAAATTTATATCAAGCCAATTAAATCCTTATATGGATAATATTTGTTGATGTGGATCCATCATAAAGGTACCTTGGGTAATCACTATAATGTTTTTGGTATTGTACAAGATTCTATCATCACTGGGTGCATGAAAATGAAACTGATTACACACCAAGTTTCACACACCTAGGGATATTCTTTGGAAATTCAAAAACACAAGATGAACCATCATGAAGGACATAAATAGATAGTTACTATTAATGTTATTGTATGCTCCTAATGTGTCATAGATTTAAATTATGTTTTAATGATTTATACATCCTATTATTTATTTGTCATGATAACATGGTTTTCCATTATGATTAGTTTTTTCAGTGTATGATTATTGGTTTTTGTAAATAGCTGGATCGATAAAGAATCATGTCAAAATTTAATATGATGAAAAATTTGGTGAGTATGGGAAACCAAATTGGATGAAGACTTGAGGGTTAAATATATTCTTTTCCTAATTATATACCACGATATACGTTTAATAGTTTGAAATTCGGTGAGGTTCCTAACACATGAGAATATCTATATATGAAATTTTATGAATGTTTATATGGGAATGAACATAAAAGAAAGAATATTAATCTCCATTCATATCACCAATGTGGGAATAAAAACATGGAATATTATCTCTAATGGAGGGGATGATGTTATTAACATGGAAAAGAAAGTTAATGAGTGAAGATTTGTTGAGGTGTTTAATGTATTATATTGGGAGAACATTGGTGATTCCATGGGTCGATTTCCTTATGGAGCTGATAGAACTTTCAAGGGAGAGGGAGCTTTAGTTGCTCTGATTTTTTTAGATCTGAATCCATTGCATCCCATTCCTGATAAAATATCCCTAAAGGTGAAGGATTCATTCTTCTGGGTTCAGGACGTAGTCTACACATTTATTCCTAGGTACTGTCTTAACTGTCAACTCCCATGTAATACCTTTCATAACTATAGGAAATGACATAATTTCTCCCATCATCATGCTTCTTGGAGTGCACTTGGTTGTGGTTCTCCCCCTACCCCACCCATGGGGCCTCCTTCTGGTCATGCATTGGCAGCACCTCACGATTAACCCTCATCTTCGGTAGGACCAGGTCCGGTTTCTCTAGATCTAGATGGATCGATGTCTTCTGGTAGACTAGGTCTCATGCCGCTAGCCCCTATCAGGGTTTTATCCACTTTGAGGGCATGGGTGGAGACCCCAGCTTGGATATGGTTCCAAACAGTAAGAATGTACCTTATCCAGGACTCCCGGAATACATTAACGGTCTCAAATCCCCTCTCAGTGGATCTTAGAAGGTGCTATTTTATAATAGTTCCTATGCTCCTTTGTTGGGTCCCTAGGGACCCCATCTCTTATTACATACTTTTCTGAACCAACCCTAGGCCCTTGTGCTAGATATCAGATGCTATCTGATAGATCCCAATAATTATAGTCAAATGCAATGGTCAGTATGTTTAAGGGTAATAACTGATGCCATATTGTCTTCCAGATTGCTAGTACGTAGGGTCCTTCAGATCTATCCCCTCGAAGCGTATTCAAGGGGAATACCTTCACATCGTCTTCCCGCATTCAACAGCTAACTCTAGGGTCATTTAATCAGAGCTCGGGGATGTGTACAAGAATCAATATTATGAAAATTTAGATCAAGGAGAGCTCCTCCTCTTGTTGCAAATAGGCTAAGAATCCTGAAGCCAAAGGTGAGCTCTCCATTTCTCAATGATACCCATCCTTGTATGGAATGATCGTGGGATCAGTGCATGGGAGAAAATGACTTCATTCACTCAGAAGAAAAGTTGAAAAAGGATCATATTTGTTCCATCATTGAACACAAACAGAATCCATAAAAGATTAAATAGTTTACTCGCAAGATGAGGATGTATGCATCGATCCATAATGACCCCACCATCAAGAACATATGGGTTTTCTAGAGTAGGAATATTTCAGTTTTCATGGTTCATGAAATGAATCCATACATCATGACAAAGGTTACTCAAGGCACGATAACTATACTGGTGACCTTTTTCTATAGTAGTAGCGATCCATAGAGGTGGGAGGGCCTTTAGCATGATCTCAGTGAGTTAAACCCTGGGGACCTGTCAGGGATCATTGGGGGTGAATTCAACATGGTTATTGACCCAGTTGAGTATATGTGGAGAGATAACTTCTCATAGAGTCCCTGATTAGACGTCTTCCAGTTCATAGTTGGAAAATGAGTATTGAACCTATGATACATGGCGACTGACTAACTTGGTGCAACAACCAACAGGTGACCATAGAATGCTAGAGCCCATTGGAATTGTGCCATTCCAATATCCATGCACTCTTAGTGTTTCCAAATGCAATGGTTAGTCACCCAGTCCGCAGAATTTCTGACCATTCCTCGTTATTTCTCTCTATGTCTCCAAAGCAGGACACTGAAGAAAGATTCTGTTTTATGATATCGCGGAGTTTTGGGCTGGGTTTCCATCAGCAGGTTATGAATATTTGGGGGGAACTTATCCAGGGGTACTCTTGGGTGGCCATCCACAACAAGATGATGATGCTAAAATAGGGGATGCAGTAGTGGGCAAGGGATCTTCCACCAATTGACCAAAATATGGAGGAGTTTCAATGTGAAGTCGAGTGCATGGAATAAACCCTAGATAAGGAGTATAACGATTTTTTTCTATACTCCTTGAGAAGAAGAGCGGTTTGGTAGAATAGAACATTGCACAGGACCACAAGGGAAGGGTGATATTAGAGATCAAATGTGTTCGCAATGTTGTCAAAAATACTACCTATTTTCATTTTTCCAAATAGTATAAGAGAATAACTATGAAGAAAAATATTTTCCTGGTGGATGGATCGGATACTAACATTGGAGATGTGGTCGATAAGATGAAACACATGTTCTTCCAATACCTCTTGGCCGATCCATGCACGACCATATGTAATGGCTATCTGGTTGGGGGAGAGGAGTTCTCGGTAGAGGATCCCAGCTTCGTATCAGTATAAGAAAATGATGTAATGAAAGTATCCCAAGGGAGGAAGAAGTTAAGAATTCCATTATTAGGCTCAACAAAGAGAGCGCTTGAGGCGCTAATAGATTCCTAGGATCAATTTACAGGGACTCCAAAGACGTTTTCAAACAAGATATCATCACTACAATCCAAGACATCCTTTGTCGAAGAGGATTTCTGTGGTTGAAATGTGAAAAATCTCTAGTTCTCATCCCAATGATAAAGACCCCTCTTTTATTTTCCACTATAGAAAGGTAAGCTTATGAAATTTTCCTTACAAGATATTGGTATGTATTCTCAATGCGAGGTTGTAGGAGCTTTTTCCTCAGTGTATCTCGCTTGAACAATACAACTATTTAATAGGCCAATGAATCAAGTGGGATATAGTGTTATCATAGAAGTTGCTGAGGGACCTCAATACCAAACCCCATGTCTCAAATATTGAACTTAATCTATACACGAGAAAGGTGTTCGATTGAGTGGAATGGGGATTCATCAGTACGGTACTCTCCAACATGGGGTTTTATTTATGGGCATGCGACCTCATTTTCTATTGATATAGACCACCATATATGGTTGCCTCCTTCAACTAGAGAATCCATTGTTTTTTAAGGAGCTGGGAGGCCTCCAGAAATAGGATCTCATCAATCCATGTATCTTCATCCTTGTTTAGGATATTCTCAGCCGCATGATTAATAGAGGTATATCCCATGGATCTATTCTTCCCTATTGAATGAAACTGAACCACCCAATAGTATACCATATTATTTTTACTGATGACACAATGATATAAATGAATTTTTGGAAGAGGTCGTTGTGGGGTATCATTAATATTATAGATGTATACAGTCATTAGAGTGACCAGGAGGTCAAAAAAACCTACTTCTATATCTCAAAAATATTGTGATGATAGGAGGGTGGAACATTTGAGTAAATTTCCATATATTAAATGAGGGTCTTTCCCCATGGTATACATTGGCACTCCATTATCCCCTGATAGGTCATGAATATGATACTCTGATCAGGTGGTGAATAGTATTGCAGGACGTGTGCTCAACAGGAAAAACCATTTTCTCTCCTTCTGTGGCCAGATTTCTTTGGTCAATAGTGTCCTATCAGAGATCCCGATTCATTCCATGGCTTCTATAAATATCACAATGTAGGTCATAAAAACCATTGATAAAATTATCTCCAACATTATATGGGATGACATATCAGAGGTTATAAGATTATGGGTGTCATGATAGAGGATGGCGAGACCAATTCAAGACAGAGGGATCAATGAAAAAATATAAGAGGACACCATCCTATGAATTCATGAGAAAATGGCATGGTAGTTGATTAAAAACACTCTATGTGGGGGAAGATCATGGATTGTCACTTGGGTAGAATGCGAAACACTATATTCTTTATGGGTCCTCCATCTAGTCCTCTATTTGTGTCCTTCTTCTGATTCTTTGTCATAATTCTAAATGGATTATAGGAGAGGGGAGAATTTGGTTCTGGCATCATAACTGGGCTGGTGAAGTGATTGGGTACCCTGGTTATCCTGCTCCCACAATTTTGTTTTAAGAGGTGAGCCTCCATTCTCACTTCATCGAGTTAGTTTTGTACAAAAAATGATAGCTTTATGATATCATTACCAGAAACATGGGGGTAGAAGATTTTTTCTTCACACTATTATCATCAGGGTGCTTAAATTCAAGGCACATCAATTTATTATTAAATAAACTGCCTCAATGATATATATGGTCCAATGTAGTATGGTGAAACAAAATCCCCTCAAAATATATCTTTTTAACATGGAGGATGAAAAATATTGCTATTTCTTCAGAGCCTAATATCAATTGGCTGGGAATTTGCATGGCATCTTGCAGCCACTATTGTTGGAGTAATAGGCATGAAATCATGCATCACAACTTTTGTGATAGTGATTAGGCCTGGGATGTGTGGATATTATTTGGGGAGTTTACTGCTTACCTCTCCCAGGACCCTCACAATAAATCCTTCCTGGAGTGATGGTTCGAGGGTCTGACAATGCAGTACCAAAAAGAGTGGAAAGATTTGTAATTTCTAATACAGGTTGTTGGGTTCTGGGTATGGAAGAGAACTGGGTAAGGTAGGATGGGCATCCTTCGTTTGGGAGATCAATCATTCTGAGAACACAAAACTTACTGGCTGATTGGGTGATCTTCATCAACAACTAGAAAGATTTTCCCTTTCCTAGAATTTTTATGTTCCCTCCATAGCAACCCCACCCACCACATAGCCTAGGGGGATTGGGTACTATGGATCCCTCAATTGGATTGGTTCATGTTAAACACATCTGTGTCTTGCATTTCAGGTGTCAGTCATGGAGGAGGTGTGGTGAGGGACTACAATAGAAGTTTGGTTTTGGCCTTCAGAGTGCATTATGAAAATGTAAATCCCTTAAAGGAAGGGGATATGGTGGTTTTTAAAGGGATATCCATCTTCTTGCAAAAAAATATTAGGAAATCCCAGGTGGAAATAGACTCTACGGTTGATCATGACTCCTTTCACTAGAAAGGTACAAATCCATTTTCAATTAACTACTCTATCATGAAGTTCAAAGATCATATTAACAACAACATGAAGGTCACACCCACATGGAAGGAGGGGAAAAAGTATAATATTAACTTTCTTCTCAGGTCGATCAAACATTCAAAGTCACATGTCTCAATAACTATGATTTCATAAATCATGATTGTGTGAATATGATTTGAGTGTATGACCTAAGACTACATTAATATTGGCCCCCTTAGGTCCAGGAGCTTTTCAGGGAATATACTATTCAAGGAATAAAGATAATAATCAAATATGATGAAATTCGAAGATATAAGTGTGTGTTTTTTCATTAGAATCACCCAAAACATCTAATCAGAATAATGTTACATAGGTAAAACCTAATCTCATTAGGAATCAAACATAATTTATATATATTACAGTAAATTTACCTTAAGATATCAATTAGTAGATATACATTAATATAGTGGTATGAATTCGGTGGAGTATAACATTCTATTATATATTATCCAGAACAAAATATTACTTCTATGTTTTGGAAAATTGTTTTGGATGATATCGATACCAAGTTGTGTCATAGAACTATGCATTATCACCAGTGCTATGTTTTGTTTTAGTGAACAATTATAACCCTCTATGAAATTCTAAGATCATGTGCTATGGATTTAAAATCCAGTTGTGTTAAACACATTCCTAAATATGGATATTCTTGCAACAAAATCATTAATTAGATCTTTAAAATGCATCATTATAAATCCCTTTAAATAAATATGTGTATACATCCAATGTAATATAATTATGTTTTATAAATAATTATATTTCAATAGTGACCTAGGATTATAATATATACATTTTACATCATTTTGAATGAATATTCATACATTATTCCACCACACACCTAACGGGAAAAAAGTATAGTGCCTTTGGAATATTGGGAACACAAAAAACTAGTTCATTGGTAAACTATGTCAATTCCTCCTATGTAATTAATTACTAGAACCATTCTTATACATATCATATAAATAATTTTTTTATCATAGGGAATGGGAACATAAGAATGGGTCATCTCACATGCACAATAAGGGTAACCAAGGGAGAAAAATTAGCATAAATTTATCACAAGGGTATGATAACATGATCAAAATATTTGAAATATATACCCTGCTTATAAATGATCATAGTTTTTAATGATGGAGTACAAATATTTAGGAAAAAATACTATAATCATAAGGAAATTAATGAACATGGCCCATAATAGAATATTACCATCATAAGACTTGATTTATTTTGGTATACACATAATAATAGAAAATAATTTTCATATTAGAAAAAGGATAACTTCCAAGGATGTCTTATTAGAATGAGATCACTCCCCAAACCATCATAGTGTCCAAGGTTCACTCACAAAACCATCATAAAATAAAAAGTCCCTTACTGAGCAAGGTTCACTCCCCATTCCTGTCATGCCTATCTCATAAGATATTAATCTTCACCAAATACATTGGAGGGAGATATAGGCTCCAACCATCTCATAATTAAAACCATATTTCTCAGTAACACTAGAGTATAATACATTTATGAAATAAAAATACATTAAATCAAATAAGTTTCATAAATATTTCATCACATCATAACCTATATAAATGTGGGAGGTTTCCTAATCATTTTATAATTTCCCCATAGCATAACCAATGAAAATTAGTGGGTTTTATAATAATTTTATCATTAGATAAACCAAGGGGACAAAATGGGTTACCTAAATATCATTCCATCATAAAACTAATTTCATTCATAAAAATAATAATAATGATATCTTTGGATCATAACCCGAGTATAGAATGTGTTTCATAAAAGAGGTCATCTTTGATGAGAAATTATTTTATTCATTTAAATAATTTCTTGAAAAACATCATTTCGTCTTTTAGTAACATTTACGGAAGCATAAATAATTTTGAAAATATTTGTCATTGAAATAGCCATCAAAATATATAAGGCAGTGTCGAAGAAAATGATGTTATTTTTCATTCATTTTGTACCTTTTAAGACAATGATTCAATTATCATATTCAATTAAATCCAAAATTAAATTATTTGGTAAGTGAAATGAAAATTACAATAAAAACCTAATTTTGAAAATTCAATCATGGCTAAAAGTCTTTTAAATGTCATAGGATAATAAAAAATCTATTTTGAAAACTTTTTTTGGGAACATGGTTTTGGAATAAAATAGATGTTTAATCATTAGATAAATAAATTTAGATTTTCATAAAAAATTATCATTTATGTTAAATAAAAAAGATTAGATAAGTGGTAATATTATATAAAAATATCAATAATTTCCATAGAATATGAAAACTCATCATTCTCAATAGATATGTATTATAGAATTTTATCATTGTAAATATAATCATAAATAATATTGATAAACAATGATATTGTAACCTAAAATCTATATTTTTAGTCATATTGATTTAGAAGCCCAATGAAGGAATAAAATAAAATAGAACATTGAAAATCATGAAGATATATAAATTCATTATATTAAAACTTAAAGGTGATTTATTGAATCTGTATGATAGAATATAGGTGAAAAACATAACATATGTCTCAAAGAAGGAAATGAGAGAAAATATACCTTATCAAATTAGTAATATTTTGAATCATAATCCCTAATAATGAATGAGATAAAAGTAAAAAATAAATATCAGGAAAATAATGTTATTTATGATATTACATATTAATGGTTAAGTATATACACTAAACAAAATAAATGAGTGGTAAAGTCATGCATGTCTCCTAGAAATAAAAGAGAGACTTGAAATCCTTTACCATATGATTTCCCTTCAATTTTACTCATTACATATCCCAATATAAAAGATTTTATGTTTAATATTCATATATTAAATAATTATAAATTTAAATATCATAGCATATATAATTTTATTAGGACCATTTATTACATTTTTATTAACAATTTCGTGTTAAAGGCACGTGTTTGCAAATAACTGCTTGGTTTTTCATATATGTTTTGATTTGATATATTTATGATCATCCTAAATTTATCATGATTTCAAAAAATCTAGAATTATTAAAATGAAATAAACATAATATATATTCTCTATATATTTATTTTGAGTAGTCCATAATATTTAGTGTGATGTCGCAACGTGGGTTCCACACAAAGTCGACCAGAGCTAACTGGACACACGGCGTCCAGAGTAAATTCTAGTACACAAGAGTCTTTCAACCCCTGTTGGAGACATAGGGTGTGTCTCTGGGGAGACGATACCTCATTACTAGAGTGGAATGCAATGGACATAAAAATCATGTAATTAATAGAATCATGTTATCAATGAATAACTAGTGGAAGTAAGGATCAACATCAAAGCACTTAAAAATATACTAAAAAAAAGAATATAGAAAATGGGGATAATATATGTCATTTATCTATAAAACATGAAAAAATTTATATTTGGAAGAAGGGGAAACATTCCGTGAAAAATAACAAAAATTATGCAAAAAACTATAAATTATCTAGATCATTGGATCAAACATATCTGACCATGATGGATCCTAAATAAAGTAAGAGTGATTGTTTTTCCAAAGTATGATTTGTAACCTATTCAACATCTTCATACTTTTATTAATACCTGGTAGCATAGGGTGTGAAATAAATATCATAAGTCCACCACCAGTAGAATGTATATAATATAGTCTATGAAAATAAATTGAATTATTCAAATTGCACTGAGGATCCCTTAAAAGGTAAACATGGGATAGGCATGACTAGGAACAATGGATAGAATCCCTAGACCTATCTGTACAAATACTAAAATACGAACCCAAAGAGTTTATCCAAGGAATACTAGTGTCTGGAATATTGTGAAGGGATGCTACGAAATCATGCAGGTAATCTACTAGTAGTGGAAGAAAATGATCAAAGGTGACTGTCTCCTTTGGAAACTATCTCCTTGTATCAGAATGACATCCTCTGAGTGATCATTCAGTTCCCTTAGTATTCAAATCTTGGATCAAGTATGAAAACTCATATAATGAATTAAAGGTTCATACGCAATATGTATGTTATAAATAATTAATTTTTTAATTTATTCTAGTTAAAAATCATGGAATTTGATAATTTATAAGGATTATTCCTTTGAATATAATACTCGGACATAATGATAAATAGGATATGAAACCATTTATGACATTAAATCCACATTCATGTTAATTTAATTACAGTTCATAAACATGAAAATTCAGGCTATGGAAAAGAAAACATATTCAATTCAATTATAAATAACAATGAAAAGTGATATATAGAAAGAAAATAATTTATATTTAACCATATGAAGTATTAGTAATTTACTAGAAAATATACATCAAAATGGTCAAATGATAACTATACAGGTGAAAACCATTTAAATAATAATAATTATTTTAGTTTAATATAGATTACCAATATCAAGGACAATCCACACAAACAAACAATGTCATAAATAAAATTAAATTGTTTACTATAGTGTAAATAAGGGAGATCCATACATAGGGTGGAAGGTGTTGATGTCTCAAAATCTAATTAAATGATTAATAATTTTGAGTAGGTTACTAGATCCCGATCTCATTCATTATAATAAAGTCATATGTATTTAAAAGTAAATTCCCAGTGAAATAAAATTTCACCCAATGAAGATAGTTTATCAAATGGAATGACATGAGGAATGAGTCATAGACCACCAACCTCAAGTTGTAGTACTGTCTTCATCATGTATCAGCACTTGGATTTCCCTAGATCTAAATAAAATGGATGAATAGATAAAAATCCAAAAAATATGATAGTGAGATCACATCCAAATAGTGCATTCATTAGACAAAAGAATAGAAAAAATGTCTAAGGATTCATGACCATACTAGTAGGTATCCAATAAGGCAAATGGTTCTCTAATCCAAAATTGGATGATTAATCGACATAAAAAACTGTATATAGGTTTTTTAGGACCTCCAATGGTGGAAAACAAGGATCGTTATTCATTAAAAATGTGATAAAAATGAAGGGTTGAAATAAATTGATTTATGATCCAAAACGTCATTTTACCCAAATATCATAGAGCCTCACAGTTTAGCCACATAGTTGAGAGGCATGCGCCAACCATGCACCTCTATGTACTTAATAATTTACCATGTATAGATCATGCACACATTTTAAACAAATATTTAAATACCACGATGAATGCCTCTTCTAACTGTTGTAAATCTAGACTCATGGGTTTGAGGCATAGGGAGATGGATTGTGGAATTCTTTTCACTATACCTTCCCTTACAATATTACCCACATGTTTAGGGGAAAACATGCGGACTGACTTGCACAATATTTATTAATCATGTTTCCTATTTATTTTCATCATTTGTTGAGGTTCTATGCACAGACCAAACCCTGAACATTGACTAAAAACTAATATAAAGTCATTAGAAATCCATCAGAGTGTGTTGAATATGAATTATAAAATAATTAATGGATCCTTGCCCCATATGGAAATTTTGATTCTAGAGTCTTCATCCTTAATGGAACTCATCCCCATGTTCACCATCCAATTGCATAAAAATATCATCTACAAAAAACTCTGACCATTGAGAATGAATATCGACCTCCCACTCTCATGTATCTATCAATAACCAAAAAACAATCTACAATGCGTATCTTAAATGGATATACTTACCTCAATGAACCTTTATTCGCTATTCAATGTTAGTTATGGGATACCCATCAAGAGAATCACCATCATCTAACTGAACCACCTCAGGATCAATAGTATCATATGGGTGTTCACGTTAACAATGAAACTTTGACACATAGAAGACATCACTCATGTAATTATCCCTCTATATTAATATCATATGATAGAAAAACAAACCAATTCTATCTAAAATCTCAAAAGTCCTGACATAATGATTTTAAAGCTTTATTTTTGTCTGTATCTATTTATTCCCATGTCTGGGGGATACCTGTAATTAAACAAGATCCCTAAAATCTTTGTATATAGGCCTTCAATGGAAATAATAATAATATTTCTACCTAGACCGAGTCGTAGTCAAACTCATCCTAATTTGATGAAATTTATCTGATTTATTCTAAATGAGATGAGGAATGGCTAGTGTTTCTTCTCTGACCTCTAATCAGCACAGGGGTGAACGGAACAATGAACCATGATAGGATTCATATGGAGACATTTGAATAATATAATGAAATATTTTGTCATACGAAAACTCCACATGAGTGATATTTGTATCCGAAGACCAACCAAAATCAAAGACACTTGTTCTGAGCATGTCGTATAAAACATGTAACATCCACTCTAACTGTTTATCATTATAAGGGTGAATGGATTTTTTCAGAAGATCATGTGAACACATAGCTCTCTATAACCCTGACCATAAAATCGATATAAAATGGTCATCGATATATGAAATCATAGCACATGTGACCATGTATAGTCATATGATCTCACATGAATATATTCTTCCCATTTCATCAATTGATAAATTATCTTAGATAAGAATGATGTGAGACACATTCATCAGTTGATCTCTTACTAACCAAATTCTATCACTACCTCTAGGATACATTAGTAATCCAACTACAACAACCATAGAAATGTGTTCCCATTTATATACATGGATCCAAAATGGTTGTAAACATCTTGCAGGTAACTAATCCCCTAAATTCACTTGATAATAGGTGGAACACATGTTAAAAAATCATCAATTTTATGTTTCATCCCATGACACCATTACAAGAAACAGATATATTGATAACTCTTGGAGATTTCCAGATGAACATCCCACTGAGAAGCCCAAATCTATCACATCTGTTCTACTCTCACATACTTAAGAACCCCGACACACCCATAGATATATTTGATGTTGTCTCCATCAATAGACTAATCCAAGGGAGGGTCCTCACCTGTGATACCCTTCCACAGGACAAGTCATTTAAGATCATAAAATCTCCTTCTCATCACTAAATCAAGGAGTTTTGATGTAAATTTCAAGGATGTAAGATAATACTAATTGTGACTCTCAAAAAACTCCATATGTAGCTTTGAAAATTGGGACATCAACATCCATTCATCATATAATTCCTACATGACCTATTCTATATTTTTGTGACATCGCGTATCCTCTACAACATTTACCATCCAAGGAATATAGTAAAGATCAAATTAAAAATAAAAAATGTATTCAAACCATATTTTATATATGATATTAAATTCATTTTGTGTATAGATAAATTTTAGAATTTTTTGTTATATATTCCCCATAATGCACTCACCCATAAAATATTTTTTGAAAAGTCTAAGAAACAGAAATTAATTATCTGCTTGTGGTCAAGCGTCGAGTAATTTCTCACATGATCCCTCAACTACCAATGTTTGTGTGAATCAAAAATATCCTTATGAATCAAGAATACACCTATCCCATTTCCTAAGGCATTACAGAACATTTTATATCATCTACTTCGTTAAAGGGTAATCATAATAGGTATTAGGGTAAGCGTTACATTATTTATTCGAAAGTCCTTATCTAACACTTCAGAGCACAATAACATTATAATATTCATTGTAAGACTAGTAAGTGGAAAATATGGGTGTGTGAAATCAAATATAAAAGAAATTTAATATTCATCCATCCCTAAGAAACCATTTATATAATTATTGTTCTTAGGAATCTCCCTGAAAACCACAACACTTGCCTTATCTAGGTCATTTGATAAATTTAATTACAAGATAACAGGCCCCAAGATTTTCAATTTTTTATCTATATGGGGTAAATAGCATGATTTTAATATATATTATTCTCTCTTATAGTATTTAAAATGATCTCAAGGTGTTTATCTTAGACATAGATGGTTTGATAATACACCAAGATTTTGTCCCCGAAGATAGTAATAAATATCCCAGATAGGGGTGGAATTCCCTATTGATCATGGAAATGAAAATGGAGACCGTTTTTGTAATACTGAACAACATAAAGAGTTACTCATATAAACTATAATATCTTTAGAAACTCTCAAGTCGTATATCTGAGGACTTGAATAGAACTTGATGATATTCTAATATCATTTAGATATTCAAGATTATAGTATATCCATATATCTTGTCAAATAATTCATATATATTTGAGTAATTGGATTTTTGTTCTTAATTTTAATTTGGTTTAACCATTTTTTAACCACACATAACCTAATGTTATAATACGTCTTCTTGGTGAAAATCATTGGTTAACCACAAGAAGATATACGAGGTCTAATAAATCAATTAGACTTCAGATCCTCGAACAATATCTTGGTATCTTAGAGATCATTAGGTTCCATCATATATAAAGGAATATATATTAGAGATTATTTTGGAATGATCATGACTATAAAATCTACCTCTCTATTTGGTGGTAAGAGAAAAAAAATCAGTTAGAAATACAGACCTGAAAAGATCTATTACGGGAGGAAATTGTATCAAATATATCACTTTCTCATTATGAATAGAATATAAATATGGGTGGTAAATCCACTATGCCCATGATACTAGGGTTGGTTCTACTAGCATGGACATCCTACTCACCCTTATGGAGATAACTACAACAACTCAAAAATGTATAGAGTACCCAAAGGTCATTTCATTCCACATAGGCGTGATATGGATCCGACCAATCCATTCTTAGAATGATTTCAAAACCTTTTATATCATGTTTGAAGAGATCTCTTAATAAGGGATAATTTTATACCTCAAGGGGATATTCAATGCATCAGGGTATGTTCTCTAACAATATCTCAAATAGCGTGTCCAAGGTCATCACAATGAATAATTACTAAATTTAATATTATATGATTACTATGGTCGAAATGTAGAAAATATAGTGAGGGGCGCCTATATTGAATGAATAATATAGAATTATAGATGATACTAAATGATATATGGTATAGAAAAATTCGTACAATAAGATCCTTAGGTATCAGCTACGAAGCATGAAACTAGTCTAATTTGTAACCCTATTCTATATATAGAATAACATTAGTAGGTCCAATCTGCTAATTACAATAATCATAAGTTTGGATATGGAAAACATAACCACCTCCTCAGCATTTTATATTGATGCTACTGCAACTCCCAACCTGATGCGGAACAACCAATATCACTCCTGAAGTTAGATCTTGTGTAGGTCCTCATGCACATAAAGAAGATGGAATGGACCAAAAAATATCAAAGGATTCATAATATGGACACAATCATGACATTCAAGTGGGTATCTATCATTCAAGGCTTCATATTACTCTTCCATCCAAACTAATGGAATATGATGTAACTTCAATTGCGAATACTCTTGCCACCACTATTCTAATAAGAAACCTCAAGGCTATGATTTATACTACTTGAAGCTCTATGGTTCAACCACGGTATAGAACCATTATGATTGTTCTACTGTCATATATTAGCTTTCATTTACTGATAGTTTCCATGTTACAGATGTTAAAAAATGTAGGTATGAAAAATACACTCACCGTAGTATGAATGGAATACGTAATCCCTTCCTCAAAGAACCTCACTCACAAAAGCTCATCACCGACTAGAATCATTGTGAAACATTTAAACTAAGTAAAACTCAGTAAATAGTTCCTGATGAAAAAAGCACCCTAATCCTAGTAAGTGATGCCTCTATAATAGAAGTACACATACGTCATAGTAAAAATGTAATCATAGAAGGTAGTTTGGAAGTGAGTTGTGAGAATACCCTAATAACGACCAACCTAGGTAATCAAATCATACCAGAACATATCAAAACGATGACAAAAGTAGGTGAAAATCATTACCCTCCTCACTATAGGTGTCTCATGAAGATTGATGGTAGATAAAGTGACCTCTAGCCAATATCTATTAGCCTGACTACCACCATATGATGAAAACATGGGAGGATGTTGACGTTGTAACTCGCAAGTAGTTCATCCATCCAAGGTACATGTCATGGATAATCCTTCAAGGATTGAGTCAGATATAGAAATTCATATTTATATAGAGATTTAGATCCCAGATCAAGTATAACAGTATGTGTCTAAATCA
The DNA here is from genome assembly GCA_963277665.1 of Viscum album. Lineage (NCBI taxonomy): Eukaryota > Viridiplantae > Streptophyta > Magnoliopsida > Santalales > Viscaceae > Viscum > Viscum album. The sequence goes on along the minus strand of OY728119.1, from coordinate 808,842,912 downwards.
CCAATCTTGGTAGTAATATCAGAAGCTCAGGTCCCACCATATCTCAAATGAGATCGTTTGCACCTTCCTAGTCCATTACACAAGGACACTACAATAGAATAGATCATAAATTCGAGGAACTCACCATAGATCAATAACTGATTTAGATTGATGAACTAGTCGAATAATAATGTAGGGATGAGAAATCATCACATTTGTTACTACCCCAACTCCCTATATAGAAGGTCAGGATGATGGTAAGTGTTTGAATTTGAGTTAAAGTTATTACAATGGGTTAAGGGTAAAAAAGCTTTTACTTCTAATTTTATAGAAACTATTTCATTTTTTAATTAATGTGTATAATTTTTATTTTGTATTTTATTATATACATATATCAGTATTTGATCAACTGGATCATCATTTCCACCTTATAATGTATCGTACAGTTTATAAATGAAACCGACACCAATTAAATTTGTTTGACCCCATCTATGTTTGTCTTTGGAATATAACAGGTAATATAAAATTGATCAACATAGTAAATTATGCATTCCAATCCATGGGGGTCCATTAACCTGATGAATGGAAACTTGAAATCAATAATTCACTGCTAGTGAGAAGCTCATGTAACTAGAGGTACATAACAAACAATGGAAGAAACTATAAATTAAATATTCCACTATAAATATATATATAGGAAAATGCTATTTATATTGATTTTGACACTTTATATAACCAATCACATTCCCTATAGATGATGATAGAAACCGATGTAGATATATGACACCAAAGGCTCAATTAACAATTACAAGGAACAAAATCAATACATTTTAAAAAATTCACATATTTGGAAAGGAATATGTATGGAATATGAATTAGAGGTTAATATAACGATGCATGAAACAATGGATCAGACATTATAGAGGAAAAGTAAAAATCCATAAATAATATAAAAATACAACAATCATGTGAATCACCCAACAATGAATGGATATCAATAGTAATAAGTGAAAAGTAAAACAAAAAAATCACATTTCTAGGAACCATGGAATTTACATAATACATGGGTTAGCTACTCCCAAGAATATATTATAACCATGTACTTTTATACTCATAATCTCTTTCCTAAAATTTCCAAAAATTAATTCAAAAGAAAAATAAAACCTCATATTATACTAATTTCTGACATCCAGGCCAAGGGACCACTCGAAGCTACCCGAGCCGGTTTTCCACAGGGCCTCAAGCATGCCTTTCCATATTCTAGAGGATAACAACAAGCAGTGAGGGTGTATTTTGTGTCAATGGGGATGTTTTTTCTCATATAACCAGAGTAGTGCATAGTTGATATAACAAAGTGTTTAATAGTGGAATCATGACATCAATAAACAAGATGAAAAAATAAGGATCAACATAAAAATTTAAAATAAGAAACTCATAACCTAAACTATACACAAAATAATGACAATGTATGACATGTGTCCATAAAATAGGAATACACGTATACATTATGTAGGAAATAAATAATATATAGAAGAATAAAAAATAATAAAAAATATTAATCATCTCAAGCATTGTCACGATCATATTCTAACAAGATCCATCCCAAATAAAGATGTGTAAATTATTTGTTCAATATTGGATGCTTCCCCTTATCAACACATGCGTACCCTTAAACTACCCATGTACCATCGGCGTTCGATATTGGGAGTGAGATAAACTCAGTACGACATAAAAAATTATGTATATACAATATAGTATATGAATAAAAATTGATTCAATATGGGAGTATATATAAATGTAATAAATTTTATAATGAGAACTTATAAATTCTCCAGCCTCAACTAGTAATATCCTTGAACATGTACCATTTAATTAATCCCTTTATGTTCAGTTTATATATATATATGTCATTTTGGGTGAAACCATCCCTGTCATAATATCATGATGATAATAAAATAGGATTGATGATGAGACCACAACATCATATATAAATGATTATTATAATTTAATAGCGTGTATGCTAAAACTGAGGAATCCATGACCTCAGGGGTTAAGAGAACTCAGAGAAATAATATATAACCTATCTTAAATGGGTTATGATTATAATACATGGTAGGCCACCCATGAAATTACACTATAAATGATTCATAAACATTCATAGATCTCAACCAAGGTGACCACCAGATATGCATTACTATTCCCATGGGGTGAATCCATGGAGCCACATATCTGAAGTCCTTAAGATTGATCCATTGCATTTATCCAATTAATCCTTACATTTTAAATATAGTAAGGGGTCACACAAAAATTGAGAATCCAATAGAATGAAAAATAGTGAAATGAGCCTAAGAATTTAACAGCTTACCAATAGGAATCCGATGAGGCCAACCATTGTTGAGTCCATGATCTGATGAGGAATCAATGTAAAAAATATGAGGAGGAAAAATTGGAGATCCAATGTGGTAAAAGAATGATTTTTTTCCAGTAGAAATAATAGAAAAATTAAGAGGGTGAATTGAATAAATTTAAAGGAATGAACTTATCGTTACCCAAAATTACAGGGGTGCATGGTTTGGCAGTACTATTGAAAAAACTATACACTAATAGTGTTCCTCCCACAGTCTAAGGAGAGACCCCACATGGTTCATGCTCATAGTGTGACCAACCATGAGAAAATCATGTATCATTCCTATGGTAAATGTTTCTTAGGTACCCACATGAGTGCACAACACTAGATATAGGGTTAGGGAAAATTTTGATTCCTTATTTTTCCATTCTAAAATTTCCCACATGGTTAGGGGAAATTATGAAAATTAAATTGCATGGTTTTAAACAACTGTGAAGAGAATTTATTTTCTCCATAGTATGGGCATCTAAGCTCCAAACAAGCCACAAACACCGCCAAAACATGGAAAATCTCATTAGTAATCATGAATTGGTCCATGAAAAGTAATTATACCTAAAATTAGAGGAATCTTATTGAATATAATGTTTTTGATATTATAATTATATATATATATAATGAAATACAATGTTCCTGGAGATGGTATATCGTACGTATGCATCTACATTATTTCCATTTTTCATATTGAATGTCATAAACAAAAATATATATTATAATTCAAGAATAATTTATATGTCATTTATATTTCATATTTTTATAACACCCATACTTAATACATTCCATGTTAAATGTGAATGAATCCCATCTCTTTGTGAGGAGGTAGTTGGTCATGAAAATGAGCGATAATATCATATTTCCAAAAAAATGAGAGTGTGATGGTATGTGTGATATAATAATTCCAAATTATGAGTTACATCATAAATATTATAAATAAACAGTAAATAAGTCATTATAACAAACCCTGAGAGTTGTTAATGAATAATAATGACATTTATTTATGTGGTGTTAGTCCACCGTACAGAAATACCATGAAATCATAAGCCATTTGAGGGAAGTTGTGTTGGTTATAGTTAATTATTTTCTCATATAAACATCTCATTATATTATGATACTAAGGATATTAAATCATAATTGTATAAAAATAATTGAATGGGGAGGTGTAAGAAATAAATAAATTCTCATGGATGAAAATTACTCATGATTGGGTATACTCATTCGGATTCCACCAAATGTCATCCAATTTTGTATTTACATAAAAATGTGGGCCTATAGTATGAGTGTATGGATGTTGAGAAGTGATTTTGGAGGTATTTCCAAAACCAACAGTGTTTGATGATGTAATTAATAAAGGATACTAGGTGGCCATTAATAATTTAGGTGAGCAGAAAACATGATATTTAAAAAAATTGTGTATCCTCATTTTTCATAAATCTCAATGGTAAATGATAGTTAAAATTTGATCCACAGACATGATATGGTCTAAATATAGACAACATATTTTTTGATATTTAAAATCCCAAAAAAATAAAAATGGGAATTCCCTTCTTATAAATATGTTATATAGTATAAACAACATAAAATCACTATAACAACACAATACAAACATTATAAATGAATAATGAATGAAATAATATGTACTTATAGAAGTTAAGGATTTTATTTTAATAGAAGAGTAACATGAATTATGAAAGCATAATTATTCCCTTATCAATAATAACCAATCCAATAGAATTGTAATTAAACTTTTAAAATTATAATTAAATCATATGAAATATATAAAGGACAACATGAGAAAGGTATATCATAGTATAGTTAATTAAATATTTTAAAAATTATTAATTAAAAGATTCTATTTTTTAAAGAATATATTTATTTTTTAATAATTGTATAATTAACATAATGATTTAAAATAATAAGTACTCAAAAATTATTATTTTTTGTCACATATTTATAATTTATTTTTATGAGACCATAAGTAATTTTTCAAAGTATCGTAAAATGAGTTATAAATTTTAATACTATATTTTTAAAGTAAATGATCATTTTAATTGAAAAATAATTTTATCATATTTATAAAATTATTTACATAACATTGTGTTGATTTTTTAATTCCTCACAACGAAGAGTCTTTATTGTAATTTTTTTGGGTTTTTCTAAAAAACTTGAATTTTTTGTTTATAATAAAATACAGTATTTTATGATAAAAGATAAATCGTAGAATTATTGATTCATATATGATTTATTCCTAATGTAAGCCCATAATATCAGACTATAATAATTTATTTTAATATATTTATTGTTAAAAATAAAACTATTCATTGTCTTTATCGAATATAATAATGTAAAAATAAAATTATGAGAAAACAACCCTCTCCTTCCCTATAAACCCCAATCCTCATCACCTCCTCTCCTCACAACATTAATGAATGATGCCTCATAAAGGTTCTACCAAATAATCTTCCCAATAACCTACCCCACATCTAGAATATCATGTTCTAATCAAATGAACAAACACTTTACCCTAATGAGGTTCTCAAGGAGGAGACATTCATGAGATAAAACCCAATTTCCATTCCTTTTAATTTATTTTCAATTTCATTTATTTGTTATCCTATCCCATACTCAACCTATACAAGAGTCATGATAAATCTATTTTCTTTTATATAATTTAATTTTTTTATTCTAAATGGATAATTCAACATTATGCATCTTCCATTTTCCTTTTTTTAAAAAAATGTAAATATCATCCACGGTTTGCTGATTTACAACCATCAGTGATGATGCATTTTTAATTTTTCAGCACTATCATAATAATTTTCATAAAACAATCATTACGATAAAATAATAATATTTTATAAATATTTTATTATGTTTAATGTTATGATACATATATAAAAACATGTTGATATAAGATTGGAATAGTTGTAAAACCACCAAAATTGATTAAATCATTTTCATTGACATTCAATATAATAAATAATCTTCTAAAAACATTAAAAAGAGATATATAACACCAAATACACTTATTTATGATCATTAATATCATATAATTTTAATTTTTGGGAATCATTCTCATTTTACATGAATGTACTTACTTGTATAAAAGCGAACCAATCTTGATATCCTGGAAAAAGAACGTGACCGAACGATGAAATTGAATTCTATATCTCATTGATAATACAATAAATGAAGATAATAGAACAATAATTATTATGATTCATTTATAAATGGTTATTTATTTTAAAATGACTAAAATCAATTCTATTATCTTAGATACTAATGTAAGAAAATTAGTCAAATATATGTTAAGGTATCTCTTAAACCCAACTCAATTTCATTGAGTTTTCTATCTTTCAGTCCATTTTCAGTATGTTTTCTCTTTATTTTTCTATAAATATCATTTATTTTACTTTCCGTTTATTTTTTTGGATTTATACACTTCTAATTTAGTTTTATGACAAATGAAAATATTTTTTCCAATGAACTCCTCTTTCTAAAAAACACATCATTTACTAGTCATGATATTTTTTCTTCTTCAATCAAGATTGATTTGAAGAATATTATTCCTTTTTTTATCATGGGAACTGAAAATTTTATGAAATTATTTGTTATGAAATGACACCCATCACGTCCATGTGATATTTTATGTCCCATATTGACATACTTTCTATGTGGCATGCATGATAATGTAAATGTTATGATGTGAAGGGTGCAACTTGAATTATATAGATCATGTAAATATTTTGATTTAATGTGTTTGAATGTAATTATATAGTTCTACAATTCATTTGTTGATGTGATGAATCTAATGAGGTAAAGTGGAAAATATGTGAACATGATTATTGCATTTTTCACAACTATGTGTTTTATTTGACCATTATGAAATGATGTTTTATTTTTATGCATTTCCAAATTACATGCCTTTATCTAATGTTTTTTAACCTAATTAGGATATTGATACTGTACTTATATTATGATTATTATAATTATTCTCACCCATTTTTATTGTCCCTTACTCAACCTCTTACATTGATTTTATCTCATTCCATAATTTGATGTATATCCAATGGTGAATAGTTGTACAATAGAGAACATGAGGGAGAATAAGAATCTAATGAAGGAGTTAAATAAATGTATATGTTTTAATATGTTTATTTTATGTGTAGTCATAACATTCAGATGATAATAAACCATTGGATTTTGGTTTTGTTAATATTTTATTTTTATATCTTCAAAATAAAGTAATAATAATGTATGAAATGTAACATTTAGATAGTTTGTATCCGAACATAGATTAGTTAAATTAGGGAATTATGATTAGAGAAACCTATTTCAAACCCTTAATATGAGTCTAAATATATGTAAGGAGCGAAGAAACATTTTTTAGTTAAATTATAAACATAATGACCCCACAAGATATGTCTTTATACATAATTTCAAAAAGGAATAAATTATTTATTCATGACTTGTTGATTGATGTTTTTTATAACCTTTTCTATTTAAAAAAATGGTGTGATCCAAGAGAAACTAGTACTTCAAAACCATGTGAGGTACAATGTAGTGATTTCCCAAATGATATATCTAATGCCTTGGGAGGTAGAGATAATAATTTCATAGAAATTATTTCCGAGCATTCTCAGTCTAGGAAAAATAACATGAATAATGTGGAATATCATCTTTCACCTAAAAAGGAGAAATTTGATATCCTTTCTATTATCTAGAAAAGACCACTAACATTTTGTAGATCTTCCAATCCACCAGTCACCAAACAATTAGACAACTCAATAGAGAAGATATTTTTTAAGATATATAATTTTATGAAGAAGATGTTGAATCTGACCATTTTTTATCTATTTAGAGAGGCTGATCAGTGGGGGTATTTTATTAAAAACAGTAAGACAAAGAAAAAAAAAGTAGAGATGAGGTAGGATGAAATGAAGATAATATTTCATAATATCTATTTCCCTCTAAGACATCATAACAACATGGAGTGATAATTCATAGATCATAATAAAAAATAAGGTGAAAGAATCATAGTTTACAAGGAAAATTTGACAAGGATTTTAGGGTACATTTTTTGTTCTTTATGAGAAATTTTAGAGAAATTGATAGATTATTTTGTGGTTTAAAACAACACCTTCTGAAGTCTATATCAATTTCAGACAATGGGAGTTATAAATTATTTGTTCAATGTGATCTCAATGTGACTATGAAATATAGAAAATGGTCCCATGGATATGTTTATAAAAAAAATATTGTATTTCCCTACTAGGGGATCTAGGGAGAAAGGTGGAATGAAATATCAACCAATCGTATGCCATAAATGTGGGAAAAATCATCATGGTAACTACCTCAATGGGATTTATAAAATTCTATAATTATGTGAGAGAGGACCATCGAGCTTAGGACTATCAATGAGACATGTGGAAGCTGCAAAATGTGGTTGAACAAAGGAGAGAACCACCCATAGTCTAATGTTTAATCTTTAGGGATGAAGGGAAGTATAAAAACCAATGCTTTAAAACTTGACTCCATGAGGGAAATCAAATTCCACAACCACCGAAGAAAAATTATAAAGGGACATATTATAGCATCACCACTAATGTGTAGGATTTAGAACAAGATATTTGAACATTTACTCTAGTTATGCATTCCGAAATAGTGAACGTACTATTTGATACTGCTTCCACATATTATTTTATATATTTAATTATTTATTTGAACATTTCAAAATCCACCAATAAATATGGAGGATGAGTTTTCTAATAGAAAAAATGGGGATGTTATTGTATCAAATATATATAACTCCTACCAGTTAATGTTTTAGGATATATCCTCCCTAAAACTATTTTCATACTTCCTTTGGTTGAGTTTTTTACTATTTTGGGCATGGATAGACTATCTTTATACAAATATAAAACCAACTATAATGATTGGGATGTCACTCTTCACAGCCAAAGGTATCCTCCGATTCAATAAATGTGTAATGAGGTGGTTGAATCCCATTTAAAATCACTCTATATACTATGGATATTATTGGCTTATGAGTAATAATATCTAGATCAAATGATTGATAAAAATGATAGAATCATCATCAAATACATTCCCAATGTGAGTGACTACACTGATTTTTTTCTCGATGATGTTTCAGGTATTCCTCTTATTGAGAGTTTCAGTTCTCAATTAAACATATTCATAGATATATGCCAATATAAAAAGAAGCCTTATTGAATGGCCACTATTCAGTTTGATGAACTGAGGAAGCAATTACAAGGGAATCAAGACAATATTTTTATATGTTTGAGCGCCTCACCATAGGGAGAACCAATCATCTTCATCATGAAGATGGATGGATAACTTTTCCTCTACACTGATTATCATGATGTCAAAAAAATCATGATAAAGAAATATCATCCCTTCCATGGATAGATGACTAATTCAATCAATAGTGTGGGGTATGTATTTCTCTTAGGGGGGCCTTTGGTTTGTATATTACCAATTAATGGAGAGGAATTATGATATTAATAAGACTTCCTTTCATATGATGTACAAACACTGTGATTTCATAGTGATTCCTTTTTTACTCACTAATTATCCTTCAATATTCATAGACATAATGAATATAAAAAGTAGAGATCACCTCTAAAAATATGTGGTATTCTTTGTCAATGATATTCTAATATAGTCCATGATTTGGGAGGAACATTAGGATAATTTTAATACTATTATAATGTCTATTTGATGGGAGAAAATTTATACAATTTATATTAAATGTGAATTTTGGATAGGGGAAGTATCAATATTGGGGTATGTTATCACCATCAAAGTAATATGTATGGACCCTTCTGTGAGAATTGAATTTGAAGAGTGGCTCAGGAAAATATTTGTAATGGAGATATGTTTTTTCCTTGGTCTAGCTAGGTATTACTATTAAATTGTAAATAACATCTCATGATTTTCAAATCTATTAATAATGTTGAATCAGAAGGGATAAAAGATTTTTTTGACCGTTAAAAGTGAAGACTGCATCATAGTGTTAAATAGTAAACACATCATATCTATATTACTCACAATTCCAACAAGTATGGTACTATTTTTAGTCTAAAACTATACATCAATGAAGGTATTAGGTTGTTTACTGATGAAATATGAAAATTTGTTATCATATGCTTTAATGAAGATAATAATTCCAGAGAAAAACTATCCAACACTTGATCTGGAGTTGGAAACTATAATATTTTCATTGAATGTATAGTTGTAATATCAATATGTGGGGAGGTGTGAAATGTATATTGATAATAAGAGCTTAAAATATATATTATGACAGTAAGATACTAATACGTGCCATTGAATATAGTTATAGCTCATCAAGGATTATGACTTCTCAATCCAATACCATCTTGGAAATGAAAATAATGTGTTGGATACTCTATATTGAAAAGATACTGGAATAATATCGATGATGATAATTAAGAAAGATTCAATTTTTTTATATTTTCATAGGATTAACATGGGAATCCCTACAGATGTAATATTAAAAACCCATTATCTAATAATTTCTCAACAATCCATCATGGAGAAAATAATGAATTATCAATTAAATGATGTGGAAATTCAGAAGAAGTTGGATTCCATGTGAATTGGGAAATACTTAGAGTTTAAAATTGACCAAGAAGGAGTTATAATATTTGGGTTACAATTATGTGTACCATTTGATCCATAGATAACGAAGAATATTCTGAAAGACCCACATAGCTCAACCTTCCATATTCTCCTACGGAGAACAATGATGTATCTATATATTTGGGATAACTATTTGTTAGATAAAATGAAGTTGGGGATTGTTGAATATACATAAAAGTGCATGGTATGTCCGCAACTGAAGTGGTGTTATCAATTTTTTCTATAGTAATTGGTCTGGTTTGATCATAGGATTTTTTCTTGTCCTATGCCTAATATGACTTTTTACCAAGCAAGTCTTTACCCAAATTTCATTCATGCCATTATTAATCAGCGACAACAAGAAATTGTTGATCGAATCAACCTCACTTTAAGTGCCGATTGTCTGGTTTTTACAAACTCTCCCAGGGGGGTCTTTTCGGCTAATAGTTACAGAATGAGTCATACTTTTTTAAATGGTGGAAACAACATCATGAATGTGTATTGTTGTACAGAGTTTCCTATCAAATACAATTTCCTTCTGTGGATGATTTATAAAAAATGTATTCAGATGGATGACCTTTTCTATAGGACGAGTGTTTAGATTTTGTCGAAATGCTAGTGTTGAAGATTCTCATGTTCTGAAATGGTGGAGCATTTATTTTTTTGCGGGTGAATGGGCTAAAACGGTCTGGGGATGCCTGGGTAGCATCATAGGTATTGATATTCATCATGAATATGGTTTCGATTTCCTGCCTAACAACTCTCTCAATGTTGGCTTGAATGAGCATGTGCGAAAGGCCCGGTCTGTGCAAATGGCTGCGGGTTGCTGGACATTATGGTGTGCTAGGAATAAATCCTTCCACGAAGGTAATCATAGATACTTTTTTTCTATGCAGGTTTGGTTCAAATTTATGGTAGTGGAGTTGGGATCACTGATAAAGAAAGGGAATGAAATTAAAATCTTGACAAAGTATAAAACTACTTCTAGAAGATCTTCTTCTACTCAGGAAGTTCATGGTATATGGAATCATGGAAAATGAGTATGTTGGAGCCCAACTACTAGTGGATATAAGCTAAATTCTGATGAATCGTGCACTCTTGGGGTGATGCGTGGAGGGGGAGTCATCCGAGATAACAATGGTTCTGTTATCACTGCATTTAGTAGCTTCTTCGGTCAAGGAGAATCTATTAGAGCAGAGGCTAAGGCTCTTCTTGAGGGGCTGAAAATATGCAGGGGATTCAATTTATCTCCATCATTGATTGAAACAGACTCTACATTAATTTATAGTTCTATATAGTGCAAGACAAATATACCATGGTCTATTGATTATTACATTCAAAGGTGTATCCGATACATTTCTAATGGTGCAGCTGTCCAACATACATGGCATGAAGGAAATATAGTGGAAGATTATTTATCCTCCAAGGGTGATAAAAAGGATCATCGAATTAGTTTCTGTAATATGCGAAGTCTTCCTTCAGAATGTGTTGTTCTTGTTTGGGCAGATGCTCTTGGTTTGTACTATTTCAAACCCCCATAGTTCCCTTACTTTAAAAATTCTTTCTTTTTTTTTTGTCTGTGACCTTGCTCCCACATTTTCATTAAATAAAAATTGTTGTTGTTATTGTTGAGTGGAAAACTTCACCCTAGAAATTATCACTAGTCATCTCAAGAAATCTAAAGGAAGCAATGCTATATCAACTGTGGTGGATCATCATACAAAGACATATTTTTTTAATAAAATTTGAGCGGAATTATCATTGGATTAAATTGCGCAGATATACATCAGTGAAGTGGAAAGGCATGATAGAGTACCACTATTGGCTGTATCTGATTGCGATCCTAGATTCTCCAAGATGTTGTGGAAAATACTCTAACATTCCTTAAACACTGAGCTTAACATTAGTACATATTATCATCATCAAACTCATATCAAATCTGAAAAAACAATTCAAACACTAGAATATATGTTGAGTGAAGGTTCTATGGACTTTAATGTAATATGGAACCAATATCTACCTCTGGGTGAGTTTCAATACAATTAATTTTTCCACATAAGCATCCAAATATATCAATACAAATCCTATTTATGAAATTGTACTAAACACTAGAATGTTGTGATAATGTTAGTGAACGTAAGCTTCTAGAACCTGAAATGGTAGATGAAATGGTGGGAATGGTTAAAAACATTCGCCAACATATCAAAAATTATTAAATTAAATAAAACATAAATTCCTACAATCATCCAAGGGACATAGAGTTTAAGTCTAGAAAAATTGTATTCCTCCCCATATATACATGGAATAGAATCATGATATTCTTGAAGAAATGACTATTGGGTCACTGGTACATTGGAACCTTCGAGATCATCGATCATATCGAAGTTATGGGTTATCGATAGGAACATCCGCCTACAATGTGTCAACTACATTATGTATTTTAAGTATCCTTTTTGAGGAATTATTTACAAGATACCTCACATGTACTGAATCTATATGCAGTGGAGTTATAAAATGATATCTCTTATAAGGGGTAGACAGTGAAGATCTTGTACATCATAAAGATTTCTCAATGAAATAAGACTACTCAACTGGTAAAAGTACTTTGGAGAAGCCAAAATTATGAAGTGAAAATAAGGTAAACCGAGGATGTGATGAAGGAGGTGTACCAAGACATTTTTTCACCATAGTATGTAAAAAAGAAATTTCGATGGATAAATTTCATTATGATGATGTATATAACAACCCAAATTTTATCATTGTAAATTTCCTACTTATAATTATTTCATATAGTATAAACTACATAAAATCACATTTTGAACACAATAAATATATTATAAATGAATAATAAATTAAATAAGTGGTATTTATAGATGTTATTGAACTTATTCTGATGGGATAATAACCTGACCACTGAAATAGTAACGTAACCTTTAAGAATAAAAATCCTTCCAATAGAAGAGTATCCTAAACTAAGAATGTATAAATATTTCTTTACCATAATATAAATGATAATTAGAAAAAAAATATATCACAATATTTTGAATTGAATATTATGAAAATTATAAATTTAGTGTCAGTAGTATTTTATAAAACCTGATTATATATTTATAAATTTTTCACTAATCTAATGATGTAATATAAAATTTAATTTATTAAAATTTATTTTTAAGTTGTTAATTTGTTTTCATATGATTGTAATATAATTTTATGATACATTATAAAATGTTTCAATGTGTCATAAAATTAATAATAATTTTAAAATCAGTATTTTCCATGTAAATGATGATTTTAATTCAAAAAATAAAATTTATCATTTTATGAAAATTAATGTAATGAAATTTAGTTTATTTTCAAATTTCACATGTTAAAAAAAAATTGAGTTAATTTTTGGGTTTTTTCTAAATTACAATTTTTTTTGAATAGTAAAATATTATAATTTAAGATAGAAGCTAAATACATGAATTATTGATCTATATATGATATATGAATGTTGTAATATGATAATCGTGAACTCTGCTTATTATTTTATTCTATTTGGTGATAAATATCAAGCAATTCAAAGTCTTGATCAACAAAAAATAATATAATGAAAAAAATTATGTGAAAACACCCCTATCCTCCCTTATAAATACCACCCTCACCACCTCTTTTCCTTACTCCTTTCAAAGACTGAGCTTTATCCATGTTCTACAAAATACACTTTCTATTCCCCTTATTTATGTAATATTGATATTTGTCTCATTAAAATATTTACCCCATTTATCTAAGGAGGTTCTCAAGGTGGAGAAATTAAATAGGAAAAACCTCTTTATTTTCCTGTTAATTTCATTTCAATTACATTTTTTTATTATCCTCACCTCCCATGAACCTATCAAAGAGCCAAGATATCTCTAATATCATTAATATACTAAAAAATTATTATTTTATTGTAATAATTCATCTTCAAGACACTTCCCATTTTCCATTACATCAAAACATAGTCTATGGTGTTTTAATTTACCACAACCATTGATGATGCATTTCAATTTCTCACTACCTCCTTCATGGATATTTATAAAACATTAATTATGGATACAAAATATTTTATTATACATATCATAATATATATTATGTTATTGAAAAAAATAAATATTATGATATAATATTACAATGGTCATAAAATCACCAAAATTTAATTTAATCATTTTTCATTAAGGTTCAACATAATAAAACATCCTCAAAACTAATTAGGAAAATAATTAGAATTCCAAATAAACTTCTTTATATTCATTAATAATTTAAAATTTATGTTCTTTATAGTCATAATTTTTACAAGACATTAAACCTTTAGATCGTGGTTATGTAGTTATTTTATGTTGTTTTATTTAAAATTATTTAATAATAATGAAGTAAAATTATTTCACATTTATTATAATTGATTATATGTAAATATACATTATCCTCTTTAGTTCATCCCCTAATAAACTAAATTTTACCTTAACTATTGTAAATAATTAATTTTTTTCACTACTAATTTTGGTAAAAATTACGGTGAACGTAATAAACAATATAAATTATATTGGTTCAAAATATGGATCCATTTCTAAAAATTCCATTCCTAGAAGTAGAAAATTTTATTTTATCACTAATACTTCACCCGTGACGGGAAATGTGGTTTTTAAAGAGAAAACATTGAAGAAGATTAAAACTTTTTTATATAGTATTTAAATTTAAAATTTATTCCAAAAAACTAAATTATAATAAATAATGTATAATTGAACTAGTTTTAAATTAAAAAAACTTTAAAAAATTATTTATCTTTATAAATTATTGAAATGAAATGGTTGTTTCCAATAAAAAATTTGTATTTCTCACTATTCATCAAAAAATGATTCTTTTTTGATAAATATCCGAAAATAACCCTAATTAAATTTTTACATTATTATTTCTAAAATTAAAAAACACTTATCATATTAATTTATGAAAAGTGTTAAAAAATAACTTTATTAGTGTTTATATAAGGAAATTTCTTTTTAGAAAATAGAAATTTTGAAACATATATTGTCTTTTCCAAAAATATTGCCTTCTGTCTTCAATATGTTATATTTATATAAAAGCAATATGATTAATATTTATAAAATAGTTATTACGATTTATTTTATAATGTTTAACTGCTAGTTAATAAGTGTCTAGTTTATATAACTATATTAATATTATATCATGGTTGAAAACGTAGAGTTGCATGAAACACAAGATAAACTCGTTGTTGCGTGTAACACAAACAATTGGATAATTTCAATGTATTAAAAAAAATACTAA
The DNA here is from genome assembly GCA_963277665.1 of Viscum album. NCBI lineage: Eukaryota > Viridiplantae > Streptophyta > Magnoliopsida > Santalales > Viscaceae > Viscum > Viscum album. The sequence goes on along the minus strand of OY728119.1, from coordinate 808,827,566 downwards.
ACGCTCTATGTTTTACATTCTTCTATGTTAGAAATTAATTTCTCCATTTAAATTTATCACATTAGTAGAAAAATATGAGGATAAATATACCTCACCATATCCTCATGTTCCCTTGTAGTATACATAAAATGTTTGTTCTTCCACAAAACATTCACACAGTGAGTGGTCATGTTTTATAGAGCTTTCCTTATATGATCCAAAATATCCACATGTTTTTGCTTATATAAATACATTTCTATAGAGGTATAACTTATTATTTTAATAAAATTGAAGGTTCATGTATGTCCTTTCATAGGAGAAATACCTAAAAAGTCAGGAGATAAGAAAAAATACTACTCCTCGAAAAAATATTAAATATAAGTAAAAATGCACAGGAAAACGGAGTCATGGAAAAGATCAAGAAAGATGGGAATAAACATCACCACGAATATCAGCCTAGACATGGTCATTACAAAAATCAGGCAAGAAACAGGACTAATTGGAACTAACCCTTGAGATTTCCCTCTTAGACAGAGTATCGGAAACACGATTGGCCTAACAATAAACATGTGTTACTTCATGGGAGAGAACCTCCGCAAGATGAAGACATTTCATTCAATCAGGTAAGATCTTCCATAGTACATTCTGTGAGGGATCTCAAAGAATTTGAATAGCAATAGCTGAGTTGTACTCCAACCATAATTGATGCCAATTAAAGTGAACAACATACTTTATGGATTTAATCATATCACAATGCTTTTCTTCATTTTCAAGACCGTTTACAATAAAATGGGAGAATCATACTTTCAAAAATCCACGGGAAAATCGAAAAACACCACCGCAACAAGCAGGGACCGGAGCACCAAAGGCCATTCCATCTACATTGACTCTGACCCAACTAGGGATGAGCGATATCCATCAAACATACTTCATCATTAATGGTTTCTTGGACCTTCCATGCACACCAAGTGATCTAAAAAGAACATGATCTGCAACATCATTATTCATATTGCATGTTTGAATAAGGTACGCATAACAGATTGCATGATGTATGAGAAAAACATCATTATGAAAGGATGGATTAATGTTATTGAAAGCCAAATAATTCCTTGACTTCCAAATGAAAGAGAATAAAAACAAGGTAGCAACCAACCAGAGGGAGTGAATCTATTCACTGCACTCCTTTCTACAAATGGACTCTAATAGGACCTCGAGAGATTGTAAATTAAAGCAGCAACAGAAGAGATATTGTAGATAATACCAGAACCTTCTCATGAATCGGTAGAAGATAAATAGGTGATGATGTGTTTCATCCACATCTAAAAAGATGATAAAATCAGGGGCCAACTCATCACCAGTGCGCTACAACATGTGCTACATTTGAAGGCACTGCTTCCAAATTTTCAAGATGATGATCGTTGTGGAAGGTCAAATAAAAGTAGTCCTGAAACTTTGAACCAAGAAGGTGGATTCATGGAAGGGCCACAAGAAAATCTATAAAAACCCTTAGTATAAATTATTACATTTAAATTGGACATCCAAACGAGAGTGTCAGAATCAACATATTTTTATCTTGAGATCTGCAAGCAATATGATCAGGTAATAAACCATTCATAGTTACAATACCATGGATATTATCAATATCATATTTCATCAAGGATAGAGTAACAACAATTTCCTCACATATGGGTTGGGACAACCAAGGAGTTGTCCAAAGGTTCAGAGGAGAGTTCTCACAAACCATCCATCTCAAGTTTTCCATAAGACCAGTATAACCCTACTTAATGGTAGAAAAAATAGAGTATGTCATATAATAACCATAATAATGCTAAAGCTTGTCTACAACCCATGAATAGAGAAACTATGCAGAGTGATCACTTCTGGACAATAGATTTTATACAAACTTCTTAATCAATGAATCATTGAGGACCCTCAGGCCCATCTTCCCCATTCCCCAATTAAGGTCGATTTAATACAGTCTTTCCAAGCCATTGTAATCATCTTTATCTCTTTTATTGATCAAGTCCAGATAAAATTTCTAATCTTTCCAATCAATTATTTAACAAGTTCCCTTGGCAATCTATAAAGAGAGAACGAGTAGACAAATATTGAGGTAACCACTGAAATAACCAAGAAAAGTCTTCCAGATAGATATATATTCTTTCCTTTACAGTTCGTTAACTGATTAGAAATTTTTACAGAAATGTTCACAAGATAGAATCACTTCACTCTTCCCCAAAATAGAGGTAGACCAAGATAATTAAATGGTATAGTTCCCCTCTTCATTCCAAGGATCAAATATATTCTATTCTGTTTTAAGATGGTGATACCTTCCCTGAACATAATCCAAGTTTTATTCTAACTAATAACCTGACCTGAAACATCCTCATAATGTAAAAATATACCCTTGATACATGAAATGGTCCCTTTTTCTGCCTTTCCAATCAACAAATTTCATCATCATAGAACAAGTTAGATGGATCAAGAATATTCCTCCCAATTTTCATCTTCTGGAACAATCCAAAATTAGCAAGGTCATTTAGACACCAACTCAAGTAGTCTTTAGGAATCGCAAAATGTAGTCTAGAGAGAGGGTATCCCTGCTATACTGATCTTTTAAATCGTAATAATAATATAGGGGATCTATTAATTAGAACATAGAGCCTCCCACTTCCCAGGATGTAGCCAACAAGACTTAGAAATATCTGTGAAAAACAATTCATTTAAATAAATGTGAAAAGAAAGATCCATATAACAGTGTCAAATTCTTGGGAGGTGTCAATATTCAAAGCCATGTCACCAACCTTTATCCTCCTCTTCATGGCATTAAAACATTTAGAAGTAGTGAAAAGGAAATTTTGAATGTTTCGTCCTGGTACAAAACCAAAATGATTATTTGAAATAATCCCCTTAGAAATTTCACCCAACCTCAGGGTTAGGATTTTACTGATAATATTAGGTATGGTAATCCCAATATCCACTGTTCGGAAGTCTTTAGTATCAAGGGCACATTATTTCTTAGGGATTAAGGAAATAAAATTAGAGTTCATCCTAAAAGGCAAAAAAGAGTACCTATAAAAATCCCTCACCGCATTTGTAACATCATGATTTTCAATATCCCAGTAGAACATAAAAAACATATTGGTGAAGCCATCGAGACCAGCCAAGCTATCAATATGTAAAGATTGAATATCATCATAAATCTACTTGGCATTCGGAATTTCAGTAATACTGTTATTCATAAAATCAGTAATAGAGGGCTCAAAATACTGACTAATTTTATCAGAGTGGTCAATTCCATTGTCAGAATAATGCTTCTCAAAGTAGACCATGAAAACTTCAACAATCCCACATTCATAAGATAACATATTCCCATCAATAATAATTGCATTAAACTTCTTATAGCTATCTTTTCTTTATGAATATAATGAAACATCATATTATTCATATCTCTGACCTTTAACCATCTCAAATTGAACTAATTCTGATCTAATCCCTCTTTATGAGTCAGGAGATTGCCTAGATTTGAAGTAGCTTGTACCTCCTACTGGGAGGGGACATAATGGAGAATATTATCTTTCTGGTGGTTCAATAAGAAAATTTATTCCTTATTAATGTCATTATCAAGGGAGGAAAAGGTGGATTTAAACCATTGCATTAATCTGGAATTAACTTTTTTTAATTTAGAACAAACAATTTGAGAGGGACTTCTGAAGAAGTCAGAATTCCAGACATCCAAAATAATCTCCCTACAAACTATAATGACCAGTAAGGCATTATTAAAGTTAAAGGGAATCATGGATGGCCTCATTCTGTTTTCATATACCTAAACAATAATAATATTGTGATCCAAATGTATCCTTAGCATGGTGACTCCAAACACATCCATTGAAGTATGGCCATTATCCACTTTCACAAAACCTCTATCCAGAATACTTGCCTGCCTTCCATTGATTGTGTACCTGCTCCAGGTAAAATCAGAACCAGACATGGGAACATGATCCAAACAACATTTTTCAATACATGCAGAAAAAATCAGAGGTTGTAACTCGAAAAAAATTCTCTCCAGTTTTTCCATCCAAACTCAAAATAGTATTAAAATCACCATGAAGAATCCAACTATTACTAATACCCTCAGAGATATATTCATGATTTCTTTACAAAGATCTTCTCCTTGTATACAGATTAAAATCATAAACAAAATTAACGGAGATATTGATATAATTTATGCTTCAATAGATAGTCACATATTTCATGACACTAATGATGGTGTTAACTAAAACACTATGATTCTTCATAACCCATAAATATTCGGCACTATCACCCACTTTATTTTTATCAACATAAGAGTAACCTAAAAAAGACCACCTAAAATATGACCAACTCTCAAATTTCATTATTGGACCAGCAATACCAATAAATAAAGGCTTATTGGTCTAGATGAGATTCCTAAGGGACTTGACCATGGTTGAATTCCCAATCACTTGGTAGTTCTAAAATAAGATCTTCATTTTTTTGATCTGAGCCTAATACTAGGACCATCAACACCATGTTTCAAGTCTTTAATATATGTAACATTATCCAGTTCATCATGAGAAATAACACCTGAATATCGATTCAGAGTAGGCGATTCATCACTATCATCACAAGAAGTCTCGAGACTAAGGGATGAAAATAAGTTTAAGGAGTCAACAAGATCATGTAAACTGGTAGGGAGTATTCTCTTCGAAACCTTTTAGGAATGTACATAGAGAAATTCTACAAGTTTCTTCCCAAAATTTTGATCCACAAATGCAGCACCACCACAACTGGAATGGAGAAACACATCCTTTGAGACATCATCAGAATTGTCCTCATTCACTACAATATATCTAGAAGCAGGCTTCAAAGGATCAGAATTGTTTGGAAATTCCACATCATCACAGGTAATAGGGATCTGCTCAGTATTAATCTTGTCTTACCAAACATTATATATGAAGGGGATAGCTGAGAAGGCCCTGATAGTGCCAAAGGATCTGAATACTCGCTAGTCACATGTGCAGATGATGTAGCAGGCTCTTTAGCCGGATTGGGATCCCCCGTAGAGATCTGAACTGGATCCCCCAAGTGAGATACCATCTCATTTAGATAACATAAGTTTTCTTTAACATCAGCGGGGTCATTTCCAGTATCATTCCCCTTATTTCTCATGCAATTATAATTCTCATGCCCTCTGATTTCACAGAAGCTACAAATTTTATGTCTATTGGAATCTGAGACCACATGTCCAAAGAAACAAAAAATTGAAAAAATGAGGGTTTCCTCTCATAAACAATCCCAAGAGTAAGCCTATCATCCATGGTGGTCAGCACCACTTCTTCCACATGGGTGATAGACAGATCAACCTCAACCAAAATCCTAGCATAATGACCAAAAGAGGTACTGTCAGTTTTCTTATCCAACCTAATTGGATTACCAATAGTTGAAAAAATATCCCATGACATTTGTGGATGCCAATATATCCAATTATGATTGCAGACTCGTATCCATAGCTAATCATATGTGTTCTTGACATAATTCAGATCAAACTTATAGTCCCATTCATAAATTCAAGGAAATCTAGGCTTTAGAGAGACTGATCCAAGACTCCATTCACCCTATTTGAGTTCATCAGATGGGAAAATAATATTATAGAAAACACGACCCCTCACCATCATTTTCCAGTTAGCAAAGCCCCAGATTTCAGTAATCCTCTATGTGAGTTCATTTAACTTCCACACCTTTACCACTTTTAGAATTAGAACCCGAGAAATTATGGAAAACATACAAAAATTCTCTCTTTCTTCAACTACATTTGGATTTTCCACAATATTCACAATACGACCTTTTCTAATGATCCAACCTGATGGAGCATATTTTCAATCCATAAAATAGGATCTTCACGTACATTTCACCATATCCACGAAATATTTCTTTAATCCAGCTTTACCCCAAGAACCACATGATTTAGGGTAGCCTTTTACACAAAGGATAAATAATTCATTATGAACAAAATAGTTGTCCACCACCGATCCACAACCAGAGATCCATTCCAACTCAACAACACATGATCTTGGAACTTGGTCACCTGGTTTGAGATAGCCAGGTTTTTCACCGCTCTATGCCATCCTTCCACCGCATGAGAAATACATTGAACACATAGTGGACATGAGAGTGTTTCACTCAAACCAATAACCAATATGATACCATCCCAAAAAGTTACGGATTTCAAAGAGAACAACATAACTATTTATTTGTTTCCCTTTCTTCCCAATTATAAAAACCATCATTTATAGAGAAAATATTATAAACACTTTATCACCATCTTCATATTCAAGATCACATCTGTGATTTTTTCCAAAGACGGTTCTACCAAATATATGATTCCTTTATGTATTTCTTAATGTATATAACCTTATCATATATTTAATTAGATATCATAGGTCCAAATACCATTCATTCTGCAACTTAATTCTGGAATATTGGTGTTGTACACTTCATTCCAAAGTGGGATTCAAAAGGATCCATATGAAGTATTGTGTGACTGTTAATGTTGTAAAGAAACTCACTTGGGGTAATATTGTCATCCCAAATACATTTAAAAATAAAATAAAAATAACATTACATGTACATTCATATTGAAAGATTCTTTTAGAATTTTTTTTTTGGGAATGAAACATAGTGTTGAAACTCAACTTCGTATCATGATCATGTTGAAGTCTATTCCAAAACATTGAATTAAACCATGGATCATGATAAAACACAATATACTATGGTACTCCATATAACCATACCACTTGTTTACTCTATAACATAGAAAGATGATCTAGAGAGAATTATTGTTAAATGAGATTTTTTTCTCATTTCTATTCTGATGTAGGTAATGGATTCAACATCCCCTTATACTTCAATTATTTTCATTATTTTGCAGACATACCATTCACAAAGATACAAACCATAAAATATATTTCTTTATTCCATCTCACAAGAAGCATTGTTTCAAATATAAATATAAATATATATATATATATATTCACTCATATTGGATAAATTGGGAATGAATAACTATGAGCTTACTCAAAGAACTCCTTCTTCAATCCTAGTATGGATAGAACACATTCACGGTTCCTAAACCAAACCATCCCATCCGGATCATGGTTAAAATCAGGAAAAATTTTAACCATCATTTTTAGGTCCACATATACATTTCTGTCCCATTTATTCATCACATGCATATATGGTGGAACATTTAATTGAGATAGATAATATTTTTCACCTTCCATCTTGTTTTCTAGACTCATCCATTAAAAATACTAAAATATTATATATATTTTTATCCATATCATTGATAATCTATAGTGACACATTAAAGTCAATGAATTAGTATCCTTTTTCAGATTCTAAGGATTGTAAAATACTGAGAAGTCGTAATATTTAAACATCTATTAACATATTATATTTAGCATGTTCCAATCCTTCTGGGATAATATACACATTCAACTTTGGTGACCAGTATATATACTGAACATTCCTTGGCCAATCATTTTTTTAATTTTTTAAAAGCCGGATTATGGGTGACTGATGCCCAACATACATCGCCAAACCAGTACAGCAGTAACCAAAACAAAAAACAACCAAAACCAACATAAATTAAACATCATAATAACCGCAATCATCCCTGTATCACAAACATGATTCGTCTTCTCCAGTAGATGATTCCCATTTCAGATTTCTCAAGAAATTGGCACTTTGAACTTGATTGCCAAGCATTTACAAATTAGTCATAAAAGATGTTTCCTTCTTAACCCCACTTCCATTTTTGACATCAAGTACCACCTGGCTATTCCTTTTAGAAGCAGTCCTTGTCTGCATTGGGCTCGGGAGATATGAGTACTCTTTTCATGGCCTCATTGTTGAGGTTGCAGATAGAGGTCTAACACCAGCAGACCCCTTCTCGATCCCATCTTGAACAATATCTCTAAAAGAGCGGTCGTTGAGTAGTCTTTTCTTGGCATCCTTTTCCTCACATTAATATTCATTGAGAAACTTTCCTCCTATCTTCGTTCACATGTTCTGAGGATTCGATAGACATTATAAATTATACAATTGATGTTGATAATACCACGCTAAACTATAAAAAGAATGAATCTGAGTAAACGTGGTTGGTATCGACAAACATTCAATAGCCTTTGTCTTTTATGGATCTACAAATATACGTTACATTGAGATTATATGGCCTAATAATGAAACATATTGAATCAAAAATTCATTGTTTAATAATTTAACATATTTTTTATCCTTTTCTTGGGGTCTTTATAAGAATTCTAAAGCATTCATCATTCTCTTTAGTTTTATTTTAATAGAAAAATATATCATATTTAGAGGCCACAAAAAACTAATCAATATAATATCAAAGTACTATATTCCGTTAATCCATGAATATAGTAAGATAAATAGAAAGAACAAATTGAATAGTACTATACATTCATAGAGTCCACACCCATTATGGAATGTCATCTTATGTAAACCCTACCTCTAGACCCTTAATTCATGATGTCTAGAAAAATGGTTAAAAATGGATAAATATTAAGCTCTACACAGTTGATTGAATAGGTCATCAATAGTAGAAAAAGGATAATTTTCTTGATCGTGATATTTTTCAAATCCCAACATTCAATTTAGATTCCCATAGAAAAATATTTATTTTTATCTAAAAGAATAGGTGCACCTCATAGGGACACACTTTTCTAACTTAATCCCTTGTCAAAGTTCTCAAAGTGTTTCTTATTTGGTTCTTACAACTCAATTGGTATCATTTTATATTTACTCACTGAAATCGTTTTGGAACTATGTATGAGCTCTACTGGGAACACAACTTCATTTTTTGGTAGAAGACTATGTATCTACTCTATAAATATAATAATAAATTCCCACACAATATTATTATTATTGATATTGGATTTATCATAGATCATTTGAGACAAATAACACTTTATAATAAGAATCAAGACTAATATAATTGAATTCATATACATCATACATTAATAATTGTCATCAAATTTATTTTTGGTTGTTGGTTGGTATGGAATATGAAAGGTTAATTTCCTTCCTCGACCATTGATGTGGGATTTTTTTAGAGAAATTCAATCCATGCCTAAGAGTGTTGGGCCAGTTTGGTTATGATAAAACATAAGAGTATGGGTGATTTGTTATTCTTTAGAGTCCTAGACATATTTAAACCTACTCTCATATTATGAAGTATATATTTCCTTTTCTCTTTAAGATGAGTTGGAAAAATAAATAAATTAGAAAAAGAACATATACTTTTTGTATACGTTTGGGAAAAAATGATCCCCATATCCACTCCACCAATTCTACCTCATAGTGCTTGTTTACGTTCACTAGTCATGTTATATTATCATGAAAACATTAACACTGTGTGTAGGTAGTTGAAACCTTATATATATATATATATAATTACAAATACATTCGATTATTTTATAGGGAATAATATTTTCCATAGTTTTGTAAACAAGCCGACACTCCACCAAAACTGTGTCTAAGAAGAAAATAATCTAATAAATAAACAGTGGTCTATTTTATTGAAATAAGTGTTTATATCTTATTTATCTCATGAAACAATCATATTTAATTGATCTTTAATAACGTGCATATAGATCTTCACAATCGATCATGATTTCCTTAAACATCAACATGTAAAGAACTAAAAAAACAATTAAATATGTCTATCTCTACAATTTATCTAAAAAAAGAATTTTCCAATAATTTATATGAACATATAAAAATAATATATAGATAATGAATTTTGATCAGATAGATCAAAACCTGTATGCCTCCAAAATATATCTATATGGAAAACATTATTTTTTCCATTGTATTATAATAAATTTTGTTTATTCCGTTTTATCACGAGATGAATGTCTCAATATTTAGATTTTATTTCAAACTAATCAAGGTTAAATGATATTAGAAACAATGCATAATAAATCATGAATACTTTATGTCATCCCATTTAATGAGAGTCATTAGATCCTTTGGAAATAGGAATGATTTAATCTATTGATGACAAGAATTTGAATTGGTCATAAAATAGCATTAAAGAGATATTAAATCATTTAGGGACCGATGTAGAAATTACAGATAATTCCTTTAAATTAAAAATCTGTTATTTATGGGTAAAAGAGAGGTTTCCTTCATGTAATAAAAATAATCGAATGTAGGTTTTAAAACTTAGGATTTTTATCAAAATTAGTTTATTAGAACCATATGTTAATTTCTTTAAACATAGTGTTTCTTCCTATCTTTGGTTTATTGATCCATACTTTTCAAAAACCATAGGGTACATGATCGATACAATCCACTCCAAACATAGTGTTTCAAATCCACATGTTATGACTACAAATGTTGGGGATGAATAGTGTTTCCAAAATTCTTTTTTATACGTCCATAATACTTTACCAAATATTTCCAATCAATTTATTGATGTGATTCCACACCCAAAATACATATTCTAATGAATATAATTTTATTTAAAATCACGTAAAAAACACTTATTGGTAACAAAAATTCATGTTTTTATGTGAATCAATACCAAAAATATATATTAATGAAATTGTTTATTAAACACATTCTCAACAGCCTAACTATCTATAATGATCACAAAACTGATAAAATAAATATAAAATTTGTACAGTTTTGTATAAATTTACCTAAATATAAATAAATAAATTATAATCACATATTTTAATTATGTTCCCAATTTTATTAATTTTACGAATTTTTTCATAAACTATCATAAATTTCACCCCCATAACCCATTAATATATATATACCATATAAGATTTTCCATTCAAATTTATCCATATAACATTCCACCACTTTTTGTGAAATAAAAAATATTAGAATAAAATGTTGTAATATAACACCCCCCTAAAGTGATTCTTCTATAAAGAATATATAAATATGTAATAAATTATCATATAAATTATTACACAATGATTAATAGCTCATTATAATAAACAACTTATTAAAGGTAATTAACCACATTATATTATCTCTCTCTATGACTTATTATATTTTTTAAAGATATCCATGGAATAAAAAAGTATATTTATTTTCCACATGTAATGAGTCATTAAGAAATGTTTTTAATTTTCCACATAATATAATTACTCTTTGTATGAAACATTTTTTCTTCTGGAAATGGGGATGCCCTCGTTTTTTAAGGTTCAAATCTTCCAATCAATTTCTAACGGGTTTATTCGTAGAACCGAAGACACCCAACGATTCTATATCCCTTTGGACATAATTTCCAAAGGTATGTTCTCATTAGCTGAGGACCGATGAGGCTTAAAAATTTTCATTGGTCTAGAGGATGGGAGGTCAGGCTCAACACACCTTTTTTGGGAGAATTATTGCCTACTCCGGGACTCTCTTATTGATTTAATTTATGTTCAGGAATCCTTATCAATTCACCAAGCATGAAAATGAGTTTTCCTTTATATTTGGCAATTGATGATTGATATATATGGGATTTAGAGAATCTTAAATATTTATTTGAGGTTCTTCATCAATAGAGAATCATATATATGTATTGTAGATTCTTAGTTAATTGTAGCCTTCAATATATTATATAGAAATCTCTTGGTCACTATGATGACCATACTATTTTTAAATCCACTCAGTGGGGCACTTGATGTTTATTGTCGTTCAGAATGACATGGATTATTTCAATATTGGGATCATACCCACAGATAGGATACCTACGTATCCTCATTAAAAATTAATCATAACCCACATAGTTTGATATGAAGGATACAGTTTAACGTCATATGGGACAAAAAAGAGGTAATGAAAGATAAGGATGAACCTTATAAAGGATTCCTATGTACTCTAATTTTAAATAATAGATCAAATTCCATGTAGTTCAAGTAAATAAATATGGGGTTTATTCATGTTTAATGGCCCAAAAAAAGATTTCGTGATTACTTTCACACTCTATTCTCACTTGAGTAGTGCTCGGTGTGAGAAACAAGAGGTATTAGTAAACATGAAGATGCTGCCATGAAAGATGCAGTCCTGAGAAATGATGTCGGGATTATGTATGTATGAAGTCTAGGTAAATGAAGACCAAGACTTATGAAGGATCCCAAGAGCAGGGTCCATAAAGGTATTTGTACTTTTTGGAGATTTGGAATTTTAACTCGAGACTTACTCCTGAAATGGAAGCCCAAATTAAGAGGGACTTATGATTGGGTTTTTTTAACATCACCAAATGATAAAGGGTTAAATGACAAAATGATATGACTCATCTAAACAAGGTGGACCTTCCTTTTCAGGAGCCTACCTGATTAGAACTCCACGGTTAAGCTTTCTCGGCTTGGAGTAGTGATCAGGATGGGTGACCTCCTGGGAAGTCTCCTAGGGTGTGTGTGAGTGAGGACAAAGCACACTGGAAAGGACATGTGTTGGCCTATGGGGACTATCATTAGTCAGATGACCCGTTCGGGCAAGTGGGTGGTCCCTGGGTTGGGCCCCACGTGTCTGCGGGGGAAACTGGTGGTACCTGGTAGGCCCGGACCCGACGGCTTTGTTAAGACGGGGTGTCTGTGCTGTCAGTGGGACCCGGTTGTCACATTTGGTATCAGAGGTGGTACCCAGCCTTAAGTGCGGTGCACTTCCTGGGTTGAGTTGTAGGGCCCACAACGAGGGCGTTGTGCTCTAAAGGGAGGGGGGGTGATTGTAACATCCCCAAATGATAAAGGGTTAAATGACTAAATGATATGACTCATGTCAACAAGGTGCACCTTCCGTTTCAGGAGCCTACCTGATTAGAACTCCACGGTTAAGCTTTCTTGGCTTGGAGTAGTGATCAGGTTGGGTGACCTCCTGGGAAGTCTCCTAGGGTGTGTGTGAGTGAGGACAAAGTACACTGGAAAGGACATGTGTTGGCCTGTGGGGACTATCATTAGTCAGATGACCCGTTCGGGCAAGTGGGTGGTCCCTGGGTTGGGCCCCACGTGTCTGTGAGGGCAACTGGTGGTACCTGGTAGGCCAGGACCCGACAGCCTTATTAAGACGGGGTGTTTGTGCTGTCACCGGGACCCAGTTGTCACAGTTTTATTCATGATAAGGAAGCCCAAATCAATATAAATTCAGATTAGGGCTTACCCCTGAGAAGGATACCCAATGTTTAAGGAATGTATGACTGGGGCTTACTCTTGAGAAGGAGGCCCAAGTTAAGGGGACTTGTAACTTGTGGCTTACTCATGAGAAGAAGTCCCAAATGAAAAGATCTTATCATCTCAAAGGATGAGGTTATATAGGAAACCCTTAACCGTGCTGACATAAAACTTGTAAGTCACAAGGTTTTGGGAGAGGTTCTCACAGAATTTCTTTCAGATATGAAAGCCAACAAAATAATTATGCCATAAATGTCTTTGAAGAGGGTTTTGAAAGCTATGTCTTGAAGAGGTGAGGTGGATTTGAGGAAAAGAGGTGACTAGGAAGGAGGCATGCAAGTATCATTCTGGCGCACAAGTCTTGGCCGCGCAAGTAGACTTGCGCAACATCAGTAACCTTAGGTGACAATGAATCCATAGGGTAATACTTGGGTGACATTAAACTCAAGCCCTTAGTATCATCCCTAGAGTCTTCTAGAAGTATAGAGTTCAAGTTCCCTTGAGTGGGTAAGGAGGCGTGCAAGTGTCTTCATTTCTCTTAAGGGGTGGGCATTTAGAAAAGCTAGTATTGTTGAGTTCTAACACATAGGCCTTATTCGTCTTCTTTTGAGATTCCATTATAGGTAAAGAATTACCTTAGAAGTGTTCGGAAGACATCAGACAAAGACATGGGTGACCAGAGCTTGAATCTGAGTTTTGGAAAATTCGTCCTCGAAATGGGGGGCAAACAAGGGGTATTTATAGGCCACTAGGTACCTTGGGAGAAAAAATAATAGGGTGCTCAAGTGACTTGCACGACTCCCTCAAAATGGGTTTCGGGTCAATGCCTTTCTCAATTTTTTATATTCTTCAATGGGCGACCCTCATTGGGCTTATGGTATTCACCTTTACCATTCGTAGGAATCTGTAATGGAAAGGAGCGTAAAAAAGTACCCCCTAAGAGTTGGATCCAAAAAAGAAAGAAGATTTAAATCTGAGGAAAAAGAGAAACCATGGTTCAGCAGCGTGCAAGTTTTAGGTGTGTAGGTTGCGCCGTGCAGGTTCCGGCGCACATGGTTGCGGGATCGCCGATATATATGGGCGTCACTTCATTCAAATCATCCTTCATTCAAAGCATTTGATCTCTCGTCATTCAATTGTTTTTCTTTCATCAGTCATTCGCTCTTCTTTGTGTCGCGCTTCTCCTGTAAGTATTTTTACTTGCACGCCATCATTAGCGTGACATTACTTGTGCGACAATACTTGTGTGGAGAAACATGCATGACAAAATTTGCACACCTTAATTCAATAGATTTTTTTTGTTTTCTTAACAAATATTTCAAAAAAACATATTTACTTAAAAGTTAACTATTTGATCTTTGTGAAGATTCAATGGATCCCAAATGAATTGGATCACCTGATGAGTTTGCCAGCAAGAGAATATATTTCATGATAAACGTCATTGCCCATGATTATTATGATATATTCGATAGCACTCTCACGGATTTGGCTAGGTACATGAATAAATATCATGTAAATTTCCCACAGAGCATTTACATGCCTTTATATGTCCATGGTCATCTTCATGGTGTCAACGCTCCAGAGGTGGAAAATTATATTTCTCATTCCTGGTTTCAGACTTAAAAAAATTTATCATTGGAAAATGTTTCATCTTAAGGATCATTTCTCAATGTTGGAATAGTGGAGAAGGAATACATAATGCATCATAGGCCATGTGCTCCAGATCAGAACCCTCACATGCCTGAGCTGCAGCCGCATTACTATCTCTCTATTTTCAGAATTCTCAGATAGACCAATTTATAGGATGGAAAAAGAGTTTGGATTTTCGTCATGGAGGAGGTGTGAAGCCTACATGGATGTGGGAATATTGGGTGAGACAAACTTTTGTAGAGTTTTTCAAGGATCTGAAGGGATCTGCAATATATGAAGCCATCTGGGCTGGGAAGACATATGTTTACAAGAATGACAATTTCATGCCAGAGTTAATCAGCTGTTGGAGCCCAGAAACCAATACTTTCCATATGAATCATGGAGAAGTAGGCATCATTTTGTGGCATATCTACAAGATTTCCGGGGATTCAATTTGGGAGATTTGTATGATGAATTCACCCCCCAAAGGTGACCTGGAATGATTTGGATATGTCTCCATCTTGGGCTCGAGAGTTAATGAACATTTTACACAAGAGTAAGAATACCAAAACCACGAAAACCCACTATAGAAAATATATCCATATAGAGGAATGGATGGACATGTTTTTGATCAAGAATAAGGAGAATGATCCCACCTGTACTCGTCCTACCAGCTTCCCTAGAGCAGAGAAGAGGGGTGCTCTTTGAAAATTCTGCCCAACTCTAGAAGCGGGAGGGTTTTAATAGGGGGGTATGAAGTGGATTAATGAATCACAGAGAAGTTCCATATTTCGGGCTTCTTAGCCGTGGGGTTCAGCACTTATCTGCTGCCAGTTAGGTATTCGAAGGGAGGCGTCAGGCCAGGAACCTTCGTTGTTGCAACCAAGTTGGATGAGAGAAAAATGGTTGGGTTGGCCACCCCGATTTTGTTGATGATTCATAGCATCATACTCCATGTCTATATGGTTATGTATCCTTTGAGAACAGTGGGTCCATTCCATGTTTTATGGGGATGGATCACCACTCACTTTAGGACATACATTGTACAGAGAAGAGTACATGCTCTTGGAAGTTTTTTGAGGCCATCGGTGCATGCATTTTCTAGAATTTCTCCATCTTCCCTCAATTCATATGATATGAAGGTGAGGCTGATAATGTTGAAGGAATTTCATTTCATTCAATATGTAAACCTGCCAACTGGGCGGTTTGTTGACGATGGAACAACTATCCTAGAATTGTGGTCATATATGCTGGCTTGCTGAGATGGTGTATTGGCCACCAGAATTGATGGATAGATTATATATGAGGCCTATATTCCATATAAATTTGCACACCAATTCAAGTGTCTACAGAAGATTGTTGTATCCCCTCCCATTCACGACTGGTCAGAGAATCAGCTAATGTTTTCCTGAATACTATGGTTGCTGACACCTATAGAGAAGACCAGGGAAGTGTTTGATCTACCAGTTGCTGGAGCATTGAGTCAATTGACTACATGGTATTCCGAGAACTAGGTAGAATCATACCCAGCAGGGGTATTGAATATTCTTGTCTCCTGGGTGGGGAGTAAAAAGAGAAGTGTCAGGAAAGAAACCTTTCATATGGAATGTGAATCTTCTTCACCCAGAGCTCATTCAATGGGTTCTTCACCCAGGTCTGATTCACCAGATTCCCAGGATGGGGATGATGAGGCATTCCACGTGTCAAAATGGCCTGGTGTGAGATATAATCCTCATGCCAGATTCTAGAGACCTACTCCATCGACTCATGGTGAGTTGTATCATTGAGACGATTTAGTGGAAATTATATTATAGAGAAACACAATTTATTTTTTTATCCTTTATCTGTGATAGCAGGAGCTGGGAAGAAGTTGATGTCCCAGATTGTAGTACCCTCCTCACGGCCTTCTGGTACACATTCTGAATATTTATGACCAGAGTCTATCTAGACATGGAAGAGTTTATACTGTGATGCTTAAACTGCCTAGATGGACTTATACGAAGGGCTACATATCATCGAAGTGGGGTCCCTGGGCTTCTGTTGATTTCCACTTTAGGGATCACCCCAATGATGTGTGGGCTTGCATGAGATAGCTAGAAATGATCCAATATTCCACTGATGATTCCATTCCTATCACCAAGTGAGAGAAGGAAATGATAGATTGTGGCATCACTGAGGGGATTGGTGCTTCAGTAGACGAGGAGTGGAAAGATTACGTGGCTCTTGAAGATGTAAATTTCATTCTTTATTTTCTTTGCAACATGATTTCAGTCAATGATTTGTTACTCAAAGAAATTACATTCTTCATCCTACATCTTGTTATGGAAGAAACTACTAAGGCCCATTCACTGCTGTACAGCCCTGGCGGCACTGCTCATGGAGTCCTTGAATCTCCTCGGGAGCCAGGTGAATTATCTCTAGGCCTGAAAGTGATGGAAGGGAAGGTAGGTAGGGATTTACAGTCACTGACACCTGTATTTGGAGGTGACGATGTCAACACACCCAAAAAGTCCATGAAGCAAAGGCATCGAAGGAAGAAGTCCACAGCTAGACATTTCATCAGTAGTGGTAAGTCCTTTGGATAATGATGAATACTAACTCATGAAAATGTATCTCATACTTCTTGGGATTGTAGGGGTTTCTTCAATTTCCCCTTTGAGGGAGAGGACTGACCCTCCTCTGAGGATGACAGAGGGTGTTGTTAAATAGTCTTGAATTCATGTGGTCCTGGCTGCTCCTAGTGCAGCACCTGTTGCTGCTGCAAGGAGAGAAGAGCCAGCTTCTGGTAAATTAAAAATACATCATATAACGTTGAATGAAAAAATCAACTAAATCCATTTTGGGATGCTTTTTGTTCAACACCTTCACCAGAACATTTGGAGACCATTGCAACTAACTCCGCAATTTTCTTCTAGGAAGCTATCTAGGGTCACAGGTCGCCGAAGGAAGGTTGCCAAGAAGACATGTCAAATTCTCCCACTGGTGAGACTAACTAGGAATTTAGAATATTCTTGGATTAAATTAGGAAAAATGTAACATCTTTTGAAGAAATTTTTGAACATGTTTAATTACCATTTTATTTAGATGATTTTGGATGTGAGTGTTTTCCTTTGTCCTGATAAATTTTTTTATCACATCTCCAACCATGAATGGTTGAAATGTGCAGTTCCCTCTGAGCAAGCTACTGATCAGCTGATGCCTAAAGGGGGTAGAGACAACCCTATCATTGTAAAGATGCTAGCTCAATTGGAGCTTAACCCGACAGAGCTTCCTGAACCCCGTCCTGAAAATCCTATTGAAGCTAGGAAAGTCGGGGAGGAGCCTTATCATGGTACTAATCTACCGTTGGGTAAAATATGATAATATTTGTGGGTGTAATTAATTTTCAAGTCATCTAATCAAATTTTGATATCCTATAAATCGAACCAAATATTTCAATTGACTATGCAGGGCTGTCAACAATAGTGGCTACATCCAGAGGTGAAGCCTCAGCCTCTATCCCAATGGGAGTAGAAAGTGAAGTACCAAGGGTCGAGGTGAAGGAGCAGAACATGGAACTTCCTTAGGTGTATTAATCACAGACTATATCTACCCCTGTGATAGCGATGCTGAATCAGACCCAGTGGTCCAAAAGGAGCTCCAATTCTGACGTTGCAGGGCATGGAAGAATATATGGAAGATCATATCTGAAGTACTTCTTGATGATTTGTCTTCAAAAATCCACGACTTTCATCCTTGTTTGTCATGTTGGGACATGGAGGCTTTGGGTATCAAGAGATACATACAATGGTGAAACAAGTCATCTTATAGAGGGAACATGAGCAAAAATGCTGTAAAGATCTGATCAGACTGAGGCTACAGACTAATATCGGAAAATTCAAGGATGTAGTGTCCCAAGCTAAGGGTGATCATGCTGAAAAGATGAAGGAGCTAAAGCATAAGATCACAGATAATGTTGTCCAGTAGATTCACCTTCAGCAACAATAAGATGTCGTTATTGGGTAACCTGAGCAGATTAACAATTAATTGGATGGAGTCCAAACGGTTGGTATGAAAGACATTGCAGATGCCAAGAAATCACTCTATCAATCTGAAAATATTGAATCTGGTAAAGTTAATGAACTTAAATTTGCTGTTGATGAAGCTCGGGATGCCGTAAATCAAATGAAAAGTTCTGTTTAAAGCCTCTTGAAATTCATGAAAAAGAGATGATACTCCAATTTTTGGATGTTCTTATAATCTTGTGCATCAAGGAAAAAGTCATTTAATCTTTAATCATTTGTACCAACATTCTCTTACTAACTACATAATTTTTTACCTAAGCCAATGGGCCTAGTATGAATAGTTTGATTTTTTTTAGGATTATACAAATAACCCCACAAAATTTGTATCTTTTTGTTGCTCAACATTGCCCAAATCATAAAAAATGTACGTTTAGCAAGGTGGGACTCAACTTTTGCTCAGAGTTCCTTTTATAGGTTCCCAATTTAATGAGTACCCTATATTTTTTTGGCAGTTTAAAGTCACTCATGTCGTACATAAAAAGGCTAATGTTTGAGGTCGAATAGCTTTGATCGAATGAATTAAAATTGACTCAATTCCTTGATAATTTGTTTGAAAACATATTACCACATTCAATTTTGGGGGAAAACATGTAAACTATGACTTAAAATTTTTTGAATCTGAGGGATGATATGAAAACAGGTCTAAAAGGAATTAGAGGAAGTATTTCCAAAGAGTGAAGTTACCCAATTTGAAAAACCCATTAGGGGGTTGAATTATGCAGGGTAACTTAAGGGAATTGGCTTCATAGTCAAATAATAACATCTTTTCGATGAGAGGTCCATTATGTTGAGTAATTATGCAAGGCCAACTAAGGGCATGTGCTTCATAGTCAGGAAAAATAACTCTCAGTAATTTTACTTTTATATTGCTAAAATCCAGTGAATGTTTTTGGAGAATAAAAAATTTGAAAGCATAGCTTCTGCTGTATATAGAGAGGTACTTTAATATGGAGTGGATATTCCCAATAAAGATTGTCAAAGAATCGGATGAATGTCACTCCTATGAAGGTCTTTCCCAAACACAGGAAAGGGAAATATTAACCATATAATTGAATACTTTCAGATCATGAAAAAGAGTATGGGACAAATATATTAAGGATGGATTTTTTTTTGGATCCATACATATCGTCGTTATGACCAATAAGGACAAAAGGGGTTCCCCCCCCCATGAATTAAGTTACCACTATTTGAAAAACCCGTTATGGGGTTGAATTATGCAGGGCCACCTAAGGGAATTGGCTGCGTAGTCAAATAATAGCATCTTATGGCTGACGGGTCTGTTATGCAGACTACTTATGTTGGGACACCTAAGGGAACATGCTTCATGGTCTGGAAAAAGAATTTCCAAGTATTAGAAATTTTGTGACCAGAAGTCAAGAAAATGGTTATTGAGATTTATAAGTATATAAGATTAGGATTATGACACATAAAAATGGGTATTGTCCAATTCAAAAAGGAGATACGTAGACTAATGATGACCATAATCATGTTGTGGGTGGGTCCTAAATTGAGATGCTAGACTTCACAACATATCTCATTAGGATGAGAATCAAGCCATACGTAGTTCTTGAAATATAGTTTAACTCCATGTGGGACGAGAGCATAGGAGATCATAGTTTAGGGTCATAGAGGTCAGACCATAATGAGGGAGACACATTGTGTATTTGTTATATACCTGATGTGACTAAAGACCCGGGTTTTCATACCACATTCAGGAGCTCGTAGGGGGAATTTTAATCCGAGGGATTGAAATTGGAGTTTGGGGCTAGGCCCAAAGACTTAAGGATGGATTCTAGGGATGCTCGAACATTCCTACGTATCCCATAGGGATGGGAATCACATCATACATAGTTCTTGAAATATCCTCTGTATAGATTCGGTACATATATATAAAGGGTTAAAGGGAACATTAGTGAAATGATGGTGGAACCCAAGATTAATGGTTTGTGCATTGCCATGTATGCACATAGTCCTTTGAATATGAGATGATTGGAGATCAATGTCAATAATGATTCCCTCACAGGTGAGGGTGTCAGAGACTATTGTAGTTTATTGTCATACATGAAAAAATTTCGAATAGTTTAAGGTCATATGTATAGACCAGTGCTGCACAGTTTAGCGTCATGTAGCTAGGATGTATTTCTATGCTGTTTAATGTCTTTCAGCGAGGAAAATGGGGAAATATATAGTTTAACGTCATATATCAAGGACGATGGTGCTGCACAGTTTAGTGTCATGTACTAGGTACAAAAGGGATGTATATAGTTTAACGTCATATAGGACGATGCTGAACAAATGTGAAGATATTGGTTGGTGGGGCTTCACGGATCAACATCTTATGAGACGGAGGTGAACCGATGTGGAGATATTGGTTTTGGGGTTGAACCTCAGGAGGTTGCCTAAGTACCCAGCCTAGAAGGCAAGGATCAAAGTCCGCGTAGTTCGATTGGGAATGAATTGGTGATCAAGTAATAATTGAGGACAACGACCCAACGATGGTGTTGGGACATACACATGGTTAGTGGCCCAGAGTGGGTTTTATGGTTGAATCTTACTCTAAGCTCACGTGAGTCATGCTCGATGTGATAAACAGGAGGTAGCAACAACCCTAACGATGCACAATTTAATGTTATGTGGGACAAAAGGTGATGTACAGTTTAACATCATGTAGCTAGGATGAATTGTTGTGAATTTTAACATCTTGCAGTACCTGTGCATATTTCAATGTCATGTAGGACGTATTAAGGGACTTCTTCACAGTTTAAACGTCATGTAGTATGAACATGTACAGTTTAATGTCATGTATGAAGTATAAGGGATTGTTTACAGTTTAACGCCATACTAGATGAACATGTACAGTTTGACGTCATGTAGGACGTATAAGGGACTGTTTACAGTTTAACATCATAAAGGAAGATAGAATTTTTGTTACACATAATAATTCTTCAGGAATTTGGCATTGTTTGGAGTCGTGATGATTTCTAAATTCACTGAGATTAAAGAATAAGCTCCATTGGAGTACACCTTATGTATTGAATAAGGTCATTCGAACTTTGGATCAAGCTTTGGAGGTTTCATTCCTAGTATCATTGGAGTTCTGGGGACCAATACAAATTCACCATGAATGAATGAACTAAGAAAAACATGTTATTGAAAGCCCATGCTATTCGATTCGAATAGACTTCCAAATGGTACACGGTGCACAATATTTTTTCATCTAATTGTTACAATTCATAAAATCACTTTTGAAATTGTTCATATATGGATGATTGATCACAAAAGAATACTCTAAGAGAAGGTAATTGAACCACAATGGGGAAGACTACTTCTGTTCTATATACCCATGAATATGGAGTTGACTGCATAATAGTGTGGGTGGTGGTCTGATAAGCCCATAAAGCATGAAAAAGTTAATCAAGCCATGATTTGTTATCTTTATCCACCATATTTTGATGTATGTTTGAAAGAGTCGTATTGAAGGCTTTATTTTTTCATTTTACGCTGCATGATACCATGATGAATGGTTGGATTTGATGATGTATAGTTTATACAACTTTCTCACAATGGATGAACAGAAGTTGGTTCCATTTTCCATTAATATGGTGTGATGGACACTGAATCTGGAAATGATGTTAGACTTGACAAAGCTAAAAATGCCTTTTGAACTAACTTCCTTGATAGTTTTTGCTTCTTCCCATTTTTAATAGAAGTCAGTGGTAGTAATAATATACTTAAAATACCTGGATGTAGCCATAGGATAAGGTCCTACTACATCCATTCCCCATGTGGAAAATTGCCATGATTATTTAGGCGTATGAATAAACACTAGGAGTTGATAAATGAAGATGGAACTTATTTGGATAGAAGGAAACTTTTTAGTGAAATCAACACAATATTTCATCATTGATGGCTATAAGTATCCAAGCCTTCAAATTTGACCAGAAAGTCTATGTCCAAACTGGTGGGCACCACAAACTCCTGCATGTACTTCATTCGTGAAAACCATTGTTTCTTCACCATCAATCCATTTGAAGAAAATTACATGAAAACCTCTCTTGTAGAGATGTTTTTGGTGATCTAGGATATCAGAGTGTGTAAAATTGACCACACGTCGCTCGACTTGTTCTTTCCCAGCTCAATCAGGTGGGAGTGTTCCATTTTGAACGTATTCCCTGATAAGGGTCATCCATCATGTAGTATGACCATATGGTTCAGAAATTGGACTAATTTTATTGATTTCCTCTGTTTTGATTTGAAAAAAAGGTAAAACTACATGACGGTGGGAAATATTGATGATATTTTCATCTCGATTTGGTTTTTCTTGGGATGTGGCAACATTAGCCAGTGCATCATCTTGGGCATTTTGCGTTCGTGGGTCATAAGAAAATGTAAATTCTGAAGGGAATTCCACCATTAACTCTCTATTATAATCACACAAAGGGATTAATGTTTTCCTTTCTGATGGCATAATCCCCATTAATTTTTTTGATTACCAGATTTGAATCCCCATTTACCTTCAAGTGATTCACCTATGCTTGAAGCACCAATTCGAAGCTTGCGATGAGAGCTTGATTTTATGCTTCATTGTTTGTATTTCCTTCCAACAATAAAAAGGAATAGGGTAGCACTTCATTTTCTAGGGAAATAGGCATGATTCCTAACCCAACATTATTGAATTTAGGATATTCCATTTTCTTCCCTATTGGACTTCTAGAGGCACCAACAAAGTACATTTACCATTCCTGGGAATTATCTTGAATAGAGATGAATTCCTCATTATGATGTTGATTATTTTAAGATGTATATTCTACCGATGCGTGTTAAGCAAGGAAATCCGCCAGAGCATGGCCCTTTATATCCGTTTGATAAACATACTCGATATCAAACTACTACAAAATAACTGACCACCTTGACAGAAGTCCAACAAGAATAGGACGACAAAGGATAAATTTGAGCGGGTTATAGCAAGATACCAATTGGACCTCATGAAGTTGGAGGTACTGTATCAATTTCTTAACTGTAAATATTAATTCTAGGCAGCACTTTTTAATACATGAATATCGAGTTTCGGCCTCAAGCATAGTCCGAATTATATAGTAAAGGCTGTTTTCGTTCCCAGCATCATTATTTTGTGCTAGGAAGGCACACTATGATCGCTCTAAAGCTTTCACATAGAGAATATGAATTCTTCCTTCAATGTGTGGCATTAATAATGGTGGACTCAATAGATATTTCTTGAGAATATCGAATGCTTCGGGAAATTCATCAGTCCAATTGTAGGTGACTCCCTTATTCATTAATCTTGTGAAGGGAAAACACTTACCTTCCAAATTGGAAATGCAATGCCAAATATAGGACAAGTCTCCATGAATTCCTCTTAATTCCTTCATATTTCTCAAAGGTGACATGTGAAGGATTGATTTTTTCGTTTCAGGATCAACTTCGATACCACGATGGCGTACAAAAAAGCCATGAAATTTTCTTGAGGCTACCCTGAAGGAACATTTCAAGGGGTTCATCTAGATTTTACCATAAAATCATCCACATAACATTCAAAAAATTTCCCTAAAAAGGGTTTGAATATATGGTGTATGACACTTTGATACATTGCACTTACATTTTTCTGGCCAAAGGGAATTACCCGATAGCAAAACACACCATGATGAGAACAGAAGGCCGTAAACTCTTCATCTACTAGGGCCATTCATATTTGATTGTACCCAGAGTATCCACCCATGAAGGAAAGATCATTGTAGGTAGCTGTTTCATCAATTAAGAGTTCTGTGATCGGAACTAAAAAGTCATCCTTGGGGCAATGCCGATTAAGATCTCTGAAGTCAATGAAAACTCTAATATGCCCATTATTATTTATCTCAGGGAAAATATTAGCAATACATTTATGATACTGAACTTATCTGATGAATTTATATTTGATAATATTATCAAATTCAACTTTAATTATGGAGGCATAAGTTGGGTGTGTTCTTCTTGCGGCTTGCTTGAATCCTTGATGATCTTATGTTAAACCCAAAAGATGAGTGGCAACATCGGGATGACGACCTGGTATATATGTATAATTCCAATAAACTATATCTATATTTTTTCATTAGAAATCAAGTATTCATTTCATGCTCTTCAAGAGTCATGGACGCACTAATTAAGGTGGGGTGTGTATCTTCTTTTTTACCCACCGTTATTTTTCTGAGTTCATCCACAGTGGTAGAGATACCCTCTTCAAATTCTAGAGGAGTATCCCTTAGATCTTCCTATTCTTATTCAATATGTGTTACTTCTTTTGTCTCTACATGCATAGTAGATGAAGAAACAGAATTTCCATGATTAGCGGAGAAGTTAAAACTCGAACATCATGAAGAAGAGGCTTCCATTTCTGACCCTATTGATAATAACGGGTCTTCCTAGGGTGATAAAGAGGAGATGATGGATTGAGAATTGACATCATTGTTTTCCTCTGATATTGATATAACATTTCTTTACCTGTTTGATGATGTATATAATTTATGGATTTCATCGGATGAAATGAAGACATCTCCATCTATGATTTCATCATTGCTTGCTGAATCAACAATTTCTCCCATGATGTCTAGCTTGATTGCCGTAATTGACATTATGGAAGTTTCAATAAGAGTGTTTGGATCTAGGTCTATCCTGTCAATTTTACTGATAGGAAACATGAAATCTGTACTCACATGTATGAATGGTTTTACAGGAATCTTTTCCAAACCACATGGAGAATTAATTTTGGTAACCTTCTTTGCCATGGATTTTTTCTGTTCCCTCCATGTGATAAAATTCTGCCTCAATGTATAGAGATTCACACGTTTTGAATGGGGCGTTGTCACCATAAAATGTACCAATTTTACCATTGAAATAATATTTTAGACATTTACGGTATGAAGAATGTACGACTGCATTTTGATGTAGCCACGGTCTTCCAAGCATAATGTTGAAGGCTGTGTCCTAATGAACAACCATGAAATCTGAATTAGACACAAGGTCTCCAAACTGAATTCTGAGGGTAATTTCACCTAGTGGTTCTTGTTAATTCTTATCATATCCTTTCAACATCCATGTAGAAAGAGATAAATCAGATTCAGTGAGGCCCAGTCGATGAAGTGTACGAATGGGAATGACATTGACTCCTGGGCCATTATCAATGAATGCTCGTTGGATATCTATATCATTGAATTTTCCAGATAAATACAAAGGCCTGATATGTACATGTACAAAATCATCTTCATCTTCATCTGTAAATGATATCGATGCATGAAATTATAGAGAATAATTCTTTATATGGTAGACCTCAGCTGCAATAATTTCAGTTTCAAATTCTTGAGGACATGACAAATCCTCAATAAGTGCCTCCCAATGATCTTTTGATAGATTAAAGGAATCCATAATTGATAACTTGGAAGATACATGGGCCAAATGTTTCAAGGCATCATAATTTTGGTCCAAAGGTATATGTTTCCCATCATGAAAATGTGATTTTTCAGGTGCCTTGGAATTTGATTCTTTGGCAGTAGATGCATCCTGTATCGGGATGGGAGTTACAAATACTATTGGTTTAGGTAGATTATACTGAATATATATATCTATTATATGAGAGGAAGAATGTGTGACCTCTAACCGGTCTTCCAAAATAACTGTATCAGGACCGAATCTACCATGTGGGGAAGAACATTCTTGTTCCTATTGAGCCCGCTGAAAGGCTTTGCTGCCAGTTTTTACTGCATATACATTTCAATCAGGGGTAGGATTGAAATAGTGGATTATGGAAAATCCATGTCTTCCCTATGTCCTAGAACTCTCTCTGTTCCTCGAATTCCTCTACTAGATATCGGGAACATAGGATCATCATAATCGAAATGGGCATTGGTATAAGGTTCTGTTAAATGAATCATGTTAACAGAACCAAATATCAATTATACATCTGATGAAGATTTTTCCTGATTATCTAGTCCAGGTTTTGCCATTTGGTGGGGTGATGTCCATGCTTTTGAATCCAATGGAATAAAATCTGCCAGAGTCAAAGACATCATAGATTTTGAAATGAGCCCATCTTCCTCTAACTGCCCTTCTTTCTTCAAATTACACTGCTTCCATGAGGATTTTCCTTCTGATGAAGGTGGATTTTCTATGGTATTCATAGCATAAGACACAATTGGTTGATTCAATTTTGTTCATAAAATGACCTGAGTTCGGTTGATCATTTTCCTGGCCATCAACTCACCATAATTCTGCTAAATTTTTACTTTTTTACTTCATGCCACTTGCTTCCTTCCTCTGGATCAGTAGTAGTAACACATGATTTTTGGGTTGAGGAACCTTTCAATTTTACTTTTCCAGATTCCTCCATATTTTTTAGGAGGCCTTTGAAGAAAAACACTCTTTAATGGGATTCCCCAACATTTGATGAAATGGGAAATAGTATGGGAGGTCTTCATATCCTCCTTTTTTTGGCCTTGGCAATTGAACCAGATTGGTTTCCAGAGTTGAGAAGAAGTATCCAGGAACTTTTTCATTATATAAAGAATAAACATTGTTCTTCAAATCTTAAAACTATTTCTTCCTTTGATCTATTTGACAATCATTACGAGGCGACCGTTGTTGTTGAAGCTCAGGAAGTGTATCCCTTCGATATGATGAAGGATTTAAAGTGGAAACAGGTACATGTGCTTGTTTAAGTGTAACTATAGAAGTCTCTACTATCCCTATTCTACTTCTTGGAACTAATATAAATACATGAGTTTTAGCCTTAGTATATATAAGGGAGTCTTATATCTGCTGAGCAATTGTAGTAAGGTCTCAAAACCCTATTGTGTATTTCACAGGAATCAACGGTGTTTTTAATTCATCAGACATATTTTCCACACAGATTGACAGAAACTATTCTTGAGGGAGTGCTAAACATAAGGAATATTTAAATCCCTTCCTGTGTGGAATGAAATATAAAACCTTTTCATTTTCCCTTTTCATACAATTGGTAAGATAACAAACTATTGTCTTTGAAAATGTTGAGCTAAATTGAAGAAGATATCTTTGACGGAGATCTTCCCGCCCAGTAATTGACCGAGATTTCAATCTTGTATACCAGAAAAAACCAGGTCCTTATAATGACTGCACAAAACACCTGAGCTTAACATCTTCTTGTTGTTGAGGAGTTCCCATCCTAGGATCAAAACAAGCAAATAAATGTGTTTAGTGTTTCTCTGAGCCTCACGAACCATTCAAAATTGGGAATGTGGTATTCGCAAAATTTGATGGAGGAGGGATTGCATCCACCCATTCAGGGTAAGATCTATTTTATAGTTGAACTTGTTCATGTTTTCCTTATATAGCTTCCAACCAAGTTGTTAATGACTCAATGGTAGTCATTATTTTTTGAGAAACATCTAGTTTATCTTGGGATTTAGAAGGTGCAATAACTAGAGTTTGGATGGGTGTGGCGACTGGTACGTCCACTGATTGAATTATTGGCGGTTGTTGTCATGCATGAAACATAGGATTGGACCTATGAGGGTGTACTAGTAATGGGGGATATTCTTGATCCATCCCAGTAGATGAAACAAATTCCCTTGATTGAGTAACTCCAACATGCTTAAGAGGAAGGCTACGTTGGAGTAGTTCTGCATTTAACCATCTTAATTCCTTCATTTCTTCTTCTTGTTGGGCGAACCATTCCTCTAATGAGAGAGATTTTCCTTCTCCAGATGTAGGGTAGAATGTAACCTAACTTTTAACCTTTTCCTTGGAATGTACATTTCTTGAGTATGGATTGGAATTACCCAAAGGAATGTCTTGCCCCTAGGCAACCATATGTCTTCTGGTACGCACACCTCCTTTATTCCTTTATGTGTGTACAAATTATTGAAAAGGAATTTCTTTATCTAATCCCTCTGAGTGATCCTCATGCTCCGGGGGACTAATGACAACATCATTGATGAAATTTATCGATGCATAACGCATTGAATCCCTTCTGTCAGCACTTCTACGATACTGTCTTCTTTTATGTCCTTTACGAGACATAGAATTTTGTTTGGTTGATCCCTCAAGAACTTCTTGTTGAATCATAATTTTGACAGAATCTCCTGATAATTCGGCACTGTTTTCTTCTTGTGGATTCTTCCCTAATCATGATAAGAATAAATTTCACTGAGGGAGAGATTGAGAATTTGAAAAAGTCCCTAGTCCAGTAGACTAGGGCATTTTTTGTTTTTCCTGCTCAACTCCTCGAATCCTATCTAATGATCCTGAGGGTTGGATTAAAAGAGTCCCTAGTCTAGAAAGCTGAGGTGGCTCTTGAACTTATACATCTAAAACTTTCTTAAAAACTCTTCAAAATTTGTGGACTTTAGTGAGGAAATTGGCCGGATTCATCATCTCACATCCACTCAAATCACCTGGCTCAGATGACCATTGGATTATTTCCGAAACCCCTTTCACCCAATGATGTGAATTCTCTAAACAAGAATCCTATTTTATATTCTCATTTTCTTGATGATAGAGTAATTTAACAACTTGTTATTTATATGCCTAACGTTGGGAATAACTAGTTGAGGCATGTTAATGGGTAAGCCTTTGATTATTCACAAAACCAGTTAGATGTGGCCATCCATGTGAAATAACATTACATGAGACCACTTTTGTATTGATTTGTTGACCGGAGAGCATAGTGAAAAGCAATGATCCATTAACACCCCATCCCCTAATATTAATACCAGATGTGGCATTGGTAATTAACTGGAATAACCTTTTTAATGTGCCATGGGATGAACACCGAAGGGCTCTCTGTTTCTTTTCAACCATTGGATGTTGGGAAATTGAGAGAGATGCCAAGTCAGTATGGCATTGCAACCCTTCTATTATCTTGACATGATTTTGATATTTATCATATGAAAATATTTTCTCTTTTAAGTGATAAAGAGTTTTCCATATGTTGAGATGAATATTGTGAATACAATCTTCTGTCATGGTTTTTGGAATATCATACTGAGATTCAACCAAAGGCCAAAACATGACTGTAATTTCACTTTTTTCTAGTTGTTTTCCCATATTCATCATTTCCTCTTTGTCATTTAATAAAGATTCTTCTAGCTGATTGGACCAAAGCTAGTGCTTCTTTGTTTCTTCATCAGATTCAACATGATTGGTAGATAATTCATTTTTCAAATTAGATGATGAATGACCGAGGGGTGGTTCGGAAAATGACCTACTGCAGAGAGAAAATTCACAGGTAAATTCATTATCATGTGGAGGACGACCATGGTGGGTTACAACCAAAGATGAAAACTCTTGATCCTTAGTCTTCTGCCACACAGAGAGTTATCATGGATCTAATGAGAATATAATACTTCATGATTAACATAATTGTCCTGACGCAAGCCTTCATGAGGAATTTTATAATGAAGACCTTCATAGTTATTGCTGTTACTTCTATAATTTGGAAATTAGAGTGTAGAATCTTGAGTTGCAATAGACAATTGTCTAAGGGCTTCATGAACTCCAGTATTGAGAAAGGCCTTATTGCAGATTAGCTCTTGATTTTTCAATTGTGCTGGATGGGTCATTTTCATGGATCCCTTATTACTCACTTTGGAAACAACTTGTTGTAGAAAGTGGTTATTATGGGCAGGTGTATGTGCCTGATCAGGACAAATGGTCAGGTTAGGCTGATTATCTCAATTTAAATCGGGTGTATGTGCCCGACTTGATTGTTCGTATGACATGGGGGAGTGTGCCCCACCACCTTCTTGGAATGGAATTAAGGTGTGTATCTACTCCAGGGTGACATGTTGATGAGTCACTCCACTGATAGGGATAGATTTATGTTTCATTCCCTGTGATGTCGCTGAAGCTATTATAATATTCTGACTGGTATCTAGAATATGGGCAGGGATTTGCTTCTTCTCTTTCACCAATGTCAGAATGTTCTTGGTGACTTCAGCTGCCAGAATAGGAATATATGTCCATTCTGTGTTTGGAGTAGGACTGTGTTCATACTCCGTTCCTCCTTTTCTTGTCAGTTAATTCAGACAGAACTCATGTGTGGGGGAAGAAATTTGTGTTTACCTCTGGTTTGTCATTGTATCTTTCCAATTGATATCTTCGGGTGCTACTATAAGAGACTATTGGTTAGCTTGATGAATTTTAGGTTCATGTGTCTTCTTATTGTTCTCCACCAAATATGATTGATGAACATCCATCATGACTGGAAGACGAGACCGATAGAAGTATTGATTAGTGTAAGCAGGTGTATGTACCTATTAACAGGTGGTCACCACCTTTGATTGGCAAGCTTCTTTGGTTGCAGTCAGACGAGCCAGCCGACTGGCTGGTAAATTATAAATAGGTGTATGTGACTGCCTATAATACTCCACCAAAATTTCATATTGGGATTGGTGTGTTACTACTAGACGAGTTTTCTAGACAGTGAAATCAGGACGGACGTGTGTATATGCCCGCTCGTTGTTTCCATCAAGTTAGATTGATGGAATTCTATGGAGGGGGTAGAGGTAAGAACCTGCCCTGTGATGACCGAATTTTTCCTGTGACAATTCTTCTTGCATGCTCGGGTCTGAGGATCCTGAACCGAATTCCTAGAGGAGATACCCTCATCTTGTTGAGGGTGCACTACCGCACGAGTCTGGAAACGATTGTTGGTGGGATTCCTCAGGAAGGACTCATGTATTCTGGAATTTAGGCCATGAGTTACCTCCTCATTCACCTCCCAGTAATATGGGATGAACTGGTTGTTGCGTTCTGGGGATAACGACCCAAAATGGTTGGAAATGGTGGTTGGTACCACCTGCTTCCTGACCACTGTTCATCGCTGTCCAGACAATCGGGGAGAGTTGTTAACATGAAGGGAATTTCTAGTAGCCTCCAGAGTCAGGATGGTACCATGTTTAAGGTATTCCCTCCCCAATTCATTCGAGACCCAATGTTGAAGATTCTGAGTAGGTGATATTTTCCTCAGAGCAGAAGAAGATCATGCAGGAGTAGCGGTCAGGGCATTCACAGGTGTGAACATTAATAAAGCCATTCTGTGATGCAGAGAGATCTTGGAATAGAGTTTCCATTTAATATAGCAGGCATAATCAAGATAGGTTTAACCAGACTATGTCTTTTGGATGAGCACCTTTATTATTGATTTCTTTGTTGGCCCACTTATTGAGATTAATAGGGGCCTAACAAATAAGTAAACCATCATTTAACTTGGTTAAGGATTCACGTCAGGTTCACCAATTTTGTTTCTTTTGGAAATGGTGATGACCTAGTTTGTTTAAGTTTCAAACATTCCAATCGGTTTCTAATGGGTTTATTCATATAACTGGAAACACCCAATGATTCTATATACACTTAGACCTAATTTCAAAAGGAAGGTTCTCATTAGATGTAGACCAATGAGGCTTAAAAATATTCAATGGTTGAGAGGATGGGAGTTCAGGATTATCACACCTTTTTGGGAGGAATTATTGCATACACTGGGACTCTCTTATAGATTTAAATTATATTCATGAATCCTTATTAATTCACCAAGCATGAAAATGAGTTTTCCTATAGATTTTGAAATAAATGATTGATATGTAGGTGATTTAGAGAATCTTATATATGTATTAAAGGTTTTTCATTGATAGAGAATCATCCATATGTATTAGAGATTCATATTCAATGGTATCCTTCAATATATTATATAGATATCTCTTGCAAACTAGGATGACCATAATGGTTTTAAATCCACACGGCTGGGCACTTGAATTTTATTGTCATTCAGAACGAAAGAGATTATTTCAGAGTCGGGATCATACCCACATATGGGATACCTATATATCCTTCTTTAAGCCTGGTATGGATAGAACACATTCACTGTTCCTAAAACATACCACCCCATCCTGATCATGGTTAAAATCAGGAAAAATTTTAACCATCATTTTTATGTCCACATATACATTTCTATCCCATTTAATTATCACATGCACATATGGTGGATGATTTAATTGAGATAGATAATATTTTTCACCTCCCATCATGTTTTCTAGACTCATCCTTTACAAATAGTAAAATATTAAATATATTTTTATCCTTATCATTTATAATATACAGTGACACATTAAACTCAAATCATCAGTAACCTTTTTTCACATTAAATTATTGTAAAATACTGAGAAGTCATAATATGTAATCATCTATTAACATATTTTATTAATCATGTTCCAGTCCTTCTGGGAGAATATACACATTCAACTTTGGTGACCAGTATATATACTGAACATTCCTTGATAAAGATATCTACACAATATCCTTAATTAAAATAATACTATTAAAAAATCTAAATCATTATTTGGGTAATATTATTTTCATGAATAATAAATTGTAATGCTGTATAAGATATAATAACATCATTTTCTTGATAACACATCCCAATCCCTTCTTGGATGCATCATTATATATTAAAAACCATTATTAGTTATAGGGTAATATAAGATCATATGAACTGACTAATATTCTACTTTATTCCTTTAAATTTTCCTCACATTCATATTCATTGATAAAATTTCCTCCCATCCATGTTTACAAGTTCCGAGGATTCGATAAACATTTTAAATTATACAATTGATGTTGACAATATCTCACTAAACTAAGAAAAGAATGAATCCGAGTAACTGTGGTAGGTATCGACAAACATTCAATAGCCTCTATCTTTGATGGATCTACAAATATATATTTTATTGAGATTATATGTCCTAATAATGAAACATATTGAATAAAAAATTCATTGTTTAATAATTTGACATATATTTTATCCTTTTCTTGGGGTCTTTATAAAAATTATAAAGAATTCATTATCCTATTTAGTTTTATTTTAATATAAAAATATATCATCTTTAGAGTCCACAAAAAACTAATCAATTTAATATAAAAATACTATATTCCATTAATCCATGAAAATAGAAAGATAAATAGAAAGACAAAATGGAATAGTACTATAAACTCATAGAGTCCACACCCAGTATGGAATGTCATCTTATGTAAACCCTCCCTCTTGACCCTTAATTCATGATGTCTAGAAAAACAGTTAAAATGGAAAAATATTAAGCTCTATACAGTTGGTTGGATAGGTCATCAATAATAGAGAGAGGATAATTTTCTTGATCGTGATATTTTTCAAATCCCAATATTCAATTCAGAGTCCCATAGATCAATATTAATTTTTATCTAAAATAATAGGGGCACCTCATGGGGACACACTTGTCTAAATGAATGCCTAGTCAAAGTTCTCAATGTGTTTCTTATTTGGTTCTAAAAACTCAATTTTGGTCATTCTATATGTACTCATTGAAATTGTTTTGGAACTATATATGAGCTCTATTGGGAACACAACTTCATGTTTTGGTAGAAGACTATGTATCTACTATACAAATAAAATAATAAATTCCCACACAATATTATTATCATTGATGTTGGATTTATCATCGATCATTTGAGACAAACAACCTTTTATAATAAGAATCAAGACCCATATAATTTAATTCATATCCATCATATGTTCATAATTGTTAGCACATTTATTTTTTTTGTTGGTATGGAATATGAAAGGTTAATTCCCTTTCTCGACCATTGATATGGGATTTCTGTACAGAAAGTCAATCCAGGCATAAGAGTGTTGGGATAGTTTGGTTATCAGAAAACCCAAGAGTACGGGTGATTTGTTACTCTTTAAAGTCCAACACATATTCAAAACTCCTCTCATATTATGAAGTATATATTTCTTTTTCTCTTTAAGATGAGTGGGAAATTTAAATAAATTATAAAAATAACATACATTTTTTGTATAGGTTTGGGAAAAAATGATCCCCATCTCCACCCCACCAATTATACATCAAAGTGCTTATTTATGTTTACGAGACATGTTACCTTATCATGAAAACATTAACACTATGTGTAGGCAGTTGAAACCTTATATATATATATAATTACAAATACATTGGATTATTTTACAGGGAATAAAAGTTTCCATAGTTTTGTAAACAAGCCGACACTCCACCAAATCTATGTCTATGAATAAAATAGTCTAATAAATAAACAGTGGTCGATTTTATTTAAATAAGTGATTCTATCTTAGTTAGATCATGAAACAATCATATTTAATTGATCATTAATAACATACAATGAGAGCATATAGATCTTCACAATCAATCATGATTTCCTTAAACATCAACATGTAAAGAACTAGAAAAACAATTAAACATGTCTATCTCTAAAATGTATCTACAATAAAGACTTTTCCCATAATTTAGAAGAATATATAAAAATAATATATAGATTATGAATTTTGATCAGATAGATCAAAATAGGTATACCTCCAAAATATATCTCAACGGAAAACATTATTTTTTCCTTTGTATTAACATAAATTATGTTTATTCCCTTTTTTGAAAAGTTGAATTTCTCTATATTTATATTTTATTTCTAAGTAATCAAGGCTGAATGATAAGAAAAGAAATGCATAATAAATCATGACTACTTGAATTCATCCCATTTAATGAGAGTCATTAGATCCCATGGAAATAGGAATGATTTAATCTTTTGATTACAAGCATTTCAATTGGTCATAAAATAGATTTAAATAGATATTAAATAATTTTGAGACCAATGTATAAATTACAGATAATACCTTTAAATTAAAAATCTATTATTTATGGGTAAAATAGAGGGTTCCATCATGTAGTAAAAACAATCGAATGTTGGTTTGAAAACTTATGATTTTTATCAAAATTTGTTTTTTGGAACCATATGTTAATTTCGTTAAACATGGAGTTTCTTCCTATCCTTGGTTTATTGATCCATAATTTTCAAAAACCATAGGGTGCATGATCCATACAATCCATTCCAAACATAGTGTTTCAAATCCATATGTTATGACTATAAATGTTGGGTATGAATAGTGTTTCCAATATTATTTTTAATATGTCTATAATACATTAAAAAATATTTTCGAAACAATTTATTGATGTGATTACACACCCAAAATACATATTCTAATGAATATAATTTTATTTAAACTCATATAGAAAATACTTATTGGTAACAAAAATACATGTTTTTATGTGAAAAAAACCAAAAAAATAAATTAATGAAATTTTCTATTAAACACATGCTCAACAGTCTAACTATTTATAATGATCACAAAACTGATAAAATAAATATAAAAATTCAACAGTTTAGTATAAATTTACATAAATATAAATAAATAAATTATAATCACATATTTAAATTATGTGACCAATTTTATTAATTTTAAGAGATTTTTCATAAAATATCCTAATTTTCACCCCCATAACCTATTAATATATATATATATATATATCATATAAACATTCCATACAAATTTCTCCATATAAAATTCCACCACTTCTTGTGAAATAAAAAATATTAGAATAAAATGTTGTAATATATCATCCCCCAAAAGTGATGCTTCCAAAAAAAAGATATGAATATGTAATAAAGTAGCATATAAATTACGACACAATGATTAATAGGTCATTATAATAAACAACTTATTAAAATTAATTAACCCCATTATAATATCTCTCCCTAAGACATAAAATATTTATTAAAGATATCCATGGAATAAAAAAATATATTTATTTTCCACATGTAATGAGTCATTAAGAAATGTTTTTAATTTTTCACATAATATAATTATTTTTTGTATGACACATTGTTTCTTCTGGAAATCGGGATGACCTTGTTTTTTTAAGGTTTAAACATTCCAATCGATTTCTAACGGGTTTATTCGTAGAACCGAAGACACCCAATGATTCTATATACATTTGGACATACTTTCCAAAGGTAAGTGCTCATTAGTTGTGAACTGATGAGGCTTAAGAATTTTCATTAGTCTAGAGGATGGGAGGTAAGGCTCATCACAACTTTTTAGGGGGAATTATTGCCTATTTGGGACTCTCTAATTGATTTATGTTTTCTTCACGAATCCTTATCAATTCACCAAGCATGAAAACATGTTTTCATTTAGATTTAGCAATCTATGATTGATATGTATAGGATTTAGAGAATGTTATATATGTATTTTAGGTTCTTAATCGATAGATAATCATCTATATGTATTGGATATTATTAGTAAATGGTAGCCTTCAATATAATATATAGAAATTTCTTGGTTACTATGATGACCATACTAGTTTTAAATCCACTCAGTGGGGCAATTGATGTTTATTGTCATTCAGAACGACATGGATTATTTCAGAGTTTGGATCGTACCCACAGATGGGATACCTATGTATCCTCATTAAAAAGGAATTATAACCCACAAAGTTTGATAAGAAGGATATAGTTTAACGTCATATGGGATGGAAAACAATTAATGAAAGATGGGTTTGAATCTTAAAAATTCTTCCTAGATACTCTACTTTTAAGGAAGAGATCAAAGTACATGTAGTTCGGGTAAAGAAATATGGGGTTTATGTATGGTTAATGGACAAAAAAGAGATGTTGTGATTACTTTCACACTCTAATTTCACGTGAGTCTTGCTCAGTGTTAGAAACAAGAGGTATCAGTAAAGTTGACGATGGTACCATGAAAGATGAAGTCAGGAGAAATGATGTGGGGATTTCGTATTTATGAAGGCCTAAGTAAATGAAGACCCAGACATACGAAAAAATACCAAGAGCAGGGTCCATAAAGGTATTTGTACTTTATGAGTATTTGGAATTTTAACCAGGGAATTACTCTGGAAAAGGAAGCCCAAATTTTGAAGGTCTTATGATTGGGTTTTATTCTTGAGATGGAATCCCAAATCAGAAGAAATTAAGATTGGGGCTACCTCCTAAGGAGGAATCCCAATGTTTAAGGAAAATATGATTGGGGCTTACTCCTGAGTAGGAGGCCCAAGTTAAGCGGACTTGAATGTTGGGACTTACTCCTGAGAAGAAGGCCCACAAAAAATATCTTCTCATCTCAAAGGATGAGGTTATATAGGAAACCCTTAACCGTGGTGACGTAAAGCTTGTTAGTCACGAGTTTTTGGGAGAGGTTCTCACAGAATTTCAATCACATAAGGAAGAAAACAAAGGAAAAATGTCATAAATGGAATTGAAGAGGGTTTTGAAGTCTATGTCTTGAATAAGAGAGGTGGATTTGAGGAAAATAGGTGACCATGATGGAGGCGTGCATGTATCATTCTGTCGCCCATGTCCTGGTCGTACAAGTAGACTAGCGTGACATGAGTCACCTTGGGTGACGATGAATCCATAGGGTAATACATTGGAAACTTTGAACTCAATCCCATAGTATCATCCCTATAGGCTTCCAGAAGGATGGCGTTAATGATCCCTTGAGAGGACAAGGAAGCGTGAAAGTGTATTCATTTCCCTTAATGTGTGGACATTTAGGCGTGCAAGTATTGCTGAGTTATAATTCTTAGGACTTCTTCATCTTATTGAGAGCTTCCATTATAAGTTAAGAATTACCTTATAAGTGTTCTGAAGATGCCAGACAAAGACTTGGGTGACCCGATCTTGAATCTATGTTTTCGAAAATTCTTCCTAGAAAGTATAGGCCACTAGGAACCTTTGGAGAAAAAATAATAGGGCGCGCAAGTGACTTGCGTAGCACGCAGGAAACTTGGATGACTCCTTCCAAATGGGTTCCTGGTCCATGCCTTTTTCAATTTTTGATATTCTTCAAAGGGTAACCCTAATTGTGCTTAAGGTATTCCCCTATTCGATTTGTTGGACTCTAGGACAGAAAAGAGCATCAACACACAGAAAAATAAATAATTAAGAAATTTTTGTAACTCATTTTTTAATTAAATTTTTTTATAAAAATATATATATATATACACACCAACTTCACTTCTATTTATCTCCATATGAAATGAAATTTCAAATTTTAATGCTTTAATGTATTATTTTTAAATTGAAAATTCTATTAAATTATTAAAATACATATGTAATTATCTAAAAAAATATTTTTGAAATATGAACTTATAAATGATCATCAAACAACATTCGAGATCAATTAAGATCAGTATGTAGATTTATGTTCTCTTCAATTATAGTAATTCCACAAACATATGATCATGATACGGCATTCAAACTTTAACCATTTGTGTTTATGAAAGTTATGATTATTCATAACCCTGAGCATAATTATTTTTTGTTGATTATTTTTAAAAATCAATCCTTAACATAATAAAATAAATTATTCTTTTAATTTACCATGAGAAGAATTACCTTTCTTTTTATTTTGATATGAAATTTCATCTGATAAAGAATTTTTGATCACATCAGGTATCCTAGAATTATTATAGAATATTTAAGAAAATATATTCATAAAGAGAATAAATAATTTAATTTG
This sequence comes from Viscum album, assembly GCA_963277665.1. Lineage (NCBI taxonomy): Eukaryota > Viridiplantae > Streptophyta > Magnoliopsida > Santalales > Viscaceae > Viscum > Viscum album. Next base: position 808,788,273 of record OY728119.1, on the reverse strand, counting down.
GTTTTCAAAAAAAGACCTTTGGAAATAAAGAGTAATATAATACTTTTTTTGATAGAATGAGGTCTATGATTCACATACATGAGTCAAAAATAAAATATTATCATTACATTGCTTAAATTTTGAAAATTAATTTTATATATGAAAACTATTATATAAGAAAACATTATGTAATCAAATTATGTACATAAAATATATTAAATGAATAAAAAAATTGTTTTATTTTAACAAATTTGAATATTTCTGAAAAATATTTTTATAGAATAGATTTTAATATTTTAATTCAAAGAAAATGATTTCAGAATTTAATGAACAAAGAGACATCCTTATATAAAATAGTTAATGAAACACACATGCACACACACACACAAATATATATATATATATATCTGTGTGTCTGTGAGTGAAAAATATTTTTTAAATACTAACTGTATTAGAGAGTCTAGTTCTATGTATATTTTTATAACGACCTACCTCAAAGTAGATCACTCCTTTGGTATATATTATTAACATGAACATAAGTTTTTTTAATGATATATTCTAGTATGGTATTTAAATAAAGAATCAAATTTATGTTTCTTTTTTAAAACATATTCTTTTCATTCCAGAAGTATTAGAAACTAATATTTTATGTAAACAAATCTGTTTATTTCTTATAAGGAATCAACAATTCAAGTTAAAAAATTCCTTTGAACAGTAAATATTTTTAAGACTAGAAATTATATATTCTCTAAATAAACAGTAATATTTATAATTTCTGTTAATATCATAATAAATACATTAAATAGTTGTAATTATTTTTCTAATTGGATTAAGAGAAAAATAATTCTTATCTAACATTAGTTTTCCACCATTACTACATATCCTATATTTTTTCCTTTTAATAACTATATTTTAAAGAATTTAATTTAGGGATATTTCCACTGTAGTTAAATTTATAGAATCAACTTTGATATGTTCTTATTTACCTTTTAATTCATTAAATCTAGTTTCATGTATATGATACGTAATTTGGGATGAATTTGTTTTGAAAGATGTAAATTTTTAGAAAATTTATTTATTTCATAAAATAATTTCTTATAGTTATATAAGTTTTCGATATAAATCTTTTAAGAATTAATATTTATATTATAACACAGAACAAAACATATTTAATTAATCATAACAGTATTCATTACAATTAGAGTTTTGAATATGAGAAGATTTTACCTAATAAGTATGCGTTATATGACATAACACTTGTTACTTATGATCATCCTCACCACTTATAGAAGATTCCACCATTGAAGAAAAAAAATCACTCCAGGTATGCTTCAAAATTTTCTTCCCTTATCTTTTTCTATATTCTTTCATTTGAGCTTTAGTAAATGGTAATATCACCGTTGTATGATATTTTTCATTGCATTCACACATCTATTCTCTTACGTCTATTTATTTCTCCATTTGTATATTTTTTAAAACCTATGGGAATTATTTTAATAATTTTTATCTACTTTTAGATGTCATTAATAATTTGATTCATCAAAGAGATTTTTGAGACCACCTTATATAAATTTGAAATATTTTCAACTTCAACTTGCATTTCAACTTCATATATCCTTATGTTTCAAACCAGTTCGTCAATTGATATATCTTTAATTGGTGTGTATTTACATATAAAAACACATATTACATTTCAATTATATGGTAATCATTATTTTACTTTAATAAACTGATCTCGTTTTTTAATTGGATCAAATAGTGTAGTAGCATTATTGAAAATTTCTAATAATCTCTCTGTCATCTGAGTGATACATTCACCATAATTCATTCAAATCGAATTTAACTTTTACTTTAGTGTATTGTATGTTAATTGTCTTATGTTATTTGTTACATTATATGAAATTGAAATATTTGACCACATCTCATATGTAGTGGAAAATTTAAAAAAATGAATAAACTCTTTATTTTCTAATTCATTGAAAATTACATTCATTATTTTCCAAATATGATCATATTACTTTTAATGATCATTATAAATTTTTTTGAGATCATTCATTATAATTTTAGAAAGCCTGATGACCTTCAAAAAAACTCTTATTATAATATTTTTTATGTAAATAATCATTCAAGATTCCGAACATCCATAGTTATCACCATTAAAATAAGGAGAACAGGTCATCAACAAACCTTCATTAAGATAAACAATTTCATGATTTTTTCTTCATCTAGATATTAAACTCAATCTTATTAGAGCCACTAATATATAAATATATGTAACTTCCTCTTATGTCAATTTTTTTGTTTCAAATTGAAAATAAACGTGACATCTTTTGTTATTATTTTTGAATTAAATAGAAAAACATATTCAAGGATTTTCACCAATATGAATATATTAATTGACCCCTTAACTTTGATACCAATTTTTGGGTTGTTTTGATTATTATAAAGAAACAATAGGTGGGGATAATTATTATCATTTATAATACATAATAGATTGAAAACAAATCTATTATTATACAGTGTACCATTAATTTTCTCATTACAATGATTGACCAATAACAATAAATAATGAAAAGAACATAATAATTTGTTTAGTTCTTTCGGGAACATAGATTCATTAGTCTACTCCATAAATTCTATGTACTCGAGCTTTGTGACTTGAATAACATAGTTAATCTAATAGAAATACCATAAAATCTGATTCCCAATAGTTGAAACATTTCCAAAACACTTTAATGAATCATGTTGGTTCATTTACATTTAACTAGATTCTCCACAGCGTAGTCTAATAAGTTGAAATTCCACCATGATTGAGTCAATGTAGTAAAAACTCACATAATTAAATTTATATTGATTTTAATTAGAATTTTTTTCCTCTAAGATTTTAAGTAAACTTATGATAGTTGTAATTGATTTTTAAGAATATACTGTTGTATCATATATATCTTAAGCATCAATGAATACTTAAAAAATAGTAGAGAAGACCCCATAGATTTGTTTATATATGTATATATCAAAAATTTATCTACAATAATGTATTTTTAAATAATGTCTAATAAGAGGAAAAAATAATATATAGTAGTACCTATACAATTACGTATATTAGTATATGTATGTCCCCAAATTGAATCTCTAATGTGAATTCTATTTACAATACATATTTCATATATTTTGTGTGTTCTACATATTTTTAAGATAAATATCTCGACATTTATATCTTTGATCAAAAATATATATATTGAATTATTCCACATATACCCCATAATATATTGGGAATATTTAAATCTAAATCATCCAAGGATATTTATAACATCCCTTAGAAATTGGAATGATTTAATCTGTTCAGTAAGAACATTTTAATCTATATTCAATAACATAAAATAGATATTCAATCCTACTGAGACCATTTCATAATACATGGATAATATATATGATTTAAAACTCCATTCTTGACTAGCCAAATGTTGGATTCCAATATATAACAACACATCTCAAAATTAGGATTCACAATAGATAGTTTTTCACAAATGTAGGTTTAACAAACCATACATTTATTCCTTTAAAAATATGGTTTTTTTTCAAATGTAGGTTTATTGATCCATTCATTTACAACTATATAGGGTACATGATTCATTTTTTCCATTCCAATTGTAGGGTTTTTAATATATATGCTACCCATACAAACATACGGTATAAAAATGTTCCTAAATTACCTTCAAACACAACAATTATACATTATAAAATATTTTCCCATCGATTTAATGAATATTATTCACCTCAAAAATGAATATTATAATGAATATCATTATCATAAAAGTTACATAATGGAATATTTACTTGTAAAAAAATTGTGGGTGTTAGTTAGAAAAAAAACAAAAAAGAAATAAATGAAATTATTGAATCAAAAATTTCTCATCATGGTAGACATGAAACTCAACCAGAGGAATAATGATATGATTTTCATAAAGCACATTACTACCAAAATTCACCAAAGGGAAATCATATAAATTTTATTTGTCCGTCGGAACATTATGGGGTTTCACTTATAATTCTATATCTAATTGTTATTTTGGAATCTTGATTTCATCATAAAATTATTAAGATAAGAATTAATGGGCATATTAAGTGTCAAATAAGATATTAACATTTTTATAGTGGATGATATGTGTACTTTGTCATAGTTGGTACCCTAGAGACTTCTTTTTGGCAGATTATTATAATATGTCTTCCAATCATTTAATTTTAATAAAATCTTTTTCAAATCATGATTATTCTTATACCTAAGATAGTGTGTCATAATTCAAATCGAGTAGTCGTCTCAATAAAAGGTCATTTTAGTTCCATTCTATGATGAGAAAACTAATGTCACATGAATGTATTAGTAAATATATGTTATAACATGGGTGGATACTCATAAGACATTGATGCATCTTATCATAGAATACTCCCATGGTCATATCCAGCACTGGATATTATGTGAAAGAGACTCTCCATTATAAAATATGAAATTAAATGTGTAATTGGATGCTTGTATCATCCAATTTGTGTATTGATCCTTTGAATTTATTATTTTTATTAATGATTATTATAATTCACATGATTCTATTTATTGAAAACAAATATGATGATTTTTATTTGTGGAGAGTTGGGATACATTGGGTGAATATTGAGTAATATAGAATTAACGAATAAGGTGAGAGATGATTTTTACCTTCCATTCTTTAAAAAAGTAGATATATTAGGACCTTAGATGGAAATTATATATCCAAAATAAATCAATTTTCACATTGTTCTATTAGAAATCATGATTTCAATAAATTAAATGGAAGATACATCATCCACAGAGGTTAATTCCATCATCATGCAACCTATATGTTTAGAAATATGGTGATAAATGGATTATATGAAACGATGAGTGTTTTATGAGGTATTATGTCATTTGAACATGAAAATGTTTACATATGTATTTATTTTCTGGTTTCTATATGCTAACCTTAGATTTAGGCTCCTTCGCCTAATTCCATTGAGAAAGAGGCATAAAGGGTCACAAACTAAGTGTATCCCGAATTTATGTTAAATAGTACATTTATAATTTTTATTTAGCAACTTGAACAATTATTAATCTCATCGGTGGCTGAAAAAGTATTCATGTTTTCTTGATCACATATTTTCTATCACTAGTAATTCTTGATTTTATCATGTGAGTGGAATATTAATTAAATATTTATTCCCTATTTATCTAATATAATATTTATTCATTTATTATTGAATAATTCTATAAAATTTATTTATTAAATAAATATTCAATATTCAATGCATGATAAATATTATAGGGGAACGGTGAATCATGTGTAATGGTATGATGAGAAATTAAATATATTTAATATTATCTGAATAAAAAATATTGAATTTTTATTTTCGTGTTCAGCACATGTCTAGAAATAATAATAATAATAATAATATAAAAATGGGGTTATGTGGGGATTAAATAAATAATAAGGGGTACGTGTGAAAATATATATTCCTAGCCCTAGAGGTATATAAATCCAATTATATTATTTTTCAAGACAACTAAATCATTATGTTGTGCACAATGGATTGATAGGAACCCCTAGATGCACTAGATATACCCATTCTCATAGAAAGAACTCAAGAACAGATAACGATATTCCTTTACCTTATACATTGATGTCTAGATAGGTCCAGATGAATCATCAAGAATTTAATCTCATGGATATTACATTTGAATGCTGGAATTTTCCTGATCATCCAAGCTAGAAATCAAAGATTCCTACGATGAAATTTTCATATTTTTGGAAAAACTCTGAATCCCTATTGGATGGAACATTGACCTCATCCATAAAATTCAATGATATAAAAATGTAGATATATTTTTTGATCGATAAATAATATATATATATATATATATTTATAAAAGGGTATTTCTGCAATTCCGTAAATTAATATATATTATTATTTAAAAATATTTCATTTAGTTTCTAATGTATTATCACTTTTATTTATTATTTAATTCAATTATATTAATCAAATCATATATCATCCTGTAAATATAAAATTGATCATCGATTCTGAAAAAATAAATGCTTGGAATTCCATAATATAGGATTCTACTATGCATGGAACTCACATGTTTTATCATACCGGAGCCACACAATTATTTATAATTATTTAAATAATAGTGATTAAATTTATTATAATTAATTGGGATTAAATTGTGGATTAATAATTCTTTAATAGGAATTATGATATCTCATTTCATCAAATTAATTTATCGTAAGTATAATCGAATCAATTAATTTTATCACTCTACACCTGAAGACTTCAAAAGAAAAAAATGCTATATCGATTGTGGTGGATCATCTTACAATGATAGCTCACTTTAATAAAATTTGAGAGGACTTATCACTGGATAACATTGCGTGGATATACAGCAGTGAAGTGGAATGTCTTTATGGAGTACCATTGTAGACTGTATCTGATTGAGATAATAGTTTCTTTTTGATGTTATGGAAAATCCTCTAACATTCCCTAAAACCTATGATTAACATTAGTACATATTATCATCATCAAACTGATGTACAGTATAAAAAAGAATTAAAAGACTAGAATACATGTTTATATCATGTTATATAGAAGTAAAAATGGGATGAGACCAATATATACCTCTAGCTGAGTTCCCTTATAATAACAGTTTCTACATAAGCATCCAAATATATCAATAAGAATCCACTTTTCGGAAAATATATTAATCAATAGAATCTTGGGATTACTTTAGTGAATGTAAGATGCTAGATCATGAAATGGTCGATGAAATGGTGGAAAAGGTAAAAACCATTCAACAACACATTAGGAATTCCAAAATTCAATAAAAAATAAATTAATACAATAATTGAAGGGACGTAGAGTTTAATGCTAGATACATGGTATTGTTCCTCATATCTATGTGGAATAGAATCATGATATTTTTTATGAAAGAACTGTTGTGTCCCAGGTATATTGGACCCCTCGAGATCATAGATCATGTCGGTGTTGAGGAATATCGACATGAACATACACCTTCCATGTCTCATGTAAAATATGCATTTTAGGTATACCTGTTGAGAATGTATTTACTAGATACCACACATGTACTGAATCTATAGGTGGTACAGTTAGAAAATGATATCTATTATGAGGGATATCCTGTGAAGATCTCAGACATCAGAGATAATTATCTATGCAACAAGACTACTCCACCGGTCAATGTACTATATAGAAACCAAAAGTATGAAGTGGTGACAAGGGAATCAGATGAAGTGATAAAAGAGAAGTACCCTGACTTGTTTTCACCACAGTTTGTAATAAATAAATTTCTATGGATAAATTTCATTAGGATAGAGAATGTAACAACCCATATTTTTTCATTGTAAATATCCTTATTGTAATTATTCCATATAGTATAAACCATATAAAATCTCATTTAGAACACAATAGATACATTATAAATGAATAATAAATTTAATATTAGTTATTTCAGGAAGTTATTGTACATCTTCTAATAGAATAATAACCAGACCTATGAAATAGTAATGTAACCCTTAAGAATAGTAATCCATCCTATAGAAGAGTAAAAACAACTTAGAATGTATATATAATTTTTTTCCATAATATAAATGATAATTTGATAATAATATTTCACATTATATATAATTGAATATTATAAAAATTATAAATTTAGTGTTGGTATTATTTTATAAAACATGATTATTTATTTATCTATTTTTAACTTATTTGATGATATAATATAAAATATAATTTTTTAAAGTTTATTCATAAGATATAGTTTGTTTTATTAAGATTGTAACATAATTTTATGATACATTATAAATTGATTCAATGTGTCATAACATTAATAATAATTTCAATATCAGTATTTTCCATGTAAATGATGATTTTAATTAAAAAATAAAACTTATCATTTTTTTAAAAAAAATTCTCAAAATTTAATTCTTTTTTAAATAAAAAATGTTAAAAAATAGTTATGGTTAGTTTTTGGGTTTTTTCTAAAATACTAATTTTTTCTTGGGAATAGTAAAATATGATAATTTAAGGTAGAAGCTAAATAAAGGAATGGTTGAGCTATATATGATATATGCCTGCTGTAATCCCATAATCATGAACTTTCCTTTATTATTGTATTATATTCAGTGATAAATATCAAACAATTCGTAGTATTGATCTAAAAAAATAATATAATGAATAAAATAATGTGAAAACACTACTCTCCTACCCTATATATACCACCCTCACCACCTCTTCTCCTTACACCATTCAAAGATTGAGATTTATCCATGTTATACCAAATACTCTTCACATTCTACTCCCCCATGTAATAGAGATATTTGTCTCAATAAAATACTAACCCTATTTAACTAAGGAGGTTATGATGTTAGAGAGACTCAATAAGAAAACCCCTCTTTTTTCCTTTTATTTTCCTTTCAATTTCATTTCTTATCTTACCTTCTCTTCACCTTAACCTATAAAAGATAAATGATAACTCTAATATCATTAATATTCTAAACAATTATTACTTTAATGGAATAATTCTACTTCAATCACCTTCTCTTTTGTTCAAAACATGAAAATATTATCTATGGTATGCCAATTTTCCACCACCATGGATGATGCATTTTCATTTTTCACTACCTACTCAAGGGATATTTATAAAACGATAATTATGGTAACATTATATATTATTATACATATTATAATATATATAATGTTATTAAGTAAATAAAAAACAGTATCATATAATTTTATAATGGGTGTAAAATCACCATAATTGATTAAATCATTTTTCATTAACGTTCAATGAAATAAATCTTCCTCAAAACCAATTACAAAAAGATATATAAAACAAAATAAACTTCATTATGATCGTTAATAATATATAATTTCAATTATATATAGTATTAAATTTCACATGACATTAAACCTTTCGATCCTCCTTATGTAGTGATTTTATGTAGTATATCTTTAAAATTATTTAATAATCATGTAAAAAAATTAGGGTATTTGTATTATTATAGCTTATATGTAAATTTCACTATTACCATTTTTAGTTTAACCCCTAAAAACTCAATTTTAAATTAAATGTTGTAAATTAGTATTTATTTTTCATTAATAATTTTATAAATAATTAAGGTGAACATAATAAATAAAATAAATTATGTTGGTTCAAAATCTGGATCCATTTTTAGAAATTACATTCCCATAACTATAAAATAATAATTTATAACTAATCCCGCACCCATGTTTGGAAAATGGGTTTTAAAGCAAAAATCTTTTAGAGCTTACAATGTTTTTATATAGTAATTTAATTTTAAATTTATTCCAAAAAACTAAATAGATTAATGGATGTATAATTAAAATAATTTTTCATTAAAAAAACTATTATATGTTATTTATCTTTATAAATAATTAAAACAATATTGTTGTTTGTAGTCAATTTTTTTTATTTTTTACTATTCATCAAAAAATGAAACTTCATTGTAAAATTACAAAAACTTTATATAATATATTTTTGAAATTATTATTTATGCTGATAATAAATTTATCAAATTAATTTTCTAAATGTGTTAAAAAATAATTTTATTAGTGCTCACAAAATTAGTTTTTTTAGAAAATATTATTTTTGGAACATATAAATTATTTTCCAAAAATACTGTCTTTTTTTCAATATGTTGTATTTATATAAAACCAATATGATTAATATTTATAAAATAGTTATTAAAATTTAATTTATTATTTTTAATAGATATGTTATAATAGCCTTATTTAAATATCCATATTAATTATATATCGCGGATGAAAACATAGAGTTTCATGTAACAAAATATAAATTTTTGTTGTGTGTAACACAAACAGTTGGATAACATTAATTTGTTAAAAAAAATACAAAAATATCAAGGTTTTAGATTGTTCCCTATTAAAAATTAATTTCTCCATTTAGATTCATCACTTCATTAAAAAAAGCAATAGGATAAAAATGCCTCAAGAATTTCCTCATGTTCCCATATAGTATATACTATATGTTTGTTTCTCTATAAAATAATGACATGGTGAGTGGTGATGTTTTATAGAGCATTTTCTATATGGTCCAAAAACTACCCAACTTTTTCCCTATATAAATAAATTTCTCAAGATGTATTACCTCTTATTTTAGTACAATTGATGGTTCTGGTATGTTCTTCTACATGAGAAATACATAGAACACATAGTGGACATTAGAGTGGTTCGGTGGAACCACCAACCAACATGATACCATCCCAATAAAATCAAGGATTTCAAAGGGAACGATATAACTAGGTATTATTATCCATTTCATCGCAAATATCAAAACCATCATTTATAGAGATAATCGTAGAAACAAATTATCACTTGCTTTATATTCAAGATCACATATGTGATTGTTATCAAGACGTTTCCACCGAATATAAGATTCCATGATGTGTTTCTTAATGGATCCAACCTTCTCATATATTTGATAACTAATCATATGTCCAAACAAAATTCTTTCTCAAACATAATTCTAGAACATTGGAGTTATACACTTCATTCTATAGCGGGATTCAAAAAATCTATCTGAAAGCTTGAGTGAATGTTTTTGTCGTAAGGAATCATAGTTGGGGTAATCTTTTGATCCCAAATAACTTTGAAAACAAAATAATAACATCTTTACATATACATTATGATTGGAATTTTTCTTTTAGGCAAAAAATATGGTTTGGAATGATACATAGTACGGAAACTCAACTTCATATCATGCTCATGTTGAAGGCTATTACAAAACATTGAGGTAAACCATGGACCCCAATAAGACACAATAGAATATGGAACTCTATATAACCTTACCAAATATTTAATCTATAAACTAGAAATATGATCCGGAGTGAATTATTATCAAATGATAATTTTTTAACATTCTCATTCTAGTATAGGTACTTGAATCAACATTCACTTAGAATTCAATATTTTTTCCTTAATTTGCAAACATGCCAATCACCAAGATACAAACTTTAAAATATTTATCTTCATTCCATGTCAAAAGTCACATTATTTCAATTATATATATATATATATATATATATATATATTTATATATTAAATGAATAAGGAATGACTAAATATAAGCGTACTCTAACGACTCCTTCTTCAAGACAGATATGGACAGAAAGCATTCATGGTTCCTAAACAATACCATTCAATCAAAATCGTGGTTAAAATCATCAACATTTATAACCATCATTTAATGGACCACATATTCATTTCTATCCCATTTAATCAGCGCATGGACATTTGATGAACATTTAATTGAGGTTGGTAATATTTTTCACATTCCATTAGGTTTTCTAGACCAATCCATTAAAAATATGAAAAGATTATATCTTTTTTTATCTTCTTCATAGATATTCTATATTGATTCATTAAACTCAAATCATCAGGAACAATTTTCACATTCCAATACAGGTAATTTATTGAGATGTCATAATTTTTAATCATCTATTACCATATTTTCATTAGCATATTCAACTCCTTCTAGGTGAATATACACATTCAAATTCTATGACTGGTATATATACTGAACATTTCATCATAAATATAACTACACAATATCATTAATTCAAAAAATACCATAGATAAATCTAAATCAATAGTTGGGTAATTTTAATTTTATGAATCATAAATTACATTGTTGTTTAATCTATAATCACATCATTTTAATAAGAGCACATCCCAATCCATTCTTGAATGCATCACTATATATTAAAAACCTTCTCTTTATTATAGGGTAATATATGATCACATGAACTTACTAATATTCTAAATTATTCTTGGAAATGTTTTTCACATTCTTCTTTGTTGAGAAACATGGCTCTCATATGACATATCATGATCAGAGGAATATATATCCATTATAAAATCTACCAAATATGTTGATAATATTACTCTAAACAAAGAAAAGTATGAATCTGAGTAATTGTGGTTGGTATTGGATTACATTAAGTAGCCTCTTTATTTGAAATATATAGATATACATTATATTGAGATTATACAGCCTAATAATGAATCATATTGAATCTGAAATTCATCATTTGATACTTTATCATATATTTTAACCTTTTTATATGGTCTTTATAACAATTATAATGCATTATACATTCTCTTCAAATATATTTTAATATAAAATAATATCATCTATAAAGAACACAAAAATATAATCATGGAAATATCAAAATAATATATTTCGTTAATCCATGAATATAGTAGGGGAATTAGTAACAAAAAATGGAATAATAATATATATTCATAGTTTTCAGACACTGTAAGGAATGTCATCTAATGTAAATCTTCCCTCAAGTCCCTTAATTCATGATTTCCGAAAAAATGATAATGATAGAAAAGTATTAAGCACCACACAGTTGATTGAAGAGGTCATCAACACTAGAAAGTGGATAATGTTCTTGATCGTGATATTTTTCAAATCCCAAAATTCAATACCAAGTCACATCGATCAATATTTATTTTTATCTAAAAGAATATGTTCACCTCATGGTGACATACTTGTCTAACTGAAGCCCTTTTGAAAGTTCTCAATGTGTTTCTTATTAAGTTCTTACAACTCAATAGGTGTCATTCTATATATAATCATTGTAATTTTTTTGTAACTAAGAATGAGTTCTATTGGGAACACAACATGATATTTTTGTGGAAGACTATGGATCTCCTCTAGAAAAACAATACTAAATTCCAACACAATAGAATTATAATTTATGTTGAATTTATTCCCAAACATTTGAGATAAAAAAACCCTTCTTAGTAAGAATCAATATCCATATAATGGACGTCATATCCATAAGATGTTCATAATTATTATCAAATTTATTTTTGGTTGAATGTTGTCATGGAATATGAAAGGTTAATTCCCTTCCTTGAACATTGATGCAGGTTTTTTGTTGATAAATTCAATCAATGCCTAGGATTGTTGGGAAAATATGGTTATGAGAATAAGCAAGAGGATGGGTGATTTTTTATCCCTTAGAGTCCCCAATATATTTAAAACACCTCTAATATTATGAATAATATACATTTTTTATCTACATGATTAGTGGGAACATAAATAAATTAGAAAAAGGAAAAATATTTTTTTGTATTGGTTTGGGAAAAAATGATCCCAATTTTCAATCCACCAATTCTACCTCCTAGAGCTTATTGATGTTTACTAGACCTGTTATCATATCTTAATAACATTTTAACTATGTGTAGGTAGTTGAAACATTTACATATATATAATTACAAAGACATATGATTATTTTACAGGGAATAAGATTCTCCATAGTTTGGTAAAAAAATTTAAACTCCATCACATCTATGTCTAAGAATAAAATACTCTAGTAAATAAATAGATACATATTTGATTGATATAAAGGGTTTCAATAATAGTTAGAGAATGAAACTTTCAGAATTAACTGATCTTCAATAACGTACAATTGAATCTTATAGATCTTCACCATTGATCATGATTTCCATGAACAACAACAAGGAAAGTACTAGAAAAACGATTAATCATGACTATCTCTAAAATAGAAATCCAAAGAAGTATTTTTCCATAATTTAGAAGAAGATATAAAAATAATATATATATAAATAAATTAGATCAGATAGATCAAAATAGGTATGCCTCTAAAATATAGCTCTAATTAGAACTTTATTATTTCCATTGTATTATCATATATTTTGTTTGTTCTCTTTTTTCAAAATATAAAAGTCTCTATATTTGTATTTTATATCAAACCGATCAACGTTGGATTATAAGACAAAAAACACATAATAAATCATGAATACTTGAATTCAACCCATTCAATGTGAGTCATAAGATCCATTGTATATGGGAATGACTTAATCTATTGATTACGAGCCTTTGAATTGGTCAGAAAATTGCTTTAACTAGATTTTCAATTCGGGAGGGACCATTATATAAATTACAAATAATAACATTAATTATAAAATCTATTATTTATTGGTCAAATATTGGATTCCATCATGTAATAAAATCAATCGAATGTAGGGTTGAAAACTTATGCTTTTTAACAGAATTAGTATTGAGGAACCATATGTTTATTCTTTTAAACGTAGGGTTTCTCCAAATCCTTGGGTTATGGATCCATAATTTTCAAAAACCATATGGTACATGATCCATACATTCCATTCCAAACATATTGTTTCAAATACAAATGTTATGCCTATAAATGTTGGCTATGTATAGTGTTTCTAACATACTTTTTAACATGACCATAATACTGTAACAATTATTTTCCAAAATTTTTTGGCGTTATTACACACCCAGAATACATATTCTAGGGAATATTAATTTATTGAAATTCACTTAAAAATACTTATTGAAAAAAAAATTATGAGTTTTTATTTGAATCAAAAAAAATTAATGATATTGTTCAGTAAAATAGTTGCTCAACAATCTCAAAATTTTTAATGATAAAAAACATATTAAATACTAATAAAATTAAAATATATTTTTATAAATTTACATAAATATAAATCAAAAAATATAAACATATATTTTTATTATATGACCATTTTTCTTATTTTTGAATAATTGTTTCATAAAATATCATAAATTTCAACCCCCTAACCTATTCATATAAAAATTCCATTTAAAAGTTTACATACAATGTTCTCCCAATAACTTTCCACCACATTTTGTGACATCAAAAATATTAGGATAATATTTTATAATATAACATCCCCATAAAGTGATGCTTCCTTAAAAAAGGAATGAATATGTAATCAAGTAGCATATAAATTATTACACAATTATTTATATGTTGTTATAATAAAGAACTTATTAAAATAAATTAACCACATTATAATATCTCCCACTATGACATAGAATATTTATAAAATATATACATGTAATTACAATAATATATGTATTCTATACATGTAATGAGTTATTAAGAAATGTTTTTACTTTCTCACATAATATAATTGTTTTTTGTATGACACTTAAAAAGAAATAAATATGAAATTTTTATAAATCTTATTTTACTTAACACAATTTATAAACATATATATATATATATATATATGTGTGTATATATATGTATATATGAACTTCACTTATATGTATCTACATATGACATGATATTTGCAATCTTAACTTTTTATAGTATTATTATAAAATTAAAAATTATATTACATTATTAAAATACATCAGTAATTATCCAAAAAATATTTTTGAAAAAGACACTTTTTTAAGATCTTCATACAACTTTCGGGATACATTATGATCAATATGTAGCTTTATGTACTCTTAACTTATAGTAACTTCCATTATCAAAATATCTTGATACGACATTCCACATTAAACCATTTGTGTCTATGCAACTTATAGTTCTTCATAACATTGATATTCCTTTTCAATTTTAGATAATTTTTTAATATTAATCCTTTACATAAAAAACCAACTATTATATTAATTGATTAGGAGAAATATTACCATTCATTTTTCATTTCATAAGGAATTTCCTCTAAAATATAATTTTTGATCACTTCATCTTTATTATTATTATTTTAGAATATTTTAGACATATAATTCATAAGAAGAATAAAGAATTTAATTTGGTTTTCAAAATAAGACCCTAGGATTTAAAGAGTAATATGATTCAATTTGTTTTACTTAAATTGAGACTGTGATTCACATTCATTATTAAAAAATAAAAGATTATCATTCCATTGCTTAAATTTCGAAAATTCATTATATGTATAAAACCTATTATATAGTAAAAAATTATGAAAACTAATTATGTACATAGAATTTATTAAAATATTAAACAATTTGTTTTTTCTATAATGAAATTTGAATATTTATGAAAAATAGTTATATAGAATCGATTTTAATATTTTAATTCAAAGAAAATGATTTTATAAATTAATAGAAAATATTATATCCTTATATGGAATATTTAATGAAATAAAAAAACGAACACACACCTAGATATATATTTGTGTCTGTGTATGAAAATAATATTTAAATTATAACATTATTTGAGATTCTTTTTCAATATATTTTTTTGATAATTAACTACATTAGAGTCGATCACTCCCTTGGTTTATATAATTAATATGAACACAAATTGGTTTAATAATGTACTTTAGTGTCGTATTCCAACAAAGCATCAAATTATAGTTCGTTTTGGAAAACATATTTTTTCAAGACAAGTAGATTTAGAAACTAATATTTTAGGTAACCAAATATATTTATTTTGTGTTGAGATTCTACTATTCATGTTATGCAATTCATTTGAACCATAATGATTCATAACACTATAAAGTTTAGATTCTCTAAATCAACACTAATATATAAAATTTCCATTATTACCATAAAAAAATTAATAGTTTAAAAGGTATTACTATTTGAATTAGGAGAAAAATAATTATTATCTAACTTTCTTTTTTCACCTTTACTATATATCCTATATTTTTTGTTTTTAATAACATTATTTCCATGAATTTAATTAAATATTGTTTTTCATGTAGTTAAAATTAAAGGAGCAATTTTGATCAATTCCAATTTGTTTTTTAATTCATTAAATATAGTTTCATGTATATATTGACACATTTTGGAAGAATTAGTTTCAAAATATGTAATTTTTTTAAAATAATATTTTTTCATATAAACTAATGTCATATAATTTTATAAGTTTTATATATTAATTCTTAAATGATTTAAAATTATTTTACAAACCTAAAATAATACAAATTTAATTAATCAATGTAATTATTATTATTATTATAATTTTTAATGTTAGAATATTTCACCTAATAAGTATGAGTTATAAGACATACCATTTGTTCTTTTTGTTTAATATCATCTCTTATAGAACATTCATATTTTGAAGCAAACGAATCACTCCACGTATTATTTAAAACATTCGACACTTATCTTTTATAATCTACTACCATTTGAGCTTTAGGAAAAGTGAATTTCACCTTTGTGTGGTCTTTTTCTTTGCATTAACATAATTTATTCTCTTTAGTCTCTTCCTTTCTCCATTTTTATATTTTTTGAAACCATTTTGAATTATTTTAATAATGTTTATCTACATTTGGATGAATTGAATATTTTATTTATAAAAGGTAGTTTTGAAACCATCTTCTAAAAATTTGATATATGTTCAACATTATCATGCATCTCATATTCATATATCATCATGTTTCAAACTAGATGTTCCATTGATAAGTCTTTAATTAGTTTGTATTTATAAATACAAACACATAATATATTACAATTACAAGGTTTTAATCATTTTAGTTTTAGATATTGATATAACTTTTTAATTGTATCTCCTAGTGTAGTAGCATTATTGAAAATATCTAACAATCTCCCAGTCATTTGAGTGATAATTTCACCGTCATTTATTCAATTATAATTGAACTTTTACTTTACGGTATTTTATGTTAGTTTTCTGGTGCTCATATTTCCATCAGATGAAATAGAAGTATTCCACCACATCTCATATGTAGTGTAACTTTAAGAAACTAAAATAAACATATCAGTTCCTAAATATTAGAAAACTACATTATTTGTTTTTGAAATTTTATCATATTTCTTTTCATGATCATTATCCAATTTTTTGAGACCATCCTCTAGAATTTTGTAATGCTTTATGACCTTCATTAAAACTCATATTATAATATTTTTCATCTAAATAATCATTTATTCTTCTGAGCATCTATAGATTTCACAATTAAAATAATGAGTAGAGATCATCAAAATACCATTTTTTAGATCAACAATTTCAAAAAAATTCGTTCTTCTAAATATTTATCTCAAGTTTATTATAGACTATGATATAGAAAAATACATCACTCCTCTTAAATAACTTTTCGAGTTTACAATATAAAATAATGGAGACATTCCTTTGATATTATTTTCGGAATTAAATAGAAAAAATATATTCAATGACTTTCCCCAATATGAATATACTAATTTAAACCTTACCATTGAAACCAATTGTTGGGTCATTTTGATTATGATAAAGAAAAAAGTGGTGGTTGAATTTTTATCATTTATAATATTTAATAAATTGAAAAAAACTCTTTTGTTATGAATTGAACCTTTTATGTTTCTATGCATGATTATTGAACAATAGAAATAAATAAGGAAAATAACACAACATTTTTTTAGTCCTTCATATCACAAAGATCCCTTAGTCTACTCTACTAATGATCTCTCCACAATCTTAGTGATTTGAAAAATATAGTTCCTCTAATAAATATAACAAAAAAATTGTTTTCATATAGTTGATACATTTCAAAAATAATTTTACCAAGAATGTTGGTTCATTGACATAGAACTGGATTCTCCACAGTGTAGTATAATAAGTTGACACTCCACCATAACTAAGTATTAGTAGTCGAATATCATATAATTCAATTGATATTGATTATATTTGGAATCATTTTTCATGTCATAGTTTTAGTAAGCATCTTATAGATGTAATTGATTCTAAAGAACATATTGTATTATCACAAATATCTTAAGAATCATTCAATATCTCCATAAAAACAGTAGAGGGGACCCCACAAATTTGTTTATATATGTATTTATCCAATGTGTATCTAAAAAACTATTGTAAATAATTCAGAATAAGATGAAACTATAATATATAGTATTACATAGTAAGTAAGATAGATCAAAATATGTATGTCCCCAAAAATAATCCTTAATGTGAATGCTATTTACATGGTATTGTTTATATATTTTGTGTAATCTATTATTTATAAGATGAATGTGTCAATATTTATATCTTCGATAAAAAAACTCTATATTACTTGGTGGGTCAGGACCCGACGGCCTTGTTAAGGCGGGTTGGCTGTGCTGTCACCAGTACCCGATTGTCACACTTGGTATCAGAGGTGGTACCCAGCCTTAAGTGCGCGATGCACTACCTGGGATGAGATGTAGGGCCCACAACGAGGGCGTTGTGCCCTAAAGGGGGGGTGGTGATTGTAACATCCCCAAATGATAAAGGGTTAAATGACTTAATGATATGACTCATGTCAACAAGGTGCACCTTCCTTTTCGGGAGTCTGTCTGATTAGAACTCCACAGTTAAGCGTGCTTGGCCTGGAGTAGTGATCAGAATGGGTGACCGCCTGGGAAGTTTCTCAGGGTGTGTGTGAGTGAGGACAAAACACACTGGAAAGGACAAGTGTTGACCTGTGGTGATTATCATTAGTCAGATGACCAGTTCAGGCATGTGGGTGGACCCTGGGGTGGGCCCCACGTGTCTGCGGGGGCAACTGGTGGTACCTGGTGGGTCAGGACCCGAAGGCCTTGTTAAGGCGGGGTGGCTGTGCTGTCACCAGGACCAGGTTGTCACAATTGAATACTATCTTATATACACTATTAGAAATATTTTAATCCAAATCATTCAATGATATTTATAACATCTCTTAGAAATTTTAATGATTTAATCTATTTAATAAGAACATGTTAAACAGATTCTAAATAAAACAAAATATATATTCATTCCTAGTGAGACCATTACAGAATACATGGATAATATATTTGACTTAAATCTCTATAGTAGGCTGGCCAAATGTTGGATCCCAATATATAAAAACTAAACTCAAAATTAGGATTCACAACATATAGTTTTTACAAAAATGTAGGGTTAAGGAAAACTACATTTATTCATTTAAACAATGGTTTTTTTTCAAATGTATTGTTGTTGATCCATAATTTTAAAACAATAAAGGGTACGTGATGCATTTGTCTCGTTCAAAATGATGGGTTTTCAATCTATATGATACCCTTACATACGTATGATATGAAAACTTTTTCTAAATTACATTCATACAAAATTATTATACATTATAAAATATTTTCCCTTCGATTTACTGAATATATTTCACTTCAAGAATGTTTATTTTAATGAATATCCATTTTTTAAAAATCACATAATATAGTATTTAATTGTAACAAAACTATAGGGTTTTTTATAAAGAAAAACCAAAATTAAATAAATAAAATTGTTGAATCAACACCTTCTCAACAAGGAAAACATGAAATAAAACGGAAGGAATAATGATATGATTTTCACAAAGAACATTATTTCAAAGGTTCAACAAAGAGAAATCATATAATTTTCATTGGACCATCATAACATTATAGGGTTCCACTTATAATCCTATATCTAATGGTTATGTTGGAATCTTTATTAACTCATAAAATTATTAAGATACAAATTAATGGGCATATTTAGAGTCAATTAAGTCATTAACTATTTTGTAGTGGATTGTATGTGTGCTTTTTTAGAGTTGGTACCCATGAACCAAATTTTGTGTTGATTATTATAATATGTGTTCCAATTATTTAATTTTAAAAAACTCATTATCAAATCATGATTATTCTTATACATAACATATTTTATCATATTTATATTGAGAAGTTGTCTCACTAAATGGTAATTGTAGTTCCTAGCTATGACGAGAAACATAATGTCCCATGAAATTATTATTAAATATATGTTCTATCAGGGGTGGATACTCATAGGACACTGATACATCTTCTCATGGTGTACTCCAATGGTAATATCCTACGCACGATATTATGGGAAACAGATCCCCATTAAAAAAATACACATTTATATGTGTCATTAGAAGTTTGTATATGCCATTGTGTGTATTGATCCTTTTAATTTATGATTTTTATTAAAGATAATTATAATTAAAACACTTCTATTTACTGAAAACAACTATGATGATATCAGTTTTTTGAGTGGTGGGATACATTTGGTGAATCTTGAGTAATATTGAATTTATGAAGAATGTGAGAAATTATTTTTCCCATCTATTCTAGAACAAAAGATGATATATCAGGAAAATTTATGTCAATTATATATCTACCATAAATTAATGTCAATGAGTTATATTTGATTTCATGATTTCCATAAATTAAATGGAAGAGACATTATGCACCGAGTTTGATGACACCGGCATGCAACCGACTTGATTAGAGATATGGTGATAAATGGATTATATGAAACGATGAGTGTTTTATAATAATTTATTTCATTGGAACATGAAAATGATTACATATGTATGTATTTTCTTGTTTCCATTTGTTATCCTTAGATTTAGGCTCATTCACCTAATTCCATTATGAAAGAGGCAAAAAGGGTAAATACTATTTGTATGTAGAATTTCTATGAAAAATTATATTTATAATATTTATTTAAAAACCTAAACTAATATTAATATCTTTGGTGGAAAAATATGTATTAATGTTTTCTTGATAAAATGTAATCTATAACCAGTAATTTTACAGTGTATTATCTCAGTGAAATATTAAATTAATATTTATTCTCTATTTATTGAATATAATATTTATTCATTTTATTAATGGATAATTCAGTGATATTTATTTATTAAATAAATATTCATTATTCATGGAATTACATATATTATAGAATAAAGGAGTATCTTGGGTAATGGTCAGATGAGAAATTATATATATGTAATATTATTTGAATAAAAAATATTTAATTTTTATTTGTGTTTAGCACATGTCTGTAAATAATAATAATATTATTATTATAAATATATGGTTCCATGAGGGACTAAATAAATAATAATGGGTACATGTGAAATTATTTATTTCTAACCCTATAGGTACATAAATCCAACTATATTATTTGTCAAGATAAATAATTCATTTTTTTTGTGCACAATGAACCCTGAGAAACCCCTTGATGCGCTAGAGATATCCTTTCCCAATGAAATATCTCAAGAACAGAGACCAATATTACTCCACCTTATATGCTTAAGTATAGATAGATCAAGATAAATCATCGGGAATTTAATCTCCTAGAGATTACATATGAATGATGGAATTGTCAGGATCTTCCGTCCTAGAACCGAATAATTCCTATGATGACGTTTTGAGATTTTTGAAAGAAATCTGAATCCCTAATTGAAGGAATATTCCCTTGATCACTAAAATTAAATTATAATAATATATTGATATATTTTTTGATCCATCAATAATTTATTAATTTATCAAAATGTATTTCATTATTTTCATAAACAAATTAATAATATTATGTGAGAGTCTTGCATTTTGTTTAGTGTTTTATCACTTTTCATCATTATTTCATTAAATTATATTTATCACATCATTTATCATCATTTAAATATAATATTGATCATTTATCATGAAAAAATAATGGTTGGGAATTCCAAATTACATGCTTCTACCATTCATGGAATCTACATGTTGTATCATAGCAGGTCACACACTTATTTATAATTATTTAAATAATGATTATTAATTTGTTTATAATTAATTGGGATTCAATTGTAGATTAATCATTCACTAATAAGAATTATTATATCTCATTTCCTTAAATTCATTTCTCCTAAGTACAATAAAATCAATTCATTTTATGAAAAATAATTTAATAATCTCATCTAGTGGTGCCATGTAATTTGACCAGATAATAAAAGTGAACATGCTATCTCACCCAAAGGTACATGTTGTGTACTAGTGTTTTATGAAATAAAAATTAATTAATAATAAATTCAAGGTGTGTGAATTTATTACTATTGATGAATTTAATTGTACATAATGTGATAATTGGCCCATTCTGGTGCACTGTTAGTTGGAGTACATGATGTGTAACTCAAATTACACGCAATGCAGTGCCCATGTACAAATCGTGTACTCCATCAATTATCCTGTCATTTTTTACATATAGTTTCCTTAGGAGTGTGCGACACACACACACACACATGCACACACACACACACATATATATATATTGGAAACCATATATCCCATGTAACTCTAATGTACTGGCTCTGAGCATTATCCAAATTACATAGATTTACAATTAATTTACTACAGTAGGGAATCCTTATCCACATGAACTTCTATGTGTTCATTAAATAAATAAGAAATTACATGTGATGGGTTTAAATGTTTAATTAATTTTTTTCATGATTTCTAGATATTTATATCATATATGTGTCATATTACAATTATTAATCCACATTAATTGAAACATAACACGTGACCTAAAAATTATATGGTCATTGAAATCATTATTTTTATAGTATTCATCATTAATGATTATGATTAACCATGTATTATACATATAACAAGAGTAATAATATGTGATTTTAATAAAATTTGGGTAGTTTGGATGGGTACTCACCATGTTTCCTGTGAGGTAAATTTTTTATTGTACATAGTTAATTTTAAATAAATTCAGTTAATATGATTAATATTAAGATATATGATAATTTCAAGGAAATTAATATGAGAATAAATATAAAATAATTTTTTATTTCAACAATATAATAAATGTATTCAGGCACGATTTATATTAAATAAGATCAATTGGTAAGTAAGTGCTAGTTTTGTAAAATGTGAAATTCATTTTATACATATGGATGATCGTGATATAAGACAAAAACATTGTATGTGAATAGTTTATAAGTTTATTATTAAATTAAATTATGGGCATGATTTCCTTATCTCTTCTTATTATATATGGGAATGTGGGTCCATGGTTTAATTTTTATAAACCTCTTCCCCTCAGCTAATAATGAGAAAAAACATATGTAATGGATGGAGAACCCAATCTTGTTGAGGCAATTAATTTTTGGATCCAAGATGAAACTAATCTATGAACAATACATAGGTGTATAGGTGGAAATGTAAAACAGAAGCCTTAGTTGGTTAAATGTTTTCCCTAGGGACAATGTTTAGTTAATGTTCTAGTAGATAAACTAACTAATATTATAAGTGCATGATCATACACCATTATTAATTTATTTCTATCATGTTTCATGGTAAATTATTTATGGATATTTTGTTGTGATCAAATGAATTACTAAATTAACAATCATGGATGATATAACTAATTTAAATTATCTTATGTGTAAATATTATCTATGACATGGTTAATCATAATTTTAAATCGATGTAATATTAACAAGAATTTAGAAAAGATAATAATATTCAACTCATATATTATATAATGTATACATAATAATATAAATTAAGTTACTATAGCCTTCAACTACTTCAATTAAAATATAACCATAGTTCATAGGGATTGACCTGGCATTGTTGGGGTTCTTGAAATTATGGATGAATTCTAAAATGATTTTTTTGGTTGACATAAATACATTCACATAAAGGGTGGAATCCTAAATAATGACATGGGGTAACTTATAGGAATGGGTTGGGGAAATTTAATTTCATGATTTCTAGATTGGGGTGTCCACTCAAAAGATAATGCAACCATTAGTTAATGTTATTAAAATTTGCTATGCCAACTTAAAACTCATAAAATTTATAGACTATCCATTGATGGGGTGATAAGAATGGAAATATGGATTATTTCCACTAGAATATCTAGGTAACATTTCATATTACACATAATGGTGAGGGATATTGTTTTTTGATTATATATTGGTAGATTAATATATTTAATAATTATTTATTCATCAACATTTTATTAGATAAAGTACTAAATATATACTGATCATATTTGTTGAAACCCTAATAAAAATTAATTCAAACATATCAATATGATCTATAGATTACAAGGATAACCGTCTCAGGGGAACAAATTTCCATTGGAGGAAAAGTTTCTTGCACGTTATCATATGTCATGATAGGAAATTATATTTGCAAGAGAAACATTATAAATATTATTACTAATGAGGATAGTGATGAAGAGTTGTATATATCTGAGAAACATTTAAATAATGCTATATATTTTAAATTTTTCAAGATCTTCTCTATGAACAATTATATTTTGAATAAAAATAAAGAAATGTATTCATATTACTTGATGTCTCATCTTCAAAATCCTTACAAAATTAAGGGGATAAAATAGTGATATGTGATGTCTAATGTTTTATTAAACTAATGATAAAGAGATTGCGCCAGCTGGGTCTCTTGTATATAGGATTGATGGAAACATTGAATTCTTATAAATCATAGGGGTTAAATTCATTTACGAGTTTCATGAAAATATCTTATATTCTTCCCTACCTAATGAATTATCCAGTTTTATAAGAAACTAAAACATGATAAATAGTGAGAATAGTTTTTTATAATAAATACCTTGATTCTCCTAGTGGATATAGATATGGTTTGTGAAAAACCCATGAACCTTATAGGGAATAAGAAAAATATGAATAAGGAAAAACGTCCCAAAATCATAACAAGTATAATTCTGATGAGAACTATCCATCCACGAGGTGGAAGATAAGGAGGTAGATATAGGAAAAAGAGGTTGTATGTTTTTCAGGTGGAAATCAAGGTTAGAAGAAGATGATATACAACTAAACTCATAGGGAATCTAATAATTATTATTTAATTAAGAGTAACTTTTCAACATCTTGAAATTGGGTATTAGATACAACAATTGGTTCTTAAAAATATCTCCAAATACATAACCATATAGATTCTGAATGATTTCTAGAGGATAAATGGACTTTAGGGATTCTAATGGTTATATTTTATCTTCCCTAACAATTGGTGACTACCACCATTCCTTGAAATTGAGAATGATATTGGATATGGATGGAATGAATGGGTGAGCCAGCATATGACCAAATAGGGGGAGAAGAAGAGAGCCCATGAAAAATAATGTGGTCCAATGTCCTAGATCAGGAATATTAGGGTCTCCTCTTAGAGGGGATACTATATATACAATTAGAGGGAATGATTGATGGTGAGGTATAGAGACAGACTAAGAAGAGACTTTCCAGAATGCCTAAGTGGAGTAGTCCAGCAGAGGAGATATGGTCCCAAAGGATTGAAAATATTGTTGTGTGTGGATAATTTTCATTCCTAGAATCATGTCCATAGTAAATTTTCTATATGATGAATTAGGTTATAATAAATTAAAATAGTTGTAACTCAAATTAATTTATTTTTATTTCACTTTTTATTCTCTATGATACATGTTATATTCATCAATTCTTTCATTAATATATTTTACATATTACCCATGAATGTATTTTATAATTATTCTTATGAATGTTATGGGGAATTACATGTCCATGTAAGGTTATAACATTGTGATGCTTTTATTTTAAAGATACCAATGTTGTAATGGTTTTATAATAAAATCTCATGTTTTCTGGTGGTTATTTATGATTATGCTTTTAATTTTATACTATTATGATGTAATTCTCATAGAAATAAATATATTTATTCTACTCAAGAAATTTATGGAAAATAATTATTTTCATTTCGTTTTCCTAAAATTATATATGAAATAAAATGACACTATATTTTTATGTTAAATAAAATATCTTCCTTTCTATGATTCAAAAATATTTTTCAATCATATAAATATTTATAATTTTTTCAAATAATGAATTTATTAATATAATAAAATGTTTTAATATAATTTTTTAACATAATTTAGTTTCTAAATGTTTTTTAAAAAATTGTTCTTAATGAGTTTTCTGAATGAAGGACATTATGTTTTTTACCAATGTGTAAATTAAATGATTCATTTTATCTTATACTACATGAAATGAATTTTTCACCACTATGACATCTCATGGATTTGAATATTCTTTTAAATGTTTCTACAGTTATTTTAACTAAAATATGTTCTAAATTTTTTTTGAAATTTTTAGATTTCAGTAATGTGATTTCAAAATGAGAAAATTATTTTCCTAAAAAAGATCAATGCGGTCCTTAAAAATCATTTATTTACTAATATGGCATCCTTTTTTGTTACTTGAGATTTAATAGGGTTATAATATAATGAATCCATACATATTAATTATCAATATGTATTATATTTACGATTTTATCATTTTTATTAAAAACATGTTCCATTTTTATTGGTGATGTTAATATGAAATTTTTATAAAACTCATCTCTGATATTGGGAATAAATATGATGAATTTGTTATAATATTTTGGGGAAAAATACATGATTATCATTATGACACTAGTGGGACCTATATCTCCTACCAATTAGTTGGGTAATGGGTAATGATATACAAGTCAATGGGTATATATGTGGTTATCACATGCCTATAAGAGGGTAAATTGAAGGTTATCCAAATACCATTGTAGGTATATGACTGATTAGAACAATGATATCATGATATAATGGTCTTGGTTGGTATCCATGAAATAAAGATATATATGATTAAGTGTATACTACAATTCCAAATACTATTCCATTATTATTTTCTCATTTAGCATATTGTATGATTATATTATGATTTTTGTTTTTTGAACTGAAATGATTTTTTTCATGGTTGAATATTAATATTTATGATATAAATAGAATGTATTCCAAATGTTAAAATCATTTTCTCATGCAATTATGCTACTATTATGTGTTGTGATCATAAATATATCATTTTTTTAAATTAAAGGTTAATAGATATCACCCTTTATTAAGATTCATTTTCCCATGTTATGAAGTATGGTATTATGAATGATATTTCTTATATGATTCATAGTTATGATGATCTATGTTGGAGATGACGTAGTTAAATTATGAACTAGTTGTTTTTTTCAATGTTTCTAAAAAGAACTAGATTATATGATTCTTTAATGGAACTATATGAAATGTAAATAATATTCATAAAATAATATGTTATATTTATGTATGAAATGTGTGGTTCTCTAAGTTAAAAATAAATTCTCTCCCTATATTATCTGAATTATTTCCCCCTTTGAATAAATTTTTTTACAGTAATTCATCTGATAGGGATATATCATTCTTAAAATCTGAAAAATAATCATAGAAACAATTATAGGAAAAATCCACACAAGTCATGATGATTATTTCCATAATCACAATAAAACATAATCTTGTTAAACCATATCTTACATCTGAAAAAACCATTTAATCATTCATTGGATTCATAAAAATATGAAATTTCTATTGTAATAAACAGGTTAGTCTTATGAATCTTTAATTATTACAAAAATAAATAAGATATACACTTATTTATCCTCTAGAAAACCATAACTATCTATAAGTGGTCGAAAACATTTTTTATTCAAATAGTGAAACATTTTATATAAATTTACAAATTTACAAATTAATATTATATTACTCTATGATATAATGAAACCTCCATGTCAATATTTTATTAAATATTATTAAATATTATTCTATTATAAGAATTTTAGTTTAATTTAGATATGGGTGAGTTTTTAGTGTTTTAGGGTGAGATATAGTTTTGGTTGGTAGTAACTATCTAACAGAAAAAAGACAATGATTTTATAAAGAGTGAATAATATTTATATGTTACATTGTGAAAAGGTAAGGTAAAACTATGATGAGACCTAGGTAAAGTGGTTATTATTATAAAGAGACCTTTAATACGAAGATGAGGGTAGGTTAATACTGTGAATCAACCTAATCCATGTGGTATCAGTCAGGGGAGAACTATCTCACCTTGATATGGAAGTTCATGTATGGAAATTGACCTTTGATGTTTGAATTTTAAAATTTTTCATCTTTTACTATGTCTGATTTATTTTTTTAGGATTTCCCTTCTATTACACTCATGTGTCTTAACCACTGTGAACGACCTGGGTGATTTACATTCTCCTTGGGTTTTTAATCATCTTCATTGATTTCTAGATATTTTTTAATATCAATTCATATTTTCCATTCTACAAAAAATATTATTCTCTACACATGAATTTATTCTTTTATTTTAAAAAATTAACCCTATGGGATGTGATTGTATAAATTAGAGGATATGTGGGATATAATATCAAGATTTGGTTGTGTATGGTTTGTAGAAGGATTTATCTTACATGATTTTACTTCATTCAGCATTGGAAAAGTAATCTTTCTTGGATTGATGTATGTTATTTTTCCAAACCATTATATTACACATATCCTGAAACGGTTGAATATTTTATAATCTTTTTCATATTATGTAAAATTTTATTGAAAAAACGTTAATATCTCGTAAAATTGTTTTTATTGATTTTCATACCTTGATTAAATTGTATTCTAATGGTTTTTTAATTTTGGTTTCTATTCGAATTGTTATTCATGCTTAGTGTAAACCGAAATTCTAAAGAGGATATTTCAAAATAATTTATGTGTTTTAAAAATCTCATTTACCCCAGTTTTAAATAATGAAGACCATGTTTTTAATGAATTGGTTCATGATTTTTTTAATTATGAAATGTTACTGAGGATTTTATAAGAGATTTTTGATTTATACATTTGTAGGAATGATATTATCATTATTTTTTATAGTCAATTATTTTATAATCTTGTCCTATAAGATTATTTAGAAGATTGTTTTTTTATTTTTTATAAAGTATTTAATTGATATTATGATACCATTAGAGTTTCATCCCATAATTTTATATAATGTCATATATAGGTATGTACTCAGTGTGAGAATAAAATATTTACTATTAAATCATATTAATGGATTTCAAAAGGGGATATTATTTGTAATGTTTTTAAGGTTGAGATGGGATTCATTATTATTTTTTCTTATAGATACTTTTGTTGGTTATGTTATTTTATACTTTTCACACCTATACTTGATGGATTTCATGGGAACCCTATGTAACTATTTAGATTCAAATGATGAGTACTATTATAGAATATATTACTCAATGGATATAACACTGTATTTATCTCACATTAAGGATGTTGGGTGAATTAAAGAATCCATGAATGGTATTTCTAATATGTTTACTTTGGTATATAATCTATAGATAATTTGATTCTATTTATATTATCAAATAAATGGTATATAATAATTTTATTTTCGTTTTCAGAGAGATTCACAGGAATATTAACCATTGATTAATGATTCTTGGGGATATCATATTTTATTATCAATTTAATTCCATTTTTTTGTTTTAATTAACCATGGTATTATTTTTTTTAGTTTTGAAATGTTTCCTTGATATTATAGGGAATTCCATTTCATTGTATTTATTATTTTTTTATTTGATTTTTTTTATAATTATTTTCATAGTTTCCCTATAAAAATGGAATTACATGTGTATGCGTTCTATTTTTAAATAGATTTTAATTCTAGGTTTCTAAATAGGTTTTATAAAAAAGGTTCCTAATTAAATATTGTAATTTTTTATATTTCAACCTTCATACGTAAAGGTAAACTGTGTAATTTTTAATTATTTTAATAAATATGTAGTTGATTGATAGATTCTAAGAGTTTGTTGATCACACATATAAAATATTCATTTTCATGATCATTACTATAAATTTAAACACTTTACTATTTTTTGATTGGTCTTAGGTTGAGATGATATTTCAAAAATCATCATTTTTACACTGTATTCAATGAGGAGGTTATTAAAAGGGTTCATGTAAAGAACCATTTTTAATTGAATCTATTTACTAGATAAAATTTTGTTAATTATGGGAATTTAGGGATGTAACATAAGAATTTTGAATTGTGGGATTGTAGCGGGATGATAATTTTAAATATTCTAATATATTTATAAATTTTGACGCCTTATATGGTTGTATTACATGGATTTAGGTTTTATTTTTGATTTATAGGATCATGTGTTCAGGTAAGCATAATAGAGGCCACAAATTCCGTTTAGAAATATAGGTTGAACGGAGTTCCCAATGGACTTGTATCAAATACCCCTTTCATATGTTAATGGATGTTATTCCCTGGTGGTTCCATCAGGTAACATGTGGATTTGGGCCAGGTATTAAGTAGACATAATATGATTTTAATCTATTTTTTTTTCTTTTTTGTCTTTCTATATAAATTTCAATTTCCCCAATTTGGGGATTAATTATTTATTTGATCCTCAATAGTTCTTGTAAAATATTATTTGGATTCTATTTGTATCCTAATTTCTCCCCTCATATATATGGTTTTGGGTTGATTCATAGGGTATCTCTTCCTACACTTCATGGTGAACACTTCTCCCTTATAGTATCCTCACTACCTTGCCCCTATGGCCTCTTATTTATTCTTCTTCAATATATCCATCTACCCTAGTTGGGTATTTTGAGGTGTGAATTTACCTGTTTTTAGAGGAATAAAAACATCATATAGGGATATCTCATATCTTATTTAAGGAATTCCTATGTGTTAAATTCCTTTTATTTATAATTGTTTTATTAAAAATGATTAAAATATTATTTATTCATGGGTTTTTATGATATTTGATTTAAATTTAAAAAATTAATAATTTGTTTTTATTAAGACATAAATTTAAATGTATTTTTGGAGTTTATGAGTGATCCTATAAGTTATTGTAAATGTTCTGTTTTATATAAATTGTGGGGTGTGATTTTAATGGATTAAATAGTTCATAAATTTTTTAATGTGTTTTAATAACAACCCATGAATTTATAATAAATTGATTTTAGTATAAGTTTAGTTTCATATATATCTTGTGATGCGCGTAAATGGATTTAAACAAAAAAATATATTTAGTGGTTCTTTACACACAATATTTAAAATTAAAATTAAATAATTTTAGAAAATGCAATTTAAAAATATATAGACAAATTGTAAAAAAATACCTGAATTATCTTAATGTGAAATCATTGTATTTTTTTAAAAGTATAATTTTTTTGATGGATTGTAATAAATAATGAGGATTAATTTAAAATATCTATTCAGATTTATAAACTTATAATCATAAATAAAATTCTGAATCGGTTTTAAAGTAAAATCATTTCAATTATATGTATTTAAATTTAATTTTGATCATTGAAAGAAATTTTATTTTGAAATTTGATAAAAAAAATTTGTAAAATTTTGAATATATTATCCCTAAGAAACCTTCTTATTCATCACATCTGCATTATTATATTTAAATTATAATTTTCAAATTCAGTGAATTGAATTTAGAAAAATGAAATCTATAATAACAATAATCTATAATATATAATTTGGTTAATTTTTTTTACCAATATAAATAGTTATACTAGTAAATATTAAAAATGGTATTCTAGTTAAAAATGGTCTTAATAAAGGTTAAAATAAGAAGAATAGTGTAAAAAAGAAAGTCAAATTTTATCCAACACCTATTGGATGGCCATATTTCGATACATTTGAACATATGGTCAATTTATATGTGTTATTTACACGTTTACATAAATTTCATCTATATAATAAGTTTTGAAAAAGAAATAAAACATTTCTTCCTTTTAATATCTATAAATCATTGGGATGGGTAAAAATTAACCTAAATATGGGTTTTGATTATATTTTGAACGTTAAATGATTTTTTGTTATCATAAAAATTTATCATTAATTTTAGGGAAAAATAATTTGGTAAAATTATAAATAAATGAGAATGAATTAATTATATTTTTAATAATTAAATAAGATAAATTATATTAAAAATAATAAAATTGAGGTAAATTAAATGAATTGTTGTGTTCTATTAATTTTTTAGATGCATATTTATAATTTTACATATGATTCAACATAATATATTTAAATTTCATTATTTTATTTATATTTTCAAATTCAAATTAAATTAATAGCATTAAGATTGACAATAAAGATATTTTAAACTAAATTAGATTTTATTTAATGAGTTAAAATTACTAAAAATTTCTTATTATTAAATGGATTTTATTTAAATATAAATTATGTTCCATCAAAATATAGATTTATTTATTGATTATATTAATTTAGAAATATTAAAAACTATGTTAGTATAAATTTTGTTAACATGATTTTTTTGCATGTTACATGAAGAGGTGATAGAATTGATTTCCAATACACATATTATTTATTTTTTATAAATTTGGTATCATAATTAAAATAAGTTGGACCATATATATAATAAGCATCATTAAACTTCAGTCTTAATGGATAAATTACCATATTAATGAATCCTTGTTACCAAAGTGAAAAAAAATATTAAATGAACAAAAAATAATATGTTAAAGAAAAAAATTCAAAAAACATGTGTCTAGTTATATGATGGAGGTTTATACTGACTATATCATCCCTTCTCCCCTTTATGTACCATTTTTTGAACCACATGATGTAGGATTTACCTCATAACAATTCATTATTTTTCATATTTAAAAAAATGTGACTAACTATCAACTATAAATAACTACTTATTCTCCTCTGTTCATATCATATATAAAACTTGTTTTATCAAAACATTAATTGAAAAATAACATCCCTTCATCCCTACCTTTATCATATAAAATTTATTTTATGAATTAATATATCATAGGAAGACTTTAATCCAATCGTAATGATGATACCTGAAGAAGAGGTTATGTTTTTCAGTGAGAGTCTTTAATTAATTTCATTCCCCAACTAGTTAAATTAGTATTAAACCATGGTGATATAATAACCTCAATATATATGATAAAATAGTTTATTTTTAAAATAAGGTAGTTACCTAGAACAAAAATAACGTTCATGAAATGGGTTATGAAATAATCGTTTATGTATACGGTGGACTACCATCTCCCAAGCTGATATCATTCATTCTTCCATTACAAACATTCATGGGTAGGTATGATAATGGATAAAACGTATATGAATGAAATATAAATCATATAAATATTTATAGGTTAATTATATCATATATATCTTGTTACCAACCATTCTTAATGAGATACAATAATTTCAATCACGTGTAAGACAGACTACCACCTCAATAAGTGATTTGATTCATCTTTCACAAATTTCTCACATAGAAGGTGTGAGTATTACATTATTGTTTATAAAATAAAAAATTTATTTAAATATTATATTTTTAAAATATTTATAAATCTATGTATATAATATATCATTTTATTTTCATAGTTTTTCATTCAATTAAATAAGACAATGGCATTCGTGTATGAGTGGACTACCACCTTTATGAAGCTATGTGACTCTCTTTTTATCTCCATACCACATTGATTATATATATATATATAATAAATAAATAATATGATATATAGGATTTTTTATCATTATATAATTATAAAATATAACTTAACACATATCCATTATGATCATCAAAAAATGGAATCATTACTCATGTGTACAAACAACATACTATCTCCATGATCACAGCATACTTAATTTATCATAAATATAATTAATGATTTATTATAAATTGATAATTTATGTATAAATTGAAAAATTACTTCATTATTATTTTTCTAGAGATGATTTATCTATAAATTATGCACAATAAATTTATCAATCTTGATAATGCACGAATTAGAAAACAAGTTACTTAACAACTAAAACACTTAAATTTATGAATGATTAATAAAGAATGGGTTATGAGATGTTAAAATAGGATGTTTTATGATATTATAAATATTAATATGGTTCTAATATAAGTCAATAACATTTTTAAAACCACTATATATGATTTTATAGCATTCTCACCCAAAATGACATGTGAGGAAATATATTTCATGTAAATTTACATTCTATTGAGATATATATATTATTTTGAAACAATTCACATTTATATTGTGTATATACATACATTATTACAATAATATCACACTTAATTTATAATTCATTTTATTTTATCTTTCACATTGATTAATTTCATTCAAGGGTATTTGAATTGAAAATTATCTAGTGGTAAGAGTTATTGTATAATCTCACGTTATTATTGGATTCACACCCTTATTATACAAAATCACTTTCTTAGGTTAATTTTTAATTGGTAATTAACTTACTCTTAAATATTGATATTATTGTATTATAGACATGAATATTCGTAAAAATTGCACTATTTTTACATATTGTGTTTACATTGAAATATTAGTTGGGGAAAATTGATAAATCTATATCCTTTACTCAATAATGATATTTCATGGAAAAGGAATACGAGGTTATAAAAGAAAAAGATTATTTGATATATGAGGAAGGATTTAGACCTATAGTGATAGGTGGGTCTTGGTATAATATATCCTCTTGCTCAATCGATAGGTCTCATGAGACAAATTATGTTGAAAATTTTAAATGGGTTTCTACCTATATAATTTGAACTGTCTTTTGAGAGGTCCTGATAGTACATATATTTTAATTCCTATTATTATGGCATCCAATAAATAATAAATTTCCTTCATTAAAAACTATGTAATTATTATCTGTGATATTTTCACAATTATATTATCTATCAACGTAATTCATTCCTATATCATTTATTTAATTGAATGTGTTTTATGTTATTTACCTTTCCATATTGATTAATCCATTTGAATTAATGTAGAAAATTTATTTATATAGAATATGTGTTTAGTTATATACCTTTACCAATTAATAATTTTTTAATTATACAAGAAATCATATAATATATTTAACCCATTATGAGCATTTTAGATCACCCTTATTTTGTTAAAATTCCATAGGTTCTGAAGATTAATCATATGAATGAACATTTAATGACTACGGTCAATTTATTTTATAATGTAATTTTTTTTATTTTCTATTAAAAATTAAAAATGGGTTTCATTAATGTATATAGTTTTATGAAACATATAGACTGATTGGACCATTGAGATTTAATTAATTTTTCAATACCATTTTAATAAAGAAGGTAGAATCTCTTGGCTAATGTGGTTGGGGTCATTATTGTTGGAAATAGAAAATGTTTTGTAGAAACATTAAGATACAGATTAAGTAAAACCTATATTAGGTAAGATAACCATATTATTTATACATAGAATATAAATAAAATAACAATATAATTTTTTGTTAAGGAAATGACTGTGTGGGTTTTCCTAGTGATAATTTCATATATATATACTATATGTGGTGGTGGTTCTCGAATAGAGGTTAATAGGAGTAATAACTACAAAAATGTGACATATATATTCACTAGATAATTACATGTTACGTGGAAACATGAATTAAAATTCACATAGTTTGACACTCCTAGGGGATATTCTTATAGTAATTCGAATTTTCATTACAATATATTATAAATGGTTTCAATGTAATGATATCCCTAAAGATACCAATGTTTTTCTTTCTGAGATTAATAATGCATAATATTTTAATTTTTTATAAGAGTTGCACCATATTTTGAAATATACATAATGATTTAAAATTTATTGTTTTACGGGATAATTAATTTTATGATATTATTTAAAAATGCCACCTAGATGGAGAATGGGTATCAATTATCATAGATAAATTTCATATTTCCCTATTGTGGAATACAATTCAACGGGTATTGGAGCTGTGATAACTATGGGTACATTAGGGAAGCACAATTAATTATTGAAATATAATAATTCACTAATGGGGAAATATATTTCAAAATGCTAATATCTTATTCTTGATTGATTTATTTGATAGAGGCCCCCATTGTTTAGTGGGAATATTAATCCAATTTTTTCAATGAAATTGATTATGTATCTATATAATATATATAAGGCCTTGGGATATATTTAATAGGAAAATATTACTCTTGTAGTGTATTTTTAAAAAGGTGATGATGATCAATAGTGGATTTTGATCCTGAATAATGAGGAAGATGATGAAATAGAACTCATGCATTGGGGAGAAACTCTTTGAAAAATATTTACTTATAAGAATGAAACTGATATGAAGAGAATGTTACTTATCATAATTAAAAAATGAATAATAATGTTTTTACAAGTATTAATATACCATTAAATGGTTATCATAGTTTTTTTTTGAATTCCAAATTCACCAGGTATTAAAATATTGATAATTTATTTGAATGGATAAAATAGAGTATCCAATTGGTGACGGTATCTCAAACCTAATCTTCATAAGATGAAATAATTTTATTTTCTATCATGATAGGGAAATAATTTTCCAATGTGTTATTTATTTTAACTTAAGAACAAGAATAAGATGATGTTAGAGAAAAAACAACTAAATGTAAGAAGGGAAGGAAGTATTTTCTCAAATGTGATAATGAATGATACTTTGTGGAACTTTTTTGATGGGTATTGCTATTTTCTAAAAGTGTGGAGAGAAAGGGAAAAATTATTTTGATTTAATAGAAAATAAATAAATTCCCTATATTAATTGATTAAACTATAATTAATATGGAATCTTTATAAACAAATCCCATATGTGTCAGGGGAATATACCTCACAATATACAAAGAGATAAAGGTCAATCTTGTACTAATGATACCACTAAAGTTGAATGATTAATTTTGTTGTTATTTGATTAAATATTTATGTTATTTGATTATTTTATCAATTATTTTTTGGTTATGAGAATCATGAAATATATAATGATTTTACTACAATTCTTTTTCATATTTGATTTGACGTCACATATTTAATTGTATACAGAAAAGTGATTCATTGGAATGTTGAAATTGTGTGAATTAAAATTATTGAGGGATTTCATACAGTTAATATTTTCCTAAAACTATGATAGGGATGTAGGGATGGATAGATGATTTATATGGATAATGTAAATTTTCTCATAATAACTATCTTCGAATTGATTAATTATTTTATGAAATATTTTTTTATTTTATCATTAATGGAGTTAAAAAAATTATTTAAGGAATATATCCAATAATAAATTTTCTATTTAAGGAATATTTAATAATTAATTTTTTATATTGGTTTTTATTGTAATTAATTTAATTAACATGTTTTAAAAGAATACGTGATGTAGTTATTCACAAGTTTTCTATGTGATGTTGAATAGATACATGATAATGTTTTGGGAATTAATGATTACTTCATTTGGGATACTCAATGAACTTATTTATAATTTTATGGATCCTAACAGTTTGGTAGGTCCATATGGTTATCCATTTATGTGATTGTTTATGTTCATATTTTTATGAGGTTTTAACAATAACTGTATTACTTCAACATATGAAGATATATGAATATTATATAACTAGTGCTAAACATATTGGTTTTCGAAAAGGTTTTTTATATTGTAAATGTATTATAAAACATTTAGAGAACTTAAGATCCATAAAAAGTTAATTTTATTTCTCTAGGTGTAGTAATGTTCTTTTTTAGATATTCATATCATGGTTTTAGTGATCAATTTGAAATTTTTCAGGGAACAACCAATGGTTATACAATTTTTATGAAATTGAATGAAATCAAGTAAGAATATCATGCCATGAAAGTACATCAATATAAGTTAAAGCTGATGAAATAATATTTTATACTATTATAATCATTTATGGTTATGTCAATGAACCTTTTCACACATATTTAGTTTATGGTTTTGTGGCTTAAAAACATCATCGGATAACCTACTTCCTTGTGATCAATGACCTCTATCACTCTATATTGATTATTGGTAATTATTAAATTCTTCCATATACATTGTTTCTTTTCCAAAACATTATATCCTAATTGGAATACTAGTTACATGATTCTTCTAGAAGACCTTCATGATTACCATTCTCTCTCATGATGTGAATGTTTTATTATCTTATTTATTATCATGTTTATAAATAATTGTATTTTTAAATGTAATACCCTTGAAATAAAAAATAAACATTAAATTTAATGGTTGGAATTTAATTATTTTGGGTATAATTCAATAACCCAATAATTATGAAAAAAATTATTTAAAAAAATTTTAATTTCATTTTTAGCATATGACACACACAATATAGGTTCATATAAAGTAATATTAAGTAATGATTTAAACAAAAAAAATTGAAATTTAATTTTAAAATTATTTTTATATTTTATTTCTAATAGAAATAAAGATCTATTTTTTAATTGGAATACAAAAAGTATATTTGGGTAAATGAATGGGATTTTTTTGTATATGTTTCATTTTGTAGATATATAGTGAAAAATAGTGAAGTATATTTGAAATCATCCATTTCATTTCAATAAATCATAATTATGAATTGTATTTATAACTGTTTATAATATAAAAATATTTAAATTATATATCAATTAATAAAAAAATTTTCTTTGGGAATCATTTTTATAACTAATTTTAATATCAAAATATTGTAAACATTTAATATTTTCCATTAAAAATATAATTTCTTAAATTATATAGGGGTCTAATATTTAATTAAATTTTTTAATTTCTATTAATTATGTTTTTTTATAATGGATTCGATATATTGAAATAGAATAATTTATATTTTCTCATAATTTAAAAATATATTTTCACCAAAATGAATAGGGAAAAAAATATTTACCTTAGTAAAGGTAAAATGGGTTTATATGGAAGATAAAATAAAACTAAAATGGGTTAAAATTCCATAAATATTTCTTCAAAAACACATTATCTGACCTTATATAAATCATTATCACTTTATTATTGGGGTTTCTAGGTTTTCGGGACACTTTTCCATCAAATTGATCTATATAATATGTTACCTAAAGAAAAAGGAAAAAGATAACCTTTCTTTATTTTAATATATATACAGCATTTGGATGGTGGAGAAATTATTTTGGTTAGGTATTTTATATTGAAATATAAATTATATTTATCGTAAAAATGTATATTAAATTTTAATTGAAGAAATAGTTTTCTAACATGATTAATAAATTTCAACACTTTAACTATTTAGTCAATAATTAAATAAATATAAATGATACTAAAAATATTTAATGTGAACCAAATTAAAATATTTATTATGCAACATTAAATTTTTTATTAATATATCAGAAAAAAAAATTTAAAGAAAACATATTCGAATTCCACAATTTTCGAGTTATTTTTGAATCCAAATTAGATGAATAATGTCATGATTAAAGTTAATGTGATTTTAAAATAAATGGTAAATTATTAAATGATTTTAAAAAACTAAAATTATTCCATGATATTTCAATAATATAATGAATTTTCCATTCACAAACAAAATTTTCTTTTATAGTGATTATATTTACCTTCAAATTAGAAAAAATCATTTAGCATTTTAATGATGAAACAGTGTTTTTTCACATTACATTTACTGATGTTAAAATTAATTTCCAACACAAATAGGATTATTATTTTATAAATTATTTTAGAAAATTATAATCAATATGAAAAAATTATCTATTTAGGGTAATTTTACGTTATTATAGTTTGTTTAATTACCCTATGTAGAAATATTGTTATTAATATGGAAACCCAAAATGGTAAAATTGAAGAATCGTAAAAGTAAAGGAAAAAATGTTTAAAACATGTATTTCATTATTTGGATGATTTTTTTCACGCCGATATAATCCTAAAAGCCTTTTAAATATAAAATTTGGATCCAATTTATTCAATATAGATATCCCAATAGTTAATACACTTTTTAAATTACAAAAATAACAATCCTCCTTAACTATAAATGGGAACACTGTCTCTTCTATTATTAATATATTAAAATCTTCATTGATCAGAAAATAACTACCAAAATCACTTCCCAAAATCCATCCCCTGATTTGAGTATCCTTATATTGGGAATAAATATAGCCTAAGATGGAATTATTACAATCTTATAGAGGATACATGAAAAAAAGTTCATGTTTTCTATGACCGTATTTATTATATTTATTTCTTCACAAGATTCAAATGTTATTAATAATTTTGACATTATATCCTAATTATATTACATATATTAAGATATTTTTATTAGAAGGTAATAACCTATAACCATCTCCAATTATATCTAATTGGTTATGATGTTATTATTTATGTATACAATGGACTACCGCTTCAAAAAACCTATGTCTTTTGTTCTTCCATTTTTCATAGTTCATGGTTAGGAATGATGAATGATATAATGCATATATAATATATTTTAAACATATTTTTAGTTATTTATTCATTATATCATAGATATATTTTTTCCATAAATTTCATATTATATATGATAGCGTGTCTCATGTGAACGATGAACTATCTATTCACGAAGCGATATAATTTTTCTTTCACTAAAACATCACATAGAATTTCATAAAATAAAT
This sequence comes from Viscum album, assembly GCA_963277665.1. Classification (NCBI taxonomy): domain Eukaryota; kingdom Viridiplantae; phylum Streptophyta; class Magnoliopsida; order Santalales; family Viscaceae; genus Viscum; species Viscum album. The sequence goes on along the minus strand of OY728119.1, from coordinate 808,747,303 downwards.
TTTAATTAATATATTATATATATATATAAATATGAATTTTTTTTGATATTAATTATTTCATTATTTTTCATGAAAGATAACATATAATTTCAATTTATTACTTTTTTCACATAATGAAATATGATAATATAGTTCATGTATGTGTGGGAAAAAACATTCACAATAAAATGTGACAATTTTTTCATCACCATGCCACATGAATGATATATATATATATATATATATTATAAGGATATAATATGATATATTTTATATTAGTTTTAGTATTTAATGTAGAATAATTACATACCTAATTTCAATTATGATCATTGAAAAATGGAAACATTACTCATGTTTTTGTCCGGCCAATGATATCAATGATCATAACATACATTTTTTTCATAACCATTTTTGATCATAGAGATTAAATTTATAATTGATGTTTAAATATGAAAATAGTTTATTTATATTTACTTTTCAGAGTATATAACTATATTTTATGCACAATAACATGATATTTTATAATAATGCATGAACGATAAAATGATCCAAATAACACCTGAAATAATGAAATTAATAAACAATTATAAACGAAAAGATGATGAGATGTTGTAAAAATATAATTTCTGAAATTATAAATATTTATATATTTTTTTATTTGTTAATAACATGTTTGAAACAACTATAAAGTATTTTAAATAATGTTAAATGAAAATGTCATGAAAGGTATGTTATTTTATCTAAATTTACAATCCAGTGAGACCTATTTTTTATTATAAAATATTTCACATTTATGTACCGTATATACTATCCATTTTAAATTTAATGTAAATATTCATTAATAATTCATTTTATTTTATTTTACACATTGAATAATTTCATTCAAGATTATTTGACTTGAAAATTTCCAAGAGGTAAAATTTATTGCCCAATCATAGATTCTTTTGTGATTGTTAAAATTGTCTTTAAATAATCACTCTTGTGTGATTATTTTTCATTCAACAATAAATTTTTCTAAATAATCCGTATTCTTTAATATAGATATGATTATTTCCAAAAATATATACCATTTTTACATATGGTTTTTAATTTTAAAGTGTAAATAGGTTAATATTTATGAATAAATATCCTTCACCCACTATTGATATTTGACAAAAATAATTATTAATTTATGAATAAAATCAATTATTTGATATATGAGTAATTATTTTCACCTATAGTCATGAGTGGGTCCCAGTAAAATATATCCCCTCAATGTAACAATAGTTTTCATGTGTTAATTGATTTAGAAAAATTAAACATGTGCATACCTATTGTATTTAAATTTTCCTTTGAAAGGTATGGAATGTATAAGTAACATGATGCCTAAGATTATGGAGTCTAATAAATAAATAAATACTTCATTATGAATTTATTTTTTATTATTTCTCATATTTTCACAATCCTATTATTTATAAATTCATGTCATTCAATTATGGTTCATTAATTTCCTTATTTTTTGAGATATTTACCATTCCATATTGATTATGCCTCTTCTATTTATTAATCATATTAATAAATTGGATTTTGTTTTAACTTCATTACCTATCTACTTGGGTTATTATTTAATTATTAATGAATACTTCCACAATAATTAACCCATAATGGTCATTTTAGCTCACCTTTATTTTGATTCTTTTTCTCTATATGTGAGGATAAATTCATTGAATAAGTTTTCAAGGATTCTAAAAATCTTTTTTTTTGTTATGTATTTTGCTATATTTTTTAATCCCAATGTAAAATAGATATTATATATGTAGATGGTTCTGAAAAAATTAAAAATTGATATGTAATTTGTGATTTCCTTACTTTTATCTATGAAAAGATAATATATAAGGCACCAACTTTAGGATATTAGGGCTACTATAATTATAGTTTGTAGGGATACTAATGATGAATTTTGAATGACACATCTCTCTAATTGTCATGTTTTGTGGTCCCAAATCATCGAGTGAATTTATATAATAGGATTTAGAAATACCTTTAACTCATTACTGTAAATTAATAACACAGACAAAAAATATATTAATATAATATGGAATATATTATTTTATTGTGATATTGTTTTATAAAAAATAATATAACATCAATATAAAATTTAAAGAGATACCATTATTGGATAAACATAAGATTAGTTTCTTCTAGAAACATTTTATTTAACCCTATGAAGGTGATTTTTAGTAATGTACTTTTTTATATTTTATTCATCCCAGAAAAAATAAACTCAATATTAAAAAATTATATCAGATGCACTCCTTATTTATCAGATACATACATGTTTTCATATTTAAATATAGAACATGTTATTGTATAGTTATTCATAATATATTTTTCAATAATTTGATCATTTATGGAATCCTATGAATAAAAATGTTGTAGTTCTCTCTGGTTTTGTTTACAAAAACATAATGTGAAAATATTAAGATAATACATATGTAGTTTTTTTTACACCTTGATAGGAATACCCTTAGTTCACCCTCAATTTGGTTTCAGGATATATTATAATTTTATTATAATATAACTATATTGATTTATATATCAAATACCCAAACATTAATTTTGTAACGATTTACATTTGTTGTTGGGTAACATCATGTGTAATCAAATGTAATGAAATAATGGATCTCACACATGTTAATCCTTTTAACAAGAATATTTCATAAATAAAACAAAAATTTTCAAAATAATAATCTATTTCTTGTATAAGGTGTATTTTATGACATGATACCATATGTTTTTTTATTCTGTGTGGACATTCATTCTAAAGGAATATAATGAATGAGACTTCACTTGTGAAACATCGGTAGTTACTTTGTATAATGTTTGTGATTTTTGTCTCACCATAATCTTTCATGGCTGAATTATTACCCAATACATTACAAATAATTAATATAATTTTCATGAATCATTCTACATCATATTTCCATTTATTGTTTTGAAATTTATTGGATGACAACATTCATTTAAACGAGAACTACACATGGGGATTATATTATCTTTTATATAAAAAAATTATCTATTTACGTTATATTATAGATTAATATAAGAAGGTTATATAGAATTTATCAGAATATAGTGTGCAACTGAATTCCTAAAAACAAAATAAAGATTCATTTTGGTGGTGTAATATGGCTCATGGGAGGGGATTTATACATAAATAATGTAATAAAATCATAACTACATAGTTTGATGTTGTGTAACATGAAATTTTATATGTTAGGTAACCAAATGGTGCATTTTATGTTTGTTAATAAATTATTTCATCCATGTTGTTTTATGTTTTCTTGAGTGGACTAATTTGTGAAATGACACAAAATATTGATTTTGATTGACATACACCATACGGTCTCATTTTAGTTTTACCAAAAAAATGAATCTATAGAGGTTATTTATAGTCACTAATAAAATAATCTAGGCTCATTCAATTTGAATGATTCAATTGCAGTGTTTTGAGTCAATGAATATGAAGTACTTAAGTGGAGTATATAGTATGAATAAATATATGTATAGTTCAAAACACCAGAATTTGTTTTGGTGATTTTTTGGGCCCTGAAATATAATAGGCATACATGATGCCTACTCTCGGGCCTCAAATAATTGCTTACCTGGGAAATGTCCTAGGAAATGTGTCATATAGGAAGGGACCTTAGAGAAGTGGAACCATATTATAAGAAAACTATGAATTCATGACCTATTTGGGTCACACATGAAGTCACATTCAATTAATATACCCAAAAAAATTCACAATGAAGTAGAAATAATCATGGATTACTAGGTAGCACTATGGAATAAAATATAATCCTCTAGATGACTTGGGATAATGTATTAATGTCATTTATTTTTTTTAATAACTATTTTTATTGTATCCATAATCATTATTCCTCTTCAATTAGGCCATTATTGTTACCTAATGGGAGAGAGGGAATGATTTGATTCAATTTTTCAACCATGATTCCACTATTAAAAAATGTCCATACCAATTGGGTGGAATATGATATCATTTTAGTAAATGTGATATACTTTCATAGATACAAGGAATAAAATCCTCTCATGTTATAGTAGGAAAGTGTCTCATGCTTGTGGAAATGAGAATAGAAACCACTACAAAAGTTGTCATTCCATTAATCCAATATGTGTATGATATGTGTGTTATTCAATTCATACAATGAAAGCGAACACACATAGATGATAGGTGGATGAGATTCATTGGTAGAAATAATCCCAAGGCTAGGAGTATGGAATATAGATATCACCTGTGTTCATACATTTTCAATGTTATCAGAAAATATTTAAAAATTAAAATTCACATAACTTCTGATCCAATAATTAGATTATGGAACCAATAGTATTGAAATAAAATAATAAAAAGATCTATTCATATATATGTTTATATCTACCCTAAAAGCTCTTTTTTGGGGGTCAAAAAAGTGTCTAGAAGTCCGTAAATAGTGACATCATTTGTTAAAAAACATTTTTATCAGAAATATTTGATTTACAATGCGTAATACCAAGGGATTGTTCTCACTACCATGTCACCATATTGGTAATATTTAGGAATTTATACCCCTCAACATGTGATTATCATACGTCACATTCATATCCCATTTTAGCATAATTTTTTAGAGATACTTTTATTCACATATATTGATATTATCCATTGAGTGAAAACCAAATCATGGAATCCATAAGAGGTGTCCAACATATATTTTTAGTTAAATCATTCATTTAATTTTATATTCTGATAGTAATAATATAATATTATAATGATTTTATAAAAAAAATTATTCTTTTTTTGATGTCATAAATTTTATTATACGTAAATATGTAAGGATTTCAATAATATTATTTTAGTGTGTTTTTTAATATAGGAAGTTTTATGTGATAATAATTTATAGTATATAATATTTTATAATTTTAATATTTCACACCCTATAATGTTTTTTTAAATAAAACAATTTAATGGTTAAAAACCTATATAAAATATAAATCAATATATTTAAATATTGAGTGTCTATTAAACTATAATTTCTAATGATATTTTTAATTACATTATAATGAAAATGTCTTAGTAATTCCTATGACAATTATTTATCCATTAAATTTCCACAAATTGAGATATCTATATATAATCCATATAATGATTTTTAAATTGATTTCCTTGTATTTTGGAAGTCAATGAGTTGTAACAAAATATAAATATATTATGTAGTTGTTTCCCTCTGAATTTGGGGATGACCTCCTTGATTGAAGGTTCAAACATTCCAATCGGTTTCAAACGGGTTTTTTCGTAGAACCAGAAACATGCAATTATTCCACATCCATTTGGACCTACATTCCATAGTTAGGCGCTCATTAGTTTGTGGACTGATGAGGCTTAGGAATTTGAATTGGTCGAGAGGATGGGAGGTCAGACTTATTGCACCTTTTGAGGGGAATTATTGTCTACTCTGGGACTCTATTTATATATTTATGTTATGTTCGTGAATCTTTATTACATTACAATATATAATATGATCTTTCCTTCCGATATGACAATCAATGACTAAATATGTTGGAAATTTAGAGAATCTTTTATATGGATTCGAGGTTCTTCATCGATAGAGAATCATCTGTATTTATTAGAGATTCTTGGTCAATGTTATCCTTCGACATATTTATATAGAAGTATTTGGTCATTATGTTGACCATGCTGGTTTTAAGGCCACTCAGTGGGGCACTTGAAGTTTATTGTCATTCAGAAGGACATGGATTATTTCAGTGTTGGGATCGAACCTGCAGATGGGCTACGTACGTATCCTTTGTTTAGAAAAGGAATCAGAATACACATAGTTCAAGTAAAGTAGTATGATGTTTATGATTGATGGATCAAAGAAGGATGTCATAATTACTTTTACACTCTAACCTCATGTGAGGTATGCTTGGTGTGAGAAACAAGAGGTATTGGTAAAAATTAGACAATTGTACCATGAATGAAAAAATCATAAGAAATAATGCGCGACTTATGTATGTATGACTACCCAGATAAATAAAGATTATGATTTACTTCAGGGAAGAAATCCAAGAACATGGTTCATAAAAGTATTTGTGCTTCACGGAGATTTGCATAATGTAACTTGGGGCTTACTCATAAAAAGGAGGCCCAAACTAGGAGATGACTTATGACTGGGTTTTACTCCTGAGAAGGAATCCCGGATCAAAGGTAAATTAAGACTGGTTATGAGAAATTAAGACTGGGACTTACTCCTAAAAAGGAGGCCCAGGTTAAGAGACTTGAAAAATTTAAGGTACTTGGGGCTTACTCCTGAAGAGGATGCCCATATTTATGACTGGGGATTACTGCTAAAAAGGATTACCAGATTAGGGGACTTGGGGCTTACTCTTGAAAATGATTCCCAAATTAATGAGGACGTGGACTGGGGCTTACTTCTGAAAAGGAGGCCCATATTTGAGACTGGGGCTTATTTTTGAAAAGGAGGCCAAGGTTAATGAGTTCTCTCATCTTAAAGGATGAGGTTGAATGAATGAAATCTCAATCATTAGTGACATAAAGATGTGTAAATCACTATGTTTTGAGAGATATTCCATATAATTTCTTTCAGATAAGGAAGTCAAATCAAGAATCCATGCCATAAATGGCTTTGAAGAGTGTCTTGAAGACTGAATCTTGAATAAGAGAGGTGGAATGGCTTAAGAGGGGTGAAATGGGCACGAAGGGCACCCAAAAAGGCAGGGGCGCGCAAGTCCTGGTAGGCATGCAAGCACTTCGTGGGTGTGTAAGTTCAGTCGCGCTGGTATACCTGCACAACACATGGGTACTTGAGCGACGGTTAACCATAAGGGTAAAACTTTAGCGACTCTTGGTTAAAGCCTTTACAATCATATTGAGGTTCTTCTAGAAGAGTGGCGCACAAGTTCTATTGAAGGAGTTAGACGACGCGCAAGTGTGTCCATTTCCTATAAGGGCGGGTCACTCAGGTGCGCAAGTGTTGATGATTTTCAACACTTATACCTTCCTCCCCCTCGTTAGATCTTCCGTTATAGGTATGAAATTACCTTAGAAGTGTTTTGTATGCTTTGAGAAGAGACTAGGGTGCCAGAAGATCAAATACGAGTTTCTGGAAAAATTCCTCCTCGAATGTGGGGCCCACATGGTCTATTTATAGGATGGAGAAGACCTCGGGCGGTTATCCATTAGTGCGCGCAAGTCACTTGTCCGACCATTAGGCGTCGCACAAGTGGACTTGAACGACAGTGATGGAACTTGCGCGACACAAGTGCTTTTGAAGCCTTGTTCATGCCTTTGTCGATTTTTGATGTTCTCATCAAAGTATGAATCAATTTGTGCTAATTCATTTCCCTTTACATTATTTTAGACAATGTGGTGAAAAAGGAGCGTCAACAAAAGTACCCCCTCATAGTTGGATCTGAAAGAAATGAGGATGTGACACTAAGGAAAAGAAGAAAACCAAAGGAAAGGTGGTGCGCAAGTCTTTCAGTTCTCCACACATGGCGCGCAGGTTCGAGTCGCGCAGGGCTGGAGCGCACTGGGTGTAGGTGCGCAGATAGGCTGCCTGGCCTATAAATACGCGGTCATTTTCCGCGCATAGCATCTGATTCCAGATTCTCGAGCTCTCGTCGCGTAGGTCCCATTTGTCGTGCAAGTTGCTCATTTTCCGCTGTTTCTTCATTTTCACGTTGTTGTCAAGGTAATAGGAATTGCGCGGTGATACTTGCGCACCAAAAACTTACGCGACACATTAACACTTGCACGACTCATCAACATTTGCGTGATACATCCATACTTGCGTACCTTAATGCCTTAGCCATTTTTCTGAAGTTACTTCACAAATTTTATGAAAAATCAACTTACTTAAAAGTTAATTTATTCAACTTTTTTGAAGAATCAATGGCTCTTAAACACGGAATTGTTGATGAACTGGATAGCAAGAAGATTGATGATATGATGAACATAATTGGCCACGATTATTATACCATCAAAGATAGGACTCTTCCGGATTTGGCTAAGTATCTGAAGAAATATCATCATAACTTCCCCCAAAGAACTTATATGCCTTTGTATGGCTATAGTCGTCTGCGAGAAGTCACCATTCTAGAAGCAATGAACTATCTTCCATTTTCGTGGTTTCAAAATTACACTAATTTTGCTTCAGCAAATATCTCATGTGGAGGAGGATTTATAAATTCTGGAACAGGGGAGAAGGCCTATATGATGCATCATAGCCCTTGTACACAAGATTTAAAACCACATATGCCTGAGCTGGAACCACATTTTCATCCTTCAATCTTCTGAAACGCTTAGATGGATCAATCCAAAGGATGGAATAAAAGTTGGGAATTCCGGCCTGGGGGAGGTGTGAAGACAACTTGGATGTGGGAATACTGGGTGAGACAAACTTGTTTAGAGTTTGTCGAGGATCTGAAAGGAGTGGTGATAAATGAAGCTCTTTGGGTTGGGGATACATATGTTTACAGACATAACTAATTCATGCCAGAGATACTCTTCCACTGGAGCCCAGAAACTAATTCTTTCTATCTGACTCATGGAGAAGTAGGTATCAATCAGTGGGATGTCCACAAGATCTTAGGGGCTCCAATTTTGGGTGATATGTATGATGAATTAATTCCTCTCAAGGTGACTTGGAATAATTTAGAGAATACTCCTTCTTTAGCTCAGGAATTATTTATGATCTTCCACATGTTTAAGAGTTCAGAGACCTCGTTAACTCATTCTATAAAGGATATTCATCCGGAGGATTGGATGAATATATTCCATATTGAGATGAAAGAAAAGTATCCAAAGGAGAAGGAGTCGAAGGAGAAAGGATCCAAGAAAAAGAAATCCACAGATATGAGGCCTAAACGTCCTACCTCCTGCCCAAAACCTGAGAAGAGGGGTGCTCCTGGAACATTTTGGCCAACTCTAGAAGAAGAATAGTTTGAGAGAAGGGGATATTAGGTGAATCAAAATATCCTGAAGAAGACTTGTCTGGCAGGCTTCTTTGAAAAGTGGCTCAACGTTTATCTCTTTCCATTCAAGGATTTGAAGGGAGGCATAAGGCGAGGGACCTTCGTCATTGCAGAAAAGTTGGATTAGGGAAAAATGGTTGGGTTGGCTACCCCCATTTTAGCAAAGATTCAAAAGTGTTTACTTCATGTCTTCATGGGTAAATCTATTTTAAGAATAGCAGGACCATTCCATGTTTTATAGGGATGGATTTCCACTCACTTCAGGACACACAATGTACATAATGGATTACAAATTCTTGGAAGTTCTTTCAGGCCATCAGTGCAAGCATTCTCTGGAGTTTCTCCATTAGATGTTAATGACTATGACATGAAAGTGAGGCCAAGCATGTTTAAGGAATTAAACTTCTTTCCCTATGGAAGTCTTCCAATCGGGCGCTTTGTTGATGATGGAATAACCCATTTGGATTTGAGGGCATACATGCTAGCTTGCAGGGATGGTGTGATAGTTTCGATGATTGACGGAGAAATTATAGGCGAGGCCTATGCTCCATATAGATTTTCATGTCAATTCAAATGTATGCAACAGATTTTTGTATCTCCTTCAGTACATGTCGTGTTAGAGCAACATCCTATAGTTGCTCGACAACTATGGTTGCTGAAGTCAAGGGAGAAGACTGGGGCAGTTTTTGATCTAACATTTGAAAAAGCGTCACATAATTTGACTACATATTATGCCGAACATTGGATAACATCATACCACAAAGGGATATTGAATCACCCAGTTTATCAGGTGGGGAAAAGGAAGAGGACTGTAGAGAATGAAACCCTTCCTCATAAAGGTGATGCTTCCCCACATGATGCTGATTCACCAGACTCCTCCTCTAGGACTCATTCACCGGATTCCCATGATGGGGATGATGAGGCACAACAAGTAGAAAAGCATCCTCGTGCCTAATATAATCCTCCGATCAGAATCAAGAGACCTACTCCATCAACTCCTCGTGAGTTACTTCATTGTGGTAATTTAATCAATACTACATTATAAAGCAATACGTATTATTTTCTTATTCTTTATCTACAATTGCAAGAACTGGGAATAAATTGAAGTCAAAGATTGTAGGACCTTCCTCGCAGCCTTCATATCTAAGACCAGAGGTTGTCCAGTTATGGAGGAGTTTTTACTATGGTTCTGAGACCGCCTGGCTGGATTTATGTGAGGGCCTACAACTTCCTGAAATAGGGAATCTTCTGGCTTCTACAGATATTCAATATGAGGAAAACCCCAATGAAGTGCGGGTTTACATCAGAGAGCTGGAAATGCTCATTTATGCCACTGATGAGTCTGTTCCTGCCACCAAGAGGGTGAAGGAAATGTTTGATCATGGCGCCACTGAGGGGGCTGGTGGTTCTGGAGATGAGGAGTGGCATGAGTATGTGGCTCCAGAAGATGTATGATTTCTTTCCTTATTTTCTATGAAACTTGATTTCAGAAGAATATTTGTTACTTAAGGAATATATTTTCTTCATCTTACAGCTTGCAAAGAAAAGAACTGAGGTTCTTTCTCCATAGTATAGCCCTGGTTGTACTTCCATCGGGGCTGCTGCTGATTCTCCTCATGACTCGGGCGAGATATCTCCAGGCCAGCATGTAACGCCCCGACACCAGTTACCCAGAGTCGGTGCATTATTTCATAACATTGGCATGATCACAAGAAAGATCAAATCTCGAAAAACTGATTGGTTTAGTAGCCTTGGAAACAGTAGATATATTCATAAAGTCTTACATTACATCAAAAATTAAAAAACTACTACTACAACATAGTCTCCATATTCCACACTCATATCCCCACAAAAAATTCCTCCAGGTCATTCATAACTTACTTCTTCACATCCTGGGAAAGATAAAACATAGAAAAGGGGTGTGCTCAAATGCCCATTAAGGATAACAATATAGAGGAAACTTTCAAAAATAAGCATAAACATTTAAGGCAATGTATAAATAAAACAAATGCCTTTTAAACTTGAACTTCAACATAGTATGGAAAAAGTAAAATGAAATAATGCCATTTACTTATTCACATGGATATTCTACTAATCGAATATTCACATGCAATATCAATAACAACTTTCATAATGATGGAATGCATAATTCCAAACTGTCATAACCACATAGCCAAGGCCTCGTGCCAAGACTACAAATAAGATTTTTCCAAGACCTTATGCCAAGACACTAGTTTGTCTCATGAGACCTACCGATGCATCGAAGATCTATAGCGGGCTCCACCCGTCACATATTAAGTCCAATGCATTCCCATATGAAAAGGTTTAAACATAACATAAACATTCGTATTAAAACTAGTATAAGAAATGTCAATACTTTCACCATAAACTATGAACGGTATAAAAGTAGAACATCCACATTCAAACATATCACAAAACATTAAATACAATATATAAGCTTTGTATCATAATAAATCAACTTCAAATATGCGTAACATCCATTAAAGGATGTTGACATAGATGAAATCAATACTCTTTTTAGAGAAATATCTCTTTTTATTTTGAAATCATTTACGAGTCTTATATTTATGAAATAAAACATTTTCTTTGAAAATATTCTTATAAGCTTGTAAGGGAAGCTTCGACAATTTTATAACGGCGGAAAATAACCGCACCCGCCGTATAAGTTAAAAAACATTCTTACCTTAATTCTGTCGAAAAGGTTAAAAAGCACCTTGTTTGCAAACCGACGGAAAGCTTCCTTTATAAAACTCTTATAAAAAGTCAAACAAGGGTATAAATGACCTTAACCCATATTCTTTTAAATAGTAAAAATGTTTTGAAATACATTTTTAAGAAACATAGATGTTGATGATAAAGAGATCCCAGTAGATTATTACATATAAACAACCTCGGATAATGAAGAGATTGTGAAATAACCCTTACCTTGTAGTTTTCCTTGGTTGGGGTAGGTTGACCTCCTATATAATGGTGAAATAATTGTTATTAAATTATACAAGAATCATATACATTAATATGATATCATATATGATCTTTTAACATTGATTTGTTAATAATATCTTAGTATTATCGTTGTTTCGGGTGTTAGCTTACTCATTTTATTTTATATGTTTTTTTACGTAAGACATGTATGTAATGGATAGGTTTTATCTTAATCATATACAGAATGATATCAAGTTCTTAGATACTATTATTAATCATCAAATGAGAAATATACTTGAATGGATATGATGGAGAATGAATCTCATCGCATTCGTGGAGACGGTAGTCCGTACATACGCACGAGCGACAATATCATTCTTTTGATATTATAATAATATATAAATGGATGGTATATCATATATAAAGAACCATTAACATGTTATATTTATTATTTACATGAGTTACACATCATTATTATACCCATCCAAATCATAATATATTGAATAACAATTACACCACGACGTGGAGACGGTAAGTCGTACGTACGCACGTATGGTGACATGTTATTTAATGGGTGGATAGAATACTGAATATGGTTGTACCATATTTATAATAACATAATAGTATATATATGATACTGGATTTATTATTTTAGTATGGTAATAACAAAGAAAGAAGAAGTGGAAGAAGAAAGGAACTTGGAAAAGGGTGGTGAAATCATTACCTCTTCTTACGGTTCTTTCTTTTGATTTGATCAATAGGGCTCCTTAGGTTGGCTTTCTGATCAAAATAAGGCCACTAGATTGTAGTGAGAGAAGTTGGGAGAGTATTTGTGCAGAGTTTGGTCGAACCAAAAGGCTTTGATGGTGTGAAGAAATGAGAAGGAGGAGTTCCCTTTTATAAGAGGGGTGAGGGGCACCTTTGGAAAATCTATAAATATTAATTTATAATAAATTCATATTCAGTTTCTAATGGCTCCAAAGTTGATTATTCAAATGTTAAGGTGGGGATAGTTCGAAAACAATTCAACCTATAGAATTTATATAGGTTTGGGTTACTATATTAACCATATCATTAAGTATTAACTCTAAGTTAATTAGTTTCACTTTTACAATGTCTCTTTGTATTTTTATATTATATGGTTAATAAACATACCATATACATCCACGAGACCCCAAAGTGGTCCATTAATGATACAAATATCATGATATAAGTCTCTTGGCCGAACCTTAGATTTTTAGGAATTTAATATTAATTAAAAATATAATATTTGTTTCAAAAACACTTTTATGTCAATTTTGACACTATTCAATAGTTATTTTTTGTGAAACTTATAACAGAATGATTACATCGAACAAAGATAATAGAATCAATAATAATATGTCATATTATCCTAGAAAATTAGTTTAATGCATTAAAATTCTCAAATTAAATTTATTTGGGTATTTATAATATCAATTATTTTAATTTTTCACTATTATGGTAATTACTCCATCATCGTTGTGTCATAAATAAATTATATTATTTAATTTCTAAAAATAATAAATAAAATATCATTATGTAGGAAATATTATTATCTTTATAATTAATATTTACAATCTAATTTATCTTATATATAACCCTATATTAAAAAAAATTTAAATAAACTTTGATTTTAACACTGTAAACTCTTCTTTGAATTAAATAAAAATAAATGTCCTAATCTAATTCAAGTGGACCTAAATGATAATATTTAATTCCTAAGGTTTTTTTGGTCGAGATACACTTTCCCAATAGAATTAGGACATGTGTTAGGGTAATATTAATATCATTTTTACCCTTAATTACCCTATTTACTTTTAACCGTGGTAAATAAAAGTAAAAAGTTACTATTCACCAAAAATTATTTTCATCTCATTGAACCACATTTTACTTCTTGATATTAACCGTGTCTCTCGGATTTTCGATATTCTATTCACAGAAGCGGTAAAATTAAGTTTTATGAAAAAATTCAGTTTTTTAACTACCACTTAGTAGTTTCACTATTCATCAAAAAAATGAAGTTTTTCAGAACAATGCCAAAATTTCACCCTAAGCTATAATTGATATTCAGAATTGAAAAATGATGTATATTTTATAAAATTACAAATATATAAGTTGCATTAATTAATTTTATAATTAATTCCCGCTGTTACAACAAATAGCGTGTTTTTAAGAAACAATATATATCAAAAGATTGACAATTATTAATGTCCAATTTCAAGGTGAAATTAATTATAATGAACACCGTTGGATAAAATGGTAAAAATATATTCTAATTATACTATAAAACCACTAAATAATATAATTTATCACTATAAATTATTTTCATTAAAAAAGTTGTTTTTAAGTATTTTTCACTATTCATAAAAATTGGACGTTCTCAGAAAAATTCATCTTAGGATAATTTCGATATTCTGAATCCAAAAATGAAGTTCATTTTGAAATATAAAATATATATAATTTTAAAAGGTAGGTACTACTATTCATAATGGCTAGTTTGATTGGTTGTGGTGTGTTAGAACTCGATGTTGCGTACAACACACGCTATCGCATTATTAAAAGAGAAGCATACCGTAGAAGCTTGGGGTGTTACATTCTCCCCTCCTTCAAATAATTTCATCCTCGAAATTTCTAGAATATTATCGCATGAAAAGACTCGGGTGGTTCTTCATCATAAGTTCCTCATTTTCCCACGTTTCCTCTTCCATCTTATGGTTTCTCCACAAAACATTTACCAGACGTGTCGTCCGGTTTCTCAGTACTTGTTCCCTCGTATCAAGAATCCTGACGGGCTCTTCGCAATAAGAAAGATCGGGTTCCAGTTCCAATTCCTCGTAGGTGAGTACATGCGTTGGGTCAGGCATGTATTTCCTCAACAGAGTTACATGGAACACATCGTGAACTTTGGAGAGACTTGGAGGCATTGCTAATCGGTAAGCTACAACCCCAATTTGTTCTAGAATTTCGAAAGGTCCGATGTACCTGGGACTCAATTTACCTTTTTTACCAAAACGTATGACTCCCTTCCATAGAGATACCTTCAGGAAAACATGATTACCAACTCAAAATTCCAAATCCTTCATTCGATTATCGGCATAGCTCTTCTGCCTACTTTGAGCTGCTTTGATGTGATTTTGGATTACCTTCACCTTTTCCATCGTTTCCTCCACCAGTTCTGGGCCTACAAGTTTTCTTTCACCAACGTCATCCCAACAGGTTAGTTTATGACATCTCTTTCCATATAACGCTTCATATGGTGCCATCTGAATACTCTAATGGACGCTATTGTTATAGGAAAATTCTACCACAGGTAAATATTGATCCCACATACCGTGAAAGTCAAGTGAGCAAGATCTCAACATGTCTTCTAAGGTTTGAATAGTCCATTCTGATTGTCCATTTGTCTGAGGGTGGTAAGCAGTGCTCAAATGAAGTTCAGTATCCAGGGATTTCTGAAGACAGTTCCAGAATCTTGAAGTAAAATGGGGATCATGATCAGAAACAATCGATAGGGGTACTCCATGAAGTCTCACAACTTCATTAATATATAGTCTTGCTAGACGTTCCAGGGGTAGATCTTCTCTTATAGCAAGAAAATGTGCTGACTTAGTAAGACAATCAAAGATAACCCATATTGCATCGTTCTTTCTAGGAGTCTTTGGTAGCCCCATGACAAAGTCCATCGTAATATTTTCTCATTTCCACTCCGGTATGGGAAGAGGTCGCATGAATCTTTCAGGCTATTGCCTTCCAGCTTTCACTTGTTGACAAACCATACATCTTGACACAAAATCAGCAATCTCCCTCTTCATGTTGTCCCACCAAAAATGTTCCTTCAAATATCTATACATTTTGGTTCTCCCAGGGTGTATAGATAAATTGGAACTATGAGCATCATCCAGCAATTCCCTTTTTAGATCAGGTATATCGGGAACACAAAATCTCTTCTAGAATTTCAAAATTCCATCTTCATACACAGAGTCTCTCAGTCTCCCATCATTCACAGCTTTAATCTTCTTTTTAAATTCTTCATCATCGGTCTTAGAACTCTTAATACTTTCTAGTAAAGATGGTTTTGCAACCATTTGAAAAAGCATTGATGTTTCTCCTTCCCTGGTTATTCCCATGTCCATCTTCACTAGATCCATGAAAATTGGATCCCTTTCAATTATCATATTGTTCAAAACTCCATGATCTTTTCTGCTCAAAGAATCTGCCACCTTGTCTGCTTTCCCCCGGGTGGTAGTGTATCGTACAATGATAATCCTTGAGTAATTCAAGCCATATCCTTTGCCTCATGTTGAGTTCTTTTTTTGAGAAAATATACTTCAAACTCTTGTGATCATTATAAATCTCACATTTTTCACCATAGAGGTAGTGCCTCCATATCTCCAAAGCAAATATCACAGCTACTAACTCGAGATCATGAGTAGGATAGTTTTGTTCATGAATTTTCAACTGTCATGATGCATAGGCAATAACTCTATAATTCTACATAAGGACACAACCAAGTCCTTTCTGCGATGCATCACTATAAATAACGAACCCATCATTCCCCGATGGTAGAGTCAATATAGGAGCATTGATTAATCTTCTCTTCAGTTCTTCGAAACATTCTTCACACTCTTTTTTGAAAACAAATTTAACCCCTTTACATGTGAGCTTCGTTAATGGGTTAGCCAATCGGGCAAAACTATGGATGAAACGTCGATAATAACCTGCTAAACCAATAAAACTACGTACCTCAGTTATACTTGTAGCTGCTGGCCATTCATGGATTGCCTTGGTATTAGAAGGATCAACAGAGATTCCATCTTTAGAGACAATATGGCCAAGAAAAGAAATCTCCTGAAGCCAGAATTCACACTTGCTAAACTTCCCATATAATTCAGTTCTTCTCAGAGTCTTCAGGATAATGCGCAAGTGATTTTCATGATCTTGGTAACTTTTGGAGTATACCAAGATATCATCAATAAATACCACCACAAATTCATCGAGATACTCCTTGAAAACTCTATTCATTTGATCTACGAATAAAGAGGGTGCATTAGTCAATCCAAAAGGCATTACAGTAAACTCGTAATGCCCGTACCTGGTTCGAAATGCTATCTTCAGAATGTCTTCCTTCTTCACACACAACTGATGGTATCCAGATCAAAGGTGAATCTTTGAAAATTATTGAGCTCCATGCAGTTGGTCAAATAAATCATCAATTCGAGGTAGGGGATACTTGTTCTTTATTGTTATAGCATTGATCTCCCTGTAATCGATAAATAACATCATAGATCCATCTGTCTTTTTATCAAAAAGAACAGGGGATCCCCATGGAGAAACACTAGGGAGAATAAATCCCTTATTACTCAATTCCTCTAGTTCATTCATTAGTTCAACTAATTCTATAGTGGCCATTCTATAAGGGGTCTTTGATATAGGCCTTGATCTAGGAATTAAATCAATGGAAAACTCATCTTCTCATTTTGGAGGATGTCTAGGTAAATATTCCGGAAATACATCTACAAATTCTTTCACAACAGGTACATCCTCTATTTGAACATCCCTTTCCTCACCCACAGTTATTTCATTCTCTTCCTCCCCAATAATTGAATTTAGTTGACCTACTGGGGGTGGATCTAAATAAGAATTAGTTGGTGACGATTCTTCTCTAAAGGTAAGGTGTTCCTTATCATTATCATCAAGAATCGTAACCTATTTATTCTTATAATAAATCATCGAATCATAGTCTGAAAGCCAGTCCATACCAAGGATTATATCAATCTCAATCATAGGTATGAAAATTAGATTAGCAGATAAAGAACATTTATGTGCTCTAATGGGGACTTATTCACAAAACATTGTTGCAATGATACTTCCCTTAGGAGTTTTAACTGACAACTCCCTTGTTAAATCAAATTGGAAATATCTAATTTTTATAGAAAAATGGGAAGATATGAAACAATGCGATGATCCAGAATCAAATAATGAATTTGCTAAACTTGAAGAAACCATTAAATTACATGCCACCACATCTTTCGGAGCTTCTACCTCAGCAGTAGTGATAGAATATGCTTGCCCTTGATCCCTTGGCCTTTTATGAGGTATGTTCTCCTGACGCTTAGGACATTCATTTGCATAATGCCCCATCTCCCTGCAATTTTATCACTGAACGTTGGTGGCTTCCTTCTTCCCATTGCAATCACGATCTTGGTGGCCTTTTTCACCACACCTGTAACAGACTCCTGTTCCCTTCAAGAAAGTACTGGGGTGTTTCTTCCCACATTTACCACAGGATGGATATTAAACCTTTCCCTTCTTCAACATATTTACATTCCCAGATTGATCAGCAGGCCTTTTCTTCTCTTGCTTTGCTTTAAAGTCATATGACTTAGAGAATTCCTTTTCGGTCTTGATAGCACATGAGACAATGTCTTCGTACGACGAGAAGGATTGCGAGACTAATGCTCGACGGAGAAATGGTTTTCACCCATCAAAGAAACGATCAATCTTACTTCTTGGGTTACGTATATAATCTATAGCATACCTTTATAAACTTGTAAAGTTAGCCTCATCCATTGTGGCATTCTCATCCTCCTATTGTCTCAGACTCAAGAAAATGCCTTTCCATATCTGCTCGATGGTCGCGAGGAAAGTATTTTTCTAAAAATAAATCTTTGAACTCACTCCATTCCATATTTGATACTTAATCATCTTCCTTCATATTTTGAATCAATGACCACCATTGATCAGCATATCCAGTGAGGCGGTAAACTGCCATGATAACTATTTCTCTTTCACTACTCCCCAAAGCCTGAAATATTTTCTCTAGGGAAAATATCCATTGCTCAGCTACTAAGGGATTTGTACTCCCATTGAACATTGGTGGTTGTTGCCTCATGAATCGATCTAACATTGATCCTCCAGGCTGCGGATCAGGGTTCTCTATACGGGTAAGGTTATTATTCATATCCTGAGTGAGTTGTCCCAGTATGGTGATTAGCTGATCAGCACCAGTTGCATCACCAGCTTCACTATAATTATCTTGAGCAGGAGGGAAATCCCTACATGGAGTGCGTGCATTGATACAGTTTTCATTTCTTCCACTAGGCGCCATTTCTAAACAATGGTATAAACTAGGTCAATTTATGAATCAAAATACATAATCCCATACTTATAAAACACTTTATATAAATTGACCTATTTATGGATATAATCCATAATCATAAGAATATTTTCTTTGAGGAAGTATATACTCATAAACCCTTCATAATGATTTGTAAAGAAAATGAGAGTTATCCTAAGCATATCCCCCGGGAGTGTCGTAACCAAGAGTGCAGCAAGGCCCGTTGTCGTGCACCAGTTCCCGTTCGAGTCTAGCTCAAAGAAGTGTTTTCGGGTTTTACCCCTAGGTACATCTGTTCCAGAGCTGCCTCTACCTGCTCGTATCCAGACACGGATGTATTGCTCGGAAAACTCACAAAATCACTACAATACCAAAATTCTAGGAAGTTCTTCTATACTAATCCTCAAAGTTCATCTTAGGTCTACATGCTCTAATCAGAGTTTATCTAAATCTAGCTTCAAGGTTTGTACTAAAACTCCTCTGATACCAACTGCAACGCCCCAACCCCAGTTACCCAGAGTCGGTGCATTATTACATAACATTGTCATGATCACGAGAAAGATCAAATCTCGAAAGACCGATTGGTTTAGTAGCCTTAGAAACACTAGATATATTCATAAATTTTTACATTACATCATATAGTGAAAAACTACTACAACAACATAGTCTCCATATTCCACACTCATATCCCTACATAAAATCCCTGCAGGTCATTCATAACATACTTCTTCACATCCTGGGAAAAATAAAACATAGAAAAGGGGTGAGCTCAAATGCCCAATAAGGATAACAATATAGCGTAAACTTTCAAAAATAAGCATAAACATTTAAGGCAATGTATAACTAAAACAAAAGCCTTTTAAACTAGAACTTCAACATAGTATGGAAAAAGTAAAATGAAATAATGCCATTTACTTATTCACATGGATATTATACTAATCGAATATTTGCATGCAATATCAATAACCACTTTCATAATGATGGAATGCAGAATGCCAGACTATCATAACCACATAGCCAAGGCCTCATGCCAAGACTAAAAATAAGATTTTTCCAAGGCCTTGTGCCAAGACACTAGTTTGTCTCATGAGACCTACCGATTCATCGAGGAGCTATAGCAGGCTCCACCCGCCACATATTAAGTCAAATGAATTCCCATATGAAAAAGTTTAAACATAACATAAACATTTGTATTAAAACTAGTATACGAAATGTCAATACTTTCACCATAAACTATGAATGGTATAAAAATAGCACATCCACAGTCAAACATATCACAAATCCTTCAATACAATATATAAGTTTTGTATCATAATAAATCAACTTAAAATAAGCGTAAAATCCATCAAAGGATGTTGACATAGATGAAATCAAAACTCTTTTTAGAGAAATATCTCTTTCTATTTTGAAATAATTTAAGAGTCTTATATTTATGAATTAAAACATTTTCATTCAAAATATTCTTATAATATTGTAAGGGAAGCTTCAACGATTTTATAACGGCAGAAAATAACCGCACCCGCCGTATAAGTTAAAAAAAACATTTTACCTTAATTCTGTTGAAAAGGTTAAAAAGCACCTTGTTTGGAAAATGACGGAAAGATTCCTTTATAAAACTCTTATAAAAAGTCAAACAAGGGTATAAATGACCTTAACCCATATTATTTTAAATAGTAAAAATGTTTTGTAATACATTTTTAAGAAACATTGATGTGGATGATAAAGAGATCCCAGTAGATTATTTCGTATAAACAACCTCGGATAATGAAGAGATTGTGAAATAACCCTTACCTTGTAGTTTTCCTTGGTTGGGGTAGGTTAACCTCCTGTATAATGGTGAAATAATTGTTATTAAATTATAAAAGAAACATATACATTAATATGATATCATATATGATCTTTTAACATTGATTTGTTAATAATATCTTAGTATTATCGTTGTTTCGGGTGTTAACTTACTCGTTTTCTTTTATATGTTTTGTTACGTAAGCCATGTTTATAATGAATAGAGCATATCTTAATCATATCCAGACTTTTATAAAGTCCTCAGATACTATTATTAATCATAAAATAAGAATTATACTTGAATGGATACGATGGAGAATGAATCTCATCGCGTTCGTGGAGACGGTAGTCCGTACGTACGCACGAGCAACAATATCATTCTTTTGATATTATAATAATATATAAATGGATGCTATATCATATATACAGAACCATTAACATGTTATATTTTTTATTTACATGAGTTACACATCATTATTATACCCATCCAAATAATAATATATTGAATAACAATTACACCATGACGTGGAGACTGTAAGCCGTACGTACGCACGTATGGTGACATGTTATTCAAAGGGTGGATAGAATACTGAATATTGTTGTACAATATTTATAATAAAATAAAAGTATATATATGATAATGGAGTTAATATTTTAGAATGGTAATAACAAATAAAGAAGAAGTGTAAGAAGAATGGAACTTGGAAAAGGGTGGTGAAATCATTACCTCTTCTTCGGGTTCTTCCTTTTGATTTGATCAAAAGGGCTCCTTGGGTTGGATTTATGATCAAACTAAGGCCTCTAGGTTGTAGTGAGAGATGTTGGGAGAGTATTTGGGCAGAGTTTGGCAGAACCAAAATGCTTTTATGTTGTGAATAAATGAGAAGGAGGAGTGCCCTTTTATAAGAGGGGTGAGGGGCACCTTTGGAAAATCTTGAAATATTAATTTATAATAAATTCATATTCGGTTTCCAATGTCTCAAAAGTTGATTATTCAAAGTTTAAGGTGGGGATAGGTCGAAAATAATTCAACCAATATAATTTAGACAGGTTTGAGTTACTATATTAACCTTATCTTTAAGGATTAACTCTAAGTTAATTAGTTTCACTTTTACAATGTATCTTTGAATTTCTATATTACATGGTTTATAAACATACCATATACATCCAAGCGACCCCCAAGTGGTCCATTAATGATACAAATATCATGATATAAGTCTCTTGGCCGAACCTTATATTTTTAGAAATTTAATATCAATTAATAATATAATATTTGTTTTAAAAACTCTTTTATGTCAATTTTGACACTATTCAATAGTTTATTTTTGTGAAACTTATAACAGAATTATTACTTCGAAAAAGTTAATTAAATCAATACTAATATTTAATATTATCCTATAAAATAAGTTTAATTCGTTAAAAGTATCAAATTATATTTATTTGGGTATTTATAATATCAATTATTTTAATTTTTCACTATTATGGTAATTACTGCATCATCATTGTGTCATATATAAATTAACTTATTTAATGTTTAAAAATTATAAATAAAATATAATTATGTAGGAAATCCTTTTATCTTTCTAATTAATATTTACAATCGAATTTATCTTATGTATAACCCTATATTAAAAATGTTATAGTAAATAAACTTTGATTTTAACTCTTCTAACACTTCTTTGAATTAAATAATAATAAATGTCCTAATCTAATCCAAGTGGACCTAAATGATAATATGTTATTCCTAAGGTTGTTTTTGGTCGAGATACACTTGTCCAATAGTATTAGGACATGTGTTAGGGTAATAGTAATATCATTTTTACCCTTAATTACCCTATTTACTTTTCACCGTGGTTAATAAGAGTAAAAAGTTACTATTCACAAAAAATTATTTTCATCTCATTGAACCACATTTTACTTCTTGATATTAACCGTGTCTCTCGGATTTTCGAAATTCTATTCACAGAAGCGGTAAAATTAAGTTTTATGAAAAAATTCAGTTTTTAAACTGCCACTTAGTAGTTTCACTATTCATCAAAAATTGAAGTTTTTCAGAACAATGCCAAAATTTCACCCTAAGCTATAATTGATATTCAGAATTCCAAAATGATGTCTATTTTACATAATTCCAAACATTTTAGTTGCATTAATTAATTTTATAATTAATTCCCACTGTTACAACAAATAGCGTGTTTTTAAGAAACAATATATATCAAAAGATTGACAATTGTTTATGTCAAATTTCAAAGTGAAATTAATTATAATGAACTCCATTGGATAAAATGGTAAAAATATATTCTAATTATACTATAAAACCACTAAATAATATAATTTATGACTATAAATTATTATGATTAAAAAAGTTATTTTTAAGTATTTTTCACTATTCATAAAAATTGGACATTCTCGGAAAAATTCAACTTAGGATAATTTCGATATTCTGAATCCAAAAATGAAGTTCATTTTGAAATATAAAATATATATAATTTCAAAAGGTAGGTATTATTATTCATAACGGCTAGTTTTATTGGTTGTGGTGTGTTAGAACTCGATGTTGCGTACAACACAAGTTATCGCATTATTCAAAGAGAAGCGTACCATAGAAGCTTGGGGTGTTACACAGCAGGCCATGAATGAGGCGTTGGACATAGCCTTCCATTCACCAATCCAAGTGCCAATAATGGAGACTGAATATACTCCCAAAAAACCTAATAAGCAAAGGCATCGAAGGAGGAAGTCCACAACTAAATGCTTCATTGGCAACGGTAAGTCTTTCGGGTAATCATGAGTCTATACCCATGACCACATGGTTACTCTTATTTATGGGAACTGTAGGGGCTTCTTCAATTTCCCCCCTGAGGGATAGGACTGATCCTCCGTCAAAGACCACAATGTGTGTTGTGTCACAATCATAGATCTAACCTGACTTTGCTGCTCCTAGAGAAGAGCAAGCATTTATTCCCAGTATCCCTCCTGCTGCTATTGCAAGAAGAGAAGAACCTATTTCTGGTAAGTCAACAATGATTCATAAAAATTTTGTACGAAACACTGAATGACATCCATTCTATGATACTTCTGGTTCAACTCCTGCATTATAGCTTCTGGCGACTGTTGCAACTGATGCTGTGATTTTACTCGAAGATGCTATCCAGGGTCATGGGCTGCAGGACGTAAGTCGTCTAGAAGACACATCAAACGCTCCCATTGGTGAGACTAACCAGGATTATGAAATATCATTGGATTAAATGATGAATCATGCCATGTCTTTTGAATAATTTTAATGATCATGGTATGTTGTCATGTGATTTATAAGACCTTGGGCATGAGTGTTATCCTTCGCCCAGAAAATTTTCTTTTAATTTACACTTCTAATCAAAACTAAAAATAATATGCAGTTCCATCCATTGAAACTGCTGAACTGCCAATGCCTGAAGAGGGTGTGGACATTGATATCAACCATACCATTTCCAAAACGTTAGCTCAAGTAGAGGAAAACCTATTAAACCCTCCTGATACCCAACTTGAAGATCCTATTGAGATTGGGAAATATAGTGAGGAATCTTCTCAGGTTTCATATCCACCGTTAGGTAAGGGATAACAATATTTGTAATTGTAATTAATTTTCAAGACAATCGATTCTTTTGTAATCTTTTGAAGCTAACCAAAGCTTTTAATTAATCATGAAGGGCCATCAACTATAGTGGATAGATCTGGAGGTGAGGCCTCAGCCTCTGCCCCAACTGGAATTGAAAGCGAAGAAGCACATTTCAGGGGGGGCGGGGGGGAAGTGCAGAACATGGAACTTCCATAAGTGCATCAATCCCAGATTACATGCCCCCCTTGGATGATGATGTTGAATCAGACCCAAGGGTGCTTAAAGTGTTCATCTTTTCACGACGCATGGCATGGAACAACGTATGGAAAATCATATCTGAGGTGAATTTAGAAGAGCTATAATCGAAGATCCCTCGATTGTCATCCCATTTTGGCATCCTAGGACATGGCGGTTTTGGATATGAAAAGATCCATGCCGCGGTGAAACAGGTCATATTCAGGATGGAGAAAGAGCAAAAGTGTCGCGAAGATCTAACTAGGGTTAAACTGCCAGTTAACATCAGAAAATTTGAGGCTGTTGTCTCCCGAGGTGAGGCTGATTATTCTACCAAGATGAAGGAGCTGAAGCATAAAATCAAAGAAAAAGTCATCCAGCAGGTGCAGCTCCAACAAAAGGTAGATGTTGTTACTGGGGAACTTGATCAGCTCAATAATTCATTGGAGTGAGTTCAAAGGAATGGTATGAAATCCATTGCAGATGCCAAGAAGGCACTCCATCAAGCTGAGAAGAGTGAAACAGGTCGAGTGCCTGAGCTTCAAGTAGCTGCTGATGAAGATCGGGATGTTGTTCATCATGTGAAGACTTATGTTGATAGTCTTTTGTAATCTCCTGAAAAAGAGAAGAGGCTTCAATCTGTGGATGCCCCTCTAATTCATGTACGTCAATGGAGAATACTTTTATCTTCAATCATTTATGCTTGTATTATTTTTCTACCTGCTTTAAATTTTACCGAAGCCAATGGGCCTAGTAAGCATAGTTTGATTTTTACTAGGATTATTATAAATAACCCAACAAACTCTAAAACTCCTAATTGCTCAATATTACGTAAATAATTCAAAATGTATATTTAGTGATCTGGAACTTGACATTTATTCAGAGTTCCCTTGTCTTTTGTGGGTAGTTTAATGTCATGCACGTCGGACATAAGGAGGATAATGTTTAAGGTCGAAATAACTTTGACCGAATGAATTAGAATTGACTCAATTCTTTGACAATTTATTTGAAAACATATTACCATACTGAATTATGAGGGATAAAATGTAAACTATGTCTTAAGAATATTCGAATCTGAGGAATGATATGAAAAAGAGCTAAAAGGCATTAGAAGAAGTAGTTTCCAAGAATGAAGTTACTATTATTTAACAAACTCGTTAGGGGGTTGAATTATGCAGGGCCACCTATGGGCATTGGCTGCATTGTCAAATAAATAGCATCTTTTGGCTAACAAGTCTATTATGTAGACTGTTTATGCAAGGTCACCTAAGGGCATATGCTGCATAGTCAGGAAAAAGAACTCTAAAAAATTTACCTTTCTACTGCTAAAAGCTATTGAAAGTTTATGGAGATTCAAATTTTACAAAGTATAGAGTTTGTTGTATGGAAAGAGGTACTTGAATATGGAGAGGATATTTTCAAACAAGATTATCGAAGAACTGGATGGATATCACTTGTACAAAGGACTGACCCAAACGTAGGGAAGGAGAATATAATCCATAAACTTAAATACCTTCATATCCTGAAAAAGGATATGGGACAAATATGTTAAGGATGGCTATTTTTGTAGATCCCTACATACTGTCATTTAAGATCAATAAGGACAAAAGAGGCTTTTTTCCCCATAATGAAGTTACCATTATTTAAAAAACCCGTTAGGGGGTTGAATTATTCAATGCCACCTAAGGGCATTGGATGCATAGTCAAATAATAGTATCTTTTGGCTGAAAAGTCTATTATGTAGATTGTTTATTCAAGGCCGCCTAATGGCACGTGCAACATCTCGGAAATTTGTCATTTTTGTGACTAAAAGTCATGAAAAGGGTTATGAAGATCTGACAATATTTAAGGTTAGGATTATGACACATAAAGATGGGTATTGTCCAATGTATACAAAGATACACAGATCAATGATAACCATAATCATGTTGTGGCTGGGTCCTGAATTAAAATGTTGGACCTCACTACGTATCCCATAAGGATGAGAATAAAGGCATATGTTGTTCTTGAATTACAGTTTAATGTCATGTGGGACAAAAGTTTTAGAGATCTTAGTTTAGGGTCATAGATCTTGGACCATTATAAGAAATACACAGTGTGTGTTGTCATGGGGACTTTTCAGCCAAGGGACTGAAAGTGGAATTTTGGGTTAGGCCCAAAAGACTTGGGGCTGGATTCGAGGGACACTCAAACGTTCCTACATATCCCATAAGGATGGGAATCAAGCCCACGTAGTTCTAGAAATACCCTATGTACAAATTTTGTTCGTACATGTGAAGGGTGAAAGGGGAATTTAGTACAATGATGGTTTAACACAAGATAAAAGGTTTGGGCATTTCCATGTATGCACATAGTCTTTGAAATGAAACATGATTGAAAAATCAATATAAATAATGGTTCCCTCTCAGGTGAGGGTATCACCGAATATTATAGTTTATTTTCATACAGGACAAAAGTGTTGTAAAGTTTAATGTCGTATAAAAAGGTTGAAAGTGAACCAATGTAAAGATATTGATTCTAGGAGCGGTTTCACAATCAACATAGTATGAGATGGAGGTGAACTGATGTGAAGAGATTAGTTTTGGGCTTGAACCTTGGGCGGTTTCCTACGTACCCAGCCAGGAAGGCAAGGATCAAAGTCCGCGTAGTTCAATTAATGAATGAATTAATGATCAAGTTGTTCTTGGGGACAATGACCTAAAAATGATGTTGTTGGGACTTACACATGGTTAGTATCACAGAGAAAGTGTTATGGTTGAGGTTTTCTCTAAACTCACGTGAGTCATACTCGGTGTGAGAAACAAGAGGTAACAACAACCTTAACGATGCATAGTTTAATGTCATGTAAGACATATAAAGGGACTATGCAGTTTAAAGTCTTGCAGTTAGGACTATTGGTGCTGTAGTGTTTAGTGTCATGTAGTAGGGACAAAGTACAGTTTAACGTCATGTTGTACGTATCAAAGTAATGTCTGTACAGTTTAGCGTCATGTAGTTAGGACGATGGGGACAATATAGTTTAACGTCATGTGGGACGAAAGGGGGACTGTGGAGTTTAATGTCATGCAGTGAGGACAAAAGAGTACACCACTTAACGTTATGTTGGATGAATTAAGGAACTTTTTCCAAAGTTTAACATCTTGTTGGACGAAAAAGGGACGATACAGTTTAGCATCATGTTCGACGAAAGTGTGAATAGTTTAAGGTCATATGCATGGACCGTGGATGGTGCAGTTTAATGTCATGCTGGACGTATGGGACTTCTGTACAGTTTAGCGTCATGTAGTTAGGACGTCACAGTTTAACGTCATTTGAGACGAAAGGAATACAAATAGTTTAATGTCATATGTATGGACCGTTTTTGTATAGTTTAACATCATATAACAAGCATGATGAAGGGGACACAGTTTAACGTCTTGCTGGACGATGGTGTAGTTTAAGGTCATAACAGACCATTTAGGGAACGTTTTTACAATTTAACGGCATGTGGGACGATAGTAAAAATAGTTTAAGGTAATATGTATGGACCATGGATAGTGAAGTTTAACATCTTGTTGGACGATGGTGCAGTTTAAGGTCATACCAGACAATTTATGATATATTTTGTGTTTATACAAAATACTTCTTCAAAAATATGGCATTGGTTGGAGTAGTGAAGCGTTCTCCATCCATCGAGATTAATGAATAAGATCCATTGGAGTAGACCCTATGTATTGAATATGTTCCTTCCAATATTTGCTCAATCTTTGGAGGTTTCTTTTCTGGTATCATTGGAGTTCTGAGAACTAATACCAATTCTCCCTGAGTGAATGAATGAAGATGAACTTTTTTGTTAAAATATCGTGCTATTTGATTATGATAAGCATCCAAGTGGTGAAAAGTGCACAATATTTTCTCATCTAACTATTCCAATTCATTCAATCGCTTTTGATATTGTTCATCTGTAGATGATTGATCACAAATGGAAACTCTGATCGAGGGAAATTGAACTTCAATGGGAATGACGGCATCTGTTCCATATACCAGTGAATATGGAGTTGACCGAGGTGCAGTGCGAGTGGTAGTCCGATAAACCCATAAATCATGAAAGAGTTTATCAGGCCACGATTTCGTATCTTTATCCACCATGTTTTGCAGTATATTTGATAGAGCCTTGTTGAAAGCTTCTATCTGGCCATTGGCCGCTGCATGATACCGAGATGAATGGTTAGATTTGATGTTGTATTCTTGATACAACTTCTTCACCTCGGATGAACAGAAGTTGGTACCATTGTTCATCAATATGGTACGAGGGACACCAAATCTGGTAATGATGTTAGACATGATGAAGCTGACAACACATTTAGAACTAACTTTCTGGAGAGTTATTTCCTCTGTCCATTTGGAAAAGAAGTCAGTAGCAGTAAGAATGTAATTAAACTGCTTGGCCGTAGCTGAAGGGTAAGGTCCCACCATATCAATTCCCCACGTGGAAAATGGCCATGATTATTTAGCTGTATGAAGCAACTATGGAGGTTGTTGAATGAAGTTGTCATATACATGACATGAATGACACTTCTTTGTGATATCGACACAATCTTATATCATTGGAGGCCAAAAGTATCCAAGCCTTTGAATCTGATCCGACAGTCTATGTCTAGACTTGTGGGCACCACAGACTCTTACATGAACATAATTCATGACATCCATGTTCTCTTCACCATCAATGAATATGAAGAGAATTCCATCAAAACCACATTTGTAGAGAATTTTCTCTAGGTGATTTGGGCTATCATAAAGAGTAAGATTTTCCACACGTCACCAGATTTGTTCTTTCTCGGCTCTATCTTGTGGAAGTGTTCCATTTTGAAGGTATTACCTAATAGGTTACATTCATCCTGTAGTATGACCATACGGTTCAGGAATGGGACTAATTTCATTAATTTCCTCTGTTCGGATTCGAACATAAGGTGAAATTGCTCGACAGTGGGAAATACTGATGGTTGTCTCGTCCCGATTTGGATCTCCCAGAGCTGTTCCTATATTAGCCAGTGCATCATCTTGAGCATTTTGTGATCTTGAGACATAAGAAAATGTCAGTTCTGAAGGGAATTCGTCCATTAACTTTCTGAAGTAATCATACAAAGGGATTAATTCTTCTTTTCTGATAGCATAATCCCATTTGGCTTGTATGATTACTTGGTCTGAATCACCTTTCACCTTTATGTGATTAACTTTTTCTCGAAGCGCTAATTACAAGCCTACGATAAGAGCATGTTATTCTGCTTTATTATTAGTACCAACTTCCCACAATAAGAAGGAATAAGGTAACACTGCCTTTTCTAGATAAATGAGAACAATTCCTAAGCCAACTTTGTTGAATTTAAGATTTTCCATTTTCCTCCCTCTTGGACATCTGGAAGCACCATCAAAATACATTTACCATGACTGAGGACATTCTTGAATAGAGAAGACTTCCTCATCAGGGAGTTCAATATCTGAAGATGTGTCTTCCACTGAAGGGTTTTCATCCCAGAAATCATCCATAGCATGGACCTTTATCGCCTTTTGGGAAACATATTGAATGTCGAACTGCTGCAAAATAATTTCCCACCTTTCCAGACGTTATGTAAGCATTGGACGACTAAGGAATAATTTGAGCGAGTTATTGCGAGATACCAATTGGACCTCGTGATGTTGCAGGTAGGGTCTCAACTTCTGAGCTGCAATGATTAATGCCAAGCAGCACTTATCAATACATGAATACTGGGTTTCTTCTTTAAGCATAGTTCGACTGAGATAGCAGAGGTTGTTTTCATTCCCAGCATCATTCTTTTGAGTAAGAATGGCCCCCAATGATCGCTCTAGAGCTGTCACGTAGAGGATAAGTGGTCTTCCTTCAATAGGTGGCATGAGTACTGGTGGACTCAAGAGGTATTTCTTGATAATATTGAATGCTTCATAACATTCTTCAGTCCACTGGTAAGTGACTCCCTTCTTCATCAATTTGGTGAAGGGTAAACTCTTGTCTGCCAAATTGGCGATGAAACGCCAAATATAGGCTAAGTTTCCTTGAAGTCCTTTTAATTATTTCCAATTTTGAGGAGGTGACATACCAAGGATTTACTTGGTCCTCTCAGGATCGACTTCAATACCACGATGGAAAACAACAAAGCCGAGAAATTTTCCGGAGGTTACCCCAAAAGCACATTTTAAGTAGTTCATCCTAAAATTATGTTGTCGAAGCTTGCGGAATATGACTTCCAAATCAGCCAAGTGATTAGAACGTTTTTTGGATTTAACCACCAAATCGTCTACATAACATTCAACAAACTTCCCTAAGAAGGGTTTTAAGATATGATGCATGGAACGCTGATATGTTGCACCTGCATTCTATAAGCCAAGCAGAATTACCCGATAGAAAACACACCCTGAGGGTCTCTGAAGGATATAGATTCCTCGTCTTCTGGGGACATTCAGATCTGATTATATCCAGAATATCCATCCATGAAGGGAAGTACTTCATAGCCAGATTTTGAATCAATTAAAATTTCTGTAATCAGAACTGGGAAATCATCCTTAGGATAATGCCGATTAAGATCTCTCAAATTGATACAAACTCAAAATTTTCTGTTATTATTCATTATAGGGACAATATTAGCCAACCACTTCAAATACTGAACTTCTCTGACGAAGTTATCTTTGATAATATTATCCACATCAGCTTCAATTTTTGAAGCATATGTTGTGTGTGTTCTTCTCTCGGCTTGCTTAAATCCTCGATGTTCTTATGGAAAACACAAATGATGAGTAGAAATATCAGGATAAAGCCCGAGAATTTCTGTATAGTTCCAAGAAAATATATCACTATTTTTCTTTAGAAAATAAATATACATCTCTTTCTCTTCAAGTGTCATGGCCGCCCTGATTAAAGTGGGGAGTGGATCTTCTATTGTACCCATATTTATTTCTCGAAGTTCATCGACAGTGGTAGAGATACCCTCTTCAAATGCTGGAGGATCATCTCTGAGATCATCCTCTTATTCTTCATCATGTGTTATTTCTTCCGTCTCTACTTGCATAGTATATGATAAAGCATAATTTTTACGATCAGAAGAGATGTCAAAATTTGCACATCATGGATAAGAAGCTTCCATTTTCGACCCGATTTATGATGAAGGGTCTTCTTTGGGTAATGAAGAGGAGATGATGAATTGAAAATCGACATCATTGTTCACCTCCGATGTTTCTATAACTTCTTCTGGCCTAATTGGTGAATTATAGACTTGTTGGATTTCAGCAGATGAAATGAAGACGTCACCATTTGTGATTTCATCACTGCTTGGTGGGTTACCGATTTCTCCCATGTTGTCTAGCTCTATTTTCGTAATTGACATTATGGATCTTTTCCATTAGAGTGTTTGGATTTTGGTCTATCTTGTCAATTTGACTGATATGCGACACATAATCTGTACTCACATGTGTAAATGTATTTACTGTAATCTTCTCCAAACCATATAGAGAATTAACTTTGGTAATCTCCTTTGTTGTGGATTTCTCCCTTCCCTTCATGTGATAGAATTCCGCCTCAATGTAATGAGACTCACATGTATTGAACATGGCCTTATCACCATACAATGTCCCAACTTGACAATTGAAACAATATTTGAGACATTGATGGTACGATGAAGGGATATCTACATGCTGATGTAGCGAGGGTCTTCCAAGAAAGATGTTAAAAGCTGAGTCCTGATCCACAACCATGAAATCCGAATTGGATACATGATATCCAAACTGAGTTCTGATTATAACTTCGCCCAATGGTTCTTGTTCATTTTTATCATATCCTTGTAACATCATGGTAGAAGGAGATAAATCAGATTACGTGAGGCCCAATCGACAAAGTGTACGAATGGGCATGAGGTTGACTCCTGAACCATTGTCAATGAAAGCTCTTCAGATGTCTACACCATTGACCTTTCTAGATAAGTAAAAAGGTCTAATATGCCAATGCACAACATCATCTTCATCTTCATCAGTAAAATATATTATTTCATGGAATTCTGCAGGATTATTCCTTATGTGTTAGACTTCAACTGCAGAAATTTCAGTTTCATACTCCTGAGGACTTCACAAAGCCTCGAGGAGTGCTTCCCGAAGATCTTTTGACAGCTTCAGAGCATCCGGAATTGATAAATTGGCTGGTACTCTGGCCAAGTGTTTCAATACATCATAATTTTGATCCAGATGTCTACACTTACCAACAGGAATATGTGGTTTAGCAGGTACCTTGGAAGCAGATGTTTTGGAAGTTTATGCATCTTGTATCAGGATAGGAGTTGGAAATATCCATGGTTTTGGAAGATTAGACTGATTAGATCCATTTACTTGCTGAGAGGAAGAAGGTAGAACCTTCAACCGGTCTTCCAAAATAACTATTCCAGGACTGAAGTTTCTATTGGTCGAAGAACATGATTGTTCTTGCTGAGCTTGCTGAAGGGCTCTACCACAAGTTTCTGCTGAGTACACAGTTCTAGAAGGGGTAGAATTGGAATAGTGTCTTCTGAAAGATCCACGTCTTCCCCTGTATCATGTTCCTCTGGAACTTCTTCTGATTCCCTTGTTTGATACAGGGAATTCAGGATCATCGAAATCAAAACTATAGCTGGAATATGGATCAATTAATTGAATCATATTAACAGAACTGAAGACTAACTCTTCGTCTGATGAAGACTCTGCCTGATTAGCCTGTTTAGGCTGTGCCGTTTGGTGGGGCGGTGCCCGTGAAATTGACGAAGATGGCATGAAGTCTTCCATAGTCAAGGACAACTTAGGCTTTGACACATACTCATCTTCTTATGATTCTTTTTCTTTGTTTGAATCACACCGTTTCATTGAGGACTTTCCCTCTGATGAAAAGGGTTTTCCGCAACATTCATGGAAGAAGGCATAATCGGTTTCTTTAATTGTGTTCACAAAATAGCATGAGTTCGGTTGATTATCTTTCTGACCATCCTATCATCATACTTCTGTGCATTTTTGGTTTTGACTTCTTTCCATTTGCCTTCCTCCTCTGGAACTGTTGCAATGAAACATGATACCTGGGAAAAAGAGCCTTTTAGTTTTCCTTGTCCCGAGTCGACCATCTTTTGCAGGAGGTCATTTAAGACAAAACACTTCTAGATGGGATGCCCCAACATTTGATGAAAGGGGAAATAATTGGGGTTGTCTTCAACTCCTTCCTTGTTTGGCCTCTTGGGCTTTGGAAGCTAAACCAAATTATTCTTTAGGGCCGAAATGAAGTAACCTGGAACATGTTCATTTCGGAAAGAGTATTTTTTTTCTCTCTTCAGATCCTCAAATTGTTTTCATCTTTGATCTCTTTGTTCATCTGGACGAAATGGTCTTTTTTGTTGGTGCTCAGGAGGTGGAGCCCTTCGAGAAGATGAAGGTTTTGAAGTAGAAACAGATACATGTACTTGTTTAAGCATAACTGTAGCAGTTTCTGCTTTACCCATTCTACTTCTTGGAGCTGATGGAATTACACGAGATTTAGCCGTAGACTGTACAAGGGAATCTTCAATCTGATGTGCGATTGAAGTAAGGTCTCGAAACCCTCCCGTGTATTTCATAGGGATCAATGGCGTGCGTAACTCGTCACGCAAATTATCCACACAGATTGGCAACAATTCTTCTTGAGTGTGTGCTAATCTTAGGGAATATGTTAATCCCTTCCAGCGAGCAATGAAATCTGAGACCCTTTCATTCTCCCTTTTCTTACAGTTTGTAAGTTCGAAAACTGTTGTCTTTGGAAAAGTTGAGCTGAACTGAAGATGTAATTGTTGATGAAGATCCTCACATCTAGTAATTTACCGGGATTGAAAGCATCTATACCAGACAAAGGCTGGTCCTTGCATGGTCCGTATGAAGTAACTGAGTTTTACTGCTTCTTTCTGTTCCGGAGTTCCCATCATAGGATCACAAAAAGACATGTAATACGTTAAATGCAGTTTAGGGTCGCCTGATCCATTGAAAATAGGGAATACAAGGTTTCTAAAACTGGATGGAGGAGAGATTGAATCTACCCATTCAGGGTAAAATTTTTTCTCTGGTTGAACCTATGCATGTTTCCCTTCCATAGTTTCTAACCAAGCTATTAATGACTCAATGGTAGTTATTAACTTTTGAGAAACATCCGGTTGAACTTGGAATTGGGTAGGTGCAATGGCTGGAGCTTGGATAGATGTGGTGGTTGGTGCTGCAACTGATGGTAGCACTGCCAACTATTGTTACACATGACCTATAGGATTAGACTTGTGAGGGTGTACTGATAGAGGAGGATATTCATGATCCCTATTAGTAGCTGCAACAAATTCCCTTGGCTGACTGACTCCAGCACGCTCACGAAGAAGACTACCCTGAAGTAGTTCTACATTCATCCTCCTTAATTCCTTCCTTTCTTCCTCCTGTTGTGAAAACCTTTGCTCTAGTGAGAGCGATTGGCCTTCTCTAGAGGGAGGATATGTAACCTAATTCTTTACCCTCCCTTTGTTGGATCCATTTCAGCGAGGGTGAAGTGGGTTACTCGAAGGATTACCTAGGTTCTGAGTAACCCTTTGATTTCATGTACGCACACCTTCTTCATTTGTGTCGGTGCGTACATATTCTTGAGTAAGATCCTCTTCATCTGAGTCCCCTGAGTGAGCCTCATCTAGTGTAACAGCAATAACGGTATTGATGAAATTGATTGATGCATAATGTATTTCATCCCTTTTATCAGTATTTCTGTGATATTGTCTTCTTCCATGTCTTTGATGAGACATTTCCTTTTGATGATTCGATCCCTTAGGAACTTCTTGATGAATCGTAATTTGGAGGGAATCTCCTGATAATTTTTCTCTTCGTTCCTCTTGAGGCTTCTTCCCCAATCGAGAATAGACCGACTTTCTCTAAGGAGGGGATTGCTAATTTGAAAAAGTCCCCAGTCCGGTGGACTGGGGCTGTTCCTGTTGTTCCCGCTCAACTCCTCGAATCATATTTGTTGATTCTGAGGGTTGGGTTCAAAGAGTCCTCAATCTGGCAAGGTGGGATGCCTCTTGACATTCTATGTCTAAGACTTTCATAAAATATCTCCTTATCTTGTGAACATTAGTCTGGAAATTAGTTGGATGCATTGACCTGTATCCACTTTTATCACCTTCTTCAAAAGACCGTTGGATGATTTCCTACACTTCTGTCACATGATGATGTGCTTTCTCCATACGACAGGCCTGTTCTATATTCTCAATTACTTGATGCAGGAGTAATTCAACAACTTGTTCACTGAATGATTTATTTTTAGAGGAACTAGCTGAAACCTATTCTTGGGAATTCTTTTGATTACAAACAAAGCCCATTGATTGTGGCCATCCATGGGCAATAACATTGCATGAGACCATATTCGGTGGGCTTTGCTGACTGGAGAGAACCGTGAAATGTATTGCTCCATGAACACCTCATCCTCAAACATGAATACCATATGTGGCATTGGAAATTAACTGAAACAATCTTCTTAGTGCGCCAAGGCATGAACGTTGAAGGGATCTCTGCTGCTTTTCAGCCTTCAGATATCGAGAGACTGATAGAGATTCCAAATCAATATGACGTTGTAACCCTTCTATTATCTTAAGATGATTTTCATATTCATCATAAGATAATACTTTCTTCATCAACTGACAATGATTTTTCCATATGTTGAGACGAATATCATGAATTCTATCTTCCGTCAACATCTTTGGAATGTCATACTGAGAGTCATCCAGAGGCCAAAACATGACTGGTACTTCACCTTTTTCTAGTTTATTTCTCATTTTCAGCATTTCCTCTTTATCATTCAATGAATATTCTTCAACCTGATTTGACCAGAGTTGGTGTTTCCTTGTTGATTCATCAGATTCAATAAGATTGGTAGAGAAATCATTGATCAAACTAGTTGATGCATGACTTAGGGGTGGATTGGAGAATGACATACACCCTGGGCTATCTTCTGATTGAAAATGTATTTCACCTGCTAGCGATGAAGCATCAGACATCACTGGTTTTTCATTTTCATGTTCCTCAAGATACGAGGGATTTCTCAGAACTACATTTTCCACTGGAGCATTTTCTGGGCAATGTGCATCACTACTGCGGAGAGGAATTTAATAGCGAAATTCATCATTATGTGGAGGACCACCATAATGGGTTACAGTAGAAGATGAGATCTCTTGATCCTTGGTCTTGGGACCACACAGAGGGTTCCTGTGGCTCTCATCTGAAGATGAAACTTCAAGATCGACCGAATTGTCATGAAGAAAGCCTTCATGAGGAAGTGTCTGATGAAGAAATTCGGAATTAATGTTCCCACTATTGAGAAATGAGGGAGTAGAATCCTAAATTCCAACAGATAACTATCTGAGGGCTTCAATAACTCTAGCTTCGAGAAAGGCCTTGTTACAGATTGACTCTTGATCTCCTGACTATGCTGGGAAAGTCTTTTTCTTAGACACATTATTACTCGCTTTGAAAACCACTTGTTGATGAAAGTGGCTGCTCTGAGCAGGTGTATATGCCTTATCAGGAACGATGGCCATGTTAGGCTAATTATCTCCACTAAAATCAAGTGTATTTGCTTGACTTGGTTGTCCGTATGATATGGGGGAGTATGCCCCACAACCCTCTTGGACTGGAACAGATGTGTGTGTTTATTCCAGAGTGAATTTTTGATGTGTCACTCCACTGGTAGAGATAGATTTAAGTTTCTTTCCCCGAGATGCTGCTGAAGCTGTTATAATATCCTAGCAAGCATCAATAATTTAAGCTGGGATTTGCTTCTGCTCTTTCACCATTGGTAGAATATGCTTGGTGGCTTCAGCTACCGGAATGGGGAAATACGTCCATTTTGTGATTGGAGTAGGTGTATGTGCCTGCTCCTATCCACTTTTTCCTGTCAGTGAATCCTGATAGTACTCATATGTGGGGGCAGAGAGTTGATTCTGCCTCCTGTTTGTTGCCGGAACTTTCCAACTGACTTCTCCATGTGCTACCAAGCGAGACTGTTAGTAGGATTGATTAGTATGAGAAGGTGTATGTTCCTGCTGATTTCACTTCACCGAATGTGGTTGATGAGCTCCATCATATGTAGTCAGATGAGCCTACTGACTAGATGATGATGTATAAACAGGTGTATGTTCATGCCTATAGTACTCTGCCGGAATTGCCTGGCGGGATTGGCGTGATGCTGCCAGACGAGTCTGCTAGACAGTGGAATTAAAACAGGCAGGTGTATGTGCCCACTCGTTGCTTTCCACCATGTTAGGTTGGTGGACTGCTCCGGAGATGGAAGAGATGAGAACCTGCTCAATGTTGACTAGATTCCACCTCTGGCGGTTCGTCTTGCCTGCTTGGGTTCGAGGAACCTGAGCCGAATGCCTGGAGTCGGTACCCTCATCATGTTGAGGGCGTACTACTGCACGAGTCTGGTGGTGATTGTTGATAGGATCCCTCAGGAAGGACTCCTGCTTCTTTGAATTAAGGCCCTAAAAGACGTGCTCATTCACCTCCCTAGAATATAGGAGTGAATAGTGATTGTGTTATGGGTATAACGACCTGAAATGGTTGGAGACAGTGGTTAGCACCGCTTGCTTCTTGACCATTGGTCTTCTTTGTTTGGACGACCAGTGTGAGTTGTTCACTTGGAGGGATTTTCGGGCAGCCTCCAGATTTGGGATGGTACCGTGTTGACAGTACTCCTTATCCAGCGCATTTGATACCCAGCGTTGAATACACTGAGTAGGTGATGTCATCCTTAGAGCGGATGATGATCCAGTAGGAGTATCAGTAGTGGAATTCACAGTAGCGATATTCATAGGTCTGAATTTGAGAGAAGCCATTCTGGAAATGCAGAAGGTCTTGGAAAAGAGTTCATGTTTGATATAGCAGACTTAATCAAGATAAATTCAGCCACTACATCTTTTGGATGAGCACATATGTCAACGATTTTTTTCTTGGCCCTCTCATTGAGATTTAAATAGGGGCCTAACAAATAGGTAAAAAATCATTTTAACTTGGTTAAGGATTCACATCGGGTTCACCATTTTTTGTTTCCCTCAGAATTTGTGGATGGCCACCTTGATTGAAGGTTCAAACATTCCAATCGGTTTTCAACAGGTATGTTCGTAGAACCAGAAACATCCAATGATTCCACATCCATTTGGACCTAACTTCCAAAGGTAGGCACTCATTAGATTGTGGAATGATGGGGCTTAAGAATTTTCATTGGTCGAGAGGATGGGAGGTCAGACTCATCACACCTTTTTGAGGATAATTATTGTATACTCCAGGACTCTCTTAATAGATTTAAGTTATGTTCATGAATCCTTATTAAATTACCGAGTATAAAATGATCTTTCCTTCAGATTTTACAATCAATGATTAAATATGTAGGAAATTTATAGAATATTTTATATGAATTCAAGGTTCATCACTGATAGAGAATCATCTGTATTTATTAGAGATTCTTTGTCATTGGTATCCTTCGACATATTTATATAGAAGTCTCTTGGTCAATATGATGACCATGCTGGTTTTAAAGCCTCTCAGTGGAGCACTTGATGTTTATTTCCATTCAGAAGGACATGGATTATTTCAGAGTTGGGATCGAACCCGCAGATGGGCTACCTACATATCCTTTGTTTAGAAAAGGAATCAGAATCCACGTAGTTCGAGTAAGGGAGTATGATGTTTATGATTGATGGCTCAAAGAAGGATGTCATAATTACTTTTACACTCCAATCTCACGTGAGTCATGCTCGGTGTGATAATCAAGAGGTATTAGTAAAAATTAGACAATTGTTCCATGAATGATGCAATTATAAGAAATAATGTGGGACTTATGTATGTATGACTACCCAGAAAAATGAATATTAGGATTTACTTAAGGGAAGAAATATAGGAACAGGGTCCATAAAGGTATATGTGCTTCATGGAGATTTGAATACTCTATCTTGGGGATTACTCCAAAAAAGGGAGGCCCAAATTAGGAGAGGAATTATGATTGGGTTTTACTCCTGAGGAGGAATACCGGATCAATGGTAAATTAGGACTGGTTAAGAGAACTTAAGACTGGGGCTTACTCCTGTAAAGGAGGCCCAGGTTAAGAGACATGAGAAATATAAGGGACTTAAGGATTACACCTGAAGAGGATCCCCATATTTATGACTGGGGATTACTCCTAAAAAGGATTCCCAAATTTGGGGACTTGGGGCTTACTCTTGAAAAAGATTCCCAAAGTAATGATGACTTGGAATGGGGCATACTCTTGATAAGAAGGACCAGGTTAATGAGGACTTGGGGCTTACTCCTAAGGAGAATTCCCAGATTTGAGACCGGGGATTACTCTGGAAAAGGAGGCCCATATTTGATACTAGGTCTTATTCCTGAAATGGAGGCCCAGGTTAATGAGTTATCTCATCTTAAAGGATGAGGTTTAATGAATGAAATATCAATCTTTAGTGAAATTAAGATCTGTAAATCACTAGGTTTTGAGAGATATTCCACATAATTTCTTTCAGATAAGGAATTCAAATCAAGAAACCATGCCATAAATGGCTTTGAAGAGTGTCTTGAAGACTGAATATTGAATAGGAGAGGTGGAATGGCTTAAGAAAGGTGAAATGGGCCAGAAGTGCACCCATAAAGGCAGGGGCGCACAAGTCCTGGTAGGCGCGCAGGTACTGTGTGGGTGCGTAATTTCGGTCACTCAGGTATACTTGCACGACACATGGTTACTTGTGCGACGGTTAACCAGCAGGGTAATACTTGAGCGACTCTTGGTTAAAGCCTTTAGAATCATCT
Organism: Viscum album; assembly: GCA_963277665.1. NCBI lineage: Eukaryota > Viridiplantae > Streptophyta > Magnoliopsida > Santalales > Viscaceae > Viscum > Viscum album. Next base: position 808,706,750 of record OY728119.1, on the reverse strand, counting down.
TGAGGTTCTTCCAGAAGAGTAGCGCGCAAGTTCTATTGATGGAGTTAGATGGCACACAAGTGTGGCCATTTCCCTTTAGGTCTGGTCACTCAAGCGTGCAAGTGTTGATGATTTTCAACAATTACGCCTTCCTCCCCCTCTTTTGATCTTCCATCATAGGTATGAAATTACCTTAAAAGTGTTTTAGAAGCTTTGAGAAGCGAGTAGGGTGCCGGGAGCTCAAATCTGAGTTTCTGGAAAAATTCCTCCTCAAATTGGGGGCCCACAGGGTCTATTTATAGGCTGGAGAAGACCCCGGGTAGTTATCTTTAAGGGAGCTCAAGTCACTTGTGCGACCATTAGGCGTCGCACAATTGGACTTGCATGACAGTGATGGAACTTGCATGACACTTTTTCATTTGGACCCTGGTTCATGCCTTTGTCGATTTTTGATTTTTTCTTCAAAGGATGAATCAGTTTGTGATAAGTCATTTCCCTTTACATTCTTTTAGACAATGTGACGAAAAAGGAGCGTCAAAAATATTATGAATGACAACTGATATTTCAAAATAACCAATTATATCATGACATTTGACATGATTCAATAATTTTTAGAAGTTAGGGTATTGTATTAAATATTTCAACACACATCCAAATATGATTTATATAATTTTTATGTGTCACATTGTTTCTTATTGATATAGTTTAATAATTACATTTAGATATTTCAGTATTTATATCAACTATGCATATGAGAATCATAATTATTATAATTAAAATTTTCTTGATCATGGTTATTTCCAAACATATTTACAAAAATGATATCTATTTTGTAGAAAAATTTAATAAACTATACGACCTAAAAATCAATGGACTATGGTGAATGAGATGGGAGATAATTAATTGACTATAGAAAAATCCTTAACCTTCTCCTGAAGGGATGATCCATTATAGCCTGGAATCTAGTATACACATTCCACATTCCACTAGAAGGGGGTAACCCCCTTGTTTACATTGGATGATATTTTATAAATTTAATTTATAAGGACTCCCCACATATTTGACTTACTATGTTTTTCTATAATATAATGTTGAGAATCAAAGAAGTTATGAACACTTCTGGAATAGGTATATATTTTCAAAGACCTATATTTACCTTGAAAAAATTTATTTTTTATTTGTGAAATGGTTATATCTGAAATTTTGAAAATTATATTAGTATATTTATATAATTCATTAGAATAAACATAGATACTCTTATTTTTTTATTTGGTTGAATCACATTGGTGGTTTTTTACAAAGAGAATATGATCACACCATCCATGGACACTTAGATCGATATGAATATTTACTATCTATATTGTATATATGGTTGAATTATGAAAGCTGCATTATTCTATCATTCCTTGTAATGTGTTATTTTAATTTATTGTATTTAAGGTCTAATTGGAATTTGAGAATGATGGCATTATTTAAAGATGTGGTTCTAGAAAATCATATATTCTAAAATGTGGAATTCATACTATCTAGTGGAATAATATTATATTTATGTTTTCATTTATATAATCGTTATATGTATTTATTATATTTGTATGATTATTTATATACTTTGGTCATGTAGATGTTATTTTAATTATTAACTGATGATCCATCTATCAGTTTTTTAGACATCCAATTTATAGATATGTCAGTCAAATAGAGAATCATATAAAATTAATATTATAAATTTCTATTGGGTAAATAATTCTTTATTTATATATCATGTCTCATGGATCTTTTCAAAAACCCCTACTGATAAATGAAATCCAGTGGGGTTGTAACGATAGAGCCTTAGGAACTATTTGGGTAAGTGGGATAGGGTCATTAAAAATTAATATCCCATCAATGTTTTGATATTTTCATGAATTATAGGTTTAATGATAAACTATTAACAACCATGTTGCAGCAAATAAATATGTCCCACTAATAAAAATTTGGTCGAATTTTATGTTATGGGCGAGGTTTTGGAAGTGATTGAGAACTATAGGTTCAAGTGGGGTTTTTCATAAGACATTAGATAAACTAATAGAATCAAAATTAGTGTAGAAATATCTATATATACACAAAATCTTGGTCTATTTATTCATTAATAGATCATTTTCAATGACAATACATGTATATTTTGGATTAATTTTATAACACATAAATGAAACGGAAAAAATATAATTTATTTCCAAACAATAATGTAAATTGAGTTTTCTAGTTTACATTATTATTTACTGTTGAATTTGTTTTCTTCCTTCATCTGTTTATATGTATGTTCACATGGTTCTGATTATATATGTATTATTAGTGAAATCCTTTTGTGGTTTCATGGAAATTTTTATTATTCATCAGGTAATTTTCTATTTGTTTAGTAAATTATTATAAAATTGATATTGGAATTTAATAGTTTAGAATTTGTTTTCACTTGTCTGTGTAATTTAATAACAATTTTATTAATTAATACCAAATAAATAATCTAGAGCAGAACAACTCTATGTTCTATGTATATTGATAAGTTATCTATTTATTATTTAATTAACCATTATTAAATGTATTATGATTGAAAACACTTATTATTCAATCTATCCTCTATTTAGAAACATATTTAAAAAAACAGATTATAATTGATGGGGATTTTCTATTAGAAATGAACACACCAATAGCAATGGGAGAATATAATTGTTTGAAATAAAATATTTGAATAAGTTATCTTAGGATCCCCATTTCATATATTATGTCTATGCTTTTTTGGGTGTAAATAATATATGAATATATTTTGTAACATAATGTTTTTAAATGGAATGTGATTTATTTAATTTGCAGTTATTTGGAAAGGGGGATTTTTTAATCAAAATCAAGATTATTATATTCGAAATAATATGTATAAAATGATCTGGTTTTATAAACATTAATATGTCGATGAAATAGAATAGAAACATTGTTGAAAAATAAAACAATGTTTTTTTTATAAAATTATTTAAAATTAAATTTTTTTAATTTACTTAAATATTGTATAGTAATGGTTTTAGAAATTATTGTATAGTTTTTAAGGAGTGATGTAATGTCAACAAGTTTAATAATTTATCTATATTTTTTTGTAGTTTTTTATAAACTATATATTTTGAGTATTATAATTTTCATTTACATAGATAATTTTTTGTTTATTAGAGTGTATTTTAATATGAGGATCCAAGGATATAATAATTTATTAAAAATGCAATATGGTATGTGTCTTGGGATGCATGCTATAATAATACTAATTGGTGTGCCTTTTGGATATTAAAATTTTATATTATTTTAGTAGTTGGATTTTATTGGTGATTCTTTCATCATGGCTATGGAAAACTATTGATTATATGTATTTGGAGTATTTTATTTGGATAAATAATTTTTCAATGTCACAATATTTAAAACTAATAAATAGATATGATTTTTTAATTAATTTTATCTCCAGTATGGTGGGTCTAAAGAATCATGACATGGAAAATCTATTTAATTCATTAAATTAGTTAAATTATGGGATTTCGGTGATGGTGCATAAGCCTATTTGATTAATTTTTTTATATGTGGAATGAAATGATTCATTTTTATTTTTTATGATTTTTGAAGTAATAAGATGAACTAATAGATGTTTTTGGGTTTAACATTAGGTTCAATAGGTGGGTAAAGTGTTTTATTGGGCTTATATTATTCAAACCTTGATTAATTTTGTTATATGTGGAATGAAATGATTCACTATGTTAGGTTTGATATTTGGAGCAGTCACACTGACCCTCCATCTTTAAAATAATCATAGAATGTGATGATCTTCATGTTCTCCATAAAATATAAAACTCAACAATCATGTTGTAACTATCCTTCTCTAAATTATTTATAGAATAAAATTACCCATGTTATGTTGTATTAATTATAGAACTTCTCAAGAAGTTAAATCAATAAATAGATTCTGATGTGAGAATTTCCATATGATTTCTCTTTTTCTAATTTCTATAAATTATATAATTTTCTACCAGTTATTAGTGCCTATAAAATTACCTTTTATTATTTTTTTTGTTTATATTCATTTTATGTATATGATAAAAACATCCAACACCACATCCCATTTAGTTTTCCAAATACAATTCACTTAATGGGGAATTAACCACTAAATAAATCAATTGTTTTCATACTATTGAAATCGTCTAGAAAATCGTAGTGAAAATCATATGATAGATAAAAAACTATTACAATTTTAGAAAGATGTAACAACCATGAAATAACACACTCTTATGAGAACTTCCATTTGAAATAACATGTTAAACACCCGTTGGATGGTACGGCTTTGGTTTTATAATGTCTTATTGACAATAAGATAAATACCATGGCTTATGGTTATTTCATCTTAATGATTCATCAAAAATCATACACAAGTACACCATGAGAATCAATAAACAAAAAGTGGGGATACTCACTTCAATCATGTAAATTAGAAATACAACAATCCAAATCTAAGAAGTTTTTTATTTATACATCTCTTTTATTGATTCAGAAGGCCTATACCATGATTATGAAATTTAAAAGCATTAATCTAGGACCGTAAACATTACAATAGTTTCTATCTTGCTCCCTAATATAAATATGTAATATTATAGTTCTAAATTACTATCATCTATGGATAATATATGAATATTTATCCTCATAATTAAAAATACATTCATGGTTCGGTACTCCATAATGTGGTTGGAAAATATTCATAATAAATTTATTCCATGCTAAATTTATATTGAATAGTTCCACAAATTCTTTGTATTATATAGAAATGTATATATATTTTAGGATTTTTGGTACTATAAAACATGATATATAAAAATAAAAAAATTACATTGGTACCTCTTCAGCCTAAAACAATTATTCTTCATATGAATTTACAACGGTCTTCACCACCCATCTACTAATACAGTCCTATTATCACTATCTTTTTCTCCGTATTACCATTATTGGGACAATGGCTGAGATTTATGGTTTTTAAAGGAGAAACAACTATCCTATATTAGTCATAGTGTAGGATAATTGATTCCACTATACTACAGAAAATATTTTTTATTATTCTCTCACTAAAAATCTCTACATCAATTTTCAATACACTCAAGTAGGTATTCCATTATTTATATAGATTCTATATAATAATTAAAAAATAGTACCCTCACATATTTTCCTAGTTTTATTATGCTTCTTAAAAGTATACATAATAACTCCACATAAATCAAAATAGTGTGAAATGGAATCCCATTCACTTAATGAGATGTTGCTGAAAAATAATCACTACCTCTCTCAGTAAACACAAACAAATAAATATTCTATTTGTATTTTTACTAGTAATCATTAATTTTTGTTTGTAAACAATTTTAAAATAGTTAAATCAAAAAATTTATCAAAATCCTCATTAATTTTTAGATCGAAATAATGAAAATAATTAATAATTTTTCCAATTGAGATTGGTATCGGTGAAAAACTAATAAAAAACTCAAGGAAACATTAGGCAAAACTGGTTTGAGAAATTTGATTATTATGAATGTTACCATTTAATACCTCATTTAACTTTTATATCCACTTCTAAAATTATTAACCTTAATAGAAAACTTATGGACTCTTCTGTTTTTATAATACAACATTGATCCACATTTATATATAATAAGTACCACTCTATAAACATTTTCTTCTATAAATAAGGATATTATATCCAATTTTTTCAATGACCCAAATGAAAACATCTATATATGGTGGAAAATTATGGATCGTTATTCAAAAATTAAATGTGAAAGAGACAAAAAAACATTATTATTTTCGTAAATTTCATGTTGGAAAAAAAATCTACGTCCAAACCATCCAGGCTTATGGGGATGATTAGATTTCAAGATCAAACTACAAATTTTCAAAATACATTTTTGGAAGTTAATTTTTTATAATATAAAAAATATAGTTTTTTGTAAATTAACACTAACATGTGAAATCCTTTATCAACATACCCCATGATAAATTGAAATTATAATTTGATAATTCTTTTTAAAGAATATTTGAAAATATTTTTTATAGGATTCAATAATACTCTAGTTATCAAACATAATAATAATAAAATTATAATGAATCCATTTTTTCAATGTAAAAAATTGAAATATATTATAGAATATTTATAATTCTAGGTGTTGATTCATAATAGAATTCAAATTCTCTGAGAGACTTGATGGTGTGATACTAAAGATATTGTATATATTTTATCACACAAGAGTTGTTTTTTTAAATAATTTAATAAGTCATGAATAAATTATATATTGGAAAGAAGAGTCCATATTTGAATATAGAATATTGAATTTACCCTTCATAAAACATATCATTTACCAGCATTCTTTCAAGGGTTTAAAAATAATTTATTGGTGGATTTATAAAAAAATAATCTTTTTATCTTCTCGGACCTAGTCGCCACCTATTTAAACATATTTAAAGGAAAATCCTCGGGTTAGAAAAATAAACCTAGGGATTTTACAATAGTATTATTAGAGTGTGTTGTCGAATAATGTGATCATAGTAAAATAGATTGTTATCACTTGTAATATTTACATATATTATTTTGGTTTATGTCACCAATGTCATTAATGATGAATCGATATTTATAAGAGATCAAACGAAACTAAGGGTAAGAAATTATTTCATTTGATTAATACGTGTATGTTTTTTATGACTAATGAAATTAAATTCCACTAAGAGAGTAATTATCTAATCGATCCAATTCTGTGGGTGCGGGTTAATTATTATGGGAAATTGTAATTGGAATATTTGAATTATTTATGATTTATTTTTCATAATAACGATAATGGATTGGGGAAAACCAAAAAAATGCCTTTATTTGCTTCCTCATGTATTAGATTCAGATATTTCTCTCATCCTTCTACATAAATTCATCACCTGTAATTATTTTGGCATTTGGTTCAAGAAATACTAGGTAGGGAAAAATTTCATTACCATTATATAGTAAAATTGATCAACAACGCATTTTGAACTTCGAGATTGATAGAGTGAATGAGGATCATTGATGATTGATGCAGAATTATAGAGGGAATTTTATAAATGGTGAGTTTGCTATAATTGGATATTAAAGATGTAACATGATTGAGAATTAATAAATATGGGAAATATGAGTGTTATTGATAAGAGATCCATAGTATTAGGTGGAGGGAGGTAAATACATGTATAACATTCATGATTTTCTATGAAAATACCAACTATACATGATGTAATCCAAATGAACAAATGCAGTGTTGTTCATTCTATGTGGTGTCTAAGGTTTTAATATGGAGGTAAATATTACACAATATGGTGTGGTTTTACATTCCATATAACACTTACCCAATATTCTCATCATGTAAATGGATTACATTACCCTTTATCAATGTACTGATACACGCCATGTGCTCTTAGTCACACACCATATAATAGTTTTTGAATGGGTCAGTGTGTATAAGGAGTACATGCCAAAGAATTCATACTGACCTAAAAATATTCTGTATCAAATCACACTCTGTGTATACATTTTTTTATGGATCTGTTTTTTTACACAGAGTATACACAAATCATACCATGTAATACAACATTTCATGTATTGAATATGGCATTTAGTGTCATTTTAAAGATACTTGGCGTGGGAAGACGATATACAATGGGTTTCAACATGACCCATACCTTCCACATGACATGGGGTACACCCCATGTAATTCATAATGTAAAAATAAATGTTCAATTATTATGATAGGACCATTGTACATAGTCATTCCCAGAGTACACAAGAATATTCCATATTACATATGCTTAATGATATTGAATTTAAAGCACCTGTATGTCCATTTACACATCATTTAACCATAGGTACCTGAAAATTTATATCATGGAAAATCATTCCATGTAAGAGTGGGAAATGATCTGTTATTTGTTTAGTAATGCATGTTTTCAACCTATATAAAGATTAAATAAACATCATAAATGGATGGTTGGATCCCATTTTCATCTTAGTTCAGCTATGGTTCAAGGTTGTGTGAGTTCCATAAAACCAATTCACTATATACCTATTTATATAATATTTGATCACATGGTGCATCTCAATAAGGGTACTTTCAGGAATCAAGTCCATGAAATAGAATGTGATCCCCATTATTTTTTTATTCTAATATAGTGTTGTTCAATCCATCTATGAGGAATAACGTATGATCTTATATCATTATAATATTCAATATACAGTGTTTTTGGAATCATCATGACCAACATACACTAGCATGAGATCCAATACATAGTGGGTTATTCTAGGTAGGTTTTGGTATAGCGCATTGGCCAGACATATGATCCTCTATCTGTCTATTAACATTTGTTGCTTTTTCATGAGGTTTAGTCCGATTGAGTGTGGAACGTTGTTGACCCCCTTTCAGTTTTCCTAATTCTTCTTCCTATAATGACATGATGAACTCATTCTCTTAGATAAGTTACATTAGTATAATAACAACCACTGAGTGGGACATATCAAAAGAGATTCGATCGGGATATAAAGGATCATAGAGTGAGTTCACTAATACAAGAGTTTCTATAGGGCCACATATATATATCCTATAATTGATGTATGATTGTGGCCATAATAAATGGTGATTACCATCAATAATAATTGGGTTATTATTGTTATATATTCTAGCCTCATCTTTTTATTTACATACATTTGTGGTGAAAATACGAATACTCTATTGATTAATTATTATTGGTGATTTTTAATTATAATCACCCTTGCAAAAGAGATTATAGAACATGTAGTGTTATACATATATAAATTATATTTGTTGGACATTTAGATGGACATGGGTTAGGTTTTTCTTAGATTTATCTTTGTTATACTAGACACACCTGAGATGGATCCTACAACATCATTTCGGTAACATCCAAGGTGTAGTTAGCAGGATAGGTTATTTTTTGATTCTCTACGCCTATATTTGGACACATCATACCATGTATTGTAATTAACATATCACAATGATGTAGAAAAGGTATTATTCTTGTCTTTACAATATAATATGATTACCTTTATACTTTATACTAGTGTATATATAGATGTGGGTTTGTTCTTGTACCATATGTTAAGGCCACTTATGTGTTGGATATTACAACCCGGTGCTTGATTCTAGACCCATTACTGTTAGAGGTGGTCTTGGGGATTCATTATTGAATTATAAATAAGAAGTTGGTCCCTGATGTATTATCTCACGAAAGGGTTTTATATGATTTTATCTTAGGAAGGGATTTTGGAGATTTTCTAGGTGAGAGGTTTTTTTGATATAGAAAAATATTTTTAATGTGTCTCATGATAAACATTCAGGTTTGTGAAATTTTTTATTTTTTATATTGATGTATCTATTCACCAGGATCATGATAACATAGATGAATTGTTATAAAAAATTGGAATTATTTTTAGTGAAAATGTTAACTCAAGCATCATTTATAAATGGGAGGATTTTCCATGTCCTCCCTGAAAAAATTCCATAGATATTTTCCTTGAACATGGTGTACCTCAATAATCAAAAGATTCATAAATGATAAAAAATTTCTAGGAAACCATATTGGGGTTGTGGTTGTGATATACATAGTGTTGAGACTTATTTTTGCATCTAGGTTAAAGATGGATCATCTAGGTTGGATGTTAATTATCCCTCCACTCAATAATTAGAATACTAACACACCTTCATGCAAGTTAAGAAGCAGTTGTTTTTATAGTATATATGTATGATTCACGTATATAGAGTTTAAATTGACAGTTTTAATGATAAATATCTCCCATGTTCACGAAAAATATAGACACCCATCTCTAGTGATATAGGAAGGGAATATGACTGTTGAGTGGATGTCACCGTTTGGTAATACACATATTAATGGTTACCGTGGAATAGTGGATTCTCCAAGGTGATTTCAGAAGTCATTAGTTACATTACTGGTATTGTTTGATATGACATCGTGTATTCACATAATATAGATACTTATAACACCAAGTCACTTTCTTATAACGTGATATAAAATACTTTAAGAATGTCAATGCAACCTAAATGAGACATTGTCATGGTGTGAGAGATAATTTGCTTAAGCATTATCATTTTATGACTTATTTATTTGATAAGGTGTTACAGTGAGTCAAATTTCTAGTGAAATAGCGGGAAATGGAAATGATACCTTTAGTTGGAAGGATATTGAGAACAAGAGGCTTCATGTGTGGTTATATGTATGACTTTTGTATTCTATTCACCGTCTTCAATATTATTACATAGTCCTAAAAACATTTTATGGATCAAAACATCTATTTGTGATATTTTAATAATATTAGATATCTTTTTTTCTTGACCATGGTGTTTTGAGGTTCTAATATAGAGGATTCATGGTCAGAAATTTCTGACGAATGTGTTGCCTATCTATGGAATGATAGATAACCTCATGTTGAAATGTTTTGTAGTTATAGTTATACCCATCATTGTTTTCCTTATTATAGAAGTTTTCCTTCCTCTCCATGATATTTTTACTCTTAACTCAATGGCTTGTTGTATATTTGATTAAGTGTGGGAAATTTTATAAGATGAAAAAATGAAATCCCCAAATGAGTAGGATGAGATTATGTCCAAGAGGATACATTTGATATCCTGTTAGTTTTCATGTGTGGACATAATGAGATTATTGTTTCGTGTATTGTTGGAGAAGCATGAGGATGTATTCCATCAAGATGTTCCAGTCTTACCTGATGAAACATTATCTATCATCCTTATATTCATGCATCAATGATAGACTAATAACTATTCTGGATGTTAAATGAAACAATTTAGGTGTTATATAATATGACGAGCATAGATAAAAATATAAGCCATGGGATTGTGAGACCTGGTGTGTTTATATTTGAATGTTATTCTTTTTTTACTATATAGATATTAGATTTATATTTTAGGTGTGAATTAACCACTCTAGAATTATGTCAAATAGGATAGAGTGTCCACACCTGATAGTAAATGGCTTAATTGACTAGTGGTTAGGGTTTAAGTAGTCGTCCTTATTTTTTCATAGGACATTATATTAGTATCTTGAGGATTGAGAGGAGATTGTATCAAATGACCATTTCTAATGATTCTGTAAGATCATTTAGTTCATATTGATTCATTCAATCATTTTTTATACTCCATAAATGCTTGTTGGACTTATGGAATGTATCGATATAAAATTTATGGATATGTATGTGTTAGTATTCTTCAGTGAAATTATTTCTTACATAGTGTTAGAGGGTATCACATGAGACACTTGACGGTGGTTTTGGACATTCTCAGAGTGTGTTAGATTTAATTCATGATATCAAGGATTCACTCCAGAATCCAAGATTTCTATAAATTAGGATATTGTTTAGACATGGGAGTGATAGTGGAACCATCATAGGATGAGGTGATTATATCATGAGTCTAACTAGAGGGTGTGTCTATAGTCGATGCAAGTCACATTGAGGTCTTCTGTTTACTATTATTATGTGAGGTGATGGTGTAGTTGACCACATTGAATTGACCCTAATGGATAAGGATAGTGCACCATACCTAAATTTAATTATTTTAACCCTGATATTTCCTCATAATTTTTGGTAAGTACAACATGGTTATATTTATTTTTAGATTTTCCGTGAACATATATCTACTAGACATGTTACAAATGGATTTTATAGATATATGGAGTGTGTCACCCTTATTCTAGGATAGAAAATGGAGGAATTCTTACATCAAGTGGAGGTTATGAGGAGGAATCATTTTTTTATATGTATATACATGTGTGGAAAGGATGATCTAGAATTCATTGGCATTTGTTTGAGAAGAAATGAATGTTATATATTTTTTTAATTTTTACTCTTTATAGCTCACCAATAACTATCATAGGATCAAAAAGTAGGTTGAATGTTGAATGTAGACTATAAAATTATGGATTTAATGATGGATATACCATGGTTAGAGAGAGGTCACAATGAAATCATAGTGATCATAGACTAAATCATCAATTTGACCCACTTTGAAACCATCCCTGGGTAGATCTTAATGGGGAGTTTTGGATTCCATTCAATGTCGGAGGAAGTATAAATTCAGGGGAATTCCTTGAAACTCATTTCATACCATGATACATTTTTCACATCCTAATTATGAAGAGGATGTAATATTCTTTTGGAATAACTTACTATCACACAATACATTTCTTCACAGTACATATTGATGTGTAAATAATATAGTTAGATTTATGTTGAACATTATTTGATTTAGAATGCTTGTTTTGGATCCTAGATTTGAGAGTCACCAACCATAAATGTAATTTCTTTATCCTATCATTTACCTATTCATATTTAGTTTAGAAAAATCAGTATCTATGTGTGGGATACCTATAGGTCACCACAGTACTGGTTGGAGATAGTGGGGGACTACATTTCATTGCCTAGATTTTGTGCCCATGATTGTGGTGAAAATTTTATTTCATTTAGAGGTAGAAGAAGACTACCGTAAAACATCCTGATTCATATTTAGGCAAATGAAAATGTTTCATAGAGTTTTAAGTGGGGATTATGTGTCTAATAAATGTCACCTTTTGGTGTTCTAAGTGGATTTTCAAGGACAATAGGCCATATTCATGGCCAGTTGGACCTATTTCATGAAATGTGTTTAGATAGAATGGTGGCATACCACATGACAATGTACCTACATTTAAAAAAGGTGCTTGTTGTTTTCCACATATCATAGATGAGGAGTTATGTTCACAAAACTTTTCATGATTTCGACAATGATTTTAGCGACATTGAGGTTGAAGATACCTGTTTCAGGTTCCTAGTAGAATGTGTGAACCATAAGGTGGATACACTTCATGGGTGAGTGTTTGACTTGGGTGAATGTTTTTTTTGAAAACATAGGAACTTTCTAGAGAGAAAATTTGAGTGGGATACCCTAATGAGTGACCAGAATCCTCACATGTGAGTTGATTTCTTTCCTTTTGTGACAAAAATCCATGAATGTGGAGTGAATTTACGGAATAAATTTTTCCAATAAAATACATTGTAATGTTTTATAGAATATTTTTGAAGAGAGGGGATGAGTACACATGGAATTTAATGGCCCATATATCCTTGGTGTGGTTATAATAAATGTATTAAATATGTTATATCACACCCAAGAATTTTCTTTCAGAAATAAGGTAATAACACATTAAAGGTTTTTAGGATAGGAAAAATAAGACCATTGCTGAAACCGGAAAAAGGGGATTACCCTGGATGGGAAAAATCGTCATCATCTAGTGTTTGGTTAAAAACTTGTCATGGGAATATTTGAATATTGATTGATTAATTAATTTATTTAATATTCCATAAGAAGACTCCCCTATTTAAACATTGTTTTATAAAAATATAATGTTTCTCTACATTACCCTAGGTTTTTTATAAGATAATGGAATGAGTGCATTATGGATTCAATGGCTCGTTATCTAACAGATCTGCACCAATTTGATAATATATATAATTGAGATCTTGGGAACATCATATTAAAGATACATGGAATCATTTATCATACATGAAAAATCCATACTCAAGGTACCTATTTCCTTCCATTCTCTTGATCCCCGTGTGTTTGAGCCATGATGAACAAAAATTAATTACACTAAATGATTGATTCGTGGTTCAAAAATGTTTTGTTGGTGCTGGTTTATCATCCTTAGTTTTGAGAAATGATTTATATTGATTAATTATTTTTAATAAATCATTATAACAATAATCAATTGAGGCCCACAAAAACAATGTCTCCTTTTCATTCATTTTGTTTGTGTTTCACACATTTGTCCCATTATTTTTCACAAGATTATAAATGGTAATTATTTTATGACAGTGGTTTTAAAAATAACTATTAGATGATCGTGAGATAACCATACTATGGTTTAATGGGTACATACCATGGAAAATTAATCACTATCTTTTCCATGAATGTAGGATTCTCCCCTAGTTGGTAAATAAGGAATATATTTAGAGAAACACTATTCATGGATTTAGTGTTCGGTGTTGAGGCATGATGGTGGATGTTTATGGGAAGATCAAATGACCAAAATCCTACCAATGCTGAATTGGAAGTTTAATTTAACTATAGATCAAGGATATATAGGAATAATTGATGGTGTAATAACTTGAATATGTGTAATAATGATAATATATATTGAAGAGTATATATTTTCTATTAAAATCATGACTATAAAGTGTGTAATCTAGAAAATATATTCTATTAAGTCCACTTTGTGAGGCGTCCCTAGATTCCATGCAATGATAAATATTTCCCTCCATGTAGTGGGTCAATAGAGTATGTAACTATTATTTATCCATCTTGGAATGTATAGTGAGTACGTGTCAATTAATCCATATATAAATAAAAAAATAGCGTTTTGTCACATACCATGTTACACTTGGTGAAAGAAACAATAAGAATATGGAGTGTATTCGTAGAATCCATGTCGCGCTAAACAATGTTAACTCTAGATCACACTCTGATATACCGTGAAATAAAAATCAATATGTATATGTAAAATATTCTAAGGAAAAAATGTGATATCACACACTATATTTGATAGAGTACACATTGTGTTCATTTGAATGGACATGTGTGAGGTAAGCAGACCCTCAACATGATCAATCTAAACCACAAGACATTATTTGATGAGGAGAACACCCAACTTAGTTTATAATGTACATAGATATGATTAATAACTCTAACATAGTTAACATACCTTCATAGTACATTGGGTTGACCATGATACATATTGAGTACCGAAACAAATTATTACGCACTATAAACACCTAGGGACACAATGTGAATTTTGGTAAAATGCATTCCAAGTGAGCGTGAGGTACATAAAATTTCAGGCTTATTGAGACAAGGAATGTTTCCCACATGTCACTCCATCACACCTTAAAGGGTAGGTTAGATCTCTTATTATTATATGTTCATCTCTGATATAATATTTGGTTATTTCCTATGAATTGATTCAGTATATATTAGATTTTATAGGGGTGTTGCCTTTTTAAATTCTCTTATGGTTACTATGTGGAATTACATCTTGGGTATTGGATCTCATTCCATCTATGGTTTTAGTCTTCGATATAGTTACATAATTCCTCTGTGTGGCTTATAGAAGAATTATATATGGATATCATCTAACCTAGTTGTTCCATGTGGAATCATTGATACAAATTAAATGGGTTTACAATCCCCTAAATTGTGGGTTATTCTGATATGGTTAGGTATTCACAGTTGTCCCTTGGTATGATCCTCAACCTCTTTATAGGCGTCTATTTTCATCATAAAAGGTGTAATATGATTTAATGTGTATATCACATGAGTTTGATCAAAATAATCTATTCTTATTTATTAGAAAAATATTGTACATATTCTATTTGATAAGTTTCACATGGATGGTATGGCCTATTGAGATAGACCTCTTAGATCGTAGTCATCTACGATAGAAAATCTCCTAGAAATAGTTACCCAAGATGAGTGTTAATGTTATTTCTCTATAAGAATATATGAGTACATGTATGGTTGTGAACTCAAGATATTGTTTCTACTATCAAAACATTTATATATTTTTATTTTTTTATAGTTATATCTCATATTATCATTAACATTGCTTCATGGAGATGAGGTTAATAATATCTGGATGTTTTTTAGTCATTTTAGTGTTTCCTACTAGGTATGATTACACTGACCTCTAAATGGGATCCTCTTGCACATGTCATGTCTTATGTATAAAAATTTGTTTTCATTAGATACATAGGGGGACCTAGACAAGGTATAACTTAATCGATATTTGTTATGTTAGAATTAATTTTGAATGATCCATGAGTTACATTTGCGTTGCATCACCCATTATATCATAAGTATTGGTACCTTTCAGTTTAGGTTGTATTATATTTCACCCATTTTTGTTTTTATTATACATATCTAGGTACCTTTATATGCAATAAATGTTATGGATACATTTAAAATACTAGATGAATATCCATATTCTATATACTAGTGTATGGAGATATATATGTGTGTACTTGTACATTACTCTAGGGACTCTCATGTATGTTATATGCATAATAGGTGCTAGGTGTAAGAAACTAAACAAATGGATGTTGGATTGGGGAGTCACACTCTATATTCAGTCATGTATGTGGATCCTAAAAGATTATGTCATGGAAAAAATATTTTATATATACTATAATATCATCAAATAGTTGTTTCATTTAATGTAATTGGGTACAAGATCTTGTTAGTTCAATATATTCACGTTCTACTATTCTTAAGAAAATATATTTCATATTTTTACTATATATTAAATCTAATGACATACATGATATAATAAAAAACATGATGTTGAATTTAGGCCATATACTTATGTAACCCAACTTCAATTTATATAGACCAAAAAACTCAATCTATGGTATGGGCTCATAAAATATACATTTGATCATTCTATGGTTTATATATCAAAGTATCTATTTTATAAAAAAAAGCATTATTTTATTTTTGATGTTTTATGGAATAATAATATAGCATTATGGAAAAACTATTTTATGTAATATGTTTGAATGATACCAACAAGCTCCAAATAATCTATCCATAATCCATCACATGAGGTTCATTGACATCTAGGTCACTCGATAGATCAATTTGGGTAAAAAATAGATTTTTCATTATAATTGAATCCTTTATTAGGATCCATTAGAGAAAAACCATATTTTTTGGAGAAATAAAATTAAACTTTCTTCAAATAATATCTAATAATACAATGAAATATATAATTTCAACAATCATGGAAATGTAAAATTTATAACACATACATTTTTGATGAATATGTGATTGTGTGAAATTTAGTTGAAAATAATTTTTTATATTTATATAGTTTGCCATAATAAACATTTAACTACCTTCCCTATTGATGTAAATGTTCTGGTTAACACTTCCTCTTTCGGTGAAATACTTCTTTAGTAATTAGTATAACTAAGAGTACAAATCTTTTGGTTCTCCTATTAGTCCGTACAAGTATATTTTGAAATGATATATATTGTTTTCTTCTTTTTCCGTAATAAATAAATCTATTTTCACAATGTAAACATCTTATTCAAGTAATTTATTTGTAAATTATCATTTATCATCAATTTATCTTTCATAAAAGGTTATATTTACTTATAGAAAAAAATCGCATAGTATTGAATCTGAATAATACCAAGAAATTATAATGTATTTATATTACCTATTTTGGAACCCCCTTTAATGCTTTTTTTGTTCAATGTCATTTGGCCGTCATCAATATATATCTTAAAAAACACATACTTTTTTATGACACTATTATGTTCTTTCCTCAAATCAATTTTATAAATTAGGATAAAATCAATTTATTCAATCTCTTTATTCATAATAATATCAAATTTTACCTCTCTATACACCCATTAATATTATTTTTTTGACATGATAATAAATTATTTTTCCATTTAGTCATTATTGTTTGACTTAAAACCATGAGTATTTGTTTACCAACTATATTTTTATTAGTGATTTCAGCACTTCTGCTCATTTTTTTTATGATGGATGAATATGGTATATATATTTAATATTTTTTACTTATTAATAATATTCATCCATTCTCACTCCTCTCATGAATCTCAAATAATCTCTACTCACTTATTTAGAAATCTAGGTTATTTTTCTTGGTGAGATATTTTCAGAAGTTTTTATGACCTACTTGGTCTAATAAACAATTAGGTTTTGGAATGTGTATTATCTTCCATATATTTTTAGTACCACTTGTATATTATTATGAGTGATCAAGAATGATACATTAATATCAAGGATCACATATCTTATAATTATTCATCATTTTGAGAATATTTATTTTATTTCAAAATACTCACAACTAATTAACATCCCTATTCTTCATATACCTAAATTAATAAAGTGTATTATATTTATTTTAACATTAAAAACACCTATTAGAGATATAACCCAATTTAATCACCACATACTTTTAGTATGTATCTATTGAGAAATTATCAATCAGAATTATCTTATCTATATTTTCAATTACCCAGTTATCCCATTAAAATATTTTTTTATTTAGAATTCATTAACACTAAATCAACATTATAAAATCCTTGTCTTTCCATAATTCATTCACATGCTTATTAGAATACTCAATAAATTTTTTTCATTTTTGATTAAAAATTTATAAACCCATAAATTATCTAGAAATATTTTGATATTAGGTATTTCACTTGATCAACATATATTTTAGAATAAAAACCCTAGACTATTCTACCATACAGTTATAACCAATGAATAGAATATAATAAAATTTTCCATCTAGGTAATCCGTTATCGCCGATCAATAGGAATCCATATACACTACATAATGAAAAATTGAGGATTTTCCCAACATTAGAGTAAATTTTTTTTAAATGAGGTTTCCTTTTTTAAAAGAACAACTCTTGTGTGTGTTCTAAGGTGTTAGTTTTTTGAAGTCTAAAGAGATTTCATTTTATTCAAAGTTCTTTAATGTTCATTGTCTTGAATGACCATTACTATTAAAAAATATTTGGATATTTTCATATTCAAATTACATTAACATGTCTATCCTCTATATATTAGATAAGGGTGTTCATTGTTCTACATTTTATACAATACAATTGATCTATATTTTCTATTAATAGTGATTGATTTCTTAGAGAACACTACATAATGCTTTGAGTCACATAATTGACTCTCTAAATTCATTCTATAATGGAGACCATAAAAAACCAAATCATCCCTGTACTTTAGTAAAATACTGTAAATTAATTCCTTTATAGAGATTATAATATATATCCCCTAATCATTGAAAAAATTAAATACACCATAATGACCATATTTGAAAATATTTACAAGTTGTTAATTTCCAATCACATGGGAAATATATATTATATTCAATATATAAATTCATTCTCCATTCATTGAACTTATAAAAATTTAGTGACATATTCCACCACAACATTATTTTTTGGTGAATGTTTTATACTTTTATTCATATCATAGAGAACAAACATGTCTTAGTTATAGTTTCATATATTGTTCCTTATCCTCAAAAGAAATAATTAAAGAAGAAAATATATTTCTCATTTATAGCTTGTGTGATGATCTCACCAATTGATAACTCTTTTACTTCTTCGTCTCCTTTTTGAAACTCCATTATTCCATTGAGTATGAATCAACAACATTATATCCACAACCTTTACACTGATGAAAATAATTATTAAAATAAAAATGAGTATAAGAGAATATTATGTCCTTTAATTACTTTTTATAATCCTTGAAATATATATTTTTCAATATATAACACATATTTGTTTCTTTCATATCCTTATAATAGTAAAACTTGGTTTGTAAAATCTTATTTTTCACTCTTTCATCGCCAACAGTAGTCATTTGCAATTTTTTTATCATGTATTGCAACCATCATACCAGGTGTTGATATATGATATTTAGCATCAATCATGAATTAATTTCTTGTATACAAAATCCAAAATTGATATTTCAGTTTTTTCATTATTTTTTAACAACATATGTTTTATGATTATTTTTAAAAAAAATTTATACGATAACGTGTGTTACACACAACCTGGGGTTTTGACCAACTACAGAACATTATTAACATTATTGGTTAAAAATAAAAATATAACCATATAGTTAAAGATGTCATAATAACGTAAGATTCACTAATTTAAAAAATTTGGTATTATTAGTTTATATAAAGAAATTATATTGATAATAATCTACTTAATTTTTTTTGGAAGTGTTTATATATTTTGAAAATTAAAATTTCTCCTAATTTATTTATTTATTTTATTAAACAATATAAAAATAATGTTTTTGACTATTATAAATATTATTTTAAAAAATAAAAATGATTTTTAAAATATAAAATTCAAAACTGTTTATAAATGAATTTTGGAGAGTTTTCTACAATTCTAATTTTTTTGATGAATACAAATAAATTTAATTGTTATAATGAACATAGTTTTTGTTTAAAATTTTAAAAAGAAAAATTTATTTAACATGGTTAAAAAAAATTACTAAATTTTATATTTATTAATCCAATTAATTTCATGGAAATTAATTTCTTATTGAATTTTGATTTTTAAAACTCTCTATTATTATGAAAATTTTGTATTTAGAAAACCAAATTTTCATCGTGTCTGTGTGTTTAATTAGGAATTAAAATTTAACACATATGTAAATGAAATTTGTAAAAATTATTTCAATATATTTAATCATATATAATAATATTATAATATAATTTAAAAGTAATATTTTAAAATGAATAGTTAAAATAGTTTAAAATAATTATCATGGTTATTGTTAAAATGGTTGTACTGAGGTTTATATATAAAAAAAGGGGTAAAATTACCTATAAAACTATATAACCACTATTTCATATCTATAATTAAAAATTAACAAATATAATGTTTTTAATGTTTCATTGTTGAACCATGTGGCATTTATACATCCTATGTACATCTTTTTCTTTTCAAAAATTTCAATTGTGTCTGCTCCCATAATTATAAATGTTCACCCCTATCCTCTCTTATAAACACATCCAAAAAAATTTGGTTCAAAAAATTACTTCCCAGATACATTATATACTTCTCTACCCATATATTATATAACTAATTTAGATTATGTTACCCCCAAATAAGACTACAGGTGTAATCCAAAAGTGTTTCTGTAGAGAAGTGGTATTGTCCTCAACCACACGTTGTCATTTTATTTCCCCCTTAATATCCATAAAATATTTTTAAACCATTGTGATATAATTTCATACATACATACCATATATAAATATATTTTATTATTTTAATATAATAACATACATGTATATCAAATTCAATGATATAGGAAATGAAAATGTCAATCATGTGTGTGGTTGACAACTGCCTCACAAAATGATTTAGTTCATTTTCAATAACCACCTCTTATGGATATATACAATTATGTATTTATTTTTTTATATGTGATATTAATTATATTATAATATTTTTTAATTTTTAATATAACATCCAACTTCTTACATTCAATTCATTTATGAAATGTTAACATCACTTGCACGTCATTGTGGATAGCCTCCTCTATGAAGAGATAAGATGGGTTATTTTTTTATTTTTCTATATATTTTAATAATGATTGATTAATTTAATATATATGATATATATGATAGACAATTATTCATTAAATGTAAATTAATATTTAATTTTCTACTCTTCCATCCTTCGATAAATGATAAACTACATTGAAGCCTATGTTTGACCTACCATCTCCATGAATATTGTAATGTATTTTCTACCTAAAATAGTAACATATTAATTTAATTAAATAAATATTTAATCTATATTATATATTTTTCATCATAAAAACAGTGGATATTATATAAAAATAATAATGGGAAAGGTAATGAAAATAAAAAACAAAACATACATGATAAACAAAATAGTTATTACCAAAAACATGATTTTAACAAGAAATGTTTAATAAACAGGTAAAAAATGTTATATGTAAATCATATATGGTATAATATATAAAATAAAATTACATCAATATATTTCTAATAAAAAATATTTATAATACATGTTGTTTGAACATATACTATGGATTTTGGGACTAATGGGAATTGACTTTTCATCTCACCTTTATTTCACAATGACACATTCTATTTTCACCACCTGTTTATTTCATTTGTTTTATAAAATACATGTGAATTTATTTAAAGACTATTAATGTTAAAATTATGTTATATACATAGAAATTTAAGGTTCTATTTTTCGTGGGGATTTAAATTCAAAATTTACCAAATTGGAAAAATATTTATGCCATATTATCACTATTTATTGAGACTATTTCTGATTATAGTTACAAGGATATATATTATGATATTCCTATGAATAGAATCATGAATTTTATTCTCCTATATATATTTATTAATATAAAATGTTTAAATTTAATTTTCCTCTTATCTGATAAACATTACTAAATATCTTTTTTGGAAATAAATGAATTTCTTGGTCTCTTAAACCAAATAAACATATTATTAAATTTACATGTTTTCTAAAAACTTTTAAGGATTTATTTACAATTATATAATGAATCTTTAATAAAAATTTTACTAATGTTTTAAATTTTATGAAATGGCTTAAATGGAACCTTATATAAGGACTATGATTTTTTCCAATTGAAATTACCTGCAAATAATCATGTCATAGAGTATTAACATTATAAAATAACATATATAAGTAATAAATGTTTTATATTTTATAAATTATTTCTTGGTTTTTTTGTAAAATGTAAATTTTTATTTACAATTTTTTAATTAATATAATTACTTAACTGATAATTTAATTTCATAAAACAAAATCATAATTTTTTTTTGTCTTGTGATTATAAGTTAATTTTATGAATCATTGATTAATTTTTCCAAATTTCACAAAATCCGTTATACTACAATATTAAATATTTTTTGAATGAATTTTTAATTTATTTATTAAAAAATTCATAATTTTTATAAAATAATTATATTAATAGAGAATCCAATTTTGAAATACCATAATTGAAAATCCTTATAATTTTTTTAGTATTTTTAAAAAATAGGTGAATTTATTTTTACTATGAAAATTTTGTAATTTACTATATCTAATAAATACATTCATTATTGAGTCATGGATGATGTATGGATGTGGTACGTCCCAATTGCATTGAAATCTACAAAACAATTTTACTATATTTATCCAATAGAATCAACATTGTTTATATTCTTATGTCAAGATAATTAAGTAATGAATAAAATAATCGAAAAAACCCCCCTCATCCCACTATAATTACCTTCCCTCAACGCCTCTCATTATAACACATTATAATCATTGGATATTGATAATATTTTTTCTAATTCTTTTCAATAATATATTCCACACATTATTTTATTTCTAGTACCACCATGATACAGTTTCAATTTTCCTTAAAAAGGTTCTCAATGAGACGAAACTCAATAGGTATGACCCTCCCTCTTTCCATATTAACTTCTTTTATTTTTTTAACCATAACTCACCTCCCCTAAGAAAGCTAACATTACAAGTCCTATAATATATATATATATATATATATATATTTATTTTTACATGTCAATGGTATATCAATCGTTAAACCTTTACTATTATGATTTTGATCTTATAAATGAAGACATCATTAGTGATGTGTCGATTCGCCGCCTTCATGGATAATTTTTTTTGTCTTCAACTACAGGCTTCATATCCAGATGTGAAATAATAAAAATGGTTAAAAAAGGATGTAAAATTTAAATTAAAACAATTTTTTTTCATCAAATAATATATATAATTATTATTTAATAATAATATAACTATTATGTGATAATTTAAAATTCGCAAAAAAAAACAAACATTACTCATTAATATTTTATCTAGTTAATCATGATTATATATGAAATCAATGATATATGAGACTATATATAATTATTAAGTTGGAATAATACCATATAATTCCACCCCTTATTTTGTTTTCATTTTAAAAGAACTCCTAAAATCAAAATGATGGTGATCGACCATAAAATCATGAAATAAATGCAACCAAAATGAATAATTTTAATATTATAACTCATCAACGATGCAAAAATTTAACATAAAAAATTATACCAAATAAAATGAATTTATATTATGTACTATATTAATTAATTATTTTATTTTATTTCATTATACAAGATAATATGTACAGGTGCATAACACTTCCAGACACACAGTAATAGATTCACCTTGAACCCTTTTTTTCAAACAAGATACAAACTATTTCTTTTTACCACAATTTAATTATTAATTATTATTATTTTCTCTTAAAATATTACAATTTTAGGTCCCAAACATATGTACCTATATCAATTATTATTTCTCTCTTGTGGAAATTCATATTTTATAAGGTTCCATTTTCAATTCCTCCAGATAAGAAAGCCCGATTGAAGGGAAATTCCAAATTTCATACCCATATTAATATATAGTATATAATAAATTTTAAAACAACAATATTTTTAAAATGTAAATATTTTTAACATGAAAAACTACCATAGATAATTTCATGTTTTAGATAAAAATTATGCAATTTTCATCATTAAAGGATCTTTTTGACTTTCCCTTTGACCTTACCAAAATGGATCTTTTATAATGTTTCTTAATTAAATTTTTTTTTTCAATTAATTTAGAAATAATTAATCACATTATTTGCCTAATTTCATTTTTTACTATCAATTTATGTTTTAAAATTCATTTTATCTTATAAATTATTATGATACACAAATTTTTTATTTCTTATGACGTGATTATGATACCCATTTAGTTCACTGGGTAACCGTTATATTTCACCCTTATATTTTATTCTTCATGTGGAAAACATGTGAATTAAAAAGTTATTACGGGTGTTCCTAGGTAGATCTGTATTTCGTTGACTAATGTTCAGTCTCATGAGACATCATGTTGGGACTTGGTGTAATCCTGATTCTATTATGGGACATGGTCCACCGTGTGAAATTATCTTGTCAGTTATCATTAACTCATATTAATATCATGTTATATTTTATTTCAACAATCATCTGATTTAATTATTAAAACATTAAATGTTCATCATTTTATGTTTCTATATTTTTAGTCATGCTCTAAGACCATTTATGTCATCATGTTATTCCTTCTAACACATGGTCTATTCTTTATTTCTATGATTCTACCCTTACTGGTTTTTTAAATAAATTTTTATATATTCCCGAAGGTCTCCAATATATATGTAAGATATAGAAAGTGGTCATAACTAATTAAGATTTTTAAATAAAGAATATTTTTTATTTTAGTTCTATGATTTCTAATTTTTTGCCTAATATTCCAAACACACTACACATTACGATCCTCGATTTGTTTTTGACGGTTAATTGTACTTAATATCTTGTAATAATATTTATAAAATACTAGGGACCCAGGGATGGTTTCATAATGTTTTATAGTTATTTTTATATATTAGGACTAGAAAAAATTATTAATATTCATAGGGATAATTCTTTCACCATAGATAACCATGATTGAAACACGGGGAATAACATGTTATGATATACTTTTCATTCACAAATTTATCTTTATATGTTCGAGGATTCCTTTTTAAATTATTATTAGATACATATTGAATCCCACAAATTAAACATTATTTTTCCTATATATTTCTTATAAGTCAATGAACATTATCGAACAATAAATACTATAGTCAATGTGATGATTTCCCTAATGAAATGGAATCTCTGAGCGTTACAAGCACTCAAATGTACATGATAATACTATCAAAACAGGATCAATATATGAATAATAACATACATTATTTTTAACACCCTCATTATCCTAATAAATATAATCTTGTGGTTGAATCCTTTATATAATGAAATCCTTTTGACATTTGTAGATATTTAGATTCCCTAATCACTGAACTATGGATTAACTCAATTCATAAGATATGTTTGGTCTACCAGCATTTAGATTAAGAGAATATTGTGTCAGAGGTATTCCAATTTTATGGGGAAGGTTATCAATGGTGGATTCATATAAAAACAAAAAAAATCATTTAGGAAATTGATTCCATGTATTTTATGGCATTCAAGAAAATATTTTTCAATTAATATTTACCTTGAATTATCAATATTTATATAGAAAGGGAGTTACATAGATTGATATAAAAAGAAGACAAGTTTATTAGGGCGTATTATGAAATGATTAAAATATATAAATGAAATACTTCTATATTTTTCAAGATTGTGAGGAAAGTGGATCACTTCTTTAGTGATATAAAGGGGAGTCTATGAAAATCACAGAAAATTCGAGACTTTGATAGTTATGAGTTGATTTTCCAATTTCCGTTAATGTTTAAAATGATATCATTTATTCTTAGTGTTATTGTGGGACTATTGAAAAGAATTAAAAATGTAGTTTAATATGGGAGGATAATTATATTAATTCTAATATTGATAAGAAACCATACATCCCATGTGTCAAAAGTGTTGGAAAAAATTATGGAAACTACATAAGTGGAAATCAGAGATTCTTTAATTATTCTAGAAAATGGACTGGAGCTAATAATTTCCAATGCTATGTGAATAACCCCAATAATATGGTGGATTAAAGGATGGTTCATATTATCTCTATACCAATTTAGATTTTTTTCCAACTACAGAGAACATTGTATTTTCTCAATAAGAACCCTCAATTAAGTGTTGTTAGAGGAAATCAATAACAACAACCTCCAAGATAACACATAATGGAATATTCTATCACTAAAATAGAGGTAGATCTAGAAAGTGATATGTTAAAAGTTTTTTCTTCTTATTAATTAAAGAGTAATAAAAATTAAATTTTCTATGATTATATGATTAACATTATGATACAAGTGGGACCCATATATCCCACCAATTAGTTGGGTAATGGTTAATGATATTCCAGTCAATGTGTACATAAGTGATTATCACATGACTATAAGAGGGTAAACTGAAAGTTATGAAAATCCCATTGTCAGTATATGGCTGGTTAGAACAATACTAAATTGTTATGAATGTCTTTGTTGGTATTCATGACATAAAGATATCTAAGCTTAAGTGTATCCCAAAATTATAAATATTATTCTATTATTATGTTCTCATTTCTCATATTCTATGATTAAATTATGATTTATATGTTATGAACTAACATGATTTTTTTCATGGTTGACTATTATTATGTATGGTATAAATAGAATTTATTACAAATGATAAAATCCATTTCTCATGAACATTTGCTAATATTATGTGTTTCTGATAATAAATATCCCCCTTTTTTAAAATTAATGGTTTATAGATCTCACCCTTTATTATGATTCATTTTCACAAGTTATGATGTAAGGTATTATGAATGAAATTTCATATAAGATTCATATTTATGATGATATATGTAAGAGATGATGTAGTTAACTTATGAAGCAGTTTTTTTTTCAATGTTTATAAAAGGCACTAGACTAATGTGATTCTTTAACAGAACTACATGAAATTTAAAGAATATTCATAAAATAATATGTGATATTTATGTATGAAATGTATGGTTCTCTATGTTCAAAATAAATTCTCTCCCTATATTCCATGAATTATTTCCCCCTTTAATTAATAATTTTTTACAATTCTTTATCTCATAGGGAAATATCATTCTCAAAATATCAGTAATAATCATAGAGTCAGTTATAGAAAAAAATCCACACTCGTCATTATGATTATTTCCATAATCAAAATAAAACATAATATTGTTAAACCATATATTACATCTTGAAAACCCATTTAATCATTAATTTAATTCAGAAAAATATAAAACTCCTATTTTAATAAACAAGTTACTCTTAAGAATCAATAATTATTACATAAATGAATAAGATGCGCAGTTATTTATCCTATAGAAACAAAACATAGTCATAAGTTTTCTAAAACATATTTTTATTCAAATAGTAAAACAGTTTATATAATATTACATATTAATAAATTTGTATTATATTTCTCTACGATATAATGAAACCTCCACGTAAACATTGTATAAAATATTGTTAACTATTTTTCTATTATAATAATTTTAGTGTAACATAGAGATGGGAGAGTTTTTAGTGTTTTTGAGTGAGCTATAGTTTTGGTTGGTAGTAACTAACAAACATAAAAAAACAATGGTTTTATAAAGAGGGAATAATATGGATATGTTAGATTGTGAAAAGTTAAGGTAAAAATATGATGAGACCTTGGTAAAGTGGCTATTATTATAAAGATTCATTTAATACCAAGATGCATGAAGGTTAATATTTTAAATCTACCTAATCCATGTGGTATCGGTCAGGGGAGAACTATCTCACCTTGATATGGAAGTTCAAATATGGAAATTTAATTTTGAGGATTGAATTTTACATTTTTTCATCTTTTACCATGTATGATTTATTTATTTTTAGGATCCCCGTTCAATTACACTCATGTGTCTCAACCACTATGAATGACATGGGTGATTTACCTTATCCTGGAATTTTTTAATCCTCATTAATTATTTATATAAATTTTTTAATATCAAATCATATTTTCCATTGTACAAAAATTATTATTCTCCACAGAATAATTTTTTTCGTTTATTTTAATTAATTAACAGTATGGGGTGTCTTTGTAAAAATTAGGGGTTATGTGGGATATAATATGAAGATTTGGTTGTGTCTGGTTTGTAGAAGGATTAATCTTCCATGATTTTATTTCATTTAGAAAATCAAAATTAATCTTTCTTGGATTGATGAATGTTATTTTTCCAAACTATTTTATTCCACGTATAATGAAACAATTAAATATTTCATAATCTTTTTCATATTATGTTATATTTTATTGAAAAAACGTGAATGTCTCATAAAATTATCTTCAATGGTTTCCATTAATTAGATTAAATTTTATTTTAATGGTTTTTACATTTGCATTCTAATCGAATTTTTATTCATGATTAGTGTATACCAAAATTCTAAATATACTATTACAAAATAATATATGTATTTTAAAGAGCTCATAGACCCCAGTTTTAAAAAATAATGACCATGATTTCAAAGACATGGTTCAAGAATTTTTTAATTCTAAAATGTTACTGAGGATTTCATATTAGATTTTTGATTTATACATTTATTGGAATGATTATATCAGTTTTATTTATAGTCAATTAATTTATAATATTGTCCTCCAAGATAATTTTACAAGATTTTTTTTGTATTTTTTTATAAATTATTTAATTGATATTATGATACTATTAGTGTTTCATCCCATAATTTTATATAATTTTTTAGATAGACTTGTAATCACTATGAGAATAATATATTTATTATAAAATCTTATTAATGGATTTGAAAATGGACTATTATTTGTAATGTTATTAAGGGTGAGATGGGATTTACTATTTTGTTTTGTTATAGATACTTTTGTTGGCTCTCTTATTTTATAATTTTCTCACTTATACTTGAAGTATTTCATTGGAACCCTATGTAACAATGTATATTAACATGATGAGTACTATTATAGAATATATTACTCACTAGATATAACTCTCTGTTTTTCACACATTAGGGAAGTTGGGTGAATTAAAGAAGCCATGAAAGGTATTCCTGAGATTTTTTTACTTCGGTATTTTATATATAGATAATTTGATTCTCTTTATATTATCAATAAAATGGCATATAATCATTTTATTTTAGTTTTCATATCGATTGACATGAATATTAACCATTGATGGATGATTCTTGGGTATACGATATATTATTATCAATTTAATTAAATTTTATTGTTTTATTGAACCACGATATTATTGTTTTATAGTTTTGAAATTTTTCCTTGATATTATATGGAATTCCTTTGCATTATATTTATTATATTAGTATTTCATTTTATTTTATAATTATTTTAACAGTTTCCCTATAAATATGGAATTACATGTGTATGCGTTCTATTTTTAAATAGATTTTTATTATAGGTTTCTAAATAGATTTTATAAAAAAGGTTCCTAATTAAATATTGTGATTTTTTATATTTCAATCAGAATATGTAAAGGTAAAATATATTATTTTTATTTATATTAATGAATATGTAGTTGATTGATAGAGTCTATGAGTTTTTTGATCACACATATAAAATATCCCTATTCCTGGTCCTTGTTATAAATTTAAATACTTTCCTATTTTTTCTTTGGTATTAGGTTGAAATGATATTTTAAAAAATCATCATTTTTAGTATGTCTTGAATGAGGAGGTTATTAAAAGGGTTCATGTAAAGAACCATTTTTTATTGAAATTATTTACTAGATGAATTTTTTTAATTAGGTGAATTTAGTGATGTAACATAGGAATTTTGAATTGTGGTATTGTAGGGTGATGATAATTTTAAAAATTCTAATATATTTATGATTTTTTATGCCTTATATGGAAGTATTATGTGGATATAGGTTTTATTTTGGATTTATAGGATCGTGTGTTGAGGTAAGCATAATAGAGGCCAGACATGCAGTTTAGAAATATAGGTTGAACCGAGTTCCCAATAGACTTGTATCAAATACCCCTTCTATATGGTAATTGAGGTTATGCTCTCGTGGATCCATGAAGTAACATGTGGATCAGGGCTATGTATTAAGTAGACACATGATGAATTTCAACTAAATTTTTTTCTTTATATATAAATTTTATTTTCCCCATTTTGGGGTTTAATTATTTATTTGATCCTCAACTGTTCTGTAGAATCTTATTTGGATTCTATGTGTCTCATAATTTCCCCCCACATCCATATGGTTTTGGGTTGATTCATAGGGTATCTCTTCTTATACTTCTTGGTGAACACTCCTCTCTCATAATATCCTCACTACCTTTCCTTGATGAACTCTTATTTTTTATTCTTTAATATATCCATCTACCGTAGTTTTTTATTTTGAGGTGTTAATTTACCAAGTTGTGGAGAAATAAAAACTTCATATAGGGATATCTCATATCTTCTTTAAGGAATTATTATGGGTTAAATTCCTTTTATTTATAATTGTTTTATTCAAAACTGTTTAAATATTATTTATTCATGTGTTTTTATAATATATCATTTAAATTAGAATATTTATAAGGTATTTTTATTAAGACGTAAATTTAAATGTATTTTATGGAGTTTATGGGTGATTTTATAAGTTTTTGTAAATGATCTATTTTATATCAATTGTGGGGTGTGATTTTAATGGATTAAATAGTTCATAATTTTTTTAATGTGTCTTTATAACAACCCATGAATTTATAATTAATTTATTATAGTATAAGTTTAGTTTCATATATATCTTGTGATGCACATAACTGGGGTTATGAAAAAAATATTTAGTTGTGCTTTAGACACAATTTTTAAAATTAAAATTTATTAATTTAACAAAATATTTTTTAAAAAATTAAAACAATTTTGTAATCAAAATACCTTAATTATATTAATGTTAAATCATTGTTTTTTTATGAAAAGTATAATTTATTTGATGAATTGTAATAAAAAATGAGAATTAATTTAAGATATCCATTCAGATTAATAAACATATAATGATAAATAAAATTTTGAATCAGTTTTAAAGTAAAATCAGTTCAATTATAAATATTTAAATAAAATTTTGATCATTAAAAGAAATTTCATTTTGAATTTTCATATAAAAACTCTGTAAAATTTTGAACATATTATCCTTAAAGAACCTTATTTTTCATCACAGCTACATTATTATATTTAAAGTATAATATTCCACTTCAGTGAATTTAATTTTTAAAAATGAAATCTATGATACTAATAATCTATAATTTATAATATGGTTAATTGTTTTTACCAATATAAATAGTTAAACTAGTAAATATTAATTATGGTATTCTAGTTAAAAATGGTCTCAATAAAGGTTAAAATAAGAAAAATTTTGTTAAAATCAAAGTCAAAATTTTTCCAACACCCATTGGATGGCTATATTTTGACACATTTGAACATATGGTCGATTTATATTATCTTATTACACTTTTAGATAAATTTCAGCTATATAATAATTTTTGAAAAAGAAATAAAACATTTCTTTCTTTTAATATCTATAAGTTATTGGGATGGGTAAAAATTAACATATATTTGGTTATTGATAATATTTTGAATGTTAAATGAGTTTTTCTTATCATAAAAATTTATCATTTAATTTTAGGTAAAAATAAATATGTAAAATTCTAAATAAATGAGATTGAATTAATTATATTGTTAATAATTAAACAAGATAAATTATATTAAAAATAAAAAAATGAGGTAAGTTAAATGAATTGTTGTGTTCTATTAATTTTTGAGATACAGATTTGTAATTTTACATATGATTGAACATAATATATTCAAATTTCGTTATTTTATTTATATTTTCAAATTCAAATTAAATTAATAACTTCAAGATTGACATTAAGGATATTTGAAAATAAATTATATTTTATTAAATGATTTAAAATTACTAAAAATCTCTTATTTTTAAAGTGATTTTATTTAAATATAAGTTTTGTTCCATCAAAAGATCAATTTTTTATTGATTATATTAACTTAGAAATATTAAAAACTTTGTTAGTATTAATTCTGTTGAAACGATGTTTTTTTATGTTACATGAGGAAGGGATAAAATTAATTTCCAATACACATATTATTTATTTTTTATAAATTAGTTATCATAATTAAAATAACTGGGACCAAATATATAACAAGGATCATTAAACTTTAGTCTTAATGGAGAAATTTCCTTTGTAAAGAAACCTACTTACCAAAGTGAAAAACAAAAATTTTAAACGAAGAAAAACTTATATGTAAAGGAAAAAAATTCAACAAAAGATGTTTCTAGTTATATGAATGAGGTTTGGACTGACCATATCATCCCTTCTCGCCTTTATGTACCATTTTTTGAACAACATGAGTTAGGATTGACCTCCCAACAGTTCATTATTTTTCATATTTAAAAAAATGCGACTAACTATCAACTATAAATAGATACTGAGTATCTTCTCTTTATATAACATATAAAACTTGTTTCATCCTGACGTATATTGAAAACTAACATCCATTATTCCCTCCCTTTATCAAGTAATATTTATTTTATGAATAAATATATTAGAGGAATACATTAATCCAATTGTAATGATGATACCTGAAGAAGAGGTAATGTTTTTCAATGAGAGTATTTATTTATTTTCATTCCTCAGCTAATTAAATTAGTAATAAAACATCATGATATAATAACCTAAATATCTATGATAAACTAGTATTTTTTTATGACAAGGTAATTACCTAGAAAAATATCCACATTAATGAAATGGGTTATGAAATCATCGTTTATCCATACGGTGGACTACCATCTCCCAAGATGATGTCATTCAATATTCCATTACAAGCCTTCAAGTATGGGTATGATAATGGATAAAAAGTATATGTATGATATATAAATTATATATAGAGATATAGGTTAATTATATCAAATATATATTGTTACCAACCATTCCTAATGTGATACAATAATGTAGTCATGTGTACGAAAGACAACGACC
Organism: Viscum album; assembly: GCA_963277665.1. Taxonomy (NCBI): domain Eukaryota; kingdom Viridiplantae; phylum Streptophyta; class Magnoliopsida; order Santalales; family Viscaceae; genus Viscum; species Viscum album. The sequence continues at coordinate 808,673,496 of OY728119.1, read as the reverse complement.
TCAATAAGTCATTTGATTTGTCTTTCACAAATGTTTCGTATAGGTGGTGTGAGTATTAAATTAATGATTATAAATTAAAAAATTTAATTAAATATTATACTTTTCAAATAATTAAAAAACTATGTACATAATATATCATTTTAGTTTCATAATTGTTCAGTCAATGAAATAAGACAATAACGTTCACGTGTGAGTGGACTACAAAATTTCTGAAGCAATGTTACTGTATTTTTATCTCCATACCACATTGCTGATATATATATATATGAAATAAATAATATGATATATATTATTTTTATCATTATATAATTATAAAATATAATGTACCTCATATCCATTATGATCATGAAAAAATGGAATCATTACTCATGCATACCGACAATATACTATCTCCATGATCGCAACATACTTAATTTATCATAAATATAATTAATGATTTATTATAAATTAATAATTTATGTATAAATGTAAAAATTATTTCATTCTTAATTTTCTAGAGATGATTTATCTATAAATTATGAACAATAAAATGAGCATTTTTGAGAATGCATGAATTATGAAACATGTTAATTAACACATAAAAAACTAAAAGTTATGAATGATTAATAAAGAATGGGTGATGAGATGTTAAAATAGGTTGTTGTATGACATTATAAATATTAATATAGTTCTAATATAATTCAATAACATTTTTAAAACCACTATATATGATGTTATATCATTCTCTCCCAAAAGGACATGTGAGGAAATAGAATTTATCTAAAGTTACATTCTATTGAGACATATATCATATTATGAACAGATTCACATTTATATGGAGTATATACATAACGTATTACAATAATATCATGATTAATTTATAATTTATGTTATTTTATCATTCACATTGAGTAATTTCATCTAATAATTTTTTTAATTAAAAATTATCTAGTGGTAATAATTATTGTATAATCTCACTATATATTTGTATTCGAAACATGATCATAAAAACTCTCTTTCTTATGTTCATTTTTAATTGGTAATTACATTACACTTAAATATTGATATTGGCTTATTATAGATATCACTATTCTTATTAATTGCACCATTTTTACATAGGGTGTTTATATTGAATCATTAGGTGGGGAAAATTGATAAATCTATATTATTTAGTAAATAAGAATATTTGATGACAAGGAATATAGGTTTATAAAAGAAAATGATTATTCTATACATGAGGATGGATTTGGACCTATAATGATAGGTGGGTCCTACTATATTATATCCCCTTGTTGAATTGATAGGTCTAATAAGACAAATTATGTTAAAAAACTAAAAGGGTTTCTACCTATATAATTTGAACTGTCTTTTGAGAGGTCATGATAGTACATATATTTTAATTCCTATGATTATGGGATCCAATAATTAATAATCTCCTTCATTAAAAATTATGTAAATATTATCTATGATATTTTCATAATTATATTATCTATATATGTAATTCATTCGAAGTTCATGGATTTAATTTAATGTGTTTTATGTTATTTACCTTTCCGTATTGATTTATCAATTTCAATTAATGAAGAAAATTTATTTATATAGAATGTATGTTTAGTTATATAACTTTACCAATTAATTATTTTTTAATAATTCATGAAATCATATAAAATACATAACACATTATGAGCATTTATGATCACCCTTATTTTGTTAAAATTCCCTAGGTTTTGAAGATTAATCATTTGAATGCTCATTTAATGACTATGATCAATTTCTTTTATAATGTAAATTTTTTCATTTTCTATTAAAAAATAAAAATGGGTTTCATTAATTTATATAGTTATATAAAACATATAAAATAATTGTCCCTTTGAGATTTAATTCATTTTTCATTACCATTTTAATAAAGTAGGAATCATATCATGGATAATGTGGTTGGGGTAATTATAGTTGGCATCAGAAAATGTTTTGTAGAAACATTGAGATATAGATTAAGTAAAAAATATATTATGTAAGATAACCATAATATTTAAATTTATAATATAAATAAAATAACAACATAATGTTTTGGTATGTAATAGACTATGTGGTGTTTCCTAATAATAATCTCATATATATATACTATATGTGGAGGTGGTTCTAGAATAGAGGTGCATAGGAGTAATAACTCCAAAAAAGTCACATATAACTTCACTTGATAATTACATGGTACATGGAAACATGATTTATAATTCACAAAGTTTCACAGTCCTAGGAGATATTCTAATAGAAATTCAAATTTTCGTTACAATATATTATAAATGGATTCAATGTAATGATATTCTTAAAGAAACCAATGTTTGTCATTCTGAGATTAAAAATGAATAAACATTTAATTTTTTATAAGAGTTGCACCATGTTTTGAAATATACACAATGATTTAAAATTTAATGTTTTATAGGATAATTAATTTTATGATATTATTTAGAAATGCCACCTAAAGGAACTAGGGTGTCAATTATCATAGATTATTTTCATATTTCGCAATTGTGGAATACAATTTAACGGGTATTGAAACTGAGTTAACTATGGGTACGTTTGGGAAGCATTATCAATTATTGAAATATAAATATTCCAAAATGGAGAAATATAATTCAAAATGATAATATCTTATTCTCGATTGATTTATGTGATAGATGCCCCCATCTTTTAGTGGGATTATTAATCCATTTTTTTCAACGAAATTGATTATGTATCTATAAAAAATATTTAAGGACTTGGGATATATTTAATAGGAAATTATTATTCTTTTAGTGTATTTTCAAAAAAGAGATGATGATCAATAGTGGATATTGAACAAGATTAACGAGGAAGATGAGGAAATATTACTCATCCAATGGGGAGAATGTCTTTTAAAAATATTTACATATGAGAATGAAAATGATATGAAGAGAACGTTACTTATCATATATAATAATAATAATAATAGTGTTATTACAAGTTTTAATATACCATTAAATGGTTATCATAATATTCTTTGAATTTCAAAATCACCACGTATTAAAATATTTATAATTTATTTGAATGGATAAAACCTAGTATCCCATTGGTGTTGGTATCTCAGACCTAATCTTCATAAGATAAAATAATTTTATTTTCTTTAATTATAGGGAAATAATTCTCCAATTATTTATTTATTTTATGTGATGAAAGGTAAGAAGATGATGGTATAGAAAAAACAACTAAATGGAAGAAGGGAAAGAATTATTTTGTCAAATGTGATAATGAAAGAAACATTGTGGAACTTTCTCGATGGGTATTGGTATTTTATTAAAGTGTGGAGAGAAAGGCCAAAATTATTTTTCTTAAATTGGAAATAAAAAAATTTACTAATATTAATTGATGACACTATAAAGAATTTAAAAAAAATATAAAAAATACAACATGTGTTAAGGGAATTTACCATAGAATAAGCTAAGGGATCGATGTAAATCATGTACTACTAATACCACTGAATTGGAAGGATCAATTTTGGTGTTATTGGATTAAATATATATGTTATTTAAGTATTTTATCAAATATTTACAGGTTATGAGAATCATGAAATATATAATGATTTTACATAAATACTTTTTCATATATGATTTGAAGTCATTTATTGAATTGTATATAGAAAATTGAATCTTTAGAATGTTTTAATTGTGAGAAATAAAATTATTGAGGGTTTTCATACACTTAATATATTGCTAAAATATAGATAGGGATGTTTGGATTAATAGATAATGTATATGGATAATGTAAATATTCTTATAATAACTGTCTTAGAATTGATTAATTATTCTATGAATTTTTTTTATTCTATCATTGATGTAGTTAAAAAATTATTTAAATAATATATACAATAATCATTTTTATATTTAAATATTATATAATAATTAATGTTCCTTATTATTTTTAATTGTAATTCATGTAATTAACATGTTTTAAAAGAATACGTGAAGAAGTTATTCACAAGTTTTCTATGTGATGTTGAAAATATACATGATAATGCTTTCTGAATTAATTATAACTTCATTTGGGATATTCAATGAACTTATTAATAATTTTATGGATCATAACATTTTGGTAGGTCTATATGGTTATCCGTTTATGTGATTGTTTATGTTTATATTTGTATGAGGCTTTAACGATTACTTCATTACTTCACCATATGAAGATATATGAATATTACATAAATACTGTTAAACATATTGGTTTTAGAAATAGTTTTTTATATTAGAAATTAATTATAAAATATTTATGGAACTAAAGATCCCTAAAAAGTTTATTTTATTTCTTTAGGTGTATGAATATTCTTTTTTAGATATTCATATTATGGTTTCAGTGATGGATTTGAAATTTTCTAGGGTACAACCAATGTGTATACATTTATTATGAAATTGAATGAAATCAAGTAAGATTATCATACCATTAAATTACACCAATATAAGGCAAGGAACATGAAATAATATTTTATATTATTATAATAATTTATGGTTATATCAATGAACCTTTTTAAACCTATTTTGTTTATGGTTTTAGGGTCTGAAAATATTATTGGGACACCTGCTTTCTTGTGATCAATGAGCTATATCACTTTATATTGATCATTGGGAATTATTATATTCTTGCATATACATTTTTTTATTTTCAAAAACATTTTAACATAATTGGAATACTAGTAAAATAATTTTTCCAGAAGACCTTCATGATTCCCATTATCTCTCATAATGTGAATGTTTTATTAACATTTTTATGATCATGTTTATAAATAATGTTATTTTCAAATGTCATCCCCTTGATATAAAAAATAAAAAATAAATTTAATGGTTGGAATTTAATTATTTTGGGCATAGTGCAAGAACCCATTAATTTAAAAAAACTTATTGTAGAATAAATTTAATTTCATTGTTATCATATGACGCACACAATAAAGGTTCATATAAAAAAATATTTTGTCATGATTTAAACAAAAAAAATGAAATTTAATTTTGAAATTATTTAGAAATTTTATTTCTAGTAATAAAGAAATCATTTTTTAAATTGGAATACCAAAAGTAACTTTGGGTAAATGATTGTGTTTTTTTATAAAAGATTAATTTTTTAGATAAATAGTGAAAAATAGTAAAATGTATCTGAAAACATCATTTTAATTTCAATAAATCGTAATGATGAATTATATTAATAACTAGTTTTAATATAAAAATATTTAAATTATATATCATTTATTAAAAAAAATTCCCTGGGAATCATTTTTATAAAGAATTTTAACATAAAAATGTTGTATACATTTAATATTTTTCCATTAAAATTATATTTTCTCAAATTATTAAAGGGTCTAATAACAAATTAAGTTGTTAAATTTCTATTAGTAATGTTTTTTTATAGTGTATTCTATATATTTAAACAGAATAATTTATATTTTCTCATAATTTAAAATTAATTTTCACCAAAATGAATAGTGAAAACAATAAAAATTAATTACCTTAGTTAAGGAAAAAATGGGTTTATCAAAAAGATAAAATAATACGACAATTTTTTAAAATTCCATAAATATTTCTTCAAAAATAGATTAGGTGGACTTATATAAACCATTATGACATTATTATTGGTTTTTCTAGGTTTTTGGGACACTTTTCTATCAAATTGTTCTATAGAATATGTTACCTAAAGAAAAAGGAAAAAAGATAACCTTTCATTCTGTTAATATATATAAAGCATTGTGATGGTGGGGAAATTATTTTGGTTAGGGATTTTATTTTTAAATATAATTTTTTTATACTAAAACTGTATATTTAATTTTAATATATGAAATATTTTCATAACATGATTACGAAATTTCAACACATTAACTATTTAGTCAATAATAAAATAAAAATAAATGATACTAAAAATATTAAAAGTGAACAAAATTGAAATATTTATTATGTATCATTAATTTTTTTATGAATATATCATAAAACCAGATTTGAAGAAAACATATTCGTATCCCATAATTTTCAAGTTATTTTTGAATCCAAATTAGATGAATAATGTCCCGATTTCAATTAATGTGATTTTAAAATAAATGGTAAATTATTAATTTTTTTTAAGAAACTCAAATTATTCCATGATATTTCAATAATATAATGAAGAGTCCATTCAAAAACCAATTTTTCTTTTACCGTGATTATATTGAAATTCAAATAAGAAAAACTCGTTTATCATTTTAAGGATAAAAAGTGTTATTTCACATTACATTCACTGGTGTTAACATTAATTTCCAACACACATAAGATTATTATTTTATAAATTATTTAAAAAATTTATAATCAATATGTAAAAATTATCACATAAGGATAATTTTACAATAGTCTAGACAGATTAATTACACTGGGTAGAAATCTTGTTATTCATCTGAGAACCAAAAATGGTAAAATTAAAGAATCTTAAAAGTAAAGAGAAAAATGTTTAAAACATGTGTTTAATTATTTGGTTGAGGTTTTTCTCACTGATATAATCCTAAAACCCTTATATATATAAAATTTGGATCCACTTTTGGCAATATAGTTATCCCAATCGTTAATACACATTAGAAGTTACAAAATTAACAATCCTCTTAAACTATAAATGGAAACTCGATCTCTTCTATACATGATATATTAAAATCTACATGGTTTTGAAAATAACTACTAAAATCACTTCCAAAATTCCATCCCCTGATTTGAGAATACTTATATTGGGAATACAGATAGCATATGCAGGCTTTATTAGAAACTTATGGAGGATACCTGAAACACATGTCATGTTTTTCTATGACTGTATTTATTATATTTATTTCTTCACATGATTCAATTATTATTAATAATAATGATATTATATCATAAGTATATTACATATATTAAGAAGTTTTTATTTCAATTTAATAACCTATAACCATCTCCAATTATATCTAATTGGTTATGAAGTAATTATCTATATATACAATGGGCAATCGATTCAAAAAACATATGTCTTTTGTTCATCCATTTTACAAAGTTCATGGTTAGGTATGATGAAGGATAGAATGTATATATATTATATTTGTAAATTATTTGTATTTATTTATTCATTATGTCATAGATATATTTTTTACTTAAATTTATTATTATATAAGATAATGTATCTCATGTGAATGACGAACTATCTATTCACAAAGCGATATAGTTTTTCTTTCACTAAAACATCACATATAAGTTTATAAAATCAAAATTAATTAATATATATATATGTATATATGAAAATATTTTAATATTAATTAATAAATTATTTTTATTGAACGATAATTTATGTTTGGGAAAAAACATTCACAAAGAAATGTGGCAATTTTTTCATCACGACACCTCATAAATGATATATATATATATATGAATAATAAGGATATAATATGTTATATTTTATATTAGTATCAGTATAGAACATTGAATGGTTTCATACCTAATTTTCATTATGATCATTGAAAAATTGAAACATTACTCATGTGTATGTCCGACCAATGATATCAATGATCATAAAATACATTTTTCTCATAACCATATTTAATGATAGAGATTAAATTTTTAATTGATGTATAAATATGATAATAGTGGATTTAAATGTACTATTAAGATTATATAACTATATTATATTCACAACAACATGATCTTTGATAATAATGCATGAACGAGAAAATGATCCAAATAACACCTGAAATAATGAAATTAATAAACAATTATAAACGAAAAGATGATGGGATGTTATAAAAATATCATTTATGAAATTATAAATATTTATACAGTTGTTTTATATGTTAATAACATGTTTAAAACAACTATAAAGTATTTTAAATAATGTGAACCCAAATGGTCATGTAAGGTAAGTTATTTTATCTAAATTTACAATCTAATGAGACTTATTTTTTATTATAAAATATTTCACATTTATGTACCATATATACTACCCATTTAAAATTTAATTTCAATATTCATTAATAATTTATTACATTTTATTTTTCACATTGAATCATTTCATACAAGGGTATTTGTCCTGAAAATTTCCTAGTGGTAAAATTTATTGCCCAATCTTGTATTCTTTTATGATTGTTAAAATTACCATCAAATATTCACTCTTGTGTGATTATTTTTCATTCGTAAAAATACATTTATCTAAAAAATCCTTATTCTTTCATATGAATATGATTATTTCCAAAACTATATACCATTTTTACATATGGTTTTTTCTTTTAAAGTGTAAGTAGGGAAATATTGATGAATCAATTTCTTTTACCCAATATTGATATTTGACAAAAAGAAGTATTAATTTATGAATAAAATCAATTATTTGATATACATGAGTAATGATTTGTACCTTTAGTGATGGGTGGGTCCCATTAAAATATATCCCCTCGATGCAACGATAAGTCTCATGGGTTAATTGTTTTTGACAAATTAAACTTGTTTCTACCTGTAGTATTTATATTTTCTTTTAAAAGGTATTTAATGTATAGGTACCATGATTCCTGAGATCATGGAGTTCAATAAATAAATATTTACTTTATTATTCATTTATTTGATATTATTTATGATTTTTTCACAATATTATTATTTCTAAATTCATTTAATTCAATTATTGTTTCTTAATTACCTTCTGTTTTGAGATATTTACCATTCCACATTGATTATTTCTCTTCTATTTATTTATTCATATTAATAAATTTTATTTTGTATTAACTTATTTACCTATCTATTTGGGTTATTATTAAATGTTTAATGAATACTTCCACTATACATAACCCATAATGATAATTTCATACCACCCTTATTTTGATTCCTTTTATCAGGATGTGAAGATGAATTCTTTGAATTAGTTTTCAAGGATTATGAAAATCTTTTCATGTTTTTTATTTTTACATATTTTTTAATCCCAATGTAAAGTATATATTATATATGTAGATGGTTCTCGAAAATTTCCAAATTGTTATGTAGTTTGTGATTTCCTTACTTTTATCTATGAAAAGATAATATATAAGGCACCAACATTGGGATATTAAGGCTACTATCATTATAGTTTTGAGGGATCATAAGGATGATTTTTAAATGATAAGGCTCTCTAATTTTCATGTTCTGGGGCCCGAAATCATCATGTCAATTTATATGATATGTTTTAGAAATACATTCAACTCATTATTCTAAATTAATAACATTGAAAAAATATATATTAATATAATTGGGAATAAATTATTTTCATGTGATATACTTTTAAAATTAATAATATAACATCAATATAAAATTTAAATAGATCCCATTTTTTGATAAACATAGGATTAGTTTCCTCTGGAAGAATGTTATTTAACCTTATGAAGGTAATATTTAGTAATGTACTTTTTATATTTTATTCATCCTAGAAAAAATAAACATAATATTAAAAAATTATTTGCAATGCACTGATTATTTATCATATCCATACATGTTTTCATATTTAAATATAAAACATGATATTATATAGAAATTACTAATATTTTGTTCAATAAATGGATGATTTATGTAATCCTATGTATGAAAATGTTGTAGTTCTCCTTTGTTTTGTTTACAAAAACATAAAGTGAAAATTTTAGGATAATACATATGTAGTTTTTTCTTACCTTGTCAAGAATACCCCTATTTCACCCACAATTTAGATTCACGATGTATTATAATTTCATTCTACTATAACTATATTAATTTTCATGTCAAATATCCAAACATTAATTTTGTTATGATTTACATTTGTGGTTGGGTAACATCATGTCTAATCAAATGTAATGAAATAATGGATCTAACATATGTTAATAATTTAAACAAGAATAGTTCATAAATGAAACAAATTTTTTCAAAACAATACACTATTTCTCATATAAGGTGTTTTTTTACATGCTACCATATGTTTTTTAATTCTATGTGGACATTCATTCTAAATGAATATAATGGATGGGACTTCACTAGTGAAACATTGGTAGTTAATTGGTATAATGTTTGTGATTTGTGTCTCCCCATAATCTTTCATGGAAAAATTATTACCCAATACATTAATTTATATATAATTAATAGAATTTTCATGAATCGTTATACATAATAATTCCATTTATTGTTTTGAAATTAATTGTAAGACAACATTCATTTAAACGGGAACTACTCTTGGGGATTATATTATGTTTTATATAACCCAATTATCTATTTACATTATAGTTTAGATTAATAGAAGAAGGTACTATAGAATTTATCAGTATATAGTGTGTAATTGAATTCTTAAGAACCAAATAAAGATTCATTTTGGAGGTGGTATATGGCTCATGGGAGGGGATTCATACGTAAACAAATGAATGAAATCAAAACTACGTAGTTTGATGTTGTGTAACATGAAATTTTATATGTGAGGTACCCCAATAGTGAATTTTATGTTTGTTAATAAATTATTTCATCCAAGTTGTTTTATGTTTTCTAGATTACACTAATTTGTGAAATGACCCAAAATATTTATTTTGATTGACATAAACCATACGGTCTCATTTTAATTTTACCAAAAAAATGAATCTAGGGAGGGTAATTATAGTCGCTAATAAAATAATAGAAGCTCATTAAATTTGAATGATTAAAGTGCAGAAAATTGAGTCAATGAATATGAAGTACTTAAGAAGAGTATATAGTCTCAATAAATATATGTATAGTTCAAAACAACATAATTAGTTTCTATAAATTTTTGGGGCATGAAATAAAATAGGCTTACGTGATGCCTACTCTCGGGCCATGAACAATTGGTTACCTGGGAAATGTCCTAGGAAATGTGTCATATAAAAAGGGACCTTAGAGAATCGACATCATATTATAAGAAAAGTGTGATTTCATGATCTATTTAGAATATACATGAAGTTACATTGAATTAATAGACCAAGAAAAAATCACAATGAAGAAGAAATCAACAAGGATTTCTAGGTAGCACTATGAACTACAATATAATTTTATAGAAGACTTGGGATAATATATTAATGTCAATTATTTTTTGTAATAACTATTTTGAATGTATCCATAATCATTATTCCTCTTCAATTAGGCCATTATTGTTACCTAAAGTGTGAGATGAAATTATTTGATTCAATTTTTCGACCATGATTCCACCATCAAGAAAGTTCAATACCAATTAGGTGGAATATGATATCATTTTAGTAAATGTAATATATTTTCATAGACACACGGAATAAAATCCTCACACGTTATAATAAGAATGTGTCTCATGCATGTAGACATGAGAATAGAAACCTCAAAAAAGTTTTCTTTCCATTATTCCCATGTGTGTAAGATATGTGTGTTATAAATTTCATACAATGATACAAAAAATTCATAGATGAGAGGTGGATGGGATTCATTGGTAGAAATAATCCAAAGGTGAGGATTATGGAATACAGAGATCACCTGTGTTCATACTTTTCAATGTTATCAGAAAATATTTTAAAATTAAAATTCACATAACTTTTGATCCAAGAATTAGATTATGGTACCTATAGTATTGAAATAAAATTATAAAAATAACTATTCATATAGATGATCAGATCTACCCTACCATATCTTCTTGGGGGTCAAAAAAGTGTCTATAACTCCCTCAATAGTGGCATCATTTGTTAAAAAACATTTTTATCAGAAATAGTTGATTTACAATGTGTACTACCATGGGATTTTTCTTTCTAACAAGTCACCATATTGGTAATATTTAAGAATTTATACCCCTTGACATGTGATAATTCATATGTCACATTTATATCCCATTTTGGCATAATTTTATAGAGACACTTCTATTCACATACATTGATATCATCCTTTGAGTGAGAACCAAATCATGGAATCTATAAGAGGTTTGCAACATATATTTTTAGTTAAATCATTCATTAATTTTTTTATACTGATAGTAATAATTTAATATTATAATGATTTTATAAAAAAAATAATTATTCTTTTGAACACATAAATTTTATTATACATAATTATGTAATGATTTTAATGATATTGTTTTAGTGAATTTTTTATTATAGGAAATTTTATATGATAATAATTTATAGTATATAATATTTTGTAATTTTAATATTTTACAGTCAACGAATTTTTTTTTCAATTAAACAATATAATGGTTAAAAACATATATATAATATAAATAAATATATTTAAATATTGAGTTTTTATTCAATCGTAATTTTTAATGATATTATTAATTACATTATAATGAGAATGTATTGGTCATTCCTACTACAATTATTTATCAACTGACATTCCACAAATTGATATATCTACATATAATCCATATAAGGATTTTTAAATTGATTTCCATGGATTTTGAAAGTCAACGATTTGTAACAAAATATAATTATATTTTATTGTAGGAATATCAACTGATATTTCAAAATAACCAATTATATCATGACTTTTGAAATGATGCAATAATTTTTTGAAGTTAGGGTATTGTAATTAAATTTTCAATACACATCCAAATATGATTTATTTAATTTTTATATGTCACATTGTTTCTTATTGATATAAAGTAATAATTATATTTAGATATTTGAGTATTTATATCAGCTATGTATATAAGAATCATAATAATTATACTTTAAATTTTATTGATCATAGTTATTTCCAGATATATTTACAAAATTGATATCTATTTTGTAGAAAAATTCAATAAACTATATGAGCTACAAATAAATGGACTATGGTGAATGAGATGGGAGAAAATTAATGTACTATAGAAAAATCCTTACACTTAGACTAACGAGATGATCCATTATAGCCTGTAATCTAGTATACAAGTTCCCCATTCCACTAGATGAGGGTAAACCATTATATAAATTGGTTGAAATTTTATAAATTTAATTTATAATAATTCCCCACATATTAGACTTACTATGTTTTTCTATAATATAATGTTGAGACTCAATGAAGTTATGAACACTTCTAAAATAGAGATATATATTCAAAGACTTCTTTACAACTTGAAACAATTCATTTTTTATTTATGAAATGGTTCCACCTGAAATTTTGAAAATTATATTAGTATATTTATATAAATTATAAGAATGAACATAGATGCTCTTATTTATTTTTTATTGGGTTGAATAACATTAGTGGTTTCTTACGAAGTGCTTATGATCACACCATCCATGGACACATAGACCGATATGAATACTTACTATCTATATTTTATGTATTGGTGAATTAATATATCTTCTTGATTCTATAATGTCTTGTAATGTGTTATTTTAATTTCTTGTATTTAGGGTCTAATTAGAATTTGGAAATGATGCAATTATTTGAAGATGTGGTTCTAGAAAATCAGATATTTTATAATATGGAATGCAGAATATCTAGTGGTATAAATTTATATCTATATGTTAATTTATAGACTCATTAAATGTATTTATTATATTTCTATGATTATTTATATATTTTGTTCATATATATTTTATTTTAATTATTACCTGCTGATCCATCAATCAGTTTTTCCATCATCGAATATATAGATATGTCAGTCAAATAGAGAAACATATCTAATTAATATTATAAATATTTATTGGGTAAATAATTCATTATTTATATATCAAGACCCATGGATATTTTAAAAAATCCCCACTGATAATTGAAATCCAGTGGGGTAGTAATCGTTGAGCATGAGGAACTATTTGGGTAAGAGGGATAGGGCCTTCAAAAATTAATATCCCATCAATGTTTTGGTATTTTCATGGATTATAGGTATAATTATAGACTATTAACAACCATGATACAACTAATAAATATGCCCCACTAATAAAAATTTGGTCAAATTTGATGTTATGGGTGCTGTTTTGGATGTGATTGAGATCTATAGGTTCAAGAGGGGTTTTTTCCTATGACATTAGATAAACTTGTAAAATCACAATTATTGTAGAATTCACTATCTATACTGAAAATCTCGGTCTATTTATACATTAATATATATTTTTGAATGAAAATACATGTATTTTTTGGATTAATTTCATAACACAAAAATTAAATGGCAATAACATAATTTAAAACCAAACATTAACGTTAATAGAGTTTTCTAGTTTACATTATTATTTACTGTTGAATTAGTTTACATCCCTCATAAATTTAAATGTATGTCCAAGTGGTTCTGATTATATATGTATTATTACTGAAATCCGTTGTGGTTTAATGGAAATTTTAATTATTAATAAGGTTATTTTCTATTGGTTTAGTAAATTATTATAAAATTGATATTGGAATTTAATAGTTGAGAATTTATTTTATCTTATTTGTGTAATTTCATAACAATATTATTAATTAATAACTAATAAATAATCTAGAGAAGAAAACTTCTATGATATAGTTATATAGATATGTTATTTATTTCTTATTTAATTAGGCATTATTAAATGTATTATGATTTAAAACAGTTAGAATGAAAATTATCCTCTATTTAGAAACATATTAAAAACAGATTTTTGTTGATGAATATTTTCTATTAGAAACTAAAACCCAATTAGAAATGGGAGGTTATAATTTTTTGAAATATAATATATGAATATGTTATCTTGGGATCCCCATTTCATATTTTATGTCTCGGATTTTTAGTGTGTAAAATATATATGAAAATATTTTGTTACATAATGTTTTGAAATAGAATGTGATTTTTTTCATTTGTGGTTTTTTGGGATGGGGGTATTTTTTATTCAAAATAAAGAATATTATATCCAAAATAAGATCTATAAAATGATCTGGTTTTATAAGAATTAATATTTTTATGAAATTTAATAGAAAAGTTTCTGAAAAATCAATCAATTATTTTTATTAAACTATTTAAAATTAAAATTATTTGTTTACTAAAATATTGTAGAATATTAATTTTAAGATTCTTGTATAATTTTTATAGAGTGATGTACTGTTAATCAATTTAATAAATTATCTATATTTTTTTGCAGTTTTATATTTACTATATATTTTGGGAATTATAATTTTCTATTACATTGATAATTTTCTGTGTATTAGGGTGTATTTTAATATGAGGATCCAATGATATAATAATTTATTCAAAACGTAATATAATATGTGTCTTGATTTTCTTGTTATATTGATACTAATTAGTCTTCCTTTTGGATATTAAAATTCTATATCATTTCAGTAATTAGATTATATTTTTGATTCTTTCATTATGGTATGGAAAATTATTGACTATATGTATTTGGAGTATTTTATTTGGATAAAAAATTTATAAATGTCAGAATATTTAAAATAAAAAAATATATATGCTTTTATTAGTTAAATTTTTCTCTAGTCTAGAGGTTCTAAAGAATCATGACATGAAAATCTATTTAATTCCATAAATTGGTTAAATTATGGGATTTTGGTGATCGTGCATAAGCCTTTTTGATTCATTTTGTTATATGTGGGATGAAATTATTCATTTTTATTATTTATGAATTTTGATGTAATAAGATGAACGAATAAGTGTTTTTGGTTTTAAAATTAGGTTCAATATGTGGGTTAGGTGTTCTATTGGGCTTATATTATTCAAACCATGATGTCTAAAATTGCAAGGGGCATCGAGTTCCCAATGGGACTGTATCAAGTACTCACTATTAACAATAGAGGATAAGGTACCATATTGATGAAATCAAATACACCATGTCCCCATAATTGGTACCAAATAGACCATAACATATTATCGTTGAATATTTGAATATTATGGTCCTATTTACCCCCCTTATTTATAAACATGTTTATTTTATTTAAATTAATTACCACAACCACATGTGGGTGTTGTTTCAAAATTACGTTACGACCTTGGGAGGCGGTGAGTTAGGATATAAGAATTTTAAAATGTTATATTCCAAAAATTTCATTCTGTATATATAAATAACTCTATATTACTCTATTAATTGAAAACAAGAAGTGATAAAATTAAAAAATCATAGTTATATTCCTATGATAGATAAAAAACTATGACTATGGTATAAATATGTAACAACCATGAAATAACACACTCTTATGCGAAATTCCATTTGAAAAAACATGTTGAACACTCATTGGATGGTACGACTTTGGTTACATATTGTCTTATTGACAATATGCTAAATACCGTGGTTTATGGTTATTTCACCTTAATGATTCATCAAAAAATTTAACCATGTACACCATGAGAATAAATAATCACATAGTGGGGATCCTTACTTCAATCATGAAAATTGGAAATACAACAATCCAAATCTAGGAATTTTTTGAGTTATTTATCTCATTTATTGATTTAGCAGGCCTATATGATATTTAGGCAATTTAAAAGCATTAATCTAGGACCGTAGACATTACAATAGTTTATATATTACTCTCGAATATAAATATGTAATATTATAATTCAAAATTTCTATCTTCTAGAGATTATATAAAAAAATTTATCCACATAATTACCAATACATTAATTGTTTTTTTCTCTATAATGTGGTTGCAAAATCTTTATAAAAAATGTATTCCATGATACATTTATATTGAATAGTTCCACAAATTCATTTTATTATATTCAAATGTATATTTATTTTAGGATTTTTTGTATTATAAAACCTGATATATAAAATTAAAAAAAACCCTTGGTACCACTTCAGCCTAAAACAATTATTCCTCGTATGAATTTACAATGGTCTTGACATCTCATCAATTAATACAGATCTATGATCACAATCCTTTTCACACTATTACCATTATTGGGACAATGTCTGAGATTGATGTTTCTTAAAGGGTCAACCATTATCCTATATTAGTCATATTGTAGTATAATTGTTTCCACTATACTACCAAAATATTTTTAATTATTCTCTCACTGTAAAACTCTACCAAAATTTTCACTACTCTCAAGTATCTATTCCATTATTTATATTGATACTCTTAATAATTAAAAAATAGTACCATCACATATTTTTTTAGTTTTATTATGCTTCTTTAAAGTATCCACAATAACTCCACATAAATCAAAATAGCGTGAAATGTAATCCCATTGACTTAATGAGATATTGTTGAAAAATAATCACCACCTCTGTTAGTAGACACAACCAAATAAATCATCTGTTGGTATTTTTACTAGTAATCATTAATTTTTTGTTTGTTAACAGTTGTAAAATAGTTAAATCTCTAATTTTATCAAAACCCTAAAAATTTTATAGATCTAATTAATGAAATTAATAAATAATTTTTTTCATTCGAGATTGGTATCGTTGAAAAACTAATAAAAAAAACTCAAGGAAAACCTTAGTAAAAACTAGTCTGAGAAATTTGATTATTATGAATGTTACCAATGAACACCTCATTAAACATTAATATCCACTTCTAAAATTATTAACCTTAATAGAAAAGTTATGTACACTTCCCTTTTTATAATACTATATTGATCCACCTTTATATATAATATGTACCACTCTATAAACATTTCTCCTATAAATAATGATATTATATCCAATTTTTTCTAAGACCGAAATGATAACATCTCTAGATGGTGGAGAATTATGGATAGTAATTCAAAAATTAAATGTGAGGGAGACTAAAAAACATTATTATTCATGTAAATTTCATATTAGAGTCAAGGAACAATGTCCAAGCCATCGAGGCTTATGGGGACGATTAGACTCTAGGATCAAACTACAAATGTTGAAAATAAATTTTTGGAAGTTAATTTTTTATATTATAAAAAATATAGTTTTTTGGAAATAAAATCTAACATGAGAAATATTTTATTAACCTACCCCATGATAAATTGAAACTATAATTTCATAAGTCACTATAATGAATATTTGAAAATATTTTTTATATGATTTAATAATACTCTAGTTATCAAACATAATAATAATAAAAGTGTAATGAATCCATTTATTCTATGTAAGAAATTCGAATATATTATAGAATATTTAAAATTTTAGGTGTTGATTCATCATTGAATTAAAAGGCCATGAGAGACTTGATGGGTTGATAATAAAAATATTGTATATATTTTATCACAGATGAGTTGTTTTTTAAATAATTTAATAACTCATGAACAAATATTATATTGGATAGAAGATTCCATATTTGAATCTGGATTGTAGGATTTACCCTTCACAAAACATTTCATTTAACAACATTCTTTTTTGGTTTAAAAATAATTCTTCGGTGGATTTAGAAAAAAATGTTTATTTATTTTTTGGGACTTAGTCTCATCCTATTTAAACATATTTAAAGGAAAATTCTAGGGTTGTCTAAATAAACTTATGGATTTTACAATAGTAGTATTATCTTGTGTTTTGGGATAATGTGATTATAGTAAAATAGATCGTTATCACATGTAATATTTACAAATATTATTCTTTTGTATCTCACCAATGTCATTGATGTTGAATCGATATTCATAAGAGATCAAATCAAACTAAGGGTAGGAATGTTTTTCATTGGTTTAATAAATATATGTTTTTATAACTAATGTGATTAAATTGCTCAAAGAGAGTAATTATCTAATCGATCCAATTTTGTGGGTGAAGGATTATAGTTATGTGTAATTGGAATTTGAATCTTTGAATTATTTATTATTTAATTTTCTCTAATAAAGATAATGGATTGGGGAAAACCGAAACAATGTATTTATTTTCTTCGTCTTGTTTTGGATTCGGGTATTTCTATCATCCTTCTACATAAATTCATCACCGATAATTATTTTGGCATGTGAGTCAAGAAATTATCGGAAGGGGATCATTTAATTACCATTATATAGTAAAATCAATCAACAACACATTTTTAACATCGAGATTGATAGAGTGAATGGGGATCATTGATGAGTGATTCATAATTATAGAGGGCATTTAATAAATGGTTAGTTTACTATAATTGCATATTAAAGATTTCACGTGATTGATAATTCATAAATATGGGAAATATCAGTCTTATTGTATGAGATCCATAGTATTAGGTGGAGGGATGTAAATACATGTATAACAGTGGGGATTTTCTATGAAAATCCCAACTATACATGATCTAATCTGAATGAACAAATGCAGTGTAGTTCATTCAATGTGGTGTCTAATGTTTTAATATGTAGATAAATATTACACAACATGGTGTGGTTTTACATACCATATTACACATACCCAATATTCTCAACATGTAAATGGATTAAATTCCCATGTATCAATGTACTGATACACGACATGGGTTCTTAGTCACACACCATGTAACTGTTTGTGAATGGGTCAGTGTGTAAAAGTAGTACATGCCAAAGAATTCATATTGACCAAAAAGTATTCAGTATCAAATCACACAATGTGTATATATTTTTTGATGGGTCTATTTTTTAAATAGAGTATACACAAATGATACCATGTAATACCACATTTAATGTATGGAATATAACATTCAGTGTAATTTGAAAGATACATGGTTTTGGAAGATGATATATAATGAGTTCCAACATGACCCCTACTTTCTGCATGACATGGGGTACACCCCATTTAATTTATAAAGTAATAATATACGTTCAATTATTATGATAGGACCATTATGCATAGTCATTCCCAGAGTACACAAGAATAGGCCATATTACATAGACTTAATGATATTGAATTTCATGCACCTATATGGCCATTTACAGATCATTTAACCATTGGTACTTGAAAAAGTATTTCATGGAAAATCATGCCATCTATTACTGAGAAAGGACCAGTTCATCATTTAGTGATGCATGTTTTCTACCTTTATTAACATTAAGTAAACATCTTAAATGGATGGTTGGAGCCCATTTTCATCTTAGTTCAGCTATGGTTCATGGATTTGTGACATCTATAGAACCAATTCACTTTCAACATATTTATATAATCTGTGATCACATGGTGCATCTCCATAAGGGTACAATGTGGAATCAAGTCTATGAAATAGTATGTGATCCCTATTATTTTTTAATTATCGTAAAATTTTATTCAATCCATCAGTGAGGACTAAATTATGACCCTATATCAGTATAATATTCCATATACAGTGTTTTTGGAATCATCATGACCAACAGACACTAGCATGGGATCCCCTACATAGTGGGTTATTCTATGTAGGTTCAGGTAAACCACATTGGACTGGCATATGATCCTCTATCTGTGTATTAACAATTGTTGTTTTCTGATGAGGTTTTGTCCGATTGAGTGTGTATCTCAGTTGATCCCCTTTCTATTTTCCTAAATATTATTCCTTGAATGACATGATGAACTCGTTCTAATTGATAAGTTACATTACTATTATAAAAACCACTGAGTGGGACATCTCAAAAGAGATTCGATCAGGATAGGAATGATCATAGAGTGAGTTCTCCCATACAAGGGTTACTATAGGGACACTTATATATTCTATGATGGATGTATGGTTGTGACCTTGATAAATGGTGTTTACCTTAAATAATCATTGGATTATTATTATTATATATTCAAGCTTCATATTTTTATTTACATATATTTGTGGTGAAAATATGAAAAATATCTTGATTAATTATTATTGGTGATTTTCGGTAATACTCAACCTTGCAAAGGATATTCAATCACATGTAGTATTATAAAAATAATAAATTATATTTTTTGGACATTTATGTGGACATGGGTTAAGTTGTTCTTAGATTTATCTTGGTTATACTATACATACCTGAGATGGATCCTAGAGCATCATTTGGATAACTTCCATGGTGTCGTTATAAGGATAAGTTCTTTTCTGTTACACTAGGCCTATATTTGGACACATCATACCATTTATTGTAATTAATATTTCACAATGATGTATGAAAGGTATTTTTATTGAATTTACAATATAATATGTTTACCTTTATACATTATACTAGTGTATATATAGATGTCTGTTTGTGTTTGTACCACAGGTTAAGGCCACTGATGTGTTAGATATTCTTACCTTGTGCTCGATTCTAGACCCATTCTTGTTAGAGGTGATCTCGAGTATTCATTCACGAATTAAAAATAAGAAGGGGATCCCCGATGTAATATATCCCGAAAGGGTTTTATATGAGGTTATCTTAGGAAAGTATTTTGTATATTTTCTAGGTGAGTGGTTTTCTTTTCAATATAAGGAAATAGTTTTAATGTGTCTCGAGCTAAGCATTAAGGGTTGAGAAATTTTTTAGTTATTATATTGATGTATCTATTCACCAGGATCCTGATAACCTAGATGAAGATTTATAACAAATTGGAACTATTTTTAGTGAAAACATTAACTCAAGAATCATATATAAAAGGGATGTTTTTCAATGTCTTCTCTGAAAAAATTCCATTGAAATTATCCTTGAACAAGGTGTACCTCCACAATCACAAGATTAATTAATGATAACTACTTGCAAGGAAACCATATTGGGGTTTTGGTTTTGATATACTTAGTGTGGAGAATTTTTTTGCATCTAGGTTAGAGATGGTTTATCTAGGATGAATGTTAGTTATCTCTCAACTCAATAATTAGAATACTAACCCACCTTCATGCAAGTTAAGCTGTAGCTGGTTTTGTAGTATTGAAGTATGTTTCACCTATATAGAGTTTACATTGACAGTTTTAATGATACATATCTCCCATTTTCATGAATAATATAGACACCCTTCTCTAGTGATATTGGATGGGAATACGACTATGGAGTGGAAATCACCCTATGGTAATACCCATCTTAATGGTGGTCATGGAACAGTGGATTCTCCAATGTGATGTGAGATGTCATTAGTTAAATAATTGATATTGTTCGATGTGACATCGACAATTCATGTAATATAGGTACTGATAACACCATGTCTCTTTCTTATAACATGATATAAAATAGCTTAGGAATTTTTGTGCCTCTTAAAGGAGACAGTGTCATGGTGTGAGAGATGAGTTCGTTAAACGTTTTGATTTTATTACTTTTTGATTTGATAAGGTGTCAGAGTGTGTCCAATTTCTGTTGAAATAGTGGGAATGGGAAATGAAAAAATTAGTTGGAAGGATCTTGTGAACAAGAGGCTTCATGTGTGGTTATTGGTATGACTATTGTATTCTATAAACAATGTTCAATTTTAGTACACAGTCATAAAAAACATTTCCTGAATCAAAACCTTTATTTGTGATATTTTAAAAATACGAGAGTGCTTTTTTCAGGACTATAGTGTTTTGAGCTTCTAATATAGAAGATTCATGGACAAAAATTTCTGACAAATGTGAGGCCTATCTATGGAAGGATATATAACCTCATGTTGAAAAGTTTTGTAGTTATAGTTATACCCATCATTGTTTTCCTTAGTATAGAACAGTTCCTTACTCTCCATGATATTTTTACTCTTAACTCATTGGCTTGTTGTAAATTTGGTTAAGTGGTGAAAATTTTATAAGTTGAAAAAATGAAATCCCCAGATGAGAAGGATGAGATTGTGTCCAAGAGGATCCATTTGATATCCTGATAGTTTTCTAGTATGAACATCATCTGAATATAGTTTCATGTATTGTTGGAGGAGCATGAGGATGTATTCCACCAAGATGTTCCAGTCTTACCTGATGAAACATTATCTGTCATCCACATAGTCATGCATCAATGATGGACTAATAACTATTCTTGTTGTTAAATGAAACAATATAGCTATTATATAATATGATGAGCTTAGATAAAAATATAGGTCATGGGATTATGAGACCTAGTCTGTTAACATGGGAATGTTATTCATTTTATACTATATACATATGATATTTTGATTTTAGGTGTGAATTAACCTCTCTAGAATTATTTCAAACATGATAGAGTACCCACCCCTGGTAATCAATGGCTTAATTGACTAGTGGTTAGTGTTTAAGTAGTTGTTGATCTTTTTTCTTAGGACATTCTATTTTTACCTTTAGGATAGAGAGGATGTTGTATCAAATGAAAATTTATAATCATTCTGTAAGAACATTCAGTTCACCTAGATTCATTCAATAATTTTTTATACTCCATCAATGCTTGTGGGACATATGGAACATATCAATATAAAAATTATGGATATGCATGTGTTAGTATTCTTCAGTGAAATGATTGCTTATATAGTGTTAGAGGGTATAACCTGAGACACTTGATGGTGGTTTTGGACATGCTCAGAGTGTGTCTGATTTATTTCATTCTATCAAGGATTCACTCCAGAATCAAAGATTTCTATATATTTGGATATTTTTTAGACATGGGAGTGATGGTGGAACGATCATAGGTTGAGGTGATTATATCATGAGTCTATCTAAAGGGTGTGTCCAAAGTCGATGATGGTCACATTATGGTATTCAGATTACTATTATTATGTGAGGTGATGGTGTAGATGACCACATTCAGTTGACCGTAATGGATAAGGATAGTGCATCATATGTAAATTTACTTATTTTAACACCTCTGTTTCCTCATCATGTTTGGTAAGTACAACATGGTTATATTTATTTTTAGATATTCCATGAACATATTTCTAATAGACATGTTACTATTGGATTTATAGATATATAGAGTGTGTCACCCTTATTCTAGGATGGAGAATAGATGAATTATTAAATCAGGTTTAGGTTCTGTTGAGGAATCATTTTATTATATGTATTTCCATGTGTGTAAAGGATGATCTAGAATTCATTGGAATTAGTTTGAGCAACCATGAATGTTATAGAATGTTCCTAATTTTTACTCTTGATAGCTCACAGATAACTTGCTTAGGATCAAGAAGCTGGTTGAAAGTTGAATGTAGATGATACAATTATAGATTTAATGATGGATATAGCATGGTTAGAGAGAGGTCCCAATGAAATCATAGTGATCATAAACTAACTCATCAATTTGAGACACTTTGAAACCATCCAAAGGTAGATCTTAATGGGGTGTTTTGGATTCTTTTCTATGTATAAGGTAGTATAAATTCATGGAAATATCTTGAAACTAATTTAAAACAATGATATTTTTCCTCACATTCTAATTATCAAGTGGATTTAACATTCTTTGGGAATTACTTACTGTCACACAATACATTTCTACAATATAAATATTGATCTGTAGATAGTATAGTTACAGTTCTGTTGTACATTATTTGATTTGGAATGCTGGTTTTGGATCATAGATTTGAGATTCCCCTAACATCAATGTAATTTATTTATCATATCATTTACCTATTTAATTTAGTTTAGTAAAATTTGTATCCATGTATGTTATACCTATAGGTCACCACAATTTTGGTTCGAGATAGTGGGAGACTACATTTCTTTTCCAAGATTTTGTGCCCTTGATTATGGTGATAATTTTATTTTCATTTAGAGGTGGATGAAGACATAAGTAAAACTTCCAAATTCATCTTTAGGCATATGAAGATGTTTCATAGAGTTTGAACTGGGGCTCATGTGTTCTGAAAAATCTCACCTTTTTGTGGTCTATGTAGATTTGTCAAGGACAACAAGCCATCTTCTTGGCTAGTAGGCCCTTTTTTCATCTAATGTGTTTAGATAGAAATGTGGAATACCACATTACAATGCGAGTAAATTTAAAAATAGTTATTTTTTTCTACATATCATAGACGAGGAGATATGTTCACTACTATTTTCATGATTTCGACTATGATTTTAGGGACATTGAGGGTGAAGTTACCTGTTTGAGGTTCCAACTAGAATTTGTGAACCATATGGTGTATACACTTCATGGGTGAGTGTTTAACATGGGTGAATGTTTTTTTTGAAAACAATGGCAATTTCTAGAGAGAAAATTAGAGTGGGATACCCTAATGAGTGACCATCATCCTCACTTTTCTATTGATTTCTTTCCATTCGTGAGAAAATTCATGAAGGTGGAGTGATTTTATAGAATACATTTTTTCAATATAATACATTTTAATGTTTTATAGAATATTTTTGAAGAGAGGGGATGAGTACACATGGAATTTAATTGCCCATATAACCTTGGTGTGGTTTTAATAAATTTATTAAATATGTTATATCACACTGAGAATTTTCTTTGGGAAATAATATAATAAAACATTAAAGGATTCTAGGATAGGAAAAATAAGACCATTTTTGAAACCTAAATAAGGGGTTTACCATGGATGGGAAAAAATCATCATCATCTGGTGTTTGGTTAAAAACATGTCATGGGAATATTTTAATATTAATTATTTAATTAATTAATTTAATATTCCATAAGAAGACTCCCCTATTTGTTTACCAACTATATTTTTATTAGTTATTTCAACACTTCTTCCCATTTTTATTAACATGGATGAATATGGTATATTTATTTAATAATTTTTCATTATTAATCATATTAATCCATTCTCACTCCACTCATGAATCTCAAATAATCTCCACTCACTTATTTAGGAAACTCTGTTATTTTCTTGTGAAGTATTTACAGAAGTTTTTATGATCTACTTGGTCTAATGAACAATTATATTTTGGAATGTGTATTATCTTCCACATATTTTTTAGTATCACTTGTATATTTTTATGAATAAAAAATAATGATACATTAATATCAAGGATCACATATCTTATAATTTTTCATCATTTTGAAAATATTTATTTTATTTCAAAATACTCAAAACTAATTAAGATCCCTATCATTCATATACCAAAATTCTTAAAGTGTATTATATTTATTTGAACATTAAAAATACCTATTAGAGATATAACCCAATTTAATTACCACATACTTCCAGTATGTATCTATTTAAATTTTATCAATCAGAATTATCTTACTTATATTTTTAATGACCCAGTAATCACTTTAAATGATTGTTTTACTTAGAAATGATTAACATTAAATCAATATTATAAAATCCTTGTCTTTCCATAATTAATTCACATGGTTATGTGAATACTCCATACCATTTTTTATTTTTTGATTCAAAATTTATAAACCCAAAAATTATCTAGAAATAATTTGATATTAGGTATTTCACTTGATCACCATATATTTTTGAATAATAACCCTAGACCATTCTACCATACAATTATAGTCAATTAATAGAATATAATAAAATTTTCTATATGGGTAATTAGTTATCATCGATCAATAGGCATTCATATATACTACATAAAGAAAAATTGAGGATTTTCCCAACATTAGAGTAAACGTATTTTAAATGATGTTTCATTTTTTAAAATTACAACACATGTGTGTGTTCTTAGTTGTTAGTTTTCTAAAGTCTAAAGAGATTTCATTTGTTACAAAATTATTTAATGTTCCTTGACTTAAATGACCATTAATAATAAAAAATATTTGGATATTTTCATATTCAAATTACATTAACATGTCTATCATCTATATATTAGATAAGGGTGTTCATTGTTCAAAAATTTGTGCAATAAAATTGATCTATATATTCCATTAATAGTGATAGATTTATTGTAGAACATTACATAATGATCTGAGTCACATAAATGACTCAAAAAAGTCTTTCTGTAATGGAGCCCTTAAAAAACCAAATCATCCATGAGCATTAGGAAAATACTAGAAATTATTTCCTTTTGAGAGCTAATAATACATATCCTCTAATCATTGGAAAAATTTAATAAACCATAATTTTTTTATTTAACAATATTTACAAGTTGTTAATTTCCAATCACATGGGAAATATATATTATATTCAATATATGAATTCATTCTCTATTCATTGACCATATGGAAATTTAGTGACATATTCCACCTCAACATCATTTTTTGGTGAATGTTTTATATTTTGATTCATATCATGGAGAACAAACATGTTTTAGTTATTGTTGCATATATTGTAACTTATCCTCAAACGAAATAATGAAATAAGAAAATATATTTCTCATTTATAGCTTGTGTTATTATTTCACCAACTAATTACTCTTTTACTTCTCCTTCAAATTTTTGAAACTCCATTATTCCATCGAGTATGAATCGACTAATTTATATCCCCAACATTTACACTGATGAAAATAATTGCTAAAATAAAAATGATCATAAGAGAATATTATTTCCTTTGATTAAATTTAATAATCATTGAAATATTTATTTTTTACTTCATAACACATATTTTTTATCTTACATATCATTATAATATTAAAATTTGGTTTGTAAAATCTTTTTTTTCACTCTTCCATCACCAACAGTAGTCATTTGAATTTTTTTTATGTCATGTATGTCAACCATCATACTAGGTGTTGATATATGATATTTAGAATCAATAATGAATTAATTTCATGTATTCAAAATCAATAATAGATATATCATTTTTTTCATTATTTTTTAATAACTTATTTTTTTATGAATGTTTTTTAAAAAATAATATTTCTATGATATCTTGTGTTACAAACAACATGGAGTTTTAACCCACGATAATACATTATTAATATTATTAGTTAAAAAATAAAAATATAACCATATAGTAAAACATGTCAGAATAAAGTAGGATAAACTAATTTAAAAAATTTGGTATTATTAGTTTATATAAAGAAATTATATTGATAATAATCTAATTAATTTTTTTAGAAGTGTTAATATATTTTGAAAATAAAAATTTCTCATAAATTTATTTATTTATTTTATTAAAAATTTAAAAAAATAATTGTTTCATCTATTATAAATATTATTTTAAAAAATAAATTTCATTTTTAATATAAACAATTAAAAAATATTTATAAATGAAATTTTGAGAGTTTTCGGCAATTATAAATTTTTTCGATTAATAGAAAAAAATTTAATTTTTATAATGAACATAGTTTATGTTTAAATAGTTTTATAGAAAAATTTATTTTAAATGGCTAAAAAAGAAATATTAAACAAATTTTATATTTATTAATCCAATTAATTTCATATAAATTATTATCTTATAGAACATTGATATTTAAAACTCTATATTATTATTAATTTTTTTTTTGGAAAACCACATTTTCATCGTGTCTGTGTGTTTAATTAAGAATTAAAATTTAACACATATGTAAATGAAAATTGGAAACATTATTTCATTATAATTAATCATATAAATTAATATTATAATATAATATAAACGTAATTTTTTAAAATAAATAGTAAAAATAGATAAAAATAATTATCATGGTTATGGTTAAAATGGTTGTACTATGGTTTATATATAAAATAAAAGGGGTAAAATTACCTATAAAATTGTATAACCACTATTTCAAAAATATAGTTGAAAATTAACTAATAATTGTTTTTTAATGTTTTATTGTTGAACCTTGTGACATTTATAAAACCTAGGTACATATTTTTATTTTTAAATATTTCAATTGTGTATACTCCCACAATTATAAATGTTCAACCCTCACCTCTCTTATAAAAACATAAATATAAATTTGGTTCAAAAAATTAATTCCCATATACATTACATACATCCCTACCCATATATTATATAACTTATTTAGATTATGTTACCCCCAAATAAGACATCAGGTGTAATTCAAATGTTTTTCTTTAGAGAAGACGTATAGTCCTCAACCACGAATTGTCATTTTAATTCCCCCTTAATCTCCAAAAAAATTTTGTAAAACATTGTGATATAATATCATACATATATACCATATATAAATATATTTTAATATTTTAATATAATAACATAAATGTATATGAAATTCATTGAAATAGGAAATGAAAATGTCAATCATGTGTATGGTTGGCAACTTCCTCACAAAATGATTTTGTTCATTTTCCATAACCACATTTTATGGATAGAGACAGTAATATATTTATGTTTTTATATGTGATATTAATTATATTATAATCATTTTGAATTTTTAATAGAGCATCCTACTTCTTACATTCCATTCATTTTTTAAATGTTAGGATCACTTGTGCGTCTTTGTAGACAACCTCCTCTATGAAGCCATGAGATGTGGTTTTTATTTTATTTTTATTTATATGGTTATAATGATAAATTAATTAAATATATATGATATAAAATTATTCATTAAAGGTAAATTAATATTTAATTATCTTTATTCCACCATTCGATAAATGAAAACTACATTCATGTGTATGTATGACCTACCATCTCCATGAATATTGTAATTTAGTATCTACCTAAAACATTAACAGATTAATATAATTAAGTATATAATAAATATATATGATATTTTAACATGATAAAAACCGTGTATATTATGTAACCATGATAATGGTAAAAGTAATGAAAATAAAAAAATAAAACATACATGGTAAACACATCAGTTATTACCAAAAACATGATTTTACAAGGAATGTTTAATAACCAGGTAAACAATGTTATACGTAAATCATACATGGTATAATATATATAATCAAATTACATTAATATATTTCTAATAAAAAATATTTATTATACATGTTGTTTGAACATATGCTACGGAATTTGAGAATAATGGAAATTGACTTTTCATCTCACCTTTATTTCACAAGGACACATTCCTTTTTCACCACTTGTTTAGTTTATGTGGTTTATAAACTACATGTGAATTTATTTAAAGACTATTAAAGAGAAAATTAAGTTATATACATAGCCATTTTGGGTTCGTTATTTTGTGGGAATTTAGATTTAAAATTTACCAAACTAGAAAAAGATTTATGCTATATTATCACTATTTATTGAGACTATTTGTGATAATAGTTATAAGGATTAGATATTATGATATTACTCTCAATAATATCATGAATTGTTTTCTACTTTATATATTTATTTAAATAAAATGTTTAAATTTAATTTTCTTCATATGTGATAACCCTTACTTAATATCATTTTTAGGAAATAAATGAACTACCTTGTCTCTTCAACCAAATAACTATATTATTAAATGTACATGTTTTCTAAAAATGTTTAAGGATTTTTTTACTATTATAAAATGAATTTTAAATAAAATTTTTACCAATGATTTACATTTTTCTAAATGGATTAAATAGAGCATTATATAATTACCAATATTTTTTTCAATTGAAATTACCAGTAAATAATTATGTCATAGAGTATTAACATTATAAAATAACAGATATTACACAATAAAAACATTATAATTTATAATGAATTAAATCATATGTATTTCTATAAATTAAGGAATCTATACCAATGGAATAAGAACATTACTATTTAATATTATTATGATAGATAGGAATAGTAATCAATCTAACAGAACAATTACATCACCTATGATATTGAAAAAAATAGGTCTCTTTTAAATAAAAATAATATTTATTTATATCATGGTATAATTAATAAATGTTTTAGATATTTTAAATTATGTGTTGGTTTTTTTGTAAAATGTAAATGTTTATATACAATTTTGTAATTAATATAATGATTTAATTAATAATTTAATTTCATAAAACAAAATCAGAAAAATGTTTTGTCTTGTGATTATAAAATAAATTTTTGAATCTTTGATTAATTTTTCCAAATGCCACAAAATCAGTTATAATACTATATTAATTATTTTTTTGAATGAATTTTTATTTTAATTATAAAACAATTCATCATATTGTGAAAATTATTTTATTAATATAGAATCTAATTTTAAAATACAAAAATTTAAAATCCTTATAATTTTGTAAGTATTTTTAATAAAAAGTGGAATTTATATTTTCTAGGAATATCTGGTAATTTACTGGTCATGGATGATGTATTGATGTGGTATGTCCAAATTGTATAGAAATCTAAAAAACTTCTTTACATTATTTACCAATTATAACCAACACAGTTTAAATTCTTGTGTCAAGATAATTAACTAATGAATAAAATAATCGAAAACACCCCTATCATCCCACTTCAAATACGAGTCCTCGCCACCTCTCTTACTAACACCTTATATTCATTGAATATTGATAATATTTTTCAGAATTCCTATCACAAATATCTTCCTCATATTCTTCTATTTCTAGTACCTCCATGATATAGTTTCTACGTGCCTTAAGGAGGTTCTCAATGCGACGAAACTCAATAGGTATGACCCTACCTCTTTCGCTATTAATTTATTTTTTTATTAACCATCCCTCACCTCCCCTAACCAAGTAAACATTATAATTCCTATAATATATATATATATTTATTTATTTTGACATGTTAATGGTATATCCATCATTAAAACATTTCTATTATGATTTCGATCTTACAAATAAAGACATCATCAGTGAAGTGTCGAGTCACCACATTCATGGATAATTATTACTATTTCATTATTTACAACCTTAATTTCTGGAAGTAAAATAATAAAAATGTTTATAAAAGGATATAAAATTTATATTAAAACAATTTTTTGTTCCTCAAATAATATATATAATTATTATTAAATAATAATACAACTATTATGTGATAATCGAAAATTCACCAAAATAACTAACGTTCATCAATAATATTTTATCTAATGAATAGTGATCATATATGAAAACAATGATATATGGTACCATATATAATTATTAAGTTGAAATAATACCATATAATTCCACCCCTTAATTATTTTCATTTTAAAAGAACTATTAAAATAAAAATGATCGGGATCGATTATAAAATCATTAAATGAATTCAACCAAAATGAATAATTTTAAAATTATAACTCCTCAATGATATCACAATTTACCATATAAAATTATACCAAGTAAATTTTATTTATAATTAGTACTATATTAATTAATTAATGGATTAATTTCATTATATAGGACATTATGTACAAGTGTATAACACTTTCAGACACACGGTAACAGATTCACTTGAATCACTTTTTTCCATCAAAATACAAATTATATCTATTTACCAAAATTTCATTATTAATTATTATTATTTACTCTTAAAATATTTTCATTTTAGGTCCCAAAAATATGTACCTATATATTCTTCTTTCTCTCTTGTTGAAATTCATATTTTATAATGTTCCATTTTCAATTCCTCTAGATAATCAAGCCCGATTGATGGGAAATTCCCAATTTTGTACCCATTTTATTGTATAATATATAATAAATTTTAAAACAACAATATTTTTAAAATGTAAATATTTTTAACATGAAAAACTACCTTAGATAATTTCTTGTTTTGGATAAAAATTAAGCATTTTTCATCATTAAAGGATCCTTTTTATTTTCCCTTTGACCTCACCAAAGTGGATATTTTATAACGTTTCTTAATAAAACATTTTAATTTTTTCACTTAATTTAGAAATAATTTATCATATTCATTGCATAATTTCATTTTTTACTATCCATTTATGTTTTAAAATTCATTGTTTCTTGGAAATCATTATGATACACCAAATATTTATTTCTTATGACATGATTATGATACTCATTTCGTAAGTTCGGTAACCGTTATATTTCACCGTTTTATTTTATTCTTCATTTAGAACACATGTGAATTAAAATTTTATTACAGGTGTTCCTAGGTATATCTCCATTTCATTGAGTAATGTTTAGTCTCTTAAGACATCATGTTGGGACTTGGTGTAACCCTAATTCTATTATGGGACTTTGCCCACCATGTGAAATTTTCTAGGTAGTTATCCTTAACTCAAATTAATATCATGTTATATATGATTTCCAATATCTTGTGATTCAATTATTACAAAATCCAATGTTCAACATTATATGATTCCATATGTTTAGTCATGTTCTAAGACTATTTATGTCACCATGTTATTCCTTCTAACACTATGTTTATTCTTTATTTATATGATTCTCCCCTTACTGGTTTTTTAAATAATTTATTTATTTCATATATTCCCGAAGGACTCAAATATAGATGTAATATATAAAATGTGATGAGAGCTCATTAAGAAGTTTAAATTAAATATATTTTTTATTTTAGTTCTATGATTTCTATTTTTGTGCCTAATCCTCCAAACACACTACACATTATGATCCTCAGTTTTTATTTGACGGTTAATTAAGCTAAATATCTTGTGATGATATTTATAAAAGACTAGGGATCCCATAGATGGTTTAATAATGTTTTATAGTTAATTTTATAGATTAGGACTAGAAAAAATTATTCATAATACTAGGTATAATTCTTTCCCCATAGATAACCAAGATTGAAACATGGGGAATAAAATTTTATGTTGTAATTTTCAGTAACAAATTTATCTTTATATATTAGAGGATTATTTTTTAAATTTTTATTAGATACATAATGAATCCCACAAATTAATGTTTTTCTCATATATATTTCTTATAAGTCAAAGAACCCTATCAGACAATAAATATTATATTCAATGTGATGATTTCCCTAATGAAATTCCAATTTTGATGGTTACATGCACTCAAATGTACAGGATAATACTATCACAACTGGATCAATCTATGAATAATAACATACATCCTTTAGAACTTCCTCAATATCCTAATAAATAGACTCTTTTGGTAGAATCATTTATAGAATGAAATCCTTTTATCATTAGTATATATTTCTATTCCCTTGTTACTAAACTATTGATTAACTCAACTCATAAGATATTTCTTGTCTACCAGTGTTTAGATGAAGAGAATGTTTTGTCAGAGGTATATCATTTTTATGGGGAAGATGATCAATGGTGGATTTTTATAGAAACAACAAAATAAATGAGGAAATTTAGTCCATGTATTTTCTAGCATTCAAGAAAATATTTTTCAATTAATATTAACCTTGAAATCTCAATCTTCAGATTGAATGAGAGTTACACAGATTTATGTAATAATAATACAAGATTATTAGTTCATATTATGAAAATACTAAAATAAATAAATTATATACTTCAATTTTTTTCAAGAACTTTAAGAAATTTGGATCACTTCTTTAGTGATATAAAGGCGAGTCTCTCAAAATCCCTGAAAATTCAAGCCTTTGATAGCTATGAGTTGATTTTACAATTTCCATTAAGGTTTAAAATGATATCATAGTCTATAATTGTTATTGTGGTAATATTTAAAAGAATTAAAAATTTAGTTTAATGTGGGTGTATAATTAGATTAATTCTAATATTGATAAAAAACCCAACATCCCATGCATCAATAGTGTTGTAAAAAAATCATGGAAACTACTTAATGGGAACTAGGAAATTGTTTAATTATTCATGAAAATGTAATATATC
Source organism: Viscum album (assembly GCA_963277665.1). Lineage (NCBI taxonomy): Eukaryota > Viridiplantae > Streptophyta > Magnoliopsida > Santalales > Viscaceae > Viscum > Viscum album. The sequence goes on along the minus strand of OY728119.1, from coordinate 808,639,450 downwards.
TAATAATTTACATAGGTATGTGAATAACCCCTAAAATATGGTGGATTAAAGGATGGTTCAAATTAACTCTATTACGATTTGGAATTTTTTTCAACTACAGAGAACATTGCATTTTCTCAATAAGAACCCTAACCTAAGCGTTGTTAGAGGAAATCAACAACAATATCCTCCTAGACAACACATAATGGAATATTCTATAACTAAAATGGAGGTGGATCATGAAAATGATATCTTAAAAGTTTTTATTATTATTCATTGGAGAACAGTAAAAATTCAATTTCTTATGATTATATAAATAGTTTTATATATTTAAATTTTAGTAGTTCTATTAAAAAATAACCTCAAAATATGATGGTTGATTTATCTGTGAAAACAGTAAATGAATTAATTTTTTCATCCAAGTTATATGAATCCTACCAAGTAATTTTTTCTTGACTAAACATCCCATTAAATATTGTCATTATTTATTTTGAAGAGATTGATGCTATTCTTTTCATGGATATGGAATATTTATATTCATAGAACATGTACTATCGGGAAAGGGAGATCACACCTCACATATTATGGTATATAATAATTCTATATTATTGTTTCGATGTAAATGAATCTACTTTAGAATCAAAATTTAAAATTTGAATATTATTTCCTTGAAAACTAGAATATCTAGCACAAATTATTGAGATAAAGTATACAATCATGCGCGAAGGCATGACCATTACGAGGAACAAAATTGATGTGTTCCCAAAAAAATATACTAGAATTTTTATGTAATGATAGGTTTATTAATCAATTTAACTTATTCCATGTTCTATTATTTTATCAAATAAATCTTTTAGAATTTAAATAAATGAGTTTGAATAACTAAATACGCAGTTACAATAAATCTTGACCAAGGTTCCATATGGCAGAGTGCTTCACCAAGAGGTGTTCCAGTCCTCTTCATAAAGAAGCAGTCGGGATCAATGCACCTATGAATTGATTATCATTAGATAAAAAAATCAGAAAAAATAAAAAATATCCCATGCTATAGTTATATGAATTATTCAATCAACATAATATTCCAAAATGATTCCTGAAGGTGGAACTTTTTTCAGGATATCAACAATTTAAGAGGAAATATGATTCTTTTACAAAGACACATTTTCATATAATATATAGAAATTATGATTTCATTTTGAATCTCATTGGATTAATAAATTCTCCAGAAAGTTTCATGGAGTTAATGAATATATCCATTATCTATTTACTTGAGTTTTTTTGTAATCTTATTTGATTTCATTCTAATATACTACATGAGTAAGGAAGAACCCGAGGGGGGTTTTAATATGCTTCTAAAGACATTATAATTGTAGAAACTATATGAAAAGTACAGTTTATTTGAGTTTAATTGCATTAGGTGTCATAGTAGGGGAAAGTAATAACCAAAAAAGGAATACATGTGGAACCTTCCAAAAATTGGAATTGAAGAGAATACTTGTCCAATATCTATAATATAGATTTTTAGATACATTGGTTAATCTTCGTATTAACAAGGATTTGTGAAGAAATTCCATTGATTGAAAAACACACTAAACAAGCTCCCTCAAATGGGAAATTTATTATCCAGACCAGTGAATGTGAATGCTCCATCAAATATTTGAAACGTTGGTGGATCATGACATCAGTAGTAACATTATAAAACAATCATGAAATCATTGTTTTATATAGTGATTATTGGATGATGTTCATTGGATGTGTACTGAATAGAAATTATAAATTGATAGCCTAAACCTCGTGGAATATAAAATTTCATGAAAAATAACTATCCCACAAAAGATCTAGAGTTTCAGGATATGATATTCTCATTAAAAATCCTCCATCATTCCTGATATGTAAAGAATCTTGATATATTTACTGATCATAAATCCCAAAAATATATATTCACTGAAAATAATTTTAATAAACGCTCGAAAATATGGTAATATATAATCATGGATTAAAACTACTCAATCCACTACCATCCTATTAAGGAATATATAGTGGCAGATTTTCTATGTAGAAATGATTCTCTAATGGAATAAATGATGATAAATGAGAAGGATGTAATATTCATTGAATTTCAAAGGATGGACATGGGAATCAATAAGAAAGGAACATCATCATTTTCTTCAAAAATAATTACTCATCCATCCCCCATGTATAAAATAATGACTTCTAAAATAAGTGATTTGGATGTTTAGAAAACGGTGGAAGCTATCACAAATGAAAAATCATCAGACATTAATTTTTTTGAGGAATTAGTCATATTATTTGCATCACGATTATGTGTATAATCGATAAAAATATAAAGAAATATATTTTTAATGAACTATATATATTAACTATCTATATTCTCTCAGGGACAAAAAAGATGTTAAAAGATATAGAAGAGAGCTATTGGTGGGACAATATGAAGAATAATATCATTGAATATACATCAACATACCTGGTATTTATTCTATTGATGGATGGAGGAAAAGGATTAAGGGGATGGGAATCCATTACACATACCAATCTAGAAATGGTAAAAAATCACCATGGACATTGTCACTAGACATATAAAGACATCTAGAGGAAAAAATTCTACATAGGTTTCCATGTCATGTCCAATAAATGTGAATCAATTTTTCATAATTCTAGAATACTTATACCTCATCCAACATGATCTACTAAACTCAAAGAAGTGGTGAGTTTTTATGGAGAGCCACTATAGTTTGAATTTGATTGAAATATAAAATTTAACCCTATATTCTGAAAAAGATTATAACATTATCAAAACACACAATTAAACTTTAGTATGGCCTTTAAACATCAAACTAATTTCCAATATGAATAGAATTTTACAAATTTGAATTCATGTTAACATAATATTCAATGAACTTTAAAGGATGATGGGACTAAATATGTCTATGGTCGAGTTCTCATAAAACAACATTTTTTAAAAAACCATCCAAATGGCCCTAGATAAAGATATTTTTGGGAAAATTTGTAGAATAAAGGAATTCTATAATGATGTTAGGGAATATAAGACTCTAGGACATGAAATAATTAATGAAATGGTAGAAATAGTGAAATCCATTTTTAAGCATATCCAGGGATCCCAATGTTGACAGACAAGATATTGAGAAAATCATTAATGGGACCTATTAATTAAGGATGAGGACATTATATTTCTGTACATATATACGTGTAAGAGGATCATCCGATTTGAGAATAATAAAAAGATGAGTCCTAGGTAAATTAGCCCATCAGAGATTCTTGATCATGTCAAAGATAGGTCCCTTCAACTAATACTTCCACTGACAATGTCTTAAGTACAAAATGAATTCCATGTCTCCCACAAGATGATGGACAAAAGAAATTCATCACATGTAGTGAACTTGAAGGTGGTACAACTAGAGGAAGTACTCTCTCATTAAGTTAATCTAGTGACGATATTAGACCATTGAGTTAATTTCTTACAAAATAAGGCTACTCACATTGTAAATTTACAATGGAATAAGCATAAGTATGAAAATAAGACATGGAAACTAGAGGAATAAGTGAAGAAGATGTAACCTCACATGTTTTCACCTAGAAATTTTTAAATAAATTTTGAGGGAAAATTTTATAGGGGGGGATAATGTAACAACCCAAAATTTAATAAATGGGATTATTTTATTATAATTATGTTATATAATAAAAATAATATAAAATTAAATAGACAATACAATAAAGACATTATAATTGTATAATGGTGAAATTGTTGGTATTTTTTGAAATTATGGAACCTATACTAATAAAATAGTACCCATAATTTGGAATAGTAATTTAACCATTACAAATACTAATATAACCAATAGAATAGTAACCTTACATATGAAATTATAAATAATATTATGATATCTTATAATTGAGTAATATAATTTTATGATATATTAATTGATTTTTTGAAGTGTCACATAATCAGTTATAATATTGAAATATATTTTTTTTTGAATATATGATGAATTTATTTAGAAATTTAAATTATCATATTTATAAATAAATCAAAAAATTATTTCCATTTAATAATAATGCTTTCCAAAAATAATTAAGCTGGGTTGTTGGCATTTTTTTAAAATGTTAATTTTTTATGAATAGTGAAATAACGTAATTTATGGTATTTAAAAAATACTAGAATTATTGAGTGAATGATAATGTATGGATAAGGTAATAAAATTTTGAATATAATTTTAATAAGACTTTTACTATATTCAGTGACCATAATCAGCACAACTCATATACATGATAAAAGATAATTTGCCAATGAATAAAATAATAAAAAAAACCCCTCTCTACCCACTATAATTAGCACACCACACCGCCTCTTCTCCCCACACCATCTATGATTTAGATATTTTTATTATTATCACCAATTTATCCCTCAAACATATACCCCATTTTCTAGTCATACTGGTCTCACCAAAAGACCATTTCAATGTGCTTTATGGTGGTTCTCATGGAGGTGACACTCAAGAGGTAAAACCCTCACACATTCCCTTTTAATTTATTTTTATTTTCTATCATTACCTCACCTCACCTATCCAAAGTGACATGATTAATATAGTATAATATATATATATATATATTAAATGGTATATTCATCATTAAATTTCATCTCTTATCATTTTTATCGTAAAAGGGAAATGATGTTTGTGATGTATTGATTCACCACATCCATGGAAGAAGATTTATCATTTTCTATTGACTCATTCATGGGTGGTTATAAAACTATTATAATGGTTATTATATAAAATAAAATTTAATCTAGATATGTTTAATGTTGAGGAATATATATATATATATATATATATATATATATGTTAATAAAACAAAACATGTTTGTGATAATTGAAAAATCACGAAAATAATCTATTGTTGATCATTAGCATTGTATTGTAATGAGTAATTACCCTATTTATAAAATGATATATTGGACCATTTGAAATTATGGAGTCTCTTAAATATCTCATAATTCCAGGGTTTCATTTCATTCCTTCATTTGAAATAAACTCCCATAATTAAACTCTAGGGAACTGATCATAAAATCATTTAATGAAGGCTCCTAAAACGATGAAATAAAATCTTATAAATCATCAATAGGTCATAAGTGAATTTAATAAAATCATTAAAAATAAAATCCATATATCAATGGATCTGAATTAAATTAATAAAATATTAAATTTATTATAAGGAATATTAAGTACAAGTGATGATCAGTTTCATAAATAAAGTAATGGATTCTCTATAAACCTCAATTTTTCCATTAGGTTACGATTTCTACCAGTTTACACCATTTTAATTATTAATGAATCTTAAGAACCCCTAAAAATTTCTCTATGTATTTTCATAACATATTTACCTATCTGAAATCTTCTTTCTTTAATGATGAAATACATATTTTATTATGTTCCATTTTAAATTACTCCCAATTTTCATGTCCCATTAAAGGTAATATCCCAATTTCATAATACGATACATGTACATTCCATAATATATTTTAAAAAACCAATAAAGTTCTAAAATAACTATTTCTATCATGAAAAACAACATTATTTCATTTCTAGTTTTATATAATAACTATGCGTCTCCCTTCTTTAAAGACTGTTATATTTTCCCTTTAACCACACCAAATATTCCCATTTATAAAGTTTCATAAAAATTATTTTTATATATTTTCACATCATTTTTATGTTATTTATCATGATCTATTCTATTTTTCAAGTATTATTGTCTTTTTATGTTTTCTAATCCTCTCTCTATAGTCAAAATTATGGTATGCCCATTGTTTATGCCTTATGACATGATTATGATACCCATTTCTATCACTAGGCAACCCTTATGTTTATTTCTCATTTTTGACTCATGATGTGTAACCCATAATAAATAACATGTTCTGATGGGGGATCCAAGATAATGATCCAATTCAATGGGTAATTTTTTGATTCATTATACTTGGAGTTGGATTCGAGTAAACCTGATTAGTATATGGGATCTTTTTCATCATGTGATATTGTATCGTAAGTTATCATTGATTATTTTTTAATTCATTTTCTATATAGTTGACACAATCCTATTATTTCAACACTACGAGATCCCATGTTCTACATGTTATTATTCTATAAGTTTATTAATCCTCAATTCCATTTCATATAATCATTTTATGATATCTAAACATTGTATTATAATTTATTTATATGTTTATTACCTTACTAGGATTTTTAGATCATCCCTTTTGTCTATGTATTATGTATTTTATCCGATGTAGATGTAAAATATAAATAAAAGTAAGGAGATCATTAACGAGTTTAAATAAGTGATGTTTTTTATTTTTATTCAATGATTTTTAATTATGTAGATATTCAAATAAATGTGGTAGACATTCTGTTCCTAGGATATTATTTGATTATTAATTATTCTTAAAATCATGTGATAATTTATATAAAAGGATAGGTATTCATATCATTTTTTGAACCAGGGTCCTTTGATTATTTTAAAAATTTGAGAAAGAGATTTTAATTTTATCATATAAGGACTGAAATTTATTTTCATACATCATGAATGCTCAATGGTTTAAGGATTCTATTAAAATATGTTGAGTTTATTTCATAATAAAAACATTTAAATTTTTTATATTTTTAGATTATAAATAAAAAATTTCAAAGAAAAAAGGTAATTTTCCATAATAAATGTTCAAAGTATTTTTTGGAAATCATATTCATTCATTGATCAAATACTTTTTTATTATAAATTCATTAATGCAGGTATGATCCAACAAATTCTATCCTTAAAAATTATTTTTATGGTTTTTATTTATTATTATAATATTTTTATAATATTTTATTCTTCCATGGGTCATGTATGGGTAAATGTTTTTGAGATACATTTTATTTCTATTGGTTACAAAAGAAGAATGTCTAATGATATTTTGGTAGAAAAGTCATAGATTATCTGATATGTGGGACCTATATTGCCCCAAAATGTATTGGGTAATGATTAATGTTCTACCAGTTTAGATGGAACATGAGCAGCTATCTCAACCACAAAAGAGAAGGCCCACATGATGTTAACACAAGCCCGGATAATAGGGTATACATGAGATTATTTCAATCCTAAATATTGGAAATGGGTGTTTATAAAAATTAAAATATTTTTTTAATGTCCTTGTTGGTATCATTGACATATGGTTTTCTATGCTTGTGTATATTACACAAGTCTATTTCTTATTCCAATTTTGTACTATTAATGATTGTGCTCATCTATTCAATTATAAATTATTCTAATTAACTGCCATAATTTATTTCAGTAATAAATTATATGATCTATGATACATATGTTACTTCTACTGTATTTTATTATCATCATATCATACTCTAATTTTCATTTTTTGTAGACATCACCCTTTTTACCATTTATGAGAATATGTGCTCAACACTTAATTATGTTTTATTTCCCTATTTTATGAATACGGTTCTTAATTTGGAAATTTATATGATGTGTACAGTGTGCGTAGAAATTTATGGTAGATTTCTAGTATCCTTCCTGAAATACTAATTTTTTGTTTCTATGTTATAAAGAGAGCAAACCATTATGGTCATTAGGCATGAATTTTTGATATATTATTAATATTAATATATTAATATGACTTATCTATTAATGAAAATCATGGTTCATCAAAGTTTGTATGAAAATTGATTTTGTAATATTTTTTAGAATATGATTACAAATTTTTTTTGTGAGATCCCTAAGGACCTATCTAGGTATACATATAAGGATAAGTCAAATATAAAAAATCATAGAATATCGGTGATTGATAGTGTTAGTGGATTATATAAAATTAAATATATTTCTAGATTATTATAATTATAAGTGGATCAGGCGTAATTTTACCTATGGGTATTAAGTATAAAAATAGACCATTTATGTGGACTTGATCATCGTATAGTTCCAAAAATAGGCCTTATTGCACACTTGTCTAGACGCTATTATTGACATGGATTGAAAATTCAAAGTCACATTAAAAAATCATGAAGTATTTGAATAATGACCATTAATTACACATGTTAATCATGTGGAGTCATATATTGAAATGAGGTTTGCATTATTTGTATATCATATGAAGGTATTTTTATGATTAATGGTTTCTATTTATTAATATATATTTATGGAATTTGATTTTTTATTTTAGTTGATGGATGAATCTTGATGTAATTGTGTTAACACTAAATTCAATAAACAATCTGAACATTTTCTTCTTTAAACAAACATTTATGGGATATGTAATGTAAAATTGCGTTGCAGTGATTACATAAAAATTTCAATATATGAATAATTCAATAATTCTATACATGAAAAAGATGGAACAATGTTCTATTAAATATTATAAACGAAACACCCACCTTGTTCTATTGGTTCTACCAATATTAAAATTTCGATGCGGTGGAAATGTTGTGCTGAAATTGTAGTTATGGTCCTCCATAATTTGGAACATTGAATCATAATATTAGATGTATATATTTTGGTTTGGTAAGTGGATAAATTGTTTACTCTTATTAATAATATTATTTGATTGGATAATATTAACTCTATGTAGTGGTAGGGGACAATGATATTATTTTCCTATAAGTGTTTTTCCTAATATTATTTTTATATTTATTTAAAAAGAATTCCATTTTTTAATCTACACATATTATGAATTTATTTGTACCAATGGGTAATATTTTACAAGACATTTGTGGTAAGATTATATTATTATCATATATCCTTAAATTAACGATGGAAAATGTTTTAGTAGGATACGACCATGCCTTCAATGGGAATTATCCACAAGGGACGTTAGTGGATATGAAAAGATAATTGAATCTGATTCCATGGTGGAAATGTTTTTTTTGAGTTACCCAGATCATGGGACTGATAATGAAATAAATATTTATTTTAAAGGAAACCCTAAAAACCATAGATTGAGGAACATGATCATTCCTTCACACTCAGTATGTGGATGTAAAAATGAGCAAACAACCTAAAATGGAATCCAAAATGTTTTCAATGTAGAAAATTAGGTGATAAAATTGATTACTACAGAAGTGATGAAAATATGTTAGCTAATGATTCAATTAAGGAGAATGCATTATAGAATTAACATCCCACACTTAAGTGTTTCAAATACAATTAGTGTGGTTATTATGTTAGCAAGTGATAATTTGTGAATCTAAATGATGATGATAATCATCAAAAACCACATAATTCATGGGAAAAAGGAAAATCTCATATGAAAAATATTTTTAATGAGGGTTATGATAACAACGTGGTGAAAGGTACACATACCATCCAAAATAATGTAGCTAATATCTTATATATCTATGGATCTATACAGTCTTTTCTATCTAAATAATTTTCTAATGGCATAAAAAATAAAAGCATAATTATTGTATTATTAATTAGTATTTAAAACCCTTTATTGAATGGTTATTACATAAAAATTATATGATTTTTCCCCATTTGAGGATTTTGGAAGGTGTTTCCCGAATATAGTTTAATTTTACCAATGGTTTAAGTTCATGTTATCTTATTCACGGATTGGATTTCACAACTTATATCCCACATTAATATCCTTGTGTGGGATGTCTCATTTGACATTCTAAACCTAAATTTGACCACATACTCGCATAATTATTAAAATTATCATCCAATTTAAATTTTACCCATTATGTGAATATTGATTTTTTATAAAGGGGTGTTACCTGATATGGTTTGAGAGAAACTCAACATTGTTGATATTCTCATTGTGTTGTATTCTTTTATGTCTCTCAAGAATAATTTCCTAGTCTTATAGTGAAATATGATGTTTAGTACCAAATATAATACAGACATAGTGACAATCTATTTTCATAAACACATTATAGAGTTGCATGGATTTAGATGTAATAATTAAAGAAGAAACTAAATAATAATATTGATGATTAATTTATTTGAAATATAATTTCAAATTGGGGTGGAACAATATTTTCATATAGTAATGATTGATGGATTCAATGTTGGAATGGTTGTTGGAATATAAACATGTTTAAAAACAAAAACACATATCATTTTCTAGGTATTGATGATTTTATTGGCCAACTATACGGAGCTCAATAAAAGATTCATGAAATCTATTCATTCTAGATATAAAATATCATTGAGTAAGAAGGGGTATATACAAAAAGTGACATTCAATAAAAGGAATTATAAATATGAATATGAATATATAGTGATTTAAATTTGGTAGTATTAATTCTCCGACTATAATTTCTATTTAATTAATATTGTCTATTAAGATAACCTTGATCAGGTTTTTGTAGCCACTATAAATGAAATTATAATATATTAAAAGTTAATGGAAGAGGATGAAGGTCGCCTGAGAATTTTGCTACAAATATGAAGTAATGATCATATGTGAGAAAATTTTAGAAATTATAACTTTTTGATACAAATAGATTCATTTCTATGTCCTATATTTTACAGAGAGGGTATATCTTTAGAATTATAATAGTTCAAGGTTATTGAAAATTAACCAATACCAACTACAATGATTTAGATTAGATTTTTTCTTGGTTTCGTAGGATATTATCGATAGTTTATGGAATATTTTTCATTTCCTACTAATACAGTCACTATGTTTAGTTGGAATGGAGATAAGTTTCCCTGGATAGATGAATTTGTAGAAATTATCAAGGATTAAGATAGAATATAAGTCAGTATACATTTTCTTACATTACCCTATATTGGAGAATGGTTTTAATCATACAGTTAAGCATCTAATATGTGACTGTTATGTACTATTTTGACTAAAAAAATAGTGATAACTTAAGCCCCATGAAAATTACTGGTTCAATACGAAAAACACCCTACTCATGATTAGAATTTACCTTGGGTAAATTATTCATTAAAAATATTAAGGAATTATACATATAGGGAAAAGTGTGATAAAAATGTGGATGAAAACGTTAAATAATATATTCATCAAAAAAGAGATTAAAATGATCCATTTAATATGGTTGTATTTGATTAAAATATTATGAATGGATTATGAATTACCACCATAGGAAATAGAACAATGTGGGTAATGATTTGATTTGAATGTATTTTTCAAGATGATCAATGATATAGATCAAAAAAGACATAATATTTATATATTTTCAAAGATTGGATTAAAGAATCTTAATGTATGGGGGAAATATTATTTCACGTTAATGAATGTTCAATTAAATACCCATGTAATGATTTATTATCCATTTTGAGAATATGTAGAGCTATATAAGAATTTCAAAAAATTTCCAATGTTTAAACATGATTATGAAGGAATTTTGTGTTTCATAAATATTGTATGTTTTTTATCCATACTGTATTTAAGGTAGGATAGATTTGATGTTCCCTATAGTTCTTCATTATCTATTAATACATCATGTATGGGGAATTATGGATACATAAAAGAGTTTTTAAGGTTGAAAATAATGAAGATAGTTATTATAGAACACAAATCTCATTTTTTGGAATGTCATCATGTTAAGGATGAGTGATAAATGTGTAAAGGGGTGTAAAAAAATTTAAAAATGAAGGAATGGAATTGTGAAAACATCACTTGGGATTTTTTCATGAGAATCCCTAAAACATCTAAAGTGAATAATTCTAAATAGGTTTAGTCGATCATCTTTCAATGAAATCACAATTAATTTCCATCATGGAATAGTTTCATATGCATGATTATTTCTAGATATACATTAAAGAGGATGTAGGGTTTTTTGGAGTACAACATTCTGTTATATATGATCAAGATATATTGTTTAACATAATGTTCTAGTGAACTCTTCAATAAAATATCAACAGAAATATTGGTATATGCATTGTGAATCATCCTTAGATGGATGGTCATAATTAAAGAATAATTATAACTGTAGAAGTTATATTGTGATAAAATTATATATATTTTAATTGTGGTTGGTATCACCACCTTCCATTGGATATTTTTTTATAAAAAAATAGTTTTTACTTGATAATTCATAAAATTATAAATGAATAACTATAGAAAAATAATTATATAAAAAAAATAAAAGTGATTGAGTTATAGAAATAAATATATTGGTCTATAACCTAGATAAACAAATAAAATATAATGTAAGAGAAATTGATGAAAACATAATGGCATCATAAAGTTTCCAGATAATTATTCTTAAAATAAAGAATGTGGTCTATAATTTTATGTTAGTGATAATGTATTTCTATGAATTTATCCATTGAATAGAGAAATAATTTTTATAAAATAATGTAAAACAAATAACTAGTAATATTCTTCCCCTAAGAAATTCTTGATTTTTTCGGTTTGTTAACATATTAATTAGGGCATCCACCCAACAATCTCATGCCTGTGATGTGATAAATGCATATATCATAAGGAAGTAAAGAAATGGTCCTTGATAATTAATTGAACCAATTTTTAAACCACACAAACATGATATTTCCTTAAAATTACTATAGTTGTATATTCTAGATAGTATATAGAAGGTTCTATGAAACAAGAATACCTAAAGGGTTAATCTTTTGTATAGAAATCACCATTATAAAGATTTTATTTGAGAAAATACGGGAATAATGTGGTTGAGATGTTATCATTACATTATATCAAAGTGATAAATTAATTGAAAAAACTTCTTTTACGAGGGGTATAATTTATCAAACTACGTTTTACGATTTATTTAGAGTAAATTAAATTATTTTGATAACTTGTGTTACACTCAACATAGAGTTTAAAAAAATTATTATTTAAACATGACAGTTATAACATAGATGTAAAACATGGTAGAATGAATAGGAAAAAAATTTAGAATTACAATTATAATAATTTTATAAAAATAACATATATTCCAAAAAAGTAATTATATTATAGTAAAGCCTCTATATGTTTCGAAAATACTATTTTTCCACAAAAACGTGTTATTGAATATTGTAAAGAATTAAAATAGTAATTTTTTTGAATATTTTTCATATAAAAAAATTTACATTTTTTAAATCTAAATTCAAAAATTATATTCTAGATAATTTTGACTAATTTTTTGAAATGATTAATTTTGTTATGATTAGTAAAAATTATAGATTATTATTAAAAATATACTTTTTATAAAAAATTACATGTACTATTTTATTTTATGATTTTATTATTGTAAAACTTTTGAAATTATTTCTTTTTCAATCCAAATTAGGTCATTTAAATCAATTTTATAATTCTATGACTTTCATTGTAAAAATTATTTTCATACTAATGAGAATGGAATTTTGAATAATGGATTCCATTTTCAAATTAATCATAATTTAAATAATATAATATGTTCTAATAAATTTTTAGTTAAAATTGATATTAAAAATTGTAAAAAAAAATCATTACAGATAAAACATTTTACCCAGAGGATAAAGAAATTATAATGGGTGAAATGAAATATAAACATTTAGAAATATGGATTTATGGAATTATTTATAATATATATCATATAATTCTAAAAACTGATCCATTTTGGAGTAATTTGTTATGTTTAATATGTGGCTACTGATTTTCCTTTTTCAAAATTCCATGTGTGTCCTTCCCCTCGTATAAAAGGGACCATGTTATCCAATCCTATATACACATAAAAAACCATTTGCTTTAGGAAGAACCTATGTAAATCCATTCCTCAATTCAATATCCACTTATTGGAGTCCTTATTTTGACTAGTAAACCCTGTTATGGAGGAATTATGTGTAAACATAATGGGGTTCTCTGAAGAAGAGGTATAATCCTCAACCATGACTTTTAATTTTATTTCTTCCCCAAAATATATAAAATATTCCTCAACCATTATGGTATACTAAAATAATTATATGGAAATAATTACCTATATTTTGTTAATATCATTACGTATATTTATCTCTATATCCATCATTTTTGAAACAGACCCATCAATCATGTGGATGGTGGACTACTACCTCACAAACCCATGTAATTTGTTTTTTTTCACCACCTCTCACAAATATAGATGATGATTGATTTAATGTTTTTATATTATGATCCTGACATTATTATTATATTTAATTCATAATACCACATATACAATTATACATTCTAATCATTTTGGAATCGACAATGTCGATTGTGCATACATGTGGACTACCACAACCACAAAGCGATTTGATATGTTACACTTTTTTTGAATTAGTTAGTAATAATATTTTATTAATTTAATATATATGGTAAATATGAATTGAAAATGATTCCAGAAATAGGAATTAATGTTTACTTTTATTTCATTCCATCCATTGTGAAAAAGGAAACAACGGTTATGCCAACGTATGACCTACCATCTGCATGAATTGTGTAATTATTTTTCTATATTTTAAAGTAATGCATAACTATAAATAAAAATATAATTCATATATATGAAATTTATATCATTGTTAAAACTATGTAGATGAAGAGACCATGATCATTTAAATAAAGACCAAAAATACCAAACTAAAACATATACAGATAAGAAATAGGTATTACCCGATACATGACATAATAATAAAATGTTAGTAAAGAGGTCATAACATGGTAATAATTATGTAATAAATGTTATAAATCTATAATTATAGTTTTATAATAGATATATCATAAATAATATTTAATATATTTATGGTTTGAATAAGTATCAAAGATGTCGATATAGAAGGTAAAGGATATTTCATCACACTTTTATTTCAATAGGAAACATTTCATATTTAACACATATTTTGTTTCTCTAGTTTAGATACATCCCATATATTTTCATAATTAGTATTTCATTATAATTATGTAATATAAATAACTAACTATGTTTCATTCATTCATTTTGATTATGAATAAATAGTTTCCAATGTTGTAATTGTTTTAAGTGACAAAATCAATTATTATTGTGATAGTTTTTGATCAAGATTTCAATGATGAGATATTATTTCCAACCTGTAAATAAACTAAAAAAATGTTTTATCCTATGTTTACTTCTTGAAATTAAATTTTTTCCTTACATTTTACAATATTTATTTATTCGTATTTACAATGGAATATTTATATGTGAAAAAAAAAAGTTTATTTTCATATTTGGTTGGAATACAATTTTATTCTATTATTATGTTTTATAAAAAATATTTAAATAAGTTAGTTAATATTTTCTAATTACTATTTGATGAAATTTTATATCCCTTAATGAATTTTCTTTAATAATGATTTAAAATTAATATACATAACATTTACTTAAAATAGATCTTTTTACATTGTTTATAAAATGTGAATGGATTGTTCCTTTTAATGTCCATAGAATGGAAAATAATTTCTAACATCAGAACCCCCAATTAATTTAAATATTTTACATAAATTTTTAATTATATTTTAAAATAAATTATTTTCATTAATATTTTGAAACATTTTAGATTTTACGTAATTTTTTTCAACGTTGAGCGGTTAATTTCATTATGAAATGATCCCTTGTAACATTAAAAATACTTTTCCAATAACATCATTAATATTTATTCTATAGATGGTTAATATTTTTGATAAAAAAATGTTGATGAAATCTTTTTTTCATCGGCCTTTATTATGAAGAATGTTATATGAAATCAATAATAATTATATAGGTTATAGAATGATGAATGTTCTAGGATATTTTGGCACAAAAATTTATATATTATATTATGGTTCTGACCTATGAATGCCTACAATTCATTGGGGAATTATAAATGTTCTATGAGAAATATGGTACATGAAAGGTTATCCAATAATTGAAAAATTGGACACATAATTGGTTATATAACACTAAAATAAGACGATACATTTGAAGTCATTGTGATAACCCCCATTTCATTGTGTTGCTAATTTTTAATTATTTAGATATACGAAGGTCTATATTATGTTTACTAAGTGTTTCAGCTTGATACTTGTAAATCATTGGGTATTTCCTTCTGTTAATTGTTAATGTCCATTATTATTGGGAAACGTTGTAAAATATGTTCATGAGGACACTTCCTTATTCATTTTAAAACATGCATCGTTTTTTAACATGGTATGCACATTGTTGTTTAAAAAACATACCCCCATATGAGAAAACATGAGACAAAATTTGTGTGTCTGATGTGCATCTTAGGACATTCCGTAGTGGTTTAAAACCATGAAATTTTTTTGGAGTTGGATCTGTGACTTTGAATTGGAAAATTTTGTGGATTACACATGGTTTTTCTAAACATAATGAGAATACCTAGGATGGTAAGAGAGTCATCAGTGGTCTTAGATTAAGGAACATGGTTGATCTATCATGTGGCCTTTTAGAAGTAACAATATGTATCACGGTCTTAGGAAGGTAGTGGAACACACACAGTTGGGGCATGGGTTTTCATACCATATGAGTTATCCATGTTTTTAAAAATTAGGGAAATTCTAAAATCTCACAAATGCATTTATAGATATTTTACCTTATTTCTCTCCCAAATAGGTCATGTCACACTCTTTTATCCATGGATGAGTTCCATCCTCCCCTTATTACATTCTCATAATCTCTTTGTTGTTTTCCAAGTATATTTTAGGTGAGAGATTCATTAATTAACTCATTCTTTACTACAATATTTTATCTTTGTTTTGGATTCCCCCATGAACCCAAGCTATCACGTGGAATAATTTTAGTGTTACATTTGAATTTCATGATGTGTATTTTAGTTTATAGGTGTTGAAGACACAATTTCTAATCCCATTGTTGTGGCTTACATTGAAGGCAAAAATTTTAGGTTGTATAATATTGATTACAAATTCACCGATGATGGATGTTAGTATGAAATTATATCATTTTTTAATTATAATCAGGTTTATATTTATAATTTTTTTAATTATATATATATATATATATTTATATTCTAACTTTATGTTGTTGAATAACCATTTAAATAAGGATAATTCATTACTTAATTTATATATATGTAAATTGATTTTTTATTATTTTAAATGGACTGTTTTATTATGATACTATTACTGTGAAAACAATTATGGATTTTTAAATTGTTTTCTTGGGGTGAACATGGTTTAAACATGGTTTTCATATTAATTTAATGAAAATAACAGTCCTATAATGAATTTAGTTTTTAATAGAAGTTTTATCCTCAAAAGGATTTTTGAAGGGGTGTTTTAATGTATTTAAATAGTTAAATGGAAGGTGATGGTGGTATAGACATCAATAAGTGTTTTTTAACTTCTTTCAATTTATTTTTGTGTAAACAGTTATATATTTGGACAGTTTTAGGTAATAATATAGAATGACATTTATATGGGGGTACAATTGAATTGGTTTTAATGAAATTTGTGATTTATTGGCATAAAATAGATTAAGTAAAATTTAAAAAAATAGTGTTGTCGAAATAATATATTGGATATTATTTTGTTTTTAAATGAATAATACACTTGTTTTGGTGTGGGTTTTATATTTATAAAAGGTATTAATTATTTCCACCATTTTCCAAATGTCTTTTTGAAAAAAAAAATTAGAAAATTTAATATATATTGGAATTATAAGAAGTTATTGGGGGTTAAAGTGACCAATTTGGAATTTTATGAAAATTAATTTTCATAAACGATTTGAAAACCTCTTGATTAAATGTGAAATGAAATTTGATATCATCAAGGGATGTTTATCCTTGATTCAGTGTACATATTATTTATGTTTTGTTTTTCTACCTGAGGATGATTTTGTGACATTATAAAGAGGTGTGTGTATTTTTTGAAGTTATATACTCCTATTACAATCTCTATTAGTAAATAATTATTTACCATGTATAAATATTTTTACAATTTATTTTAGACGATGGGATTAGGGTAGATGGCGGAGGCAGTTGATGCCCTGACCTAGGTTATTGATTGGTATAATTTCACTCCGGATAGAGATATATCATTTTGGAAAAATTGACCCATGAGACCATGTGTTCTCAAGGATGGTTGATGACCAAGACCACCAAAATTGGGACTATGAGAGCCAACATGGGACCATGAGAAACCAAGGAGGGAGGTATGAGCCTCCACCTATATTTTTATTAAGTTCTACAATTTATCAAACGATCATTCTTATTCACTATAGTACTCATTTAGAGTTTTTTGGTTCGTACCATGACACTATGATCCATTGTAACATTTTATGGGTTTTACCTTTGGATCATATCACGTCCATTATTTCATGGATAATTTATTTTCGCCTTTGATACATGTGTTTCATTTTGTTATTCCTCATCATATATGTGTAGTTCATGATTATGATGCTTGACATATGTGGGTGTTCAGTTGTTTCCTTTGAAAATATAGTTTAAAAATGTGTTTTTGGGAATTTATTTTGAAATTAAAATATATTGTATCTGATTTGATAATAGATGATAGAAATATGAGGGTTTGGTTTATGTTTAGATAATACAGATGAAATTATTTAATGAAGCAAATTTATATAGACAAAACCAATGTCAGTTATTTTGAGATGTGTTAATGGCATGTGTCATTCTAAAACAGAAGGCGCAGATAAATTTGTAGTAAATGAAGTGTGTTCATATTTTTTTTTACATTAAATAATTTTAAAGTGTATTTTTTAATTTATTTTGATTTATATACATTATATATATGAAAATATTAATTTCTCTGTTTATTTTTCAAATTATCATTGATGAATACCCTTAGGAAATGAATTTCATATTTTTCACGGGTTGTAGTTAAAATTGACATGCCAGTTCATTCATAAATAATTTTATATTTTTGTTTCTTAGTTAGATCCTTGTGGCTCGAGGTGGTTGACATGGGGTGAGTTGGGGTAAGGTGATAAACCAAGGTTTTCATCAAGAATATTTTTTTCTCAAATTGAGTGGGGTGGTATATAGTAGTTATATATTGGTTTGTTTTCATTATTATTTACTTTTCTTTTAAACGTATCTTTTTATGGATGCTATTTAGGCATACACAACTAGGTCAGATCATGGTAGTCAGTAAATTCCTAAAATAATGCAATATATTTATTTCAGTACCTTTTTTTATTTATTCCTCTTTAATTAATCATTTAGTTGGTAAAAACTATTGTGAAAGGAGTATCTATAAAACCTATATTCTTTTAAATGTACCATGGGTTTTGGGAATTTACATTGGTACTAATGGGGAATCATATTGATTTCCATGTATGATGGACTCCATGGCCAGTTTGTTACAAAATGGTAACAATGCATTGGGTTTTACATTAGTAGTATCTTAAACCTATTGTATTATTATTTTTATTTGGGGATGTTTTTTCATAGAAGAGCTTATCGTTTTCAAGGAAGAGGGGAAAGGGTGGGAATAGTCTAGATTTATCTTTCTCATACTAAGCATCGTGATTTTATGTGTTGTCATATCTTGAATTGTGAATTCAAGATTGTTTTTTGTTTTTAAGGATTATTTTTAAAGTGAATAAAGTGGTTTAGTCCCTTTTTGTGTTGAGTGATTTGTGGTAAAATATTTGGTTCACGGTGGAAAGAGACGAGGAATTAAGATGAGTGTTCCTCACACATGGATTGGGATACCATGAGTTTCTTGTGCCGTCACTTCTACCTTTACACCAGTGTCTGTTACATTGTTGGAACTCGGGTGCCCATTTTATGTAGCCAGAATGGTTATCAAACTTTTTTTCTCAAGGTTGTCATTTTTCTCTCCTCTCAAATCAAGGTTTAATATATGTGTGTTCCATGTGATGGAGCTAGATTGTGTATTGTTTTATTTTCTATTCAATATGATGTTCGTGAGTGTTTTCTTGTTGTTTGTATAGTGCTTCTAGGGTATTAGATTGCAATACTTTTTTCTAGAAAGTAATGTTTTTTTGAAAACATTTATTTAAAAATAAGAATTTTGGAATAATGGGAGATTTAATTCCTATGGTATAATAAAATAATTTTGGAAAATGGGGGGTTTCCATGTTTTATATTTAAAAAATATTTTTTTTAAATAATTTTGTTTTTAAAAACATTTTTAACAACTGTTTTGAAAATAAAAATGGGGCTCTAAAGGTATTTTTAGATGCTTGATTTTAAATGTGGAATGGTATTTTAGAGTAAATTTCATGTTACACATTGTTTTGGAAATGTGTGTCTTCCAAGGAGGTGGGTTTTTTACATTACTTGGATTTATTGTATAATGATAACTTTGGATGAAGGTGGTTTTAAATTGACATTGTGAAGTTCGAGTTTTCAAATGATTGGTTTTTGGTTGTTATTGGGTATTTCATCATTTTAGGGATACTAGTGTTCCCCAGAATGGCAAAATAATTTTTTATGGTGACTACCTAGACTAAAATTGTGTTCGGTAAAGTTTTAACATTACTAGTGATATATTTTGAGAGAATGATCTATATTTTTATTGACTTTAGTGGAAATCTATTATGCTACCTTTGAATATTTAGCTTGTGTTCTTAGATTTAGGTGGATTTTTTTACTTTTTTTATTTCTTATATATAGTTCCCTTTATGGATTAATCTCATGTATTTCCCAGTGTGGAAAATATTGATGGCATATACTTTATTATTGTGTTAACCAATTCCCTATCACGATGTAATATTTGGAGGGTTCTGAAATTTTCTCCACATTCTCAACTATTGGATTTTTGATTTCTATTCATTTGGTGCTTGGTTGTGATTTTCATTTGATGAGCCTCATTTTTTTTGTAAACCATTCTTTTTTATAGTGGGTTACCACCATTTTCTCATGGATTTGATTAGGTGAACATTTTTTCAGAATGATAGAGGCCATGGGTTTATTATAAGGTTTCTAGTGTGTTTTTTACAAGAGGGGTTTAGTGTACAAGATAATTTTTGGTTATGGTGCTTTATTAGGACCCACTATGTAAGGGTGATATGATGTTATAACATAGTTTTTCCATGTGTTTCAGGACCCATGGTGAATGATCATTTCTTTTTAGGACCATGTGGGTTTTCTTCTTTTCATTGGGTTTGTAAGTGTTTTTGGATTAAAATGTGTTCCTTTCATCGATGACCCATTTTTCAATGATTCAATCTCAGTACTTTTTTCTTTATGCAACCATGTTATATGAACTCCAAATGGTGGGGATAATATGTTATCTCTCTGATTAAAGTTATGGTTCATTATTTGAGGTTCAATTATTGGTTATTCATGGATAAATTTTGTTTTCTGATGGTAGATCATTTTTATAATTTCAATGATATTGGTCGTTGCATTTGTGCTTCAAATATTTTGAGTGGTTCATTTAGGTCCCCTTAGGATCTACCATTTTAGTTTTCTTTCGTTTCAATCAATTCATTCTAGGTCAAAATAGTGCCAAATTTTGTAGTTTGGATACCCCCCATTTCATTTTGTTGTTAAATTAGTTCTATTTTAAAAGTAGATATATCCAACATAGATTCTAACACATAGATATTTTAATTTTTGTTGAATATTAAATATATAACACAAACAAATTTGTGAAAACAATAATATATTTTGTGGAATTGGAGACAATGTAAAAAATATTTGAATTTGGTTAATGATCTTTAATATCTCACATAATTATCATTCAATTTATTACTCTTCACAAACATACCCTACACATGTAACTTACCTACCCATGCCCACAAAATGGTTCCCCAACCCGTTCCACTATGTGAACTCATATACACCACCTCTTATGCTAGAGGATGCCGAGTAGAAGCAAGGATCAATATCAATCATGGGTGGACTACTCCCTCTCTTTCAATGTAGTAAAACAACATAAATAAACAAGAAAAACATATTATATAACCAATAACAATCCAAAACACAATAAAATGATTACAAAAATAAGAATTACTATCTCTAAAACAAAAAATTAGCAGTCATATATAAATATGTCAAACCAAACTTTAATTAATGCACTAATAGCTCCCATGATGGTCCCGAATCCACATTATGTTTCATCATCCAAGCTCACTCAAGAATCATCCATCTAACATTGGTTCTTTTACCTTACACTGTCATGAAGTCATCAAATGTATCGGGGAAGTTATCATGCATCCCGATTTGTGTGTAAGTATTAGTCAGTACGCCACCACCATGAAGTCTAAAACATATCTAGTCAAAATAGTGTATTCAATTTTTTAAATATTAAATACCCACAATTATATAAATAGTTAACATTTATTCAATTACTCATTATTTAACCACAAAAACCTGTGGGTTCCCAAAAAAACCTAAACCCATAATACCTACATCGTCCCATGTTGTAGTCTAAAATATCTACAAGGGATATCATATGTTTAAATTTAAATGTTACCATTCATCGTAGAAATTCATATCTGAACTCCATATTACCATACATTATAATAATTCTATTTTGAATTATAATTTTACCATTAATTTTCTTAATACACATATGAATTCCATTGTTATCATTCATTGTTTCAATTCACATATGAATTCCATTTTTAGTATTCATTGTCTCAATTCACATATGATAAACATTGTTGACATTCATTATCTCAATTCATATATGAATACCATTATTAACATTCAACATATCAAATTCACATATGAATTTTATTGTTACTTTTACTCATCTCAATTCACATTTGAATTCCATTGTTAACATTCATCATCTCAATTCACATATATAATAATATCAAAATTAATTATTTCAACAATTATTTATTTTTATTCAAAAATTTAATATACATATCCTTCTATAAGTTTATTCAAAAATTAATTAATCACATCAACCACATTAATTAATACAAAAATTAAATAATCATGTTAATTCTAATAATCAATTCATTAATTATTTAATTAGTCCATTCATCTAATTAATTCATTAATTACTTTATCACATCAATTCCATTAATTAATTCAACATTTAATAAATCTTATTCTACATACCCAATATATCATTAATTAATTCAAATATTCATTTTTTCTATTCAATCTATTCAATATCACCAATTTCATAAAACCTAAATTAATTAATTTACCAAATTAATCATTTTTTATTTACGAAACTAAATTTCAATACAGAAAATATATATTAAAAAATTAAATACATGAAATTGAAATCAAGACAATGATATTTTAATTATACACCACATACCACAATTTCTTGAGAAACATGTTCCAATGAAAATCTCCTTTTGAAATCGAACAATGGCGAAGAATGAGATCTAGAACAAAAATCTAGAATCCATGATCCAACAATCAAGACCTAAAAATCCATGATGAATATCAATTAAGCATAGGTCAAGGAGCTTAAAATAATAGGAATAAATCTCTATGAATGATCAGATAGAGATGGTAAGGAATATGTAAACCAGAAGGGATAAGATCCTCTTTCTTAGAAGGGTGTATATCTTCCATCCAACCTTAAAATCATAACGAATGAAGGTCGGGAGCCATAAGAAATTTTTCTTGATATTAAAAAATAAAAACCAAATATAAATAAGATATCTTTTATTTTGGTTTAAAATTGGGGTTCACAAAATTTTAATTTAATTTTTGGAAAAATTAAATATCCTTACATGGTTTCCCATTTAGGGGTGTGCAGTTTTCATAATTGTGCAACATAACCATGCAACTCTTCTGGGTGGTTTATGGTGTCTCCTCAAAGAGTGTACTGTTTGAAAAACCTTGTTCCATCCAAGTGAATCCCTTAGGACTAGGGTTGTATGTTTTTTTGGGCTAGATAACATTATTTGGTAAAATATTGTGTCAACCAGGCACATTCCCTATTCATTCGAAATTCTTCAATTTTCATTAAAATAAACCCCAATGTACACCCCATGAAAAATATAATCAAACAAGGAAATAAGATTACATGAAAATAATTACAAGACATCTCTAAAAAAGGTAAAGATTTTAAAATCTATCCACCTTATAACTTGTAATCCTTAAGTTGTACTCCCAAGCATTTCTTAGATTCCAAGTCAAAAAGATTAAGCCATTGATCACACATATCTTCTCCTCTTTACAATGTTTCCACCTACACACACCAAAATATCAACAACACATGAAATAATATCATGGAATTTCCCTACATGACATTATCAATGTGACCAAAAAAATGAATCACATGATCCTCAAAGGGTGAATCACCTTGATGATCAAAATCAAATACATTGATCATACGATAATGGTTAGGGTTATAAAACTAATGTTATGAAACATGAAAAAATAACATGTATCACTCTATATAAATAAGATCCAATTGTTATACCACAATGTAGATTATCACTACAACCTCAAATCATCCTATGACTATGGGAGACGATTTTCATTATCTTTGAATCCTGTAGTGATCCAATCCTAGAGACACCTGATGGAATACACGATCTCCCTATTTTAACTCTTTGGGGTCATAAAAATATATCAGAAAATGACTTCTTTCTACTCTGATTCATATCCATATGTTTCAGAATTAGCCAAACCCTCTCCAATGTCTCCTGCACAAGAGTTGGTCCCAACAGTTTTGACTCACTAGCCTCTATCCAGTATAAAGGTGATTTTCATGGACTACCATAAAGTTCCCCATATAATTCCATCTGCATATTCTCATGATAATTTATGTTATAAGAGAACTCCGCCAAATCTATGTGCTACTATCATGTCCCAAAAAAGTATACTAATCACTCTAAAATAATATCTGAAATCGTTGTCAAATGTACTCCAACATCCCATATTTATGTGAGTGAAAAGAAGTAATCAAAACCCCTATATACCATAAAACTTATACAATACCTTCAAAAATAATTTAGTTAACCAAAATTCATAGTATGAAACTATTGTTTTTAGAATCCCATACATATGCTATATATCATGATGATACAAATATCTCTTCTTCTCCCCTGAGAATGTCTCCCATACTAGCATGAAATGTGATTCCGTTTTCAACTGGTCCCTAATAACCTAGATATCACTTCTCTTTCTAGGAATCCTCAGGAGACCCACCAATAATATCATTACAATTCCATCTCACAATAATTATGAAATTTTAAATAGCTGTAGTAAACCACCATGTTGTTGAAGCTTTAGCTTCACATGTTGACACATGTATCATCATTTCAAGAACCCTATTATATCCATTTTAATGTCTGGTAACCAAAACTATCGACATAGGTCATGACTTATTTTTGGTCATATCTAGATAAACCCCCAACATTGAGGCATGAAATTCCCATATAACATCCTCTTTTATTTTCAGACACAACAAACAGATTCCTAACATAGATTGTCTCATAATTATCTATGGTCCCATCATTATGTGATTATGCACCTTCGATGATTTCTCTCAAGGGAAAAAATTATGGATCATCCTACTACTTGTATCTAATTCAGATCAAATGTGTATACTCAATTGAAACTAATATGAGAGTCATATACTTCAATATATCCTGAACCACAACATGTATATTATATACTAAAGTCATCATATTCCACTCACCACTAGATTTCTGAACCACCTGAGTTTGAGTTATCTTGCATAAAGTGTTAGGTACACTATTTCCCTATCCAGGAATTCATGATATCTCAAAATCAATTGAATGTATATACTTAAACTATCTATACCATCATATATTCATATCTCAATCAGAAAAAACATAATTCAAGGTCTTATGATCTATATACACTGAAAACTTTTAATACAACAGATAGTATCTCTAACAATTCAAACCATAAAAAACTAATTCTAACTTGAGGTTATGTATGAGGATGTTCTTATTATGTGGACTCGTCTTCCAAGAATCATATTCCAAAACTCATTTTTCATACATTAACATTGATATGAGTCTGATCTGTGAAGCATCACAAAACACCATAAACTCATCAAATTGATCAAGTAGGATCAAGATTGGGGTTGATGTCAAACACTTCATTAAAAGCATGAAATAATTATCACATGCTTTTGGCCATTAAAAATTTATCCCCTTATAGGTAAATCCCAAAATTAGCACTTAAAATCTAAAAAATCATTGATGATCCTCTGGTAATACCTTGATAACCCTAAATAGAAACATATATCAATAAAATTCCCAAGTTGATATCAAGACACCACAATATCACTATCTCTGGTTCAACTAAAACACCATCCTCCAAGTTGACGTGGCCCAATAATTTTGACTAATATATCGAAAAATGACCCTTAGATAGCTTGGTGTGTAGATGATGCTCTCTTAGTGCACTCATGATGATTTTAAGATATTGGAAAATGATCTTTATAAGTCTTATAGTACACCAATATGTCATCAAAAAACACTAACACTGATTATTCCATTTGTGGATTTATTATTTTTTTTATCTAGTAAACAAACACAAAAGTTGTGTTAATTGACTACAAAGACATTACAATGAAGTCATAGAGGCCACACGTGATTCAAAAATAGGCCCAAGTTATATTACATTGTCAAACTGATGATACGGTGAACTCAAATATATATTTGATAAAAAAAATCTCCCCTCAACTATTCAAATATTGTATTAATATATTGAATAGGGTTATGGTTATTTATAGTCATCTTGTTCGCTTTCCAGATTTAACACACAGGTACAGAGCCACATAATCCTTCTTAAAAAATATTGGTGAATCCAAAAGAAATATAATTAAACAGATAAAACTATTATACATAAATTATTCCATGTGAGGTTTGAGAGCTTAAATCCATGCCAGTTCTATTCAATATGATGGAATAGTAATTTGCTCATGCCCAGACATGATCACAATTAAAAATTCAACATATCTCTCAGGTGGAACTATTGAAAACACATTAAGAAAATACAAGGGGTGTATATCCACAATACGTGGAAATACATCCTTATTTTAAACTTAACAATCCTACAATAGACTTGAAAAATGGGCAGTGAGCTCACCCAGTTGCTGATGAACTATCCCTTCATAGACCACATTAATATCCAACTCTCCTTAGATAATACATTTGTAGCCTACATGAGATGAAAAATTCACCCTCCATCGGTTCCAAAAAACTTTGGATCTGTATTCCAGTAAACAATCCATACCCTTAATTAGATCCAAGAATGACGTAACTTGTATTTAGATATATCATAAAAATGATACTCCCCAAACTGGATATAACAAGTATTTATAAATGTGATATTCCTTGGCCGAAACCAAAAAGGTGTATTTTTATTCATCACCCCACTCATGATCTCCACCTCCAAGATCAAACCATTATCATGTTGTGAAGAATTAAATGAATAGGCGGGACCAGTATCAAATAATGAACAATCTAATGGAGAAGCAATAAGAATAGTCCATCTCACTATAAGTGGTCCTGCTTCACTATCCACCACTGTATGTTAAACCACATATATCATTATTGAATGTATTCTTTTGTGATATATTTTGATCTCCATAAACTGTTAAAATCTTTTGATACATGTTCTATTTCCCATGAGTACAGTGTCCACTACCTCTTCCATCAAAACTAGTATAACTAAATATACAAAGTCGATTTAATGAAAAATATCCTATTACTGTACTTTGGTTCTATCTATATCCAACATAACTAACTATCTATCAGGGGTTCATATAGAACTTATATAGATATCCCATCCTACCACATGGCCATAACTCTACCGGTTATTAGAGATAATGCATATGATAGTGGACAAACACACAACATTAGTGATAGATAATCCAGTTAAGACCTGGAGTAACTGGTCCTCCCCATTGACACTATTTTTACTATCCCCATGGAAGTGAATCTCATCTATACACATCCTTCTCTAAAATTTTGTACATCCGGACCATTTAGAAGAAACAATCTATCATATACTGGAATCCTCCTTTAGGTACTCCTCTACTAAGACAACATGATCCACCACCTCAATAAACACCATTATCCAAAATAGGTTAACATGGGACTTAATATCACATTAAATCCCATATTAGAAATTCCTTAACATAGTTTTCTCTTCCCCTTCCTACACGGTAGAAATTAATTTCAGGCCTTTAAAATTAAAAACATATTCCAACAATGATATACTCCCATGAGTAAACAATATGAAATTAGTTTCTCTCTCCTACTTCAGCATATCTAGGTAAAAGTGTTCTAAGAACATATCTATAATTTCATTCCAAGCATCTCTTCTTCTAGCACGATATGGGACTAAACATTCCATAATCACTCCATTGATCCTTGAAACATGTAATCAGCCTATTTTACCCATATATTATAAGGATTCTATACTTAGTCATGTATATTCTTGATGGATTCAATCTATAACACTGTTTCATCATGTCCACCCTCCATATTGAAATTATAAAGCTGTTGTGACTAAAAAACCCATAAAAGGTAAGATGTATTCTTCCCCAACCACTTTGGGTATCACACCATAATACTACTAGAGGGAAACATTATATAAGAACATTATTCATCTACTACACCTAGTACTACTTGTGCCTTGTGTTATACTAGTTGAGACGAATCTCCATCCATGTACTGTTATCATCCTATCTAGAAGCATCCCCATGGTAGAATATCTATATAATGACATATGAATATATTAATACATAAAAAAACATTAACACATTTATGTAAGAGGAAATCACATTTAGTCCAAAAATGCCTTTTTCCAAAACCTTTCCATATGGTATGAAATTTTGTGATATCCCAAACCATAACTGTCATAAATCTACATCATAGTTAACAAGTTAAACACAATATAAATTCATGTTTCTCAATCGACGCCCATTTTTCCATAAGTAGAAACATTTTAGAACCCCAAATTTCATATTTGGAACCAATTTTTTAGTTTAATTTTAGAGTCATGGAAAAAATTTCATGTTTAAAAAATTACCCAAATCCCTTATTCCCTTGCCTGAATAAAATGATATACGTACCAAAATAATCCCGAATTCCTTGAATGATGAATTACTACTCAGCTATCATGAAATTCTAGGAAATGAGTCAAATCTCATAAAATATCAGAAAAAATAATCAAATCACACACAACATGTTTCTCACTTGAGGATAAATAGTATCACATTTAAGGAAGAAAATAAAAAAAAAATCACACCCTACATTTTTGGCATTTAATCTCATGGATGGGTTAGGTTAACCCATTAACATGCTCTTAACCATGAATCAACACATCCAGTTCTCCTATTGATATTTCTAAAATATTAAAAGAAAATAAAAGAAAAGAAACCACCTATGATACCACATTATAACATCCCATTCTAGGTTCCACACACTATTTCCCCAAAATGACTCTCTACGTGGTCTCAACCATGCCTCTAAATAAACTAGAGGCTACCTACTAGAAAATAGGGTTGATATCAATAATTGGGAGACTATACCAACTTTATCAATGTAAACCTGTTTTAAAAATAAATAAGAACAACCAATGATATGACCAGTAACCAACAAAACCAGAATCAATAGAGGACGAAAATGTGAAATACAATATCCCAAACTAAAATGTCGATATTTCATTATAAAACATGTCATGTGTCAAAATGAATAACCCAGTATAAATAAAGACACATATAACTCCAACACAGGTTCTAAATCCATGTCGGGGTCCCTCATCAATTATTCATCCTCACTCATCCATCCAACATAGTTAAATTTCCATTAACCTTGACTGCAAACATGAAATATATTTGGGTACAGATCAGTCATCCTGAATAGGGTGTGAGTAAAATTGAGTATTCCACCACCAATAGTGTTTAAAACTATATATAGTCAAAAGAATGAATATTGTTTTATAATTAATACATACATAAAATAATGTAATGATTTTATATTTTGTCAATTACACTTTATTTAACCACATACATACCTTATGTTCCTACGGATACTAGAACTCTCAAGACTCACTTTAACCCGTGCAGGAGTCTGAACTATCTTTGAGGGATATCATATATATGAATTCCACTATTAATATTATTATTCAAAAATCATATTTGAATGAAATTGTTACTATTATTTATCTCAATTCACATATGAATTCCATTGTTAGCATTCATTGTCTCAATTCAAATTTAAATTCTATTGATAATATTCATTATCTCAATTCACATATGAATTACATTGTTACCATTAATTGTCTAAATTCAAATATTTATTCAATATTTCTCATTAATTGTTTCAATTAATATATGAAGGCCATTTTTATCCTTAATTTTCCTAATTCACATATGAATTATTTTGGTAGAATTAATAATATAAATTCATATCTGAATTCCATTGTTACCATACATCAAATCAATTCCTAGATACCACAATTTCCTAATTAATTAATTCGCCAATTAATTAATCAAATTCAAAAATGTTATTTTCATATCCATACATTAATTAATTCAATAAATAATTATCACATCAATATAATGATTTAATACAATAATTATTTAATCACATCAATTCCATTAATAAATTCACCAATAAATTAATCAAATAAATTTAGTTAATTAATTAATTAATTACTTAATCAAATAAATTCAATTAATTAATTCATAAATTAATTAATCACATAAATTAAATTATTTAATTCAATAATTCATTTATCTTTTTCTTCAAAACCAAAATACCCACCATTAATTTAACATTTAATTATATGAATAACATTATTTCATTATACCAAATTTCACAATCCGTCAATAAATTAATTTAGAAAAACAATTAAAAAAATTAAAAAAATTCAATTTATAATCATCAATTAGAAATTATATAGTTACAGTCATAAAATTGTAATCAATCCATTTGGATTTGAATTATTAAAAACTTAACACAATTCATTGAAAAATTCTCACTAATGAAAATCCCCAATTTGAAATAGAACTATGGAAATAATGAAATCTATAACAGAAACCTAAAATCCTTGATCGATAAATAATGATAAAAAATATTATAACTAGACACAAAATTCCTATTTATAGATTCTAAAAAATAAAGGATAAAATACATCTATTATAAGAGGTAGATACAAGGGAGAAGAATGAAACCACAAGGGATAAGATCCTGTTTCTGGGTGGGGTTATGATCTTTAATCCACCCTACTAATTGAGACCAACAGAGGTTAGGAGACCTAGGAATTCATCCGTGGGATGATAAAAATGAGAGAAGTCAAATATTTCCATGTTGAGGTCCATAATCATTTAAAATGTGTGGGAGGTGTTCATGAATTTTAAATATAATATTCAGTTCATGTAAAAAGATGATAATTGTTTCTCAGGTCAGGCCTCATGGATTTCCGAGCCAAGCTCCATAACCATTAACAACTTTTGAGGGGGGGGGGGTGAAAAATTTATTCTCAAAGGGAGAATGTTTTATCAAACCATGATCCAAATATGTTAGTACCCTCTATCTAATGTTTTATAATTTCTTAGGCTAGCACACATGATTGGGGAAACCATGAACCAATATTTCAAATTACCTCTTCCTTACAAATTTATAAAAATGCATCAATATTCACCCCAAGGTAAAACAAAAAAAATAACCAAATAAGGATAAAAGATTACATGAAAAAAGTCCTAAGATATAACCAAAAAAACTCAGATCTGCCAATATAAACACATTATTTTATAACATAGTGAATGGAAAAAAAAGAGAGGGTGATCTCAAATACCCAGTAAGGGTAAAAAAGTAAGATACATTACAATAAAATTAACATAAGGGTATAGAATAAAGATTGAATCATTAGAAAACCATAACCATGATATCAAAGTTAATTATATAGATTCATGTCATAATTATTATATTTTCGTAAGAAAATCATCATAATTGAATAAATGAATATGATCCATGAGAGTGTAACATTTACATAGGATGATGATTTATTACATACAAATAAAATTATAACATTATGAATATGTATAAATATACACTAATTCACTCATTATATAAAGTGAAAAAATCAGGCCCCTCCAAAACATTTTCACATAGAACCATGTTCCCGAATAACATTATGAAAATCACGGATATGTCCACACATAAAACTATTAACATGTAATCAAGTTCGCAGATAACATTGTGAACAAGAAATCAGGTTCACAAAAAAATTGGGAGCATATAATAAGGTTGACACACAACACAAAAACATGTAATCATATCTACACATAACATATTTACTAATGATTTATTATAATTTAGCCAATGCATTAGAGGGAGATATAGGTCCCAAACTTCTCATAAAAACATTCATATATATGTTTGATACATGACAATTAATGTTTACGAATATCATATCCCATGATTTCAAATGGGTTAAATAAAAATATTATTATATTATAACTTATCAAAAAGAGAAAAATTTCATAATTGCATTATTATTTCATCATATAATAATCACAGGTAAAATAATTGGTTTTCAAAATATTATAATCATGGTATAACTCATAAAATTGAAATGGGTCTCATAAAAATTATATCTTCTAAAAAAAATTAGGTAAATAAAAATAATTACTTCCTCATTTCATATCCGTAGTAAATCGAAATTTACCTCAAATGATTTCATATGAGATAAAAAAATATTTTTAATGATCAAATGGAACATTTTATGAAGAAAATTAATTTTCCACATTGAAAATTAATTTGTAAAACATAATAAATTTTGGAAATAATTTTCATGGAAGATAAAAATTAAATTTATTGATATAATATTCATGTAAAATAATGCTCTTGAATGTGGAAAATAATATTCACTTCATATTACTTAAAACAATCTTTTCACATTTTCTATAAAAGAAAAAAATGCATTGTTTTTTAACAATAAATGTATATTATAATCATTTTTTATGTAAAAAGTAAAATATGATTTATTTATTTAAATAAATCATTAAGTGATTTTAAAAATGAATTTTTTAGAAAACATGTTTTGGGGTGAAAATTGGTTTCACATGAAGAGTGAAATAAGGACATTAAAAATTAATTTCCCAATTTATATAAGTAAAAAATAGTGGCAAATGGTTCTATTACATTAAAATATCGTGAATAACCAGTGGATAATAAAATTCTAGAGAATTATTGGGATTTAGATAATATAATTTCATAATAGGATGATTATTCAGAAACAACCCCGATAAATGATGAGATATAAACTAAATCCATTACCCCATTGGTAAAAAATTGTATCATTATGCCTTTGAATGAGAGATCTGTAAATGGATACATAACCCCCATTAATTTCTATATAATAACTATAAAATAAATTTCATGGTTTTATTTAACCCATGTAAAATAAATAGGTGGTTAATATGACATGTTTCTCACATATGTTAAAAGTGTGATAGAACCTCCTTACCAATCATAATATATCTAATTGTAAGATCCAATAAAAAATAACATAAAATGGAACATTAAATAACATTAAATGTTTTTAATTGATGATATACCATTTCAAATGGGAAGAATATATTCAATTAAAAATAAATTAATGGTGAAGTTTCAATTGAATCCAAAAAATAAAAGAGAGAATATAAATCCCTACCCATAAGTCTCAAATTAATTTATACACATTTTAACCTCCTATATGATAAATTAAAGTTTTATATATAGATATTTTTAAAAAATATTTATGTAAATAATTCCACATATGTTTGAATAAGAATCATATATTTCCCATTTATTACCAATTCCTTGATAAGATCATATTTATGTTCAAAAACCAAATTTTTTGTATACGTTTCAATTAGTTATTTTAAATCCTCTTACATTGTTCATGGTTACAAAGATTAAAATAATAATAATGAAATAATTATCATATTTGAACCTATATTAAAATTTTAATAGTGATCATGATTGATGAATTGAAGAATTTATGTATGTTATGATCAAGGATATGGTCTATAATATATCTAAATGAGTAATGTTTCCATTTTTTAATGATTAATATTGTATATAAAAATGTAATATTTTATAATTAAAAAAAGAACATAATATTTTAAATAAAATATTATTCCTTTAAATAAACTTATACATTCCATCAATGTGGCATGCTGATATAAGTGGGGAGCCACATCCCTTCATGATGGTGATAGTCATCACATATAAAAACAATATTATCTTCTCTTACTGATTGAAAAGGTGAGAAAGAAAATGATTTGTTATATTTTCATAATGATATATTATTCATTATTATAAAAATTATATCCTATATATAATATATATTAATTATCATTATCCTTATTATATTCCATGAAAATAATAAATTAAAAAAGAATCACATCGTTTCATGTGGTGATAATCCTCTTTACACTAGAGAGATGATGTCATATCTCATATGGAATAGATCGCAATTATCTTACATGGAATTGAATGTCATAAAGGTATATATGATTTAATTATTCTGATGGGATAATTATGTTATAAATATCATATATATAATTTATATCATCCTCTTACCCAATCCTGATAGATGATAAAATTTTGAATGCCATCAGTTCATGAGGCGATTGTCTACCATAGACACAAACCCTAAGTATCATGTGGTGTATATTAGGTTTCCACATGTATTTATTGGTTTCTTTTGTTCTATTTAGGGATTTTACACACCATTTCTTATCATGTGTGTGTGGTCATCATTGAAGGACACGTTGTTTGGGATGTTTTATCATGATTTTGATCTCTCTAATGTAGGTGTAACAATGAAATTATTTCATTTAGTAATTATAATCATTATTTAACATTCCAAATTCATCTTTTATTAAATAATAATTATATATGTTTTCTGTTTGATTCTTTTGAAAAATTTATTTGGGTAAACTACATGAAATAATTGGTTTAATTTGTGAATTTCATGTTTTATGTTTTTCAAATGGAAATTTATGTTAGGATAATATTCTTATTAAATTTCTTATGGATATTTTGAAATGTTTTTTATCAGGTGAAATGGTTATTAAACCAGTTTTGTTTATTTGAGTAAAATTTATTGTTTAAAGTGATTTTAATTTTTTAATTGAGGTGTGGTCCCCAAAATAAGTTATAATGGGGTGTTTAAATGTATTTCAAATGATTAATTGAAATTTTTGTGTCTGTGGGGGGGTGAACCCTTTGTAAATTATATATAATTATATTTGAATTTTATTTTGTGTAAATGGGTGGAATTTTTGACTTATTTTTGTTTTCAAATAATTTTACCACTATGGAATGGTATATTAAAATCTTTTTAAAATATATATGTGATTTATTTCAACCAAATAAGAATATTTTATGTGGAATTTAATGAAAACTATTATGGAAGTAATTCATTTATCCATTATTTATATTTTGAAACAAAAATTCCCTTGTGTGTTGGTTGTATTGAAATTTATTAATGGTTTGGGTGATTTTCATCGTTCTCCATTGTTTTTTTAGAATGTGAATTATGAAATTTGAAAGTGGCTCGCCATTCTGAGTTTTGAATTGGTGTTAAAGGGTATAGTTTGGAATTTAATGAAAATTAGTTTTCATAATTTAATTGAAACTCTCTTGAACCCCCTTATATTTGGATATGATCCCATGAGGGAATATTTAACCTTGTTACATTTTATATTATTTTTACATTTATTTTTTGTTAATACGGATTATTTTGTGAGGGTAGGTGGTTGTGATTGTTTTTAAAAATTATCACTGTCTGTATCATAGAAAATAATAATTTATTGTAAACTCCTACATTGATGTGTCTATATAGACCATTGGAAATTGGGATGGTGGTTGATGCAAATGAAATCATTATCCAGGTTTGTGATTAAGAGCATTGCACCAAGGACTGAAAGAGCTAACATTGTGAATTTTCCCCCATGATACAGTGTGTTCTATGGGATGTATGGGTACAGATGACACCCTTATGGGGACTGTTGGAGCCTAGTAGGCACCACAAGAACCAACTAAGGACAAGAAGTGGCCAATGTGGTTCTTGTAAGACACCACATCTTTGGTGTCATCTTATGTTATATTTTTTATCCCTAATCTATTATTAGTAATTCTATTTCATTTTTAGATTTCCTTAGATTGTATGATGGCACTAAGATCCTTTAAATCATTTTGTGGATTTCTCATATGATTAAATTGTATCCTCTATTTTGTGGAATATTTATTAGAATATCTGATGCTTATGTTTGACATTATTATGACTTATGATATATGTATGGTTCATACTTATGATGCTTCAGCCAAGTTGATGTTTAGTTTTTTTCCATTGAAAGTTGATTTTCAAATAAGTGCTGCGAAAATTGCCTTAATATTAATTTTTTTTTCTACGTTGATTAATATTCATTTTAAAATGTGGTTTTTTATGTGGTGTAGCAGAGGCTGATGAAATGTTTTATGGTAGTAATTTCATTTAGAAAAAACAAGAGTGATTTTTCAGAAAAAAATTGTAATAGTGTGTGTGGTTCAAAAATACTTTTGTCGCTTGGATTTTTTTTAAATATATGTGTGTTCATTTTTGGAAAAAAATAAAATTTTTCTAATATAATTTTAAAAAAATTATTATTTACATTATATACATTTTAAAATAAAACTCAATCAATTTATAATCAATCTAGAACTATTAAATTTTCTTATGAAACAAACTTCACAGTTTTAGTGGGCTATGGTGACCAACTAGGATGTTTATCTTACACCTATATAATTTTAGTTTTCTAAGTTCTTGGTTCGATCCTTATTATTCATGATAGCTCATATTGGTTGATTTAGGCTATAGTAAAAAACTGGATATATCATAGATTTGGTTTTGAGCTAGGCTAGAGTGGGATTGTTTTTATTAGTTGTCATTTTTTAATTGGTTCCTTATTTTTTCACATTACTATGTTGTTTAATTAATGATATTATTTATTTATACCAAAATTGTTTGGATCATAGTTGTTGGTTATGACCAATTATAATTATTTCTACTTATTTTTTTATTATATATTTTTTCCACTTTATGTTACCCTTGATTTTGTAAAATATGTTCCAAAATTAGATTAGATGATGTCTAGGTGGTTGAATCCAACCCGTGCAGTTTGGGAACTTCTATTGGCCCCTATTGTAAACTGTATCATATTATAGGTTGGAGGGTATACTATGATGGTTCATTACAGGTATCTGAAAACCAAAGAAGTCATATGGGTTGTTAGACCAATACTGACATGTTATAAATGTCTTTGTGTGTATCCATCCCATAATGTTTCATATAATTAGGTGTATTCCAAAAATCAATATCGTATTCCAATGTTATTCTGTTACATCATATGCACATTGACTACCATAGGATTTATGTCTTATGAACTACAATTATTTATTTCCGGACTCATGATTATGATCTCTTATATACGTGGTATGGTTTTCCGATATTATTATCATGTTATGATACCCATATGATCATGTTATGTTGATATCTTCATGTTTTACCATTATTATTCATATGAGTTCACAAATTTCCCCATGTTATTATTCCATAGGTAATAATGATAGGTTTAAGATCCCAATCTTTTCTATATATGTCTTAGGCCTATTTTCTGGTATTAATTTATTCCTTGTTTGGAAATACTTTTATTTGGGTTTCCCTTATGTTGTGTTTATGTTAAAATACAATAATCTGTAATGAAGTTGGAAGGGGCATGGATGGGGGAGCTATTCACAAACCACATGCCTTGGACCAACAAACTATGAATAAAATAATGGTGATTTTCATAGCTCGGACAAGGTTTGTCATACCGTGCACCCATTTATAGGAAACAGTTCATCCCCACCTTGATGTGGCACACAGTAAATAAACATGGATAGTGTAAACCATGAACCATGTGCATAAATTAGTGTGTAAAGGTTTAAATCCAACAATAATTAGTTTAAAATTTTTCCGGGCTCTATTTTAACCCATATTCTACCAAAACTCTACCCCTTAAATCTTTTCATGATTTTGGATCCTCTATAATTGATTTAATGCCATTTAAACAACCATTATTTTCTATCTAATTTACGAATTGAATATTTATACCGCTCAATGTTTTAAGATCTAAATCTCATTCAATGTCATTATTATACTAAAATTAGTGGGTTTTGTTAGATGATCACACATCAACAAATTGAGGGAGGTGTTATATTATTCAAATCACATAGTCATGATTTCCATTACATGTATTTAATTTTAAAAAACATATTATATGATTAGAAATTGATTTTCATATATTGAATTTATTAATTCGGTGAATTAATTAATTTAAGGTTTTCGAATAAAGAATAATTAACTGTTGTAATAATTATTAGAATATTGAACAGTGGGATTTGAGGACTAAATGTTAAATATTAAATTAATACAACAATTTATTGAATTAACTATTGACATAGTGAGTTGTTTGGATGATATAATTAATGTTTGAATTAATTATATTTATATTGAGTTATTCAATGATGGTAGTTAATTGTTGGATTAATTATGGGATCCTTAGATTATGGAAATTGAATAAATAATTGTTTAAATAATTGTGTGATTATTTGGAATGTGTAGTCTAATTAATTAATTGGTGAATTTGTTAATTGTATTGTTGTACATAACTAATTAAGGAATTAATTAAGGGGGATTAGGTGATGCTCTAATTATTGAATCAGTAATGAAATTATTGTGAACAACTAATTGGAGATTTAATAAATGTTACTGTTGTGATAAATAAATTAGAGAATTAATTATGGGGATTTCTTTGATGAACAAATTCTTGAATTATAAATAGAATGATGAAAAATGGAATTATTGATCTGGATTAATTAATTGTAAAATAAATCACTGTGATATTTTCATATATCATGTATTATGAAATGATGATTGGTAATATTGGAATTATGACAGGTAATATGAAATATGATGGGTAAAAATAGAAATCAATTATTAAATGATGAATGGTAATAGTGAAATTTATTCATTTATTATCAAATGTGAATGGTAACAATTTAATTAACATTTAAAATGATGAATGATATCTATAGAATTCAGTCATTTATTATGAAATATAAATGGTAAAAATGGTATAGAATAATTATATCATGATGGGTAACAATAGAATTATGTCCTGTTCTATAAATATAAATGGTAACAATGGAAATTAGTTTTGAGTTATGAATGGTAACACTATAATTCAAATATAATATATCATTAAGGAGTCCTTGTGATCCCAGTGGTTTATATAGTTAATAAATGATTTATTTTGGTACTTGAATATATTTAATTGTTGCATGATAGGTTCGTGAGAAAGACCATGTGTTAGGTTACTTAGAGAAGAAGGACTATGGATGAGGAAATCAAATGTGGCTCAGGATCGAAATATAAATGTTTAATTTCTTTACCCTTTAGTTTTAATTTTGAAACATCTCATGTACTTTATCATGTCATACATAATATTTAGATTTTGATATTTTATATCCCTATTTGGTAATGTGATATTGGTCTGGTTATATGTTATTATTTTATTATTTCACTTTTTAGTGGGCTGATAACTCTGATAAAAGAGGTTATAATATCCCCACGGTTAATAATGGATCATTTCTAGTAGTTGATAACCTCCAGTGTAATAGGAGGTTCACTTGAGGTCATGTGGAAGACAAACTCAGGGTACCTTTGTCTTCCACCCATGCTAGGACATTACAAAGTTTTATAAGATGAGTTTTCCTTTATTATACATTTTTCATACTATTTGGGAATAGTATACATTTTACTAGGAAGAGTTTGGCTGGGGTTATGAGATCATGCGTGTGAGTTCCTAACCCATGTATGTCGGAGAACCTAATTACCAAGGGTGATATTTTGTTATTGTTATTTTCTATTATAGTTGTATGTTATTTCACCATAGGTGATAAAAAAGATGTTCAATGTGATTATTAATATTTATATAGTCATAGATTTGAATCAGGACCATTTTATGAACGAGTGTTGTGTTAGAAAAACAAAATTATAGGCACTTATGCTTATTTTGATGTGCATTACTTATAGGCATGCATTGGAAACATGATATGGTTTTGTTTTTTATCATGAATTTTATTTTCATATATTGTGAAAAGAAATTGAAAATTGTTCCAAATATTAATTTTGAAATGTAAATGTTATGAAAAATGTGAATCAAGGGATTTCTAATGTGACACATGATAATGAGAATGGGTATACCCTTTATTAACCATGAAAAATATGTAGTTTGGTTAAAGGTAGAGTTAGAACCACAGTTTTTATGTGTCTTGCGTTATCCATTGGTAATTGTAGATAGGATCCTCCATGAAGATTTTAATTGTGATGACAATAAGGGAATATGAATGATTATGATCTATTTGTATTTGAACCTAAGGCAGTGATAGTTATAGGTGAGGAAGAGGGAGAGAAGTTCAATGAGCATGTTTCTATCATCTTGTAGTTTATGGAAAGAGTATAAATGTGGGTTGTGAAGATTATGTATGACCATACTATAAAGTTTGAGAGGAAAAACCCTCAAACTATTACTATAAATGGTGGACTATGAGTAATAAAATTACGGATCGAGTCCATCCCAACTATACTTGATCATTTGGAGACTCTTATATAGAAGAGGGACATGTTGGATTCATATATGCTATAAGCATATGTGATGAGATGGCGGAATGTTTAGGATCATACTAGATTGGCTGAATGTATGTTATGGATGGACATTTATGATAAGTTCATGGTGCAATTTTATTAAAGATAGGTTGATACTTAAGATATTATCTTAGTCCATGAGGATGAATTAGGGGACAATATTGATAATGGTCTATGGTAGAGGCTTTTTAGATTTTAAGATATTTTGTTCTACATTGGATGGTTAGGAAATAACTATGATGAGATGTTTTCATGATGGACTATAATATTACATTATATCCCATGTCAAACTCTTTAGATCAAATAAGTTTGTTGAGATGGACAATCAGGCTCTTACAGCTGATTGGAACTTAAAATAGGTTTCTAATACTAGACATGTGGTTTCTATTGGATGGTCATAAGGTATGAATTCCATGTGTAGGAAACATCACTGTGAGGGTGTCACCAAGGGAGATTGCAGGAGGATCATCCAGAGGGAAAGATCAGTTATATAATACCTTACGTGGATAATTTATCACCAGTTTGGTAAGAAGAACCACTATTATAGACATTGTACCAGACCATTAGATAAGTTATGATCTTGTTGTAAGATGGTATATCTTGAGGTGTTTTGTAAGAATCCATTAAATAGAGGTGGTGGTAGAAGGGCATGATAGATTCAATGTGATGAAAGGGGATCTTCTTCACCATATCAGCCTGAAATCAATACTTATACTATCCTTGACTATTGATGAGGTATACAAGGGGATTCTTGGAAAGATAACATGTATCATCAGTGTGGTGTACCTCATGGTGCTCAGACTATATCATAGTTAATATGGACAAGATAGTTACATTTCATTCAACCTAAATCTTTGCATAGTGAGGCTGAACCACAAATAACAAGAGGTACTATTCTTGTATCTTCTAATATTGAATATTTATTATTTTATAATGGTGTATCTCATTCCATTATCCTTTCCAAAAACATGAATGATTTTTTCCTAGTGTTAGAGTGCATGATCTACTATCAATGATAGATACACTGTTGGGAGAGTGGTTTTGAGACATATTCTAATGCAAGTGATGATATCTTGAGGTTGTAGTGTATAGTTTTTATGGGATCTCAATATTAATGACCTGACAAGATTTGATTTAATTGTGGGAATGGAATGTATAGTAGAATTAAAATCCCACATTGATTTTTTTCACAGGAGAGTGACATTTTCATCTCATTTGGGTGGCTTGTATACTCACCAAGGAGAGTGGGATATCAAGGAGGGCCATGCTGGGTTGGTTCACCAGTACCTGGGGGAGATTACCACCCAATATTTTTGCTTATGGCTGGATGATTATGTTGTAAATGAAGATTTC
The DNA here is from genome assembly GCA_963277665.1 of Viscum album. Lineage (NCBI taxonomy): Eukaryota > Viridiplantae > Streptophyta > Magnoliopsida > Santalales > Viscaceae > Viscum > Viscum album. The sequence continues at coordinate 808,597,519 of OY728119.1, read as the reverse complement.
TTTTTACCCATAGTGGATAGACTATAGGATATTTTCATGAGTACTTCTCGGGGTTTCTACATGATATGGTCAGGGAATTTTCCTTTTAACTCATTTTAGAGGACAATATAGTTTCAATTCCAGCATACATAGTGGAAACGACAGAGGTTCAAGAGCTCAAGTCCTAGAAAAAAGAGTTGGATAAAAATGGTTATATTTGAAAGAGTATATCACAATGAAGTTATCAAATTTTTTCATCTATGAAGTTGGATTGTATTCTATGCTTTTGTGTTGATTAGCCAAATTTTTTCTGGATGTATATGATGAATCAATATCCTCTTTTCCATATCAACAATTTTGTTGACCAGTTGAGGGGAGATTCTATTTTCTCCAATGTTGACTTATGATCAAGGTGTCATTTGTTGAGAGTATGCCCTTATGATATACTGAGTTATACATTTATATGAATGTGTGCCCTATTCTATTTCATTGTAATGTCGTTCAGGTTGAGGGAAACACTAGTGTTGATTAATGTTTTGATGAAAAGAATCATCCCCAGGTATATAGACCATTTTTGGTAGTGATTATGAATGACATCATGGTGCACTCCAAGATACCAGACCATTATACCCTAAATCCAAACATCATTCTATGCACACTATGGGAGAATCAGATATATTTGATTCAATATATGTGTTAGTTTTATATTGATCAGGTACATTTATTTGGGTACATCATCAAGGAGAAAGGTTTTTTGGGAATCCTCGAGATGGTTCATAAAGTTGTGTCTTGGGAGTATCCCAAGATAAGTTTTGATATTTATATATATCTGTTGCTCTGTGGATATTATCTATGATTTGACCATTAGTTAAACTAATTGGAAGTTCTACTTTAGTGATTGACTACAAGGGGGATAATGTTTAACTATTTAGAAGATTGTGAGAATTCATTCCTAGAGTTGATGAAGCAGTTCACATTGTATAAAATAATTATCCGACATGGGAAAGGTGAGGTGTATATAATGTATTATGATTCTTCAAACATAGGTCGTGGTGTAGTTTTGATGTAGGTATATTTATTTTTGGTGTATAAGTCTCAAAAAATGGGGATACATAAAATGAACTATCATATGCACGACCTTAAATTGGATTTAGTTTTTTACGCATTAATGTTTTGGAAGGATTCTATTTTTTGAAGGAATTTTACTATCTATAAGGATTATAATATCTTGAAGAATCATTATCATAGTAAGATTTGAATATTTGATGAATATATGTGTTGAGTATATCCACTCATTAGATTTTGATCTAGAATATACATTCGAAAATGGAAACATGGTGGCTAATGCAATGAGTAGGTAAAATAAGACTAAGCAGGTAAAAATTTGTAGTGTTGAGTTGAAGATGATGAATTTTATAGATGATATGCATGTTGTGATTAATAAGAGTAAGGATAACATTTCACTCGTATCATTTTCAATAGGGTATATAGTTTTGAGTTATGTTAGAGGTAGGAATTAATAGGATAAATAGTTCATGACCTTGAGAGGAAGTTGTGAAGATTGAGAGACCTTCCAATTATTAATATATGAGGATAAACTTTTCTATGTTTGGAATTTAGTTATTGTGTATATGATCATACCAGAGGAGCTAATGAATTAGTTTCAAGCCTTGAAGTAAGAATTACATCAGAGTGTGACCAAGCCTTACTGTGACATATACTGATAGAGTTGTTTGATTGGAATGAAAAAGGATATATTTGGGTTCGTGACATGATGTTGCACCTACTTGTAGGTGATGTCTTTGCATAAATGACCTGGTGGTTTTCAATATCCATTTACCATTCCTAAATAGAAGTTGGATAATGTTACTACAGACTTTTTGGTGAGTCTCCCAAGGAAACCTTATAAGAATGACATGATTTGGGTGATTATGGATTTTCTGACAATCATAGAACATTTATTTCTTATATAGTGTAATTTCCCAGTGATTTAGTCAAGGGATTTTTATGTTCGATAAATACTTTGTATGAATGGGGTGCAACATACTATTTTTTTATAATCCGGATCCCTTTTTTGCTTTATGGTTCAAGAATGAAGTTCAAAAGGATCTTTATACGTCTGTTATATTGTGTATGACTTTACAAACACTGATAGATGGGTAGTCATTTCATACAATATAGGTTCTTGGGGATGTGATATGACTGTGAGTTTTTATATTTTTTGTTTCTTGTTAAAAGGAACTATATTGGTGTAGTTATCTTATAACTGCAATTATCATGAAACTGTAAAAATTTCACCATAAGAAGAACATTATGGTAATCCTTTCATATATCCTTTATGCGGGATAGATGTAGGTGAGTTGGAGATGTTAGGACCGAGACTCATGTTGGAGACATTGGAGTAGGTTCAGATTATTTCAAATATATGGTTACAAATAAGAGTGGAAATAAGTCATATACTAATAGAAATATATGGTCCTAATATTTTAAAAAGGGTTATAATATATATCATTGGGTGTCTAATATGATGGGTCATCATAGGATATATATATATATAGGTAAACTTTTCCCATAGGTTTGATGGACAGCTTGACATTTTAATGTTTTCATCATAGTGGAGTACTGATTATATCTTTCACAAAGATAGATTTTTATGCATAGTGTTTTTCATGTGTGAAAAATTTGGTTCTATCACCCCCACCATTCTCATGTGATCGATGGGGGAATATCTAGAGATTGAGATAGAAGTGTTGTTAGAGGAACATCTGATATGTGTGTTGGGTCACAGTGAGAATGTGTTGTGGGGAAATACCATGTTGATGGTCTGTCTATTTTGTAAACATAAAAATTCAAAGGAAGAAACATTATAGGTGGAAGCAGATATGAGGGATCAGAAAACTAATCATTTTGACTATGAGTCATAGTTATGGTTGGGAGTACATATTGAGGATTAGATGTTATATTTTCTAGAGATTGTATGATCCCAACCTTTTCTAAAGATGTATCAGGACTATTTTATGGTATTCCCTTTTACTTTTCTTGTGAAATCAATTTTTTGGTTATTCCATCGGATGAGTTTGGGTGAAAATTAGAAATTTGGGGGGATGTAAGAATCTATACAGTTCACATACAATTTTTCCAGACCATGCGCCCTGGCCTAGGAAATCGTGTGAACCCAAAATGAGGGGATTCGCATAGCTTGGACACAGTTTTTCAAAATGTGCCCCCTATTATAAGAAATGGTTTACCCCCTCCCCTGGTGAGGATCATGGATAAGGAATGTGTTTACTAGAAACTATATTCCCTGAGTAGAAAACCATTTTTACAAGTTTTTAATCCCATGAAATAAGTATTAAAATTTCCTACGGCCCATTTTAAACCTTTATTATTTTTAACAAGAGCCATAACCTGTTTTAATAATTTTATAGCCTCTTGGATAGATTTTATTCCATTACAACAATCATTTTTTGAGATCTGAATCACATATCGAAGATCTACGCTCCCCCTGGTTTTATGATCTAAATCTCATTCTTCATCATTTGGATGAACAAATTTGGGGTTTAGATATTACAATTGTTTTTCAATGTATTGAGCGGTGTTGTATATTTTTAAAATACCACAAAAACCACTTCGGTTATGTGTTTTTAATTATAACATTTCTATTAAATGATTCCCAATTGGGATTCATATTTCAAATTTATTAATTTTAAAAATTGACTAATTAATTGTTTCTCGTTTAGGAATACTTAATTAAAGAATTAAATATTAGAATATTAAATTCAGAGAATTTAAGATTAATTGTGATTGATTGAATTGAGATATTCATTTTTGGAATTAAATATTTAGATATTTATTTTTTGATTGAAATAATTAATTGTTATAGTACTTATAAAGATATTGAGTTATTTGAAATTGATTTATAATTTTTAATTAATTATGGGAGTTTAGAAATGTGGAAACTGAATAATTATTTTTTGAATTAGTTATTGGATTATATGGATTGTGGAATTTGATTAATTAATTAGTGAATTAGTAAATGGGGTTGATTTGCTAAATTAATTAGGGAATTAATTAATGTGATTTTCATGATAACATAACTGTTGAATTATTAATGAAATTGATTTGATTAATAGATTGGGGAATTAATTAATAGTTTTGTTGAAATTAATTTATTTAAGACTTAATTAAGTGTATTTTTGTGATGAAATAATTTTTGAATTAGTAATGGAATGATGTAAATATGGAATTAATGATAATTACTAATTAATTGGTAAATTAATCAATGTGAAATTTTGATATATTATGTATTGTGAAATAATGAATACCAATAAAGGAATTTAGTCATATAAAATGAAATATAAATGATAACATGGTATTAAATAATTAAATTAATAATTTAAATAGTGTAATCCCGTCATGTATTATGAAATATTAATAGTAAAAATGTTATTCAATTATTAAATGATGAATTGTAATAATGGATTCTGTCATTTATTATGAAATATAAATGGTAACAATGGAATTAAATTATGAAATGATTAATTTATCAATTGAATTCATTATTTTATTATAAATATGTTTTCTAGCAATGGAATTATTTTATGAGTTATGAATTGAAAAAATAAAGTTCATATATATGATATCTTTCATCTATCCTTAGGAACCCGATTATTTTTGTGGAAAAAATAAAGATGAATTGAACAGATGTAATTTTTTACATTATTTATTGTATTTATTCACTCAAAAAATGAACACACTATTTTTACTAGATATTATTTATGATTTCATTCGTTGTGGACTACTGAGTGGTACTCACATCCTATTTAGGGTGCCAAATTATTACCTAAATAGATTTTATTATTGGAGGAATGGTTAAGGAAGGAACACCGATGAGTGAACCAGATGTGGTTCGGGACCTTCTTGGGAGTTTTTAATGCCTTTACCATAGAGAAATAATTTTGAATATTGGAACAAACATTGTTATTTCATATATAATGTTCAGTTTTGATATAATATTTCCCTATTTTTTATTTCAAAATGGGTTTGATAATTTGTTATTTTGTCATTTTTTTTATTTTCCGCAAGTTTATTACTATGATAAAAGAAGGTATAGTCTCCCCAAGATTGATTTTAGACCCCAACTACTAGCCATTAGCCTATAATGTGTGGGGAGGCATGATTTATGTAATGTGGTAGACCTAATCGAGGAGCCGGTGTGTGGTACTTATGACAATACATTACAAAACATATGAACTAGTTCACATATTTGATGTATACTTTGTGGAAATGTATTTATTGCATATATTAATGATATTTAAGGAAATTAAATATGCTTTTATCTATAAAAAAAATAAAAAAAAATTAATTACCCTCATCAGGACTATATTTGTGAAATGTATTGTAAATTAATATAGTAATATATAAATTTTATATCAATAAATCATTTTATGTAACAATTGTTCCTATGGGAATAACACAATTGTCACTGAAGAATCCCCAAAAACATTATTATCATGTTTTTATGTTAATAAATTTTAATTAGATGTGGTTATCACATGAGTGTGGTTCCTTTAATGATCATCATTAATTCTTCTCAACATTATGAATACTTATACTTGTTATTTGACTCTCCTGATATTTTATTTAATTGTGTTTTTTATTCATTTAATTAAATGTTTTATATATTAAATTATTTGTTTTTATTAACTTATTTCTCTGAGTTTCCTGAATTTCCATATTTATTTTTTTCAATTTATATATTCAAAATAAAAAATTTATTTTATTGTTCATGAAAATAATGAATTGTATCATGTAAAAAATACACTAGATTTATTATTTTATCAAACCAAATATCTATTAACTGTATGATTTTATAAATTTCTTCATCCAGGATAACTATTCCCTTGATTCTTATATGTTCATCATTTCTATATTACCATTGTCACTTATCCCCAATAGCCACTAGTAGCTATTCACCGATGATTCTAAATTACTAATCCTTTCAAACTATTGACTCATCTATGATTTTTATAGTATGAGATAATTATATTAATCATTTTGAAGAATTTATTCTAAAGCATATCTCCTCCTTTTTTGACTTTTTAAAGGATTCTCAATAGGTTCCTTCTAATGACCCAAATTTTTATTAATGAGAAATTCTATTGTTCTCATTAAATGCTTTATTATGTAAACTGGTTATATAAAACATATTCACTTCTTTAGTTTATTATTTTTGGATTTTAAGATAACATTATGAATCGATACCATTCTTAATTTAGTTATTGACCACTGGTCACAGGATTAGTATAAATACATGTCTTTAGCAAATCCAATTAACTCAGACAAAGGAAGAGATGGCCTCACCCAGTAGAATTTTTTCTTATAAAGACCACTTATCCAAGATCGAAAATAGGTAGATTCACCGGGCTTCGCTCTTGACCAAGCCCAATATTATCTTCAAGACATTATTATTGAATGGAACTGCCTACGGTAGATATAGATGTTAATAGATATTACCACCTAAGCGATATTATCTGAACTGCCTCAAGATTCTATCACCATTATACAACTTTCCCTTTGGTATAATCTGGGTTTTATAATTGACTATTTAACAAGAATCTAGCATTATTATTATGTTTCTTAATTTTATATATATAGAATATACATTCATTTTATTATTTTCACTTTGTAAATGGTTTTTAAAACTCATATAGTATTTTGAGTTTATATTCAATTAAGTAATCTATTATGAGAAATTATTTGATTTTTAAATGAAATAATATTTTAATAAATTATTATTACAAAATTACTATTTATTAAATATAAATTATCGTATATGTTTTATAGAATTTTAATTTTTACTATGGATTGAAATTTATTTTTGTCAAAACCCTTGAATTTAAGCTAAATATTGATTTTTTTTGTAAAAGATAAATTTCACATATTTATATTACTATTTAGAGAAAATTTGTATTATTTTGGGATTAATGATGTCAAAATTATCTATCAGTGAATTTTTCATAATTTTATGAGCACGTTTAATTTTTATTTAAAAATTAAATACTATTTAAATATAAAATGTTTTTATGACATCATAATGACCCAATAAAGATGTAATAAAACACTATAATTGGGATATTCGGCCAATATATGTTTTCCTTTAAAATAATGTTTTTTTTATTTTTTATTAATTTTATAGTGCCATAGTTCACCATCCAAGAATTATAAAATATTTTAACTTTTTAAAATTATTTCCATGATAGTGTGACTCTCCTCCACATAAGCAAGACTAATATTTTAATTTGATTTCCCATTTTTCTTACAAAATAAATTTTTTCACTCCCCTTTGAAAAAAACTATGAGTTGGTTTTTGGTTTTAAATTTTTAAATATATATATTACAAAACATATGTTTGTAAAATATTAATTAATTCCCCTCTCTTTTCCTATATGAACCCTCCCAATCTCCCACATACCTTTACTAAAAACCCTTTAATCACATCCCTAATTTTCCCTCTAATCTCTATAATCTTTTTGAGGATCCCCATGATCTTATGAAGCCCCACATCAAGAACATGAAATCCCACACTACCTAGTAAGGGAACCTCACATCTGTTCCTTCTATATTTATGACCACGTTTCCTTATATTGTTATATCCCATTATTTTCTATAAAACAACTTGGGGTATGATTTTTCACCTACCCTATGCTTACCTCCTTATGATTGAATGATGAGAGACCCATTTCTCTCTCATTAATTCCTCTAACGTACACCTTTTACCATGCCAAAAGTCTTTATGGGATTTCTCTCTCCTCATTTACACTAAAGAAATTATATAATATTATGCATCAAAATTCCATTAAATAATTTTTGATATTATGTTCCATGACCCCCTTACAGTAAATTTCATGTATAAATTATGAGAGACCCCTTTCCCTCTCATCAACCCATTTTACGATTTCGATTTTATATCATTATGCTGCCGAAGTTACACCAAAATATCAATGCCAAAATCATCGTTTAAGTGAATAACATACCCATTTCTCTATAACGGGTATTCCCATATATGCACAAGTAATTATTTATTGGGGACTTAAATGTATTTATTATACCTATCATATTAGAGGAATAAATTATGGTGTTTAATGAATCCATGTTCTATGATCTATGTGGCACATTTATGCATGTAATGAAAGGATTAAGAAGGCAGTACCATGATAGCATGCCAATGCATTCGGTAATGGATTGTATCATGATTCTTCATGTTCAATGAGGGTTTACTCATGGTAGATGTGAAATGTGCCTTGGATTAATCTAATATCATTATAAATGTTGTTTCCACATCTCTATGTTGTGATTATCATGTTATATCATTCCATTATGGTGATGATTCTATTATGTTACATTGATATATATATTGCTTAACATGTACTATATTCATCATGTTATTCCATTTTTACTCCCTTAATTAGCATTATTTGTCAACCCTTTATTATCTATGTTTTTATGTTATCTCGTGTAGTGTTAAATATGAAGGAATTATTTGGTAATGTAACAGAAGTTTCAAATAAAGATTCTGAATTTTATGTTTTATGTGGTTATGTAATTTTTTGAATTTCCCAAGACACTAGACCGCTCAATCCTTGATGATTCCATAATTGAAAATTAAATTTATAAATCATGTTTTATTTTGTAATAAAGAGCAGGGACGTTATAGTATGTATTATATTATATTTTTAATTATTTTTTTGATTAGGCTTAGAAAACCCTAGTGAATTAATTAGAGACAAGACTAACTATAATAAACACATCCCTAAATTTTAGTGAGTATAGATTAAGTGGATTATCATGAAAATAAATCCATGTTTGGATACAGACAAGTAGAGGTGGCCATGAAACAAATGTATCTACGGGTAAAACCCAAAAGCACTACTTTTGTCTAGACATGACTGGGACCAGGTGCATGAAAATGGGCATTGATTCACTCATGGTTCGAAAATCCTAGAGGATATGCTTCGGTAAATTCATAAGCTCAGGATGAACCCTTGTTAAGGGTATAAAAAATTCTCCTAAGAATATATGTTGGGTAGTATATCATGGATAACATAGATTGCTTCCTATAAATTCATAAGTTAAGGAAATAAATGTAATTTATAAGATATCACATTTTGAAATTGGATTTCTGTTTATGTGTTACCATTTACATTAATTTTATTCTAGTCAATGGCTAGTAATAGGATGACTCGAACTAATAACCGATGAAAATATCAATGTGATTTATGTTCAAATGATATGTCTACTCTAATGGGAGTGAGAATTACAAACTTTTTAACTATAATATTTGAGTTACTCATGTTTTGTATTGAAAAAGGGTGAATGATTATATTCCTACCATACATAAGAAAGAAAAATCCAAAATAGATAGCTTCATGAGTCAAATGCCTCCTAATTTCAATTGATCATCTGATCCCTCAATCATTGAATAGTGGATCAACACCTTTGAGAAGATCTTCTTCATCCTTTTATGTTCCAAACAAGAGATGGTTCTTTTGGTTGCTTATCATATGGAGGGTGTAGCTGATCAATAATGGAAGATGATCAAAAATGTGATGCATGGGGAAGATATTGAGGTGTTGGAATGGACAGATTTCTAGAAAATGTTTTTTCATAAATATTTTCCTCTCACCCTCCGACAAAACATGGAATGTGAATTTCATTCCATTAAGAAAAATGGATAAGAATCCATCAGATAGTATGAGTAAAACTTCACCACACTCACATAATATGACTCTACCTTTTTCTATACACTTGAATGCAAGGATGAATGCTTCTTTAGTAGGATAAGACGTAGCCTTAGGAAAGCCTTAGCGATCTGTGACATCGACAACAATGATGAAATTATATGATGTTCCCCCAAATTTGAAGTAAAGGTCATATAATCATAGGGGAATCATGAGGATATGATGATTAATGTGGAAATTATTTTTGGTGGTCTGATGGATAAATCCAACAGTGATAAAAATTACCGAACCCCATATGACAATGTTGAAGAAAGAAGCGCCGTAGAAATTTCTTATAGGGGCGAGGAAATTCATTAGGTATGGATTATACGAGCACTTGTCCTTTTATTACTGACAATAAAAACCCACTTCTGTGATTGAGGAGAATAACACTTCGTTTTACAATCAATTAATTGTTCATTTCTTTGGCTACAAAGAACCATGGTTCTTACCAAACATGTTTCTTAAGCCAAGTGTTTTCCGAGGCAACTAACAATCTCCAAGGGGGAAAGGGAGAACCTTTTTGCATCACTACTACCAAATAGAACCCATAAAATGAAGTGGGGATATATAAACTAGTTATTATTTCAGGAATAGAAAACATAATATTTGATTTTGGTTCTACGCATTATTTTATATCCCGAGAGTATAATAGAACAATACAAACACCACAAAAAATCATCGAAGTTGAGATGTTGGTGAGAATGAAAAATGGGGAAATCATTGCATCCCATCAATATATCTCCTCCCCCATCACAATTTATGGATTTAATTTCCTAGAGAACGTCATCATCCTCCCTCTGGTGTAATTTTATGTAATGTTTTGCATTGATTGGTATTCCCTATCTAGAGCCAACATAAATTTCCATGACAGTGAAATCACTCTCCATATAAAGAATAGACCCCCAATTATATACAAGTCATGGAGGATGATGATTCCATTTTAGAAGCATCATCTCAATATTGGATATTACTTCCCTATGAGAATGTTTATCTTGCTCCGATGGTTGATTCTAAGGTAGCAACCATGATTGAATAAATGCTAATTGTAAGGGAATTCATTTATGGGTTTCTCGAGTAATTTCCATATCTTCCTATTTGAAGAAATCTTTTATTCATTATTGATCTTATACCTAGGTAATTTCCAATATCCAAGACTCTGTATATAATAGAAGTTGTGGAGTGCTAGGATCTAAATAAATAACTTTTGGAGAATCTAGTTAAAGGGTATATACGCGCAACTGCCTCACCATGGGTTTACGAGTCCTCTTCATCAAGAAGAAGGACATGTCAATTTTCATTTTAATTTATTATCGCGAGTTTATCAAAGTCCCAATAAATAATAAGTATCCCATAAAACAAATTTATTACTTTTTCAATCAGATAAGTTGAGAACAATACTTCATGCAAGGTGGATCTGTGGTCGAGATATTACCATGTATGGGTGAAGAAGGAGGATATCTCCAAGACTTGTTTTTTTACATGGTATAAGAACTATGAATTCATTTTAATTCCATTTAGACTCACCAATTATTCAGCTATATTCATGCACTTGATGAAGAGATCCTTTATATATTACCTCGACAAATTTTTGGTAGTCTTCATATACGATATTCTAATATACAAAAAAACTAAGGAGGAGCCTGAGGAGCATATATACCTTATACTATAGACATTTAAAAAGTATAAAATCAATTATTAGTATGACAAGTGTGAGTTATGGTTGAAGGAAGTATCATTTTTGGGTCATATAAACACACTCAATATTATATCTGTGGATCCCTCCATGACAAATGCAATTGAGGGATGGATAAGTCCAACATCCTATGAATGATATCCATATATTACTTAGGTTTGTTGTATATTATCTCTTATTTGTGATAACTTTTTCATGATTATCACACCCTTTAACAAAGATAACATGGAAGGAAGTAATTTTTTATTGGAGTGATAAATCTTAAGATAGATTCATGGATTTGAAAATGATGCTTATAAATATTCATGTTCTCACACTACCAAGAAGTGGAAAACATTTTGTGGTATTTCTTGATGCTTCAAAAAAGGGAATGGTCAATGTGTTTATGAAAAATGAATTTTTTTCCTATGCATTAAAATAATTTATTGTTCATGAGAAAAACTATCCATCACATGATCTAGAGTTGGCTATAGTAATCTTCATTTTAAAAATATGGAACATTAAAACATTGGGGAGAAGTGTGAAATATATATGGATCAAAAAAGAGTTATGTATACATTCACACAGAAAGAGATGAATATACACCCACAAAGATGGTTAGATATGATCAAAGACACTGGCTGGTCAATTCACTACTATCTGGGAAAAGATAATAAACTGGTAGACACACAAAGTAGAATGGACCCAGTGATTCTATTAATGATTTGAATTGTGAAGTATCTAATCTTATTTGATTTTATGAAGATGGGAATGAGAATCATAAATAAGGGAATTTCAACAATACTTTCATAAATGATTTATCAACTATCCCTTTTGGAAAGGTTAATGGATGCTCAAAAGGTTGATGTGGTAATTCAGAAGAAAGTGGAAACTATGAGAAAAGGAAATCCATAGATTTTAATGTTATGGAAGAAGTAATTATGAGATTTTGTTCAGCACTATGTGTTCCATAAAACATATATTTAAATTATTAACATTTAGATGATGTACATAGTTCAAATATCTCCATTCACCTAGGAAACAAAAAGATGTATCAAGATCTCGGATAGCATTATTTGTGGGATAACATGAATAACCAGATCATTGAGTATACATCTATGTTCATAGTATGTCAGTAATTGAATGCTTAAATGCATATGTATAAGGGGATGATGTAACCATTACCCATACCAACATGTAATTTGGAGAACATCACCATGTAATTTTTCATCGGGCATCCAAACACATCCAATGGAAACAATGCTATCTAGGTTTTTGTGGATCTTTTTACAAAGTATCCACACTTCATTTCAATTTGAAAGGATTTATACATGGATCAACTGGCACAGTTATACATCAGAGAAGTATAATGTTTGTATATAGTACCACTATCAAATGTATCCAATCAAGATCATATATTCACCTCTATGATTTGGAAGAGTCTCCAACCCGCTCTAAATACTGATTTAGACATCATGACATCTAATCATCTTCAAACTGAAGGCTAATCTGACTGGACTATCCATACACTTGAGGACATGATGAGAGCAATCTCAATGGACTCAAAAGGAGAATGGGATCAACATCTTCCTCTAGTTGATTTCTCTTAAAATAATTGTTTACACTAAATCATCCAAATGGATATTTGTGATGCATTTTATGGGAATGGGTGAATAACACAGGAATGTTGGGATGAACATGGGGAGGAAAAAATAATAGGTCCTAAAATGGTTGAATAATTGGTGGAGAAGGTTAACCCCATCTACCAACACATTAAAGCTTCGTAGAGTCATTAAAGCGACTATGCTAAAAATCATCAACTAGACATAGAGATTGATGTTGGAGACATGTTATTCCCTTACATATCACTATTGAAGAGATGTTTCAGACTTGGGAAGAAAGGTAAATCAAAGACCAAGGTACATATTCCCTTTGGATATCCTTGATCACATTGGTGCGGTGGCCTATAGACTGGAACTCCCACCATAACTATCCCTTGTACATGATGTATTACATGTATAACCATTGTGCAAATACATATCTAAACCATAGAATGTACTCAATATAGAGGTGGTTCCATTTTAGAATGACCTCACCTATGAATAGAATCCAGTGAATATATTAGATCGTAGGAAAAATGTTTTATAAAATAAGGAAATGGCCCTCATCATGGTGTTGTGGCGAAATAAAATGATTAAAGAAGTAACATGGGAATCATATGATATGATGAAACAATGTTACCCTCATCTATTTTAATGTTGGAAAAGGAAACTTCGATGGAAGATTTTTTATGGGGGGAAGACTTTAACAACCCAAACATTTATTAATAAAAATTACTCCGGATATAATTAAATGCCTTACTACGTTTAATTGTTATAAAAAAAATATGCACTTCCTTAGTTTTATGGTTTGGATTTTAAAATGCCAACCAGAATAGTTACCATTGATAATATAGTTGTTGAATAGTGATCACGTGATTAATAAAAATATAGGCCTTTAAAAATCCAATTTTCTGACACAAATGAAGCAGTGTCCTCATATAGAAGAATTTCTCCATACAAAGCCCATTTTTCAGATCTTGGAAAGGAGTTAACGTCATTGGGATTTTCACTTTACCATGCCTAATTTGAGAGTCACCATGTTATGATTGAAGAAAAGTACCTATGGTAAAAGTGGACGTTAATAGAGATTACCACCCGATTGATTTAATCCGAGCCCCCCCCCCCCAAGAGTCTGTTATCGTCACCCACATTACCCTTATTTCATATGCGAGTGTTATAATGGGTTATATAAAAACACCCTAAAATTATTATTATTTGCATTCTTTTTTGTATAAAAAATATACATTCATTTGGTTTTTGTTACTTTGTAAATGGGGTTTAAAGAACATATATTATTTTCAGTTAATATTCAATTATGAAATATATTTGGATGAATTAATTTATTTTTGAAATAAATAGTATTTTAATAAAATATTATTAATAAAATTATATTTATTAAATATAAAAGATCATATAATTTTTATATAATTTTAATTTATCTTAAGGTTTAAAAGACGTTTTTTTAAAACCCATGAATTTATGATAACAATCAGTTATTATTTAAAAGTAAAAATTCACATATTTATAAAATATATATATATAAATAATGATTATTATTTTTGGACCAAAGACTTCAAAATTATCTAATGGTTAATTTTTCTTAATTTTATGAGACAGTTGAAATTTTGGGTAAAAATTAAATACCGTTTAAATATATAATGTGTTTTATGATATCATAAGAACCCAATAGATTGATAATAAAAAAAATAAATGATATATTTATCCAATATATGTTATAACTTTATAATAATGTGATTTTAGATTTGTTTTATTAATTTTGTGGTGCCTTAGTGGACCATCAATGAATTATAAAATATTTTTACTTTTCAAAATTATTTCCATGAGAGTGTGACTCACCACCACATAAGGAAGCCCAATATTTTAATAAGTTCGTTCATTGGCCTTATTAAATAATTATATCCAATCCCATTTTGATAATCCCACCATCAAAACCCATGGGTTGGTTTTTTTAATTTTTATTTATATAGATTCCAAAACCTTTGTTTGTGAAATATTATCAAATTCCCGTCTATATTGGTATCTAAACCCACTATAGCTCCCATTACCTTCACCCAAAACCCATGAGACACATTGAAAATTTTTCCTCATATCTCTATAATCCTCCCGAGGTGCCCCAATATCTCAATAATCCCCTCATCAAGCTCTTGAAGTCACACAATTCCAATAAAGGGAACCTCACATTCCTTCCCTCTTTACCTATGCCCAAGTTTTGTTATATTGTTATTATTATTTTATTTTCAATTAAAAATGTTTGTATATGACGTATAACATTCATTATACTTTACTACATATTTTTGAATTATGATATAACCATTTCTCTCCCATTAGTGACTCAAATGTTTCCACGTTACCATTCTGAAATTCGGTTAGGGATTTCCCTCTCCTCATTTACATTCAAGAAATTATATTATATTATGAATCTAAATTAGATTATATGTTGAAATATTTATTTCCATGACCCATTTACTGTTCATTTCATGTATAAATGATGATATACTCCTTTCTTAGTAATCAACCATGTATCATAGGTCCATGAAACGTGTGTTCTAGTTTTATGAATAACTTCTTTGAGGTGGTTTCCCTGGATTTTATTCATGGAATCGGAAACATCCAAAAGTTAAATATCCAAAGGGGGTCTGCATTCCAAAATAAGGTGTTCATTATGTTTTAACTTTACGATACCTATGAACATACATTGGATGAGAGGATGGGAGGGCAGACTCATCACACCCTTTTGGGGGGATTTATTGTCTACTCCAGGACTCTCTTCGTAAATTTAAGATATTTTTATAAATCCTTATTAATTTACCAATAATGGAATAAGTTTACCTTGAAAATTTCAATCAATTATTAACATGTCTAAAATTTAGAATCATTAGTATGCATTATAGGTTCTTCATTAATAATGTTATCCATAACTATTCGAGATTATCCTCAAATATACGATTTAAAGATTATTTTAATAATCATTTTTATGATGAAACTGGTTATTCTCCCACTCAGTGAGGTGCTCTATAATTTTTCATCATTCAGGGAGATTAATGTTTGTTTTGATCTTGGGGTCGTTCCTAGAAGATGGGATACCATTGTATCATTATGAATGGAATTAGAACCATTGTAGTTTGGTGTCACTTAATAGGAAACATAAAACATTTTATGGTCATGTGATAAGGACCTCTAAGAAGATGGTAATTAGTCAAAACATAGTGTGTGTCTTATGTTGAAATAGAACAAGTAACATATAAAGGATATGGGTTTCCATGTATGATAGAACCGGTTGAGAATATAGCCGAAGGGGAACATGGTTGATTTGAAATGTTGGGTTTGAACCTCAAAGAGGCTTCCAAAATATCCCATGTAGATGGGAATGAAAGCCCACATAGTTCGATAAGTATCATAGGAGAGTATAGTCCTTTGAGAGAAATGATTATGGGATTACATGTTGAAATGTATTCCTTGTTGAATTGGGGGTTTAATTTGCGGATTATTCTTATGGAGGATGCAAGGATGTAAGGAAATAACGGTTGGATTCTTGACGAGGATATCTAATGATCTCAAGCCCTGGATGGGATTCCTTCTTATCAAAGATTGTATAGGAATTGGAGTTCTCGTAGATACTTCTAATAACAGTGTTTGTGAACATTTTTTAATCATCACAAATCTCTAATCCCACATGAGTCATTGTCAGTTTGAGAAACAAGAGGAT
Organism: Viscum album; assembly: GCA_963277665.1. NCBI lineage: Eukaryota > Viridiplantae > Streptophyta > Magnoliopsida > Santalales > Viscaceae > Viscum > Viscum album. The sequence goes on along the minus strand of OY728119.1, from coordinate 808,580,758 downwards.
GTGATAGATTCATCAATGACACATAAAATTTTCCTCCTCCAATGGTGGAAGTGGTTGCACCTATGGAGGTGAAGGTGGACGTGGTCGAGGAGACCATATGAGTGGGTGATGTGACAAGCCTTCCCACATTTAACTTTACATTATACAAAGGTCCAATGAAAGGAGGATGGGATGAATGTTAGGGGCCTACACCATGATGAATGCCCATTCAATATTGGTTGGGGCTTACACTTAAATAGGATTCCCATATCAGATTTAACATGACATAGGAGTTAGTTTATGAGGTTTGAGGAGTTTCATGAGTAGAGTGTCGACTCAAGGTACTCGAGGAATCCTTAAGGAGAGTCCAAACTCATAGTATGTGAAAGGAACCAAGAAGGCCAAGTTTAGTCAAGGAATATCATTGAGTGTGATGGAGTGTCTCAAATGATGTTATTCAAAGGATAGAAGTTGGGAAACATAAAGGAAACAATGGAAAATTTTGTTTACTATATCCAAAAAGTGTGTGGTGTGACTCCCCATCTTTCATGGGGGTCAAGGATTAATGTAAAGGGACCAGCCCAAAGTGTTGGGACTGGAGCCTGGTAGTGACCCTAAGCAGGGGAGCGGGGGCACAACGCCATGCAGTATGAACCATCGGTGTATCAAAGGTACTATTACAAGGATCATCATGTGGGTGCTTCACAGAGCTCGCTCATGTAGGTACTCCACATAGGTGTGTCACATAGATGCTCCACGTAGACTCCCCGCAAAGGTACTCCTCTTAGGTGCGACTCGTAGGTGCTCCACGCAGGTGTACTATAGAGCTCTGTATATTCTCGACACTGATGGGACTTTGAACCAACTTATCCCCTTTAAATATATATTCTCCCATGTTTCATAGAGCTACCTAAAAAAAATTTGTGGGATCTTGGCGAAAGAGCTATGCAACATGAGCTTTGGAACTATTTCTATTTTTTTCATCCATCAAATGTGGAGGCCAAGGGTCCTTTTTATATGCATGGATGGGACCTGGGTGAAGAGAAGATGTGCGCGTAGGTCCTCCGCGTAGCTCCTTTGCATAGTTCATTTGCATAGGAATGAGAAAATTATAATGTCGCGTAGTTCCTCTGCATAGGTCCTCCGCGTAGGTCTACCGCATAACTCATCCAGATAAAATTCATTCCATCTTCAGGGTTCCATATCATTTGATATTTATGTCTCATTGGGATTTGCAACTAGTCAAATCGAAGGAATTGAATATATCTATACTTCATGAGATGGTAAGGAAAACATTTTTTCTCAGAAGAATATTGGATATTGAATTTAATGTGCTGACACCTTTTCATCACTGATTTTGGAAATCCACCACCTCTTCCTGGATGGGGGAATCATTCCACTTATCCATCGATATGGAGTGGAATTTTGGAACATAGAAATCAAGACATCATCTTATTCTTCATGGTGAAAACATATTTACTCATACTTGAATTTTTTTTTTATTTGAGAATCATATCTTCACTTTATGGAAAACTAAATAGAACACATTTCATGGTGTCTACAACCCTATTTAATGATTTCTATTATACGTCGTTATTCTTCCTAAGCTACACAAAACATTTCATCCAAAAACCATCATGTCTTTGAATACCATACTCAGTTCTCTATCAACGGTATTCATATATATTCACATGTAATTGTCTCTCTATGTCTTATATTTATGTATTCCACAATGATTATTCTATGAATAAATTATGATAGCACTCCAATGCATTGGGTAAAGGTTAGTATCATGATACATTATGTGAAATGAGGGATTAATCCTTATAATTCATGTGAAACGAGTGTTAATCCATATACAATCAAAATGACCCTCATATCAAGCCAATATCAATATATATATTGCTTCAACATTACCATGTTTTGATAATCATGCATATCATTCCTTTATGTTTATATTTCTCTTATTCCCCAATGAAATGCCTCTTCCCTAACATGTATTGTATTATTCATGTTATTCATTGTTTACTCATTTACTGGGATTTATAGCTCACCCCTTTCATATGTATTTCTTCATGTTATCCCTTTTATTGTTAGGTACAATGGAATGATTTGGTCTTTTAAACAATGTTTTGAACAAAGATATTGTATTTTAGGTTTTAAGTTGTTATGTAATGTTCCAAATATCCCTAGACAGTAGACATCTCGATTAAAGGATTTCTCTTAATTATAAATATATCCAATAAATCATGTTTATGTGTTTAATAGTGAGAAGGGTTGTTATATGCTTCATCATCACAGTCATCTTGAAATTTATTAGCACACTCATTGGTGACATTCCATTATTTACTATTTCATATGTTGGAAAGTGGAAGTGTAACATTTATTTTTATAATTACCCATTTCAAATATTTGGAAATGATGTATGACATCATGTTAACATTATTTTCATCATAGTATTCTTTCTAAAAAATCCAAATATGTTACCTTTAATGTAGCATGAAAATTGTTCTCAATCGGTATAAACATCATTTTATTATTCTCTAGATTATATTAAATAGGGGTGTGATGGTTGATATCCCATGTATCATCCATTTGGTGTTTATCAATAAGAATGGATACATTCACATTGAAATGTGATGTCAGTATTCTTAAGGACCTCCTAATATTTTTTACTTCATCACAATCTTCTCGAAGTCTACATATTTTTTCAACTAGAAAATATCTTTGAAGAAAAAATGTGTACTGGTCTGATTTATACTCATTTGTTGAACTTATGATTTATTAAAAAACACAAAACTACACCTCCCAATCATTGGATTCCATATTGTATATGTGATGGATATTTTCCCACATTGTAACATATTTTTTAAAAGACATAATTTTCATGTAGGAGTGATTATAAGAATATCCTATTAATGCATAGTTATCTTTAATCACTATTTAATTCCATTTTATCCATGTCAGAGAGGGTTACATCCTATCATATATAAGAAATATTTTACATAAAATCCACTAAAATGTCTATTAGAAATTATATAATATAATATTTCATTCAATTTTTACATTTTTCAAAAACATATCAAATTAAACAATTTTAATCCATTATGTTTTAAAAATATTCTCAAGATTCTAAGAGATATTGATAAATATTAATCATCAAATATTCTACCTAGATAAAAATTGTATTTTCTGAAAAATATTAATACCCCCATATGTGGGGGTGGTGGTGAACAAGTGTGTGAAAATTTAAAAATATTTTTTTATAATTTTCATATTACACATTTAAATGGAAATTATAATTATTTTACTTATTAAAAAAATGTTGTGATTAAAAAATTAAGGGAATGGCAAAGTTATTTGTACATTTTTTCAACATAAATAGGATGATCCAAGGATAATGTATTAGTGATTTCCCAATTTAGTCTAAACACATATGCTCACTACAAATTTTTACATTTTTTGGTAGTCACACTAGATCGTTGAGATTATAACCCTCATATGTCGTAAATAAATAACTAAACTTATTATATGGTATAACTTACAACACCTCATTTAGTTTTGCTTCCTTTAACTATTGATAGAAAAAAATTACCACTAGTATAGTGAATCAATTCTGATCCTTCATCATCCATTGAGGAAAAATAAAATCCATCAAATGATAATTTTTCTTGGAACATATCGTTATCTTCTTACCAGAAAATTGTGAATTACCTACCCCAATAAATTGTATAGTGACTCTAAAATAATTTTCTTTTCTAGGTGTGTATTTATATTCTTGATAATTTTTGGATTAAAACCCATATTGATAAAAAAAATTAAATTTATAAATCAAAATAATTGACTTTGTTGAAATTTTCTTATTAAACACAAATCATATTATATATGTTCTTTCATAAGTTCGGAAAAATTATGACAATGAAGTGCTGTCAAAATACCCATATAATATCATTACATATAGAGAAAATATCTAGAACTATACCCACTCATCAAGTTTGGATCATTGTAGGAAATTACAAATACCAAATATATAAATCACTATGAAGCATGAGTTTTTCATCATGACAATTCATCACAAGAATTACAGGATTCCACTATGGTGAAAAATAAACTCTTAGTAGGCCTTTACATTTTAACGATTCTTCATAAAATCTCCCCCCAACCTCCATCTTATTATTGACTTCATCATCTTGTTTTTTATCTTTTCTAGGTATTCATGCAGTTCATAACCAAAAATTCAATAAATCTAGATCACAATATATACAGTATATATGAGTCAGATCATTATGATATATAGGAAAAACGTTACATCATATTCTATCCCACATGAAATGTGGAAGGGAGTCATGAAATTTTTTAATCACTATTTCCATTGTTCTTTTTTCTATGACATGGTCTATGAGGAAACTCTTTCATAACATATATAAATAATACAATATATTGAAAACTATTAAAAATATCTCATTATAATACCTGGAATGTGACCAGTATGGTTAAGGTATTTAGAGACTTGATACATAATCATGAATTTCATGAATAATTTTCAAAATCTCTCATAAATTTTGTTCTCCCACTATACTATTTTAAGACATATCCTATAAAAAACCTTTTTTCATAAACTTGGAATGAGAATCATAATAATTAAATATATTCTATTCATAGGAAATGTAAATAAGATAATTATTAATCAATTTTCATAATTGTGAATATAATAAGTTTAATAGTATATTTTCATGGAAAAAACATAATAAACTCATACCCAATCAATCAAATATCATTATTCATAAATAATTTAATATGTTATTGATTATATTTTTATTTCTCAAATATTACCAATTTTTATCCAATAACTGAAATCTATTCACCCCTTCCCAATTATCTATCATATAATGAATAAAATGATGAATTAATAAAATTTGACATGTCATGTAACTATATTTAATTCACCATGATTATTCATATAAAAAATGGTTAATTTTGTATTAATAATAAGAAAAATTATCTTAATTCATACCAAGTGTGGACAAGGCTGGCCATGCATACAATTCATTCAGATTAAATGAAAAGTAACTATATTTTAGAATCTATAGTAAATGTTCTTACCCAGAGGAAATATATTAAATACATGTAATTTTGTACAAGTATTACAAAAAATGATGATTGAAAAGCATGAATATTCTGGAAAAAACAACAAGTTTTTGCTATATATGGTATGTCCCTAATATATATCCATGACCAAAAATCACTCATAGTCACAAAGAGTTTTTCATAAACATAGGTTAAGGCTATTTCAATCCTTATACCCTATGTAGACATTAAATAATGAGTTATAATTGAAGTGAATAATTTAATATTGTTATGATTTAGTTAATCTTTATGAAATGTGTTTTGTGGGTTATGTATTAAATAATACATAAAATGAGATATGATTAAAATTAAAATAATAAATTAATATATATGTTAAATTATAAATTGTAACAAGAATATATTTTTATATATAGTTCACACCATATGGGTTAATAACATCATATTCAATCTAAGTAACATATGATCATTTATTATTTATTCAAAATATCATTCCTTTTTCTTATATGAATCAAAATATATACTAAATTCCATGTTAATACATAGAAAAATGACTATACAGAGTAGTTTAAATGGGAACATTCCATTTACTCCAAGTAAAGTTGTTCACATTATTTAATGTAAATAAAATAAACAAATTTTATTAGTATAAAATTATTGATGATGTTAATATAAAATTTATTTTATTAAACTAATATATATTTAATTAATTAATTAATAATATTATTTTATAGATTAATTCAATCTCTTTACATAATTTATTGAATGAATTTATGTAATTTATATCTAGAATGAAATTTTTTATCCACTATAATTATTTTGGAGAACATGATCTTAGACCGAAACCAAGCATCAAGTTGATTTATATTAATTTATTATGATAATAAAATTAAGAATATATAATAAGTGTCATCCCTTTCCCTCACTATATTGGGTCCTAGGTAGATCTCCCTTTATATAAATATCTAATTAGTTGACTTAATTATATTAGTTAATTACAATAAATTCATATAAATTTTAGGTTTTGAGTTTTAGAGAATTAGGGGAAACAATTATAATAAAACATATTAACTATTTAAATAATATAAAATTTATCCACTATATAAGAAATTGGTTAATTCTTAATAATTATTTCACAACATCGACATATCCTTCACATTAGATATTATTAAGTAAATTTTATACTATTATTGTCATTATAATACGATGATATGGAAACATAAAAATGGTTTGAGATCAGATGCCCAAAAAGAAAAATATTATAAATATTAATCAAATATCACAAGTGAGCATAATATGATTATATTACCATAATAATGATATATAATAGAGTTATGTCTACAAAATAATGGATCATAAATGGTGGAATATGTTTGGGAATAACATAATATGTGAACCAAAATTGTGTATTAACATAAATTAAAAAAACAAACCAAAAACATAAAAGAGGATTAATAATCAGCATAAATGAATTTCATGTGTTATAAAACATCATTAGAGTATGGTAAACTCTAATAATAGGAATCCATTGTGAGAAAAAAATTGTGGCCATTAGTATGTGCAGAAACACATTATTTTAATTCCTATAAATATTAGCTATCCCATTATGACCATGCCTGTATTGAAAAACTCATTATGTCCACACTTGAATATCTAATGACATATAAACTTAATTAAATGTATTTTATGAAGATAAATCTCCCCACACATCATCATAAATACATTTTATTGTGTGATAAATTAATTCCTCATATCAGAATGGACAGTATAATTTAATTTGGGTTCCAAATATTTTTAAATAAAATCACATAAAGAAACAATTTATATTTCTATAAATAAAAATAACATGATAAAACCATGGATAATATCTACACATCCATTTAAGTCCTAGAGCGTTCATGGTAAATATCATTAAATAAATATAATAAATCCTATTATATTTAGATAGTATATATAACAGGTATACAGTTAAGATAATAACACACCAAATCATAAAATGTATTATATATAGGTGAGCACCCATATATTTTAAATAATAGAAATACGTTATTAATTTAAAGAAGAAATTATTAAAATAATTTTGTTTATAACAATAAATTTATAGGAATGAAAAAATGTAATTATAGATCATTTTCAAGGTTGAAATTAATATTTAAAGACTTGGAGTGAAATACTGTGGAGGGTATAATTTGAAAATGAAAATAGATAAAGAGTAAAATGTTATAATAGATAATTAAAAATATTAAAAACCAAAATTATTTTATTTTAAACAATAATATAGAAATAATAAAAATTCACTATCAATTTAAACAAGATTAGAATAATCTTTTTTAATAAAAAAACTATTTCTTAAATAACTTCAATTAGAAAACACATCTATAAGATGTTTTATGGGGAAGAAAAAGGTGATGAAATTATGTACTCACATGGAAAGAAACAAAAAATATATATATTTTAGAGAACATTTTCAAAATTATCATAAAAAAGATGTATGGATTTCTTTCAAAGAATTAATTTAAAAAATAGTGAATTGAAAAAATTGAAAATCATTTCATTTCGAAAAAAACAGATATCATTGAATGGATATAATGGATATCAAAATAAATATGTTGTGTAATATAGAATATTTTAATTTTAACAGACAAAAAAAAAATTTCATAATATTTTTTAATACGTTTGTTTGAGAACAAAAATAATTAAATGATTATTAAATTTAAATTTTAAAATCTAATAAATATAATAATCAGAAGAAAAGAAAAAAAATTGATTATTATCATTCCAAAAAATAATGGATGACACTGGAATCAACAAAATTATTGACATGGATGAAGAGATTGGATTTTAAGAAATAAATTTATTATTACTAACATTATAATTATATATTAGAAAATGTATTATTAATGTAGTGGTTATTAATGATTAAAAGTTATTTCCCCAGATAAAAAATTTAATTCCCCTTTAAAATTAGGGAATTAAATGATCAATTAAATGAGTAATTTTATATTATTAAATGAGATTATATGAATGAATGAAATATAAATTTAATTGATAAAACACATATGGAATTTGTATTGTATGAATCCAAATATGTTGATAGAAAAATATTCAAATGTATATTCAGACATCATTAAATTTAAGATATTTACATATGTAAAATAAATTTGGAATTACATTAACTATATAAAATAAAGTAAGGAATCAAAAAAAATTGTCGTGTGGTTTTAAAAATGGCACAAGAAAACTGTACATTGTTTCCCAAAATAGTGAGATTCACTCATAAAACTAGTATAAAAAACATAAAAATATTAATAAATTATTTTTTATGATTTTAATATACATTAAATTTTCTGAATATAATATATATTTATTACAATCATGAATATATGTTAGTTTATTATATATATTCAATATCATGTGTGTGTAACCATAGTTGTTTTAAACAAGTTTTTTAATATTTGATTGTCATTTTTCTCAAAAATTTCATATTTATTAATTAATTAATTTTACATTTATGGATGATATATAATAATTTATGGTTTTATAAATTTCTTTTTATATAGTTTTATTTTCTATCCATGAAGGTGAAATTTATTAAAAGCTTGTTTTGGTGTTTTTGATGATCAAATGGTGTTTTTGTAATTAACTAGTTTAATAATAATTTTAAAATTAATAAAGAACAAATTATCATTATATAAAAATTTTATTTATATTATACCAGTAATTATTTTCCAATATTAAACCATTATTTAAATTTAAAACAGTTTTAAATTGGTGACTAAATTTTCATAAACATAAACATGCCATAATTAATTATTGATCATATGGGGGGTCTTGTTTTAAAAATGTTATTCCTGAAGAATAATGCTCATATTTTGTTATAATTACGTAGAAATATAATAATTTGAATGAATAATAATATGAGGTAATATAATTAAAATATGAAATAAATTGAAGGAATGGATTTATCTTTATTTTATGCTTTATTTTCACTACTTAATTTATATCGATTTTATATTATTTATATCATTATTGGTATCGTAAATTAATATTGATAAAAACAAATTCATATCATATTTATCATATTTATCATTTATAACTCTTCATATATCCATATTTGAAGAGAAATAATGAATATTGGTTTTTAACGATCTATGGATGTAGTATTCTGCACATACACTTGGGTTTTGATTTCAGTTCACAAAATGGGTGAAATGTTAAATTTTATTATTTATTTACTAATATTAAAAAATTTATATTTGTTAACATTATTTTTTCAATTACAGTTTTATTATAGACAATTTTTTTGTTGTCGGAAAATGAATCACATCGATTCATGGACACAGTATTCGACTCAGACACCCATGATAACATTTTGTTTTTCATAATGTAATTAAAGGAATAGTTGTTAAGTCTTCTTCCATAAACGTAATAAAAAAATATAATAATGATTCATATTTTATAATATTATTTTATTTTAATGGAGTTTTAAGAAATATTTTTATATTTAATGAAATTATAATTAGGAAGGTGAGATTATAAATTTATGTCTCAACTATTGGATCATTAAATTTGTAATCAAAATTACTCTTTTGAGAAATGGTATTATAAGAATAATAAAATCACATTAAAATGTCTAGTAATTCTACAGATGGGTGTTGGAATATTAATCATTGATATATGTTCATTGTGGTGTGGGGATAAGTGATGATAGTAGTTACCAACATATAGTATAAATATAAACATATGTTTTGTATATACCAAAAATGTTTCAAAACATGGAATTAACTCATAATAAATTTAGAAGATTGATAAGAAAATAAAACAGAGGTGAAGCAATATGGTAAAACAAAAGATTAAGACTAATTTAATACAATTTTATATTTTATAATCATTCCCGCATATGTTACTCATTTTTACAATTTTTCACAACGGCAAATAGATTTCACCAAAGTAAATTATAATTTATTTTTAAAAAATTACACTTATTATATAATTTTAGACAAATTATTAAAATAAGGAGAAATATTTTCATTGAATAATTTTTTAATATTGATATAAATTAACCTTTGAAAACATAATTTATATAATATTGATTCAAATTTTTTGGAAAACTATAACATATGTTCTAAAGAGTAAAATATGTGGTAAAAAATAATATTATAAATTATAAATTAATAAATTAAAAAATAAAATAAATATTTTTTCTTATTGAAAGATTTTTAATTTTTTATTTCAAAATAATATATTATTAATTCCATTAACATTATTTACATTGTGAAAATGGTATGTTCAACTATTCAATTAAAAATTATTATTTTTAGAAGAAACGAAAAAACTCATATTAAGAAATTGTTACAATTATGTATCAAAAAATAGTGATAAATTTTTAATATATAATTTCTAAACATTTTAAATATTAATTTTGAATCGAAATATGAGATATAAAGAAAAACAGTTTTGATAAGAAAAATAGATTTTTTAGAATATTAACCATTATCATTAATATTTCATATAATTTTTAAATTATATAACACCCAAAAAATTATTCATATGAAGTATATTTTATTATCCTTCATAACATATTTCTTGAAATATATATTCATATTTCAAAAATAAAGTATTTAGAAAAAAATAATCTCAATTATTTAAATGATTGTACTAATCGTTTTAGCTACAATAATTCAATTTTTTAAACTAAAGGGAGATATAATTTTATTTCAGTAATTATTTAATAATTAAGTTACTCCTATCGAATATCTGAAATTCATTAGTTAGGTTTAAATCATTTAATCATTAAAAAAATACTATTAATTATTGTCTAAGGGGAAATATATCAAACACATTGACTTATTCAAACATTATGGTATATTAAAATATCTATGTTTTATATTCTCACATATTGAATAATTTAAGACCTCATATTTGAAACTAATATATAGTATAAAATAAGGTTTGGGTATTATTATTATGTTCATCCTTTTAGATATAATATATAATGTGTCATCAACATTACTCTCTAGGTTTATCAGATGTTACTTAACATATTAAAAATTATTATCCATTCAAACAATCACATACCAAAGTATGTTTATACTCTAATTACATATTACCAATAACATAATTTCATCAAACCATTTTAATATCCAAGAAATTAAACAACATTGAAGTTATATATTCTTCCAAAAATTTACCCCTGCAATTTCCCGCTAGTTTGTAATGTCAAACATCAGAGAGTATATTCCCACAAATTGGATAAAACTCACATTAAATATCATTAATAATTTATCAATTATAAAGCATATCAATAATGTGTAACTAATTTTTTTCAAAATCAATGAAAACATTCTTACATCTACATCATGAATACATTTAATTTAATAGTTATCCATACCTCAATGATATATTATATAATACCAATCCCATAGAAATGTAACCTTGTAATAAAGTTACATTTCAAGTATATTGATACCATTTAATATCTGTTACCATATATTTTAAAAGAATATAAAAGATTAATATTAATATGATTCAAATAATACTCAAAATTTATTAATATATAATAATATCATTGATACTTTTTAATCACTAATTAAAAATTACGCAACTATAAAAAACTAATTTTAGTTAATATATCATTCTCAATAACAATGGTATGATAATAATAATCTCATTTTTTATTATCATAGAATATTATTATTATTTAAAACCATTTATGTATAGTACAAGATTTAGTTATAACATGCATGGGTTTGTATATACATAAAATTTTATGGTTTATTTTAGTGATCTTGTTTCAAAAAAATTTTAAACCATTCATTTTATGATAAAATCAAGTAACATTTTATTAAATGATCATATGAATATGGAATATCAATCCCAAGGTGTATTATTAAATGAAACATTTACATTAACATATTAAAAATTTAAATTAATTATTTCGAACAAGTTTTATCCTACACCACTATTGTATTGACTATGTAAACATTAATTTGTGTTCCCTCATACTTATTAACCAAATAAAATAGAAAATAATAAAATAAATCCTCTACAATTTATTATAATGAGAATGAGATTAAATAAAAAATGCCACCCATGAGTTTCAAAATAGATTTAAAATTTTCATATTTTTAGTGCACCCGGTGAAGATCAATTTAATTCATAGTGTTTCATTTTTGGTGTTATTACCCCTAGGTACATATTTTATATAGCATACTAAATCTTTTCCTATCCTAAAATGCCTGTTATTTCAAACAAACAGCACACATTAAATTATTTTGAAAAAAAAATTAAGAATCAATCATATATATAGAAATATATCATAGATTTATCCCCACCATTTCAATAATGTTATAATATCCCAATCCCTTGGATTTTACGTCAACTGACCAAACTAATTACTTGTACCATTGAAATTATAAGAATTGTTGATTTATAAAAAAACTATGACTTCAAACTCCAAAATTATCCTAAATTATAATTATCCTAATATATAATGTTGACTAAACACGATTTAAAAACTTATAATTATATCCCACTTACATGATAGTCTATTAACTTGACCTAAATCTATTATTCAATTTCAATATAATGAAAATAAATATTAGGTATACCATTTTATTGATTTATGAAGAAACCTTATCTATAAAAACTCTTTCATATTTATGTAATTTATATTAGTTCACAATGTAAGAATATTATTAGTACGTATTATTTTTGAACATCTTAGATGGATTCTCCAAATAATTCACTCTTATATAAATTTCATCTATTTCTTATCTTCATAACCTGAGGAAATGTAAATATAAGAAGATAGTTTGCATAAAACCTCATGATAGGAAAACATTAGCAATAATAATTAATGATCAATACTAATCATAAAATTATAATATGTGTATAATCATTATACCTAAGAGAGTTATAACTAAAAAATAATAGATCATAAATAACTATATAATTCATGGAATAACATATTATATTAATGAAAACTATTTGGGATCATTTTTCAATAAGCCTTATCCATGATAGCATAACATATAAATAATTAATATTATAAAATTATGGAATATCATGGAAAAAGGCATTTAAATTTGTAAAAACATTAACCATAAGGAAACTATTGTGCGAAAACTCAATGTTATATGACCCATATGAAAAAACTCATGATGTGAATTCTTGAAAATGTGACGAAACATTGTTTACAATAAAACTATGTGAAAAATTTAGTATGTGGACATATGAGTATCTCAGGAGATAGAAAATTAATCCAATTCATTAGTCTATGATATAGGAACCCTTCCATAATCATGAATGAATATGTGATCCATATAAAATAATTCATCAGACCATAAAAATCCCAAAGAAATTGACTGGGTTTTAAATTCTTTTAAAATGGAATCACCTAAGGAAAACATTGAAAATTTAATAAATAATTATAACAGGATAAACATATGTATAATAAATGGGTATTATATAGTCCTCATATATCATTCAAGGTGAATAACACTCAATCATGATAATAAATGATAACTTATTTAAAGCATATAAATAATCTTTATATGTATAATACACTAATTGATTCAAAACCACAATGTATAGAATCATCATCGAAACCCTTCACTAAAAGAAATAAATTTTTCCTATATGTAGTTTTTTTTAAGAAATTATTTTTTATATACTTTCACTAACATGGAATGATATTGGTAGTGATTGATCATTTTCACGATTGAATAAAATTTTTTCAATTCATCAAGAGAAATATTGCTAATGATATTAATTTAAATTTATCATTGTTCTGGTTGAATATTTATCAAATGTAAATATATTGAATAAATAAAAAATTCTAATTATATTAAAAATATAACATTGGAATGTAGAAATATTATTTATCCTTTTAATGTATTTTAGAAGAATAGTTTACACGAAACTAAGATAAAAAATATTCTTTTAGAAAACAAGATGAGATCATTTTTCAATGAACTTATAATGATAATGAACTGATGTGATCACATAAAAGGGATCATAAATATCTATTTCAGAATACATTAATAATATTTTCATTAAAATATCATATTATTGATCACATTTAAATGTTTTTTACAAATATATTGAATTGAAAACAACTGAAAATTTTAATTTTGAAAAATAAAATTCAATAGTAGATCATTGAAAAGGCATAATGGTTGTAAAAATATATATTTGGGTTTATGATTAAAAATTTTATTTTATAATTATTGAAACAACTTTTTAATATATATTAAAATTTCATTTATTGAAAAACAACATCATAAAATGTGTGTTAATTTTTATTTTAAGGAGTTTTATATAGTGTTTTGATAATCATTGAAAGTAATCCATATATTATTCCTTAAATGTACAATATAATAATCATGGGTTGAAAATTATAGACATAGAAGAAAAAATCATTGGTTCGTATGAAAGACATTGTTAATAATAGATAAATTTTATTTCTAAAAATTTCATCATTTATGTGGTTATTAGAATTGAGATGTAATTTCCCACGAAAAAAAAATCAAATCTAATATAAAATATGATAATGAAAGAATCAATTAAATATTTAATGTTTTGTTCATGTTTGAATTATAATGATCTAATAAATAGGAAGCATAGCTGATGAAACTCCTATGTTTAAAATAATGTAAGAATCAAAGGATATTGTGAGGTAGATTATGAAATTGAATTTTAATAATTATGAAAGGGATGATATTTTATTAGTTGAAACACTTGATTATGTGAATAAGAAATATAAAATAAATTATGGTCGATAATATTAAAATGTCTTATAGAGATGAAAATGGAATAAAGAAACCCTTATCATGTTTTCCCACATAGTCAAATACACTCTAAGATCCTATATAAAAAATAAATATCTTAATCACCTATTTAAAAAAATCATATAATTTACCTTTTATAAAATTCATTTATAATTATCATATTCAGATCTACTTGTTATTTTATTATCAATTTTAAATATCGAGTGTCGATTAATATGGACTTTTTAGACTTGTTTCAGGATACTAGTGGTTTTATTAATTATTATTTAAACATTTACTCTTTAAAAGACATAAATTTATGTTTAATTTTTTTAATAATTTATGATTTTTTAAATTTCCATTATGAGTGGTTTCACCTTTATATTTTATGTTGATATTGATAAAAACAATGTTTTGGTGATTCCTGAAAAATAGAAGGTGATTTAATTAATTAAATAGATTAATAAAATTTTACTTGTATAAATACTAATTATTATTATTGCCATATTTTTATCATATTAATCAGTTTTTTAACATCCAATCATCTTCCTGGATATAAATTCATAACATTGTTCAAGTATGTGGTTATAGATACAAAACCATGAACATGCAATGATTAATGGATGATTATATGTCTTTTGATAGTTAATATATTTATAATAAATTATTAATAATCCTATTTTATCATTATTAGTGTGACATAACAGAATTTTAATGAATTATAATAATAAATATTGCATATAAAAAGACAACATAATTTTAATATATTATTTTTTCTCCTTAGTTTCGTTGATTAAGATGGATAATTTTATAATGATTATATATATTTAATATCATTAATAGGAACTAATTTCTTTTATATACAATAAGTTTTTAATGCAATAATGATCTAATTTATGTTCTAAAACATTTCAAAGAACCTTCCATTAATGTTTTTAATGGGAAATGGAATATAGTGATCCATGGAGGTGGTATTCCACACTTATGCATGAGTGATGAATTTTTTCATATAATAATTGAAACATGTAGTATTGTTCATTATTATAGACATTTACAAATGTAATATATTCTATAGTTATTTAATAAAATAACATATTAGACAATCCATGTTAGGCATTTATGAACTGATAATCATGTTTATTCGTATAAGAGGTACTCCACATATAAGCAGGATTCACATTTTAATTTTTCTAAATGGAATAGAGAATTGTGGATAATTATTATACTATAAATTTAATTACATGACCATAAAATAGTGATAATGATATCATAATTTAATTAAATATTAATTTTATTTTAATAATAATATTTTTACATAAACCAATATAAATGAGAAAAAATGATTAGAAGTTTATTCCTCAACTCTTGTACTATCTCCTTTGCAATAGGGGTTAAGACTTATAGTGATTTACTTTTAAAAAGGACCATGACAATTTGTCTTTTATTAGAATATTTATGATATTCCTGGATCGTTTTGGGATGAATTATATCAAATTGTGTGTGAGTGAAAGAAGATGGAAATTGGGGAGACGAGTTACCATTTTATAGGTGGAAAGGGAATAAATAGTTGTTAATAAAAAAGCCTATTGAATAATTAGAATCAACCTTAAACAAATATTGATAAAGATCCTTGATATAATTTATATGGTAAGGAATAATGTTGATACAGACATCTACCATGTACTTAGAAACATTATCTTAATATGTTACGTCTTTTACATCTTAAGCTAGTCCTTTTATCCATTTTAATTTTCACCATGGTAACCAATTTTTACGATGGTAGTATATCCTTTATTACCAACAATAATATTACCATATTATATAATATATACTTAAGGATTACGCATTGGAATTTTAGTTTGATGTAATGTTTTTAAAAATATCCCAAATTTTATTTTGAAAAACTAAATTAATAACATATTAAAGAAAATATATTATGTTTGGCTCTAAAATAAAAAATATGGTTTTATAAATTTTAGAAAAAATATAAAAATTGTAAATTCACTTATAAAATAATGATAATATGTTAAAAACGATTTATGAATTTCAAAATCTCCCTTATATAATAATAATATCAAAAATTCATGTGATTTATAAAATTTTTTTTTTTCACAATTAGCAATAAAATCAATAATTGTATAAATATCTAAAAAAAATTCATTATGAAAATAATATTATGATAAATCTAAATGTATTACTAATTATTTCAAAGTTAAATTGAAAACATTAGATATTTTAATATTAAATAACAATATGAAATATAATGAAAAAATGTTTTTATAAAAAATAACTTTTCCATAATATTTTCTATGCTCATTCATATTTACAATGATTGATGAAATAAATTATTATTAACCTATTATTCATATCAAATATATTACTTCTTAATTAATAAAATGTTTCGGGAAATAAAAATTCATGATGCATTAAATAAAAATATTTAGAATACCATATTTTAAGCATAAAATGGCCATGTTAGTAATTTTAGAAATAACAATTCAATTTCACTCATATTAGACAAATCATTTATTAAATTTATAAAATTATTTTATTAATAAATTACTTATACTAATTTCCACAAATTAATGATCTATGTATTAATAGTCTATGTATATCAATGGTATGGTATCCACAAAATCAATTCTCTTGGATGAAGTGTCACTGGGCCGTAGTCATGACACCCCATACACTAATGGCTACTAGATAATAGAGATGTTATATTTTGGTGATAGTAGGGACAAAATATACTTTGGTGAGGATATTATAGTAATATGAGAGTTCATAATAATGAATCCTCTGTTGAAGAATGTAATTATACTGAACAAAATAATTAATAAACAAATAAATAACAAGAAAAAAGCTAAATGATCAGGTTTATCGAAAAATTTATATATGTTATTTCATCCATACAAAAGTATACATGCTAGGTTACATATGTCTGATTACATAAGGACTTAGTAATATGGATAAATAATCTCAAAATCAAGGTAAGGAACCCTCATTGTTCATCATCCATATACCCTAAACACCTTTGTATCCTTACTTAAATTGGTACCGAGCATGATCTTAACCCCTCTCCTAATCTCCAAGCTATAAAATATACACACATCCAATGTGTACCAAGTAGGGTGTGAGTATGAATATAGTAGGATACCCCTATCATCTTCTTATCTTACATACATATTTATGGTACTTCATACATATGTAAATAAAATTCATTTACACCACACATAAAATAATTAAAATTATTTAATTATTCCTAATTAATAGAAAGTAAGAGTTTACCTAGGACATGAAAAATCTATGTGGACCGATATTTTAATGATCAATCAAATAGAAAAATCCCATATTATTTAAACCATTTCAATATATAAGTCATATAGAACCATGTTCTAACCAATATTAAAAGATTATATTGTCTAGAACAACCTAAATTCGGACTAAGTTCCTAAATAATACATCAAAAGTCCCTTGGAAATCCATTTGACAAATAACCATCAAATTCCTAGCCCAACATCCTGAAATGAACCACATGCCCCTCTAACATCCTCCTGGATATCCTTCATTCGTTCAATAGAATGAAGTCCAAAATAATGTTGAAATAAATATTTCAATAATTACAACCCATCAGTATAAATGTATACACCAAACCTCATCATCCAATTGAGGGTGTCACTCACCGTCAACCATTTCTTCGAACAGTAAGCACCTCCATTATAATTTATAGTTAACACCATCTCCTAGAGATCATAATCTAAATCGGCCCCCACCTACCTTTAGTGTTCAACGTCGCCTCATTGAGAACTTATTTCTTCCCCAAGACTACAAAATGATATTGACCAATGAATGTGATTCGAAATCACCCAACATATTTAATATAAACTATCCAATGGAACTACATCCCCACAGGAAAAACTCTTCAGCCAAACATGGAACAATTTGTAACCTCCTCCTCATCCTAATGAAATTATTCACATCAATCATGGTGTTCATCATCACATTATTCCACATTGGCAATTCCCTCGGCCTAAGGAACCTCATCATTTCAATCCTAGTGATGAACATCACCCCAAATATATCTGTCTGTGTCCAATATATTCCCAAAAAACAAGTATAATCATAGTAAACCATTATTAAATAAATTAAATTAGAATAATTTCTATCCCAACCTAAACATGACGACCCACATCTCAAATTCATGAAACCCCCTCTCATCAAATTTAATTATAATAGAACAATCCCTTCAATATCTCACAAAAATCATAAAATGATTCAAATTTAACAATTTTTTATAAAATGGTTTCCTGAGACAACCCCAGACTGAAATATTTTACTTTTTATCATGTATCAAATATAATAAATTAGATGATTGTAACCTACAAAAATATTATTTTAGGGGCTCATTCATTGAATACTTTCCCTTAATATGATAATAATTGTTAGAATATGATGAATCTGACGAATACCCTAGAAATAAGGTAGCTGAGATCATATATAAATTGAATTCCAAATAGTTAGATAAAAAATTAAAATTATTTGGATTTTTTTAGTTAATACTAGATATCTAATTCACATAAAAATGCTAGAATAAGAGATCAAATGAATATGTTCTATCAAATCTTAACAGAAAATGAAAGGAACTCCCATGTATGCTACATAAATAGTCAAATTGGGGATGAAATGAGAGTTGGATAGGATCAAATTTGGGATATAAAATATTATAATTAATCATATTTATGGAGACACATAGTTTCAACACATAATTTGGAGAACTTTCCACTGACCATGTAGTTCCATTTTCCAAAAGGAACCTCTCCTCGCTTGGATATATGCACTGTTTTTAAACTATGTTCAACCAGTGTAGTTCAATTGTAAAAAATATATTTACATCTCCCATGACCATGATATCCACAATTAATGGTTTTAAAACCCATGAACATGAATAGAAATGGGTGTTATGTTTTCCATGGAGGACCTCATAGTTTTGAAAGCCCATCCGACTCTTCTGAAACCTTCTAGAAATGAGTTGTTAGGGATTAATGCTCGTGAATCACATCTAAAACACTAATGACCTCATAAGATCATAAAACCTAAAAGAAAATTATTTCCCTTAGTTCCTATTCATTAATATTGTTATTTATAATTTAAAAATATTCCACTAACCGACGTCCAAAATAATATTTTTTAACCAGATAAAATATGCATGAGGTTATAATATCCCAATTTTAAAATAAAACTTAACCAAACTATTTGGTATAATCTTGATATTGTAAAAATCCTTCTTAAATCACATCATTACCATATAATTACACAATCATGTAGTTAAGGATAATACCCCTTATAGAACTCCCCACCTTATGGATTTACTACTTGATCACTCTCTATCCCAATTGAACATTAAAATGGATCTTTCACTAGATTTTTAAAATATATGCCCCAAAAAGACATCACATTACTACCGCACTTCATCAAAATCTAAATTCGTACCCATGTCACTCGTCAAACCCATTATCCCGCACTATAAGAATTATTAGTTGATCCCCAATCACATCAGGTGATCAAATCCATCATGTATAATTTATGATCCCACAATTTAATTCATTATAAATGATTCTCAAGAAACCACACAGTACATAAACATAGATATTCCTTCCCATAAACATAAATATTTATATTCGTTATATGTAGACCTGAAGTCACACCTGAGGCTAATATATTTACCCACACATGGTTAATTCAGATAAAAAACACGAACCCCATGACCCAAAATAGGTAATATCCACAACGAAATGAAACTAGGTCATGATCATGAAGTATATATAATCATTTTAGGCTTCCCCGCATTTTCAGATCCATCAATCTCAACAACATGTACCCAGACTGAATCCAGATAGCCCGAGGCTTGACCTACTAACTAAGCCACACTAGATACCCTATACTACACCCATTAATGGGTTTCTATATCACTATCACAATATACACAAATATTATAACACTACAAAAAATCTTAGGGTACTTATCCATTTACTACATCATGTCCCTATGTCTGATCGATTCCTTTACTAATAGCTATCTATGAATTATTCCTTGAGATCCTCTCTGTGTTCTATATATAGCCACATACCTAACCCTCATGGAGGGGTCACTTATAATTAGTTAATTAAATGTCTCACTACCCACACTATAAGCACACCATAGATGTAAAACTCTCCTGTGGTATGATTGAATCATTTATATGATTTTCATGTTGAGGATCTTCAAGACCACCCTTTCAAAAACCCAAAACATCACTTCCAGTCTCATCCGGTTTTATTACCAGACATGAATATTGTTGGTCTATCAAGATTCCATACTCTACAAATTCTTTATTTATTTCCACTGAGAATAATTTAACCCTAATTATGGGTGCATGATACATTATTTAATTTAATAATATATCCTTGAACCATCACAGCCTAAATATGTTTTCTCTTACCATAGAATATGGAAATCAAAGATGTTCTATGAAACTCTCCACATAGTCTGTAATATATGTATCCCCCCAAAAAACTTCATGAACTCAAGATATTTTTATGGAATCGATTTCTTGGGGATGATATTATTTATTATAGATTACTCAAAATTCATTAATGTTCGTTTTTCAGGTCTATCAGTATATACTACTGCATCAGAAAGTGTTATATTCTATTTTTATATAAAATTAAATATCCATCATCACCATCCAACATGGTGGTGTTTGGAGACGGTAAAATATTATTTTCACAGAAATGAACTAATTCTATGCATCCTATAATCCATACACACTATGAATCAATGTTGGGAGATGAGACTAGAACTCCCTGTTTAGATAATTCAGGAATGGATTAGCTCTATGAGAACCACAATCAATACTCTTCCTAATTCACACGGAGTTCTCCCTAAGATGAAAAATTATACCAAGCCCAAAATCATCCATCTACTGCAACATCCATACCTATCATGGACCCTATAGTAAAGGATAATGATAATCCTATCCATCAAGGTCCTTATCCCTACCATCATAGATATCATCATATGAACACCATAATGTCACCATAAATAATTCCATCTGGAAGTCCCTGTGATCCTATCCAGGTTCCAGTATGTTGCAGACCAAATACCATATTCAATAACATCAATGATAGTATATATATTGAAAATTTAACAATATGTAATAGGTTGAACATCTCACCATCCCTAAAAATCACTACCAAACCCAAGATACATATTATCTGGCTTAATGGGCTCTAACCTAGATATATCTTTATCAAGTATCACATATCATACATATCAAAATTCATCAGTTTTTTATAGATGAGTATAATTGCACTAGGAATATATGAAGGAGAACACTATTTATATTTTTTATGAACTTTTAAATAGATCACCCCATTCCCTTATTCTGACCTACCTATTTAAAAGTCTTTCAGACACATAACATCTACACATAGTATCACATATCATCTCAACATGCACCACATACCTAGGTTTGATGAGTAGAATTCCCATTAAATGATATGTATAAAATGTTTTTTTAGAATTAGGTTGTAAATTTAAACATCCCAATCTCCAATTTGATAACACAAATATACATGTCATTCAATTATAAAAGTGAGAAACATAACATAAATATTCCACTAATAAGAACATAGTATATCCCCTGTGTGTGGGGCTGCTAGGATGAAATATTTATATCCAGAACAATTTGTAACTAGATTTTAGTCTCTAGTTACCATAAACCATATAGAAATACAGATGAAAAAGAAATATCATTGTAACCATTTTTATTTCCTCGACCTCAGATCAACATTACTGATGCTCTTGGTTTGGAAAGAACTAGGGCATATGCATGCTTCCCCGTATTCCAACGGCTTCTGACTATTAGTGAGGGAGAAATATATTGAAATTATAAAATATTGAAATTTTATTCAATATCATATGATACATAAAACTATGATAATAAACAGTACAAACAATATATTTCATTAATTTATTCCCTTTGATATCTTATATACCAGGAAACCCTGTGTCTAAATAAATAGCAATATAGTTTACCCTTATAACATAGCAATTAAATTAGTGTGTATGTTTAGTAGTATTTTTAAAATAATATTTATTACTCATGTATTAACAAATACATTTTCCATCTCTTGGTTATAAATTGAATAAAAACAATTTAAATGAAAAGAAAATAATTTTCCTAAAAAACTGTTTTTTTCATCAATATAGCTTATTTTCCATAATCACACATAATTTAAAAGTCAATTTTACGACATTTGAAAATTTTAGTTTACAAAATTAATTTAATTTTTAATATTATCATATCAAAATTATATTCGGTTTATTTTATTTATTTTTTATAATCTAATTAATTTTTTTGAATATATAAAAATCATTCTTCTTATTTAAAATTGTATTTTCCTTAAAAAAATCTATGATAAATTATGTTCAATTTTTCGATATATTATTAGTTGAATTATATAATTAATAATATAGTTCACTAAAGTGACTTTCATAATAAATTTTTAAATTAAAACCATTTATAGTATGTTAATTATAACATTAAACATCATTTTTTTCATCTCATTTATGTTTATAATATTAAATTCAATTCTAAAACTTATGTGAATTTAGTGTGGAATAATGATGTCCATATTTATAATGGTCATAGTTTATATTATCCAATATATACATATTTTTCGACAAAAATGAATACTGAAAATAGTAAAACATAATTACTACTGTAAAGGAAAACCTAGGATTACTGAGGGTAAAATTAAAAAGGTAAAGGAAAAAATGATATAAAATATAGTAAAAATATTTTTTAAGGCTATACATCTAAATTATAATATCCACAATTAAATAATAAGATTATTTGGATTGTTTTGGAATTTTAATGATAATCATTTTGTATACTTTTGGGAAATATCAATGTGATTTCCCAGAGGGTTTATTTTCTACACTAAAAAGGGTACTCCCTATCACCACTTCTTCAAACCCCCTAATCAATTTGACACCAAAAAAACCTTCTAAAATACCTCCAAAAAATTCATATCCATAATTTTCAGTTTATAATCCTTCCTTAAACACTAACCCTATGGTCCCTAATTGCAGATCCAAATAAGGTTTCTCTTAGATATAGTAATTTTCATAATAATGGACATTAGTTTTATTTATTAATTTTCCACCATAATTTGTGTATTAACTCATAAAATTAAATAACACCAATTTATAAAAATAGTAATATTTTATTATTTTGATGGAATAATATTTATCCATATAATTATCAATCAAATTGGAAATGAATTCATTGATCATGTGCATGATAGACCAGTACCTATTTAAATAATTTAATAAATTATCCATAACCCCTAATAAAGGATGGATTTAATGATGTATTTAACAAATTTATATGATACATATTGTAATATTATTTTTATGATATTTCTTTATTACATATACCTTCGTATATTATTTTCAATTTAAAATAAAATATCATCCCTTGTGAGTACAAAAGACTATCGCCTTCCGGAGAGATGCAATTTGTTTAATGATCACTATACATGGAAATTAATAAGGATATATAAAATTCATAATTTGATATATATTATAATATATTGATTCCCATTAATTAATATACCACATAGATCCTCACATTTTATCATGTTAAGTGGATGATAACATCACTCGTGCATTTGTAAATCATACTGTCTCCACGATGTGATGGGATCCATTAAATATTATAATATTAAATAAATGAATGTAAAAATGAATGTAATAAAAAAATGATATATGAAAATATAATATATTTCAAGAGATGAAGGAACTAAAAGTTTCATGATAAAACACTAAGGAGAAACCAATAAATAAACACTCGAAATAATGAAATTAATGAAACATTATTAACTAAAGGGTAATAAGATATTATTATATAATCATAAATAATATTATAAATATGAATACGGTTCTACTATAAATTAATTACATTCATAAAAACATTAAATGTGATGTTAAATAATTTTTTGATTTAGTAATGTGTGAGGTAAGGGACATCATCTCAATATTATCTTTATTGATTCATATTGTATTGGTAGGTACATAATTTCTATTATTTGGATTATATATATTCACTTTTACAAGTAATTTCATGAAGGATTCATTGATAATTTTATATCCAGTTTCAAGTTATGTTTTTCATCAAAGGTGATTTGACTTGAAAATTACAAAGTGGAAATGAATTTCATCAATAACATGCTTTTAATTTTTTATATTACTACTTCACAAACAGTGATATTATAATATTGTGAGTTTATTTATTATTTCCTTTCTTATTTATAATATTTATGTATTTTTTAATTTGATACAAAAATATTTTATTAATTAATTCTCATGTCAGTGTAAGGATCATTGTATGGGGTATAACATAATATTATTTTAATCGGAATTCATTATTCATGAGTCTCCATCGAAGGAAATTATTTGAAAAATGTCTAATAAAAATAGTTAGGTTTCATTTCCTCTAGTTATTCATGATTTTTGCAAGTGATAGATCAGTTTTCCCACTTACTATCACATAGAACAACTGAAAATGTATTGATATTATAATCTAATGTCACTTCTCTCTTATATCAAAAATACATTTAATTCATAAATCAGGTTTTCTAATTATGTTTTCAAAAATATTTTCGAAATTATTCACAAATATTCATGTCATAAACATTTGACCATTTTTGACTAAAAATAAAATAAAAAGAACTCTCATGTCATTTTCCATACGATTTATTTTTTGTTTTTTCCAAAAATGTGGAAGGATTATTTGTTTTAATACGTATGACCTGGATGAAATTTATGGTTTTCATGACTAGTTATTATTTAAATTCATCCATTATAACTTTTATAGTGTATATTAAAAAGGTATTTTTAATATTGTTAACATTTAGTTTTAAAATGTCATTTTCAAAATAAAACTAATATTTTATTCAAGAAATTTTAAATATCTATTTTTCTTCTATATTCGTCAATGAAAACAAAAATTTATTTTAAATATACTATAATATGGAAATGTTGCATTCATACTATCCTTATTATTCCCTTCTATGGTTTATGACTAATTTTTAAAAGTATTGTATTCAAATTCGCTTCCATGATTCATTATTGTAGCCATTAACATTCCCTTTAATTATTCACATTTCTGTAGTCATTGGATATTTGATTTATGTCAAAATCTGTTATAATTTATTATAGATGTCCTTATTTCTTGAACCATATCTAATTTATTCATATGGTGTTTTTTCATTGATCTTTATTTTATTGACTATGGAAATATTTATATTATGAATTCATTCTTCATTATGGATATGTAATGGTATTTTGTATTGTTCATTAATTTAATAGATTATTTGATATATGAGGACACATTTGTACTTGCATATATGGTTGCTCAATATTTATTTATATCATATTAATGAATTAGTTTAATCATTAATCAAATTGTTTAGGAATCCATATTTAAATGGGATTATTGTGTATATTTACCCATCCATTTTAAACTACATTATGAATTTTCATTATAGTAAATGTATCATGTGAATAATAGAATTTCCTCCAATAGTTAATCATTTCATATATTTTGATATTAGATATTATTATATATGATATATTCATAATGATATTATCACAATATCTACCTCATTTTTATTTTATGGACTAAATTTCTTGTGTTTTCGTCTATTTACCTGTCCATTATGATTTATCCTTATCTTATTATCCATGATTTTTTTATTTTATTATATCTGGATGTATCTCATTCACAATTTATTTATTAAATGACATTATATTTAAGTTATTTAACACTCTAGGTAAAATATAAATTATCTTATTATTATATTAATGTTATTTATATTCATTTTTCATTAAGTTATATTCATTCTATGTTGATTATTCTTAGTTATTTTTGATAGCTCCTATTGTTGTTAACCCATAAAAAGGATTTTATCTCGTCATTTTTTTTTCTATATCAGGATTAAAATGTGGATGTTGTTAAAGAAAAATTTCACTTAGGTTTACTAAATTAGAAAAGGGATCATTTGGAATTTACTCGGTCATCACTGAGGGAATAATAACAGTCCTTATTATTCAACTAGTTTGACTCAACTGGGTATATACTTAGTATAATTCACATTTTCATTACAACCCATTATGATGGATTAAAATAGATGATGAAAAAATGGAAAAATGTTAAACCAAACGTGTCTTATATTGAAAATGAGGTGTCATGATTTTAAAATATTATAAATAATTTACAATCTTTACCTTAACTAACTACATAACTAACCAATGAATAAAATGATATAGTTTTCTAAAGAATTATTGGTGGATACGATTGAGGAATGAATACTTGATTTTAATCAAGTCATAAATATGGAATGAGAGATATATTTAAGTTTATTAAATAAATAGTAAAATTATTTTTGATCAGAAAAAAAGTGAACAAAGATAATAATTTTCTAGAAGAAATTATGAAATGATAAAATGAAATAAATCTCAGCATAGGTATCCATTAATTATTTTTTTTCTTAAATTTTGGGAGACTGATCATTAGTTGATTAATTTCTATATTCTAGATGATAACCTGATGACTAACAAAGGGCCGATGTCAAAATTAAATGTATAGCATATTTATGTAATGGGATTAGAAAATTAAATTGTGGAAGTTTATTACCAATAGTAATTTGTTTTTTAGATCCATGAAACCACTCTATATTATGTTAAATTATTAAATAATATATGACTTCATTAACATAGGAGATGTTTTAGGAAAAATTCTATAAAATATTTTTGGACATAAGATTAAAGTTATTTGTAACCAATAATTTCTATCAGATCATTGATTATGTATTAGTGGTGGGTCATCACATTTTCATAACACTATAGGAATTATATTTTTATACTTATAGAAAATATAAACCTACATATTGGGTGACAACCCATCACATCTTGTAAAGGATAGGAATCTTGATCCCATAACTAATGGAATATAAGTGATTATAACATACCAAAATCCTATTTTATGTTATTGTTAATATTTAATTATTTTAAAAAATAATTTGAAAAATAAATATTAATGATGAACTAATGGTGTTATAATTTAGGTTTAGAGATTAATGTTTCATATTGGTTAAATTTTTCTAATAATATTTGATTTGGAAAATAGATAGAGACATATGGAATTAACTTCCACTCATTTATGGATCCTATGAATAGTTAAAATTAAATATTAGGGATTCAGATATAAATAATTTATTTTGTTAAATTCATTTCTTATAGTAATCAATATATCAACAAAAATTCAATGAATAAAAATGAAAAAAATTTACTAGTTTAATATAAAGTTGTTATTTGTGTTTCATTACTTATATTCTCATATAGAAATGGAATTTCTCATCATTAGGAAATGGAATTTGAAAAAATTGTTATCATATTATTTTAATTTATAATGAATATAAAAATATTTTAAATTATAATTTATTTATGGATTTTAGGTCCTTATATATCTATTGAATTTTCTCTTTATTGAGAACAATGAACAATATAACTTTCTATTTTTTATGATTTTATTCTATGTCTATATTGTATTTTTTCCCAAATCTTCACCAACATGGAAACATTATTATGTGTTATTTAGTATAAACTAATTACATTTATTAATATTTTATAAATTTTCTATATTAATAACCCTTTTTACAAATTGGGATTCTAACAATGTAGTTTTCCAATGTAAAACCCTTGATTTCCGAGCACTAGAGAAAATTACATGGAAAGGATTTTTTTATGGTGGTAGAAATATAGCAGCCTAAAATTATAAAATATATATATATATATATATATTAGTAGATAGGTTTTAAGAAATGTAAAATTGATCTTATACATCAAAGGAAATATAACTTATTAAATTTAATCTCTTCAATAGCTTGCAGAACCAGCAACTTTGAGTCTTAATGCACATAAATTTTAATATACAACTAGTATTAATTGAATTATTAAAAATTGATAATTTATTTTTCATTTGAATAAATTATAATATTTAATATGTTATAATTAAATTTTTTTACAAAAATCATCAGTGAAAATAGTTAAAAATAATTAATATAATTTCTGTTAAAATATATTCATTGAGGGGATTAAACCAAGAATACAAAGGTAAAAATAACATATAAAATAGACAAAATCATATTGGAGGGCCATATTTCGACATTTGGGTACCCCAAAATAGAACCAAAGGTTATATAGAGGATTTGTTCTTATGAATTAATTTATCAATTTATATTGTTTTTCAAAATGTCTAGGTAATATCAAAAAGGGTTCCTTAACCCAACTTATAAAAGGGCACTCCATCGTTATTTTTATTCACAAATCCTAAGAACATTGGATAAAAACCCAATAAGATATCTCCCCAACATATTTATAAAACATTTATAGCTACTAGTATTCCAAAAATACGAACCATAGTGTCTATAAGAGGATATCTAACGAAGGTTTCTCTTATAGATTGTAATTCTCTTAAAAATGCTGTATATTTTTTATAATTTTTTACACATTGAAATATGACTTGAAAAATAAAAATTAATAATAGAGTTATATAACATATATTAAGATTATATTATGTTTATGGAATAAATATTTTTCATCTACTCCTCCATCAAATGTGAAACTAAATCATCTGTCATTTTTAAAGTTGTCTACGACCTAACGAACTGATGTAGTTTAATTTTCATCATAACCATTCATGGATGGGAATAACGAAGGATTTAAATAAATTTTTATATGATATTTATGAAATTATTATAATTTTTTAACTAGAAAACCTCATATACCTCCTTACAATACATGATGGTTAAACAATAATAACTTCAGTCGTGTGTACACTAGACAACTACATCTTGAAGTGATGTGATTCATTTTTCACATAGGATTTACATGAAATGTAATAAGTATAAATTTAATGAATAAATGTGATATATATGATATGGTATTGATTCAGGATTATTAATATGTCACCCAATTCTCATACACATTCACCCGTTAACAAAATTATATTGTCGCTCATGTATAAGTAAAACTGACTGTCTCCCTGAAGGGATATGATAGATTATCAATATTGAAATATTTATAATCATTTATAAAATAATCCAATGGATAAAAATTAAATTAATAAAATTTATGCCATTATATTTATGAAATATATATTAATATATATATATATATTATATACCCATGAACAAAAACATTTTGCAAAAAAATGGTTGAGAAAAAAAGGCAATTATCCCCTGCAACAATGAAAATAAATAATGGGTAATAAGATATTATAAGGGGATCATATTAAATATTATAAATATAAATAGGGTTTATAAAAAAAATTATAGGATAATTAAAACAGTTATTCATGAGTTTAAATCATGTTTAATTAAAGGAATGCATGAGTTAAAGGACTTCATCTCAATTAACCATCATTGTGTCATAATTTATTATTATGAACATGATTTCTTTTATATTATGTATATAATTTTCAATTTACTTGTAATATAATGAAAACATAATAATAAATGGTATTTGATGATTAAAATAGATTATTTCATCTAAGGGGATTTTACAAGAATATTACCATGTGGTAATGAATTTCAAAACTACATTTTTCATTGGGTTATATTAATTAACCCTTACAATTGATATTTTTAGATTTCATGTAACATCACTATATTTTAAAAAAGAAAATTTTGTTTGATAACATAAATGACGCAGAACATTGTGTTTAGATATGATTTTAAAACCCAAACACTATGAGACATAATTACATTTAAATAATTTTTATTACTTCAATATCTTAAAGTAAACACAACTCGGATATATTATTTTTTATGTTTCCATAATCAACATGCAACATCGAGCTTAAATGACACTTGATATATAAATTTTATAAACTATCCATTAAAATGATGGGATTGGATATTTTTAACTAATTTATTATTTTTAAACATATAATTTTCCTAATAAATATAGTGTATTGTGAATGTTTAGTAATTAATCAATCATTTTTAATTAAGGTGATTTTATTCTCAAAAAAAATGTTTTCATTAAAAGGATTCTTTCATTATTATAATGAATAAATATTTAAAAAATGTTTAGAACCTTTAAAATTATTATTTGATAAAACATAATTCATTTTTCAATTCACAATGTCACAATTTTCTTTTAATTTAAATTCATCAATTTTTTAGAATATATAAATATTTCAATGAATAGTGAAAATGTAGATTTTTTTTAAAACAACAATTTATATTCAATAAAATAAATATTTTAAATTTTAAATTTTGATTTTAATTAAATTAATTAGTAATATGTAATATTTTACTGAAATATTTTTTTATCAATAAACTT
The DNA here is from genome assembly GCA_963277665.1 of Viscum album. Taxonomy (NCBI): domain Eukaryota; kingdom Viridiplantae; phylum Streptophyta; class Magnoliopsida; order Santalales; family Viscaceae; genus Viscum; species Viscum album. The sequence goes on along the minus strand of OY728119.1, from coordinate 808,549,472 downwards.
CACTTTTTATTTAGTATAAGATATTTTTTTAATAAAGTTGGTTTTCTCTAAAAACTAATTTAAAGTGCATAATGTTAAAAAAAATTAAAAATTTTAAATAAATCATAATTAGAAAAAATTAAATTTTAATTTATGTTTTATATTTTTATAAACATTAACATATATTCATAAACTTATTATTATAAATATAATTAATATAAAACCATATTGTTCTCAAATAATATAGTTATAGAGAACCCTCTTTTTTATCTTGTCAGTGGGTATTGCAGAAATTTCAATATTTTATACATTAAAAAATTTATTCATGTAAATAAAATTAATATTTACAATAAATATTTCAAAATTAAATTAGGTTTAAGTTTTTATAAGTTTCTAAAAAGTTAAATTTTTTGATAAATAATGATAAATACATAATTTTCATTAAAAAATCCATTTTTTTTAATTATTTATAAATATAAATTTTATTTCATATTGGTTTTATAGTAAAATTTGTAAAATTACATATCTATTAATCCAATTTTTAACATTTAATTCTATTCCATATTAAAATTTGATATAAAAACTTTGTAATCATTTCAATATTTTTTCTAATGAAATTTCCAATCACGTATGTGGGTAGAATTTTAAAAAAAATATTATAAATGTGAATTAAAATTTTAAAAATTGATTCAAAATTTATCATTATAATTATTTATGTTTTCCAATAAGTTTAAATTCCTTTTTAAACAAAATTAATATTTAAATTAGTAAAACATATTTATGGAGTTAATGTTAAATATTGATTATTTGGGGGTTGAACAAAAAAGATCAGTGCTGAAATGACCTTGTTTTTTTATGAATTATTTTTTATGGAATTATTTGGAACATATCACTTATATTATAAATATTTGTCCAAAAATGGATTCACATGACATACAAAACGTTTAAAAAATTCATTTTTTCACAGTATTACAAGTGTTTCACTCACCTCACATATGGATGGCTTCCCCCACTTACATTATTTAATCCTTCCAAAAACATTGGTTAAGAAAATAATTAGTCAAATGTCATTTAAAATTTCCCCCACTACTATTATATTAATTATTATTTTAGAAATATTTCCATGAAATGCGATTAATTAAAACCAAAAAAGATGTTTGAAAAATATATAAAATTCATCAGTGAGTGCTTTTATTTTATTCATTATATACATCCTATAATTATTATTAAAACAAGATAACATAAAAAATATCTATATATACTGATATTTTTTATGTTAATGTAATAACATATATCCTTCTCCTTCTCTATCAAATGAGTTACAAAATCATCATTTGGTTGTATGATAGACTACTTCCTCACGAACTGATGTTGTTCATTTTCTATTACAACTTATCTCAGTTTTGTAGGATGAATGATTATAACAATATATATGATATTTACAAAAAAACTATACATATTGGTTAATTTTACAATATAAACAATTTGTTATTCTATATTTATGGGGATATGATAACCTCACTCATTTGTACGGAGGACTACCAAATCACACATTAATGTGATTCATATTTCAGTAACACTTTTCAGGGACAGTAAAAATGATATAACTAATGAATATACATGATATAAATTAAATAAATATTATATTCATGACATATTTATCATTTTGAAAATATTCCATATCCTTTTTTTCTACACTAAAAATATGACAACATCATTCAGGTATGTGGGGGCTTCCACCTTCAAAAAGAAATGTTACTCTGTTTTCACAACAACATAACATAAATTAATTTTACAAAAATATTTAATGATTAAATAGGTTATATATTACTTTTTTAAAATTCATTAATTGTAAAATATTAATTTCTTCCTTTCCACAGGTCTTATTCATAAATGGAAATAGTACTCTTGTGTAAGCACGACCTACTATATTTAGGATGTTAATGTATTTTATTTCACAAAAACACATTTCATGATTGGTATTATAATATTAAATAATATCAAATTTTGAAAATTATTTCATGATTAATATTTTGGATATTATGGAAATATAATATATCAATTAGAAGTTAAATTTTCATAACAATTCATGAATGAGAAAACAAAGCAGTTAACAACCGAAAAAATGAAAATAATGAAATATGATTTAAAATATCATGTACAATTGTTATAAAATGATAACATATGATATTATAAATATTAATATTTTTTATAATAATTTAATATCATTTTCAAAAAGATATATAAATGAGGATAAATCTTGTTGATCCTAATGTAAGTGTGATGTAAGGGATTTCATAAATCAATTTATGTTCAATGGGTCAAGCACCAATGACACTAATTATGTCAGGATAATGATATATTTTTAATGAACATTGATAATTTTATGTTGTATTTAAAAATTTATTATGACCATTTATTTTTTAAAGAAAATAAATTCATTTATTAATCCCCACATCATAGATATAGTCTTTCAATGGTTTCTCATCTCACTTTTTACATCTATGGGACGCATGACATATTCCCTGCTTATTTCATTTTTGTGGTGTATATTGTATCCATGAATGTATTTTATTATCCCTATCCCAAATTTTTTTCGTATTTTCATATCCATTTTAGAATCTATGATTATTTTGGATTATGATTTAATGTTGCCAATGTGGTATTATTTATATGTTATAATCTGATCATTTATGAGGATTGTTTATGATTAAATATATAATATAGAAATCCTATGATAAAAAATTTAATATTTTATATGATATTTATTCTCTATTGGTTATTAATGATTTTATCAAGTAATAGTACCATTTTATGACCCTTTGTTAATTAATATTAATGATTAAATTATTTTATAGAAACCCATCTTTATTTATCTCTTCGGTCAACAACCCTTTTTGTTCCAAAATAATTATTTCTATTTTTTTCTTCACAAAAGTATTTTTCATTATTCAATTGATTTATTAATATCTTGATTTCCCATGTTTTAATATCTTTTATATCATTTTTAAGTATTATTCATTATTATTTCCAAACATTTTCCATTTTTATTTTACCAAAAAGGTGAAAATACTGGTTGGTTTGGTTTTACACCATGAACATGGTTTTACACTATCATAACAATTATTTGATTTTTAGCAACAAATATAAGTGTTAAAGCTTATGTAAAAAATATATTCACAAAAATTGAATAATTTATTTTTCAAAATGTATTGGATATTTTACTCATGAATTTTTTAAATAATTTTTAATGATTCTATTATATGTTTCAAACTTTTTTTTATTGAAATTTATTTTACAATACATTGGGACTTTTTAAAAAAATAAATAATTATTTTCTTAAAAATTTATTGAATGATGATTTATTTCTATTTAAATACTACAATAATAGTATGAATTGTAGTTTCTTATACTCAAATGTGGATATTTTATATTAACGCCATCCTCAATATTGTTTTTGATCGATTAAGATACATTTAAACTGTTTGTTATGGAACTTATTTTTTCCCATGGGATCAAAATGGTTCAAGTACATTTAAATAGAACCCATTTTTTGGATATTTCAATCATATTTCAATGTTGTTGAAATAAAATTCATTTCATTTTCAATGGTTAATAAATTCATAAATGGAATAATGGTTGTCTCTATGAGTTTTATAATAACATGAACACTCACTATAAATTTTTAATTTTCCCGTTCTTGAACATTATATATTACGGGTGTGCATTAATAGTTTATATTATTCCCAGAACAGTTTATACGATGGGAAATACAAGATATTTTTCGGGGATCCCCTTATAGTATATAAATTTTGGAGGCCCAGATATCATTGGCTAATCCAATTATAATTTATATAACGGGGTAACAAAAATAGAAACATGTGAGAAAATTATAAATTAAAATATGCTTTCACCTAGATAGAGATTGAATTTTTTGGGTAATGATTATTTTCATTGTATAATTATTTTAATGTTGTTAATATGGTTATTCCATTTGTAAGGGTTTTGTATGTGTTATATGATGATGATGTTCCAAGATACCATGAAATTATTTCGTTGTTGTACATTAGTTTGTAATGTTTCCATTGAAAAATATTGATAGCACATGGATAATTTATATTGATTATTATAACACTTTCTTCTATTAAAGACTTATTCTATGTGTTATGATTAATTATTCATGAATTGATTAGTATGTGTTATATAATGATCCTCTCACACCCTCTGATTATGTCATCATACCCTTTTTTTAATTCTTATTCTAATTGATGACAATAAATTTTAGGTGTTTATGTTTACCCATAATTAGAAATTAGCATCATTACTATTATTTTTTCCAATAGGTTATCAATAAATGATGTTGAAAAAGTTATATCTAGAAGTTATTTCACATGGATGATGATTACTTCATAAAAAAAATATGAAAATCATGGTAATGTGTGATAAGTGTTCATTTAACTACATTGGGATTGTTTTTTTAGTATTTTGTCTTATTATATAAAAATGTAACATTAATTTTCATTGAGAATCTAGGTGATCAAATGTTTCATTTTGTTTTCTTATGTTTTGGATGGAAAAAATTGGGTTAAAATTATTAGTATCAAACATTGAAATGTAAAATTTATGATTTCAGAACTAAATCTGAGGGTGAGGATTATAGACTATAATAGTTTGTATAAGATGATAGATTTTATAACATTAGAAATTATGATCTTTTAATTTTAGCTTATCTTAATAGTTTTTGATGTTTCCATTGTTCTATATTCATAAGGATAATTATATGTTAAAAATCATAGATACCCAATATAAGGCCCCATCCTTAAACCTTACTTAATATTGAATTAAATGAATAATTCACATTGAGGATATTTTCAGGTTTAGAGTTTTAGAGAATTAGAACATAACTATTACATCTTAAAAGATTACAAAGTAGACACTTCTACTAAGTCTCCATAAAATAAATACTCTTAACAAGAAAGATGTCAAGATTCCATGTTTTAGATAGCATGAAATTCCCTTGGTCCCATCCTTGACCTTATTCCACTTTAAGTCCTCTGAAAAACATTTCGAAAAAACTTGGGGTGAGCATAAAAAGCTCAGTAAGGGATACACAAAGAATGAAAACTGTTAGTTTTTCAAAATCAAGTAAACCATGTATACTCTATCAAAGTAATACCTTCACCTTCATGAAGTAGTAAAAACTATTCACTGAATAAAGTATCATTACTTACCTTTTTGTAACCAAAGTATTACCATAAAACCCATATAAAGAACACATAACATATATAAAGGTAACTTGGGACATAAACATACTTAAGTGGAGTAACCATACGGTCGACTTCCACACATATCACTTAATGGAATAGCCATACGGCCAATTTCCATACATACTTAATAGAATAGCCATACGGCCGACTTCCATACCCAATGCATTGGAGGTTATAACGTAACCACCCGTCCTGGTATTCACGGCACCACCCGTCATATGGTTTATAACGTAACCACCCGTTAAAATGTCCAAGTACCAATATAAAATCATAAAACATAAAAACAATATAAAGGAATGATAACATTTCCACATTTCAATCAAAATATATCATAATAGAATCCTTTATCAAAACCATTTTCAATACGAAAATACATAAAAGAGTATATGGTATTTATTTTATTTTAAAAAACATTACAGCTTGTTGAGGAAGCCAAAGATCAAATAATACTTGCGGTGGCGGAAAAGGTCGTTGTCACCGCGTGCATTAAAAAAACATTCCTTTTTGTCGTTTAGTAAAACGCATCGTAGAAAAAGATTCCTTTTGTATAAAAGTAAAAGTCAAAGGTGTTTATACACCGTATAAAATAAAGTTGTGTATAAAACGAAATATGCCTCAATGAAAGGAGATTGAGACGAAGTCCTTTACCTTGGGTCCGACATGACTCGATCGTTCTTTAAAGTCCTGAATAATAAACTTGAGTTAATTTATACATGATTAAGAACCTTTTTAAACTTCATTATTCCTTTTATATCACTTATTGCCATGTTATAAACATTATGTAACCATTTAAGTTAATAATGTTTGTTTTGTCAATATTTGGTTCTTAAGTCGAAAGTTGACTTCTTACAATTACATGTTGTTCATGTGGTCAAAAGTTCTTTATATCCAGAATGAAATTACCGATTTGGATATAATATTTATCATATATATCCAGCATATACATGTATTTATAATATTACATAATCATTTACAGGTAAGAAATGAAATGCACCGTTCATGGAGACGGTAAGCCGTACGTACGCATTAACACTACTTTCATTTCTTTGTCATATTAGTGGAATTAAAACTAAATGAGAGGTATGTATATTTTAATTCCAGAATTATATTAATCATTTAGATATATCATTAATTATATATATACATTATATACATGTAATTTTAATAGTACATTACATTTGGGGATAAGAAATGAAATGCACCATTCATGGAGACGGTAAGCCGTACGTACGCATGAACGCTACATTCATTTCTATATCATACTTTAATGTAAAGAAATAATAATGATATATAGGTATATTATAATTCCAGTATAACATCATATATAAAAACTTTAAATCCATCCTTTATACGTCCCACATATGGTATTAACGAATCACATCACTTTGAGGGGGCGGTAGTCCGCACTTCCTTAAATGAAGATATCGTGTTTACCTGTAATGGAAACCATAAAGGTATGCCAAAAATGAAAAATACAGAAGCTTAAAGAAAACATAAACATATTATATATCATATATAAAAATAGTGACATCATAATGGCCACCCTTGGAGGTGTTAAATGAGTATTGAACAATCATCGTTTCGGGAGGCAGAATTTCGCCATCCACGGAAACTGTATGTTCTTTAACCATTTGATGTAGTTGTGTGAGAGTGTAGCTCAAATAAATTTTATAACAACATCCTAGTATATTTAATATACTGGTGTTGTTACAAAAGAAGTAAATAAAAATATTTTAGAGGGTTGGAGAAGCAAAATAAAACAAATGAACAAGGGAGAATGAATTACCTTTAAAAGTGTAACTCCCTTTTGATTTGAGCCTAAAGGTTTCCTTTGAAAGGATTATTCCCAAAGGTAATCCTCTAGAATGAGGAGAGGGATGTGGAGAGTGTAATTGGGCAGGGTTTGGCCGATCCAAAGGCTTGAGAAGTGTGTGAAATGGGGTAGAGGTGGGGGCCTTTTATAAGAGGAGAGGAGGGGCACTTTTGGAAAGTAAAGAAAGATTACTTTATTTGAAAATGTGTTTCGGTTTTAAAAGGTCCCACATTGATATAATTCGTGGCTAAGGTGATAAGGGTTCAAAATCCACTCATCCAATTGGTTTTGTCCATGTGTAGGTTTTATATTTTCCATTATCTTTCCATTTTATTTAAATCGTCAAATAATGATGTCATCGCTGCATCATTATTATGTCATATATAATTTAATTTATTTAATGTCTAAAAATTATAAAAAAAATACTATGATGTAGGAAATCTTTTTAGCTTTCCAATGACTATTTATAAGAAAACTTTGTACTTGTATAACCCCACTCAAAAAGTATTTTAGTAAAACAATTTATGTTAGTGTCATTTTCACTTTAACATTAAATAAAAATATATTAATGTCATTTTCCAACTAAAGTGGCTCCATGGGGTCCCCAAGTAGGCCCATGGCTTGTCTTGGTCGGCCATGACTCACCCAATAGGTGTAGGACAAGTTTCATGGTGTTTTCACATTCATATAATACCATTTTTACCTTAAACTACACTAATTACCTCTAATCGCGATTAATGAAAAAAAAGTTACTATTCACCAAAAAAATTATTTTAATCTCATTGAACCAAATTTTACTTCTTAATGACAACCATGTATGTCGCATTTTCAAAATTCAATACACATTAGTGGTAAACTTTCATTTAACTGAAAAATCAGTTTGGTTGATTACCACTTAGTGGTTTCACTATTCATCAAAAATTGAAGTTTTTCAGAAAATTACCAAAAATTCACCCTAAGCTATATTTGATATTCCGAATTCAAAAATGAAGTCCATTTTTCAAAATTCAAATCATATAATTCAAATTAATTAAATTAATAATTAATTCCTGATGTCATGAAAAATAGCGTGTTTTTGTGAAACAATAAGTATCAAAAGATTGACACCAGTTTAAGTCCAATTTCAAAGTGAAATTGATTCCAATGACCACCATTGGATTAACTGGTAAAAATATTTTCTAATTTCACTTTAAAACCAATTAAAATAATAATCTAATAATATAAATAAATTAGATTTAAAATATGTTTTGAATTAAAATACAACATTTTGCACTATTCATTAAAAAATTGAACTTTATCAGAAAGGTACCAAAAATTTACACAAAGTAAATTTTGATATCCCGATTCTAAAGAAGAGTTATATTTGGTCCAAAATAATTTATAAGAGTGATCAAAACTATATTTAATGACGGTTCACCATTAAAAGGTGATAAGTGAACCTTTAGTGAATATTAGAGTATATATGCCCGTAAAATTGAACTCTTTCCGTATTTTAAGCCTTTATCTTTTATTGGGTAAATGTATAAACATTTAAAAACATATATAATCATAATTTAGTTACTTCTATCCATTCCCGCCAGTACAACGGCTACTCGTTAACTAAAATTTAAAATAATATTATTTTATTACTAGTGTGCTACGTAAGTTTCAAAGAAACTCATCGTTGCATATCGGGTACGCTATCGAACATAGCAACCCCTTTAAAATAAAATTAATATTTAATTCGTAAATATTAATAAATATGAAAATTCTTTATTCTTTATTTACCTGGGATGTTACACCCAATTTAGGTAATATGGGATTAGATCTAAAAATGATAAATGATATTTTATGACAGGTATTAGAATCTGGAATAAATTTTAATATTTATTTTTTAATATGATATATTCATTTCAATTTTGTAGAAATAATATTTAAGGTATTGATAATAAATATGGTTTATATGATCATAATTAACGGGAATAGAAATTTTATCTTATAGATAACAATAGGGTTTAAAAGTGATTTAGATACAATGTGATTAATGTTATATTAAAAAAATCCCCATATTTTTGAGATAGAAATATAAAGTTTATGAGATAACTGTTGTGACTAGAAAAGTCATAATATTGTGGTAATTGATGTTATTTTTGATATAGGTTAATGGAATTTTTTAGATTCATCTTTTGGTATTGATATTGAATTTGGATTATTAATGTATCATGAGATAAATTATTCATTTTTTGAATTTATTTTTCCATATTTTATCCATTTTGGGTTCGGTTAATGATTTGTGAAAAGATTAATATACTTTTCTCCCGTTAATGGTTATGTGTTCTTTAAAAGTTTATTTTAGTGAATTATTCAAGAAAAATTAATATTAAATACTCCTTATTTGGTAAAAATTTGATATTTTAGTGGAAATTAAAAACAATATGGAATTGAACTCATGATTTTTATATATTACATTGTTCTCATAGTCTTGAAGGAAAATAATTCCTAAACTCAAGGAAAATTATATAGAAACCAAATGATTATATTATTAAATTCATATCGGATTAATCAGATGGTCATTTATATCATCATAAATTAAGGGTTTTGAGGCCCAGAATAATCCATTGATATTTCACCTCCTTATGATAGATTAACTTAATCACACTCTACAATAATTTCTGATTTTATATTATTCTAACATATATTTTCATAAATGGAATCCTAGTAATGTGTTAATACATATTTCCAATGTAATTAACTATCACTAATGTTAAGAGTATTTTCTTATAATAGTTTTTATGATGTTTGTTTACACAAAAAATAATTTTTAAATTTACATTAGTTGATTGCCTAGATAATGGTAAAATTGAAAGGATATATTTTATTAAATGATGGAGGATGCAACACATTGATATTTTAAAAGAAGGAAATTATGTTTGATAGCATAAATGACCCAAAATATTAAACATAGAGAAACATTTAACAATATAATACTTGGTGATATTTTTTTGTTTAAATAAATTATGTTTCTTCAATATCATATTGTACATGCAACCCCATGATTTTTTCACATTTGATAGCATATTCAATATAGAAGACAAAGATTAAATGACCTTTTATATGTATAAAAATCATAACCTAAAATTTAAATTTGTTGGTATAAATATTAATAACTATTTTATTATATATATATATATACGTCATAATACATATAAATTATTAATAAATGTTTAGAAAATAACCATTTACTTACTAGTAAAGTGATTTTATTCATCAAGAATAAGATTTCACATAAAATGAATACATTGTATTATTTTATGAAATAATGTGATAAATAAAATATTTAAACATATTGAAGGTTTTTCTTTTTAAAATTAACTTCATTTCTTGAATTAAAATATCATAAAATATTGTGTGAAGTTTATTCATTTTTTAAAAAATATTGATTATTCCTTGAATAGAGATAAAATTTTATTTTTTTTAAAAGATAATTTTTTTAAATAAATTAATTACTACAAACTGCATATTATTTTTTACAAGAATAATTTTTTATATTTTACCAAAATAATAGCTTTTAAAAATAAATTATACAGAAATTATTATATGGTTATTTTAGATTTAAAAATGGTTTTTTATAAGAACACTTTTAATGATCATAATGTTTTTCTAATTTAATAAATTAAAATATTACCTAATTTAGAATCTATTAAGTCAAATGTATATATTATATATAGGGAAATTTTAATATATATAGATACAGTGACTATTATCAGGCATAGAGTTAAAATAAAATCATAAAGTAAGAGAAAATGCAGTTTTTGGAAACATGATTTTTCATCACGACTACGGATTTGGTTTTAAATATATATTTTTTCAATTTAATAAATTTTATTTTAAAAAATAATCTAAAATTTACAAATAATATTATATAATTTATATTAGGTTATATTTTTATAATTTTTTTAAAACATTAATTGTTTTTGTATAGTGAATGGTAATTAATTTTAAGTGAAAATTAATCATCATTTTATTTATTTATAAAGAAAAATTAAATTCTAAATTCATTAAATTGAAAATTTAGTTCAATTATATAACTTTTCCATTGTAGTTATTTTTCAATTGAAATTAGATATGAAAACATTGTAAACCATTCAATTTTTTCACTATCAAAACTCGCTTTCTCACCGCATCAATGGGATTAATTTTAAAATAATTTTTATTACGTATGCAAATTTAATTTTATAAAATTGATTCCTTATTATGAATAATTATTTTTTTATATTATTTAATAAGTTCAAATTTTTGTTTTCCAAAAAAATCATGAAAACATTAAAAATTATTTATTGCAGTTGAGGTAAAAATGGGTTCTTCACAGGTTAATCTAAAAAGGTAATGGTTAAGAAGACCGTAACACATGTATTAAATATACAATGCATAACAATTTTAACCTTATACCATATATAATATATAATTTTAATATATTTAATCAATTTTCATGAAAATAACATGGTTAGAATTCAATCATTCCAAAAAATATAGGTTTCCACTCACCTCACTTATAAAAGGCCACCACAACTCCTCATCCCATGACACCTTCATAAATAAAGGGTTATTCTAAAAAATAATAATCATATATAATTACCTTATATAATTCTAGAATCCTTATTTCAGGAATAATACCAACCATGTAATTATTATTATTTTCAATCCAAAAGATGTAACCTAAATAATAGGTAATGTTGTAGAACGAGGGTTTTTATTTTATGTTTTCCGACACAGCAGTCAATTATTATCAAACCATCATTATATAAATATTTTTTGTAGTCAATATACATATATATTATTATGCTATTTTTATAAGAAAAATACCTATCTTATTTCATCAAATGGTTTATGAAAGCAACATTCATGTGTACGAAGAATTACCACCTTGTGAATAGATATCATTAGTTTTCCACTATACCCAATAATGGTTGGGTGTGATGATAAAAGTAAATTATATATGTAATTCCCCAAACCTAGTTACCTAGAGTCAGTGCATTATTTAAATACGTTAGCATGATTTCATGGAATCAAGTCCCGAAATACCGATGACTTTAGATGTATTGGAAAATTGATTAAAAACAAGAATGTTATGTTAAACATTAGAAAATAAAACATAGCATAAATTATCCACTGGGAATTCCATTAATCCCCTAGCTTAACCCTTATTATCAATCCTAATACACTACTTGGAATGCTGTGAAAAATAAAACCTAGAAAGGTGTGAGCTCAGATGCTCAGTAAAGATAAAAATATAGCGGAAACATTCATAAATAGGCATAAAAATTTAAAGTAATGTTAAAAACTAAATCAAACGTACTTTAAATGTAAAATTAAGCATAATATAGAAAATATAAAGTACAATAATTCCATTTACATATTCACATTGATTTTTTACTAGTATAATAATCACATGCAATATCAATATCTACGATAATAATAATGGAAAGCATAATGACAGACTTCATAACCACATAGTTTAGGCCTTGTTACAAGATTACAAATAATATTTTTTCAAGGAATTTTACAAGACAGTAGTTTTTCTCATGAGACCTACCTATGCATCGAGGAGCTATAGCGGGCTCCACCCATCACATACTAAGTCCAATGCATTCCTCATATGAAAATTTTCAAACATAAGACAAATATTCATATTAAAAATATCATACTAAATGTCCATACTTTATCCATAAACCATGAATGGTATAGAAATTATACATCCACAGTCAAACATATCACCAAACCTTCAATACAATATAAACTATTTTTATCATAATAAATCACCTTCAAAAAAGATTAAACTCCATCAAATGTTGTTGATATAGATGAAAATGATTTTTTAATCTCTTTGTGAGAAAAATCCATTTTTCATAAAAACATTTAAAAGAGACACACAATTGAAAAGAAGACATTTAAATAAATTTTGGAACAAAAGTGTCTCATACCACTTTGAAACTTTTTATAGGAATTTACATTTAAAAAAAATCATGTCCATATAAATACATCATTAAAATACATTTTGAAAACAAGGACATTAATGAAAATGATTTAGATTAATAAATATTTAAAACATTTAAAATGATGTTTTAGAAAATAAATCCCTTAAAAATAATCCCATTGAAAACTCTTTTATGATACATGGACATGGATAATAAATATTTCCCAGTAGATACTTAGGTAATAACAACCTCGGATAATAAAGAGATTGTCAAATTAACCCTTACCTTTTACTTTCCTTTTGTCGAGGGTACGTTTAACCTCTTGTATAAAAACAGTAGTATGTAATTATGATATACCAAAACCATATTAATATTTATGATATCATATATGATTCATTTATGAAATTATACTACCCATTTAATAAAAATTTCCATGTTAATTTAATATTCCATGTAATAATCGATTTTTTATCATACGTATTTTAACTTGTTATTCTTGATCGTATCAATTAAATCATGATTTAAATAAATCAAAAATATAAAACTTGATTTATATATAATATATTCTTAGAATATAATTATTTATAATAGATAGATGTATGAAATGGAAAACACCGTTTATGGAGATCGTAGGTCGTACGTATACATAAATATTGTTTCTGTTTTCAAATCGAATTGAACGGAAGTAACTGAACAAGATATATCTAAGAACATAAATTAATAAAAATATATATATCTCTATAGTAGCATTATTATTTCATATATTACATACATATTAGTAATATATATGTTTATAATCGTCGATGAATGGTAAATGGGGAAATGAATATCGTCATGTCGTGGAGACAGTAATCTGTACATACACACATGCGATAATATCATTTCCTTAATGTTGTGGAATTGGATGGTATATTTATTTGATAGAGAAATTATCAGGTTATTTTAATTATTTATATACATATTATTATCATTATATCCACCCAAATAACATAGTGTAGAATAACAAATTACACCACAACGTCGAGATGGTAAGTAGTACGTACGCACGCATGGTGGCATTATAATTCATAGGATGTATAGAATAATGAATAGAGTTTTCAAATATTTTTAATAACATCAAATTATATATAAGTTGCTGGATTTTTTATTCTGGTATGGTAATAACAATGAAAGAGTAAGTGGAAGAAAAAAAGAACATGAAAGAGGGTGCTTAAATCATTACCTCTTCTTCGGGTTCTTCCTTCTGATTTGATCAAAAGGGATCCATAGGTTTAATATATGGATAAAGTAATGCCTCTATGATTAAGGTAAGAATGTTTTGAGAATATTTGGGCAAGGTTTGGCCGATCCAAATTTCATTGAAGGTGTGAATTTGAGAGAAGGAGAAGTACGCTTTTATTAGAGTGGTGAGGGGCACCTTAAGAAAATATTGAAAAATTATTTTGTAATAAAATAATTTTCGGTTTTTAATGGATCCAAAATGAATTATTTAAAGTCTAAGTTGGGGATGGGTCTAAAACCACTCAAAAAATAGGTTTTATACAGCTTTGGGTCACTATATTAACCTTATCTTTTAGATTTTATTCTTAATTAAATAGTTTGACATTTACCATGTCTCTTTGTATTTTTATATTATATTGTTAATCAACAAGATATAAACTTCCAACAGAACCCAATGTTGTTCATTAGTGAAATATAAAATAGTATTTAAGTCCTTTGTCCGAACCTTGAATTTTTAGGAATAGAATACCAATTAATAATATAATATTTTATTTAAAAACACTTTTATGTCAATTTTGACATTATTTAATAATAGATTTATGTTAAAGTCCTAAAAACATCATTACTTCGAAATAAATACATTTAATAAACTCTAACATCTCATAGTCACCTATAATTTTTTTATGGCATTAAAACTATCAAATTATAGTTATTGTAGTATTTATAATATCATGTATTTGAATGTTTCATTTATAAGGAAAATATTGCATCTATATTGTGTCATATATAAATATGGCTATTTAATTTGTAAAAATTATAAAACAAATATCAGGAGGTAGAAAATAGTATTATATTTGTAATTTTTTTTATAGTCTAATATATAAATTATATAACCTAATATAATTTTTTTTACTAAATGAAATTTGCTTTTGTTATTTTTGTCTTTACTTTAGATTATTTAATATTGAATGTCATTATCACTTCCATGTGGCTCCATGGTGTCCCCAAATCAACCCAAGGAAGCCCATGGTATGTTAGGTATACTCCAATAGGGTTTGGATATGTGTTAGGATAATTATATATTATTATAATATAATTTTTTGACCTTATTTACTGGATTTTCCCCTTTATCAATAGTAACTAAAATATTTACTGAAGTAAATATTCCTAATGCCTAAAAATAAAAGTTACTTATTTACACAATTTGTTCCTCCAAATTCAAAATATGGAATCTACTCTTCCAAATTCAAAATGCATAAGTGACAGAAATTAATTTAAAATTAATTTCTGTTGTCAAAACCAAAAGCGTGTTTTTAAGAAATAATAACTATCAAATGATTGACACTTGTTTATGTTAAATATAAATGTTTAATTAATTCTAATTACCAAAATTGTATTAAATTATAAAAATATAATCGAATTATACATCTAAAATATTCAAATAAAAAATTTATCACTATTAATTATTCCGATAAAAAAATTTGTTTTTAATTAAAATTTAATCATTTTCACTATTCATCAAAATATGAATGTTTTCAAAAGAGTACCAAATATTTATCCAAAATAAATTTTAATGTCTCAATTTTAAAGAAGAATATTATTTTGTCAACTTGAATATAAAAATATGTAAAATATTGTATTTAAAAACGGATCTCTATTAAAAGGCTGTAAAATTTAATTTTTTAAAAAATACTACTTTTTTCTGAAAAAAAATAAATTTGTTCATAAATTATGTATAATAAACTCATAATATGGATTCTAAAATTATAATGATTATAAAAAGTTCAAAATTCAGTTATTACTATTCATAACTGCTTTTGAACAGCTAGTTTGGTAGGTCGTTGTGCGCTTGAACTCGGTGTTGCTTGTAGTGCATGTTATTGATTTATTTTGAAGAAATATCGGACTATTAAATCTTGGGGTGTTACATTATCCACCTCATTAAAAAAATTACATCCTAAAAATTTGAAATTGTTCTTCAAAAATAAGTGGTTAAAAATAGAAAATAACTTTTCGGAAAAACCCACATTGGATATTGGGTTAATATTATTTAGTCTTAATAATAGGAAAAGGGAAATGAAAGGGTCACCACCAAATTATGATCTCGATTAGGAGAAAATTGGGGGAAATTAGAGACACATAATTGGAGGAAACATATAAATATTTATAGGGAGTGATTGGGGTCATCAATCACAAAAAATTGTTAAATTGAGGGCTTCAAATCCTCTAATCTATGATTATTTAAAATACTATCGGTACAACCAAACATAAGGTATTAGGATAACACATTTTTGGTTTTAAGACACATTCCCTAATGATTAAGGATAAATTTACCCATAGAATAAGTGGAAT
Source organism: Viscum album (assembly GCA_963277665.1). Lineage (NCBI taxonomy): Eukaryota > Viridiplantae > Streptophyta > Magnoliopsida > Santalales > Viscaceae > Viscum > Viscum album. The sequence continues at coordinate 808,532,886 of OY728119.1, read as the reverse complement.
GAAATTATATATATATATATAATTGGAAAGATATGTTTCATCTTTCAACTAATTCCAAACACAAACTCATATTTCACTCCAAAAAAATTAGAAAAAAATATTCTCTTTGTCCTAATAATATATGGTTCCAAATAAATAGTGAATTTATAATTCACCTATCCGAACCTTTAACAAACTATATTATACGGTTCAGGGACTTCACGTCGTCCAGTGGTAGGTGATAAATCCCAATCCCACAGCTCTGTCTGACACGACGGATTGTCACACAGTCTGCGTGTTATCCTTTTTATAACAATACAAAAATAACCTCAACAATAATATCCAATTTCAATATTAATCGATTACAACCTTTAAACTAATCCAAAATACATTTATCCAAACCCACAGGCCAAAATTTATAAGGATGTTATACACGATGATGATCCTATTTTCCACATTGTTACATGTGAAAACCTTCATCATGTATTATTTTGAAACATGGTAACACCCTGAATTACCAAAAAAAACTTATATATTACATGCATTCCCCTTATCCTTTACATAATACTAGATATATTCTTCATATCCAAAATTATTAAATATTCTAACAATGAGTAAACAAACAAACTATTCATCACTTCCAAATAAATCAAGAATATCGAATATATTATATCCAAATAAACCATCTCTTATTCCAAAATCACTACCTCATTATCATGACAATATTAAAGATTACCTTTCCTTCAACCATTTATTTTCCAAAAAGAGTATCTTACTATTAATTCATTTTTCTTAGAACTATATAATCTCATATCCTCAATAAAATAGTACTGTAGTACAATCTTTATTTATCTCTCTAAATAATATAACCAATATATTATCGATACAACACTCAAATGAAATCTTTTTATAATAAAAACATAAGATCTCTAGTCATTCCTCTTCATCTGAGGTAGTATCATAACATGATTATTATCCAATAGCAACATTTTCAGTATACTCTGATGACTAGGACATTGATTCATGTAATATTTTAATGCCTTGCAGATGAAGAATTTTACATTTGAAACTATTTCCATACCATTGAAATCACGTACTTGGTGTCCTTTTTCTCCATACTTATAACAAACTCACATTCCCTTTAGGAAGTTACCAAGGTGATTATTTCCACATTTCTCACATATGGGAAAATCCATCATTCCCCTCATCCCATTGTCCTTCTTTCTCTCTACCATCCTTTTCTTCTCATGCTTCCCTTCAAATCCATAGGACACAGAGAATTCATTACATATCTTAATAACACATGATATTACTTCTTTATATGTTGAGAATACATGGGAGACTATTTCCCGTCTAAATTTTGTCTTAATACCATTAATGATATGAATCATCTTACTCTTTAGATTATACATATTTCTGGAGTTCACATTCCTTCTACTGGGTGCCATTTCAAAACAATGGCATACACTATGTCATTTTATGAATCACAATTCATAACTCCAAACATGTAAAATACATAAAATAAATTGAACAGTTTATGGATATAATCCATAATCAATAAAATGTCTTCTTTGAGGAGGTGTATAATCCTAAACCCTTCAAAGTTGTTTGTAAAGAAGACGAGAATTATCCAAAGCACATCCCCCAGTAGTGTGGTAACCAAGAGTATAGCAAGGCCCATTATCATGCACCAGTTCCCAGTTAAGTCTATATCAATGTAGTGTTTTTGGGTTTTACCCCTAGGTATATATGTGCCAGGGATGCCTCTACCTGCTCGTATGCAAATATGGATGTATGTCTTGGAAAACTCACAGAATCTTTACAGTTCCAAAATCTAAGGAGTTGTTCAATACTAATCCTCAATGTATATCTTAAGGTAGTGTTCTATTTTCAGATTTTTTCTAAATCGAGATTCCAAGGTTATTGCTAAACTTCCTCTCATACCAACAATATTGACCCAAACCCAGTTACCCAGAGTCAGTTTTTTATTTTAATACATTGGCATGATTTCAAAGAATCAATTCCCGAAAGATAGATCATTTTACTTATCTTGAAAAATAAATTATATACATGAATATTACATTACACATTAAAAAATAAAAAACAACATAAATGATCCACTGATAATTCCATTAATCCCCTAACTGAAACCTTCTTATCAATCATAACACACTTTATGGAATCCTAGGATAATTAAAACAAAGAAAGGGGTTATCTCATATGCTCAATAAGGATAACAATATACCAGAAACTTTCATAAATAATAATAAAAATTTATCAAAATGTATAAGACTAAAACAAAATCCTTTTAAACATAAACATCAGAACAATATGGAAAAGATACAAAAAAAATTATTTCATTTAATTATTAAATGGAAATAAGCCTAGTAGAATAATAATATGCAATATCAACAGCTACTTTCATATAGATGGAATGCATAATTCCTGACATCATAACCACATAGTCAAGGCGTTGTGCCAAGACTAAAGATAAGATTTTCTCAAGGCCTTGTGCCATGAAACAAGTTTGTATCATGAGACCTACTGATTCGTCAAGGATCTATAGCTAGCTCCACCCGTCACATAATAAGTCTAATGCATTTCTCATATAAAAAGTATTATACATAACCTAAACATTCATATTAAAACTAGTATAATAAATTTTTATTCATAATCCACAAACCATGAATGGTATAAAAATTACACATCCTCAGTCAAACCTATCACAAAAACATCAATACAATATAGAAGATTTGTATCATAATAAATCATCTTAAAACATGTTTAAAATCCATCTAAGGATGATTATATAGATGAAAATGATTTGTAAAACTCATTATGTGAAATATTCCTTTTTCATAAAAACATTTAAAAGTCACAGAACTTAGAAAGGATAAAATTGAAAGACATTTTTGGATAAAAGTTTCCTATACCACTTTGGAACATTTGAATGAAATTAACATTTAAAGAGAATTCATTTCCATATAAGTAAATCCTAAAAACCCATTTTGAAAACATGGAAATTAAAGGGAATGATTTAGAAGAATAAATATTAAAAATATTTAAAATGATGTTTTAGTAAAAAAATTCCCATAAAAATAATACCTTTGAAAACACTTTTATAAAACATGTACATCGATTATAAATATGTCATAAAAGATAATTATGCAATAACAACCTCAGATAATAATACGATTGTGAAATTAACCCATACCTTGTAATTTTGTTTAGTGAAGGGTATGTTTAAACTTTTGTATAAAGACCATAGTGTGTTATTGAATAATATCAGAACCATATTAATATTTATGATATCATACATGATTCATTTATGACTTTATATAAACTATTTAATAAAAATTTCCATGTTAACTTAACATTTTGGGTATTAATCACTTTCTTTATCATATGTATTTTAACTTGTTATTCTTGATCGTATCATTTAGATCATGATTTAAATACTTCCATAATATAAGTCTTGAATCATATATCATATATATATAGAATATAATTATTTATAATAAATATATATATGAAATGGAAGACCCCATTTATGGAGATAGTGGGTCGTACGTATGCATAAACATTATTTATGTTTTCATATTGTATTCAAAGAAAGTATGTGAATATAATATATGTATGAAAATAAATAAATAAATAAATAGATAAATATATATATATCCAGTAGCATTATTATTTCATATATTTTTTACATATTATTAATATATATTTTTATAATCGTCGATGAATGGTGAACTTGGAAAATAATCTCATCACTTCATGGAGACGTTAATCCATACGTACGCACGAGCGAAAATATCATTTCATTAAAGGTTTGAAATTGGGGGGTATATGTATTTTACAGAGACATTATCAAGTTATTTTCATTATTTATATACATATTACTCATCATTATATCCATCCAAATAACATAGGGTTGAATAACAAATTACACAACGGCGTGTAAACGATAAGCTGTACTTATGCACATATTGTGACATTATCATTCATTGGATGGATAGAATAATGAATAGGGTTTTTCCACATTTTTAATAATATAACAGTATATATAAGGTTCTAGATTTATTATTTTGGTATGGTAATACCAAAGAAAGAGTATTTGGAAGAATAAAAGAACTTAAAAAGGGTGGTGGAATCATTACATATTCTTTGGTTTCTTCCATTTAATTTGATCAAAAGGGAACCATATGATAGATTTATTACCAAAGGAATTTGACTAGGATGAAGGTAGGATAGTTGGGGGATATTTGGGTAGTTTTTGTCCCAGCATAATTGCTTTGGAGGTGTGAATATGGGATAAGGGAATGTGCCCTTTTATAAGAGGGGTGAGGGGCACCTTAGTAAAAGATTGAAGTATTATTTTTTAATAAAATAATTTTCGGATTATAATAGATAAATATTAATTATTTAAAGGATAAGGTGGATATGGGCCTAAAAAAACTCAAACAATAGGTTTTAGATAGGTTTGGGTCACTCTATTAACCTTATCATTTAGATTTAACTCTTAGTTAAATAGTTTGACATTTACCATGTCTCTTTGTACTTTAATATTATATGTTTAATTATCTCACTATAAACATCCAAAAGAAAACCTAGTGGTTAATTAATGACATATATAATAGTATATAATCCCTTTGGTAGAACCTTATATTTTCAGGAATAGAATAAAAAGTAGTAATATAATATTTGTTTTAAAAACTCTTTTATTTCAATTTTGACATTATTTAATAATGGATTTTTTTTGAAAGTCCTAAAAACTTAATTACATAGAACTAAATATGTATAATAAACACTAACATGTCATAGTCACCTATAAAATTTATTTATGCCATCAAAACATTAAAATAATATTTATTATAGTATTTATAAAATCGTTTATTTGATTGATTCATTTATAAAGAAAATACAGCATCATTGTTGAGTCATATATAAATATAGTTGTGTTATGTCTAAAAATTATAAAGAAAATAGCCTGAGGTAGGAAATATGATTATATTTCTGATGACTTTTTATTTTTGAATTGATCAATTATAAAACCTCATAATAAAATTTTTTACTAAAAGATATTTGCTTTTGTTATTTTTGTCTTTACATTAGATTATTTAACATAAAATGTAATTATAACATCCAAGTGTATCCATGGGGTCCAAAAATCGACCCAAGGATTAAAATTTTTAGATAGTTATAATCAAATATGTATTGTATATTTTTTACGGTAATTTAATTTTATTGTAATGTTATTTCTTACCTTATATACTGGATTTACACATTTAACAACAGTAAATAAAATATTCACTCAAGTAAGTATTACTAATGTATAAAAATAGAAGTTACCTATTTACACAATTTGAACCTCTTGATTCCAAATATAGAATACATTTTTCCAATTTAAATATGGAGAAGTGGCAGAAAATAATTTAAAATTAATTCACGTTGTCAAAACAAAATGTGTATTTTTAGGAAATAATAACAATCATAAGATTGACACTTCCTTGTTTCAATTTTAAATGTGAAATTACATATAATGACCTCAATTGTATGAAATTATAAAAATATAATATAATACTACTTCAAAAACATTCAAATGCGTAATTTATCACTATTAATTATTTTGATTAAAAAAGATGGTTTTAATTAAAATGTAGTAATTTTTAGTATTCATCGAAATATGAATGTTGTCAGAAAAGTACCAAAAATCTATCCAAACTAAATTTTTATATCTATATTCTAAAGAAGATGTTTATTTTGTAACATTATATATATATAACTATGAATTAATGGATTTAAAAAGGGTTCACTATTAAAAGGCTAGAAAATTTCATTTTTTGAAAAATAATTTATTTATCTGAAAAAAATGACATCATTATCTAATTATGTCTAAGAAACTCATAATATGGATTTTAAAATTATAAATATTATATAAAGTTCAAAATTTAGTTAATAATAATCATAACCATTTTTTGAACGGCTATTTTGGTAAGTCATTGTGCGCTTGAACTCGGTGTTGCGTGTAGTGCAAGTTATTCAATTAAATTGAAGAAATAATGTACTATAAAATCATGGGATTTTATAATATATATGATATATATAATAATTACACATATTTAGTAGTTATATAATATATTCATTTTTTACATTCTTTTCAAATGATGATAAAATAATTTCCCTCTTGTGTACAATGAACTACCGCCTCACAAAGCAATGTGATTCCTCTTCCACTAAGACATTAAAAGGAATGTAAAAAATAAATAGTTGGTATATATTTGATATAAATGAAATAATTATTATATTAGTGAATTATTTATCATTATTAAATAATTTTAAGTAATTTTATTTTTTACACTAAAATTATGATAACATCATTCGTGTGTGTATGTACTTCTAGATTCACAAAGATATGTGTCTCTCATTTGATCACTACAGAAAATAGAAGAAAATATAAGTATATTAAAATAAATAATAAGGTATATTTGATTCTATAATAAATTTATAATGATATAATATAACATACCTAATTTCTATATTGATCATTTTAAATTTGAAATATTACTCATGTGTACCAATGACATATTGTTTCCTTGGTTAAAAATTCATCTTTTATCAAATCCGCATTAAATAATTTGTATCAAAAGTATAATTATGGTGTATGGATGATAATTATGTTATTATTATTATTATAGAGTTTATTAATAAATATTATAATCACAAAATCCAAAACATTCATATCAAACCAATAATGAAAAAAGACAATTATCAACTACAAAAATGAAAATATAAAAAGATTATTAATGAACAAATGTAAAGGTGATATGAATATTTAATATATGATTTTATAAATATTAAAATGGTCCTACAAAAAGTTAATAACATGTTCAAAACTATTATATATAAGTTCTATAATCATTCAACCTAAGCATAGTGTGACACAATTTATTTCATAACTGAATTTCAATTTTTTGGTTTAAACATAAACTTTATAGATTATTCCATGCAATGATAATGTGAGTAATGAACATTAATTATTTTATGCTGAGTTTTTACTTGTTTTATTTGTATTTAAATTTCATAAATTTAATCAATTCATTTATTAATCCCCACATCAATTGTATTATTTTTATATGGTATTTCTATCTCACTGTTTAGATTTGTCAAAAATTTTCAATATTCACCAACATCATCAATTAAGCAGTGTATATAACTAAAAAGAATGTATGTTCTGATTATTATGATGATGATTATTTTACTTTTCATTTACCTTTTAGTATCTCTCTTTCATGGGGCTTACTATTCAATTTTACTGATATGGTAAGAGTTTTTTTTAAATCACATAATTTGTTATGATTATTTATGATTTCATCAAAGAGGATTAAATATTATAAACTAACAATAAATAATTCTGATTAATTTCATATCCAATTATTATTCATGATATTTTCAATTTATAGTACAATTTTACCAATATTTGGTACATACAATAATTGATAATTTTTTTAAAAACATCATCTTTATCTCTCTCTTCAGTCTAGCACTCATTTTCTTCATAAATAATGTTTTATTAAAGTAGGTTGAATTTTTTTAATAATTTTTAAAATTACTTATTATTGTAATTTTAAAATATTTTTTACTTTTTTACAAAATATATGGAATGTAATATTTATGTATCATTTTGAAAAATTCACATTCAGTTTTTACCAAAAATGTGAAAGGAATCATTGTTCTAATGTATAGGATATGAATATAATTTTTTACCATAATAAAAATTATTTACTATAAAGGTTCCTTTATAAATTTTAATTATAATTTTTTAAGAAATGGATTTTTTAAAAAAGTAATATAATTTTTAAAAGATAAAATATATTTTGAATAAAATTATTTCAAATTATCTTTTAAATGTTCTATTAAACCTTTGATCTGTTGTTTTCCAAGAAATGGATTATGACATTATTTGTTAAACATTATCTTTTAAAAAACTAGTTTTCAAATTGGAATGGTCATATTACTAAAAAATAATTGATATATATTTTAATGGAATTTTCATTCATAAACAAACAAATACTTTGTTGTTAGTTATTCTCCAATGGGGGTTTTTTAATGATACCATACTCGTTTTCTCTAGATGGATTATGATTATTTCAATGTGATTATTATGAAATCTATTTCATTTCCCAAGGATAACCATTTTCAAATATTTTTTTGTAATCCATATATTATTTTTGAGTAAATAATGTTTAAATGATATTGACCTGATAACCATTCATTTTATATGGGAAAATTAAATCATAAAAGGAATAATTTTTGTTTCAATGAGATTAATGATGAAATGAACTCTCTATGTATTTTATTCATTTATTTGATAGTATAAATTATATATGATGGGTTCACCATGATAGAATTGGGAGATACCATTATAGATATACAAAATGGATTTCCAAATACCACTAGTTGAGTGAACTATAACTTATATGATTGGGTGATCTAGATACAATAGGCTGATCCCAATATAACATTAATGATTGGTGCGCGTAGATTGAAATCCACTTCATCGGGTATAAAAATATTCTTTAGTGAATTGTATTTCATGTTAGAAATATTGTAATTCCATTTGAATGGATTATGTAAGTGTTCTATTATGGTGATGTTCCAAGATATTTAGACATTTTACGTATTCATTCCATGAAATTATAATATTTCCTTTGATCAATATTGATAACAAATGGTCCATAATTGATAACTATTATAAATATTTATTTTTTTATATATTTAGTACCATTTTCCATATTTATGAATCTGCTGTTAGGGATGGTAATTATCTTATTATTCTCTCTTTCACCTTCATTAAATCATAATACTTTTATTCACTTATTTTTCTTATTTTTGACACTCAATTGATAATTTTTTTCTCTACAATTACAATGAATATGATCACACACTTATTGGGTTATCTTTTCCAAAAGATATATTTAAATTATGTAAAACATGTTTTGACTAAAATTTATTTTTATGGATGATTATTATCACTTAATTTGAATTAAAAAAATACATGATAACTTGGATAAATTGTCAATTTATCAGATGAGAATTTTTTATGTTTGACTTTTTCATTTTCCTTTAAAACAATAATACAAAATGTTCCTCGAGAATTTCTGTGATCCAATCATTATAATTTATGTTGTATTATTTGGAAGGGAATAATTGATTAAAAATTATAGGAGTTAGAGTATGAAATTTAATGATTAATATTACAAATCCAGATTTGGTGTAAGGACCTCCTTATTCACGCGGGCTTTGGAAAACAACAATCCATTACATGGCCTTAAGATATCTCCCTAAGATTTTAAATGATGGAAATAAATGATGAAGGGTCTCATGTAAAAGTGGGTAATGATGTATCCATTAATATATAAACCACTAAAGTAAAAAACCAAAACCAAACTATTCACTAAATGGTCCATTAACAATATCAAGACAACATAACTACATTATTCATATCAAAACCCCTCTAATGTGTGAAACAAAAAAAGACCAAAAATTATCCAATTAAATAGTGTAATATCAATTAAAGAATCCAAAAATTACACATGAAACCATGATCCACAATCTCTAAGATACAAAATCACAGAACAATGCAAGTATTACGAGGTGGTGCTACAAACATGTGATACATTACATTTTCCCAGGTCTTGAATGTTAGAATCTAATATAGGGGTGATTGTAATGATAAATAGTTTTTACCCAATGAGTTCTCTAATCACACCACTAGTATATAAGATTTTGAAACATTTTCATAAAATAGTTTATATAATTTGATTTCTCAAAAGAGCTTATAACTAAATATAAACAAGTTTCAAAAAACAATTCCACAAAGGGAATGCAAGTTAAATTGAATGAATTTTTCTAGAAAGATATTTTTCATGAAAAAATAATCATACAACTTGTAAATAATTTCACAATATTATTTTTTGAATACAAGAACCATTCCACACATTTATACAATAAAACATGCATGCTTTGTTATGATAGTTTCATTTTCATGAGTAGTGTCTCTTTGATCTACCATGTCATCATAGGGTAATTATATCCCATGTACCATTAAACAATTTTCACTAGGAAAAACGTCATATTCTAATCCATCAATATTTATGCAATATGGATTCACACACTAATCTTCCAGAGGTTTAGGATAAAAAAACAATTTTTAATAAAATTACATTTTTAATGATAAATATTCCCATAAAAAACATTCCAAAACCAATCCATTTCAATAAACACTTTCCCAAAAATAATTTATAGATTCCATAATATCCATAAATTAAATATTATCTTGTTAACTTCACAAAACTAATGAAATTTTCCATTCAATTCATCAAGATTTCACAGTTTCACCAAAAATGATATATTGTCAATAAAGATATTTATTCTGTTTGTTAAACCAAGATATCACATTAAATTTAATTAATTTTAGACAATTTAAAACCAATCCAATCATTTATAGTAATCGGAGAAGATATTTACGCCCCCTACCTTGATAGTTTTTGGTTAAAACCGACAACATACGAATAACGCTCACGCAATATGGATGAAACTCATCAAAAAGAGACATAGACCTCCTCTATTAAACTAAATGATCCCAAATATCATCATATTTGGAATTATTAAATATATATATATCCCCATATCAGGCATAAATATGAATAATAAGAATGATATAAGATATAGATATGAGTAGATCTACTAAACGAGACATGAACGGTGAAGAACATTACTTCCCATGAGATTCCGGAATGAAAACAATATGGGATGGATCCTGATAGAATCTAAACTACTTGAGAGAGCTTCCCAAACCATCAATGGAGATAAATGTCGAATTAGGTCCATTTACAAGAAAAAACGGGCATTTAGGATAAAAAATGAGTAAGATCTTATTAAATAAGATCTTACATTTTCCCTATGCATGATTAGAAAAAACATTCACTAACCATGAATTAGATACTAAAATAAGTAAACTCTTATGGGACCTCCATGCATGGTCTCCTAAACCATGATAAAACCATTCCAAATCTACTGCCTCAAAAATGCAATTGTGCATGGTATCTTCTAGGATATTCTTACGGTTTAGAAAAAATGTGCACATCTTCTTTAGCCCCAAAAACGTATTAAATGTTTTTCCCAACTCTCCCTATCATCAACCTTATATAAAAATCAGAATGTGATGGTTACATACCAGATACCATGGGTACTAAATTCTCCCCACCATTGGACATTCCATACTCAAAAATTATGAAGACTTCACTACCCTAAAAGAGTTCCGACCATAGAAATTTGATTTCCTTCTTAGGTTCCGACATCTCATCGTGAATCTATCCATGTTTCCATAAAATGTGCACGTTACTGACACTTTTCCCCCTAGAGAATATTTTTCTTTCCTATCAAAAATCTACCTTAGGATACGTACCTAAATAGAATCCCACTTTAGGTCTAGGTGATCCTATCTGATCATATGGTCAGGACCAGGCTGATACTTTTACAATAGTGATATGTGGAACACATTATGTACTGAACTTAACTTTGGTGGAAATGCCAACTATTATGAAATATCCTAATACCATTCTAGTATATCTAAAGGGCCAGTGTATTGAGGAAATAACTTGACTTGTTTTCCTAAAAGGTGTTGTTCAAGACTTTGAGATTTTTGCAATAACACATGATCCCATACTGTAATGGACGATGGTCATCGATGATGATCCGCATAATATTTATGAATACTCTAATCCCTCATCATCCTCTTTCTGATGAACTAGATATTTTTGTTGTTTTATGGAAAAGTCTCGACCCAACTTGTGTTGTCTCCCCTGTTTTTACCCATAAATGTGGTGGATGAAGTGGATTCTCATACAATGCTTCAAATGGAGCCATATTTATTGAGGCATGATAGCCTTTATTATATAATAATTCTAGATAGATCTTTCAATGGTCGACAAAAATCAATTACAAAATCTTGTAACATCTCTTCCAATATCTATATCATCATTTTGGATTACCCATCAATTTAAGGATGATACACAGTAATCAGAGTCAACTGATTCCCAAGAGATTTCATTAATAATTATCAGAAACAGGACATAATAATCAGATCTCTCTCAAACACAATCGACAATAGTACGTCATATCAATTTATCATTTCATGGATGTATATTTTGGATAGTTCCTATATCATACGAGTTTCATAAACTAGAATGAAATAATGAAATGTGGTAATCTGATCTAGTGTGACACATCTGGAATAGTGTTTATGAACCATTCTTGGAATACCTATTAAAAAAATCATTCTCTATACGCTCTCATTTTCACACCTGGATATGTAACGATTGCAACATACTAGATTTTCTCCAATGTTCGGACTTAACTAGTTGACAAGTTATAAACCTTGAAATGAACGCATCCACATTTATTTTAATGCCACCCCACCATAACTGCTCAATAAATACGTTATATATCTTCTTTATACCCATACATTCTGATTATCTCAAATGGTGGTAAACATGGATAAGTAGTTCCTAATAAGCCTTAGGTAAAACCATAGTATCTTTATACCACAAAAATAAACTCCCATTATGTTTTTATCCCTCAATGGCCTTTTCACAATAGTGTTTTGAACACATAATTAGTAAATACAGATATGATTTTTGTGCCTCTCTGACCATTATTTCCAAATTTGGAATGAAAAAAACTGAAAATAAAACTCCAAAATAATAGCAATCATCATATTCAACATGAATTTCTTCTAGGGAAAACATCAATTGCCACTTAGTAGGATATTATTTTTCTAATACGGTATACAACATTCTGATTATTTCAAGTTCCTCTATATTTCCGTTACCAATTGTATACATAAAGCAAAGTTAAATATATTGAGATACTCCATTAATATCCATTTCTTAGATTAAAAACTCAATGTGATAAAATATGATTCAAGCTCTTATGATTTGTGAACATAGTTAATTTCTCACCAAAGAGATAATGTCTCAATGTCTTAAAATCATGGATGACCGTAGCTAACTCCAAATTGTGTGTTGGGTATTTCTTCACATGTAATATTAAATTCCTTATTCCATAATAACAAATAAGGTTTTCTTTCATGATAATACATCCTATCCTTGATCCAGAAGAATCACAAAAGACCACGTACCCCTATCCTGATTCTTGAAAAATCATTATAGTTGCCGATTTAAGATGAACTTTCATCTCCAAAAAAGGGTTATGGAATTATTCATTGTATTTGAATGGAACATTTTAATATTTTGGAGTTTTCATTCGTGAGTCTAGTCATGTGATTTCATGCACAAAATGTCTATATTTTCATGATAGACCATGAAAAAATCATATCACCAAGACATTCATAGGTTGTTTCAACAAGATAACCACTTCTATATTTTTCTGTTCCACTAAAATTCCATTTTTATATGTTTCCTGTCCCTGAAAACATACCTCATATATAAAAAAATCACACTTTTGACAATTTGGCATAAAATAATTGGATCTTGATATTCCAAACACTATTGTCATGTGTTTCTCATGATTAACCTTTGTCCTTGAATTCACCAATATGTAATCATTAATGACCACAACCAAAGAAGCCATATATGTTTGAAATATCTAATTCATGAAATTCATGAAGACCTCCAGTGCATTCGTAAGACCAAAAGGAAAGACTACATATTCATAGTGGCCATTTCTGCTTATAAATTCTGTATTTGTAATTTTGTTACTTTTTAACTAACAATTTCAAATCTCCTAATCACAATTAAATTTTAAGTGAACCACTAAACTCCCTCAATTTCATAAAAATCTCATCTATGTGTAGTAGTGGATACTGATTCATTATCATATCTTGGTTAAGCTTATGATAATCTACACACATCCTTAACATTTTATCTTCTTCCTTTATGAACATAACTTTTGTTTCCTAGAGAGATGTACTATGATGAATGTAATCATTTCTTTCCAACTCTTCCAACTACACATTCAGTTATCATTACTCTGTTGTTTTTATTCTATAATATGGATGTAAAATACAATAGGTCCCTAGAAAGAGATCATTCACAAACTCGACATCCCTTGAAAGTAGTAACCCTTAAATGTTCATTGGAAAGGGATATTGAAATTTATCCCCAACTGCTTGAAAAATATCTTTCTGAATCTCTCCCATTGATTCCAAGGTTATCACTATAAACTAATAGTAGATCACTCCCACGGTAGGTTCCAACAATCTTGTTTCACCTTTTCATTACAACCTTCTCTCCTATAAAGAGATTCTAAATTCCATCCTCAATCCGGAAACTAAATTTCCTCATATAATATTTGATGTAAGCCTTGAACAATATCAGTCTATCCAAGAACAAGATTACAATAAAAAATCCATCTATAACATTGTGAAGCCCCATTTCAGCCCCGATCAGGAGTTATAGTATTCTGTGAATTACAAGGTCTATCTCTGCCCTATTGATGAGATTGATTTTTCTTCTCTCTTCTAATCAAATCGTACGATATATGCGACACCTAAACAGTGTCTTGAGTACCTCACCCCAGAGAATTGAGAAAAAATCACTTATGATGTTCCATATATTTGTAGTTATGACATGCTCTCGGTGGTGATATATTTTCTCAATTCATGTGGTCAATGTATCCATAATGGTAGCATCCCTCCAATATCAATTGTCATTAAAAAGTATTTACTGATCCAAATATATGATTATAAGTTACGCTCCCACATTGGACAAAAGATTCCATCTTCCACTTTCTTTTAGAATTCGAGTTAACACTATTTTCTATATGTATCATCATTTTTTCTCCTTCTATAGATTCTGATATTTCATGTTCAACTAAATTTATTTGTTCATAATCTCTATATAATCTGTAATATAGAGCACAACCATCTTCGGTCGAATCTCTTACCTTATCACTGATTTGGAGATGCGTTATTTAATGGATACACTCGCTGAATCTTTAGTTTTCTAGTAAAATAAATGCATGTATTTAACCTCATAACATTGAAATTGAAATTTTACTACTTCACACTAAATATGTTTATCATCCTCTTGATCTTGAATGTGTGATGATAGAATTTTTGGTTAAACAATTCTTCAAAATCCTCCCATGTTAAGCATTAATCCGATTTAGTATGCAACACCAGTTCCCACCACTACCATGAAAGATCCATGACTGTACAAGTCTCCATCATGAACACTAACTCTAATGGTGTACTAATGAAACCAAATATATGATTCATCATATTCAGCCACACCTCTACCTTTTTTGGTTCAGAATCACCAAGGATTATGGGTGGATTCTGCTTCATAAACTGGAGGGTATGATCTTCATGCCTTGTCTCAACCCTCCAGTTTACCGTATACATAACATGAAATGCTTGGAATATACTTTGAACCATCTCTTGGTTCACATGTGCCTCAAGTGAGACTATACTTTCTACAACTTCTTCCAGTTTGTTTCTACGATGCCTACCAGATTCCATTTTCTAATCAAATAACTACTCGATAACTCACACTCCCTAAAAATAGATGGCATATAATTTCAAATTCGATCACATAAACTATAATATCATTGTTTTACAAACACAAACATTTCTAATTTCTACCATTTTTGAAAAAGAATTAATTCTTCTAAAAATCAACCCAATTTCAAAATACATCAATCATGCCCTTGTACAAAATAATTCATTTGAAAATAATTTCTCCATATTTAAAAAAATATATTCATTTTCAAAAATTATAATTCATTAAGTCAAATGAAATATTCATTACTAGTGGTAATTAATTATTATAAAATTCATATCATGATCATAGCATTAGCTAAACATATGAAAATGAGATTCCAATATCTTATGTTTCATCAGAACACTTATGTACCTGAATCCCTAGTAATGTGAAGTTCATCATAAAAGGGTTATCTATGTATTTTTATGTTTTCAATTTCATGTTATGACAATACTAATCATTTATATGATCACAAACCATGGAATATACTGGTATTAATTCAACTCTAAGACCAGGAAACGAAAAAAAAACTTGTTAGGAAGGGACAAGACAAGATGAAACAATTTTTAATGGCCTGCCTATTCCAATTGGATTGAGATTACAAAGAACCATTACTAGGACTTAAAAATCATCCCAAATATGTCAATGGATGTGAAAAATTCATAAGTGTTTTAAATAAATGCTGGGGATGATTTATACTCTAGGAAATAAACCACATAACCAATAAACCATAATCAATGTAATAAACAGCATAAGAGAAAACAATTATCGATGTAAATAGTAGAATTGTATCTAATGACACCTAAAAACCATGTGATTTAATGCTCCAAAAGCTCCAATACAACAATCACGGAAGTTAACATGGATCATGAGGTGGTGCTAAAAACATGTGATATTTTACACATTCCCTTGTCTCGGAAGATAACATTATAAAAATCGCCGAAGTGACAATTATGGGATGAGTATACTAGTAAGTAGCTTCTAACCTATTAAATCAATACTCATGACTCTAGGATATAAGAGTTAGAAACCTTTACATAAAAAATTTTATATAAAATAATTTCATAAAATAGATTATTACTAAATATAGAGAAGTTTACAAAACAGTTTATAACCAAAAGCATATAACAAAAATTGAATTGTATTTTATAGATAGTTATATTTCAAAAAAATAGTAATAATACTTTAAAAATATTTCACAATATCTTTTTTGGCATATATGAACCATTACACACAATCATACTATCCAACATGCATGATTTGTTACAATAGTACCATTCTTTTGAACGGTATCTTGTTGATCTACCAAGTCATCCCAAGGTAATTAGATAACATTTTCCATAAAACCACAGGCTATGAGCACAGGGTAATATTTAATACAAGCCCCATATATGAAATATGTATCTAAACACGAATATTCCCAAGGATCTTCCCAAAAAAATTATTTCTAAAAAATAACATTTTTAATGAAAACTATTTCCTCAAAATCATTTAAAAACATAGCCATTTCAATAAAAGGACTTTTTTAAACCACATTACCAACAAACATTATGAGATTATATAAAATAAAGAATTTAAAACTTACCTTTTTAACTTGAAGGAACTAAACCAATTTTCACATCAATTCATGATGATTTCACAAATTCACTAAAAAAGATATATCGGTACTAAGGAAATTTTTTCCATGCCTTAAACCATTATTACACATTAAATTTCATTCAATTTTATGAATTTAAAAATAACCCAATCAATTTCTTCAATAGGAGATGTGTGTGACGCAACTTTACTCAATTGTTCTGGTAAAAACTGACAACGGACGAAGAACACTCACGAAACCGGGTTGAATCACACAAAAACGCAATAGATATCTTCTACAACCATCAACAATCCCAAATATCATAATATATGGAATACTACAACTTATAGCTACCCATAAAGGTTTTTGATCTCAAACATAAAGAAGACAAGAGAAGTAGATCTATTTATATCTATGAAACAAGACTAGAAGAGTGAATAACATCACTTTCCATGAGAATCAGCCTTATAAACACCATGTGAGGGCTCTCGATCGGTTCCAAAAAGCTTGGAATTGGTTCCCCAATGTTAAATGGATAGAAATACTGAATTTGGTCCTTTTAGGAGAAAAAAAGATAATGTAGAAGAAACAAGGAGTAATATCTTAAAAAATGTGATCTTACATTTTCAATGAACATGATTAGACCACACAGTTAGACAAATTGTGTGTTAACAATGTTTTAGATAATACATTAATGAAAACCATCCATGAAACCCTTTTATTTTATCCCTAACCATTATCAAACTACGATGAAGCTACTTCCTCAAAATAACAACTCAACACAGTTTATCTTAGGATATCGATATGGTTTAGACAAACTATGCATATCCCTTGAACATCTACAATATACCCAAAAACATATTAAATGTTTTACCAACTATACCAACCATCACCCTTACAAAAAATAATCATGTAAGGGTAACATACCAGAAATCAGAGGTACTACCATTGGGAGTTTGGGTTTTAGGCTATTATATTAGGTGTGTAATTACTTTTTATTGTATTCTTTTTTATTTCCACCTGTTTTCAAGGGATTTATAGTTAAAACAAATAATTATTTCATTGATAAACTCTCATATAAAATTTATTATTTGGTAAGGGTTTATTTCAAAATCTCATTTTATTCTGGATTTCTTATACTTATGTTTCCATTAAAGGGTTTTATTTAAATATTTTATGCTAAATCCCATTAATTATAATCAAAAGTGGATATTATGGATATTTTTCAATAATAATACATTTTTTAAACCCTTTGGTACATAAAATTATTGAAAAAATATGATTATTAAAATCCAACGTCACTTCTCTATTCATCCAGAAAATCATTTTTCCGTCCAAAATTAGGTTTTCTAAAAATGTTCATAAAAAGTTTTTAAAAATTATTCAATAAATCCTGATAAAAACATTTTTTTCCATATTTAAAAATTATCATTTTATCTAAATGACTCATAATTTATTTTTCATAATAATTACTATTTCAATTTTACTAAAAAGGATAATGGAATATTTTTGTTATTGTATACAAGATGTATGTAATTTCCTTCGATCAGGACCATTCAATATTTTTAAAATTAATTTATTATTTTCAAGGGTTATTTTGGGAGAATATTTTTTGAAATTATATTGTGGAATTTTTGTTTTAAATGGTTATTTTATAAATGAAATTGATATTGTCATTAATTATGTGTTTTTAAAGATATTGTTTTTGTATTTTTATTCTTCAATGAACAAAAATATTTTTCATGTATGCAATTCCTGATTTTTTTGTATTCATAAAATCATTATTCATCGTTTGGACGGTTAGATATTATTTTTATTTGGATATTATTTAAATTCAAATGATTGATTCATTTTTATAATCATTATAGTTCAATTGAATTATTAAAATTCATATGAATATTGTCCGAAAAATTTAATGTAAAAATCCATTTTATTTATCTTGGGTATTTTTATAACCTTATATCGTTTATACATATGTTTTTTTTAATTTTAAATTCAATTTATTGAATATAAAATTATTGATAATTATTATTCCTTATTCAATATGTATATTTAATGGAATGGAATAATGTCATGAGTTAAATTGATTATTAGATATATTAAGAATGTTATGAAAATACAGATATATGTGGGGCCTGCTGATAAACATACTCTCGATGTATAAGTAGTATTATGATAAGAATCAGTTGTATAGACTTTGTTAAATATATTTCTAATTTAAACCTATAAAACAGTTATAAAATTTATTATGAGTGTTATTGAATGTAGATTTATCATGTGTGTGAGATCATAACACCAAATTATTATGCATTTATTTCATTGAAAACTTATTTTTTATTATTAATGATATTTTAGTGGTGAAACTATATCTAGATTTATTTAACTAATAGTTTATTGAATAAATTGTATGTGTTTTCCATTAATTACCATGATATATTGATCGCAACTTATCATATTATCTCTTATATTTTAGAAATGATATTATCTCCTCATATATCTTATTATTATTTTATTAATTAAATTACATGAATTTCATATTATTTAAATATCCTTATTTATAATTCATTATATTATCATGATATTCAGGTTAATTTAATTTCATACATGTTTTCTTATTTAACTTCCCAAGTTGATAATTATTATAGATGCATTATTGATTTTACTGTACTCAACCCATATTATGAATTTTAGAACAAGAATATTTTTAATATTTTTTAAGAAATCCAGCAAAATGGTTCAGGAGGTAGGCTAGCCTACCCTTAAAAATTATTATAAATAATCTAGTGCCAATCAAATCAAAACAAAGTTGCATTACAAATCCAGGTGTCCATTCCACCACTATAGTCTATCTCTCCTAGAGTACAACAATAATTGGAAAAAAATTTACCAACTGGAACTAACCTCTATAATGGATATTTTAGAAAGATCATCATTAACCTGGTTTGCCTCTCTTTGAACATGAGAGACATCAAGAGAGATCGACTCAGAAATATGAAGACAAGAAATCCAGGGAGACAACATCGTCTATTGTACATTCCATGAAGTTTCTTTGACAATATTCATAGCGACATATGAGTATAACTCTTGCAATAATTTAAGCCAATCATAGTGGAATGAATACCTTATATCCTTTATCATATCCCATAGATCTGCTTCAAATGCAATCCAATTGCCAATAAAGTGAAAGAAACAACCCTTAACGCAACACCAATTGGTGAGAAAAATGCCACCACACCCAGAAAAACATGGTGCACCATAGACCCCCCATCACCATTTACCATAATCTAATCAGAGATCAGTGGAATCCATAAGATGTATTTCACCAAATTTAATTTCCTTTCCCTTCCACTAACACCAACTTACATCAATATAATAAGGTCAGAAACATCATTATGCATTGATCCGGTTTCAATCGTATAAGAATGTATGACACAATATTGAATATCATAGACTTCATCATGGAAAGTAGGATTTCAATTGTTAAATATCATGTTATTGTGTGCCTTCAATGTGTAAGATAGAATAGTGACATCCACTAAAGCAAGAGGGATTGCACATGGTCACTATGGTTTGCATTGAAAACCGATGTGGGTAGCCCATCAATATACACGAAGCTGAAGCAACACTGAAATAGGTCCATCACATAGCTCCACAAAATTTTTTTAAACCAAAAACAAAGTAGAAAATGTATAAAGGAATCCTCAACACTCAACGTGAAGTATCACATTGAGGAAATATGTTTCCCAGTCCACTGAAGAAGGCACTTAATAGGATACTGCTGCTTCCATATTTTCCGGACAAGAAACACATCGTTAGGTAAAATAAAGTGTTTTCAAAATGCATCCACCCATGAATGGATCATAGATAAATTTCTACATTGAAACATGTAACATTAACTTCTAGAAAACATCCCATAAAGAGTTGGAATCCATACTAATAATTCATACTCTCAATACTCATATTTAGAGATCTCAATCAAAAAATAACTAGGAAGAATATCATGAGAAGTTAAATTACCTTACAGTTTTAATATAGAATGATCCAGCAATGATGAAGGAATAAAAATATTATATTTAATGTGACAATACAACCAATGGGTCATCCAAAATTTTAATGGATAATCCGTACAAACTAGTCATTTTTAGTGTTACATGATATTTGAGTTATTCTTCTTGATCAATGGACAAACAAAGGATATCATGTACATAACATACCCATTGTCCATTCTGTCAACAAATATGGTAACCAGAAACTCTCCTAAGAAATTATTCATAGATAAAATCCTCCATGTAAATTATTTAATCAACAAATCATAGAAAATCCAGATGTCATTAATTTCCATTCCATCCATACCCACATGTTTGATACACTCCGTCCTAGAAACCATGAAAATATTCCTTTCATAAATTAAACCAGTCCAAATAAAATTCGTTATCATTCAACTAAACTCCTTAATAAGGGACATATACCATCTATAAAACAAGGAAGAATACACAAACATTAAGGTAATAAAAAAAATTTTACCTGACAAACTATACTTGAGACACAGTCACCACTTTCCCACATTCTTATGGATTTGTAATTAAAAAACATTCTAAATGTAATTTTTTCACCCTACCCTAAAATATAATAATTACAAGATAAGTCAAGTTAAAGGAACCCAACGTCACACCAAGTCCCTGCAAAACCTTTTTCAGTTTCGAAATGTGAATTCGTTCCCCAAAAATTGAGAAGGACATATTCAAACTAATTACCTGACCTGAAACCTCTTCATATTGTGAAAGAATGTATTTAATTAAAGAAATTATTTTTCTATCATCCATACTAAATATCAGGATATCATCTACATAAAACAACTATGAGGGTGAAAATAAATTCCTTCTAGCTCTCATTCTTTGATACATGATAGTATAAACAATGTCCTAGAGGAACCAACTCAAGTTGTCCTTAGAAATAGAAATAACAATCTAGATAAAGGATCACCTACATAACACAAGTTGATCACTAGAAAACCCCTTGGGGACCCATTAACAAGAATAGAAAGCCCGTCAATTTTGAAGAAGGAGCAGACCATACCAATAGTCCTTTGTGAGAACCCATACATTTTTAAGATTGAAAATATAAAATTGCAGTTTATTATGCTAAAATAATTTGAAATGTCAAACTTCAAGGCTATATTACTACATATAACCTTCCTCTTCATAATATTAGCACATCAAGAAGTATTGAAAAGGAAATAATATATGTTTCTACAAGGGAAAAACCCCGAACTAACTGATTGAGATAAGGTCCTTGGAAACCTCACCCAGTCTGCGAGCCAATATTTTAGTACCTTTGGTATATAATACCCAATAGTATCATTCCATAAATTATTAATATCCAACTAATTTAATTTCATTTTTATTAGGGAAATGAAATTGTCATTCATCCTGAATGGCATTGAGATATTATAGAAGAACTACCTCACAGTGTTTATCACCACAATCTGTATAATGTCTCTGAAGAACATTAAAAAATTGATGGTGAAGCCATCAGGACCAGCACCACTATACATGTTTACAGAGATAAAGAGTTCATGTATATTATTTTAATTAGGGACATCAGTTAGCCTTTTATTTTTAACATTATCAATTATTGACTCAAATAACTTCATCCGTTTGTCAGAATTATTCTCCACAAATATGAATATATCTTTTCGTTGTAGCATGTCACATAATTTCCTATGTCATTTTCAGAATTAAACACAATACCATCAATTTTTAGAGAAGCGAGACTCCCCTTAACTGTCTTCTCCCTTTGTATATAATTAAATAATCATGAATTATTATCTTCGTCTTTCACGCATCGAATGTTGAAATGATTACGTGAAAGGTTATATTTGATGGTAAAGAGATTATCCATGTTTTCAGCTACTTACATCTCATCTTGAAAGGGTGTATCCTAATAAATTTTAACTAGCTGTCATGTGATTAGATGGGATTCATCCTCTTTGATATCACTATCAAGAGTAGAGAATTCCTAATTGATCCATTAAATCAATTAGACCATAAAAAATTCATCTTTCTTGTTATAATGTTCAACAGACTTCTGAAACAAATAGGTTTCCTTTCCTCTATAATGACTTCCCTGCATCATGACATAACCAAAAATGCATTATTGAGTTTAAAAGGGAGGGGGATGACATAAATCTATTAAAAAAGATATCTACCAGAAAATGGTTATTATCAGAGTGAAATTTGGGAAGATTCAAACTAGAAACATCCACTGAATCACCTCTCTCATCCACTTGCACAAAGCACATATCCAGCTTACTAACCTGCCACCCATTTAAGGAGTACCTACTCTAAGTGAAATCAAAACCATAATGGGAACTTCAACTAATCCACATTGATTAATTAATGAAGACAAATCATTGACTAAGGATCTATAGAAATTATAACTAGTTGTTTCCTCCGACCTCAGGATAGCATTAAAATCACCAAGAAGAATCCAGTTGGTAGACATGTTTTTAATGGTGTAAACCGTATTTCTTACGAGGGTTGTTACTCTGGTCTATTAATTGAAAACATAAACAAACATAAAAAAAATGGAATTGGAATGGAAGTAAGAAGATTGGTTAACCAAATGAAGATCATTATAGAATGAATCAATCAACACAATATTGTGTTTTAAAACACACAATTATTTTCTGTCAGTCTCAAAATTATTATTCAAAATAAAGAAATACCCCAGAGCACTCTATTTAAAATACATATAACCCTCAAACATCATTCTTTGTTCTGAAATTCCATGTAACATATTCTTGTTGGTCATAATAATATGAATAAGGGCTTTGACCATAGGAGAGTACCCTAGACCTTGAAATTCCAAAAGAGGACCTTCATTTATTAGCAAATTGATGCCTAGTGAAAGGAACATCATAAATGTTTTTATGATTTTACATTGAAATTCTGATTTAGTTTCCACTATATCAGTAGAGTAAGGTTCAGAACTATCATCCATAGATAAATAAATAACTAATCACCCTTAGAAGGGGGTTCAATGTAGAGAGAGGTGAACCTATTATCTGAATCAATGCGGATTAACAGTAAGGTATCATGTAATTTCCATCTAGCGACCTTATATGGTGGGACATAAGAGAAAGCACATGATATTTTCTCATTATCATCTTCCTTTATTTGGGTATACTTCAATTCAAGACATTCCTTGAACCCCACAAGACCTGAAACACTCTCCTTAGAGGGATCTTATACAATTGGTTGTTTAAGAGACCTTGCCTACAATAATTATTGTATGTGATAACCAATGCCAGAACCACTAGCCTTCTCCATTGTCGTGTTGGAGACCAGCTCGGCCCTCACCTGGACATCCCTTAGATTAGTAATTATAGTAGGATAATAATTTTCTGGGGCAATATTGACATGTTCGATCCCATCATCATGAGAAACATCTGAAATATCAGAAGTTAACCCAGTAGTTGCACCATTTTCAGAAACCACAGGGGAAGAAATATCACACCTCGTACAAACATTATTATCCTTATCCACATCCACATGTCTAGAAATAACACAGTTTGTACCATAATTTTTTTCATAATCTTCATCCATAATAGCAGAATATGTACCATATCTAGTCAAATAATCTTTTAGATTAGAAGGACCTGACCCATAAGGAGATTTCATTTCCTTACCATGATTCCTATAACAACTACCAGAACCATGCACCCTAATATTGCAGAAGGTAGATAACTTATTCCTAGTACATTCAGATATCATATGTCGAAAAAGGTGTCAATTCAAGTAGATAATTGGTTTCCTTTTATAAACAATATCAAGTTTAATGTTTTCATCTCAAGAGGTTAAACCAACTTATTCCACTAATATTGTAGGCATACCATCCTAAAAATGATCCAAGCATGGTTCCCAAAATTTTTATTTTATATCATCCGATAATGATTTTTAGTATTACCAATAGATGAAATTGTATCCCATAGGATTTTTGAATTCTAGTATAACTAGCTAATCATAGAAACATTTATCCAGACATGGGAAAATGTGTAATTAACAGTACTAAGATCAAAGTTTATATCTCATTTATGTAAGTAGAGATCCTAGTTTGCAGGGGAACTAAACCCATGATAAAATCATGTACTTTACCTTCATACGAAGGGAAAAATTATATAACAACCGTACCCCATAGATATCATCTTCCAATCAGTGAAACCCCATATCTCAGCAATTTTGTTGGCTAGATCATTAAACATCCATGGATTATCTCTTTTTTGAATCACAATAGGGGAAATGATTGAAAACATACAAAGCTAAAACCTCTCTTAAACAACATCTTGTTTTACATATACAGGCTCAATATGACCATTCCTAATAATCGTTCCCAAAGGAGCTGAATCACATCCCAAGAAAGATATATAGTTAGCAGTTTTGGCCATATATGCAAAGCTTTTTCTATATCTAGATCCTTCTTGAATAGGATCTGAATTACCATATATATGTTTCTCATATTGTCAAAAAAATATGTATTCCGTATCCTGTCATCAATAGCTACATCAACCTCATTATTCTTCCAAATATTATCAATTGCTAGGCAGGAATCTAAATCTCCCAAACTAGGGTTGTCGCCTTTATCCCCTCCTTGTTCCATCATCCTTCTCATGTGTACTATTATAGATATAAAATTATATTCGAGAGGGAATTATATTATTCTCTAAAAAAATATGTTTTAATTTGTTTTATAAAATTTAATATGGGAATCATGTATAAATCTTATTTACCAAATCTAATAAACTATTCAGCGTTTCAGGAAGAAATTCCTTGTATATTATGTCAATATAATAAAGTATGATACAATCTCTATTTTAATGGGTAAAATGTCTGTTTCAATGGTTTAATTAGGTGATATTAGGGAGACTATACCCACTAGTAATGATATAATAATAATAATAATAATAATAATAATAATTGAAGATGTCATAATTATAAAATCACTACAGAACCATGTAATAAAACTCATCAAATTAAATAATAATCAATGAAAATTAGATAAAAAATATAATCATACAGATCAGATAAGGTATACATGTCATTTCTATCACACAAAAAAAGAATGAATGTCATCCTATGGAATATAATTTAGGGAATTAAACAAAATACTATAAAAACAATAAATCAACACACAGAACCCTAATGGATCACCTTTCTTATATCCCAAGAACTTATATATCCTTGCACAATATCGTTTAGAGAAATTTCTCAATCCCATACATGATATCAAATCCAAAAATTCAACTTGAAACCCAATGGGATCATGTAGGGTGTGAGTAAGAATATAGAAGAAAACCACAAACATATTCCTGTTTCACATCCATACTTATATTATTTATGAATACAAAAATATCTATTATCCACCTCACACAAAAAAATACACAACCTACTTCACTTATTCTCAACATATAATGGATGTGTTTACAAGAATTGGATAATGTATATGTGGAATGACCGATAAAAAATCTTTCAAATTAGTAAATCTCTTGGGTTCCCAATCCTTTACATATATAATTCATCTAACACGTTGTTCCAACCAATACTACATGTGTCCCATGTAGATAAAAACCAGTATCCCATTGGGATACCCAAATAATAAGTAACAAGTCCCTCAAATATCCCATTATCCAATTAATGTTAGATTAGTTTCTTAATCTCCTAAAAAAACACATGTCCCCCATACTTATTCTTGAACAACCACTATAGGCTCTACAACTAGATGTCCTATGGAATGATGATATCATTCCAGAAATAATTCAATCCAATTAACATATATGGATAGCCTTCATCCCCAACTAATGGGCTCACTCCTTATCATCAATGGATTTGAACGGTGAAAATGTCCTCTAAAATAGATGTTCAAAACCAACACATTATCTGATTTATCTTTGAAGGCGACCTCATATATCGATTGGTATACACCACATCACTGAGCCTTCATGTATTTTCACATGAATCCAATAGTGATATTGGAATACCGTATTGACTGTAAGTCACAAACCATTGATAATACACACTATCCGGTGGAACTCCATCTACACATGTGAATCTAATTTCCCAAAAATAGAAAGGGATATCACACTCCTCTTCATATGGAATAACCTCATTTACTCAGTATCAGTGATCACAATAACCTCATGTAACTATATCTATGACCTTATTTTAAGAAACTCATAATCTTAATCACTAATATCAATATCACCCCATGTATTATAGGTGATTCTGTACACATTCCCAAAGAGCCAATATAATTATAAAAAAATAATTATATTAAATTACATAAACATCATGACCAACTAGAATGGGAACACCATTTCAATTTTTTATATCATACCCATGTCAACACATTTAATGATATATGTTTATTCCCATTGGTATCTTAGAACTATTAGAAAAAATATACATATACCCATTTATCACAGAGGGATTCACATAGACAACCTTTCTTATTCATATTGAAATGGAGGTCCCATAACATGCATAAAAATAGGGATAACTGTGGGAACCACCATCAATATTAATTAATATTCTCCCTCATCTAATAATAACATATAATAGAATCCAAAAATAATATAAATTTATGAATCAAGAAAAGCCATAGAAATTATATAAATTAGATTTAATGGGAATGGTATTCAAAATACTGATATAATATAATAATAGAAGTTAATGTTTTTGTATCCTCACCTCCAGGTATCCAATTAAACTAATGACACAAGAATCATAGATCATGTGTATAATTTCTATTGAATCATATTGATAATGGAAGGATCACTATTGGATTCTAGATGGATGAAAAATTGTGGGAAAATATGAGAATGAATTGTTAATGTAATGTAAATATAATTGGAAAATACACCCTATTTAATGAACCAATTTCATAGGCTATAGGGTTTGGATAAAAGTACACCAACCATTCAATTTTACATCCGTAACGGAACCCCACCCATAGGACTAGGAACATTATTTTTCCAAACCATGAGAAGTTTGAAAATCTCACATCCATAATAAAATATATTCAGTTCACATGGTATGGAACCCCACAAGACTAATTCCAACTATCCGTCCACTAGATAAAAAATGTGTCATACTATTTCACATTAATGTCCCGGTACTATTATAAACTCAATAAAAATGTTTAGAATAATTGGTATAGGTCTCCAAACCATTGATATAATCTATACCAACGGTGGGATGGAATTAGCTGCTATGGATATGGTAAAGACCTATACCAATGGTTGTGTAAAACTATTGTTATAGGTGGTTTAAAAAGCCAATAACAAATTCTTTTAATAACACTATTGGTATATGCAATTTGGAAATAAAAACTATCTTCGTTTCAATCCCTAAACCTATAATTTATAATCCAATGACATAACAGATAACATTAGATGATATTTTTTACATAATCTCATATATATATATATATATTTATTTTAATTTATTATGTATTTAATGTTATTTGATAATATAATCCATACAAAATATGGGTATCTATACCAAAGGTTCTCATAATCATTTGTACATCCATATTCACATGGTTTTCAGAACTTTTGGTATAAGTACAATTATTTTTTGAGATATACCAACAACTTTGGACAAAACCATTTGTATAGGTCCATATAAGTGAAAGTAACAATGGTTTTGAAATGAATATCAGTATAAGGTTTCTCAAAGAGATTTATACCTATGGTTTTGAAAAATATAACTTTTAAGGGTCTCTATAATTGGCTTATCCCAATGGTTCAATCCAAAATAGTTATATAGGCCCTCTATAACAATCAGTTTCAAACTATTTGTATAGGTGAGTTGGTATATCTCTAATTTCTAGTAGTGAAACCATGGTATAAATAACCCATGTTCCACATCATGCACCTTTCATTGATGATGTTTAGGGCTTGATGATCACGAAACTCATCCAAACACCTTAGGCACTCACCAAGCTTTAAAACCCTACTAAAAATAACACCATGGAGTGATTAATCCATTGGATTTATTTTTTATGATCAAAATCAAAGGTGGTATACTCAGAAACATCAAAATTGAAATTTTTCTAGAAATTACTAGGAACTCAAAAAAATGAGATATTATAGTATAAACATGTCAATATTTTTTTTGTTTTGTTGATTCAGGTGGATATAGATGTTAAGTATGTTTACTTATTTAAAGGTAATTATATATTATAATATCAGAAGATTATATCCACCATTCCCATGGGTTTTTATATAATACCACTAAAAAATCCTTGGTTTCCCCTCACTAATGATTGATTCCATATTATGTAATATATGGAGATGAAATGCGGGGGAAGTAGTTCATGTTCAGAGTTAAGCTGAATGAAATCTAGGAGGTTTGGAAGATCATAGGTAAAATATTTTATCATGGACTAGTGTGAATTCAATTTGCTATACACTTGGGGTAATATATTTTTATGATCCTTTATAAATGTTTATATTTTATAATGATGATGATTAATCAACATTTTTTATTTTCTTATGGTAGTTACATTATTAGTTATTTATTTGTTTTTATAGTGTTAACATAGAATAAATATTATAAAAATCATTAAAAATAGAATTAAATAATTATAAATTTCATAATTTTATCATGAAATTGTGAATAAAATAAGAATATACACTCAATATTAACAATCATGTAATAAATATAAATATTTTATTTATGAATAAAGAATAATTTACTCAAATTAAATATTAAACACATCGGAAATTCCACAAATTGGGTTGAAATCAAATATTTTTTCAATATTATTGAATAACATCCATTGGGATTCTTTTAATTACCATTTAACCTTTAAAATTAGTATAGGGTCAACATACCCTTATTCAAATTAAGGTTTTATGTTCTCTGCAATACTTTGTTCACCTAAAATTAAAAATATAAGTAAATCATTATATAATATTTTTCGATAAGTGTGTCTGGATAAAAATAAATGAAATATAATATTTTAAATTTAAAAACATCTGAATAACATCAAATATCATTTTATACCATTATTTATATTATCATAATGGACATAAGGATCATTTTCAAATGAATATCAACATAATAAGAAAAATATGAAACTAATGTATAGGCCCATTATATCGACGAAGGATTAATATCCTTGGATATTAAATCATTATTTATAAATATTCATTTCATTACATAACGACAAGCACGAGGATGATAATAATTTATTGTACTTTGAAGCTTAGAATAAAATATTATAACATAGTGAAAGATCTTCAATGTTATATCCATGGATCATCACTACTTGTACCTTTAATTATAAACTATCTTCACAACATATGGAAAGGAATCATATGATTGGGTTGAGATTGGATGCTCACTAAGGGTAAATATAAGATATGTTTAAATGTACCATGAACATAAGTGTACAAAGATATATGTATAACATTTGAACATCATACACTTCCAACTAAAAATCATAATCATGAGACATGGAATAAATATTAGAGGTTAATAAGACATATATCAAAAGATAATAAAAGATATTAAAAGTGTTAGTATATCATATTAACATGACATATAATTTTTGTAAAACACATAAACATGTAATATATTTTACTATAAATCATGTCTTATTTCCATAAACATTATAGGTAACTTCTATAGGAAATACTCCTACATTGAGGGACACCCCACCGTGCTCAGTCACATTATTTTATTTATAATGGATTAGTTTTCCCCATCTTCCCATAGTGGATTAGGTTTCCCCATCTTCTCATATTGTATTGGGTTTCCCAATCATGCATATGGGATCAAGAATGCTGGTAGGATTCACATAATAATCTCAAGAGATATAAAGAATTACATAATTTGTTTGAGAGAGATATAAGTCCCACCCATCTAATAATTAAATAATATATAAATTTTCAAAAGAATAAAAAATAATCATATCTCAACTCATGAAATTAAACGAGAATCATAAAAATGTAACTATATCATAACCATTGGAAAAAGGCATGTTTTATAATTACTTAGTCAAAGAAAAACCCATGAAATACAGTGGTTTTCATAAGCATATATCCTATAAAAAATCATGTTTTATAAGAATACAACCCATGAAAATAAAAGGGTTTCATATGAATGTCACCCTTGAATGAGAAAATTGTTTCATAAAAATAAATCCATCAAATCATA
The DNA here is from genome assembly GCA_963277665.1 of Viscum album. Taxonomy (NCBI): domain Eukaryota; kingdom Viridiplantae; phylum Streptophyta; class Magnoliopsida; order Santalales; family Viscaceae; genus Viscum; species Viscum album. The sequence goes on along the minus strand of OY728119.1, from coordinate 808,501,540 downwards.
AACCCTTCAGAGTAGTAATATGAATGTTTTCCATGGATAATATCCCAAGTGAACCTTAAACTACAACCAAGGTTATCATATTGATGGAGAATGATGTTACAATTTGACATGGAACATATATTTGAAAATCCAATTACATTTTTTAAAATAATTTTCATTGAAAAAACATTAGAAACATATAAATGAATAAATAAATATCACTTAAATATAATTCATTAGGGAAATATATTTTCCGCATTGAAAAAAATCTCTTTAAAACATAAATAATTTTGAAAACAATTATATTTGGAATTTTTTTGAATCTTTTTAATGAAATATAAAAAATATATTTTAAGCCATTTATATGAAATCATAAAATAGAACGTTGAAAAGTTTTTAAAACACATTTTAAACACAAAAACATTCATTAAAACATTATTTATGTATATTTTAAAATCATTAATGGAAGCTTTGGAATACATTTAAAAAAATTATTAAATAGAAAATGTTTATTAATATATTTTTATTTGAAAAAAAATTAAATAAAATTATTTTACATTTTATTAGAAAAAAAAATTTCTTAAAAAAATTATCTCGTAAAATTTAGAAGTATGATTTAATTAATTATGGTCATGATGGTGGATAAAACTATATGTCCACAACATTTCCTTGATGCTATAAACATTTTACAAAAGTTCCTCGATCAGAAAATTAAAATATGAATCTTTACAAAAAATTATATTTAAAATTTATAACATATGTAAAAGATTATTTCTTAAATCACAAAATAATAGTTTAAAAATATTGAAAACAAAATTTGAAAACATGCATTTTCTAGAATAATAATTTCTGACAAAAATAAGAAATATTGTCATATTTTCAAAAATACATTCTTAATTATCTAAAGTAAAAAATTATTGAAAATAGTATCATTTTTTGGATATTACATGAAAAAATAAATGTTAAAAAAAGTTGTGGGAGATCATGAGATATGGACCCTAGTATTTTATCAATTGAATAAAAATAATAAATATTCTCTGTAAAAGATGAGATTTTACAAAAAAACCCATTACCACATTGATAACATTGAATCGCAATAAAATTGAATAAATTAAATTAAATAGATATTTAAATATTATAAAAAGTATGATATTCATGATATAATGTTTCATAGTATGTATATACACCTAATAGAAAAATAAATGTTCATAATGTGTCATATGTCTCGAAGAAGAAAATTGACACAAAATTACATTACTAATTTTGTAACATTTGACCCATAATCGTCAAGAATGAAATCTCATAAAATGTATATTTAAATAACCAAAAATATATTTATAATAATTATATAATACCACAATGGGATGTATACACACCACATATTATTAATAAGAGTTTAACATGGCATGTGTCTGATGGAAAATAATTGTGAGACGTGAAAACCCATACCTTATGTCTGGGATTTAATCATACTCATTAAAACCTCCTATATAATATATAAAATATTTTCATTAATATAACATAAAACCATATTCTTATATCTAGTTAAAAATATTGTTTTATAATGAAAATATATTACCTATTTATTTACAATTCCATGTTTACATTACTTTTTGGAAATATCTTCATTGCTTTTCCTATATGTTTGGATTTGTTACTTTTTTATTGAATATAAAAAATTATTTATATAACATATACATTGATTATATAAATATGAATAAAATTTTATAAAGGATACATATATAAATTAAATACAATGTTCATGGATACGTTAGGCTATATGTACTCATTGACGTTATTTCTATTTTCTGGTCCTATTGACTGAAAGAATGTAATTTTCATAAATTTAAATATATTAATTTATCATCATGAAACATGTAATATTAATTTATATTTATCATATTATTTCACTAAACCCAGATTTGAAACATTCCATGTAATGTGCGAATGTATCACATTGCTTTTATTAAATGATAGGCTGCATGTCTACAAACAAATATATCATATTTAGAAAAAATGTAAAACATGACGGAATGTTTTATATAATGTTCCCAAAATCATAAAACTATCATATATTTTATATATATCATATATATCAAATAAAAATAAAATTTCTATCATAATTTTCTACCATGTCAGGTGGTAGAGGAAACAAATATCTATAATATTGTTAACCATTAGATGAAATTTAGTGTACATATAGTTATAACCATTAAAATAAACAAATATCAGAATATTTAGGATATATAGTTATTAAATTAGAATCAAATAATATAATCATTTAAGGGTTGAATGAAAATAAAACAACCAGTTTTGAGGAAGGATATTACTTCTTGGGTTACCTACAATTAGTTTTCACCAAAGGTATTCTGTGGTTGGATTTAATCCCAAGGGTATGATTATTGGATAAAGGTTAGGAATCTATGGGATTATTTTTTTAGATTTTGTGCATTCTAGAATGATTTAGTTGAGGGAATTAATTTTAGGGGAGAATGCCTTTTCACAGTGGAGGTGGAGTGGAATTCTCACAAAATTTTTAATAAGGAATTCCACCCACGTCGTTCCCATGAAACATGAGTCAAATAATGAACCAAAATCATGAAAAGGGAATATATGGTCTAATTTTTTCAATTAACGCTACTTTGAAAATTTTTCAAGAAATGTTTGGCACTAATTTTATTGTTTAGTCCCTTTTTGTGAAATTTTTTTTATTTAGCATTGTAATTATTTTAAATTTCATTGACTTATAATTTTTTCAAAAACCATATTAAACCTATTTGAAATTATTTTTTATTATGAGTAAATATATTTAATACACTTTTTTATAATTCAAATCTCACAATTTCAATAAATTATTAAAAATTTAATCTAAGAGTTGAGACGACAAATCCAATTTTTAAGGAACATATGTTCAAATGTTCGGTTTGCGTTTATATCCAATTTCAAATTGATATTGATTAAAATTAAATAAACCTAAATAGTTTATGTATACATTTTTTTAATTAATGTTTTTAAAAAAACAATAAGTTAACCATATAAATCAATTATACGAAAATGTAGTTTTGAATTATATTTTAGAATTATTCGCTACTTATAAAAAATAAAACTTATCAGACAAAAACAAAAAAACCACCTACAGTAATTTTTTATATTAATAAAAAAAATTATTTTGTAAAATAAATATTATAAGTGTCAAATATTATATTTAAGTTGGGGTTTCCTATAAAAGGTGTTAAAATTTCATTTTATAAAAATAAATCGTTTTATTCATAATAATTTATATACTATGTCTTATAATTATAAAATATATTCGATGATTATCAATTTTTTTTAAATAATATGTAAATTTTATTAAAACCTGATTTTATACAAGGTTTGTTTAATTCAATGAGTAGATGTTTTTTTTCGATATAGAAAAATAGTTTTAGAAGAAAAGTAAATTCATTATTTTAAAATAGTCATTACATTCACACATAATAACTGATAATGAAAGGACTAATTTTATATAAATGTGTAAAACATATTTTTAAAATTCATTTAATAATATTTCTGACATTGATTTCAACGACTGTGTGGCATATACAAAAATAGTTTAATTATAATATTAATAGTATCATGTTGTTTAGTAAAAATATACATTAAATGTAATAGAAGCTATCAAAGGGACTCATAATTGTGTGCAATATATGAACAACACGCTATTGAATTCACCAAATTCTAATATATGGGTACCTTGTAGCACAATATTGTCTTCGTGATTCATATAATGTAAGTCACCCAACGATATTTTGTATTAAAAATCGTTATTCAAAGTTGTTGGAAATGTAAAATGTCAAAATATTACATTAAATAGGGATAACATAATTCACAACATCTCTTTCTGTCATATTCTACAGCCCATAAAATGATTTTCTCCATCAAAATTTTTCTTCGTTCTCAATGTATTATTACAATAAGTCTCCTTTTATAGAAACCGATTTAATTAAAATGAATACTTAAACAGACTTTGTAAAGGGATATTTGGAATCATAATGGTTACCTTATGTAATGAATACTTGGGTTCCCACATTAGATAACATAGGTGGAAAGTGGAAATATAAACATGATAGATAAATATAACAATCAAAATATGATATAGAATGATATAGAACATGGATAGGATAAAGATAAAAATCATAAATATATAAATCTATAATAATTTAAGGGGTTATTTGATTCATTTAAAACATTGGTAATATGGTATGATTTTTTGTTTCAACATCCATTTTTCTAATGTTAAGTAATTTCTCGGAATAGATATACTTACATGATTTTATGAAAACCTTACCCTTTATTATTCATTTATTATTTACCACTTCATTTATTTATACATGAAATGAATGTTAATTTTTCATTCCCAAAGCATTAACACATCAGGAGATCCCTAAAGAGTAAGACAGGTCATTACTTGTATCATTGTCACAATAAAACATTTATTATATGTTTCAAAATAATCATAAGTAATTATATAGAGATATATAAGTTTAACTTCAACCATTATATAAATTTTTATCTCTATAACCATTCTGAATGATGTATGTACAAAACATTAGAAATAAGGTCATTATATATCCAAACAATATCATAGAATGTGTCACCTATATATCATAATACAACTCTTGGTTATCGTATACCAGATATGTGAATACCATCACTATGTATTCCCATAAAACATGGTAATTACCTGAATAATCAATAATCCTTGTTGAAAAAATGAATGATTACTTATTGAAATGTTCATTGGAAATATTTCTTAAATCCCTAAATATTGTAATCATTATCAATGATATTATATTCCACTTTTTAATCAGTCCTTAATTAGTTCCAAGGTAATAAATATTGTTCAACATACTTAATAATATCCATATTATCTTTATCCAAAAAATTTATCAATACATAAGGATCATATTAAGTGTTATATTTCTCTTAATCATGTGCTTTCCATGGAAATTAACATTATATTAAATCACTTTTCTATTCCATCAGAACCATTCAATTAATTATTGTTAATTCATATAGAAAACACAAAAATAATTATATATTTTTTCATTAATATAACATAATTATTGAATCCAAATACATAAAAACATCGATTATTCCACTTTAGACATTATTTAAAATAAGGATAAATCATCTTATATAATACCTATTAATTTTCAAATTTCATTAATAGTATCATCATTGTCAGTAAATTTATCATTACTTGTCCTGCCATTCTGATTCCCTTATGATCCCTTCAACTTAGATCATGAATTTTCTTAATAACCAGTCATTCCAAACATAATATACTTAAACAATGATGATGTCTCATGGAGGCCAAATTTACCATCCATTGTGTTATCCAAACCCATTATTTTTACCTTACAGTAACATTATTTGTTTCCTTCTTTTCTACAGTCAAAAAATATTCTTATCCTTCTATGAAATTAATTAATTTTCTTATTTCCACATTTTTGACAAAATAGAAATGAAATCTTCATTCCTCAATGGCCTCCATAATATTATCTCTAAATAAAATCCTTCCCCTCTCTTCTAAGGTGGGTCTGAGAGTTGGTTAAGGTATATATGAATAATTATGTTCAATGAATACTGATTAGGAATGATCACAAAAATATTCAATAGAGTGATCATCTCATTTGAATACGCATCAACATATTTTCAAATATATTCAACATTAATCCATTTCCTTTTGATTCCCAACATTGAAAATTTCTAAAAAACATATTGTTAGAACCACTTATCATATCAGGAAACCACATTATGATAAAACAAAACATATATATAGGATGTCTAAATCAAGAATCCTTCTTTATTAATATATAAATCATTATGATTATCCTATGTTATTAATAATAATATTTTTTAAAATAATCATGATCGTTTATAAAGAGCTTGTTAATTCCCAATGATTATCCATCTAGAGTGTAAAACCAGGTGTGTAGTAAGGCCCATTATCGTGCACCTTTTCCAAATCGATAATTTCCATTTAAGTTTTTATAATGTTACCCCTATGTAAATTTTTTCATGTGCCACATCCAGTAGTAGTATTCAGATATTGATTTATTTTTTGGAAACCACACACATTATCCTTTACAAATACTCAAAGACATTTTTCTAAACATTTACTCACCCTTGTACTTATCCTTAGATAATTACCTAGACATATCCCTATAAATATAAGTATAGATATCACTAATTTTTTCTCATCCTAGATTCTCTAGTTTGACTATAATATTTTTTTATACCTTCTATAGTAACCCTTGACTAACACAAATGGATAGCAAATCACTTTTATGAATATTCAGCACATTAAAAAATATATTCCCAGTGATATTACTATTTCTGAGTCTTTGGAAACAAGAAAAATATATTCTAAATTGGTCAAATATCAATAATTATTCCCACAAATACCTTAAACTTTAGTACTTATACTTAAAACCTTTCTTAAAAACATTAGGAAATGAAATATATTGAAGGTTTGAGCTTGAATGCTCAATAATGGTAAATATAGAAAATATGTACCCATAACATGAACATATGGGTTTGAGAACATGAGCCTGACTTTTAATCATAACACCCTACATATAAAAATTCGATATATGATACATTGAAAAATTATATTCATTTTATATGAAATGAATCATAAGATAATAAAGAAAATTAACCCTCCGAGTATATAATATTAATACACATAGAATTTGTGGAAACCTATAATTTTTTAATATCATTATCTATAAGTATAATGTTTTTTTAAAAAAATCACTATAATTTCATGTTGACTACTCCATCTTAGTGGGAAACACTATCATAAATATCCAAAATAATTGTCTCATAAGAGATCATGTTTCCCTATCTTACCATTGTGGATTAGGATTCCCTATCATTCCACAGTTGATAGGGTATCCCCCTCAAGCATTCTTGATCAATCCCATCGACCTCATTGTCATCATTATATCTTGTTATATAAATATATTACCAATGAATTAGAGGGAGATATCGGTACCACCCATGTACTAATGAGACCATACATACAAGTGCCTAATATTCATAAATAATCATTTTATAACCAATGAAATAAAATTCTTTTCATAGACATGTAATCATATCTTAACCTGAGAAAATCGATAAGTTTCTTAATAATTTCATCAATTCAAAATTCATGAGAATAAGTGGGTTTCATAAACATATAAATAAATAAAAAAGAAGCATTTATAGTTATATAAATCATGAAAATAATTGGCTTTCATATGTAAATAACCCATGAATGGGATACACGTTTTATAAAAATAATTCCACAAAATCATAAACCATAAATATAAGTAATATGTATGGTGTCCTTAAATCATTTCCCCAGTAAATCTGGAACAATTACCAAGGTTTTTATCATAGATAGAGAATGATTTTTAAATATCACATGAAATATTTCTTTGTAAAACAATTTACGTTTTTAAAATCCTTTAAAATAAAACCACTTTAAAAATATAAAAATGAATTATGGAAAATCATATAAAAACCTTTCATTATGGAAATATATTTTCTTCATAGAATGAATTTTCTTTAGAAATAAAATAATTTCATAAACTGTTTCGTTTGAGAATATCTTTTAAAAAATTTTATGTATGTTAGAAATTTTTATGAAAAGATTTTTCCAAAAAAATATAAAATTAGTTTGAAAAAAATTGATTTTTTTTAAAATATAAAAAATCTTTGAAAACATTTTTCATTGAATGTATATTTTAAAAACATTAAATTATGCTCTTAAAATATTTTTAAACTCTTCATGAATTTGTTTTTAAAATTCCATGAAATCCACTTTGAGAAAAAAACTATTTCCCATACAATTAGGAAAAATATTATCTTAAAAAAATTTCCTTGTAATATTTTAAAAAAGAATAATTAAATTATTGGAATAAATATGGATAAATCCATTCATTCTAAAATTAATTTTAAGTTATAAAATGAATAGAAAATTTGATCGATTAGTAAACTATACAATGATTCAATTTTTTTTAAACAATTAGAAAGGTAAATCATGGGTAAAAATGTATTTTATATATCATTTTATAATATTATAAAAAAAATTAAATTATTTTATGAAAACATGGCATTAAAGAACACATATTTCAGACTGAGAAGGGAAATTATGTTAGAGTTTCCAAAAAAATTACTAATTATTTGAAGTGCCCCAAAGTGGAAAATGGTTACATTACATGAGTATATCATGAATTTCAAGAGGGTATGAAAATTCATGTTAGATATTAATTTATGGATTATAAAATTTAGTTAATGGAAACATAATAATACCCAATCTCTATAAAGTATGAGATTCTTGTAATTAAACATTACCACATTGGCAACACTGAATCATTATAAAATTGAATGAATAAAATTAGATAAATTTTAAAATATCCGGAAAATGATCATATTTTGGATATATCTTATCAATGAAAGTATATATCCCTCATAGAAAAAAATAACTGCATAACATGGCATGTCTCTCAAAAAAGTAAAATTGATACCAAATTACACTACTGATTTGGTATCTTTTAAAAATTAGAGTAATGAAAGAAATATCATAAAATTGATATGTAAATACCCATACATTTATTTATATGAATCATTTAATACAATCATGAGAATTATGAAAACCACATAAAAGAAATAAGTGTTGATCATGGATTCTATCTCACATAAAATAATTGTGATACGTGGAAACCCTAACCATAAGTAAGGAATTTTGTCATAAACATTATGGTGTAATTTATAATAAATATAAATTTATTATACATAAAAAAACTATATTACTATATCTAAAACAAAATTGGATGTTATTAATACTATATATTGCCTGTTTATAAACAATTCCATGTTAATGTTACGTTTTAGGTAATATATGTAACGTTTTTTATATATGATTGGACAAATGATTCGTGATCCTATTACATAGATCACAATTTACATATATAATTAAATTAAAATTATATATATATATATACATAGATAGTATATAAATATTTATAATAATCTCTAATAAATATTTATATATATATAATGCAATACATATTCCATGGATATTGTATGCCCTATATATACATAAATGTTATTTCTCATTTATTTTCATATTGAAAGAATGAAATTAATTGACATGGATTTATATATTTATATAAATAACATTATTATGTAGAATTATTATGTCATATATATCATAAAAGTTCAATGAAATCATCTTTTATACTTTTAATTTAATCTTTGAATTACTCACATCGCTTGGATGACGTGTTAGTACACACATCCACAAATAATGTTATGATATTTAGATATAATGGAAAGAATGAAGTTACTTATTATATAATAATCACAAATTAAAAATTATATCATAAATATAGTATATATGATATAAAAATATAGTTTCCATAATAATTCTCAACCATGAATGGTGGTTAATTAAAATAAATGAACAACATCAAATCGTGAGACACTAGTTATCTTTACACATGATATGTCAATTCGCTACCCATTAGATAGACGTGTGTGTAATTTTATGTATAAAACTTACAAATAAAATATATTAATATATTTACGATACTAAGGATATCATATGATCATTGAATACAAATATTTGAGTAGGTTGAAAATGAAAATAAAACAAAGGAGCATGAGAAAGGTTGTTACCTCTTCTTTGGGAATCAACAATTCTTTTTCACCAACATAATTTATATGTTAGACTTATTTAAAAAGGGGTTATTATAGTATGAATTTAAAGATTATGTGAACTTATTTTGGTGGATTTGTGTTTTTCATTGTGATAGAGAAGTGTGAACAAAATGGGAGGTGTGAGTTTCTTTTAATAGTTGAGAAGGCGTTCACTGTTTTAAATTTTAAAAAGGTGATTTAAAAACATGATATTACTATGACCAGTAGCAAAAATATAAGAAAAAAGTATAGTAGAGGGATTATAGGGTCATAATAATGACTTCAAATAAATTTTGGATAATTATATAGGTCATTTTGGCCATTAACTGTAAGGTTTAGTTCCTTGTTAATCTTTTTTTACACAAAATTATTGTATGATTATTTAGTTAATTTCATTGATATTTCTTTTCAAAAAGTATGATTAAATTATTTGAAACCATATGTTATGAAGATTAAAAATATTAAATGCATTTTTCCATCTTATTACCATATATGTCCTAGAAATTATTTCATATTTATCCCCATAGATGGGTCGAAAAAGCATATTTCTAATGAAAAACTTTTGTAAAAGGGTAGTATGTTTTTGTATCTAATTTAAATGTAAAACTAATTAAAATTACTTAAATTGGATAAATTGGTGTATAATTTATGCAATTTAACTATTTAATCAACAAATAAATCTGTTAACCGTATAAAAAGTAGATTAAATTGTAGTTCTGAATGAAAATTCCATATTATTCACTATCAACCGAAAAATAAATATTCATAAAAAAAATTATCCAAAAAATAAACCAAATTATTTTTTAAGATAAATCTTATAAAAATAATTTTATTTTGAAACAATAATTATAAAATAATGAAAATCACATTAAAAATGGTTTCACCGTTAAAAGGAGGTATTGTTACATTTTTAAAAAATACACCATTGTATTCATAAAATTTGATTTTTTTCCATAAAACATTAAAATATACTTCATTATTTAAATAAAATTCATTGAATATGTAATATATAAATTCTATTGAAATAATTAATCTATATTGGTTTTATTATTGTTGATATAAAATTGTGTTTATAAACAGAAAAATTGTATACTTAGAAAATAATTTTATTTATTTTCAAATTGTTATATCATTATATTATATTTATTTATTATAAAATGATTGATTTTATATTTAATATTAAATCATATTATAATATTTTAGTTAATATTTTTCATATATTCCTTTCCAACTGCTAGGTGGAAGCATTAATAATATATTAATAATAATACAAATCGTGTCTTATAGTTCAGTAAAACATGATCTTGCGTGTAAAAAATGCTATCAAAGGGAATCATAGTTGTGTTTAATATAAGAAAAACATAGTTTCATGACTACCAAATCCTAATAAAATTGCTTTTTGTTGTAAAATAATGTCCTTCTTGTGAAATAAAATCCCCACATAGTGCATTTGTATAATGAATTTTATATTTATTACTTCATGAAATGTACAATATCAAATAATTAAACTAATATATGAAAAATAATTCACAAGAATATTAGGGTGTTAAAGCCATTAGGTTAAAAAAAATATTAGTGATAAATATCATAATATAGATATTAATCTCATTTAAAATCTATATAATGTTGTAAAGTTTTTCATTATGTTTTAGTTAAAAAGTAATGTCACATATATATGATTATATCTCTATGATAAATATGAGAGATGGATAAATTTATAAATTGATTAAATTTCTAGGAATTATATTCTATCTTATAATTTATAATATTCTATGAACAGAAATTGTATGTGCTAGAACACGACATCATATATTTATTTCTTATATGGTTAGTGAGGGAGAAATATCCATATACCAAAAACCAATGGGTGATGCTAAATTTTTATAATGGTATATTATATCCTCTATATCTAGTGAGGATTTAAAGAAATATGATAACGTGTATGGGTATATTGATATTTCTTACATTCAGGATGTTTATTATGAGAATGTACGATAAGAGACACAAGTGATCTCTAATTAATGATTCAAATCCGTGAATAGTTTGTCAGTTCTACCTATGATGCATGTGCCATGATTATTGGATATATAGAGTTCATATAAATAATGGTATTTTATTTCATGATGATTTTCAAATGGATCTCATAATACTCTCACTACCTTTGGGATTCCCTAGTTTCATTTTTAAAATTGAACATGAAAATTTGAGAGGAGACTCATTCAAAACATCTTACATTAACAATAAATTTCCACAATGAAATACAGTGTTGAAATCATTTGTTCTATAAGGGGAATGTTAAAATGAATAATAAAGGAATAATACACCAATAATATATTTAGTTCTATTTTTTTAAACACCAGCAGTTTAGGAGAATTTAAATCAAATCTGACAAAAACTAGAAAAGAACTGAACTTTTTTCTATAGTGATGTAGGCCTTTAGATTAATAACATCACCCTTAAAAAATTAAGGAATATTTAGAAATAATTTTTTTTATTGTGATCATTCAATATATACAATCAAGGAAATTTCTCTTGGTATTTTTTCATTCAGTTGAATTTAAATATATGAACCATACAGATTATATAATATCAGTGAAGGAGAGGTCGATTATTTTTTATCCCACACAGTGTGAGTTGAATCTTTGGTTATAAGAAAATTCCATATCCCATTTCATACATTGATTATTTCGAATTTAAATTATTATTATTAAGTGTAAATAGTTGCAATGAATATAATTCCAGTATCATGTTTAGATATAGATTGTTTAATTATCATATTTGGATATAGTAAATTTTAAAAAAAATGAATCATATGCTTTTGTATAGAAAATTAAAATAATAGTATTTATGTATCTAATTATTAAAACCATCATTTTTATTTTGACAATGAAACATGTTCGCACAAATAATTTATCACCTAGTTGTTGAATTACTATCTCAGTGACATAAATTAAAAGAATATGATAATGATCCACGATGATGGTTATTTGTAATAATTTGATCAGAAATCTATTGAATATTTTCATTATTGGTTATAATAGTGGATAACAAAACAGCACTTTGGTTGACATAATGATAGAACCCTTTTCTTCTAAAACAAGAACACAACAATGGGATTGAAAATTTTATATTATATTTTATAGGTGGAAATTATTAATTAATAAAATTTCCAGATTAATTGATTATATATAGTTGTGTTTAGATGATGAGTAAAACGTTCTAGTACTTTGAGAAACAAATTTCATTTAATAATGAATTACTCTATCAATATGGAATATAGATGAAGACTACTCGATTGAATTGATTTTATGATTATCTAAAACTAAGAGTTTATCAACAATTTATGGGAGTCAATATTCTATCTCTAATCACTCAACCATACACATCATAATGTCATATTTTTATTAAATTGAGGGCAAATAGCATACAAACATGTTATGGTCGATAGTGAGTCATGAAAATAATACATTATCTATTTAGTGATATATATTAAACAGATTAATACACAGTTTAAACTAGGATATAAAAATAGATACATGTAGAATACCATTTAGAATAATATATTAAATGTAATCTATGTTTTCACATTCTCAAGCATGGGGATGAAAAAGCATTAGTTAAGGCCTAGTTAGAAGAAAATCTAGAAAAATAAGGAATAATGTGAATAATTATAGGCTATACCTAATAGAAAAATTTATAATATATATACAACCCTTAATAATATAATGTTTTTATAAAATAATATATCATTTTTATTGAGATGGATAACAAATTTTATAATTAGAGTGGGTAAATGAAATTTGATAACTTAGATTCTCATGATGAACAATAGTTCGTAGAGGGACACATTCAATAATTTTCCATGGAATATGTTGGTCCTATAACAAAGGTAGTATGTAGGATCACTATAGAAAATAGAGAATAAAATAGACATGGTATACTAATCAGTGATGATAATGACTCATTATTGGTGGAAAATAATGATCCTATTTATTAAAAATTGGACGTGGAGGACACATAAATAGAAATATTGAAATAATCAACGAATTATAAGAAGGATTTGATGTATTAGAACCATGTTTTTCATTCAATCAATCTAATAGTTTATGCTAAGGATATTGGAAGAAAATGAGTATTCAAGATATAAAAAGACATCTAATGTAATAGTAATAATAATAAATTACATATAATTGTTAATAAGAGTAATCAACATCCAGCCAACAACTATTATAAAATCAACTCAACAGTTTGTATGATTATATTCTATACTGATATTTGTTTTAGAAAATCCTTCAATGAATTTTAAATCTTATAAATGGATTCTAAAATAGAATTTCTTAATGAAAACCTTTAATAAGATGTCTATATAACCCAAAAAAGTAGTTTTTACAACAGTAATCGACAAAATTGGAATGGATGTTATAGATTTTCATTAATCGAATTATCTAATAATCATGAAATACTACTAAAAATCGGCCTTTAACAATGGTATAATGGTCTTTTACTAGTGCTAAAAAATTACTAACAACCAATACACGGTTAAAAAGCCTATAATTTTATCTTCCCAATAAAAGATATGGTAATGGGGTATTTTATCAGCAATAAAAAAGCACTGGTAAATCACTATTTTATCATTGGTCTTTAGAATAACTGATAAAAGACACGATTTATTAGTCCTTTTCATTTTAATTGAATAATTATCCCTTCTTTAAGGTTAATAAATGAATTTATAAAACCATCATATATATCTACAAAAAATTAAATAATAAGGGACCCTTTATCAATGCTCCTTTAAGAACTGCTATTGTATTCTTTTATAAGCACCTTTACTATTGCTGATAAAAGGTAATATTGATGTTTGATTATTAAGCACAACATATCATTACAACAGAACAAAAAAATAGTAAAATAATACATATATAATTAATTTAAATGAAAAAATAGAACAAAAAATTAAGAAAATAAAATTATTATGTAGAAAAAAATTCATATATATTAATGAACAATAAAAATTTGATACCTAAAAATAACCGACAAATATAAGAAAAAAAATCATATGTTAGTGGTAATATATAAAAATAAATTAAATAGAAAATCATACTTCTAAAAAAATTATTTGAGTCAAACAAAAAACAATGGTGAAAACATTGCATTGTAGTTGCTTTTTAAATGACACACAATTTATTATTCATCGTCCTGATTAATATCTATGAAAATTAATTTAAGGAGAATAAGATGAAAATCCTATAATAATTAATTAATTAATATTTAATATTATTTTTAATGTTTTTCAAAAATTATCTATAAATTCATATTGTGTTTTCTCTTCTTTCTGTGAGGGACACTTTTTGAACTAAAATGAAAATTTTAAAGTGATATTGTACACATTTAGTCATACTGAGCACATCATGTATGGTTTTGATGTTATACTATTAACTAAACATCAAAAATGAAAGATGAATCATTTTACTATATTATTAAGACAATCTTATCCCATATGATTGGTATTTAGTGAGTGAATCTTTTTGAACTAAAATGTTAATTTCAAACTAATAATGAACACATTGAGTCATTCTAAGTACATCATGTATCAAATTCTTGTGATACTAACGCTTACAAATGAAAATTGAATTATGGATCATTTTCCAAATGTAAAAAAATTTATTTTGTCTTTTCAGTTTCAATTGTTTCAGTTTACATTTTTCCTGACATAAATGTCAATATTGAATAGAAATATGAATTTGGATGCATAAAATTCACACCATGTGTTAGATTTAGTTGATTCTAATTAATACATGTCCCAATAGAAAAATGAATTATTTTCTAAAAGTATTATATTTCTTTGTTTTGAGTATATCAGTGGAGTTGTTTTACTAAATTTTCGCTTTAATTTGTAAATGTGAACTTTTAGTCATACAAGTCACATAATGTGTGTGTTTTACAGAAGAATAATTCATTGAAGTCAATAATGATTAATTATTATTTTCTAAATTATCATGATAGTCTTTTTTTCTCAATTCATAGTGAGTGCCACATTCTGAACTGAAAGGCCAATTAAAAACTGATAATGGACAAATTGAGTCATACCTAGAGAATTATGTATCAGATTGAGAAGAAAATGATTACTATACATATCAAATAACTTATGTATAATTTTATAAAGGTACAAAAAATATGAATGTGTTCATTTGATTTTGATAATGTTATTTTTTTAAAAAAAAAATTAATATAAATTTTTAATGGAAACACCTAGAGTCATAACGGTAATACAATGCATCATATTTATGTGATGGTGATTCAAAAACATCACAAATGAAAAATTTACCAATATAAAAAATCAACAAAAAAATTAGAATGCATTTTCTCAGTTGTAAGTATGCCACTTATGTATTTTATTAAAATTAAATTTTAAATTTGAAACAAGCACTTTTATCATTATTGTAAAATCATGTTTGTGTTTTATATTATATAAATTCACACATATAAAATATTAATTATTAATCACTATCCTAAATTATCAAGATAATCCATGTTTATTTTCTTGGGTTTTAGTGAGTGAAAATCTTGGAAATAAAATATTAATTTAAAATTGATAATAGAAAATTTCAATCATACTGGGTACATCATGTATCAGATTGAGGTGTGGTTGATTATTATACCAATAAAAAGACTTTTGTAACATTTTAATAATGTATCAATGAAATAGGAAAGAATATTCTCAGTTTTGAGAATTCTAGTATACATTTTTACGAAAATCAATGTCATTATTTAATTAAAAGTCGTACGTGGAGTTATAATGGCCACACAGTGCATTGGTTTGAGGCACAAATGATTCATACATGTCCCAAATTACATATGGATAATTTTAATAAAGTATCAAAACAATATGAATAATCTTTATTGGTTTTCAGTACGTCACTTTTTTTATACTAAACTGCCATTTTAAACAGGAAACATGCATTTTCAGTGATACCGGTCACATAACATATGGGTTTTATGGGATAATGGTTAAAAAATATCAGAAATGAATCATGAATATTTTTCTTAAATTTTTAATAGAATTTGAGTGTGTTTTATCATATTATATAAAGGAAACATTTTGAACTAGAATTTAAATTTAAAATGAAATAAAACAAATTCTGTCACACAGTGCACGCTATGTATGAAATTGAAGTGAGACAAATTCCAAAACATTGTAGATGAATATTTGATCATTTTAATAAATCACCAAAATAAGATGAAATATTTTCATTATTTTTGAGTATGTTAGATTTCGTTTCACTAAAAATGATGACAATTTTGAAAAAAAGAGACAGAACTTGAGTCATACAAGTCACACCACATGTATACTTGTAGGGCGGAAAATTACTACACACCCTAAATTTATTATGTAATATTTTTCTAAAGAATATAAAAAAGAATTTTTTTTCTAGGTTTTTAGTACACTACTTATTTTATTTAAAAAAATTATAATTTAAAACCTAAAACATGAAACATGAAATTTGTGTTATACTTGTAACATAGTGTGTGTGTTTAATTCATAATAATTGAAATACATTAAAAAATTATAAATTATCTTCCTAAATTATCAAGACAGCCCTTGATTGTTGAAATTGTTTTCATTGGGTGACACATTTGAAATAAAATTTCAATTTTTAATCGATGAAGGACTCTTTGAATCAAACTGGAAAAATCATGTATCATAATGAGTTGTGGCTTATTTATACACATCCAAAATTACATAAATATCATTTTCAAAAAATTATAAAGACATTTTGAATGCATTTTATTGGTTTTTGATATGATAGTTTAAATTTTACAAAAAAATAATGTATATTTAAAATAAAAAGACACAATTGGAATCATTCCAAAAACACAGTGCATTATATTTATGTGTGAATGACTCCTACACATCCCAAATAAATTATGAATCGTCATAGTAACATATCTAAACAATTAGAAATTTTTAATTAGTTTGTAGTATCCAAATTGTGATTTTATGAAAACATAATTTAAAACTAGAAGCATGAACTTTGAGCCATACCAGTCGCATACTGTGTGTATTGGATTAGAGAATGATTCTTAAACGTCAAAAATAACTTATGAATTATTTATTAAAAATTTACAAAACAATCCACGAAAGTTATCTCTATTTTCAAATAGTTACACTTTTTGAATTAAAATGTCAATTTTAAACTGATGACAAGAAATTTGAGTTATCATGGGAACATCGTGTATCTGATTGATGTATGGATGATTCCTACACATCACAAATAAATTATGTATTTATGTCCCAAAGTATCAAATAAGTCTGAATGTGTTTGCTCAGTTTTGAGTATATCAGTTTTTCTTTTTTTACTATAATTAATTCCAATTTCAAAATAGTATGAATGTGTTTTATTGGTGATTCTAAACACTAACAAAACATGATAATTATTTTTCCATCAAAATTGGAATATCCATATTTTAGTGAATTTTTATTGAGAATGATGATGAGTTCATTATTAATGATCTTGTGAACATGGATCATTTCACAAAATGACTACACACAAGCATAATTATGGTTACATTTATGGATTTAAAAATATTTTTTAATACAATAACAAGTATTTTCTTGAATATCTATTTACCCAAATAATTTAACACCCTACATAAATTAAACCAATTTATTTTTATTTGCTAAAAATTCTAGATCCATTCAAGGAAATAAAGTATTTATTAATTTATTAGATGTTTTAGATCATTATATAAGATTATTTTACAATGGGGTGTTAGTTTGGATTATCAGTGATTTACGATTTAATATGATGTGTTTGTTTAATTTTTTGGTATTTCACTATTTGATGGTTTCATTTCAATTGATGTAATATTTCATTTAACACCATCCAACCTCAATTACCATTATGACTCAATGATGGTTGTCTCCCCATAGTTGTCTCATACACATACGTTCATTTTTGGTTCATTAAAAAAATACTTATTCAATAATTTTAGTTTGATTATATACCATTTTCATTATTGGATTGGTGTCGTATTCCTCTAATGTGAAAATTGGATACACTAAAAATTCACTTTCATTGAGGTTTAGATATGTCATGGGAAAGAATCATCACAATTTATTTTTTGTTTTTATTTAGTTTTTTATTAGTCAGGATTATTTCACACATTAGTAATATATTAGATTAAATATAATGATCTATTATAAATGGTAGCCTATTATAATGAGTTTGATAAAGTAAGTGGTGTGTTTTTGTTGCTAACAAAATTACTCCACTTAAAACCACGAATAAAATCACATAAACCAGTGGTGATAAACATTTTTAAATAATCTGGCTCTATCTCTACCTCCACTTCTAACATTATTTAATTCTTGTAAATTATACTAATCATAACATAAGTTAATATCACAGTATTTTCATAAAAATAAAACAATTTCACTAATAATATGCTAAAAATGGAATCATATGAGCAAAACAATTATTTATCACCCTATGGAAATAACAACATAATATATATACAATGATATTAAACCATAGACCCCTATCATCCAAGACTATCCCTTAATGATAATAATTATATGTACTTATAGCATCGAAATAAATAAATGGATATAATATTGAATATTTTTATAGGAATTGAATTTTAAATATGTTGATGATTTATCATAATGTTTCCCCTAGTATAGAACAACATAATGTGTTTCTCAATAGATTAGTTCAACCTAACATATTAAACACCATAAAAAATTACATCCTAAAAAACAAATGCATATAATCCTCACCCTAAAACACAATGAATCAGTTACATGTCTATAATTACTCACATTCTAGAATTCCATAGTTATTACTCATATAATACCAATAATATTAAAATATATAATAAATATAATTTTTATCACACCAAAACATGTATTTATTGGTGAAAATATTGTAATAATAAATTGATAGGTATAATAAAAAACTTTTCAAATAATATAAAGTGATTATTAAAAAATATTATGAGGAATGATTTATCAATATTTATGAAAAAATATTTTCATATTATGTTTATTTTAATAATTTTCAATAAAATTACACCTGAAAAAAATTATTTGATAGGTAAAAAATATATATTTAAAATTGTTAAAAATGAATGATTAATGTAAAATAATTTTAAAAATATATTTAGCCTATAAAAATATTAAAATTATGATCTATATCATCTGAAAATTAAAAAAACAAATACATATTAAAAAACTAAAGCAAATCCGGTCTCATAACGAATGAATTATTTAGTAAAATAAAAAAACGGCAATCAATTAACTATTTATATTTTAAAATTAATTATACGTATTAATTGTGCATGATTATATTTAAACCATTTTTTTAAATTAATCCCAATTAAATCCATTCACTATCATTGATTAGGTCCATAATAAGTTTAAACCCATTTCCAATGGATTTTTTAATTACTATTAAATTTTTTAAATCATGAGCAAGATATTTCAATGGTTAATAAATAATAAATTCTATACATTTATGAAATAATCCAAAAGGTATATATTATATAGTCTTAAATATCATACACGATCTAAATATTATGAAATTATTTATGATAAACTTATTATTAATTTAAATAATTATGTAATATTTTTATTCAAAGAGAAGTTTTTGTGACATATATTTGAAAAAAAACTAAATATAAATTTGATTCAAAAACAAAATAGAACCCATAACTTATTATTTTAAAAAATATATCTATCCAATGTGTTCTATAATCCCATTAATATTAAAAAATATCCTAAATGTAATTTAATTAAGGATAATAACATATAATATTTCAAAAATATAATTCCATTTCCATCACATCATACATTCAAAAAATGTGTAATATTGAAAAAAAATCCATTAAAACGGCTAAAAACATTTAATTTAATTATGGTAAAAATTACTACAAAAAAATAATACAAAAGTACAGGAAGAAATACATTTATTAATATTATTAACCAATTAAATTTATATCTTCAATAATTATAGAATGTGGTACATCATCTTCTAATTATTCAATAATTTATTATTCTTGAGAAATTATATACATATTTATATTAAAATAGTTGATAAACAACAAAAATTAATCAAATGTATGAAAATATATAAAAACCACAATGAAAATAAATCATTTTTTGATAGGAAAAACATTTTTCTTTAATTTAACTAAATCACCTATGAGTCAATAATCATCTAATATTTGTCAAGACAATATCTGTATATAAAATTATGTGAAATTTTAAAAAGATTATGTTCTCAATATATACATATATATTAATAATCCTTCGTATTTTCCAAAACATTTCCATCTTTATATGCATGCCATACTACAGAAAAATGATTCAAATAATGATAATCCACACAATCTGAATTGTATTATGAAATAATAAGAAAGCGATATAATGAAAATCACTACAAGTTGAATTACAAAATAGAGATATAGTTTTTAGTGCTCTCATGTGACACAGAAATGAGTTTACAGAGTAGGGATTCCATTATGTATGTAAATTTAAGTGAGATAGACATAGAGAGATATGAGATGTATGGTTTTCATTGTTATAAATTGTGAAAAAACAATAACATAGGTACCAGAAAAATCAAACCATGAGAGAGGAAAAGGAAAACAATAATACCATGAAACCATGCCTTGATTCATCTGAGATAACATAAAAGATTAGCCCAAACAGTAGAGCAGTTCCATGAGAGCTTGAGAATCATAACTGAATTATACATTGATATGGTTCTTTAAAAGTAATTATGTGCATGTTTATCAGTGCTTGTGAATAAACAATGATAAAGATCCTGTTTTCACCGCTAAATAGATAAGCCCCGATAAATGACATCTTTTTCAGTGCTTTTTTAAAGCTGATAAAATTAACAGTTATCAGTGCTAAATATTTAGTATTTATTAAGGACCCATAATTTTCATTATAAATATAATAATTAAATTAAATAGCATAATTATATTTTTTTATTATACTTTTCCAATTATTTAAATATATATTTATTTATTAATAAGTACATATTAAATTTATTTAAAGATTAATATTTATCTTTTATAAAATTAAATTGGTAATTTTATAAATATTGTAAATATAAATTTATAATTTTTTTAATATTTATATATTAAAAATAATTAGTATATTTATATAATTAAATATATTTTTAAAATTATATATATTGTTAATAAATATAAATATTTTATAAAAATACTAATACAAATACAAATACAGAAAATAATTTCCTTATTTAAATATATTTATTATATTTTTAAAATAATAATTATACTTGGAACATTATATATTTCAAAGTAATTATAAATAATATATATATATATATTAATATATACATCATTTAAATATATTTAGTATAATTTTAAACATATAAAAATTTGTAATTACTTATTTATAAATATATAAATAAAACAGTAAAAAATTATATAATTATATATATATATCATAGGGGTAGCTTAGTGGTAACATCCCTTGTGGGTCTCGATGAGGTCTCTATACCGAATCTCGCCGAGTACATATCTACATTGTATGTTTCCTGCTTTTATTTATAAATTGCCCCATTCCTCAAAAAAATGTGGGTTCAACATGATGTAATATATGTATATATATTATAAATATAAATATAATATAGTATATTAATGGTTTAAATAAATTTAGTGTAGTTATAAAATTATTAAAATATATATTATTATTTGATTGTAATTACATAAATATTTTATAAGAAATAATATTTATTTATTTATTATATTTATTAATATAAATTTTTATTATAATAAATGTACATTTAACAATGAATTTAAATAGAAAAATTTATTTAAAAATACATTTCAACATTATTAATGAATATATATTCTTATGTACATGCATTTAAAAAATGAGTGAAATTGTATAATAAAAAATGGGTACATATTAAAATTATTGAAAAAAGTATAGGTTTTATTAATTAAATATAAATAATTAAAAATATGTATATATATACTTATGTAAAGATAAGTAAATATATATAATACTAAAACAATGAAAATATATATTTATATATATAAAAATTACTCGTAATTTCAAAACTAAAATAAAAAATTAGAAAATTAAAAAACATTAAAAATGAGTAAATAATACATAACTCTACTAATACTAAAAACATAACCTATTTAAAAATTATATATTAAATGTATCATGTCATAATGAAATTCTAAATTTAATAAAATATGATTAAATTACTTATATATTTGGCGTTTGTGTTTCTATATAAAATTTAATTAATTGTGTAAGTTGTATATAAGAATTCATTAATTACATTTATGTAAGTGAAATCAATGAAATAAACATTTTATATATGTTAAATGGAAAAATCATAAAGAAATAAAAATGTATAAGGCATTAATATGTTTTAAATTATTAATTATTAATTATTTCATATATATTCTTATTTAAAAAAATTTAGTTATTATTATTTAAAACATATATATATATTATACAAATTCATTTTTGTAATAATTGTTCCATTAATAAATTATTAAATAATTTTTTCACTTAGTTATTTTTTATTTATTACAATTTAATCATTTCTAATTTACTTGTTTTATTATTACAATTTATTCGTTTTATATATCTATATTAAATATATGTAATTTACTAATTTTTATTTTCAATATATTTATATAATAATTATTCATTTTTATCAACATTAATTTAATTATTATATTTTTTATAAAATTTCATAATTAACTTCTAATAAATTTTAAAATTTTTAATTATTTTATTTTATTCAATTTATATAACTAAAAATTTAATATAAAATATTTATTTATTTATAATAAATATATGTATTATTTATTCATTTTTATCAATAATTATTTAATTAACAAAATTAATATTTAACTTTTAGTTGCATTTTTTTCATATTACTATAAAAATTTATAAGCACTAAAAGAGAAATAAAAATGAAAAACTATTATCTTTTCTAAAACAGCTCTAATAATGGTTACCCTTTATCATAACTAAATTTGATGATCTAATAGAGATTAGCGTTGTCAAATTACACCTTTTTTTAGTGGTCCATGAATATTCGATTTGATGAAGAAATAAATTAATTTAGATCCATTCATAATGTGTGTGATACTTTGGTTTACAATATTTTTAGTATGAGTGAAATCATCATAATTATTTTTTATGTAGATTATATATTAAATACATTGAACCAAAATTACAGACGTACAGTCAGTTAAGGACAATCTGAACATAGTTCTTGTCCATCATAGACTTTGTCAAAGAAGTCTAAATTTTCACGATTATGATTTTTCTTGATAGATGAAAGATTCCTCATATTCTATCAATGCTTTTATATTGACTATATACTAAAGTGATTTGGTGTTAAATAATCCATGAGGGGATTGTTTCAATCTTATAGGTTATATAGACTTCTAAGAATATTTAATGTTAGACCAAATAAAAAAGGGGGAGAATAAATAATATCCCATATGTCAATGTCATGTGATTAATCGTGTATTCTATGTTATTTATTATAATTGATTCCTCCTACACATTGATAATGGATGATGATTTTAGGATGATCTATGAAAAAAATATTTATTAAATGTTTGACTATCATTATTATTCTATAATGAAATAAGGATATAATCAAGGTGTTTGGAGAAGACGAATATCTATTAATCTGGGGATATATAGATTCTATCATTAAAATAAATAAAAATTATCAGAATTCAAAGTAATAATATATGTTTTCTCAATGATGGAATTGTGAGATGGAGGCATTTTAAGTAACTAGTTATCAATAATTATAAAATGCATTCAGGGTATATAGAAGATTCTAATACAACAACTAATGTAGTTTTGATATGTAAATTTTTCCTTGAGATTGATGTGGTCCATAATAGTAAATAACCTATCACATTT
Organism: Viscum album; assembly: GCA_963277665.1. Lineage (NCBI taxonomy): Eukaryota > Viridiplantae > Streptophyta > Magnoliopsida > Santalales > Viscaceae > Viscum > Viscum album. Next base: position 808,476,876 of record OY728119.1, on the reverse strand, counting down.
AATGTAAATAATACTATAGTTGTAGATCTATTTAAGGATCCATGGTCACAATGATAGAAAAACAACACATGATGATAATATCATCCCATGAAGGATTTTTCATAACAGTATTAAGATATAGTGAGCAGAGTTTCCATGGTAGGGACATTATGGATCCATTAATAAAATACATATATTATTAAAAGAAGATGTATCATGGTGATGTTTTTAGACATTGTGTTGTAGTAGTCAGTCCTAGTGTAAGAAGGGTTATTAAATGGTGGTTTCCCATAATCAACAACTCTATACTATTTGATTATATGTAAAAATTTGATAAATATTTATAATCTTTTTATGACATCAATATTTTCCTTTTTCATAGAATTGTATGTTATAATGTCATAAGAGTAAATATCATAACGAAATGTCATATTTGTTTCCTGTTATGATGAGATCATTGGTGTTCTATGACAATATCATGAAATATGTGTTCTATAGATGGTTGGTAACAAATTATTTTGGTGAAATTAACCAATTATGTTATAGAAGGAATCATATAACACTGTTTAAAATTCTTATGATGTATCCCATAGAAATTATCAGAAATGTCGATAAATATAAGAAAACCCAAAAAAATAAGACACACATTTTTATGTTTGATGATATGTTCCAATAGAAATCTTGGTTTGATATACTTGGATATTACATCATTTTAGATGAATATTCAGTACATTACAATATTACATTCTCAAGGACCATAACAGTTTAGTATCTTTGGAAAATGGAACAATAAATTATGATAAATAAGTGAGCTGAAATATCTTACACTAGGATCTTTAATCCTACCACCCATCAAAGAAACATCTAACATATTAAATATCATTATAATTTAGGGAAGGAAACATGAAAATGGGTGAGTAAAAATGCTTGGTAATAATAAATATGGGAGATGAGTAATGAATAATAATGATCATAATGGTATGAGAACATCAAAACAAATAGATGATCATGAACAATATATAAATGATCATAAACATTAATCATGGCATAAATCATGATAGTTCATAAGACATCATTCAAAAAAAATAATGAACATAATCCAGGAATAAACAACATAGTAATAAATCATGTAATTTTGATAGAAACTAAATCATATATAATGATTTCCATATTAGTCAAGGAATTGGAGTTGATACCATCTTTGTGGAAAATTCATTTACCAAACTGGGTTCACACCCCATTCGATTCCAATATAACTAAACCAAGTTCACTTCTCATTCCAGCCCTGCAATAATGAACCGAGTTCATTTCGTGTTTCATCCGTTTAATGACTAGCTGAGTTTATTTCCTATTCAAACCCTATAATACTTAACTGAGTTCATCTCCCATTCTATACATGTTAATATTATGGGATATAAATAATTAACAAATGCATTCGAGGGAGATATATTTCCATCCCACCACATAATGAAATCATAAATTGATGTTCCACAAAATCATAAAAAATAATTTCATGACCCATGAAATGAAATGGTTATCATAAACAAGTATACATTTTGTACCCTATGGGAAAGGCATAGGGTTCATAATAATTTAATCAAAATCATAACTATTTAAAGGAAAATACATTTCATAAACATATAACTCCTAACATATAAACAGGTTCTAAAAAGGCCACGACATTATGAATAACCAATTAACTGATATATTATGAATGTAACATATTGTTAATTTTATAGATGGGCACAAATAACATTATTATTGGCCATCATTGATGGAAAAAAATTTGAAATATCACACAAAAACAATTATTGAAGAAAATAACCATTCTTTTTACAGGTATTTTTAATTCACAAAACCATTTAAAAATTAGTTTCATAGAAAATAACAAGAAAACATATAATGAATTATTAAAATCATTTTGATAAAATTTTTCCTTCAAAACATATAGAATAGTATTCAAAATAATTCTCAAAACGTTTTTATTGAATACACCTTGATAATATATAATAAAATCACAAAAAAATTTCAAAACGTTTTTTTGTGAAAACATATGAAAGATATTATAATTTATTTAAACCAATTTCTATGAAAATAAATTGAAAATATGGAGATTTATATGAATATAAAATGTATTTTAGGTTAAATAAATAATTAAAATTTAATATCTATTTGCTTGTTATGTTACATTTATAAAATAGGTGAACGGATAATTCATTCAATATAGATGAAATTTATATAATTGAATTAAAAAATAAGGAATATATTTTGTTCCTTTTTATTGAGGACATATAATAGAGACTCATAATATGAAGAAAAATTATTATTTTTTGAAAGGAATTTTTTTTCATATGAGAAATAAAATTAGCCCCTCATTGTTGATATTTTAGTGGAAAATAATACATTAAAATTTTATAGATATTACATTTGTAATTTTATTATATGAAATTAACAATTTCTCAATAGAATAAAATATTCTTATTGATGAAGTTTAGTTAGGGTTTATTATTAAAATAAGTGTTCAAATAAAATTATTCAGTGTGATCTTGATGTTTTGGGAGAAATTTTTGAATCTAAAAGGACGGTGATAAAAGCTAACAGAACCATACAAGAGAAGAAAATTTAGAAACTATTTTATTTTAAATTTCTTACATTGAATGAGATTATACTATTATTAATGGAGTAAAACAAAAACAAGGAATAATTATACAATGAAAAGGATCATATATATTAGATCTTTTAATTTTGTATCATCAGATAATGTACATGAAATCCTTCTATGTGAAGAATTATAGAAAAATAATATTGCATGATAGACTGAAAATCCAGGTAAAGGATTGAAATTTTATTATCACTACAGATTTTAGGGAAGATATATGCATATTATGATAAATATTTGGTTTCTTTGATAAAAAATCCACCCATTATGATTAATTTAAGGAATACATATAGGGAGATAGATCCATTTAAAACAAATAATCATGATTTATGTTATTAAACAATAATATTATATGTTAAAGATCGAATATGATTATTTGATTAAATCTATGATATAATAAATAAATATTGTCTTAACACTATAAAGTGCTTCATTATTTTATTAGTTCAGTATATTTAAAAATAAAAGGCCATGGGTTTCTAAAATACTGATAAGGGTAATAATGATTTATAGAAGAATATGTCTTATTAAAGTATAAGGAAGATTTTCAAAAGAGTCTGGTGATTTTTTAATCTAAGGGTGTGGAAAATTCTTTATACTCAAAAATAAGGAATTAATAGATATAAATGTTTGACGATTTCATAAATCAAATGATTAATAATGTTATTCTATTTTTTTCAAAACATTGTCAATTTTCCGAAACCCATGATATAAATAGATGAATTTGGAATGAGTTTTAGTCATGTAATATTTTTTAAGTTAATATGATGATTATAATATTTTACAAACATTAACGATGAAATCTCATATATCTGTCATTAAGGGAATATGTATGATGTTTTTTCCCATCCTATCAAATGTTCATTTCATATTTTCTATAAAATATAGACAAAAAACATAAATAAATTATTTTTTTATTTAATGTGTTTCCCTGGTCTATAAGATGAGGATTATTACTTTGGGGGAGGAAAACATAATAGGGGAGGAATCTGAATATATTTGTTTTACCTTATATGGGAAGGAAAATTTTTTTAGGTAGAGCATATTTATAGAATATTTTTTAGATGGGGATTACCTTGACTTCATGATTTTTGTTTGAAAATTCATATATTTTTAAACTATTATAACATGTTTATTAATGATGTATATAACAAATTTATATATAAATTTTCAATGAATAGTTTTGGTAAATAATACAAATTTATTTATAAGAATATGATCATAGATGGTTTAATTTTTTCAGAAGAAAATTATTTTAGTAATTAATTAGAAAACAAGAAACTATAAATCAATGTTTTTTTGTTATAATATTTTCCCTAAAGTATGACAACAATTATTTTATTATTATTCATTTTAAAGTGTGTTTAGGATTGAAGGAGATTTATATTCAATGTATGTTACAAAAACATATGAGGAATACGATTGAGATGAGTAAATAATATAAAACGTGGGTAGGATCATGAGATACTATGACTGTTGGGTGATTATTTTTACCTAGTGGAGTCTATTGAGGAATTTAGGTCATGTTTAAACCCTTATATTATATTTTTTCTCAATTTTATGAAGTCTTGTGACGAGAGTACGTGGATATGGTTTTTGTTTTTTCTGTTGGTGTCAATATAAAAATAATGTCAAAATTTACATAAAAGAAATATTATTATATAATGAAACATAATTTGGGTAGACTAGTGGGAATTTAAAAATTAATATAATTATTATATAAAAATTATAAAATATTTTTGGTTCTGAGATTATTTGTTCTAAGTAAATTTGTAACATCTGCAATACATAATGGTTCATTTAGCATAGATAATGTACCTCGAAGTGAAGATTTATAATATGTGTGAAGTATTTAATCAACAATAAATTAAAAAGGTTTCTCTAAAATATAATTTTTTAATGAAATTTTTAATTGATCGTCCCATTACTTTATTCCTACCTATCCATATCAATGTTTTTCAAATAAATAAAATATAAAGATAGGATCTCATATCATCTCACAATGATTGACATACCTAGGTTTGATGAGTAGAATTTCCACAAAACTATATACATGAATTTTTGTTTATCATTTGGATGTAAATTTAAAAATACCATCCTAAAATGTAAAGACCCGGAAATTTAAAGGAAATTTTTTTCTTAATTTTTTTGGAATTTTATGAGTACACAGTATCTGACAGCACCTGATTCTGAGGCTCGGTGTGCCCAGAATAATTTTCTGAAATTTTGTTAAGCTTAAATTAACGTGCTTAAGCAGTTTTACTGAAAAAAGTGTAATAACTCTTAAAAGGTTACTCGAATCAGAAATCTGAGGGCATCGTTTCGCTCAGGATGGCGGGTTTACCCTAGGCGCGACTAAAGTTTAGTCGGCGCGGGCCTCCTGTGAGAAATTCCAAAAATGGCATAACCATAATTAAAATAAATACATAAATTATATTATTTTTCAAATGCTTATAACTCAAAAAATGTAGCTCGGATTAAAAATTTGAGACAACCGCTAAACTCATTAGGGCATGGTTTATTTAAGCAGATACTATCTTTGGCCGGTGCGGGCCACCAGAAAAAGTTAGTTTTTGGCTGAAAATAAAATAATTAAATCACAATTACTTTATTGTAAAATTTGTATATTTTAAATGGTAAATCAGATTGAAAATATGAGAGTACCGTTGGATTTTTTGGGGTGTGTCTCACTTAGGAAGAGCCTGACCTTGACCAGCGCGGGTCGAGGGTGACTGATAATAATTTTCTGAACTTTTTTTCGGGTACGTTCAGTAAACGTACATGTGGGGTTTCCTATCTTTTGAACCAGTACTCGGAATTGAAATCTGAGGGCACCGATGAACTCGCAGCATTGGTAATTGCTTAAAGGGACCTTTACTACAGTTGCGTTTTAAGCGGGTTGAGAATTAATTTTTGGGGAATTAGTTTAAAATAAATAAAATTGGTGTGTAAAATTTTATTTATATCTAGGGTGGTTAAATTCTACAAAGGGGAGTTAAGGGTGGGACCACAACCACCTAACTACCCCTGTGTGGATATTTAGAAGGTGGGGCCCACACGAGCCCCAACCTTTCATCTCCCCATAACCACTCTTAAACCCCCTTTTTAATTAATTTGTTAACTCCTCAACTCCCCTATTAATGTTATCTCTTCATATTCCTCTAATTATGTTTTTCAACATAATTAAATTAATGTTTTAATTAATTAATTTGGTACATCACAATTTGAATTATTTGGTGTTTCATGACACTTCTTTAAATGGGAGAAGTCTTTTGTAATATTTTCGATAGAAAATACTTCGATGGGAAACCTCTGGAGGATTAGAAAGAGTGGTGTTATTCCTCCGACGAAGAACGTGAAGTCCTGATGCCGACTCTTCCTTCGACGACAATGGAATCGACACCATTATTCTGCAACGTCCGACCACAGTGACGTTCGTCTTCAGCAGTTTGACGACATGCGGCCTCTTTGCGAGGTAGGGGAATATTGGATATTTCTCATTTATATGGTTTATACCCTCGAGCTTGAGCGTTTATTTTTAGGATTTATCTTTGTGGATTCATTACCCCAATTGAATTTTCACGACGAACGCGAATTAAATGAATTAATTCGCGGATCGAAAAACCATGGGTTGAATTAATATCTTATTGTTTTTATTTAAAATATCAAAGTATGATGAATATATTTTTGTCAATTCCCCATGTTCTTGATTCTCAAAAACAATGGTCAAACCAACACGGCCATAGATCCGCTCATATACCATCCCTTTTCTATTCCATTCTACGCGCGTTCTTTGGCACGCCAAATAATTAAGCGCGCTGGAAACTCAATGCTTCTTTGACCGCAGAATACGAACTTGGAGATCTTCACCTGAGGATCATGAAACAATTTTATTCTCTTATTTCCAATTTAAATTGAACCCAGTATAGCGCGCGGAAGGATCCTGTGGTGCGGGTGCGAAGAGGGTTCCTACGGTCCAAGGCGACCGTTCGGTTGGGCGAGCAGGCGACTGTGGCGGCTGGTGCAGCTCGAGCAGGCGGTGCGACCGAAGCAAGCCATGTGCAAGGTGTAGGCGCAGTGGTTCCTGATTCGTGAGGGCCGCATGAATTATGGAGGAGAAGAAACATGAAGTTGGGGGCGTTAATTTTGGGAGAACAAATCATGAGAGGAATTTAGATTGGAGAGAGAAAGATGAAAAATAAATTAATGATGTTATAAAATAAAGGAAAGGATTTTGGTTCATGATGGACATGAAGGAAAGAGGAGGCGCTAGTTTGGGTGGTGCAAGGCTTTTGGGTGTGTTAAGTTAAGAATTAAATTAAATTCAAAATAATAATAATATAATAATGTTATTATTATTTTCATTGGGAAAACCGTATTCTGACGGTATATTCTACGTGCGACCTCGGTTTCATGAACCGTCAGTGGAAGTGTGACATTAACTTCGAGACGGAATTTATGAGTCTAATATTGGATATCTTTTTTCTGTTTTTGGATCGGGTACCCGAAGCGCTCGGAAAAAAATAGATTTAATATTATTATTAAATCTTCGACCTGCTATAACTTGATATCCGGACGTCCGATTGAGATACCGTCAACATTGTTGGATTCCTCTTGATGAGACGGTTCTTTTGGAATACTTCACCTGAGGTTTGGATGCATTTGGATTAAGGTCGGGTTGGATTGTACCTGAAATCCAACCGGGCCGCAAGAATGGAAATGCTGATAACATTCAGACTGGACGTCCGTTTGACGAACCTTCAGCGGCATTGGTGATCATGTTGAGAAGCGGTACCTATGAGTATACCCTATAGGAGTTCGGGGTACAGTTGAGATACGGCCGGGTTGGTTTGCACATGAAACCAACCGGGCCCCTCGGACGAAAAGTCTAATAACTCACAGACCTGGCGTCCGATTGACGCGCCGTCTGTTGCGTTGAGACCCCTATGACTAGATGCTCCATTGAGATACATCTTTGTGGGACATTAAGATACATGGAGTATCGACCTATAGCTCATGGAGCAGACCCTCCCAGAGACGAGCGTACGGAGTACGGAGACCGTGTAGCCGGCTGAGACCTGACGACTGCTTGACCGACTGGACTTGGAGTGAGTCGACTAGCCCAATGGATGGAGCACTACATTGTTTGGGTGAAGACCCATGGCGGACGGAGCACTACTGTGTGACAGTGCAGACCCATGGTACTCGTCCGGAGAGTACCTCTGTAGGATATTAGGGGGGTGTGCACTACTTTGTTTGGGTTTCATAACCTAGTGGGAAGCACTACTGTGTTTGGGTGGCTGACCCGCGGTACTCGACAGGAGGCATACCTCAGCAGTCTTAGGTTAGTGAGGAGTACCTCGGAGTCGTGACAGGAACACTGTACACTCCAGAGATGGGGCTCTTCAGCTGTTATGGTTTCGATAATAAAAATCCAAGTTTGAGCTAAGTCTATGATCTTTTTGTTTATCTCATGATTGAGATGGGTCACTTGATAACTTAGGTATATGTATGGTCATTTACCTGGGTAGTGGTTATTCGTTGATTTCATAATCTTTGTGTTTCCTCATGATTGAGATGGGTTACTTGATAACGTAGGTATATGTATGGGTATATACCTAATTAGAGGTTAACTGTTGAGATCTTTCTTTGTGTTTATCCGTGTGGGATTTAGTGAGACCTTAAGGGTCTCGGGGTCCCTACTGATTAACATTATACTCACCCCTACATGGGATATGCTCGCACCTCGTTGTGTTGGTTGCAGACGACAGGCAGTGCAGACAGAGGCCGAGTGTTCGAGGACTGGACAGTACCCGGAGGTGGACCTCATGACGAGACAGTATTCGGTGGGGTACTTCACGACGAGATGAAACTCAGAGGAGGTTGACGGGCGAGAGCAATGTGGAAGCTATTTGTACCTACCCTTCAGGTAGGATCCGTGGTGGAAGATCCAGGAGCTGCGCTATCTGTACCTACCCTTTAGGTAGGTTCTGAGGAGGATGACCCAGGAGCTGCTTCCTTTCTTCTAGCTATTTGTCTTTTCTATTGTACTTTTGTTCAGTTGTAGATGTACTTTCGATTGGGTTTGTATTCTGGCCCTTTTACTTTTCGGCACTTCCTATTGTACATAGTGTTTACTTCCGCTACTACTATATGGTGTTTTGTTTACTTCTATAAAGGCAATGCCTTCCCATTTATCGGGATTTACACTTTTGGTGCTAGTCACCAGCCCTTGGCCTATGTAAGGCGGGCTTGGGGTAGTCACGGCATGGGCCCCGAGGACGGGTCGTGACAAATCGGTATCAAAGGAGTCAGTTCTACTGCAAAACTTATAAATCTGTTAATCCCTTTCTGTGAACCAATAGTTTTAAGGGTGCCGAGTGAGGTTTTCAGTTCAAGGAGTGCAGTGTTGGTGCGGTGGCCGACGTATCCGTACACCAGGACCCTGACTACTGATTTCTGACATTGTGCATGAAAAAAAATGATTGTGTGTGTGTTTCCAATAGTTTTATAGTCAGCTCAAACCGGTTCATCTCACCGGGTATAAATCGTTGACCATGTCGTATCTGTTCCGGATGTCTCCACGCAGACAGTCAGTTGGAGTTCTGAGAGAGTACTCGATGACATCCCACCGAGCGACGAGGCTCTGGTGCGGGGCCCTTTTTACAAAGTTGGCACCCTCGGGGTGTGTACCAGCAGCACCACCACCTGTTGGGAAGCAGATGCCAGCAGCTAAACTAGCGAACTATGCACGCTGGCAAAGCGTGTTGCATGAGTTCCAGCAGCAGCAGGCTCTGAGTATATGAGGCGAGGCAGATTCCCAGATAGCATAGCCCTGGATGGAGGTGATTTCTAGAGTTTTCTGCCTAGCTGAGACATCAGTAGATTGGATGGTGGACATGGACACTAGAGTTTTCATGTGAATGACCATGTGGATGGTCCACATACTGATGAGGCTTCGGTACATGGACCGATGCCTGAGATAGTTCCTTAGGGTAGTGTGTCAGCTATACATCACTACCTGTTGGTCAGCAGTTACAACCGGCGGTACCGGTAGGTGACACATGTAAGCTTACTGCCTTACACGTGTTCGAACATCAGATACCCTCATGTTCTGAGGCAAGCCCGACGCACAGGCATCTAAGAACTGGCTTGAGGAGGTGGCTAACAGTTTTTCTAGAGCTTATACAGCTTCGGCAGGACGATGTTTCAGTAGCTGAGTAATCATCGAGGTGTACCGATCATTCATGGTACTTGATGACTACGATATGATCAGTGCTTTAGAGCTAGGACCTCAGAATGAGGTGTGTTTAAAGGATATCCGATTAATCACTCTTTTCTCTATGAATTCCTACTTATGCTAGGGTGCTATAAAGAACCTTTGTGGTTGAATGTTCTTTGGCTGATCGGTATTAGCCAGTGAATGTCAAAAGTGGGAAGATGCGAACTAAAGTCAGTCTCAGAGACTTGGACGTGTAAAATGTTTCAAGAATAGGAAGTTTCAAGGAACGATGAATCTGCAGAGTAGAGGACGTGGAAGTAGATCTAGGAGAGCAGCATGTGGTGGTGTACATTTCAACATGTTACAACCACCCGCCTTTGTTGTCCCCGCCAGGCTCAGAGAGCTGGATGGAAGGGGAAGAGAGTAGCTGCATGCGGTCAAGGAGAGTGACCCAATGTCTCTAAGAATGATTCAAGGGGTAGTCTGTGTCCACTATTAGTTGTCGTAGTAATAGACGTTGATACGAATCATTCCTTCCTTCCACGAATCTTGTCCCATACCTAGAGTTTCCGGTAAGCCGTAGACATGACCCTCATGTATGGAGATACCATGGGAGGAGACTCGATAATCACACTTACGCCGACAGTGTGATCTGGCCCATGAGACGAGAGTTTCAGTTGGAATCTCTTGGTGGCAGCGTCGAGGCCTTACGATGTTGGTCTAAGTATGTATTGGATCCATAGTTCATACATGGATTGACTGTATTAGGAAAAAAGGTTGTGGTTTATCTACAACGTTGGGATGGTGTTTTCCTTGGTCAGCGAAAAGGAAAACCTAGGCAGCACATGATGGAATCATGCATTAGAGGGTGCATTCGATCACTCGGGAGATGGCTAAACTTACTTTTGTTCAAAAATTCTCTAGAGTTGTGGCACCACTTCCAGTAGAGCTTTCAGGATATGGGGTGATCAGTGCACCTAGCCTATGGGCGTTGGGTACATAGTTCACTGTGACACATTAGGGACCGGAATCGGGTGTGTCCTGATGTAGGAGTGGGCAGTGATCGCATATGGATCACGGCAGATGAGACTGCACAGAGATGAAAGGGATACCACTAGAGTTTGAGGATGGCGACCACGTTCTTATACGGGTCTCACCTCGACGAGGTTTACGGAGATGTAGTCGAGGCGGCGAGATATCTCCAAGGTTAAACGGATCATTCTAGGTCCCCAGAAGGGTAAGCGAGGTGGTTTACCACTTCACCTTTCCACCTCAGTTGCACCGGGTGCATGAAATCTTCCACGTACCTCAGCTGAGGAGATACGTGCATGATCATTCACACATCATCGACCATAGGGAGTTGGACGTCGATGATAGGTTGACATTCACGGAGGTTCTAGTGGAGATCTAGGATCGACAGGATTGGGTCCTACGTGAATGGTCGATTCCTCAGGTGTTCATTCACTGGCAGCACGGGAACCTCCTGGATAGCACATAGGAGCAGAAGGCTTAGATGCGTTCTTAGTACCGGTTTTGTTTCCCTAGTTTATGGTATAGCTTTACGGGGACATAAATCTCTGAGGTTGGAGTAATGTAAAGACCCGTAAATTTCAAGGAATTTTTTTTCTTAATTTCTTTGAAATTTTACGTGTACGCAGTTTCTGACGACACCTGATTCCGAGGCCCGGTGTGCCCGGAATAATATTCTGATGCTTTGTTAAGCTTAAATTAAGGAGCCTAAGTAGTTTTAATGAGAAAGTGTAATAACTCTTAAATGGTTACTCGAATCAAAAATCTGAGGGCACCGTTGCGCTCAGGATGGTGGGTTTACCCTAGGAACGACTTATGTTTAGTCGGCGCGGGCCTCCTGTGAGAAATTACAAAAATGGAATAACCGTAAATAAAATAATTAAATAAATTATTTTAGTTTTCAAATGCTTATAAATCACAAATGGTAGCTCAGATTAAAAATCTGAGACAACTGTTGAACTCGTGAGGGCATGGTTTATTTAAGCAGATACTAACTTTGGCCAGTGCGGGCCACCAGAAAAAGTTAGTTTTTTACCACAAATAAAATAATTAAATGAAAATTATATTATTGTAAAATTCATATCTTTTAAATGGTAAATCAAATTGAAAATCCAAGAGTACGGTTGGATTAGTTGGGGCATGTTTCACTTAGGAATATCCTAACCTTGACCGGCGCGGGTCGAGGGTGACTGATAATAATTTTCTGAACTTCTTTTCAGGTACGTTCAGAAAACGTACATGTGGATTTTCCTATCTTTTGAACCAATACTCAGAATTGAAATCGGAGGGCACCAATGAACTCGAAACACTGGTAATTTCTTGAGGGGACCTTTACCGCAGTTGCGTTTTAAGCGGGTTGAGAATTAATATTTGGGGAATTAGTTTAAAATATATAAAATTGGTGTGTACAATTTTATTTATATCTGGGGTGGTTAAATTATACAAAGGGGAGTTAAGGGTGGGACCACAACCACCTAACTACCCTTGTGTGGATATTTAGAGGGTGGGGCCCACACGAGCCCCATCCTTTCATCTCCACATAACCACTCTTAAACCCCCCCTTAAACCTCCTTTTTAATTAATTTATTAACTCCTCAACTCCCCTATTAATGAGATCTCTTCATATTTCTCTAATTAATTTTTTCAACATAATTAAATTAATGGTTTCGTTAATTAATTTGGTACATCACAATTTGAATTATTTTGTGTTTATTGAAACTTCTTTAAATGGGAGAAGTCTTTTGTAATATTTTCTATAGAAAATATTTTGATGGGAAACCTCTGGAGGATTAGAAAAAGAGGTATTCTTCCTCCGACGAAGAACGTGAAGTCCTGACGATGACTCTTCCTCTGACGACAACGAAATCGACACCATTCTACTGCGACGTCCGACCACAGTGACGTTCGTCTTCTGTGGTTTGACGACGTGGGACATCTTTGTGAGGTAGGGGAATATTGGATATTTTTCATTTATATGGTTTATACCCTCGAGCTTGAGCATTTATTTGTAGTATTTATCTTTGTGGATTCCTTACCCTAATTGAATTTTCATGACAAACGCGAATTAAATGAATTAATTCGCGGATCAAAAAATCATGGGTTGAATCAATATATTATTGTTTTTATTGAAAATATCTAAGTATGATGAATATCTTTTTTTCAATTCCTCATGTTCTTGATTCTCAAAAACGATGGTCAAACCAACACGGCCATTGATCTGCTCATATATCATGCCTTTTCTATTCCATTCTACGCGCGTTATTTGGCACGCCAAATAATTAAGCGCACCGGAAACTCAATGCTTCGTTGAGATGAGCATACTGACGTGGAGATCTTGACCCGAGGATCACTGAACCTCTTTATTCTTTTATTTACGATTTAAATCGAACCTGGTATAGCGCGCGGAAGGATCCTGTTGTGCGGGTTCGATGAGGTTTCCTGCATTCCAAGGTGACGGTTCGGTTGGGCGAGCAGGCGACCGTGGCGGCTGGTGCAGTGCGAGCAGGTGGTGCGACCGAAGCAAGCTGTGTTCAAGGAGGAGGCACAGTGGTTCCCGGTTTGTGAGGGCTGCGTGAATTTTGGAGGAGAAGAAACATGATGTTGGAGGCGTTAATTTTGGGAGAACAAATCATGAGAGGAATTTAGATTGGAGAGAGAAAGATGAAAAATAAATTATTGATGATATAAAAAAAGGAAAGGATTTTGGAGCATGATTGACATGAAGGAAAGAGCAGGCGCTAGTTTGGGTGGTGTGTGGCTTTTGGGTGTGTTATGTTAAGAATTAAATAATATTCAAAATAATAATAATATAATAATGTTATTATTATTTTCATTGGGAAAATCGTATTTTGACGGTATCTTCTTCGTGCGACCTCGATTTCATGAATCGTCAGTGGCAGTACGACCTTGACTTTGAGACAGAATTTATGAGTCCAATATTGGATATCTTTTTCAGGTTTTTGGATTGGGTACCTGAAGCGGTCGGAAAATAATAGATTTAATATTATTATAAAATATTCGATCTGCTATAACTTTAGCTCTGGACGTCTGATTGAAATACCGTCGACTTTGGTGGATTCCTCATGATGAGACAGTTCTTTTTCCATACTTCACCTGGGGTTTGGATGCAGTTGGAGTAAGGTCGGGTTAGATTGTAACCAAAATCCAACCGGGCCCCTGGAATGGAAAAGATGATAACTTTCAGACTGGATGTCCATTTGACGAACCGTCAGTGGCGTTGGTGATCACGTTGAGAAACGGTCCCTATGAGTATACCCTATGAGAGTTCGGGGTAGAGTTGAGATACGGCCGGGTTGGTTTGCACACGAAACCAACCGGGCCCTTGGGACGAAAAGGCTAATAACTCACAGACCGGGTATCCGATTGACGCGCCGTCTATTGTGTTGAGACCCCTATGACGAAGCGGTCCTTTGAGATACTTTCTCGTGGGACTTTGAGATACTTGGATTATCGACCTGAAGCTCGTGGATCGGACCCTCCCAGAGATGAGCGTACGGAGTACAGAGACTGTGTAGCCGGCTGAGACCTGATGACTGCTTGACCGACTCGACTTGGAGTGAGTCGACTAGCCCAGTGGACGGAGCACTACATTGTTTGGGTGTATAACCATGGCGGACGGAGCACTATTGTGTGACAGTACAGACCCGTGGTACTCATCCGGAGAGTACCTCTGTAGGCTATTAGGGGGTGTGCACTACTGTGTTTGGGTGGCATACCCCGGCCGGAAGCACTACTGTGTTTGGGTGGCTGACACGCGGTACTCGACAGGAAGAGTACCTCAACCGTCTTAGGTTAGTAAGCAGTACCTCGGAGTCGTGACAGGACCACTGTACACTCCAGAGATGGGGCTCTTCAGCAGTTACAGTTTCAATAATGAAAATCCTGGATTGAGCTAAGTCTATGATCTTTGTGTTTACTTCATGGTTGAGCTGTGTAACATGATAACATAGGTATATGTATGGGCATATACCTAGGTAGTGGTTATCCATTGATTTCATAATCTTTGTGTTTCGTCTTGATTGAGATGGGTTACTTGATAACTTAGTTATATGTATGGGTATATATCTAAGTAGAGGTTAACTGTTGAGATATTTCTTTATGGTTATCCTTGTTGTATTTAGTGAGACCTTGAGGGTCTCGGGGTCCCTCCTGAGTATCATTATACTCACCCCTACACGGGCTATGGCCGCACCTCGTTGTGTTGGTTGCAGACGACGGGCAGCGCAGACAGAGGCCGAGTGTTCGAGGACTGGATGGTACCCGGAGGTGGACCTCACGACGAGACAGTATCCGCTGGGGGACTTCACGACGAGACGACACTCAGAGGAGGTTGACGGGCGAGAGAGTTGGGGAGGCTATCTGTACCTACCCTTCAGGTAGGATCCGTGGTGGACGATCCAGGAGCTGCGCTATCTGTACCTACCCTTCAGGTAGGATCCGAGGAGGATGACCCAGGAGCTGCTTCCTTTCTTCTAACTTTTTGTCTTTTCTGTTGTACTTTTTTTCAGTTGTAGCTGTACTTTCGATTGAGTTTTTATTCTGGCCCTTTTACTTTTCAGCACTTTCTTTTGTACTTAGTGTTTACTTCCGCTTGTATTCTGTGGTGTTTTGTTTACTTTTATAAAGGCAATGCCTTCCCAGTTATCCGGATTTACGCCTTTGGTGCTAGTCGCCAGCCCCTGGCCTATGGAAGGCGGGATTGGGGTAGTCATGGCACGGGCCCCGAGGACGGGTCGTGACATAAAAAAGTGATAAAATGAATATAGAAGTAATTGAAATATAATAGAGAGAAACATAACATAAATTACCCACCACTAGGAACACAGTATGTCCCCCATGTGTGGGGCTGCAAGTAAGAAATCATGATATCCTGAAATAGGTGTAACTAGAATTTAGTATCTGGTTACCATAAACCATATAGAAAGAAAAATTAAAAGGTTATATATCTGTAACCATTTTTATTTCCTCGACCTCAAATCCACCTAACTGATGCTCTTGGTTTGAGGGAAACTAGGGTATAGGCATGCTTCCCCATATTCCAACGATATCTAACTATTAGTGAGGGGTAATTACATGAAATTAAAAAATATTTAAATTTTATTCAACATCATATGTGACATGAAACTATGATAATAAAAAACACAAGAAATATATTTAATTAATTTATTCTATTTGATAGCTTGTAGACCTTGAAACCCCGAGTCTCAATAAACTACAAAATTGTATATAATTATAACCTAGCCATTAAATTGGTGTGTATTTATAGTAATATTTTCATTAAATTATATTTATTAATCATGTATTAACAAATTAATTGGCCATCTACGAATTATAAGTTGAATAAAATTATTTAGATTAACAAGAAATGTTTTTCCTAAAAATGTATTTTTTTCATTAATATAGTTTAATTTCCCAATTCACACATAATTTAAAATTAATTATTATGAAATTAAAAAAAATAAAAATTTACTATTTTTTTTAATTTATCATATCAAATATAGGTTATATTTTTTTCTAATTTTTATAATCTGATTCATTTTTTGATGAATAGATACAAATTATGCATATTATTTATAAATGCATTTTCCTGAAAAAATAAAAGATAAATTATATTCAAAATTTCTTTGATGTATTATTATCTCAATTATAATTTAAATAATATATTCCACAAATGTGTTTTTTATATTGAATTTTGATATTAAAACCTTCTATAGTTATGTTAACATTTATGTTAAACACAATATTATTTATCTCATTTATGTTTATAATATTAAATTTAATTCTACCACATACGTGAATTGAGTTGGGAATAATTGAGCCCATATTTATAGTGATCGTAGTTTATATTATCTAATATATACATTTTTTTTTTGATCAAAAATAATACTGAAAATATTAAAATATAATTACTATAATTATGGTATACATAGGATTACTGAATGTTAATCTAAAACGATAAGGGAATAAATAATATAAATACTAGTAAAAATATTTTTTATGGCCATATATCTATATTATAAAATCTAAAAAAATTCCAAGGTTATTTTAATTCTTTTGAAATTTTAATGACAATCATTTTGTATCCTTTTGGGAAATTTATAATTGATTTCCAAGGTGTTTATCATTCCACACTAATAAAAGGGCACTCCCACTCATCATTTATTAATCCTTTAAATCCATTTGACTCCCCAAAACCCTTCCAAAATAACTGCAAAAATTCCCCATACATAATTTATAGCTTATTTTCTACCCTAAAGACCAACCCTATGGTCCCTATGTAGAGATCCAAATGATGCTTCCCTTAGATATAGTAATTTTCTTAAAAATGGGCATTAGTTTTATTTATTAAAGTTCCACCATAATTTTTATAATATTAAATAAAATTTAATAAAATATATTTATAACAAATAATAAAATTTTATTATGTTAATGGAGTAATATTTATCTGTATCATTCTCCAAAAATGGGAAATATATTCATTGATCATGTGTATAATGGAATACAACCTATATAAACAATTTAATTAATGATCCCTAACCCCCAAAAATGATGTATTTAGTGATGGATTTATCAAAATTATATGATACATTCATTAATATTATTATCATGAAATTTCATTATTACATATATCTTCTTAAAGTATTTTCAATTTAAAATAATATATTGTCTCTCGTGCATACAGAAGACTATCTCCCAGCGAAGAGATTCAATTTTTTCATGTGAACATTACATGAAAATTAATAAGTAAATAGTAAATTAATATATATGATATATATGATAATATATTGATTCCCATTAATTAATATATCACCCACTTCCTCACTTGTTAACTTGTTATGTGGATTACAACCTCACATGGGAATATGTCCTCCCTACCATCTCCACGATGTGATGTGATCCATTCACTATGATAAAACTAAAATAAAGAATATAATAACAAATGTCGTAAAAATGATATATAAAAACAAAATATTTTTCAAGAGATGAAAAAACTAAATTGTTCATGATAAAACAATAATGTGAAAACCATGAAATTAACACTCGAAACAATGAAATTAATTAAACATTATTAATGAAATGTTGACAATATATTATAATATAATCATAAATTGTATTATAAATATGAATATATTTATGGTATAAATTTATTTCATGTATAAACCTATTATATTGGATGTAAAATAAATTTCTGCTAAAGGAAAGTGTATAATAAGGGAATTAATCTCAATATTCCATTTATTGATTCGAAATTTAAATTTATTTATATAGTTTATATTATATGGTTTATATAAATTACATTTTACATGTAATCTCTTGAATTATTCATTGATAATTTTATATCTAGTTTCAATTAAAATTTATCATCCAATTTGATGTTACATGAACTTTAAAAATTGGAAATCAATTTTATAAATCAATTTATTTTTATTTTTTATATAACTACTTTTACTTATATGATATTGTAATATTATTTGTGCATTTATTATTGATTTTTTATTCCTCATATTTTATGTCAATTTTAATTTTATACATAAATTTTTTATTAATTATTTCTCAGATCAATGTTAGGATCATTGTAAGGGGTATTTGAAAATATCATTCTAGCTAGGATTAATTATTCACAAGTCTAAATTGAGGTATATTATTTAATAAATGTCTCGTGAAAATAATTAACATTCATTTAATCTAGTAATTAACTGTTTTTATTAAGTAATAGTAAAATCTCCCCACTAACAAGCACCTAAAATGACTGAAAAAAGGTAGTTATTAAAATAAAATGTCACATCTCTCTTAGATAAAAAATACATTTTATTCAAAAACCATGTTCTCTATTTATGTTTCGAAAAATATCTTTCAAATTATTTAAAATTATTCTTGTAATAATATTTTACTCATTTTTTTTTAAATGAACTCTCATGTCATTTACCTTAAATTTAATTTTTAGTTTTTTCCCTAAAAGTGAATGGAATCGTTGTTTTAATATGTATGAAATGAATGAAATTTTTGGTTGTCATTACCACATAATATTTAAATGATTATTTTATAATTTTTTTAGATTATATTAAAAAAAAATTTAATATTGTTAACACTTAGTTTTAAAATATTATTTTTAAAATGAAAATGATATTTTCTTCAATAATTTTTAATAGTATTTTTTTTGTATCTATTATTATAAATGAAAACATATTTAGTTTACATATACTATAATTGGGATATTTGGTATTCCTACCATCCTTTTTATTCCCTTGTATTGTTTATGAATAATTTTACCAAATATTGTATAGAAATTCACTTCTATGATTCATTATTGTAGCCATTAACATTCCCATTAATTATTCCCATTCATGCAGTCATTGGATATTTAAGTTTTGAAAAAACCATTATCATCTATTACTGATATTCATATTCCTTGAACCATATCTCATTTATTCATATAGTTTTTTTCATTGAAATTTATTTGATTGACTGTTGAAATATTTATAATATGAATTCTTTCTTCATTATAGATTTGTAATGGTATGGCATATTGGTCATTAATTTAATCAAGTATTTGATATATGAGGACTTATTTGGACATGAATATATGGGTGGGTATATTTATTTTAAACCTCTCAATGCATCAGTAGTATCATAAAAATATATTTTTATGTATCCTTATTTAAATGGGGTTTTGGTGTATATTTACCCATGTGTAATAAACTATAGTATGAATGGTCATTATAGTAGAGGTATGATGTGAATAATTTCATTTCATAAAATAGTTAATCATTTCCAATATTTTGATTTTATATATTATTATCTATGATATATTTATGATGATATTATCATGGTATATACATCATTTTTAGTTTATTGAAAACAATTCATGTGTTTTTTGCAATTTAATTTTCCATAAGGATTTATACTTATCTTATTATCCATAATTTTTTTATTTTATTATATTTGGATTCATTTAATTCTCAATTTATTTATTAAATGACATGGGGTTTATGGTATTTAACTCTTCATGTAGACTATAACATAGCTTATTATTATAGTAATGTTATTAATATTGAATTTTCGGTATGTCATATTCCTTTTTTGTGTTTATTATTCTTAGTGATTCATGATAGCTTCTGTTTTACTTAACCCATACTAAGGATTTCATAGAACAATTATTATTTTCTTGTACCATGATAAAAATGTAGATATTGTTCTACAACAGTTTCACCTAGGGGTAAAAACTCAAAATGGATATCATTTTGTATTGACCCAATCATCACTTCGAGAACAAAAATAGTCCATATTATTCAACTAGTTTGAAAAAACAGGGGTATATACTTAGTATGATTGAAATTTTCTTTACAAACCACTATGATAAATTTAAATAGATGAATAAATAATGGACCAAGGTTAATCCAATGGTGTCTTAGATAAAAAATAAGGTGTCATGATTTTAAAATATTATAAAATATTATATTTTTTCCCATTATGATTATGGTTTCTTACACTATGCTTTTTTGGTTTTAGTCAATGGATGTACCTGAAGGAATCACGTTAACACTGAAGATGATGTGAAATAGGATTATAATGATAAATAACATTTCTGGAATAAAAATTGAAATATATCATTATGGTCACTGTTATATTATCTCAAAATATGATTATCAACCATTACCTTAACTTACTCTATAACATACAAATGTATATAATGGGAGAGTTTTATAAATCATTAGAGGCATGGATGTATGATGAATGAAGGCTTTATTTTTACCATGTTTGAAATACAGAATAAGAGATATATTTAATTTTCTCCAATGAATATTAAAATTATATTTTATTAGAAACAAAGAGATTAAAGATGTTATTTTTCTATAAAAAATTATGAAATGATAAAATGAAATAAATCTCATCATATGCTTCCATTTATTATTCATTTTCTTAAATGATGGAAACCTGGGAATTATTTGATTAATTTACCTATACAAAAGGTTACCCCGAAGACCATGGAATTACCTTTGTCAAAATAAAATGGACGACATATTTATGTAATGGGATTAAAGAAATAAATTGTTGAAGTTTATTACCAACAACAATTTGTTTATTATGACTATTAAACATCTATACATTGTGTTAAATTTCAAAATAATATATGACTACATTTACATAGGATATATTTTTAGAATAATTACATTAATTTTTATGGATATAAGATTAAAGGTATTCGTAACCATTAATGTTTATCTTATCATTGATGATGTAAAAGCAGTGGATCATCACATTTTTGTAACATTGTAGGAATTATATCTATATAGTTATGGAAAATTACTTCCCACATATTGGATGTAAACCCATCACATATGGTAATGTTTAGGATGCTTGATCCCACAACTAATGGAATATAAGGTTTTAGAACATACAAAAATCCAATTTTTGGTAATAGTTAATATTTTATTATTTTAATCAATGATTTGATAATTAAATATTAATGGTGAACTAATGGTGTTACAATATATCATTAGAGATTACTTTTTCATATTGGGTAACTTTTTCTAAAAATATTTTATTTTTAAAATAGTTAGAGACATATAGAAATAATTTCCACTCATTTATGGATCATATAAATAGTTAAAAGTAAATATTAGTGATTCAAGAATAAAGAAACTATTTTTTTAAATTCATTTATTATAGTAATAAACAAATATGAAATTTATCAATGAATAACAAATGATAACGTTTTTATTTTTTAATATAAATGAATTATGTTTGTTTATTTCGTTATATCATCTTGTAGTAAAGGAATTTCTCATCATTAGGAAATTGAATTTGAAAAAAAATTATCCTATTATTTTCATTGATAATGAATCTAAAACCCTTTGAAATCAAAAAAATATTTATGGCTATTAGGTCCTTATATATCCATTGATCGTTCAATTTCCTAAGATCAATGAACTTTTTCACTTTCTCATTTTATTTCTGATTTTCTTCCATGTATATATTTTCCCATTTCACAAATTTTGATCATCTTTGAAATCTTGTTTTTTGTTTTGTAGTATGAAATAATTACTTTTAATTATATTTTTTATATTTTTTATATTAATAATACTTTTTACATATTGGGATTCTAACAATGGAATTTTATAATATGAAACCATTTATTTCTGATCACAAGAGAAAATTGCAGGGACACAATTTAATTAAGGTGGGGAAATATAACACATTAAAATTATAAAATAAATATATTTTTGTATATAGTTATGACAGATTTAAAACTGATCTTATACATAAAATTAAATATATTTCAAGAAATTTAATCTCTTCAATAGCTTGCGGAACACGAAACCTTCAGTCTTAATGCACTTAAAATACTGTCATTAATTAAAACCCTCAGTTTTATTGAAATTATTTACATGGTTAGATAATATTTAATCTTAGTTTTCATGAAATATTAGTAAAATTAAATTAAGATACATATAATTTATGTGATTGTACTCAATTTCATGTTCAATTTTAATTTCAAAGGCATCTATAGTATAGAGATTTTATACATTAGAAATGCGCCTTTTCATCGCATTAATGGGAATAATATTAAATTTTAATATCCCACTTCTATAAATTGAATTAAAAAAATGGATAATGCTTTTTTAATTTGACCAAATATTAATACATAGTATGTTATAATTACGTTTTCACAAAAATCAATAGTAAAACTGTAAAAAAAATTAATATAATTTTTCTAAAAATAGATTCACTAATGGGAATAAACCCAAAATACAATGGTTAAAATGACTGATAAAAATTTCTAAATCATATTGGATGGACATATTTTAACATATTCTTACCCAAAAATAGATCTTATGGTAACATTGAATCTTTTTTGATGTGAATGACTTTATTTATTTATATTGTTTTTGAAAATGTCTATATAATATCAAAAAGTGTTTCCTTTACCCACCTATAAAAGGGCACTCCATCACTATTCTTATTCACACCTCCCAAGCACATTGTTTGAAAAAACAAATACGATAACTCCACAATATTCTTTAAAATTTTTTAGAGCTACTTGTATTCCAAAAACACCAACTCCAGTGACTTTAAGAGGATATCTAATGAATGATTCTCTAAAATAATGTAATTGTATTAACAATGAAATATTGTTTTTATTTTTTTTACACATTTTATTTTTCCTTAAAAAATAAAAAATAATAACAGAATAATATACCATATAATGGGATTCTATTATGATTATTGACAAATATTTTTTCATATACTCCTACAACATATGGAAAACTAAATCATATATCGTGTGTATAGTTTTCTACAACCTCACGAACCGATGTAGTTTGGATTCCATAAAAACAATTCATGGATGGGTATAATGAAGGATTTAAAACATTATTTATATGATATTTCTGAAATTATTATAATTTTTTAACTATAATATCTCATATACCTCTTTACAATAAATAATGGTTAAAGTATTATAATGTCACTCATATGTAAAGTGGACTACTTCCTCATGAAGTGATGTGATTAATTTTTCTCTTATGATTTACATGATATGTAATAATTCTAAATGTAATGAATATATGTGATATATATGATATGGTCTTGATACTAGACTATTAAAATATCACCCAACTTTTATACACATTCACCTATTAATGGAATGATATTGTCGCTCATGCATAAGTAAAACTGACTATCTCTATGAAGGGATTTGATCTATTATCCATGTTGAAATTTAAATATTAATTTATAAATAAATATTAAGAATAAGAATTATATTTATAAAAGTAATATCATTATATTAATAATATATATATATATATATCATATACCCATGTCTTAAAAAAATTATGAAAAAATCATGGAAGAGAAAAGAATGAAACTATCCTGTAAAACAATGAATGTAATGAATGATTAATAAATAATGGGTAATAATATTTTATAAGGGGATCATATATGATATTATAAATTTGATTATGGATCAAGAAAAAATTAATAGCATAATTGAAACAATTATTCTGGAGTTTAAATCATGTTCAATTAAAGGAATTCTTGAGGTAAAGGACTTCATCTCAATTTACCATCATTGATTCATATTTTATTATTATGAACATGAGTTCTTTTATATGATGTATATAAATTTACATTTACATGTAATATAATGAAAACATAATACTAAAATGTATATTATGTTTAAAATTAATTATTTCATTTACGGGTATTTGAAATTAATATTACCATGTGGTAATGAATTTCAAAACTATATTTCTTTTCATTGGGTTATATTAATACACCATTACCATTGATATTCTATGATTTAATGTAACTACACTAGATTTTAAAACAAGAAACTTATATTTGATAACATAAATGACATTGAATACTGTGATTAGCTAATATTTTGTAACACAAAGAATTTGAGAAATATTTAATTTTAAAAAAATGTTATTACTTAAATTGCTTATTATAAACACAATCTGGATATATTTTTATGTATGTTGGCGTATTCCACATGCAACACCGAACATAAATGAAACATGATATATAACATTTATAAAATATCGATTAAAATTATGTGTATGTATATTATTAACTAATTTATTATTTTTGTACATATAATTTTCTTATTTAACATAAATTATTATAAATGTTTAGTAATTAATTAATAAATTTTTATTAAGGTGATTTTATTCCTCAAAAAAATGATTTTGTTAAATATGATTTCCTATTTGTTTTTATGAATAAATATTAAAATAAATGTTTATAAATATTAAATTAATTATTTTATAAAACCTAATTCATTTTTATCTTTGTAATTTTAAAATTTACATAGACTTTAAATTTTGAATTTTTTTTGAAAACATAAATTTTTCAATTAATAGTGAAAAATAATGTTTTTTGTAAAACAACAAATTTTTTCATTAAAATAATTAATTTAAATGATTCATTTTTATTTTAATTAAAATAACATTTATTAATTTATATTTTATTGAAATATATTTTTTATCAATAAACATCACTTTCAATTTAGTATAAGAAAATTTTTCTTTTTAAAAAGCAGTTTTCTCTACAAACATATTTGAAGTTCATTGTGTTTATATTTTTTAAATATTTAATATAACTCATTATTCAATAACATTTAAATTAAATTTAAATTATATATATTTATAAACATTAATTTATATTAAAAATGTATTATTATAAATATAGTTTGTGTAGAATTATCAAGTGCTCAAATAATATAGTTATAGAGAACCCTCTTTTTCATCTCGTTAGTGGGAATTGTTTAAATGTAACTTTTTTTCTACATTAAAATTTTTATTTTAATAATTTTAATTAAAATATATATTCAAAATATAAAAATATTGCTTTAATTACTTATAATTTTCTGAAAAGATAAATTTTTTTGATAAATAGTGAGAAATACTGAATTTTAAATTGAAACTCCATTTTGATTAATTTATATAAAAATATAAATTTTATTTCATATTAGTTTTAAAGTAAAATTAGTACAAATATATATCTATTATTCCTTTTTGGATCATTTAATTCTATTTCACATTGTAATTTGATAAAAAAAACATTGTAAACATTTGTATATTTTTTATTAAAAAGAAAATTCCCAATCACATATGAGGGTAGAATTTTAAATAAATTTTGTCAACATATGTGAATTGAAATTTGAAAAAACAGATTAAAATTTTATTATAATAATTAATTATGTTTTCTACCAAGTTAAAATTTATTTTTGAACAAAATGAATAATTCAAATTGTAAAAAATAATTCTGGTGTTTATGATAAAAATTGATTATATGGGGCTTGAACTAAAACAATCATCGCTAAAATGGCCATGATTTTTTTTAAGAATTATATTTTATGAAATTATTTGGACCTCAACCCGTATATAATAAATAATGGTCCAAAACTGCATTCACGTGATATACATAACGTTTTTGAAATTTATTTTATCCCAACATCACAACTGTGGCACTCAGCACACGTATGAATGGACTCCCACTCTCCTTTATTATTTATACCTTCCAAACCCAATGGTTAGGACAATTATTAACCAAATATCATTTATAATTACCTCCTATTAGGATATATGAATTATGTTTTTAAAAATATCACAAAGTAATGCAACTAAAAAAATCAAAAAAAAAGATATCTGAAAAAGAGATAAAATTCATAAGTGAGCGCTTTTATTTTATTTCATCATCTGCATCCTAAAATTATTATTAAAACACGATAAAATAAATAATATCTATAATGTATTGATATTTATTTATGTTAATGGAATAGAATATATTTTCCTTTTTCTCCATCAAATGTGTTAAAAATCATTATTTAGTTGTATGATGGACCACTGCCTCACGATCAAATGTTATTCTCTTTCAATTACCACATATCACGGTATGGTAAGATGATAGATGATAACTATATATGTGATATTAAATAAACTATAAATATGGAATAATTTTGTACGGTTTCCCTTTTTTATTCCACACTATTAGGGATATGCTCACCCCATTCATTTGTATAAGGTCTACCATCTCACACACTGATGGGATTCATATTTTATTAAAACATTACATGGAATTTAAATAATTATATATATAATGAATATATGTGATATATATTAAATAATTATGATATTAATGAAATATATATCAGTTTTCTAAATATTTTATTACATTTCTGTTTTCTACACTGAAAATATGATAACATCGTTCATGTATGTGTGGGATGCAACCTTTAAAAAGTGACGTGACTCTATTTTCACAACCACCTGACGTAGATAACATTTATAAAAATATTTAAATAATTACTATGTCATATATGATAATTTGGTAATTATTTAATGATAAAATATTACTTTCCTATTTTCCACATATTTTATTAAAAAAAGGAAACATTACTTGTCACGACCCGTCCTCGGGGCCCATGTCGTGACTACCCCAAGCCCGCCTTCCATAGGCCAGGGGCTGGCGACTACCACCAAAGGCGTAAAATCCCGATAACTGGGAAGGCATTGCCTTTATAAAAGAAAACAAGCACCACAGAGTACAAGTGGAAGCAAAACACTAAGTAAAAAAGAAATGCTGAAAAGTAAATGGGCTAGAATACAAACCCAAAAGAAAGTACGACTACAACTGAACAAGGTACAACAGCAAAAAGACAACAGCTGTATGTAGGAAGAAGCTCTTGGGTCATCCTTCTCGGATCCTACCTGAAGGGTAGGTACAGATAGCCTCCTCCACGCACTCATCCGTCAACCTCCTCTGTGAGTCGTCACGTCGTGTAGTCCACCTCCGGGTACCGTCCAGTCCTCGAACACTCGGCCTCCGTCAGCACTGCCCGTCGTCTGCAACCAACACAATGAGGTGTGGGCATAGCCCGTGCAGGGGTGAGTGTAACGATACTCAGTAGGGACCCCGAGACCCTCAAGGTCTCACTAAACCAAAAAGGATAACCACAAGAAGATCTCAACAGATAACCTCTACTTAGATATATGCCCATACATATACATAAGTTATCAATTAACCCATCTCAATTATGAGGAAACACAAGGATTGTGAAATCAACGGATAACAACTACCCAGGTATATTCCCATACATATACCTAAGTTATCAAGTGACCCATCTCAATCATGAGGTAAACACAAAGGTCAAAAGTCTCAGCTCAAACCAGGATTTTCGTTATCGAAACCGTAACTCCTGAAGATTTCCATCTCTGGAGTGTACAGTGGTTCTGTCATGACTCTGAGGTACTGCTCACTAACCTAAGACTACTGAGATACTCCTCCTGTCGAGTACCGCGGGTCTGCGGCCAACTACCGGGTGCTCCGTCTGCTGAGGGTCTATCGCCAAATACCAGGCGCTCTCCCAAATAGCCTACAGAGGTACTCCTCCGGTCGAGTTCCACGGGTCTGCTGCCAACTACCAGGCGCTCCGTCCGCCGTGGGTCTGCCGCCAAATACTAGGCGCTCCGTCCACTGAGCTAGTCGACTCACTCCAAGTTGAGTCGGTCAAGCAGTCATCAGGTCTCAGTCGACTACACGGTCTCCGTACTCCGCATGCTCGTCTCCGGGAGGGTCCAATCCACGAGCTACTGGTCGATATTCCAAGTATCACAAAGTCCCACGAATAAGTATCTCAAAGGACCACCTCGTCATAGGGTTCTCAACGCAACAGTCGGTGCGTCAATCAGACGTCCGGTCTGTGAGTTATTAGCCTTTTCATCCCAGGGGCCCGGTTGGTTTCATGTGCGAACCAAACCGGCCGTAACTCAACTATACCCCGAATGCTCAAAGGGTATACTCATAGGGACCGTTTCTCAACGAGATCACCAATGCCACTGACGGTTCGTCAAACGGACGTCTGGTCTGAATGATATCATCTTTTCTGTTCCAGGGGCCCGGTTGGATTTCGGGTCCAATCCAACCTGGCTATAACCCAACTGCATACAAAACTCGGGCAAAGGATGCCAAAAGTTCTGTATCGTCAACTGGAACGCAACGCAACAGACGGCGCGTCAATCGAACGCCTCGTCTGAACGTTATTGGCTTTTTCGTTACAGGGGCCCGGTTGGTTTCGTGAGCGAACCAACCCGACCGCACTCCGACGATATCCAAACCTCGAGCGGAGTAAGCCAAAATATCCGTCTCACTTAGAGGAATCTATCAAAGTCGACGGCACGTCAATCGGACGTCCGAAGCTTAAGTTATAAGTGTTTCCGCTCCGAGGGCCCGGTTGGTTTCATATCCGAACCAACCCGGCCGAACCCAACGTATTCCGAAACCTTGAGTGCGATATACCGAAACGACCGTCTCGTTCCAAGGATTGCTTTTCCGCTAACGGCACATCGTTTGGAGGCCCGTAGCTCATGTTACGGGCATTTGACCGAAAATTGTCCGAAGACGGGGGGTCCGGGCCCGGGCCGACCTGGCCCGACCCCCCCACCCCCCCCCCCCCCCCCGCCCCTCGGGTCGGCCGAACCGGGGCGACCCGAACTGGGTCGACCCGACCCGGTCCGACCTTGGTAGCCCGGTCCGGTCTGGCCAGGGCGCGGCCTAGCTCGGCCGGCCGGTCCGGCTCGGCTCGGCCGAGCGGCTGAGCATGGAAGCCGCGGGGGCGCGCTGCCCCCGCGTGAGGAACCCGCGGCCCCGGTTGGGGTCGCCTTGCCCGCGGACGCGGCAGCCGGGCCGCGTCCCTCCACCGGTTCCGCGCGGCCGCAGAACCGCGTCGCCGCCGCGGCTTCAGCCGCGGCGGGTTTCGCTGGCGGGGCACCGGCGCCCCCGTCGCCTGGCGGCCGGCCGCTGCCGGCCGCCGCCTCTGACGGTCGGCGCCGGCGGGAGTTTCTGCGGGCCACCGGACGCGCTCCGGTGGTCCGTTTTGTGTGCGGTCTTCGCCAGTGGTCCTCCTGGGACCCGATCTTCACTGCGAGGCCCTCAAAATGTCTTCGCGGCCCGTTTCACCATCGATCGTCGATCCGCACATCGTCAGAAAACCGCGGGGTCTTCAAAATGCCTCCGCGGCCCTGACTCCGCCCGCAGTTTCGCTCGGCTTCAACAGCGCCGCCCTCCTTCGCCGCGTTCTTCCTTGTGTCTGCACGGTGTCGTTGCATTGTTCCGTCTTTTTTCGTGCCGCAACGATCTCAAACAACAAGAGGGGAAGGAGGGTCAGCCGTGTTCGTGCGGTCCGACCTTCCCCCGTTAGTTTGATAACAGGCGGCCCAAAAAAAAGAAGTATGAAAGGCGACAGTTGAGATCACGATCAAAAATAAAAATAATCCCCCATAACATCCTGCAACAAAAATTCCCGACCCGCAAGGAAAACGTTCGCGGATCAACTAGGTAAAAAGATGATCCGTGTTCATTGTTTTCTTTAGAATGAAAGAAAGAATCAATGAAACAATTAAGGGAATAAAATTATTCTCAACATGACAATCCCTTACCTCGTCGAAGTCGTCGAGGAAGGGTTTGTCACATATTTTATCGTCGCGGAAGAAACGTCACGGAAGGAGAGTTGTCGGCATCACGTCGTCGATCTCTGGGGTTTTGGCGTTCTTCGTCGAAGGTCAGAGCGTTCTTTGCGTTCTTCGCGTTCTTCGCGTTATTCGCGTTCTTCGTCGAAGAACGAAGAATTTTCTCTCTACTCTCCCGAAGGTTTAACACAACACAAACCCCCTCAACAAAAAATAAAATAAGTCCTCAACATATTTTATTATCAACTTAAGAATTGAAAAACACATGATAAGAAACCAACAATTAAATTCGAAGAATTAATTGTAAATCTATACTTCCCAATTAATTGGTGCGTTAAGAAATTAATAAAACACGTCAGTTGACTTTCATAATCACGGGTTTTCGCAGGTGCGTTATTTAGCGGAAAAGAAACGGTGGGGCTTGTGCGGGTCCCACCTTGCAAATATCCTACCAAAAGGGTAGGATATTTTTGGATAGCACTCTATCCGCAACAACTCAGCTTAAGCTGCTTTATGTGGCATCAAGTGGCTTCCAAGCGGCTTAAGTGAAATAAAATAAAGTTTGTCGCACAATTTATTTTATTTCTTAACTTTAAGCCCAAAAATTAAAAACCACACCCGAGCAAACGCAACTCCGGAAGAGGTGTTTCTAATCAATTACCGGCGTTTTGATTCCATCGGTGCCCTCAAAATTCGATTCCGAGCACCGGTTCAAAAGTTAGAAAAACCCGCTCGTCCGTTCACTGAACGTACCCGAGCCAAACTTCGGAAATTGATTCTGGGCACACCGGGCCTCGGAATCAGGCCCCGTCCGAAACTGCATTCTTGTAAAATTCCAAAGAAAATTAAGAAGAAAAATTTCTTTGGAATTTACCGGTCTTTACATTACTCCTACCACAGGGCTTTACGTCCCCATAATGCTTCACCACAATCTTAGGGATACATAGGCGGTATTGAGCACGCATCTGAGCCTTCCACTCCCATGTGCTCACCTGGAGGTTCCCGTGCTGCCAAAGAAAGTGCACAAGAGGAATCGGCCGTCCTCCTAGGATCCGCTCCTGTCGATCCTCGATCCCCACAGGAACCTTCGTAGAAGTCACCTCATCGCCACCATCCATCTCATCAAGGTCGATGATATGCGGAGGGTCGAGCACGTATCTCCTCAGTTGAGATACGTGGAAAACGTCATGCACCTAGTGCAACTGAAGTGGATGGGTCAAGCGGTAAACCACCTCGCCTACCCAGCTGAGGAACTAGAATGGTCCATTGATCTCGGAGATAACTTGCCTCCCTGGCCACATATCCGTAAACCTCTTCGAGGTGAGACCCGTAAGAAGACGTGGTCGTCATCCTCGAACTCCAGAGGTCTCCATTTTCTGTTAGAACTGAAACTCAAAACGACTACTGCTACGAGGGTAAGGTTGACCGACTCAAGAGTGATCGGTCGCACCCTCATGTGCAAGAGTTACCCTGCGCTGCCTGGGGTTTCCTTTTTCGCCGACCAAGGAAAACCCATCCCAACGTCGTAGTTAAACTACATACTTTTTTCTTAATACCGTCAATTTGTGTATGAACTCTGATTACCCAGTCCATACTCAAACCAACGTCGTAAGGCCTCGACGCTTCCACCAAGAGATTCCAACCGAAGCTCTCGCCTCGAGGATCTGACCACACCGTCGGCGTATGTGTGATTATCGAGTCTCCTCTCAAGGTATCTCCAGACGTGAGGGTCAAGTCCACGGCTTACCAGAAACTCTAGGTCTGGAACAAGATTTGTGAAAGCAAGGAATGATTCATATCGACGTCTGTTACTACAGTAGCTAGTAGTGGACACAGACTGTCCCTTGAATCATTTCTAGAGCCATTGGGTCACACTCCTTGACCGCAAGCAGCCACACTCTTCCACCTCCCTCCAGCTCCCTGAGCCTGGCGGGGATAACTAAGGTTGGTGGTTGTAGCATGTTAAGATGTACACCACCTCATACTGCTCTCCTAACTCTGCCTCCACATCTGCTACTTCGCAGACTCATCTATCCTTAAAACTTCCACTTCTTGAAACATTTAACACGCCCGAGTCTCTAAGACTGGAACCGGTTTCCTGTTTCATAGTGCACTGTGCAGTCTTCATCCGCTCTTGGATGACCTGGACCTTCTTTAGTCTCACAAGAGCTACTATGATTTTTTCTTTGCCGATAAGAGAAATCCGGTATCATCCCCTGGATGAACCACATTCATTGCCTAATATAGTAAATCCTGACATGAATGATGCATTCATGCCATGGATGACGTCGTAAGGCCTCGACGTAACTACCAAGAGATCCAACTGTCACTTTCACCTCCAAGGGTCGAGTCACACTGTCGGCATCAGTGTGAGGTCACTCGGTCTCCTCCAGTAGAAATCTCGAAAGTGAGGGTCAAGTCAACAGTTTAGCCGGGACCACTCAATATCAACCAAACAAAAAGGACAGGAAAGCAAACAAAGATAAGTGTCTTTTTATTATTGCATCTCATAGTACAAAGACACGAATACAAAAGCAACATGGAAATAGAAGTACAAAGGACGTATCCACTAGTTCCTCTCCTGTACACCTGCTCTCGGAGCTCCATGACCATTGGCCTCAGCTGCCTGAAGCTGAGCTCTCCCATGTCCTCATGTCCCCTGCGGTCGGGGTGGGCCTCCTGGTGGTGGTGGAAACATCCCGAAGCGTCATCCACCTCCAACTGCACGGCTAGATCCTCTGCCATGGCCGCCTGCTCCTTGCGGTCCACCCTGATCGAACCTCTGCCTTTGCCTCGGAGGTTCTTCATTTATCTCCTGGTCATCTGCATGGCGGGTCGGACAGTCACGTGCCATGTGACCAATTCCACCGCAGGAGTAACACTGTCCACTCTCGGCATGTCTGGCTCTGACTCCACCCCGGTTTCCCCGCACAACTGAACCTGAGTCGTGCAGTCGGCCACCAGTAGGTCTGGTCCTCTTGGACCTCTACGTCATCTATCTACTACCTGCTGCAGAAGACTCTACCGCAAGCCGGCTAGTGGTGGGTCCTGCTGCTGGAGACTGCTCAGCAAGGAAACTCTCCACTAATAGGGCTCTCTCTAACACCCCTGTCTGCGTCGGGATGCTGTGAGAAACAACAGAAGCTCTAATATCGCTCCTAAGCCCCTGCTCGAAGGTTCGGGCCCTGAAGAACGGGTCCTATACCATATCTATGGAGTACCGTGAGAGGTCTGTGAACCTCGCTGAATACTGCGCCACTAACATGCTGCCCTACCGCAGCTGAAGTAGCTCCTATATACGCACCACTCGAAGGGTGGTTGGTACAAACTCTGCCCGGAACAGGCTCTCGAAGTCCGCCCATAGAATTGTCGCCTTGTCATGCATCTGAATCATCAGGCTCCACCATCTGCCTGCTGCTGCGTGAAGAAGGCTGGCAGCTAGGATCACCATGAAATCTGTCGGTGTCCCCACTAGCCAGAAGACTCTCACCACAGCCTCCAGCCAATCCTCAGCCCCCTGCGGGTCCATCCCTCCCTGGAACCTGGGTGGCCTCTGGCGCTTGAACTCATGCAATGCGCTCAAATGACGTGAATCCTCTGCTGCTGGGGCTGGTGGCATCAGTGGCCCAACGGGTAGTAGTACCGCTGGTGCCTCCGCTGGTGCCTCAACTAGGATAGGGCCTTGTACTGAGGCCTCGTCACTCGGCGGGATGTCAGTACGTACCACTCTCGGGGCTCTATCTGGTCATCCACGGGGAGGCATCCTGAAAGAAACAACGTGACACGGTCAAAAGATTATACCTAGTGAGATGACCTGGTTTGAGCTGAAATTTAAATAAAACTTCTGGAAAACACACACGCAATCAGTGTTTTCGTGCACAAAGTCGGAAATCAGTTATCAGGGTCCTGGTGTATGGATACGTCGGCCGCCCGCACCAACACTGGACTCCTTGAACTGAAAACCACACTCATTATTCTTAACACTATTGCTTCACAGAAGGAAACATCAGAGTTATAAGTTATGCGGTAGAACCGAACTCCTTTGATACCAATTTGTCACGACCCGTCCTTGGGGCCCGTGCTGTGACTACCCAAGCCCGCCTTCCATAGGCCAGGGGTTGGCGACTAGCACCAAAGGCGTAAAATCCCGATAACTGGGAAGGCATTGCCTTTATAAAAGAAAACAAGCACCACAGAGTACAAGCGGAAGCAAAACACTAAGTACAAAAGAAATTCTGAAAAGTAAACGGGCCAGAATACAAACCCAAAAGAAAGTACGACTACAACTGAACAAGGTACAACAACAAAAAGACAACAGCTAGAAGTAGGAAGCATCTCCTACGTCGTCCTCCTCGGATCCTACCTGAAGGGTAGGTACAGATAGCCTCCTCCACGCTCTCGTCCGTCAACCTCCTCTGTGAGTCGTCACGTCATGTATTCCACCTCCGGGTACCGTCCAGTCCTCGAACACTCGGCCTCCGTCAGCACTGCCCGTCGTCTGCAACCAACACAACGAGGTGAGGGCATAGCCCGTGCAGGGGTGAGTATAACAATACTCATTAGGGACCCCGAGACCCTCATGGTCTCACTAAACCAACAAGGATAACCACAATAAGATCTCAAAAGATAACCTCTACTTAGATATACGCCCATACATATACCTAAGTTATCAAGTAAGCCATCTCAATCATGAGGAAACACAAGGATTGTGAAATCAATGGATAACCACTACCTAGGTATATGCCAATACATATACCTAAGTTATCAAGTGACCCATCTCAATCATGAGGTAAACACAAAGATCAAAAGTCTCAGCTCAAACCGGGATTTTCATTATCGAAACCGTAACTGTTGAAGAGCTCCATCTCTGGAGTGTAAAGTGGTCTTGTCACGACTCCGAGGTACTGCTCACTAACCTAAGACTGTTGAGGTACTCCTCCTGTCGAGAACCGTTGGTCTGCGGCCAACTACCGGGTGCTCCGTCTGCTAAGGGTCTGTCGCCAAATATCGGGCGCTCACCCTAATAGCCTACAGCGGTACTCCTCTGGTCAAGTACCACAGATCTGCTGCCAACTACCAGGCGCTCCGTCCGCCGTGGGTCTGCCGCCAAATACTAGGCGCTCCGTCCACTGGGCTAGTCGACTCACTCCAAGTTGAGTTGGTCAAGCAGTCGTCAGGTCTCAGTCGTCTACACGGTCTCCGTACTCCGCACGCTCATCTCCGGGAGGGTCCGGTCCATGAGCTACTGGTCGATACTCCAAGTATCACAAAGTCCCAGGAAGATGTATCTCAATGTACCGCCTCATCATAGGGGTCTCAACGCAACAGTCGGCGCGTCAATCAGACGCCCGGTCTGTGAGTTATTAGCCTTTTCGTCCCAGGGGCCCGGTTGGTTTCGTGTGCGAACCAAACCGGCTGTAACTAAACTATACCCCGAACACTCATAGGGTATACTCATAGGAACCATTTCTCAACGGGATTACCAACGGCGCTGACGGTTCGTCAAACGGACGTCTGGTCTGAATGATATCAACTTTTCTGTTCTAGGGGCCCGGTTGGATTTCGGGTACAATCCAACCCGGCTATAACCAAACTACATCCAAAACTCGGGAGGAGGATTCCAAAAGTTTCATATCGTCAACAGGAACGCAACGCAACAGACGGCTCGTCAATCGGACGCTCGGTCTGGAAGTTATTGGCTTTTTCGTTCTAGGGGCCCGGTTGGTTTCGTGAGCGAACCAACCCGACCGCACTCCGACAGTATCCAAACCTCGAGCCGAGTAATCCAAAAGATCTGTCTCACTTAGAGAACCTATCAAAGTCGACGGCATGTCAATCAGACGTCTGGAGCTTAAGTTATAAGCGTTTTTGCTCCGAGCGCCCTGTTGGTTTCGTATCCGAACCTACCGGGCCGAACCCAAAGTATTCTGAAACCTTTAGTGCGATATATCGAAACGACCGTCTCTATCCAAGTATCGTGTTTCCACTGACGGTGTGTCGTTCGGAGGCCCATAGCTCAAGTTACGGGCATTTGACCGAAAATAGTCCGAAGACGGGGGGTCCGGGCCCGGGCCGACCCAGCCCGACCCCCCCCCCCCCCCCCCCCCCCCGGGGTCGGCCGCACCGGGTCGACCCAACCCGGTCCGACCCAGCGGGCCAGGTCCGGTCCGGCTCGGCTCGGCCGAGCCGCCGAGCGAGGAAGCTGCGGGGGCGCGCTGCCCCCACGTGAGGAACCTGCGGCCCCGGTTGAGGCCACCTTGCCCGCGGACGCGGCGGCCGGGCCGCGTCCCTCCGCCGGTTCCGTGCATCCGCAGAACCGCATTGCCTCCGCGGCTTCAGTCGCGACGGGTTTCGCTGGCGGCGCGCCGGGCACCGCCGCCGCCTGGCGGCCGGCCGCTGCCGGCCTCCGCCTCTGACCGCCGGCGTCGCCGCGCCGACGGGAGTTTCCGCGGGCCACCGGACGCGCTCCGGTGGTCCGTTTTGTGTGCGGTCTTCGCCAGTGGTCCTCCCAGGACCCGATATTCACTGTGAGGCCCTCAAAATGTCTTCTCGGCCCGCTTCACCATAGATCGTCGATCCGCACTTCGTCATCAAACCGCGGGGTATTCAAAATGCCTCCGCGGCCCCGACTCCGCCCGCGGTTTCGCTCGGCTTCAATGGCGAGGCGCAACGGCGCCACGCTCCTTCGCCGCATTCTTCCTCGTGTCTGCACGGTGTCGTTGCACTGTTCCGCCTTTGTTCGTGTCGCAACGATCTA
Organism: Viscum album; assembly: GCA_963277665.1. NCBI lineage: Eukaryota > Viridiplantae > Streptophyta > Magnoliopsida > Santalales > Viscaceae > Viscum > Viscum album. Next base: position 808,440,232 of record OY728119.1, on the reverse strand, counting down.
AAACAACAAGATGGGAAGGAGGGTCGGTCGTGTTCTTCGCGTTCTTCGCGTTCTTCGCGTTCTTCGTCAAAGAACGAAGAATTCTCTCTCTGCTCTCCCGAAGGTTTAACACAACACAAACCCCCTCAAAAAAAATAAGTCCTCAACTTAATAATTAAAAAACAACAGATAAGAAACGAACAATTAAATTCGAATAATTAAATGTAAAACATAACTGCCCAATTAATTTGTGCGTTAAGAAATTAGGAAAACGCGTCAGTTGACTTTCATAATGACAGGTTTTCGCGGGTGAATTACTTAGCGGAAAAGAAACGGTGGGGCTCATGCGGGTCCCACCTCGCAAATATCCTACCAAGAGGGTAGGATATTTTTGGATAGAACCCTATCCGCAACAACTCAGCTTAAGCTGCTTTCAGTGGCTTCAAGTGGCATCCAAGCGGCTTAAGTGAAATAAAATAATGTATGTCGCACAATTTATTTTATTTCCTACCTTTAGGCCCAAAAATTAAAAAACACACCCGAGAAAACGCAACTCCGGAAGAGGCGTTTCTAAGAAATTACCGGCACTGCGATTCCATCAGTGCCCTCAAAATTCGATTCCGAGCACCGGTTCAAAAGTTAGAAAAACCCGCTCGTCCGTTCACTGAACGTACCCGAGCCAATCTTCCGAAATTGATTCTGGGCACACCGGGCCTCGGAATCAGGCGCCGTCAGAAACTGTGTTCTTGTAAAATTCGAAAGATAATTAGGAAAAAAAAATCCTTGGAATTTACGGGTCTTTACATTACTCATGTGTACGCACAACCCACCATATCCATGATGTTAATGTATTTCATTTCACAAAAACACATTTCATAATTGGTATTATAAGTAAATATAATTTATAAAAATCATAATTATTTCATGATTATTGTTTTTGATATTATAGAACTATATTATATTCACAATGAATGATATTTTCATAACAATTCATGAATGATAAAAAAGTATTTAACAACCGAAATAATGAAAATAATGAAACACGATTAAAAAGATGATGACAAGATATTATTAAATTATCACATAGGAAATTGTAATAGTTAATATTTTTTATAATAATTCAACAAAATTTAAAAAAGAATATAAATAAGGATAAATCATTTAGATTATAATGGAAGTGTGATATAAGGGATTTTATAAATCAATTTCTATTCATTAGGTTAATCTTTAGTGACACTGATTATGTCAGGATAATGTTATCTGTTTAACTAACATTGATTATTTTATATTGTATTTACAAATTTATTATTATCATGTACATTTGTTACACAAAATAAATTCATTTATTAATCCCTACATTAATGATATGGTCATTTAATGGATTTCTATCTCACATTTAACATCTTGGGGACACAATGCATGTTGACCACCTATTTCATTTAGGTTGTCTATATAATACCCAATAATTTATTTTATTACAATTATCTTGAAATATATTGGTATTTTCATATCAATTTGAGGATCTATGAATCATGTGGATTATGATTCAATGTTACCAATATGGTCAATATTTTATGTTATAATCTAATCATTTGTGAGTATTATTTATAATTAAATATATAATGTCGAAATACTATGATATTAAACTCAATATTTCTCATGAAGATTCTTATCTATTTCATATTTATGATTTTATCATGTGATAGTTTTATTTTATGAAACTTTTTTAGTTAATATTAATTATTAAATAATTTTAATTTAAACCATCTTTATTACTCTCTTAGATTAAAAAGTGTTTTTGTTACAAAATAATTATTTCTATTTTTTTCTCCAAAAAACTTTTTTTTTCATTATTCAATTGATTTATTAATGACATGTTTTTCAATGTTTTAATTTTTGACATATTATTTTTAATGCATTATTAATGATGTTTTCGAAACAATGACTATTTTTCTTTTACCCAAATGGTGAAAGGAATTTTTTTTATATTTTACTTCATGAACAGGGAATTACACTATCATAAACATTATTTGATTTGTAGCTTCCAATATAATTATTCAAGTTACATAAAATGTTAATTTAAAAAATTTTGAAAAAAGTATGTTTTAAAATGTCATAGATATTTTACTCATGATTTTATAAAATTATTTTTAAATAATATTTTATATGTTTCAATGGTTTTTTCAATGAATATTTTTTAAAAGATTTTAGGATTTTTGTTAAATTTAAATAATTAATTTCCTAGAATTATATTGAATGATAATTTAATTTTATTTACATTCATCAATGATAGTATTTATTTTTGTTACTTATACTCAAATGGAGATATTTTGTATTGTCCCCATCCACATTATTTTTTTAGATCGATTAAGTTACATTTAAAGAGTTTGGTATAAAACTTATTTATTTCCCAAGGGGTCACCAAGTTTCAATGAAATTTATATGTAACCAATTTTTTCCATCTGTAAATAATATTTCAATGATGTTGACATAAAATTCATTTAATGTTCAATGGTTAATTGATTTATTAATTTTATTATAGTTGTCTTTATGAGTTTTATAATAACATGATCACTCTCTGTAAATTAGTTATTCAGTGGTTATTGAACATTATATATTAAGGGTGTGCATAGATAGTTCATATCAATACCATAATAGATTATACGATGGTTCATTCAAGATAGTTCCAGGTTATCCCCTTAAATTATATACTTTTAGAAGGCCAGGATATCATTGTGTAATCCTATTATATATTAGATAATGGGGTAACCAAAATTGAAACAATTGAGAAATTTATAAAATAAAATATTCTTTCAGTTAGATAGAGTTCTAATGTATTTGGTAATGATTATCTTCTCAGTATAATAATTTATAAAGGTGGTCATATGATTTTTTTCATTTCTAATGGTTTTTTAACTGTTATCTGATGATGATGTTCGAAGATACGAGGATATTATTTCGATAAATTACATTAATTTGTAATGTTTCAATTCCAAAATAGTGATACGACATGGATAATTATTATTTATTATTATAACTATTTATTACATTAAAGCCTTATTACATGATTCCGGATTAATGATTCATAAACGGATTAATATGCTTTCTATAGTAATTCCCCCACACGCTGTGATTATGTCATCATACTATTTTTATTTATAATTTTAATTAATGGAAATTAATTTATAGTGTTTATGTTTACTCATAATGAGAAATTAACATTAATTTTATTATTTTTATCCAAATTTTATCGTGAAATGATGTTGAAAAATTTCAATCTAGATAGTATTTCTCATGGATGATGATGACTTAATAAAAAATAAGAAATTTTTTTAATGTGGGATAAGTGTTTATTTAACTACGTTGGGATTGTTTTTTATTGGATTTTGTCCTATTATATAAAAATATAAACCTAAAAGATCTTTGAGAGTCTATGTGATCAAAATTTTCATTTTTACTTCATATGTTATGGATGGAAACAATTGGGTCACAATTATTGGTTTCGATTCACGAAATGTAAAATTTTTTATTTGAGAATTGAATCTGAGAGTGAGGATTCTAATATATAATAGTTTTATAAGAGTATTGTATTTGTAAAATTATATATTATGATATTTTAATGTCATCTTATCATAATTGTTATAGATGTTTCCATTTTTATATATTCTTGAGGATCATCATATGTTAAAAATCAAATACATCTATTTTAGGTTTTATGTGAATAGATCATAAAATGATTAATGAAATTATACGATGTGTTTTAGTATCTTGAATAATTTTTTATATTTTTTCAAATATGATGTATTCATTTCAATTTTTTGGAAATAATATTTACGCTATTGATAATGAATATGGTATATATTATCATAAATACAGAGTATACAAATCTTATGTAATAGATAAGAATTTGGTCGAAAAGTGAATTTGATACAATTTGATTAATTTTACTTCAAAATAACATTTACATATTCTTGAGAATGAAATATAATATTTACGAGAAAACCATTGTGACAAAAATGTCTCTATATTGTGGTTATTGAGGATATTTTTGATATGGGGTAATGAAATGATTTTGTTTCATCTTTAGGTATTACTATTGAATGTGGAAGATTAATGTATCATAAGAAGGAATATTCATTTTTTGATATTATGTCACAATATTTTATCTACATGGGGTTTGAATAATGATTCATGAAAAGATTAAAATAACATTATCCCTTTTATGGTTATGTGTTGTTTAAAAAGATATTTTACTGAATTAATCATGAAAAAAGTAATATTGAATACTCTTTATTTGGTAAAAATATGATGTTGTAGGGGAAATTAAGAAAAGGATGGAATGCTACTCATGATGTACATATATTTAATTTTTCTCTTTGTCTTTATAGAAAATGATTCCTTGACTCAAGGAAATGTATATAAAAACAAAATTTTTTCCTATTTAATTCATATATTATTAATCAAATTATCTTTTACATCAACATAAATTAATTGTTTTGAGGCCCTTAACACTCCATTTATCACTCACCTACTTGTGATCAATGACTATAATCAAACTCTATAAAAATTTATGATTTTCTTTCATTCTAGCATATATTCTCATATATGGAATCCTAGTTGTGTGTTATTCCATATTACCAATGTAATTCACTTTCAATAATGATAACACGATGTTTTTATAACCATTTTATGATGTGTGTTTTGACAAAAAATAATTTTCAATATTACATTGGTTGATTGTCGAGATGATGTTAAAATTGGAAGGTTTTATTTTATTAATGGACAGAGGATGAAACACATTGATATTTTAAAATAAGAAAATCATGTTTGATTGAATAAAAGAAAAAAAAAATTAATCATAGTGATGAATTTAACAATATGAGGCGTTGTGATATTTTTATATTTTAATAAATTTAGTTTCTACAATATCTTACGGTATATGAAACCCTATTAATTTGTTATATTTGATATTGTATTCAACACAAAACACAAAGATTAAATGACCTTGGATATGTATACCAATTATAATGTAGAAGTTAAATTGGTTTGTTTAAATATTAATAAATTCTTTATGAAATATATATTGTCATAATTAATATAAATTATTAATAAATGTTTAGAAAATAATCATTTACTTTCTAGTAAAGTGATTTTATTCGTCAAAAATATGATTTCACAGAAAGTGAATTCATTATATAATATTAGGAAATACTGTCATAAATAAATTATTTAACATATTGAATTTTTTTTTAAATTAACTTCTTTTCTTGAATCAGAATATCCAAAAATAATGGGTGAATTGTTTTAATTTTTTTTAAAAATATTTACCATTTAGTGAATAGAGATAAATACCAATTTTTTAAAAACATACATTTATCATATTAAAATTAATTCTAAATAACTCCATATTATTTACTAATGGAATATTTTTTTATATTTTACCAAAATAATTTCATTTTAATGAACACTATATTGAATTTATTATTGGTTTTTTATGATTAAAAATTTTTTTGTTAAAAAAACTTATAAAGACTATACTGTTTATACATTTTAATTAATTGAAATTCTTCCAACCATAGAATAATTTACGTCAAATATATATATATTATATATATAAATATTTTAGTTTATATAGATACAATGACTATTATCGAACATGTAGTTAACATAAATTCATATAGTAACTGAAAATACAGTTTCTGAAAACACAATTTTCCATCACGATTGCGAGTTTTTTTTAAATTGATTTTATGAATTTATTAATGTTTATTCTTCTAAATACACATAAATTTAGAAATAATCATGTAAAATTTATATTAGGTTTAATTTTTATAATGTTTTGAATACATTGATTTTTGGTTTATAGTGAAAAGTAATGAATTTTAAGTGAATAATACATTATCATTTTAATTACATATAATTATAAAATAAATTTTAAATTTTTAAAAAAGTAAATTTAGTTTAAATATATATATTTCATTGTAACTAGATTTTGATTGAAATTGGGTTTAAAAACGTTGTTAACCATTCTACTTTGTCCATATTAAAACCTCCTTTCTCTTAACTTCTATGGGATTTAATTTAAAAAGGATTTATCACATATGTGAATTGATTTTGAAAAAAATAGATTCCAAATTAGGAATAATAATTTTTAATATTATTTAATAATTTCAAATTAATCTTTTTACCAAAAGTAATAGTGAAATCATTATAAATTAATTATTACGGTTGAGGTAAAAATTAGTTTACTATAGGTTAATCTAAAAAGATAATGGTTTAGAATTCCATAATACATGAATGAAATATACTATGTTGAAACATCTTGACCTTATTCCATATATAAATTATAATTTTAAAATATTTAATCCATTTTTCATGAAAATAAATTGGTTAGAATTAAATTATTCCAAAAAAATATTGGTTTTCTACTCAACTCACACATAAAAGGATACCACAATTCCTCATCACATGACACCTTAATAACACAATGGTTATTCCAATGCCTGAAAAAACATCCATAATTACCTTATATAAACATATAAACCCTATTTTAGGCATAATAACATCCATGTAATTATATTTTTTCAAACAAAAATATTTTACCTAAAGAACAGGTAAAGTTATTGAACAAGGGATTTCGTTTTATATATTCCTCCTCATCCATAAATTATTATCAAACCATTATTATATAAAACTTTACTATAGAAAATATACATAGATGTTATTATACAATTTGTAAATCCAAAATAATTATCCTATTTCATCAAATGGGTTATGAAAGCATCATTCATGTGTATACTAGATTACCTCCTTGTGAACCGAAATCAATCGTTTCCCATTACCCCCAATAACAGTTGGGTATGATGATAAATATAAATTATATATATGATATATATATATATATATAATAAGTATACCGATATAGTAATTATATAGTATACTTATTTTTTACATTCCTATAAAATGATGATATGATAATGTCCCTATAGTGTACAACGAACTACCACCTCACAAAGCAATTTGATTCGTATTCCTCTAAGACATTAAGAGGAATGTATAAAATAAAGTGTTATTGAAAATATTTAAAATAAATGAAATAATTACAATATTAATGAAATATTTATCATTATTAAATGATGATATGTCATTTTTTATACACTCAAATGATGATAACATTGTTCGTGTATGTGTGGACTTCCACATTTACAAAGAAATGTGCCCCTCATTTGATCACTACACCAAATAGAAGATAATATAATTATATTAAAAGAAATAACATGGTATATGTGATTTTATAATCATTTTATAATAATATAATATTACTTAACTCTTGTCTATAACGATCAATGAAAATTTGAAACACTACTCATGCTTACCAATTTCATATTGTCTCTATGGTCATAAATGCTTCTTTTATAAAAATAAAATTTAATTATTGGTAAAAAATTTATATTTTTTGTGTATGTATGATAATTATGTTATTAATATTATTATATTTATTATTAAAATATAGTGTATTCAGAAAAACCAAAACATTCATATCAAGTCAACAATTAAAAAATGATAATTATCAACCATAAAAATGTAAATAAGAAAATATTAATAATTAATAGGTGTGAGTATGATATAAATAAATAATGTATTATTTTATAAATATTAACATTTTCCTATGAAAAGTTAATAACTTTTTCAAAAATACTATATAGTAGATTTAAAAACATTAACCCAAGCTAAGTGTGACATAATTGAATTCATAACTGAATTTCCATCCATTGGGTTAAACATAAAATTCGTAGATTATGCCATGGTATGATAATGTGGGTAATGACCATTGATTTTTTAAGCTGAGCTTCCATATGTTCTATTTGTATTTACATTTAATACATTTAATCATTTCATTTATTAATCCTCTCTATAATTATATGAACATTATATAGGATTTCTATCTCACTTTTTAGAATTGTGAAACCCTTTCTATATTCCCCTACTTCATCAATTAAGCGGTGTATATTCCACCCAAGAATGTATATTATGATTCTTATATTGTTTATTATTTTTATTTTTATTTCCATTTAAGTATATATCATTTATGGGAGTTACGATTCAATGTTACCAATATGGTAAGAGTTTTATGTTAAAATCATATAATTTGTCAAGATTGTTTATGATTAGATCTATTATGATTAGATATTATAAACTAACTCATAACAATTGTTATTAATTTTGTATCCAATGGTTATTCATGATATTTTCAATTAATAGAACTATTTCCCCACTATTTGGTACATACAATAATTAATAAAATTGTTTTAGAAAACATCATCTTTATCACTGCCTTTTGTCGAAAATGTCTTATCATAATAAAAAATATTTTTTAAAAGTATGTTAAAAATGTTATTATAATATTATTAATGATTAATTATAGAAATATTAACCTATTTTTTAACCTTTTTACTAGATGATTGGAATGCAATATTTAAGTGTCTTTTGGAAAACTTCCAATTCAGGTTTTACCAAAAATGTGAAAGAAAGTATTATTCTAATGAATATGAAATTAATATAATTTTACGCATTCATAACCATTATTTACCTTGAATATTCTGTTATATATTTTAAATGTTATTCTTAAAGAAATAAAAAATTTTAAAAAATTTTTTTAAAAAGGGAATAGATATTTTGAATAATTTTTTTCAAATTATCTATTAAGGATTCAATTATTTATGTTCCATGTTGTTTTCAAATAAATATATTTTGAAACTATTTGGTAAAAATTATGTATTAAACAACTAGTTTTCAAATTTGAATTTTTATTTTTCTAATAAACGAAATGATATATATTTTAATGGATTTTTCATTCATAAAAAACAAAACCCATTGTTGTTAGTTATTCTCCAATGGGGAATTTTTTTAATGATACCATACTCGTTTTCTCTAGATAGATTGTGATTATTTCAAAGAGATTGTTATAGAACCCATTTTTTCCCAGGGATAACTATTTTTCAATGATATTTTAATGAAACTCATTTATTTTTTTCTAGTCATTAATTTTTCAATGATATTGACTTGATAAACATTCATTTTATATGGTAAAATTAAATCATAAAAGTAATAATATTTGTTTCAATGAGTTTTATGCTGAATTTTACTCTATATGTATTTTACTAATATTTTGGATATAGTAATTATATATAATGGTTTACCTAGATAAAATTGTGTGATCCCATTATAGATATACAATAGGGATTCCCATATGCCACAAGGTGATCCCATTATATCTTATATTATTGTATTATCCAGATAGTATATGGTGATACCATTATTACATAAATTATGGGTGTTCCCAGATTGCACTTCAATTCATTATGTATGATAATGTTCTCCAGAGAATTGTATTTCATGTTAACAATATCATAATTCCGTTGTGTGGATTCTGTAAGTGTTCTATTAATGTGATTTTCCAATAAATTTTCACATTTTACCTATTCTTTCCATGATATTATAATATCTCCTTTGATTAATTTTAATATCAAACGGTTTGTGATTGTCAACTATTATAACAATTTAATTTTTTTAATACTTATCACTTTTTTCCATATTTATGATTATGGTATTTATTGATTCTATTTCTCTTATAACTCTCTATTTATACTTTATTACATAATAATATAGTTATTCATTTATTATAATCATTGTTGACACTCAATTGATAATTTTTATGTCTACTATTTCAACGAATTTGATCAAAATAATCAATGGATTTATTTTCGACAAGTTAAAATGAAATTATGTTGAACATGTTTTGAATAAAACTTATTTTTATGGATTATGAAAACGACTTAATGTGAATTATTAAAATACAAGATAACTTGGATAACTTGTTAATTAATGAGATGGGAATTGTTTCTGTTTGACTTTTTAATTTTTCTTTAAAACTCTAATATTAAACTTTGAAAGTTAATTTATATGATCCAATATTTATATATTATTTTGTATCATTTGTATGGGAAAAATTGAGTCACAATTATAAGTGTCTGAGTAGAAAATGTAATGTTTATTATTATAGGTCCAGATCTGGTGTAATGACCTGTTTATTCCCACTGGCTTGAGAATAAAATGATTCCTTACTAGGCCTTAAGAGAAACCCCCAATATGACAAAGGATGGAAGTAAATGACAAAGGGATTCAAATAAAAGGGGTGGATGATTTATCCATTAATAAATAAACTACTAAATCAAAAATCCATTACCAAACCATTCACTAAATGATTTATTTTCAAAATCAAGAAAACATAATAACATTATTCTTATGAAAACCAATCTAATGTATGCAAAAATATAAGACCAAAAAATTATAAAATGTAAAAAGTGTATGTGAAACTAAACAGTCATAAAATTCCACATGAGGTCATTACCCACAATCCCCAAAACCCAAAATCACTGAAAAACCCAAGTATCACGACGTGGTGCTAAGAACATGTGATACATTACCTTTTCAAAGATCTCAAAATATAGCATCTAAAAAAGAACAAAAGGGAGAAAGTAGTGTTGAGTACCAAACTAATTAGGTTTTAAGAAATTATTGTCATACTCAGGCCACTTGGATTGATATGTTAAAACATTTAAATAAAATAGTTTATATAAATCAATTTCTCAAAAGGGCTTATAACAAAATATTAACATGTTTCCAAAATCATTTAAAACAATGTTAATACAAGTAAAATTGAATGTAATTTTCTAGAAATTTTATTTTCAATAAAAATAGTAATAAATCATTTAAAAAAATTCCCAATATCGTTTTTAATACACAATACATTCAACAAATTTGTACTATCAAACATGCATGCTTCATTATAACAGTTCAATACTCATGAGTAGTTTCTCTTCGATCTACCAAGTCATCATAGGGTAATTATATACCATGTAATATTATACCTTTGTCACTAGAAACAAGGTACTATTTAAACCCATTATTTTATCTGCAATACAAATTCACACACCAATATTCAAAAGGATGAAGAAAAAAATGTTTTCAATAAAATTATATTTTTAGTGATAAATATTTGCATAAAAAATTCCAAAACCAATCCATTTAAATAAAAAAATTCCCAAAAACATTTTATAGATTCCATAAACTCTATAAATTAAAAATTATCATGTTATCATCAAAAAATTAATGCAATTTTATAATCAATTCTTCATGAAATTAAAAATTCACCAAAAAATGATAAATTTTAAATAAAGAGTCTTATTCCATTTGTTAAAGCAATATATCAAAATAAATTTCATTCATTTTAATCAAATTAAAACAAATAAAATCATTTATAGTAATAAGAGATGATATTTATGCCTCCTACCTTGATGGTTTTGGTGAAAACTGACAGTAGAAGAAAAACTCTCACACAATCAAGATGAAACTCAAAAAACGGCTTTAGATCTCTAATATTACCATAAATGAACCCAAATATCATAATATTTTGAACTATAAAAAATTTATTTACCCATAACATGTGTAAATATAAAAAACAAAGCAGATAGGAGAAGTAAATCTATGTAAATCTATGAAATGAGACAATAACGGTGAAGAACGTTACTTCCCATGACATTCATGCTTGAAAAAAACATGGTATGCACCTAAACAAATAATAAAACACTTGGGAAATTTTCCTATAACATTAATGCGGGAAAATAAATAATTAGGCACATTTTTGAGAAAAACAGGCATATAGGTGAAAAAACAGGTAAGATCCTAAAAAATAGGATCTTATAATTTTTCTCTGCACAGTTAGGAAATCCATGAACTAACTGTGAGTTACATACTAATAAAAGGAAACCCCTCTAATACCTCCTCAAAATGTCTCCGTAACCATGATCAACCCATTCAAACGCTACTTCCTCAAAACAACAATTGGGCACATTATCTTCTAAGATATCCACACAGTTTAGAAAAACCATACGCATCTTCTCTAGCCCCAATAAAATTTTAAAAGTTTAGAAAACTCTCCCCATCATCACCCTTACAATAAAATCAGCATGTTTAGGTTACATGCTAGAACCATTGGTTCTAATTTCACCCCAGCATTTGTCTTTACAACCTCAGAATGTAGGAAGCCGTCACATTCCTAAAAGTTTTCCAATCATAGCTCTTTAATTTCCTTCTCACATTACCATGCCTCTTTCATAATCTACCTATGTTTCCATAAAACACACACTTGACTGATTCTTTTCCCCCTTAATACTATCTATCTTGCCTATACAAAATCTACATTGGGATATGTACCAATGAACAATCCATTTTTAGGTCTAAGTGGTCCTATCTGATCATATGGTAAGGGTCTGGCTAATTATTTTTCAACTGAGATATGTAGAACACATTATGTACTGAACATAACCATGATGGAAATTCGAACTGTTATTCCTTATCTCAATCCAATTCTAGTATCTCTAAAGGAACAATGTATTGATTCAATAACTTTACTGGTTTCCTATAATGACGATGTTCAAGAATTGGAGATGACCATAATAACACATTATCACATACTGTAAAGGACAGTTGTTGTCGACGATGACCCGCAAATGTTTCTGATGACCCTGAGCCATCTTCATCCTTTTTTTGATAAACTGAATATTCTTTTTTGATCCTTTAAAAATTCTTGTTTCAACTAGTGTTGTCTCCCCTATTTTCACCCAACAATGTGGAGAATGATGAGTAATCACATACTATGATTCAAACGGAGACTTATGTATCGAGGCTTGTTAGTAGTTATTATACAATAATGCTACATAACTCTTCCCAAGAGCCACAAAAATCAGTTACATAAGCTCTCATCATGTCTTCCAACATCAATATCATCCTTTTAGATTACCCATATATCTGAGGATGATATTATGTACTCATAGTTTACTGAGTACCAAGGGATTTTCATTATAGATTTTTAGGAATGAGACATAATTCCCAGATCTCACTCTAACACAGTTGACACTAGTATTTCATATCTCTTTAGCATTTCAAGGATGTGGATTTTTGATAGATCCTCCATCGTATGAATTTCTTGAATAGGACTGAAATTAGATGACTTGGTAATCTGATCCAGCATCTCCCATCTAGAATATTGGTTATGAACAATTCTTAGGAGACCTATTAAGGAATACATTGTTATCTGCTCCCATTTCCACACTGGGATAGGTAAATACTACACCATAATTACATTTTATTAATGGCGTCCTTAAATTTTTGACAAGTTATGAACCTTGAAACAAACCTAGACACTTTTATTTTTATGGAAATCAACCAAAAATGTGCATTAAATGCCTTATACATCTTCTATTTACCCATATGTACTGACCATCTCAGAATGAGGTAAGCATGAATAGGTTATTCCTAACAAGCCGTAGGTAAAACCATCTATTTTCTGAAACACAAAACTAAACCCCTGTTATGTTTTCATCCTTTAATGGTCTCCTCAAAATAGTGTCTTGAACCAATTAAAAGGAAATCCACTTTGGTTTTTTGTGTTTCTTTGACCATCCATACCAAATTTGGAATGAAAAAAAAACTAAAAGTAAAACTCAAACATAACATAAATCATCACATTCCACATGAATGTTGGCTAGAACTGACATCAACTACAACTCATTAGAATATTCTTTTTTCAATAGAGCATTCGATTTTCTTCTTAATTCATCAACAATAATATTATCTTTAACATGTGTATACATCATGTCAAAGTTAAACATATAGAGATACTCCATCCATCTCCATTTTCTCAGATACAAATTTCATGGTAAGAAATTATGTTTCAGGCTCTTATTATTTGTGAACATAGTTAATTTCTCAGCAAATAGATAATTTCTCTATGTCTTCAAATCATGGATGACTAAAACTCTCTCCAAATCATGTGATGGGTAATTGATATCATATAGACTCAAATTCCTTAATCCTTAAGGGAAAAAGGTTTATTTTCATGGGAATGTATCCCAACCTAGATCAGGAAGCATCACAGAACACCACATACCCATGTCTGGATTCTGTATATAATGATAGGTTACTATGTTTGATGAAAATTCATGTTTCAAAATTAGTTATGGTATTCTTCAGTCCATTTTAATGGAAAATTATTCATTGTTGGAGTTGTTATTCATGAGGATATTCAGGTGAAGTCATGCAAAAAACATCTATAGTAGCCAACTAGACCGAGAAAACAATGTATCTCAAAGACATTATTCAGTGGATTCCACAAGATAATAGCTTCTAGTCTTTCAAGATCAACATATATTATCTTTTTATAAATTACATCGCCATGAATGCATACCTATTATATCCAAAAACCACACTTTGACAATTTGGCGTACAAATGATGGGATCTCAATATTCCCAACATTGTCTTCATGTGTTTCTCATGCTTATTCCTAGTCCTGGAATAGACAAATATGTAATCGTTAATCACCACAACAAAGGAATCCAGATATCTCTGAAATATCTAATTCATCAAATCCATGAAGACCTCCAATGAATTTGAATGACCAAAAGTCATGACGGCATATTTATAGTGGCTATGTCTCCTTCTAAAAGTTGTATTTGGAATATCATTCTTTCTAAATCATAATTGATGATATCCTAATCAAAATTGAATTCTAGAGAACCAATAAACTCCCCACAATTTATCAAATAGATTATCTTTGTGTGGTGGTGGATAATGGTTTTTTATTGTAACATGGTTAAGATTATGATAATCCAAACACATCTTTAAATTTATATCTTCTTTCTTTTCAAACAAGGCTGATGCTGCCTAAAAAGATGTAACAGTTAGAATGAAATCTTTTCATTCTAGCTCTTCTAACTAAACATTTAGTTCCCATAACTCTATTGGTGTTATTCTATAATATGTAAGAGAAATGGGATTGGTCCCTAGATGGAGTTTAATCATAAACTCGACTACCCTAAGAGGTGGTAACCATGAGAAATTCACGGGAAAAGAATATGGAAATTGATCCCCATTTTCTAGAAAACTGTCTTCCTCAATATCTAACATTGATTCCAAGGTTATCCCTGCAATTTAATTATAGATTGCACCCACTATTGGTTCTAACAAGTCTCTTGAACATTTTTATTACAATATTCTCTCCTCAGAATATATTATTAATGCCATCCTCAATTAGGAAACTAATTGTCCTCATATAATCTTAGATGTATTCCATGAACATTTTTAGTAAATCCATGCACAGGATTACATCATAGACATCCATCTCCAACATCTAGAAGCCCATTTAATCTTAGCTCGATCAATAGTTATAGAACTATCTCTACAAAGGAGGGGTCGACATTTTCTATCAATATTATGTGATTGAGGTATTATATCTGATGAAATATCATATATTAAACATATATAATCAATGGAATGAGAAGAAACTAAGAAATGTGATTCTACAGTATCAGAAAATATATTCATATAGGTACAATTCAAAAGGACCATAACTCTTACCGTAGATAGTCCAACCTGATCATTTATAATTATCTTCTCAACTCAAAATAATTTCCTCATCACTGAAATATGCACTCTGTTGCCTTAATAATATTTCACTTGTTGAGGAGTTGTGGTATTATAAGAATTAACATGGCAATCTATGCTCTACTGATGAGTTCGATTATTCTCTCCTCGTACAATCAAAGAAAACGATACATGTGACACCATAAATGTTTCTTGAGAACCTGAACTCATTAGATTGAAAAAATTCACTTTAGATGGCATATATTACTGTACTTATGTAATTCCCTTGGTGGTGTTATATATTCTCGATTCATGTGGTCAATGTAAACATATTGGTAACATCACTCCAATATCTCTGGTCGTGGTGGAATATTTACTGATGTAGATGTCTGATTCTGAGCTACACTCCCACCATGTAAATAATAGTCCCTCTTCCACTTGCTTCTAGAAATTGAGTTCTCATTATTCCATATAGGTATAATCATAATTCCTCCTTCCATACATTCTATGTTTTTTCATTCAGATACATTTTCTTTGTTCTCCTTCTCTTTTTAATCTGTAATACAGAGCACTTCCATCTTCGATCAAATATCATATGTTTTCCTTGATTTGAAGATGTGTGCCTTCAAGGAGGCACTCACTACATCTTCATGTTCATGGTGCACTAAATGAATGTATTTAGCCTCATACACATTAAAAGATATATTTTTAACACTTCATTATTTTTAAGTATATCATCCTCTGGATCCTAAATGTGTTATGTTATAATTGTTTGTTAAACAGTTCCTCAAAATACTCGCAAGTAAGGCCATGATATGATTTAGCATCCAACACTAGTTCCCACCATGAGCATTCAAGATCTTTGAGCATATAATTTACCATCTTTAACTTCAACTCACATGGAGTGAGGATGAAACCAAATATATGATTTATTCTATTCAGTCACACCTCTGCTTTATTTGGTTTATAATCACCATGGAAGATGGATGGATTCTTCTTATTAAACATGATGTAATGATCTTCATGACTTGTCTCAACCGTTCAGTTTCCTACATCCTAAATGTGAAATTCATGGACTATACTTTGAACTCGCTCTTGGTTCACATGTGGCTTAGTTGCAACCACTTTATCTGATGCTTCTTCGGTTTAGTTTCTACGATGCCTATTGATTTCCATTTTCTATACATATAAAAACTCAGTAAGTCGCACTCCAGAAAACCTAATGGCATATAATTTAAAATTCAATCACATAACTATCATATAATTATATTCCAGACAAACATTATACATGTTCATCCAATTTTTAAAAACCATTATTTCTTTTAAAAATCAACCAATTTTCAAAATTCATCAGTCATTACCTAGTTCAAAGTATTTCATTTGAAAAATATTTAAGAAATTATAAAAAATTTCACATTTTGACAAATTATAAATCATTACTTCAAACAAAATATGTATTCCCAGTGGGAATTTAATTATCTACAATGAATGTTATTCTCATCTCATTAGCTAAACCTAAGAAAATGAGATTTCAAAATCTTATATATTTGTGAAGAACACAAATGTACTCGACTCCCATGTAACATGAAGTTAAATATAAATGGGTTTTTACATCCTTTTATGTTATATGTTTAATTTTTTAATAATCTTAATCCTTTATAAGATCACAACTCATGGAATACAGTGGGATTTATTCAACATCAAAAACCACTTGTTAGGAAAGGACCGAACGAGATGAAATAAATTGTAATGGCCTACTTTTTCCCAGTGGATTAGGAATAAAAAAGACCATTATTGAACCTTAAACCACAGCCCCAATATTTTATAGGATGGAAATAAATTTTTAAGGGTTTAAAATAAATGTTGGGGATGATTTACCCTCTAATAAATAGACCACTAAACCAATAAACCATAACCGAAGTGTGAAACAATGGGAGACCAATAAATTACCAATCTAAATAGTAGAATTGAATATAAAAACTCTTAAAAATCATAAGACTATATGCACCACAAGCTCTAACACTACAATCTCTGAACGTCCCCAGGATCCTGAGGTTGGGCTAAAAACATGTGATGCATCACCTTTTCCCATGTCCTGGATGATAACATCTGCAAAATCACTAAAGTGCCAATGTTGGGGTTAGTGTAACAGTCATTAGGATTTATCCAATTACATCCCTACTGATGATAATAGAATTATAGAGTTAGAAAAATTTACATAAAAAAGATTATATAAAACAATTTCTCTAAACAGATTATTACTAAATATAGAGAAGTTTCCGAAACCATTTAAAACCAAGAGCATATAAGTGAAATTGAATCCAATTTTACAGAAAGTTATATTTCCAAAACAAATTGTAATAATACTTTATAACCATCTCACAATATATTTTTTGGAATTACTGAACCATTCCACACATTCATACTATCAAGCATGCATGCTTCGTTAAGATTGTTCCATTATACTAAGCGGTCTCTCATTGATTTACCATGTCATAAAAATGTAATTATATAAAATATTATATTAACCCTTTGTAAATGAGAAAAAGTTAATATTTCATGCAAGACCTATATATTCCATATGAATTAGAAGAAAAATACTCAAAAAGATCAGGCCAAATAAATCATTTAATAAAATAACATTTTTAGTGAAAAATGATTCCATCAAAATCATTTGATAACCAAGACATTTAAATAAAACACCATTTTTAAACCTCATTCCCAAAAACAATTTAGAGATTCAATAAAATATATAATATAAAATTACCTTTTTATCTTCAAGGAACTAAAATAATTTTCAAATCAATTCATCGAGATTTCACAAATTCACTAAAAAGATATATCATCACTAAATAAATTTTTCCATGTTTTAAACCATAATTACCCAATAAATTCATTAAATTTTATAAATTTAAATACAATATATTCAATTCTAGAAATAGGAGAGGAGAGTGAAGAAGCATACCACGACGAGTTTGGCGAAAACCGACAACGAACGAAGAACACTCACGAAACCGGGTTGAATCTCCCAAAAAACATCATTAGATCTCTTCTCCTGCCATCAACGAACCCAAATATATTCAACAATGAAATAAAATCACTTATATCTACTGAAAAAGATTTTTTTTAAAACATAAATAAGAGTGTATATGTATAAGTATATCTATATATTTATATTTAATAAGACAAAAATAGTG
This sequence comes from Viscum album, assembly GCA_963277665.1. NCBI lineage: Eukaryota > Viridiplantae > Streptophyta > Magnoliopsida > Santalales > Viscaceae > Viscum > Viscum album. The sequence goes on along the minus strand of OY728119.1, from coordinate 808,421,572 downwards.
AATTACGTCAATTATAGTGAGAATTAATCATGAAAACACCATGTGATGGATGTAGATCAATTCTAAAAAGACTGATAGGTATTCATAATCTTTCAGTTGATTGAAACATCAAATTAGGTCCATCTATGAGAAAAAAATATAATGTAGGATAAATAACGAGTAAGATCCTAAAATAGGATCTTATCATTCACATACGCATGATTACACAGCATGGTCGGTAAAACAGTGTCATAACCATGTTTTAGCTTTTAAAATAAAGAAATGCCTCCATAACCTCTATACATGGTCTCCCTTACCCTGCTCAAACTATGTTGTAGCTAGTTCCTCAAAACATCAACTACACATAGTTTCTCCTAGGATATCTGCACAGTTTCGAAAAATTGTGAATAGCCCTTGTGCATCTTCAGTATCCCCAAAAACATATTAAATGTTTAACCAACTCAACCAACCGTCACCCTTAAATAAAAAGCATCATGTAAAGGCTATGTACTAGAAACTGGGGGTACTACATCTAGGAGTGTGGATTTTAGGATTTTATATTATGTGTGTAATTAATTTTGATCATATTCTATTTTATTTCCACTTGTTTTTATGTGATTTATATTTAATACAATTAATTAATTCATTGATCAATTATCTCATAATATTTATTATCATTGTAATGGTTTATTTCCCAATCTCATTTTATTTTATGTTTCTTATACTTATGTTTCCATTAACGTATTTTATAAAAAAAATTCTATTTAACCCCATCAATTTCCATCCAAAGTGGTTTTTCTAGATAATTTTCACTAATAGTTCCATTTTGACAATCTTTTGTACATGAAATTAATGGAAAAATATGATTTGTAATATCCAAATTCACTTCTCTTTTTGGTATAAAATCATTTTTTCATCCAAAATTATGTATTCTAAAAATTTTCTTAAAATGGTTTTAAAATTTACTAAATAAAGCCTTATAAACAGAATTTTTTCCATAATTAGAATTTTTACAAAAAATTTTAAATGGCTCATAATTTATATTTCCAAATAATTATTATTTAATATTTATAGAAAAAGTGAAAGGAATCATTGTGTTATCATATACAACATGTATTTAATTTCCTTCAATAATATCCAGCCAATATTTTAATGATTAATTTATTATTCACAAGGGTTATTCGGGGACCAATTTTATCAAAAAATTATTTTGGGGCATTTTAGTTTTAAATAGTGATTTTATAAATGAAATGGGTATTATAATTAATTATGTTTTTTCAAAGATATTTTTATGGTATTTCTATTATTCAGTGAAAAAACATTTTTATATAAGTACTCAATTCATGATTTTTTCAGAACACATAAAATCATTAATCATTATTTGGGCTGTTTAATATAATTTTGAATTAGGATATTATTGAAATTCAATTCCATGATTCATTTTTAAGTCATTTACATTCCACTGAATTATAAAAATTCTTATGAATATTTGTCGTTAAATTTACCGTAAAAATCCATTTTATTTAGCGAGGATATTATTTTTTATAACCTTATATTGTTTCAATAATGGTTTTGTTACATGGAAAGTAATTTTATTAAATAAAGAATTATTGATAATTTTTACTCATTATTCAATATGTATATTTAATTTTTTTGGAATAATGTCATAAGTTAAAATGATTATTCGATATATTAAGAGTGATATGGAAATACAGATACATGTAGGCCCATGGTGATAAAAATCCTTTCAATGTATCAGTAGTATCATAAGAAAAATCAATTCGTTATCATTAGTTAAATATGATTCTAACGTATACCTATAAATCATTTTTAAAACTTCTTATGAATGTTGTTGAAAATATATTTATCATTTTAATAGGATCATAACATCCAATTATTATGAATTTTATTAATTGAAAACTTATTTATTATTATCAATTATATTTTCACATTGAAATTATATCTAGATTCATTTAACTAATAGTTTAGGGATTAAATAAAATGTATTTTCCATTATATACAAATACATATTGATATTAAATTATCATATTATCTCATATATTTTAGAAATGATATTATCTCTTGATATATTTTATTTATTAAATTACATGAATTTCCTATTATTTAAATTTTCATATTTATTATTCCATTTATTATCATGATATTAATGTTGATTAAATTTAATATTTTTTTTGTTATTTATCATTCCATCTTGATAATTTTTATAGATGTAAGATCAATTTTATTGTACATAAACCATCTTAAGAAGTTGAGAACAAACATAATTTTTTTCCAATTATGGAATCCAACCAAAAGGTTCAGGAGGTAGGAAATCCTACTACTGTGAAATTATTAAAAAAATAAATAGTAGTATACACATCAAAAAAGAGGAGCATTACAATGTCAGTTGTTCATCTCACCACTATAGTCTATCTCTGCTAGAATACAACAATAATTGGTAAAATAAAATACTAACTAGAACTAAACTCTCTAACGTCTCTTTTAGAAATAGTATCAGCAACCTGGGTTTCCTCCCTATGAATGTGAGAGACATCACGATGGATTGACTCATCAAGATAATGAAAATAAATCAATAGAGACAATATCCTCTATGTTACATTCCTTGAACGATCTTTGATAATTTTCACGGAAATATTTGAGTCTGACAATATCCATAATTTATGCCAACCATAGTGTACTCCATACCATATCACCATTATCATATCCCATAGCTCTGCTTCAATTGCAAACCAATTTCCAATAAAGTGGAATAAATAACCCTTAATGAAGTCCAATGGGTGCAAAAAACATCTCCACAACTAGCAAAGCATGGTGCACCATAGGCCTCCCCATAAACATCTACCTTAATCCAATCAAAGATCGGTGGAATTGATTGGATTTATTTCTCCATTTGTGATTTCATTTCCCTACCACTAACACCAACTTAACTAAATATAATAAGGTCAGAAACATCATTATGAAAATATCTGATTTGAATCTTATAAGCATGTATGATACTATGATAAATATCCAATAATCTATCATGGAATCAATGTTTGAAGTTGTTAAATATCAATTTATTATGTGCCTTCAATGTATAAGATAAAATAGTGACATTTTCTAGAAGAAAGAGGGATTTCACCTGGTCACTATAGTCTGCATTGAAAACTAAAGTGAGCATCTCGTCAATGGAAAATATGTAAAAGATGCACCGAAACATGGCCTACACATTTCTCCATAACCTTCTAGTGATCCCAAACAAGCAAAAAAAATATAAAAATGACTCCTCAACACTCAGGAAGAAGTAGAATATCACGGAATGATGTAGCCCAATCTACTGATGAAGGCCCTTAATAGGAAATCTGCTATTTATATATTTTCTAGACAAACAGCTCATCATTATGAGAAATATACTATTTCCAAAATTCATCCACCCATGAAGGGATACCTGATGATATACCAAATTGAAAATTATAACATTCATGGATGGAAAACATCCCATAAAGATAATGAATCCATACCAATAGTTCATAGTTCGAATACTCATATTTGGAGATCTCCATGCCAAAATGAATAGGCAGAATATCATGAGCAGTCTGATTACCTTACAGTTCTGATAGAGAATGATTATTCAAGGATAATGGTATAGTAATATTATTATTAATGAGACATTATAGCCAATGGCCACCAAACAGTTTAAAGGAGAATCTGTAATGACTATTCATTTGGATTGTTCCAATATATTTGAGTAAGTCTTCTTAATGGATAGCCAAACAATGGATTTCATGTACATAGTATACCCATTGTGCAGCCTGTAAAAAATATTGAAACCAAAAAATCCAGTGAGAAATCATGCCTTGAAGGAATTATCCATTTAATTCATTGAAGAAAATAATCATTGAAAATTTTTATGTCTTTAATTCTCATTCCACCCATACCCACATGTTTTATACACTCCTTCTAAGAAACCGTGAAAATATTCCTTTCATAAATCAAACCAATCCAAATAAAATTTTGTATCCTAATACTCAACTACATTACAATGTCCCAAGGAAATCTATGAAACAATAAAGGATACACAAACATTATGGTAATAATATAATTGACCAGAGAAAATATACCTACCTGAGATATAGTCTTCCCTTTCCAACTTGTTAATTGATTAGTAATTTATAATTAAATGATTTCTATTTGTAAAAGATTATCCCTACCCCAAAATAAAGTAATTCAATTATATGTGAAAGAAAAGGAACCCCACATCATTACATGTGTCTAAGAAACCTAGTTTTACTTCTAAATGTGAATTTCTTATCCAAAAATAGAAAATGAATTATTCCAAATAATTACATGATATGCAACCTCTTCATATATTGAGAAACTTTTATGAATAAAATAGATGGATTGTCTGTCATACTTACTAAATAACATGATATAATCTGCATAAATGAAGATTTAGGGTTCAAATCAATTCCATCCAGTTCTCATTCTTCTATACAATCCATTATTAACAAATGTCATGAAGGCACAAACTCAGATAGTCCTTAGAAATGGAAAAGAACAACCCAGAATTAGGATCACCCAGCCTAACCCCTCTTGATCCCTGGAAGAAACCCCTTGGGGAAACATTAAAAAGAATATAAAGGCAGGAACATTACAATATAGACTAGACCATACCAACAAACCGTAGTGAGAACCCATGCATTTTTATGAATTCAAATATGAAATCCAATATTATTGTGAAAAATATTTTGAAATGTCAAACATCAAGGCCATATTACCATGTTTATCCATCTTATTAAAAATTCTATCACATTCAAAAGAAGTTAAAAGAAACTTCATTTTGTTTCTACTAGGGAAAACCCAAACTGATTGATTGATATAAGGTCCTTGGAAACCTCAGCCAACCTGTGAGCCATTTTTTTAAAAATTAATTTTGGTATAAAATTCTCAATAAAAATAGGCCTAAAATCCTCAATATTCTAGAAATTATATATCTTTGGAATTATTTCATTGAAATTAGAATTCAACCCAAATTTCATTGAGAAAATATGAAATAAATACCTTATAGAATTTATCACCTCAGTCAGAACACTGTCCCAATAGATCAAAAAAAATTGATGGTGAAGACATCTTGACTAGAAACACTATCCATGTTTAAGTAGAAAAGGAATTCATGTGTTTATATTGATATAGGGACCTTAGTTAGCCTTTTTTTAACATCATCAATGCTTGACTCAAATAACTCCATTAGTTTTTCTAAATCATCCACCCCATAATCTGAACATTGCATTTCAATATAGCATGTCACAACATTTTCATTGTAAATTTCAGAATTAAATATACTCCCATCAATATTTAGAGTACTGAGACTCCTATTAACCTTATTTTCCATATAAATGCAATGAATTTGATTTTAATTCCTATCTTCCTCCTTCAACCACCTAATTCTGAATTAATTACATGAAATTTTCTCATTCAGGGTCATGATATTATCATGGTTTTCACCAGCTTGTACCTCATCTTGAGAGGGTGTATCTTGAGATATATTAAATTACTGAAAAGTTTTCATATTTGATTCAACCTCTTTAATATCTCTACCAATATTGAAAAATAAATCCTTGGTCCATCCTTTCAATTGGGCCTTAACAGAATTCATCTTGCTAGTTAAATGTAAAAAGGAATTAATAAAAAAAATAGTTTTCCCAACCTCTATAATGACATCCCTACAGTCTGACAGAACCAACCATGCATTGTTGAAATTAAAATGGAGTTGGAATAAACTTAATCTATAAAAATAAATATCTATCAGCTAAGGGTTATGATCAGAGTAAAATTTGGGAAGAGTCCCACCAGAAACAATCACTGCATCACCTCTCTCAGCCACATGCACAAACCACCTATCCAGTATACTAGCCCGCCTCCCATTTTAGGAGTACCTAACCCAAGTGAAATCAGAACTTGAATGGGAAAATAAAACAATCCACATTGATAAATTCAATAAGATAAGTCATTGGATGAGGCTATACTGATATTACTCCAAGTTTTTTCTTCCGACCATAGGATCACATTAAAATCTCCAAGAATAATTAACCTGGTAGACATGTACTCAGAGGAAGAGACTAGATTTCTCCAAAGGAATATTCATTTGGTGTATAAATTTAAATCATAAACAAAGGTATTGAAGATAGAATAGGAATGGAATAAAAAATATAGTATCATCGGCTGAGGATCATTATAGAAAGAATCAATTATGACACTATTTTGTTTTAATATCCACATGGATTCTCTGTCAGTCTCAAATTGATTAATCATAAAAAAGGAATACCCCATAGATCCCTATTTATAATCCATACAACTCTCAAACATTATTTTCTAGTTCTAAAATACCATATAATATATGCTTGTTGGTCTTAATAATATGATTAAGCGTTTTGACTGTGGGAGAGTTTTCTAACCCATAGAAATTTGAAAAGAAGATATTCATTTAATAACAGACTGAAGCCTGGTTTAAGGAACATCAAAACTTTTTTTTCCTTTCTTAAGTACTCCAGATCCAGTTTCCACAATATTTACAGTGGAAGGTTCAGACCTTTATTCCCCCGATAAGGAAATAACTATATCACCCCTAGAAGGGGGTTTAATGTTGAGAGAGGTGAACCTGTAATCTTATTCAATGGGGATTAACAACAAGGTACTGGGTAATTTCTTCCTTGTGACCATAGAGGGTGGGACCTGGGAGAAAGAAACTAATGTATTCTCATTATATACTTGATTAAATTGGGTTTACGTCAATTATGTTCATTCCATGAAACACACAAGACTAGAAACACTCACCTTAAAAAGATCTTGTACAATCGGATCTTGAGAAAACCCTATCTACACTAATTCCTATGAATTCGAACCAGTGCTAGAACCACTAGCCTTCTCCATTAATATGTGGTAGACCTACTTGGACCTGACCTTAGCATACACTAGATTAGTAACCACACAAGGATAATCAATAGCTATTGAAATCTAGACATGTGTGATCATATAATTATGAGAAACATAAAAAATATTAGTAGGTAACCAAGTAGTTGCGCTATTTTCAGAAACCACATGGGAAAAAATATCATAAATTTCTCCAGAATTATTATCCTTATCCACATCCACATGAGAAGAAATATCAAACCTTGCACCAGTAATGTTAACCTTATCTACATCTACAAGAGCATAATTTGAACCATATCTATTCACAGACACTACTAGAATTGATGTACTCGAGCCAGAAAGAGGTGTCATTACCTTTGCAAGCTTCCTTCTATTGCTATAATCCCCATGCCCCCTAATATTGCAGAAGTTACATAACTGATTCCTATTACATTTAGATATCATATGCCCAGTGTGGTGAAAAATCAAGTAGATATTTGGTTTCCGTTCATAAACAACATCATGTGTAATACTGCCATCACATTTGGTGAAAACAACTTCTTCCATTAATGTTGTGAATATATCTGCCATAAATTGGATCCTTGAATTGATCCCAAAACATGTATTTTCGGTCTACCTATCAAGACATATAGTATTACCTATACATGAGACAATATCACATAGGAATTTTGGGTGCTAGTATAACCATCTAATCATGAAAACTCGTACTTAGACATGGGAAAACATGTTCTTAAATGTACTAGGATCAAATATTATCTCTTATTCATGGTTGTATACAACCAAGTTTTCATATGAACTAATCCCAAGCTCCATGTGAGTCGTTTACATTCATCAGTAGTGAAAACAATTGTATAAAATCTATTTTCCATAGCAGCCACCTTCCAATTAGAGATAGCCCATATCTAAGAAATTCTGTCACGCCCAGACAACAGTTTCCTAGAGTCAGTGCATTATTAAATAAATTTGGTAGAATTACAAGAAATATAGTCCTGAATGGCCAAATAGTTTTTCAGTCTTGTAAAATAAATTACATATAAGAGCTTTACATTACAATTTATAACATAAAACACAACATCGATAACCCTTTGAGAATGCCATTATTTCTTTAGATTAAACCTTCATGTGAATCATAATATAAATTTTGATATTCTGGAAAAATAAAACATTAAAAAGGGGTGAGCTCAGATGCTCAGTAAGGATAATCAATATTGCAAAGACATTCATAAATTATCATCTAATTTTATGGCAGGGTGTAAAATTGAATCACAAGCCCTTTAAACAAAAACTGAAGCATAATTTGGAAAAGTTAAATCAAATAATTCCATTTACTTGTTCACATGTATATTCTACTTGTCTAATAATCACATTTAATATCATTATCAAATTACATAATGATAGATTGCATAATGTCAGATATCAAAACCACGTCGTCATAAACTCGTACCCAGATTACAAATAATATTTTTTCAAGTCCTTATACCGTGATACAAGTTTGTCTAATTATACCTAATGATGCATCGGGGATCTATTGTGGGCTCCACCCGTCGCTTAATAAGTCCAATTTATTACTCATATGAAAAGGTTAAAACATAACATAAAAATTCATATTAAAACTAGCATATGAAATGTTAATACTTTAACCATAAACCATGAATGGTATAGAAATAAAAATTCCATACTCCAAAATATCACAAAACCTTTAATAAAATGTGGAAGAATTTATCATAATAAATCATCATCGAACAAGGGTAAAATCCATCAAAGGATGTTGACATAGATGAAATCAAAACTATTTGAGAAAAATATCTATTTCTATTTTGTAATCATTTGAATGTCACATAATTATAAATGAAAACATTTGTTTTAAAAATATTCTTATAAGATTTATGTTATGCTTCAAATATGTTTTTATGGAAGAAAATAAATACACCCACTTTATACGTTAAAAACATTCTTACCTTAATTTTTCGAAAATGACCAAAAGTACGTTGTTAAGAAAATGATGGAAATATTATAGTAAATATTTATACAAATTCAAACAAGGGTATAAATGACATAAAACCATATTCATGGAAATAGTAAAAAAAATTCAAATACGATTTTATGAAACATGGATGTGGATGATAAATAGGTTATAGTAGATACTTACGTATAAATAACCTCAGATAATAAAGAAATTGTAATATTCACCATTACCTTGTACATTTCCTTAGTCGAGGGTACGTTAACCTCTAGTATAAGAGTTAAATCATTGATATTAATTTATTCGAGATCCACATAAATAAATATTATTTCATATATTATCTTCTTATATTTCATTGTAAATAATATTTTAGTAGTATCATTGTTTCGGGTGGTAACTGATTTTTTATCATTTATATGTTTGGTTACGTACGTTTTGTTTGTTATGGATAAGATGTATTTTATTCATATCTATATTTATATTAAGTTTATATTAACATTATTTTTTATCATTAAATTAATGTTATTCATGAATTGTTATCTTGGGGAATGAAATCGCATCGCATCATGGAGACGGTAAGCCGTTAGTAGGCACAAGCGATAATATCATTATATTAGTGGTGAAAATGTATGAAATTTAATGGTATATGATATATATAGAATCATTAACATGTTATATTTTATATTTTCATCAATTACACTAATTATTATTCCCACCCAAATTATGATGTGTTGAATAACAAACTACACCACAATGTGGAGAGAATATGTTGTACGTACGCATGTACAGTGACATTCTCATTCATAAGATTGATGCTATAATCAATATTATTGTAACATATTTATAATAACATCCATGTATGTAGAGGGTAATTGTGTTATTATTTTGGTATGGAATCAAAACATAAAAAGGAAGTGGACGAAGAAAATAACATTGAACGTGGTCATGGAATTAATAACTCTTCTTCATGTGCACCCTTTTTTTGATAAAAAGGTCTCTGTATGTTGGATTTATGATTATTGTAAGGCCTTTAGGTTGAATTGAGGGTATTTGGGAAGATATTTGATCTCGTGTTAGCTGAAAAAAAAGGCATTAGATGTGTGAATTGGAGAGAAGTGAATGTTTCCTTTTATAATAGAGGTGTTGGGCACATGAGGAAAAAATTAAAATATTATTTTATTATAAACTCATTTTAGGTTTTTAATTTCATCTGATGGATTTATTTTCAAGATAATTTGGGGATGGCTTAAAAACCTATAATATAATAGGTTTGAGACATGTTTTGGTTACTATATTAACATATCTTTCATATTTATCTCATAAATAAATAGTTTAACATTTACCATGTCTTCTTGTATTATTGTAATAAATTGTTAATTAACATACAATAAATATCCAATAGAACCCTAAGTGGTTAATTAATTACAAATCTATCATTATATATGTCTTTTGACTAAACCATGTATATTTAAGAATATTATATCATTTAATAATATAGAATCAGTTTTTAAACTCATTTATGTAAATTTAGAAACTATTTAGTATTTTGTTTTTCTGAAAGTCAAAAAAACATTATTACTTCAAAATAATACATTATATCAACCATTACATTCCATATTAACCTAAATAATTAGTGTAATGCATCAAAAGTCTCACTTTAAATTTACAATTACAGTTATAATATAAATTATTTTAATCATTAGTTAATAAGATAATTAATGAATCATCATTGTGTCATAAATAAATTTAATTATATAATTTATAAAATCTATAAAAAAACTAACTTGATATAGGAAATATTTTTATCATTATAATGAATATTTATATTCAAATTTATCTTATGTATAAACCAATATTAAAACTGGTATAGTTATTAAACATGTAATTTTACACTTTTAACTCTTATTTAAATAAAACAGTAAAACATTTCCTAATCTAATCCAACATGATCAAAGAGAATAAAATTTACATCTAAGGTTGATTTTGGTAAAAAAAACACCTATCCAATAGAATTACGACACGTGTTAGAGTAATTTTAATATCATTTTTACTTTTAATTACCCTATATACTTTTAACTATGGTAAATAAAATTCAGAATTTACTATTTACAAAAATTATTTTCATCATATTGAACCAAAAATTACTTAATAATTTCAATGGTGTCTCTCATGACTTTTTAAATTAAATTCACAGAAGCGGTAAAATTAGGTTATATATAAATTTGCAAATATGCCTAGATGGTGGAAAAAAGATGTTAAAACATTTAATAAAATTTTATATATCTAATCTTATTATAATATGTCTCTAATAAATTACCTTAAGATAAATTTTTATTTAAAAATAATTATTTAAATGTAAAAGTATGTTTTTATCTGCAACGTAGTGTTTTTCACTATTCATCAAAAATTGAATGTTTGTAGAAAATTACCGAAAATTCCCAAAAATATAGATTTGATATTCCAAATTAAAAAATGACATATATTTTACCGAATTAAAAAAAATAATAGTTTCATTAATTAATTTGAAATTAATTAGTATGGTCAATACCAGAAACCACATTTTGGGGAAGTAAAAATTAACAAAATCTTGATATGTGTTTATGTCGAATTTAAATGTGAAATTACTCCCAATGAAATTTTTTGGATGAAATTATAAAAATATAATATAATTATGCTTCAAAACCATTCATATTTATAATTTAACACAGTAAATTATTTTGATTAAAAATTTTGATTTCAATTAAAATTTAATTTCTTTCAGTATTCATCAAAATATGAAATTTATCAGAAAAACACCAAAAAAATTTCCAAACTAAATTTTTATGTCCTTATTCTAATTTAGATGTTTATTTTGTCAAATTGAATAAATAAAAGTGTCTAATATTGGATTTAAAAATGGTTATCAATTAAAATGTGGTAAAATTTCATTTTTTTTAAAAAAAAATTTATCTGAAAAATTGAATTTGTCCTTATATTATGTCTAATAAACTCATAATATAAATGTTAATATTATATGGAGTATATAAAATTAATAATGATGTTAATTTTATTCATATATTCTTTTTGAAAGGCTAGTTTGTTAAGTCATGGTATGTTCGAACTCGGTGTTGCGTGTAGCGCAAAATATTGAATTACATTAAAGAGATAACATTCTTTGAAATCCTACAGTGTTATATTCTCTCCTACATTAATGAATTGTGTCTTTTCAAATTGAAATTTGTTTTCGAAAATATAAGGGTAAAAATAAAAAATATAATCGTGGAAAACCCACATTAGAAATAGGCTTAATAATATATTGTCTTAATGAGATGGAAATGGAAATTAAAGATTCATCACTAAATTAGGATTTAGAATAGGAGACAATTTGTTGAAATTTGAGACAAATAATTATTGAAAAAAGTGAATATTTATAGGGTTTGATTGAGGTCATCAATCACAATCAAGTGAACAATAAATAGAAAATTGAGGGCCTCAAAGCCAAAAAACAATGATGACTTAAAATATCATTGGTTCATCAAAACATAAGGTATTAGGATGAAACATTTTTTGTTATAAAGGAATTTCCCTAAAGTTTAATAACTAATTTATTCATGTGATAAAAAAAATACTTAACATGTAAGTTCTATCCTTCAACAAATTCCTACCACAAACTCATCCTTCAGTCCAAAAGATAATAGATGTGAAAAATACTCTATTTATCTTTATCATGCATGGCTTCAAAAAAATAAATTTATAATTCATCTACCAGATCATTTAAAAAAACAAAATTTTACAAACCAAGACATCATGTTGGCCAGTGGTAGGTGATGCACGTGTTTCGCCCTTCTATTGTGGGTTCATGTCAGGTAGCCTTACCAAAAGCGGCAGGTTATCGCTCGACCTTGAGGTTGTCCATTTTAAAAGAAAATCGAAAAATAATCTTTTAAAATGTTTTAACCATAATCCATAGTATGCAATGTCCAACATAATCCTTTCCAATATTTATACTTATCCAAAATACTTGTGTCCAAACTCATAGTCCAAAAATTTATAAGGAATGTCTATATATAAAATGAATATCTCTTTTTCCACATAAGAACATATGAGTTCCTTCATCACTTATTCCCTTAAAACACGGTAACACCCTGAATTACCATAAATCATTATTGGTTACATTCATGCTCCCTTATTCCTTATAGAATACTAGATATTTTTCTTATATCCCAAAATTTTGAATACTCTATTAATTATGGAATAAACCAACCATCAATCTGTTCAGAGGTACTCAAGAATATCCAATAGAATTTATCCAAATTAGCCATATCTTATTCCAAAATCACTACCTAAGTATGAAAAAACATATTAAGGTTTATCTTTCCTTTAAACGTGTATTTTTTAAAAAATTTAACATGTTGTTGAGTCACTTTTCTTTGAACCATATAATCTCAAATCCTCAATGAAATAGTACTGCAGTACAATCATTATTTATTTCAATTATTAATATAACCATTAAATCGTTGATTTAACACTCAAATGATAGAATTCATTAATAAAAATATAAGAACAGTAATTATACCTTGTTATTTGCGGTAGAATCATAACATTATTATTATCCAATAGCATCATATCCAGTATACTCTGATGATTAGGGCATTGATTTGCATAGTGTCCCAACTCATTGTAGATGAATAATTGTTCATTTCAAACATTTTTTTACCCTTTCAATCACGTACTTAGTGTCATTTTCCTCCACAATTATAACAAAATATCATTCCCTTCAATCATTTATTATGGTGGTTTTTCCACAGTTATCACATATGGGAAAATCTTTCATTCCCTTCTTGCCTTTATCCATCTTTCTATCTACAATAATTTTATTCTCTGGCTTTCCTTCAATGCCATAGGACTGAGATAATTATTTAATTATCTTATTAACTCATGATATCATTAATTCATATTATGAAAATACATGGGAGACTATTCCCCTTATAAATGTTGGATTCAGACCTTGAAAGATATGATCCTTCTTACTCATTAGATCATGCGTATTGCTGGAGTTCACATTCCTTCTACTGGAGACCATATTCTAAAAAATTGAATAGACAATGTTATTTTATGAATCACAATACAAAATTACAAACCTACAAAATACCTAATGTGAATTGAAATGTTTATGCATATGACGCAAAATCATAAAAATGTTTTCTTTGAGAACATAATTAATCATACATATTTTATAATGATTTGTAATGAAAATATGAATTATACTAATCATATCCCACTGGACCGCATAACCAAGAGTGCATAATGTCCCGTTTTCTTATACCAGGATACCCCTGGTCAAGCCTAAAACATTTTTTCAGAATTTTCACTCATAGGTAAATCGGTTCCAGAGCCGCATCTACCTGCTCGTATCTAGAAATTGATGTATTACATAGAAAATAGAAAACATCACTACATTAAAAAAAATTATAGGATGTTATTATATACTAATTAACAAATTCTATCCTTGGGTAATGTCCTCAAATCATAGTTTTTCGAAATCTAGATTCCATGGATTGTATTAAATATTATATGATTCCAACTTGTTTTCCCTGACCCCATTTACCTAGAGTCTGTGAATTATAACATTACATTGTCATGGTTACAAATAATCATGTTATAAATGAAATATTAGTTTAGCAGTCAAGGAAAACAAATTACATACATGAACATTGCATTAAAATTTCTAGCAATAAACACAGCATAAATAAACCATTGAAAATCCCATTATATCATCATCATACATTTTTATTTTAATATTAATATACTTATTGTCATCCTAGGAATGTAAAACATAAGAAATGGGTGAGATTATATTCTTAGTAAGGATAAAAACTATAGTGGAAGCTATTGTAAATAATCATAGTCCATTATGGAAAGGTATAAAATTGAAACAAAATCCCTTTAAACAAAATCGTCATAATAATATGGAAAAAATAAATCAAATAATTCTATTTACTTATTCACATGGATATTATACTAGTCGAATAATCACATTTAATATCAGTAACTAATTTCATAGTGATGGAATATATAATGCCAGACAACATAACCAGATAGTCATAGCCTCGTGCCAAAACTAAAAATATGATTTTTTCAAGCCCTTGAGCCAAGAGACTAGTTTGTCTCATTAGACCTACTGATGCTTCGAGGAGCTATAGAGGTCTCCAACAATCACTTACTATGTCTAATGAATTCCTCATATGATGTGGTTGAAACACCACATAAGCATTCATATTGAAACTAGCATACGAAATGTTAATAACATAACAATAAAACGTGAATGGTATAACTATAACACATCCATAGTCAAACATATCACAAAACCAGCAATACAATATGCAATATTTTATCATAATAAATCAACTTCAAACAAGTGTAAAATCAATCAAAAGATATTGACATAAATAAAATCAAAACTATTTTAGAGAAATATCTCTTTATATTTGGAAATCATTTAAAAGTCTCATAATTTTAAAACAAAACTTTTATTTTCAAAATATTCTTATATTCTTGTAATGGAAGCTTAGAAGATGTTATAACGGTATAAAATAGTTACACCTAGTGTATATGTTAAAAAATGTTCTTACATTAAATTTTCAAAATGGTCATAATATACCTGGTTTGGAAGACACCAGAATGATTCATTTCCAAATAATTTATAAAAATTAAAACAACGGTATAATGAAATTTAACCAATTTTCAATGAAATAATTAAAATGTTTTAAAATACATTTTTATGAAACATGGATGTGGATGTTAAAGAGGTCCCAGTAGATACTGACGTATAAACAACCTCAGATAATAAATAGATTCTAAAATTAACACTTACCTTGTACCTTTACATAATCGAGGGTATATTGAACTCATGTATAAGAGTTAAATAATTGATATTAAATTATTCAAGAACCATATACATAAATATTATATCTTATAACATCTTATAATATTACTTTGTTAATAATATTTTAGCAGTATCATTGTTTCAGTTGTTAACTGATTCATTTTTCGTTGTATGTTTGGTTACATAAATCATGTTCGTTATAGATAAGATTACTTATATTCATATAAATAATGATATTATGTTCATAATCATTATTTGTAATCATCAAATGAAAATAAATCTTGAATGGTTGTCTTGGGGAATGAAATGTCAATGCGTCATGGACACAGTAAGTTGTATGTACGCACGAGTGACAATATCATTGTATTATTGGTGAAAACGTATGTAATTGGATTGTATATTATATTTATATAATCATTATGATGTTATATTTTTTTACATCAATTATACTAATTATTATAACCATCCAAATAATAAGTGTTGAAAAACAAATTACACCACGACGTGGGGACAATAAGTTGTACGTACACACGTATGATGACATTGTCATTCATAGGATGGATAGAATAATGAATATGGTTATAATGAATTTATATTAATATCACAGTGTGTATAGTTTAATTGAGATATTATTTATTAATGGAAACAACAAATAAATTGGAAGTGGAAAAAGAAAAGAACTTTGGAGGACGTGATGAAATTATTACCACTTCTTCTGATGCTTTCTTTTTTGATTTTATCAAAAGGGATCTATAGGATTGGTTTCTAATCGAAGTAAGGAATCTAAGTTGAATTTGGTTTAGTTGGGAATATGTTGGAATATTATTTGTCCAAACCAAAAGGCTATATATGTTTCAATTAGAGAGATGGGGATGTGCCCCTTTATAAGAGAGGTGATGGGCACTTCAGAAAATGCATGAAATATTATCTTATTATAAACTAATTTTATCTTTCTAATGTCTCCAAATGGATTTATTTTTATGATAATGTGGGGATGGGTCTAAAAAATCTCAACCAATAGGTTTTAGGCATGTTTTTTCACCGTACTGACCTTATCTTTTATATTTATCTCTTAGTTAACTATTTCAACTGTCCCCATGTAGTCCTGTATTAATATAATTAATGGTTAACTAACATACTATAAATATACAAGAAAACAAAAACTTGTTAATTAATGTCATATTTATCATTATATATTTAATTTTTCCAAAGAATTTATATTTTGGAATATAATATCACTTAATAATATAGTGTTTGGTTAAAACATATTTATGTCCATTTTGAAACTATTTAGTATTTGGTTATTGTGAAAGTTTAAAAAAAACTTTATTACTTTGAAAAAAACACATTATATCATCTCTAACATGCCATATTATCCTATAAAATTTGTTTAATGCATTAAAAGTCTCAATTTACATTTACATTGAGATTTATAATATCTGTTATTTTAATTGTTCATTAATAAGGTAATCACTACATCATCATTATGTCTTAAATAAATTTAATTATTTAATATCTCAAAATTATAAATAAACTGCCATAATGTAGGAAATATTCTTAACATACTAATTGATATTTATAGTAAAATTTATATAAATTATAAACTTATATTAAAAATGGTTTAGATATTAAAACTAAAAATTTACACTTTTAACTCTTATTTAAATTAAACAATATTAATGGTCATAATATAATCCCACTGGATCATATAGGATCATATTTTATTCATATGGTTGATTTTGGTCGAAATTTTTTTTACAATATAATAATGACATGTTTTAGGGTAATTATAATATCATTTTTATCTTTAATTACTCTATTCTCCCTAAACTCTGGTAAATAAAATTCAAAAGATACTATTAACCAATAATTATTTTCTCCTTATTGAAACACATTTTACATATTGATGTCAATGATGTCTCTCAGTTTTTTGAAATTCAATTCACATAAGTAGTAAAATTACAATTTATGCAGATTTGCAAATGTGCCTAGAAGGTGGAAAAAAGGCATTAAAATGTTCAATAAAATTTTATATGTATAATATTATTATAAAAATTATCTAATGAATTAAATTGGAAAAATATATTTCTTGTGTATATTTTTATACTATATTATATTTTTTTATTTAAAAAATTTTTATTAAATGAAAAAGTCAGTTTTTATCTACAACAGAGTGTTTTTAACTATTCATACAAAATTGAATGTTTTCAGAAAAATTCAAAACATTAACCCAAAGATAATTTTGATATTAAAAATTCAAAAATTATTTCAAATTTACCAAATTCAAAACCGTTGTGTTTCATTAATTAATTTAAAATTAATTCTCCTTGTCAAAACTAGAAAGTGGGTTTTTGAGAAATATAATTATCATAAGCATGATATGTTTATATGTCCAATTTAAATGTGAAATTACTCCCAATGAACAATATTGGATTAAAATATAATGATATAACATGATTTTACTTAAAAACCATTCAAATGTCTAATTTAACACTATAATTTATTTTTATTAAAAAACATTTCAATTAAAATTTTAAATATTTCACTATTCATCAAAATATGAAAGTTATTATAAAAACAAAAAATGTTTATACAAAATAAATTTTTATGTCATTATTCAAAATAAGAATTTTTTTCGTCAAATTGAACATACAAAAGTATCATATATTGGACTTAAAAAGGGGTTCCTTTAAAATGTTTTAAATTTGTATTTTTAGAAAAAAAGTTATTTTGTCTAAAAATCTGTTTTTTTCTTATATAATTTCTAATAAACACATATTATGGATGTTAAAATTATATTAAGTATATAAAATTAAATATTTTGTTTATAAAATTCGTAACATCTTTTTGAACAGCTAGTTTGGTATGTCATGGTGTGTTCGAACTTGGTGTCGCGGAACCTGGGCATCATCCTTGTGTAAGCCCCATGCATTGTTGCTGCTCCATAGCAGCACATGGTCATATCCCTTGCGTAATCCCCATCCACTATTTCTGCTCCATAGCGGCACCTGGGCAACATCCTTGCGTAAGCCCCATCAACTATTGACGCTCCATAGCGGCACCGAGGCAGCTTCCTTGCCTATGCCCCATCCACCATTGCCACTCTATAGCAGAACCCGGGAAGAAACCTTGCGTAAGCCTAATCCACGATTTCTTCTCCATAGAGGCACCCGGGCAGCATCCTTGCGTAAGCCCCATCCATAATTTCCGCTCCATAGAGGCACCCGGGTAGATTCCTTGCGTATTCCCCATCCACGATTGTCACTCCATAGCGGTACCCAGCAATCTTCCTTGTGTAAGCCCCATCCATGATTGTCTCTCCATATCTGCACCCGGGCGGCTTCCTTGCATAAGACCAAT
Organism: Viscum album; assembly: GCA_963277665.1. Lineage (NCBI taxonomy): Eukaryota > Viridiplantae > Streptophyta > Magnoliopsida > Santalales > Viscaceae > Viscum > Viscum album. Next base: position 808,402,475 of record OY728119.1, on the reverse strand, counting down.
TCACCAGTGCCGCTCGATAGCGGCACCCGAGCATTTGCCTTGCGTAAGCCCCATCCACCATTTCTGCTTGATAGCTATACCCGGGTAGCTCCCTTGTGTATGCCCCATCCACCATTGCCGCTCCCTAGCAGCACATGGGCCTCCATCCTGGTGTAAGACCCTGCACCTTGGGCCACATCAGAGTGTAAGACCCACTCCACTCCACATCCAATAGACGCACCTTTTGTGACATGATCGTCAGGTCTCTGCTGCCTCTTGTTTCCCACACGAATCATGACTCACGTGGGCTTAGAGTAAGCACCGACCCTGACACCAAAACCCCGTCCAGCATGACGTTAAACTATATCCCCCATCCCACATGACATTAAACTGTATTCTCTATCTTGAACTACGTGGACTTTGATCCATGTCAAGGAATAGTACGTAGGAATCCTCATGAGGTTCAAACCCATCACTACCTAAACCAAGGTCCTCATTCATGTCGGTTCACCAACATCATCCCTGTCCATCATGACGTTAAACTGTATTCTCTATCCCGAACTACAGATACATTGATCCATGTCAAGGCATGGTATGTAGGAAGCCTCTGTGAGGTTCAAGCCCAACACCTGGTTGCTCCGACCCCCTTTAAGTCGGTTCACCAACACTTGGGCAGCCTAGAGTGTAAGCCCCACACCATTCTGAACTATGTGGTCTTTGATCCATGTCAAGTCATGGTATGTAGGAAGCTTCCCGGAGGTTGAAGCCCAACATCCACCGAACCATGATCCTCTTTCACGTCTGTTCACCGAAACACCCCAATCTAATCTAAGTGTTCATTGATCCATGTCAAGGAATGGTACATTGGAAGCCTCACGAGGTTCTAGCCAACACCCATCGGACCCCCGGTCCATCTTCATGTCGGTTTGACGACAAGCCCATCCCGAACTACAGAGACATTGATCCATGTCAAGGCATGGTACGTAGGAAGCCTGCAAGAGGTTCAAACCCACCACCTGGTCGTTTCGACCCCCCTTCACGTCGGTTCACCCACGTCCTGCACGACGTTATACTGTGGACCTCCATTTAGTTGTAAGATGATGTCAACTTGATTTAGTGGTAGTCCGTCGTCAGATGAACTACGTGGACTTTGATTCCTGTCATGGGGATAGGTAGGATGCCTCCCTAAGGCTCAAGCCCATCACTACTGTCACCTTCACGATAATTCCATTTCATTCCCCCTTCACTCAATGTAATTCTCCATCATCTATCTTTATTCTTACCTGGGCCTCCACATCCCAGAGGGATCATTTCATCCACCCTCTTCGCTGCTCCTAGCAGTACATCGGTTTTTATCCACGCATAAGCCTCAGCATGTCTTCGGGTCGTTGTCCTTTGTGTACACCCTGATTCATCACCCCTTCGAACATTGTGGGTTTTGATCCCTGTCATCTCAACAAGATACATAGGAAACCTCCCTGAGGATCAATCACAAACAATGGTAAACCATGGTATCCCCCATCCTGGGGTTCACTCTCCCTAATCCACCCTTAGTGGTGTTCAGGTTAGCCATTATGGTGTGACATATCCCCTTCATGGGGCACACCACCTCGGATCCGTCCTCATTGGGCATTCTGATCCTTCCATCTTCCAGGTGTTTCATCCTTGGGATGTACTAATATGATTCGTCTCTATAGGATGTTCTGATCACTCTCATTCTATCTCTGCATGACGTTAAACTTGTGGCCTACCTCATTATAGCCATGAAATTCCTGAGGAAAACCTCAGAAGACACGCCCTTGGAGTAAACGTCTCTACAAGACATTAAACTCTCTGCCTACCCTGTGATAAACATGGGAGGCTGAGGAAAACCTCCTATGCATGGCTGGGGCGTACGATTCCCCACATTCGACATGGGATGCCTCAGTTTCTGCACCCTTGAGATGCCATCTTATGAATAAGAATATAGGTTCCCCAATGTCAACGCACCCATAGATGCCCTGACATGCCTGATGTTGTCATCTACTCCGACCAAAGGTCACTAACCGGTCAAGATCCCATGGATTGTCTTGACAGAAGTAGTGTAATTAACCAAAATCCATGAAGATATGGCACCGAGAACGAGATTCACGAACCAGGTTTTAATCTATAAGGGTGACCCGGACTGGGTGACAAGTTCCAAGTATGAATCCACGGAAGGAAGAACCGACAACCAATCATCCCATTTCGATCAAGGAGAAACCCCCCCAAAATAAAGAATTGATTCCACCGGCCTTTTTAAAGAGGGAGTACGGGGCAACAGCTGTGCGTCCTCATAGATGGATACGTGTGCCCCGATGAAAGCATCAGAAACAATTAATAAGAGGCAAAGGGAAATGATAAAATCACCAAATAATTATGATTTTGAAAATTAGAACATTAGTGGAAATTTGAGACACATTATTAGGAGAAAAAATTAAATTTTTATTGGGAGTGAAAGAGGTCATCAATCGTAAACAAGTGAACAATAAATAGAAAATTTAGGGCCTCAATCCCAAAAATCTATGATGACTTGAAATATCATTGTTTCATTAAATCAAAAGGTATTAGGATGACACATTTCTCATTTTAATATTCATTCCCTAATGATTGAGAATTAATATCATTGTATAATAAAAAAATACTTGAAAATTTGAGTTCTATCATTTAACTAATATCTACCACAAACTCAACTTTCAATAAAAAAATTAATAGAAGTGAAAAAATATTCTATATATCCTAATTGTATATGGTGTAAAAAATGAATTTATAATTCATATATCAGATCAATAAAAAAAACTAAATTATACAAACTTGGACATCATGTAGGCCATTGATAGGTGATGCAACCTTGTCGTCCATCGGTTGTGGTTTCATGTCTCATGACTTTTCCATATGTGGTAGGTTGTCGCCTAACATAGGGTTGTCATTACTATATAAAAATTAAAAAATAATCATAAGAAATATTTTAACCTTAATCCATAGTATCCAATGTCCAACATCATCCATTCCAACCTTTAGAATTATCCAAAATACTTGTGTCCAAACTCATAGTCCAAAAATTTATAAGAAAAGTCAACATAACAAAATTAAGATCACTTTTTCCACATAATAATATGTGAGTAACAACATCATGTATTCTCTTAAAACAAGGTAACACTATGAATTACCCCAAATCAATATTTATTACATTCATGCTCTCTTATTTTTTAGTGAATACTAGATATATTCTTTATATCCAACAATTTTGAATAATCCAACAATTATGGAATAAACAAAACATTAATCAGTTCAAAGTTAGTCATGAGTATCCAATATAATTTATACTAATCAACCATATCTTATTCAAAAATCACTACCTTTGTATCAGAAACATATTGATTTTTATCGTTACATAAAAAATTTATTTTCTAAAATGTTAACTTGATATTGACTCACTTTTCTTAGTACCATATATTCTCAAATTCCTAATGAAATTGTACTATAATACAATGTTCATTTATTTCTATATTTAATATAAATAGTAAATTGATGATACAACAGTAGAATGTCATAATTCATTAATAAAAATATATGAAAACTAATTATTTCTCTTCTTATATGGTAGTATCATAACATGATTATTTTCCAATATCATCAATTGTAGTATACTCTGATGATTGGGATATAGATTTGATACTATCCCAGCTTTATGAATATGAAGCATTGTACAATAAAAAATAATTCGTGCCCTTGTAGTCACATTCTTGGTGTCCTTTTTCTCCACACATATAACAAAATCGCATTCCCTTAATGCATTAAAAAAGGTGATTCTTTCCACTATTATCACATATGGGAAAATATTCCCTTCCCTTCTTCCCTTTATCCATTTTCCCACTACTATCTTTTTATTATTGGGCTACCCTTCAAAGGCCTAGGACTTAATGAATTCGTTTATAATTTTATTAACACATGATACTATTTCTTCGTATGATGAGAATATGTTGGAGATGATTTCTATTCTATATGTTGGCTTAAGACCATGAACAAGATGGTCCTTCTTACTCTATGGATCATGCATATTGTTGGAGTTCTCATTCCTTATACTGGGCAACATTTCGAAACAATGGCATACACTGGGTTAGTTTATGAATCATAATGTATAATTCCAAACTTTTAAAATACCTAATGTATATTTAAATGTGTATGCATATAATCGATAATCATAAAAATTTTTCTTTGAGGACTTGTTTACTCATAAATCATTCATAATGGTTTGTAATAAGAATGTGAATTATCCTAAGCATATTCCATGGGAGTGTTGTAACCAATAGTGCAGCAATGCACGTTGTCATGTACCAGGATACACTAGGTCATGCCCAATGTCATGAACTGTCCTCGGGGCCCGTGCCATGACTACCCCAAGCTCGCCTTCCATAGGACAGGGGCTGGAGACTAGCACCAAAGGCGTAAATCCCAAAGCTGGGAAGGAATTTCCTTTATAGAGGTAACACACACACAAACAAAGTAAGATGGAAGCAAAGAACTAAGTGAATACTATATACAAAATGTAGTGCTGAATGAAAAAGGGCTGGAAATACAAGCCCAACAGTAAAGTACATGTTCAAGGGAAAGCAAGTACAAATGAAAAATAAACAATAGCTGAATAGGGAAGCTCCTGGAACGTCCACCGAGTATCCTACCTGAAGGGTATGTACATATGTCCACCTCAACACTCCATGTCCATCAGTCTGCTCCGTGTACTGTCTCACCGTCTGGTCCACCTCCATGTATCGTCTGGTCCTGACTCGCTCTCAGCCTCCATCAATGTTTTAGGTCATCTCCATCCAACACAAAGAGGCGTGGGAATTTCCCATGAAGGGGTGAGTATAACGATACTAATTAGGGACCCCGAGTCCCTCAACGTCTCACAAAATCCACAAAGGATAAACCACATTAGAATGATACAATCACGAAGTATCAACAAACCCTACTTATGTATATTCCCATACATATACCTAATTTACCAGTCATAGTTCGGCTCCAACTCTCAAGCCCAAGCACATTTCGTTCCACACGTGTAGAGATACTCTACATGGAAAGAACAACACAATGTGTCTCCCATAGGTACAGGTCAAAGAAGAAATCCATATAGGCTTCTCCAAAACACATCAATGAAGAAACAAGCAGGAAGAAACATCCACCCTTACTTAGGTATATTCCCATACATATACCTACGTCATCAAGAGTACACATCTCATACACGAGGTAAACCTGAAGGTAAGGACTCAGCTCACACAGGTATATGTCTATTGTATAGTGTTAGAGAAGATCAGATGTAGTCACTAATTCATCTAAGTTGTCGGACCCACATAGGATACTAGGCCAGCTAAGCTGTCAGACCCACACAGGATACAAGACCAGCTATTCTGTTGGACCAACATAGGATACAAGATCAGAAGTCAAAACTGTCAGACCCACATAGGATACAAGAATAGTAGTCATCACTGTCGAACCCATGAAGGATTATGGTACAATAGCCATCATCGTCAAACCCACGGAGGATCGCAGTATAGTATTCGTCGCTGCTGAACCCATGTAGGATTCTAGTACAGTCTTGTTGCTGTCGAACCCACGGTGGATTAAGTCTTGTCTCGTTGCTGTCACCTCTATGGTTCTCGCACCCAGCACGCTCGATTTCGAGAGGGTCTTCTCCATAATCCAACTGTCGATACATCAAAAACATCATGAGTTGATGTATCATGTAGTTCTGTCTCATCAAAAGGAACCCAACGCGACAGATGGAGCATCAATCGGAAGCCCGATCTGGGTGTTATTGGCTTTTCCATTCCAGGGGCACGGTTGGATTTACATTCATTCCAAACCAGACCGTTTTATAAATTTGTCCAAAACTCACTTAGACTATCGCAAAAAGATTGTATCATCATGAGAGTCCCATTTCCGCAGACGACGTTTCTATCGGACATGCAGTCTAGAAGTTATGTATGTTTAAGCGAAATGAGTCCGGCACGTCAATACCAGTTGGGTGGTGGGTCAGCCCGACCCGGTTCGGTGGGTCCGACCCAGTTCGAGGGTCAGCTGGGCCCGGTGGGGAGTGGCCTACCCGTGGACCTGGCCCATATAGCGAGTTGCTTTAGTTTGTTCAGCGGTGCCTAGCGACACCGCCTCTCCTTCCCGGCCATCCTTAGCTGGCCAGTTCTGTCCGTCACGAGCGGCCCATGGTTGCGGGCCGCGATTCCTCCGCACGCGGTGTAATGCGGCGCTGCTGTTTCCTCATCCCAACCGGTAGGTGGCTGGTTGGTTCGTCTGTCGGGTGACCCACATTGCAGGTCGTGGTCTTCTCCGCAGCGTGGTGCCAATGGGGCGCCGCGGTCCTCCAGCCCGGCCGGCTACGACCGGCCGGTTCGTTTCATCCGAGAGGCGCGCGAGTGGGGGCCGCTGTTTCATCCATGCAGCCGGCGTGAATGCGCCGGTCCACCGCCACCGCACCCCGGCTTGCCCTGTCCTTCAGTCGCTGCCACCTTCGGTCGTCGCCACCTTCAATCGACACCTCCTTTGGTCGCCGCCACCTCAAGACCATGGCCTCCATCCTCTGGCATAGTGTGATGACATCGCTCCCTCTAAGCTCTTCCTCCATCGTCAAACAAAATAAACCAAGGGAGGGGCGTCAAGATGTGTTTTTTCATCCCGCAACCTCCGCGTTATATGATAAAAAATGGCCACCATCGAATAAAATAATCATCGAAGAATAGAGGATATACATTTATTTAATTAACATTAAAAAAATCCCCCACCTCGTAAACGGTGCTCCCTCGGCGGAGTCGCAGGAAAGAGGGCGGCTTCGATTTCATTGACGTCGGGAAACATTCGAGGATGGAGTGTCATCGACGTTCCTTGCGGGTGGTCCCCACTCCATTAACGCGGAAGGAGGTCAGAGAAAGGAAGAAGACACGTCATTATTCTTTGTTGGAATCAGTGTTCTTCGTCGAGAGGACATCATTCCATGTTGGAGATGTTCTTCGTGTTCTTCATGGGAAGAAAACTTTCTTCCTCATTCTCTAAGCCTCCCAAGATAAAATGTCCAACCAACATAAAATAAAAACACACCACATTTTAAAGGATGACTTAATGAATTCAAAGGGATTCAAATTCATTAATCCACGTCTATTCATTAATTAAATTTTGTTTTGGCTCATTTAAATGGGAGGGAGGAGATGAAGAGGTTCCCAATTAATAAAGTAAGTTTCATCCTTCTTAATTTGAGAGTTCAAGGGGTTTATGGTGTTTAAGGGGGAGTTGATGAGTTTGGACACGTTTAGGCCCCACCCTTAGTTATATCCTTTCAACGGAGGTTACAGTGTGGTGGGTCCCACTCCTATCCTCCACATAGATACTTTAACCACATTTCAAATAAAAATGTGTTGCACACACATTTTTATTTAATTTTTTATTTTTAATTAGAAACCCCAATGTAAAACTTCCATCCTGTATAAAATGAAACTTCGGTAATGGTCCCCTTAAGTGAATACTGGTGTTGCGAGTTCATCAGTGTCCTCGGATTTTGATTCTGAGCACCGGTTCAAAAGATAGAAAAACCTGCATGCACATTTACTAAACATACCAGAACAAAAGTTCGAAAAAATATTATCAGTAACCCTCAACCTGCACCGGTCGATGTTAGGCTCTGCCTAAGTAAAACACTCCACAACGAACCCAATGGTACTCTCTTATTTCCAATCAGAGTCTCCGTTTAGAAGTTATGAATTTCACATTAAAATAATTTTCACTTAATTATTATATTTGCGGCCAAAAACTAACTTTTTCTAGTGGCCCGGGGCGGGAAAAGTTAGTATCTGCATAAATAAAGCATACCCTCACGAGTTCAGTGGTGGTCTCAGATTTTTATTCCGAGAAACCGTTTGTGAGTTATAAGCATTTGAAAAATAAAATAATTTATTTAATTTTTTTATTTACGGTTATGCCATTTTTTGAATTTCTAACAGGAGACCTGCGTCGACTAAACATAAGTCGCACCTAGGGTAAACCCATCATTCTTAGCATAACGGTGCCCTCATATTTCTGATCCGAGTATCCATTTAAGAGTTATTCCACTTTTTCTCTAAAACTGCTTACGCACGTTAATTTAAGCTTAACGAAACTTCAGAAAATTATTCTGGGCACATCGGGCCTCGGAATCCAGTGCTGTCAGAAACTACAGAGTCGAAAAATTCCAATTAATTTATGAAAAAAAATTCTTTTAAATTTTTGGGTCTTTACATTACCCCCGCCTCAGGGATTTATGTCTTTTTAAAGCTACGACAGACACTAGGGAAACACATGAGGATATTGAGCACGTATCTGAGCCTCCCTCTCCCATGTGCTCTCTTGGAGGTTCCTGTGCTGCTAGAAAATTCATACCATAGGAATTTAACGTCCACGTAGGACCCTCTCTGGTCGATCATATATCTCTACTGGGACCACCATGAAAGTCACCCCATCATCGATGTTTAGCTACCTGTGATGGATGATGTGCGACGGGTCGTGCACGTATACTCTCAACTGAGATACATAGAAGACATCGTCCACCTAGTGCAATTGAGGAAGAAGGGCTAGGCGGTATGCCACCACTCATACCCTACTGAGGACCTGAAAAGGTCTGATGTATCGCAGAGACAACTTTCCGCCTCAGCCAAATCTCCATAGACCTTATCGAGGTGAGACCCGTAGAAAGACGTGGTCACTAACCTTGAACTCTAGTGGTCTCTATCTCATATCAGCATAAGACTTATGTCTACTCTGTAAAGTTATAATCCACTCCTGGATGATCTGCACCTTCTCCGTCGTAGCCTGCACCATCTCTGGCCCTACAAGTGCTGACTCCCCTGGGTCAGTCCTGCACTAAGGTGATTTGCAAGGTCGGTCGTACAGTTCCTCGTAAGGTTCCATCTCGATGGTGGAGTGGTAACTATTGTTGTACGCAAAATCCACTAAGGGTAAGTGATCATTCTAACTATGACCAAAGTCGAGGACACATGCACAGATCATGTCCTCAAGAGTCTGAATAGTCATCTTAGTCTGACCATCCGTCTGAGGATGGAAGACAGTGGCATGCGAAGCTGGATCCCAAGAGCCTCCCGTAACCCCTTCCATAGCCGGAAAGCAAAACGAGCATCTCGATCGGAGATGATAGTTGATGTCACACCATGAAGTTGTATGATCTCTTGAACATAGAGGTGTCCCAATCTCTCTACTGATCTCTGCTCTCTGATAGGTTGGAAGTGGGCCGACTTGGTGAGTCGGTCTACGATCACCCAGATAGACTCATGCCCTCTTGATGTTTGTGGAAGTCCCATCATGAAATCCATGGATATACCATCCCTCTTTTACTCTAGAACCTCTAATGTCTGAACCATGCTTTCTAGAACCTAGTGCTCCGACTTCAATTGCTGACAAGTGAGGCATCGAGATACAAACACTGCTACTGGTTTTTTTATATCGGGCCACCAATGCTATCGTCTGAGGTCCTGATACATCTTTTCCACTTCGGGATGTACCACTAGAGGGGAGTGTCAAACCCATTCAACACCTCCTCATATAGTGCAACTGGTACCATGGTATTTCCTTTAAAGAGGATGATGTGCTCCCCATCATCAGAGAACTCATCAGGTGCATGCCCTGAGGATATCTGAGCACGTCACGTCTCAAAGTCAACATCCCCTCGTTGTGCCACCCTGACTCGCTGAAGAAGTGGAGGAGTGACTGTGAGAGACTGAAGTAAGGTTGCTCTATTGATATCCACAAATAATATTTGAAATGCGTCCAGCTACACTATCGCCTCTCCAAATAGCTAAATTCCCGATATCTTACTGAGAACGTCAGCTACAACGTTCCCCTTCCCAGGTGTATATACTATCTCAAAGTCAGAGTCCTGGAGGAACTCGAGCCATCACCGCTATCTTAGGATGAGGTCCCACTATGAGAATACAAGCCTAAGACTTCTGAGGATAGAGTAAACTATAAACCATTCACTCTACGAACTATGGGTGTGACTAGCCAACTATAATGAACTCGACTACACCCTTCTTCGCTTTTATCCTACAAGAGCAGCTATGATTTCTCGTTTTCTGAAAAGAGAAATCGGGTCTCATACCATGGATTAACTATGTCCTTTTCCTAATATAGTCAATCATGACATGAACGGTACTATTTCATGTCATAGATGACGTCCTAAGGCCTCGACGCCACTACTAAGAGATCCAACCGTTACTCTCACCTCCAATGGTCGAGTCACACTGTTGGTATTAGTGTGTGGTCACTAGGTCTCCTACAATAGGAATCTTGAATGTGAGGGTCGAGTCAACTATTTTTACTAGAACCTCTCAGTATAAACTAAACCTAAAAGGTAGGAAAAAAACGTCACATGGACAAGTGTCTTTTATTAATATAGCTCAAAGTACAAAGACACAAAGCAACCAAAAACAACGACAACAATGAAGCTAGAAGCATCTTGACCAAAGGTCTCTATGCCTGGAGCTAGTTCCGCTCTTTTCTACCTTCTTCTAGAGAACTATGGTCATAAGCCTTAGCTACCTAAAGCTAAGGTGTCCCCTATCCACCCATTCCCTGTAGTCGGGGTGGACCTCCAGGTGGTGGTGGTGGTGGTAGGGCCACGAAACATCGTCCACCACCTACTGCTCGACCAGCTCCTCTGCCACATCCTCCCACTCCCGGAGGACCACCACTATAAAACCTCTTCCTATGCCTGGGAGGTATCTCTACTACATTCTACTCATCTACATGGTGGGTCAGGCAGTCTCGAGCCATGTGACACTGCTCTCCATATGCATAGCTCTGCCTGCTCCTCGGATGGATGGCTCTATCTCATGTGACCCGCACAACCGTACCTGTATCCTAGGGTCACCCACCAGTTGGACTAGTCCTCTTGGACCTCTGTGACATCTGTCTACTGCCAGCTGCAAAATAATATGCTCTAGTCGGAAATCCTTGCGGAAGGAGCAGTATCTCCTGAGCCCGCACAGAGCGTAAAGTCGCTGGTACAAACTCTGCCATGAAAAGACCCTAGAAGTCTCCCCTGGTGAGGGTTTCCTCATCACAAAACTATATAATCATGCTCCACCACCTCTCATCTACTCCCTGAAAGAGATTAACAGCATGGTACACCAACAATTGAGTGATTGTCCCAATAATGTGGAAAACTCATGCAATGACCTCCTGCAAGTACCTGACCATCTGAAAATGTCTCTCACCTCGAAACCTTGGAGGCCTCTATCACTGGAAAGTGTGAAAAACTCTCATTAGGTGTGCACTCTCTGCTGTTGGGGCTGGTGGTATCAGTGCCCCAGCTGGTAGTGGTCCCGCTGGTGCCTCCACTGTGATGGGGCCCTGCACCGTGGCCTCGTTTCTCGGTGGGCTACAATCGTGCTCTCCAGTCAGAACCGACGCTGACTGACTCGGTGAAGACATCCAAAAAATAAAATGGGTCTCCATGATCAGAAAGTATACCTAGTGAGCTGACACGATGTAATCATGAAAAAATCATTTCAAAGGAAACAAACATGCAATCGGTGTTTTCGTGCATTGAGTCGGAAATCATAGGTCAGGGTCCTGTTGTATGGAAACGTAGGTCACCACACCAACATTGGACTCCATGGACTAAAAACCACACTCAATACTCTTAACACTATTGCTTCACAGAAAAAAATGATCAGAGTCTTGAGTACTGTGGTAGAACTGACTCCTCTGAAACCAATTTTTCACGACCCGTCCACGGGGCCAGTGTCGTTACTATCCCAAGCTGGCTTTCAATTGGCCATGGGATGGAGACTAGCACCAAAGGTGTAAATCCCTAAGCTGGGAAGGAATTTCCTTTATAGAGGTAACACACACACAAATAGAGTAAACAGGAAGAAAAGCACTATGTGAATACTATATAAATAAAGTAGTGATTGAAGTAAAGGGTCTGGAAATACAATCCCAATAGTAAAGTACAGGTACAACGGAAAGAATGTACAACTGAAAAAGGAACAACAACTGAAATGGGTAGATCCAGGAACATCCGCCAAGTATCCTACCTGAAGGGTAGGTACATATGTCCACCTCATAACTCCACGTCTATCGGTCCTCTCCATGTACCATCTCTCTGTGTGGTCCACCTTCGGGTACCGTCCAGTCTTGGGTCACTCTCGGCCTCCGTCGACGTTGTCTCTCATCTGCATCCAACAAAACAAGGTGTTGGAATAGCCCGTGAAGGGGTGAGTATAATGATACTCAGAAGGGACACCGAGACCCTCAATTTCTTATAAAATCCACAACGGATAAACCATTGTAAAAATATACAATTATGAAGTATCAACCAACCCTACTTAGGTATATGCCCATACATATACCTAAGTTACCAGTCACAGTCCGACTCCAACTCTCGAGCCCAACCACATTCCGTTCCACAACTCTAGAAACAATCCACAAGGAAAGTACAACACAAAGTGTATCCCATAGGTACATCTCACAGAAGAAATCCATGTAGGCATCTCCACAACACATCCACGATGAAACACCCATGAAGAAACATCCACCCTTACTTAGGTATATGCCTATACATATACCTACGTTTCAAGAGTACACGTCTCATACATAAGGTAATCCCGAAGGTAAATACTCAGATCACACATGTATACATCTCTTTTATAGCGATAGAGATGATTAGATGTAGTCACTAATTCGTCTAAGATGTCAGACCCACACATGATACTAGACCAACTATGCTGCCAGACCCACCCAGGATACAAGACCAGATACTCTGTCGGACCCATACATGATACAAGAATAGAAGTCAAAACTGTCAGACCCACACAGGATACAAGAACAGTAGTCATCACTGTCGAACCCACAGAGGATTTCGGTATAATAGCCATCATCGTCAAACCAACAAACCCAACGGTACACTTATATTTTCAAGCTGAGTTACTGTTTACATGTTATGAATTTTACAATAAAATAATTGTCACATAATTATGTTATTTGTGGCCAAAAACTAACTTTTTCTGGTGGCCCACGCTAGCCAAAGTTAGTATCTTCTTAAATAAATCATGACCTCACATGTTCAGCAGTGGTCTTGAATTTTTAATCTGAGCTACCGTTTGTGAGTTATAAGCATTAGAAAAATAAAATAATTTATTTAATTATTTTATTTACTGTTATTCCATTTTTGGAATTTCTCACAAGAGGCCCACACCGACAAAACTTATGTCTCGCCTAGTGTAAACCCTTCATCCGGAGCACAACGGTGCCCTCATATTTCTGATCGAAGTAACCGTTTTTAGTAAAACTACTTACGCGCATTAATTTAATCTTAACAAAACTTCATAAAATTATTCCGGGAACTCCGGGCCTCATAATAAGGCACCATAAAAATCTATAGACTCATAAAATTCCATGGAATTTATGACAAATATTTCATTGATATTTCCTATTCTTTAAACCCAAAAAATTTTTGTCATAGTTTTCACTTCTAGGTAAACTTTTTTTAGAGCCGCCTCTACCTGCTCATATCTAGACATGGATGTATTTCATGGAAAATACACAAAATATCTACATTACAAAAATTCTAAGAAGTTATTCTATAATAATCATCAATGTATATCTTAGGGCAATGATCTCTAATCAATGTTTTTCTAAATCAAACTTCCCAGGATTGTACTAAACTTCTAATGATACCAACCATAACATACTGACCCCAGTTACCCAGAGTCGGTGCATTATTACATAACATTATCATGATTACAAGGAATCAAGTCTTGAATGACTGATTAGTTTTGTAGTCTGGGAGAATAGATTACATATATAAACATTACATTACAATTTCAAACATGATAAACAACATAAACAACCATTTGAGAACCCCAATATTTCATTATCTTAAACCTTAATATGAGTTATAAAATACTTCTTGGCATCCTGGGAAAATAAAACATAAGAAATGGGTGATCTCAGATGCTTAATAGGGATAAACAATATAGTGGCTGCTATCAAAAATAATTAAAACATTTTATGGGAAGATATAAAATTGAAACACAAGCCCTTTGTACATAAAATTAAGCATAATATGGATATGATTAATCAGATCATTCCATTTAATTATTCAAATGGATGTTCTACTAGTCAAAAAATAACATGTAATATCAATAGATAATTTCGTAATGATGGAATGCAAAATATCGAACATCAAAACCACATATTCATGACCTCGTGCCAACACTACAAATATGATTTTATCATCCACTTATTCTAAGAAATTAGTTTGTCTCATGATTCCTACTGATACATCGAGGATTTATAGCAGGCTCCACCCATCATGTACTAAGTCCAATGCATTTGTCATATTAAACGGTTGAAACATAACACAAACATTCATATTAGAACTACCATATGAAAGTTTAATACTTTAACCATAAACCATGAATTGTATAAAAATAAAGCATCCACATTACAACATATCACAAAACATTAAATAAAATAAGGTAGACTGTATCATTATAAATAAACTTCAAATAAGTGTAAAATCCACCAAGAGATATTGATGTAGATGAACTAAAAACTATTTGAGAGAAATATCACTTTCTATTTTGAAATCATTTAAAAGTGACATAATTATAAAATAAATTAATTTTTAAATAATTTTATAATCTTTTAAGGGAAGCTTCGATGATGTTGTAAGGGCAGAAAATAACTACAACCGCCGAATATGTTAAAAAACATGCTTACCTTAATTTGTCTAAAAGATCACAAAGTACAGTGTTTGGAAAACAACGGAAAGATTCCTTTCAAAAAAAATTATAAAAATTTAATCAATGGTATAAATTAAATTAACACGTATTCTTGGAAAGATTAAAAATGTTTTGAAATACATTGTTCAGAAACACAGATGTCAATGATAAAGAGGTCCAAGTAGATACTAATGTATATATGACCTTAGATAATGAAGAGATTTTAAAATTAATCCCTACCTTGTAATTTTACAAAGTAGAGGATACCTAAAACTCCTTTATAATAGCTAAATCATTGTTATTAAATTATAAAAGAAACACCTACATAAATATCTTATCATATTTGATTATAGAATATTTCTTTATAAATAATATTTCAATCATATCATTGTTTTTGGTTTTAACAGATTCATTTTCGTTTATATTTTTTTATATAAGTCGTGTTTGTTATGGATATGATGTAATGGATTCATATCATGAATGATATTCTGTTATTAAAAATTATTTTTAATCCTCAAATGAAAATTATTATTTAATGGATAGGATGTGGAATGATATTTCATCGCGTCATGGAGATGGTAATCCGTACTTACGCACAAGCGATAATATCTTCTTATTAGTGGTGATAACGTATGAAATTGGATGATATATTATATATACAGAATAATTATAATTTTATATTTATTATTTAAATAAATTACACTAATTATTATACACATTCAAATAATGATGTGTTGAATAACAAACTACACCATGAAATGGAGACAGTGAGCCATACGTACGCATGTATGGTGAATATTTCGTTCATAGGATGGATAGAATAATGAATAATGTTTTACCATATTTATAATAACATCATAGTTTTTATAAGGTACTTGAGTTATAATTTTTTCATGGAAACAAAAAATAAATGGGAAGTGGAAGAAAAATGAACTTTGACAGAGCTGATGAAATTTTTACATCTTCTTCGGGTGATTCTTTTTTGATTTGATCAAAATGTATCCTTAAAATTTATTTTTGATAACAGTAAGGCCTCTAGGTAGATTTTTGGTTAGTTTGGAAGAAATTTGATTAGGTTTTGGCTGAACCAAAAGGCTTTGTTTGTGTGTATTGGAGAGAAGGTGATGAGCCCTTTTAAAAGAGAGGTGGTGGGGACTTTAGGTAAAGAATAAAATATTATTTTATTATAATCTAATTTCTGGTTTTTAATGGATTTAAATGAATATATTTTGAGTTAAAGGTGGTTTTGGGACAAAACCCTCTCATCCAACAGGATTTAGACAAGTTGAGGTCACATTATTAACATTATATTTTATATTTAACTCTTATTTTAATAGTATAACTTGTATCATTCCTTCTTGTACTATTATAATAATTGGTTATTTAACATACTATAGAATTCCATGAAAACCCCATGTTTTCCCCTAATTACATATCTATCATTATATAAGTCTTTTGGCATAAGCATATATATTTAGGAATATTATTTAATTTAATAATATATTATTTTTTTTAAAACACATTTATTTCAATTTTTTGTTTTTGTGAAAGTCAGAAGAAACATGTTACTTCTAAAAAATTCATAAATAAACCCTAATAGGTCTTATTAACCTATATAATTAGTGTAATGCATCAAAACTCACAATTTACATTTATTTTTACATTTATAATATAAATTATTTTAATCATTCATTAATAATGTAATAACTGCATCATCATTGTGTCTTAAATAAATTTAATTATTTAATGACTACAAATTATAAATAAACTACCATGATTTAGGATATATTTTTATCTTTCTAAAGAATTTTTATAGTCAAATTTATCTCATGTATAAACCTATATTAAAAATGGTTTAGTTATTAAACATTGAATTTTTCACTCTCAACTCTTCATTAAATAAAATAATAATAAATGTTGTCATCTAAACCATGTGGATCAAAGAATATCGTATTTTACTCCTAGGGTTTATTTTGGATAAAAACACATATCCAATAGAATTAGGAAATGTGTCAGGGTAACTATAATATAATTTTTACCTTTAATTAACCAATCTACATTTAATTGTAGTAAAAAAACTCAAAAAGTTACTATTCAAAAAAAATTATTTTCATCTTATTAAACCACATTTTACATAAAGAAGTCAGTGAATTCTCTCGGATCATTGAAATTCAATTCATAAAATCAGTAAAATTACGTTTTATGAATATTTGAAAATGTGTCTAGAAGGTGGGTAAAAGACGTTAAAAAGTTCAATAAAATTATATATATATAATCTTATTATAAAATGTCACTAATTAATTACAATGGAATAATATACATATAATTTATATATTTTTACTTTATGATAATTTTTTTACAAAATTATTTAAATTAAAAAGTCTATTTTTATCTGTAGAAGAGTGGTTTTCATTATTCATCAAAAAAAGAATGTTTTAAAAAAAACCCCAAAATATCACTCAATAATAATTTTGATATTAAAAATTAAAAAATGACCTTTATTTTACTATATTCAAAACATAGAAGTTTAATTAAAAAATTTAAATTAATTTCCATTATCAAAACAAGAAATATGATTTTTGAGAAGTAAAAACTATCAAAAACTTGATATGTTATTATGTCCAATTTATATGTGAAATTAAAAACAATGAACAATATTTACTTAAATGATAAAAATATTATCTAACTATACTTAAAAATAATTTGAATTTATAATTTAACACTATAAATTATTTTTAGTACATATGTTGTTTTCAATTAAAATTTTCTATCATTTATTATTCATCAAAATATGAAAGTTATCAAAAAAACTCAAAATATTTATCCAAACAAAATTTTTATGTCCTACATATAAAAAATAAGTTTATTTTGTCATAATTAATATATAAAATTGACAATTATTTGATTTAAAATGGATTCTCCATTAAGAGGTGGTAAAATTACATTTTACCAAAAAATACAAATTTTATCTGATTAATTGATTATGTTCTTATATTATGTATAAGAAACACATAATAAGGATGTTAAAATTATATGGAGTATAAAAAATTAAAAATGCAGATAATAATATTCAAAAAAACTTTTTGAATAGCTAGTTTGGTATGTCGTGGTGCATTCGAACTCGGTGTTGCGTGTAGCGCATGGTATTGGATTATTTTAAATAGATAATGTACTATGAAATCTTATGGTGTTTCATTTTACCACCATTAATAAAAATACTTCTCTCAATTTTCAATTAGACTTCAAAAATAAAAGGTTTAAAATAGAAAATACCATTGTGGAAAACACAAATTTCCAGTATGGTGAATAAAATTTAGTCTTAATAAGAGGTAGAGTGAAATAAAAACATCACCCTAAATAAGTATTTTGAATAGGGTAAAATTCTAGGTAATTTGAGACACATAATTGGATGAAAAATGTAAATATTTATAGGTAGTGATTGGGGTCATCAATCACAAACTAGTGAACAATAAATAGAAAATTAAGGTCCTCAAATCTATAAATCGTGGATGACATAAAATATAATTGGTTCGTCGCGACATAAGGTATTAGGATACCAAATTTTGGGTTTTATGTTCCTTTACCTAATTTTTATGAAATAATATTTTCATAGAATAAATAAACTGTTTGATAAGAAGAGTTCTATCATTTACATAATTTATACCACAAACTCATCCTTTACTCCAATGATAATAGGATTGAAAAATATTCTATTTACCTAACTATTTGTGGTTTAAAACAAATAGAAAAAATGATTCATATATATAATAATTTTAAAAATCTATATTATACAAAATAGGAAATCACAAATTCTAGTGGTCTGTGATTCACCCATGTTAGCCTTTAGTTGCAAGTTCAAGTCTCATGACCTTGACGGACTTGACGAGTTGTCACCCGACCTTTGGGTTATCCTTTATATAATAAAAATACAAAAATAATCTTATTAAATGCTTTAACATTAACCATAGTATCTAATTTCCAACATAGTCCATTGCAATCTTTAGACTTATCAAAAATAATTGTGTCCAAACTCATTGTCCAAAAATGTATAAGGAAGGTCTACATATCAAAATGAAGATCTCATTTTGCCTTATAATAACATGTGAGTAACATCATCATGTATTCTCTTAAAACATGGTAAAACCCTGAATTACCATAAAACCTTATTAATTACATTAATACTCCCTTATTCCTTATAGAATACGAGATGTATTCCTTATATCCGAAAAATCTGAATACTACAAAAATGAGGGAATAAAAAAACAATTAATCAGTTCCACGGAAGTCATGATTTTCCAATATAATTTATCCAAATCAACCATCTCTTATTCCAAAATAACTGACTTTATATAATAACCATTTTATGGTTTATGTTTCCTTCAACCATGTATTTTCCAAAATGTTTAACTTGTTGTTGAGTCACTTTTCATAATATTATATAATCTCAAATCCTCTATGAAATAGTACTATAGTACAATCCTTATTTATATCCATTATTAATATGACCATTACATCATTGAAACAACACTAAAATTTCATAATTCATTTATAAAAATATAAGAACACAAATTATTCTTTTTCATCTGTGGTAGTATAATAACATGATTATTATCCAATAACATCATTTTCATTATACTCTAATGATTGGGACATTGATTCACGTAGTGTCCCAACTCCTTGGGTTAAGCCCAAAACTCCTTGTCAGAGTTTTCACTCCTAGGTACATCTTTCCCAGAGCCACCTCTACTTTCTCGTATCCAGATAAGGATGTATTGATTAGAAAATCCAAAAAATATCTACATTACCAAAATTTTAGGAACTTTTTTTAAACTAATCCTACAATTTTATCTTACGATAATGTTCTCTAATAATTTTTTTTTTAATTTAGCATCCATGGTTGGTACTAAATTTACTCTAATACCAACAATAATGCCCCGACGCCACGTAGCCAATGTCGGTTCACTATTACATAAAACTGGAATGATTACAATGACTCATGTCTATAATGACCTATTATTTTAGAAGTCCTGTAAAATAGTTTACATACATGAAATTTACATTATAATTTCTAACCCAAAACACATCATAAATAAACCTTTGAGAACAACATTTTTTATTTAGCTTAAACCTAAATATGAATCATTATATACTTCTTAGCATCATAGGAAAATAAAACAAAAAAAATGGGTGATCTCAACTTCTTAGTAATGATACACAATATAAAAGAAGCTATCATAAATAATCATATACATTTATGGAATGATATAAAATTGAAACAAAATCCCTTTAAAATTAAACTTAAGAATAATATAGAAATGATAAATCAAATAATTTCATTTACTTATTCACATGGATATTCTACTAGTCAAATAATCGCATGTAATATCAATTGCTAATTTCATGGTGAATAAATGAAAAATGTCAGACATCATAACCACATAGTCACAGCCTCGTGCCATGACTCCAAATAATATTTTTTCAAGTCCTTGTTCCATGACACTATTTTGTCTCATGAGACCTACCAATGCATCAATGAGCTATAGTGGGATCCACCAATTACTTACTAATTCCAATGCATTATTCATATGAAACGGTTGAAAGATTACATAAACATTCATATTAAAACTAGCATACATAATGATAATACGTTAACCATAAACCCTTATTAGTATAAAAATAACACATCAATAATAAAATATATCAAAAAACCTTCAATACAGTATGGATTATTGTATCATAATTAATAAAATTCAATCAAGTGTAAAATCTATCAAATCATGTGGACATAGATAAAATCAAAACTATTTGAGAGAAATATCTCGTTCTATTTTAAAATTATTTATAATTTACATAATTAAACAATAAAATATTTATTTTGAATATATTCATATAATATTGTTAGGAAAGCATTGAAGATGTGATAATGGAGGAAAAGTGTCGCACCCACCGTATATGTTAAAAAACCTTTGTACCTTAATTTTTCGAAACGGACATAATGTACCTTATTGGGAAAATGACAGAAAGATTCCATTAAAAACATTTTATAAAAATTTAAAAAAGGTTATAAAGGACATTAACCCATTTTCTAGGAAATATTAAAATGTTTTGAAATAAATTTCTATGAAACAAGGATGTGTATGATTAAGTGCTCCCATTAGATACTTATGTGTAAACAACCTCAGATAAAAAAGATATTGTAAATTCTACACTTACCATATTCTTTTACTTAGTTGAGGGAAAGTTAAAATCTTGTATAATTGTTAAATAATATTTATTATACTATATGAAAACCACATATAGAAATATCATATCATATATGATCTTATAATATTTCTTTGTAACTAATATTTTAGTAGTATCATTGTTTTGGGTGTTAACTGATTTGTTTTTCTTTATGTGTGTTGTTACGTTTTTCATGATTATTATGGATATGATGTATTTGATTCATATAAAAAATGATAGTAAGTTCTTAAAAATTATTTTTAATCATCAAATGAAAATTATTCTTCAGTGGTTATGATGGAGAATAACATCCCATCACGTCATGGAGATGGCAAGCCGTACATATGCACGAGCGACAATAACATTCTATTAGTGGTGAAAATGTATGTAATTGTATGGTATATTATATATACATAAAAATTAACATGTAATATTTATTATTCATATCAATTAAACTCATTATTTTACCCATCCAAATAATGAAGTGTTGAATAACAAACTACACCACAACGTGGAGATAGTAAGTTGTACGTACACATGTATGGAGAATTTTTCATTCGTAGGATGGATATGAAAAAGAATATTGTTATACCATGTTTATAATAAAATAAAAGTATTTACAGGGTACTCAATTTATTATTTTGGTCTAGAAATAAAAAATAATTAAGAAGTGGAAGAAAACAAAACATTGAAAGAGGTGATGAAATTATTCCCTCTTTATTGGGTCCTTCATTTTTTATTTGATCAAAAGGGATTCTTATGTTGGATTTATGATCAAATTAAGGCCTCTAGTTCGAATTGAGGGTATTAGGGATGATATTTGAGTAGGGTTTGGTCAAAAAAGTGTTGTTGGATTTCTGAATTGGAGATACGGATATGTTATCATTTATAAGTGGGGTGATGAGTAGTTTAGGAAAAAATGAAATATTATTTTATTATAAACAGATTTTTGGTTTCTAATGGATAAATATAAATTTATTTCGAGGCTAAGGTGGCAATGGGTCACAAAACACTCAAATAATTGGTTTTATATATCTTTTGGTCACCATATTAACCGTATAATTTATATTTAACTCTAAGTTAAATAGTTTTACTTTTACTATATCTTCATGAATTATTATAAAAAATGGTTAATTAACATACTAGAAAAATACTAGAGAACTCCATGTGGTACTATAATGACATATTAATCATTATATTAGTCCTTTGGTCGAACCATATATATTTTGGAATATTATATCATTTAATAATATAGTATTTTATTTAAAAATTCATTTATTTTGAATTTGACAATACTTAGTATTGGTTTTTGTAAAAGTCAAAAAACATGATTACATAGAATAAAATACTGTAAATAAACCCTATCATGTCATATTAACCTACAAAATTAGTGTAATGCATTAAAATTATCAATTTAAATTTAAAATTAATACCCATTTTGGAAACAAGAAATCAGGATTTTGAGAAATATAAACTATCAAAATATTGATCTGTGTTTATGTCAAATTAAAATGTGAAATTACTTCTAATGGACAATATTGGATTAAATAATAAAAATGTAATCTAATAATACTTCAAAACCATTAAAATGTATAATTTTACATTATAAATTTTTTTGATTAAAAAATTGTTTTCAATTAAAATTTTGTAACTTTCATTATTCATAAAAATATGGACGTTATCAGAAAAACACAAAACATTTATCCAAAATAATTTTTTATTTCCTAATTCTAAAAAGTTATTTTATTTGTCAAATTGAATATATAAAAATTTAAAATATGGTATTTTAAAAGGGTTATCCATTAAAATGTTTTAAATATCATTTTTTGGAAAATACTAATTTTATCTGAAAAATTGAATTTGTTCTTATATTATGTCTAAGAAACACATAATATGGATGTGAAAATAATATGGAGTTTCTAAAATTCAAAAATGCTGTTAATACTATTAATAACTTATTTTTAATGGATAGTTTGGTAAGTCATGGTGCATTTGAACTTGGAGTTGTGTGTAGTGGCAGCTAATGAAGTACTTTAATGATATTATGTACCACGAAATCCTGGGGTTTTACATATTAGGTTAGTAAGATCGTTAAAAATCCAATTTTGATCTAATTTTGGAATAAAAACATGGGAAGTGATTGAAAACTAAGAAATCTTCCCCCACTCTTCAACAACATCTTGATTTGCTGATACGTGTGGAATCCTATATTTTCTGATAATCATTTCTGATGGATCCAAATCATATTCGAAGAAAGATATATTTCTCACATGTTTGGCCACATTTGAAAAGAATTTTCTATATTAAGTTCCTTCAAGAATGTGATATAAATTCACTGACTTACGTTTCGCACATAGGCTAAACAAATCCTTTTTCACTATCCTCACATCAACAGCTACATCAACCTCTTCTTTTTCCCCAAAATTATAAATTGCTGGATAAGAATCCAAATCACCCAAAATATGATTTTCCCCCTATCCCCTCCTTGTGACTCCATACTCCTCATGCATACTATTTTTGATATAAGAGGATATTCTAGAGGGAATTATATTTTTCGTTCAAAATTATGTTTTAATTTATTTATTTAAATGAAATCTTGGAATCATGTTTGAATCATGTTTACCAAATCTAATAATCTATTCAATCTATCAGGATGTGATTCCTTATATCTTATTCCAATGTAATAATGTATGATACGAGATCTAGTTTAATGGGTAAAACATTAGTATAGAGGGTTTTATTAAGTGATATTGGAGAGACTATACCCACTGGTGATGATATAATAACAATAGAGGATGTCAAATTAATGAAGTCACTTCCAAACCATGTAATTAACCTCAAAAACTTAAATATTAATCAATGGAAATTAGAAAAAAAAATAGAGTCATACATATTAGATAATGTCTACATGTCATTTATATCACACACAAAAAGGCATGGAAGTTATCCCATGGTAGATCATATATGGAATTACACAAAATCCCATAAAAACTCTAAATATAAACAATGAACCCCAATGGTCCACTATTATTTTGTTGCATGAACATACATATCATTGCACACTATGGTTAAAAGAAATTTCTCAGTCCCTTATATGATATCAAATCCAAAAAGACAACATTCAACCTAATGTGCTCGTGTAGGATGTGTGTATGGATATAGAAGGAAACCACAAAAATGTTCTTATCTTACATCCATACAAATATTATTTTATGAATACATAAATATATATTATCCACTTCACAAATAAAAATACATAACTCACAACAATTATTCTCAATATCTAAAAGGAACTATTTACTATCCTCAGATAATATCGGTGTGGAGTGATCGATAAACTATATTGGAAATTGGTATATCCCTCGGGTTCCCAACCATTTCCATATACAATTCATCTGATACATTTTTATATCCAATACTTCTTGTGTCACATGCTGAGATAAACTAGTATCCCATTGGGATTCATAAATAATATGTAACAAGTCCCTTTGATTTCCCATTAGAAATTTAATGTTACATCATATTATTGACATCTGAATGTCAACCACAAGTCCCTCATACTTATTCTCAATCAAACAATATCGTTTCAACAACTAGATGTCCTCTGGAATGATGATATTTTTATATCAATAATTCAATCCAATTAACATATATGGATAGACTCCATCCCCAACAGATGGTCTCACTCCCTATCATCAATGAATTTAAACGGTGAGAATGTCTTCCAAAATATATGTTCAAAACATTCTTATTATCTACTTAATCTAGGAAGGAAAAATCCTATATTGAGAGGTCTACACTACCTCACTATGTCCCCATGTATTTTCACATGAATCCAACGGTGATATTGGAATATCATGGGGAGTGTAAATCACCAACCATATATAATACAGACCATCTGGTGGAACTCAATCTCCATATGTGAATCTAATTTTCCAAAAATAGAAAGGGTTATCACACTCCTCCTATTATAAATTAACCACATTTCCTTAGTATGAGTGATCATTATCACCTCATGTAACTCTATCTATGACCTCATCATAAATAACACATCATTTTAATCCCTATTATATATATCACGCCATGTATTTTAGGTCATTTCACACACATTACCAAAGACCAATATAATCATAATAAAAAATTAATAATTATATTAAATTACATGAGCATCATGAACAAATCAAATGGGTACCCCATTTCAATTTTTCATGTCATACCCATGTCAAAAAAATTTAGGAGATATGAATATTCCAGTCGGTATATTTGAACAATCAGAAAATAAATAAATATAAAAATTATTATACACAGATTCACATGGAAAACACTTCTTATTCATATTTAAATGGAAATCCAATAACATACATATAAATAAGGATAAACCTGGTAACCACATACCATATAAATGTATCTTCTCACTCATGGAATACTAACCTCTAATCAGAGCCAAATGGAAATAAATTGAACAATTTGAGAAAGACCCAGGAAATAAAAAAATGAGCTTGAATAGAAATGATATTCAAAATAGTGATATAAAATAAGAATAGAAACAATAGGCTTTGTATCCCCACATCTAGTTACCTAATGCAACTAATAACACATGGATCACATATCAGGTGTATAATTTCTTTAAAATCAAATTTTTATAAGTTATGAATCACTAATACATGTTAGATGGATGGAAAATGGGGGAAATTTTGAGAAATATTGGTTAATGTAATGTGAATATAATCTTTAAAGAATCTCTACTTACTGAGCCAAATTCTTAGGTTACATGGTTCGAATAATAGTACACCAATAATTTAGTTTTACTTCCCTAAAGAAACCCCCCCACACAGGTCTAAGAACACTATTTTTCTAAACCATGATAAGTTTTAGCGGATCACGTCCACAATAAACTATATTCATCTCGCATGGTATTGAACGCCACCAAACCCATTCCAACAAATTTTTCTCTATAAAATAAATGTTCCATAATTTTTAATTTAATGTCCCAATAGTTTAATAAACTCTTTAAAAATAGCTTGTAACAATTGGTATAGGTCTCTAAACCATCAATATAATCCTTACCAACGATTTGGAGGTCCATTAGCTGTAATAGATATTGTAAATACCTATTCCAAATATTATGTAAAAATATTGGTATAGGACTCATGAAAAACATATAACAAATCCATTTAAAAAACCATTGGATTGGGTAATTTAAAAAAATCTATCTTTGTTTCGATCCATGCACCTTTCATTTATAATCCAATGACATAATGACTAACAAAGATGAACGATGATAACATAATCTCATAAATATATATATTTATATATACATTTATTTTTTCTTATTATGTATTTAATGTTTTTTGATTGTATAATCCATTCAAAATATGGTTATCTATACCAATGGTTCTCAATATCTTTTGTATACAACTACTTCCATTGTATTGAGAAACATTGGAATATGTATAATGACTTTTTGATCTATACCGACAGCTTTGGACCAATCTATTTGAATAGGTCTATATTATTGACATATACCAATGGTTTTGGGACAAATATCGGTATAGGGTTTCTCAAAGGGATGTATACCAAGGATTTTATAAAACAATTGGTAAGGGTCTGTATAATTGACATATCCCAACGGTTCTGTGCAAACATGTTATATAGGTACCCAATAGAAAAGGGTTTTGAAAATGTTGGTATATGGGTGTTGGTATAACTCTAATTTATAATAGTGGAATAATGGTATAAATAACCCACGTGCCTCTTCATGCACCTTTCCAACATGATTTTTAGGGCTTGATGATCTTTAAAATCATCCAAACACCTTAGGCACTAACCGAGATTCAAAAAAACTCTGAAAAATAACACCATGGAGTGATCAATCTTTTGCATTTATTTTTTGTGATCAAAATAAATGGTTTCACACTCACCAACATCAAAATTGAACTTTATATAGAGATTCTGAGACTCTCAGAAACCTATGATATTATAGAAAAAAATGTCTAGATTTTTTTTTGTTTTGGTGATTCAACTTGATATAGATGTTATGAATATTTAATTATATAAAGGTAATTATATATTATTAAATAAACATTTGATATACATCATTACAATAGATTTTATATAATATCCCTATATTAATCCTTGGAATCCCCTCACTAATGTTTGAGTAATTATTTTGTAATATATGTATCTTCCATGTGGGAGGAGGTAGCTCATGTTCAGAGATGAGGTGAATGTTATCCCAGAGGGTTGGAAGATTATAGATAAAATATTTTATCTTATAAGTGTTTGAATTCAACATGTAAATTCCTTAGGGTAATATATTTTTATCATCCTCTAGAAAATTCTATATTTTATAAAGATCATGATTAAACCACTTTTTTGATATTTTTTATCATAGTTATGTAATTTGTTATTTATTTGTCTTTATGGTGTTAAAATCGAATAAATATATTAAAAATACTGAAAAATAGAAATAAATAATTGTACATTTCATTATTTTATCACGACATAGTGAATCAAATAAAAACTCCACTCAATATTAAAATTCATGTATTGAATATGTATATTTTTTTAGTCCATAAAGGTAAATTATCTCAAATTAAATATTAAACCCATAGAGAAATTCCCCAAATTGGGTTTATATGAAAAAAAATCAATGTTATTTACTTACATCCATTGGGATTATTTTAATTAGCATGTAACTTTTAACATGAGTCTTTATTCAACAGGCCCTTGTTCAAATTAAGGGTTTATGTTTGTTGTGATACATGGTCAATCTAATATTAAAAATATAAGGAAATCGTTATATAATATTTCTAGATCAGGGTGTCTAGACCACTAATAAATGTGATAGAATTTTTTTATTAATTTAAACATACAATAACACCATCAAATATATTCTTAGTACATTATTTATATTATCATAAGGTACATAAGGATCATTCCCACTTGAATATCATTAAAATAAAAAAAATGTATAATGTCATTATAGCAACCTATGATTAACAACTAAGGGTATCACTTCATTATTTATAAATATTCATTACATTAAAAAAGTAAAAGCCCAAGTACCATAATAATTTAGTGTATTTTGATGCTTGGAACAATATATTATAACTTGGTGAAATATCTTCAATGTTATAGTCATGGATTTTCATCACTTGTACTTCTACTGAAAAACTATCGTCACGACACATGGAAAGGAATAATAAAAATGGTGTGACCTTGAATGCTCAGTAAAGGTAAATATAAGCAATTTAAAATTTTACCATGAACATATGGGTACAATAACATAAGTATAACATTTGAACATCATACCATGCACACTAAAAATAATAATCATGAGAGATGGAATAAATATTGGATATTCATAATTCATATATCATAAGATAATAAAGAACATGAAAAATGTGAGTATATCATATAAATTTGATATAGAATATTTGGAAGACATATAAACATGTTATATCTTTCCCTATAAATTGTGAACTATTTCCAAAAAAAATATTAGGTAACTTCATAGGGACTACTCCTACATGGTGGGAAACACCACCATACCCAGTCACATTTTTTCCTTATAATAGATCATGTTTCCCCATCATTCTATATTGGATTGGGTTTCCCCACATTCCCATATTGTATAGTGTTTCCCAATATTACATAGCTGATCAAGAATGATGACATGAGTCACATAATGAAATCATTAGATATAAATCATTACACAATTCATTAGAGGGAGATAAAGGTCTGACCAATCTCATAATTAACTAATATGTTCATTTTCATCGAAAATTAAAAATAATCATATCACAACCCACAAAATTATATGGGCATCATAAAAATGTATATATATATTAACCTATGGAAAAATTATGGTTCATAATTACTTCATAAAAAAATAAATCATGAAATGGAGTTGGTTTAATAATAATATAAACTATAAAAAATAAGAATGTTTCAAAGTATATAACCAATGAAAATATTTGGTTTTCATAAAAATATTACACTTGAATGGGAGAATTGTTTCCTAAAAATCAAGTAGTGAAATCATAAACCATTCAGGGATGTAATATTAATAGTGTTAATGGATAATATCCCATGTAAACCCTAAAATAGAGCAAAGGATGTTATCTTAGATGGAGAATGATGTTACAATATCACATGGAATATCTATTTTAAAACCTGTTAAATTTTTTAAATACAATTTCATTTAAAAAACACTGCAAACATATAAAGGAATCAATTAATATCATTTAAAAACAATTCATGATGGAAATATATTTTCAAATTTGAATTAAATCTCATAAAAATATAAATCATTTTGAAAAAAATTATCTTTGGAAATATATTTGAAAATTTATAATGGAATATTGAAAATATATTTAAAACCATTTTTTGAAATAATATATGGGAAGGTTGAAAAAAATTAACGCACTTTTTATACATATAAACATTCTTGCAATGATTTTTTATGTATATTTAAAAACCATTAATGAATTATTTAGAAATAATTTAAAACTATTAATGAAAAAATGTTTTTTAAAACATTTTATTTAAAAATATTTAAAAATATTATTTTCAACTTTGTTAGGGAAAAAATTTCTTAAAAATTTAACCTATAAAATTTAAAATAATTATTCTAAGACTAATGGTCATGATAGTGGATAAGACTTTACATCCCCAACATTTCATTTATGCCGTAAATTGTTTACCAATGTTCCTCAATTAGAAAATGAAAATATGAATCTTTTTTATTTTTTTTATCGTTATGAAATGGGTATATATGTATTTCACAAATCATAAGAGAATATTTTAAAATTATTGAAAACATCAATAGAAAGCATTGATTTTCCATAAGGACAATTTTTGACCTAAAGGAAAAATAATGTTAGATTTTCTTAAAACAATTCCTTAATTATATTAGGTAACAAAATGTGGAAAATAGTATCATTATTTGGATATAACATTAACAAATAAAGGGTAATAAAATTCATTGGTGATCATGAGATATGGATCCCTATATTTTATCAATGGAAGAATAATAATAAATATTATATATAAATGATGTTAATATTGAAAAAATCAATTACCACTTTTGAAACATTAAATCATAATAAAATGGAATGAATAAAATTAAATTATGATTAAAATATCATTAAAAGAATGAGATTAATGATATAACCTGTCACAGTATGTATATAAACCACATAGAAAAATATATGTTCATTACATGGCATCAGTCTTGAAGATGGAAATTGACAACAAATTACATTACACATTTGGTAATATTTGAAAATTAATCCTCATGGACGGATTATCATTAAATATATATTTAAATAAACAAAAAAATGTTTATAATAATTATAAAATACATCATTGAAAATTATACACACTACATATAAGAAATAAGAGTTTAACATGGATTGAGTCTTACAAAAAATAATTGGGAGATGTGAAAACCTATACCTTAAGTCAGGGATTTATTCTTTCTCATTAAAACCTACTATATAATAAATAAAATTTTATAATAAATATAACATAGAACCGTATTTAATATATAATACAAAATATGATTTTATAATGTAAATATATTTCCTGTTTATTAACAATTCCATGATTACATAATATTTATATAATATATAAATTTTTTCTAATATGTTTTGGCCTGTCATTCTTGGTCCCCTTACATAGATCACGG
Source organism: Viscum album (assembly GCA_963277665.1). NCBI lineage: Eukaryota > Viridiplantae > Streptophyta > Magnoliopsida > Santalales > Viscaceae > Viscum > Viscum album. Next base: position 808,371,779 of record OY728119.1, on the reverse strand, counting down.
TTTAATTACATAATGAATAAATAAATGAGTTATATATCCTATATAATCACTATATAAATATTAATAACATTCAATAAATGATATTTATATAAATTAAATACACCGTTCAAGGAGAAAGTATGTTATACGTAAGCATTAACGCTATTTCTATTTTCATGTCAAATTGATAAATGAATTAAATTTACATAAATTGAAATATATAAATTTATCATCATGAAACTAGAATTATTAATTCATATTTATCATACTATTTCACTGAACCCATATTTGATACATTCCATATAATGTGTGGATGTAACACATCACTTTTATGAGGTGGTAGACCACATGTCTACAAACAAGGTTATCATATTTACATAAAATGTAATTATTGAAGTTATTTTTTATATAATGTTCACATAAGAATAAACATATCATATATATTATATATATAATATAAAAATACAATTTCCCTCATAATTTACAACCATGATAGGTGGAAGAGGAAAAATGAAAAACGTCATTCTATGAGATAGTAGTTCACCGTATACAATAACGATAAGTTTGTTAACCATTAATAAGAAGGGTGTTTATGTGTAGTTACCACCATTATAATAAAAAAATATTAGTAAATATAGGATTCTGAGTTTACTAAATGAGAATAAAATTAGAATGTCGTATGAGGTTTGAATGAAAATAAAACAATGTGTAATGTGGAAGGATATTACTTCTTCTTAGGGTACATCCCCTTAGTTTTTACAAAAGGGATTCAATGGTTGGCTTTAATCCCAAGGGGATGATTATTAGATGAAGGTTAGGATTCTATAAGATTATTTTTTTAGAGTTTGTGCAATCTAGGCAGATTGAGTGGTGGGAATTAATTGGAGGGGTGAATTTTTCTTTACAGATGTGATGACAAAGCATGTTTTTTAAGGAACAAATGTTCAAAAGTTTGGCAAGATTTTACATCCAATTTAAAATTGAAATTGATTAAAATTAGATAAATTAATTATTTTATGTCTAATTTGTCTGTTTTAATATTAAAAAAAATTTTAAAAAAAATTTTACAATATAATTAAATCAGACGAAAATTCTTTTTTGAATTATAATTCAGTATTACTCAGTCTTTATCAAAAAATCTATATTATCCTAAAAATACAAAAAATCACCCAAAGATATTTTTATAATAATATTTAAAAAATTAATATTATTTTGTCAAATAAATATTATAAGTGTCATAAATCATATTTAAAATGGGTTTTACATTAAAAAGTAATAAAATTGTCTTTTAGAAAAATACGTCATTTTATTCATAAAATTTGATTTATTATTTCTTATACTAATCAAATATATTGGATGATTATCAAAATTGTTTTGGAAAGTATGTGTTAATTTTATTCAAATCACTAGTTAAATGTGGATTATTTAATTAAATAAGTTGATATTTAGTTTTCATATAGAAAATTAGATTTAAAAGAAAGGAAATATCATTAGTTTTAAATAGTTCATACATTCACACATACTAGTTGATAATAAAAGGATTAATTTTATATACGTGTTTAAATAATATTTTCAAAGTTTATTTAGTAGTATTTGTAACATCAATTCCAATGGATATGTTGTATCTAAAAAAATATTATAATTATTGTATTAATATTATAATTTAATTTAGTAAAAAATTACATTGAATGTAAACTGGCCTATCAAAGTGACTCATAATTGTGTCTAATATAAGATAAACACAATTTTAACTACACCAAAGGATAATATATGTGTTCCTTATAGCACAATATTTTCTAGGTGATTCATATAATATAATCCACACAAATATTCATTCATATAAAAAATAAATATTCATGGTTGTGTGAAATGTATAATATCAAAATATTACATTAAATAGGGAAACAAAAATTCAAAACATCTATGGGTGTCTTATTATATACCCCATAAAATGAATTTATCCCTCAAAAGTTTTATATTTTACCAATAGTTTATTACATTAAGCATCCAATAATATAATCCCGCCTAATAAAAAAGAATAATAAACAAACATTATAAAGAGAAAGTTGGAAACATAATGGTTACCCGAAGTAACACATACCTTGGATCCCACATAAAAGAAACATAGGTGGGATGTGGAATGGTAGATGGGAAAGATAAATATAACGATCATGATCTGATAGAAATTGATCTAGAACATGGTTAGGATAAAGATAAAAATCATAAATCTATAAATCATTGATAATCTATGGGGGAATTATATTCATTGGAAATAAAGGTAAAATGGTATTATTTTTCATTTCACGTTCTATTTTCCTAAAGTTAAATAATTTGTATGAATAGAGATACTTACATGATTTTGGGAAAACCATACCCTTTATTGATCATTTTTCATCTACTACATCATCTATTTTTCCATGAAATGATGGTTAATTTTTCATTCCTAAAGCATCAACACATCAGGTGATCCATAAATAGTAAGATAAGTCATTCCATCTGTCGTTGTCACAATAAAAAGATTATTAGAAGATTTAAAATATACATAAATAATTATATGTAGAGATATTACGTAAAAATAAACCATTCAATAAAGCATTAACTCAATAACCATTTAGAAATACCTATGTCCAAAACATTTAAAATAAGGTCATCAAATATCCCAAAAATATCATAGCATGTGTCACCCAAATATCATAATACAGCTCTTGGTTATATTATTCCTATTTTAATTCATTCACTATGTATTCCCTTAAAAACATGTTAATAACTAGAATTACCACATGTCCATATTGAAAACATGAATGCTTCCTTATTCCAATGTTTATCGAAATATTTCTTGAATATCAAAATATCTTAATATTCGTCACTGATAGTATATACCACATGATAATCTGTGCTTACTTAGTTCCAATGTAATAAATACCATTCAATTTACTTATTAATATTCATCATATCATTATAGAAGAAAATTATATAAACCTAAGGAACATATTAAGGGTTATATTTTCCTTAATATTGTTTTTTCCATGGAAATTTACTTTACATTAAATCACTTTTCTATTCCATCGAAACAAGCCAATGCATTCTTGTAAATCCATAGAGAAAAAAATAGAACAATACTAATATATTTTTTCATTTATATAATAAAACTATTTATTCAAAATACATAAAAACATTGATTAGTCCACTACATACTTAATAAGAAAAGGGATACCTTATATTATTACTAAATACCTATTTATTTTCACATTTCCCCTCTAGTATCATCATCATAAGTAATATAATTATAAAATCTCACACTTTTCTGATTCCCTTCATTTCATTAACACATAGAACAAAAAATTTCATAAAAACTAGTCATTCCACACTAAATGTACTTAAACATTGATGATGTCTCTAGGAGGCCAAATTTACCATCCATTGCATTTATCAAACCCATCATTCTTACCTTTCAGTTACTTTATTTGTTTTCTTATTTTCCATAGTCAAAAAATATCCTTGTTTCTCTAAGAAATGAATGAATGTTCTTCTTTCCACATTATATACAATATATAAACCCAATCATATTTTTTTCAGGGCTTTCATTACTCTTACTCTCAATGAACTCCCTCCCATATCATCCTTTGTGGGTCTGACAGTTTGTAAATGTATTCATTGTTAATTATGTTCAATGAAAAATGATTATAAATGATCACAAAAACATTAAGTTGAGTTATCATATCATTTCACTACACATCAACATATTTTCCAATACATTCAACATTAATCCATTTACTTATGGTTTCCTCCATTGACTATTACAAGAAAACCTAGTGTGAAAATCACGTATCATATCAGAAAATCACATTAAGATGAAACAAAACATACATATATGATGTCTAAATTAGGAAAACTTGTTCTTTAATATATTATACCTTATTATTATCCAAATTTTTTAATAATAATATTATCTAAAATAATTTTTAATTGTTTATAAATAGTTGGTGAATTCCTAATGATTATCCCTCTAAAGTGTGAAACTAGGTGTGCAGGAAGGCCCATTATCATGCACCATTTCTAGATCGAGACATTAAGAATAAGATGTCATAATATTACAAATGTGTATATTTGTTGTCGATCCACATCCACTAGTTGTATTAAGATATGGATTTTTTTAGCAAACCACTCACATTATCCTTCACAAACATTATTGGACAATTTCCAAAACATTAACTCATCCTTGTAATTATACGTAGATAAATACCTAGACATATCCTTATAAATATAGATATGGATATCACTAAAGTTTTCTCATCCTATATTCCCTTGTTTGATTAAAATATTCTTTTGATACCGTCAAGCATAACATACGTGGGTTTCAAATGATTTTTATGAATTTTTAGCACAATAAAAAAAACATTCCCAATGATATTAATATTTTAGTCTGTTTGAATACATAGAAAAACATATTCTATATCGGTGAAAGATTTAATTTGTTCAAAAAATGAACTTCTAATTTAGTAATTCTACTTAGAACAATTATTTAAAACATAGGAAAATGAAATATAGGGAAGGGTGAGCTTGATTTCTCAGTAAGGGTAAATAATGGAAATATATAACCATAAGATGATCATAAGGGTATAAGAACATGAGCCTAAAATTTAATGATCATACCCAACATATAAAACATTTAAATCATGAGACATTTTATAATGATTTTCTGTTTATAATACATGAATCATAAGATAATAAAGAACACAAACCATTTGATTATATAATAGGAATAAGCGTAGAATTTGTGGAAACATATAATTATGTACTATCATTCTCTATAAGTAAATAGTTTTTTTGGAAAAAAATATTAAATAACATCATGGGTAATACTCATACTTAGAGGTACACACCAACATCCATATCCACAATACATTTTTCATAAGGGATCAAGTTTTTCCATCATCACATAGTGGATCATGATTCCCCATCATCACAATGTTGATAGGGTATCACAATCAAGCATTCTGGATCAGGCTCATCAACCACGTTCTCATCATTATATCATGTGATATAAATCTATAACCAATGAATTTGAGGGAGATATAGTTTACAACCATGAACTAATGAGATCATACATACAAGTGAAAAAAAGTACTAAACAATTGTATCAAAAGCAATGAAAGAAAAGAGGTTTAATATTCATATAATCATATCTTAACCTAAGAATATAGATGTGTTTCTTAATCATTTCATCAAATAATAACCCATTAAAATAAGAGGGGTTCATAAAAATATAAATAATTAAACAATAATCTTTTATAACAATATAAATCCTAAAAATAAGTGGGTTTCATAAGCATATAACCTCTGAAATGGATATGGTTTTTATAAAAATAATTCCATCAAAACATAAACCATTGATATAAGTAACCTATATTGTGCCCTTAGATTATATCCGTAGTAAATCATGCACTATAACTAGGGTTTTCATCTTATATGGAGAAGGATTTTTAAACATCACATGAAACATCACTTTTTAAAACTTTTTTCATTTTTAAAATCCTATTAAATAAAACTAAATATAAAATATATAAATGAATTATTGAAAATAATTTAAAAACATTTTCATGGTAAAAATAAATTTTATTATATGAATAAAATCTCATTAAAAATAAAATCTTTTCATAAATCGTTTCCTTTAATAATATCTTCTAAAACATATATTGTTTGTTTGAAATTTTCATGAAAATATTTTTCCTAAAAAACATATAAAATACACTTGAAATTTTTTTCATTAATTGATAAACATAAAATATTATTGAAAACATTTTTCTTTGAAATTATATATTTAAAAAATTAAATAATGCTCTTAAAATATTTTAAAACTCTTCATGAACAAAAAACCTTTTTGAAAACAATTTCCATGAAATCGACTTTGAAAAAACAAAATTACAATACTATTAGGATAAACTATTTTCATAAAAAAATTATATTTTAATCTTCTAAATTACCTTAATTTAATTATTATCATAATGGTCAATAGATCCATAAATTCTAAGCATTAATTTTTAGTTGTAAAATGTTTAGAAAATTGGATCGATCAGAAAACTACAAGAAGATTCATTTTTTTAAAACCATTATAATGGTAAATCAAGGGTAAAATGTATTTTGTATATCATTTTATAATATTATAAATTTTTTTAAAAACATTATATGAAAACATGGTTTTTATGAACCCATATTTTAGGCAGAAAAGGGAAATACAGTTAGATTTTCATAAAAAAATTTATTTCTCTGAAGTGCCAAAGAGTAGAAAATGGTGTAATTACTTGGATATAACATGAATTTGTAGAGGGTAAGAAAATTCATGTTATATATTGTTATATAGATTATAATATTTCATCAATGGAAATGTAATTATACGAAATCTCTATAAGGGATGAGATTGTATAAATTAACCATTACCACTTGGCTAACATTAAATAATTATAAATTGTAACAAATGTAATTTAATAAATATTAAAATATCATGAAAATAATAAGATTTCGGATTTAAATTGACAATTATAGTATATACCCCTCATATAAAAATATAAGTGCATAACATGGCATGTCTCTCAAAACCGGAAAATTGAGAAAAAATTACACATCTGATTTGGTATCTCTTAAACATAGGCATCATTAAATAAAGATCAAAAAATGAATATTTAAATATCAATAAATATATTTATATGAATAATATAATACATTCATGAAAATTATTAAAACCACATAATTGAAATAGTAGTTGAACATGGATTTTGTCTCACATAAAATATAACTGAGACGTGGAAACCCTTACATTAAGTAATGAATTTTATCATAATCATTAAAACATAATATATAATAAATATAAATTTATTATACACAAAAAACAAAACAATATTTATGTATATATTACTAAATTGTATTTTATTATTACTATATTTACCCATTTATTAACAATTCCTTGTTAGGGTTACAATTCATGTAATATCTGTGTCGATTTCCAAATATGTTTTGACCTATTATTCAAGATAATATTACATAGATCATGGAGTACATATATAAATAAATTTAAATTTGAAACATGTATCATACATATTATGTATAAAAATATTTATAATAATCTAGAAAATATAGGTATATAAAATGAAATACATAGTCCATAGAGATGATATTCTCTACATATACATAAATGTTGTTTCTGGTTTCTTTCCATATTGAAATAATGAAATTAATTAACATATATGTTTTTATATATAATAATATTATGAAAAATTATTATATCATATATATCATATAAGTTCAATGAACTCGTCATTAATACATTTAATTTAATTTTTTAATTACTCACATCGCTTTGATGAAATGGTATTCCACACATCCACAAATGAGGTCATCATATTTAGATTAAAAGGTAAGAATGAAGTTCTGTATTATATAATAATAAAAACATTATAAATATATTATAAATATAGTATATGTAATATAAAAATATAGTTTCCATCATAATTCCCAAACATGAGAGGTGGTATAGGATAAAAACAAACCACATCATATCGTGAGGTACTAGTTATCCATAAAAAAGATATGTAAATTTGTTACACAATAGACGGACGTGTGTTTAAATGTCGGTATACAACATAGAATGAAAAATTATTAATATATTTAGGATACTAAGGATTTCATATGATCATCAAATAATAATATTATAGTAGTTTGAGAATGAAAACAAAACAAATGAGCATGAGGAATAATGTTACCTCTTCCATGGGTATCTCTTCTTAGTTTCCACAAAAGGGATTCCTTTGTTGGATTTCTCCACAAATTGATGATTATAGGATGAATTTAAAACTTATAAAAGCATATATTGGGGCATTTGTGCGATCTAATGTGATTGAGAGGTGAGATAAAATGGAGGTTTGAGTTACTTTTTATAGTAGGGGATAAGTGCACACTCTTATATTTTCAAAAGGGGATTTAAACCAACGATTTTACTATGAACAATGGCACAAATATTATAAAAATATATATTAAAGAGATGTAAGGGTCACAATATTGACATAAAATGGATGTTGAATAATTATCTACGTCATTTTTTCCATTAATTGTATGGTTTAGTACCTTGTTAATATAGTTTGACACTAAATTATTATAAGAAGATTTTAATAATTTCATTAATATTTCTTTTCAAAAAAATATTTTTCAAATATTTGAAACATTTTTTTATGATGTTTAAAAATATTCAATGCATTTTTCCAAATTCTAACTGCATAATTCATAGAAATTATTTAAAATTTAATCCAACAGGCGGGTCTAAAAAGAGTATTTCAAATAAAAAATTTTGTAAGGGGGTGGTATGTTTTTATATCGAATTTAAAATTGAAATTTAATCAGATAACCTAAATTTGACTAATTCGTGTATAATTTATCAAATTTTACTATTAAATCATCCAATAAATTGTTAACCTTTATTAAAAATTAAATTATATTGTAGTTCAGAATTACAATTTTTTATTATTCTATATTAATCAAAAAATGAATCATCTAATGAAAATTATCAAAAAAAAATAAACCAAATTATTTTTTTAGATAAAGATTATAAAAATAAATTTTAACTTTTGAAATAATATTATAAAATTATCAAAATCACATTAATAATTGGTTCACCATTAAAATATGGTAATGTTACATTTTTTAAAAATACATCATTGTATTCATAAAATTTGATTTATTTTTACATTAAACCATTAAAATAAATTTCATGACTATAAATAACATTAATTTAATATATAATATATATATTCTATTGATATAATTTATCAGAATTGGATTTTTTAAATTATCGAGTTACAATTGTGTTTGTAAATAGAAAAAAAAATCTATAGAAATGATATTTTTTTTATTTTTTCAAATAGTTACTACATTAACTTATACTGATATATTATCAATTGATTGATTTTCTAATTAATATTAAGTCATATTTTCAAATATTATTTAATAATATTCGTATATTCAATTCCAATGGTTATGTTAAAGCTATAATAATATTTTAATAATAATATAAATAGTGTCTTATAGTTTGTTAAAACCTAACCTTCTGTGTAACAAAATTTATCAAAGGGAATCAAAATTGTGATTAATATAAGAAAAACATAGTTTCATGACTACCAAAATCTAATCAAATAGGTTTGTGTAGTGAATGATTTACTTTTGTGTAAAATGGAATCGACATATAGTGATTTCGTATAATGAATTCTATATTGATGGTGCATGGAATGTAAAATATCAAATTATTAAACTAATTTGGACAAAATAATTCATAGCATAGTTCGGTATTACATCCATTAGGTTCCAAAAGTAGATAAAGATAAATAACATAATTTATATTTTAATCTAATTTTTAATTTATATAATGTTGTAATATTTTTCATTATGTTTTAGTTAAAATTGAATATCACACATCTATGATTATATGTCTATTAAAAATATAAGATATGGATAAATTAGGATAATTATAATATTTCAAATAATTCTATTATAGATTATATGTTATAATATTCCATGACCATAGATTTTGTGTTCTATAACACTACTTCATAAGTTTATTTGTTATTTGGTTAGTAAGGGAGAAATATATTTATAACGAAATGCAATGGGTGATGCTAATGATTAATAAATTTATATTATATCCTATATATCTAGTTAGGATTTATATAAACATTAGAACATGTATGGGTATTGGGATATTTCATTCATTCACAATTTTTATTATGAGTAGGGAATATAATAGAGATATGTGATCCTTAATTACTAATTCGTGTCCATGAATGTAGAGTCAGTTCTAGCTAGGATTCATTTTCCATGATTATTGGAAATATATAGTTTATATAAATCATTGTATTTTATATCCCGAATTATTTTAAAATGGATCTTATAAGACTCTCACTAATGTTGTAATTTTTTGGTTTCATTTTTATAATATAACATGAAATGTTAAGAGTATAATCTTTCAGATCATCTTACATTAACATTCAATTTATCCAATGAAATACGGTGTGGAAATAATTTGTTCTATTATAGTACTATGAAATGGGTTAATAATGAAAAAATTCTTTAAGAATATATTTAGTTCTATTTCATTTAAACACAACCAATTAATGAAAATTTAAATTTAATCCAACAAAATTTAAAAACCCACAGTACTTTACCATTCAGTAAGGTTGGAATTTGGAAGAATAACCATGCCCTTAGGAAAAAGAAGGAATATTTAGGAATATTTTTGTGTATATTAATCATTCTATAACAACATTTAAGGTAATTGGCCATGCTATTTTTGCAAACATTTGTATTCAAATGTAATAACCATATAGATTCTAGAATATCAGCAAAGGAGAGGTAAATTTTTTAGCCTATGGAGCATGAGTTTTATCTTCGGTTATAAGAGAATACCATATCCCATTTACAACATTCATTATTTTTATTTTAAATTATTTTTTATGTGTAAATAGTTTCCATGAATATTATTTCAGTACCATATTAATACACAGATTTTTTTATTTTCGTATTTGAAATAATAATTTTTTTAAAGATGTTATATGTTTTTGTATTTAAAATTTAAATAATTGAATTTATGTATCAAATTATTAAAACCATTTTTTGTATATTGATAATGAATCATTTTGACACCAATCATTTAGCACCCAGTTGTGGAATTACTATCTTGGTCTCATAAATTAAAATCATTTGATAATGATCCATAATGTTGGTTATTTGGACTTTTTTTGATCTAAAATAACATAAATATTTTCATTAGTGGTTATTATAGTGGATAAAAAAATAGTTATTTGGTAGAGAAGGTGATAGACCAACTTACTTCTAAAATAATAAAATAATAATGGTTTTCAAAAATTATATATTAGATAGTATAGGTTGAACTTATTAATTAACAAAATTTACTGATTAATTGATTATATATTGTTATGTTTATATTATCTGTTATAAGTCCTATTATTTTGATAAAGAAATGACATTAAATAATGAATTCGTGAATCAAAATTGAATAGAGGTAATGACTGCTCGATCATATTGAGGTTATTATTATCTCAAATAAGAGTTCTCTCAATGTTTTTATGGGAGTCAGTATTCTATCACTTATCACTCCACCTTACACCTCATAGAAGAATATACTTAGTAAATGGATGTAAAATACTATATAGACATGTTATGGTCGATGGTGAGCCATGAAAACAATCCATTTTTTATTTAGAGAAATATATTACACAAAAAAATACATAGTTTAGACTAGGATAAAATAATGTATATATGTATAATACCATTTAAATTAATATATGAAGTGAAATCTATGTTTTCACATACTCATGCATGGGGTTGAATATCATTAGTTAAGGCCTAGTTATAAAACTGACTAGAACCATAAGGAATAATGTGAATAATTATAGGCTATACCAAATAAAAATGTAGATTAAATCTATACAACCCCTACGAATATAAGGTTTCAATAACATAATATATTATTTTTAATAACAGGGAGAACATCCTTTATAAGGATAGTGGGAGAAAAAAATGAAATTTGACAATGTGGATACTCAATATAAACAAGAGTTGTTAGAGTGACACAATCAATTATTACCTAGGGAAAATGTTTCTGCTATAACAAAGGTACTATATTGGATCACTTTATAAAATAGAGAGTAAAAAAGCCATGGTACACTAACCAGTGATGGTAGTGACTCATTATTGGTGGAAAATAATGATACTCATTCTTAAAAAGTGGAATTGGAGGACACATAAATATAAATATAGAAATAATCCTTAAATTATAATATGTATTTGTTGTATTACAACCATGTCTGTGATTAAATCTATCTACAAGTAGATGTTAATAATATTGGAAGAAAATGAGTATTCAAGATATAAAAAACTTGTAATGTAATGGGAAGACCTATAAATTTATTATAATTTGTAATGGGAGTAATCATCATTAAACCAATAACTATAATTAAATCAACTACCTAGTTTCCATGATTAAATGCATTACCAATATATGTGCTACATAATCATTCAGTGAATTTTAAATTTCATATATATATATTCTAAAATAGTCTTTCGTAATGAGAAACATCAATATGATGTTGATATAACACCAAAAATTATTTTTACACCTTTTTATGATAATGTTGTATGCAAGTTATAGATATGTATTTATTTAATTATTTAATCATGAAGACATACTACTAAAAACATGCCTTTAAAAATGGTAAAATAGTCTTTTACTACTGATTAAAAAGAACTAAATATAAAAACACTATTAAAAAATATGATTTTATCCCCCATTGAAAATAGATGGCAATGGGGTACTTTATCAACAATAAAAAAGAACTGGTAAATCAATATTTTATCATTGTTTTAAAAATTGTTGATAAAAGACACTATTCACTAGTCCTTTTCATTAGCATTGAAAAATTATACCATTATTGGGGTTAATAAATGTATTGATAAAAGCGTCGTATATCTCAGATACAAAAGGTTAATAATAAGGGACCCATTATAAATAATTCCTTAAGCACTGCTAATGTATTTTTTTATAAGCTAATTTACTAGTGCTAATTAAATGAAATATTGTAGATTAATTATTATGAAAAATATAAAACCAGAAACATAACTAAAAATTAGTAAAATATTATATAAGTATAGAATTAAAATGATAAAACTGAACACAAATATAATAAAATAACACTATTATGTAGAAAAGGAACACACATATATTAAAGAACAAGCCTACCCTGCTACTTAAAAATGACACAAATATATAAGAAAGAACATATTATGTTAGTGGTAATATATAGAAATTAATTAAATGTAAAACGTTTACTTTTAAAACTAGTCTTTGTGTTATACCAGGATCATTGGGGACAAATTTGAGATATAGTTGATTTTTTCATGACACACCATTTATTATTAAATGTCAAGAATATTATCTATGAAAAATAACTGATCTACTAGAAGAGAAAAATGATAAGAAAATTTATTATATTTTATTAAATATAAAATTTATTGTTTTTCAAAAATTATTAAAAAAATCATAGTTCGTTTTATCTTCTTTTAGTGAGGGAAACATTTTAATTTAAAACGAAAATTTTGAAGTGATAATGTACATATTCCGTCATACCGGGAACATCATGTATTAGATTGAGTTGTGGTTTTTTTTATAAATCCAAAGTGAATTATTCATAATTCTCCAAAGGTATCACAATAGTCTGAATGTGTTCCTGTGGTTTTGATTATTCTTATGGTTATTTTAATAAAATTTTAATTTAAACAATAAATGAACACATTGAGTGACACTAGTCACATCATGTATGGGTTTGTCGTATGTCTATTTACTACAAATCAAAAATAAAATAAGAGTCATTTTACAAAATTATCATGAAAATTTGAGTTCATTTGATCAGTTTTTAGTGAGTGACACTTTTTGAACTAAAATGTCAAGTTTAAACTAATAGTAAACACATGGTGTCATACTGAGCACATCTTGTATCAAATTCTCATGATTCTAACCCATACACATAAAAAATGAATTATGGACCATTTTCCAAATGTTGAAAAAAATTAATTGTGTCTATTTAGTTTTGAGAGTGTCTGTTTAGTTTTTTCTAAAAGTCAATGTCAATTTTGGAGAAAAAGTTGATTTTGGAGGCTTATCGGTCATACCTTGTGTCAGATTGAGGTGAGTCAAATTAATACATATTCCAAATTATATTTAAATTATTTTCCCAAAGTATTTTATTTATATGTTTGAGTATATGAGTTTGTTTTTTCAAAAAAAATCTTTTTAATCTAGAAATGTGCACTTTGAGTCATATCAGTAACATCTTGTATATGTTTTACATGAGACTAATTCATAAAAGACAAAATTGAATAATTGTTTTTCTAAATTATCTTGATAATCAAATTTTGTTTTCTCAATTCATAGTGTGTAAAACTTTTTAAACAAAAAGGTCATTTAAATATAGATAACGGAGACATTGATTCATACCAGGACCATTATGTATCAGATTGAGGTGAAAATGATTATACACATTTAAAATGTCTTATGGATAACTAACTGAGGTACAAAAAAATATGAATGTGTTCTATTTATTTGGATAATGTTATTTTCCATTCATTAAAAAAACTAAAGTAATTTTTTCAAAAACGAAACCCTTTGAGTCATACCAATAAAACTATGCATGAGATTGAAATGAGTCTGATTCATACACATCCCAAATAAAAAATGTATCTTTATACAAAATTAACATAATAATCTGAATTCATTTTCACAGTTTTGAGTATGCTACTTGTATATTTTTTTTAAAATGTAATTTTAAATAGGAAACATGCACTTTGAGTCATTATAGTCACATCAGGTGTGGGTTTAATATATGACAAATTCCAACATACAAAAAATGATTTATGAATCATTGTCCTAAATTATCAAGGCAATCCAATTTTTTTTCAGTGAGTATTAATTTTGGAAATAAAATATTTATTAGAAATTGATAATAGAAAAATTGAATCATATTGGGTACAAAACATATCACATTGAGGTATGTTTGATTATTATACATAAAATTATTTTATATCATTTTAATAATATATCGAATAAATCTAATAACATTTTATGAGTTTTGGGTTTGTTAGTTTACTTTTTTATTAAAATTAATGTCATTATTTAATAAAAAGACATAATTGAAGTTATACTGGTCACACAGTGTATCCAATTGAGGAGCAGATGATTCCTACATTTTGAAAATTACATATGGATAATTTAAATATTTGATCAAAAGAATATGAATTTTTTTGATAGGTTTTGACTATGCCACATTTGTGTTTTACTAAAATACCATTTAAACAGCAAACGTGCATTTTGAATGATATCGATCACATAACATGTTTTTTTATGTGATAATGGTCATTACATATTATAAATGAATATTTAATATTTTTCCTAATTTTTCAATACCACTTGACCGTGTTTTATCAGCATTTATGAGTGACACATTTTAACCTAGAATGTGAATTTTAACATAAAAATAGGGACATTGTGTCACACAATGCACATTGTGTATGAAATTGAATTGAGATTAATTCTTAAACTTCAAAGATTACTTATTGATCATTTTAATAACGCAAAAAAAAACAATATGATTGTTTTTCGTCATTTTCCAGTATGTTAGTTTTCTTTTCACTAAAATGAATGAATATATTGAATAAAAAGATAAAACATGAGTCATACCTGTCACACCACATATCAAATTGAGATGTGGAAAATTCATGAAGACCCTGAATGTATTATGTAATATTTTTATAAAGTATATAAAAATAAATTTTTTCCTCAATTTTGAGTACAGTACTTATGTTATTTTGAAAAATTTAAATTTAAACAGGAAACATGCACTTTGAATTATACCGATAACATAGAGTGTGGGTTAAAAATAGAAAGATGCAAATATCGTAAAAATAAATAATGAATCATTTTCCTAAATGAACAAGACTATCGATTTTTGTTGACATTGTTTTCATTGGGTGACTCTTTTTGAAATAAAATTTCAATTTTTAATTGGTGACAGACTTTTTGAATCATACTGCGAATATCATGTATCAGATTGACTTGTGGATCATTTATAAACATCCAAAATGACCTAAATATCTTTTTACTAAATTTTAAGGACATTTTAACGGCTCATTATTGTTTTGTAGTATACTAGTTTCCTTTTTACAAATAGTAATGTAAAATATAAATATAAAGACACACCTGGAATTATACCAGACATACCGTGCATTAGATTTATCTATGGATTATTCCTACACATACCAATTAACTTATGAATAATTGTCCCATTATGTCAAAATAATCATATTTTGTACTAGATTGTAGAAAACAACATGGGTTTTTACGAAAGAATAATTTTAAACTAGAATCATGAACATTTAGTCATACCGGTAACATAGTTTATGGGTTTAATTAGAGAATACTTCCAAATCATTAAAAATTTATTATGAATTATTTTTTAAAATTATAAAAATTAATCCAAGCATGATTTTTCTATATTCATGGAGTTACACTTTTTGAACTAAAATGTCAATTTTAAACTGAAAACAATCACTTTGAGATATCTCAAGAACATCATGTATAGGATTGAGGTATGGATTATTCATATACATCATAAATGGATTATGTATTTGTGTCCTATAGTATCAACTCCATCCAAATGTGTTTTATCGATTTTGAGTATGTTGAATTATTTTTTACTATAATTAATGGCAATTTTTAAAAAAAATAGAATGTGTTTTATAGGTGATTTTAAACAATAACAAATCATTCTAATTATTTTTCCATAAAAATTGGAAAATCCAAATTTTTATGAATTTTTATTGAGAATGATGTTTATTTCAATATTAATGATCTTGTGAACATGGATCATTTCACGTAGTAAATGGGAACATGCATAATTAATGTTATTGGTATGGACCTCAAAATAATTTTTGATATAATAACATGCTTTTAATTAATGATCTAGTTGCCTAGGTAATTGCACTACCAACCCAATTGAAACCACTAATTTTTTATTTTCATAAAATACTTGATCCATTAAATGAAATTATTCATTTATAGATTTATTAGATGTTTTAAATCTTGACATGATATTATTTTACAATGTGGTGTTATTTTGGATTAGTATTGCTTCATAATTTCATTTGATGTGGTTTTTTAATTTTTAGGTTTTTCATCAATTGATGGTTTCTTTTTAATTGATATCATATTTCATTTTATAATATCCCTACTCGATTACTATGATCACTCAATGATGGCTGTCCTCCAATTGTTGTCTCATACACCTACTTTCTTTGGTGGTTGATTAAAAACATATTTATTCAATCATTTGTTTTGATTATATACCATTTTAATTATTGGATTGGTGTTGTATTCCTCTCATGTGAAAATTGGATACACTAATAATTCCCTTTAATTGAGGTGTAGAGATGTCATGGGAATTCAACTTCACCTGGATTTTTGATTTTTCTTCAGTTTTTTCACACATTATTAATATTTTATAGTAATTAGAATATTGTAATAGAAATTGTATCCAATAAACATTATTTTGATAATGTAAGTGGTGTTTTTTGTTGCTAAAATAATTAGTCCTCATAAAATCTAGTATAAAATCACGTAAACAAGTGGTGATAAACATTATTCAATAATCTGGTGTTACCTCTACCTCCACCTCTTACTTCATTTAAATATTTTGAATTATACTAATCATACCATAAGTTTATATCATCGTATTTCCATAATAATAATATAATTTCACAAATAAGAGGATAACATTTTAATGAAAGGAGCTTCAAAGAAAATATTTATCACCCTATGGAAATAACCATATCATAAATATAATGACAATAGACCCAATACACCTTTCATCCATCACTAACCATTAGGGATAATCATCACATGTACATATGGAATACAAATATAGAAATGGGTATAACATAGAAATATTTCATTGGAATTGAATTTTAAATATATGGAAGATTTATCATATATTTTTCCCCTAGTATAGAACCACACAATCAATTTCAAAAATTGATTAGTTAAAACTAACATATTAAATATCATAAATATGTACATCTAAAAAAACAAATGTCACATCACCCGCACCCTAGCCCACAATGAATCAGTAACATACCAATAATTACTCACATTCTTGAACTCCATACATACCCCTGACATAATACCCATAATATTATAATATATGATAAAAATCACTTTTTTCACCTCCACACATGTTTTTATTGGAAACAAATACTGTACCAATAAATTTATATGTATATTAATAATCAATTAAAATAATATCAAGTGATTATTAAAAAAATATTATAATGAAATATTTATCATTATTTACTAAAATAGTTTTTTATTATGTTTAGTTTAAAAAATTTCAATAAAAACACCCTTGAAGACAATTTATTAGATAAGGAAAAAAATTATTTTTTTTAAAAAAATATTATTAAAATAAAATAATTTAAATCATATATTTATCCTATCAACATATTTATATTATGTACCATTTCATGTTAAAAATAAAACATCAAATACATATATAAAAAAATTATTAATCTTTCCTCATAAACATTGGATACCTTAGTAGAATAATAAAACAAGATAATAACATAATTATTTATAATAGAAAATAAATTATACATATTAATTGATCATGAATATATATAAACAATATTTTTTAAATTAAACATAATTAAATCCTTTCACTATCATTTATTATGTGAAAATCTAGTCTAAATCCATTGTAAATGGGTTTTTTAATTACTATTAAATTATTTAAATCAACAGTAAGATATTTTGATGGTTAATAAACAATAAATTCTATACATTAAAGAAATACGCTAAAAGACGTATATAATATACTCTTAAATATACTACACCACCTAAATATTATGAAAATAATTTTGATAAAATTATTCATAATGTAAATAGTTATTTAATCTTTTTATTACAAGAGAAACTATTGTTTACATCTACTTGGAATGAAAAATTAAAGATAATTTTTTTCAAAAACAAAATATAACCCATAAATTATTATTTATAAAAATATATCTATCCCATAAATTGAATAAACCTATTAATATTAAAAAAATATCCTTAATTTAATTTAATTATGCCTTATAACATATGAAATTTCAAAAATATAATTCACTTTCCATCACAACATACATTCATCTAAAGTGTAATCTTGAAAACAAAATTCCATTAAAATGGCTATCAAAATTCAATTTAATTATGGGAAAAATTAGAGGAAAAAAATAGAATATAACAGTAGAAGAAGCACTAATTTTTTTAATATTTTTCACAAAATTTAATTTAACTTTATTATATTTATTGAATGTGATACATCATCTTCTAATTATTCTGTAATATATTTCTCATGTGAAATTATATTCACATTTATATAAAAATTATGAATAAACAACAAATATTACTCAAATTATTGAAAATATATAAAAACCATAATAAAATAAATAATTTTTTGATATAAATAATTCCATTTATTCATTCAACTATATCACATATAAGACACTAATAATATAATATTACTCAAGAAAATATCTAAATATAAAATTATATGAAATTGAATCAAGATGATTTTCTCAATAGATACACATATATTAGTAATCCTTTTTTTCTTAAACTTTTCCATATTCATATGCATTCCATACTACACCAAGATGATTCAAATAATGATAATCCATACAATCTAAAAGGATCCAAGAAATAATATAAGAATGATATAATGAAAATCACTATCAATTGAATTATCAGATGGATATGTAGTTCATAGTGCTCTCATGTGAAGCTGAAATTAGTTTACAGAGTAGGGATTCCATTATATAGGTATAGGTAAGTGAGATGGAAAGAGAGAGATATGAGATGTATGGTTTGTCATGGTTATAAATAGTGAAAAAGCTCAAACTAAGAGAAAAATAAGACTAAGAGAGATGAAAATGAAAAAATAAAATACCTTGGAAAATGAAATATCAAATAATGGAAACAAAAAAATTAAACTAAGGGAGAGGAAAGTGAAATAATAAGATACCTTTGATTCATGCATTGATTCGACTTAGAGATCATAGAGGATTATCACTAACAATATAACAGTTCCATGAGAGCTCCGGAATCAGGACAGAATGATTCATTTTCAGTGTTACTTAAAATTAATTGTGGACATTTTTATCAGTGCATGAGAAAAAGCCATGATATAGTTCCATTTTTCACCGTTGAATAGATAAGCCTTGATAAAAGGCATCTTTATCAGTGCTTTTTTAATGTTGATAAAAGAAAACATTTTCGGTGCTAAATCATTAGTATTTATTAATTATGTATAAATTTAAATATAAATTAATTCTTTAAAGAAATCATATAATTTTATATATTTTTATTATAATACTACATTTATTTAAATATATAATTTTTTATTAATAAATACATTTTTAAACTTTTTTAAAATTTTATATTTTTTATTTATAACTTTAAATTATTACTTTTATATGTATAGAAAATATAAATTTTGAAATAATTTTTTAATTATTTATTTCAATTATTTATTATATTTATATAATTAAATATATTTATAAAATTATATATATATTTAATAAATTTTTAGATTTTACAAAAATAAAAATAAAAATATAGGAAATAAATTCATTATTTAAATATATTTTTTATAATTTTATAATCAATAACATATATATAATAATATATATAACTATATAATTATATATATATATAATATAAGTATAATTATATACATCATTTAAATATATTTCATATAATTTAAAAAATATAAAAATATACAATTATTTACTTATTTATATATATATAATTAAAAAATTATATATATATATATATATATGTATGTTTATATAATTGTTTGTATATATATATATCCAAGGGGTAGCTTAGTGGTAAGTTCCCTTGTGGGTCTATGTGAGGTCTTTAGATTGAGTCATGCTGAGTACATATCTATAATGTGTGTTGCTAGCTTTTATTTATAATGTACCCCATTAGTCGAAAAAAAATGTTGCTACGGCGTGAACACACACACGCACACATATATATTATTTAAACACAATATAGTACATTAATGGTTTTAAAAAAATTATTTAAATTATATAATTATTAATATATTTATATTTAGATTTTTATTATTACATAAATACTTTAAAAGAAATTATATTTATTTAATTATTATAATTATATATATAAATTTTTAACTATACTAAAAATACATTTAAAAATAAATTTTTATATCAAATATTATTATAAACCCATTTCTACTATTATTAATGAATATATAATCTTAAATACATGGATTTAAAAAAAGTAGTGAAATTGGAAAATTCAAAATGAGTACACATTAAAATTATTAAAAAACCATACATTTTATTAATTAAATATACATTATAATAAATATGGATATATATAAGAATTTAAATATAAGTAAATATTCAATATAGTAAAACATTGTAAATATATATTTACATTTCTAATAGAAAATTCTTAAATTGAAAACTACAATAACAAATAAAAAATAACAAATATTAAAAATGATTAAATAATACCTAACTGTACTAATACTAAAACAATTAACCAATTAAAAAGTATTATATTTAATCTATCATGATATAGTGAAATTGTAAATTTACTAAAATCTGATTATATTACATAAATATTAGTTATTTGGGTTTCTATATAAAACATCATTAATTATGTAAGTCCTATATATGAATTCATTAATTACATTTAAGTTAGTGAAATAAATGAAACACATGTTTTATATATGTTAAATTGAAAATGTTTACAAAAGAAATCTATATGATATTAAAATTTTTTTAATTATTAAATTTTATTTTTTAAAATTATTTATTTAATATATTTTAGTTATTATTATTTATAATATATATATATATTATACTAATAAATTTTTATTAATAATAGTTCCATTATTAAATTATTAAATATATTTTTTCATTTAGCCATTTTTTAATTATTACAGCTTATTAAATTTTAATTTACTTGTTTAATTATTACAATTTATTCATTTTATATGTCTATATTAAATATATTTTATTTACTGATTTTTATTTTCAATATGTCTATATTAAAGAAATTAAGTTTTTTTCAACATTTAATTAACTATTATTTTGTTTAAAATTTTTCATAATTTACTCATTTAGATTTTTGAATTTTCTAATTATTTCATTTTATTAAATTTATATGCCTACATATTTAAAATAAAATATTTATTAATTTATATCATATATATATATATTATATTCATTTATTTTTATGAATATTTATTTAATTAAAAAATTATTATTTAACATATATTTGTTTAGTTATTTCATTTTAATATAGAGCATTATAAGCACTAAACAAGCCTTGATAAAGGATACCCATTATCTCTGCTAAAATTGCACTGATAAATGATACCCTCTATCATAACTAAAATCAATGCACCGATAACGATCAGCATTGTTAAATTCCTCTTTTTTAGTAGTGGTACTAGAATGTTCAATTTGATGAAGCAAAAAAATAATTTAGTTCCATACATGATGTGTTGGATACATGTGTTTACAATAGTTTTACTCAGAGTCCAATCATCGTAATTAGTTTGTATGTAGATAAAATGTTACTTTCATAGAATCAAATTTCATGTCTTACAATCAGTTAAAGACTATTTGAATATTGTTCTTGTCCTTAATTGACATTCATAAAGAAGTATAAATTTTCCTAATTAGGATTATTCCTGATAGTTGCAAGATACTTCAAATTCTAGAAATATGTATACATTGACTATATACTAAAGTGATTTAGTATGTAATAATCCAGGATGGGATTTTTCTAGTCTTATATGGTATATATACTTCTATGAAAACATAATGTTAGACACAATAAAAAAGGATGATAATAAGTAAAATCCCAAATTTCAATGTGATATGGGTAATCATGTATTCCATGTAATGTATTATAATTAATGCCTCTTACACATTGATAATGGAATGAAGATATCGGGATGATATATGGGGAAAATATTGATCAACTATTTGGTTGACCTTAGATTTCTATAATAAGATAATGATATAATATTTCTATTTAGATAAGACAAATATCTAATCATCAGGTGAAATATAGATTCTATCATTAATATAAATTAAAATTATCAGAATCCATATTAATTATATTTATTTTTTATCAATATAAGAACTGAGAGATATAAGAGTTTAAAGTATCTTGTTATCAACAATTATACAATGCATTCTGGGTATACATAGGATTCTAATACAATGACTAAAGCTATTTGGATATGTTAATTATTACTTGAGATTGATGTAGTCCATATTAGTAAATACCCTATCATATTAAATTTAGATAATACTATAATTGTATATATATTTAAGGATCAAAGGTCACAATGATAGAAATAAACACACCATGATAATATCACCTCATGAGTGAATTTTCCAAATGGTGTTAAGTTATAGTGAGAAGAGTTTTTGTGGAAGGGAAAAAAATGGATCATGTTATTAACTCTATATCGTAATAAAAGAATAAGTATCGTGTTAATGTTTTTAGACTACATGTGATTGTAATGAGTCCTAGTTTAACAATGATTATGAAATAGTGGTTTCCTATAATAATCAACTTTATACTTTATGATTATATGTATACATTTTTTTAATATTTATAAACATTTTATGATGTAAATATTTTCCATATTCTTTGAATTGTATGTTATAATGACTTAAGAATAAATACCGTACTGAAATGTCATATTTTTTTATGTTGTGATGAGATATTTGACGTTCCAAGACAATAATATAAAATATATCTTCTCTAGACCAGTGGTAACATATTATTTGGTGAAACTAAAAATGTGTATTAGGGATGGGATCATAGGGAATTATATAAAATTATCATCATGTTTCCTATAGTAGACTCTAGTAAAATTGATTTTTAGAAGACAACATGACAAAAGAAAACACACATTTATAAGTGTGATGGTATGTTCCTATAGTGACCCAGGTCTAACATACATGGATATTACAAACTTTTAGATGAATATTCAGTTCATTACAATAATAAATTCCCAAGGACCAAATATTTTAGTTGATTTAGAAACTTGGAAACAAAAATTGTAATATATAAGTGTGCTAGAATATCTACCACTAGGATATTTTTTCCAACCACCCATATTAGTCACATAAAACATAATAAATATCTTTATGAATGGGGTAAGGAAGCATAAAAAGGGATGACCACAAATTCATAGAAGCGGTAAATATGAGATATTTGTAAATAATAATCATGATCAAAATGGTATGAGAACATGAGAAAAAATTTATGATCATAAACTAAAAATAAATGATGACAAACATCAATCATTTCATAATGAATGGTAGTTCATAAGACATGAATCATAAAAAAATAATGAACACAATCGGTTAAAACAAAACATAAGAAATAATCATGTAATTATGGAAGACAGATAAGAATATTTAATGATTTCATAGTAGTCAAGGAATTGTTTTTAATTCCATCTTAGTTGAAAATGTCCTCTATAGAACTAGGTTCACACCCCATTCTAGTCTTATATTACTCAACTGAGTTTACTTCTCATTATTTCCCTGTAATAATGATCTGAGTTCATTAATCATTCCAACCCTTTAATATGGAACTGATTTAATTTCCCATTCCAACCCTGTTATATAGAACCATGTTCATTTCCCATTCTATCCATGCTAATCTAATGGGATGTAAATATTTAACAAATGCATTGAAGGGAGTTATAGTTCGTACCCATCACATAATGAAATTGTACATACATGTTCCACAAAATAATAATCAATAATATCATGACCCAGGAAATGAAATGGATATCATAAGAACATAGACATGCCATACCATATATAAAAATTCATAGGTTTCATAATAATACAATCAAAAGCCTAACCCATGAATGGGAGAAATATTTCCAAAAAAATATAACTGATAACATATAAACGGGTTTCAAAAAGACCATGACATTAAGAATACCGCATTCATAAAAAGAATAGGAATGAATCCATTAAGAAATTTTCTTGATAGGAATGAGTAAAATTAGTAGATTCCATCATATAGGGAAACTAATTTTGAAATATCAATAAAAAAATTATTGATGAAAATAACCTTTCTTCTTTATATATGTATTTTTTATACGTAAAACCATTTGAAAATTAGTTTGATAGAAAATATCATAAAAACATATAAAGAATACATGAAATCATTTTGAAAACATTTTTCCTTCAAATCATATATTATATTATTAAACATAATTTAAATAAGTTTTTCTTTGAAAAAATAATGAAAATTTTTAATAAAATCATGAATTTGTTTTCGATACCTTTTCACTTCAAAACATATGAAAAAATCATAGAAATTATTAGAAACCCATTTAATTTAAAATAAATAAATTTATTTAAATATGTCTAGAAAAAATTATGGGAGAATATTTATTCAATATTAATTATAAATAAAATGTCTTAAAATTCAACATTTTAAAAATGCAATGGAATCATTAAGAATATGTTTTCAGTTAAATCTGTATGTGTTTAATGAGGTAAAAAGAACATTCCCTTTGTATATTAAAATGATAAGAAAAATGAAATGTTTGGAAATTGACAAAATAATTCCATTGATGAAATTGTTAAAAAAATAATTTTACAAAAATTTCTATTAAACATTATAGGATAATGGAATAATATTCTTAGTATCCCTTTTTACAAAATATGCTTTTGAAGGAAAATAGATTTCTAACTAAGGAGAGGGTAAAGTCATGATTACATTAACACACATTATTAACTATATTAAGTAAAAAATAGAAGAAACATGGTAAAAGTACATTAATATATCTTCAATATCCATAGGATAAGAAAATTAATTATATTTTGAGAGATGGTTCCTAAGATATAATTAAATAAGAATAATCATGGAAAATCTCAAAAAGTGAGCAGATTGTTTCAATAAACTCTTATCGCTTGGTTGCATGTGATCATACTCTAAATGTGATAAAAGTAATTTACATGAAGATTTAAATGTCATGGAAATAAATAAATTCATGATATAACATGTCAAATGGAATTATATAAACCTAAATAAATAATTTTGGTGCATAAGAAAACATGTTTGTCAAAGAAGAATAATTGATACAAAACAATGATACCAATTTGGTATCCATTGAAACATAAACACCATGAAATAAGAATTATAAACTAGATATGTGAATACCAATAAATATAAGTGTAACATATATTTAATTCATTCATTGGAAGTATATACCCAACGAAAAATGAAATAGTGTTGAACATAACATGTATCTCACAAAAATAAAAAGTCAGATGAAATCTCCTTACCTTCTGACTTCAATATCATCGTACTCATTCAAAAATGCAGAAGGATAAATATAAATTTATTAGAAATGTATCAAAGAACCGTGTTATTACATATAATAACATATAGGGGTTTATTATGGATTTATATTAGAAAATTTTTAACAAATCTTTGTTATGGTTTCAATTCGGAACGTATTCACATTATTTTCGCATGTGTATTTATTTGTCATATCTTTTGTAATTTAACTTATATTATGATTACCTAAAGTAAAAAACAATATAAATATAGTTTATATTCATTATATTCATTATATTTTTATTATAATATTCAACAGTATATAGATGTATGAAATGGAATACACCATTCGTGGAGACGGTAGGATGTACATATGCATGAATGTTATTTTCGATTATTTATCGCATAGGAAGAAAAAAAGTAGAAGAAACACACACAGATATATATATATATATATACACAAATATTGATATAGATCCATGATATAATATATATTAAAAAAACCAATCCTAAAAAAATTCATTTATTGTATTAATGAATCACATTGCTTTAAGGAGGTAGTAGTCAACATTTCCTCTAAAAATTTATCATATTAACAAAAAATTAAAATAATAATTTTTTAAAAATTAATTAAAAATGAATAAAGTCAAAATAAATATAATATATAAAATATATAAGTATATTTTCTGGTATATTTTCCACCGTGATAGGAGGTAAAGAAAAAATGAACAATCGTCATTTAGTTCGGTGATAGTTCGTCAAACATGTAAACAATATATTTGTAACCCATTAGATGGAGGTGTGTGTAATTGAAGGGGTAAACCATTGGATAAAATAATCATATAATATATAGGATATTTGTTTTTATTATAATTGTATGGAATAATGATAGTGGAGGGTCATATAAAGAATGTAAATAAACGGATCTTGAGAGATGTTTTACATCTTAATCAGGTAACTCCATTTGTTTTGTTCCCAAAGGATTCCTTGGTATTTTTTTCTTCCGAAGGGGAGGATACTATTAGGTATGGAGGGATTTTGGGATGTGTATTAGTTAGATATTTTCATAAAAAAATAGGTTTTATATTTTTTAATAAGACTGATAGGTGGTGGACTTTTATAGGGAAGAAAGGGACTCACTTGGAATTTATGAAAACAAGTTATGTTTAAACATGTTCATAACTATAAAAATTAATTATAAAGCAACATAAATAATTAAAGTAAGATTATTGGTCTAAATATGAACATAAAATGGGGTTTGGACAAGAGGATAAGTAATTTTAGCCCCAAAGGTAATGGTTTAATCCATACTTAACATAATTTGACCTTAATCAATGTGATTAATTTTAATCACTTTTACTAATATTTTTTAAAAAATATTGAACTGATTGTATTTGTCTATAAATATTATAATGATTAGAATATTTTATGGTGGTTTTTCAAATTTCAATTCATATCTGTAAAAAAACTAAAATTCATGTTAATCACACAGATTGGGTGAAATTACAGTTTTTTAATGTAGAAATAATATTAAATTTTTATTAAGGTTTTATATTAAATTTCAAGGTGAAATGTTATCTAAGGACCTATATTGTATTAATATATGTATATAAAATCTAATGTGACCTAAAAAAATTAAAATAACATTTAACATTGACAATTATTTCAACAAAATGAATGTTTATAATTTTAATGTTTTATTTTTCATTATTTATAAAAAAATGATGTGGCATAGAAAAATCTCAAAAATTTACCCCGAGGTAATTTCAGAATTATAAATTTAAAAATTATGTTTCTCTTAACATGTAAAATTTATATTATTTTCTAGATTTAATTTTATTTATTTTAATAGAAGTAAATGAAGTGTACATCATAGTATTTTTAACCATATAAGGACTTTATGAAAATTTATATCCTTCTTTTTCAATATGATATATTTATATTAAAAATTTATAAAACATATTTAAAAAGTACTTATCAATAATAATATAACTATTTTTACTCGCTATGTTATAATTATATCATTTAAAATAATATAATAAAATAATTCTTCATAGAAACTAAGTGTTCCATGTAATGTATTCCAGGTCGGTGTTGTGTTTAATGAAAGCCAAGTTGATATTTAATATAGCCCATGCCAAGTCATTTCCAAGTATAAGGAATTTTTTACTAAGTGTTTTAATATATATATATATATATAACTATTTCTAGTGTCACATGAAATTCCAAATATCCAAAATCAAAATTAATTTGAAAATAATAATTCGAAAAATCACACTGTGTTATATTCAACCTCCCCTATTTCCCATATATTGAATTTCACCCATGAAACTCATCTAGGTTTTATAAGGGTTATTTCCTAAATGTTTCAATAATATAAACTCACATCATAAAAATAAATCTTAAAACATCCCTTAAAAAGGAATGATAGAACCATAATGGTTACCCAAAGTAACATATAATTAGGTTTCAATATAAGAGAACAATGATTCGGGTAGTAAATTGGACATGGGTAAAAAGAATAAATATTTGTATGGAGTGATTGAGGTTATAAATAAAAAAATAAATAACCAATTCAAAGTTGAGGGCCTAAAAATAAATAATAAATGATGATTTAAAAGGTCATCTATCCAAAATTAAATTAAGGTATTAAGACAATAAAATTTCTTCCGATCATTATCCTAACGTGGAGAAATTTTTTATTGACCCAGAATATATGGAAATTTACATTATTGATTTATTTTTATAAACAAAATTTCATTCTTTACTTGTTATTTTGTCAATTTCTAATTCATCTATTTCATTGTGTAAAGGATGTATATAATATATCTTTTATACCTAATGTCCAAAAACACACATTATGAATATCATAAGGCTTATAAAATAATGAAATGTAAAACTATTCTTAAAAATAAATATTTTTAATACATTAATCACTCAACATAAAGAGTAACATCGTTATTTCATCTTAAATAATTATCCATCAAAAAATATACAGTAACCAGAATATCATGTAACCTTGTGTTAGGCCTGAAACCCTTGTACTCATTTAGTCACGGATTTAAGATAATCAGACTTTCTGGACATGATTAGTTGTCACATGTCATACATGACATCCTTTTAAAAATCCGTACTAATATAATATCCAAAATAAATAATGCGGACATCCTTGAAATATGGTTAATCATAAAATATCTATTTAACCAGGTTTTTCAAAAAAAAATTCAATACATAAATAATTCATTTTATGTTTAACATAAAATATTCTTTACTAATTAACCTTATAAACCTATTGAATGATGAAAATACAAAATATTAAGAAAAGGGTCACAAAATAATAATAACATTGATAACCAATATATCACAATGTATCACTTTTTATTACATTACAAACATGTGAATACACTTATCATCAATTTCCTTGAAACATGGTAATAAGCTTATTTACCATAAATCATTCTGGAAAACCCACATTCCTCCTTATTCTAAAGAATATTGGATCTATACTATAAATTAAAAAAAATATGTAAACTTCAGATTTTATAGCATAACCCACCAGTCAATAAGTCATTAATTACTTCCAAGTTAATTGGTACTATCCAATTAATTTATTAATAATCGAATTATCTTAACATAATAAATATATTAAGGGTTAACTTCCCTAATTAAAAATATCAACTATTCATCAATTTACATCACTAGTCCATCTATAACATTCTATATAAACATGAAAATTCTAAGTGAATGAAATAAGTAGAACTTTCTTGTATATTTCATCATTCATATGACATAATTTGAAATTACAGATACATAAAAATAATAATTATTCTTCTTCAACCTTATTCCATTAACAAGGATACCTCAACTCATTACAAAATATCATTTTCTTATCAAATTTTATCTATAGTCTCTTCATCATTGTTACTCACACCAAAATTCTAGTTCCCTTTAGGCATATTCATCTTAAAAAATTAGAGTTTCATAATGATCATTTACACCAAACATAAAAAATTTAATCGTTGATGATGTATTAGGGAGGCCAACATTATCATCCATTTAATTAACTAAACTCTTTATTTTTACCTGGCAGTTTATTTATTAGTGGGTTTCTTTATGTATTCATAAAATTTTATTGACCCTCCAATACATTCACTTAAGTGATTCTTTCCATATTATTGACACAAGAGAAACGAAATCTTTTTAATATATGGTATACTCTACCTAAACTCTCATCGAATTCATTATTTGTCTTCGTTGGTGAGTCCATGTTTTTGTTTAGTTACATGTTTTTAATCATGTTCCATTAAAACTGATTAAGCATGATCACAACATCTTTAACTGTTGTGATAATCTTATATAACTACTCATCAGAAAATACTCTATCACATTGATCCTTAATTCAGTTCTTTCTAGTCCCCACCACTGACTAAAAACAAAACAACAATGTGAGCATTATATGTCATATTAGAAAACCTATATCCATTAAATTATTTACTTATATGTTTTCTAAATCATGAGACTATCCTTAATCTATGACACTTTTGTTTTACCATTGGTTATTCATAGTCAACTTATATTAAAATCCTTCATATTGGTTTGTGATGTGCTTGTTAATTCCAAAAGCATAACCTCAATCAGGGTCAAATCTAGTGTGGATAAAGGCCCATTTTCAGGAACCTAATTACCTTGTGTTAGGTACAAAATAACTAATCAGATTTGTTACCCCTGGGTACATATACTCTAAAGCCACATATACCTATAATATCCAGACATGGTTGTATTACTAGGAAACCACTCACTCAATAATTTACAAAAATTCCATGAGATTTTCCTAAATTTTAACTCATACCTATACATATCCTTATAAGAATCCATATAGATATAATTATAAATATACATTGGAATATCACTAATGTGTAATCATCCGTTATTCAAAAGGTTGACTAAACCTTCCATTTGATAGTAACAATCATGACACATAAATAAAAAAACATGGATATAACATAATTTTATATGAATATTCAGTACATTTCAAAAATATATTCCCATCGACCGCAATAGTGTAGTGTCTCTAGACTTATAGAAACATAAATACTAATAAATAAGTGAGTTACATAATCTACCACTACGTTCTTATGGACTAGAATCTTTCTTTCACTCAACAAACATATTACATATCTTCATAGCCTAGGGAAGGAAATGTAAAATGGGTTGTGCCTAAATGCTCAGTAAGGGTAAATAAAGGAGATATATAAGAATAACCATGAGAATAAATGTATGATAACATGATAAAAAATATGATATCATACCCTTCATATCAATAATCATAAACATGAATCATGGAATAAATAGTGGGGGTTCCTAAGTCATTAATTATAAGGAAATAATGTACATTATCCATGAAAATATATAATATGAATAATAATGTTGAATTGTGGTAGAAAAATAATCATATATAATGATATCAATAGTTGTTAAGGAATTTATCTCAATGCCATAATAGTGGAAAAATTATTTTATTGAAGTAGTTTAACTCACCATTCCAGCCCTGAATTATTGAACTGATTTTACTCATCATTATAGGAATTTAATACTGAACTAAGTTAATTTCTTATTCTAGACCTATAATATTAAACCAATTTCATTTCTAGTTCCAACCCTATAACACTAAAAAAAGCGTGTTTCATATTTCAACCATATTAGTCACAAGAGATATAAATATTTATCCAATGCATTGGATGAAGATATCGGTCCCACCCATCTCATAATGAAATCATACCTATATGTGACAAATTAATCCGAAAACATTCATATCCTAAACCATGAAATTAAATGGGTATCAATAACATGTAAACATGTTATATCCAATGGATAAATATATTGGTTGAATAATAATTTCATCAAAATAATATCCTGTGGAAGAGAAACAAATTTCATTATCATATAACCCATGAAAGTGAAAAACATTTCATAAAGACCATGAAATTAAGAACACGGCATTTATAAAATGAATAGGAATTGGTACTTTTGGTCATTTACTATAAAGAAATGAGTAACATAATTGGATGCCATCTTAAATGGAATATAATTTTTAAATTTCATTCAATAATATTTCTAAATAAAAATAACCTTCTTTCTTTAAAAATTTATTTTTAATACATAAAACAATTTGAAAATAAATTTCCTAGAAAATACTTTGAAGGCATGTGAAGATTAATTAAAATAATTTTGAATTTTTTTCCAAAAAACTTATAAAATAATCATCAAATAAAATTTAAATCAATTTAAATTGAATACTCATTGAAATGATATATATAAATATTGAAAATGTTTTGACAACATTTTTCATGAAAACTTATGAATGAATATTAAAAATGTGTTGTAAAATATTACATTGAAAATAAATTTAAAATATAAAAATAATGATTGAAATAATTTTGGAAATATTTTACCATTAAAATTACCTTTAAAAAATTTCTTAAAAGTTACCATTTTGAAAATGAAAAGGTCGTTTCAGAGATCTGACTACTGGTAAATCTGTACAAGTTGTACAATGTAAAAAGATCATTCCTTTTTCATGGAAAAAAGGCTAGATAATTTCACTATTTAAAAAACTGACATGAATATTCATTTAAAATGAATTTTAAAAGATATAAATGAAAAAAATTCTTTTATTTATTGTACAAAAATGGAACAATATTTTTTTAAACCCTTTTTATAAAACATGGTTTTGATGGAGCATAGATTTCTGACCAAAGAGAGGGTAATGTTGATATTTCGGAAGATAAATTTATTAAATATCATAAGTTCCCATGATCATATAAATTATAAATATAAATTAATATAAATTAAATTAACTAGTAGAACAAAATTAGTAAAAAAAATTTAGATATGGATTATAATATTTCCTCAAAGAAGCATAATCACTAACAGTCTTGAAAAGAAATGTGATTTTTTCAATAAATTCATACCACATGGTTATTGAGATCATACTCTCCATGTAAGAAAATTAAATTACATGAAGCTAAAAATATCATTAAAATAAGTAAATTGATGATATAAAATGTCAAATGAAAGCATATATACCTTTAAAAATAATTTAGGTTCATAAAAAACATGGCTTTAAAAGAAGGAAAATTAAGACAAAACTATTTTACTAATTTGATAAATTTTTAAACATAACCCCCAACAAATAAATATCATAAAATTGATTTGGGAATAACCATAAACATACGTACAATATAAATTTAACACAATAATCGGTATTACATACTCCAAACAAATAAAAATTGTAACTAACATAACAGGTATATCACAAATATAATATGTGGGATGAAATCCCCTTACCCTATGTCATGAATCTTGTCGTTCTTGTTCAAAAATCATGTATAAAAAATATAAAATTTTTATTCATTTTTTACATAAAAAAATTACATCTTCCAATACTATATATGGTTTGATAGTGGATTTAGGTGATCTCTTGTTAAACATTCTTTGTCAAAGTCTCACTTTGGGTAATATTTTCATGATTCTTCAAATATATCTTAATTTAATATATATTTGGTTATTATAATTATGTCATGATGATAGAATATAAAACATGAAATAAATAAAATTTATATTAATTATTTTTGTAACATAATTATCTATAAAATATAGAAGTATGAAACGGAATACACCATTCAAGTAGATGGATGGTCGTATTTATGCGTGAATGCTATTTGCCTTTAATTATTGTGTTGAATGAAAGAATGTAAAAAAACATATATGTATGTATATATAGAATAATCACTCTATCTTAATTTTTTCATATCAATACGATATATTCACTAATCTCATCCTTAATACCTTCCATGTAGTTTATAAACGAATCACTTTTCTTTGATGGGGAGGTAGTCCACATTCCCTCAAACAAACTTTTTGTATTAACACAAAATGGAAAGTGAAATGATATATGATGTGAAATAGTTATAGAATATTAATGAAATAATAAATATAATATATAACACATATAAGTATATTATCCCCAATAATATCCACCTTGAGTGGCGTTAATTGAAAAAATGAATATTCATCATTTTGTGAGGTGGTAGTTCATCATACAAGAATATAGTATATTTATTACCCCTTAGTTTGAGGTGTGCGTAAGTGAAGGTTGAACCATTAAAAAATACATTATATTAATTATACTGGTGTTTTATAACATAATAGAATAAATATATTATAGGTTATGGAGAATGAAAATAAAACAAATGATCTTGACAAAATACATTACCTCTTAATAGGTTAAATCCTTTAGTTTTGTCCAAAAAGGCATCCTTGGATTGCTTTCTTTCAAAGGGGAGACTTCTAGAAGTATGGTATGGTTGCTAGGATGTGTATTTTTAAATTAGTTTCTGAACATAATTGGTTATATAGTTGTGATGAAGAGGGATATGTGGTAGCCTTTTGTAGGGAAAGAAAATGACTCACTTGAAATTTTTGAAATTAAGATAGGTGTACAAAATTTATTTCCAAAAAAGTCATAAGAAACCATGAATAAATAAAAAAAATTATGGAAGAAATATTCCCATCCAATGAGTTTTTGATATGATTATTAGTCATTTGGGAACCTAATAGTAGGGTTTAGTCCCTTAATGAGCTTAATTTGACTTCAGTATCTATGATTAATTTTAATCACTTTTACAAATGTTGTTTTTAAAAAATTATTTTGGTCTTATTAAATTAGAAATTTTATACTGATTACATTTATTTATGTCAGTTCTTTAAAATTAATTTCATATAATCATAAAATTTTGATTATTGCTAGTCTTGTAGATGGGACGAAGCTCCATGTTTTTGAGTTAGAAAAACGTTCAATTGGTTTGTAATTTTTTATATTAAATTTCAAAATTAAATTGATTCTAATTTCCTAATTTCTATAAATGTATGTATAATTAATCAAATGTGACCTTAAAAAAATTAATCAATAAATTATTATTAATATTTATTTAAATAAAAATAAATTTTTTATCTAAAAATAATTATTTTTTTAATATTCATCAAAGGATAATGTTTCCCAATGAAAAACCAAAAAATTAACTTTAATATAATTTTGAAAATATAAATTAATTAAGTAAGTTAATTTTATGTAATTAAATATTTATAAATTTTTAATGTAATTATATTTTTTTCAAAGAAGTCCATAAATTGTGGTCTATAGTATTTTTAATAATATAATCACTTTAGCCAAAATTATATAATTTATTATCAAAATATTTTATTTCTATAAAAACATTATAGAGAATACATTAAAATTAATTTTTAATATTCATAAAATTAATTTTAATAGATCGATAAAATTCTATCATTATAAAAATTATAATAAATTGATGCCTCTTAGAAACATGGTGTAGTGTGTAACATACATCAAAAACCAAGTCAATATTTCATGTTTTGAAAGACAATTCTGTTGTTTGTGAATGTAATTTTTAACTCAATTTTTTAATATAAATGTATATATATATATAACTATTTATAGTGACACATGAAAAAAAATATAAAAAAAATATAAATTATTTCAAAAAAATAAATCCAAAAATCTCAAGGTGTTAATGTTTTTACTATAAATATATGTAATAATACTTGTAAATAATGATTATTATTTATAAATATCATTAGTCATATGATTTTATGTATTGATGAATGTTATGAGGTCATATGTATCTGGTGACATATGATATGTTCGGTGCATCATTAGTGACATCTAATTAAGAAAAAATGGTAAAATTGATTTCAGCATTCATTATTTAACCGATTTAGAAATATTAGGACCATTACTGGTAATAAAATATCTAAAATAAATACATTTCTGTGACAATCCAGAAGATTTTAAATTAAATAATTAAACACGAGTATTTATCGATCACATTTGTTATTGACACTATCTTGAACATGATTTGTTGGATATATTGTGATATGTGGATTATATTACAGAGTAACTATTCATCTAAGGTTGTATGTAATTTTCACAATAAGTGAATTTTCTATGAGTAACATAAAATGTTTCTAGACACTAACCATGGACTTTAGCAATTTTCACCATGTTCCATGGAGAAATACACCTAGGGGGTCACAGATTAAGTTTGTATGATGTATTATTTAATATTTATTTCTGTTTAAAAATATATAATAAATATTATTAATTTTTATTGGATTAATAATTATTTGGGATTTAATGATGTTAATTATTTAATTATGGGTTTTCCTGAAGAATAAATATGTAATGTAATATTAATAAATATTTTTTAATTATAATTAGTGAATAAAATATTGATTCTATTATTTAGTTAAAAATATATTCCTTTTTTTATTGAATAGATAGTCATTATATAAGGCTTAATTACTAATGGGAACATTTTTACATTGATTTTAAAGGTCCTTTTGAAAATGATATATTCAATATCATTTATATAAATTAATATATATATATATATATATATATATGTATTTAAAGATGATTTTTATTTATTTATAAGTGTGGTGCATGTCTAGAAAATAATAATAATATTTACAATAATACAAGATATAATTTTCTCTTATAAAAAAGGGAATGTATAAGGTAATATATATTATTAAAAACTATTCCAACGATTTATAAATAACACATTAAATTACATTAAAGTGGCTTGTTGTAAAAGAAACTATAGAATATTTTAACAATCATTTAACAGAATCGACCAAAAATTGATCATAAGACCTAGAGTGCTCAACCTGATTGTTTCTCTCAATAGTTTTGGATATTTTAATGAATATTTTTCTCATGAATATATATCCTTGATTCTATAAATTTCAACAATTCAAAAAAACATAATTGACTATACTATAAAATGATCATTGTATGACCATGTTTAAAGATTTCAGAGCGTATGTGGTGAACATCTAAATGGTTTCTACCCTTCGAAATCATGAGACAATGATGGTGTCACGACCCGTCCTCGGGGCCTGTGTCGTGACTACCCCATGCCCGCCTTCCATAGGCTAGGGGCTAGCGACAAACACCAAGGGCGTAAATCCCGATAAAAAGGGAACGCATTGTCTTTATAAAAGTAATCAAACACAACAGAGTACGCAATAGGAAAAAGAACTAAGTAATACTGAATACAAAAGTATGTGCTGAAAGGAAAGGGGCTGGAAATAGAAGCCCAATAGTAAGTACAGTACAACTGAAGTAAAGTAAAATAGCAACCATCGAGTCATCCTTCGGGAATCCCACCTGAAGGGTGGGTACAGATGGACTCCTCAGCACCTCGAGTCCGTCCGTCTGCTCTGTGAATGTCTTTCTAAGTGGTCCACCACCGGGTACCGCCCAGCTCTACAAGACTCTACCGCGATCAGTGATGTCCGTCGTCCACATACAACTCAACGTAGTTCGGGCGTATCCCATGCAGGGGTGAGTATATGATACTCATTAGGGACGCCAAGACCCCTTAAGGTCTCCATTAATCCACGAATTATAAGCCACAGAAGAAAGATACAATCAAGAAGTATCAACCAACCCTACTTAGGTATATGTCCATACATATACCTAAGTCATCAATCACAGTTTGGCTCCAACTCTAGATCCCAAGCACAAACCAGTACAAAAAGGAAAGAAGTCAATCACAATGATGATAATGATTGAATTTCAACACTCACCTCACACAAGTAAACATCTTTCATATAGAAATAGAGATGACCAGATGTAGTCACTGATTCATTTAAGTTGTCGGACCCACGTAGGATACTATACTAGCTACTCTGTCAGACCCACTCAGGATACTAGTATAGAAGTAAAACTGTCAGACCCATGTTGGATACAGGTACAATAGTCATTACTATCAAACCCATGGAGGATTCCATTACAGTTTTCATCATCGTTGAACCCACGGAGGATTCCAGTACGATTGTCATATTGGTCGAACCGACAGATGATTCCAATACGGTAGTCGTCACAGTTGCAGCCAACTCTAGGGTTCCCACACATAGCACACTCTATTATGAGAGGGTCAACTCCTCATGCCAAGGGGTCGATACATAAACTATCATGATGTCCATATTTGATGTATCTCGATGTTTCGTCTCATCAAGAGGAACCCAACACGGTATATGATGCGTCAAACGGACACCCGGTCAGAGAGATATTGGCTTTTCCATTCCAGGGGCCCAGTTGGAATTACGCTCGTTCCAAACCCATCTGTTTTCCAAATTCTTCCAAAACACTTTTAGTGTATCCCAAAAGTATCATGTCGTCAAGAGGATCTCAGTGTCGCAGACGACGCATTGATCGGACGTGCGGTCATAATGTTATTCACATTTATGTGAAACGGGCTAGGACGTCAAGCCCAGTGGGATGGCGGGTAGGCCCGACCTGGTTCGGCGGGTCCGACCCGGAAAGGGGTCGTCCTGACTCAGTGGGGTGCGGCCCGGCCTGGCGGGGTGCGGTCCGGCCTGTGGGGGCACGGCCTGGCTTGGCGGGGCACGGCCCGGCCCATGGCTGGCCGAGCGAAGCGGGGGGGGGGGGGGGGTTGCCAAACCGGCAGCACCGAGCGGTGTCGCGCTCCTGTCCGGCAGGCTGAAGTCGGTCAGTCTTCCTAGGGCGAGCAGCCCCCAAGGGTGGGCTACAGTTCTCCCATGCGGCACCTGCGGGTGCCGTGACCTCCTTCAACTCGGCTAGCAGGCAGCAGTCTGGTTCCCCGCCGAAGGGGCCGACGGAGCGCAGGATGCGGTTCCTTCGGGCCAGCCGTCTTTAGCCAGCATGTTATTCTTTAGCCGAGCGGCCCACGAATTCTGGCCGCAGTTCTTCTCTATGCGGCCGACACACGGCCGCTGCTTCCTCTGGTCACCGACGCCACCACCTTCCTCGTCATGCAGTTCTCCTCCAACGTGGTGCGACGACACCTCGCCTTCTTAACTTAGCCCCCATCACAAAAACAACAATAACCAACAGAGGGTTGTCA
This sequence comes from Viscum album, assembly GCA_963277665.1. Classification (NCBI taxonomy): domain Eukaryota; kingdom Viridiplantae; phylum Streptophyta; class Magnoliopsida; order Santalales; family Viscaceae; genus Viscum; species Viscum album. Next base: position 808,332,806 of record OY728119.1, on the reverse strand, counting down.
GGCTGTGTTGGTTTGGCCCGCGCCATCTGTATTAGTTGATATCAATTGGCCAACTTCAAACCATGGCATATGTCATAGAACAAAATTTTAATTTTAATTCCGTTAAAATTAATTAAATACCCCTACCTAGATTTCATGAACCATGCATGTCCACGAGACACAGAAGACGTGTGTTGCGGAGGTCAAGTCTTACGGAATACGGATGTCAATTCCATTGACGTCAGGGTGCATCTGAAGAGGATTTGTCAACAGATATGTTCTTCACATTCTTCGTTGAAGAACGGTGTTCTTCGTTGAGGGAATAACACTATTCTTTTATTTCTCCAGAGCTTTCCCAAAGTTCAACCAACACAACGAGTTCCAAACAAAAATAATATCTAAGGCTATTATTTTATTCACATATGAATTTCAAAATTCCAACACATTAATAAATTAATAGAAGGGTTCAATTCACTAATTAAAAAGTGTTGGAAAAATTTAAGAGAGTGTTAAGGAGATGGAAAGTCACAAATAAATAGGGGAGTTGTAAAAATAAATAAAGGAGGTGTTAATGGAGAGTTTAAGGGAGTTGAGGGGAGGTGAAAAGATTTTGGTTAGTGTGGGACCCACCACACCAAATCCTCAAATGGGAGGTTATGTGGGGAGTGGGCCCCACCCCTAACATAATCGTGGAGGAAATAACCACCTCTTAAAATAAAATTGTGTATCACCACAATTTTATTTAATTCAAGATAAATCCCCAAATTATAACTTTCATCCCGCATAAAATGAAACTGCGGTATGGTCCCCTTAAGTGAATATAAGTTATGCGAGTTAATCGGTGCCCTCAGATTTCAATTCTGAGCACTGGTTCAAAAGATATAGAAACCAACAAATACGTTTACTGATCATACCCGTAAAAAACTTCAAAAATTGATTCCTGGCACACCGGTCATTAGAATCAGGTGCCGTCAAAAAATACATACTCGTAAAATTCCAACCTATTTAACAAAAATTATTCCTTGAAATTTATGGGTCTTTAAATTACCCCTACCTCAGGAATTTATTTCCCCGTAATGCTACAACATACACTAGGGAAACAAAATTGGGTACTGAGCATTCATCTGAGCCTCCTTCTCCCATGTTCTCTCCTGGAGGTTCCCGTGCTGCTAATGAATTCACACCAGAGGAATTAACCATCCACGTAGGACCTACTCCTATCATTTCTCAATCTCCACCGTGACCTCCATGAATGTTTCCCAATCATCAATGTCCAGCTCCGCTTGATCGATGATGTGGGTCAGGTCATGCATGTATCTCCTCAACAGAGATACGTGGAAGACGTCGTGTACCCTATTCAACTAAGGTGGAAGGGCCAGGCGGTAAAATTCCTTGCCTACTCTACTAAGGTCCTAGAAAGGTCTGATGAAAAACGGAGATAACTTGCCGCCCCGACTAAATCTCTATAGACCTCATCGAGGTGAGACCCGTATGAAGACGTGGTCTCCATCCTCAAACTCCAGTGGTCTCTGTCTCCTATCAGCATATGACTTCTGTCTACTCTGTGCAGTCTTCATCCGCTCCTAGATGATTTGAACCTTCTCCATCATAGCCTGAACCATCTCTGGCCCTACAAGTGTTGATTCCTCTGGGTCAGTCCGGCACATAGGTGATCTGCAAGTTCATCCGTACAGTGCCTCGTAAGGGGCCATCCCAATGGCGGAGTGGTAACTGTTGTTATACGCAAACTCCACCAAGGTTAAGTGATCTTCCTAGCTGCGACCAAAGTCGAGGAAACTTTCACGGAGCCTGTCATCGAGAGTATGAATGGTCCTCTCTTTTTGTCCGTCTTTCTGAGGAAGGAAGGCGGTGCTATGATGTATCTGCGTCCCAAAAGCCTCCTTTAACCCCTTCCATAGCCATGAAATGAATCGAGCATCTCGATCAGAAACGATATACGATGGCACACCATGAAGACATATAATATCCCTAACTTAAAGACATACCAAGATCTTTATTGAGCCTTTCTCTATGATCGGTAGTAAGTGGTATGACTTGGTGAGTTAGTCTACAATCACCCAGATTGAGTCGTGTCTTTTGGATATGTGTGGAAGCCTCATCATAAAATCCCTGGATATCCCATCCCACTTCCACTCTGGGACCTCAAAGGGTTGTACCAAGCCTGCTAGTATCTAGTGCTCTGCCTTCACTTGATGACATGTGAGGCATCGGGATACAAACACTGCTACGACCTTCCTAATACCCAGCCACCCGTTATGTCGTCTGAGGACATGATACATCTTTACCACTTCTGGATGTACCGCTAGAGGGGAAGTATGAAACTCACTCAACACTTCCTCCTATAGTTAATTTAGTACCATAGTACATCCCCTGAAGAGGATGATGTACTCCCCTACTTTAGAAATTCTATCAGGCACCTTCCCTATGGATATCAGAGCATGTCGCATCTCATAGTCAACGTCCCCATGCGGTGCCTCCCTGACTCGTAGAAGAAGTGGAGGAGTGACTATGAGAGACTATAGAAGGGATGGCCCATCTATATCCACAAAAGGATATCTTCAATGTGGATAGATGCTACATTTCCTCTCCTCGAAGATGAATGCCCGATCTCCTTCTGAGAGCATCTACTACAACGTTCCCCTTCCCATAAGTATAGACTAACTCAAAGTCACAGTCCTGGAGGAACTTGAGCCATCGTCGCTATCTCTGGTTTAGGTCCTTCTGCAAGAAGATGTACCTGAGTCTCTGGTGGTCAGAGTACACTATAAAGTTCTCTCACATCATATATGGAAGCCACATCATCAATGAAAATACCACTACTACTAACTCAAGGTCATGTGTAGAGTAGTTATGCTCGTGTTTTCTCAACTTCCACGAACCATATGTGATCACCACTCACTCTTGCATCACGACACACATGTGTCTAGTCCTTGATTCATCATAGTAAACTATGTACCCAACGCCCTCCTCTGGTAGCCACAAGATGGGTGCACTTGTCAATATCTTTCTCAGCTCCTAAAAGCTCTATTGACATCTATCTGACCACACTAAGGGTTTCCCCTTATTCATCAAGGCTGAAAGTGGTGCTGCAACTCTCGAGAAGATTGGCATAAATCTCCAATAGTACCCCGCCATGCCCAAGAAACTCTGCACCTTAGTCATGCTCCTGGGTGGCTCCCATGCAAGTACTTCCTCAACCTTCGCTCGATCCACTGCAACTATAGCCTCCAAGATGACGTGTCCCATGAAATGAACCTCTCGATTCCAAAACTGGAACTTCGAGAGCCTACCATAAACCTAGTGCTCTCGGAGTGTATCCAGTAAAACCCAAAGTGGTAGACGTGCTCCTCCATAGTAGTCATGTAAATAAGTATGTCGTTGATGAAAACTACAGCAAATTGATAGAGGTATGGATGAAAGATCTTGATCATGAGACTAATGAACACCGCTGGAGCATTGGTTACTCCGAAGGGCATAACCAAGAACTCGTAGTGTCCATACCAACACCTAAAGGTCATCTTCTGCACATCCTCATCTCTAACTATGAGCTGGTGATAGCCTGACCTAAGGTCTATCTTCAAGAACCATCGTTCTCCCTTGATCTGATCAAAGAGGTCGTCAATCCTCAAGAATGGGTAATTGTTCTTCGCGGTCACCTGATTTTGGTGAAATTAGTTGACACAAAATCACAACCTCTCATCTTCCCTCTTGGAAAACAGAATCGGAGAAGCCCAGGGTGAAACACTGGGTCGTATAAATCTCTTCCCCTGCAAGTCCTCCAGCTATACTCGTAGCTCAAAAAGCTCGGCGGGAGCCATCCAATATGATGGAGTAGATATCAGTGATTTCACAGGGTATAGGTCTATGTAAAAGTCTACCGCTCTATGAGGAGGTAGTCCTGGAATGTCGTCAGAAAAAACATCCTCATACTGATCCACCACAATAGTAAAACTCGGACTCCACACATCAACCACTCCAAGGATGAGACCTTCCAACTGATGTGTGATCGACTACCCTCTCCTCTGCATAAGTCCATCTTGTGCTGAAAAGGCTCGCTTCTCACCGGTGAAGGTGTACCTGGACCCATCCGTGCGGACACACCACACTTTGTGCCTAATTCAGTCGATCTGATCATGGAATGTAGACAACCATTCCATACACAATATGACATCGTAAGGCCTCAACGCCACTACAAAAATATCTGAGCCGAAGCACTCGCCTCTTAGAGGAAGCCCACATTCCCGACACTAGTGCATAATCGTCGAGTCTGCTCCCTTAAGAATCTCTAGCCGTAAGGATCGAGCCAACGGCTCCGTTGGAATCTTCGTGCTCCGAAAAAGGGTAGCGACAATAAAAGAATGACTCGCCCTATGTCTATAAGTACTGTAGAAAGAGTGGAGTAGACACAAATAGTACATGGAATCAACTCAGATGCGCCGCGATCATAGGCCTCGACTACCCATAGCTGAGCCTGTCCCATTTCTACCAGCTCCCCATGGTCGGGGTGGTCCTCCTGGTGGTGGTGGTGGTAGAGCCTTAAAATGTTGTCCATCACCTGGTGCTTGGTCAGCTCCTCTAACTCGTCTGCCTGCTCCTAGTAGACCACCACTGTCGATCCTCTGCCTCTACCTGGGAGGTCCCTCTAATATCTGTTTCTTAACCACATGGAGGGTCGGGATGTCCCGAGCCATGTGACCCTGCCCGCCGCATGCATAGCACTGCCTGCTCCTCGTATTGCTAGCTCGGTTTTATGTGCCCCGCACAACCGAACCTGAATCTAGAGGTCACCCACCTGATGTAATGGTCCTCTTGGACCTATGCGTCAACTGTTTATTGTCGACTGAAGAATACTCCGCTATGTGTCATCCTACGGTGTGTCTCGTAGCTGGTGTTAGATTAGCAAGAATGCTCTCCACAAGAAGGGATCGCTCCAGTACTCCCGCCTGCGTCGGAATACTGAGTGTGATTATCGAAGCCCTGATCTCATGTCTGAGTCCCTTCTCAATAGTCCGAGCCTTGATAAATGGGTTCCGTACCATGTCTGTGGAGTAGCGTGAGAGGTCGGTGAACCTTACAGAGTACTGAGCCACATTCATACTTCCCTACTGTAGATGATGTAACTTTTGAATCTACACTGCACGAAGGTGGATGGAACAAACTCTGAGTATAAGAGACTCTCGAATTCATTCCATAGTAATTATGCCTCTTCATGCACCTTGAGCAACATGATCAACAATTTATCTACTGCAGCATGCAAAAGACTCACGGAAAGGCTCACCATAATGTCTGTTGGTGTACCTACCAATCTGAAAACTCTGACGACAACTTCCAGCCAGTGCTCAGCTACCTATGGGTCCATCCCTCCACTGATTTTGGGCGGCCTTTGGCACTGGAAATCTTGCAACGCACTCAGGCGGCATGCACTCTCTTCTGTTGGGGCTGGTGGTATCGGTGGCCCAAAGGGAAGTGGTACCGCTGGTGCCTCCGCTGTGTTGGGGCCCTACAACGAGGCCATGTCACTCAGTGGGCTAACATCTTCTATATAACTTGGAACCCTAGATGGCAGCCTTTGTGGGGCCATCCAGAAAATAAATAGGTGCCAAGAAGTTAAAAATGTATGCCGGTTGAGCTGACATAAAGAAAACATAAATAAAACATTTGAAACACACATGCAATAAGGGTTTTCATGCACTGAGTCAGAAATCAGAGGTCAGGGTCCTGGTTTATGGATACATCGGCCACTACACCAACACTATACTCCCTATACTGAAAACCACACTCAATACTCTTAACACTATAGCTTCACAGAAATGAATGATCAGAGTATTGAGTTCCGCGGTAGAACCTACTCCTCTCATACCAATTTGTCTCAACCCGTCCTCGGGGCCCATGACGTGACTACCCCAAGCCCGCCTTCCATAGGCCAGTGGCTAGTGACTAGAAACAAAGGCGTAAATCAAAGTAAAAAAGGTAAGTCATAACCTTTATAAAAGTAAAAAAACACAACAGAGTACAAAATAGAAGAAAGCACTATGAAATACAGAATACAAAAGTAAGTGCTGAAAGGAAAGGGGCTGGAAATACAAGACCAAGAGTAAGTACAGTACAACTGAATTAATGTAAAACAGAAACCACCAAGTCGTCCTCTAGGAATCCCACCTGAAGGGTGGGTACAGATGGCCTCCTCAGCACCTCAGTTCCAAACGTCTGCTCTGTGTATGTCTCGCCATGTGGTCCACCTCTGAGTACCTTCCAGCTCTGAAAGAATCTAACTGGATTGGGGATGTTCGTCGTCTGCATCCAGCATAACGTAGTGCTGGTGTAGCCAGTGTAGAGGTGAGTTTACAATACTCAGTAGGGACCCAGAGACCCCTGGAGGTCTCACAGAACCCACGAATGATAAGCCACAGAAGAAAGATACAATCACGAAGTATCAACCAACCCTACTTAGGTATATTCCCACACATATATCAAAGCCATCAATCCCAGTTCGTCTGCAACTCTTGAGCCCAAGCACAACCCAGTCCAGACATAAAAGAAGTCAATCACATTGATGATAATGATTGAAAGTCAAGAATCAGCTCACACAGGTATACATCCTTTGTATATAGATAGAGACGATAAGATATAGTCACTGATTCATCTAAGATATCGGACTCACATAGGATACTAGACCAGGAAAGTTGTCGGACCCACATAGGATACTAGGCCAACTACTTTGTAGGACCCACTAATGATACTAGTACATAAGTCAAACTGTCGGACCCACTTAGGTTACAAGTAAAGTAGTCATCGCTGTCGAACCCATAGAGGATTCCAGTACAGTTTTCATCGTCGTTGAACCCACGGAGGATTCCAGTACGATTGTCGTCATCGTCGAACCCCCGGAGGATTCCAGTATGGTAGTTGTCGCAGTCGCAGCCAGCTCTAGGGTTCTCTCACACAGTACGCTCAATTCTGGGAGGGTACGCTCCTCGAGACAAGGGTTTGATACATAAACTATCACGAAGTCCAGATTTTATGTATCCCGATGTTCCGTCTCATCAAAAGAAATCTAACGTGACAGACGGTGCGCCAATCGGATGCCCGGTCTGAGAGATATTGGCATTTCAGTTCCAGGGGCCCGGTTGGAATTACGCTACTTCCAAACCCATCCGTTTTCCAAAGTTGTCCAAAACTCACTTAGAGTATCGCAAAATGATTGTCTCGTCACGACGATCCAAGTCCCATAGACGGCGCGTTGATCAGACGCACAGTTTTAATGTTATTCACGTTTAAGTGAAATGGGGCCAGCCCATCAAGCATAGTGGGCTAGCGGGTCGGCCTGACCTAGTTCGGTGGGTCCAACCTAGTAGGGGGTCGGCTTGGCCCAGTGGGGCATAGCCCGGCCCTGCCCGCGGCTGGCCATGCGGTGCGGGGGGGGGGGGGGGGGGGATCGGTTTCTTGAACCGGCGGCGCCACCCTCATGTCCGGCCTACCAAAGCTTGCCGGTCTTCCCAATGTGAGCGGCCCACATGGGCGGGCCCTAGTTTTCCCACGAGGCACCTGCAGGTGCCACGACCTCCTTCAACCTGGCTGGCAGGAGGCCTGCCGGTTCGCCTCCGATGCGGCCCGAGGAGCACGGGCCTTGGTTCTCCACAGCGTGGAGCCCTCATGGCGCCACTATTCCTTTGCCGGGCTAGTATTAGCCGGCTGGTTCTTCTTCTTCCTAGCAGCCCGCAGATGCGGGCCTCAGTTATTCTCTATGCGGCCAGAACACGGCCACTACTTCCTCCATTTTTTAACTCCACCACCTTCCTCGTCCCGCGGTTCTCCTCCGGCGTGGTGCGACGACACCGCGCCTTCTTGACTTATCCCCTGATCCCAAAACAACAATAACCAAAAGAGCTCCGTCGGTCCGTGTTGGTTCGGCCCGCACCCTCTGTATTAGTTGATATCAATTGGCCATTCTCAAACCAAGGAATACGTTGTAGAACAAGAGTTTAATTTTAATACCATTAAAATTAATCAAAACCCCTACCTTGATTTCAAAAACCCTGCATGTCAATGAGCCGCAGAAGATGTGAGTCGCTGAGGTTGGGGGTCGTGGAATACGGACGTTGACTCCATCGACTTCGGGGTGCTCCCGAAGAGGATGTGTCGATAGAGAAGTTTTTTTGTTCTTCATTGAATAATGGTGTTCTTCGTTGAGAGAAGAACACTACTCTTCTATTTCTCTAGAGCTTTCCCAAAGTTCTCCCAACACAACGAGTGCCAAAAAAATATCTAATGATATTATTTTATTCACAAAAGAATTTCAAAATTCAAACACATTAATTAATCAATCGAAGATATCAATTCATTAATTAAAAAGTGTTGGAAACATTTATGGGGGTGTGAAGGAGATGGAATGTCACAATTAAAGAGGGGAGTTGTCAAAATAAATAAATGGGTTGTTAATGGGGAGTTTAAGGGAGTTGAGGGAAGGTGAAAAGGTTTGGGTTTATGTGGGCCCCACCACACTAAATCCTCATATGGGAGGTTATGTGGGGTAGGGGACCCACCCCTAACTTTCTCTTTGAGGAAATAAAAACCTCTTAAAAGAAAATTGTGTATCAACTCAATTTTATTTAATTTAAGATAAATCCCCAAATAATAACTTTCAACCCGCATAAAACACAACTACAGTAAAGGCCCCCTTAACGGAATACTGGTGTTGTGAGTTCATTGGTTCCCTTGGTTTTCGATTCCAAACACCGGTTCAAATTATAAAAACCCCCGCATGTACTTTTACTGAATGTACCTGAACAAAACCTTAGAAATTGATTCCAGGCACACCGTTCCATGGAATCAGGTGTCATCAGAAACCGTAGACTCGTAAAATTCCAAAGTATTTAAGAAACAATTTCCTTCAAATTTCCGGGTCTTTACAGATGGTATGATGATATTGGTTAATAAATTCATCAACGAAGATTGAATTACAAGGCATGATAATTATCCAACTATCTATAAATTATTTATAAATTATATGTCCTTATCACACCTTCTTGGTTATTTAATTAATATTTTAAATTAATAATGGATTTAACTATTATTGGTTATGATAAGCATCATCATGAAAATCATGGATTATTAGTCAACTAAAACAATAATATGTGTTCTGTATTCCCAACTCGTACATATGTAGCACCCAGAACCTTTAATGTCACAATCATGGAATATCAAATATATTAATTACATTAAATGGTTTACATAAACCTATGGAATACTTTTTTAACAATATAATTGTATGATGTAAGAACATGATATTTTCATTGAGTTAGTTTCCTAATTGAATGGTTTAAAAAATCACTAAATATATAAAATTTGTAGGTTTATTAATTATATATTAGTTTATATAACTTTTATGAAATATGATCATTATACCAGTTCCCTTAATGTATCAATGTTTAATCTCTTAATAATGTAAGAAATTAAAATATATAGAGGTTTTAAATCATTAATCTTAAGTATAATGTCATAAATTAACATAATCATAAATAGGGATGTATAATTTGTATATATAGGTACTATAAATTAGGAAAAATAAAATTTACATGCTCTAACATCAAAAATATGTAATGAAATTGTCGTTCCATTTTTTAAATCAATATATAAATTGATTCCATTCACTAAAAAAGACAAATTACGAGAAGAGGAATAAATTTTATTGAGATTTTGGTATAAGAATGAATAAATATTATTATTTCACATCAGATTAATTTTTATTCTCAACTTTTGATGATAACTCAATTGTGTTTCATGGGATTATAATTGATAATGAGGTAAATATATGTAACCTATCAATTTTATTCCCGTTATATTAAATTAGGGGACATTAGATCTATTATCATTTTAACATTATATATTTTCTCAATATAATAGAGTTTTTAGTTTTTTCAAACTAAATCTTACATAATATCAAGTAACTTATGGGTCAAATTCCTTCCCTAATGAATATGGAGAATAATAACAGGAGACTGAAAAATGAAAAATATATCAATAGACAATAACCTTGAATTCAGTGAAATTATATGTTCAATCATCATGGATTGAATGAATCCATTAGTAATTACTTTAACTCCCTCCCCAACTAAATAAATGTAAACTTCTTTCAATATTATTAATGACTATCTCAATTATTTTTACTTTAATAAATAGAAGAAGAATTAGTCATCGAGTTTCTGAAACAAGTCTGGACTCTTTTATAACTCATTGTGAGAATAACATCTATTTAAGGATGATGGTGATATATGGATTTCTTATGATATTGTTAATATTGGTGTATCCCATTGTGAGTATTCTACGATGATGAGTTGAAGATCAATCCCTAACATTTTTATTTTTTAAAGGGAAGATTGGATATGGTTTCAGTTTGGGATTTTATTATAAAAACATAACTCTTATTTAAAACACATAAAATAAATTTTATTATGTTCTTTGATGTAATTTTTTATGTTTGGATAAATTTTAAACATGTATATAGTTAATAGGAATATATTTACATGGTTTTTTGTACAATGATATTAGTTCAAAAAATTTTGTAAAATCCTGAATATGTATGTTTTTTAAGAAAATAAGAAACTGTAACCAAAAGTTATACTGATTATTTGGTGATGTATTATATATATATTAAATATATAGGGGTTTTATAATACATTTTTAATGGTAAAAATCTCAATACAAAAGGGTTTATATGTATGGTTTTTAAGGGTTTATCCAAGAGAATAGAATCATGTATGGGTTGATTTTCAAGGAACCTAAAAGTGGATATAAAGGAATGAAATTAAATAAGGGTTATTTTGTTACATAAGGGTAATTATATTTATTTTTCCAAAATATGTATGTGTCACTCAATGATATATAAGTGTTATTAAAAGTTTTTGTGCTCAATTTCTGAAAGTTACTAGGATATGTAACTGAGATGCCTAAAGGATACAAAAATGGTTAAATAGAAAAAATTTATATGTAAATGTAATTTTTTATATTATTAACATAAATTTCACTATAAAAATATGTGAAATATCATATATTCAAATGATAAATAAGGGTTCCGAAGATTACAAAAAAAGAGTTTGATGTGCTACAAACATATATGATAACTAAATACCTTTAAACATGCTCTTTATGATATGAACTACTCAGAGGTGTTAAAAACTCATCCAATAAATAAATAATTTAACTAAATAGTAATAAAAATCTCATATTATCTGAGGGATAATATTTCAATTGGGTGTATTCAATAACATGTTGGAAGAAGTAACAAGTTAGAATTTAAATAATGAAATTCAAATATGAGGAGGGAAAAAATGTTATTGATATATAATAATTTTAAAATATTCCTTAAAAATTGAGATTATAATAAAAGAGAGAGGTTTATATAATTGATCTTGTATAATATAAGTCATAGTAACAACTGAGTAAAGATAAGTATTCAATTATTTGAATGATGAAGAATAGTTTAATAAAATTGGTTTAAGTGTGATCATCACATTATTATTATGACTAAAAAAATTTAGTTGATAAAATATATTATACATAAGAATCAATTGAAAGAAAACCATATATTATTTGGAGATATGAATTCATTTTAAAAATATAAAACCATAATTGTTAGTATTGATACAATTGTTGAACAGGTTAATCAATTTTTTTGTGGTAAATATTTTTTTATTACTCTAACAGGAGTAAAAGGGTAAACCATTAACATTTTATCCACAGTTGAGATTGTAGGGGAAGTATGATCTATAGTTTTTTCAGATAATTATCATAAGTAACTAATTATTATTTCTAATTTACCTTTAATATCATTTATTCATTATTTATTTTCATTACATGATTTGTGAGTGTGCAATAGTGAGGTCAATCATTATAACCTATTGTAAATGATTATTTTTCATAAAATCTAAAAAGAAAAATTGGATATTATTCTCTAATACATCCAAATACATAGGGAATGAATTAGATGTCTAGGACAAAAAAATTAGTATCAATGGAGTCCATGATTCATCTAATTGTAGAGTTTTTTTATATTTATTATTATAAGGTTGTTCAACTCAATTTTTATTTTATTTTATTATCTCTTCTAAAAATTACAGAGTGTATGGGTCTATTTATGAATGTTTTTAGTAATGTATGTGTTATAATATAATATTTTACACCTTTCATGGTATATATTAATGAATTTAATATTAAATAATACCCCATATTTAATTAAATATACTAATTATTTTAAGGAATGAATTCTATTATACATACATTCATTCTGTACGGATATTCTCAAAAATTGTGAATAATGGTTATGCACCTATTTTTTAAGGATTCTATTTATTATACTACTATAATTAATTTATATACTTATTGGATTAGAAAAAATAAATTGTATCATTAAATTTATATAAGGGGGGTTTAAAGGTCATGACAATAAAAACTATGAATATAATCGATTAGAATACACTAAATATCAACATGGTAAACTTCAAAATAAAACATGATAAATTGTTAATTTTTCTATTGATTATTGATGAATTGTGTACTAATTAGGGTATCAATGTTGATTAATTATTTAAATGGGTTAATGAGGTGGTGTGGTCCATTTCATATTATAGTGAGGCTCTTCAAAATTAAATGGTGGTTAGGATGATATTTTTCATCCTATTCAAAAATGTTAACATTATTTTTTAAACCCAATCAGATCATGATATTGGATCCCGTCCATCAAATGATGTGATTATTATTTTATATCCATAACAAATGTCAAATGAATTCAATTATAAGATAATTAATTCAACTGCTAATTATTTATCATTTCATTGATGTGAATAGAAACACGATATTAATGAAAACCGAGGAAGATGATGATTACGAACATGGATGTTTAGGTTTTGATGAGGATGTTTTTATACTGTTCAATAAGACCATGTTACCCATTTTAAAAATTTACTAATGATGAAAATATAAATATCATGGAATGTTACCTTCTATGTGTTTCCAATTTTTTAGTATTGGGAATTTCATTAAAACATTTCAATGATTGAAGAATATAAAATATATGATGCAGTGGAGACCTCTGAAAATGTTTTGGGAAAGAATTTGAAGAATTTAAAAGTGGATATTTTTTATCCATGAGTAAAAAAAATTAAAAAAAAGGATTTGTTTTTCTGATAAAAATTAAACATAATTGTATACTATAGAAAATGGTTGTTTCTAATGTTTAATAAGTGATAGTACATTTATTATAATAAAATGTTCTAAGGGTTTAAATGATGAATATGATTGAATATACAAATTAACGGTTGTATCATGAAATTATGGAGAGTTATATGAATCTAAAATGGATTTTAGGATAAATATATAATCAAATTTGAATATCTATAGGGTTATTATGTTAGAGTTATAAAATAGGTGAATGAATAATTCTTCAGATATAGTTGAAATTTATAAAATTGAATTAAAAAATATGTAATATATTTTGTTCCTTTATATTGAGGATATGTAATTGATACGCATAATAAGAAGAACAAATATTAGTTTTTGAATGGAAAAAAATTCATAGGAGAAATAAAATTAACTTCTCATTGTTGATATTTTAGTGGAAGAAACAAATTTTGAAAATTCAATATGTTACATTGGTAATTTTATTGGAGGAAATTAAATATTTCAACGTGAAAAAAATTATTATTAATGATGTTGGAATTGGATATTTTTATTGAAAAAATAGCGCCAAACCAATTATTTAGTATGATCTATATGTATCAGGGGGAATGGGTGAATTAGAATGGATGGTGATAAAAGTAAATAGAACCACAAAAGAGGACACAATTAAGAATCTATTTTATTTTTAAATGACTTACATTGAATGAAAATATAAAATTATGAAATAAGAAAAAAACCACAAAATAATTATACCATGAAAAGGATCATGATTATTAGTTCCTATAATTTTTTATAATCGTATAACATACATGAAATCCTTCGAGGTGATTATTTTTAGAAAAATAATATTGCAAGATTGATGTAAATTATACTAGAGGATTGAAATTTTATTGGAAATAGATATGTTAGAGATGATATTGGAATATTCTGAGGAATATTTGTTTTCATGGATTAAAAATCTGACATTTGAGGGTAATTTAAGGAATAAATAGATGGAGATACAACCATTTAAAACAAATATTCCTGAATTATGTTACTAAACAATAACGTGTGATGTTGAAGATCCATTTTGATTATATGATTAAAGTGGTTGATATATAAAATAAATACAGTCTTATCACTATATTGTATTTCATTATATTATTATTTTACTATATTTAAAAACAAAATTCCACGGGATTACAAAATATTGATAAGAGTAATAATGATTTAGAGAAGAATATGTCTTACAAAAAGTATATGGAAGATATTGAGAAGTCATTGGTGAAGGTTTAATCCAAAGGTGTTTAAAATTTTTTATACTAAAAAAGTTCTAATAATGTGAGATTTTAATTTTACGATTTCATGATTAAAATGATTAATAAGGTTATTATATTTTATTAAAACAGTGTAAATTTTAAGAAACTAAAGATGTAAAGAGATATGTGTTTAAAGAGTGTTTGTCATGACATATTTTTGAAGTTAATATGAAAATTAGTTATCTGAATCTATAATGATATTTAGAGATGAATATGTCTAATAAATGAGATTTAAAATAGAACAAGGTGTTGTAAAATATTCTACAAACCTTAATGATGAAATCTCAGCTATCTGTATTCAAGTGAGGTGTTATGATGTTTTCTCCCAACCCATCACATCTCCATTGGATATTTACTTCCAAATGTAGATAGAAAGAATAAATACATTGTTTATTCCATTTATTGTGTTTACCTATTCTATTAAATGTGGATTCTTAATTTAGGTGAGGATAAAACTATAGGGGATGAATATAAAAAAATTAGTTTTACCAAATGAGGGATTGAAATTTTATTTAGGGGTGGTCATATTTATAGAATATTTTTTAAAAGGAGAATCCTTTGAAGTCATGATGCGAGTTTGATAATTCATTGAGTATTAAACTATGATTACCTATTTTTAAAGATGTATTTACGAAATTTAGATAAAATTATTCAATTTCAAGTATTTTTAAATAAAATAATATTTTTTTAGGAATATGATCTTAGATGGTTTCATTCTTTCAGAAGAAAAGTATTTTAGTAAATTTAATGGATAACAAGAAACTATAAATCATTGTTATTTTTTCTTATAATATGATCCTTAAAAAGGATTATAATTATTTTATTTTTATACATTATAATGTGTGTGAAGGATGGATGGTTGCTTATATTAAATTATTGACAAAACATCTAATGATGAATACTATTGAGACTAGTAAATAGTATAAAAAGATGGTCAGATCATGAGATTTTATGACCATTTGGTGTTTTTTATGACCTATAGGGAGTAAAAAGAGGTTTCTAGGTCATGATTAATGCCTTATATTATATTTTCTTTGTCAACAATATGAAGTCTTGTTATGAGAGTATGTGGATATGGGTTTTGTTTTTTCTTTTGTTGTGAATATAAAAATTAATTCAAAATTTACATAAAATAAATCATATAATATTTTGTAATCGAATTTGGGTAGTCTATTGTGAAGTTGAAAAATAATATTATTATTCTGAATATGTATAAAATATGTTTGGGGTGCAGATGATATTCTCTACATAAATGGGTAATATCCACAATACATAATTTCTTTTGTAGAATACATAAGGTACCTCAAAGAAAAGATCTTTAATTTTGTGAAGTATTTAATCTATAATAAATTAGAAATGTATCAGTAATATATGAATTTTATTGACTAGAAATGCAAGGTACCACCAATTTAGTTACATGCTAAGTTTCACACCCATAAGGACACATCTAATATTCTAGTAGACGGAAATTCGAACCAAGTAGGCATATCATACACATGGGATGTTGTAGTATTTCTATCATGTATGCAGACCCAAAACACCAAATACCCAAACAATGATGAATGGTAAAATATAAGAGATTCCAAAATGCATGGTAAATTTTATCCCTCATAAATGAAATAAATAAGTACAAAAACCCTATAAGGGCTATACATAGTCCCACTATAGCTGTATTAAATATCCAACCGACTAAGAAGAAAGAGACTATTTTAAAATGTAACACCATGAAAAACCACTGTCTATATCACCCAAACTAGACTCATTATACAACTGGATATCCTGTGAAATCATAAAAATGTCTTTGCTCAAATTGTATAAGACACAAGAAGTTAGAACCTATATAGTGTTGATTATTACAATGCCCATTAAGATACCTTGAAACCACCAAATATATGAATATACTATGTAGTAGTCTCATCACAATGCATGTATGTAGGATATTAAATATAATAATAATAAAAATTCAAGACCATATATACTCATAAATGACACTATTCATAAATGATATATCATCAACACTACCATTAATAAGATTCTACTTGAATCTTTAAGTAATCTATCAACCAAGAGAATCCACTACATCTTCCACCCTATAACATATAGTACATACCTAAGAGGTAATACTCATTAGGTTTCATGATAGATTATATGCATTAGAAATTCAATGATATAAACACCAATATATGGGATCACACAAAGGGTCATGGAGGGACACCATAAACCATACACAAATAACGTTTTATATTGGGGATCATATAAAAAATGATACCCGATTCACCGAACCATCCATCCCCAAAGGGGGGATGGGGAATCGTCCGAATCATTCTCTTTTTCAGAAACACCATTCTCTTTCCTCTATTCATGATTATTCATTTGTGTCCTAAGGATCCTGACCTACATAATGACTCTCCACATCTTGTGCTTTCCATGATGAAATTTAACACTACTTCGGATCTCTTCAGGACAACGTTGGTCACTAGTTTTAGGGGCTGCTGTCCTTCGGTGGGTGCCTTTGATAGATTCATGTTTGAATCTTGGGGGATTCAAGACTGCACCGTGGTTGGGTTCATCGACCAGTGACAAATGATGGTTCATTTTACCTTAGTGAGTGGCCATATTTATTCTAATTCTAATGCTCCTCGAACCCTCAATGGATGCAGATTTTACCTCCTTCATTGGTCCTTCAAATTCATCATGAATCGGTAAAAACCGATGACGATGGTGTGGGTAATATTTTATGATTTTCCACTTACATTTCATATTTCGTTGATAATAAGCATGTTATGGAACATGGTTGGTAGATTTATGTGTTCGGATAGTAGGAATATTGTGGTTTGTCACCATATCAACCCTCAAATTTGTGTTGAGGTCAATGTTTTGAAGCCTCATACAGAGTGGATTTGGATTTTGGTTGATGAAGAATTCAAATGGAATGAACAGGTGGTTTTCGAGTCTTGGCCATCATATTGGTCATGATTTCATCATCTAGGACATCATTCATTAGATGTCGTCACGGTCCATGTGCTCAGAAACTATTGAACCCACAACCAGAAAGGACTCAGGTGCTGGTCACCACCGTTGTTATCGAGCAGTCAGATAGAGCATGACAAGAAAAGCTTGTAGAGGCACGTGTGATTGTCCAAGGGGAATGGGAACCAGGCAGGGATCATTTTGGTCTAGGAGAGGAATTGTGGTTTGAACTAGAAGGCAATCCTCGGGATGGATAGAATTTTCAGTGGGCTTATCCAGTAGTTACAGGATTAGTTAAGGATGTGGAGGCCAGTGTCCCTTTTCCATAGGTCATGGATGTCCTAGCTCAGTAAAGGAAGGATTAGAGGATTATCCCCTTGCAGATGAATGGAGGGGAGGTAGTGCATGTGGAAGGAACGGACAGATAGTTCTACTTGCATGTAGATGTGGCGGAGCAGCCAATATCAGACAGAATTGTTAATAATGCGATGGAAAAGTTAGTAAATGAGATACCTGGATATGGGGGTCCTCAAAGTTGGGAATGGGTGGACACTGACCAACATTCTCAGTTCATGGAACATGGATACGAGCATCCCATAGTTCTGATTCCTTGTAGTGAGGTCTGCGATGTTGAATTTGGAAAGGAGGTCGAACCATCTGTTAAGTCATTGTATGGGAATTCCTTTTTGCATGCAGCTACAAGATATCTCCACGGTCAATGATGGAGGGATGGGGTTAATGCCTTGGGACAACTAGACCCAAAAACACTCATTCTTATATCCTCCTTTCAAATTACTAGGATCAAGGGGAAGGTGAATAATGACTTGGTGGTAAAATCAGGCAGGTTGGATTCCTCATGTAGGTCAAGGTATCTTAAAGAATGCATGGGGGGTTGAAGTGAAAAATAGGTTTGATGGACTGGAAACTCTAGAACAGTCATTGTCACAAGAGGATAATGATTCAGGTGATGAGAGTTTTATCCAACGCTCAGTAGAAATCCTGGACCAGTTCCAAGGAAAAGGTCCCCACATCCAATGAAGGGAGAAGGGGAAAAAGGAATGTGTGACTCGGGGAAATGCATAGTGGTACAGGGGAAAACCCAAGGGGTTCAAAGAATACTATAACATTCTTAAACTAAAGGAAACCAGGTCGGCCAAGAAATGTGCAATTAAGGAAAGAGGTCTTTAATACGGGGAAAGTGGGGATCCTAAAAGAGAA
Organism: Viscum album; assembly: GCA_963277665.1. Taxonomy (NCBI): domain Eukaryota; kingdom Viridiplantae; phylum Streptophyta; class Magnoliopsida; order Santalales; family Viscaceae; genus Viscum; species Viscum album. Next base: position 808,314,147 of record OY728119.1, on the reverse strand, counting down.
CCAATAGTAATAGAAGAAGAGTGTGTGGAGTGTATGGGGCTCATTTTCCACTCCAAGGAAAATATTCTTGAATAAGTTTTTCAGAAAAAACCATAAAATGAAGAGATATTAAGGATTTAAGGAATATTCTTGTAGAATGCGTCCACAGAGGAGAAAGAAGCATGAATAGACAAGAAAGACCGAATCATCACCTAAGGCTTCAAACAAGGCAGAATCACCTTAGAGGAATTCATCCAGAAAATAGACAGAATGGTTTCTCACCATGACGAATTGATCCGGGAAGATCTTGAAACCCAGGTTAGTACTCTGCACTAGGAATTATATAGAGAGTCTAACTCAAATAAACTTAGTCTTGTGTTAAATAATTCTGTGAGCTCTTTCAGCACGTAGTTGTCCTTGTGTGCAATCTTTGGTTTCCCACTTTTCCATAATGTGGCTTAATAAAAAAATTATAGTTGGAAGAAATAAGAAGGAAGGATAGAGAGAAACACATAAAATCATGTATAGGGACACCAAAAGCTCTATTGTGAATTAATCCATTATAGGGGATCAAAATCCTATGCTCTAGACATAATTAGAAACTATACCCTAGTACGGATGGACCCTAGGTACACAATAAATAGATATTATTTATATAGGTAATTAATTCATATAAATTCACTCAATTATATATATAATCTAACCCAATAATATTTAAGGATACATCCCATCCATCATATTTTACATTTCATGTACTATGTGGGTACATGTCATGACTCACTAAGCCTGGAAGATCCCATTTCTTGCACTCACACAAAAATAAATTCCCAAAATATTTGGAATGTCAAATATGGGTACACTGTGGGTAGATGTTCATATGGTACTCATTGATTTGAATTATATATAAAATGTAGATTTAGTCATGGTTATGTAATTAGGTAGGGGCATTGTACTCTATCTATGTCAGAGTACTTTTTCAAAGAACACGACATATACTCTATAAAAAATATCATGTAGGGGAATGGTTGATAGTTGATTTTTTTATGGTCATGAACTTGTACCTTTTGAATAATGTGGTGTGGGCCCTTCCATACATGAACCATGAAACAATTTGTACTAATGGGAATGTACTCACTAAACATGTTGAGTAGTCCACAAAGGGTTATTCAACACATGAATTACCACACAAGATGTTTACAACCAAATAATTTCCAAGAAATGTACTCTCAATACAAATGGATCATGAAAACTGATTGATATAAGGTGTGTGATCCTTATCTCCATGTGGAAACCCTATCAAACATAATGAAGGGACTAATAAAGAATGTCCCAGAACTAATAACAATGCGGTCCTTATTTTTTTATAATACCTGATTCATTATAAATTTTTTCTCGTAAATATTTTTTAACTAGTTCTACTATGATCGCCTCCCATAATCATGGACATAGGATGACCAAACATTTTTATCCATTAATTTATTGATTCCATCCATCAGATATATTTGGTAATCAACTCCCAACACCCCACATCATAAATCACATGTCAAAAATGAAAAGAATATATATGCTTTCAATCATCATCCACCTCTTGTTATCATCCATTTCATATGTACCTTGATATCTATATCAATCATGAACCACAATAATCATCATTAAGAGGTTTGACTTAAAAATTTATATCATTTTGGCATATATGGTGTTTAATGAACTGTCAGCCAAAGGGGTTATGATCATTATAATAAAATGAAAAAGGGAATAAATTAAAAAATCATAATAGGGTAACAAATATAATTCATTTTATGTGACACACTAAAATAATTTCCATTGTAATTATTATTGTGGATATAATTTATAAAGATAATTGATTCCCCAAAATCTACAATAGATGGAATTTCTCCTGCAAGAATAAACGAAAAAAATAGACTGTGTTTGGAACTGATTATAATTAGTCATGGGATAATCAAAAACAGAAATAAACCATTTAAAATGATTCAATAACTCATGTTTTTATCAAGAATTGAAGAATAATTTCTTTATCAACCTTCATTAGAGAGACCTATGAGATCCATTGGCATAAATTTCATTCGATAAATCAATCACAATCCTTGATCCATTATCATTCTCCAATATATCCTCATGTGGATCCCCCCTCAATCCTAGAACTATATAGTTGACCATATAGATTATTTATATTTGTGTTTATATATAGTTGTTTTTGATTCTTTTGTTAGGGCATGCATCCAGCTCTTTGGAGGATGTGCCGATTGTTGCCCCACATTTCTTCATTCCAAAGGCATGCAACATTCACCACTGATTAAGGAATATTTTCTCCTTTATCAAAATGAGATTAGGGGATGTCGATTCTTCCTTACCTAGATTCCCCCTCGTAACTCGTTACAATGTTTGAATCTCCCTCATAGACTTGAGATGTTGTTCGTGAAACACTTCCAAGTGCCTTGTTTTCATGTACTCTAGTTAATTAAGCTGCTTCTGTCAGAACATTCCAAGTGGTCCAGTCAGTGTAGAAACCTTTGGTCATGGGAGTAGTCACATTGGACATCACTGGCATGTTTGGACATGGGAACACTGTTGTGTTTGGGTTTATTCTACATATGATAGGGATTCTTGAGAGTAATGAATCCTAAGTCATCCCACGTCAAATGAGGGTAATTTTATTCCCTAAAAATGTCTTTGATTATTTCACAATCTTCCCATGTTTATCAAAGGGTATTCAATGAGTTCATCTTCAAGAGGAGATAGATTAAACTAATTAGAAAGATAAAGCGATTAGATCATATGTGTAACCCTGGGAGGGAACGTTGGTTCTAGGGCTAATGCCCTGTTAGTTACACAATTACTTCTAGAAGCAGCGATAATGTGGGTGACATGATCTCACCTGGATGTGGAACCCCGACTAAGAAACATGATGGATATGGATTTTTCAGTGTGGATGGAGACTGAGATAGAGACAATGTGAGGGTGACAGTGATATTGGGATTGACCCTTAATGAGACATATTCAGTATTCCCATGGTAGAGAATCAATGTTCATGTAGTTCAATATGGGTGTATAGAATCAGGGTGTGCACATAGTACAACAACCCGACGGTATACTGTGTCTTACGTGTGGTTAGTAGTAGAGGTTGGTCTGATGCCCATGGTTAGACTATATATGTGGGTCCTAGAGAAGGATACTACAAATACATATAGTCGATTTCGGTCTATAATAACTTACTGTTGGATGGGGATACAATGGCTTACAACAATGATGGAATCACAACGGCTTACCATAAATTGGATAACACAGAAACTTATCGTTGATTGGGGAACACATCAACTCACTATCTATTGGGGAACACAACATTTTATTGTATATTGGGAAACACAACTGCTACCATTTTTTGGGGAACACAATGTCTTAGAGCATATTTAGGAACACAACAACATACCATCGATTGGGGAACACAATGGATTACTGTCAATTGGGGAACAATAAAACTTATAGTCAATAGGGGAATGAGTTACCTTTTATTGGGGAACACAATAGATTTCCATCGATTGGAGAAAACAACGGCTTACCATCGATTAGGGAACACAATGGCTTACCATCGATTTGGGATGGACCTCAGGGAGGCTTCAAACTTAACATTTTAGGGAGAAAAGGATCAAATCCCACATATTTTGAATGCATAAAGTGTAAAAACTTACGGTTTAAAAAGATGTCATATAGTTTAATGTCATGAGTGATGAAGATGATCTGACATGAATTGTTCAGGATAAGTAATTGTTGGGCTTGAACCTTAGGGAGGCTTCCAACATACCTTTCCTAGGAGACAAGGATCAATTCCCACATAGTTTTGGATGTGAGAAATAGTTTAACATCATGTGGGACAAAAGTGAACCTAAGTAAAGAGGTCAGTACAAGAAGGCATTGGACATGAACCTTATAGAGGCTTCCTATATACCTTTTCATGGATACAATGATCAATGACTGTGTAGTTCGATATGGGTTGGGGCATACATAGTAACGTGGCCTAGGTAGGATGCCATCGTTAATGCTTACTCTAAGACCATGTAATTCATGCATGGTGTGAGAAACAAGTTACAGTTGCTTCCTTATATTCACATCATGAAATGTGCTTATACGAGAATTGGAATGAGGCTTACATGTGGTTAGCGGTCCAAAGGGGAAACATGGTAATACACATGGTTAGCAGTCTTGGTAGATGAAGATTGAGACTTACTTTAGGATGGAGCCCCAATGGTGAAAAAGACCAAAGTGGGGGTGATAGGATAATGAAAGTTCATGTGCTCATATCTCCTATGGTATTTTGGCACAATATAAGAGAGGAGGATCATGCAAACTACCTCCCTCAATAATTTCTTGGGTCTTAAACAATGATGGTTTCCCATCCCCGTGGAGTGGTGCCTCTCCAACATAGAAGATATCATCCCAGGTGAGGAATATTTCAATCCCGTGAAGACGAGCATGCATAGAGAATGTCTGATATGGGGAATCCAAGGAGTGTTTCATAGGGAGAGGCCACAGTTTAACACCACGTGCTAAGGATGATGGTGGTTGCCATTTTAACTTCCAACAACAAGGACGAGGTTGGTTCACACTTCACTCCTATGACTTACATAACTAATACCCACCCACCCACCCTTGGGGAAGGGAACATGTCAAAAATGCCATAGTGAGGGTGTATTATGAATTGATTCACTAAGTGGCCCAAGATAGCGTGGAAATGAAAAAAAGAAATAGCCATTAGCGTGCCTTTGAAAATAATCATAAGGATACGTAATGAAATGTGAAGAACCGCATAATGGACCTTCAAATCACTTCATATAAACCTATAGGTTCGTATTAGAGAAAGGATTAGGACACAGGTGTGTTGCGCATAAGAGGGTACCATATATGTTTTCTTTGGGTTAGGATGGCTCATGAAGAGATCAAGGAGGGACATGCAAAAGATGAGAGGTTGTGTGCAAGATAGAATGGTTTCACGCAAATTGGATGGTTGCACGTAAAATAGGTTCAATGCAGGGATTAATTTCCCAAATTAGTGTTCATTTACATGAAAATGAATTTGGGTAAAACGAAATGGAAAAGGATCAAGCTCAAGTGGTCCCACCCAAAGGAGGACCCTTGACTGGCCACTGGTACAAGATCCAATACATTGAGGCCGTATTGATTTTCATGTTGTCACGGAAGAGGCATCTTTTGAACAACAGAGTGTCATTTTGTCTTATGTAAACATCCGTGAAGGGTAGGGGGTATCCCTCATTTTATATCTGAAAACCTCGGAGGCGGTGCACAAGCGGGGCTCCATGGAAAAAACCATTTGACAGCGCATTGGGTGTGCATGTGTTTTTTCTGTTAGGGGAAACCTACGCAATTAAATCTCCTCATTCGTGCCCTTTCAATGGATAGTTTTTGAGAAGGTGGCCGCTAATGGGTCCCTTTGACATTGATTTGGTCACTCAAGGCTTTTCACGCTACATGAAATCTTGCGCACAAACCTAGACTCTTGTATGCCAGTACCTTGGAGAGTTTGGGGTGGGTCATCGCAGAAGTCTTCATTTGACGAATAATTGGGTGTGTAGGTGTTTCGCGCGGAATCCGGGGATGACCTCCTGGACGGGAGATTCAAACGTTCCGATCGGTTTCTAACGGGTTTGTTCGTAGAACCGGAAACATCCAATGATTCCACATCCGTTTGGACCTACTTTCCAAAGGCAGGCGCTCATTAGCTTGTGGGCTAATGAGGCTTAGGAATTTGCATTGGTCGAGAGGATGGGAGGTCGGACTCATCACACCTTTTTGAGGGGAATTATTGTCTACTCCGGGACTCTCTTTATAGATTTAAGTTAAGTTCGTGAATCCTTATTACATTACCAAGTAAAAAATGAGCTTTCCTTTAGTTTTAACAATCAATGATTAAATATGCAAGAAATTTAGAGAATCTTTTATATGTATTCGAGGTTCTTCATCAATATAGAATCATCTATATTTGTTTAGAGATTCTTGGTCAATGGTATCCTTCAAAACATTTATATAAAAGTCTCTTGGTCATTTTGATGACCAGGCTGGTTTTAAAGCCACTCAGTGGGGCACTTGAAGTTTATCATCATTCAGAAGGACAGAGATTATTTCAATGTTGGGATCGAACCCATGAATGGGCTACCTACGTATCCTTTGTTTTGAAAAAGGAATCAGAACCCACGTAGTTCGAGGAATGGGATATGATGTTTTATGATTGATGGCTCAAAGATGAATGTCATAATTACTTTTACACTCTAAGCTCACGTGAGTCATGCTCGGTGTGAGAAACAAGAGGTATTGGTAAAATTTAGACAATTGTGCCATAAAAGATGCAATCATAAGAATTTGTTTTGGGGCTTATGTATAGATGACTGCCCAGATAGGCGAAGTTTTAGGATTTACTTTTAGGAAGAAAATCCATGAACAGGGTCCACAAAGTTATATGTGCTTCATAGAGATTTGAATACTCTAATCTTGGGGCTTACTCCTAAGGAGGATGCCCAAGTTAGGAGGGGACTTATGATTGGGTTTTATTCCTGAAAAGGAAACCCAAATCAAAGGAAATTTATGACTGGTTAAGAGAAATTTTAAGAGACTTGGGGCTTACTCTTAAGAAAGATGCCCAAGATTTATGACTAGGACTTATTCCTGAGAAGGAAGCCTAGGTTTAGGGGACTTGGGGCTTACTCCTGAAAAGGAAGCCCAAGGTTATGACTGAGTCTTATTCCTGAAAAGGAGACCCTGGTTAGGGATTAAGGTTTGGGGCTTACTCTTTGAGGAGGATGCCCAAGTTTAAAGGACTTTGATTGGGGCTTATTCTTAAGGAAGATGCCCAAGATTTATGACTAGGACTTATTCCTGAGAAGGAAGCCTAGGTTAGGGGACTTGGGGCTTACTCCTGAAAAGGAAGCCCAAGGTTATGACTGAGTCTTATTCCTGAAAAGGAGACCCAGGTTAGGGATTAAGGTTTGGGGCTTACTCTTGAGGAGGATGCCCAAGTTTAAAGGACTTTGATTGGGGCTTATTCTTAAGGAAGATGCCCAAGATTCATGACTAGGACTTATTCCTGAGAAGGAAGCCTAAGTTAGGGGACTTGGGGCTTACTCCTGAAAAGGAAGCCCAAGGTTATGACTGAGTCTTTTTCCTGAAAAGGAGACCCAGGTTAGGATTCTCTCATCTTAAAGGATGAGGTTGAAAATGAATGAACTCTCAATCTTTGGTGACATAAAGATGTTTAAATCACTGGGTGTTGAGAGGTATTTCACAGAATTCCTTTCAGATAAGGATGTCAAATCAAGAAATCATGCCATAAATGGCTTTTGAAGAGTATCTTGAAGACTGAATCTTGAATAGGAAGGGTGAAATGGCTTAAGAGGGGTAAAAATGGGAAAGATGGGCACCCAAAAAGCTAGGGGCGCGCAAGTCTTGAAGGTCGCGCAAGTCCTGCGTCGGCGCGCAAGTGTTGGTCGCGCAAGTATACTTGCGCGACATGAGGGATACTTGCGCGATTTTCAACCAGAGTTGAATTACTTGAGCGACTCTTTATTAAACCCTTTCCCATCCTCTTGAGGTTCTTCCAGAAGAGGGACGCGCAAGTTAAATTGAAGGAATTAAGTCGGCGCGCAAGTGTTTGATAAGTTTCAACACTTAGGCCTTCCTTCTTCCCTTTAGATCTTCCATTCTAGGTAAGAAATTACCTTAGAAGTGTTCTGGAAGCTTTGAGAAGAGACTTGGGCGTCGGGAGCTTTGATCCGAGTTTCTGGGAAGAGATCCTCTCGAATGGGGGGCCCACAGGGTCTATTTATAGGCAAAAGAAGACCCCGGGCGGTTACTGGGCGGTTACCAGATCTGTCGCGCAAGTCCCTTGCACGACCATGAGGGGTCGCGCAAGTGTTGAGGCGGCGCGCAAGTATACTTGCGCGACCAAGAGGGAACTTGCGCGACCTCTGGGAAATGCTCTCCTTTTTCATCCCTTTGTCGATTTTTGATGTTTCTTCAAAGGATTAATCACTTTGAGCTCAGATATTCCCTTTTCCGAACTTTAGATTCCGTGACGAAAGGAGCGTCAACAAAAGTCCCCCCTCAGAGTTGGATTCGGAGAGAAAATGAGGATTTGACTCTGAGGAAATCGAATCCCTCTAAAGGAAAAGGGCGGCGCGCAAGTCTTCAGTGCGCAGAGGGAGGCGCGCAAGTCTGCGTCGCGCAGGCCTTAAACCCTCTGGTATGGCGCGCAGGTAGGCCTCCTGGCCTATAAATATACGGCCTCACCTCCGTACAAGTATCCGGATTTCCGGACCTCATACCTTCTCGAGCTCTCGCCGCGCAGGTCACCTAAGCCGCGCAAGTCTGCTCTGTTTTTCCTTGATGTCGCGCTCCTGTAAAGGTATTCGTACTTGCGCGGTTTATACTTGCGCGACGAAAACTAGCGCGACACGTGATCACTTGCGCGCCATTTTGTAGACATGCGCGCCTTAATGCCTTAGCCATTTTTTCAAATTTTTTCACAAAATTTATGAAAAATAAACCCATTTAAGAGTTATTTTATTCATCTTTTGTGCAGATTCAGTGGTTCCCAAGGGAATTGGAAAGACTTATGAACTGGCTAGCAAGCGGATTGATGACATGATGAACATCATTGGCCCTGATTACTATGACACCTGCGACAGCACTCTTCCAGTTTTGGCTAAGTACTTGAAGAAATATCATCTTAATTTCCCACAGAGCATCTACCTGTCTCTATGTGGTCATGGTCACTTGCAAGGAGTCAATGTTCTAAATTCAAACAACTATACACCTGAAATGCAGCTGCGCTGCTACTCCTTCATTTCGGTTATGCTGTGCATTAAAAGCAACAAAAATGGTGTGAACTTTCAAATTCTCCTTGCATGCCATTTCCTTGCAGATATAAAAATGGCAATGCCATGGGCTGAAATGTTTTCCACTACCGGTTGGTGGAGAGAAGACAAACATGGTATTAGAGCAATATCTGAAAAGAGTACTCTCTTCAAATGGCTCTTTACTTCCAATGCTCCATTCTCAAATTCATGTATCCATCTTTCAAGTCTCTTGGACAGAAACAGAGTCACTGTTTGATCAGCAGAAAATTTTCTCAAACCGCACTCAAGAACATCCTTTTACAATTGTTCCAAGAAGAGCTGGTATCACTGCATCTCCTTTTTGTTTCCAGTTGAATGAATGAATTCCAGGTGGTTGCTGATGAAGCTCGGGATGCCGTAAATCAAATGAAGTGTTATGTTGAAAGCCTCTTGTAATTCTTGAAAAAGAGAAGAGACTCCAATCTGTGGATGTCCTTCTAACTCTTGTGTATCAATGAAAAACACTTTCATCTCCAATCATTTGTACCTGCATTCTTTCATTACCTGCTTCAAATTTACTTAAGCCAATGGGCTTAGTAAGCATAGTTTGATTTTTACTAGGATTATTACAAATAACCCTACAAACTTTGAATCTTTTAATTGCTAAATATTAGCTAAATCATACAAAAAATGTATATTTAGTGAGCTGGAACTTTGACTTTTATTCATAGTTCCTCTGTCTTTTGTGTGGGCAGTTTAAAGTCATGCAAGCCGGACAAAAAGAGGCTAATGTTTAAGGTCGAAATAGCTTTGACCGAAAAATGGATTCAATTCCTTGATAATTTATCTGAAAACAAATTACCATACTCAAGTATGATAGAAAATATGTAAACTATGACTTAAGAATATTTGAATCTGAGGAATGATATGAAAAAGAGCTAAATAGCATTAGAAGAAGTAGTTTCCAAGAATGAAGTTACTATTATTTAACAAAACCCGTTAGGGGGTTGAAATATGCAGGGCCACCTATGGGCATTGGCTGCATAGTCAAATAAAATAGCATCTTTTGGCTGACAAGTCTGTTATGTGGACTGTTTATGCAAGGCCACCTATGGGCACGTGCTGCATAGTTAGGCAAAAGAACTCTCAGAAATTTACTTTCCTAGTGCTAAAAGCCAGTGAAAGTTTATGGAGATTCAAATTTTCTAAAGCATAGAGTTTGTTGTATGGAAATAGGTACTTGAATATGGAGAAGATATTTTCAAACAAGAATATCGAAGAACTGGATGAATATCACTCCTACGAAGGTCTGACCCAAACGTAGGGAAGAAGAATAAACCATAGACTTGAATACTTTCAGATCATGAAAAAGGATATGGGACAAATATGTTAAGGATGGCTATTTTTGCGGATCCCTACATACTGTCGTTTAAGACAAATAAGGACAAAAGAGGCATTCTTCCCAAGAATGAAGTTACTATTATTTAACAAACCCGTTAGGGGGTTGAAAACATGCAGGGCCACCTATGGGCATTGGCTGCATGGTCAAATAAATAGCATCTCTTGGCTGACAAGTCTGTTATGTGGACTGTTTATGCAAGGCCACCTATGGGCACGTGCTGCATAGTCAGGCAAAAGAATTCTCAGAAGTTTGACATTTTTGTGACCATAAGTCATGAAAAGGGTTATGAAGATCTGAAAATATTTAAGGTTAGGATTATAATACATAAAGACGGGTATTTTCCAATGTATATAGAGATACATAGGTCAATGAAAACCCTAATCATGTTGTGGCTGGGTCCTGAATTGAAACTTGGACTTCACTACGTATCTCATAAGAATGAGAATCAAGCCATACGTAGTTCTTGAAATGCAGTTTAACGTCGTGCAGGACGAAAGGATGAGTGATCTTAGTTTTTGGGGTCATAGAATTCGGACCATAATAATGAATACACAGTGTGTGTTTTCATGAGGACTTTTCAGCCAAGGGACTGAAAGTGAAATTTGGGGTTAGGCCCAAAAGACTTGGGACTGGATTCGAGGGACACTCGAATGTTCCTACGTATCCCATAAAGATGGGAATCAAGTCCACGTAGTTCTAGAAACTACCCTTTGTACAAATTTGGTTCGTACATGTGAAGGGTGAAAAGGGACTTTAGTGCAATGATGGTTTTAACCTAAGATAAAAAGTTTAGGCATTACCATGTATGTACGTAGTCTTTTTGAAAATGAAAACCATGATTGAAAATAATCAATGTTAATAATGGTTCCTTCTCAAATGAGGAAATCAAAGAATATTGTAGTTTATTGTCGTACTGGACAAAAGTGTTGTATAGTTTAACGTCATATAACAAGGACGAAAGTGAATCAATGTAAAGATATTGATTCCAAGGGTGGTTTCACAAATCATCATCATATGAGATTGTGGTGAACCAATGTGAAAAGATTGTTTTTGGGCTTGAACCTTTGGGAGGTTGCCTACATACCCAGCCTGGAGGGCAAGGATCAAAGTCTGTGTAGTTCAATTAAAGAATGAATTAATGATCAAGTTGTTCTTGTGGACAATGATCTAAAAAAAATGTTGTTGGGACTTACACATGGTTAGTGGCCCAAAGGGAGTGTTATGGTTGATGTTCGCTCTAAGCTCACGTGAGTCATACTCGGTGTGAGAAACAAGAGGTAATAACAACCTTAACGATGTACAGATTAATGTCATGTAGGACATAAAAAAGGGACTTTCTGTACAGTTTAGCGTCATGTAGTTAAGACGATGGGGACAATATAGTTTAACGTCATATTGGACGAAAGGGGGATTGTGCAGTTTTAATGTCATGCTGGACTTTTGATGATTATATAGTTTAACGTCTTTCCGGACGTGAGAGACTTTTATACAGTTTAGTGTCATGTAGTTAGGACGTCACAATTTAACGTCTTGCTGGACATATTTGCAAATAGTTTATGGTCGTATACATGGACCAGGAATGATGCAGTTTTAAGGTCATGCTGGACTGTTTATGGAACTTTTTCACAGTTTTAATGTCATGTGGGACGAAGTTGCAGTTTAAAGTCATACTGGACCATTGCTGTATAGTTTTAGCGTCATATAGCAAGGACGAACTGATGCTGTACAGTTTAAAGTCATGCTGCTAAGACTAAGGTGAATCAATATGAGGATATCAGTTCTGATCTTTTTATAGTTTATCGTCATGATGGACGTTGGAAGTGCCACACAATTTAATGTCATGTTGCTAGGACACAATATAGTTTAATGTCATCTCGGACAGAATACAGTTTAGTGTCATGTAGGACAATAAGGGACTTAACACAGTTTAACGCCATGCTGGACGATGAAAGTGCCACACAGTTTAATGTCATGTCGCTAGGACAAAATATAGTTTAATGTCATCTCGGACAAAATATAAGAACTTCTATACGGTTTATTGTCATGTAGGACAAAATCAGGGACTATGCAGTTTAAAGTCTTGCAGTTAGGACTATTGGTGCTGCACAGTTTAGTGTCATGTTGCAGGGACATAAGTGCGAATAGTTTAAGGTCATATGCACGGACCATACAGTTTATCGTCATGCTGGACGTAGTTGTAGTTTAAGGTCATACTGGACCATGGTGTAGTTTAAGGTCATACCGGACCATTGATGTATGAACCAAATGTAAGAGTCTTGGTTCTGGGAACAATATTTTGTGTTTATACAAAATACTTCTTCAGAAATCTGGCATTGGTTGGAGTCGTGATGTGTTCTCCATCCATTGAGATCAAACAGAACCAAAGATTAACTCTTCGTCTGATAAAGACTCTGCCTGATTAGCCTGTTTAGGCTGTGCCGTTTGGTGGGACGGTGCCCGTTGCTTTGAAGTAGATGGCATGAAATCTGCCAGAGTCAAAGACAATTTAGGCTTTGATACATACTCATCTTCTTCTGATTCCTCTTTCTTCTTTGAATTACGCTGCCCTTTTGAGGATTTGTCCTTTGATGGAGGCTTTACTGCAGCTTTTGTAAGAGACACAATTGGTTTCTTCAATTGTGTTCACAAAATGGAATGAGTCCGATTGATTGTCTTTCTGACCATCCAATCATCATATTTTTTCGCAGTATTGCTTTTGACTTCCTGCCACTCGCCTCCTTCCTCTGGATCTGTAGCGGTAATACACGCTACATGAGCTGAAGAACCCTTCAATTTGACTTGTCCCAAGTCAACCATCTTTTGTAGGAGGTCTTTAAAGACAAAACACTCCTGGATGGGATGTCCCAACATTTGATGAAAGGGACAATAATTGGGACGGTCTTCATCTCCTTCCTTGTTTGGTCTCTTCGGCACTGGTAATTGAACCAAATTATTTTCCAGAGCTGAAATGAAGTAACCAGGAACTTGCTCACTTCGGAAAGAGTATGTTTTACTCTTCATATCCTCAAATTGTTTTCGTCGTTGATCTTTTTGATCATTTGGACGAAACAGCCTTTGTTGTTGGCGTTCAGGAGGTGGAGCCCTTCGAGAAGATGAAGGTTTTGAAGTAGAAATAGGTACAGGTGCCTGTTTAAGCATAACTGTAGCAGTTTCTGCTTTACCCATTCTTCTTCCTGGAGCTGATGGAATTACACGAGATTTAACCTTAGCCTGCATAAGGGAATCTTCAATCTGTTGAGCGATTGAAGTAAGGTCTCGAAACCCTCCTGTGTATTTCACAGGGATCAATGGCGTGCGTAATTCGTCACGCAAATTTGCCACACAGATTGGCAATAATTCCTCCTGAGGGAGTGATAAACTCGAGGAATACGTTAATCCCTTCCAACGAGCAATGAAATCAGAGACTCTTTCATTCTCCCTTTGCTTGCAGTTTGTAAGATCGAAAACTGTCGTTTTTGGAAAAGTTGAGCTGAACTGAAGAAGGAATTTTTGACGAAGATCCTCCCATCCGATGACTGACCGGGATTTCAAGCTTGTATACCAGACAAAAGCTGGTCCTTGCAAGGTTCGCACGAAGCATCTGAGTTTCACTGCTTCTTGTTGTTCTGGAGTTCCCATCATAGGATCACAACAAGACACGTAATGCGTCAAATGTTGTTCAGGGTCGGCTGATCCATTGAAAGTAGGGAAAATAGGGTTTCCAAAACTGGATGGAGGAGAAATTGAATCTACCCATTCAGGGTAAACTTTATTTTCAGGTTGAACTTGCGCCCGTTTCCCTTCCATAGTTTCTAACCGAGCTGTTAATGACTCAATAGTAGTTATTAACTTTTGAGAAACGTCAGGTTGAACTTGGTTTTGGGTAGGTGCAATGAATGGAGCTTGGACAGCCGTGGAGGTTGGTGCTGCAACTAATGGTAGTGCTGCCAACCGTTGTTGCGTTTGACCCGTAGGATTAGACCTCTGTGGGTGTACTGATAAAGGAGGATATTCCTGATCCATCTCAGTAGTTACAACAAATTCCTTCGGCTGTCGGACTTCAGCATTCTTAAGAAGAAGACTACTCTGAAGTAGTTCTGCATTCAACCTTCTTAATTCTTTCATTTCTTCCTCCTGTTGTGCAAGCCTTTGCTCTAATGAGAGCGATTGACCTCCTTTAGAGGAAGGGTGAGAAGTAACCTGATTCTTTCCTTTCCCCTTATTGGATCCTTTTCGGAGAGGGGGAAGTGGGTTACTTGAAGGAATACCCAAATTTTGGGTAAGCCTTTGATTACGTGTGCGCACACCTTCTTCATTTAGGTCTGTGTGCGCAACTTCTTGAGCAGGAACCTCTTCATCTGATCCCTCTGATTGAGCCTCATCTGGTGAATCAGCAGCAACGGCAGTGATGACATTAATGGATGCATATTTCATGAAATCCTTTCTATCAGCATTTCTATGATATTGTCTCCTTTTATGTCCATGATAAGACATGGCATTCCGTTGACTTGACCCCTCAGGAATTTCTTTGTGAACCGTCACTTGGAGAGAATCTCCTGACATCTTGGCTCTTCGTTCCTCTTGAGGCTTATTCCCTAATCGAGAGAATACTGACTTTCTCTGAGGGAGGGATTGAAGATTTGAAAAAGTCCCCAGTCCGGTGGACTGGGGGTGTTCCTGTTGCTTCTGCTCAACTCCTCGAATCCCATTCGTTGATTCTGAGGGTTGGGTTAGAGAAGTCCCCAGTCTGGCAAGCTGGGGTGTCTCTTGACATGCTATGTCTGAGATCTTCTTGAAATCTCTCTTGATCTTGCAGATCTTAGTTCGGAAATTAGCTGGATGCATTAACCTGTATCCACTTTTATTACCTGGTTCAACAGACCGTTGGATGATTTCCGAAACTTCTGTCATTTGATGACGTGTTTGCTCCAGACGAGAGGCTTGCGCAATATTCTCGCCTGCTTGATGTAGGAGCAATTCAACAACCTGTTCTCTATATACTTGATTTTGAGAGGAACTAGTTGAAGCTTGATCTCGAGCAAGATTTTGATTATGAACAAAGCCCATTGACTGTGGCCGGCCATGGGCAATAACATTGCATGAGACCATTTTCGGCGGGCTTTGCTGACCGGAAAGCACTGTGAAATGTAGTGCTCCGTGAATACCCCATCCTCTGATATGAACATTAGATGGAGCATTGGAAATTAACTGACGCAATTTTCTCAGCGCGCCAAGGCATGAACGTTGAAGGGTTCTCTGTTGCTTTTCAGCCTTCGGATACCGAGAGACTGATAGAGATGCCAAATCAATCTGGCGTTGTAACCCTTCTATTATCTTAAGATGATTTTCATATTCATCGTAAGATAATACCTTCTTCTTTAATTGACAAAGAGTTTTCCATATGTTAAGACGAATATCATGGATTCCATCATCCGTCAACATCTTTGGAATGTCATACTGTGAATCAGCCAAAGGCCAAAACATGACTGGTACTTCACCTTTTGCCAGTTTTTTCCTCATGTTCAGCATTTCCTCTTTATCATTAAATGAAGATTCTTCTACCTGTTTGGACCAGAGTTGGTGTTTCCTTGTTGCTTCATCGGATTCAACAAGATTGGTAGAGGAATCACTATTCATGCTGGAAGATGAATGACCTAGGGAAGGTTCGGAGAATAACCTGAACCCCAAGCTATCTTCTGATGGAGAAAGAGTTTCACCTGCCGATAGTAAAACTTCAGACATGACTGGTTTTACGTTTGCAAGTGCCTCGAGATAGGAGGGCTTTCTCGTCACTACATTGCCTTCTGAAGAATTTTCGAGACAATGTGAATCACTACTGCGGAGAGGACTTTCGCAGCGAAGTTCATCACCATGAGGAGGACCTTCATGATGGGTTACAGCAAAAGATGATATCTCTTGCTCCTTGGTCTTCTGACCACACAGAGGGTTCCTATGGTTCTCATCTGAAGAAGAAACTTCAAGATTGACCGAATTTTCATGAAGCAAGTCTTCATGAGGAAGTGTCTGTTGAAGACCTTCGGGATTAATGTTCCTGTTATTGGGAACTGAGGGAGTAGAATCTTGAATTCCGACAGATAAATGTCTGAGGGCTTCAAGAACTCCAGCATCGAGCAAGGCCTTGTTGCAGATTGGCCTTTGATCTCCTGACTGTGCTGGGCGGATCATTTTCTTAGATGCCTTCTTACTCACTTTAGAAATCACTTGATGACGAAAGTGATTGCTCTGAGCAGGTGTATGTGCCTGATCAGGAAAGATGGTCAGGTTAGGCTGACGATCATCGCTCAAATCATATGTATGTGCCTGACTTGGTTGTCCATATGATATGGGGGAGTAGGCCCCATAACCCTCTTGGACTGGAACAGATGTGTGTGTCTGTTCCGGAGTGAATTGTTGATGTGTCACTCCACTGCTAGGGATAGATTTATGTGTCTGTCCCTGAGATGATGCTGAAGCTGTTATGATATCCTGGCAAGCATCCAGAATATGAGCATGAATTTGCTTCTGCTCTTTCACCATTGACAAAATATGTTTGGTGACTTCAGCCGCCGGAACAGGGATATACGTCCATTCCGGGTTTGGAGTAGGTGTATGTGCCTGCTCCTGTCCTCCTTTTCCTGTCAGTGAATCCTGACAGTACTCAAGTGTGGAGGCAGAGAGTTTAGTCTGCCTCCTGTTTGTCGTCGGGGCTTTCCGACTGACTTCTCCGTGCGCTACCAAACGAGACTGTTGGTAGGCTTGATTAGTATTAGCAGGTGTATGTGCCTGCTGATTACACTTCGCCAAACGCTGTTGACGAGATCCATCATATGTAGTCAGACGAGCCTGCTGACTAACTGCTGATGTATAAGCAGGTGTATGTTCCTGCCTATGGTACTCCGCCGGAATTGCCTGGCGGGATCGGCTTGATGCTGCCAGACGAGTCTGTTGGACAGCAGGATTAAAACGAACAGGTGTGTATGCCTGCTTGTTATTTGCCACCAAGTTAGGTTGGTGGACTTCTCCGGAGATGGCTGGGATGACAACCTGCCTATTATTAACCGGATTCCGTCTCTGGTGATTCATCTTGCCTGCTCGGGTTCGAGGAACCTGAGCTGAATGCCTGGAGCCGGTACCCTCATCATGTTGAGGGTGCACTACCGCACGAGTCTGGCGGCGATTGTTGATGGGAGCCCTTGAGAAGGACTCATGTCTCTTTGAATTAAGGTCCTGCGGGACCTGCTCATTCACTTCCTCAGAATAAGGGAGTGAATGGAAATTGCGTTCCGGGGATAACGACCCGAAATGGTTGGAGATGGTAGTCAGCACCGCCTGCTTCTTGATTGCTGGTCGCCGTTGTCCGGACGACCAGGTAGAATTGTTAACTTGGAGGGCTTGACGAGCGGCCTCCAGAGTTGGGATAGTACCGTTACGACGGTACTCCTTAACCAGTGCATTTGAAACACAGCGTTGAAGACGCTGAGTTGGTGATGTCATCCTTAGAGCGGATGACGTTCCAGCAGGAGTAGCAGCATTGGTTTTCATGGCAGCAGACCTCACAGTAGAGGTGTTCTCAGCAGCAGTATTCACAGGGGTGAATTTAAGGAAAGGCATTTTTTGTAGAAGATCTTGAAAAAAGAGTGCCTGTTCCATATAACAGACATAATCAAGATGAATCCGGCTACTGCATCTTTTGGATGATCATATGTCAATGATTGCCTTGTTGGCCCAAGGGGCCTAACATCTAAGAAGAACATCACTTTAACTTGGTTAAGGATTCACGTCGGGTTCACCATTTTTTGTTTCGCGCGGAATCCGGGGATGACCTCCTGGACGGGAGATTCAAACGTTCCGATCGGTTTCTAACGGGTTTGTTCGTAGAACCGGAAACATCCAATGATTCCACATCCGTTTGGTCCTACTTTCCAAAGGCAGGCGCTCATTAGCTTGTGGGCTAATGAGGCTTAGGAATTTGCATTGGTCGAGAGGATGGGAGGTCGGACTCATCACACCTTTTTGAGGGGAATTATTGTCTACTCCGGGACTCTCTTTATAGATTTAAGTTAAGTTCGTGAATCCTTATTACATTACCAAGTAAAAAATGAGCTTTCCTTTAGTTTTAACAATCAATGATTAAATATGCAAGAAATTTAGAGAATCTTTTATATGTATTCAAGGTTCTTCATCAATATAGAATCATCTATATTTGTTTAGAGATTCTTGGTCAATGGTATCCTTCAAAACATTTATATAAAAGTCTCTTGGTCATTTTGATGACCAGGCTGGTTTTAAAGCCACTCAGTGGGGCACTTGAAGTTTATCATCATTCAGAAGGACAGAGATTATTTCAATGTTGGGATCGAACCCATGAATGGGCTACCTACGTATCCTTTGTTTTGAAAAAGGAATCAGAACCCACGTAGTTCGAGGAATGGGATATGATGTTTTATGATTGATGGATCAAAGATGAATGTCATAATTACTTTTACACTCTAAGCTCACGTGAGTCATGCTCGGTGTGAAAACAAGAGGTATTGGTAAAATTTAGACAATTGTGCCATAAAAGATGCAATCATAAGAATTTGTTTTGGGGCTTATGTATAGATGACTGCCCAGATAGGCGAAGGTTTAGGATTTACTTTTAGGAAGAAAATCCATGAACAGGGTCCACAAAGTTATATGTGCTTCATAGAGATTTGAATACTCTAATCTTGGGGCTTACTCCTAAGGAGGATGCCCAAGTTAGGAGGGGACTTATGATTGGGTTTTATTCCTGAAAAGGAAACCCAAATCAAAGGAAATTTATGACTGGTTAAGAGAAATTTTAAGAAACTTGGGGCTTACTCTTAAGAAAGATGCCCAAGATTTATGACTAGGACATATTCCTGAGAAGGAAGCCTAGGTTTAGGGGACTTGGGGCTTACTCTTGAAAAGGAAGCCCAAGGTTATGACTGAGTCTTATTCCTGAAAAGGAGACCCATGTTAGGGATTAAGGTTTGGGGCTTACTCTTTGAGGAGGATGCCCAAGTTTAAAGGACTTTGATTGGGGCTTATTCTTAAGGAAGATGCCCAAGATTTATGACTAGGACTTATTCCTGAGAAGGAAGCCTAGGTTAGGGGACTTGGGGCTTACTCCTGAAAAGGAAGCCCAAGGTTATGACTGAGTCTTATTCCTGAAAAGGAGACCCAGGTTAGGGATTAAGGTTTGGGGCTTACTCTTGAGGAGGATGCCCAAGTTTAAAGGACTTTGATTGGGGCTTATTCTTAAGGAAGATGCCCAAGATTCATGACTAGGACTTATTCCTGAGAAGGAAGCCTAGGTTAGGGGACTTGGGGCTTACTCCTGAAAAGGAAGCCCAAGGTTATGACTGAGTCTTTTTCCTGAAAAGGAGACCCAGGTTAGGATTCTCTCATCTTAAAGGATGAGGTTGAAAATGAATGAACTCTCAATCTTTGGTGACATAAAGATGTTTAAATCACTGGGTGTGGAGAGGTATTTCACAGAATTCCTTTCAGATAAGGATGTCAAATCAAGAAATCATGCCATAAATGGCTTTTGAAGAGTATCTTAAAGACTGAATCTTGAATAGGAAGGGTGAAATGGCTTAAGAGGGGTAAAAATGGGCAAGATGGGCACCCAAAAAGCTAGGGGCGCGCAAGTCTTGAAGGTCGCGCAAGTCCTGCGTCGGCGCGCAAGTGTTGGTCGCGCAAGTATACTTGCGCGACATGAGGGATACTTGCGCGATTTTCAACCAGAGTTGAATTACTTGAGCGAATCTTTATTAAACCCTTTCCCATCCTCTTGAGGTTCTTCCAGAAGAGGGACGCGCAAGTTATATTGAAGGAATTAAGTCGGCGCGCAAGTGTTTGATAAGTTTCAACACTTAGGCCTTCCTTCTTCCCTTTAGATCTTCCATTCTAGGTAAGAAATTACCTTAGAAGTGTTCTGGAAGCTTTGAGAAGAGACTTGGGCATCGGGAGCTTTGATCCGAGTTTCTGGGAAGAGATCCTCTCGAATGGGGGGCCCACAGGGTCTATTTATAGGCAAAAGAAGACCCCGGGCGGTTACTGGGCAGTTACCAGATCTGTCGCGCAAGTCCCTTGCACGACCATGAGGGGTCGCGCAAGTGTTGAGGCGGCGCGCAAGTATACTTGCGCGACCAAGAGGGAACTTGCGCGACCTCTGGGCAATGCTCTCCTTTTTCATCCCTTTGTCGATTTTTGATGTTTCTTCAAAGGATTAATCACTTTGAGCTCAGATATTCCCTTTTCCGAACTTTAGATTCCGTGACGAAAGGAGCGTCAACAGTAGGGTTTGTTTCACCAAGAAGAATATTGTGTGTACCTCTCTATCGCATCACAGAATTATTCATTCATTCTCAATATGTCTTCGGTTTCTTTAAACGAGCACCCCTCATGTCCCTATTCGAAATTCAGCTTCCAAAAATGCCCCACCCCCTCAAAATCAGAGCTAGAGGTAGACCTGTAGGTCGGATTCTGCGGGTCTCTCCGAATGATAGAGAAGCATCTGGTCGGTGCGCACAAAAATGGTGTTTTGTCATCCAAACCATATCCATGTGCACACAAGGTGTGGTTCGTGACTATAAATACGCTGAGCCCCACCGCCTAGGTCCCCACATTGAAATTCCTATACGAAAGGCTTTCTCACTTGTGCACACAAATGTTCCACATCCACATGCATGTTTCTACTATCAATTCAGATTTTTGGGCATGCTCTAGTCACTTTCTCACTACAAGCCATTTTCTCCCAGACCAACAATCATGCACACCACCAGTTGTTTTGTGCGCCGAATCTCCATTAAATCGCTCACATCCCTTTTGATTTTTTAAAACAAGCCAGAATGGTCTCCCAACAGACCGACATCTATAGTTAGGCTACTGAAAATGCAAGGAGGAAACAGATGATCACAGAGCCACTTAATCATCATGCAATGGGGGTCATGTCTAATAATATAATGTTTTTTTGGAAGACTTATGCTTTCTAAAAAAGATTACATATTTAGTGATAGCCAACTGATATGGAACATTGGAATTTTGGAGGAGGTTTTTTTTTCTAGATTTTGAAACTGATACATCATGGTAATGGGTGCCATGAGAGGATAGTCTCATACATTTTTGCATCACAAACACTGGATATCCTACTAGGGAAATGTGTAAAAAAAATCTATGTCGTAAATCCAAAGACAAGGACTATTGTATGGAGAGATCCTGTTCCCGAGGATTATCCCTCTATTTTCATGAGCACCTATTGAAGAATACTTACTGATGTGAAAAAGGGTTAGAAATAATGAGACTTCAGGTCAGGGGGAAAATTTACAAGCGAATAGACATGGGCGTACTTGGGATGCCAAACATGCGAGGAGTTCGGTGTAGAGATACTGTCTATCATGATTTTCAATGCAGTTTGGACATCCGAATTTTACTTCTACCGGTAGTAGGACCATGTACTAGAGCTATTCAGTCAGTGGTATCCCAATACCAACAACTTCCACAACCACCATTGGGAGGTAGGTATCATCCTATGGGACGTTCATTGAAATGGGGAAATCCCATTAGCGGGGTACTAGTATGATGAGTTCGTCACAACAGAGAATGTCTGGGGGGACAGGACGCACACCTACATCTTTACATGGTATCTTATGGTGTTGGAGATGGAGTGGTTGAAAATAAAAATATGTTATGATGGACTTATCTTAACCGATAAGGTTTATTCATTTCTGATGATGGACCTGACTATGAAGATTCTCGTCCAAAAAAAAGAAATGTGTAAATGAATCTCAAAGGAGAAATGTGGGATCATATTGGAGTCTATTAGAGGAAAGAGAGTGCTGATTATGGGGCTTTTATATAAAAGAACGTCAGGACAAAAACATGCAATATGTCAGGTTCCTTGAGAATTCATAAGTGGGTGGCTGTTACCATTGAGGGATAAGAATATGGGGGTGTGTCTAGGGATGCTAGTGATAACTGGAATCATGGCAGCCAAGAATAAGGATAACCTGGGGGTACGCGTACTGGCCAGACTATACTGCATTCATGGCTGTATCTTGAGGAGAAATACATCGATAAAGTTATGTGGATAGTTTCAAATCTTTTATGGCTGGGTCGCATCCCACTTCAGGTGATAGCATTTTTTTAACACCATTCTCCCTCAAGGTGATTGAATGTTGTCGATCCTCTTGAAAAAGGCTGGAATCTTCCCACATACACTTAGAGAAGAAGGGATCAAGCATATGATCGACATCCATACCCATTTCTACATTCACCCATTCCAAACCACAGTTAGTTAGATAGTATATGATAGGAGGGTATCATTAAAGAAGAAAGAATACCCGAAAAGCATCAAGGGTGGTGTTCTGTTATCCTAGATTGATGGAAAAATCCGTTGTGAACCATACGTTTCAAACAGGTTTACCCAGTTAATCTGGTGTATGCAGTGGACGCCGAAGAATGTGTATACAGAGGTTTGGTATGATTGATATCCCTAGATTCTTCACTAACTGTGGATTATGTTCACAACTGCAGGCCTGGGTGAAGACATCACTCCCCTTCTACTGATGTCAGTGTTGAACTGTCAATAGAGTATACTGAACACTGGACAAAAACAGATCATGAGACATCTTCTATGGAAACACATATAGAAAATCAAGGTGGATATTATAGAGAACGAAGTGCATGGGGGTGTAAGAAGTTCCATGAGAGAGGTTAGACAAAGAAGAAGACATGTGGAAACCATGGAATAGGTTGGAACTTCATCAGAATCATTATTTCAATATGTTAACATGCATCCACCTTTGGAGGAGGGGTGGTCCTGTAGGATACCTTGTGGTCCGACTAGGGAACTTCTTGGGAAGTGTATCACACACCTCCTGAAGCCAACTGCTGATTCTATCTTCTTATCTCTCTTTTCTTCATATAGGATGTTGCGACAATCTATGTCCGCTGAAGTGCTGTGGAAGAGGCTAGTGTGTTACGGGAATGACTTTCCAGACATAGGGTGCATCCAAGAGGCAGAATGGTATAATATTCATCACTGGCATGCAAACCTAGAATCCATGGATATGTACACCTACTATAAAGTGCACTATAAAGAGCCGCACCTCTGGGGATAATGTGATACTCAACCTGGGAAATAACCCAGAAATGCTTCCATCCAAAGATGAAGATATTGAGGGGGAAGAAGAGGAATAGTAATAGGAGGAAGAATATGATGAAGACACATATGAAGAAGAGTAAGAGGAGGAATAAGCTGAAGGCCTTGGTGGTAAAGGACCTTCAGGAACAACTTCTTCCCAATGAAGCTCCAGTGAGTGTGGAAATATTGTAGGCTCTTATGTAGAACTGGATGAGAAGCTTGATATGAGTTTAATTATTGTCTTCGCTTGCCTTTCCTTTACCACAATCCAAATTATCGACCAAAATTTAGTTTATTTCGGAACACATGGATGATGGTTCTTAGGTGGCCTTTCCCACAATGGATGAATATGTGACCATGTAGGAAAGAGTACATCCTCATGAACATGCCCTTAGAACCAAAAAACATGGGGAACCCGTAATGATTTGAGTAGGTGTAAATGAGCCTGATGAATGTGATAAAATGGAGGCCTCCATTTTCCCCACTGTTTCTGTCATTCACGAGGATCTGTCACTGGTGATCGAGTTAACAATTGTGGTAGTATCTCTTGTGGTGTAAACTCCCACCAAGACTCAATACTGTAAGTATTTATCATCATTGGATCTCATTTTTTTATATTATGGAACATAGCTATCTAAGAAACTAATTCCCAATTCAGTGATCACAAGCTTGGATACTCGGCAAACCCTAGAGTGTGGAACATCTGTTGGAGCCCCACAAGTGATTACATCATCTCTTGTAGAGCCAACTATTTGAGCCACTCCCAACCTATTATTTGGTGAACTAGAGGCTACAATCAGGGGTGAAAATGATGCTATAGTAGAGCTCTAGTCTGTAGAGGGATAAGTCACTGAAGATGAATGAATACAAAAAGAGGACCCTTCTATAGAACTCATGGATGATTTTTCTAATTATAGGCCTACAGGCCCAGCGGAGACAAAAGATTGTGACCTAGACATGGATGAGCAGAGTCGCATGATGTTGTGTAAGGTGTGGAAGTTTATCAAATGCTTTCAGAGTTATCCACTGGAATAACGGATAAACTGTATGGGGTCTTGTTTCAACTGGCTTCACATTCATTGGGCTAGAGGGGTATATGCTCATCGTCTCTAAAAAATTATCCATGATTACATGGATGAGAAAACAAGGGAGAATATCCAATGCCGCGATATTTTTCAGTGCATGAAGGTGTCTTATAATGCCTAGGAATTCGTTTACACAAAGAATGAATTCTGACAGCTTGATGAGATAGAAAACAAAAGTACTTCATTAATCGCAACCCGCTCTGAGCTCATTTAATAGTTCAGGGAACAGTTGGTGGACACCTAATAGTAGGTAGTACAGGCGACTCACTAGATGAATGAGCTCCAAAATGAATGAGTGTATGCACATACTTGGGATAACGAGTTACTCTATGAAGATTCTAATGAAGTGAGGGATCTCATGGGTCAGGTGGTAGTACTGGAATCCACGATCCAAATGGTGTCAATGTTGGAGTAATATATAAAAGATGTTGATCCTTATGGGCCATATTTTTAGTGAACCCATGATCTTTTTCAAATTTATTTTCTTATCTCGAACTACGTGTATACACTTATTATATTATTTCTCATTTATTTGGATTATTTAATCACAATAATAACTATGGAGTAACCAGTAATCAATCCATAAGTTCACATGGGTCCTAGACGATGTGAGTAACAAGGGAAGGACACATCATTACATCATCTGAATATGAGAGTGCCAACGAGTCATTGGGCATCCATTGAATGAATGACCAATATGGGATTTCATGAAGAAAGAGAGAGGGAAAACTAAATAATGATGTTCTCGATATAGTTGAGTTTCATGTTTTTTTTATGGGAAATAGTTCATGATTGGAGTAATGCCAAGGGTATTAGAATCAATCTGAACATAGGGGAATAAAAAGTGTGAATCACAATACCCAAAATTCGGAACACTCTAGGGGTGGCATGACAGTGAAGGATTACTAATGAATGTGTTCGAAACACAGCATCGAGATTGTGTTAGCCTAAAATGGGGATAAGAAAGGATGGTCTAACACATCTCATATTCGAAACATGGGGCCTGGCTCCAAATGTTACCCATCAGTCTTATGGAACGTTGGCCTATAATAGTAGGCATGACATAGGCTGAGAATCCATAGAATTAGGGAGGTTTCATTAGACATGAAATAGGATGAATGTCCAAACAAAGGGCATGAAAAGCATGGAGGGAGGAGTAACAAGTTGTTCGAATGTAGTCCAACCATCGTTATATTATTCCACCAAGGTGTAAACACATTAGTTGGATGCATCGGTATGATCAGGTATCAAACATATATCCAAATAGGACATCTCTAGTAAAGACCTACAATGATCTATAATTTTATGTAATACATATAAGTATAATAAATACGTATTTTATGGAACCGAGGCTGGGACCACGGTGAATTTCATAGACGTCACTACATATCCCATGAGGTGGGTAATCAAGCCTAATGTAGTTATTGAGAAGATCATGTTCATAGACAGATGTTGGTGGGGGGAAACCTCTTTAAAGAGGAAGATGATGCATCCTGTAGTTAACATTGGGCATCCCAAACTAGTTCAGGGTCGAACTATAGTTTAATTTCATGCATCGAGGAAATGTTGACTCATATAATTTAACGTTGCATTGTAGTATGGGGTTTCAAAAAGGTGATCCCATGAAGGGTTCACGTGATGAGATAGAAATAAACCCGATGTGAATGAGGAAATAATGGTTCTAAACCCCACCACATATACCTGGAAAAGATTTCTATGTCAGGAGACGAATAATGAATTTTAGTCTGGGCCCGAGGAAATGTGGTCAATCATTCATACATATTCCATTTGGATGAGAATCAAGATTCACATAGTTTGGGGATCAATGTTTAATTTCATGTAAGATGAAAAGCATGTATGGAACATCTGAAACAATACACACCCCAACAAAACAATTACGCCCCTAGGAGTTTTTCTCAATGTGGAAAACATGAAGTAGCGATGGGATTTCACTGTTGCTGGAGGGAATACATTATTAGTGATGGGCCACTCAGTGAGCGTCATTCCACTATTTCAAATATTCCTTCTTAACACCGATAAATGAGTGGGTGGTGGGGGAGAACCCAGTGTTTTGGAATTCCACTTAAACACTTGGGAGTGGAAAGATGTGAATCATGATGCCTGAGATCTGGATGATAAAGATAGCAGTGTGACAACAAGAGATAACTGCTAACCATTTTCAAAAAAATGTTATTTGTTTTAAATTAGCTTGAAATGGGGAGAAACAAATGAGGGTTGACCAAGGAACATGTTTGAAACATGGCACCTATCACAAATGTGGTTTGAGGTTTTTTGGGTTGTTGGTCCAAGACAGTAGATAAGACAATTTGACATGAGACTAGGCCATAAAAGGGGGTCCATTTTTTCATGGAAGATGATGAAGATCCAAATAATGAGCTCATTATGCATGGACATGAAATAGGTGAATTTCCATATGAAAATTCAACAATTTATACTCTTTGTCACGCTGCATTTGAGTAGGAAAATAAGACATATGATAAGGAGATAGTTGAATCCCTTTCCAAGGACAAAGGTTGTGGGGTCACTCACTCTTAGCTGCAGGTCATAGAGTGGGCCATTAAGAGAGGACCTAAATTATTGAAATGCTCGTATGGTGGAAATGTAGTTGAACCTCATGCATAGTTCCCATATAGATATTTTATTTTAGGGACATAGAACAAGGACCATGATTAGAAGAGAAAACAAAGAATCATGGAGTGGTATCACAAAACTATACATGAATGAGAATCCAAGAGGTTCTCACCA
Organism: Viscum album; assembly: GCA_963277665.1. Taxonomy (NCBI): domain Eukaryota; kingdom Viridiplantae; phylum Streptophyta; class Magnoliopsida; order Santalales; family Viscaceae; genus Viscum; species Viscum album. The sequence continues at coordinate 808,286,901 of OY728119.1, read as the reverse complement.
TAGCACATGCTTATAAAGGATTTCAGGCCATGTGGATGAAATTGGGGCCGGATTTAGGATTCCTAGTGATGGACCTACAAAATAAATCTCAAGGTGTTTTTACATATACCATGAAGATGGGAATCAAGTCGTACGTAGTTCTAGGTGTGTCAAAATGTTGTGTGTCCTTCTACAAGGACCTTCAGTGATCTTAGTTTTAATGTATTAGATCTGGGATCACAGATTGAAAGAAGGGAGGTAGACATGTGGTGTGGTAATTGAAAGACCCGACATAAATGGGGATGGTAGGAGTCTATATCACAACATGTGCTCCCTGAGGATGTTTTAGGTCAAGATACTGAAACTGAAAGTTTTGTTGGGCCCGAGTCAAAGTTCCTGGGGATTGTTTTTGTACCCCATTATGATGGGGATCATTCCATACGTAGTTATATAGTGACATGGTGGGGTACCAGTGCCAGTGATAATACTATCGTACTAGTCCAACCAACACACCAAAGGAAGAGAAATTTTACAGATCTTTTTTGTTCTTTAGGATGGATGTGCTTGTGTTTTTTATGATGATATGAACCTAAGATAGAGAATTCAGGCATCACTACAAGAATCAAGCCATATAATGACATTGAAAAATGGTATACTAGATAATCATTACCAAACATGATTCCCCCACGAGTGAGGACCTCAGAATGTAGTGCCATTTTTTACCATGAGGTCATGAAAGTCATGTCATAGTTAATGGTTGTATAATAGGACCATACATTTCATTTTATCATTGTGTTATAATAATTAAATCTTTAAAATTCACGGGGGACTAGGAATCATAATTTAACTTCACATGGCTTGGATACATACACAAGAAATGTGGTTTTTAAAGGAACACATAAGGCATGATAAAACATCCCCAATGCGAATGAAGACATAAGATCATACTACACCAAGATAAATTCTAGTGAAGAAACATTGGGTCTAGGGACCTGAAATGTTCAGGGAATATAGGGATTTACCCAAAGGTAAAATGTCTAGATGTTCCTACTTATCCCATGGGGATGGGGATCAAGAAATACGTAGTTCTATGGGTATAGTTTAACATCAAACCAGAGAGGAGGCAAGAGGGACTAGCTCCAAGAGGGGGAGTACGTGGTGCATATGCTACAAAACCCAACGTGAATGAGGACATATGCAAACACACACTACACCACGAAATCCTGTGAATGTCTGCACCAAAAGACTAAACATATGTGGTAATTAGTAGAACCTGAGCTGGACCCAATGATGAAACACACGAGCATTCCTATGAATCCCATGAGGATGGAAATAATGCCATACATAGTTCTAGAATGTGCAGTTTAGTGTCTTGCAAAAAGGACCTAAAGAGATCATAGTATTAGGTCTTAGATCCTAGACCATAGATAAGAGAGAATCGTCTAATGAAAAGAAAAGCTTCACTAAAGAACTAATAACATGTGATCTACACTCAATGTGGTAAACATGGTGGATAAGGTCTTTGCAACACTTGGAATACATGAAAATGGGGGAATGGTGCATAGCCATGAATGATGCCTCACTGTGGCTTTGTCCTACTAAAGTGAAAACAAGCACGGAGGGATAATACCGAGGGTTTAGAATTTCCACATGGACATGATACAATAGCAAAGTATGTGAATCATGAAACTGAGATTTAGTTCTTGATGGGTGGTGTAACGATATAGGATGATTTTTTACCATGTTCGAAACATAGCATCCACATCGTGTGACCTAAAATGGGAAAAACAAAAATGAGCATCAACCGCTGATCATATTCTCAACACATTCATGAATCAGTTTTCCATTCGAAGTCCTCATGGATGGTGGCCTGATGTGGTAGGAGATCCATAGGTTCTATCATCCATGTCATTCGGGGACCCTGTTGGATGTGATGGATAATGAAATCCCAAATGAAGGGGAACATGAGGCCTGAAAATGGGTGATAACATGTCTATATATAATCCAACACTTTAGGTCATGAACTAATGTGTTGTTGAGAAAATTAGTGAACTGCCAAAGATGGTCGAGGGGTCCAACTCAAGAGAAAACAACCCAAAAATATGAGTATAGAATAGTGGGATAAAAATATCTCTCATGATAAAGAGGTACATGGCATGGTTATTACAAACCCAATGTGAATGAGGACATAACCCATACCACAATATAAACCCCTCTCCTGGAAGAAATCAGTCCAAGGGGCTAGGGTGATAAATAGGTTTCAATGAAATGGGGATGGACCCAAAGGCTAAATTTTATGGCAGTCCTAAGTGTCCCATAAGGATGGGAATCAAGCCACATAAAGTTCTTGAGGATGTTGTGCAGTTTTACGTCATGCAGAAAGGACATAGATAGGGGCTAGGTATCTCAAAATGGGATGTGTAATGCACAACGAGTAACCTAACATGAATAATAACATAATCCCATAGGACACCGTAAAACCCAAAATGAGAAATTAGGACACGAGGCCAAAAATGGTGAGGGTTCTAAGATGGGATGTCCCAGCCATTTCATAGTTTGTTTTTCATGTGGTGTGGCCGAAAGATGTGTATATATTAAGGGATATGGATAAATGGTACCTTCATACTGATCATGACATGAATGAGGAAAAAATTATACCCTACACAATGTGATTCGACCCAAGGGGAGATCTTATATTTGGGGTTGGACCTACAAAGGAAATATCTAGGCATTACTATGTATCCCATGACGATGGTAATTAAGCCATATGTTGTTCTGATAGGGCCATTTAGTTTGACATCGTGCGATGAGGATGTGGGAGTATATAAGAATGGGGAGGGGTACATGGTTCAATTATCTTAATCCTGACATGAGTGGGGAAAAAGAAGCCTACAATAAATCATGTGGTATCCCCCAAAAAAACTACACCCTGGGGGATATTCAAAGAGAAGAGTTTGGGGGCTGGAATCTAGATGATTCATCCGAGCGTTCCTACATATCCCATGATGATGAGTATCAAGACATACCTGGTTCTTGAAGGTTCCATGTAGTTAAATGTTGTGCGGTGAGTAAAAATACTTAGTTGTTTTATGTTCATCAGTCCAAATCAATCACTCATTTTAACATCACATAGAGAATAGAAATTAGATTAAGGCCATGCAGGACCGTATGGATCTTAGTTTATGGTAATAGAGCTCAGAATAGTTTTCAGTTTATCATCATGTGGGGTGGAAAATCCATCTAATATCATGTAGGATGTGATACTTCATGTTCATTTAGGACTATAACTTACTCAGTAAAAGTACTTATTTGTACAATTTGGCATTGGTTGGAGGAGTTGTACGCTCATCATACATGGAAACCATGATGTATTCACCATTTGGGTAAAACATTTGAATGATGTAAGGTCCTTCCCATTTTGGCTCTATCTTGGGTGGTATCTTACCAGGTATCATTGGTGTTCCTAGGTCCTACACTAGGTCACCTTGCAAGAAAGAGTGGAGGCAAACATTATTCATGAAGGTTATAGATATCTTATTCTAATTCCTTTCTAGATTTCGCATGGCACGAAGACTGTTATCATTGAGCACTTCCAATTTAGACAGATGAATTTCAGCTACATTATCTATTTCTTGTTAATCATAGACAATTATGTGTAATGAAGGAAATTGAATCCCGATGGGTATCATGGCCTCCATTGCATACACCGGGGAATATGAGGTTACTTGTGTGGAATTTCGAGTCGTCGTCTGATAGGCCTAGAGGGTGTTGGGGAGTTTTTCCATCCTACTATCCTTCTTCTCACCAACCATTTTTTTTGGATGTTATAGGGGGATTTTGGAATTCCTCGATCTTCCGATAATGTTGTGTGTGATAGAGGGAGGTATGGTTACAATGAATGTTGTAATTGACACACTATTTCATCAACTCAACTTCTTGGATGTTGGTGTCATTATTGGTATGGACGAAATGAGGGCCTCCAAATAGGTAGATGATGATGGAGATCACAAATTCAATGATAGAATGGGTCATGGCTTCATTTAGAATAATTTCCTCTCCCCACATGGAAAACAAATCTGTTGCAGTCAGGATGAACCTGCACTGGTGAGCTGTCATCAGTGGATATAGTCCCACGACATTTAGTCCCCATACTACAAATGGAAAAGGGTACTTGGTAGTGTGGAAAGGCTCTAGTTGAAGATACACAACGTTAGCATGAATGTTTCACTCATGGAACCACGTTGTTAACTCGATGCAGTCATGTATCATGGAGGGAAAAAATACCCCAGTCTCCAAATTTGGTGATATAATTTCAGCCCGGTCTGATGATCCCTGTAAGAAAATACATGAACCTCCTGCATGACTTGAGAAATCTCACCTCCTTGAATTTAACAGGGATAAACCCTATTAACCACATGCATTTAGAAGATCCGATCAAGACTGGGACCACTTTGAAGGGTAAAATCCAATGTGTGGCATCAGATTCGCTCATGCTCGGCTCGATCTTCCTAGATGCTTCCATGTTGGAGGTACCCAACATAGGGGTTCTTCCAGTCATGGGTAACTTCCATCACTGTATCAGGGGGACCAGGAGGACATCACATGGGGAATTAGTGGTAAGGTGACATTCTCAAGGTCTATCATCATCATCTAGAGTGACTGGGGAGATGCATCTCTGGTGTGCCACCTAGATTATCAAATCATCTAGATCAGGTTCTACAAGTGATGGGGTAAGGAAGGACAAGGAATCAGATCGATTGTTATAGGATCGAGGGATATGAGTAACCTCCGGCCGAGATGGGAACTAGGCCATCAACTTGTGGTTATGATCCAACAGCAGTACGAGCTATGGATTTCTGACGAAATAGTCATCGTTGATGTGTTTGATTAATTGTTTGGAGTCCCCTTTCAAATGAATGTGAGGGAAAGCATTCTCTAGGGATAGCTTGATTCCAGGGATGAGATCCCGATACTCTACCTCATTGTTTTTAAAACCCTATGACAATAGGAATGAATATGGCAGAATGTCCTATGTTGGCATAATTAAGATGACACCCATACATACTCTATTGAGTCTGTGGTTATTATGTCTCTTGCCGGTAAGACTTTAGGAAGCACCAATAAGGGAATTTTCCAACAAAAATGGCTTGATCTATTGCTAGGATTGTGTCATCTAGAAAGAAAACATCCAGAGGCTGGTCTGCATGACCTGGATGGGTGGAAAGAAAGTCTTCCAGTGCTTTCCCCATAATAGATTTCTGATGAACAAATCTAATGTCGAACTACTGGAGGATCAATTCCCACTGAGATAGACGACCTATAAATATGGGGAGGTTCAAGATGAACTTCAGCGGATCCTCTTGGGACACTAGCTATAACTCAGGGTGCTACAAGTGAAGTCTCAATTTCCGCAATGCGAATACCAGCGCAAGGAAGCTCATCTCAATGTTGGAGTATCTGGTCATCGTTTTGAGAAGCATGTGGCTGAGATAGTAGAGAATATTCTCTATTAGCTCGTTGTTCATCTGGGCGAGAAGGGCACTGAGAGATCATTCTAGGGAGGTCCGATAAAGGAACACCATCATTCTAGAAATGGGTGGTTTTATGACCGGATTCCATAATAGGTACTACTTTATTTCCCCGAATGTAGTATGAAATTTCTCGTCCCACTGATATACAATTCCATTCATCATGAGGCATGAAAATTTCATACACTTTCTAAAAAAATATGTAATGAATCGGCATATCAAGTACAAGTTCCCTTGGAGGCCTCAAATCTCCCGAATTTTACTCAGAGGTGAAATCTGACGGATGGCCTTAATATTTTACGGATCAATCTTGATTCCATATATATATCAACGAAAACAAGAAACATTCCAGAGGTGACCCCGAAGGCACACTTTAATGGGTTCATCTTCATATTGTGAGAACGGGGAAATCTGAACACTATCTTAATATATTTGATATGTCCTGACACTGGAGTGATTTAAAAACCATATCATCCACATATAATTCCACCAATGTCCCACGGATAGGCTTAAATATCATCTCCATGGCACACTGATAGGTGGCTCCATCATTCTTTTGACCGAAGGTAATTACCTGGTAACAAAAATTACCATGTTGTGCCCTAAATGATGTAGAATCTTCATCATCAAGGGAAATACAGATTTAGTTCTACCTGGAATACCCATTCATAATAGAGAGGTCCTAGAACCTAGTAGTTACATCCATCAACAACTCCATTCCATGAAGGGGAAAATAATCCTTCGGACAGTAATGGTTGAGATATCAGACGTCGATGAAGAACCTGATCTGTCCTTTCTTCTTCTTAATTGTTACAATGTTAGCTATCCATCTAGGGTACTAGTCATCCATGATGACTTTGGATCGAATGATCATATCATCTTCATCCTCCACCATGGCACCATGATAAGGGTCCATCTTCCTGGGAGTATATTTTAACCCACAATGATTACTCGGAGACTTAGGTGGTTGACGGATAATTGGGGATCTAGTCCTAAAAGTTTTTCATAACTCTATGAAAATACATCAAGATGTTTCTTCTGGAAGACCACATACTAATGTTTTTCTTCTACATGCATAGTGGAACTGATCAATGTGGGTTTCAAATCTGTCTCCCTACCGAGGATCGCCTACTCCTGTTCATCAACCATAGTGGAGACTCCATCTTCAAAGGTAGGGATGCATCTTCCAAATATTCTCCATCACTTATAGAGAAGAGATCATTGGTGGAAGGACGTTCCTATTAGTCTACAAATCCCAATGGGAAGCTAGTTCCAACCTGAGTGGTGGTAGACACCACATCCGGGGAATCATGTGATCCCGAAACCATATCGAGGAAATCTCTCAATCTGATCCCATTTTCTCTTTATCCCAAGGGGCCACACGTGATGATATCGAAGAAATATTCACACATTGGCCAGATATAGTTTATCCTAGCCCATTGAAACAAACAAGTATGTTGTATTTTTTATGCCATGGGGTGGATATAATGATACCTTATGAGAGTAGGGGGATCTGGGATCACCTATGCCTGACGTGTTTATGAATAAGATGAGGTAATTCGACGATTTAGAGACTTGTGAATGTACCTCCCCTTTTTCATGAAAAAACAAAGCATTGTCCCATATCTGGGGTCATAGACTCCAATTGGCGGATTGAAAAAATATAAGAATCTTTTAGGTATGTTCATGGGCCGGCCGCAGCCAATGCTTCTTCAACAACGTATGCCAGAATATACATGTCCTTTATAATTTAATAGTCAACATCCAGATTGCAGGCTTCACAAGAGGAAAAGGGAGATGTGTCGCCTTGTAGTAATCCCACTCAACCATTAAGGGAATATTTAAGACACTTGGGATATGATGAATGAATTGCCACTTGATATTGATGTCATGCCATACCTATTAGTGCATTGTAGGCAGTGTCCTCAGAGACAACCATGAACACATGCTGGTAACTAGACCACTAAATTGGGTATTCAAGAGGAACTTTCCAGCCAGTGTTTGTTCCCACATCTCATAACCATGGATTTTTAGTTCAACGGTACTTAAATCATTCTTAGACAACCCCATTTTTTAAAGTGTATGGGTCGTGATTATGTTGTTCTCGAAGATTATGTCAAAAAGACAACGGAGAACCTCCCCACCAAGGATGTTTCTGGTGATGTACAGTGGTCAGATGTGCCCCTATATGGGAGAGCCTTCATTTATCCATAGAATGATATAATGGCCGGGCATTCAGCTTTCTCAACTACATCTGCATGGAAATCTTCTTCACCTACTACCTCCATCTCAAACCGGAGGGGGTTCTTAATGCTTCGGAGAAGTCTTCACGCATATCCACGGATAGGCAAAGAGACTCAGGTATGGAGATCCTGGAAGGAACACTATCATGATGCTTAAAGATATCATATGTCCATTCTAATAGTGAACTTCTTCTTATAAGAGATCATTATGCAATAGGGGGCATGGAATTCCCTTTCTAGCTGAACCAATGGTTGGTGATGATTGGAATGTCGTACTTCTCACTAGACAATGCTCTTGAAGAAACCACCATAAGTGGGATTTATTAATGAAGATGGTACGTAACATATTGTAGTTAATTACAGCATAGTCTAGGCATCTCTTCCAGATCACGTAACACAAATGGTGGCGATGGCGGGACGGATAACAGCTTATGAGAAGGTTGCACGTGCTAGGCTCTGCACTGTGGCTGCAATCTGGTTTTGGTGGAATTCACACCATGGATATAAGTGTTAACTGATTTACTCTAACAACCCATATAGCTATGGCCCTGTCGATGCTGGTGATGGCTCGGAACTTTTAGAGGATCTGTCTGGCACTGCCAACTATTAAAAATCATGTAGGGGTTTACCAACTCCATAGTGTTAACAATGAAATATGATTGATTGTCACTCAAAGAATCCTTCTATACTAGATGAGTTCTGGGTGGAATAACCATATCTGTGGGTATGAAGTCTCCAAGAGTAAGTGGTGTTGATGGAATCGGTGGGGGACTAGGTTTTACCTTCTGTCACTAATACCTACTCTTCTAAGAAGAGGAAGGCTAAGCCATTGACGTTGGAGTACTGGCTGCGGGTGACACGAAAACTTATTAAGGATCTATTTAATTCATTTTTCCCATAAAATACCATGGCACGAGTGATTGAGTTATGATAAATCCATTTGGAATACTCATGTGACCCGCAGTTAAGGACCTGATGCAACTCAACTTCAATTCCACTACCACTGTCTGGATTCACAAATAAACATGCCACTATTTCTAGATATGGGAATAATATAACTATTTTGTCATCAACATTTTCCTAATACCAATATTTAAAACAAATTCATTGTTTGAGAGTGTCCCCTAGGATCCAGCAATTGTGGAAGTTTCTTTGGAGATCATTTAGATCAGCCTCATCAGGCCTCTTATATATGGGAAACCATATAATTAAATGTTCCAAAGAACATCAGAAATAACAGGGGACATGTGCCTTGTTTAATGAGTAAGTTTGTATTATCTTATCCGAGTAGGGGGGATTAGAAGAATGGATATGACGAGGGGCTAGAGGAACTATTCGAGGAGGTAGATCCTAGGTATCTCGCATAGGTGTTGGTGGTGCTTTTGAATGGGAGAAACTACCCAATCTTATGTGGGACATATTGGGCTGGAGGCTGCACCTGAGGTGGAGGCCCCCTATGTGGTTTGGGTGGGGTCTCCACTAGTAACTTATCCAGCTTCTTTTAGGGCCTGTATTTGTGCCACCATAGCGGGCTTAGTTTTAGCAGCCCTTCTCTTGGGAATTTTAGGAGGTAACATATGCACCTTCTTGGCCAACTTCAAGGATTCCTCTAAATGCTAGGACATATTAATGAAGTCTCAGAATCCCCTGATGAAATTCTATGTAATGAGAGATGGGACCAGCTCATATTTAACATTACCCACACACATTTTAGTAGCTGTTCAAGAGTCAATGATATATCCAAGGAGTAGGTGAGCCCTTTCAACCGAGTGACAATGTATGCGATGTGCTCATCAGAAATATTTTATCATTTGATGTTGTCTACAATACTCATCTTTCGGGTCATATAGTTTAACTGGTAAAGAAACTATCTATGGAGATCTTCCCAGCTGATAGCTGTCCCAATGGGTAGATGGATGTACTTGACCAATGAAAGCCCTTCCAATTTCAGTACAAAACACCGTATGGATAAATCCATATGGATAAATGGGATATCAATGATTTTTGAGATGGAATCATGCATACTAGGCTTAGTGGAATGACATCCCAAAATACTAGACTCTTTTTGAATGATTTTGGGATACAAAGTGTACAGTTTACTCCTCTTGTATATCATTTCAAGAAAATCTTCCATGAAATTTTCTATAGATTACCTCCGGAGATAGAAGTATATTTTACAATAGAGAATGTTCCAAGTGTCAATGATGTGTAATTACATTATATATTTTGTCATCTATATACCTTTAAGAACTCTAGAACTAGTTAGAAGATATAAATTCTAAGAGTTTAATCAGACCCACCACCACTCCTTGGGGTTCACCAGTCCTTTACTCCAAGAAGGTGGGTGCTACTGTTAGAATGTTTTTTGATTACCGCCAACTGATATAGCATATAGTGTAGAACCATTATCTGCATCCCAATGTTGATGACCTATTTGACATGACTCATGGATAAATTATTTTATACCATATTGATATGAGGTTGGACTACCTTTAGGTCTATTTCAGACCATCAATCGTACCACATTAAAATACCTTTCGTAGGTACAAATTCAATATGTTTCTATTCAAGTTTTTCAGTTTGATGAAAAATCAGGTAGTCTTCATGGATCTGATGAATCAGGTTTTCCATTCATATCTTTATTTCGTTGTGGTAGTCATCATTGAATACATATCACTGTATTCGAACAAAAGACACGACCGTGGAAACAATCTTGATATCATGATGGGTATACTAATATAGAACCATATATTTGATAATTTCAATAAATACCAATTTTTAATTAGTAAGTTTCATTTATTGTGTCATATCATATAAGAGGAAGGTGTATCTATTGACCTAGATAAGGTGAGAATGGTGGTTTCATGGGAACTTCCCAATAATGGGTAGGATATGTAATGAAATTATGGGGCTAGTTGAAAATTAAATGAGATCCTTCTAGTATATCATAGGCCTATTATCACTTCTTATATTATTGATGAATAAGTGAGTGAAAATTTGTTGGTATGATGCTTGTGATACAGTTTTTCAAGGGTTAAAGGCAAGACTATCTTATGTGATGATCAATATTATAACTGATCCAGGTAGAAGCAATATTATTTATTATGATGCTTTAGGAATTGGGATTATTGTATTTATGATACAGGTTTTTGAAGTTTTATTTTATGGGACCACCATGTAAGAACTAATGAGATGAACTACCCTATGCATGGTTGAGTGGTAGTTGTCATGGTTCATGAAATATGATGTTCAAGATACTACTTGTTTTATGAGAGGTTGGTTGCCTATATGGAGCATAAAAGTCACAAATACATCTCCCCTAGATTAAATTGCATATAAGGTTGTGTAGGTGGGTGGAAAACCTATAATCATTAATCATTTATCTATTTACACTCCCAGAATAGAATTTCCGGAGATTATCCATTGAGCCCAAACCCATAGAGGATTTCCATCAAAGAGGATAGTAGTGGGTGGAAGATGTTGGCTATGTTCTACGAGATACATTTGGTCGTTCACTAATATAATCGAAACTAGTTCAATCAGATCTATAAGTGAAATCATCCCTTTTTGATAGGGTTTGCATGGGGATGTTTTTTTTTCTTCTGGGGGCCTCATATTGAGGGAGGGAATAACTGGTTAGATCCCACCTCCTGGTTGAGTAGTAGATGTGAATGTGATCCAGATTTAACATGGCCATATATTGGTGAATTCTGATATATGGGATGTGTTGATGAGGTAACTACAAGTGTATGTATGGGAATAATATTTTGGTATCAACATGTTATATATATACAATTTTCATCATTATAGGTGGCATAGTACCAGGAGGAAAATATATAGTGTATTCAGTCAGTGCTCCACATGTCGGTAGGTGAAGACTGGGAACCGGTAGCCCTATTGAAATATTAATCATCACTATATTCATGATAGAAAATGGAATGGTTTAATAATTTCCATCGTTACAAACTTCATGAGATCCCCCATTAAGAAGTGATGTCTTATGGATGATCATTAACAAGAAGCCCAAGGTCACCCACTTTCTTTAGATTTAGGAATCTTTCTCCACTGATGAGTTTTGATGGCTTTATATATGGTAGATATTTTTAATTAATTTTTTACATATTATATCATTTTAGAATGCTATGAATCATTTACTCAATTGTTTTGAAAAGGGTTGAAAAATGCACTAGGTTCATAGGTTATCTTGAGTATAGTATGTCACCCTCATACCAAAGGGCAGTCTGAGAAGAAAATACGAGTGCTAGAGGATATTATTTGAGAATAAATTATTGATTTGGGAGGTTCATGTTAATATAATATTCTTATAGTTTAGTTTTTATATAAAAACATTAGGCAATGATTTAGATACCTCTATAAGATGAACTTTATGGTAGGTTGTCCCCTATACCTCTATTTTTTGTTAGAGGTTGTGGCATCTCGACTAGGTCAAACTCTCTTCCAAGATAATTAAAATAATGTACTAATGAATTAGAAAAATATGTAAACAACATAGTCGTGTAAGAAGTATTTTACTTATCCTCATCATTGGCCCCTTGAATTTTATGTGGTACATCAGGTGGTTCTACATGTATCACCTCGATTGGGTCATTAACGAATAAAATGATAGGGAATGCTATCACATCAATATGTCTTTCCCTTTATGAAAATAGAGAGACTTAGGTAGTATCATATCATGTTTAGTTACCCCATAGGTACAATTCCATTCATTTCATGTTCCACATATATTATATTCTAACGTATCCTCTTTACTCATATCATTATTTTTACCACAATGATATCAAGCTTATAGCGGATTCATCCTTCATGGAGCATATGATTCATATCATTGATCGTAATAAGAAGGTTCTCAGAGGCAGGGCATTCCCTTTTGTTCTGGTCTCTGGATGCATAGATGCATATAATATAATACCCCAAAAAAGAAGCTGGGGATTGTACTTAATGGCCTAATATCTTCCCTTATGGGGTTCCAACTCCCTTGGAAGGTCTACTCAGGGATGAGTTGTGTTATGGAGAAGAGTTGAAACATCGCATATATTTCAAATGAATAGGGGGGTGATTTTTAGTTTCATTTTCTTTTTTTGAACCCAATATTGTTTCACCAAATGTTCTAGTAGGTATTGGGTTTTTACGTGGATCCATCAGATCCAACAGATCGGAAATGGGAAGAGAAGAATTAGCCTCATGGTTAGGTGAAACCATGCAGCCCATCCCGCATGGTTTCTGAAACCCATATGATTGTGGAAAGTTTGATATTGTGTCAACATAGTTCTTCTATAACTATTTAACCCCTAGTAGATAACAATAAGTGATTACAAAGGTTTTTTATAATGGGGTCACATATTTTTTCAATTTTTATGAAAAATGTGGACCTATCCATGTGGTAGGCCCCTTTGAAATAGATAATACCGCATTGTTAGTGCAATGTTTGGCCATCAATGATTCCAAATAGATCATTGGTTTTAAAGGTTAATATATGGATTTCCCCTTTTAAATAATTTTAACAGTTTATTATTCCCCATTAGTTTTTCCCTTTGTTCGCTTTCCCCTCTCTCATGTACGAGACATCCCCCCTCTCAACCTAGGGATAATGTTGGATCCTTCATCCGACATCTATTTCACTCAATGTTATATCCAATAGAAAGCTATTGTTAAGCTCTTTAAAACTGTCCCTTCCTTTTCAAGTTATCATTTGGAAAATATTCATTATCTTGGTGCATTCTCAGTTGTCCCATTTTCAAGGAATCTGAAAAGTACATAAATTTATTGATGTAGATAAATTTGATGTTAGAAACTATGTGAGGGTAGATCTATGTGGCTAATGTAGGTTGATTATATTCATTCGGTTCATTAATTTGATTCTATATAATGATGAATTATTCGACAAGTTGAACACTTCCAATTATGCCCAAAAATTTCCATTTTTAAAAAATGTATTCTTTAATATTACTTTGGTGAACCAATGTAGTAGTGAATCAATCCTATGGGTGGATCACCATGATTTGTGCCACTAAAATGGTGGTGATTTTTCATTAGAGGATAAATTTGTACTGTATTCTAAAATTAGTTAATACCCTTTAGGTGTGGTTTGAAATAATTATCCAATAGAGTTGTTTGTTTTAGTTGAATTATATATTGAACCATGTGTTTCACCCTTTTACATCATTTGATAATGAAATGGTTGATTACATGAAATATCCAAGTGCTCAATGCCTTGAACATCATGGCATAAATGGACCATTAAAGGATAAGTACCTTAATTGATATGCCTTATATGACATAAATTATGGAATTTACATAACGATCCATCATTCAAGACTTGTTATAAATGTATAATGATTATTTAGTAAATTCACATTAGTACTAAGGGTGATATAAGGGTTTTTTGACTTCTGGACCCCTCAGATGGACTCACATGCCATAGTTAGATTTTTTTAATTCCATATAGACATGGAGTGGGACACATTATCTATGCCTATGATGGGACTGTCATGTGTTATATGTTTTTCCTCTAGATGAGTGAAATTAATTACCTTGGTGGGACACCTTCGATGAACTTGATCACTTATTGATCTAAAAATCCCACAAGAGAGACTCATCCACCTACATGTGATATTAGGTATGGATTCGTAGGTTATTTCTTGATATTATCATATAATGCATGTAGTAAAACATGGGAATTATATTTGGGTCACCTTTGATATACTATTTAGAATGTGACTCAAAATGATCCTCTAGAGTAACACATGGATTTACTTTTGTACAACCCTGGATGCACTTAGGGGGAGACTTTATACTTTTATAAAAGGATTTAATTGAATTTAAAGGTAATAAATTTTTTTAAATGAGAATTTATCCTATTATTCTGAAATTGTATGGATGATTACTCCAATACCAATCACAAGATTTGGAAATTTCCACCTTCAGTCATATTATACCACTCAATTTAACCTTGAAGCATTACATAGTTCAAACACACCAGATTTACCCAAAGTAGGTTATTTTAATGGGTGTTTAAGTGGAACCCAGTCAAAAGAATATATTTATTTATTTATGTATTTGATTTTATTTATAATGGAGTTTTTTTCATTTTATATTTTATTAATGGATTAGCCTAGACACTATGGGTGGTTGACTATTAAAATTTTACATCACACTGGGCTCAGGATGCCTTTGGTACCTAAGAATAATTTATTGATTTAATTATTGATAAAGAAATGTTTTTAGAAACAAATTCTTGATTTTTAGATATATTATGGGATGTTAGAGTAGATTAATGTGCTCATACTCGAGTTTCATTATATACATGTTTTTGGCCTTTTTTACTTTTTAATATTTTGATGTATATGCACGTATCCCATTACACTTGAGTAATCATTTTTTTATAAATTTACCATGATAATCAAATTTTATTATCTTCTTATTCATATTATTCTAATTTTATATTTGTTCCATGTTAATATATTTTAATTCTACTATTGTCTACTTAGTTTTATTATTTCATCTGTTTTATATAGTATATATTGAAATAATGTTTTTGTTTCACTCCACTCAGATCATTGATGGTATATCCTCTCCATGGACACATCCTAGGACATCTCTTATAGTATAATGCCTCTCGAATTTGTGGAGGCACCCTTGAGATCTTATGGTCCACCGCCTCCAGTAATAGAAGTTAGATCTAGGGCGAGACACTATAAAAAATAGAATGGATAAGAATAACTACTTTTAAATGATTTAAATGCATAATTATTGGATTCTATAATTATTAAATCAAGGGTACCATTATCATCAATACCATTCACAAAACGTTTTATCATTTTAATTTATACAAACTTCACAAGATAGTTTAGAATGTGCATGGTTAAAAAATAAAATGGGTTTGTTCCCTACTATTTTCATCTCATAAGACTATTGATTCCTAGAGGGCCTCTATTTAAACACATTAAATTCAATTTCATACCAATCCAAATAATTTCTCATATATTTAGCAATTAGTAGAATTCATGAACATTGTTTCATTTAATCTATCAGTATTCAGGAAAATGTTATTAATTATCAATATTTCCCAATATATCATATATATTTATAGTAAACATTGTATGTTAAAATTTTATACTACATAGAAAATAATCATATCCATGATAAATGATATGAATGTTCGGGTAAAATTTAATATTCAAATATAACATGAAATTAAATATTTCAAGGGGCCCAAAAATGAATCGAGGTAGTGATGGTCAATATTAACACTTAAAAAATAAATTATAAACCATCTAGAAGTTATATTTGGATGGTATCAATAAAAAATATCCCATATGGATTTTGGAAAACAAGATTTGTTTCTTTTACGAAAACATGCTATAAATGTATCTTTTGAAAATATTCATGAGGAATATATTCCTTCCAATTTAAGAATAGGTTTTAAAATAATTTTCATTTAAAATAACTTGATTGAAGATTCTAAAAATTAAAATTTTATACATGAAATGGATGTAACAAATATATGATTGTATTTAAATTTGTATATATCACAAATATTATATATAAAATTATGTTTAAATGCTAAGAATGATAAATAATTTCCTTGTTTAGAAAGCAACATTATTATACACATGGAAACATTTTTAAAAGAGAAAAAGGTATCAAATTATCTTAATAAATTATTTTCAGAAATTGAAAATGAATTTTCTATAATAATTTATGAAATGGGGTTTGTATAAGAAAATAGGTTCTTCCATTAAAGAGTAAATCAACATCATGCTTTAAAAATCACATTTGATAAATAATAAGTACCCAATAGTAGAAAATAGTAATATTATAGGAAAATGTTCACGAATAACTCTATTATATTAAAATTAATGGTTTCATTAAATACATTTAATTAATTATACTTAATGTATGTTCTTGTGAAAACAATCCTGATTTAAATGATATTGTGATGTAAACCCTTTAACGTACCATGTTGTCAATGTGAGACTAAAATATTAATTGATTAAGTAATAAACAATATATCCATATAACTTATGTGTTAATATATATATATATATATATATATATATGTTGAAAATAATTTTCCACATAATCATAGAATATTAATGATAATGGGGATTCAATATAACACAATGAAATGGAACTAGATTATGAAATTTATTTAACACTAGTTAACATCAACTGTAAATCCCTAGAGATGTAATATTTCAAATTATCTCTGAAAATATCATGAATAATGAATTAATAATGACATTAAAAATAATATTTTATTAATTTAAATTATTTATAATACATTTCGTGCACAATAATAAATTATTCCTCAAAGAATGGACATTTGGACATAGTCCTTTACTATTTGTATCCTTTTGTGTGAATGTCCCTTAAAAACGAGTATACTCCCTTCAAGTATTTTATTAGATTATAAAATAACCATATTCATATTTATAATATCTTATATTAACTTATAATAAATTCTTATTACATTTTTTTTATTAATATTGCATTATTTTTGATATTTCATATGTTAATGGCCTAGTTTTTTAGTGTTTGATTTGCCTGGTTACTCATTATTCATACTAATTATACCATGATTTCATCTCTATGATAATTTATGAAATTATTTAAATGAAATATATATTTATTATATAATCACATATAATAATTCTTAAAATTTTTAAACTATAATTGAAATACATCATTCATAGAGATGGTATATGTATATAGGAATGAACACTACTTCCATTACATAGTCGCCTAAAAATATTATAAATTTAATGATATATTTGTATATTATAATTAAATTATCATATTTATGTCATATATGTCATATATTTTTACTAGAACCATTCTTATACATTCTATTTGAAGTGGAAATTAATGACATCACCTTGAGGAGGTAGTAGTCCATACATCCACAATCAAAGATATCGTTTTACCAAAAAATTGAATGCATAAAGTTATTTGTACTATAAAAATTAAATAAGCATATATACATCAAAAAATATCATATATAAAATATATAAACTATAAATCCATAATTATTACAATAAGGAAAAGTGGTAATGGAATAATGAATGGCATTAGTTTGGGAACGGGTAGTCCAACTTACACAAGAACGATGATTGTTTATACCATTTGATGGATGTGAGTTAAATTACATATCAAAAAATTAGAATAAAAAAATATTATAATATTTAAGATACTAAGGTTATTATATAAAAATAATTCATATGGTGGACCAGTTAGTGAAATAAATAATTGAACTCATTGAAGGACGTTACCTCTTATTCATGTACCTCATTTTAGATTATTCAAATATTCCTCCTTGGTTTGATTTCTACCAATACTGAGGGTTCTATTATTAGTGGAGATATGTTGGGATATTATTTTTCTTGTGTATGATTATCAAAATTTCATGTGTGGTGTGAATATGTGGATGATTTTAGTGAATTTTTATTGTGGATGAGAAGTGAAATTCATGTTAAAATTTGAAAGAGGTAATTCCAACAATGTTTTTTTCCATGTAATGTGGCTAAAATAACGAAAATAATTCTATAAATGGGATTTTATGGAAGAAATATTTCCACCCTATAGATTTTTGACATGTTTTTAGGTCCTGATTTGTCCTGGAGGGGCCTGATCTATTATTTCCCCAAGACCAACTACAATTGGACTGGGTATAGTGACTAGAACAATGGAGGAATATCCCACAAATGGGAGGCATTAGCCTAAAATAAATATACGCACAAAAAAACCTCCAATAGTCAAAAAATGAAATTTAAAAACACTAATTACACAATTATTGATCCCTAATATATCCCATAACCATAATGCATCCCTAAAAGTAATCAAATGAAATAAGTCCAAGATACAAGCCCAACAAATACAGTTTACAACCACAGTCCGACCTATATGAAATGATTTACTAGGACTCCTGTCTGAAAAATAGAAACACCACTTTTTTTTCCACTCTAGGCATTGTGTAGTCATGGTCCACCTAAGACTCTTTCAAAAGGACGACCATCTATAAAATACACGACACATGAGGGAAAATCCAATATATGGTTGAGTAAAAAAATGCTCAGTAGCATACCCAAAAACGAACTAGGAAATACCACAAATGAAATTCCACTATAGAAATACCCTGAATGAAATACCACCATGTAAATTCCATGAAGGAAATGACACCTAGGATGTAAAAGTAAACACCATACATGTATATCTAAACATAAAATATAATAATAATTATCCAAGTATATTAATGATAAATTCCCTACCCACGGGGGGGGGGGGGCTTAAATAAATGGGAACCCATAGATTCATCTCAAAGAATTCACATTCTATGAGATCTCACTCCTTGAGACATGATATCATCAGGACACTCATGAAGAGGTCTATCTATTTCGTGCTCTATGAAAATAGAACACATTGGAAAAAGATGAATATGAAAACCAAATAGGTGATCCTGCCCAGATAATGCCACTAATCAAATCATGATCAACCTGTAACATAGAGAATCTTTCTTAGAGAATACAACTAACCATACTAATTCATCTCTTTATGTATGGGATCCTTCCCAAAGAATACCACTAAACCTACAAATGCATCTTTCTATGTGGAGGTGCTGAAACTGGATTGAATAGTGCTCCCATCTATTGTGGTTGCGCTGAAGCTAGATTGACTATGGCACATGTTAGACTGACACAGTCGACCGTGGACCAACATAATCCAGTTCTATACAGGTATGACCACTTGGACCAACCCACGTGGCCCAACCCAACCTACCTAGTCTGGCATGTTTCCCCTGGCATGACCCGTTTTCTTTTGGGCTACTCATTCTCGGCTCGCTTTTCCTGAGTTGCTTTGATCATCCCATATCCATCGGACACACCCCACAGCCTATGTCCAATGCGATGGACACCAGTATGTCATGTATCCTTTATGCACCCCACAACCTCTGAACATGGCTACCTTCCACCACTTCAAATCACCTTATATTTCACTTCCTCTCCTTTGATCAATGTTGATGTCATCGACACTCCTCGGTGGACCGTTGTGACGCACCCATAGTGTTGGTCCCCTCCTTAGACCACCGAGCCACCTTCAATGCCATTATTCCAAAAAATTTGTAGATTATTGATTGTGGGGTCGTGATCTACACATACATTTCCTTTTTGTTTGGTCACCGGCAATATGGGGGTCTAATCATGTTTGAATCCACCTGGCACATCGAACCATTTCCACGGGGTCCAACAGTGATGAACGTGAATAACAGGGGATAAGGAGTGAAAAATAATGCCAAAATAAATGAACATTATTATCTATTCAGGTCGGACTGAAATCATTTTTTTGGTAACTAAGCACAACTAAGAATAAAAATAAACTCATGTTAATGAAACTCGAAGTTATCATCTATCTGCAACCATAATACCATGGATCAATCTATTTTCTGACTGAAATTTGTTCACCATGAAAACTAATAATGGGGAATTATCACAAATAAATAACCAGCTACGTTTATATAGATTATTCGTTGTTTAAGGATGATCATTGTGTCATCATTATTGGTGAGGTTCCTTAGAATTGGTTGTGTGTTGACCATCAATACACGATATGTCACTTTTTGATTGAAATAGTTCTTCAAAATCCTTTAATATCGATTCTACTATGTTCCAAGGGTTAAGAGGCTTACCCTAGAATTTTTTTATAAGGATTTATTTAAGTTGAAGGTAGTTTTGTGAACAGAATTATTTTTTATTTAAAATATTATATGACGATTACATCCTTTTCACTTTTTTCATAGAAGGCGAATTTTTACAAATCTTAATTCTTTCCATGAAAAAAAACTACCTTAATAAAATAACATTGGTTTCATATTTCTATTCTATGTCACTCTTCAGAGGTTATTAGGATTTTAAAAATAAAATAACTATATGTAATTGTTTTATTTACAGTTACATGCGGGGTGATTTTTACTATAGATGGCCTATTCTAACCAATGTTAGGTCACATTAGGGGTAAAGAAACCATTCTAAACTCAATGGTTTCCTTTGATTTTTTTATCCAGGAACTAGTTTATGAGTTATTCCCCATCTTTTGGACAACCATGTTCACATTCTATTAAAGGATTAATATTTCTCAAACAATTGTTCTAGTCACAGTGGTCCACAAAATCACCCAACATCTTAGATCCTGGTATCAAAATCAGTCCGTTTAATATGTAAAAATAATAAGTGTAAAAATACAAGATGTTATATTCTCCCCACCATGGGGATTTATGTCCCCAAAATCCAAATAAAAATCATTTTAAAAAAATGAGGCTACTGATCTCAAATATGATCCTCCTGCTCCCAGGTACTCTCCTAGATATTCTTTTACTTCGACCAGAAACAGACTAAATGAGTTATAAACCCATGAATTATCCTCCCAACACCAGCCAAATTTTAATATACAGTCCTAGTGCATGCCCTCCATAACCTAATTTTGCAGCTTAGTATTTTCATCTGTATGTGGGTGAAAAACAATGATCATTTGTAATTGGGTCCCAAAATCCTATGAAAATACCATTGATGAATGGTATGTGATGTGAGAATAACAATATAAAATAATCATCGATGGAACTCCCTAGAGTAAAACTATCTCCTATATGTTGGTGAATCCTAATATATCTACTAAACACTCCACTTAGATAACTAATATGTTGTCTGACATGGTGAGTCAGTCAATGATCACCCAGAAGGAATCATGTCCCCTAGACATATGTGGTAAAACAGTCCTGATGTCCACTGATATCCCATCCCACTTCCATTCTGGAACATCAGGGGGATGCGTCAAACCTAATGGAAACTAGTGCTCGTCCTTCACTCGCTAATAATTTAGGCATTGAGAATGGAACACTTCAATCACATTCATTATCCTTGGCCACCAATAAATTCTTATCAGGTCCTAATAGATAGTTTCCACACCATCATGTGCTATCAAAAAGGATGTATTCAAATCCCTAAATAAATCCTTCCATAACACGTTTTGTATAACTGTGAACCCTTTGGAAATAGTGATGTACTCCCCACCTTCTGAGTATCCATCGAGAGAATTCCCTTTGGATTAATACATATGTAAGGTATCATAGTTTCTATCACTATGATGTGCATACCTAACATGTTGATAGAGTTGGGGGGAGGAAAACATTGATAGGCGGTATGCTACTCCATAGGCATCCACATAGGATATCATAAAAAATTCCAACTGCTCTGACACATTGTTCAGCATCTTTGAGCTAGATATCATACTAAGAGAACCGACCACCATGTTCACCATCCCAGGAGTATTGAAAATCCCAAATTCATATTTATGGTAGAACACTATCCACTTCCAATGTATTATGTTTAGATCGTTATAATATATATATATATATATATATATATATATATATATGAGATAGTTGGGATTACAGTAAGTGGAAAACCTCAACACCATTAGGTAGTGTAACCACATATTTGTTGCAAAGAAAAATGCTACTAGATCAAGATCATGGTTCATCGAGTTCTACACATATTGCCTCAGTTATCATCAACCATAGGTAGTCACCTTTTCTCCCTGCATCAGGAAAAATCTAATCATAGTCCCTGATGCATCGTAAAATAACACATAATCGATGTATTCATTCGGTAACTTGAAGATGGAAGCACTCGTCAACCTCTACCTCAGATCCTAAAAAAGTAATAGAAATTATCTATCTACAATAATGGTAAACCCTTTCTTGTCAAAGATATAAAGGGTGTTTCCACTCTATAGAAGTCATGCACAAACATCTGATAGTACCCTTCCAATCTAAGGAAACATTATACCTCAATAGCACTCTGGGATTGCTCCTAATAATTCACCACCTCATCCTTTTCTGGATCCACTACAACTTTGACCTTTAAGATGATGTGTCCTAAGAAATGTACCTCACGAATCCATAACTGACACTTCGAGATATTCAAATATAATTGGAACTCTTAGAGTGTGTTGTGGACCATCCTCAAGTGTCTCGTGTGACCATCCTTAGACACCGAGTACACTAGGATGATATTGATGAAGACCACCATGAATAGGTCTATATAAGGCTGAAATATTATGTTCAAGAGTACAATGACCCCTAATGGGGTGTTCTTGATGCCAAAAACAATAACCATGTACTCATAGTGATAGTATTGACACCTGAGGGATGCCTTCAACATATCCTCAACATGCACTTGTAGCTGGAGATATCCCGATCTATGGTCAATAATTATGAATCATCGTATCACTTTTAACTGATAAATGATGTCTTGGATTCATAGTAGTGGATACATTTCTTCACAGTCAACATGATACGGTGTTAGTAATCCCCCCCATAACCTCATTCTACTATATTCATTCATAGAAAATCACACCGATAAATTTAAAGGGTGAAACGTCGGGCCTCACAAATCCCTTCTTATGTAAGTCCCCAAAATGAACCCTCATCTCATGAAGTTATATTGGAGACATCCAATAGAGGTGCAGATGTTAGTATATTCTTAGGGTGTAGATCAATTCATAAGTCCATCTCCCTATGAGGAGGTGAATACGGATCATCTTCAAGGATGATGTACTCCTTTTCTTCCACAAGAGTAGGAAACTAAGGACTCATATCATCCAATTCAACAAGGGTGTGGCTAGAAAAGTGATGACTAATCAGTTGCACCATCTTGTGTTTGAGTCCATTCTATGTTTCATGTCTTTCCTTCTCATCGATAAAAGAAAAAAATATTCTCCATCTCTGTGGATGTACCACACTATATCCCTAAAATAGTCAATTCGAGCATGAACTCTGGATAACCAATCCATACTAAGAATGTAATCCCAAGGCCTCGACACCACTAACAAGATATATAAAAAACTCTCGCATACAAGAGTTAGGTAACACTATTAGAATGAGTGCATGATTGTTGTGTCCTCGCCATTAGGAGTATCCATTTGTGTGAGTCGAGGTAATGGTTCAACCAGAATCTCATAGGCATAAACTATATTAGTGGAATGTAAAGAATAACTTACACATGTGTATATTAATATGGAAATGACATATACAAGTCAATGATAATACCTCTAATCATTCATAGAGCACTTGGGTCATATGCCTCGACCACCTGATGTTTTCCACAATCCTATCCTAGAGATCTCTGAGCCTGGTGTGGACCACATAGTGGTGGTGGTGGTAACATGTCAAAGCATTAAGCACCTCCTACTGCTCTCATAGCTCCTCTTCCATATCCACCGCACTATTGACCATTCTGCTCTTATCTACATCTCTCCCTCAATGGTCTATCGACAGTACCCATATTAGTAGTTTGATTTTTTGGAAAATATAAAGAGAGATATCCTCTTTTGTCACTTGAATTACCCCATTTATCCCTTAGTTACCTTGAGATACCCTAGGATCACCTCCTAAAGTGTCTGACCTGATTTGATCCCTCTGAATAGCTTCAACTACCTATTGTGGATGTTTTTATTTGGCCTAACCATTGTTGGCTAGTAATAGTATTATCTTCCCATCCATAGAACTATGAGCCACCAAGGCTTGCTCTATCACCCCAATATAGGTTGGAATTCCTAGGGAGGTAATAGTATCTCACATTTACCTATAAAAACCTTGCTCGAATGTCCCATCCCAAAATTATAGATCTTGTATTATATCCATAGAGTTCACATATAGGTTGTTATGCCTTTATGAGAACATAGATACTGATAGGTCATTCATTCGGAGCTTTAGAAGCTCCTTGGTGCGGATACCCCTTAGCTTATAAGATCACAACTCCTCTATGAAAAGGCTCTCAAACCCGTTCCATGGAAGTGTAACCTCATCAAATGATTGGGTAAAAAAACTCCACCAACACCCTGATAATACATGTATATGGGTTACTTCTTGAAAAAACATATGATCTTTTGGTGTCATGAAGAGAAAGAATACTCAAGTCACCACCTCAAGAAAATCCTTGACCACCTATGTGTGGGGCTCTCTTTAGAACCAGAGGGGTCTCTACTAATGAAACTCATGATGTGTGCTCAACTTATAATCAACATCCATTGTTACTGCAAGTATTATGTGCTTCTCAATAGTTGGTGATATGGATTTTGCAACACTTGTAGGTTCAATCTTAGGTAAAAATCATTGTACTAATAACTCGTCAATAGGCGGATCATCGTCGTGACCATGTGGTGGATTGATAACTAGCCGTCAATATGGAGACATAATGATGTAAAACAAGATATAGAAGGATAAATTGTGTATATCGAGGGAGCTTGCTCAATAATGACATTAAATTCACAACCATTCTTATATGATACATGAACCATTATTTATCCATATGACTGGTGTTTTTATATACTAAGTTGAAAAGGTTAATTTGAGTCCTAGTGTATGGAGAAGTCGGATACCGTACCATCAATAGAGTATCTTTCCTGAATCCAAACTCAAAAAACTCAATATTTCATCCCCATAACCAACAAAACAGTCTCCCTATAGTGCATATGTGTATGTCCTATGGACAACATCCAAAAACAAAGAAAATATCAAATTTTGAAGAACCATTGATATGTTTTGATAGTTCCATCCATATATATCCTCATTATAATAAACAAGTTTACCAATCAACCCATTTCAATAATAGGCTGATTATATATAGGGGTCACTTGTTGCAAGTTTATTATTTTAAATGGATTAATGAATTTTTCTAAAATTTGAATTAGAGTTAATGAGTAGGAAATAATTCCCCCCCCAAAAGGTTGAGATGTGCATGACCAACTATCCTATCATTCAATGTGAGTTCTTAATAATCAATGGATAAGTTCCCTAATGAAAACCTACCTTTGGAATGAATTCACAAGAGAAATTAAGGATGTGAGAGAAAATAGGAGTATTATTTCAATGAATAAACAATGTAGGAATCAAACCAATCAATATCATGTGTGAAACAAGTGATGCGATAATCATTTTAAATTATTCAATAATATTTTTATATACATGATTTTACATCTATTATCAAAAAAAATTATGGAATATATGAATCTATGAGAAATGGATCCTACATTGTTAGTTCATAAAATAACATAACATACCTCAGTCCCATTATAATATATGGAATGTTATTAGGGGAAAACCCTGCATCACCATTAGAAAAAAAACATATTATATTATTATTGATAGCCTTGGAAAAAATGAAATATATAATTATTTAATTATGGAATTTTTTGAACAACATTAGATACCACCATAGATTATCCAACCATATTTGGTAGTGGATAAAATTTCATCATAGGATATAATGTGATATGTAGTTATAGCTATAATAACATTTGTAAAATTCGAACCCAAAATTATGTGGGGAAGTATTACACCATTAATAATCTCCATAATAATATATTGAGAAGATATATGTCTAAATTATAGATATAACTTATACATTCAAATAAGTGTTCCAATTCACATGTTTTACATTAGATAATAACATTAATAATGACCCCAATGATGATGAAGACCTTGTTGATATCAATTAACATTAGAAAGAGGAGTCATATATGGAGGATTCTACTAACACCAAGGTATGTTAGGAAAGGGAATATAAAAATGATAACAAAAATATCATTATTTTGGATCCCCTCTTAATTTTACATTACGTAATGCATTATGGGATTCTTCAAAAGAAACTAAAATAGCTATTTACAATTCCATAACCCACTCACCACCAAGAATTGAATTATACTAATGATTCTATAATCAAAAATAAAAATTTCACCATACAATTTTTTTCTTAATAAAAACATTATTATTTTATTATTATAATAAAACACATTCTGATACAAAACATACTAAGTAATATCATTTATATAAAATTCTATATATATATATATATAAAAATTATCAACAACATTGTATTCTTGTATTCAAATACATCATAATAAAAAATAAAGTACATGTGTATGGGAAACATTTCAATTGGATCGGAAAAAAATAAATATCAGATTTTAAATAACTAATAAATTAGTGAATTATATGAATTAATTTAGTAGTTTTTATATATATAATGATTAATATGACTATTTTTAAAAATTAACCTTATTAATTATAAACATTTATTATATAAAAATATTGAACTAACTAATAGAATTAGTTTATAATAAGGTTAATGGGGAATTTTAATTATCATGTAACTGATCATTTATGGCTTCCATCTATATAATAACCCTTTATAAAGTTAATTCATTATATATTTGGATAGTTGTGGCATATTTGGGATTCATACATGATCAAGCCCTAGTAGATATCTAAAAATTGAGCTTAGAGTGAAACTATATTTTGGATAAGTTCATGTTTGTAGAGTTAAAAACTATGTGTATTTTGGCATAAACACTCCATGAATGTTAGAACACATCACACTATAACCTTATAGCTTATTTCTGTGATATTAGTGGCTATAAATAGAGTGTATAAGTTGTATTATAATGAAAATGATTTAACAAATTAATTAAACGTTAAAATGATACATCATATTTATTTATTGTACTAACCTATCAAAATAGTTACAATGTAAATAATTAGTAAATGCATTTGATAAATTTAAATAAATATTTTCAATGGAGACAATGAAAATATTTTTTCTATCATGTTATGAGTTGTTTTGAACAAATAGTTAAATATGTTTAAAATTGATGAAATATGTTAAAATACAATAAAATAGGTTTTATATTACATCACATTTATGTACCAATGACTAAATTTTGTCTAATATGTTCTATTTTTTTATTTTGGTCACTTAGAATTATATTCTATCTACAATAGAATTAATGGAGAACAGTGGGTCGTAGTATATCTATTATAATAGTGGAAAAAAATTATAAATAATTTATTTCATTAAATTGAACTCCCCAATCCTATAAATAGACACCCACATATTCTCATTATCCAATTAAACATTTAAGAATCCATATTACTATCTCTCTCAGGGAGTATCTTCTATACCCCACTTCATTCATGAAATTATTGTTCGGATATATTTTTGAATATAGGGTATATAGATCAAGTGATGTATGGGATCCAATTTCTCTCTCTTAATTTTACATTTAATTTATTTTAATTATAATAACTTTTAAAAATATTTTTTATATAATAATATGATTATGTGGAAAAATTATTATCTCTCCGTTTATCCATTATCAATACTATGATATAAAAAACCATTGCTTAAAATATTTTCATAAACCATTATTATGCCCAAAAACATATTCATTTCAATCTATACGTGGAATTCATATCAACATATCCATTTTTAATCACATGTCTATAAAACAAATATTATACATATTCTATATTTATAACATTATATTTACCATCCTTAAGATATCCCATCCATTAAAGTACTCATTTTACTCACATTATGCCCAATTCATATGTGGTTCTTATGCTTAAACCTCCTCATAAGAATAAAATATGCAAAAATAAAAAAAATCGGAAAAAAATAATTCAATGTTCTTCCATTATATATACCCCTATGTGTAATAACCTTGAATGAGGTGGAATGGGTATTAAATCAATCATCACATGGTGTATGATAAATAGGCCTTATACTGACCAAGACTGACAAGACTATGGAATATACTATGGATGGTTATCATGCTATTTATGAACCAAAATGATGTTTTCTTTATTTTTTGGAAAATTTAAATACTTATTCGGTCTCATAATGTTTAAAACCCCAATATCTTGGATAAACCTAATATTGAAAATAACATTTTAGATATAATCACATGATAATAAGTTGTTATGGGTGCTTATTTTAAATCCATGAATCTGTTTTTGTTACTTAAATATGTCAAGGGAATTATCATAGACACCCATAAGAATTTACTAGAGAAAGAATGTATTAATGATTCAAATTATTCATTGTAATCATCATCGAGAAATTATTATAAGTATACCAATGTTTTTAAAAGTAAAAATCATTCCAATTATATGAATTATACATTACCAATATAGTAAAATTAATTAGCTATTTTTATGATGAGGGCGGGGTGAATTTATCACCCCTACCCCCAATGAACTGGTAGGTCTCATCAGATATGTTAGATAGGGTAATGAGTGTTTTATTCCCCTTTAATTATAAATTATTGAAACATCACATCGATTATATGTTTTAATTCCTGAAATTATGTATTTAAAACAATACCATTATTAATTTATCCATGTTCATATATATTTCTCTATATTCCATGATTTATGTAAATATAGAGACACTGGTTTTTATCATTTTCTTGAATTTTTATTCCTTAATTATTCCATGTTAAATTCTATTATATTACTTTCATTTAGGATACTTCCATATCACCCTTTAATTTTTTCATTATTTCACAATGTGACAAAATGAAATTAATTGTATGCCCATCTCTAAAAACTAAAATAAAAACATTTACTCAAATGTTAAAAAATTTCATTTTTATTGTAACGTTTATTTATGTGGTCTCTAGGAGACTACTGGTCCATGAAATGAGGTATGTAATGTCATTTACATTGATTTCCATGTAATTAATAATAAAACATATCTTAGTGAATAGATATTGAGGTTTATTTTAGGTACCATGGAATGGTTTAATATAAAAATTAATCACTAGATATGAGATTATTTAGAGAGAGCCAATGATGATTCTACAAATAAAAAAATTTGAATATATTTTCAAAATAATTATTTTATTAAAATATATAATTAATGTTACAATATTACTATGTAATATATAATCATTGTTTCAGATAATTCCACCTTCTTGAGAAATGGAAAACCAGGCCAACAATCAAAGGAAATGTTACAATAGTCTAAATAATCAATATAATATTGATTAAAATTGGTACTAGAAAATTTATATATATTCTTAGAAAATTGTATTAGGTTAAACATATAAAAATTTCTATAATGGAAACACAATTTTCCATCTATAATGATAAACTACAAAGTATAATTTTACAAGGTTTTCACTTCCTCTATTTTCGGGAACCTCTAATCGAATGTACTTATAAAAATGGTTTTAGTCACAATAGAAATTATTTTGGACATTATGATACTTAGAGATGGAATAAATAATAATGTATGTGTGTTTTATACAGTTATATGAAATTTATAACATTTAATAAACTTAATTAAATGTAATTTTGTAGATAAATATTTTCCCCTAAAGAAATTTATGACTATGGAATTGATATTACTGAACATGAGGAAAAATTATAAACAGAATGAAGTAGATGAAGAAGATAAATTAAAACAAATTCATAGATAATTATGTATTTTTAATAATAAATGGGTGGGAATTTTGATTTCCTATTTATTTTTTATACACCTAGTATTTGAAGATATCATGAATTTCGAAATATCTCCCAATAATAAGAAATAGTAACAAGATCTATCAGGACTAAAAATTTTCTAAATAACATATTTTCATATAATTAAAAAACTAATAAAAATTCCATATATGTTCATTATGAAAAAATATTATATAATCAGGAATACGATTAAATAATAGAGTTACTCATAGGTATAACATGTTTGCAAAAACAAGAACATTTTTAAGGGTATTTTATTTTATGTTTCAAATGCGGAATGAATTATTATTCATATATTTATTAAAATTAAAAGAGGGTAGAAACCAATATACAATTATTTAGGTACTATGATATGTTACATTACTCAAATAATTTTTCAAGGCCTTAATGGACTCTCTAACTAAATAGGTCATTCGATCAATGTGCTTCCACTTATTAAGAAACCACTACAATTGAAACTCATATTTATTTTGTCACTCGTAGTTTTATTATACATTAAATGTTAGAAAATATATATGTCATTATATTAGATCATATAATTCTCTTATATAATTATGTTTTAAAAAAAATATTATTCACCCCTACTACACAGTGGAATGATTTATCAGTAAAAAAAAAGTTCTAGTTTTATTGTGAAAAATTTACACTAGTTAGTTCAATGAATGATTCATGATTTGTTTCTAGATGAAAATATTATTATAAATCATGTGGTGTATTTTAATGTAATATTGGGTCTCTAATGGCTACCAAATTTCAATGAATGAATTTATTATATGGATAATGATGTTTTTAATATTAATTCATGTATGAAATTATATGTTTTTTATAAGAGAAGTCATTATCTAAATCTGGTCTTCACCCTCCCTTGAATATTCACCAAAATTTATTTTTATGGAAGATATAGATGTAATTATTTCTATGGTGGGTGTGACAGTTCTGAGAATACTACAGTTAGTTCTTGTGTGACAATATATAGATTCATTTTATTATGAATTACTTAATTTTTTTCTAATCAAGAATTTTAATATGATAAATGATATAATCCATAAAGAATATATAATATATAAGTCAATATATTGGATGACTAAAATTTAGTTATTTGGGTAACATAAATAATTACAAGAGATATGTGTTAAATTGTTCATTAATAAATTTTTTTTCGCAAGGGCGGTTAATTTTTTTAGGGAAGTAATATTGGTCAATGAGAGGATTCATCAAATTTTTTGGAAATCAAAAAATTCACTATAAAAATTGTGTCCTTCTATGTGTAGATAACCAATTTTATCAACATCAGGGGGATCAATTATTTATGAATATTAATATTAATATATTTATCACCGGTTAGAAGCTATGGAGGATGATTTTCATTAGACAATATTTCAATGATGTTATGGTGATTATGGCTGAAAATTATAATAGTGTGGATTAAACAAAATCCCTTTTGTTTTTGGAATTTAAGAATATATTTTTTGTGGAAAACCTTCCCATAAATAAGTTTTTTATTAATGTTCAATTAGAAAAGAAATAACATGGATGTTTTCTAACGAAAAATTATAGAGTCATGGCATATAAATCCTAAATGATGAATCCCAATGTGATTAAATAACAAAAATTTATTTATAATTGATGGAAGTAATGGTATCCATGTAAATATAGATACATTAACAATATGGATGGATATGAGGTATTTACCCAGACCACAATAGTGTGTAATAAATATATAATCATAAATTTCATAATATAGTGAATACAATATGGGTTGAAATATAGATGAATTATGACTGTGATATGCATTATCTTCCAATAAAATTAAATTATGTAATAAATTCTATTGGTATATCATACCATGGAATCATATCAATGTTTTGGGTAATTAATAATCCAATTATCAATGATCTATTTGTGAGGGATTTTGGAATCATTATGTAAGGGGGACCATTTTTTTTATTTCATGTAATTACAAAATAATATTTACTAGAGATGGATAAAAAAATTTAACATAGTGATAATTCCCAAAAAAAAACTATGGAATACATCATAAATAATAAATTTCTTGATTAAAACATTTGAAAAGAATGAATACTACATTTTTTTGTTGTTTTGTGTTCCATTAGTAACAATGATGTAGAGCAAATCACTGGATTAGGATCATAGCTCAAACTTATCAATACATTCAGGTAGTAACATGATATACAAGATCTCCATGAAAAGTTATTATGTTAAAATATATGGAGATAAACTATAGATTGTACAACATGATGAAAATGTCATTAATTAAGGGACAAATGAAAACATCCAAATGTGGTATTGGATTTACCTTTATAAGTGTTGAAGTTGGATAATATTACATTAGATTAATTCATTGGGATTCAAAATTATTCTATGATAATAAAACCAATACGGGTTCTTTCAGATCCACACACAAATTTAACACATTTCCATTCAATTTGAGAATATTTTTCTTTGGATAATTTTAGCAGGATGCATATAAATGATATTTTGAGACTTCATGAACACACCTATCATTACTCTAAAATTTTAATAGATGGTTCACAATAAAATTTTCTTGGATCATAAATAATTATGTAAATATATATATTATAAAAATTATAAAATACAAACTAAAACAATTGGGTAGTCTGGATAATATTTCTAGACTTTGGAACAAATGATAAAGAAATTCCCTATTTGCATCCAATGAAGTTAGTATCTGAATCGTGGTCTGGGTGGAATTTTGTACAATAACAGTTATCACTCCATCATTATTATTGAGCCATATAAACTTTATTATGTAAATTCAATTAAAAATTTGATCTTATGGGTTGATATTTTTTTATGGAAAAATTTGGTACTAGAATTTTTGGAGTTGCCAACTGAGATGGTATGATCCATCCAAAATCATATCAAGTCATCCAAAAGTAGACAAAAATTTTATGTAGATAATAATTGAAAGGATCTTTATTTCCAAGTTAGAGACTATGTATTTTTAATTATATATTCATGGAATGAGGTTATTGTATTTGGAATGAAATATATGTGAATCCCATGATATGTTAGGTGAATTGAAATATTATATTGGATATGAGAAGTGGAATAACATATTGATATGACACTAACTATTTACCAAGTTGATGATTCTTATTATTTAACAATTTTATGTAATAATATTCTAGACCCAAACAATTTTCAAAATGTCTTTCATTTTTAACGGATATATTCTAATCATATGATGAAGAGCCAATTTATGATCATGATACAAGAAGGAGGGTGACATGAAATTAATTTAATTGATTAGAAAAGGTTCTTTCATATTATTATGTACTATAAAATGTGACATGAGAGCGAGGTGATTATATGGGAATGTATTAAAATACTTTATTTATAGTTTTATTTAACATTGCGAGGAAAATTTTATTTAAGAAGGACATAGTAAATACTATGATTCTATAATACAAAAAACACCTTCATCCCATGAATGTTTCGAAATGGACACATTATTATTTCACCATAACATCAGAACACATTTTGATTTGAAAAAATACTATGTTATTACATTTATAAATAATGATAAAGCAATATACATCAAACATGAAACAATGTAAAAATATTCTTTAATATTGTACTATATAGGATCAAACAATGAAATGAATAACATATTCATGAAATAGATATTTATTAAGAAGAAATAAATAAAAATTATAATTTCAATGGATTAAGAAAATAAATAATGATACATGTAAATTTTTATAATAGTTTAAATATAATGTCTAATATTAATGTTGATTATGTTGAACAATGGGAATTATGATCTTTTGTGTTATACATATTCATAACTGATAGATTAAATTAGTATATATTAATGTTATGATAAAATTTAATTACCAATAATGGAAGAAATTAATGATTATATCGTTAGGAAAAAACCATATGATGATTATTTTATATATATTTATATATAGGTTTCATCTCAAGGATTCACCCTTGATGTATCCCAGGTAGGGCTTCAGAAATTGATACTGGATATAAATATTCTACGCATGAATTTTCAGTTAGTATTGATCAAAACTATGTTTAATTTGGTCTAACCACTACATGAATAATGTAGTTTTACACCTTACCTTTTGATCATATTTTGGTCCAAATGTAGGGTATGTATAAATTGGATAAGTAATATTATAATATTAATTCATTAATAAATAAAAATAATATCACTCTGATAAAAAAATATAATAGTTAAAACATCACAAAAAACACACAATGTATGTAATTAATGAATAAATATGAAAAATTATTTATTTATTTCAATCGAGATTTTGACAATTACCAAAGGGTTATGTTTTATAGAATTTTTTTAAATAAATTAATATGATAAAAATTGGTGAAATAATGATAAATACTATATATATATAACATAAATGATTTTTAATAAATTAATATTATGATGTTTTATGTTAAATGATTTGGTAATAAGATTTTTATTTACCACTAATAGTGATAATGTAGATCTATGGGGATTTATGGAACACATATAATAGAGATGAAATAAAAGAATCAATAATTTATTTCACATAATTATGATCAATAGTCTAATAAATACCCACAAATATATTCTTATTCGTCAACAAAAAATGTGATGATCTCTTTTACTAACTCTATAGAGGACTGTCTCTCATACCCCTATTATTATTCATTATGTGTTAGTTGGATTTATGTTTGATTATATGCAAAGGATATAAATATATGTAAGGGTTTCAATTTATACCTCTATTTATGTTTTTATTTTGTTCTATTGTAATATGGTTTAATTGTACTGTTTATATATTTCCTTTATATTTTTACCAATGTTAGTATATCCCCATTAAAATTCCCAAACCTATAACTTAATATATAATTTCTTAAGCCATTAATATGTCGAAATAAGAATTCGTTTAAATCTTTCTAAATTATTCTTATAAACACACTCATTATTGTTCTTATTTGAAATACAAAATTATTATCCCTTTACTCTGTTGATTACTTTATAAGATTCATCCTTATGATTTCTCCACCATCTGAGTAGTCATTTCACTCACGTTCTTCCAAATTGATAAGGAATTGACATGAAAAATCCTTTTTCAAGCAATAAAGAATCCCCAAAATTAAGAAATGTGTCTGTATTTTTTCAATAAATGATATCCCTTTTTTTAAAACAATCAACTACATTTGGTTTTATAAGAGATGAACTATTGGTTAATAGCCTAAAATTTAGTTGTTTTAGTATTATCTGAATTTTCAGTTGGTGCATGGGAATGAGGAATTATTTCACACCTATCTTAACACTCCCACTGGATATATTTGATATTATCATCATTTTTTATATGAAGCGAAAAAAATGATTTCTACATTATTTGATCATATAAGTACTTCATTATTCGGCATTCAAAGAAAATTCATATTTCATCAAAAAACTTATTCTTGATTTTTTTTCTAAAATTCCATACTAATCACTAATTATGGGTACTTATTTGTAAATGGTGAATCACTAATTATTCTACATTTTTGTCAATGGAATTAATCTAGAAACACATATGCATTTACAAACTGTGGAATATATTTTTGATTTATATTATCAATTATAGGCATTCATTAAAAAATAATTCCGTTAATTTATATGTTTTTTATCATGAAAAATTATTTCATTTATATCATAAGGTCCTTTAATATGTGATGGAATGAATGGAATATATCTTAAAATGGTGGGGCCCATAATTATATAGCCCCTTAGATCATTAGTTTGTAGAATGAGACAACTATGATAGGGTAACATTAGGATCCTTAACAATAATGTAATGTGTAATGGAAAACGCATCGATAATATATGATTAATCTCCCACATTATTAAATACCATATTTATAAATTTATAGTGATCTCTGTTAATATTTGTATCTTTTCTTTCTTGACATATGTTAGTCTTGAGGAACCATTTTTTTATTTTTTTTTCTCAATATGTCTTTAATATATCATGTAATCATCTGTTGTATGCTTTCAATTACAAATTCATTAATATCAAACATTTCTATATTTTCTTATTTCCCCATCAAATAAGGTCGCACAATTTACATGATCACATAAAAGTATAACCTTGATTAATAAATAATTCCACTCATATGATGGATATTTATTTATTTTACTATATCATTTAGGTTTCTAGTCTCTTAAGCACCATTAAACGATAATATTTGTTATTTAATATCATGAAATTAAATTTTCCTTTAATAAATACTCATCCAACTATAAGACACCTAATTTTCAGTTGTTACACATTCGTTAAGTCACCTTAGTAGATGATATGATTTCCAAGACTAAGGGTAGACCATTTGAGATAGATAAAATCAATGATATTTTTTTCAAAGAAAAAAGACCCATAGATTATGATCATATTATAAAATTAACAATTCCTCGTTCATATGGAACCCTACTATAGGATGATATTTTTCATCCAACAAGGGAAAAATAAATCCACTACTTCAATCTGTGAACATATCAATCAATCCATATAACTGAAAAACTGATATTTTATCAATTGTTCCCATTACTATTTCTTCACAAACTACTGGTAAATATTTTTATACATGAAAATCATTGGGGTTGGTATCTCAAAAATCATAGGATTATCATTATTGCTAGTTGGATTCTATGGAAGGCTGATATTCACATTTAAATAGATTATTATTTACGATTGTATGGATTTGAATCCTAATTCTCCCAAATTTTGGTATATGATCTTCCATAAATTCGATTTAGTGGGACATGGAAATAAGCAATACTCAATTTTTACATCATGAATTTTCCTAATGTTGTGAATATCCTTAAAATATGTATTAATATTTTATATAATTTATTCAAAATATTGATTTCCCGATAATTTTTAGTTACTATGTTCATGAAGGTAGGATTGTTGGATGTTGGGAAGATACATGGTAGTAATAATTCTAAAAATTCTGCTATATGTTATGAAAAAAACCCTTGACAACAATAATATTTATTAGTAGGAAAATGATATATTCATAAAATTTTGTGCAGGATAGAATTTTGTCACATAATCCTAATAAATTCATATTTTTTATGAAAAAATATTGGAGAACGTTTTAGAGAACATATTGGATTTTTTGATAATGATGATTATCCCCATAAACTATCATGATTTATTTAGAGTGTTTATGAGTAAAAAAACTTCTAGATGATTATAATATAACAATTAAAGATTTTTCCCCTCCTGAACCATCATTATAGTGTGAATAATATCTTCCATACAAAAAATTATTTTGTTTGTTTCTAGAAATCATGATGCAAGACAATTCAAGGTAGAATAGTCAACCAAATTGCTACCCTTACCATCAAATGATTGGGTAAACAATCTTGAAATTCATCTACTATATATATTTGTTTAAAAATATTGATAATGATGGATATGTTCAATTATATAGTCCTAAGGATAATGTGCTGTTTGTTTTGGTCATGATCACCAGTAATGAAGAATAATTTAAAGAGGTCACATAAGGGAATTTAAAAAATTGATGTCGAGATGACCATGAATATAGTTGATCATGCACTATCCATAATTATTGAATAAATAAATCCACCAATCATGTTTTGAATTTCTTCAATATCTCTATCATCTTCATATTCCATTATTCTACATCAAAATATAAAATACTATTGAAATAAAAATGAAAACATAAAAAAAGTAGTCCCCAGGGATTCCGTCACCATTATAGACTCATATAGAATTCATCTTTAAAATATTAAGAGAATAGAAACAATCCGTCCCCATGAGTAATGAGAAGAAACACGAAAATTTATTTAATGGAAAAAGTCCCAAAATATTATTTAATTAGAATCACTAGTGGAATTCAGTAAATATTAATTGAAATATAATGAAACACACTAATAAATAATAGCTTTAGGAAATGGGGGCCAATATAATTATCATTCATGGAATTTTGTTTTTATAAAAAAAATTTAACATTCTATAGATGAGTGCACTTTTGAAATTGATGATCACATACTTATTCACTCTTCTAAGGCTCAACATTTTATCCCATACTTTATACTCTTAATTGGTGGTGAAGATATTCGGGATACACAAAGTACACATAATAAAATATTACTCATCTATATTGATGACTCATAATATAAGTTTTCTGGAATATGTTCTTGATGTTAGTATCATATTTACTCAATGGTGACCCATCCATAGCATCCATATTCAGTGACCTATATTATCAAATGGAAATGAATATTTTTAATTGTAACTTTTATAAGTAAGATTGTTGAAGTATTTATTTAAATATATTATAAATAAAAAAATATAACAATTAACAAATGAAAATATTCATAATGTAATTACAATGTTTTTTCATGGTTTTTTAAAAAATATTTGAATTTTATAATCTTTTTGTAGAGGTATTACTTTCATCAATGTACCCCAACCGAAAGAGATGGGTGAATATTGATATTCTTCACACACACATAGAGTGTATCCAATATATTATTCAAAATTGGTTATTAGAACACTATTGGAAATATATTTAAATTTTTATAGTCTTTTAGTTGAACTATAAATGTCCCCATCCTTAATTTTTTCAACATTGGCCCATTGAATTTATTATGAACTATTTACCACTACCCCTATCAAAAACTTCTCCCTGTACCATTTTTAATAAATGAATATTTGGTCATAATGAGGATAATGGTTCCCAAAATTAATTACTAATTTATAAATAATTCTATATTTATCCAAACTGGATAAATTATATGAATATATATCCATTAAGTTAGAGAGAAAATCTATATATCTCTCAAGGATCATGAGTTAAAAGGAATTAGACATTAAATACCATCCAAATTAGTACTCCCCCAATAATTAATAGGAAAAAAATCAGAGGTTATTTATCATCAAGTATTTTCTTTATAAGTTGATATATTAATTGATTATAGATTCAGTGACATATAGATAACCACTTAAACAATTCAAAAAACCCCTAGTAGAATAGACATATATTAAAAAAAGAATCATCACATGTAATCTCTAAATGATAGGAACAACAATGTATGTTCCTTTATAAATGCGAATATGGATAAATATTTCACTAAAACTCATAGAAAATATTCATGAGATTATGAAGATAATGATATCTAAAATGGTAGTTATGAAATTACATCTGAGTTATTTACCATACTGTAGAATTTAAAGACACAAAATTGATGGATTAATTACATTTAAATGTGGTCTCAAGAATAATAATGAATAAGTATAGATATGGTTAGATGAGCCTATGATTCACACGACGTACGTTAAATTCATTATCGCACCAACAAAATGAAATCATGCTTTACATAACACATCTAACAAGTAAATTTCAGGTTGCAGGAATCTATTCTGGAAAATAATCGATTTGTATCATAATACCATAAACATACTGACATTATGTTTTTTCAATAACCTAGACTATGAAAAATGATATCCCTACTATATAACCATGAGAACTTTCTTCATGAACCATCATATATTCCCATAAATTTTTAATAGTGGCCAGTAATATGTAATTTATAAAAAATTCTCATCCATTTCCTTTTGGACAATTCATCACATTCACCTACTATTTTTATATATAATGGTAATTATTTTCCCATTTCATATTGAGAAATCACCTCATTTATAATGATTTATAAGTTAATATATTATTGAATTATTATTCATTTATTTTAGAAAAATATAATATATTTCACAGTAATGTATAACTGGAGTGTGTCATAAAGCATTTTTTTATATTTCATATTCAACATGCCTAAATTATACCATTTTACACTTTAATCACCATAAAACAAGTGGAATTATATGTGATACACTTCTTCGTATTCCAAATTCTTTAGTTAATTTACATGGTCTCCCATTTAATAAAGATTAAAATTGGTATTTTAATAGATATAAGACGACATTCTTTTCAATGGTGAATAGTGATGATTCCTTTGAGACACTACAAAACACCTAGGGTGTTTTTTTACATTGAAGTATGATACCCATTAACCCCATGAAGTATATTACAATGGCATAGTGGATGTTTCCCCCTTACCAATAATAAACTGATTCCCAACACTAAACATATCATTATGTTAAATATATACATTTTAAGACATGATTTACCTCAACCACTTACCAATATTCAAGGGGATGTATAATATATATTTTATCCTTCAAGAAATATTTTATCTATTGAAAATTAATTGAGTCAAATGGCCATAACATTAGAGAATCATTGGTCGAATATTTATTATCATAGAATACAAGCATAAAACCCTATTTTTTCCTTGCCATAAATTACATAGTCGATATGTCTTATAGAACATCTTTAAAAATCATGAGAGATAGCCATTCATATCCACCATTAATAAATCTAGTGTTGTCCACCCATAATGACCTAAATGTTATTAGAAAGGTCGTCCTTATATAAAAAGATCATAAAGTCCATTCCCAGGTTAATGAGACTGCTATGTCTAGGGATATTTCGTTCATTATGTATTTAACTGTTATGACTATATTGTCAAACCTTATGGAGATAGTTCCCTTATCCACTCTCAAATATGTATCTCATATGGGAAATATGATATTCTTGATACATGATACCTCATGAAATCTTGTGATTTATAGATCATTTCTATCTAAACCATCCCCAGATTCAATTTCTAATACTAGTTCATCTCTAGTGATGTTCCATTCTATATTCAAATGGTGTTTTTCCCTTCCCACCAAGAAAGGAATCCATGCATTTATCTCCATTTCTCCTTTACATAAGTCTAATATTTATATAGTGATTTTATATCAATGACCTATATATTACATAAAATTTAACGTATCATTATATATTATGTTTCTATAATCTCCTATTAATGTTGATATTTCTTATAGATATATATAATAATGAGATTAGCGTATAGATTAAGTGGTTGATGTATTTTAAAATTTATTACACTTAGAAATTTCACTTTGAAACCAGTTTGAATATGATCCTCTCAAAAACACATTTCAACCCCATTTGAATGAATGCAAAAATAAAATTAATCGGGCACCTAAATTTTCTTACACGGTTTGACCCCCATTTTGGTAACCCACTTCATAATACATCTGATTGTTATATAAATACAATGACTTTACACCATATTTTTACGATAAAATATAACTGGGTTGTTTGTGTATCATACAAGTGAATTGATTTCTTAGTAATTCCATTGCGATTTACACAAAATAATAATGGTGATAATGTTAACTCACTAGATTGTAAAATGTCTCTAAATAATAAATTTTTCATCAATAATTGATGAATATTGATCTCTTTATGCCCTTAAAATTAAAATATAGAAATATATTAATCCCTTTAAGAACACATATCATAATTATGCAGTTCCATATAATATATAGATAATATTAATATAAAATACATATAAATATATTTGTATTCTTATTATTCTTCTCATCTATATCAGTTCACCGAATGCACTCTCTCTTATTGTTTTTTTGTTCATCTATTAAATCATACATTAGGTCGTATTTTCTCTAAATATGTTCATATTAAAATCAAAAAATTATAGTCTCTATCATTTAATTTTCTAAAAATTTTGGGAAAAATAAATATTCATGAACTAATTTAATTGTAGAAATCAACATGTAGGTAAAAATTCTAGAGAATTACAATTATAGGAATTGAAAAATTGGACCCCTAGTTGATTCAATCAATCTCATTTCACATGGTTGAAAGCTGATATTTTAGATATATTAGTTTCTACAATATATGACTATTTGTAGAAAATTTTCACAAATATCCATTTCATTATATCATCACATTCATAGTAGGTAACCAAAAATAACTCTAATAAATACAAATATATGAACTCCATCTAAAATTCATTGAAAATGTATTTATGAAATTTAAAAAACACAATATCAAGAATTAAATTTTTTTCATTACCCATATTCCCCAATCATCTTAAGGAACAATAATATTAATAAAACAAAAAAATAATATAGAAACATAATATTTAAAACTATATAAATTTCAGTTATAATCATTATAAATGATGATTCAAGTGTGTACAAAAATTAATACCAACATAAAAACATAAATATTTATTTGAAAAAATATTTCTTCAATATTATTTAAGAACAAACATGGGACGTGTTTTTTATTTCTTAATTTATACTTTCCTATGATTGATATTATTCTTCATTATTTGTTAATAACTGATATTTCATATATCTTGAATTAAAATTGTTTTAGTTTCTAATTTCAAAATATATTATTTGGATTAAATTGGAATTATTTTTTTATATATTATAATTTTTTTGATATTCATAATATTCATCCTACAACATTATCAATTTTTTATTGTATGAAGTCATATATTGTTTCAAAGTCATTCAACTAGACTCATTGTCTTATCATATCAACCATATTTTACAATCATTTAAAAATCATAATATGATTCGTGAATTCAGACATGAAATATGTTACATTACCTTAAAGTCTAATGACCTACTGACAAGTCATTAATAATCTATATTTTAATCAAATTTAAAGTCTTGTGAAGAACCAAAGTCATTGTGATTATAATGAAGTATTAAAATATTAATAAAATATTTATTGACAATGAAATTTTGGATAATTTTGAAATTATATATGGAAACATATGTCTTATAAATATCTAAAATATCTTATAAACATCTACCAATAGTTGGTCAATAAATCCAATGTAGTAATATAAAAATGTAACTGTATTTGATTTTAAAAATTTTCATAGTGATAGTTTTTTATAGAAAAAAATGAAATACTATCAATATATAGAATTAAAATTGGAGTCCCTATAAAAAAATATATTTTATAAACATTATATAAAGATGTATTACATAAATACATGTATTATACAATCCCAAAAGATCAACAGACATAATTAATTTGGGTAATTAGATATGTAAATACATAAAATGAAATATAGATATAAAAACATTATTTAAAACCCATTAACAAGATCAGAAAATTTCCTCATTCGTCGATAATAACTTCAGATAACATTCTAATTTACATAAGAAATTTATGACTTATAAATCCTCGTAAGGGAATATTCAAATAATAACATGCTTAAAGTAATATATTTGAGTAATTAGGTATATCAAGGTGTCTTAAAAGTTGTGTGAATCATAAACATGAACATTGAACCAAGTTATATGATGATAATATGAACTCATATTAGAGATATAATACAAACATTAAACATAAAAACATATGTATAATACAAGGATATGTACTATGAAGTAATTTTTTTTATTTATAATAACATTTAATGCACCATAAATTGGATCACATGATATAAAACATTATCCAATTTTTCCAGTGACCCTATACTAGAGTGGTAAAGGCTCATTCATGGCATCCAAAATAAAATAATGAAATCTAAGTACGGGTGGATTTATTGAGATACTTGTGGTAGTACTAGAGAAGTTACTATAGTGGGTAATGTATTAATTACTTTAGTACATGATCTATTCACCTGATTTGGGCCAATGGTCCCCATATTATGGCATCTATTAAATCGTTTCATCATTCCAATAGAGTCATCTAGGACAATGGGCCTCTCGGACACAAGAAAGAATCATGTGATGAAAAATATGAAAAACTAATTGGTGCAACGCATTAGCTAAGCAATGAAGTTGAGCATCAAATAACATCGCTAGGTGGAAAGACTGAATGACCAATAGGTGTGTTGGATTATATCATATTCCCCTCTATGAACATGATAGAGAGGGGTTATCTTACCCAATATCTCCAAGTGATCTAAAATTTGAAATTTCATTTTAAAGGGGATTATGAGTCATGTGATTAGTGGTGAAAAATTATGAATATTGTTGAATCATCAAGATAGTGTGGCATTGAGACATGCACATATTGATAAGTGTGTAGATAAAAGGATTGATGGGTGCATCAGAACACATTCTACAGACGTCTACCACTCATGAGTTCAGAAAGAGGTTCTCTATGAAGGTCCTCATGGGGATTTAGAGTACATAAATATATGAAGCTAAGTAGGAATCTCATTAACAAAATATGTATCGTGACATGGATCCTGTATAGTTAAGAGTTTATCTTTAGGTCACATGATCTTAAAGCCATTAAAATGTTATAATGATCCTCCAAGAAACCTATTTTTTTGGTCATGGAATGGTTACCTACCTAACATGTTAAGGAAAGGGATATAATTTGATAATAATAAGGGACGTTCTTCCACAATCCAATTAAAAAAATTCTGAATTCTTCTAAGGGATATATAATTCTTTTCCTACCCATCTATTTCATTCTATTTGTATGTATTTTAGTCTATCATAGATCATATAACGATTAGAAAATAATTAGTTTTTCCAACATGGGTATCTCTATTAGTGAAAGTGAAATTTCTATTTATAAAACATTTTTGCGAACTAAAATTATCATGTCACTAAACTGTTGGTAAAAACTCTGTCGCTAAATCTTATTACAACGGATAAAATGATTTTGTTTCAGTTATAATAATACGAACATATAATATATATGTTGTTAAAAATGTTTAGCAACAGATTAATATGACTAATACATCTGTTCGTGATATTATAAACATTTATAAGAAATATCATTAAATAATATTTATTTGTCAATTATACTCAAAATGTCGAAATTACAATGTTAATTTGTAAAAAAATTAGATTATATTTATTAATATA
Source organism: Viscum album (assembly GCA_963277665.1). Lineage (NCBI taxonomy): Eukaryota > Viridiplantae > Streptophyta > Magnoliopsida > Santalales > Viscaceae > Viscum > Viscum album. Next base: position 808,241,987 of record OY728119.1, on the reverse strand, counting down.
ATAATATATAATATAATATTATGTTTATTATATAATGATTAAAAAATTAGCATACATAAAACACGTAAATATATGGCTTTATTTGATGAAACACATTCCAATATAATTTAAATACATGTTCAAACTTCATGAAAATACAAGAAGCTCCAAAAAAACATATTGCAAACACCATTAATCATGTCCAAACACTATGAGGCTTTACATGGAACAAAATGAAACTTCATCGGAAATCTATTTCTTACAAACATCAGACGTCACTTTCGTGGAATCACCATAAATTCACATGAGGTATTATCTACTGCAGGGGATCAATACATGTGCAACTTCACCATCATCCCAGTGAATATATTGGACCACCATTCTATCAAGAAGTAAAACATGTCCCCACTCCCTCAATTTTAGACCTGAACTATCATGTGAAGCGTTCTAATTAATATAACAAAATAATTGGAAAATAATTTCCATTTAAATGAAAAATATATAAATAATAACACATGATCTAAAACTATCATCCAGTAATCTTAACAAAAATATAATATAAATTGTTGAAAAAACAACCATAAGATAATTTAACTAGACCCCACAAAACCATAAGATTATCCATCCTGACCACAACAAGAATATATAATGAATACCAAATTTTTTTCCATAATGAGTGATATAAATATAACTACTGAGCACAACAATAGAAAAATTATTTTAAGAACCGATGGTTGAAAAAAATATGCATGACCACAATTTCACAATATATTCATTGACCTGAACAAATCAAAATAAAAATTCATGATAAAAAACTAATAAGAAAAATAACTAACATGTGACCAAAAATCATTTATAATGGAACTTACATCAATAAAGAGTGACACATGACCTAGAATTATATAATCTAATACAAACCATATGAGACATGAGTTGGTTTTACACCTCACACCCCTAAAACTTTTATCAAAGAAAATTCAAGTTGCATTGCATACAAAAAATGAAATTTCACCATTATAGATATGAAAGAGATTTTAAGAATGAATGACATTAACACAAATATCCATTGAAAAAAAAATTTAGGTTAAAATATAATTAAAGTGCAGAAATAATCACTTCAGGCTGAACTTTATGCACTAATACCTGCCTCCGGCATTAAGCTCATCATCTGTTATGCATATACACTAGAGAATTTTTCAAATATTTCATGTTGGGTTCCTCATAGTGACGAGATATTCTGCTCTAGTGGGATGGATTCTCATAGTTGCATCAAATTCTGCCTTGTTCAACCCATATTTTATAGTGAAATCAAATACCTAAACAATTTATGGTGAATTTTCTTCACACAGATAAAGCCCCAAAACATTACTCACAATGCAAAAAATCAAATCTTCCTAAAGGCTTGGTTCAGGATCACTGAAAGGGTCACCATGAAGGATCAAATGTTGGATGTGAAAACATCAAAATCAATAAACTCATGGATTGTTTGTTCTTTTAGAAGAATAGATTTTCAGATTGGTGGGTGTGAAAACACAGCAGATGGAACCCCTCGATGATCTGGTTTTGTATGAGCATTTATAAATAGTGTTTTGGCCAATTCCCCTCCTTCCAATAATGCTACTAGATTATGATTGATCCTATTAGTAATGTATCCAACTACCCAAATAGAAGGAACTGATGTTTGGGAGTATTAATTTACCTCTATCACCGCCCTGTTTTCCATTTTTACTACCATGGTCTCGAGTCCTAGGTTCTTTGTGTTCAACATTCTCTAATATGGAACCACTCGATGATCTAGTTTTGTATGCGCACTTCCAAATAGTTTTTTGGCCAATGCCCTTCCTTTTAATAATGCTACTATAGAAAGATTCATCCTAGCCATAAAGTCACCAACCATTGAAATAGAAGGAACTAATTTTTTGAAGTATTCATTTACCTCTATCGCCCCCACTATATTCCATTTTCCCCCACAGACTTGAGTCACATGATATTTTTGTTCAACTTCGGTCTAGTTACGAACATGATATGTGAGAAACCTCAAACTATTCCTTTGTTATTATTCAGTGATAATGAACTGTATGTTGCATTTAGAATATCATGGGGTGATTTCTTTGGGTGGATTTTCATTCCCTCTATGATTATCTAATAAAAAATACTATTCCAATCAATCTACATCCCATAGTATAGACTAGAAACAATTTATGATGAGTATCAATTCATGAAGAGTAGAAACCATACCTGAAGAAGATCAGACAAGAACTATCATCACCATAATAAATATCCATTAAGAGCATTGAATTACATGGATAAGACTCACATCCTTGAGTGATTATCATTCATATAAACCTAAAATACTAGCTTAATCAGGGAAATGATAGGGAATCTAACCTTGTGATCAAATGTTAATCGCTATAGTAAGTTTTTAAATGGCTTACTCACCCGAAAAAACCTACACATTTATGCTGCCTGAATGAAAAACTCAAAAACTAAATGAACATAGATCATCACACCAAACATTTTTTATAAATTTTCGAATAACTATTTTTGATGTATATTTTGATCCCACACAACATTATAATTATAAATTAAAATTCCAAACTAATGAAATAAGTTATGTTGCACAACTAAAACTATATAATTCTGAAAGTAGGTTTGGAATTAAAAATCAACAATGATGAACAAGTGAAACTAAATCCCGAGGGATGGACTCTAATGAGAATTGTGCCTTGTGCCTAGTATTCCTATGGTTGTACCTTGTCCAATGAAAACTCATCACCGACTACCGCTATTGCTGAAACACCAAACATTCAACTTCAACACCAGAAACGTCATCATAAAACATCACACCTATAAATCCCTACTTAATCATAACCCTAAATACACCACTTGACCTTCTAGAGGATAGACTATCGATGCCGACGTTAACAAACTAGTACTTCATAATCAAACAATTTTCCAAAAATCGTCACAGGATTGTTGTCTTCAATGCATTTGGATGTCGATAAATCAACAACCAACCATGAAATAAAACTAATAAAATAATAAGCCAAACATGGAACTTCTTTTTCTAGAAAACCAAAAAATGAATGAACACAACAGGTTTGAAGCTGAAATCCAAAAAACAAAAACACTAGCCATTATTGAAACTCCATTCAAACTGCAACATCAACACGAACATAAAAGAGGAGACTGATATCTGATGGAATCATCCAAAAGTGAGCACCAAAGAAAACATGAATTAACAAAACCATGGAAACTATCTGAACCCCCTACCACCGGAGTCCATATAAATTCAACAATATAATACCCATCAAACAAGGGAACATGTCTAGCACCACATTGAAAAAAATGGATAGCTACCAGGTACTTAGGGGACCACTGTGGATGATCCTCAGATAACCCAACTTGATAGTAGCCAATAAGTTCATTTCATCGAAACAAGAAGTACAATAGATAAAGCATCGATTGGTGATGAAAGAAACAAGAAACATTTGCATTATCAAGCAGAAAGGAATGAATAGTGCTAATAACAATTGAGACGAAAAAGAATGGGTGAGGAAACCCAAGCAGAAACCAAAATTGCAAGGATACGACCATCAAAAATCAACAAATAAAACACCCAAAACAAGGTTAGGGATCAGACATTTCATGTAAACCATAAGCATGAGATGGTAAATGACAATGAAAATATACGAATAAATGATAATAGGAGAATTAATTCTAACCATAGGATACCGCATGTCAAATCGTAAGGAGATATGTCCTGATATCATGGTCGAAGGAGGAGGGATCCTCATCTCTGGGGTTCCTCCTGACGAAGGTGTGCAAAAAAAACGTAAGGGGACGAGATAAGGCGATGAAGGGGAGAAAGAGAGAAGGAATGTAAAAACTAAAAATAAAATAAAATAAAATAAAATATAATAATATTAATATTAATAACAAAAACAACAACAGTTTTATTACAAGAAAATTAAATTAACGGGGTTGGGTGTGATAGTTGAAGAGAGTATCATATTATTTCTATAATTCAAAAAATATATCATATTGTATAATAAATTTATATATAATTAATATATAATGAAAAAAGTTGTAAATTTCTATATATATATATAGTATTTTTGTGTAAAAATATTTTATGTTATTGGATAATTTATTGGAAAAAAATTTAATAATGGTAAAACATTTTTTGGTAATAACAATTAATAATAATAGATTCATTTGTTGGTAAAAACAATTTTGTATTGATATTATAAAGAATTAGATATAATTTTTCTAACATGATTTTTTGGTGTTTCATGATCAATATTAATATATATAACTGTTGGGAAAAAGTTTTGGTACTTAAAATCTCTACCAATAAAAATTAATATCTGTTTGAATTGCTCATTTTTACCAATAGATTTATCATCTCTTAATAAATTTCTATTGGTATATGTTATTTTTGTGTAGTGAACATAAGAAAAAATATATTCACCAATAATAGAATGATTTTGTATTGTCGATTATATAAATTGGTGTCCCTAATCAATAAAGGATATGTTAATTTAGGTGGATACAATTGAGTGAAAACGATGATGGGTATTCAAAATAAAATTTTTTGGCTTTGAGAAATTTATGGTTTTTCCAGCATCAGAAGGAGTTTTTGTAAATGTTCATGGAAGGGTTTAATGTGATTAAAAATTAGTATCTCATTATAAGGAAATCATAATTATCTTTTAATAGAATGTATAAAACATATTTGAACATGAAAATGTTGAAATAAAATGGAATAAGACATAAATAATAAAGAGAAGCAGATAATTCTATAAGTTGTGAGGGTGTTTCTAAAAAATTATGAGGAGTTTCTAAAGAACTTAGTAACACCATGGAAGGGATTTAAAAGATTATAAAGAGAGAAAATTACTGATTAATTGGGTTTATATAAATATTAGTAAGTTTTTGGGTTGGTTTTTATAGAAAAAGTTAGTGGCATACTCTATTACTTTTTTAAAAAATAGTTTTGGAATCGATATTAAAAAATAATAAAAACCACAATATTTTCCCTGATTTTTCAAATAGTTTCTAAAAAAGAATAGTTTTCAAAAATTATATATAATTAGAGGGATCAAATTTATTAATATAACATTTATGGTGATGTATAAGTGTGTTAATCTCGTAAAGAATAAATTTCTTAAAATTAAAATATAGCATATGTTTTGGATGATTCAATAAGGGGTTAAAATTTTAATGAAATATCCAAAAAAGGCATCATATAAAAGTGGAATTCTATATTATGTATTGGATGAATTTTACAGAAACTATTACATCACTTTTGGGGTATTATGATGTAATAATATAAACTATATATTTATTCTAATTTTAAATTTTAACAAAAAAATAACACTTTCTCTAGAAATTATGTAAAATTGACCCCTAGTTAATTTAATCACAAACCTAAAAAATACTATTTTTTTGCAAAAATATTTATTCTAACAATATATATTTAATCTTTTAAATAATAATCCCTATTTACTAGAAAATAATTTGTCTATTATATTTACCACATTCTAGCCCATATAAAAATTACATTGGCCATCATTAAATTAAATAAAAAATTGTTTTTAAATAAATATTTTTATAATATATTTATATTTTATTAATAAATTATTAATTTATGAATATATTTATTAAAATAAAAAACTATAAAAAAATATTTTTTGTTCCAACGTATCCTCGTTAATGTTTCATCATAATTTATATAAATGTTTATATAACATAATAATGTAATGGTATTAAAGTGAATATTATTTTTTAAAAAATAAAAAATAAATGTTCATTCTACTAGGTTCTAGATATAAACCCCCTTATTATTCCATGATATTCTATATGGGTAAGGTGTATAATGGTGATAATTTTTGGGGTGGTTCAATGAATATAATTTGGTGATTGATCTCGCTAATAATGAATTTATACCATAAATGGATTTATCCATGATTCATTTTATGACGTTTTCTTAATATTGGTAAAATTTAATCCCTAGTGACCATATATCCATAAAAATATCCTCTAATTTGTATTTATAATGTGATTTTTTAATGTCTTGGTCCATCACTTCTTTAATCTATGCCAATTAGAGTTTATCATTACCCCTAATATATACTAGTTTTAATGGTCACTATAAAATGAATATATTATCCATAGTCAATATTCATAATGGAATTATATAACTAATCAATATTATTTTATAATTTACAAAAATAAAAAAATTATTTCATGTGTTTTCATTATCGAAATTACCAAATATGGAATGTATTCAATTAAAAAATTAATTTTCCTTATAAATGTTAAGGTAAATATATTATTCCCCATTAAAATATTTATCCCATGAAATTTCATTCTGTACACTATAATAATTGGTGGTACTTGTGTTTCATTTCCTCTTCTAGTTCCCCTATGGATTCCTCAATATTGTGTTTCCTCCAAAACCCATTTAATAGATTGTTGTCTTATTTTGTAGAAATATTTATTTATGATCTAACATCATCAAAATATTCTCCCTTTAAAAAGTATAATTCTCTAAGTGATAGACCAATAGAATCAATACACACAAGTGGTCTATTATGCACATCCAAGAAAGGGATGCATGGAACACATAATATACCATAGATATGTTAGGATTGAGTGAAAATCAATAAGACATAGTTCTGATGTGATCAAGAATCTCAATGGGGATGATATATAACTGTTTAAGCCTTATCATCATCCTAAAATCTTGAATTTATTATATTGTGAGGTAAAAAAGAAATACATTATCTCTCACCTGAAACTCTAGGTCCCATCTACGATAATCATTAACTTTTTTCTGTCTACAATTTGTGTATTTCATATGATTTTTAATGGTTTGAATATTTTCTATTATATAATATATAATATTATTTCCAACTAGATTATTCTCCCGAAATTTATCATATTATGTTGCTGTATGAAAACTCTTCCAACTAAAATGCCAAAAAGTTCCATTTGAATTAGAGAATTAAAGATATGATTATATAATATCTCCATTAAGAGATAAAACTGATCCCATAATCCTTATAAATATACTGTCAATGATCTCAACATACCCTATATATTTTGAAAGGTTTTCAATGGCTAAAAATCACTTTGAGGGTGAGAATATATAAAAAAAACTCAGAATTATATCCTACACTTCCAAAAATCATCTTCAGAACCATTAAGAAAAACATTGATCTCGATATTAGTAATTGAAAAATAGGGCTCCATACATTCTTACTACATACCTTATATATATCTTTATGATATATTTAATAGATAAATATTCTTGGATATAAATTAAATGCAATGAATTTTTATAGAAATCAACTAACATCTAGATAGTTTCATTTCCATAATGTTTCTTTGGGGCTCCATTAAAAATTCATGGTTTTCATCACCCATTTTGATATAGTTATAGTATAATCTTTAAATAATTACCATAGGATTATATCATTTATCCTTGACTTGTTGGTGTACCAATAATCAATATAAAAATCCTAAAATCTCTTCAATGTTATCCCATTAAATTTTTTTATTTTCGTCTCTATGAATATTATAACATCTTGGATGAATATAGAGTGAATAGTTATTCAAATTACCTAAAAGTATCCCCTTTTTTATTTTTTATGTGTAAAATATCCATGTTCAATATTTTATGAATAAATTATTTTAAAATCTATACAATAGAATATTTTCTGCCTTTCATTATATATCATCATCATATTTTTAGGCCCCCATGTTCTTATCATGATTCAATCTGTTATAAGTTATTTTAACATTTTAGGATGGAGAATATTTTAATACTTCCTTTTCTATCATTTTTATGTTCAAGATTATTGAATCCCATTCATTCATCATAATTTATATTTTTGAAGTGTCTTTTTTTACTAATATCATCCACCACTTTGTTCACTTTTCCAACAAGGATGGGGATTGAAATAGATTAATCCTCAATCACCTCAATCAAAATTCATTAGTACATACTAAGATCATTTTATGTAAATATATTTCTCAATCTTTTATGACACGTATATAAGTCACACATCTCATTTTATAGATAACACCTCCAAATATTCAAATTGAAGATCACTTTTTCTAATTAATGAAAATTCATTGGTAATTTTTTCTTAATGATTATTAATTAGATAACAGCAGATTCTATCATAGTTTCTTCTTCCGTGAGTACAAAACCCTAGACCATTTGTAAAAAACACTACTAATCACAAATCCTTCCCAACTAGTTGGTAATGTATGAACTAGTTTAATGATTAACCACTTCATTGACTCTATAATTATCTCATCACATTCATCATTCCAAAAAAAAATTGATACCCTTTCTATTTATCATAGTTTTGGGGATTCAAAATCATATTTCGTTTCTCAGAGATCATTTATATTACACAAATAAACCAATGAATCTTTATATTTTACATTGAATACTATATCACATTATAAATAGTAAATAGACCAGTTTATGATAAATCTTAAATCATGGCTCCAATACTCAATATGATTTTGACTAGTATTTAGGTCCATGGGTGTGTCTAAGAGGAGTTTTTGTCTAGCATAACCCATGATTTTATTATATAAATATTATTATTTTTTAATAAATATTAATATCATAACAAAACTACCCATGCTATATATGTAAAGGTTTTGAGTCTTTGGATATTATATATATATAATATTCTTATTATATAAATGATTTTAAATATCTCCCATAATGATATTATCATATATTATTCCCCCTAGCCATACACTACCTAAACCATTCATCCTCACTTGGGGAAGGAAACATTGAAAACGGTGATCTTAGTAGCCCAGTAAGGGTAAACATAAGAGATATCAATCCATGACCATTAGAAACCCCGATATAAGAATAATTTTATATGATTAGAAACATAATTTAGGATCTTCGTAACCAACCTATAAAAAACCAGAATAATGATTCCTGGAATAAATTTATCATTTCATAAAACATGGACCATTAGAGTATGAAATCATTGTAAATGAATCATGATAAATAATATCATCTAATAAAAGTGTGGAACCACCATAAATATAAAAAACCATTTCATATGTTATAGTTGACAATAAATACCATAAATATAGTGGATTAAGACACACCCATTTCCAAATATAGATATAGATGCACTTATTTCCCATTACGGATCAACATAATTGACTTGTTTTACATTTTTATCTCAAAATATATTTATATTTACCTAATGTGTTAGTGGGATATATAAGTCCCACCTATCAAATAATAAAAACCATATCTATTTGTACCATGGGACCATAAATTATTTATCATATACCTATATGAAAATGATTTTTATAAGCATTCATTATTGTATATCCCATGGAATGTATATTGTTTTCAAAAAATCATCAAAGAATAAATTATGTAAAAGTAAAAGGATTCATAAACATCATTCCACCCTAAAAACCATCTATTGGTTGGATCCTATCCTTATAAATGAATAATAAATATTAAATAATATTATTAAAAATGAAAAATTACATTCAAAGATCACTTGGAATAATTATTGAGTAAAATATATTTTCCATTTTTAAAACCACATCTGTTTATAAAAAATTTATTTACATATAAATGAAACAATTTACTTTACAATTTACCTTTTAAAAATATAATGGAATATTTAAGTAATTAATTTTTTCATTAATAATGGAAATCCCTATCACGTTTAAATGTTAAAAAAATTTCATCTGATTTTCCAATTTGAAAATTTACAATGTACCTTGTTTGTAAAATATTCTATTCATAAAATATTGTAAAAAATAAATCATGGATAAAATTGACATTAAATATTTGTATTTTAATAACAACGAAATAATATTATTTTTATAAAACATAGAAATAAAATAGGAATAATAAAATGTGGTGAGTAAATAATAAAAAATATTGAATTATGAGGATATAGTTAAATAAAACATTACCTCACATCTTTTCATTCTTTATTCAAGTTCAATTCACCTCTTCTTCAAAATGAATCCATTGGATCTCCACTAAATGTCTATAACGATGTAATTTGGAGAAGAAAAGAATAATAAAGTGTTGATTGATATGTTGAGATGTGAAATCAGAAGTGTATTTTGGATCTAAAAGGATCAATTAAGTACAATGATATGGGTGAGTCAATTTCTTTTTTTATTACGAGTGGGGGGTACTTTTTGAATTTTTTATAATATTTAATTATAATAAAATCATATTCCATTAAAATACAACCAAATGACCTTGTATTATAAAAAATAGTGATAATGTTGTATCCTCATCAACCATTATATCTTAGTTATTTTTTGGTTCAATTTTAACCCTTATCATTTTGATTAACCCTTAGTAAATGTATTTTAATTTTAAATAAAAATGAAATTTATCAATATTGAAAAGTATTATATTTTACAAATATTTTTTTGACTAAACAATAAATGGCCAATTAATGGGTTTTAGAACATATCTTAATGAATTTTTTATTTTTAAAATTTAATGATTTTTAAATAAATTAATAAAATATTAATCCAATAAAGTCTCATTATTTTCAATTCTGAAACAATTCAATACATTTGTTTTTTCAAATATCAGGGCAACATGTAACTTCATACTAACTATTTTATTATATACCTAACATTTCAATTTCATCTATGTAATTAATATATCATATTATATATCTCAAATTATTATATGTTTTATATTTTTAAAATCAATTATTTGACCTTTTTAGTTAAATAATTACACCATTAGCATTGTGTGGGCCTTTAGGGTTATTATTTAATTCCAATAAATAAAAAATAAATGACCTTATTGAATATAAATTTTTTACCTATCAAAATACATCTTATAATCGAACATATACCATATAATTCCGTATTTTAAAAATATTATTATTATTAAAGACATGAATGTGATAACTTTGACTTTTCATTAAATAATATACTATTAAGGTCATAATATCAACCAGGTGGAAAAAATTGTTATAAATTCTACTATTATATTATTATGGCCGAACATTATTTATCCTATAAAATTAAACAATTTTTAAGATAATTTTACAATCCATATAATATTATTTTTACGTTTAAATACCTAATTTACCGAGTACTGTGGTAACAAAATGTACTAAGATTACTATTCATATTGAAGAATAATAAAGATAAAATATTTACTAAATTTTGACCTAGTGATTTAAAATATGTAATTATCTTTTTATAATATTAAAAATACAGAATTTTTAGAATTTAATATTAATTACTATTTGAAAAAATAAATGGAAAATATTTGTTTTTTTTTTGAAAAATCTCAATTTTAAATATAACATGTCATTATAATAAATTCAAAAAATAAAATAAACATAAAAATTAATAAATTTATTATCATAAATCAAAATTGTATATTTGAAATTTTAATCTATTACATAAAATAAATTTACATTGTAAAATATTTAAAATAAAACACAGTTTTCAATAAAAATCACTATTTTAACTATTCCATGAAAATTAAAATTTTCCAACAAATTAGCTAGGAATAATTTTTAGATAAATTAGATATTATAAATTCATAAATGGAATTATATTTTTCTAATAAATTTATTATAACTTCTAGAAAATAATAGTGACCCATGAAAAAACAAATAACTCATTTTTAAAGAAAATATATATTGGATGAATAAAATTCATTTCTCAAAAACTATGTCATAATTTCTTAACCAATTACCTATAAATTCATATTGAGTTATACCAAGAAATGTTTTTAATTAATAGGTTTTTCCTATTTATTTCTACCAATTTAATATATAGATTTTGATGGAAATTAAACATTTTAATAATATTATGCAATTCTTGTAAAGTTATTATTACATGAAATAAAACCAATTAATAAAATAATATTATTTAAAAATATATTTCATAAAAATATCAATGTAACGAATCAAACTTGTATCAATGAAATTTATTCCTTCTTTTATAATCAACCATATTTGGAAACCCAATGGCACATCATTCTTAAAAAAACTTTTGTGTGACCTCTAAAAATAAATTTTCCACTTTGGTGTTTTTAATTTCCAAATTCTTACATACACGGCTACAATCAATAAAATTTTTGGAGTACGATAGGGAAAACATATTTTTTGGTGAATAGTAACCAACCATTATGAATAGTAACGTACCTATAAAAATTGTAATATGACCCCTATGAACAGTGATACGTCCAAAATAATATAAAAATCACCAATAAATGATTAAATATAATTTAGGATTCTTATAAGTGACAATATGACCACATCTAATGATTTTATATTTTTGTAAGTTATGAATAATTAATATTAATTAATTAATTAATTTAAATGAAAAAATTATTTTCATAAAATTTGTTAATAAATATATAATTCTATGTCTTTTGGGTTTATGATAATTTTATAAGGCATTATGTAATTTTCGAATGAATTTTAAAATCACATTTAATTCTGAAATCTATATTTCTCATGTAAATTAAGATTTTAATTAAAAAGTAAATTAATCATATTTAGAAAATTATTTTCATAAAATGGAGTTCATTTTTTTATATCTGAAATCGAAAAATGGTTAGGGAAATGATTTGATATTTTTCTAAAATAGATTAATTTTTTGTGAATACTCAAATATATTAATTTACCCTATATATAGATTATAATTTAAATCCACTTTTCAAGACAACATAAGTAATTTAAGAACCCATATATAGAAGTCACATGAACTTATTAGTATTCATGGTCAGGGAATCATCAAAATTTCATGCCTTGTGGAGAAATATTAAATTAATGATTATAAAATTGAGAAACACCTCTCCCCTATACTATAAATACCACCCCCCACACCTTCATTTCTTCAAAAAAATCAAGATTCATGAATTCCATATATTCATCCAAAATATATTTCATATCCCTTCCCCCACATCTTGGAGATAATAATCTCATTAATAGAAAAATACTGCGTTCCATCAAGAGGATCTCAAGATGAGAATTCAAGAGGAAATTCCTCTTTCTTTTAATACAATTTTCTTTTCAAATTTCATTGCTTTTATTCTTATATACTTAACTTCTCTAATCCAATTTTCATGATAACAACGTTATTATTATTATAATGGTATGAAATAATGTTAATATAAGATCATTCATTATTCTCCTCCCTCACATTCTTTGTGAATAAAAATGAAATTGATGCCTATGATGTGTTAATTTACCAACATCATGGGTGATGCACTTCCATTTTCCATAATATCCATCAAGGATTTAAATAAAACCATTAAATTGTTGAGAAAATATTTTAATATATATGTTTTTACCCATATAATGTTCTCTAAAAATCCTTTATTCATAATACTAATTGATAAAACAAAACATCATTTTTGGGATCCAAAAACAGCTCAAATTTACCTAAAACAACCATAATTAAATTTTAACAAATGATTTATCCCCATGATATACAGAAAAATTAATTAAAATATCATTTAATATATTATAATATCATTAATAAAACGTAATATCAGTTCTTTATGTCTATCCACATTCTATCCAAACTTTAATTCATGCGTACAAATGAACCTTTCATGAAAATAAAGGAAAAAACACTCATGAACAATGTATATAAACTCTATAACAAATCCAAAGGCTCTTAAAAACCTTAAGGAAACCACAATGAACCATTTTATTATGTAAATGGTTCTTGAGTTGATAATTAATGGATATAATATCATTAAAAAATACATTAATGAGAAGAAAGCGGTCAGATACAAGGTAACGGGGAATTCTCAAACCCAACTTGCATTCTTCAGGTTCTCCTTCATTCACTCCATTTTTATTATGGTTACTACTTAATAATTATTTGTTTCATAAATATAATTATTTTTCTATGATATACATTTTTCCTACGTAATATCATGAAATCCCATTGTTTTCTAAAAGAACTATTCTTTCAAATACACACACTCTCAATGATTGTTTCTTCTTCCCTCATCGTTGATTGTTCTATATCAAGAATTTTATTCACTATATATTATGGGTAAAAAAAATATATGAACTCATTTAATATTATGTGGAGCTCATTTATTTCCATGGTTTATTGTATTTTCATTTTTTATATATGTTCAATGTGTCAATCATGATAATGCAAATGTTTTGGTGTGACTGGTGCACCCGGAATTACATAACTCAATATGAATGTTTGGATGTGATGGGTGCCGCCAGAATAATACAGTGCTCCAATGTACTGGTTAACATGATGAATCTCATGAAATAATGTTAAAATATGTGTGGACATGAATTGTTCACAATAATGTGTGGAAGTTAACTACAAAGACATGATGTTTCATTTTTATGCATTTCCACATTCCATGTATTTTCTTAATGTTTATTATCATGATTTTGATGATGTTTTATGATCATGCTCATCAAAAGCTATTTTTTATCAATCCTATTATTAGTCTTATATATCACCAATTTATTATTTATATCCTTAGGTGATTTTGTGTACTAAAGAGTTTTTAGGGGACAATAAAAAGATGGAGAATAAATAAATAAATAAATGATTTTGTATGTTGTTTTAAATGTTATTTTTGGTCATAGTTTCCCTAATAAACTAAACCACTATATCATTGTGGTGTAATTATAATATGTTTTTTTAATCTTTATAATAAGTTAATAGTGTTTTATGAAAATTTAGGGTAGCAATAATCAAGGTGTTAAATTATACCCCCATTAAATGAAATCACCTCAAAAAATATTTCACAAGGGTATAAAAATATGATGACACCTATACCTAATCACATCCTAATTTTCTCTGTAATCTTCCTCAAATTCATGGGTTCACTACAGATAATTAATTATATGAGTGGTTTCGTTTCAAAAAACATGCATCCGATAATCCATAGTATCAGAAATTTTTTATTCAATTGAATAATATTTATACAGTTTTATGAACTCAAAGTTTACTACATGCGAAGGACATAGTATTTACTTCAATGAAATAGATACATGGAACACATGATGAAATTTGGAGGGACTCAGTGGAATCACCAAATGTTTTGTTAATATCATGATATGATCAATTATTTCAAAGGGGTATGTATACGTAGTGTTTTGTTTTGGATTGTTTCTTCAACATATAAATCCATAGAAAGACTATATCAACAATATCAAATTTTGTATCACATTAAAAATTATTATTGTAATATTCAATTAAACTATATTCATTCTATTATGTATTTGAATTAATATAACCTTTTATTCTCTATCATCAACTTTCTCATGTCACAAAATCTTCTTTTATGTATATTTATTCAATTACATTGTAGTTTTACGCTTATTTTCAAATGGATCCATCAGAATACTGGAGTGAAAGAACTGTATATAATAAAACATACCTACATTGACATATTGATCCTAACCACATTAAAAATCCAAAAATCATGTTCATATTATATCCTCTAGAGTCTTATCTATTAAATTCATCATACCATCTATAGTGGTGAAATTCTGTTATGTATCAATAGATTTTTCTTGACTTAACCATGTAACACTACAATTAACATAATTTATATCCAAGAAATAGGGTCCATAATGAAATCACATCTAAATTATGATATAGAAATTCATAAGGTGATAAAATAATAACCATAATTACCTAAATATCAATGATAAGACAAAACCTTATCATTACTAAAACCTTTAATCATATTTGAAAAAAACACTAATTGAATTCGTCCTTAAATAAATGATTCACGTACTCAAAACAAAATGTTTTCCTTTACAAAATTATATCATAATATATACATAATATTGATAAAATATGATCACGTACAATCATCAAAGAAGAGTTGAAAAATAAACCTAGGATGGTATGCATAAATCTAATGTTGATTATCTATAGAGACATATACATGTAAAAAAGATAATTCACATTTTTAATATCTATGATATTTTATTATACAAAAACATATTTCATTAAATCATAGGTTAATCCATTATCTAGAATAATATAAAATGATATTTCATTATTCTAGAATTAATTTTTCATGATAAAATAACCCATAATTTCTCTAAATAATGATAAATAATATTTTCATAAGGATAACTCATAAGAAAGATAAACATGAAACTATGAAAAAAAAATATGGGAGAATATGGGAGATCATATTTTCATGATTTATTTTATCCATTATGATTGGATAAACATTCCCTTTTTATATATCTTTAGAGGTTTTATATTTTATCATCCACATTATCAATTAAACAGGGGCATTGATTCTCATAACTCTGAAAATCCATCCACTTGGTATAATAGTGTCTGGGTGGTGAATTAGATGGATTCATTATTTTTATTTATTTTTATAGTGGGACCATTAATTATATTTAAATAGTCATAGGCTTTATGAACAAAAATTCAACCTTTAATGAACCTATGAGTTCAATTCAAACAGCTTCATTGATGATTATTCCAACATTCCTAACATATATATGACTAGAATTTCATTTAAAATGCTATTTATTATAGTTTTAATAATAATTTATATATTTAATTTCATATGAAGACCATGAGATTTATAAGAGTCTCCAATTTCCATTTCTACTTTGAGTGCACATGAAATGATTTCCTTGTAGCTAATGATGTTTTTTTAGATTATTATTTCCAAGGACATGGTTTTAGGCCACCAAAGAATAATTCAATTTTAATTTTAGGGAGAATTATTAACCTAGTGGTATACATTTCAAATCTTATATAGTTTTCTTCTTATAAACCAATGGATTCATAATCCATTTTTTCAAGATTAAGAAATTAATTCTCCATGTTTAAATGTATAATACAAGAAAATAACATACTAAAAAATAACCCCTTAAACTCCTCACATTCAATGGATTCAATCTTTTCCACTTTTCTAATATTCTTGATAAGATTCCACCATTGTTCTATATCACCTTTTAGATTTTAAATAGCTATTTAATTATTATCCTGACCAATTAATTGATGACAAAACAATTTCTTCATTGGTGTTGATCGATCACTCAACATCTAATGGATTGGGAGTCCCACTAAAATATATTGGATGTTGTGTGATTAATGATTCCACATTACATGATTATTTCCATTGATCATTTAGGATCTCATCAATATTCATAGCTTGAGAAAGTTATGTAGCAAGCTTAACCCATATAATCCTAGAGTCGGTGGAAACCACCCTTACATTTCAATGATTAAAAAGAATCAAATACTTAAGGACCAAATTATTTTGTTGTATTGGTGAACCATAGACATACATGAGTCTCATATTATAAATAAATACAATAGTCACAACATATTATATTTTCTTTATAGGATAAATTTATTCCCACATACGTTGTGGTTGAATTTCATTCATCCAATACTTCTTGAATTCTTGGGGAATAAAAAAATATAAGTGTGATAAAAACATTTTAAAAAACCAAAAGGATACTGGATGATATAAAAATCAATGAGCATAATAAATATCTCAAGGTAGTAACTGAACACACTATCTATCCAATAAACAACCCTTTTATATTCTTCATAAACCACATGGAAGGTAATATAACTGAAACACATGAAAGTTATTCAAGGAAGAGTGAATGAAATTCGACCCGTAGATAATGTAAAATAAAAAATTCATAGATAATAATAAATTAATATAAATGAACTCAGTTCGAAATTATTTAACATCATTTTTCCTATACACATGGTAAATTTACTGTCAAGATCAATGACACTATGGTTTAACATATTACTATGAAAAGTTTTTACAAGACAATTTAAAACTTGCATGGCTACAAAGTATAATGGTTTGATCCCAACTGATTTCATCTCATGATACTACCTATTCATCCAACAGATTACTTTATGTATTACCCAACCAATGTCATACATTTCTAGAGAATTATTCATTTATCAGGTAATTTATATAAATAATTTACAAAGTGCCTTATCAAATATCTGTATTGAATAATCAATATAGATTTATCAATATTTCCTCACAAATAAAATAAAATTTAAACATAACAATGTATATAAAAATGTTATAATGTTTTGGAAATAAGCTTATCCATCACCAATGATATGGATATTTGGTGGAAAAGTAATTTGAAATAATCAATAGAAAATAAATATTTCAAGAGCACTAAAAAATGACTCATGTTTGTGAATTTAAATATTACATTTTCCCAAATCAACCGTAAACCATGATGATGAATAATGTGGATGGTATCAATAAAAAATATCCCAATTTCAGTAAGTCTACATGGTTTTTTCATTGATGAATGAAAATAGTGTAAAAAAACTTTTCAAAACATTATTGAGTAAAATATTTATAAAATACAGTTATTTTAAAATGACTTCATAAAAAATTTCATTTTACATGAAGTTTTAAAACGAAAAAAAAGAATCCCCAAATAAAGAACTGTGTATAATTTCGTTCCAGTGCTACATGATAAAAAGAACATTGCTTTAAGAAGGAAAATAAGTTAGAAATGATAATCTTTTAGAAAATGATAAGAAGAATCCGTTGAATTCCCTTGTAAAACAAAAAAGAGTAAATATTCCTTTAATTAACCATTTATGAAAGGCTAAATAAATTTTTAAAAAACACATTTTGAAAATAGGGTTTTTAGA
The DNA here is from genome assembly GCA_963277665.1 of Viscum album. Classification (NCBI taxonomy): domain Eukaryota; kingdom Viridiplantae; phylum Streptophyta; class Magnoliopsida; order Santalales; family Viscaceae; genus Viscum; species Viscum album. The sequence continues at coordinate 808,223,309 of OY728119.1, read as the reverse complement.
AATATTGGTTCTTCGAATAAAGAAGTAAATGAAGTCAGGTTTTTATAAACTCATTTTCTAAAACATTTTAGGTAAAAAATAGTGCTAAAATTATAAAAAAACTTGAAAAGGTAATATATAACTAGAGGTGGCACAAATAGTCTCCCCATTAACAAAAGTTAGGTTCTCGCTGCTTGTCTGAAGCCTCAGGCATTTGGGGTGACACACATGTGGTCTTGTAGACGACAGTATCGGGCCACACAAGTTATATTCATGGTGGGATGATACGATGTTGAATAAGAAATTATTATATTTTTTTATAGATTGGTTTAGAGATGATACTGTGAAAAAAAATAATATGTTCCTAAGCATATTCATGGGATTAGGTTCCCCACATTTAGGAAAAATCCAAATTACTTAGCATGGGTAAATGTTTTTATTTCTTTTATTATCACACATTCATGGGTTTCACTTTTGGGTGGTGTAGTTATTTTCAATGTTATTATTTTAAAGGTATATAGTTCACCTTATCATCATGAATGGAGGGAATATAATGTTCATGTATCATACTATGTTAATTAGGACTACATCGTCATGCATTATGAGGTTCTACATTTATTAATTAGTGTGCATTTCTTTTATTTCTTGTTATTATTGTATGATCCTTTTTAGTAATGCTTTTTATTGTGATAGTATTCTCCATTTTGACATAATTGTATTTAGTTGAAAAATATTTCCACAACAATGGGTTTATGGAGTGTGTAAAATGATTCTCATCCAATGAAAACGTAAACCATGGATTTTTAAAAATATTTTCTAGTTCAATTGTAAGGATGTGGCTATATGATGATCCAATTTCAATTTATATAATCTATGGGACCTTATAAATTTAAAACATTGAATCAATTAATAGTATCATCATGATAATAATAAAATTAATATGAATTAAATTAATTGAAAGATTATGTGAAATAGAACCCCTTGTACATGTAATGTTAGAAATTGACCATGTTCTAACCTCATTAAAGATATTCAAGTAATGCCTTCTCTAATATTTTGATGACTCATTCTTCTGATATATACCTCTATTTATGGAGATAGCTATGGGTTTTACATGTTCATAGGGTGTAATAGTACCTACACTTTCTTTATGTATTTCCATATCTGTTATGAATTATTCTGAGACATGTGTTTGGAAATTATAGAGTTCTGACACTGTAATTACAAATGGTTATACACCTGGAATGTCGTAATGAGAATAATCTTGACGTAGTGTGCCTTAATACAACATTTACCTCCGGTAGTTCCACCTGAATCAAATCTTACTAAAATTACATTGGGTGATGATTCCCTGTTCTAAGATAGTTTCCGCCACTTTATTAAATCAAGTAAATTTTCTCCCCAACATACCACTTCTAAGGAAGATATATCCTATGAGTTCTAGAAACATAATCTTCCCACCCTCTCTAGGGAAGGTGGAAATCATTCAGGTAGATATTTGATGGAGTACATGTTGTCAATCATTGAGCACTTCATGAATCATCTTGATCATAGGGTCTTGTTTGCAACCTACATGCTTAGAGACTTCAAAATGCATTGGTGTGACGTTTTTTATATGGCCACTTGATAAAATGATATAGAATGGGTGAAATTATATTAGGCCATCCTCAAATTATTTTTCCAATATAATTTGAGAAAATATAATATTCAGGCTAATATTAACCTCCAATCAAGTGAAATTTCATTATTGGAATTCTCATATATCTTTACTAAATTGTAGCAATTCACACCATCCTTGTTTGGTTACATGTTGGCTACAGTGAGTCTATTTGGGGATGGGATTGGATAATCTATTCACTCATAGGTGAATGTATTTATTATAAACATCATTTCAATGATTTTAATCTAGGACCATATAACTAAATGGAACGTAATGGAATTAGGTGACATGAAATAGGGAAGTAAAAATTCAATTTAGAGTAGTGGATTGTCTAGTGGAAATAAGAGATGATTCGAGCATGCACGTGAGATGTACTATCATGGTGGCCTAAAATAAAACCTTTTCGTGTTAAAAATGTGGAAATCCATGTGAAAAAAATACCTAGTGAATGAGGAACCCAATCGAGTTTCGGGCTACAGGAAGGATGGGTCACCATTAGTGTTTTTACTGATCATTTCCACTCCTTCCATGTTAGCAGGGTTATGTGTCTGCACCACCTTTAAGTATTGGATATATGCCACCATTACAAGTAAGATTATGGTTATCTATAGGTCATTCAGATAGAATGGGTTTTCATGATCAAGGAACACATCCACTACAATTTCATCGATAGTAGAGTGGACATTCTTAGGATACTAATGAAGCATCTCAGGGTTGTTGTTTATGCCAAATTTATGATCTAAAACATATGAAAAAAGAACAGTGTATAGGTACCTATATTTTTCAAGGTATTATTACGTTATAATATACTATAGTATCTCCAATGTTATATATTGGTGAACCACATGCTTTTTAATCTTCCATAACCATGGCATGTCTTGGACTAGTGATAGAACACTCCACTGATGTTATAGCCCTTCACACACTGATAGTATATTGAGAAGAGGGTATACGTTAGTGCCAAAAGTTTTCCATTGAGGTATATAGGTATCAGAATCTTCGGAGTTTCATCATCCTTTTAGTGATCATCTTTGACATCATTCTAGTTATAGAATCGCTCCTACATTATCGAGACTAGGTGGATTATTATTTTCGTTAGGTACATTTCACATAACTAAAGGGAAATATGTATAACTATATGGATAAATGGGATATACATGATTTATATGATAGAATTATGAGTACTACGCTCAGTGGAATGACATCCCAAAATACTAATCACTTCTTTAGTGACTTAGGGTTACAACATGTGCAATTTCCTTCTACTGTATATAATTTCAAGGACATCTTCCCTGATAATTTCTCTAGATTACCTCATGAGATAGCAATTTATTTTACAATAGAGACAGTTCTATTTGAGAAATATGTGCTCATTCCTTTATATATTTTTTCATCTATATACCTCCAGGAACTGTAGAAGTAGTTAGAAGATATAAATGATAAGGGTTTAACCTGACCCCTCACATCTCCATAAGTCTCACCAAACCTTTTCATCAATAAGGTTGATGGTACTGTCAAAATGTTTTTTGATTACTGCCAACTGATATTTCATATGGTGAATAACCATTATCCACACCCTCATAGTGATTACTTATTTTACATTCCACATGGAACAATTATTTTTTAAAAATTTATATGAGGATAGACTATATATAGGTCTATATAAGACTATCAAACAAACCACATAAAAAATTATTGTAGGTACAACTTCTATATGTATCTATTCATGTTGTTTCATTTGATTAAAGTTCTATTAGTCTTCCTAGATCTGATGAATCAGGTTTCCCATGTTTATATTTATTCTATTAGGGTAGTATTCATATAAATTATCTTTGTTTATTTGAACACAAGACACGACCATGCCAACCATCTTGATATCATGATAGGTATACTATGAGAGAACCATATATTTGATAATGTAATTAAATACCAATTTTATATGAGTAAATTTCACTTATTGGGTCATACCATATAATAGGAATTTGTATCTATTGACCGGGATAAGGTGATAATTGTGGTTTCATGGGAACATCCCATTAAGGGGAATGATATGTGGAGATTGATGGGGATAGTTTGATATTAAATGAGATTCTTATAGTATTTATTACTACTAATATCTCATCTTAAAGTATTTATGAATAAGGTTCTAAAACATTGATTGACCAATTCTTTTGAGAAATATTTTTAAAGGATAACGACAAGACTTATTTATGTGCCGATTAAGATTCTAACTGATCCAGGTAGAAGCAACATTATTTATTTTGATTCTCATGGAATTGGGATTATTGTAGTTATGATACTTGTATTTGAAGTTGTATGTTTTTGGGCCAACTGCATATGACCAAATGAGATGAACTACCCTATGCGTAGTCATGTTCTAGTATTCATGGTTCATGAACTACGATGTTCAACTTACTACTTGTTGATTGAAATGTTGGTTTCATATATAGAGCATAAAAGTCACAAATACATCTCCCTCTCGAATAAATTGGATCTGAGGTTTTGTAGGATGGTGGAAAAAAATACAATCCATAAATATTGATCTATTTAAACACACAAAATGGAAAATCCAAATATTATTCCTTAAGACAAAATCCATTATGGATAACCATCAAGGAGGGTAGTAGTGAGTAGATGATGGTAGCTATGTTCTTGGAGATACATTTGGACATTCACCAATAGCATAGAAACTTGTTCTATTTGATCTATAAGTGAAATAATATCTTTTTAGAGGGTTTTTATGGGGATTTTATTTTGATTTTTGGGCCCTCATATTGAGGGAGGGAATAATTGGTTAGAACCCACCTCCTGGTAGAGTTGTATATGTTAATAAGATCCCGATTTATCATGGATATGTATGGGTGAATTCTGATATATGGGATCTGTTGGTGAGTTAAAAGAATGACTTCGTATAGGAATATAATATTGGTATCAACATGTTTTATATATAAAAATTTCGTCAGTATAGGTGGCCTTGTATGAAGAGAAAAATATAAGGGTTCATCAGTCAGTGCACTACATATCGGCAAGTAAAGGATGGGAACCAGTAGCCCTTGCGAAATATACATCATCTCCCTATTCCTAAGAGGAAATAGAATGGTGTCATAATTTCTATCATGAAATACTTAATGAGATAACCCTGAGGAAGGGATATATTATGGATGACCATTAATAAGAATCCCAAGGTAACACACTATCTTCTAATTCAGGAATCCTTCCCCGCTAATGAGTTTTAATGGCATTGTATATGATAGATATTTTTAATTCACATTTTACCTATTTTATCATTTTAGGAAACTATGAATCATTTAATTAATTGTTTTAAAAAGCTTTGAAAAAAGCATTGGTTTTATAGGTTCCCTTGAGTATGGTACATCAACCTCGGACCAAAATGCAATTTGAGAAGACAAAACAAGTGTTAGAGGGTTTTTTGAGACTATGCTATTGATTTTGGTGGTAGATGTTAATATAATATTATAATAGATTAGTTTTTATATAAAATAAACTTTAGGAAATGATATAGACATCTCCATAAGAATAATTTTATGGTTGGTTTTCCCCTTCACCTCTATTTTTGTTGGAGGATGGGGTATCTCAACTTGGTGCACCTCTCATCCAAGAGAATTAAAATAATGTACTAATAATTATAAACATGTGCCAACAACGTAGTCCAAGAATAAGTATTATATTTATCACCATCATAGACTTCTAGAGTTTTATGTGGGAAATCAGGTTGTTCTACATGTATCACCTCAATTGGGACATTAACAAATCGAAGTTATAGAATTCTATCACATCGATATGTTGTTCCCTTCATGATATTTGAGAGACTCAGGCGAGTAGCATATCAATTTTAGTTACCTCATAGTTACCATTTCATGCATTTCATGTTCCACATATCTTATATTATAATGTACCCTTCATACATGTATTATTCATTTTACCTCGATGATATCGAGTATAAAGAATATTCATCCTTAATGGAGAATATGATCTATATCAATGATCATAACAAGTATATTCTTAGAGGCAGTGCCATCCCTTTTGTTATGTTCTATGGATTCATAGATTCATATAGTTTGATACTTCAAATAGAGAAGATGATTATACTGATTAATGGCCTAAAATCATACCTTATGGTTTTCCAGCTCCCTTGGAAGGATCACTATGGGATGAGTTGTGTGATGGAGGAGTGTTGAAACCTACCTTATGTTCAAAAGAAATACGTGATTGTTTTTAGTTTAATTTTCTGTATTTCTACCCGTTAATGTTTTATAAACTATTCATGTCATTCTTGGGTTTGTACAGCGCTCGATTGGATCCTAGAGCTCTGAAATGGGAAAACAATAATTGTTCTCATGGTTAGGTGAAACCATGAAACCCAGCGTGCATGGTTTTTGAACCCATATAGTTGTGGAAAGTGAGATATTGGGGCCATATAATTTGTCTAAAACCCTGTATCCCCTGGGAGATGAACATTGTAGATTAAAAAGGTTTTTGGAAACTGGGTTTTTCATGGGTTGTCCATTTTTAGAAAAACAATGCACCTAACCATGTGGCAAGAATCATTGAATTAGATAATACGACATAGTTAGTGAACAATTTGGCCATCAATGTTTCCAAATTGTTAATTGGTTTTTAAAGGTTAATATATGGATTTTACCCTCTTAAATAATTTTTACACATTTTTCTTCTTCATTATTTATTTCATTAGGGTCTCATTCCCCTCCCTCACGTATGATACATCCTCCATCTCAACCTAGGGATTATACTGGATCCTCCATCCGACATCTATTTAAATCATTTTTATATCCGATGGAGAGCTGTTGTTATTCCCCTTAATAATATCACTTATATTTCATGTTATTCAGTGGATAATATTCCTTGTCTCAGTGCATGCTCAGTTGTCCCATTTCCCCAAAATATGACAGGTTCATTGATTTCATCCGATGTTGATACAATTTTGGGTAGAAACTATGTGAGGGAAGCTCTATGTGTCTAAGGTAGAAAGATAAGGTTAATTCAGTTCATTAATATCATTATATATAATGAGAAATTATTCCACAATCTGAACACTTCCAATTATTCCAAAAAACCCACTAAAAAAATTATTTCCTTAACATATCTTTGGTGAACCAATCTTGTGGTGAATTAAACCTATGGGTTGATAATCGTGATCTATGCCACCAAAATGGATTAGATTTACATTAGGGGATAAATTTAAACATTAATCTAAAATTATTTAACACCATTTAGTTGTGGTTTGACATAATAATCCCATTGAGCCTTTTGTTTTAGTTGAATTAAATTTGTAACAATGTGTTACCCAGTTTTACTCCATGTCATGATGAAATGGTTGATTACATGAATAATCCAATTGATCAATACCTTGCACATCTTGACATAAATGGACCATTAAAGGAGAAGTACCTTAAATTATATGCCTTATAAGACAAAAATTAGGGAATTAACAAAATGATCCATCTTCCTGGACATTTTATAAATGTATAATGATTATTTAGTACTTTCACTTTAGTACTGAGGGTTATATGAGAGGTTTCAAATTTTAGTCCACTCAAATCGAATCACATTTCATGGTTAGATTTTCTTAATTATTTATAGACCTGTTTTGGGCCACATTATCTCTGCCTAACATGGGATTGTCATGTGGTATATTATTTTCCTCTTGATGAGTGACATTAGTTCCCTTAGGGAGACACCTTGGATGAACTTGATGAATTGTTGGTTGAAACATTCCACAAGATAGACTCGTCCTCCTACTTTTGGTATTAGGTATGGATTCATAAGTTATTTCATGAAATTATCTGACAATTCATGGAGTAACACACATGAATTATTCTTGGGTCACCTATGATATACACCTTATCATGTGACTCATAATGATCCCATATAATAACACATGGAATTAATTTTGAACAACCATGGATGCACTCAGGGTGACTATATATACTTTTATAAATTGATTTATTTGAATGTAAAGGTAATACATGTTTTAAATGAGAATTTATCATTTGGATTTGAAATAGTAGTGATGATTCCTCTAATACCAATCATAAGATTTGGGAAATTCCACCTTCACTCATACTACACCTTACAATTTACCATTGAAGCATTACTTTGTTAAAACTCCCCAGATTAAGCCAATGTTTGTTTTTTGAATGGGTGTCTAAGTGGAACCCATTCTAATGAATATATTTATTTATTTAGGTATTTTAATTATTTATAATGGAAAGTTTTTTATTTTATATTTCATAAATGGATTATACAAGACACTATGGGTGGTAGACTATTAAGATTTTACCTCACATAGGACTTGGGATGCCATTGGTACATAGTTATAATTTATTGATTCATGTATATGTAAAGGGATGTTTTTAGATTCAAATTCATGATTTTCAGATATAGGATGGGGTTTGGGAGTAGATTAAAGCGTTGATACATGAGATTCTTGATATATAAGTTTTTGGAATTTTTAACTTTTTGATATCATACGGTATATGAATGTATCCCATTCCCCTTGACTAATTATTTTTTTTATAAAATTAACATGGTAATTATATTTTCTTATGTTCTTATTCATCTTCCTCTAATTGTTTATTATTTCCATGGTCATATATTTTAATTAATCTATTGTCCACATAGTATTGTAATTTATTCTATTTCATATTATATATATTGAAATATATCTTTTGTTTTACTCATCTCGGATGAATGAGGTTATAGCCTCTGCATGGACACATCCTAGGACCTCTATGCTATTAGAGATCCTCATAAATTTGGGGTTGGGGGTACACTTGAGGTCTTATGGTCCACCGTCTCAACGAATAGAAGATGCATTTGGGGAGGGAAACAATAAAAAATCACAAGGATAAAAATAAATAAATCTAAATGATTTAAGTTCTTAATTATTATATTCCATTATTCTAAGCTACATGGTACCATAATCTTTAAAATCATTCACAAAATGTTTTATCATATTAATTTTAAAAAAATTTACATGATAGTTTAGAAATCTAATGGTTACAAAAGACGTTTTTGTTCCCAATAAATTTCATATCATGAAACTTTCGATGCATTGAGGGGAATTATTTTTACACTTTAAATTAAATGTCATACCAATCCAATTCATTTCTCATATATTTATTAATAAATATAAAACATGAACAATATGCCTTTTAAAATATCGGTATTGAGGAAAATGTACATTGTTGTCAATATTTCCTTATATATGAATTATATTTAAAATAAACATCGTATGTTAAAATTTAATATTACTTAGTAAATAGTCATATCCATGATAAATGATAAGGATATTTTGGGAAATTTTAATATTCAAATATCACTTGAAGATGAATATTTTTGGGGACTAAAAATAGAATCAAGGAAGTAAAGTTCAATATTTACCATAACCAAATAAATCATAAACCATCTAGAGGATAAATAATGATGGTATCAATAAAAATATTCCATTTGGAGTGAAGATAACATAATTTATTAAATTATGAAAAAATATTATAAAAATAACTTTTGAAAACATTCATGAGGAAAATATTCCTTTCATTTTAAAAATTGTTTTTAAAATATTTTTCATTTAAAATTACTTCAACAATTTGTTTAAAAATGAAACTTTTATACTTCAAAAGGATGGAACTAATATTTGATTGTGGTTAAATCTATATATATCATAAAAGTTAAAAATAATTGTTTAAATTGTAAAAAGGATAGAAGAGTGCCTCATTCAGAAAGAGAGAAAATTATTCGTATGGTAACAGTTGTAAAATTGAAAAATTAAAAAATTACATTAACAAATTATTTTGGAATGGTGAAAAAAAAAATTTCAAAAAAAATTATGAAATGGGATTTCTAGAAAAAAAATAGGTTCTTCGATTAAAGAGGAAAACAACTTCATGTTTTCAAAACCATATTTTTAAAAAAATATCTAACCAATAGTGGAAAATGGTAATATTATAGGAAAATGATCATGAATAACCAGAATATATTAAAATATATGGATTTATTAAATTCATTCAATTAATTTTATCTAATTTATGTTCATGTGGAAACAGTCCTGATTTAAATGACACGGTGATATAAACCCTTTAATGTAACATAATGTTAAAGTGAAATGAAAAATATTAACTGATTATGTGAATAACCTATATATCCAAAGAATGGATGTGTAAATATATTAATATAAATTGAAAATAATTTTTCACATAATAATATAATGTTAATGATAATGGGGAAGCAATATAACCCAGCGAAATGGATCTGGTTTATGAAATTTATTTAACACTGGGTAACATTAATTATAAATCCCCAGAGATGTAATTATTCAAATTATACTTCAAAATATCATGAATAATTAATTAATAATGATATTGAAAATCATTTTTTCTAAATTTATATTATTTATAATACATTTGGTGCACAACAATAATGTAGGCCTCAAAGAATGGATTTTGAGACAATGTACCTTACTATTTGTATCCTGTTGTCTGAGACGACCTCAAAATGATGTCCCATTATTTTAATACTTTTATTATCTTATCAAATTACCATATTCATATTTATAATTTATTATAATAACTTTTTAATAATTTCTTATTATATTTTTCTTTACAACCATTCATTATTTTAAATCATTCATCTTGTAATTGCCTAACTTTTTGGAGTATGATTTCGCTTATTACTCATTGTTCCTAAAAATTATACCAATATTTATTCCTCCCCAAAATTTAGGAAGTTATTTAAATATAATATATATTTATTATATAGTCAAATTGAATAATACATAAAATTTTGAAACTAGAATGGAATTACATCGTTCATGGATATGGTATACCATTCATAGGAATTTATGCTACATACATTACTTGGTTTCCTAAAAATATTAAAAGTTTTATGTTATATTTTTATATTATAATTAAATTATCATAATTTGGTCATATATTTCACATATGTTTACTAGAATCGTTCTTATACATTCTATCTGAAGTGGGAATTAATGAAATTTCCTGGAGGATGTAGTAATGCACACATACACAAAAGAAGTTATCATTTTTGCAAAAAATTGAAACCATAAAGGTATTTGTAGTATAAAACTTAAATAATCATATATTAATCATAAATATCATTTAAAATATATATAAACTATAAATCCATCATTATTATTATCATTAAAGGTGGAAATGGAATAATGCATGACATATGTTCGGGAAGTCGTAGTACGCCACACACAAGAACGATGATGGTTTATACCATTTGATGGATGTGTGTTAAATTATATATAAAAAAATTAGAATAAAAATAACATAATATGTAAGAGGAAAATTTTATTATATAAAAATTATCTATGAAGTGGATAAGTAAATGAAATAAAAAATATAATCCTTTGAAGAATGTAACCTCTTATCCATGTTACTAATTTCGTATTATTCCAAAATTCTTCCTTGGATTGATTTCTACCGAAATAGAAGGTTCTAGTATGAGTGGAGATATGTTGGGATATTATTTTTCTTATGGATTATTTTCCAAATTTCATGAGTGGTGTGAATAAGTGGATGATTTGAGTGCCTTTTTATTGTGGTGGAGAAGTGGAATTCTTGTTAATATTTTTAATAGGTAATTCCACCAATGTTTTTTTTCATGTAAAGTGGCTACAATAAATAACATAATTCTATAAAAAGGATTTTATGGTTGAAATATTTCCACCTAATATATTTTTTACAAGTTATTATGTCATGAAATTTACCCGAGGGTCCCGATCTATGATTTCCCCAAGCCTACCTCTAATTGGCCATGGGATATGGACTAGAACAACATAAGAATATCCCACAATTGGGAGGCGTTAGACTAAATAATTTGTACGCATTCACACTCATCCAGTCCTCAAATGATGAAATGTAAAAAAAATATGTAAAAAATTCATGAAACCCAATATATCCCAAAACCACATTACAGTGCTGGAAGTAAGGGAAAGTAAGCAGGGTCAGAATACAAGCCTCACAAATGGAGTTTACAACCACAAGTCCAACCAGTAAGAAATGAATTAATGGGAATACTATCTGAACCATATAGAAACCTCTTTTTTATGGTCACTCTAGGAACTTCCTAGTCCTGGTCCACCATGGACTCTTTCAAAAGGATGATCATCTACACAAGACACGACACAAGAGGGAAAATCCCATGTATGGGTGACTATAAAAATAATCAGTAGGACACCCCAAAACTACATAAGAAATAACAAAAATGAAATAACACAAATGAAATACCACTAAGGAAATACCATCAAGGAATTGCCACCAAGGAAATTCCATGATCGAAACGAAACTGAGGATGTACTAGTCATCTCTACACATGTATATCTCAACTAAACATATAATAATAATAATCCAAATATATTAATGATAAATACCCTGCCATCGGGGTGGTATTAATCAAATGGCAACCCATAGATTTTTCTCAATGCATGCCCGTTAAAGGAGATATCACTCCTCGATCCATGATATTATCAGAACACTCACGAAGTGTTTTATCTCATTTGGGATCTACACAAATAGAATACATTGGTAAATTATTAGTATGATACGCAAATATGTGATCCTGCCAAGAGAGTGCCACTAATCTAATTTGTATTAACCCACAACATAGGGCATCCTTCATATAAAATACCACTAACCCTACTAAATTATCACGTAATGTACGAGATCCTTCCCAGAGAATACCACTGACCCTACAAATATGGCTTTTTATATGGACGAACAACACCCTTCTCACAGGAAACACATTTATTCCAAAAAACACTACTATGGTGATATTAGATCCAATTCAGTCCAACGGAGGAATACAATAACACAATATAGGTCTCAACCTCTAGAGGGGACTACAATCTAATGACATTGATGTAATGTAATATATAACCCTTGATGGAAGTTCCATGTAAAACACTCTTAACCTATACTGGTCTAACTAAAATATCACCACATTATCTCCAAACTAGTGTCTCGTCTCTAGTTTCCCAATGCAATATATAGATCATCGATAGAATGAACCATTTAGAAGGTATTGATTTTTTATGTTTCAAAAATGGGTGTCTATGGGCCTTTGGAACAACTTAGAGTTGGTCCACTGACTGTGTTGATCGACTGTGCTCCCATCTAATGTGGAAGTGCTGAAGTTGGATCAAACATGTCTCACGTTCGACTGACATAGTTTACTGTGGCCTAGATTCATCCCATTCTATCAGGGTCCGACCATTTCTCCCAACCCACCTGGCCCGACCCAACCATCCTATTCTGGAATATCACCCCTGGAAAGACTCATTTTCTCTTGGCCTTATTGTACTCTTCCTACTCCGCCTAGGCCGCTTCTCTCACCCCGCTAGTGTCAGTCACACCTTGCAACATGCATCCCATACGACGACCACCACTATTTTATGTGGCATTACCGTGTACCACAACAATAGAACACAGCTACCCACTGCCGCCTCTGATAACATTATATTTCACTGCCTCTCCTTCAATCATCACCAACATCGTCGCCTCACCTCGGTGGACCGCTGTGTCGCACCCACCACATTGGTCCCCTCCCTAGACAACTGAGCCACCGTTGATTCCATTATTTCAAAATGGTTATATATACAGGCTACTAGTGTCATGATCTACACATGCCTATTCTTTTTTGTTGGGTCTCCTCCAATCCGGGGGTCCGATCGTGTTTCGATCCACCTAACACGTCGAACTATTGCCACGAGCGTCCAATGGTGATGAATGTAATGAACGGTGGATAAGGAGGGAAAAAATAACTCCAAAGGAATGAAAATTATTATTTGATCATGTAAAAATCAAATTTTCTTTTTTTTAATGATAAAAATTAATAATTAAAAATAAACTCTTGTTAATAAACCAAAGAATTATCCACAATGTTGCACCCATTGAACCATGGTTCAATATTTTATTCGATTAAACTATGATCTTCATGAAAACTAATAATGGGGAATTATCACAATAAAATAACCACACAATGAGATTTATATTAGTTGAAAATTAAGTATGATCATTATGTCATAATCATTGGTGAGGTTCCATCGAATCTGTTGTGCGTTTACCACCAATGCACGATCTATCACAATTTGTTTGAGATAGTTCTTCAAATTCTCTGCATATAAATTCTCTTGCTTTCATAAGGTGATGCAGGAAACCCTCATATTTCTGTATAAAGAAACATTTAAGATAAAAGGTTTTTTGTCAACATAAATAATTTTTATTTAAAATATTTAATGACGAACACATCCTTTTGACTTTCTTCAGAGAAGCCAAATTACGAATAATCTTTATTCTTTCCTAGGGAAAAGCCCACATTACTAACACAAAAGTGGTCTCATATTTACAATACTCACTGTTCATGAGTTATTATCATTTAAAAATAAAATAACATTATATAATTATTTTATTTACAGTTACATGTGTGGTTACGTTTACTATAGATGACCTTTACTGACCAATGTTAGGTCTCACCAGGGGTAAATAATCCATTCTTAACTCATAAATTTCCTTTGTTTTTTATCCAGGAACCTGTTTTTGAGTAATTCCACATCTGTAGGAAAACAATTTTCATGTGTTATTAACTGATTAATATTTTTCAAACAATTTTTCTAGTCACAACAATCAACAGAATCGCCCACTGTCTTATATCCTTGTCTCAAAATCAATCCATTTAATATCTGAAAATAATAAAATTAAAAATAAAAGATGTTAAATTCAACCCACCATTGGGATTTATGTCCCTGAAATCTAAATCAGGGGATTCACAAACAAATGAATGTACTGATCATGAATTCGATCCTCCCACTCCCATGTACTCTCCTAGATATTCTTGTGCTATAAGCGGACAAACACTGAATTAATCATACAACCATGAAGTATCCTCCCAACTCCGACCAAAATTTAACATCCCCACCTAGTGCATGACTTATAGAACCTAAATTGTCATCTCAGTGTGGCCATCCATATGTGGGTGAAACGGTTTGATCAAGTTTAACTAGGTCCCAAAATACTATTGAAATCCCTTCGATGACTAGGATGTGAAACATGGATCACAATATGAAATTATCTTTGATGGAACTCCCTAGAGTCAAACTATCCTTTAAATAGATAGGCATCCTAAGATCTCTTCTAAACTCAGCTGCTAGATAGCTAATTTATGGTCTGATATAGACAGTCGACCAATGATCACCCATATAAAATTTTGTCCCCTAGACATATGTTGTAAACCCATCATTATTTCCACTGATATCCAATCCCACTTTCATTCTGGAACATCATGGGGTTGTGTCAAACATACTTGAAATTGGTGCTAAACCTTAACTCACTAACAAGTAAGGATTTTAGAATGAAACTCTTCAACAAATTTCTTCTTCCTTGGCAACCAATAAATTATTATGAGTTCCTAATACATATTTTCCAAACCATTGTGTACATCCAAAAGGGATATATGTATCTCCCTAAAAAAACCTCCAATAACATGATTGGTATAACTGTGAACCCTTTGAAAAAAATGAATTTCAGCTAACCATTGGTGTATCCATCAGGAGAATGCCCTGTGGATAACTACACATTTAGGGTATCACTATTAGTATCCCTAAAATGTGAATCCCTGATTTTCTACAAGATAGGTGGTGAGGAAAAAATTGATAGGAATTAATCTACTCCATATCCATCCACATAGGATATCAGCAAGAAGTCCAACTACTTTGACACATTGTTTAGCAACATCCATCTAGATCTCCTACTAAGAGCATCTACCACCACATTCCACATCCCAAGAGAATTTAAAATCCCAGATTCATACTCCTGGTAGAACTTTATCCATTACATATATCATAATTTTTATCCTTATAATAGAGGATATATATGAGACACTTCGGGTTAGAGTAAGTTATAATCCGCTCTACCATTAGGTAGTTTCACAACATCTTTAGTGAAAATAAAAACACTACTAGATTAAGATCATGGATCACATAGTTCTACACATATGGCCTCAACTATCATGAACCATATGCAATAACCTCTTTCCCCTACATCTGGAAAAAACAAATCTTGGTGCATGATGAATCATAAAACACGACATACTTGATGACTTCTTTTGGTAACATCACGATGGAAGCTATCATAAACCTCTACATTAGATCCTAAATTAACTACTAGAAATTCTCTATCCACAATAATGGTTACCCCATTATGTCAAAGATATAAAGGGTCTTTCCAATTTGAATAAGTCAAGAACAAACCTATGATAGTAACCAACCAATCTAATGAAACTCCATACCTCAATAAAACACTTGGGGGGATCCTAAGAAAACATCACCTCAACCTTTTACGGATCAACTGCAACTTTGGACTTTGAGATGTCGTGTCCTAGGAAATGTACCTCTTGAATCCATAACTAAGACATCAAGAGATTCCAATAATGGGTGAACTTAGAGTGTGTTGTGGACCATCCTCAAGTGTCTTGTGCACTCCTCCATAGAAACTGAGTACACTATGATGACACTAATATCGACCAACATGATCAGATCTATGTAAGGATGAAAGATTTGGTTCAAGAGTCCAATTAAAACTAATTGGGTGTTCTTAATTCCAAAAAAAATCACTGAGTACTCATAGTGATTGTAATGACACCTGAGGGATGCCTTCATTATATCCTCAACCTGCACTTGTAGGTGGTGATAACCTGATATTTGGTCAATAATTACGAATCCCTACACACCTTTTAACTGATAAATGATGTAATCGATTTATATTTATGGATAATGTTTCTTCTTAATCAACTAGTTAAGGTGCCAATAATCTACACATAACCTCAAGCTCTTGTATTCTTTCTTATAAAACCACACTGGGAAATGAATAGCATAAAATGTCAGGTTTCACAAATCCCTTCTTATGTAAGTCCTCTAATTGAACCCTCAAATCATGAAGCTGTATGGGAGACATCCGATATAGGTTCAAATATTTGTGTATTCTTAGGGTTTATATCAATGTAGAAGCCCATACTATGAATGAAATCATAAGGCCTCGACACCGCTACCAAGATATCCCAAAAAAACTCTCACCTCCAAGAGTTAGGTTTCACTATTGAAACCATTGCATGATCATTGTGTCTTCACCATTAAGAGTCTCCAAGTGTGAGGTTCGAGGAAAATGTTCAACTAGAATCTCATTGTCTTAAACGATATTAGTGGAATGTAAAGAATAACTTTCACATGGGTCTATCAATTTGGAAATTATGTATAAAAGATAAATAACATACCTATAACCATTCCTATATCACCTAGGTCAAATGCCTCAATCTCATGAAGTTTTCACCTACCCTATCATTGAGCTCTCTGAGCCTAGTGTAGACCACCAATGGGAGGTGGTGGTAAGATGTCAATGCATCGACCACCTCTTGTGGCACTCAGAACTCCTCTTCCACCTCCACCGCACTATTGACCAACCTAATACTATCTCTATATCTCCCGCAGTAGTGCATCTACAATACCCATGTAAGTAGTATGAATTGTTTGAAAATATCAAGATATTTTTCACCTTCGGACATATGAATTACACCATCAATCCTTTGGTTACCTTGAGATTTCCTGGGATCACCCCCTAAAGCGTCTTACCCAATTTGTTCCCTAAAACTATCATCAGCTACCTACTATTGATGTATTTTCTCTAGAATAACCATTGCTGACTACCATTTTCTGTATCTTCCCATTCAAGGAACTCTCAACCAGCAAGGCTTTCTCTATAACACCAATATAGGTGGGAATTCCAAGGGAGGTAAAACTGGCTCATATGTCCCTATGAAGACCTTTCTCGAATGTCCTACCCCAAATCTATAGATAATGTTTCATATCCATCGAGTACATAGATAGGTTTGTTTTCCTTTATGATAACATAAATATTGAATTTTCATTCATCTAAAGTTGTAGAAGATCATTGATGCGGATAACCCTTAGCTTATAAGGTGAGAAATCCTCTCGGAAAAGGCTCTCAAACTCATTACATGGAAGAGTCACCTCATTAAATAATCTGGTAACCAAAACCCACCATCAACATACTAATACATGTATAAGGGTCACTTCCAGGAAAACCGTCTGATCTTCTAGTGCCATGAAGAGAGGGAATACTCAATTCGCCACCTTACGAAATTCCACATCAACTTATATGTCGGGCTCGCTTTGAAACCTGAGGGGTCTCTATTGCTAAAACTCATGAAGTGTGACCATCATATGATTAACATCAAATGGTACTACAAGTATCCTATGCTTCACTATAGGTTGTGATATGAGTGGTGAACCACTTGTATATGACATCCCTCCTTTTTATTACATAACATTTCATTACATTATACAAATAGAGGATATTTAAAGTCTAGTGTCTTGGAAATCAGGAACACATACATGAAAACTACCTAAAACATTTTTATAAACCACTTGTAAGGAATCATCAATGGTTCATCCTATGTACATTTACTGCATCTCATATCCTAAAGATAGACATCAAAGTAAAGGGTGAGCAGAAGGCCCAATAAGGTTAAACAAAGGAGTCAATGTACTTGTGATATCAATAAGAACAAGAATAAAAACATGAAGACATGAGAAATGGATGAATAGGCACATCATAAAGAAAATAATGTGAATAATAACATGAATATGTGGATTCCACATTTCATTTAGGCATTCATGAACATCTCACCATTGTCCAAACCCAAGGTGTCATAAAAATTACCACGGTTATTCACCAAGCTATCGTAAAACCTGTCATCTCTAGAGATTAATTCTTTACCCAATGTATTGGAGAGATATCAGGGAGAACCCTTAATATGTCTTTACATTCATGTGATACACATAGATCTTAAAATAAAATTTCATAATTAACCCAAATGGAATCAATGAAATGGGTTTCATGTCAAAATTGGGATGTTTAAAAAGAGCTTAAAAATAGGATCATTATGTCATTTATAAACCATGGAAAGGGAGTGAGGGATATATGTATGTCAAATACAGAATAAAATATATCATATTTATATATTTATGAACACCCATGGAAGAAAAATAAGTATAGGTATTCATATAAATAAACAATATAATTTATTGAGAGAAAGAGTTAAAGAATTTTGAGATGAAATTTCTGCAGCATAACGGCTATATAACATGGTTTTAGAAAACATTTAAAAGAGAGGGGACACGGGTCACCCACTCATAAATAATTCATAATACAGTATGGGTACTAAATAAGATCATGTTATATGTGTTTTAATGACATACAACAAGAAAAGGAAACATGAAAGAAAAGAGAAGATGTGATTTATTTTACGAGAAATTTATCAGCCAAATGACATCACATAAAAATTCCTAAAACAAATTGATTAGAGCGAAAAAGGTCTATCAACAATTAGACATGACATGGATAAAAATTATAACATATAAAAAAATACCTTCATCAAAATGAGGTTTAATTATAAAACACAGCGTAAAAGAAGTCGTCACTTAAAAGAGGAGGGTGAAAGAATCCCTTACCTTGAAGAGTAACATCGAAATCCTGAAGGCCAGGACCTTGGGAGGCTTGAGGGAACCATGGGAGGTCTCCTTGGAGGTAATGGGGCAGAACATCATTTAGGTGGATTTTAAAATGAAAATAATGAGGGAAAGGCTTGGTATTTATAGGAGAAGTGAGGGGACAAGTCATTCATGGCCAAGGGACACCTCATCGATAGTATTGGCAAAACCGTGGGATTTCCCATGGTATATCCCAATGGTATTGGCCACTTGGGAAAAATCATACCTTATATTACTATTTGTAAGTCGACCAGAAATATTAAAAAAAATTACATCCTTAATGATGTCATTAAACACCTGAAAGTCAAAAACTGTATTTTCACTATTCACCAAAAATTCAACATTCTCAGAAAAATATGAAACATTTACATTAACCAAATATCGATGCTCTGATTTCAAAAATGAACACCATTTTATGAAAATATTTTTTAAAAATGTTTAATTTAATTTTTAAATAAAATCACCACACTCAAAATTCAACTTTTTCAGAAAAATCCCAAAAATTCACCTTAACCAAATATTGATGCTCTGATTTAAAAAATTAACTACATTTTATTATAATAATTTTCTAAATATTTTTTATTTAATTTTTAAATAGAAAACTATTCACCTGAAATACCTAATACTTAACCAATAGTTACTGAAACAGTTATTCATCTATTTTATTGAATCACATTACTTAATCAAGTTGCCTAAATTATATTAATAGTTTCTTAAGTGAAGTTACTTAATACATTTGGTCACATTACTAATCATAAGCTTAAAATAACTATTCATAATTTACTATTCACCAAAAAAATATATTTATCTTAATAGTATCTAAATTCCATACTTCACACAGCTGTAGAAGACCTTTTTTTGAAAATAATTACACATTATTAATTATTTAAGGTTTACATAAATATTTTAAAATATCCATTTTCTAGAATACATCAATAACAAGCATACTATATTTATCCAAACATTTGAAAATTCACAAAATTAACCATAAGAAGACACCACAATTTTTATTTAAATCAATGGATTACACAAGGTAGTTACAATCCTGTTACATGGCCCCTTATAACACCAGCATAGGATCTAAGAGTAAGGTTTTATTGGGTGATAGAATCTTTGGGAGGCACGTCCAACATTTCCCGAGTAGTGATTTCTATCAGCTTGAATTTATTGCAAAGGCGATTCCATTCCAATGTCACATGATGAAGTTCGGCTTGGTTTTGGTCCATTGCAAAGCCCAAAGGTGCTACCACTTTCTCGAGTTCCGTCATATGGGATTTGATCGGCCCGAGACTACTGGATGGGGCCATCAAATGTTCTTTATATATTAATTAATAAATATCGCTTGTATTTATAAACAATAATCACATCATTTAGTTTCCAAAAGTCATATTGACCAATAGTCATATAATAGTCGAAACCCAACGGTCTTATTTTAATTATACTCATTTTATTAAATAAAATAGTTTTGTTGAGTATAATATAAAATTACACACAATGTTAGGAAACAAAATTTATTTAAAATTTTGGGTCATTACAATCTTCCCCCCTTAAGAGATTACGTCCTCATAATTTTGAAATTGGTCTTGGAAATTCGATGAAAGTACCATATTGGAAAAAGAGTGAGTAAAACTATTACTTTAAAAAGAAATAAAGGGATGTACCAAGGTCACCCGAGTAAACCCATACTAGGATTCCAAGTAATAAAACATGGATTTGGAAGAGAAAACAAAGGGTAATCTTCTGATAGAATGTTATAGAAAACATGATTAGGATAAAATTAGACACAAGAAGATCAAAAACTTAGGATGTGTTAAATTGTATTTGATCACCCAGTAGGAAACATAAACCAACAAAAAAATTTATGTTCCTTTTAATAATTTTGAAAATTTCATTTACAACATAGAATAAAAACACAAATAAACATTTTTACATTAAAGTAGAGATTCATCACTTAGTAATTTTCCACCAATACTAATCTTTTCTCAAAACAATGATCATTCAAAAAGACTTGGTCTCATCAAAATCACAAGAATAATTTTCTAGAGAATCACATAATCAACAAAAGAATAACTATATTTTTCCATTGTCTTTAATCATCAACTAAAACTAATATGGTTAGTATGAGATCATATAATCCCCAAAAGGATAATTCTTTATAAAAATAAATATAACTATTAATCTCTAAAATTAAACAAAAGTACCCAATGTTCTATAAGGACCATTCAATACACAACCATCATTAAAATTCTTCAGAATAATCCAAACATAGATTGGAACCCAAAACATTGAAGGATTTAATCACATAGTAATCCCCAATAAATTATAAAATTTATCTCCAAATAACATCAACTACTATTAAAGTATCATAATAAAGTGTAATTAACCTATTCAGATATTATCTATGTCTGGTTCATCATTTACAAAAAATAACCCAAATCAGCATATGTACAAATAAATACATAAATTGTTATAAAAAAAATTGACCATTCCTCTTCAATTTCAATATTGTAGTATTTTATTTCCCGAAAGAATATATTACTCCAAAAGAGAAAACATCGATTAAAATAACCTTTATCATTTAATCACCAAATCATTTTCCTATACAAATGATATCCATTTGATAAAACATATGTTTCCAAAATCATCTAATTCCTGGTCCATAAAAATAGATGGTGCATTAGTTAGTCTGAAGGGCATAAGAAAAAACTCATAATGCCCATATCTTGACTGAAAGAATGTTTTTGGAATAAAATCATTCTTCACCTTCAATAGATAATAACCAGAACAAAGATCAAACTTAGAGAAGAATCGAGTCCCAAGAAGTTGGTAAAATAAGTCATCAATTCATGGAAGAGAGTATTTGTTCTTCACTGTGATATCATTCAGTTCACTATAATCAATGCATAGATGCATCAATCCATCCATGTTCTTCACAAAGAGAAAGGATGCTACCCAAGGAGACACACTTGGTCGGATAAACCCATTCCCCAAAAGATCTAGGAGTTGTTTCTTTAATTCCACTAGCTCCACATTTTCCATTCTATAGGGGGTATTTGACATTGGATGATATCCAGGTACGAGTTCTATGGAGAACTCTACCTATCTTTCTGGGGGAGGTCTAGGTAACTCCTCAGGTAATATATAAAAATATTCCTAGACAATGGGGAAATTTTATAAAAGAATAAATCCTTCCTGAGAAACTTATTTCATTTATGAATATTTTAACTAAAAAGGATTTTATGTCTTAAATCTTCATTCTTAGGCAATTAAATTTTTCTATAATTCCTTCACAATGATTCACAAAATGCATGAGATTAATCAAACATATCCCCCAAGAGTTTCGTAACCAAGAGTGAAGCAAGGTGCATTTTCATGTACCAATTCCCGTTCGAGTCTAGATCAAAGTGGTGTTTTTAAGTTTTACCCCTTTGTCTGTTCCAGAGCCACCTCTACCTTCTCGTATCCAAACAGGGATGTATTTCTTGGATAAACCCCTTACTCAATACTCTCCAAAATACCATGATGATTTATTAAATTTAAACATTTTTATAGGGTTATTCTAAATGTTCCCATATCTTAATTTCCATATATAACTAAACTATCATTTGATACAAACTATGACATCCCGTGTTTTTATAAAATAACTTTTCATTACATTTAGAAAATAGAGGATCTTTAAAGTCCAGTGTGTTGGATATCAGGAACATATACGTGAAAAAAATAAAACATTCCTATAAAACACTTGTAAGGATTCATCAAAGGTTCATTCTATGTACACTTACTGCATCTCATATGTTGAATATAGACATCAAAGGAATGGGTGAGCAGAAGGCCCAACAAGGGTAAACAAGGGATTCAATGTACTTGTGATATCAATACGAACATGAATAAAAACATGAAGATATGAGAAATGGAAGAATAGGAACATCGTAAAGAAAAGAACATGAATCATAACTTGAATATGTGGTGATATCATTTCATTTAGGCATTCATGAACATATCACCATGGTACATCCCCAATGTGTCATAAAAATTACCAAGGTCATTCACCAAGGTATCATAAAAGCTGTCATCTCTAGAGATTAATTCTTTACCCAATGCATTGGAGTGATATCAGGGCGCACCATTAATATTTCTTTACATTCATATGATCCACATAGATCAAAATAAAACAATTCATAAATAACCCAAATGGAATCAATCAAATGGGTATCATGTCAAAATCGTGACATTTAAAAATAGATTAAAAAAAGAATCATTATGTAATTTATAACCAATTAAAATGGAGTGAGGGATATATGTATGTCAATTCCAGAATCAAATTTATCATCTTTATATATTTATGAACACCCATGGGAACAAAATAAGTCTGGGTATTCATATAAATAAACACAATAATTTCTTGAGATAATGTGATAGGAATTTTGAGATGATATTTCTATAGCATAATGGCTATATAACAAGGTTTTAGAAAACATTGAAAAGATAAGGGACAAGGGTCACCGACTAAAAAATAATTCATAATAATTTATTGGTACTGAATAAGATCATGGTATGGGTATTTGAATGACATACCACATGAAAAGGAATCATGAAACAAAAGAGAAGATGCAATTTTTTTCACGGGAAATTCGGCAGCCTAATGGCATCACATAAAAATTCAGAAAACAATTGATGAGAGTGGAAATGGTATTTCAACAATTAGAAATGAAATAGATAAAATGGGAACATATAAGAACAAACCCTCAACATAAAGAGATGGAAATTATAAGATACAACATAAAGGAAGTCATGACTTAAATGAAGATGGTGAAAGGATCCCGTACATTGAAGAGTAACTTCGAAAGCCTGAAGTTAGGGACCTAGGGAGGCTTGATGGAACCTTGGGAGGCCTCCTTGGGAGGTAATGATACCATAACATCATTGAGAAGTATTTGGAAATGAAAGGAATGAGGAAATGTCTTGGTATTTATAGGAGAAGTGAAGGGACAAGTTAGTAATGGCCAAGGGACACCTCATCGGTGGTATTGCAAAAACCATGGGCGTGCCCATGGTATTTTCCCATGGTATTGGCCACATGGGACACCTCATACATTATCGTACTAATCATAAGTCCACCAGAAATATTTCATAGTTATTACATCCTTAATGATGTCATTAAACACCCGAAACCCAAAAACTGTATTTTCATTATTCTCCTAAAATTCATCTTTTCCAGAAAATTACAATAAATTCATCTTAACCAAATATAGATGCAATGATATTAAAAATTAACTCAATTTTATTAAAATAATATTCTAAATATTTTTAATTTAATTTTTAAATAAAAACACTATTCCCTGATAATTCAAGTGTTTCAAAAAAATACCCAAAATTCACCCTAACCAAATATTGATTCTCGGATTTCAAAAATGAACTCCATTTTATGAAAATAATTTTAAAATAATTTTTAATTTAATTTTTAAATAGAAAACGCTATTCACCCGAAAAAACTAATACTTAACCAATAATTTATGAAATAGTTATTTACCTATTTTATTGACACACATTACTTAATCAAGGTGCCTAAATAATATTAATACTTTCTTAAGTGATGTTACTTAATCCATTTGTTCACATTATTAATCATAAGCATAAAATCACTATAAATTCAAAAAATCACTATAAGAAGACATCAGAATTTTTATTTAAATCAAAGGATTACAGAAGGAAGTTACGGTCTCGTTACATAACCCCTTATAACACCAGCATATGACCATAGAGTAAGGTGTGCTAGGGTTATAGAATCTTGGGGCGGCTCGACCAACATTTCTCGAGGATTGATTTCTATCAACTTGAACTTCTCACAAAGGCGATTCTGTTCCAACATCAAACAATGAAGGTCGGCGTGGGTTTGATCGAGAGAAAAGCCCAAAGGTGTTATCTCCTTCCTGTGTTCTGTCATATAGGCTTTGATCAGACCAAGACTACTTGATGGGGCCATTGAATCTTTTTTCTATATTAATTAATCATGATCACTTGTATTTATAGACAATAATTGTAACCTTTAGTTTCCAATGGTCATATTGACCAAAAATCATATAATAGTCGAAACCCAACTGTCTTATTTTAATTATACTTATTTTATTAAATGTAATAGTTTTTGTGAGTATAAAATAAAATAACACACAATGTTAGGAAACAAATATTTTTCAAAATTTCGAGTCGTTACAATCTTCCCCCCATAAGAAATTGTTCCCTCGCAACTTTAAAATTTGGCTTGGAAATTTACTGAAAGTCCCATATTGGAAAAAAATTCAGTAAAAAAATTACTTTAAAAGAAATAAAGGGAAGTACAAAGGTCACCCGAGTTAACCCATACTATAATTCCATGTAGGAGAAAATGGATATGGAAGAGAAAACAAATGGTCATATTCTGATGGAGAATGATAGAAAACAAGATTAAGATAAAATTAACCACAAGAATATCACAAACCTAGGATGTGTTAAATGGTCTTTGATTAACCAATAAGAAATGTAAACCAACAATGTTTTTGTTTTACGTTACTTTTCATAATTTTGAGGAATTTATTTACTACATAGAATAAAAACACAAGGAAATATACTTACCTCCCAGTAGGGTTTCATCCCTTAATAAGTTTCCACCAAGACTAATCTTTTCTTCAAATAATGATCATTCAAAAAGACTTGGTCTCATCAAAAGCACCAGAATCATCTTCTAGAGAATCACAAAATCCAAAAAAGAATAACTATATTTTTCCATTGTATTTAGTCATCAACTAAAACTAAAATGGTTTGTACAAGATCATATAATCTAAAAAATTAGAATCCTTTATAAAAATAAATTTGACTATTAATCTACAAAATTCAAAAAAAGTAGCCAATGTTCCAGAAACACCATTCAATAGACAAAGATCCTTAAAACTTTTCATAATAATCCAAACTAATATTGGATCCCAAAACTCAGAAGGATTTAATCACATAGTCTTCCCCAATAAATCATAACATTTATCTCCAAATATCATCGACTACTATTAATGCATCATACTAAAGTGTAATAAACCTATTCTAATATTCTCTATCCTAGGATCATCATTTTCTATAAATAACCAAAATCACTATATTTCCACAATAAATACAAGAATTTCGAGAAAAAAAATCAACCATTCCTCCTCAATTTAAATCCTGTAGTTTTTTATTTCCATTAGGCATATAGTACTCCAAAATAAAAAACATCAACCAAAATAACCTTTATCATTTAATCACCAAATTATTTTCTAATACAAAAGATATCCATATGATAAAACATAAGTTTCCAAAATAAATATATTCTTGATCCATAAAAATAGAAGGTTCATTAGTCAGTCCTAAGGGAATAACAACAAACTCATAATGCTCATATGTTGATTGAATGGAAGTTTTTTGGAATATCATAATTCTTCACCCACAATTGATGATAACCAGAATGATGATCAATCTTAAAGAAGAATCGAGTCCCACGATGTTAGTCAAATAAGTCATCAATTCTTAGAAAGAGAGTATTTTTTCATCACTGTGATCCCATTCAGTTCTCTATAATCAATGCATAGCTGAATCGATACATCCTTCATCTTCACAAAGTCAATCGGTGCTTCCCAAGGTGACACAGTTGGTTGGATAACCCCATTCTCCAAAATAACTCGGAGTTGTTTCGTTAATTCCTTTAGCTCCACATTTTTTATCATATAGGTGGTCTTTGACATCGGATGAGATCCAGGTACGTGTTCAATGGAGATCTCTACCTCCCCTTCTAGGGGAGGTAAGGGTAACTCCTCAGATAATACGTCGAAATATTCCTAGTGGATGGGGACATTTTTTAAAATAATAAATCCTATGTGAGAAACTTATTTAATTTATGAATCTTTTAACTAAAAAGGATTTTATATCTTAAAACATCATTCATAGAAAATTATATTTATCTATAATTCTTTTAGAATGATTCAGAAAAAGCATGTGTTTAACCAAACATATATCCCCGGAGTGTCGTAACCAAGAGTGCAGCGAGGCCCGTTGTCGAGTACCTGTTCCCATTCGAGTCTAGATCAAAGCGGTGTTTTCGGGTTTTACCCCTATGTAAATCTATGCCAGAGTCACCTCTACATGCTCGTATTGAGACTAGGATGTATTTAATGATAAACCACATACTCAATAATCACCAAAATACCAGGAATATTTCATATATTGAAACTTTTATATAGGGTTCTTCTTAATTTTTTCAAATCCAAATTTCCATATATAACTAAACTATCCTTTGATACCATCTATGAAATCTCGCCTTTTTATTACATAACTTATTATTACATTTTACAATCAGAGGATCTTTAATGTCTAGTGTCTTGGAAATCAGGAACATATACATGAAAACAACATAAAACATTCTTCTAAACCACTTGTAATGATTCATCAAAGGTTTATACTGTGTATATTTACTGCATCTCAAATCCTAAATATAGACATGAAAGAAAAGGTAGAGCATAAGGCCCAATAAGGGTAAACAAGGGAGTCAATGTACTTGTGATATCAATAAGAACTTGAATAAAAAAATGAAGAAATAAACAATGGAAGATTAAGAACATCATAAAGAAAAAAACTTGAATCATAACTTGAATATATGGCTACAATATTTCATTTATACAGTCATGAACATATCACCAAGTTCCATCCCCAATGTGTTATAAAAATTACCAAGGTTATTCACAAAGGTATCATGAAACTTGTCATCTCTTGAGATTAATTCATTCCCAAATGCATTGGAGTGCTATCATAGAACACCCTTATTATGACTTTAAATTCATGTGAGCCACATTGATCTTAATAAAACATTTCATAAATCACCAAAATTGAGTCCAAGAAATGGTTTTCATGCCAAAATCGTGATGTTTAAGAAGAGCTTAAAAATAGGATCATTATATCATTTTAACACATGGAAAGGGAGTGAGGGTTATATGTATGCCAATTACAGAATCAAATATATCATATTTATATATTTATAAACACCCATAGAAATGAATTAAGTCTAGTTAGTCATATAAATAGAAAATATAATTTCTTGAGAGAAAGAGATAATAATTTTGAGACGAAATTTATGCAGCATAACGACTATATAACATGGTTTTAAAACAATGAAAAGAAAGGGAACAAGGGTCACCCAATAATAAATAATTCATAATACAGTATGGGTACTGAATAAGATCATGGTATGGGTATTTGAATAACATAACACATGAAAAGGTAACATACAAGAAAAAGATAAGATGTGATTTCTTTTACAAGAACTTCGGCAGCCTAACGACGTCACTTAAAAATTATGAAAAAAATTGATGAGTACAGAAATGGTCTCTCAACAATTAGACATGAAATAGACAGAAATTAGAACATATAACAACATACCCTCAACATAAAGAGATAGAAAGTATAAGACACAACATTAAGGAATTCATGACTTAAAATGGGAGGGTGAAAAGATCCCTTACCTTGAAGTGTAACTTCGAAATCATGAAGATAGGGACCTTGGGAGGCACGGGGTCACCTTGGGAGGACTCTGTGGGAGGTAAGGAGACCAGAACATCATTGAGGAGGATTTGAAAATGAAAATAATGAGGGAAAGGCTATGTATATATAAGAGAAGTGAGGGGACATGTTATTAATTGCCAAGGGACACCTCGTCGGTGGTATTGGCAAAACCATGGATTTGACAGTGGTATTTTCCCATAGTATTGGCCACTTAGGATACATCATACCTTATAATACTATTAATAAGTGGACCAGAAAAATTACATAATTATTACATCCTTAATGATGTCATTAAACACCCCAAACTCAAAAACAATATTTTAACTATTCACTGAAAATTCATCTTTCTCAGAAAAATCCAAAATATTCACCTTAACCAAATATCAATGACCTGATTTCCAAAATGATCTCCATTTTATGAAAATAAATTTCTAAATATTTTTAGTTAAATATTTAAATAAAAACAATATTCTCTTCAAATTCAATTGTTTCAGAAACATCCAAAAAATTTACCTTAACCAAATATCGATGCTCTGATTATAAAAATGATCTCAATTTTATGAAAATATTTTTCAAAATATTTTTAGTTTAATTTTTAAATAAAATACACTATTCACCCGAAAAAACTAGTACTTAACCAATAATTTCTGAAACAGTTATTTACCTATATTATTGAATCACATTACTTAATAAAGGTGCCTAAATTATATTAATACTTTCTTAAGTGAAGTCAATTAATCCAATTGGACACATTACTAATCATAAGTATAAAATGACTATTCATAATTTACTATTCACAAAAATTATGTTGATCTAATTAGACTCTAACTTGGATACTAAACACAACTATAGAATACCATTTTTTGAAAATCATAAAACATGATTAATTATTTAATGTTTATATAACTATTTTAAAATATCCTTTTTATAGAATTCATCAATAATATGAATACTATATTTATCCGGACATTTAAAAATTCACAACCTTCGCCTAAGAAGACATCACAATTTTTATTCAAATCAAAGGATTACACATGGCAGTTACAGTCTAATAATATAACTCTTTATAACACCAGCATAGGACCTAAGAGTAAGGTGTGATAGAGTGATAGAATCTTAGGGAATCTCTACCAACATTGTCCGAGTAGTGATTTCTATCATCATGAACTTCTCAGAAAGGCAATTCTGTTCCTGCTTCACATAATGAAGTTCAGCTTGCGTTTGGTCTAGAGTAAATCCCAATGCTGATACCTTTGTCCCGAGTTTCGTGAGATGGGCTTCAGTCATCCCAGGACTACAAGATAGGCCCATCAAATCTTTTTTCAATATTAATTAATCATGATCACTTGTATTTATAGAAAATAATCGCAACATTTAGTTTCCAATGGTCATATTGATCAACGGTCATAAAATAGTCAAAAAGCAATGGTCTTATTTTAATTACTCTCATTTTATTAAATAAAATAGTTTTATTGAATCTAAAATAAAATAACACAGAAAGTTAGGAAACAAAATTTATTCGAAATTTTTGGTTGGTACATTGTAGGTGTTATCTCAGGTATAATGTTTTCTACTAATACCTCATCACTAGGTGGATCATCATCATGGTTACATGGAGGAATCATAACTGGTTTTCTACATGAAGACATCCTGAAGTAAAAAAATATATATACCATGATCAATTGATATATCAGGAGAGCTAGCTCAATAAGGACATGAAAAACACAATCATTACTATATGATACATGTACCATTATTTTTCCCCACAACAAGTGTTATCATATACTGAGTTGAAAAAAGTTTATTGGAGTCCAAATGTATGGATAATTCGGAAACCGTACCATTAATAGAGTCTTCGTCCTGAAATCCAAACTCAAAGAACTCATCATTTCTGACCCAAAACCAAGAAAACAATCTTTTAGTCCTAATGTAGATCTATCCTCCTTTGGTTCCAATATTTCATTACCCATCCAATAGGTACCTATGCTGTGACTACCCAAATCCCACCTCCAATAGGCTAGGTTCAAGTAAATTTCTTTGAGTAGGAATATCCCAAAAAAAGGAAAAATTATCCTAAATCACCCATTTGAACACACACACCTTCAACCCTCAAATGATGAAATATAACAACATTAAGTACCTAATGCATGAAAACAATTGTATCCAACAACCTGATAACAATAGTGAATGTATAGTAAAGTAAACAGGGGCATGATATAAGCCCCCAAAAATAGTATATAACCACAAGTCCAACTTGTATGAAAATAGGTATTTGGAGTAGTGTCTGAACTATAGGAATACCTCATATCGCTGGCCTCACTAAACACTGCATGGTCCTGGGACACCATAGACTTCATCAAGGTGTTGATCGTCTTCACAAGACAAGACTTGTGTGGGAAAATACTGTGTAGTGGTGACTACTAAAATAATTTATTAGAAACCCCAAAACAACAATAGAAATAAAAAAAGGAAATACCATCAATGAAATACCCAAAATTAAATACCACCAAAGAAATACTAGTTAGACAAAATAGGTATATAAAATGATCACATATAATAATAATTATCTAGATATATTCCTGAGAAATTCTCCACCATTGGGGGGTTTTACCAAACTACTAACCATAGGATTCTTCTAGAAGCATGATAATTCCAAGAGATCTCACCCCCAAGCTATGATATAATCATAGACACTCACGAAGAGGTCTAGCTCATTTTGGATCCATCCAAAGATAATTCATCGGTCAAGGAATATTATGATACATATATAGGGGGTGTTATCAAGAGAATACCACTAACCTAATATTGATCAACACATAATATAGAGGATCTGGTCAAGAGAATACCACTAACCTGATCTGAATAAACCCACAACGTAGGGGTCCTTGACAAGAGAATCCCGCTAACCCTACTAATGTGTCCCACTTGGTAGAGGACTGATTCCCTAATCTCGAAGGTTACTTTGATTCCAATAAACATCACAAGGTATGATAGAGGATCCACCCCATTCCCATGGAGTAATAACATAAATCTATCTAGGAATCAGTCTTTAGAGGGGTATACAATCTTGTAATGTGGTAGTAATAACATACTAAACCCATGAGGGAAGGACCAATGGAAAGACCCTCAACATATACTGTAACAACGAAAATATATCCACATTATCGCAAAAGTAAAATTTTATCTCTAGGGTCCCAATTATGAATATTTCTAGATGATTGGGCACTGTATTTATAAGTTAAAGAATTGTAAAATTTCAAAAGTGGGGTCACTATGCTGCTGGACTGACTCATGGTCGGTCCCTTGATCGTGATGACTGACCTCCACAGTCGATCTTGAAAACCTCCCAAACCACCTATTTCATTGTTGATCATCACAATTGACCACACCCTAGATATTATAGTTGGACGACATATGGATTGATTGTGCCATATCATGGTTGATCGCACCCCCAGCTACTAATTTCATGTGACCATTGGATCTAATGTGTCCAATCTTCTACCAGGTCACCCTGGGTCCAACCCATTTAGCCTAGCCCAGATGGATCAACTCATTACTCCTGGACCATCCCACTTATACTCAACCTACTTACATAAGACCCACATGGCCTGGTCTCACCCCGCAGCATGTGTTCCATGCAAGAACCACCAGTGGATCATGAAGCCTTGCTACATCTCTCGTCAACTGCATTTCATCGCCCTCCACTATCTATGTGGCTACTGCCATAGTATGGATTCACTCCACCGCCGGCTGTAGAGTGGCCACCCGTCGACTCATGCATGACCACCCGTCGACCCACGCTCGACCACCAACGGCTCCCACATGGCCACCTAACGTCTCCCACATGAGCACCCTCTAGATCATCTGTGTCCACCCTAGCACTCCACACCATTGATGCTACTACCACATCTGATCCTTGTTGATGTTGTTGCCTCACCTCATTGGACCTATGCTAGTGGTCCCTTCCTTGGACCTACATTCCACCATTGAGGCCTGATTTTGGAAACAGTCACAAATTTGTGATCCTTTGGATGTAATCTACATAGATAATGCCTTTTTTTCGGGTTTCCCCTATTTCAGGATCTGGTCATATTCAGATCCACTGAGAAAGACAAACTATGCCCACAAGGGTCCCATAGCGATGAACACAAAGAACGTGTGATGAACTATGGATCAATATGTTCATGGGTTGACATGAATTCATTATGAAAACCATGATTGGTGAAATGTCACAATGATTTAACTTCACTTCCTCGATTCAGATCATTTTATTATGAAACATGATTGTTGATCTGTCATTGTTGGTGAGGTTTCTTTGAATTAGTTTCATATTGATTGTTGATCTATGATATGTCACTGTTTTTTAGGTGTGTTATTCAAAAGCACTCTCTAGATATACTTTGGAATTCCAAGTGTTGTGCAACTAACCATGGTATTTCAACATATAGATAAATTTAAAATAAAAATTCACTACATCAACTGAAATAATTTTTATTTACATTATTTAATGACAATTACCTCCTTTTCATGTTTTTCACAAAATACCTATTCCGACTAAAGTTACAACGCATCTAGGGGAAAAACATTAAAAAATAAATAGTGGTATGAGATTTCCAATCTGATTTACTGTTCATGAATTATTAGGATTTTAAAAATTAAATAATTTCATTTAATTATTTAATTTATAGTTATATCCTTGATGATCTTTTCTACAGATGACCCACTTTGACCAATTTTAGGTCGCACATGGTGTGAATCCTTCATTATGATATCAATGGTGTCCTCAGATTTCTAATTTGATCTCCCATGTATGTTCTATTCACCATTTTTATGAAAACCATGCACGAGTGGAATTGAATGTTAAATATTTTTCTAAAAATTGTTATGGGGACACCGAGCCTCTAAATAACAAACCATCTGAACTCATGGTCATGATATCAATGCATATAATATATAAAAAATACATTAAAACTCGATAAGTAACATTTTAGGAATTTTTAGCCATTAAGATTAAGGTTTAGTCCCTTGTAATGATAATTTTTTTTCGTAATATCTATAATTAATTTTAAATACATTCACTAATATTGCTGGTCAAAAAAAAATTTCACCTTATTATAAATATTAAATTTTGATGATTTAAAAAATGGAATTAATTTTTCCAAATTTCATTTACATAATTAACATAATGTACATTAATAATTTTTTTGTGGATGAGACAACAATGTTTGGGATTAATGTAAAATGTGCAACATTTTGAATTTTTTATATCAAATTAAAATTTAAAATTTATTAAAAAGAAATAAATTTTATTAATTTATTTATAATTGAACTAATTATGCTTTTAGACAAATCTAAAATTCATTTTAATAATATTAATTATTTACATGAAAGAGAAAAATTCAATTAAGATTCTGTATAATTCACTATTAATCAAGAAATGAAAGGTCTCTAAAAAATAACCATAATTCAACAAAAGTAAATTTAATATTTATATTTACTAGATGAATATTATTTTATCATATTATATTTATAAAAGTTCCTAAATTGAGATTTAAAATAGGTTCACCATTTAAATTTGTAAAAATTACCTTTATATTAAAATTTCTATTTTTATGCGTAAAAGTGGAATTATTATTATCTTATAAAACTAAAATATAATATATGAATATAAAAACTATTTCATTGAATATATTAAATATATTTAATTAATTTCATTAAATAATTTAAAATAACATATTTTATTATGGTAAAACTACTTTGGTACATTATAATAGTTTTTAATAAAGACTTCTCCTTTATATTCAATTAATTTATATATTCACATTTAACGAATTGGTAACCAATGAATGAAACCAAATATTTTTTTATGTTAGAAAATATTATTTATAACATTGAACATAATTTCTAGGTATTAGCTTATTATATTTAATTAAAATATATTTATAATATATTGTTTTCCAGTAAAGTATGGCCTTACATGTAACTCAATCTTCCAAACAAATTCATTCTTCTTGGTAATGAATTATAACTCATTATTGTTCAAATAACAATATACAGAGTACATTTTTTTAAAATAATAATTATTTCTCAAATTTAGTATTTTTATATTCGTTTCAATGATTGGTGTTTTGTTCAATACATGTAATTAATTATAATGATCTTATATTAGAATTTTGGGGTGTTATAGGTTACCTTCAATAGTATGAATTCTAGAACCTATAAAATACGTTT
Source organism: Viscum album (assembly GCA_963277665.1). Taxonomy (NCBI): domain Eukaryota; kingdom Viridiplantae; phylum Streptophyta; class Magnoliopsida; order Santalales; family Viscaceae; genus Viscum; species Viscum album. The sequence continues at coordinate 808,188,261 of OY728119.1, read as the reverse complement.
TTATTGGAGGAAATAGTTTAATTATCTTTTAAAATATCCATTATAAATGTTCCATTAGGTTCCATTCATTTAATAAAACAATAAATCATAGCATGAGAAAAACTAACCATAATTTATAACAACATTATTCTAAAAAATAATTTTTAGAATTTGTAAATTATTGAACCTTATTTATGAAAACTAATTTCAAAACATGTTCATTAACTATCATTATAAAAAATAATAGAATTTCACACAAAATAAAGACATATAATTTTAGTTTTTATTATATTTTTCTAAACCTCGTATCTATATATTGTCTAAACCCATCTGTGATACTAACTATAATGGACCAATCATTTCATACACAAATAATATATCTATTTATATGAATATTCATATCATGAAAAATATTTCCATGAGGATAACATTATGGTTTAGAGTCTTTGGAGATAAGATATACATTATTATTATTTTTTGAAAGATCTTAAATATATCCGACAACGATATTCTCACATAGTACCCCTCTTAAGAATACCATACCTAAAACATCATTCATCACAAATGGAATGGTACATGTGGTAGTGTGGGTTCCGATAACCAATAATGGAATACATAGGATATATATATATCAATTATTATATAATGGAATAAGATAATAATATGGATATGTTATCTTGAACATAACATACAAAGATCATAATAGAGAAATCATTGATAATATACATGATCTATGGAATAAACATTTTCATTTCAAAATATATAGACCATAAGAGTGAGAAAACATCATAAATAAATAATTATCAATTTCCTAATGTCATAAAATAATGTCACCATAATAAATATAGAAATTAATAACATATTTTAATGTTAAAAACTAATGAAATCTACATAGTGGATTAGGATACACTTATTTCTTATAGGAGATTAGGACACACATGTTTCCCAATCTGGAACATTCCTATTGAGTTGTTCCCCATAGTTATCTCATGATTTATTAATCTTTTCCAAATGCATTGGAGGTATATATATGTTTTACCAGAAATATATTACGAACCATACTTATGTGTGCCAAAGGATCATAAATCATTCTTCATATCTAATCAATTGAAAATAAATTGGATTCAGAAACATTTCATCATTTCATAACACATGGAAACAAAATGGGTTTTTTTAAATCATCTTTACAAATCTCATGGGAATGTAACATGATTAATAAACATCATTCCATCGTAAACATAAACTGACCAGAGAAAGGATATGGATTTTATCCTTAGATAATATCCCTAGTGGAGCATAATAAATATCAAATAATATCATTAAATATGGAAAATGATTTTTGAAATGTAATGGGGAATAATTATTCATTATGATAAATTTTCCATTTTTAAATCCATTTCAATTTTCTAATTATGGATTCTTTAAAGTAAAAAAGTAGTTGAAAATAAAATTATAAACATGGAAATTAAGAATCAATGAATTTAGGAATCATGAGGGTAGAAAAATCAGCTCATGCTATATAAGATAAAAAATCATCAATAGATATTTTCAAAAAGGTACCAAATTATATTAGTTTGAATTATTTTTAAAAAAACATTTAATAAATTAAAATTGGATAAAACTGACTATAAATAATTGTAAGAAATATTAACATTATTTATGAAACCATTTTTAGAAAACATGGAAATGGAATATAAATATTCCATATTGGAGACTTAGTCATACACAATTTATAATTATGAATAGATTGTTAAATAAACTATTTTCTAAAGTCTTTAGCTTCAATATTTCTTGATAAAACCTTCTCTTTATAGGAATTCCTCCACCCGATATCCTTAATTGGGCTCTAGGGTTAAAATTTTGAGGATACCATCACCTATAGAATGTGGCTAGGTAATTTTAGAAGATAAATTGGAAATGAAATGTTAAGATAAAAGGATCAGTTATGTATATATAAGGGAGAGATTATATTTTCTTTTATAATAGAGGTGATTTCCACTTTTGAAATTTATAAATTATTTAATTATAATGGATAAATTTTCCTTCAAAAGACCACAAATTTATCATATATTTTAAGATCACATAATATATGTTTTTAATCACATAAAAAACATTTTAAACACATTTTTTTGATATTTTAATTCTTACTAGTTTTATTATTTCTCACTTGTCCTTTTGTAATTATAACTTTGTTAAAAAATTATCGAATATTATAATGTTGTCATTTTTACTTATATAGTGTCAATTGGATCAAAAATATCAATGTTATGAAATTTTAGACCATATCAAAAAAATATTATATTTTTAGATATTATAATGGTTTTTAAATAATGTAATAATATATTAATCACATAATATATAATTATTTTCAACTTCAGTTCTATTCAACAGTTTGAATTTTAAAAATATTAAGAAAACATGTAAAATTTAAAAAAAAATTTAATAGAATCCCTAACATGAAAAAATAATATAGATAATTAATTAATCACTATTAATATCTCAAAATATGTTACATTTAATATTTGTTATATAATTTAATTTATTTTTCAATTAATTGAATAATTAATATATCTATGTTGTGAAGGAATTTAAGGAAATTATTTAACACATTAAAATTATAAATAATTTTTCATAGTTCAATATAAATCTATTATATTATAAAATACTATTATATTCTATCATTTATTATAGATAAAAATATATTAAAAATATTAGTTATTAATAACTCTAATATGACATCTTCTACTATTATTTAATTAAATTAATATTAGGTTTATAATATTATCCAAGTGGACAAACAAGTTCATAAATTAGAATATTGGTTAATAATGGAGAAAATTATTCAAATAACAAAATTATGGGAAATGATAAGTTTATTTTATTATCTATATCATATTATTTTTACCATTAATTACGTGATACACCTCTTAACATAATATTTTTTATGGGTATTATTTATATTGAACGATAATAAATGTGAAATATTTAAAAAATATGGAATAATGGATTATAAATATGGAATCGATTTTAAAGATTCTGAACACGATATTTTCAAAATTTCATTGAAAATCAAACTTTAAATATTAAACAAAAAGTAGTTTAATTCTCAAAACAATGCCATTTTAAAATAAAAAAAATTAATATATATTTAAACTATAAAATACACTTAAAAATATAATTTTATAATTTTAAATATATATTATGTAATGATAAATTAAAACAAATCCAAAAAACAATTCTAGTAAAAACGATAAAGGAAAATACTATTTCAATAAAAATCATTTATATCACTATTCCATGAAAAATAAATTCTTTTTGAAAATTATCAAAAATTATTTTAAAATAATTTGGAAATTTTGAATTAGAAAATGAAATTATTTTGTCACATACATTAACTATTACTTTTATAAATTAATATTCACTCATAAAATGAACAAAAAATCATTTTTATAGTAACACACTTTTATATAATAAAATGAATTTTCTAAAGGTTTTATGAGTATTTTGAAATCACACACCCATACATTTATAATCAGTATGAGAATCATTTTTATTATATAAATTAGATATTCTTATTCCTTCCATCTAATTTAATAGTAAGGTTATACTGGACATATAATTTTGTAAATTATATTTTGTGGTTAGTCTAACATGTTGTTGTGTGAATCAAAAATATCAAAGAAATCATTTTATTTTAAATTATATTTAATAAAAAAATAATGAGTGAAAAGTTCCTCATAACAGCATATGGAACTAATAGAAACTACCAAAACTCATTTATAATAGTAAATAATTTGATTTTGGAAGGAATAAATCAATATAAGGAAATTTTAAAGAATAAACTGAAATAAATGCATGAAGACCATGTCATAAATATAAAATAGATATCTGGTTGGGATTCCCATATATATGCTAGTAAAAAATAGAAAAAAAATAAATTAAATGTCTCTTTTCCTATAGAAATCCATATGGCTAACCGAATCCAAGTACTTTTTTTGAGTTTTCAAGCTTAATCAGTGTCCCGAGTCATCCCATTTTTTCTTATAACCATGTTATGTTCTTCTGGGGTTCCCGAACTCAATTGTAGCCTATGTATAGTGTGATAACATAAGTCAGTAGGGAACCTGCAATGTGGCCTTTTTTATAGTGTGTAAATTTAGTATAGTTATATGTGGGATATTGATAATGATAACTATAATTATATTAACTAAAATAAAAATAAAGTAAATAACATAAGACATAAGAAGGACAGAATTTATAAATAAAATATAATGAAATTATATTAGCCAAGATAATTTAAAAATAATAAATGAATTAATATAAAATAAACTCACAATCGATCATTGGGTCTATGATCCTAATTCATCATACAAGCTTCGACCAATGCCAAATAAATTAATTATTCATTCTTATATTAAAAATCTTATACAGGAGGAATAAAAAAAAGGTATCTATGTATAATTATCCTCATAAATATTTCTATAATTTACATGAAATTAAATATTTAACAATTATCATGACCTGCATTCCACATGATGAGGAATGAGACAACAAAGTGCCACCACTTCCTTCTCCAGGATGAAGGAGAAATAATGACTCCCATTTACATCCATCGATAGTCCCTGAGGTGGTTACTATATCCAAGGGTATATAATCTCATAAAATATGTAAGTTATTATCATATTTAGTGAAAACAATTATCAGGAGATAAGACAGTGAAACCCCTTACAACACCAAACTAAAGGTGGCATTAAAGACAAAATCCATTCCCATATGAATTTTCAAACGTAAACTATGAAAAAAGTACAACCAAATTACTAAAACAAGTACCAATAAAATAAACAAAGTATCATCATAGAATCTATCCCAATGCTTGATCTAGTAAAGTCCAATACGGTCCTCAATTCCCTCCAGGAAACATGAAAATAGTTTGAAAATCAACGGGTGAGTATACACGAATACCTAGTATGAAAACTGGAGCTACCCATTCAAAAGTAGGAGAATATAATAATGCCCCTATGATAAAAATAGTAGATCCTCAAAGAATCTACCTAGGAATAATATCCATCCCAGCCTCAACAAGGAACACTCATGAAATAATTCATGTAAAGAAATGTAGTACTATAATTATATCAAAATTTGTATAGCTGGACCACATTCCCACAAGTTAAATGCTCATTCTCAATAGCTAACATCATGATGCTAACAGTATTCCAAAATGATGTCACACTACCACAACATAACCACACACACTTGGGAATCAAGCCACACAAAAAAACTTCTTGAAAACACTTGGGCCACAACCTTGCCTCTCGTGAAAAGACACTTGAGCCTCGTCTCCAAGACACTTGGGAAACAAATTATGTCCTGCAAACACTTTTTCCCCTCATCCAAAACAAAAATTCCCAAAGGATCTAGTACTATGTTAAGACTAAAGTCATTATAGCATGCCTAGATACACACGAGCGGTAAGAACCTGGAAGAGGGTTTGGGTAAGAAAGACACTAACAAGCCATCCATCCTCCCACCAGGATGTTAGGAAAGACACCCTTCCCCATGAAATAGGGATGTTCGGAATATGGGTCACAATAAGGGTGGGGTGCGTATAGAAATCATAAAGAATATATATATATATATAAACACCTATCCCAACTTACGGGTCCCCTAAAAAAATAGCTAGACCACAAGAACCACTTTTTTGCAACCCCTATTTAAAAAAACCACAACAAATGCATAAATCCACCCCTTTCCATTAAGCCAATATTTATTTTTTAATTATGGGATTATCTATAGTTAATTCCATCAATAATCGTGGAAACTACCAATCAAAACATCTAAAACCAACATAGAAGGTGAAGATCCTGATTAAATAAACACACAATAACCAAGTCACATCGTTCATTCTAGACACCCAATAAAACAGTGAAAAATATCATTCTTAAAAGTTGTACAGTGCAATCCTTCTCTAAAAAATTGGACCAACATCCCTACTACAGAACAACGTTGTGCCCAAAAACCATATTAATGTGAAGTGACAACACAACCCAGTCCTATAGTTTCGCTGCACAAACATTTTCCAAATGCAGTCCCACTGTAAAAAATGATCATAAACACACAGTATCCAACATCCAAAAGTTGATTGATGGAAAAAATAGAAATAATTTTAGTCCCTCTAACTACAATTCTATCCATTACAAAATCATTCCGTCCCTAAAACTAGGATACAAATACCCCATGTACAACACCATACAATAATCCCACTACAACCACTACTAAAACCATTTTCGCACTGCACATACATTCCAAAAAAACTAACAAAACAAACTAAAGACAACACAGTGCCACAACATTAATCTTATTTAGGTTTATCAAGAGGTTTCGTTTAATTCAAATTTAAAATAGTTGGGATGATCACACACCATTTTTATCATGGGGGATTCAACTCAATTAGCCTAGTATATCTAATTAACTAGATTTCTTATTATATCCATTTAGGAAGCATCAAAACATGAACCAAAAAATTCCGATGTGAAATCAAAGATCACCAACATCAAATACTTCTAGAATGCATATAGCCACAAAAACCATAAAATATTCAAATAAAATATGAATTCAACATCAATCCACTCTCGGTCCATTTTCTTATGATTCCACTTATCTATTAATCATATTACCATCTTATTGATTACATTTTTTATTAAAATAATTCTAATATTCTTCACAGGTAATCATTAGTACACCCAACCTACATGATGCGTAATTAATGAGTGGAAGAAGAAATCCCTACTTAAAAATAGACAACTAATGATTCCCATTGCACGATGAAAAGGGGATCATGGGAGTAGCAGGAAATACGTCCATGAAAATTGACTTGGAGGGGGATCTAGAAAAATGTCACCACTCATCTAGTGAGGATGGATTTAGGTGGGAAATAGAGAATGTAAAACACATTTGTAAGTGACAGTCCTATATTTGAAGAGCTAGATCGGTTTCAAAATCCATTAACATGGGATATTTGTCAATATCATGCAGTTTGACATTCTCCATGTCCAAGATCATTAGGATATTGATGATATTATAAATTTTCTTTTGAAATTCCATTAAAATTACTATATAAGGTTTTAAATTTAATTTTCATGTAATAAGACGTAATAGTGGTTAAACTGGAAAACTAGGAAAAAATGGAAGAGTTGGAAATGAGTCACCAATGGGAGAGTTACTACGGATGAGGAAATGAAGGGTGAGCTACTGACATGACCTACAATTTCTGATCCACTAACAGGTGAGATACCAACGTGACCTACTGATGTTGTGCTACCGACACTGATCTATTGAAGGGTGAGCTATCGATCATGGATCTGGTGATGTGACCTTCCAACACTGAGCCACCAATGATGTTCTATTAATGAATCCACTCATTAATTCCATGAGAGAACTATTCTGACAACCCAGACACACTGATTCTGAAACCCCTCACTCAATGATGGAAAATATGGAAAAATTGAAAACACCTAAAATGATCTAATTCTTCCTCCTAGAACACCCTAAACACTTAACTTTCATATAGGCACTAACTGGGGAAATCTAGGCCCTTACCTCAAATACCTCCCAAAATATTCTTGTTAGTAATAATCCAAATCTAACCTAGAGTGTCGGGTCTAGACAACCACCCCTGAAGATACCTATAATAGACAAGCACAATGGGATGTTCAAAAAATAGTGTAAAAACTAGGACATCCAAGAAACCCTCTTTCTCATCTATATCTTGAAGAACTTTACAAACACTAAGGCCAAATGTACCCAAAAAACCACACAAACGCCGATGGTCACGTTATCAAGACACATGGATTAGGGGGATCCTTTTTTCAGGTCAATATACTATCCTTTTCGGTCCACACTAACTTTCCATCACATGTTTATTAAAATCCACATTAATGTGTCTTGATTAGTGATAAGTTCCCTCCTCCCCATGGTCAGGACATTCGCACACCAAACTATGAACGAGGGAACAAATAAAAAGATAATGAACAAGGTTAAGCATTACATTGTATGTAAATCACAAAGGTAATCAAGAAATCGATACTCAGAATAGCTCAATTTATTAGGCATGAGTTTGTGTCTATCACTCTCATGTACACTCTTCAAGGCCTCCATGATTACATAAACATGGACCAACGTAATGATCCATCAACAAATCACCATGTACACATGGTTCTCGATTATTACTATTAACTCTACAAACGTCGCTTCATCCTTGATATCTAACTATTCTCATTCAATGACGTAGGAGTAATCATGTAGATAATGACAGGGTTGAGAGATATGGATGAAATCCTAGGTCCTTTCCAAATAAGGTGGAAAATAAAGATGATATTCCACCTTTCCAACTTATCACTACACCATGGAAGGTCTGATGAACATGGGAAAAACAAACTCCGATATCCAAATCTCTACTACCCACGTTGTGGGGATACATTCCAGAAAACATTGTCCCAAACCTCGAACTCCAATTTCCTCCTCCTATGATCATTATATGACTTCTTTCAATCCTAAAATCCTTCATCCTCACACATAAATGTTGTACCTTCTCTTTTGTACTATGCACCATGCACGGACCAAGTATGAGGACATACCCAACTTATGTCAAGCACAAGATTGAACGACACGCCATCCCATATATTGCATTGAATAGAGCCTTTAATATGGAAGAGTGTTATATATTATTGTATGAAAAATATAACAAGAGGAAATTTCACACATATCACCCACTATGTTTCATAACAGAATACAACAACTTGTTCTCTAATTTCTAGATTGTCCTCTCTCTCAGTCCATCCATCTGAGGGTGAAATTTAGTGCTGATGTGCATCTGAGTGAAAATGTATTGATATAATCCCCTCAAATTTTGTGATGTAACATTTGTATCATGATCCAAGAGAATGGATCTTGGAACATTATGCAGCCCCACCACCTCATCCACATTACTCTATGTTAATCCATACACTGTGCTCGACTCATTGATCACCCAGAAATGAGATGAATTAGTCAACCAGTCCAATAATACCCAAAGTGTGTTGAATAATTTTTGATTCATGGGTTATAATGAGAAGAAATCAATAAATATTTCATCCCAATTCCACTTGAGAATATATAAGTACTACAATAGATCGTCATGAACACGGTTATCATCCTTCACCTACTGACACACTAGGCACCACGCTACAGACACCTCCACTACATGATTCACTATGGGTCACCAAATATATTCCCTCAAGACTCTGTACTTCTTATAGACTGTTGGATGCACCCCAGGGGTGACTTGTGGAACTCACAGAGAAATATCATATGCATTACCACTAGTAAAAACACATTCCCATGGAGGAGAACCTGATTCTGACTATACTCTGACCATCCCTCTTGAGCATCACCCTGGGCAGCATAATCACTAATTAATTCAGTCTCTAGGAAACCCCACAAAGACTCATCCACTAGCTACACAAACGAAGACATCACTTTCATCTGAAAGAGATAAACTCTTCCTCCATTTACTCCCAGATCCAGACATAAAGATGAAAAATCCTCCATCTCCTTCAAAGAATTCATAGATTTCTGAACTACCTTATTCTACGACTTTCTTCTTAACTAATTGGCTAACATATTTCCCATTCGTGCGAGGCTCCTGAATAAAAAAAAGAACATACAAGATTACCAAAAAGACTAATCTTGCCTGGATCAAACTCTTATTCTATTGTTTATGCTTCATTAAAGGCATGCAACTGCCCATGCCCAACAACTCTACCACTCTACTGTCAATCGTATGCCCAACCATTCACTGATCTAGGTCCCTATGTATCAACCTTAGATTAGACTTCCCCAGCAACGTCTACCATCAGTGGAGAAGGTGCTTGCTTCCCCTGCTGCTGGAAAGGCCAGACTGATAATTGCTGCTTCTACAGTGGGTGATGAACAATACCACCCCCACCGTACTATGATCGAATAGGGAACTGTTATCAAAAATACCCATGGCCTCTAATTATAATGAACCTCGTTCCTGATACCATGGGGAAATAGTCAGCACTAAGAGATCGGATCTATAAATCCTATGTCCTACATCCAGTAGGCCAGAACAAGGAAGGTCATGGCACGATAGATCTGCTGCTAATAGCCATCCCTTTTAGAAAACATATATGGCTCCCCTCTTGTGGTACACCTCCCTATGAGTGCACCATGTTCACTAATTCAACCTTATTTTGGACTTATAATTTTATCGGTAGGGTAAAGGGACTGACGACATAATGAAGATAAGATTAAAGGGCCTCTTCCAAGTGTTTCACCATCGACTCCTCATCGAGAAAGAGATCAGGTGTGATGTGTAAGAGATTCTTGCAATTGAACCCATGTTCTATCAATGACATACTCCCCTGCTAGAGGGAGATTATTTCCTGCCTCAACTTAGACTTCATCATTAAGGAATGAACTATGCACAAAACCTTTTACCGATGTCAGTACATGAGACATCGTTCTCATTATTCTCCCAAAGGTAAAGCGTCCACCACTTACATGTCACTCCTCACATCTGTCTTGCTTCAATTAGAACCCAATACACACTTAGATAATAGATCAAGGTAAATGATATTTTCAGCTCTTCAAGATAGCCATCCATCTCTATGGCTGGAACACAACCATCATTCTTTCAAAGGGTATTCTACTAGAATGAACAAAGGGTCTTTTTCCAAAATTCATCTCCATCATCTTGATAGGCCCTATACTAATCAACCTAGTAAGCATTATAGGTATAAAATTTACATACCACATGTGCGTGACATCCATGTTCCATAGCTGAAAAGGTAATCAAAGAAATCTTAATCCCAAATAGAATGGAAATTTTCGTTTATGATTAATATTAACTCTTTATATAGGTTAAATACTCAAAACGCCCACAGAAAACAAGATCACAAGTCATTATCTTACATGTACCTTTCCTATGGGTCTATATCATACAATCAGTGTAGTTATACCTTGTCATTCTATTGGTCCATATAATTTACATTATATCATAGGGGGCCCGAAATCCCATGTCATGGTCGGTCTTCCCTAGCGTATTTAACACACCAAGATTACCTAACATCATTTCCCTACCATCCCATTCAATCATCACTATGGATAACTGTGAAATAAATTTTATTTCTCAACCAAACATCGGCCTTTGATACCATTTTGTCGAGAAAATCCTTCCTTAAGATGAGCGAGGGGATAGAAAATTTTCATGCCCTTCCATCATCAGAATGAACGAAAGATAACGACCCATGAGTCGCACCTTTAATAGTACTCAGGGGGACTAGAACCAATGGTATATAATATGAAACAAAATTGAAGGCATTAAACTTTTTAGTGAAAATTTTATTGTGATATAAGACGGTGAAATCAAAAACAACACCAAACTAAAGGTAATAGAAATTCCAAAATCCATTCCCATATTCATGTTAATACATAATGTGTGAAAAAATAACAACTAATGTAATAAAATATGTATCAAATAAAGAGAATAAGAAGGATCACAAAAAAATATCATGATACCCAAGCTAGTATTTTCTAGAATGATCCACAATGCCCTTTGGGAAACCTACAAATAGTTTTACAAACATAGGTTGAGTTTACAAGTATACCCAGTAAGAAAAGTAGAGCTACCAATGCACATGTGGGAGAACATACTAATTACCTAGGGTAAAAAAATATTATAACATCAATGCATCAATGCATGAGTACTAACCATCCCATCATCCCTAAGGCACCCTCGCTTAATAACACATGTCATGTAAAGTAGTTGTATATGCATGTTAACTTTTGGGTACCCCGCACTACTTTCCCACTAGTAAACTACTCATTCCTAATGGGTATCTTCTTCACACTACCACTCTACTAAAACAAAATCCCCCTAACACAACCTACACGCACACAACTATGATTGAAACCACACACAAAAACCTCCCATAAACACTTGGGACACAACCATGCTTCTCACCCAAAGAATCTCGAGCCTCATCTGAATGACCCTTGGGAAAACAACCCTAGACTACAAACACCTAGTCCCCTCATCCACAAAAAAAAACATCTTGAAGGATCCTGGAGAATTTTAAGCCTCAATCCATTACAGAGTGCCTGGATATGCTCGAGCAGTATGAACCTGAATGTGGCTGCGAGGAAAAAGGTAGTAACCGTCCATCCATCCCCCCACAATGATGTTGGGAAAGATAGAATCCTGCATGAAATAAGGGTATTCAGAACATGGAGATCAATAATTTTGGGGTGTGGATATAAATCAAAGGTAACAAAAATTTATATATATAAATAATCAAACACACAGCCACACCAATTGGTCCCCATAAAAATAAACCAGACCAGCACAGCAACTTTTTTTTCAACCCCTATATGCCTAACCACACAAATATCCTATAGTAAGACATACCCAAACCCCTTTCCATTTAATAACTTCACATTTATTAATTAATGTATTATCTGTAGTTCGTTCCATCCATACTCAGAGTAACTATCAATTACAACATCTTCTACAGTCTCAAAGGTTGAGAGATGGATCAACAAAACACACGACAAAAAAACCCAAATCAATCTTCCTAGAAACCGATTAAACCATTTTAAACTATAATTCATAAAATTAATACCACACAATCCCCCTCTAAAAATTAGGATGTGCAGCCTCGCTGCACAAAAACGCCACAACTAGCACACCTATTAATGTGATGTCACAACACAACCGAGTCCTGCAACCCTAGTGCCTAAACAATTCCCAGATGCAGTCCCACTGCATAACTTGATCTTCACAAACAGTATTATACCACTTTACTATGTTGTTGACCAACACAAAAAAAGAAAATGCCTTCCCACTTTCAAAAATTTCATCCATTTCACAATCAATTACTAACTCAGAAATGTATACTAACACTCCCCTTGTACAACCCCACAAAAAAGCCCATAACCACGACCACTGAAACTGCATCCCTGCTACAGACACATTCCAAACCAACTCACAAAACTGACCTAACATAGGATGCATCCACATCAATAAAAATATTTAGGTTTAAAAGGATGTCTATTTCAATTACAATTTAAAATAATTAGGGTGATCACACCACAAGTTTGATCTTTGGGAATCCATTTAAATTGGCCAAGTATACGTGATTAATTTGGTTTCATGTTACATCAATTTATCAAGAATCACAAAAAGAATATAAAATTACCAGTGGGAATGAAAATACCACTAATGAAAATGATTTTTAGAAGTCATAAATCCATAATAAACCATAAAATATTCAAATAAAACATGCGATCATAATAAAAACACTTTCATCACATTATTTTATGACCCATGATATGTTATGATCATATTCCCATCTAATTTGTTACTTGTTTTAAGAAAATCATCCACTGGTTCTTCATAAATAATTATTAGTACACCCGTATTGCATGATGCTCAATTAATTAGATGTATAAGAAATACCTTCCTGACACAACTGTTGACCAGAGCTCCTCTTTGTGCCAAGAACAAGGGATCACACAAGTAGTGGGAAAGAACTCCATGAAAACAGAGGTGGAGGGGGATCTAGCACTGGTGCACAACTATTCTATATAACAAGGGATTAGCTGTGCCAATAGAAATTAAAAAACACATAGGAACAAAAAGATCCTAGTTATGAAGAGCTACATCATATTGTAAAGGAACGTTTGTTTCTAAATCCATTAACATGGTATCGTGGTCATGATTAGGTTGTTTGATTATCTAAAAGTCCTATAGAATTTGTATATTAATGATATAATTAATTTCATTTGAAACATAATAAAAACTCCCAACCAATGCTTTAAATTAATTTTACCATAATTAAGATTAAATAGGGTCAAACCCAAAAAACATGAAAAAACTGGATGAACTGGAAATGAGTAACCGATGGGAAAGTCACCAATACTAAGCCACTGACGAGTGATCTACCGATGTGACCTACTGATATTGATCCCCTAATGGTGAGACACAGACGGGTGTGCTACTGACGTGACTGAATGATGCTGAGCCACCAACCCTAGGATACCGATGACTGAGCTACAGACGTGACCAACTAACATTGTGCTACCAACTGGTGAGCTATTAGCATGGACAACTAGCGTTAATCCACCAACAATGTGATACTGATGAATTAACTCACCAAAACCATGTATCACTAATACTGATGCCCTTGACTCATCGATATTGACGCCCCAACCACACTAATGTTGATGTCCCTACCTCGCTGATGTCGACGCCACTAACTCACTTATGCTGACGCCCCTCACTCATAAATGTTGATGCCCCTGAATCACCAGTGTATGAATAATAAATTTATAAAACTCTAGAAATAATCTACCATTACCTCCTAGAACACCCAAAACATTAGACATTCATAAAGGTACTACCTAGGAAAATTCAGTCCATTACATAAACTGAGGGTAAACTAAATTGAAATTAGAAATTATATGCATTAATTTGAACAATAAAAACTTCCAAGACATTCACTATAATGAATACCACTATATATAATGGTTTAACATAGATTCATTAATCCAACAAGCCCATACAAAGAATTATGTATAATAATTCCATGTATCTCTTGAGGAGATATTAAATTTCACTTAACTTATGAGACAATATAAAGAATTTTGTGTGAGGAATACTAAAATTGCTCAAGGTGGAGTAAAATTTCATTTATCCTTTGATACATTCCATGAAATTACGTATAATCAATCTATGAATCACTAAAGAATTAATATAATTTAATAGTACCCAATTGGCCATCTGAAAGATTCTGTATAAGGATCCAAGTGTCACTCATGGTGTAATACAATTTCATTTAACATATAAGCCCTTACAAAGAATTCTATATATGAAATAAATGTATTTATCATGGTGGAATATTATTTCACTTATTCTATGATCCCATCCATGGTATTCCTTTTGAGGAATCAAAGTATTTCTAAGAGAGAAATTTAATTTCATTTTACCTCTGAGCTCATCTGCAGAGTTAAAAATATGGAATCCACATATCTATCAAGTAATAACAACCTAGATTCTAAGAAGTAAATCCATGAATACTCATCATTTCATCAGATCGTATCAGTCCTACTAGTATATGTTATATAAAGCATGTCGAAAATTTTGGCTTCAACAACTATAGTTGATTGAATCTATAAATTATCAAGTGATTTTATCGAAATCCTTAAATCATCACTACTATATCAACCCCATATTATTATAATTTTATGGTTTCAATGTAATTCTATTGAATCTTTCTACTTAATACCATATTAAATTAAGCCTAGTTTGGTCATTCAATGGGGTGCCCACAAGGACCGAAAGGATAATATTATAGAAAAGCATTGATTGTGGGATCATTGAGGCCCAAATATATTAAAATTAACCCATTCAAGGATCCCATAAATCCTATTATAATATTGGATCAACATCGAATGAATAATGAAATCATGAATTACAACATTGTTAAAATATTAGAATAGCCTTATCAATTAGACAAGGTCATACCCCAATGAAAACCATCATCAGATGATTCATGACTCAATATCATTACCATGATGTATATAGAATGGTATACATAGTAATATTTGTCCCTTTTAATATAATTCCTATCAAACTAGACCTATCAGAGGCTTCCACACCTTACCAAGGGAAATCTCCACTCATAATAGGTTTGGAGGACAATCAGTCTCTCAAGGGACAATGTCATAAAACTATCACACATGGGATATTAGTGACCCATTGATTTCATCCATTATAAAGAAACCATTTTATTAATTAAACACTTAAGAAGAAATATATAATAATATAGGCATTTCCCTCAATGATGATCCCTAAGAAAAACATACTACCATATCTATGTGTAGTTATCATTAGGTTGGTACGATAGATTGCATACCTTTTATAAAGCATTATATATCATTTCAATGGATAAAGAGAGCTACCATGGAATTTCATGGATTATAAAAGAAATACAAGTTCATGTATCATTATAAAACCATAGAAAGTAATTAATTATAAAAAAATCATAATTACTTAAAACAATAAAAATTATATAAATAAAAAACCAACTTAATTTTATAATCCATCGTGCCCAAAACAAATATAGCCATTCATATTGCACCAGAATGATGACCAAACACTTTCAAACAATATGTGGCACATTGTTCAACCTCAAACCATCTGCAATACATAAAAAATTGACATCTACCAATATTCCAAGAAAATATTATCCAGGATTTAATTATTAATTAATTACCTATTGAATAATAACATAGTGAAATGATATATGGAAAAGTGAAAAATGGTCTCTCATGTCAAAGTATTTCTTGGAAGAGTAGAATCCACATTAAAGGTATCTAAATAACAATTTCTTAGTGGAATCTGGACCAATGTCTATAACTAGTGAATAAAAATTTCTTGGAATTTGGATAATGAAAAATATTATTCTAAAAGAGTTGAAGATATACCTTTAGTATTCTAACACATAAGACAATTTTCAATTTTAACCAATAGAAAGGGAGGAAGAGGAGGGAAGACATGGTGAAACTTTTAAGTGAAATGATGGATTGAAATGGGAAAAAAGATATGAGGGTCATTGGGTAAAAATATTAATTTCCACTTTCATGGAAAGCCACATGGTTTGGAACAATAGTTTTCTATAATGTGTGCCTCTACTAAAAAAGGCACACCACTGTCACATTATAATGATGAATGATTTAATAGACCATGATCCAACCATGTGTCACTCCTTTAACAAACATAGAACACCAACATTGTTTTCTCTAGCCTACCACATTGGTTCCTGAACCTGTTAACATATGTATGTGTGGATTCACATTTAGGATATATGGCTATCACCACCATGTAACAACTATGTTTTATAGCATTCATTTTTCCAAAACATTTACTTCAAGTCGATAACCTAAGGACACTATTTAATACAATGATTTAACTTTAGAACCTCATTCCACTTATAAATACACCCCTTTGATGAATTATAACCATAATAATTCTTTTCTAGAATTTTGACCATGATTTGACCTTCCATGTAATTGATTATTAATATCCTTAAAAAATTACAACTCATAAAAAATTGTATCTTAAAACCACCACACCATATTACTCATTATCTTAAGAATTATTTGTGGTTATAAAAAGGAATCCAGTGATGTACATGTTCCTTCAAATCTACAAAAAATGGACTTGATGAATCGCTAATTTCCATATATTAATTCCAAATGAAACTTTAAACATATTTCAGTTAATTATAAAAAACAAGAGCCTTATATCATAAAAATTAATGAAACATCAAACAGAATGATACTCGAGTGTGTCTATTATGAACATTGAACACATAACGATATGATTGATCCACCACCCTACGGTACTCCCCACTATAGGTTATCTATTTTAAATAGAAAATTACAAGAAATTGTAATCCAACCATTAGAAATTACTACAT
Source organism: Viscum album (assembly GCA_963277665.1). Taxonomy (NCBI): domain Eukaryota; kingdom Viridiplantae; phylum Streptophyta; class Magnoliopsida; order Santalales; family Viscaceae; genus Viscum; species Viscum album. The sequence continues at coordinate 808,170,742 of OY728119.1, read as the reverse complement.
TGAAACAGACCTAGAATCCCAGTAAGTCTTCTCTAATGTTTCTCAACTCACTACACCTAATTAAACATTAGGCAACCCCTCTCATTCCTTGATTTTATATATGTGAAAAAATTCCAATTGAACCATGATAGAGTGGTTATTAAGTCTATTTCATTAAAATATTCATCCAACCCATAGATTTCTCTTATTTCATACCAACTACATTCCCAGTGAGGTTCCTCAATGAAGACATAAAAATTCATGGGAGGACATAATTAAAACCACCTTAACTATAGTATCTCTGAAACCAATAAACATATACCATTATAGTGTCACTGAAGTCAATTTCCAACCCATTTAATTCAGTGCACATCAAAAAAATTATAATAATTTTCAACAATTACCATACCCAAAATCCAGTGATGTTTGTTGGAAAAACCATTTCCAATAGATTTACAATGTTATTATTTATCAAAAATACAAGTGCATGGATGGTCTAATACCCTTCAATAATCATTGTTATATTGTTCCTGACATCCATACTTAGACAACACCCTTATTAATATACAATCATAGGCCTACAATTTATAGAGAAATATAGAATTACAAAGTTACATTTATTCAATGACATCTAAATTACAATAATACCATCCATGGAATGGTACCACGCTAACATGCCCCTTATCACAATATGGTTAAACTATTTATGTCAACTTCCCACCACAATTATTATGATAATCATGGTTTTAACCACATTTATATGGGTTTCCATTTAAAAAACCCCATTCCCCATACATTCATAGATATATATTCATCTATTGATAAAATCCTCACCATTCCAGAAGTCAAAAATAAATTTCAGAACATCACCCATTCACATTTCCAGATGATTGTTTTTTCAATAACCACTAAATTTCAACTCACAATGAGGGTCACAGCCAAAAAATGGTAAAAGTTGAGGTAGTACCATATGGAATAAAATATTACACTTCATATAAGTTACATAGAATTATTCCATTCTCCTAAATAGATAATAGTTTTAGATTTCTCAACTCATTGTCAATTCTCTCTCAGCATACTCAGAAAAATGTCATAATATGATTCGTGATAATATATAAATTAAAAATAAAGTAATATTACATATATTAGTGTTTATATACCTCCCAATTAAATTATATAATAGTCACGGGCTATGCATGATGTTATCAAACACACAACCACATGTATCTTGATAATGTGTGACCATGTATAACCAAGGGTCCACCGCCTCCTAACAACTTCTTAATTTCCATGATTTCTGTCATCCTGGGTAACTTACTTTACATTAGCCTATGATTCATGTCACTTGACCTACAAGATTCATATTTAAAACCGTTGATCGAAGAACCATTACAAGATTCTCACTGACTTTCCATTCTATATTGTTACCATATGTGAATAGCATGAAATAAAGTCACCAAAAGTTGCAGTTATAGATCCCATACTACATAGTTCAAGACTTGACTCACATTTCATTGGGTGATCCATTAATAGGTCCAAGATAAACTTTCTCCCTAGAAATTCAGTATTAATTTAAAATGATATCCCAGTGAACTCCATTACAAAATTGTGCATATAACTAGTTATATGATTTTTTCCTTGACTGATTATCACACACCATCATTATTTGAAACTAAATGGTGAACCACACAACAACTAATTAATAGGTCTAAGAACATGAGTAGTATAGGTAAATTATTACAATATTGATACCCATGAACCCTTGGTACTTTCTTATAATCCCATGGAATTAATTTTTGTTAGTTGTAAAACAAAATAACATCTCATGTATTTGTCTCAATATGAAGGTATAACCAAGAAATCTACCTAAAAAACTAAAAATGTTTTCTAACCAATAATATAGTATTGCCTTTATAAAACTAAATGATTACTCACAAGTGTTTCAATTACTACTTGGGGCCTCTACGTCTCTAAAATATCACAATATATCATCTCTAACGATGGCTAACTTGGTCCGACTACCTAACCCATTGGTGAGCCATCTCACCAACGATATATATCATGTGGATTCAACATGAACCCATCCAAATGTAAGGCATCTAAAACATCTGAAATCCATCACTAAAAGATCTAAGGATAACATTGACCTATGAGGGTCAAATATTAACAATAAAGGCTCAATCATATAGGCTGTAAATTCCCATGTTATCTAAGAAAACACCCTATAATTTATAATCTGAAACACATTTTACTATAACCCATTATAACTACTATCATATGTAATGAATTATAATAGAATATCCTAAAAAGAATCATCCAATATTGGATGAGTCCCCTCTTAGAATCCAAATTTCGGTCTTATCCCAGAAGTGTTGTTATATGAATGTATAAAAGATTCCAATCTAACACTCATTGGTTTTATGCATAAGGAAATACACACTTGATGATATAGTTTACTATAAACCTTTAGTTAACTATAGGAATAACATTAAAACATCAAGATAGATGACAATAAACTATGGATGGATTATAATAATATCCCATAAAAATAGGTGGGAAAATCTTATTGGTTCTTGCGAATCATTATTTAACCGTGTTTGATACAGAAACACCCTAAATGAGTATAATAAATGGTATAAACTACTGAAATAGAACTACAAGGTAGATCATTAAAAACCTATCATCACGTCAATGATTTTTATCATACCCCTATAACACAATTATTTTATGTATGTTATCATTTATATCTATATAGGGAATATTTATATGTTGTTACTAAAAAATTAAAAAAATTAACCAAGTAAAAAAACCTACAACGGGTCAAACACCATAGAATCATGTTCACTGTTGACCCAATAGGATAAATGCACCTCATGTGCATGAGGGATGAGCTATCGACCTTACAATCATACTTTTCAATATAGATCCACAAGACCAACCCTCAAAATGAAATATATGTATATATATTTTACTTAGTATCACAAAACCATGTACCTTCATTGGATAAAAAAATTTATGATTTTGTTGAAATTTTGGATATTTATCCACATCCCTGGTGGGGACATCGCAGACTAACCAGAATATAAAATATATAACCCATGTGAAAAATATGATTCATGAGATACTAATTTCATTTTTTGTCCATCAATTGAAATTAGTCACTAAGATCTTTCCAACATAAAATGCTCAATGATTCCAAAATAATTCATAAATAAAAAATACATGTGTCTCATTCAATGAAAAATTCATATAAATTGGTGACATGAACCCTTAAGAACAATAATACTATATCATTGGAAACTAGTAATTATTATCATAACAAGTTTTCTCAATGCACCAGTTTGATATTCATTAAAGGTTATATAAAATTACTAATAATTCCTTCTACAATATCAAAATTAGTAAGTTAACTATAATGGAAGGGAAATAACAACACTATTTCACAACCCATCACAGAGAACCCTATAAATATTAACCAGACCAATTAGCTATAGGGTCACAATTGTACCTCACCATATAATAGAGACTTCTATCTATTGTTAAGGGACTATGGTGTTTCTATTGAGAGACCATTCACTCAAATCACAATATTTAATTTTCAAACTATCACAAAAACACTATATTAGTAAATAATAAAATTTAATTATCAATAAATATAAACAATTATATAATAATCAATGAGATGTATTAAAGGGATGAATTACGATTTCATAGTTACAACATTGATCTCCAACTGGGTTGACTAAATTTATATGACTAAATAAAATATATTGAAACACTCATACAAGGATAAACTGAATAAATTGTGACGATACGCATACACACCATAATGTTCATATCTTGGTCGTCTGATACTATCAGTATTGGGAGTCATCACATCACATGCTTACAACCAAATAAACTTATGTTTGGGTTCCTAAGTGCAATGATGACCTGAGTAGGGTGTGATTACAAAACTCAACCGGCCATGACTTATATTGTCTCATACATTGCTAGTAAATACAGTATAATTATATGTTCGTTATCCATATAGATAACAATAATGAAAATAACTAACTAGAAAGTAAAAATAAATTGTAGAATTCATACCAATGACTATAGTCATAAATCCATGCTCAAATTATGTGTTCAGTCTAGATGAGGTAGAAACAGAATTAATGAAATATTAAATTAGTCTACAACTAATATTTGGATCTATGATACCACACGTTTATACCTTCATCGACTTGTGCTGGATTTTATCTATGAATTATCTATTATATAGAAAAATTCAGGACCTAAGGTATGTAACAAAGTCATCCATGAATAAAAATAATAATATAGAGTTATAAAAATTCAAAAACCTTAATTAATTATAAATAAAATATAACATATGATGAAATGAAGAAGAACATAATTACATTTGACCTACGAGTCCATCCATTGCATTCCACAAAATGAATCCATGTATCGCTCATGGAACTATAAAAATTCATCAAACCAAAGACCCTATACATGTAATTATTTATATAGAATCTAATTACACTACATGGTGAAATGTAATTTATTTAAACTATGATCAAATCCATGGAATTCAATATATATAATCAAGGTATCACTCAAGTGTAGTATAATTTCCTTTAACATATATTATCATCAAATACATACCTTATAAAGAATAAAGGTATCACTCAAGGTATAATACAATTTCAATTAACCTATGATATCATCAAAGGAACTCTATAAAAGTAATATATTTAATGAACAAGGAATAATAAAATATCATTTAAATTATGACCCTTTAAAATAAATTCTATATTTGGAATCAATGTATATCCTATGGAATAATATACATTCATGTAATCTGTGAACCCATCCATGGAATTCTATATAACAAATCAATGTATCCTATAAGGTATAATATATTTTCCTTTAATCTATGAACACGTGAAATCCATTTTACAGAAGATATATAAGTATATCACAAGGAATAAAAATATTGATAAAATGAAAGACCTCCAGTATTCCCAATTATAGAATCTAATCATATCATCCCCTATGGATTGAGATCTCAGTGGTTCATCTAGATTAAAAACTATGTAAAAATTTAGTGAGTGAAAATAATCATATATGGTTGGGGTTGTTGTAACACCTAATACCATTACCATTTCTATATCCCATTGGGATTACATGTTTAGAATGAGTTATATATGCCACCAGATACTATATCTACTGAAATTCATATTTATTTCTGTATGGATTTTTCGTTCACTAGGGCACCCTTTTGGACCATTATGTAAATACTCAAGAGATACATCCCAATAGGGATGCACTAGTTATATATATATAATCAATGTTAAGACACTACTGATCCAATAATTCCAGAGATATCTCAGTTCCGCACCAAAAGTGTTATCTCATCATGCCACATGGGATCATAAAAATGTTATCATGACCAACCATGCACCATATTATGCACATTTAAAAAAACATTGACATAGATTCCTAAACCCCTAAGACACTCTAGAAACCACTAGGATACCATTTTATCACCATGAAACATCTAAATGTATCATTTTAAATAATTATATAATTCATAATTCCTTTTTTGAATATCTAATCCATATTTAACCAATAATATAATTGTATATTGTATATTATTCAAAATGATTCTAACTAATATTAAATGGTATATTTCTATGGATCTCTATCACATATGGTGTAATATCCCTTACATCAATTGAAATTATATTTTATGGATCCAATATATATTAATTATTCTGATAACATAAACTAATAATGTTTCTAGGTATATCAAAATCTCTTACCTTAGTGATATTTTATGAAAAGTTTACTTATTGATGGTATTTGATAAAACATTAAATTTCTCCTCGTGTTCTTACATGATTTTGGAGAACATTAAAATAAAATCTATAAATGAAGCTACAAATTTTTTAGATAATCTCTAATGATTGTATTAATTACATATGTGAAGATATCAACAGAATTAGTGAGTCCGAATGTATTCACTACGATATCATAGTTACCATAACTTTCATTAACATAATTTATGTGGATACCATCATTCCTAAAAATAAAAATATTATATCTTCATCAAAGATCTATCTTAGGGAAGTGTTGGGATCCATAAATATTATTTAAAAAGTCATAAATATGTTCCATATGACACATGTTATTTATGATGAGTTGTATATTTAACAATAAAAAATGTTTTATCCCACAAAAATATTATTATTCTTGATGAATATGATTATTTCACCCCAAAATGATGAACATGGGTGTATAGAACCATTGTCTAGATTGTCTTGTAATTGTATGATTAACTCATCATGTTCAAAAATGGCCATTATATTTAGAGTCTTGGACATCCCCATGTATATGGGTATTTTTTAGATTTCAAAATAAAGCTTATAGTTTGGATGAATATGATGAAAGTCTACCAGATAAAGTCAACATACTCCCATTGAATGGGTATTCCATCAAGGATGATGTTTTCCTTATCAAAAATCATTTGACAAGGATATGATGTCTCTAAAGGAAATAATACCCAATCATATTATGATGATTCTGAATATATAATTTTTGTGTTCCATAAACATTTATAGATTCATATGGTGACTGGTTATATAGTGCATGATATCTTTAACTTTTAGATTTATGTTGAATCTATTCATGAAAAGGAAATCAATAAAGAAAATGGATTTCATCAGAAGGGAGTATCTCATGGTTCATGGGTAATTTTTTCTTTAAAATAAGATTAGGGGATGAGAAATATACCAATGATGAAATAAAAACCACATTTTTCATTTTCAATTATAAAGATTGTTATGTGATTTTAGGTGTTTTTTGAAATCCTTTATTTAACTTGTTCGATATATATGAAATTTAATATTTATAATCAAATTGTATTACTTATATACTATAAATAATAACTAGCATACTTATGACCACATAATGTTTGGGATTCACATAGCTATTTTTCATGGAATAAGATCTCACATTGTCTCTAGGACATAAAATTTATTACCATTTTTATCATTAATTATAATTTTATTAGTGAATTGATTCATATACTGTTTTTGTTCATTGTACATGAAACACATGAATATAGGTTTAGTTTTTCATATATCATTACATTCTTGAAACATATTTATGGGGTTTCCCTTTTAAACTACCATAGAAGAGGTAATAATACATTTGAGGTAAGTAAAAAAATCAATATATATCAAGAAATTCATGTGAAGTTAGTCTCATATTCCTTTAAGAATATGAAATCATTTTTGATGATTTTGTATAGTTATATACCTTTTTTATATCAAGTTGTGTGAGGAAAATATTTATCAAAATAAATTTTCATCAATTATTTCATTTATATGGTCACAAAATCTTCCTTGAACATCATATTTTTTATTATTATCTATCATTGATTAATTTATCCCTCTATATAAAAATTATAAACCATGAAATTTGAATATGGATAAAAAAAATTAGTTTAGTTCATTGAATGGCATGTACATTTCATTTGGGTATCCATAACATTTAGTATCACATCATATATTGACTTATTTATTATTGTTTCTATCAATTAAAAAAATAAATGAAAAACTAGTGATGATAAGTTTTCAAATATTACAAACAGAAAATTTAATCCTATGAACATTTAAAGGTCAATATATAAATGATATGAATTCATTAACCTAAAAATATATAATATTATATATATGTAATCTATATAAAATTTTCTATCCTAAAATTTATGAGGAAATTTTTTCCATTCGTAATGGTTCATAAAGTGTTTTGAATTTATCAAATTATATCTACTGAGAGATTCAATATAGGTGTTCTACGAGGAATATTTTATTTGTGTTCTAGGTGAAAATGATTTTAATACTAAATGCTCCATTTTCATGGGTTTTAACACAATGTAAAACAATTCCAAATCGAAATCCAATTATATTTACCAGATTTATATTTTAATTGTTTGATATCACATATTGTATAATTTAATCAAGTTATGGATTTCTTCTAAAATTTAGTTTTATTCCTAAAAAGTTCATAAATGGTTTATAATCCTAATTCCAAAAATAATAAATACCATTATCTAATATGAACTTTCACAACATATATCATTAATCGAAATTAATTATTCATTAATTAAATACATTCACTCATTTTAACATCATCCATGATCTAAATTTCAAGTTCATTTGTATAATTAGATACATATAATAATAAATTGAAATAATGATATATAAATATTAATTAAAACTATTTATCATGTTGTTAAAATTTCACCACACTTTTCAAACTGAATGGGATAACATCATGCTATATTTATGAATGAGGTGACCTATAAAGACTAGTAAGGGCATCATAAATGAATAACGTAATGAATATAACACATATTGATCATGAGGAATATCAATGTGAAATTAAATTTGTGTGAAAGAAAAACATGATCATCAATTCATTATATAAGACGATAGTATATTAAAATCATAAGAATATGGAAACAACATAAAAAATAACTTCATAAGCATAATTTAATGTTAATCATAGAGAAATAAAAACATAATGTTCATTTTATAACCTTTTATTCACCATAAAATGTATCTAATGAGATAAAAACATTACCCAATTTATTGTTTGAATTTTTTATTCTAGACACACCTACTGCATTCCCATATGTACATGCATTAATGTTCCACATAGTTTATAGAAAATAAAAAAAGTTATAATTTTTTAGAACTATGATAGTTGAGTGTGGATGATATACATGGAAGTATCTAATAAATAATGTACAGGTCTATGATTGAGGATTACCTTTATTGGAAATGGGGGTATGAAATCATAAAAAAATATTAAGAAAACCAATAGGCTAATTTTTTTAATATAATGGTTGTACATAATGAATAATGGAAGGTTTTAATAGGATAAAAATGTATTCTACCATTACATGAACATCATAACTATATAAGAGGAATTGATTAATAACAAAATAAAACATAAAATTTTCTAATCATAATATAATAATAAAAATTGTGTGCTTATAGAAAGAGAATGATGAGAAAAGGCAATGTCATCTGATGGAACTTCTAAAATCATGTGAGGAACTTAATAAGATATTGATAACACCTTGGGAGGGTTTTAGTTATATAGAGGGAGAGGAATCTAAGGCTCTATGAGGTTTTCTATTTGATGAGTAATGTGATTTTTTTCTGGGTATTTATATAAAAACACTGTGAAATTTTTTATTAATTAATAAACATATTTTTCATGCTCTATATATTAAAGTAATCGAATTCTAAAAAAACATTCCAAGATTTTTTCCTATGATTGTTAAAAATTAGTATATTTTTTAATTATATCAATATTTTATAAACAAATAATATACATATAATATATATTCTAGCATGGGCATGAGACAGGTTCATAGATAATTTAATTTAAAACCATAAAATATAATATATATTTTTGAGTATTCATTAAGGATTTATGATATTGATAAAATAAATTTAAAAAATAAATTTAATGATAAACTAAATATTTGGGTTTGGTTACATTTTATAGAATATATTACATAACTTTTTGGGATATAGTGATGACATAATAAAAACTATATATTTATATCGTGATTAATTTTTACAGTAAAAGTCATCTTTGTCAGAAAATTATTAAAAATTAACTATTGGATTACTTAAATTTCATTTTCTAAAAAATAATATTTATTTCAGAAAATTTATTTTATAATTATGAAAATTTAAAATTTTATATAAAAACTCTATTTGTTAGAAATACATGTTTTTTGGATATTACCAAAATGTTAATCATTATAAAAATCACAATGTATTCAATTATATTATATCATAATTTTTATGTTATTTAAATTTTAAAATAAAAATAATTATCGACTAATGGTTTTTTAAAATAATTTATCAAAAAGTGTGCCAATACATTATAATTTCCAAAAATTAAATGTTATTATCTTGATATAAAAATCCAAATTTCATCAACATATATATAATTTTATATCAAAAGTAATAATGTAACTAGATAAGGATAATCATTTGTTTCTAGAAAAATAAAATATAAAACTTCATGCTTCATTGTTCAATAACAAAATAGCTAATGAAACTGGTGTATAACAGAATTGTAAGGTGTGTGATGGTGGTACATTATTAGGGTGGTTCGAATAAAATGGTTTGGTTCATGTTGACGATAACATACAAATTAATTTTTAATAGATTCTTTCGTGTTTGTGATGTTTAATTTCATATTTGAGTTAGAAAATGGAGAATCCCAATTACTCCTTTACCCCTATATGTTCTATGAATTGGGTTTTATAGGGTATGATCCAATATTTTGAGGAGATCTCCTATTCCATTTCATTCAATTAGACTTTATCATAACTCTAAAAATATACTACTCTTGATGGTCACTACAAAATGACAATATTATCAGTAGTTCAGATTCATATTGGTCTATTAAATCCTATAAGATGTATTTTATAATATTCCAATGTATCAAACGTAGTGCATGTTTTTATATAAATAAGTACATAATGTAGTTTTTCACTCTAAAAAAATTTCCATTATAAATTTTTAGTTCATATGAATCACTATTGATAGGAAATTCAAATATAAGTTGTTATTTTTAATAACTATTGAAAAATTCATATCCCTCAACTAGTTATCAATTTTATAGTACCAGGATCTGGGGTACTATTTCATTCTATATATTTTTTCTATATAATTTAAACCATGCTTCAAAATTTGACTAATATGAAAACTTTTTGTTCATAATGAAAATTTATTCTTCATGCAGTATATTAAAGAATTCATATATAACATCAATTATATTATAGAACCCCAAAACTTTATTACATGTTTTCCTATGAAGAAATACTATGTTGAATATATTATAACTAATGAGACAAAAAACAAAATGATCCATGATATTTTACATTAAACATTTAGTATATAAGAATATAATAATCAATTATCATACATATTGTTCTTTTTTGATTAATGAAAATTTTTTCTTAGAAAATAAATTATTAATGTGAAATTATTAGAATCATTTAATTTTAAAAATGTGGATTTTTAATGTATATTTTCTATATGTTTCTAATTTTAATATGTAGATAATTTTTATGGAATCATTATATTATTTTATAATATTTCTGTAAATTATAAATTGATAGCATATAAGATTTTGAAAAATTAATGTTTAAAAATGTTATTTTTCACTAAAATATAATTTTATGTACTACTAATTCTTTCATTTTTAAGATAAATTCCAATGTTTTTAAATATGAAATTTATGAAATGAAAATAATTTTTTAATTTATCATTCCAAAATTTCATAGGGATTATTTTTGGTATTTATTTTATAATTTTTTACTTCTAATGTAATAGTGGAAACTGATCATTTACCATGTACAATAACCTTTATGAAATAATTATTATTTAATAACAAGATAAAAATTATATGAATCATTTGATTGAAAAAATATTTTCATAATGGGAATATTATTAATTTAAAACCATTCGTCTAAATTTGTAAATACATTCCTTAAATTTAGGAACCTATTTAAACATTTATTATAATAACATAATATTTTTAATCATATTCATAAATTTATAAATGGGAATGATCCATTAAATTTTTTATTTCCTTTAATGTTAGTAAACAATAAAACTTTTACCCTTATTTCAATAAATTACATAAATATACACATATTCATGATTTTTTTATTATTTTTTAGGATTAAAATGACATTTTTTAAAAACCCATGATTTTTCATTAGGATTTAATTTATTATAATTAATTTTATACAATTTATGAAATTTTTTATTATTAAATATTTTAAAAATTATTAATTATAATATTCAACATATATAATATATACTATTTAAATTTTTATTTATAATTAATAATTTCCCTAATAATGTTTTTTCAAAATGGAAATAGTTGAAAATGGATTAAAAAGAGGATAAAAATAAATGATAAGATTCTAAAAAATTATAAAAATTATAAAACTATTACTAAATGAGTGTATATTGTTGTTCCCATGTGATTGAATTAGTTGTCAATAACCTGTCAATGAGTTCCAACTGATGAAGTAGAGCTTGAAGAGTGATAAATCTTGAAGAATGGTGGTTGAAGCATCATTAAATCTGACGCTTTTAGAACTGATCATAATTTAATAGCCCTTGTATCAACAGAATAAAATGTCACAACATTTAATGAAGTTCATGCATTACTCTCAATGAATGAGGAATTGAAAGATAATCCGACCTCATATATGATTAGATCAAAGAAGTACATTGAAGATCAAATGATTCTTGTTTTATGGTTGATGATGATCCATGGGAACTCCATACTTTAATATAAGAAGAAGAAGAGTTGTTGAAGAAGATATATGGAGTTCTTAAGAAGATTAAGAGGAGAAGAAGTATGGTTTGGAATTTTTGTACTTGGTTACTTTACTTTTATACAAAGTACCAACAATGTACTTTAACAAAAATAATCCAACCAAGGAGGTCAGCCGAGGTCCTCACCTCAAGCACTTGTGGGACCCGAGGGTCAACCGCGATCAAGGGAAATCCTCTATGCAAAGTCATCAGCGAGGCATGAGTGTGGGCCGTGTGTAACCCCGAGGGTGCTACACGGTGATGAACCCGTGCAGAATGGGCGCTAGGTGCGCGGTCGGAGGAGCAGAGTGGGCGCTAGAGCGCGCTTGCAAAGAACCAGTGCGGGGCGACTCCAGAGGAGGGAGAAGAGATTATTGAACTGTTGTTTCCGCAGCTTGTTTATTTAACAACGAGAAAACTGCAGCTCGTTTTGATGTGGGACTGTATTTTAAAGACACCGTCCATCTGATCTCGAATTCAATCTTAGCTGCATGATTCATCTTCCACGCCATATTATAATCATGACCGTACACGTTCATTAAACGTGGATCCAATGGTGTTGGAGTCGTCTTCAATCTCCCATCGGCTGAGGGTCACCCCATGACGCCTACCACGAACCAGAGCCACCGAGAAAGGGATAATGAGCTCCTGACCGCCTCTATTTAAGATGAGGCCTTCATTGTGTTCGTCTCCCCTTCGCGAACACATTCATGCGTTAGAAGTCGCATGCATGCAGTGAGATAAAGAATTCGATCGAGGTCGAAGAAAACGGAGTTACGAGGTAGTGTTTTCGTGCATGGATTGGTCTTAAAGTAGGTTTGCATACGCATGAACGTGTTGTGCACACCAAGAAAGAAGGATCCCGTGGTTGAAAAAAAGGGAAACATCCGCGATACGCGGGATATCTTTAACACGAGTGGAATTTTTTTTAAAGAACCGAATATCTCGGTTATTCAATGGAATGATTCTAGGGCATTCAAAGTTTTGGACCCCACTGCTTCAATTGATCTCCTTGACTATAAAAAGAGGAGTATGTGTACAAGAAGGGTTGTTCCCATCATTGAGAGAGTGCTTCTATTTCTCCAAAGAAACAGAGAATCTGTGGACCCCACTGGTTCGCGATAGGAAGAGGATTCCGTGCAGACCTGTTGCGTGAAGGTATCATGCACATCCCTTGTGTAGAGGAGAAGTCTTGTGAATTCCTTGCACGAAGGATTCCCACGAAGCTTCGTGCAACATGAAGGAAGAATCATTCCAAAGCGCGAATGTTTGTTCCGGAGTCACCTGAGGCTCCGAGGGAACCTTTCGTGCAACCCTTGAATGAAGGAAGGCGGACAGGGCCACCCTGTGTGCTCCCTTTGTGCGACAGGAATAGGTTGAGCTGCCCGACCTTGTGTGCCTTCTGTCGTGGAACCTACGCGGTTATAGGTGATCGCGCACCCTGCGCGCCTGCTGCTCCCAAACCCTGTGCGGTAGAAGACCTGTGATCCTTAGTTTTCACGAATAAGAAGAATCTTCCTCCTTGATTTGCATCTAGAAAGAGAACCTGATGCCTTGTGTTGTCACAAAGAGGAACACATGCTTGAGGCTGAGGCCTTAATAACCTCTTGAGAAGAAACCCTCTCACATATACTATTCACATACCCATTAGGGTTGTGTGTGATTTACTTGAAGGAGGGTTCTTTCTTGGTAGAGTACATGTGCATGAAAACATAAGAACAAAGTGTGTGTTGACATGTGAATGAAGAGAAAGATTAATTGAGAAAAGAAGAAGGATTGTGCATGAGACGTATTCATGCAATCATGTATGTACATGCACGCATATTGAATAAAAGTATTGGTGAGCAAGACCGACAAGTTCTCCTGGTGTTTTTTGAAGCTACTTGAAGAATTGGACAACGCATTTGAATAAGAGAAGTGGAGCTGTGAAGATGAAGATACGGTGGTGTTGGGGGGGTTTAACCCACCTGTAATTGGGGGGTATAACCAATTACCTTGTAAACATTTTCTGGCATAGTGAAGAATTCGTGTTGGGGAGTGTAACCAACAGGGAAACGAGTAGGTCATTGTACCGAACCATGTAAATCTCTGTGTTCTGTGCTTTCATTATCACTACACCACCAAAAGAGTAGATATAAGCCTTAACCAGCAACAAAGGTTGAATTGATCATTCAAAGGAAAAAATTCTTAAAAAGAAAAAGTTATCAATGATTCACCCCACCCCTCTCAGTGATCACAACTGATCCAGCCATTTCAAGTGGTATTATAACCAGGTTGCCTCTGTTAGGATCTACTTCTGAGAAAATGGACAATCTGAATTCTATTAATAGTAGGGGTGTTCCTACATTCGATGGAAATAATTACCACAGCTAGAAGAATCGGATGTTACCCTACCTTCTATCTCTCAGCATTAAAGCTAGAGATGCAACCTTATTTCGATTCCATCCTCTTGCTACTGAATATTCTATGACACTGGATGAGAAAAGAAATATGGAAGTTGATGGTAAAGCACAAAATTCTATTCTTATGTCACTCTCAGAAAAGGTATACATAGAAGTCATTGGGCTCAAGAATGCTAAAGAAATTTGAGACAAATTGGAATGCAGTTATGAAGGCAACATGAATGTCAAGGAATCCAAATTACAAATTTAGAGAATCAAGTTTGAAGATATCAAGATGTGAGAAGAAGAAAATATTGATGATTATTTCACAAGAGTCAATGAAATTGTCAGTAACATTCGGGGCTTTGGAGAAAAGTTGGAGGACTCAACTATCATTAAAAAACTAATGAGAAACTTTCTTGACCGGTTTGACCCCAAAGTATCAGTATTAGAAGACAGAGATGATATCTCTCTTGATAAACTACACAACATTCTCATTGCATATTAAATGAGGAAGATCCCAGTATTCAAGAAGAAGATCATGGATGAGATGGCTTTTGAGGCCATGAGACAACTCAAGATAAGAGATGATGAAGTCTTAGAATCAAGTGAATCTGACAATAATGAAAAGGATGAATACTTCAACAAAATTATTTCTCTTTTATAAAAAAGGTTCAAAAAAGATAAATTCACGGGAAAAGGGAAATTACCACAAAGGTGTTTCAATCGAAATAACATCAGACACATTTCTGTAAACTATATCAAGAAAATATTTAGTTCTCCAAAAGTTGAAGAAGAAAATTCAAAAAAGAAGAAATGGAGTTGAAACCCAAGAGAAGGAAGAAAATGTTTTGCAAGAAAGAAAAGGTTCATTTTAGGTGAAAGAATAAGCTATTTGTGAAAAGAAGAAGAATCAGACTCCACATCAGCCAGTCAATCAGAAGAAGAAACAAATTTTATGGCTCATGTGGAAAAAGGGTTTCACACCAGCAGCAGTGAAGATGATGAAAGTGAATGAACAGAGCATGAAAACATGTTTAAAGATTAATTAGAGGCTTTCCTTGAGAAAAACAATAAACTCAAGAAAGATAAGAAACTGTTACAATAGGAAATCCCCAGGAAGGAATACTCAAATATTGGATAGGAAATTACAACATGACTCCTATCAGCAGAGAAGGTCAAGGTTTGTAGGATACTTCTGGTGTTGTGGTGTGTTTGGACACAAGGCCTATACATTCTAGTATAACATGTCCCTTCCATGTATGAGGCTTGAGTCAAGGAGGAGATATCCTGAAACCTAGAGTATATTATAGAAAGCATTAAAACATCCAATTCAGAACAAATCTGGCTCCCTGGGTGAAGCATGTGGAAGATGTGACCAACAAGGTCATAGAGCTGATAAAAGTATAACTACTCTTCCTGAACAAAGAGTCAAAGACATGAAAGGAAAATCAATTCAGGAACTCAATGAAGAAATCACATGCTTTGCTGAATTTTCTCTAAAAGCCCGCAGTAAAACCAAGTCATGGTTTCTTGATAGTGGATGCTCATCACACATGACTGGTGATACAAAAATTCTAAGAAACATAGAAAGTCATGAGGGAGGAACCGTGGTGTTTGGAAATGATTATTCTTTGAAAATCAAGGGAGTTGGAAAGGCCATGATTGAAATAGAAAATCAAAAATCCAATTATGTGTTGTTTGTTGAAGCATTAAAGGACAACCTGATGAGTGTAAGCCAATTATGTGATGATGGACATGAGGTGTTGTTCCAGAAGGATTCATGCATCGTCATGAGATCAAATGATGGAAAAATCATCACTCAAGTAAGAAGAACCAATGGAAACCTATATCAAATTGGTGAGTCCATCAATTATTGTTATCTTAGTTCTAAAGATGAAAAAAATCTCTGGCATAGAAGACTTAGCCATCTTGGTCAAAGGAGAATGAGTAAAATTCTGAAGTACAATATTGTATGAGATCTACCCAAATTAAAGAGAGAAAGAGATGAAATTTGTGACACATGTCAGAATGGAAAACTGGCCCATAGGTCACACAAATTAGTAGATATCATGTTTACTAGGCCTCTTGAACTCATCCATACAGACATATAAGGACCGATGATATAGAAGTCTACAAGAGGATATATCTATTTTATAACCGTCATTGATGATTACACATGGATGACCAACGTCATGTTAATGAAACACAAGTCATAAGCAATCACAATGTTCAAAAATTTCAGGAGGTATGCTGAGAAAGAACTAGGACTCTGTACTGATAAAGTGAGATCAGACAATGGAAAAAAATATAATTGTGATTATTTTTAAAGATTTATAGTAAATCATGGAATCAAGATTCAATACAGTACCCCATTTACTCCACAACTGAATTGAGTGGCTGAAAGAAAGAATCAAAGCATAGTCGAAATGCGGAGGACTATGTTAGCTGATCACAATATCTCTATGTTTTTCTAGAGATAAGCGGTATGCACATCTATACACATACAAAATAGATGTCTCCTGAGACTAGAGACACAAACGACAGCCTATGAAATGTGGTTTAACAGAAAACCAATTGTTAATTACTTCAGAGTCTTTGGTAGTCCTTGCATCATCAAGATTAAAAACATTAGTATGGGAAATTTTGAGGAAAAAGCAGAAGAAGGAATCTTCATGGGTTACCTACCTGATGGAAAAGGCTACAGATGCTAGAATAAGAGGCTGAACAAAATTATTGACTACAGATATGTTAGAAAAATTGAAAACAAAACAAAACCATAAACTGTGGATAATGATGACTCAAAGAATGACACAACCTTAGAATAGAGGAATGAAGAATTAATTGAGCCAACAACAACTCCTAGTGAGATCAACTCCGAACACACCAGTAATTAAGAGGAAGGTAATGAAAATGGAAGAAGGAGATACAAAAAATTGTAGAAACATGTCGACACAGAAAATGTCCTTGGTGACCCACAATCCTCAGTAAAAACTAGAAGAAGACTAAGATTGGAAGAACAAAATGCACTGGTTTCTCATGTTGAACCTCACACAGTGGCTGAAGCAGTTGAACATGAAGAATGGATAAAAGCTATGCATGAGGAACTAAATCAAATAGAAAATAACCCCACTTGTGATCTTATTCCAAGGCCCAAAAATAAAAATGAAATTGTGAAAAAGTGGGTTTCCAAAAACAAACTCAATGAAAAAGGGTAAGTTTCCAGAAATAAGGCCAGACTTGTATGTAAAGGGTATTCAAAAATGGAAGGAATCGACTTTGATGAAACCTTTTCACCAGTTGCAAGACTGCAAACTATCAAAATGATCTTAGCAGTTTCAGTACACAAGAAGTACAAGGTCTATTAGATTGATGTAAAATATGCATTCCTAAATGGAGATCTTGAATAAGAAGAGTATATAGAACAACCAGAGGGATTCATGCTGGGAAAATATGGTAGTATGGTATGAAGATTGAGAAATTCTTTGTATGGATTGAAGCAGGACTCAAGAGCCTGGTACTCCAAGTTCGATGGTTGTCTCAAGAGCATTAAGTTTGTCAAAGGAGTCGATGACAATAATCTCTATGTCAGTGAAATGGCCACTGGTACTCTTATAGTCATTATCTATGTGGATGATATTATTTTTGCTGATGACAAGGAAGGACTATGTGATGAATTTGCTGAGCAGATGAAGAGAACCTTTGAAATTTCCATGCTTGGTCAAATGACATATTTTCTAGGATTTTAGGTGGAACAAAAGAAGAACTCCATATTTCTTTAAAAAGAAATGTATGCAAGGGACTTAGTGAAAAGGTTCGGAATAGAGAGTGCAAAGGAAGTCCCAATACCCATTTTTGTAGGAACCAAGCTATGAAAGGATGAATAAGGAAACAATGTTGATCAGATAGAGTTCAGGAGAATTATTGGAAATCTTCTTTATCTCACGGCTTCAAGGCCAGATATAACATATGCAGTGACATTGTGTTCCAGATTTCAAAGTGACCCAAAAGAATCTCACTTATCAGTAGCTAAATGAATCTTGAGATATGTGAAAGGAACCCTCAACTATGGAATCTTATACAAACACAGTAAAAACATAAAATTGTTGGGATTCACAGATGCTGATTGGCCTGGTGATTGTTCTGATAGAAGATCCAAATCTGGTGGAACCTTCTTTCTAGGAGAAGGATGTGTTAGTTTTTATAGCAAGAAACAAAATTCTGTACCATTGAGCACAGCAGAAGCAGAGTATGTGGCAGCTACACATGCATGTACACAAATGATTTGGATATAGGTGCAGCTAGCAGATTTGAGAATTAAAACTGAAAAACAATTTAGGATCTTATGTGATAATCAATGTTCAATTGGATTGTCAAAGAATCATAGACAACACTATAGATCCAAGCACATTGACATAAAATATCATATCATCAAAGAAAGGTTCGCCAGGGGAGACATCAAGCTCGACTACATATCTACTCAAGATTAGGTTGCAGATATTTTCACCAAAACTATGCCTATAGAAAGATTTATTGAGCTACGGATGAAACTTCATGTTCAACCTTCTCCTCTCACTTGAGGAAGGGAATGGTCCCTCCTTATTCCCGAAATCTATATGATTTTATCCTAACATGCAGGGAATTGAAGGAGATGAGTGCATCCCTTAAGTGGAACCATTGGTTGTTGAAGTTGTGCAGAGTCAAGCGGTTATGCATTTGTTGTTAATAACCTGTCAATGAGTGCCAACTAATGATTTAGAGCTTGAAGAGTGATAAAGCATGAAGAATTATGGTTGAAGCATCATTAACTCTGACTATTGTAGAAGTGATCTTATGTTCAAAGCCCTTGTATCAACAGAATACAATGTCACAACATTTAATGAAGTTCATGTTTTACTCTTAATGAATGAGGAATTGATTGATAATCCAACCTCATATATTATTAGATCAAAGAAGTACATTGAAGGTCAAATGATTCTTGTTTTATGGTTGATGAAGATCCTTGGGAACTCCGTCCTATAATTGAAGAAGTAGAATAGGTTTTGAAGAATTTGTATGGAGTTCTTAAGAAGATGAAGAGGAGAAGAAGTATGGTTTGGCATTTTTGTACTTTGTTACTTTACATTTATACAAAGTACCAACTATGTACTTTAACAAAAATATGCTAACCAAGGAGGCCAGCAGAGGTCCTCACCTCAAGCATTTTCGGGACCCGAGGGTCAACCACACTCAAGGGAAATCCTCTAGGCCAAGGACTCCTCGAGGCATGAGTGCGGGCCGTGTGTAAGCCAGCGGGTGTCACATGGTGATGAAACCGTGAAGCATGGGCACTATGTGTGCACCCGGAGGAGCAGTGTCGGCGCTAGAGCGCGCCTGTAGAGAACCGGTGCGGGGCGGCACCAGAGGAGGGAGAAGAGATTATTGAACCGTTGTTTCCGCAGCTTGTTTGTTAAAATGCAAGAAAACCGCAGCTCGTTTCGATGTAGGAAGATATTTTAAAGACTCAGAACTAATCCTGACCATCCATCTGATCTCACATTCAATCTCAGCCGCATGGTTCATCTGCTGTGCCACGTCATAATCCTGGTCGTCTGCATTTATTAAACACAGATCCAACGACGATGGATCTGTCTTCGATCTCCCGTCGGCTAAGGGTCACCTCGCGACGCCTCCCACGAACCAGAGCCCCCGAGCAAGGGATAAGGATCTCTCGGCCTCCTCTGATGAATATGAGGCCTTCATTGTGTTTGTCTACCCTTCAAAAACACATGCATGCATTAAAATTTACATTCTTGCAGCGAGATAACAAATTTGATCGGGCACAATGAAAAAGGAGTTACGAGGCAGTGTTTTCATCCATGGATTGGTCTTAAAGAAGGTTTACATGCACATGCACATGATGCGCACACCAAGAAAGAAGGATCATGTGGTTGAAAAAAAATGGAAACATCTGAGATAATCGAGATATCCTTAACGTGGGTTGAATGTTTTTAAAGAACCAAATATCTCGGTTATTCAAAGGAATGATTCTCGTGAATTCAATGTTTTGGACCCTGCGGCTTCAATTGATCTCCTTGCCTATAAAAAGAGGAGTATGTGGGTAAGAAGGTTCATTGCAATCATTGAGAGAGAGCTCTTGTTTCTCCAAAGAAATAGAGAAACTGTGAACCCCACTAGTTCGCGATAGGCAGAGGATTCCGCACAGACCTACTGTGCGAAGGTATCCTGCACATCCCTTGTGTAGAGGAGAAGTCCCGTGCATTCCTTACACGAAGGAGCCCCGTGAAGCTTCGTGCAACGCGAAGGAAGAATCATGCCCGAGAGCGACTGTGTGTTCTAGAGTCACCTGATGCTCCGAGGGAACCTTTCTTGCAACCCTTGCGCGAAGTAAGGAGGACAGAGCCACCCTGCAGGATATATTTGCGCGACAGGAAGAGGCTGAGCCGCGCGACCTTGTGCGCCTTCTTCCGTGGAACCTGCACGGCTGTAGGTGACCACACACCATGTGCTCATGCTGCTCCAAAACCCTGTGTGGTAGAAGACCTATGCTCCTTAGTTTTCATGAATAGGAAGAATTGTGCTCCTTGATTTGCATCTAGAAGGAGAACCTGAGGACTTGTGTTGTCACATGGGGGAACACATGCTTGAGGATGAGGCCTTGATAACCCCTTGAGAAGAAACCCTTACACATATACTATTCACATACCCATTCGGGTTGTGTGTGATTTATGTGAAGGAGGGTGCTTTCTTGGTGGAGTACATGTGCATGCAAACATAAGAACAAAGTGTGTGTGCACATGGGAAGGAAGAGAAATATTAATTGAGAAAAGAAGAAAGATTGGGCATGAGACATATGCATGAAATCATGTATGTACATGCATGCATATTGAATAAAAGTATTGGTGAGAAAGACCGACAAGTTCACCTAGAGTTTGTTGAATCTACTTGAATAATTGAACAACACATTTGAAGAAGAGAAGTGGAGTTGTGAAGATGAAGATGCTGTGAATTTGGGGAGGTTTAACCAACTTGTAATTGGGGGGTATAACCAATTACCGTGTAAACAACATATGGAATAGTGAAGAATCTGTGTTGGGGAGTGTAACCAACACGGCAAGGAGTAGGTATTTGTACCGAACCTTGTAAATATTTGTGTTCTGTGCTTTCCTTATCACTACACCACTAAAATAGTAGATTTGAGCCTTAAACAGCCACAGAGGTTGAATTGATCATTCAAAGGAAACAATTCTTAAAAAGAAAAAGTTATCACTGATTCACCCCTCCCCTCTCAGTGATCACAACTGATCCAGGCATTTAATATATAGACCCAGACTTATAGAATATATTAATATTTATAAATTTTTCTACACATTCATTGGCTATGAAATACATTTTTTATTAAATAATTTATATAAACAAAAAAATCACTCTCTCAGTCTTAAAACGTTTTTATGATACATATGAGGATTAAAAATATTATGAAATTATAAATATCATAATTAAAATATTAAATAATCTAAAATTATATTTATAGTTTATTTTTATATTTTATTTATTGTATAAGTTTGTAAAATCATTACACCATGTTGACATAATGCCTATTAGAGCTGCAGCTTAATCCAGAAAATGATTTTAACAAAATTAAAAGTGATATGGTTTAGATGGAAAATTGTGTTAAACTAATTTTATAGTTAATATAATGATGTAATTGATGATTTTTATGGACACTCATTCTTTATGTACATGGAAATTTTATTAATTTTTCATAAAAATTAATTCATGCACAACAAAACCCCGAAGACTGTATTAGGTTAGAGTCATTGGAAACATCAAAGATAATCATCTAACATGGTGAATGTTCTCAATCATCTCCCATAAAGATCGTCCCCTTATGTTTTCTTACTGAAACACAATATTTATATCATGGGGAAAAGAAAACATAAAAATGTGAGCTCAAATGATAAGTAAGGGTAAACATATATAACATAAAACATACCATAAACATAATAATGTAAAAAATATGAATAGAATGTTTAAGCATATAAATCTTGACTCATGAAATAAATCTTTTAAGTACGTAAGGAAAAGATCATAATGGAACATTAGCCATGATTAAATATCATAGACATAACACAAGTAATTGTGGAAAACACATAAGCACATAATACGATTTATATAGTAGATCTGGCATTTAATCCAAGACTATGATATTGGATAAATTCTATTATTGAACTGGGATTATTTTTCATTCCAGAAATGTATTACTGAACCAGATTTACATATCGTTCCAGTGTGATATTACTGAACAAGTTTTACTTTTCATTCCATTTTTGTCCATATCATGAGATATCAATCATTACCCAATGTATTAGAGGGAGATATAGGCCCCACCCATCTCACAATGAAATCATTCTTACATGTTCCTCAAAAACATAAATCATTCACCATAGCATTACCCATTATATAAAATGGGTTTCTCAAAATTCATTTCATCGTAAGATAATCCATATAATGTAAATGTATTTCAGAAACATAATTCCATCATAAAATCAATAAAATAATTTAATAATAGGGATAGAAAAATAATCCAATGTAATCTTAGATGGAAAATAATTTTGATAAAACATGTGAACTTAATTCCTGATGAAAATATCCATTAATCTTAAAAAAATTATTTTCTCAAAATCCCATGAAATTTTAAAAGAAAATATTTTAGTTGAAAATAAACATGAAATGGTTTATAGGAAGATGAATTGAAATAAGGGATCATGAAATAGTACAAATATTCTCATTCCATATATGTTAAAAAACAACATTTGTAACACCCCAAGCTTTCACGATACGCTTCTCTTTCAATAATGCAATAGATTGCATTGTATGAAAGTTCGACTTCTAACACACCGTGAATAATCAATGTAGCCGTTATGAATAGTAATACCCACATTTTAAAATTATATAAATTTTATATTTCAAAATGGAATTCATTTTTGTATTCGTAATATTGAAATTATCCTAAGTTTAATTTTTTGTAATTTTATGAGAACTTCCAATTTTTTATGAATAGTGAAAAATACATAAAAACAACTTTTTTAATCAAAATAATTTATAGTGATAGATTATACTATTTAGTGATTTTAAATTATAATTAGAATATATTTTTACCATATTATCTAATGGTGTTCATTAGAATTAATTTCACTTTGAAATTGGACATTAACAATTGTCAATCTTTTGATATATATTGTTTTTTTTAAACACGCTATTTTTTGTGACAGCGGGAAATAATTATAAAATTAATTAATGCAACATATATGTTTGGAATTTTGTAAAATAGACATCATTTTTGAATTCGGAATATCAATTATAGCTTAGGGTGAAATTTTGGCATTGTTCTGAAAAACATAAATTTTTGGTGAATAGTGAAACCACTAAGTGGTAGTTAAAAACTGATTTTTCGTTTAAATGAAACATTACCACTTCGTTGATTTGATTTTCAAAAATCCAACATACATGGTTGTCATTAGGAAGTAAAATGTGGTTCAATGGGATTAAAATAATTTTTTGGTGAATAGTAACTTTTAAGTTTAATTAACCGCGATTAAAGGTAATTAGTGAAATTTAAGGTAATGATAATGTTATAATAATATGAAATGACCATGAAACATGTAAAACCCCTATTTTATGAGTCGTGGCCGACCAATAAAATCCATGGGTCATCTTGGGGACCCCAGGGAGCCACATTGGTAGGAAAATGACATTAAAATCTTTTTATTTAATGTTAAAATAAAAATGTCACAAACATGAGTTGTTTTACTAAAAAAATTACATGTGGTTATACAAGTCATATTTTTGGATATAAATATTCCTTAGAAATATAAAAATATATCCAACATCATGATATTTTTTTATAATTTTTAGAAATTATATGAATTACATATTTTATGACACCGTGATGATGCAGCGATTACCTCATTAATTAACGATTTTAATAAAATGGAAGGATAATGTAAAATATAAGGCTTAAACTTTTCAAAAACTTATTGGATGAGTATATTTCGAACCCTTATCACCGTATCATATAAATATATATGTGTGAGACCTTTAAAATCCGAAAATCATTATATAATAAAGTAACATTTCATGACATTCCAAGAGTGCCCCTCCTCTCCTCTTATAAAAGGACCCCACCTCTACCACCTTATTCACACCATCAAGCCATTTGGCTCGGCCAACCTCTGCCACAATACTCTCCCAACTTACCTCTCTTACTCCTAGAAGCATAACATTGGGCATAATTCTTCCCAAGGAAGCCTTTGGCTCAAATCAAAAAGAGTTACCCGTTTTAAAGGTAGTGTTTTCTCTTGTGTTCTTATGTTTTATTTTGCTTCTCCAACCCCCTAAAATCTTTTTATTCATTTCTTTTGTAACAAAACCAGTATCCTCAATATACTAGGTTGTTTTTATAAGAAATTTTCGAGCTACACTTACACACACCTTCATCTAATGGTTAAATAACATACTGTATCTGTGGATGGAAAATTTCTGCCTCACGAAACGATGATTGTTCAACACTCATATAACACCTTCAAAGGTGGCCATTAAGATGTAACTATATTTATATATGATATATAATATGTTTATTTTTTACTTAATCTTCTGTATTTTTCATTTCTGGCATACCGTTATGGTTTCCATTATGGGTAAACGCGATATCTTCATTTTAGGAAGTGCGGACTACCACCCCCTCAAAGTGATTTGAATCATTAATGCCATATGTGGGATGTATAAAGGATGGAGTGAATGATATTATATATGATATTATACTGGAATTATAATATACCTTTATATCATTATGATTTCATTCCATTAAATACGAAATAGAAATGAAAGTAGCGTGCATGCATACGTACGACTTACCGTCTCCATGAACACTGCATTTCATTTCTTACCTCTAAATGTTACGTAATATTATGAATGAATGTATATACTTGATATATATGATATATATGATATCTAAATCATGAATACAATTCTGGATATAATGGATATTTTACCACATTAACAACTTTTAATTATAAGAAGTTTATTTTTGACTCAAGTACCAAAGATCGACAAAACGACCGTTATTAACTTAAATAATTACATAATGTTCATAACATGGTAATAAGTGATATGAAAGGAATAATTAACATGAAAAAGGTTCTTAAGAAAAAATAAATTAACTCTAGTTTATTTTTCAAGATGTTAAAGAGCGGTCGAGTCAAGTTGGACATGAGGTAAGGGAACTTCTTAACCCAATTTTCATTCTTTGGGTTAATCTCCTACTTTAAAAATATGTCAGGATATTATTATGTCCTATCTTGTATTTATAATTTATTTATGTGTACATATATTGAATACACATAATAGATCTATTTTATTTAAAAAATGATATTTGTAAGGGACTTCGTCTCAATATCCATT
Organism: Viscum album; assembly: GCA_963277665.1. Classification (NCBI taxonomy): domain Eukaryota; kingdom Viridiplantae; phylum Streptophyta; class Magnoliopsida; order Santalales; family Viscaceae; genus Viscum; species Viscum album. The sequence goes on along the minus strand of OY728119.1, from coordinate 808,144,503 downwards.
CATTGAGGCATATTTTGTTTTATACACATATTTCTTCTATACGATGTATAAAACCCCTTTGAATTTTACTTTTATTCAAAAGGAATCTTCTTATACGAAGCGTTTTTACTAAACGACAAAAGGATGTTTTTTTCTTACTTGTGCGGTGACAATGACTTCCCCACCACCATAACCATTATTTGAGTTTTGGCTTCCTCTACAAGCCTTAACTTTTTTTTAAAATGAAAAAAATAAATATCATGTTTTAATTTTATTATATTTTGGAATGGAAAATGGTTTTGAAAGTGTTTTTATTATATCAATGTGCTATATTGATATCTTGTGATTGAAATGTGGAAATTTAATGTTTCCTTTATGCATATTTTATGTGATATGATTCTGTTATGGTTTATGATATGTTTAAACCTGTTCATATGAGGAATGCATTAGACTTAATAAGTGATGGGTGGAGCCCGCTATAGCTCCTTGATGCATTGGCAGGTCTCGTGAGACAAACTAGTGTCTTGGCACAAGGCCTTGACAAAATATTATTTGTAGTCTTGGCACAAGGCCTTGGATACGTGGTTATGATAGTCTGGCATTATGCATTCCATCATTATGAAAGTGGTTATTGATATTTCATGTGATTATTCGACCAGTAGAATATCCATGTGAAGAAGTAAATGGCATTATCTATTTTTACTTCTGCCATATTATGTTTAAGTTCAAGTTTAAAAGGATTTTGTTTTAGTTATACATTGCCTTAGATGTTTATGTTTATTTATGAAAGCTTCTGCTATATTTTTATCCTTACTGAGCAACTGAGCTCACCCCTTTCAATGTTTTATTTTTCCCAGGATGTGAAGAAATATTTTATGACTGACCTACAGGGATAGTCTGAAGGGGATAGAAGTGTGTACTATGGAGACTATGTTATTGTGATTTTTCACATTATGATGTAATATAAGACATATGATTGTATCTAGTGTTTCCAATGCTATTAAACTAATTGGTCTTTCGAGACGTGATATTTTGTGATCATGCCAATGTTACGAAGTAATGCACTGACTTTGGGTAACTGTGGTCGGGGCGTTGCAGTTGGTATCAGAGGCAGTTTAGTACTAACCTTGGAAGCTGGATTTAGATAAAATATGATTACAGCATATAGCCCAAAGATAGACATTGGGGATTAGTATAGAAGAACTTCCTAAATTTTGTTGTTGTAGAGATTTTGTGAGTTTTCCGAGCAATACATCCCTATCTGGATACGAGTAGGTAGAGGCGGCTCTAGAACAGATGTAACTAGGGGTAAAACCCAAAAACACTTCTTTGAGCTAGACACGAACGAGAACTGGTGCACGACAACAGGCCTTGCTGCACTCTTGGTTACGACACCCCCGGGGGATATGCTTAGGATAATTCTCATTTTTTATACAAACCATTATGAAGGGTTTATGAGTATATACATCCTCAATGAAAACATTTTTTATGATTATGGATTATATCCATAAACCATTCAATTTACATTATGTATTTTACAAGTTTGTAATATTTCATTTCAATTCATAAACTAACCTAGTTTATGCCATTGTATAGAAATGGAACCCAATAGAAGGAATGTGAACTCCATCAATACGTATGAGCCAAAGAGTAAGAAGGATCATATCTTTCATGGTATTAAGCCATCATTTAGAAGGAAAATAGTCTCCTATGTGTTCTCAACATATGAAGAAATAGTATCATGTGATAATAAGATAAGTAAATAATTATCTGAGTCTTATGGCTTTGAATGGAAGAAAGAGAAGAAAAGGATGGAAGAGAAAATGATGGATAAAGGGATGAGGGAAAAGAATAATTTTCCAATATGTGATAACTGTGGGAAGAAACACCTTGGAACTTTCCTGAAGGGAATGGGAGTTTGTTATAAGTGTAGAGAAAGAGGACACAAAGTGCGTGACTGCAAGGGTAAGAAAAAGGTTTAAAATGTACAATGCTTCATCTGCAAGGATTGGGGACACTATGCAAACAAATGTACAAATCCTCAGAGTATGCCCCAAATGATGTTATTGAATAATAATCAAGTTATGATACTACCACATATGAGGAGGAATGATTAGAGTTCTTATGTTGTTATTAAATAATTTTGTCGTTTGAGTGTTGTATCAATGATGTATTGGTTATAATAATTTTGGAGTATATAAGGATTGTACTAGAATACTATTTTATCAAGGACTTGAGATTGTGTGGAACCAAGAAAATTGACTCCACAACAGGTTAAATTTTTGGAAAATGTATGGTTGAGAGAAAGATAAACCATAATATGGTGCTGATAATGAGATAGTTATTTTGGAATAATACATGATTGATTTGGATAAATTATATTGGATATTCTTAACTTCCATGAAACTGATTAATGATTTGTTTACATTTTTGGATAGAAGAAGTATATCTAGTATTCTATAAGGAAGAAGGGATCATGAATGTAATAAATAAGGATTTATGGTAATTCAGGATATTGTAGTGTTTTAAAAGAATACAAGATGAAGGTGTTTACATGTTGTTACGCGGAAAAAAGGAACTTCATTATGTTTACCTTCCTTATAAAATTTGGACTATGAGTTGGACAGAAGTATTTTGGATAACTATAAAGGTTGGAATGGATTAAGTTGAACCTTGGATAGTATTGTTTAAGGTTAAAACATTCCTGAATACTATTTTTGGAATATTATAATACTATATTTTTAGGAAAAGGACAACCTGTAGGTCGGGGGATAACCCGTCGCGTCGGACAAAGATGTAGGAATCGAACCCACAAAAATAGTGCGACATGCCTTTATTACCTACTACTAGCCTACAGGAAGTCACTAGTTGTTAAAAAATAGTTTTCCTAATATAAATGGTATGTGTTAATATTTTTAACCATGTACTATTAGGATAAATATAATATTTTTGAGTTCTATTACTTTTTGAGTGAAAGATGAGTTTGTGGTAGAAATTATTTGAAGGTTGACACTCTTCTTGTCAAGAATAAATATATATATACCTATCTTTTATTCTATGAATAAATTAATTCTTAAAATTTAGTAAAGGGATATTAAAACAAAAAATGTGTTATCCTAATACCTTATGTCTTGTTGAACTGATAATATTTTAAATCATCATAGATTGAAGGCTTTGAGGCCCTAAATTTTACACTTGTTTGTGATTGATGACCTCAATCACTCCTTCCAAATATTTATGTTTTCCTCCAATTATATGTCTCTAATTTCCACCAATGTTCCCTTTATCGAGATCATAATCTGGTGGTGACTTGTTCATTTCCATTTCCCTCTTATTAAGGCTAAATTTTATTATCCTTATTTCTGATGTGGATTATCCACAAAGGTATTTTCTATTTTTAACCTTTTATTTTCAAAGAAAAATTTCAATTGGAGAGGTAGTAATTTATTGAAGGAGGGGAGAAAGTAACACCCCAATATTTCACGATACGCTTCTCTTTTAATAATGCAATAGCATGCATTGTACGCAAGTTCGAGTTCTAACACACCGCGACTAATCAAAGTAGCCGTTATGAATATTAATACCCACATTTTAAAATTATAGAAATATTACATTTCAAAATGGACTCTATTTTCGTATTTGTAATATCGAAATTATCCTAAGTTGAGTTTTTTGTAATTTTCCGAGAACTTCAAATTTTTTATGAATAGTGAAGAATACTTAAAAAAAATTTAATCAAAATATTTTATAGTGATAAATTATACTATTTAGTGATTTTAACGTATAATTAGAATATATTTTTACCATTTTATCCAATTTTGTTCATTAGAATTAATTTCACTTTAAAATTAGATATCAACAATTGTCAATCTTTTGATATATATTATTTTTTAAAAACACGCTATTTGTTGTGATAGTGAGAATTAATTATAAAATTAATTAATTCAACTTATATGTTTGGAATTTTTTAAAATAGACATCATTTTTGAATTTGAAATATCAAGTATAGCTTTGGGTGAAATTTTGGCATTGTTCTGAAAACGTCAATTTTTATGAATAGTGAAACCACTAAGTGGTAGTTAAAAACTGATTTTTTTGTTTAAATGAAACATTACCACTTATGTGATTTGATTTTCAAAAATCCAACATACATGGTTTTCATTTGGATGTAAAATTTGGTTCAATGGAATTAAAATATTTTTTTGGTGAATAATAACATTTAAGTTTAATTAATCGCGATTAAAGGTATTTAGTGAAATTTAAGGTAAAGATAGTGGTATAATAATATGAAATGACCTTGACACATATCGAACCCTGATTGTATGAGCCATGGCCGACCATGACAATCCATGGGTCAACTTGGGGACCCCATGGGGCCACTTTGGTTGGAAACTGACTTTAAAAACGTTTTATTTAATGTTAAAATAAAAATGTCACAAACATGAGTTGTTTTACTAAATAAAATTTAAATGGGGTTCTTTTAGTCATATTGTTTACTATAAATATTCATTAGAAATATAAAAATAATTCCTACATAATGATATATTTTTTTATAATTTTTAGACATTAAAAAATTAAATATTTTATGATACCATGATGATGCATCGATTACCTCATTAATTAACGATTTAAATAAAATGGAAAGATAATGTAAAATATAAGGCGTAAACTTGTCAAAAACCTATTGTATGAGTATCGTTAGAACTCTTATCACCTGATCCTCGAAATATATAAGTGTGGGACCTTTAAAATCCGAAACTCATTATATAATAAAGTAACATTTCATGACTTTCCAAGTGTGCCCCTCCTCGCCTCTTATAAAAGGCCCCCACCTCTACCACCTTATTCACACCGTCAAGCCATTTTTCTCGGCCAACCTCTGCCCAAATTCTCTTCCAACTTCCCTATCTTACTCCTAGAGTCCTCACTTTGGGAAGAATTCTTCCCAAGGAAGCCTTTGGCTCAAATCAAAAAGAGTTACCCGTTTTAATGGTAGTGTTTTCTCTTGTGTTCTTATGTTTTATTTTGCTTCTCCAACCCCCTAAAATATTTTTATTCATTTATTTTTTAACAAAACCAGTATCCTCAATATACTAAGATGTTTTCATAAGAATTATTCGTGCTACACTTACACACACCTACATCTAATGGTTAAAGGACATACTTTTTCTGTGGATGGCGAATTTCTGCCTCACGAAACGATGATTGTTCAACACTCATATAAAACCTTCAAAGGTGGAAATTAAGATGTAACTATATTTATATATGATATATAATATGTTTATTTTTTAATTAAGCTCTGTATTTTTCATTTAAGGCATACCTTTATGGTTTCCATTATGGGTAAACGCGATATCTTTATTTTAGGAAGCGCGGACTACCGCCCCCTCAAAGTGATTTGAATTGTTAATGCCATATGTGGGATGTATAAAGGATGGAGTGAATGATATTATATATGATATTATACTAGAATTATAATATACCTTTATATCATTATTATTTCATTCCATTAAATATGAAATAGAAATGAAAGTAGCGTTCATGCGTACGTACGACTTACCGTCTCCATGAACGGTGCATTTCATTTCTTACCTCTAAATGTTACATAATATTATGAATGAATGTATATACTGGATATATATGATATATATGATATCTAAATCATGAATATAATTCTTGATATAATGGATATTTTACCACATGAACAACTTGTAATTATAAGAAGTTTATTTTTGACTCAAGTACCAAAGATCGACAAAACGACCGTTATTAACTTAAATAATTACATAATATTCATGACATGGTAATAAGTGATATGAAAGGAATAATTAACTTGAAAAAGGTTATTAAGAAATTATAAATTAACTCTAGTTTATTATTCAGTAGGTTAAAGAGCGGTCGAGTTAAGTCAGACACGAGGTAAGGGAACTTCTTAACCCAATTTCAATTCTTTGGGTTAATCTCCTACTTTAAAATAATGTCAAGATATTATTATGTTATATATTGTATTTATAATTTATTTATGTGTACATATATTGAATACACATAATAGATCTATTTTATTTAAAAAATGATATTTGTAAGGGACTTCGTCTCAATCTCCATTCATTGAGGCATATTTTGTTTTATACACAAATTTCTTTTATACCGTGTATAAACCCCATTGACTTTTACTTTTATTCAAAAGGAATCTTTTTATACCAAGTATTTTTACTAAACGACAAAAAGGATGTTTTTTCATACATATGTGGCGACAAAGACTTCCCCGCCGTCGTGACCATTATTTGAGTTTCATCTTTCTCTACAAGCCTTAACTTTTTTAAAAAAAATGAAAAAAAATATCAAGTTTTAATTTTCTTTTATTTTGGTATTGAAAATAGTTTTGAAAGTGTTTTTATAATATATCAGTGTGTTGTATTGATATCTTGTGATTGAAATATGGAAATGTTATGTTTCCTTTATGCATATTTTATGTGATATGATTATGTTATGGTTTATGACATGTTTAAACCTGTTCATATGAGGAATGCATTGGACTTAATAAGTGACGGGTGGAGCCCGCTATAGCTCCTCGATGCATCGGCAGGTCTCATGAGACAAACTAGTATTTTGGCACGAGGCCTTGAAAAAATACAATTTGTAGTCTTGGCACAAGGCCTTGGCTATGTGGTTTTGATAGTCTGTCATTATGCATTCCATCATTATGAAAGTGGTTACTGATATTGCATGTGATTATTCGACCAATAGAATATCCATGTGATGAAGTAAATGGCATTATCTCATTTTACTTTTGCCATATTATGTTTAAGGTCATGTTTAAAAGGATTTTGTTTCAGTTATACATTTCCTTAAATGTTTATGTTTATTTATGAAAGCATCCGCTATATTGTTATCCTTGCTGAGCATCTAAGCTCACCCCTTTCAATGTTTTATTTTTCCCAGGATGTGAAGAAATATTTTATGACTGACCTACAGGGATGGTCTAAAGGGGATAGAAGTGTGGACTATGGAGACTATGTTATTGTGATTTTTCACTTTTTGATGTAATGTAAGACATATGAATGTATCTAGTGTTTCCAAGGATACTAAACTAATCAGTCTTTCGAGACATGATCTTTTGTGATCACGCCAATGTAACGAAGTAATGCACTGACTTTGGGTAATTGGGGTCGGGGCGTTACAACATTATCCTTGTACTTTTATTAAAGAAGTCAATAAGTATCTTGTAAAGTAATAAAAAGAATCATTCTTTCAATACCATGTACTAAAAGTAAGAAAAGGGTAAAAATGACATTAAACGTACATATAAGAATAGTAATAATTTTATTAAATTTTTTTTAGAAAACCATGACATTTATGGTATGTATAACTCCAATAAATACTTACATATAAACAACCATAGATAAAAATGTGATTGAAATAAATTATCCCATACCTTAGGTCCAATAAGATTTCTATGAATAAAAACTTTCAGTAAAATTATTTAAACACATTATAAAGTTGTAAAAATTCATAATAATATTTATGATATCATATTTGATTCACTAATGAAATTATAATACCCATTAATTTGTCAATTCTTTGTTAAAGAAATTTTTTTTGTAATATTAATTTTATTCATCACAATTGTTTTGAATTATTATTCTTGATATTATTATATAGATGATGATTTAATTATATCCAGAATTTAAAACATGATTTATATATCATATATATTTAGTATATAAATATATATATATATAATATATTGATAACTGAAATGTAATACACTGTTAATGGTGACGATATGTCATACGTACACATGAATGTTATTTTCATTTCCATATTGAATTCAATGGAAGTAAGTAAATGAAATATATATATATATATATATAAACTTAAATATAGTAGCATTATTTTTTTCATATATTTCATTATTGTCTTTTATTTATACTTTATAATAATTCTTTAATGGTTAATGTGGAGAATGAATCTCATCGCGTCGTGGAGAGGGTAGCGTGTACATATGCACGAGCGATGATATCATTCTCATAATTCTTGAATGCAATTAAATTGAATGGTTTACTATATTTCAGATTAAATATAATATTAGAATAATTATAAAAATTTAATACAACCATTTTTATAACCATCAAAGTAATGTTGTGGTGAAAAACAGAAAACACCCTACTGTGGAGATAGTAAGTCGTACGTACACATGCATGGAGATTTCATATTTTTAAGAATGGATAGAAAGTGGAATAAGGTTATTTCATAATTATAACAATATATAATCATATAATTTGTAATATAGTAAATATTCTATAATTAAATACCTCATGAAGTAGATATATAAGAATAAAATGTATGAATGAATCGGTAAATGATATTACATCTTCATCATCATGTCTCCTCTAAATCTTCTCTTAGAGAACTATATTTTGGTTTTTAAAAAGAAGAGTACCTATATACATTATATATTTAAGTTTAAAAGTGAAATTACCATGTTATATTTGATCTTGATTTCTCAAAATTGTGTCAATAGTTCCTGGAGGAAGTTCCCATTTATAATTGAGGCGAGGGACACTTTTGGAAACCTCAAAAATATAAATTTATAATAATATGGAAATCAATAAAAATAGCTCAAAAATGAGATATGTTATAATATAATATATGATAAGATATAAATATTATCATATAATAAAATTTAAGCAAGTTTTGATGTCAATTTAAACATTTTCATTTTAATTGATAATTAATTATTTAATTTAATTTTAATTAAGATAAAAAATGTTTTAACATTAAAAAGGTTCAATATTTACTTATTTGATTTAAATTATAATAAAATGAAGAAGGAAGAACATTATAGACCATATAATAGTTATTTAATATTTTTAAAATTGTTATATGATCTTTATATAATTCTATAAAACATTATTTTAACAAAATATCAATTTTGTCAATTTAAACAATATTCATTTCCTTGATTTTCAGAAATTAAAAGATAAGGTGTTATCCTAGAACAATATATTTATTTATATACCTTCTAGTTCAAGGTCATTAATTAATTTTATTGGAAAAATAAATTAGATCAAATTATATTTATTTTAATATTTTTAATAATATTTATTTTCTATCTCTATCATTATAAAAATAACTACATCAAAATTGTGTACTTATTTAATATATATATTTGTTGAATAAAAAATTAAAATAAAATAACAAGACAAACATATATTTAATATATTTTATAAGAATATATTTTGTGAAATTTATCTTTTTGAACCAACATAAAAAAATTTATACATATTAAATAATGAATGTGACATCTTTTAATTCACTTTTTGTAAAATAAAATAAATGTCATAATCTATTCTATAAATGTCCAAATGGCCCCCTTCTCGGTAAATGGATTCTTATGGTCTATATATACTCTACCGATTTGATTTTTTCATGTGTTCAGTCTTTTTATGGTTATTAATATTTTAAAAAAAATATTATGGATTTCTCATCAATTAATTATTTTTTCAATCAAATATTTATAAGACGTAAAGGTAATTATTATTTTCCTAAAAATTAAAAATAAATTACATTTATTTATTTATTTCATTTAAATTTACATGGGGTATATATGTTCTCATTTATCACATGGTTATCCCTATAGTAAAACTATTATACTTTTAATAAATGTGAGTTTGACATTTTGTCACTCTCGTCGGTTTTATTAATATCATTTTCATTTTCTTTTTCAAGTTCACATAAAATGACTATGTTCAATAAAAATATTTTACGGGTATAATTTTATTCATATAATTGGATATTCGATGGATTTGAGATAATTTTATTGTCATTATCATATTATTAGTGACCACTATTTACCTGATTTACCTTTAACTATGGTAAATAAAAAGTTCCATAGGTACTATTAATAATATCCAAAAATAAAAGTTACCGATTAATGCAATTTGAAACCAGTTATGAAAAATATGGAATCAATTTTGTATAATTAAAAACACAAAATAGTTATAAATTAATTTAAAATAAATTTCCATTGTCAAAATCAAAACAAAAGTTTTTAAAAAGTAAATAACTTATCTGAATATTGTTAGGTGTTTATGTACAATTTAAATGTGAAGTTACACCTAATGACCAAAATTAGATTAAATGATTATAAAATAATCCTTCTACAATTTAGAACAAAAAATTAAATAGAAAATATAACTATATAAAAAAATTAGATGAATGGCATTTTTGAATAAAAATAAAGTATTTTTACTATTCATTAAAATATGAATTTTATCAGAAAACATCAGTAAATTTAAAAAAATAAATTTTTATGTTCTTGTTACAAATTGGATGTTTATTTTATCAAATATAATATATAAAAGTGTTATAACTATATTTAAAATGGTTTAACTATTAAATGGTGTAAAAACTAATTATTTTAAAAAAATAGACTTCTTTTATCCAAAAAAGTGTATTTGTTATTATATCATGTTCTAGAAAATATAAGATATTATTTTTAATGTTATATAAAAATTTAAATGTGATTAATTATATTCATAACAACTACTTTATATCCCATTAAATAACAGTATTTCAATAATATACAGTTAGATAGTGAACTCAGTGTTGTGTATAATGCAAACTATCGATGAAGGTCTCTCTTTCATGTAATACAATCCATATCAGTGTTAAATTGGTTGAATGCTTCCTTTGTTGTTGTTTATATCATAATACATAGTTTTCTAATATATTGAAAAAAATCTATACTCAATGTATCCTTAAATATAGTCTATCAAAAGGTCATGAAATTTTGTGTAACACAAGCCAAGAATTGTGTTGTGTATACTAAAAGATAATAAAATATTTCTTATATATCAAGATAATCATTGTGTAACATAAAAAAATACATCAAATAAAGTAAGAAAAACGTTTCTCAAAAAATCATGGGGTGTTACATTCTATCCACATTACAATGAATTTCACCCTTAAATTTTGTCAGGGTTAAAAATGGTTGACTACATGAATATTTTTTACCATGGAAACCACATCATAAAAAATAATAATAAAACATCATTTTAAAAAATTAATCTTAAAAATATAAATGTTACCCAAATTAACCCATCACTGTGTTTCCACATATGAGAACAAGTGAGGGAAGTCAAAACGTGGATATGGGAGAAAAATATAACCATCATGTTCTGATGGAGAGTGATTGAGAAGAAGGTTTGGAGAATGTTGACAACTGGAAATCCATAAATCATCAATGATTTAAGGGACCATCTAATTCATCAGATATGAAGGTGCTAGGACAAAATTTTTGGACTTAAGATCCTTTTCCTAATGTTGATGAAATTTTTACTTTAGAAAAATATATAATTTATTTCAATTGAATCCCACCGTTGGTCGTTCCCTTAAAAATTTCCACTTAATTTATTCATTAATGAAATGAAATTGAATTTTTCATTATTGATGTATTATAAACTCATGAAATAGAATTATATTTCATTCCATTTGTCAAAATAAAAAGGTTAGAACAAGTTAAGAAATATAAATAATTCCAAATTTAGTTAGATAACACATTAATCTAACAAACATCAACTATAATATAACATATACTATACATAAATGGATAATATTACAAATCATTCAAAAACTGAAAATATATAATCATTTATAAAGAGATCAACTAAATCAGCATAACATTTTTATCCTATATCGTATTTGGATATTCTTGGTGGTCACATTCCAACCATTTTAATATCTTGATCATGTATTCTCTTGAAACATGAAAATAAAATGAATAACCATAGAGAATTAGTGAAAATATGAATAATTTCAAAATTAACTCTTTCCACACATACAAAATTCCAAAAATTCTATTTACTCAAAAATGATAAATAACTCTCTCCTTATATCATTTATGAGGTTTTCAATACTATCAGACATCTTATTTTCTCTATATCCTTTAATTGTGATCATATCATTTCCTTTTAAAAATAATCATTCCATTTTAATGGTTACATGTACTATATTATTATGTAAAACCACAATAGACTAATACATCAATATTCCAAAATTCCATAATAATATAAATGAGATTCCAAAAAACTATTTTTGAATCCCATTACATTAACAATTAATCATTCCATCACTTCTTTGTCATACTCAACATCTCTAATAATGATCGCATGTGACTTCCCTTTCTCCTTTTTCTTAAGATGTTTCTGATGTCGATCACCATTAACCCTAGGATAAGGGCATTAGTCAGCATAATTCCTCGTTTTCTTGAACTTGTAGCATTGAATTGTTGGTGGAACATTTTATGTATTCTTTTCTATATTCAAATAAATAGAAACATTTTCCCCATTACTTCGGCACTCAGCTTCTATATGAAATTCATGTACACAATTGAAACATTTGATACTAGCTTTAAGAAATTCTCCACCATGTTTCATTCTACACATTGAGCATAAGTAAAAATTAATATTCTTTTCACCCATGTTTTGTGTTTTTTCATTGAAATCTGTCTTTTGTTTCTTGTCAAAACCATATGATGGATATGTAACTACAACATCCAATTTTACCATGATATTGCAATGAACAATCTCTTCATAGCTGCTAAAGTGCCTTATATCTAATTTCTATCAAAGAAATTATTTTAAGACACTGATGAAGCGATCAAATTTACATTCAGGTTGGTTGATAAATCTAGAATCATACCTTCCATGTCTTGTAAAATTTGACTTCAATGTACCAATAGATTAATCATCATTTTTCGTAATCATAAGGAACTCCTTTTATATCTTTATTAGATGAATACGAGGGAATTACTAATTGAAAAATAGATTCTTGATATTTTCCCATTACATGTATTCAATTTCATCTTGGTGCCTTGAAGTATTAATTAGAGTCCACCACTGGTTTGCTTCACCTTTTAAAAAATAGAAATCCAAAATGAATTTTTAAAGTTACAAGATATGAAGGATAGAAAACATATTTTCAATGTTACTGATCCATTGTTAAACAACAAGTAGATCAGATGACCCAATTAATGAAGGAGGATGTTTCATAATGGAGAACTCAAAAGAAATGTAATTTCCTTTTTTGATCATTTGGAACTCTAGAATAATTCAAAGCTTGTGTAAGTGTTGCAATAAGATTCTTCATTCCATATCTTCTAACATTTGGTTATTTAGGAGGAAAATCATTGTATTTACTAGTGTATTGATCATTGACATGTTTACTTAGGGTTCTATCAATATTTTAAAACCCAAAAAGAATAGCGTTAGAGGAGAAAATCATACTAGGAAAACAACATAATCAAGGGGGTTGCTTTCAATCTCTAACATCATATGTTTAATCCTATTTCATTCATGATTTTAAAAATAATTATAGTACAACAACTTATTGTAAGAATACTGTTAGGTACATCCCTAGACATACCTTATAAATATCTCTAGAGATCTCACTAACTTTTTCACATCCTAGTTTCCAAATGTTTACGAAACCTCCTCTCTGATACCTACTATATAGACCCACGCTATACGTACATTGAATTTAAATTACCTTTGTGGAATAATAAATACATGAAACAAAGAAATTCAAAAATACCAAATTAGTGTAGTGTCTTTGATAACATGGAACATAATCTTATAACTTGGTGGAATATCTAAAACATCATCCATAAATATCTTTCACTTTTTTTACCTAAAACCTATCTTTATATCCAGGGGAAAACAAAACATAAAAAAGGTGAGCTAAAATTCTTAGTAAGGAAAAATATGGATAACATAAAAAAACCAAAAACATAATAATGTAAAAAATGAACAATGTTTTTAAACATCATAATCTTGATTCATGAAATATTTCATGGAAGTACATAAGGCATAGATCATAAAGGAACAATAACCATGATAAATAGAATCAACATAAAAAAATTGAATTTTGGGAAAAAAATAATCACATAATAAGATACTATAGCTTACAAGGAATTATAGCCAAGACCATTATAGTGGACAAGGTCCATTACTAATCTGGGTTTACATAACATAATATCACCGTATTTCTAATCAAGATTTACCGTATATTTCAGCCCTGAATTAATGAACCATATTTACCTGTCATTACATTCATGTATATCTCATGAGATATGAATAATTACCCAATTCATTGGAGGGATTTATAGGTCCCACCAATATCATTATGACATTATTCTTACATGTTACATAAAAATAGAAATCATTCATTATAGCATAACCCATAAAATAAAATGGGTCTCTTAAAAATCATTCCATCATAACATAATCCATATTATAAAAATTTATTTTATAAAAACAATTCATCTTAATAACAATAAAATATGTGAAATTATAGATATTGAAACATAACCCAATATAATCATATATGAAATATACATTTGATAAAACACATGAACTTAATTCATGTGGAAAATATCATTCCTTCATTAAAAAGGTCTTCTTTTCTCAAAATGCACAAAATTTTAAAGGAAATTAATAAAGTTGAAAATAAGCTTGAAATATTTTAGAGAAATATTCTTGGAAATATGGAATCATAAAAACATAAAAATATATTCATGTTTTATAAGTTAGAAAATAACATTATCCTTGTACTTTTGTATTGGAATTCAATAAGTAACTCGTATGTTAAATGAAATAAAGATTTTTTTGAAACCATGTAGTAAGAGTAAAAAATGGGTCAAAATGAATTTAAACATACATATATTAATATTATACATTTTATGTAAACAGTTTTAGAAAACATGGCCATGGATGATAAATATTACCCCATTAAATAAATATGTATAAACAATCTATGCTAAAAATGAGATTGGAAAACATATCCCTTACCATAGGTCTTATAATCATTGTATTTATCTGAACCTCATGTATAAAAATTTAAAAATATTATTAAGTTGAAAAAGAACCATAATAAGATTAATCGTATCGTATATGATTCATGTTTGACTTTATATTACCCGTTTATTTGTTAATTCTATGTTAAAACATCATTTTGTTTAATAATTTTTTTATTTATCATGCGTGTTTTGACTTGTTACTCTTTACATTGTTAAATATATTGTTATTTTATAACTTCCAGAAAGTAAAACATGATTTACATATAATATATATTCAGTGCATAAATATTTATTTAATGGATAGATAAATGAAATGGAATACACTATTCATGGAGATGGTTTGTCGTACGTATGAATGAACGCTATTTCAATTTCATAATTAAATTGGATGGAAGTAAGTAATTAAATATATACATAATTATATTAGTCCCATTAGGTAATATATTTCTTAATTATTTATTACTTATACTTTATAATCTTTTTTGAATGGATAACGTGGAGAATGAATCTCATCGCGCCGTGGAGACGGTATGTCGTTCGTAGGAATGAGTGATGATATCATTCCCATAATTCTTGAATTATATAGAATTGAATGCTGTAATAAATTTAACAATAAATATAATTTTATTATAAGAATGTATAGTTATTACATGCATTTTTATACCCATCCATGTAATGTAGTGGTGAAAATACGATTACACTAGGACATAGAGACAATATATCGTACATACAAATGTGTGTTGATTTCATCTCTCTTAGGATGGATTGAAAGTTTCATATGGTTTTTTCATAATTATACTAACATCATTGTATATATTTTATTCTATATTTATTATTAAATAATGAGACAACTAATTATTTATTAGTAGAATAAGACAGTAGTTTAAATGAATCGGTAAATGATATTACCTCTTCTTCAATGTGCCTCCTCTAAATCTCATCTTAGAAAACAAGAGTTAGTATTTTTAAGAATATAATGACCTATATAATGTTTATAGGTATATTGATAAGGTAAATTTTCAGTGTATGGATGATATTTATGGCTCAAAACAATGTGAATAGTTGAGGTATAAAGTGTCCTTTTATAATTGAGGTGAGGGGAACCTTTGGAAATGTAAAAAATATTGAATTATAATAATGAAAAAATCAATAAAAAAACATCTAAAATTAAATATATAACAATATAAGATATGAAAAGATATAAATATAATCAAACAATAAAATTTAGATAGGTTTTTATGTCAATTTATACATTTTAATTTTAATTGAAAATTAGATATTCTATATAATTTTAATTATAAGAGAAATTGTTTCAACATTAAAAAGGTAAAAGATTTACTTATTTGATTATAATTATACCATAAATGAATAATTTAGAACATTTTAGAATATATAATAATTTTTATATATATTGAATTTTTTAATTTTTTTTAAATATTTCTATAAAAAATTATTTTCACAAAATATCAATTCTGTCAATTTGGGCACTATTTCTTTCACGGACGTTTAGAAATATAGACGTTAGTTGTTATCCTATATAAAATTATTTTATTATATCCATATTATTCAAGGTAATAAATAAAATTAAATGGAAAAATTAATTATCCCAAATTTTATTTATTTTAATATTTTAATTAACATTCATTTGAGATCTCCATTATTAAAATAATCCTTACATTAATACTGTGTAATTATTTTATATACTTATTTTTATGATTAAAATTTTAAATATAATATTATGATGAAAATAAATTTACTATATTTCATAAGAATATATTTCATCAAATTTATCTGTTATTAAATCCAACATAAGAAATGACATACTTATTGAGGTATGTATGTGACATATTTAACACCACATTAAATCAAACAAATAGATTTCATCATCACTTCTATAAATCATAAAAAGTCCACATTATTAGTAATGGGATGAATATGGTTGAGATATACTCAACCAATATAATTTGGTAAATTTTTTGGGTCTTTTTTTCATTATTATTTTAAGAAAAATTGTTTGATTGATTTCTCATACATTATTTAATTTTACATCATCAAAGTATAAGACTTTATGGTAATTATTAATTTTTAAAAAATGGAAAAAAATTAATTACTATAGATTAGTTAATTATTTTATCTTTTCTAGGACTATTTATTTTCAAATATATCACCTAGATATCGTCATATTAAAATTATTAAACATATAAGAAATTGGAGATTGACAGTTTTCCTCTTTCATTGGTTTCACTAATATCTATGTCATTTTCATTATCATGTGGAGTTTAAATAACTATTTTTCATACCGAATATGATAATAGTTGAATTTTATTTATCTAGTGCGATATTTCAAGTTTTATGATAATTTTATTCACCATATCATATTATTACTAACCATAATTTACCCAATTAGTTTTAACTATGGTAAATAAACATTATTGTAATTTCCAATAATAATATCCAAAAATATAAGTAACATATTAAGATAATTTGGACCCACTAATTGAAAATATAGAATCTATTTTTTCATAATTCAAAACAGGGGATTGGAATAAATTATTTTTAAATTAATTCCGATTACAAAAAACAAAATATGGGTTTTTAAAAAGTAAAAACTTATCAAAAGATTGTTATGTGTTGATGTCCCATTTAAATGTGAAATTACAAACAATGACCAAAATTTGATTAAATGATAAAAACATAATCCAGTTAACCATTATGAATAATTAAAAAGATAATATAACTATATAAATTCATTATTTGAAAGACATTTTTTGAATTTAATTGTTGTATTTTCAATATTCATTAAAATATAAATTTTATCAGAAAATAATGAAAAAATCAAAAAAAGTAAATATATATGTTCCTCGTAAAATTAATAAGTTTATTTGGTGAAATAGAATATATAAATGTTTTAAAAACTACATTTAAAATGGGTTTTCCATCAAAAGGTTGTAAAACGTCATGTTTTTTTTAAAAAATTATTTTATCTGAATAATTGATTTTGTTATCATATCATATTATATTAGATCTATAAGATTAATTTTAAGGTTATATAAAATAAATAATGAATTTAATAATAGTCATAGTGGTTAGTTTATATCACATTAAATAATTATATTTTAATAACATATAGTTGTTTAGTGAAATTGAGTATTGCATACAATGCAAGATAACGAGGAAGGTTTCTTTTGAATGTAATGCAAGGCAAGTCCATCTTTTTGTTAGTGAAATAATCCTTTGGTGTTACGTATAATATAATACCAACATATCTCTTTGATAAATTGAACAAAATCTATACTTAGTGTTGCGTGAAATGAATTTTATCAAAATAACATGAAATTGTGTGTAACACAAGCCAAAAATAGTGTGGCATTTAATTAATGACGATACAGTGTTTTGTACAGTGAATGATAAATTTGGGGTGGAAAAAAATAATACATCAAAAAAATTAAAAAGTATTTATTTCATAAAATATCAGGGTGTTACAATTTGATTGTATATTTTGTACAAAATTGAAATTTGAATGTCATAAAAATGTATTTCATAGTGTGTATCACGCACGACACTAGGAACATTATGGAATATAATACTAGGCGACATTAAAATATATTTAATATTTAAAATAAATTAAAAACGTTTTATATATTTCAATTAATGTGATACTTAGTTATTTTTTTATCATGCAACAATGATTTTCCTTAAACGACATTCATTACAGGCACGGATGAGTTTTACTGAATAACGATATATTGTTAATATATTATTTATATAAATAGATATAACATATAAATTAAATTATAAGTCATGAATGGGATAATACAATTTAAACTATATAAGGTTTTCAAAAATATAAAATGAATATATTGGTTTCAAAATAATTAGAAATTGATAAAAGAACCAATTGATTATAAATGCATTATTTTTCATAGAAAACTATTTTAATTCCCAAAAAGTTGTTTCAAACTAATAAATTAAAATTGTTACTATTATTGAATTATATTAATGAATTATATATATTATATATCGAATAAAATATTTTTTTATTCATCTAATAGCTTTTTTGTGAATTAAATTAGATCATACCAAATATTACACAAAAAACTATATTTTATTAAAGCATTGTTACTTCCTTTTAATGGAAAACCAATTTTATATAAATTTTCTTAAAATAAAATTTTATAGATCTGAAAAAACATAATATTTGAAATATTAACATAAAAATTAGTTTAGGTTAATTTTTTTCTATGATGTTTCATTTTATAAAGAATAATGAAAGTTACTAAATTGTAGTTGAAAAGTACATTTTCAACTAATTTATTCATAACATTAAATTGAATTTAAAATTGTTTTCAAAGTTAAATTAGATCAAATTTTAATTAGTTAATACAGTATAGGTCATTTTAAACAATTTCAAATTGAAATTGTGTGTAAAAGACATTTTTACTTTAAAACAACATATTGTTGTCCGCATTATGAGATTAAATTTTAATTAATTTCTATCACTCTTTTTATTAGAATTTATTAAAATGGATTAAATATATTTAATAGTAATAATTTTTAATGTCTAATATTGTAAAATAAATTTTTGACCAAAATTAGTAGCTTATTTCATTAAATTTAATTATAATGATTAATGTAAAATTAATCATAGTTAGGGACCTAAACATTAATTTTAAGGGATCAAATGGCCAAGAAACATAAAAAAGATCTATTTTATGGCCTTATTGAGACCCTATAATATAATTTATCTATTTTTTTCATTATTTTATTCAATTTTAAATGTAAAATCATGGTTGTATTTTCCATTCTGAAAATTTTCAAGAGTTTCACTTCATTACAAAAATCCCTCTACCTCTCACACATCCTCACACCTCTCAAGACACATTTCCTCAACCATATATTCCCAAATAGTTTATAAATATCCCTCCCCTTATCCTAGAATCCTATTATTGGCTTGAAAAAAATACACAGAATCCTTTTGGATAAAACCAAATGGGCATACCTGATTAAGTGTTAATGTCTTTCCTTAATATCTTCAGTTTTTTTTCCGTTATCTACCCCTAAACTATTATTATTCCTTGATTATATAAAAAAATTATATGAAATTCACTAGGATTTAATTATGATATGTTTTATAAATAAACTTAGTCTAAATCCAATCTAATTAGTAAAGAAGAAAATTTTTATATTAACAGTGATCTATCGCCCACGAAACGATTACTGTTCGTTCTTCCTATATCGCTGCTCATGGTAGAAATTATGAAAGATAATATAATTATTTATGATATATATTAAATTTATAATATATTAATTCTTAGGTAATTTTTTTATAAATAACTATATACAATCCATTTTTATAAATATGATATCATCATTTTCGGAAGTGTGGTCTACCTACCCCTTAAAGAGATGTGATTCGTTCATGATATACATGGAAAGTACGAAAGATTATTTTAATAAAAATATCTACTGTATATGACATGGATAAGAAAAGTTAATTATAATATACATATGTATCATTTAATTTTCATTCTTTTAATATAATAGTGAAATGATAGTTGCATTCAAGAGTACATATGACCAACCATATTCATGAATGGTGGATTTAATTTCTTATTTTAAAACATTATTGATTATTATAAATACATATGTAATGAATATATATAAGAAAATAATGTCAAGGAATAAATTATTCATATAATGAAATAAATATCTATTTAATAGAAAAAATAAATTACAATTCAAAAAAATCATGATTATACTAATCAATTAACACAAAAAATATTGTAAATAATGAAGAGTATTAAACAATGATAAATAAAATATTATATTATGTTAATATATGATATTATAAAACCTTATTATTCTTTTGGTAAAAGTTAATAACAAATTCTAAACATTTATATAATTGGATAATGACCAATAAACGAAATTATGGTTAATGTAATGGATTTCATGTCAATTTACATTCCATTGAAACTTATTTATTTTAAGGAGCCTGATTTCTTTTTATGGTGTATATAATTCCCATTATCAAGTTATATAATAATTTTCCTTTATTTATTGATATTCTAATATTCACTTATTTATTATTCCTTCTTGTATAATATTATTTAAATGATTATATGTAGTATGAGACACATTGGAATGTTAAATGATTATTTTCCTCAAGAATGTTTTTAATTTTAACCTTTGAAACATGACCTAATTTTGGATGTTATCATTATCTTAGATAAATAACTCCCTTATAATCAGTTTTATAGTAAATTAAATGTTTCTTAAATATCCACATTCTCTTGTAAAGGATATTAATATTTTCTTAAAGTATACCATATTCATATGATGTTGTCTTTGATAGTTATTTGTTAAACTGAGGAATACTTGATAAATATATTATATTTTATTTAATATAGAGATTTGATAATACATATGGTATATTATTTATACATATTATTCTATATTAATAATTATTTGTACATGCTATTAAGGGTATATTTTGACATTATATTACTCCTCACTTCATCGATAGGTTCTTATGATGCAATTTAGTTGAAAAATTAAATAGGTTCCTACCAAAGGTTTTAAATTTTCTCGTGGATGGATTTTGATTATATAGTTCTTAAAGTTCCTAAGACAATAAATCCAATAATTAACCATTTCCTTTAAATATATTTCATTTATCATTGTTATTATCCATGATGCTTCCATATAACAATGTCTATGGATTCATTTCATTAACTATTTATTGATTAAATGGTAAGTATTTTATTTTATTTCATTTACATTTTGATTATGAAATATGTAGTTATTTCAATAGACCATGTTATCATATATGTACCTTTCCATGTTGATTTATTAACATTTATTTATTGTTTCCTACTCTATACATATCCTTATTAACCATATTATGTCACCATTATAAATACTTGAATATGTGTAAAAAGATGATTTTTTATTATTTTATTATGTATAATGTTTTTATTCTCTATTTCCCAATGTATTATTTTCATTGTGTATTTAACATGGATTTCTAGAACTGCAAAATTGATTAGTCCTTACGAGTTTTATTCCATGTAATCATTCAAATGTAATAAAACAATGCACATGATCCATGTTTCTAGGGATGGGGTGTTATAGTTGGTTTCAGAGGATGTTTATAGGAAACCAGCGAATATATATTTAGAAGAAAATGATTATAGAACATAAACCAAAGATATATACTGATAAAATGTATAGAAGAACATTCTATAATTTTTTTAATATATCTATTCTGTGGGTATTCCAAGTAATACTCATCTTATAGATAATACATGTTGATGTGGGTCTGACACAAATTTACCTAGGATTAAAAAATATGAAGTGGTAGATTATTCTAGAAATTGTTAATCTGATTTCAGGACAACTGGTCTTACTACACACCTCGTTTGATACTCTTGAGGGATACACAATGGGTAATTCATAATTTATTTACAATCCATTATAAAGGATTTAAGGATATTCAAACTGAAATCATGTTTATGAAAAATAAATATGATATAAATATGTTTTTTAATTTATTTTAAGTGTTAGGATATATTTATAGTTAGAAAATTTTCATAATTGTAAGATCTAATCATTTATTTACCATTTCCAGCAAATAATCCCTATAAAGAAGAATTTTGTAAAC
Organism: Viscum album; assembly: GCA_963277665.1. Lineage (NCBI taxonomy): Eukaryota > Viridiplantae > Streptophyta > Magnoliopsida > Santalales > Viscaceae > Viscum > Viscum album. The sequence goes on along the minus strand of OY728119.1, from coordinate 808,122,001 downwards.
ACACATGGTTAAAGAAGTGGTTACCATGCTACAAAATACAATTTTTTATAGTATCTTAGCACAATATGGATATATTTGGAATGAATAATCATGTTATATCACATAACCTTGCCTAGATAGAACAACCAGTTCAATAGAGAAAGTCCCTTTTACGGGTTCACATTATTCGATAGAAGTCCCCATCATTCAGTGTGATAATTATTACAATTGGGGTCTAGCAATTGACTATGTCTCTATAGAACATATTTATAGCCTTGGAATATAATGAAATAGAAAACGATAAAATTACAATGTATTTTTCCAAAGGATATGTTGATCAATCGATGTATTTGATGCAAAATACTTTAGAGGATGAAGAAATAAAATTCATCAAATTGAGAACTTTTACGTGTACATTATTTGGATAATACTTCTCTCGTAATTATGAAATTTATATGAATATAATTTTTATTATATTAATGAATAACGAAGAAGATATTGGTCCATATTTTGAATATTCCTTTATGAGTATTTTGATGTGTTTTAGGGATTACAGACACAACTTGTAGTTCATGATTAAAAATTACTTTAAATGTTTGAAGCCAAATATTTGAAGGGCAATGTTTTATCAGAATTTATCATCATAAAAATTTATCAAGATAGTTAAATAATTCTCCAGTTATTATTTCATTAAAGGGAAAGAATAGAAAAATATAAAGAAAGAGAAAATATTAGATGATGTTAATAATGGAAATAATTATTTTACCACTTGTGATAACTATAGTATGAATGAAACCAGTAAATGATTGAAGGGATTTGTGTTTGATAAAATAAAATATAAATTTTTCACTATGAAAATTAATTAAATGGGATGATGGAAAATGATGTTATTCAGTGTTAAAACTAAAAATATATTGAGCATTTCACAAATGATAACCCCAAGCATCCTGATAACATACCATAGAAGAAGATAATGGATAAAGGTCGAGCATAAGATATTAACATGACCAAAGTGGAATGATCAATTTACTTCTTTATTTGTATATAGAAAATATATTGTAAATATATTTTAGTGATTTTTCATAATATCATTTGTTAATGATATAAGGATTTTGTTAATATACCTTTTCAATACTGATTTCAGATAATATATTGAATGGTAATAAGAAAATTCATTCAATAACAAGTTTATCTTTTTTGAGAAAAAAATATTTGAGGGTGATACAAGGAAAAATATGTTCTTGATGTTGAGATAATAATGAATATTTTATTGATTTGTATAATAATTTACTACTTTGGAAGTCATTAATGACTTGAAAATATGATTTCTATGATAAATTAATGGATTTTTCAACACATTTGTATTTAAGGAATTTATCCAATGAGAAGTTTATTACATAATTAATAAATGAAATATAATGTCTCAATAATATTTTATGGTCATTCATGTTATATCTATATATTAAAAAGATACATGATGAAGTTATTCACCTATTTTAAATATTAAAATCTAGAGCAATCAAATTTATAATAAATAATTATGTTAAGTTCATTGTTGAAATACATTGAAATTCCATCTAATGTGTTGGATCATAATATTTTGGAAACGTTAGCCATTAATGTTACATTTTTTGTTTATAATTGAATTATGTTTTATATATTTATATATTGCATCACAATACGATGAATCTTGTTCTATGAAATAAAATAGAAAAATGTTAATACATTACCACATGATAATATTGATTTTTTGAAACATACCAAGTAATTATATTTACTTATTTTCATAGGGAGTCAATGAATTCACCAACATAATGAAAAATGACCTTGAAACCAAAAATGTTTCCTTGGTACCTTCTTTTACAATGAATCAATTGGCCCCTTCGATCATTACATATTTTTGGGATTATGATTTTTTACATTCTTCTTTACATGTTCTATATGGCACTACCTTTTAAATTTAAACTCATATTTTTCGTCTACTCCCATGTTTCAATTTCCCACCTATGTTCTCCTACTAGGGAACCTAGTTACATGACCATTATATTTTCCTTCCTCCCATATTAAGAACATGTGTTATTAACCATATTTATAATTTGGGTTCTCGAAAATTGATTATTTATATATATCAATCTCAAGATTATAGTGATCAATTTTAAATTGAAAATAACTAATATAATTAATGTGAGGATAATGTAACACCTTGAAATTCTAAAGTCAGAACATTGTATTTGATAGAATGTATCTCACACATCACTATGAAAATAAAGGAATATAATACTCTGATTCATTACAATAAATTTTATATTTTAAATAAATAAATTCTATTACATGTCATGAAATTAACATTATACTGGTTTAACATACATTATATAAAGCAATGATTTTCTTATAATAGCTTGCATTACACGGAAGACTAAGTTCAATCGAATAATGATATATTATTAAAATATTATTTAATATAAGATGATATGACCTTGATTTTTAAATAGAATTTATGAAAAGTGTTTACTAACTTATTAAAAAAATTAGAAAAATATAAAATTAATTCACTTAATGAAATTTAATTAGAAATGGATATAAGTTTCAATTTTATTTATATTCAATGTTTTTTTGAGAAAACTAATGTTATGATCTCATTGATTTTTACACCAATAAATTAATTTAATTACTATTAGTGAATAATATTAATTAAATAATCATATTATATTTTAAAATATATATTTTTATTATTCATCCAATATATTTTTTATGAATATGTTAAGAACAAATTGAATATTAAATATACAATAATATATTTTTATTAATTTATTTTTATTGTAATTTAATGGTGAACCTATTTTAAATAATTATCTTTGAAATTTTATGGATTATAAATGTAAAAATAAACTATATATATGATAATAAAAATAAATTTTTTTGTTAGGGTTAATTTTTGATATTTTTATATTATGTTTCATATTTAATAAATATAGAAAAATTATGAATTTTTGTTCAAAACTGCTTTTTCTTGTAAGTGTGGCGCACAATTATGACGTGCAAGTATGGCGCGTAAGTGTGGTGCGCAGGTCATATTTCTAGATCATCGTATTAAAATATGGAAATGGAAAGAAAGAGGCGTGCAAGTCCTAAAGTGGCGTGCAAGTGTGGTGCACATGTGTGGCACGCAAGTGTGGCACGCAAGTCCTAAAAATGCCTATAAATAGACGACTATTCTCCTCATTTATCAAGGAGCCCAACACATTGATATAATTCAAAATGTGTCGGGAAAGTGGAAGTGACGTGCAAGTTCAGTGTGTGCGCTAGTGGGGCGCACAAGTGTGTGGGGCATGTGTACCAAGAAAGTGTACCATGCAACTGTACCATGAAAGTGTGTCGCACAAGCAGTGTGGAGTGCATGTTTGGCATGAAAATGTGTTACGCAAGTGTGGCGTGCAAGTTTGTTTTTCTACAACGAAGGCAGAGGTTGTGCACTAGTTAAAGGGACACACAAAGTCACCCAAGGGTTGCATGACAGTTAAAAATTTACCGGAACATCTGTGGTAAAGTGTTATTCATCAGTGTTTGAAATTTTGACGTCAACAGAGCATCTACATATAGTGCAGAATTCATTCATTAGTGATAATGAAGAGACGCACAGGTCTATAAACTGTGAGTGGTTCCCTTCCAGAGTAGTGAACAAAGGAAGAGGGAGAAGGTGATCCTCTCCACCGATAGTGAGCCAGAGAGAGAGACTAAGGGAGTGACCCTTGGGAAAGAAGTGATATGACCCTAAAACATGTAAAGGCAGTGAACCTAGACATAGAAGTGATCTTTCCCAAACATTATTTGTTGTGAGCTTTAGTGGATTTGGTACAGTGGCACATCACTGTTTTATGCTCCTAGGACGTAGCCTAGTGAGGGTGAACAATGTAAAAATCTATGTGTCCCCCTGGTTTCTTCCCTGCATTGTATATAAGGCATCACCATCAGAAACAGATAAAAATAAGTGATCCACATAAACACATAAGAGAAAACGAATTGAACCTAATAATAACGAGGTCAAGATCCAGGGGGCAGGATGAGTTTTAAAAATGAATATCCATTCCCCAATTCACCCCCCATAAGGTTATCTAGTCCCCTATTGGTCCGGACAATTGGAATCAAAGGGATGATTGATTTTATTAGATTTGTTTTCTCTGACATGGTGTATTAGATTTTTGTGGGTAAATCAGTCTTCTCTTATACCGGTGTGACATGGAAAAGGGAAAACATCAGAGAAGAATTAGAAGTCAGGTGATATCCCGTACTATGGAAGTGTTTATGTAAAATGTGTGATTCAACAAAAAAAACCAAACATCTTAATGAAGGAAGGCCTGGATGAATCTGATAGGAAAAATATTGATTAACTCAATCATGATGTAGGAATGAGTAAAGTAGTTGAACATCAATGTTATACTAAAATAACTGATGCTGAAGAAGTTTTAAGAAGGAGGCCACCAATAGAATTTTTCAGGATGAAAAACAAATTGGATCGGAACTTGGATGAAGAAGTTAAATATAAATATATCCAGATCTAAGTATTGTAAATTGAGTTCAACAAGATAAGAGGCTTAAATCAAATTATTATTGATGTGGATAATTTTGAGTCAATAACGTTTTCCTTATGAATTTTCATTCCTTCTTATTTCGAAAATCAAAAACACCTTATACTTATGAAAATCCATATTTTACTTTTCTAAGGAAAATTTCCTTCCTTAAGGAAATGTACCCTAACCTATATCTTCTTACATATATAAATATTTTTCTTAAGAGTAAAAATCGGATTCATAACCATAAACTAGGAATCATATAATACTAAGGTTTGAAGAATTCTATTTTAGGATCCGAATTCTGGATGAGAACTATAATGAAGTTCCACTCCGAATTCTGGATGATAACTGTAATGAAGTTCCACTCCTAATTCGGGATAAGAAATGTAATGAAGTTCCAATCTGAATTCTGGATATGAACCTTAATGAAGTTCCATTCCAAATTTTGGATACGACCTCTCATATAGCTTGACTCTGAATTCTGGATACGAACTCTCACATAGTTCGACTCTGAATTCTGGATATGAACTTTCATATAGTTCGACTCCGAATTCTAGATAAAACTTTTACTATGTTCAACTACAAACTTCTATTATTTTGACTCTGAACATTTACTAGTTTGACTCCGAACATTTACCAAGTTCAACTATGAACTCCGAAAGTTCATATTCTAAACTCTGGTGAAACCAGACTCCGAATTTCATTCAAAATTCAGACTTTGGGTTTCCACATATTTCATGTTCCTAATTCTTATAAAACATACTCCAAATATCCTTTTTATTATAGAATCCAAATTCCATTGTGGTTAGATTCCAAACATTTATTTGCTTACACTACGAATTCTAGTTTTAATTATACTTACACTGGTTTCATTATAAAACGATTTCAGTCTTTCAGTTACACAAGTTTTGTTATAAAATTATGTCTTCCATTCTGTTTCTAACTAACTGTTGGTTTAGTGACACATGTATAGGTACCTCCATATTTTAAGGAAAATATGACCGTTGGAGGAGGGAGCCGACAATTCCAACTGAGCCTATAAATATGAGCTCATTTAAAAGAGCACAATAACGAGTTGATCACTCTAGAGACCACATGTTGTAAAGGTGATTTCAAGAGAGAGAAGGTTTTCATGCATTGTGCGTACTGAACCACTCATTCATATTGCTTCGTGTGACTCCGAATGTTGGTGATTACATTCAAGTGCTTTCGGAGAGAGGAAGACAAAGGTTCTGACTACCTTGAAGATTGTGTGATTCCTTGCTGAGAAAGACAGAGGTTCCAACTACCATGAAGTTGAGGGCTTGCGGGGATAGCAAGACAGAGACTCAGATCTTCATATCAAGGGCTTACCCTGGTGTGGGTAAGACAGACTTGCTTGAATGTAAAAATCAAGGGACCTTTATCCATGGTTGTTGGATACCCTTCTCTTTGGGTTAAAATATTTATATACGGTTACTTATAGTTTTACTACTTGTTTTCCACTTCTTTTCGTATTGCACGGAAAGTATAACATACTTTTATTTCCTTACACTCAAACTCTGATTATTTTAGATTCTATATGCTTTTAGGTAGATTCTCACATAATAAACTTTGGTGAAGTATCGATTTCTGGATCCATATTTCCGGAACCTCTTTTCGGAATCACTTTCTAGATTCAAGCAAGTGCATAGAACTAGATGTTTGTAACTTCATACATTGTCCCAATCCTTCATTGGTGATTAGAGGTGTTGTGAATTTTCTTAATTTAACTTTGTTAAACTTCGATCTTTCCTTCTTTAAGGAAATTTTTAAAGTGTACAATTCACCCCCCCCCCTCTTGTATACTGAGAATCTACATCAATATTTTGATCCTACATTTGGTATTAGAGGAGGTTCAAAAATAATTATACTCACATATAAGATTTCCTTGCTCAGGTTTTTTATTGCGCTGGATTTTCCTTGCTTAGGAATATTTTTCCTTGAATCCGAACATTTATTATTAACAAGATTTTGTGTAGAAAATGTTTCTTAAAGATGGAAGGATTAAATGTTGGTTCCATCGATAACCTAAACCCTACAAGGTAACCAATTTTTGATGGCAATGATTATGAGTATTTTCGAGATCGAATGAAGACTTTTGTTTTCAATACTAGGGTAGATAACTTCGTTATTCTTACTGGAGGTTATAAAATTCCTGATAAGGAAGTGAGTGCTCTCACAAACCAAGAGAAGCATAATTATCAATTAAACTATAAGGTACGAAATACTCTACTATGTTCAATGACTAGTAACATATATAGAAAAATTTATTCATTTGAAACAAATAACTGTATATCGATGAAACTTGAGGTTACTCATTTTGGTACATCTAAAGTGATTGAGACTAGAAAAGATATGATGAGAGCATAGTATCACAGTATAAATTTTCCTTAGGGTGAACCCATTTGTAAAGTTCAACAGAGGTTTATGAAAATCGTGAATATATTACAATATATGAGAGAAAAAGGTCTGGATGATGAATCACTAGTTGACAAGATCATTGATATTATTCCCAATGAGTGTGAATCCAAAAGAACAGCTATTGATGAGAACAGGAACATTACTCAAATTTCCTTAGATGATTTGTTTGTAAATCTTCTCCAAAATGAATCAAGAATGAAGAGAGATGCTGACAACATCAAAAAGAAGAATAGAAATGGTACTACTTCTCTTACAACAACACCAAATCACATGAAAGCAAAGACTCCTGAGAGAGTAAAGAGATCCAAGTCTAAGAATGTTACAATCCTATCCGAATATAGTTGGAGTGATGTCTCTTAGAATGAGTTAGCAAATCTTTCTCGAATAATGAACAAGATAGCCGGTCAAATAAATTTCCAATCCAGGTATAAGAAGAAAGAAAAGAAGGATAAGAAATATTCAGAGGTCACATTCTATGATTGCAAGAAAAGTGGACACATACGACCTGATTGACCTATGCTTAAAAATAAGGAATGAAAAGAGAATCATTCTAAATTGAAGAGGAAGAAGTTTTATAAAGGTAAAGCTAAGAAAATTATGAAAGCTAATACTACTTGTAGTGCTAGCTGTGGTGACTCTTCAGAAAGAGAAGCTTCAGAATATGATTCATTGGCTCAGAAGAATATGGGATTCATTGCTAATACTTATTTTCCACATACATGTCTTATGGATAAGGTACGCTCTTCTGAGGCTTTAACCAATTTATCTCTTGATAATAATTACTATTCCGAAAATAGAACTTCTAATGAAGAATCTTCATCCTTAGAAAATGAAGAACATTCATATGAAGAAGTATCTAGATTTTCCAAGTTACATGAAGAAAAAAATTGTAAAATTTCTAAGAAGTTAGTCAAGGAATATAATAGGCAAGAAGTTCTTACAAAAGAAATTTTAGTTATTTCTTCAGATCATAATGATAAAGAAAAGTTTACAGAAAAACTTTCTAAAGAAATTTAGAAAGAATGTTCTGATAAGGATGAACATTCTAAAGATCTTAAGAATGCTATTTCAAAAATAAAAATCTTTTAGGAAAAATGAAACTCTATGGAAATTATTCTTAATGAAAGGAATTTAGTCATTAGACTAAAATCCGAAATTTTTTCCCTAAAGAAGCTTCATGAAAAATTTATTTATAGGAAGGAAAATTTTGACAAGATGTATTCTCAAGTAAAACCTAAAGAAAACACTACTAGATTAGGTTATACTCATCAGAACCCAGTTTTCAAAAATAACTATTTTGTACCTTCTAAATATCCTTTAAGCACCAAGTGTCAAAGTGGTGGGCATTGGAAGAAAAATTGTTCATTAAACAATGTTCAATATATTGGGTTTCATAAAGATCATCTCTCTAAATAAATGTGGATACCCACAAATTTGTTATCTGAAAATATCAAATCCAAATGAGTTTGGATTCCAAAAGTCTAATTATTTTCTTATTTTCAGGAAGGTAAAGGAAGTACCAACAATAATACATGGTATATGGTTAGTGGATGTTTGCCACACATGACTGGTAACAAAATCTATTTCAAAACGACTATCAAGATGAAATGAGGAAAAGTAACTTTTGGAGATAATGCTTAGGGAGTTATTGTTAGTATAGGTAATATTGATCTTCTTGGTAAAACTTTGATTTCAAATGTATTGTTTGTAAAGGGTCTTAATCACAACCTCATTAGCATAAGTCAGTTGTGTGATGAAGGATACCTTGTGAATTTTAGGAATGATAAGTTTCTAGTGGACAATTCCGAGGAAGAATATATTCTCTCAGCCAATAGGCAAGAGAATGTTTACACATTAAACATAGAAGACCTTAGGAGACAAGACATACCTTGACTTAGTGAAATGGTAGATCATTCTTGGTTATGGAATAGAATATTAGGTCACTGTAATCTTAGGAACTTAGGTAAACACTATAAGAAGAAAAAAGTTAAGGATCTACCGGAGCATAGATTCGATTCTTCTAAAGTTTGTGATCCTTGTCAATATGGAAAGCCACATAAATCTAGTTTTAAATCAATAGGTGATGTCTCAACAACTGATGCATTACAGTTAGTGCACATGGATCTTTTTGGTCCACCAGAAACTGTAAGCATTGGATTCAAATACTATGTGTTTGTTCTAGTTGATGATTACACTAGATTTACATAGGTCCATTTTCTAGAAATGAAATCTGAAGCTTTTTCTTATTTCAAAAGTTTTTGAGCCCATGTTAAAAATGAGAAAAACCTTCCATTGAAAACTATTCATAGTGATCATGGAGGAGAATTTCAAAATTCCGATTTTGATACTTTTTTGTAATATAAAAGGTATTACTCACAATTTTTCAGCACCTAGAAATCCTCAACAAAATGGTGTAGTTGAAATAAGAAATAGAATTCTTCAAAAGATAACTATAACCATGTTGAGTGAATATTCTAAAGATAGACATTTCTGGGATGAAGTTGTAAGTACTTCTTGTTATACTATAAATCGAGTTTTTATTAGATCATTTCTTAATAAAACTCCTTATGAGTTATGTAATGGTAGAAAAACTAGACTTTCCTACTTCAATGATTTTGGTTGCAAGGTATTAATCTTGAATACTAAAGATAATCTACACAAATTATCACCAAAATCTGATGATGGAATTTTCTTCATCTACTCCACAACTTCTATGGATTATAGAGTTTTCAATAAAAACACCTGTATTGTTGATGAAAAAGTTCATGTAAAATTTGATGAATCTGATCCTTTTTTTAAACAACCCCAACCTACATCCTCAAATGTGTTGTCAAAAACTGATTATCAACCATTGATAGAAGATCCTTCTGATAAAAAAATGTTCTAGTAGATACTTTTGAAACATTTACTCAAAAATAATTTCTACCATATGTTGACGTACAGGTTTTACAAAACCCAAAACAGGTGTATCTTAAGAATCATCCCAGTGATAGTATTATTGGCGATGTAAATCAACCTGTAAGGAATAGAATTTTCTTAAGGAATGAAGTAGAACATCTAGAATTTCTTTCTCAATTGGAACCAAAAAGCACTGATGAAGCTTTAGGTGATGATGATTGGATTAAAGCCATGCAAGATGAACTAAATGAATTCAAAAGGAATGAAGTCTCAAACATGGTTGGAAGACCTAAGGAAACTTCTGTTATTGGAGTAAAGTGGGTCTTTAGAAATAATTGTGATGAAAAGGGAGTCATCATTAGAAATAAATCTAGATTAGTTGCTAATGGCTATAATCAACAACAAGGAATAGACTATGAAGAAACATATTCTCCAGTAGTTAGACTTGAATCTATTCGTATCATACATGCCTTTACAGCATTCTTCAATTTTAAACATTTTCAAATGGATGTGAAATGTGCTTTCCTTAATGGTTATGTTTAAGAGGAAGTTTTTGTTGAACAAGCTCCTGGCATTAAAGATACAAAACATCCTGATCATGTTTTTAAACATACCAAAGCTTTGTATGGCCTTAAACAATCCCCACGAGCTTGGTATGATAGACTTATAAGATTTTTTCTTCAAAATAACCATGTTAAGGGTAATGCATATCCAACCCTTTTTCTAAATAAAGATAATATAAATGTTTTTATTTTTCAAAATTATGTTGATGAAATTATATTTGGTTCAACTCAGCAATATTTAACTGATTCCTTTGAAAATATAATGAAATATGAGTTTGAAATTAGTATGATGGGTGAGTTAACATTTTCCCTTGGTTTTAAAATTTCTCAAAAACCAGAAGGAACCTATATATCCCAATATAAGTATAATAAAGATATTCTTAAAAAGTTTAGCTATGACAACACTAAGAGTATATGTACTCCCATCGGTACCTCAAACTCCTAAGATCTTCATGAAGCTAGGAAACCAGTAGATCAAACATCATTTAGAGGTATGATAGAAAGTCTATTATACATGCCAGATAGTTTACTAGAATTGATGTTCTCAGTATGCTTATGTGAAAGATATAAATCTAATCCTAAGGAATCTCATTTAAAGGTAGTGAAAAGAGTTTTTTGTTACCTAAAGGGAACCATGGATCTAGGATTATTTTATACTTCTAGAAATGATTTTATCTTAAAAATATTTTTGGATGCTGACTATGGTGGATGTAGAATGGATAGAAAGAGTACATCCGGAACTTGTCATTTCTTAGGAGATTAATTAGTTTATTGGTCATGCAATAAGAAACAGTCAGTAGCACTCTCCACTACTGAAGATGAATATATAGCAGTTGGAAGTTGTTGTGCTCAAGTATCGTGGATGAAACACACACTCACATACTATGGCTTGAGTTTTACTAAGACTCAAATTTTGTGTGATAACACAAGTTCCATTGACCTTGGTAAAGACCTTACACATCACTCTCGTACAAAGCACATAGATATTAGGCATCACTTTTATAGGGATCACATACTTAAAGGACATATCATTCTTCAGTTTATCGAAACGCAAGATCATCTTGCTCATATTTCCAGAAAATCATTACCCTCTGATAGATTGAAATACATTAAACAGAAGTTAGGAATGATAACCGTAAGGTAATCCTTCTTCATTAACATCTTTTTGAACAATTCCCTTTATAGTAATAAACTCCTTTTCATAGGTGGAGTACATTTTCATGATAGTTTAATCAAAATATTTTGTTGACTGTTTTCTTTTCAAACTTATGTAGCTAATTTTTTTTGTGATATGTTTTTTAATGAAATTTTGGAATGGATATTCTCAGAATGGAAATTTCGGAATGGAAATTCTCGGAATGGAAATTTTGGAATAGAAATTCTCGTAATGGAAATTTTGAGAACTGAAATTTTCGTAATGAAAATTTCTGAAAATGAAGTTTTCATAATGAAAATTTCCGAAACAGGAATATTTGTAATGAACTATCATAATATATTTTCCATAATGAGAATTTTTGTAATGATATTTCGTAATGAGAATTTTTGTAATGAACTTTCGTAATGAGAATTTTCATAATGAACTTTCATAATGATAATTTTCGTAATGAACTTTTGTAATGAGAATTTTCGTAACAAAAATTCGAAATTAGTATTTTTAGTAATAAGTTTTTTTTAAAGTCTTTTCTTCAAGAAGAATATTACCAATTACAAACAATCTTTCTAGCCAATCTGAAAGGTATGATTTCTTTACTTAAATTCTCGTAGTCATATTTTTCTTGTTGGTATTTTCCTATGAGTTTTAAAATTATATGGATTCTAGTCTTCTATAAATACGAATGTTTTTTTAAACCTCAAAATATCGGAGTCAAGTTTTCCTTGCGGGAATGTTCTCAACCGTCAGATCAGATCAAAAGTGTTTTCAACTGTTAGATGGTTTTTGGAAAACCAAAGGTCTCCTTCATCGCCTATATAATGGGGACCCTAAGAGTCGTCCCACATCAGTTTTTCAAAGATTTCGCATCTCGGAGCCCTGAATCTCTTCTTAAGGACCGTTCCAATATTTTTCATATCCATTCCGAGTCTTCTAGAACTCTCCACTCCGAATGTAAGTTGAAGCTACATCTCCAGATATGTCAAATAAAAATCAAATTTCAAAGTGGTTAGTCTTGCGGGAAAGTTTAGTGCATCAGGATTTATACATGTTTGATTCCCTTATAACCAAGAATATCATATTGAATGGCTGGGAAGATATTTTCTTGTCTAGGTCATAAAAACATGATCCGATTTATAATGATTTATTGGTTGAATTCTACGAGTCTGTTTCCTTCCTGCAAGAAGAGGGTAGAGAATTATTTTCCTTCAAGTCTTATGGTAAGACATATAAATTATCCTATACCAAGGCTCCATGCTTAGTGGGTTTATCCTACGAAGGGGAAGCTGAGTTTTGCTCACATATGCTTCCGGATGAGCAAGAAAGTTTCAACACGGTGAAGCCATTGAAATGTCTTGGACACAAAGATACCAAGACTGCTATGATTTCTCATCTCACTCTGAATAATCTGATTCTATAGTTGTGGGTACAAGGATTTCTCGTACCAAGAAGGGGTGACAAGGATAATCTGAAGAAGAGAGACATATATGTCCTAGATTTCTTGGTAAATATAAGGACGATAAATTTGATGAGTCTTGACTTGATTATGAATAAGAATATAAAATAAGGGAACTTGAGAGCTCAAATCATTATGTACCCTGCCTTACTATCAAATATGATAGTTTGGTGCTTAGATTCTTTCAAAGTTGCTTGTAAGTCAAATGTTCGGAATTATAAGTTTATGCTTGTCAGTGATGATACTTTGAAAAGGATGAGGATGGGGTTTTCTGCTAAATCCGGAGAATTCTATCCTTTACCAGAGGGAGAGGCTGAGGCCATTCAGGAAAATGTCATGAAGTCTGAACCAGTAAAGAAAGTCACTAAGAAGATGAGGATTAAGGAAGCGGTTGGTGATGAAAAAACCCCCAAATTGAAGGAAAATCAATCCACAACACCCATGAAAAAGAAACAGAAAGCTTATACAGATGAATTGGCATCTATGTGGAGGTAAGACAAAGAGAATAGAAAATAAGGGGATCCACATTTTATATTGGACCCGGCTAAGGCTAAGTCCTTAAGGTAAAAAGTTGCGGATGTGTTAGAAAAAGAGGCAAAAGAGAAGAAGATGAAGATAAAGGTTTCTTAAGCTGAGCTTGTAAAATCTCTGTTAAGAGATACTGTAATATCCTCTGAAAAGATTCCCATTCTGGAAACCTTCGATGTCCAACCATCTTTACCAGAGACTCCCGGTAAGAACTATTTCACTCCAGAAAAATACAAGGTTAAAGAGGTAGTTGATGATGTAGAAAATCAAGCTGGTGAAGAAGTAGAAGAAGAGGTTGTTGAAGAAGATGATGAAGAAGAAGATAAAGGAAGTGATGATCTATATTATTTGATCAAACAAGTATAAGAGTATAAAGAAAAGGCTGAATCCACAAAATTACCCACTCTGGGAAAGGTAGTTGAAAAAGAAAGTGGGAAAGATGAAGATGATAAATAGGAAGAGAAGGAAAATGTTTTGTATGATGAAGAAGAATCCTTTGAGAATGATTTTCATGAGGAAAGAGTAGAAAATGAGAAAATAGATGAAGACTAGATTGTGCAACTATCAGAATGTGAGGAAGAGTCCGCAGATGATCAACCCATTCTGAAAGCTGACAAGGGGAAGTATGTTCTGATGGATACTCCATTAAAAGAGATTTTCATGAAGAATGAGGTTGGTGGTTCTTCTAAGAGTAAACTGGTGAAAATTGAAGAAGAACAATCCCCAAGATAATTATTTGATTCAGAGTCATCATCTCATGGCCATGATTTTGTGGTGGAATCTCTGAAGAAGTTAGTAGACACCATTCTGATTTTTTCCACCATAGACTCCAAATGCCAGATGATGCAGCATAGTTTGAATTAGAAATCATAAACCTTATCCATGGTGATGGATAAGTGTATAAAAATTGAGTCTGATCATAGAAGTTTTCTTATCAATTATTATGTTCATAGGATGTCTTGCATCAAAGTAACTTTGTGGTCTAAGAAAGTTGATGAAGACATGGATGACTATGATAATTTTCAGAATGAGGTAATAGATGCATTTAACACTGAGGATAAAATGATTAATAATCTTCAAGATGAGCTGATTTTTTAGCAGAGTTATCAAAGTCAACAATTTATGGAACTGAATGATAGGGCTAACTCTCTTGCTCAAAATTTTATAAGCGATAGAAATCTCCGGATTGAGCTTTAGAAAAGAATGGTAAAGAAAGATGAGCTAGTGAAGATGCAACATGAGTCTTGAAAGCTCAGTAAGAATCTTTGCAAGCCCATAAAGAAAGGATAAAAGCCTTGGAGTGGCAAGATGAGGAAGACCAAAGAGACTTGAAGAAGCTCAAAACCTTGTTAAGAAAGCTGATCTAAAAGGAAAAGGAAGAAAAATAAATCCACTCAAGTCTTTTGTTGTATTTTTCTTTCCTTGTAAAAATTTTCATAACTATAATGAAATTTTTTTTGGTTCTATCTTGTAATATACTAATGTTTCAGTTACCATATTTTCTTTTCCATTCACTTCAATTCGTTTTGAAAATCTAAAAGGTGGAGAAGAAAAAAAGAACAACTCCTAAGGGGGATAAGTAAAAAGAACCACTAAAAAGAGGAGAAGGAAAATTTTAAAATGATGAAGAAAAATTTATAAGTGATGATATCCTTAATGTAAGGGGGAGTTTCTCACTACGAAGTTTTTTCATTCCCTTGATAATGAAATCTCCTCTCCGGAAAATCAGAATACAATCCTTAGAGTTTCAATGCCTAAGGGGGAGTTAGTTGTATTCACTATCATCAATGAACAAAGGGAGATAAGTTTTATTTTCAATGTCTAATGAAAATTTTCAATGTCCTTATATTCTTTTTTGTAAGGATGTTTGTGCTTTCCAAAAAGGGGTAGATTGTTGAATCAATAAGGTTTTCCTTATGACTGTTCCATTCCTTCTTGTTTTGAAAATCACAAAAACCTTTTACATAAGCAAATCCATATTTTACTTCCCTATGGAAAATTTCATTCCTTAAGGAAATTTACCCTAACCTCGATTTTCTTACATATATCAATATTTTTATTCAGAGTAAAAATCGGATTCATAACCAAAACCTAGGAATCATATAATACTAAAGTCTGAAGCATTCTTTTTTAGGATCTGAATTCTGTATGAGAAATGTAATGAAGTTCCACTCCAAATTCTGGATGAGAACTGTATTGATGTTCCACTCCGAATTCGGGATAAGAACTCTAATGAAGTTCCACTCCAAATTATGGATATGAAATCTAATGATGTTCCATTCTGAATTCTGGATACGATCTCTCACATAGTTCGAATCCGATTTCTGGAAACTAACTCTCATATAGCTCGTCTCTGAATTCTGGATACGAACTTTTACTATGTTCGACTCTGAACATCTATTAGTTTGACTCCAAAATTTTACTAGTTTGACTCTGAACTTTTACCATGTTCAACTCTGAACTCCAAAAGTTCAGATTCTGAACTCTGGTTAAACCAGACTCCGAATTTCCTTAGAAATTCAGACTCTGGATTTTTATATAATTCAGGTTCCAAATTCTTATAAAACAGAATCAAAATATCCTTTTTATTATAGACTCTGAATTTTATTATGGTTATAATCCAAATATTTATTTTCTTACACTCCGAATTCTAGTTTTATTTATACTTATACTTGTTTCATTATAAAAATATGTCGTGCTTTCAGTTACACATGGTTTGTTATAAAACAATGTCGTCCATTCTATTTCTAACTAACCATCGGTTTAGTGACACCTGTAATGGTCCCTATGAATTGTAAGGGAAATATCACTGTTAGAGGAGGGAGGTGACCATTCCAACCAAGCCTATAAATAGGATCTCATTTGAATGAGATCAATAATGAGTTGATCACTCTAGATACCACACGCTGTTAAGGCGATTTCTAGAGAGAGAAACTTTTCATGCCTTGTGCGTACTGAACTGCTCGTTCAGATTTCTTAGTCCGACTACGA
The DNA here is from genome assembly GCA_963277665.1 of Viscum album. NCBI lineage: Eukaryota > Viridiplantae > Streptophyta > Magnoliopsida > Santalales > Viscaceae > Viscum > Viscum album. Next base: position 808,105,423 of record OY728119.1, on the reverse strand, counting down.
ATGTTGGTGATTACATTTGATGGCTTCCGGGGATAGGAATACAGAGGTGCCGACTACATTGAAGTTCGAGGGCTTATTTGAAGAGGAAGAGAGAGGTTCCAACTTCCTTCAAGTTGAGGGATTGCGGGGATAGCAAGACAAAGATTCTGATCTTCATATCGAGGGCTTACCCTGGTGTGGGTAAGACAGACTTTCTTGAATGTATAAATCAAGGGACCTTTAACCAAGGTTTTTGGATACCCTTCTATTTGGGTTAAAATATTTATATCCTGTTACTTGTAGTTTTACTACTTGGTTTCCACTTCATTTCATATTGAAAGGAAAGTATAACGTACTTGTATTTCCTTACACTTGTACTCTTATTAGTTTAGATTCTATACGCTTTAAGGTATAATCCCATATTGTAAACTTTGGTGAAGTTTCAATTTCCAGATCCATATTTCTAGAACCTCTTTTCGGAATCACATTCCAGATTCAAGAAAGTGCATAGAACTAGAAGTTTGTAACTTCATACTTTTCCCCAATCCTTCATTGGTGATTAGAGGTGTTGTGAATTTTCTTAATTTAAATTTGTTAAACATAGATATTTCCTTGTATAAGGAAATTTTTAAAGTGTATAATTTACCCCTCCTCATGTATATTGAACATCTACATCTATATTTCGATCCTACAGCTACTGACCTAAGGGAGAAGAATGATTAAGAAGGTGATGAAATAAAAAAGATGGATAGAATACAAGGAAAATAAAAGGATAATGATTTTGAAGAGAATTAAAAGTCAGATGAAGTACAGAATATGAAAACCAGAAATAATTATCTAGGTACACAGTTGTCTGAAAAAGTTAAGAAGAATCAAAGGCTACAACAAGAGACTGCATCTATCTCCGAATCTATTTCTCAGAAAAAATTGAATGTAAAGGAGAAAAGTGATATGGTAGAAAATATCACCCGAGAAACAGAAGATGAGATGAGTTGGGGATGGTACCTTTGAAGAGAACTTAATTCCCAACATGAATCAAGGAATATGAAGATTCAAGAGTTACAAGAAGAGCTAGAATCAATGGAGAAATACAACGCTAGAGGAAATCCTAAAATGAAGGATGCCTTTCACTTACTATTTGATTATCCTTCTGCAGGTGATGATGAAATTAAAAACAAAATTTTCACTTTCAAAAAATAGGCAAGAACAAATTTTCTCAGCTCAATGACCATATAGTTTGGGAAAAAGTGGTATTGGATTTGATTAATTCCCTCTCGTGCAAGAAAGAAAGAGAGCAGTGAATAGTTCCATAAGTGAAGAAAATATTGTAGGTTCTAGAGACAGGCCTAAGAGGATACTTACAAGATGTAGTGTCGACATGTGCCATTTTTGCGGGATTCATGGACACACATCATTCTTATGTTCTAAGGCCCATGAATACATTTCAGTCTATAAAAATAGATACATTTTTAAAACTGACAATAAGAAGAAGTGTTATGGGAAATAAAAAATAAGAGTATCTCATAGGAAAACTGTTATTGGATACTATTACGGTGGAAGAATGGGACACACCATGAGAATGTGTCAGGATGATCAGGAGCTAAATGTCAGAAGAAGAACTCAAAATGCATCAATATCTCTACATAGAAATGATTAAATGTGGTATGACTTTGATGGAAATTCTTTTATATGTTGTGATTATGAGAATTTGTCAATTCATTGCAGTAAGAAGAAAGCATGAAAGGGAAAGGAACACAAAATAATATTCATGACTCCAGTGGAGTATAATGAGAAATTTTACATTGGAATACAAAGTGTTAAATTAGAAAAGAGGATTAATACCTCTGGAGAATCTCAAGGAGCTAAAAATTAAGTGTATCAGTCATACGCACAACAACTCTCTAAGAAAGAACATGAACAAATCTGGATGAAAAAGGGATGAAATGCTACTGGTGTGAGTAATAAGAATGTACGTTATGTGGAGGACCTAGCACTAATGAAAAATATTTTGGTGACTCAGGCATCTGATAAATGAAATATGATCAAATAATGCATTGAATAGTTTTCAGGTTGTGTTCCGCAATGGGAAGTGGCGAAAAGAGAATGAGCTTGACAATGGTGGAAGAAGAAAGGGAAGATGGCTAGTAGACAGATTCCTACCTAGAGATAGACTTAATGGAAATTTAATTTCGGTGGAACATCAAAGAATGAAATGTGTACTGGTGGGATTAAACCCTAAATGGAAAGAAAGACCAGGGCTATAGATTTTACATATCAGAAAAAGGCTCAGAATGTGGTTAAAGAATTACTAGTCATATGGCCAGAACAGTTGAAGTTGGAAAGGAAGCTAGATGAAGTGAGGATGGAGTGTAATGCTCTAAAAAAAGAATCAAATGGTTAACACATCAGTATCAACAAAACTACTCATTTTGAGGATTCCAAAATCACCTCTCTCCCTATGTACATAATTTCTATTAACTGATGATTCATGTGTTTCAGGTTTTAGGGAGATACTATCCATGGTGAAGTGGCATCTAAAAATGTACAGTGAAAAGTAATATGCTCTAGAGGTTCAATTTCCACAAATCAGGTACAAAAGGTGATGAAGAAAGGGAGAAATATATCACAATAGGTTTTGATTGTGTTATTAACCTTGTCTCTTGTTTCCTACACTGAGTGTCAACTCAGTAGTCTTAGAGATTTTGTTAATGGCTCAATTCTGAGTGGATGATGAGAATAGATGATATAGGAGAAGAATAATGTTTATGGGTCTAAAAGGTGGGTCTAACCTTGGGAAGTGTTTTATAACATTGGTAGAGCATTAAATAACAAAATTAGATGAAGTAACATTCATATAAATAATTGTATGACTCACCTCAGGTATTTTCTATCAAGGGAAGATGTATTGTCAGAGAAGCATCAACAACCATGCATTTCATGTTTATCTATTTTTTTCTAACATTGTGGTATCAGCTAATTGTTTTCAGGATACCAAGAACCTGCGAGAGTGTATTAACAATGTTTCAATAAGAATATCAGAAACGTAATTGAAAGAAATGATGCCACTGAACAATGACACAATGACTAGATGTCTATTGGAAGTGATGAAGTGGTAAGAGACTTAGGGGGAACCGAAGTGGAAGATGATAATTCAGAATCATGTACTGATAATGAACCTTATGAAATCAATTCTATATCATCGTGAATGTTGGAGAGTTGAGCTAAAACTGAACATGAATGTTATAATTGGTAATTAGATATGAGAGGTTGTTTTGAGGCCATCAGATGAGAATGTCATTGGGACTAAATGGGTCTATTGCAACATGATTAATGAAGGTGGAATATTGATTCAGAATAAAGAACGACTAGTGTTCAAGGGGTACTCCTAGATAGAGTGAATAAATGTTGATGAGACATTTTCACTGGTTGTGAGACTAGAGACAATCATATTATTTCAATGCATTGTAGTGCAACAGAAGTTCAATGTTTTCTAGATGGACATAATATCTGAATTTTTGAATGGGGTTCTGGTGGAAGAGGTGTATATTGATCATCCATATGTATTTCTCATTCATAAAGATGAGAACAAGGTTTTCAGACTGAAGAAGGCGTTGTATGGGATGAAACAAGAACCGAGAGCATGGTACTCAGGTCTTGATCAGTACTTGAAGAAACATGGTTTCCATTGTGGGGGAGTTGATTACAATATCTATTTCAACAACAATATTAATCAATGGATGATGGTCTTGGTTTATGATGACGACATAATATTTGGACGATCAGATGTAACTCAGTGCAGAAAGTTTTCTGAATTCAAGAAAAGTGAGTTCGAAATGTTAATGATAAGAGAGTGAATATTTTTCCTTGGTCTACAGGTGACACAAGGAGGGAATGGAACATTCATTTCTCAATCCAAATATTCCAAGGATGTTTTTAAAATATTTTGAAGGGAAAATTTCAAGGGGATGAAGACTCCAGTTGCAACCTAGATAAAATTATCGAAAGTTAATAATGGAAAGGAAGTCAATATCACAGAATATATGTAGATTATTTGGAGTTTACTGTACCTTATAGTGACGAGACCTGATATTGTTTTTTCCACTTTCCAAAATTCATGATATCAAATCAATTCCAAGGAAGTCCACATGCTTGCAGTGAAAATAATACTTTGGTATATCAAAGGCATGTTGGTCTTCAACTTGATGTATAATGGAAAATCATAGATAGAGTTATTGGGATATACTGATGCAGATAGGACCGGTTCAACGGATGACAGGAAATCAACGTCAGGAGGTGCATTCTATCTTGGTGGCTTGTGTGTTTCTTGGATATTAAAGAAGCAATATTTCATTTCATTGAGCACCGCAAATGGACAATATATTTTTGCCACTCAAGCTTGCACACAATTACTGTGGATGAAGAAACATCTTGATGATATGATTGTTGATGTGAAGTCTCCGATCGTAATCCAGTGGGATTCTTCATGTTTCTCAAATCTAATAAAAAATCATGTCCATCACTCAAGGACAAAGAACATTGAGATAAAGTATCATTTTATTAAGGAGAAGGTTTAGTAGGGAATCATGAAGTTGGAGTATGTGCCTAAAGAACTATAGGTTGTAGACATTATGACAATGTCCTTACCCAAGGATGCTTTTGAGAGGCATTTACAGGATCTGGGAGTCGATTCGACTCCCAGCACCTGAAAATTGTGGATGTGGGACCCCACTCTCCACGATGTATTGTGCTTTTTTCTATAATTTTCTAATATTTGTTCTTTACAATGTTTCAGACCACATAGGTGTGACCTTTGGGTTTTTTCAAAAAGGGGGAGAAATAGTTACTCCTCAAGGGGGCGAAACTGTGGCTAAAGAAGGTAGAAAATGTCTTAGTAAAAGATATGGGGAGAAGCTGATATGTGAAGCAGCGAAATAGGAAGATAAAAATGAGATAGAGGGAGAGTTTTAAATCAAACGTTGCTAGATTTGATCAATCGAATAATAGAAATCACGACAGGTGAGGATCATGATAAAAGAAGAAGTGTGGTTGGTATCAGGTTGGTATGAAAATTTTAATTGGTATCAGGTTGGTATCAACAGTGGTGTCAGAAACGAAGTGAATTATGGATGAACTATCCATGATACTCTTATTTCTCATGTTGAGCATTGCTTATGTGGGCTTAGAGTATGTGTTGAGTAAATATTTGATCACTCTCTGTAACACTATAGGTGAATGGTGGTTGAAGATGAATGAATCCTTAATGAGGTATCAAAGAATGGATAATTGTTTTGAGAGGAGTTTTCAACAAAACCAAAGAAGATATTTTTTGGAAAAAATTCCTCAAGGTATCATTGATTCATTATTTAGAGGATTGTGTCTGTTGATAATGTAGGACTCTGTGTTGTGTTTTTTGACAAAGAGAGTCTCAATAACTCAAATAGTTGATAAAGGGGGTTTTCTTGGAGAATGGGAAAAAGTGTTTTTGGAAAAGGGAGTTGTTCTCTTGTGTTAAGGAGGTTGCTAATGTTGTTTGCCAAGAATTTTTAGAATTGAAAAAATCAATAATTTGGAAAAAGAAAAAATGGAATGCAAGTCCAAATGTGGCGAACAAGTATTTTCGAATTCATAACATAAAAAATTTGGTAAAGAAAAAATGGAGGGTAAGTCCAAAAGTAGTGCACAAGTGTGGCATGCAAGTCCTAAAGTGGTGCACATGTATGATGTGCAAGTATGGGGAGCAAGTGTGGCATGCAAGTCATATTTCAAGATCATCATATCAAAATATGACAAAGGAAAAAAAGGCATGCATGTCCTAATGTGGTGCGCAAGTGTGAGGGGAAAGTGTGGCATGCAAGTGTGGCGTGCATTTCCTCAAAATGCCTATAAATAGATATCTACTCTCCTTATTTATAAACAAGATCAACAAATAGAGAAAATCCAAGCTATGATCGTGCAAGTGGAAGTGATGTGCAAGTTCAGTGTGCATGCAAGTGGGGCACGAAAGTGTGTGGGGGAACATGTACCGCGCTACTGTACCGTGCTAGTGTGTCGTGCAAGTGTGTCGAACAAGCAGTGTAGAGCGCATGTTTGGTGCGCTACTGTGGTGCGCAAGTGCGTCACGCAAGTTGGTTTTTCTAAAAAAAAGGAAGAGGTTGTGCAATAGTTAAAGGGGAACAGAAGTCACCCTAAGGTTGTGTGAAAGTTAGAAACTACCCGGAACATCTGTGGTAAAGCGGTATTCATGAGTGGATGAAATTTGGACTTCAATAGAGAATATACATACAGTGGAGAATGCATTCATTAGTGACAATGAAGAGACCAATAGGTCTATAAACTGGGATTGTTTCCCTTCCAGAGTAGTGTGAAATGGAAGAGGAAGAAGGTGATCTTATCTACTGGCAGTGAGCCAGAGAGAGAGACTAAGGGAGTAACCCTTGGGAAAGTAGTGAGCTGACCCTAAAACTTGTAAAGGCAGTGAGCCATGGCATAGAAGTGGTCTAACCCAAACATTATTGGAAGTGGGCTTTAGTGGATTTGGTATAGTGGAACATCGCCGTTGTATACTCCATGGATGTAGACTAGTGAGGGTGAACCAAGTAAAAATCTTTGTGTCTTTCTGGTTGCTTCCCTGCCTTACATCTAAAGAATCACCATTAGACAAAGATAAAAATAAGTGATCAACATAAACACACAAGAGCACAAAAAGTGACCCTAATAATAAAGAGGTCAATATCTAGTGGGGCTGGATGAATTTTGAAAACGAATATCCATACCCTGATTCACCCCCCCCTATCAGGGAATCTAGGCCCCTATTGGTCCTAATAATAATAATACATTAATAAATTAATTTTTCATTATCAATTCATCCTATCTTGGGAAGCATCGTTATCACAATTGAATATCATGGATACTTTTTTATAACCCTAAAAACCAAATTAATCAAACTTATTAAATAAATTAACATTAACGAAATCATTTCACATCAATGAATTCTATTTAAAACTAATAAAAGACATTGAACAAAAACTAACACAAATATTGGGTCTTCAGTCACCCACATTGTATTTTATTTAAATACCTTCGATTTTAATTCTAATTAGAAATTTTAATATGTTAATATCTCCCATTTGAAATTAAAATATATAACGTTAATTATATTCCCCATATTAAGAAGAGATGAAATGTTCAAGTGATATGGTTTTTGGTGCATTAAAAAGAGTTTTTCATCCATCATTTCACTATATGTCTTCTTGAGGCTTTTATTGTATAGAAGATAAGTGGGATTGATTTAAATGAAAATGATGTCCATTACTGTTTGATCATTATATTTTATGGAATGAAGACTTATAGACTTTTCATGAGGATATACATATATATATTCCAGAATAAGGATAAATAAATCATATATTAAACATTATTTTGAATTATAGACTTTAAAATATATCACTCACTTCCAAAAATAGATTAGAAACATTCATGTTTAACAATTTGAATAGGTGGATTTTGAGAACATCCATTATACAATTATTCTTATGTTATTGATAAATTAAAATAAATTCTCCTTATGATATAATTATTATTAATTATTGATAAGAAAATAAAAATGAATGATAGTTTTCTAATAACATGTTCTCAATGAAAACTTTAAAATAATATGATTTTTATGAAAAAATATCTTCTAGTACATTCATCATATTTATTCATATTTATCCTTCTATAAGAGAAATATATTCATTGTTATCTTAATTTTGAGTATTTTAATGAATTACTTTCATGATGTTTCATTATTGAGAATACATGAAAATGGATCTTCAATATATGACTATCCATTTTTACAACTTAAAAAAGGATGATATAATTTAATACATTTCCATAGGATACCATATATTATATCAAGCCGTAATGGTATCTTCACTATTGATTATTTAAGGAATATAAAATCCCTCTATTTAAATTAGAAAATTATTAACAACTATCCATTTTTTATTTTAATACCAATCAATAAATAATTCCACAATGATAAATTATTCATATTTTCTATTAATATTTTTTACCAGTCACTGTCTATCAGGTCCAAAACATAATAACATGCATGAGCATAAAATCTGAAACATCCCAAGATTTTATGAAAAATAATCTTTTGAATTTTATTGATGACTTCTATTGTACACTACAACAAAAGGAGCATGCACTACATACATCCCAGAATTGGCTTTCATTACACGAAATTACGACCTTCCACGATAGCGTGTGTTGTACGCAATACCGAGTTTCACTAAACAATAGTATGTTATATAAACTAGCCGTTATGAATATTAAAACCCACTTTTTAAAATTTTATAAATTTTATCTTTGGAAATGGACTTCATATTTTGATTCGGAATATCGAAATTAGCCTAGGGTGATGATTTGGTATTTTTCTGAAAACATTCAATTTTTGATGAATAGTGAAAACACTGGGTTACTATTTAAAAACCGATATTTTATTTAAATAATTATTTATTTTATTTAAATTTATTTTAGGTGAAAATTGATTCATAATAACTATATAAGTTTAATGTAATTTATCGGAGTCACTTTATAATAATTTTAGATATATAAAAATTTTATTGAACTTTTCACCGTCTTTTACCCACCTCCTAGGAGAATTTGGAAATTCACTTAAAACATAATTTTACCACTTTCGTGAGTGGATTTTTGGAAATCTGAGAGAAATGGATAATATCAAGGACTAAAATGTGGTTCATTGAGATGAAAATAATTTTTCGTGGGTAGTCACTTTTTCTTTTATTTACCACGGTTAAAAGTAAATAGGGTAATTATGGGTAAAAATTATATTATTATTACCCTAACACATGTCCTAATTATATTTGATAACTGTAATTCGACCAAAAACAACCTTAGGAATAAAATATGACCATTTAGGTCCACTTGGATTAGATTAGTACATTTATTATTAATATATTAAAAGAAGGGTTAAAATAGTTAAAATCAATGTTTAATAACTAGTTCATTTTTAATATAGGGTCATACAAAAGATAAATTCGACTATAAATACTAATTTGAAAGATAAAAATATTTCATACCTATTTGTATTTTATTTTTAATTTTTAGACATTAAATAATTTATGCTATTTATGACACAATGGTGATGCTGTAATTACCTATAAATGAAATATTAAAATAATTGATAATATAAATACCCAAATAAATGTAGTTTGGGACGTTTTATGAATTCCAATAATTTTATAGGTTAATATGACATGTTATTATTGATTTAATAATCTTTTATCGAATTTATCAAGCTGTTATGATTTTCACAAAAATCAATTACCAAATATTGTCAAAATTGACATAAAATAGTTTTTAAAACAAATATTATATTATTAATTGTTATTTTATTACTAAAAATCTATGTTTCGGCCAAATGAAATATATAAGGATATATATATATTAATAATGAACCACTTGGGATTCTTTTGGCTTTTTATAGTAATTTTATTAACGATATAGTGTAAGAAAACAAGAAGACACGGTAAAAGTTAAATTATTGAACTTAGAGTTAAATCTAAATTATAAGGTTAAAATTGTAACCTAAACTGGTATAAAATATATTGGTTGATATTATTTCGACCCATCCCTATTTTATTTTCTAAATAAATCAATTTTGATCTATTATAAACCGAATATGACTTTATTATAAAATAATATTTTAAGTTTTTCCAAAGGTGCCCCTCTCCTCCCTTGTAAAAAGGGCACCCATTCCCTCTTCTCTTCACACCCTTTTGAGCCTTGAAGCTCGGCCAACCCCTAACCATTTATCTTCTCCACTTCTCTAGAAACATTCTGGAGGTTTTGGTCTTCACAAAATACCAACTCTGCTTTTATAAGAGGAATCATAAAGGAGGTACATCGAAGAAGAGGTAATCTCTTCTTCCGGTTCTTTCAAGTTTCATTCTTCTTCTACTTCTTCTTCATTAGTTGGATCATTATAAAGTAATTACATAAGTATTAATTATATACTGATATGTTATTATAAATATTAATCAACCCTATTTCACCTTCTACCCATCCTTCGGAAAACAACATCACCGTGTGTGCGTACGTACCGAATACCGTCTCCACGCTGTGGTGTAATCTGTTTCCGACCACCACCTTACATGGATGGGTATAATGGTTTAAATAAATAACTATATATTATTATTGTAAAGTGATATTTATTCTGAAATATTATACATACACTTATATACAAGTCCATGATCATGGGAATGGTATCATCGCTCATGCGTACGTACGGACTACCGTTGCCACGACGCGATGAGATTCATTCTCCATGTTAACCATTCATGACTGATTATAAAGTATATATAATGAATAATAATGGAATATATGACATAATAATGATACTTGATTTATGTATATATATATATATGTATGTATTTCATATACATAATTCCATTCAATTCAATAATGAAACAAAAACAGCGTTCATGCATACGTACGGCCTACCATCTCCATGAACGGTGTATTTCATTCCATTTATCGATATATCATATATATATATATATATATATATTCTGAATATATATTATATATAAATCATGTTTTACATTCTATAATTAATTAAATCAGGATATATGTAATAATATCAAGAACAACATGTCGAAACACATACAATAAATGAAATGATTTTACCCAAATCGCTGTTATTACATCGAATTTACAAAGGAATGATTAATATAAATTCATATGTAAACCATATATGATATCATAAAAATGAATATGATTCTGTAATAATTCGATGACATTATTTAAATCATTATACAGGAGGTTCGGATACATACGAATCAAATCAGACATAAGGTAAGGGATAACTTTTCCAATCTCGTTCTTATCCGAGATTGTTTATTCGTAAGTATTTACTAGGGTTATGTTTATCATCCATGTCCATATGTTCTCAAAAAATTTTCATAAAATGTTTACATTTCTTCCATGTATGTTTAAATTCATTCTTAACTTTTTTTTACTTTCACCACATCGTATGGAAGGAATCTTTCTTTTGTTTTATTATACGAGGTACATTTTCACTTTTTCGACCAAAGTATGAGAAAAATGTTATTTTTAACTTATATGGCGTGAATGTATTTTTACGGTTTAATAACACCTCATTTTCATGAAGCTTACTCTACAAGATTTTATAAATATTTTTCACAAAATACTTTTCTTTTAAAAATGCATGGAAGTTTGAGAAAAGAAAATGATTTTGAAGAAGAAAAGATATTTTCCTCAAGAATTCGTTTCAAGTGATTTATCAAAACCATTTTCCATATAAGATAAAGTTTTTTCATATGTCTATGTTTCAAGTATAATGTCTCAATGATTTAAATTGTTTCACTTTTCTTATGATGAAACGATATCCATTTGTTTTATATGGATTATGTTATGATGGGATGATTTTTATGAAACCCATTTTTATTCATTATGTTATGATTAATGATTTATGTTTATTTTGTGGCACAAGTAAGAATGATTTCATTATGAGATGGGTGGGACCAATATCTCCCTTCAATTCATTGGGTAAAGATTTATATCTCATGAAATAGACATGGCGTGAATGGTAAGTTAATCCGGTTCAGTGTTACAGGACTGGAACGAGGAGTGAACTCGATTTAGAATGGGACTTTGTCCACTAAGATGGTCTTGGAAGCAATGCCTTGCCTACTATGGAAATCATAACATATTCTTAATGGATTCCACAATTACATTTTTTATTACCATGCTAGTTTATCATTACTAATGTTCCTTTATTATCTATGCCTTGTGTAATTCAAATATTTATGTCGTTTCTCATGATTTTGATGTTTAGGTTTTATGTTCAAGTTTTTGCATTCAAATGTTTATGGATTGTTTTATGTTTTCTATGCCTACCCTTACTGAGCATTTGAGCTCACCCGTTATATGTTTTCTTTTCCCAAGGATTTAAAGAAAGTTTTTAGGTAATAAAACCAAAATGGGAAGATCTTTATGGGAGATGTTGAAAAACTTTCACCATGATTAGAAGATTACGTTCTGAGTTTCCAAAGACAGCAAACTATTACGGTCCTTGTGTGTGTGTTTTCATTATGTATCAAGTGTTCCTAAAAAGTAATGTAATGTCCATGTACATCATGATTTGGGTATCTACAGTTGGTATCAGAGGTAAATGAGGTAGGAATGTATCCAATCCTTGGTAACTCTCACACGTGAGCGTTGGACAATGCATGGCTCTCTGCCTAAGGGCGTCATGCGGAAATGGTTTCCACTGGGGATGGTGGTGTGTCCCGCCCAGGGGGTGTATCCGCCCATGGATTTCTCCGATAGGTATCAATTATAGTCCACTGGAAGTATTTCCAGACCGCTATAGTTGGTATCAGAGGAAAGGATTAGTTAACCTTTGGAAACTAGGATGCGAAAACCTTAGTGAGATCCCTAGAGATATTTCTAAGGTATATCTAGGGATATCTCTAAAGTTAAGTAAATGTATAGGTTATAGTCCTAGAATTATGGTAACGATATTAGAATTAAATCTAAGATGTTAGATATTGAAGGTACTCCCCCTTTATTATGTTTTTTTCCTAGCATGATTTTTTCCTCTCACACTGTTCTTTTTGGGTTTTAGACGATGGTTGGAACCTGAAGGAACCGTGATGATAAATGTAATTGAAAATGCAATGATTGTCCTCCCGAGCAACCAAATGTAATGGGAGATGGAGTGAAAAATCTTATTTCTATACTTACACAAGCTATGAATCATTATGTATTTCTAAATGATCAGAGAAGGGAACAATATTCTATTGATTACTTCATGAGGCAACTTACACCATCTTTCAATGGGTCTTCTGATCCACTTGTTGCTGAACAATGGATCAGTACCATTGAAAAGATATTTTTCATACATCGTTGTCCAGAACATGAAAAATTCATTTTAGCTGTTTACCGTTTAGAAGGTGAACAAGACCAGTGGTGGACTCTAATTAAGAATACAAGGCCCCAAGATGAAATTGAATCCATGGAATGGGACGAGTTCAAGAACTTTTTTTCAGAAAGTACATCCCTCGTATTCTTCGAACAAAGATAGAAAAAGAGCTTCTTGAGCTTAAGTAGATGTTTGATGAATATATTGGTATATATGATGCGATTTTGACAAGCCTTGCAAGGTATGCATCTGGCTTTATCATCCAACCAGAAAGTATAGTTAATCGATTTTTCAGTGGCTTAAAACCAAGTCTTCGAAGGGTATTTGCTATAAGAGACCTCAGTAGCGATGAAAAATTTTGCGTTCTACTATTAAGGTAGAAATGGAAGTTGTTGTTACATATCCATCTCATGGTTTGGACAAGAAACGAAAGATGGAGTTCAAGGAGAAATATCAAAACAATGGTGAAAAGAAGATGAATGTTTCTTTATGTTGAAAGTGTGGAAAGAAGAATGGTGGAGATTGTCTTAAAGGGACTAGAAAATGTTTTAAGTGTGGAAAAGAAGGTCATCGAGCAGCTGAGTGTTGAAGTAATGGAAAAAGGGTTGCTAATGATGTGAATAAATAATAGATTGTAGAGAATACACCACCAAAACATCAATGATTCAAGTGCAATGAAATGGGGAATTATGCTAATCAATGCCTTAATACAGGGGTTAATGATGATCGACATGAGCAACCACATAAGGAAAAGGACAAAGGGAAGTCACATGCGATCACTATTGGCGATGTTGAATAAGCAAATGATGTGGTGGAATGATTAATTTTTTATTTAATGGGATTTAAAAATAATGTTGTATATAGTATCGTTGAATATTGGAATATTTATGTGTTGGTCTATTGTGGTTTTGAATAATTTTATGATACCGGTAACAATGGAAACTGATTGAGATTTTTTTGGAAAGAAGATGATATATGCATAATGAAGGGATAAGGAGAAAATGAAATGTTTGACAGTATTCATGAGCTCATGACTGATATAAAGAAAAAAGTTATATCATGGTTTGGGTATATAGAATTTTGGGATTTTGGTATGTGGAAAGAGTTAACTTTTTACAGCACTCATGTTTTCACTAAGGTTCAATGGGTAATAAATTTTCAAGTGAATACAAGATTAAGGACTTTGAATTTTTGGAACGTGACCAACAAGACATATCTTACGATATATGGGGATCAACGATGGTATTAACATGCTTGTTATATGAACTCTCTGGTAATCGTTTTCACTATAATATGAAATTGGATAACAGCATTTTGGATAAGCGTAAACATTGGAATGGATTATGTTGGACATAAGTTAGTATTTTTTAAGGATAGAACATTTACGATATTATTTATGGAAGGTTATAATAATGTAGTTTTAGAAAAATGAAAAATTGCAGGACGGGCGACAACCCATCGCGTCGGACAAGGATGTGGGAATCGAACCCAAAACTGAAGTGCGATAGGCCTTTATCGCCTACCACTGGCCTACAGAAAGTCCCTGTTTAGTAGAAACCACTTTTATTATATTATGAAGAATGATATAAGAAGTATAAGTCCATTTTAGGAACCATATATGATTAATCTCACTATAGATGGACTTATGTATTTTTTATAACAATTTCTACCCTTTTGTTTGAGACAGATGGAATGACCCATCATTCTATCACATGATCTGCTACCACTTCACAAATTAAAAATTCAACTTCATTTCTTTAAGAGATGGAGTTGAAATTGTCCATGGAATGATCAATGGTGAGACTGTACGAAAATAATGAAATTATTACATCTAATTCCAATTTCTTCAACATTAGGGAAAAGATCTTGAAAACCAAAAATGTTGTCGTAGTGCCCTTATATCCAATGAATCATATGGTACCTTATATCATAACAATTCTATGGATTTTTGATTGTTGGATTTCTCATAGCCATGTCCTCTACCACTCTTTATCAGAACTTGATGGTTAGATTTCTCTTCCATATCCATATTTTCACCTATGTTATCCTTTGTGGAAACCCAATGATTAGTTAATTTGGGTAACTTTTACATTTCATACATTGTTTTTTAAAGATTAGTTTTGGCATTCCACTTTAGTTTGTGTGTTTCTATTAAAGAAAATTTCAAATAGTAAACAATTTATAACCCCGACAAGTTTTGAGTGTGAAATTCATTTTAAGGGGGTAGAATGTAACACCCCAAGATTTTATGAAAAATAATTTTTTTAAATTTATTGATGTCTTGTGTTGTACGATAAACCAAAAGGAGCTTGTACTACACGCATCCCTGACTTGGCTTGCATTACACGCAATCACGACCTTCCACGATAGCGTGTGTTGTACGCAATACCGAGTTTGACTAAACAACGATATGTTATATAAACTAGCCATTATGAATAGTAATACCCACTTTTTAAAATTTTATGAATTTTATCATTCAAAATGGAATTCTTATTTTGATTCGGAATATTGAAATTAGCCTGGGGTGAATTTTTTGTATTTTTCTGAAAACTTTCAATTTTTGATGAATAGTGAAAACACTAGGTTACTATTTAAAACCCAACATTTTATTTAAATAATTATTTATTTTATTTAAATTTATTTTAGGTAAAAATTGATACATAATACCTGTATAAGTTTAATGTAATTCATTGGAGTCATTTTATAATAATTTTAGATATATAAAAATTTTATTGAACTTTTCACCGTCTTTTACCCACCTCCTAGAAGAATTTGAAAATTCACATAAAACATAATTTTACACATCTGTGAGTGGAATTTCGAAATTCCGAGAGACACAATTAATATCAAGGACTAAAATTTTGTTCAATGAGATGAAAATAATTTTTTTGAATAGTAACTTTTTACTTTTATTTACCACGAATAAAAGTAAATAGGGTAATTAAGAGTAAAAATGATATTATTATTACCATAAAACATGTCCTAATTCTATTGGATAAGTTTAATTCGACCAAAAACAACCTTAGGAATAAAATATGACCAATTTGGACCACTTGGATTAGATTAGGACATTTATTATTAATTTATTTAAAGAAGGGTTAAAATAGTTAAAATCAATGTTTAATAACTAATTAATTTTTAATATAAGGTTATACATAAGATAAATTAAACTATAAATATTAATTAGAAAGAAAATAATATTTCCTAGCTAATGGTATTTTATTTATAAGTTTTAGACATTAAATAATTTATGTTATTTATGACACAATGGTGATGCATTAATTACCTAAATAATGAAATATTAAAATAATTGATATTATAAATACCCGAATAAATGTAAATTGAGACTTTTTTTGAATTCCAGTAATTTTATAGCTTAATATGAAATGTTAGTAATGATTTAAGAAACTTTTTTTGAACTAATAATGTTGTTATTATTTTCACAAAAAACAATTACCAAATAGTGTGAAAATTGACATAAAATAGTTTTTAAAACAAATATTATATTATAAATTGTTATTTTATTCCTAAAAATCTAAGGTTAGGAAAAATGGCTTAGATAAAGATATATATATTAATAATGAACCACTTGGGGTTCTTTTGTCTTCTTATAGTATGTTTATTAAGCATATAGTGTAAGAAAACAAGAAGACACGGTAAAAGTTAAATTATTTAACATAGAGATAAATCTAAATGATAAGGTTGAAATTGTAACCTAAACATCTATAAAATCTATTTGATGAGAGTATTTAGACCAATCCCCACTTTATCTTAGAAATAAATCAATTTTGAGCTATTATAAACTAAATATGACTTTATTATAAAATAATATTTTATGTTTTTTCAAAGGTTTCCCTCTCCTCCTTTATAAAAAGGGCACCCTTCCCTATTCTCTTAACACCCATTTGATCCTTGACGCTAGGCCAAACCCTGACCATTTCTCTTCTCCACTTCCCTAGAAACATTCTGGAGGTTTCAGTCTTCTCAAAAGACAAACTCTACTTCCATAAGAGGAATCTTAAAGGAGGTGCACCGATGAAGAGGTAATCTCTTATTCCGATTCATTCAAGTTTCTTTCTTCTTCTACTTCTTCTTCTTTAGTTGTCTCATTATAAATTAATAACATCAGTATTAAATATATAATGATATGTTATTATAAATATTAAACTACCGTGTTTCATCTTCTATCCAACCTACGGAAAATGAAATCACTGCGCGTGCGTACATACGGAATACCGTCTCCACGCCGTGGTGTAATCTGTTTTCGACCACCACCTTACATGGATGGGTATAATGGTGTAAATAAATAACTATATATGATTATTTTAAAGTGATATTGATTATGAAATATTATACATATACTTAAATACAATTCCAAGATCATGGGAATGGTATCATCGCTCGTGCGTACATACGGACTACCGTCTCCACGACGCGATGAGATTCATTCTCTGTGTTAATCATTCATGAATGATTATAAAGTATATATAATTAATAATAATTAAATATATGACATAATAATGATACTGGATATATGTATATATATATATGTATTTCATCTAATTAATTCCATTCAATTCAATAAAGAAACGAAAACAGCGTTCATGCGTACGTACGGCCTACCGTCTCCATGAATAGTGTACTTCATTCCATTTATATATCTATCATATATATAAGTATATGTTGAATATATATTATATATAAATCATGTTTTATATTCCAGAATTATGTAAATCAGGATATAGTTAGTAATATCAATAACAACAAGTCAAAACACGTACAATAAATGAAACAATTTTACACAAATCGCGGCTTTTACATCGAATTTAAAAAAGAACGGGTAATATAAAGTAATAAGTAAACCATATATGATATCATAACATTGAATATGATTCTGTAATAAGTCAATGACCTTATTTAAATCATTATACTGGAGGTTCGGATACATATGAAGCAAATCAGTCATAAGGTAAGGGATAACTTTTCCAATGTTGTTCTTATCCGAGATTGTTTATTCGTAAGTATTTACTGGGGTTATGTTTATCATCCATGTCTATATGTTCTCAATATGATTTCATAAAAAGTTTATTTTCTTCCATGTATGCTTAAATTCATTCTTACCTTTTTTTTACTTTTACCACATTGTAGGGAAGGAATCTTTATTTTGTTTATCATATGAGATACTTTTTGATTTTTTGACAAAACTACGAGAAAAATGTTATTTTTATCTTATATGGCGTGAATGGATTTTTACGGTTTCATAACGCCTCATATTCATGATTCTTACTCTACAAATTGTTTTTACTATTTTTTAAAAAAATACTTTTCTTTTAAATTTTCATGGAATTTTGTGAAATGAAAATGATTTTGAAGAAGAAAGGATGTTTTCCTCAAGAAGTCTTTTCAAGTGTTTTATCAAAATCATATTCCATCTATGATGATGTTATTTCATATGTGTATGTTTCAAGTATAATGTCTCAATGATTTAAATGGTTTCACTATTCTTATAATGAAATGATCTCCATTTGTTTTATATGGATTATGTTATGATGGGATGATATTTATGAAACCCATTTTTATTCTTTGGGTTATGATGAATGATTTATGTTTATGTTGTGCCACAAGTAACAATGATTTCATTATGAGATTGGTGGGACCTATATCTCCCCCAAATTCATTGATTAAAGATTTATATCTCATGAGATAGACATGGTTGGAATGGTATGTTAATCTGGTTCAGTGCTACAGGACTGGAATGAGGAGTGAACTCGATTAAGAATGGGACTTTGTCCACTAAGATGGTCTTGGCAGCAATGCCTTGGCTACTATGGAAATAATAACATGTGCTTAATAGATTCCACAATTAAATGTTTTATTACAATACTATTTTATCATGAATAATGTTCCTTTATGATATATTCCTTCTATACATCCACGATTTATTTCATTGCTCATGACTTTGATGTTTATATTTTATGTTCATGTTTTTGCATTCAAATGTTTATGGATTGTTTTATGTTTTCTATGCTTACCCTTACTGATCATTTGATATCACCCTTTATATGTTTTCTTTTCCCCATGATTTAAAGAAATGTTTTAGGTAAAAAACCAAAAGGGGAAGATATTTATGGGAGATGTTGAAGATCTTTCACCACGATTATTAGATTACATTCTGAGTTTCTAGAGACACTAAACTATTACATTCCTTGTGTGTCTGTTTTCGTTATGTATCAAGTATTCTAAAAAAGTAATGTAATGTCCATGTACGTCAATATTTGGGTCTCTAAAAAATATATGAATTATTATTATAAATAAATTAAATAATGATTATGGGAATGAGGTGGGGGTTACTATTAATCTAGATGTTAAAATATTATTGAGATTATATTATGAAATAAGTATCTATATAGACATAAATCATTAATCTTTCACATATGACCATAAATTCTAAATATTGATGTGAGTAACTTATCCAATAATCAGTTTAATTATTGTTGATACTTACATAATGATGTAATTTTAAATAACATGTTTCATCTACTCTAAGGGAACCATAATTCTCTTAGAGAAATATTAAATTTACAATTTATACATGAAAAAACTTATCCATTACTTATTAATTTTCCCTATGTAGATTTATACTTCCTACATGATTTCAAATACTCTATATATAATAGAGAGTAATTTTTTAAGAATACTATATGTAATATCCTATAATTCCTTAATTGAAAAATAAACTAACATGTTATCACGATCATTAATGTTTGGATAATCATCATTGTGTCTTAGTGATGATCTAATGTATGACGTAGGACCAGTTGAATCTGTTGGCCTATTCTAGGAAAAGAGACTATCCATATCCATTGAGGAAACATTATCTACGTTTCATTCATTTTTCAATCCATAACAGTTGTCCTTGTTAACATATAATATATTATATTATACATCATCTTAATTGTAAAGGGAGATTTATTTTTATTATTTATATTCACAATTTTTCACATTTTCATTGTGGTCTAGTAAGAAGTGTATTTATTTTTAAAGATAACTGAATATTCAGAAAATTATAAAATTAATTCTTAAATATGAATGAAAATAAAATCATAAAAATAGATAAAATTTATCATTGACTATCCAACTGAGGTGAATATTATCTATAATACCATTTAATTGGACCTATTCAAGATATAATCATAAATAAGTGGACTGTAGAGTGAATTAGTGTTGTGAAATTGTTAATAATTTCTAAAGGCTAGATATATTTACCACACAAAAATTTTTGGATCGTGTTAATGAAATCTTATTTTTTTAACCCATTCATTTATATAAAATGAGGAAAAATATGGAAAATGAAATTTTTTAAGGGATCGTTACTAAATAAGAGTAGAAAGTCCTTATCATGTATAGTGAATACTATAACATTGATTTTCATATATACTAAGACATAAAATTAATTTCATTAATATGAAAATAGTCTTAATCCAAGTTTGATTCCTCATATTGTTTACCAAAGAATGGGAAGAGTATCATGTCCCTCAAACATTGACAACATTGAAAAAATTTCTTGGTTATCACTATTTCATTATAATGACTCTGAATATATTTGTTACATTATTTATGAGATACATTATAACAAAACAAATTATCCACCTTTTGAGACTTTTTACATATTTCATTGTGATTCCATTTTCATCCCTTGCATATATTTTTACATACATATCAGTGTAAAGGTATCTCTTAATCTTCTTCACAATAGTAAAATACATTTTTCACTACTAATTTTTCTTTTGTGATGACAGAAATGTACTAATATATCATCTTCGATTTCTTTCTTCTCATTCTTATTCCCATAATAAGAGATATTCAAATAAATTTTTTATCTTCTTATCTTATTCTATAATTATTTTTTAGTGTGGGAATACTTCAATTTTTATCCTTCTCATTCACTATGTTTAGCAGACAACAAATTATAATAATATATAATTTTGTTATCAACACAATCTTTTTTCTTTTTCTTGATCTTTTGGTACAAATTTTTAATGCTACTACAATATCCAATTTGTTTTTCTCAGTCTTCTAGTAGTACATATTACCAATTTTTTCATAAATATAAATATATTTTATATTATTAATATTATTAAAAAAATTATTAACTTAAAATTAAACATTTTAAAAATTACATCATCTACTATAGGACTTCAGTATACTATATGAGATAGTATATTTATGTGTTAGATTCCTCAAATTTTTCTATAAAATATTCTCATACATGTATACTACATTTCATGGAATACATAATGTTGAAACACTTAGCACATAAAACATTATTATATATATTATTTTATTTTTATATTAGGGTCTTATCATGATTATATTCATCGTATGACTTTAGGATAACCTATATGTGTCTAGTTTGTTTTATACAAATATCATTGTTAACCCATTTTATGTTCACATAACTGGTGATATCATAATTTAATATGTTGGGTTTGTATTTGTATGATTTTGGGACTATCCATGTAGTTTTTTGCTGTGTAAACATGAACTCACTAAGTCTATTGCTCCTTCCTCCTCACTTACCATCTAAGAGGCACATGTAACATATTCTTCATACCATGATTAGTTGTTCTGTGATACTTCTTTATCATATCAATGTCAAAAACTGTGCACAATTATTGAATACCATATTTATGGAATCAATAAAAAATTTCATTGGACAAACAAAAATGATTATGCATAACATAATTTAAATATATTCCACATCCACTTTCTGGGGGGACTATATTTAAAAAAACAACCAAGATTTATATAAATATGAAAGGGTATGAAGTAGTTTTTTCACTATATCTGTGTGATTATTCTTCATCATGAAAATATTTAAATTATATGAATTCTTATCACAAGATATTTAATGTCAGTCCCCTCTTCATTTTTATGATTGGATCATATAAATCACTTCTTCTTTGAATAAATGAATACTCAGAGTCTATTTTTTTAGATTATAATAGTTCTTAGTGAAAGCGTTGAATGGTAGTAGTGCTATTTTAGAAGGATTGTCTGGTATTTATTGGACTTTTTCACCTTTTATAACCCCCCCCCACCATATGCTCAAAAATTTATTTCGTATAAATATAAAGATATATCGATATTAGGAACCCCCAGTGGCCTAAGTTCCAATTTACTTCTTATTTTTTTTCCACATTATGTTGAGTTTTATGAGGAATATTTTTATTATATATCTTTATATTTAAAATGAAATATAGTCACACCCAAATCATACTTAAATATCATTAATAAATTAACTCATTAAGTTTTCTATATGGATACCTTACATTATCATTGTTATCATTTATGTATGTATCATATTCCTAGAGAAATTTCAATCTGATTTCATTTTAATACTTCTTCCAATGGGTTTAGAATTTTATTTCATTCTTTAGAGGGTGGTTTTTGGAAATAATGACAAATAATTTTTTGATACCCTTATAAAATGCTATTTTCATGTGATGTTGAAGTCATTTTTGTTCACTTTAATGAGGGATCAGAATATAATAAAAATATATTCACGGAATAATTTTATTTAAACAATCATTTACTCATTGTTACTCCAAATATTGATAAAGTAAATAACAATGTCCATTTAAGTGTAAATGATGGTTTCAAAACGTCCAAGATGAAATAAAAAATCAATATTATTAAATTCATGGTATTTGTCAACACCAATTATTCAATAATCTAATGGATCCACAAAAATAATAAAAAAACAGGAGAGAAAGAGGATATTTTATCATAAGAGGAATTTTGAATGGAACAATCTACATAAAGAACAACAATCGAATAGATATATAGAGTTTAATTCACCTTAACATGGTGTTCTATTATTTTTAGGTTATTAAAACTTATCATTTCACTAAAAATATCAATGGAAAATGTTTCAATAAAAATTATGGTGATAGTTGTTTTAGTTTTTATAAATTACCTCATGAGTATGAGTGTATAGTGTTCATCTGTTTGGGTACCATCCATCTCAATGGTGTATTAGTTTTTTAACAATATACTATTCTTAAATAGAAAAAAGAAATTATATATAACTATATATGGTATTTTTTTATTTTTTTTGAAATATTTTATAGGATTCCTTTTGGTTGAATCTCATTAAAACAATTATACATTTTTTGGAATCAAATTAATAAAATATCTAAATGAGTAATTCCATAAGAAAATTAAACCTCCCACTTAGTTAAATCTATCATAAATATACCATAACACTTGAATATATTTTTAATATTGAGTTAAATTAATATTGAGACCTTCATCCAAGGATTAATCTCTCATTCCCCTTTAACTACCATAAATGGGTACAAAGAACTTTATTTGGTCATAGAGATGATTTAGATTAAATGTGTAAATTAAATTTATGTCAAATTGTGTCATTTTAAATATTAACATGATATGTTTATAAATTTAAAAATCTATGATTTTTAAACATTAATATATAATTTAGTGAAATTTAAGTTGAATAGATATATCTTGGGAATTCTAAATTTTACTCTTTTTTAAATTTTTACATCTTCACGTGATTCATTTGGTTATTGGGATGTAGAGTTTCAGATAAGAATATATATGTGTTGGGTAGAATAATTACAATGAGAAATTTATTAATAACCAAATTATTTTAGGGAATATTCATTATATTTTTCTTTTGGATTGATATTTGGATGGACTGGTTGTTTTCCAAATCATTCATATTTATCTCCCTGATCATAATTGAATGAATTTTTAATTGATCTCAAAGTCTACAAAATGTATACTAAGTTGGCCCTTGGAACTGGAGGTTTTAGAATCCTAATTTCATTATTGTATCCTTGAGACATGATTTATTTTCCATCCATATTTGGATAGATAGTATTTTTCATTTCCATATAGTATGATTGTATGAAAAACTAAAGAATATTTCAATATAACAATTAGAAGATTCTTTCAATTGAGAGAATTAGTCATAGTGGTGATTTTATGTGTCATAGATACCACAATGAATTTCAGAATTATCAATGTATTTCCATTTGGAAAGGGAATATTTTCATAGTTTGGCATTTCATCTAAAAATTACATGTATAGGTTCTTCTCTTAAATAGATAATGTCACCTCATAGATACATCTATGGGGTATATTTGAACATTAAGCAAATTGTTGGATTTTTTGTTCCATATTCTCAATGATTATCCTTATAGAGACCAATTATTTAGAAATAATGTATCTACTTATACTAGAATCAATAAAAATATGATAAATATTAATTATTATTTTTTAAAATAATTATATTAAAACTCCCTACATAAATTATTAATGTAAAAATCTAGAAAAAAACATTTTAAAATAATACCAATATTCATGATATCTTTCCCATTATATTTTCTTATTTGAAAAATTTATATTATTTTTTTGTTTGGGGGACTATGAAATATTTTTCAATATAAATGAATTTTATGTCCACTCAACCTCTAACAGTGCTGATAACATTGTATGGAAAGTATTTGTTTAGATACAAACATTGAAAATGTAAATTTCTTATGTTTTACAAGTTCTTCATCCATATTTTTATGTTTTATTTTTTATCACATAGTTTGTAATTATGTTATGTGCTTGTGTGGATCTTTGTGACAATGTAAAATAATATATTGAAAAAGATAATTTAGAAAAACATTTATTTTGAAGTCTGGTGCTTCCCTTTGTGCTTGAATATATATATCCTGAATATCATAAAATATGTGATGTTAGTTCCTTTATATATTAGTTAATTTCATCCACGTTATACATGTTATTTGGGAATTAAAATTATATTACAGAAGAATAACAGTTTATTTTCTAAAAAAGGATAATTAATGATGTCTATATAACTAGTGATATCTATAAGCATCACTATTTCAATTACCATGTTTACTGAAAAATATCGCTATATGAGGAATCCCTAATTAGTGACGGATACGAAGGGATATAATTATAAATTCTTATAACCATCTCTATTTAGTGATTTTTAAAATTTTTAGTGATTAGAGACACCTAAATTACCATTGTTTTTATAAAATCGTCTGTAAATGAGGTGTACAATTCCTACGTATTTTTAAAATTTTGGTTAAAAATGATTTTCTCAATGTTATATATATATATATATATATATATTAATTCTTTTTAAAAAAAAAATTTATATCTAAATACTTTAATTTTTTACTATAACCTCATGCATATATATATATCTGTGTGTGTGTGTGTGCTTATATATGTGTATATAAAAGTATATATGTGTGTGTGTGTGTGTGTGTGTGTGTTCCTATGTCTTTGTCTTTGTTATATATATATAATTATACATGTTTATTTTGTATCTGTGTGTTCATATATATATATATATATTCATATAAATGTTTATATATGTGATTGTTTGTGTTTATATATGTGTTTATTTGTATGTGTTTTTGTTTCAATATATGTGTGTTTTTATTTGTGTATATTTATATGTATGTATATATATATATCTATGTTTATATATAAATATATTTTTAAAAATAAACTAAGACAAGACTTGGTAACCCTTGACCTAACTCAGCAAAACATATTAAACAAGATAAATGTCGCTAATCATGAATGAGGTGTAACAAGCCTATACCACCATTGAATTGAGAGAGATGGATGAGAATGAGTCATAAACGAATGAAAGAAGCACACATAACATTAAAATATTCATAAAAACCTTCATCTTTCATGGGAATCATAGGATCTGGTGATAGAAGCCACTCCAAAGTGGACATAAACCCTTTGAAAGAATGAAATGACAGATTCCATGAGACAAATCAATTGGAATGTTAAATTTAGAAAAGAGTGATTCTCAATGGTGCATTTTCTGATTCAGAAACATTAATGTACAATATGTGTGTCATCTCCTATCTGAAGTAGAACCAATCAAAATGAGCACCAGAATCTTATAATTGAAGTGTTTCTAATAAATAAGAAGGAAAACGATGTATCTAAGTTCTCATTGATCATTCCAAGTCCACCTTTAGGCTCTGAAGTATTTGTATTTATCTCCTCCTATTTAAAAAATGTGTAGTATCATCACCCAAAAAACTAGTCAAATATTACTAATCTGTAAATGAAATATAATCCAACTATACCAATATTTGGCCCACAATTGACTATAAAGAGATATCAAACATCAGAATGACTCCATGCATTGAACCATCTTCAAGAGGATGAGAAAATGTGTTCTCATAGAAAAAAAATCACAATATAGTTAATAATTCTATCCATGTGGAACCATATCATGAATAGTGATATTCTTAAAGGCCACAACACCCATGAAAGGAACAAAACCAATGAGAAAAAAATAGAGAAACAACATCATGGGAGAATCATAAATTCCAGACCATAAGACCAAAATGATCTCCCATGTCCAAATTCAGTGTAGAGACATTAAATAATAATCATGATCTAGGAAAACCCAACCAAGGTAACCTAATTGTGGATGATTAAAGAAACATAAATGTAGGAAAAAAATAAATCATTTCCAAGGAATGTTCTTAAAATCAAAATTAGGATTTTTTTTTTAATTTTATCCCACATCGTGATATAATTTATCTTTATTATTTGCAGGTAAGTATCTATGGAAATTTATTTATTTGTTTATATTTTAAATACATTGTAATATCTTTCTTCTATACATACATCTAATTACTCACTAACATAATTGTTATATTGAAAGGAATACCTTATAGTTGTATCCTCCACTTCATCCTTATTAGGAACATCCAAAATATTTTCAGCATGAGTAGTCATGAGGGTACTCTCTGGGTATGGAGGAATAACAAATTTATTATTCCTAGATGCCACTAAAGACCTCATAAATATTTCTATCTCTTGGAAAGAATAGTATATATACTTCTGAGTCATTCTGCAACTTGGCATGATGAAACCATCTAAGTAAACCATTGGGTTTTCCCATTCTGATCACTTGACCTATTGATGTTTTCCACAATTTGAGATATTTAATTAAGATCTTCCTACATGTATTCACTAGAATCATAATTTTTATTGTTTTATTACTTAAGAAATGGTCGAGGATAATCTATGATTGAGGATTGATGTTCAGACCCAATGTGAGTCACTTTATCTTCATCACCCAATTGCACAATAAGGGAAGAAACATCATCTTTAATGTGAATATCAGTATTGGAGTGTGAATTAGAATGTATAGAACCCTTATTAACAAGATCCCCATAGTTTTATAAGGGATCATAAGACATCCCCTTATGTTCAAATATTTTTAATGAAAATTAATTAATTGAGAGGACATGCATCAAGAGATATCCTCCCTCATTATTTTACAAGATTCCAAATTTTAACATAGCTAGTGTAGTAATATGGAATATTTTCGAAGAATAAGTCTTAGAAAAAATTGGTGTGACCATTTTGTATCCAAATTTGAGATGGTAGATATTTCAAAATAACAATATCTATACTGATTCTATTAATAGAGGGTCGAAAAATATATTTAGTAGTGGTATCTAGTCTGAGAGGTTACCTAATAAGACTAGAAAAAGAAAAAAAGGATATCTTATGTATATATATTTGGGTGTGGTTTTATGTTTATGTGCATATATAAATATACATTTCTGTTTATATATATATATATATATGGGTTTAGAAAAATATATTCACATGTTTATATGTGATTATATCTGTATATATGTTTATATAAAGATGTGTGTGTGATTATAATTATGTGTGTGTTTATATATATATATTTGTTTGTCTGTGTGTGTTTGGGTTTGTTCATATATGTCTCAGTGTGTTTTTATATGTTTATTTATAAGTATATTTATATGTTTGTGTCTTTATATAGGATTTTGTACATTTATATATATAAACATTAGTTATATGTTTATATATATGTGTATATATATGTGTTTATATTTATTTGTGTGTGTACATAAATATATATTTTTGTGTAAAAACACACACACACATATATATATATATATATAATTTATATATAGTAAAATTAAATGAATTATATTTATCTATATATATATGTCCACATATTAAAAGAATAATAAAAATGTCACTATAATAACCATGTTTTCAATCAAACATATGTATGTTTTTATATATAAATATTTGTGTATATATATTATATGTTTGTATTATTATTTATATACATATATATTTTTTATTTTTATATATATTTTTATAGATATAAATTAATATATACATCGATGCTGGTGTAGGGAGTGACTCAGTGGGAAACGTACTTGCGATCTCGTAGAGAACTATGATTGAGGGTAAAATTGTGGTGTACCACTTAGAGATATTGATATATATATATATATCTATGTGTGTGTGTGTGTGTGTGATTATATTTATATATGATGATATTTAAATACATGTTAATGTATTTGTGTATATAAATAAATATATACATATATATAAATTTATTTATAATTTTATTTTCAGATATCGAATGAATATAATTATACTTATATATAATAATAAATGTTTTTAAAAAGATGTTAACATGTTATTTATTCGTAAACATTTAATATGTCACTTTTTTGGTAAACATGCATTGCTTTCCAAAAAAAAATTACTTAATTATAATAAATTTTGGAAAACAACTCTAAATCCAAAATTATCAATAGTTATTTAATTTTTTTTCTGGATTCTACTATTTTTGTTATTGGAAATCAATGGAATTAATTTCAACATTTAATGTTTCATCATGTGTGTCAGGACATCACTAATTTAGGATCCGATTTTGTTTGATTTAAAAATGTGTGTGTTCACCTAATAATGATCACATCATAAAAAAAATACATACCTGGATAAGTGATTACACACAGCTAAATATATAAAAATAATACAAAAAAGGTTATTTATTTACAACATAAAAATAAATTTTAAAAAATAAACCCTAAAAATAGTGATTCTCCGTCATTATTCTAAAATTTGGTCACACTAAAATGACAAAGAAAATATGTTTTTTTAGATATGATTTTATTGTATATTTGATTAAACTGGTATATATCTCAAGGTGTATAGATATTTATATTTTTAATTGTAGAGACATTTTATAAAAGGGGATAAAAAGTGGTGGTGAAATTTGTTTCTAAAAAAAGGAGAAAAACCACAAAAATATAAAATAGAAATGTGTGAAATGGTTTGTGTTTCTAAATGGATATCATCAAAAATGATTCTACAAATGTTGGAAGGTTCATTATTAACATTTTCATGGGTTTACTGAAGTCTTGATTACCCTTAAACGCCTTTAAAATAATACCACTATATGTAATCCTTCAAATACATCTCATATAAAAAACGTCCAAAACTTTAGTGGGGTGAATGGGCCATAAAATAAAAATTATATCTTGTGTAAATGATGAAATAATAGATCTATTAGGATTTCCAATAATCAAAACCAATGTTTCTTAATTCAAGATAAAAAACATACAGATTCATGTGGAATATTTAACTTTATCCAATATTACAAAACATAATGATTCAAATATAAATCATATTATGATAAAAATAGATGATTTATTTATAAACTGAAATAAAATTTGACAAGTAAATAATTAGTTATCAGAATACACATTCCTTGTTCATATCTCCCTCAATAAATTATCATACCATTTAGTTCTCCATCAAGAGGAGAGGGTACTCAATTGGATCCTCATATTCATTAATAATATCCATAAGAGTATAGGGTGACCAATTTCTAATATGGTGATGATATAAAACCTATAAATATCAAAAATTTCTTATCCTCGCCCCATTGGAATATATTATAAATTTCATTCCTAATGTTCAAATTCATAGGCAATGTGGAACGTGGTATTTGAAACCCTAAATTTAGAAAACCAATATACCCCTAAAAATGGTATGATAAACAACCTTATATCCCATTTGAAAAAACTCTAAAGTTATTCCCCTCCTCTTGCATATATTAACTCTATTTTTGGCATTATTTGGAGGCACAGTGTGCGAGATATGGCAGAATTATAGATGTTTCCATGATACTATAAATAGTAAATAATCACTCTAATGGTTTCAATGTTTGGACCTCAAAATGGATTATATGGGATCCATTTTATTATAGATACATGTATCACAACTAGTTGTTAACTCACCAACCTATTTATTGCCTTATTGGATTCATGGATTATACAACATATCTATTTCATTCCTCATGTGAGCTCTGGATATCACTCACTTTTTGTATATATTATCCAAATATCATATATGGCTATCTAAATAACTTCCATAATAAATGTAATTATTAAAATAAGTAAATTTTCCTTTATTAATATTATTTAACAAAAACAATTTAAAATAAAATATAATTAAAATGGATTTTTAACTTTTTTTATTTTTAATAAAATATAAATTAATATTATGGTATAAGGGTGAAAAAGTATAGAAAATTGTGTTATGATCAATTCCCCTCATAGAAAAAGTAAAATAGAATTTTCTACATATTTTTCCTTTTGAAATTTTCATTTGTTTATTCTTCATGATTTATTTTATTATGAAAAAACAATCTATTTATTTTTTAACAACAATTATATTGTAATATTATAATATTCTACCATGATTATACTCTATATGTAACACCATTAGTCTTTATTACATAATTATTTTTAAACAAAATTAAACGCATTGATACCTTGAAAAAGATGGAAACTAAATTATAAATAAACCATAATAAATTTTACCATTATAAAATGTCTACTAATTTCCCTTTATGAATTTTACTAAAATACTTATAAAAATTACCATTCCCTATTTATTAACAACATAATTATAATAGTTTAAATGAAAACAATATTTTTATAAAAACTATGTTTTTCTCAATAACTCTTTAGTCATGCATTGCACTGAGAATTTAAAATTAAATTTTAATGTATTTTCAAAAAATTAAATAATTTTTCAAATAAATATATAAATTATTTTATGGGGAATGTTATTTAGTTTTCTGAGATAATTCATTTTTTTGATGAATTGTAAAAAATACAATTTTTATTGAAATGTTCCTTTTTGTTTTATTAATTTACTTGGATACATTATATTTTAAATGTTTTTTATGTAAATGTAGTTCACTAATATTAAAATTTAACTAATTAGGGTCTTTTTATTTAATTTCATAATAAATTATTATATTTAAATATTATTTACCTTTGAGGGTTTTCCACCTCGAAACATTATTTTTCAATGCATCTATTGGTAAGACATTATAATGTGTTCTTACACATATTTGAATGGAATTTGGAAAAATGAATTCCATATTTAGAATCCTAATAATTTATATTATATTTTTTTCATAATAATTTTATATGATTATTATCAGTAAATTTAGTGATGATTAATTAATGTTATTAACAAAAAAACATATTTACCATGGGTTAAAAAATGATAATAGTTAAAATGACCTACTAACAAGTCCAATCCCAAATATACGACTTCATATAGACTATATAACTCTTACAGTCACTATTCAACCATTTTGTTGGATTTTATCTTGATAAAAACGGGGATTTAATTGATTCAATTCAGAAATTCTTTGTACATACTCTCACCCACTTAAAAAAGGATGCTCCCTCTCCTCCCACCTTCACTCATCCAAATAAATGTAGTTCAAAAATTAATGTATCATATCACGAAATTACTACATACCAACATACTAGATACCATTTTTGTTCATAAATCAAACCTTTGAAGTATATGGCTGAAAACCTAAAGAGTTCACTTGAATAAGAGGTATCATTCTTAAATGATCATTTTTATTTTATTTCATGTTCCATATCAATAAAATTATTATTAAATTACGATAGTATAATTGAAACAATATATCCCATATAGTGACCATTCATTATTAATATTTCAAAAACATTATACAACTACTCCTCCATTAAATGGGAAACAAAATCCTAGTTTGTTTGTATGGTGGACTATTACCACGTGAAAAAATGTAACACGTTTTCCTACAATGCATAACATGATTGTATATAATGATGGACAAAGTATATAAAAAATTATAGTATTTATGATAAAAGTATACCAATATAATAATAATATCAACAATACCTTTTTACATTCCATGCCTTTTATATTATGGTAATTTCAATCATGTGGATGGTGGACTACTGCCTCACAAAGTGATGTTATTCATTTTTCAAAAACAATTTACCTAAAATGTAATAATGATATATTTAATGAATAAATATAATATATATGATGTGTAATTTATTCTGAGAATTTTAAATAATTTAATTCCATAGCATTTCACTGTTTAAGTAAATGATTATGTCTATTGTATGTATGTGATTCCCACCATCTACATGAAGCTATGTTATCCATTATCTATGTTAAAATTTATAATAATTATTCTAAAATTGAATATAATGAATTTAAATGACATATATAACATTAAAAAAATTATTTTTATAATGTATCTATATAATATACATTGTAACAGGGATGTTACTGATAAAACATATATGGGAAAAGAGGGAAGATAACACCTAAAACAATGAAAATAATGAAATAATATTTACAAATGCATTGTAAAATGATATAATAAGATCATATATTTTATTATCAATCTTAATATTATGTGGGTATAAATTAACAATATACCTGAAACTATTATTCATGAGGTTAAATCATATTCATCCAAAAGTAATATTTGTTAAGGGACTTCATTTGAATATTTCATTAGTAAGACATATTGTATTATTATGCACCTAATTTATTTTATATATTCTATATATATATAAATAGTTTTTAATTTAATATCATGAATACACAATACGTCATGTCATTTAATGTTTCCATTTGAAGTATTTTTCATATGGGTATTTTACATAAAATATACCAAGTGGTAAAAAATTTCAAAACTCTATTACTTTTTATTGGGTAATATAACATAATCATTTTCCATGACATTATAATTTTATGTGTGTAATGGATTTTGGATATATTATTTTATATTTACAATTTCTTATTTGATTTTAAATTTAATTCAAATAATTTTTGCATTGACTATTTTAACATTAAAAATATATAATTTGTATGTTTTTATTTCACAACATCACTTTAATCAGGTTTGTTAAAACATTATGTTCAATTGAAGGAAATAATATCACTGTTTCGAAATAAACCCATTTACAATAATTATTCTCTTTTATTTCATTAATTTTTTCATGAAATATGATCATTTTTCTCTATTATTTAAATAAAATTATTGAATATTTTCTAATAAATGTTTACTATATTTCTATCAGTATTCGAAAATTAAGTTCCCTACGAACCCATATTTTCTATAAAACATCTGAAAAATGTTCATTCTAACCATATATAAAATATTTAATAAAAACATTTCTACCCATGTGTATCTTTCTTAAAAATATATTTACTGGAGTCTTCATGTCATTTTTCAAATAAGGTCTCTTTGGCTTTTTCTAAAAAACAGAAATGAATCATAGTTATAACATTTATTGCATGAACAGAACATCCAACCATCATGGCCAGTTATAGTATAAGACATTTCATTATATGATTCCAATGATATTTTCAAATATTTTTGTTTTGAAAATATTTTGGGGAATTTAGGTTCAAAAAATTATCATTATAAAAGATGTTATTTTCATCCATAATGTGGTTAATGAAATTTTTATAGAATTTTAATCCATTATAAACATAATCCCTTGATTTTATTAATGACCCTTGGGTATTTTTTTATTGATACATTATTTATTATTTAATTTAATGGTTTATGACTAGTTTAACAAGGAATTTATATCCATTATATTTCATAATATATTTTTTAAAAAATTAAATTTATATTAAATTATTCACATTATTTTTATCATTGGACATTACATTTTAAATTAAAATACATAATTTTTATGATTTATATTAATATTAATTAAAAAATATCAATTTTACATATGGTATTTTACATTTTCTGTAAAATGATTGATATTGGAAATTATTTAATAATTTGTATTCCATACTCGATACTGAAATTAAATTATAAGGAATATTCTTCATGACTTAAACTTATCCCTTGATATATGAGGAATATAGTCAACATGAATATGTGGGCATGTAAAAGTTATAGATACCCGCTCAATTCATTTTTAATCTCATGATATGAATTAAATGGATTTCCATAGATAAATGGGTTTCTATTGAAAACATAATCATCAGTTTTAATATGTCTTGTGAATGATCATGATGGTCGAGTTATCATGATTCTCAATATCATGATATCCAATAATTAAGAATTTTCATAATTAAAAATATAGTTATTATTATACATGTGTTATTTAAAATTATGTTATCTATAGATTAATTTTTTCCTAAATTAATTGATTAAATGGAATGTGTCTTCTTTTATATACCTTATCATTCTGATTATAGGTCCTCTATTCATTATAGTCAAATTATTTAAATGGGAGTGTGTTTAGTTATTTAACATTAAATATTTATTATTCCTTATATATTCTGGATAATGAATTTTTTTAAAGTGGTATTTTTGTTCATTAAAATATGTTAACATATTTATTATTCCTTATCAACTCAAGATAATTATGTTAATTAAATTATTGTTGTGTTGTGCTAATTACCTTCCCATATTGATTATTCATTATATAATCATAATAATCTAGTTTTCATAAAATTGTATTCTCATTAATAAATTTACCATTCAATATTAATTATTCATTATCTATTTATTATATATAAGTTATTTAAATTCCATGTGTGATTAGTTATTTATCTTTTCATATTGAAGATTACATAACAATTCATTATAGTAATGTTATTTTAATGGAATGTGTGCTTTTTTATTTAAGAATCAATATTGATTATTCCTTATCAAATCATGGTAGTCATGTTATTTGTTAAGTGGAATGTGTCTTGTGTACTTTAACTTATCATACTAAATATTTGATATCTAATAATTAATTTAATGATATTGATTAAATAAAATATTTATTCTAAAATATACCTTTCCATATTTAATAGCCTTATTTATTATTCTTCATTTACACAATATAGCTTCCACTTTTTGAAACTCTTATTGAGAGTTTGAGATCACCCTTATTTTTTATCCATTCCCATGAATCCAATATAGGCACATTGAATTTTTTTCAATGATATTCGAGAAGAAATAATGAAATTCGTTAAAAAATAATGTTGTAATATGAATATTCAAATGTAATATGGGATCATGTAAGAATATACTTTACCAAGTCAATTAATGCATTTTATTCTTTGGGATGGGACTCCTTATATCTAATACCGTTGTAATATACCATACACTAGTTCTAGGTTACTAGGGTCATGGTTGTTAGAGTATAAATATAATAATATATATATAATAATTATTGATTGGCCATAGGCTGCATTCAAAATCTCACAATCTTAGTTGTAAAAATACTGAACATTAGATGGAGGTCTAAAGTATTTTGAAATTCCATGTATGAAAATATATTTAATGAAACTCATTCTTCCATAAATATATAATAATAATAATATAAAAATGAATATTTTATACTAGAAATAAGAAATAACCACAACTATATATCATGATGATTATCATCATCTGATATTGTTTTATATAAATATAGATCTATTGTTTTTCACATTGTATTTTATTTAATCATTAGATATCTCCATATTTATAGTCATTGATTTGAAATGGTACAAAAAAAATTCATTCGATACTAAAAATTTCTTCATAAAAATGATGACATGAGCTAATATAATTTGATGTAATCATCTGTTGATATTCAATATTCATGGTAGATATAGATTATTTATAAATTAAATTAAAAAATTAAAAATTCATACTAGATTTTACATGTTGTAGTTTCACTTATTTTATAGAAAATCGTTATACCATGGTCTGAGTCATGAATAAGAAATAAAAAAATTATTTACAATACATCATCCTCCCACACCCATTACGATGTCATATCTTATAACTATAAAAAAACTATAACATAGTAAATTTTATTGAAACAAACTAATAATTACAATAAATATAATAAAATATAAATTATAAAAAACCTCTCATATGAACTTGTCACCACTTAACACACCAACCAGTGACATCCTCAGTCATACCTTTTTGTACCATGAGCTACCGACTAGTTCATATTTATCCATGATAGTAATAAATATAATACCAATAATTTTAATGAATCACAATAAACCCTACAACCTCATAAAAAATTACATAAATTGCTATGTATCAATGAAATATTGAACACCTGTATATAATAATAAATATATTATATAATTTTATATATTACAAAGAAATATAATATATTTAAAATAAAACCTCAAAAAAATTAGAGTTTTTCAAAATAAGCATGACAAGTATATGGAATTCACAATGTGGAATCCAAACACAAAAAACATCTATTATCTATCTACACCCACCTGTATCATTTGAAATCCAGATATACTTCTTTAAATGTTTAAAATATTGAGAAAAGGAAAATTGAACAAATTGGGATGTTTAATGATCCATAGTACGATAATCATATGCAGTGATCAATCAAAATATAAATTTAGTATAATCATTATATATAAATAAAATAGTGTACATAACACCAATATTTGAACAAATAAAACATAAAATTATTATGATCTCCTTTGAATTTACAAAAATATTCCTTTATTAAAAATCAACCAACTAAAAAATAACATGAATTTTTATAATACATATACATTCAGGATTGATTAAATATATATGAATTTTGAATGGTCAGCAATGAAAAAATACTTATAAATACATGGATAATCTTAGTTTACTTTTCTCATCGAATTACTATCTTTACAATGATCTATTTGATATGAGTAATAAGACATATAAACTAAGACATATTATTCTTTAATAAGTCAATCGGTTAACTAGAGAGGATTAATAATTGTCACAACTATAGCCACCCATTTTTTTAAAAACATAAATCCTTATTGTTCATTGTAATTGAGAAGATGAAATAAAATCATGTAAAAAAATGTATCATCTAACATTACTTTATAGTATATACCATAGTTGATTTGACCTTGTTTCTACATCATGATATTCTAGAGGAGAAACTACATACCATTATATACTGGTGACAAATCTGTATTTCTAGTCTCCCAATGCCAAGACCTATGGGCAATGAGCTATAACTAAATATCATTATTTCTCCAAAACTAGAGTAATGGGTTATAAAACATTATAATACCACACATTAGAATAAACATTGATCAAAGTGTCATGGGAGTGAAAGAGTTTATACACTCATGTAAAAAAGTATCTTTATCAACATTTTATATAATTAATATCCCCAAACACAAAATAATGGGTAAATTAGAATACATACACAGATAAGAAATTTCCATTCTCTATCATGAAAAGTGGGTATTAAGAATAAATTATTTTTTTGTAATTAAATAAAACATGTTAGTAGATGTTTTTAGAAAAAAATATAATTATCAATCCATTAAAATTATTGTAAATCTTTGGGGTCATATGTTTTTCTTATAATGAAATCAACAATTTTTTATAGCTTGTGTTAGTTGAAAAACATAGTTTTAACAAACCACATTATATTGTTAATGTTATCATTTAAACAAGAAAATTAAAACTATTTGTTAAAAATGGTTTCATAAATATGAATAATAAAATTTTAATAATTATTTATATTAGTTTTATAGGAAGAAATCTTATTGATCAAAAAGTTTTAACTTTCAGTAAAGACTTAGTATGTTTTATAAATACTATAATCACAAAAAATGTATTTATTGAATTTTTTCATCATATAATAATATAAATATTTTCATTTTAATGAAAAATATTTGAAACAATATAATTCATTTTTGAAATATATTTCTCATAATTATCTTTTATGAATTTTTGTGAATTTTCTATAAAGATTAATTTTATATTGAATAATAAATAATAGTTGTTTTTATTAAAAACATCTTCCTTTATTTATATAATTTATGAGATACATTTAATCAAAGAAATTATTTATTGTGAAATTAGTTATAATTTATATCTGATAATTTAATTTAGTTCATTGTAATAAATATCATATTCAATTTTGATATTAAAACTTAGTATACTTATGAAATGTTTTCCCATTGTACAACCACGTTTTCATCATGTATCTAAGATTAATTTTTAATTATAATTCCACAATTCTATGAATAAAATAAATAAAAATTGATTCAAAATTTATAATTAGAATAAATACTATTATATAATAAATTATTATAATTTTATATTAATGGAATAGAAAAAATTTTAAAAATTAATTATTGTACTAAATTTTACAAAGGTTTTACTAGGGGTTTAAAAATAAAATATAAGGGGTAAAATTACATATAAGCATGCCCAAATACTATTGGATGATCATATTTCTACATTATATCATCAAAAAATTTATAATTATTTATTTTGGAGGCATTTTTCATTTATAATGCATGTGTAAAACATTTTCTTTTTAAAAATTCCATGTTTGTCTTATCCCCCACACATAAAAGGGGACCCACTATCCTCTCACATACACACTTTCCGAACCCTATTTCATCCAAGAAGTACCAAAATCAATTCCTTACATCCCTATATACACCATAAAGTCCTTATTCTAATTTGAAACCCTCTTATACATTATTTACGTGTAAACCTGAAGGGGGTTCCCCATTGAAGAGGAATTGTCCTTAACCATGTATTTTTATATTATTTCTTATTATTACTTGTATAAATAATCTAAAAATTTATTTTATAATAAAATATGTACCTCATAGGTAATTAGATGTTATTAATGTAATTTCATTCCATAAATATTTCTCCACTTACTTTAATTATGAAATTAATCAATTGATCATTTCTATGACCGACTATAGCATCAGAATCTAATGTAATAAATTTTCCATCACCACCACTCATATATGGATGTAATGAATGAATTGATGTTTATATATGATATTTATGAATTATTTATATTTTTAATTCATAATAACACAAATATTATCTTATATTCTAGTCTTTTGTTATATAATAACATCTCTCAGCATACATGTGGACTACCACCTCCACAAAGTGATTAGAATGATTGATAGCATTATTTTGACTTGGATGGTAAGAAGGACAGAATAAACTAATATATATGGAAAATAAGATATAAAATTTATTCTAAAATAGTGACTTAATATTTTATATTATTTCTTTCCATCAGTCATGAAATTGGAAATAATGTTCACGTGTATTTACGACCTACCATTTTAATGAAATGTGTAATTAATTTTATGTATCTAAAATTTAATAATTACTATAAATACATAAAAATTAATATATAATATACATATATCACTTTTATCATTCTAGATATGATGGAAACATGATTAATGTAGAAGGAACATAAATACCAAACCAAAACATATATGAAAATTGAATCACTTATTAGAAAAAATTGTATGTTAATAGGGAATTGATATTAAATGGGTAATAAATATGTTATATTTAAATAATATATTTTACGATTCATATAATTATTTTTCTAGAATAAATATATAGTAAAAATATATTTTTTATACAAAATGATTTATCATATAGTCAATGACATTAAGACTTAAGGTATGTGATTTTCGAATCGCTATTAGTTTCCCGAGAAATATGTCATTTTAATCATTTATTTGTTTTTTTGTGGTATGTTAAATTCCCATGTTTAATGCCCAAAGATTTTATGTTATTTATATAATTTATTCTAATTCTTCTGTTACAAAGAACATCGAATTTTAACAAATCAAGATACACTATTAATAATATCACTAAAAAATTATTCTTATGACCAACCAATTAAACATGATAGAATGTATATGAGAATGAGAATTTTATAAATAATGTTAAATGGATTTATATAATGAAAATATATTGAAATATTTTACTTAATTTTTAATAATGTTTTTATATATTCTGAAAATATTATTTTCTAAAAAATATTCTATTTTGTTCTATGAAAAAATAAAAAATGTAATTTTTCATAATTTTAGAAATTTTATTTGATTTTTTTAAATCTGTTTTTCTGAATTATTATGATTGATGTTTTTTAAATTTTTAGTACAGATTATTTTTTCGATAAATAGTTCAAACATATTGATTTTTATTAAAAATTACCTTTTAGTTTAAATCTCTTACTTATTCCGTATTATTTTAATATTTATTTAAAATAAAATTACATTTATTAAATATTTATTAATTAATTTTTTTAATTGGGATCAATTTAAGTTGGGATTTTTAGATAATTGTTTTTACAGTAATGGAAGTTATCTCTATTAAAAATCACATTTTCAATGTCTTTGCATGTCTAATTTTAAATTAAAATTTTCCAATTGAGTGTTATGGATTTATGAAAATGGTTCCCATGTTTGAAATCTCATAATTAATATTTTATAATATTTCTAATTTATTTTTTAGTCAAAATTAATAGTTAAACAAAAAAAAATAATTACTGTTTTTATAGTTAAAATGGATATACTGGTGGTTAAACATAAATTATAAGTGGTAAATTGAACTAAATACATGTCCAACCCCATATTGGGTCCATATTAAAATCATATCCCATATAAGGTTTTATATTGCTCAATTTTGGAGGTGCGTAGCGTGGTTAAACTATGGGAACACCTTTTACTTTTTAACTTTTAAAATTTTTCTCGCTCCCCAAAATAATAGTCAGAACCCCATCATATATGATATAAAACCTTCCTAAACACTTTGATTCATCGATGAAATACCATAATCACTTTCTTAAATCCCTCCCTACATCAAATATTCCTTACATTGATTTTTAATTTAACCATCTAACCTACATAATCTTTCATGGAAATTTTAAGGCCAATGAAATATTACCCCATGCACCCCATTATTATGTTTGTGTTTGATGAAAATCATAGAGAAGGAATAAATGGAATGTGATTCCTCTTTCAATTTAATATGTATGTATGTTCCCAACTATATACATTAAATAGTATAGAGGAATAATAAAATTAATGTATCATCTAGATTAAAACCATTCATGCAATGGAATCTAGATAATACATATGAGTGAGATAAAGTAAAATCAATGTTTAAATAAGAAAAATAAATTCCCAAAAAGAATTGGAGTCTCATCATATAAATAACTAGAAAAAAATAATTATAAGATAACCTTGATTCAGATCTCCATGATCAACCACCCAATTTGGTCAATACATATATGTATCAATATTCTTCACCAATTTCACCATATATCTATTTTTTGTATGAAAAATACATGAAACATGTGGGAAGAGAAAATGTTGGGATGTGTATATACGTACCTATTAGGATTCCTAGAGAACTGAAAGGGGTCAATATGTATAAAAAATTGTAATATACATAATAAAAACCAAGATGGGAATGAAACCCAATGGACACTCACACACACCCATATATATATATATATATTCATAAAAATTCCCCTCTATAGAGAAATGGATCCTCCATATCAAATCCAAACTATATTATTTGAGTAATACTATAGTACAACAATTATATACCTTATGGACATTATCAAATTGTTCCTAACCAAAATAATTGTGAAGGGGGGTTCATTTTACTATTGTGCTCTACCTCTAAAGGAGGGACAACTCCCGTGGAGGACCAACACCCCATAAGAACTCTATGATATTGGAGTAAAACTCTGTAGATTGTGGACCCACACCCAGTTTAGTGTGTATCATATTGATAACTATAAATAACATTAGATACCCATTCTATAGTGTGTCATGGGAGTAAAAAACCTGAAATATCTCTGATGGTATGCAGAACCAGTGCTCTAGTGTGATAAGGAAGTACTGAAACTAACATCTATTTGATACCTGATTTGGAATGTAGGTCATAATTAATAGAATGTCTGGATCATACACGGTATTCCTTAGCAACTCAATTCCTTCCAATGTCCTCCTAGTAATCTCCATGTTTTTGGTCCATGTCCAAGGACATTTCCATGCACCTAGATTTTCATCAATGATGGAACATTCTTGTTTACTCCCAGAGTACACATTTTGTATAACTATATATGGTCCTCGATGTATGCGCATTGGTACATGGAAGGGATTTTCCGGTAGGGTCACATAATTTTTGGATCCATCCACAAACCTTATATTTATATTTTCTCTAGAAACCCAAGTCTCACAGCCAAGGGAGTCTATAATATGATTTTTACACCTTAATACATTGTGGGTAGTAGAGTTATTAGTTGGATCCTATGCTTCTTCACATGTTTTTAAGATCTATCCTCTTGTTGTGAATCTTACCTTTCAACTACCAAAAATTGAAGAATAATTAATCTCACCATATTTTCCCAGTATCCCATGGTCAGAAAATAAAATATGTAAATCCACACAAATAGATACATGTGTTAGACACATGTCTCGTGCCAGTCATGTAACCCATTTCCATTTTTTGATCACAAAACTATAATGTATCACCAATCATTACTGACAATCCTTTTCTAAAACACTGATCCCTTTGTCTATCTCAAAAATAAAATATATCTAGTTTTCAATCACACATGGACACAACCCATAAATTGAAACCCATGACCTAATGGGTAAAGAAAATGAATTTAATTAGTTTTTGGGATAAAGGCATGGTAAAAATGGTTATAATATCATTGAAAAATGATTTACCTATCAAAAATAATAGTATCGAGAAACTGAGGTTACCACATGGAATAATCATGAATAAAATGAATTAAATTATGTAACTCATATATGTGTCTCAAGTAACTAATTGGAAATAAAAATGAAATAAAAACAACAAGTCAATAATTAATTTATTAATAAAAAATGGTAGTAATCCAAATTTTTTGATTCCTACATCAGTTTTTGATTAATAATTGGTGAAGAAAATGTTATATAGAGAAGGATAAGCCCCATTATGTTTTTAACATCTCAATCCACCTTTATATGATAAACCATCATCCTCTGATCGCAATCCACTAATGAAGACTATGAGAGGCATCTCTCGAATCTCCCAGGGTTATTCATCTAACCATGGAGAAGTATGATAATAGTGTATTTAAAGATAAATTTTTTATCATATTATGCTAATTATGATATTGATTTAATTAATTATTTCTCTAAACATACATACCAACTACTGCCTCATCCAAAGGCCTAGTTCTAAAAAACCATTTTTCATGCGTAGGGTAAACCCCGTATTATATATTCAAATATGCTATCTAATTTAATATACATAACTTAATTTATGTGTTAGTAATGAAAATCATGAAAAAACTATGGATTCTTATATTAATATATAAAATATTTATATAATCTAAATTCTAGGCTCAACGGGCCTTAAAATATCATGTTACCTCATTTCTTGGAATCAATTTTATTCCATCATATATTTCAAA
This sequence comes from Viscum album, assembly GCA_963277665.1. Classification (NCBI taxonomy): domain Eukaryota; kingdom Viridiplantae; phylum Streptophyta; class Magnoliopsida; order Santalales; family Viscaceae; genus Viscum; species Viscum album. Next base: position 808,061,992 of record OY728119.1, on the reverse strand, counting down.
TTATTAATGGGAAACCCCATTTTTTTCATTCTCACCTCATTAATATGTTTTAATCCTAATATTCATATAATAAATAATATGTGGGGAAAATGAGCCAATAGTTAGCTCCCTTACACATTTGATAACTCTTACACACTTTCATTATACCATAGTACACAATTCAAGGGAATTGTCTATCCCCGTAGGGTCCTCTCACGATGATACTAAATCGCCATTAGGTACTCCACGAATATGGATCAATCACTAATGACTTCTCCACATGTCAATGTGGTGTGTAAGATAATATATGGATCATGCACACTGGGACACATGTAATATTTCATGATTGTACTCTAATTATGGGGGTAATTTTTGGGGGTAAAATCCTCTCTAACCCTCCATTGGATATCTTGTGGTCTGATGAAATATGGGGATAGAATTCCTCAAGGTAATAACCTCTCTAAACCTCTTCATAGGGTGAATCTAAAGAAACAAGAACATCCCTACTCAAAATCTATGGGCTTGTGATGTTGATCATTATATTATTTTGATCATGTCTAAAATTTTATCATTTGATATCACATAACCAAAAAATCTTCAATCATCACCTTAAACATATGTAATCTAAAAATATATGTTTTACAATCTCTTCAAAATTTAAGGGTGACCTATAATGTCTATCATAGAGGTATTTTAGAGGGTACAAGTATATAGTAGAGTGATAAAGGTTATTATTATAAAAATCCAATAGTTGAAAGTGTTCCCCCATTAATCAGCCAATGTACAATATGCATGGCCCCATAATATCCTCTATTGCATTAATAGTCCAATGGTTCATCACATCATTTTGGTGGTGATATTATACGCCCATCCTCAAATCGTTCCAAAATTACTCATGTTGTCAACTCTAAAATATGAAAAAATTATCACTTCATTTTCTGTGAAAATAGTTCAAGGTACCCCATGGAGGTAAAAGATCTCCCACAAATAAAACTACCACAATCTCTCCACAAAAATATACTCGTTGATTGAGAAGAACTATTTCAACTATGTAAGTCAGTCAATTATCACCTATATGGAATTGTATCTTAATAATGACCAAAAAATTACTTTCATAACAATATAAGATATTCTATCCCATAAATGCTCTGGGATCATAAGAGACTTTATAAAACCTATTAAAACATGGTCGTTAACCTTCACATGCTAATTTTTTAGACACCGAGAGACAAAAGCGTCTATCATCTACCTCAATCCAACCCATAAAACCACCATAAAACAACCTTATATGCCATCACCACTTCACGATATAAAACCAAAGGAGAAGAATGAGAATCCCTCATCTCCTTCTATCACATTTTTACTGGAAACACCTTCTATACACAATAAATAATTATGTGATACCCTCCCCTTGAGAATTAATTTAGTCCATCCAATGGTACTATTACATTAATGAAGAATAACGTAGTTGATTTCTCACAAATGATATTGCCATGCATGATGGGGATGAAATGATTTCAATACCACCATATGAAGATAAGTTTCACCCCTCTCCCATACTAGGGTAAGATATAAATAAGTCAACTTCCTAGACTCCACCTCTACAAGGCATTAAATGGGCTTCAAAATATCCGAATGATCCAACAAATATCCCCCCTTAGAAGTATAGAATATCTCAATGTCATTGTACTGCAATAACTCCAACAATTTCCTTTGTACTAGGTTAATATCTCTTTTTGTGATGATTTAACTATGAATTTGGGGGGTATGAGTAAACAAAAAACATCTTTCCTAGATGATAGTCCATACACACATTCAGAGGGAAGACTACCACTACTAAAACTATGTTATGATTAGTGTTGTTCTGTTATTAAGGACTCAACTACCCTGTCCCATATAGGAAAACTTCATACCTATATTGAATCAATATTTATCTAAGAATAGATCAAGTGGAATCACAAAATATTATCTAATACATCCCTTGTATTATAGTCTCAACACTAGAGCACCCACCAACTTTATCTTGAACTACTTGATAGCTCCCTAACACTACCCAGTTTATATAAAAATAATCAAAATCCATTTATATTTTTTCAAAGAGTCCACTACTCTAAAAAATTCAGACATGGACCTCTTATAGTACCCTTATAGGTTATGAAAAATATGAACCTCTGAAAAATACATTGGTAGATCCTAATAATGATATATGAAAATTTTCCCCATGTACACAACTAAAAAATGATTATAAATAAAATGATTCTGAATTTGAATAAAAATATCCAAAAAAAAGAACTTCTAGTGATTTCCATAATGGTGGTTCTCCTAGAGTAAGTCTAAGACCATCCCCAAATGCTCTCTATGCCCCTCCTCTACTATATAGTAAAAGATTTTATCATCAATGATTACAAATAAATTTTAGGCCACACCTCAATGGAATATCTAGTTACCTAAATTGATAAACATAGCTAGGGAATTCATCATAACAAAAGATATCCAAATAAAATCATCATTACCATATTGAAATTGAAAGGTCATATTTTCAATATCATTTATAAGGACCTTCAAATAGAGGTAGTTGATCCTATGATCAATCATCGAGAAAAAAATCACACATATCAACTGAAGAAAGATTTCATCCATACATGGTTTAGGTACTTCTTCTTAATCTTTAAATGGTTTAGGTAATGATAACCCATATAATTCTCCATGAACCCCTCCTACTTTTTCTTTATTAAAAAGGTTGATTCCTAGGGGGAAACATTGTGTTTGATAAATCACATAACACAAAGTTTCTCTTACTAAACCACCATCTTTGGGAACTTAATATGATTCGTATGAAATTCATTAAAATATATCATAATGATCACATGGCCAATATTTATGTATAATTCTATATCAAATTTCAGAGGTAGTCCCATAATGTAATATGTTAAGGGATCTATAGAGACCGCCACTATCTAGGGAACCTGGATTCCAAAAATAAACTATTCTAAATGAAAAAGTAAATAATTGATGGCTGCTGGGATATAGTTTCCGACCCAAAAGATCCAATTTCCCTATCATGAGATCTCTCTCACCCATAAAGGGTTGTCTCAACCCATTTCGGTGAGGTCCTAGATCTATCTTTCAATGATAAAAAATCCAGCCTAAACTCTAATCATGTAGTCCATAGCCATGATGAATTCATAATGTCTCACTGGGCTAACTATGTGGTCATGCGTCAAAACATTTATGTAAATTGGTAACTCAGATTTCAAGTAGAAAAGTGATATCAACAAATCGCTTGGTGTGGGATCCTCTAAAAACAACAACTATGATAAAGTCTCAACTAATATCTCAATCTTGATAGAGTAGAATAAGAATGTGAGGGAAAGACATACACATGTGTCTAAAAGAATTAATTTTAGAGTATAATATAATATATCATACCTCAGATCATATAATTTACTACCTGGTCCATGCCCTCTGTTACTTGCAACATTTAATAACCCAGAGCAGCACTTACATAATCCCAATGTGGGACTCCCATTGGTTGTGTAAATTATATGATATTATATCATCTTCCTCCACTAACTTCTTATCCATTTGTAGTTTATAATACATTTATAGCACCTCCTACCAGTAGGATACCCTATCCATTTCAAGGAGATCCATTATCAGAGTGCTACCTCAATCATGGGGGTCATTAAAATATTTCTCTACCTTGGTTAGAAAAACGGTTTGGACAACGATGTGTTACATGACCATTCCCATAACAAACATAACATATCAATTTTTGGATGAATAAATCCTCTACTTGATCCATGATCCTCGTATAATAACATCTATGTTTGAGAATGATAAATCCACCTATTTTGGGATCTCGATGTCTGACGCCTGCTACATATTGCTAAAGAATTTTCCGCATTATACACACCCTTAACAATAACCACAACACACCAACCCTATATAAATCTCTCAATCATCATTCCTCATTTTTTTCACTCTATCATATGTGTTTAGGTATAAGGAAGAAACAATGGCTAATATTTTTATGTAGAGACCCTACATGAACTTCCTCACTGTAATGAAATCAACTCGTACCATATCAAGGGAGTTCTTCATAACACCAGTGAACCTCGTTGCATACTAATCGACAAAAATATGACACTTATGAATATAATTAGGCTCTTATATAAAAATTGTGTTCTATAACAAAGTGTCATAATACTCACGGTATAGCTACTAGAAGTTGGGAAATGAGAGAACAGGCTCACATTAAGTATGGGTAATGATACACAACTTTTTACCAGAAGATCCCTAGAAATGATGAAATTATACCATATTCATCTACTCCTTTAGTGTAAAAACTAACATGATTTATTGAACCAGCTACTCAAAACAATCCACCACTCACTCGTGGTTTGGTTATCCTTGTAACCCTAGTAGTCTCCAAAACCAGAACTCTAAATGTGATCACAAAAAACCAATGTAATTTGGGAATATATGTATATATCAGAGAATTTGACTTATTAAGGTTAGTCAAAAGTCACAATCCTATATGATTGAAATATAAATTACCATGACAAAAAATTTCTCAGTATTCAGACATACCAACTAGTTACTTAGGGCCTTGGTGTCTGGATACATCAGTCGTTCCGCAAACACTAGGATCCCCATCTTAATATTAAAAATTGAGACACAGGGACACAATTTACCTATGTTCCAATTAATATTCTTATCTAGGATACAATAAACAATTTCCCAAGGAATTATCTCCTTTGATATCACCCTATAATGACATGACCCAATTCAGGGCTAGAGATATGCACTAGAAAATAATAAAATGAATATGATTATTTTTCCGAATGTACTATATTGAGTAGACCAAACCATCTCAAGGGACAATTCATTGGGTAATAATAAATCAGGAATACTTATAGGGAAACTATGAATGAAATAAAATTTTAGGAATGGATTAATTTGTGGTAAAATAAAACCAAATTGTAAAGGTGAAAATATACACCCAACATGATATTTAGTCCCTAACTATCAACAACAAGATACAAAGAAATATGAGAGGGCCTGACTATAATTCTCTATTATTTACCATCATCCAATATGAATTAAACCATGTATCAATATTTTCCACCAACCTAACATCAAATAATTTCATCATCTTCCAAAGACAAGACTAGTGGGAAAACCCCATGAATGTGTGAGTATATACATACCCATTTGAAACCATTGAATCTAAAAGGGAGAGATCTAAATATATAAATATAGTATTTTCAATCCAATGAATGATGGGAATAAAAAACAACTATTGCACATATAAATAATCCCAAAAAATCCTAGACAATAGATATAGTGAATCTATGTATCACCGCCCATATAAAGTCAATGAGTAAGCATGAATCTCTAAAATTATATTATAATGTCCAAAATCATACACATCCTTGCGAGAATATGTGTGGCAGGTCATGATCTTCTCTACTACCCTCTACATCTGAGAGATCAAAAAATTCCATGTATGCCCAAAACCCCACTGAATCTTGACGTTGGGTGAGTACCACTCTATAGATATAGAACCCACACCCAATGTAAGAGAGTACCATCTATATATGTCAAAATAATATGGAGAACCTATGATTTGGTGTGAGAAATGGACCCAAAATCTCATTGATATTTTGGGGAACTAACACCTAGTTGTTAGTATAGTACTTACCCAAAAATATATCCCATGAAAATACCGATATCACAACCATTTTTTGGTGTCTCTTGAAGAAGTTTCACACTTAGAAGTGATGTTACTGAGACAGGATCCAAGTATCACTAAGAGGCATAGGGGGTGAATTAGTGATATCATTTTCATTTATGTTTCCATTTTTGAAACAACCTTTGCCTATTGTTAAATATTTCATTCCCTATTGAACACACACAACCACATGAACATAAGATATAAAAGGTTCACTACTCTATAAGAGTAGCTACATCTTTGGTATGGTACAGAAACAATCCAGTACCACACTATCCACTAGAAAAAAACATGGATGTGGAATAACATTCATAGGATATAATCTTACTCTCTTATAGCACTTGGAAAACAATATGCAAGTGTGTGTGAACCATCTTAGCACAAATAAGTATTTTTCGTATTTTAGTCCTACTTTACAATTGAACAGGTGCATTTTTTGAAGTAAAAATATTCACCTTCTTACCCAGAAGCCGATAAGAACTATATTACGCCAATCTAAATATGTGTGAAGACCCCAATATATCATGAACCCTTTTTAATGTCTTCCACACAACATCTATCCCACACACGCAAGATTTGACTTTTGTTTTGAAAACCCTCATGTGCACAACTTCAATATTTCAAAAAATTGTCTTTTTTTAAGAAAGTCTATTTCATTCGCACACTCACCTTTACATAAAATTATTTCATGCTTCAGAGCTCGGGGTTTCTCTATGTATTGAGATTAATAATTGTGATGAGTTTGCATCTTATTTATTGACCTCATCAACCCCCATGCGCAAAAAAACTGATGTGTCACACCAAACCCTAACGCGTCAAGAAAACTATGATTTGACATCACATTGTCCATGTATGTCTCTTTTGACATATCCTAATATTTGGTGCACTTCTGGAATCTTTCTATCACTTAATTCCTTTGCCATTTTTTGATGTACGAACCTCGAATCATGCCTTGTTCGCAACATTCCAAACACCCATAAATCTTGTGTGCAGAATCCAATCTTTTTCTCAAGCCTTTCTAAGGTCATATTTTGATGTTCGGATCATGGAACCCCACTTTCTTGAAACCTGACAAGCTATTATCAAACATTATTGTGCCATTCTTTTCCAAAATCACATTTCTCCATATCCCTATTTTTAGCCCCAACAATTTTGTAAACACTAGGAAACGACGTCACCATAAAATATGTTTCGAAGAGAACACCAATGATGCTTCATTATAATCTGGTGCATTAAAAAAAACATTTTCATCATGAACCGTATCTATCATAAAATATAGTTTCTGATCGGACACATTTACCATCGTCATATTTTCAATAGGAAGTACATCAACATCCCTATCTTCCAGCAGCACCATATTTCCAATGAAAATTAAATATGACTAGCATCGTCTTTTCTCTCCCATTTCATGATATGACTTGAATCACATGTTCTCCAATATTATTATATTTTGGAAATACAAATCCGAAATTAATCGTCTAATTTTCAATGCTTTTACAATGTGAATTGATTTATCCTCTTCTTAACAATGTAATACAACAATCATCTTCTCCATCCAACATAGTCTCCTCAATCTCTCCATCTAGTTTTTCTTGTCAACAATGATTCATAAATCATATAACATTGTAACCGCAATCTATGGATTACATATCAATAATTCTATGTCTAAGTTACCTAACTCATTGTATTAAATAAGAATTATCGATAGAAAACCCATGTTGTCCAATCCTAATGAAAACGAAAATTGTTACTCATTATTCTCCAAAACATAAACAACATTCTTCCAAACATTCACCCTCATATTTATCACTTCTCCAACATTACTGGATTACCAAAAATATATTTACAAAAACTACTCCAATAAATAGCTAGAATAGTTACCACACACACATACTGGATTCACAGCCTACCAACAACTCCCCCTTTATACCTGCAATCATAAAGATAGATTTTTGAAAAAATTCTCTTCCTCGAAAAAACTATCCAAATGTAAGATGAGATAGTGTATATTATCACATACCTCAACCTTGATAACAAAAGAGAATGTAATCCCATGTTCCACCATAATTTAGAAAATGGTTCCTTCAGTTGTGGTTTTTTGAATATGTCAGAAACTTATTCTGAGGTAGGAACATACTACAGTTTTAATGCATTATTCCACAAATTCTCATTGATGAAGTCGTACATGATGTCAATATGCTTTGAACTATAATGTTATACTAGGTTCTGTGTAATACTGATTGTTCTTTTATTTTCACAACCTAAGAGAAATGGTAACATTACATCAACAAGTAGATCTTCCATCTGAGTCATCATCCACATAAGTTGGGAAGCAGGTTGAGTGGAAGAAACATACTCACCTTCAGCTATGCTGAGGGTTATTGAATAATGTTTCTTTGGATTCAAACTAACACAATTTTTACCCAAAATTAAAAATCCAGAATATGTGGATCTTCAATCATCAATGCTTCCTAATACTGGAATATATCAATATTTTTTGAGCTATCATACCTGATTCAAAAATTTGGTGTGCTTTAGATATATTTGATAATTCATTTCCAGCAATCAAATGTGATTCTTTATGAGCACTCTGAAATATTCCACATAAGGTATCAAAATATATGTTTTCGGTTCTTGGGGTAGTCAAATATAATAGACTACCAATAATATTGCGAAACTATTTTTGATCAATTTTCATGCCTTATCCATCATTTGAAAAAATGGATCCCACTGAAATTGGGGTCAAAAATGGTTTCAAATTTTCTAGGCAAAACATCTTTAAATGATCCTTATAATACTTTTCATGGCCAATAAAAATGTGGATCCTCTTCTTTAAAATTTAAAAAACCATAAATTATTTCATTTCTCCTAGCTTGGAAATCTCAAATGACATCTTTATCTCCTCTAGAAATCATTTAAATTATCTTTTATTATTTTCAGCAAAGACAATGACATCTACATAAACAAATAATATGATAGAAAACTCCAGACATTCCTTGATTTAATGATTTTTTTCAACTCTACCTTTCTTGAAATTCATCTTCCTCAAAAAAATATCCAATTTAGAATACCATTCTTTCAGAGCTTCTTTTATCCCATATAAATCCTTCTCTAGTACACATAACATTCATCATTACCAAAAACAAACCCAAGGGTTGATCAATGTGAACTTTCTCATCTTGATCAGCATTCAAGAATGTATATTTTACTTCCATTTGAATGATATTTTATCCTATTTGTGTAGCAATAACAAGAAATATTATGATTATTTCTAACATTTTACTCCAGAGAAATGGTTTTTCCAAATTAAACTCCTTCAATTTGTGAGTAAACTTTTCAAAACAATCTCTATATGTTTATTATAAAATCACCTTCTTCGTTCAGCATGTTCCAGAAAACCAAAATTAGTCCAATAATGTTCTTGTGGTTCAGATTGGGTTCAGGTTCCCAAGTATCATTCTTCTCTATCTGATCATGCTCTTTGTTCATTGCATAATACCATTTAGGATTCTCAAATGCTACATTTACATCCTTCGGTTATACATTATAATAGAGAGAAGTGTGTGTAATAGTATTAGTTTTTATAATTATTTGAACCCTCTGATGTTGATCTCCAATAATGTTATGATTCTCTACTTGTTTCCTCAGTCTAGGATGATCAGTTATAATTTCACCCTCATCACTTTAAATTATTGAGTCCGGTTCATCATCTTGAGTATGATTAACACAGTCTACAACATTATCATAATTTTTAACAAGATCTTCCATATCATTTTAACATCCACATCAGCATATGACTTCTTTTCATTGTCAACATTTTCATCAACATTAACATCAACAGAATCAATAATTATTCCTTTTTTTATGTATCTATATCCACTTCCTTTTGGAGAATTTCCAGGAAAAATTATATTATATCCTCATTTCTCAAATGTTCCAATGTTCCCACCTTTATTCAATATAATTCATGTACTCCCAGAAACTATTATGTGTTTCAGACGTTCAGTTTTTCTATAGCACATTTTTATGTAGTCAAATATAATTTTGTCTAATAGAAACATAGGTTCTGAATATACACAACAATGCTTATTGATTACCTCCAATAATAATGAGAAGGACTATGATCAAGTAAAATAGTTATCCCCATTTTCACTAGACTTCTATTGTTTCATTCAGCAACCCCATTTTGTTGAGGTGTGTATGGTGAACTGAACTATTATCGAATTACACACTTCTAAAGTTATATTTCAAACTATTAATTCTTATACTCGTTTCCATTATCAGTACTCATCTTCTTCACTGAATACCCATATTACGTCTCGGATATCCTCTTGAATATCTTAAACATTTTCAGAGAATCTGGCTTATGTCTCATATACATAACACAAGACATGCGAGTGAAGTCATAAATGAATGTAATGAAGTACATATCATAATTTTTATATTTATTTATTATTGTTCCACATATATCAGAATGTATAAGTTCCAATGTTCATTTTGGGAAAATTTAAACATTATTATGCATAGAGTTTGTAATCTTCCCGTTCTCACAAATAGTGCAAACCCAATCTCTTATTTTAGATAAATCAAGCATATCTCGTCCATTGTCCCATGTTGACAACTTTCACATGTTTCTCTGAAACATATTTCTTATCCATTTATTCAATAACTAACTTTATTCCACCACACCCATGTTACAAGAGTTCTGTACATCACCAACATGGAACAAATTCTCTTTCTTATACTGGCCTCTTGTAACTACATTTCAATCATTTTCACTTTTTACAAAAATCCCAAATTTCCTAAAGATAAATTTGTGACCCTCATCATAGAGTTATGAAAAACATAACATGTTGGGTTTTATCCCATAAAAATATAGTGATTTCCATTATTTGATATTTTCATTTTCTAATGACGGACAATCTAACACCTCTGATCCTTAGTGAGTCATCGTTTCCAAATTTAATTGTTTCTTCATTGAAATATTTCACAATTTTTAATAGTATTACTTTTCGATTTATATGATATTAAAAACCACTATCAAGGATCCATGGTCATTATCGATTATTCTTTTTCAAAGTAGTTTCAACAGTAAGAGATTTTTGTTAATCCTTTTATTCCTATTTTAATTGTGCTTCCTCTAATATTCTAGCCAAGTCAATGGGTTCTGAAAAAAAAAACTATGAACTCTTTATTTTCAGACCTAAATGATATGTGTTTATTAGTTATTAAAATATCTGGCTTCTAAGAAATTTTAAAAAACTTTTCTTGTTCTGAAAACATAATCAGGAAATCGTTGGCATTATTTCCAAGTTGATCACATCATTAAAATATAGTTTCTAGTGGTTGGAACATATTCTAAAAATCTGTACCAAACTTATTATATATCTTATGTACCTTATTTTAAGGGTTTTTCTTTTAAAATTACTGACTCCACTTCAAAATTTGTCTTTTAAAGCATCTAGAATAATGGTAATGTTGTAGGATGAACAAACACATATTTTATATGTGTCCAAATCAACCACAATAGCATCATTATCCATAAAATGAATATTTCCCTATAAAACATCCTTACCGACTGAATTTGTGACCATGATTCTCAAAAGCCTTCTTACCAAAACTCTATTAATCAACAACCTTCATATTTTTAATTGGAAATTTATTTTTCAGCTCATATTTCAATTTAGACTTACCGAAACATGAAATAGTAGAAATCATTTTGGACTCAAAATATTTAGATGCTTATGATTTTTTAGTATTGAAATCTTTGACCACATATGAAGAATTTACAGAATTTTTCTTATCAGAACCAGTTCAATCATTCTTTTCATCCTTTTGAAGTGAAATTTTTTGATCTTTTTAGGTTCATTAATATCAGATCTTCCAAAAATATCTGTAACATTGTTTATGAACCATGTTTTCATTCCTTATTTTTTTAAATTTTTATGTTGGAAATGTTCCAAGTCATCTTATTTTTCCTTTAGAATTACATCTAGATGATCGTTACAATTCTTTTCACTCTCAAATTTTTTTTTCAGATCATCAATATCCTTTTAAAATTTTTCATTCTCATTAGGAAAACATTCATGGTCATTTAATGATGCGATTTCATTTGTCAATTTTCAGTTTTCCTAGTCAATCCTTCTGATCGTTCTCAAATATTCTTTCAGAAATTCTTTCAGATATTGTTCAAATTTAGTTTCTTCTTCTTCATAAATACTTCTCTCATAATCTTTATTATTCACTATTACAAAAAAAGGTACTTTCTCTAGATTTTTTATCAACAAATGTTTCTGATTTAGTCTAATTATCATCATATTCTTCATTATTTTAAGAAAAATATTATTCTCTTTGATTTGAAGAACTTTTTATCCCTACCTATATCATAATATTTACCTTTTTCATCCTATTACATCCATGGCCATCTTGGTCTTCTGTCTTCATCATCAATGACTTCACAGTTATCTTGGTTAAGGAAATTAACTGCAAAGTGGCCAACCACTCCACATTAAAAACCTTTTAAATATAGTTTCACTTTGTATTTATTTGTTACACATTTCACTTTTTTGGAAAAAGGGATAAAATTTCATAAAAATTTTGGCAGACGTCATTTTCATAGTCCTATTACCAGATTCATCTTCAATAAGAATATTATTCAACTTATCTTTATTTATGGCAATAAAAGACATTTCTCTATCATATTTCTATTTTCTATTCATAGACTTATCCCTTCTTATTTCATAAGTGAAGAGAGTGAAATGAAAATCATCCATAGATAGTGTTTTTGGATATTTATCTTTCAATGATGACACTTTAGCATCAAATGTGTCAAAAATAATATTCTTGATCATTACAACAATGGTAGAATCCTCTAACATTTCACCAAGAAATATGATTGTACTAACAATGTTTTTTATCCTAGTAAAATAGTCCCCAACCAATTCGTTCTCACTAATCATTTAGCCTTCATACATCAGCCTCAAGAATTGATGTTTTTCCTTCTTCACTTTTTTACATTCTTCAAAGATGTATTTCGGTTATTCCAAGATTCTTTTGGTTGTAGATATACCTTTCAATATTAAAAATTCAATCTTAAAAAGTGATTAGAGTAATGAATTTTTATCTCATCTATAATTATCATGATTATTCATATCGGCAGGAGTAATATAAACAATATCATCAATAGAAGGAAATCCATATCTAGTAGTTTCATGAAATTGATATCCAAGAGACATATGATAAGGCATAAATTATTCCTTTGATATGTAATAGTTCATACCATAAAATATTATAATCCCATTACTGTTCACGCAATTTACATTCACTATCTTAGCGTCACGTCAAAAACTTCCTGAAAGATTAAATAAAGGAAACCTGTCGATGATACCAATTGAAGATACCCAGTCAGGAGCAAAGTATCACTGGGGGGGTTAGTGATATATTTTTCTTTTTATGTTTCCCTTTTTTAAACAACCTTCGATACATGTTAAAGAGTTCATTCCCTACTGAACACACACAACCTTGAGAATACATGATTTAAGAGGTTCCCTACTCAACAAGAGTAGCTACGTCCTTGGTATGGTATGGAAACAATCTAGTACCACACAATCCACTAGAAAAAAAAATTTATGTGGATTAAAATAATTATGATATACCCTTACACTAGTGTATCATGTGGAAATCAATCTGCACGTTTGTGTTCACCCTCTTAGCACAAATAGATAATTATAGTATTTCAATGATTCTTTAAAATTGAAAATGAGTATTGTTTGATGTAAAAATATTAACTTTCATGCCCATAAGCTGGTAAGAACTATCTTATGCACAACTGAATACGTGTGAAGAACCCAAATTATTCTAGAACCCTTTTAGATTTCATGCAAGCCAATTTTTTTCCACATGCGCATGATTTTCCATTTTTCATGAAACACCTCTTGTGTGCAAAGTCAATATTTCACACAACCCTATTTTTTCACACTCTTCTTTACTTAAATTTATTTCATGTATCGAAGATAGATATTTCTCTAAGTGTTGAGATTAAAAAATGTAATGGGTCACCTATTATTTATATACCTCATCGATACCCATGCTCAAAAACCCTGACGCATCGCACAAAAAAATTGATGTGTCACTCAAAACCCCATTTGACATCGCATTGGGTGAATAATTATCTTTGGTTCCATCTTCATATTTTTCTCACTTCATGAAACTTTCTTGCACTTCATGCCTGTAAATTTTTTTGATTTCAAGACCTTGAATCATGCCTTGCGCGCAACATTCCAAACTCCCTCCAATCTTGTGCGCAATTTCCAATATTTCGGGCAAACCTCTACATTTCCATATTGTGATGTTCAGATCATTGAAATACAATTTCACACAACATTACACTCCATATTCAATCTTTCACGCGTCATCTTTTTCCAAAGTCACATTTCTCCATCTCCCAATTTTCATCACCAATAATTTGGAAAACACTAGGAAATGGAGCCACCTTCAAATCTATTTTGGTAATAAAACCAATGATTATTCATTAATATATATAATATTAAACAATCAAATGCTTTCTTTATAAACCATATCTATAATGATATATAGTGTTTGATAGAATACCATTAGCATCATTAGATTTTAAATGGGATGTATTGAAACATCCGTATATTCCAGCAACATCATTCTTTCCAATCAAAACTGAATATGACTGGCATCATCTATTCTCTCTCATTCCATAATAATGAATTCATCCCATGCTCTCTAATAATATTATATTTTGTAAATATAAATCAGTAAAGCATCGTCTGATTTTCAACACTTTAACAATGTAAATTGATTTATCCTCTTTTTGACAACATAATACAACAATACACTTCTCTATCCAAATTTGTCCTAACAAGAATATCTCACAATATATCTCACATTCCATACAAAAGTCCACCAACATATCCCAAGTGGAGACAATTCAGGATAGAGTTATCACAGGACAAAATCTATGTCAAAAACAAAGTGTAATAATAAAATGTTTTTATTAGAAGAAATACACTACGACTGTGGTAGTATATAAGGAGTGTTACCCTACCTCATTTCCAATAATTATTCTCTTATGGACATGTCTTTGAACCCATGTGATTATAAACTCTATTTATTGAGTATACACATCATGTCTCAGCCCCTCAGGGCCTACCCATTTATTCTTTCTTGTCCCTATATCGATCGTTCCAGGCCTGGGTTCTTTTTCATTTACATGAACATGTCCGAATTCTGTTCCATGATTTTGGACAAAATGATTAAATATAATTTTGGACTATATGGGTTCATGGATGTCTGCTTGATGTCAGAAATCCTTGATTACTATGTAGTGTCACTTGGTCCTTTGGGTCAACACACATGACATGTGATCCTCAACAATTTTGAAATCATAAACCCATAGCCAATGAGGGATTGACATTTTTTTCATTAATATTACATTCCATGTTGATGGGATATATTTATAATCCTTTTATCCATCATGATTGCAATATATAATGACAAACATTCACAAATCTCTATTACTAGCCACATGACCCATAAAGGGGTAGCCTACGGTTTTTGTATCCTGGACTTTTTGTGGATAATAGAGTATAATGATCCTCATAATGTCTAATGAACATCATTTGCACATTTCATCACCCTTCCCCATTCATAGATCTTAGATTCATGGTATATAAACCCAAATCCATCCAAATCTTCCCAAACAATTTCTATCCATTCATCATTCAAAAAACCAACCATGAATTAGGCGGATCTATGATTCTTGAACCCACCAAAAATTGTCAAAACATAACCCCAAGGACCAATGAAAAATGACACAAAAATGGCTGAAAAGGGTACCTAAAAAGGGTTCAAAATTCATTATCTTGGTGTTATTATACAAGAATCATAGATCTATTAATCTTGGGTGATACCATTTCCTAATCTAGACAAAAAATAATGAAACAATTTTACTCATCTATGGAGATTATGAAAAGGATTTGATAACATAAAAAAATATAATAAATAAAATTCTAACTCAGGTAATTAAAGGGTTAAAATCATAATTTTAGGGTACTTCCATTATTTTTGGTCGAATTTAGTGAATAGTATATTCTCTAGTCAAAGAGAAGACTTGTTGAATTTGTTGACTCTCGATCTACCTTGATCTGACAAACCATTTTAATTTGATATAGATCCTATAATGTAGTGAATCAAAGGATCATCTCTTATATACAAGAGTTATGTGGGAAAACAAATATAATTTTCATAAAAAAATAATTGACAATTGGGTTTTTAGTTATTAAAAGAATAAATAAATTAAAATAATTAATTAACCCCCTAATCATAACCACCATTGGATTCCATATCTGAACGTATGGTACTGACCAACCATAGGCCATACCTAGGTAAACCAAGAATTACGTATTCAATTATTGTATCATATTTCTGAACATATAGTTCATTTTTGAGATACTCAAATACATTTCAAAATCTATGAAACTAATATTAATATATTTAATATTATTATAATTTAAACTCTAGACTCACTGGGCCTTAGAATATTGCAACCTATCAGTTCCTGACTCCAAAAAATATTCCTTAATATATTTCAATTTATTTAATGGAATAAATTGGGTCACTATAGGGAAACAGTCTAAATAATTATTTAGCTATAAATCTAGAATAGTTTTCTAAAGAAGGGGTATAATCCTTAATAATAATTTTTCAAATAATTTTCCCCTACAACTCCTTTAAATGGAAATCAAAAATGATGATATAATTACATTAGTATCTCCCATTTACTAATATTTTCTTATTTTAATGGAATAACCAACATCGATCATCTTATTAATCAGGTAATAAACTAAACCTTTGACATTGTGTACAAAAATCTACAAACTCATGAAATGATGTAATTCATTTTCCATCACCACCTGTAATGGAATGAGATAATTATTGATGTAATTTTTAAACATTATATTAATGATGTTATTATGATTTTGGAATTATAATATCGTATATATATTCTATCATTCCATCTAGTGGAATTATTAAAAAGGTGCTCATGTGTACGATTGACTCCCATCTTACAAAACAATGGGAATCATTTTTAACTTATGATTTATATGAAATATAATAAGGATACATTTAATGAATGTATTTGGAATATATGACATAATTATTCATATAAAATGGTATATATTATTTACATTCCTTTCAGTCCATTTTTAATAAAATGGAAATAGCATTCATGTGTACCTACAACGTACCATATATAGGAGTAGTGTAATTAATTTTCCATATCTAACAATAATGGGTTTATCTATATTCTTATATACTGAATTTATTTGTAATTTGTATGAAGTTAAACATTTTAGAGATGATTGAACCATGGTATGTACAATGAACCTAAATTTTCAAAATTAAAACATTATTGAAAAATGAAGAGGTTATAACCTAAAATGTGATTTTAATAGGGGATTATTGATAAAAGAGAAATAAAAGGTCATAAGTAATTAATATACAGTATGATATATATATAATTATGGTTTTGTAATATATTTATAAAAATATAAAGTGTTTATATATGTGGATTTTACATTTATGATGGATTCTAAGATGCAAAGTAAGGGTTTTTTATTATCATTTATTTTGTTGGGACACATTCCATATTTTCCACTTGTTTCTTTTTTATAGTGTATATACTACGCATTAATTCCTTTAATTATTATTATCATTATAATATTGATATATATATATATATATATATCTATGATTTTCACTTTCATGAAAATTAATATTCCAAATTTTATAATGTGATTTTTTTGTTATAATATCATTGATATTGGGATTGTTTATGATTTTTCACCCAATGATGATATCATATGGTCAAACACTCATGAAAATAAGGAATTTTCTTCCTTTATTGTTTTTACCAGAGATTATGTTTTTTCTATAATTTTCCTTTCATTATGGTCTAATGAATCCAAATGAATTTTTTTAACGAAATAAAATTATTTCTCTCTTCTATCAAATTTTTTTCATCCCTGTCCCGGTTTTTTAAAATTTTATAGATAAATATTTTTATGATATATAATGATTTTTTGGAGACATTTTTACTCATGATTATATTTATACAGAAATATTTTAAATGATTCTTCTTATCATATATTAATAAGTATCTATTGACATTGTACTTTTAAGGTACAATGAATATTCATTTTAACATGTACAACATGAACTATATTATAATCCTTCATGAAAAATCATTTATTAAAAGTTTCCTTTAAAAGGTTCCTACCTCATTTTAAAATATATTTCTTTATTTAATATTTTATAATTTTTTGAATAATATTTTTTAAAATTGATTCTATTCATTAATGAAAAACAACATCTAATGTTGCTTATGTTGTTTTGGATATTAGCCAATTTTATCATCCATATTATTTATATATATGTTTTTTGATTATGAGGATGACATGTTAATATTACCCAATCCTTTTTCTATGGTGTATGAAATAATGAATTCATGAGATGCTCATGAATCAAATTTTCTTTATATTGGTTAACATATTATTAAATTATTATAAAACCAATTTAATTTTGATTGGTTAGGATATATTGAATTATTTACAATCATGTGACACAAAAATTTATAGATTATATAATTTTTTGGAATTATATCCCCCTCTAATTTAGTTTGTAATGACAAATTATCTATGAGCTCAATGGGTACATCGGAGGTTATCCCAATATCAAAATTGTTTGAATACATGAGGTTATTTGTATCCCAATTAAGGAAGACATATGGTTAGTCATGGACATACATATTATTAATGTCTTGGTGGGTATACTTGTAATAATATTTTCAATTATGAGGGTTTTTATATAAATCTATGCATTATTTTAATATTATGATATAATTGATCTTCCTTTTTGATTCTTCTAATATATGAGTCTTTCTAAATAGTAAGATTTATTCCATGACTCACATTTATTATCAATGAAGTGTACAGATTGTTTTTGAAATGTTATTCCAATATTAACAACTATTTATTCAATTTTTATTATGAAATCTCTCGTGTTTACAATTTATAAAAATATGATATCAACCATTATTTTGTTATATTTCACAAGTTTTTAATGAAAGTTAGTAATTCAGATATTTCTATGATTTCTTCTAGTTATTATGAACCGTGTGAGAAACGATGAAGTTAACATATAAACTAGTTGTTTATATATCCATGTTTCCAATGTAACTAGACCCATACGATTGTGGAATGAAATTTTTTGTAATGTAATGAATACTATACATTTTAAATGTTTTATCTATTTATGTTAAGTATGGTTAGTTATTTTAAGTATCGTGTAATTGTTTAGTAATCCATTGAAATCTATGATGAGAAAAGTTTACTGACATAACCAACGATATCTCTATGAATAAGTATAAGGATAATTGAATGTGTTTGAAAATTTACTAAAATATTGTCGAATGGAATAGTTGGTAGTTTAAAAGATATTGAATCCCTATGTTGATAAAAAAAGTAAATGTGGCTCATGTAAAATTGTATTTAGGAGTAGGAAATCCATAAATGTAACATTGATCTCGAATCAATCATCACATGATTGATGATAACATGATATGTTTTACTGTGAGATTGATAGTCTTAGTGGGTATGCTTTGGAAACTCTCAAACACTTTCAAAACCATCAAGAAGGATTTGACCAGTAACCATGAATTAACTAGGTTAATCCTAGGTTTTCATATATTGAAAAGCAGTAGTTAAAATTTTGACATAATATGAATAGATTTTTTATCGATCAACCCGATCGAATATATTTGATGGCCATTCATACCATTTTATTTTTTATATGATATTGAATATAAAATGTTTAAGAAAAAAGTTTTAACAAATATGCTCAAATATTGATGTAACCTATTAGATAATAATAATATGGGTCCATGTTGAAAATAATAATTATATATGGTTGTACATTTTTATTGCTAATGATTAAATAATGAATTATTAGTGAAAACCCATAACATAATGATCATCCCATATCACATCTATTATTATTCCTGATGTGGACTTATTAGGAATTTGTTTCATGAAATCGTAATAAACTGCACCTTGTTGAATTATATATTATATAATGAACGAAACCAATTCCTCTATACTAATCCCACTTTAATTTATATGGAATTTATTTTTTGTTTGATTCCCTAATTAATCCTATGATTGTGCACCAGTGTCATGATAAATCTAAATATTCATTAGAAATTTCACCAATTATATGGGTCTTGATTTGAATTAAAATTGTTTGTTTATATCTTATTATTTGGTTGAAACATAATATAGGTGATATACCTATAGTCTAAGAGTTTATAATGTTTTTTGGAATGATTTTCCATGATTTTCACCAAATCATGATATCGAGTTCTCAAAATAACTTATTTGTGGTGCCACAACAATTTTAAAGATAATAAATTGAATGACTCCAATTTAGTTTCAATCATTAAAAAATAAACTCCCAAAGGATCATGACAATGGGATTATTCATTAAATTGTGTCACCTTTTGTTGAACATATGATTTTGTTAATAAGAAATATACATCAATATGAATCTTCATATTATTAGAAAATAAACAAGATCCCAATAAAGGGAAAGTATCCTCTACCCATATTGATGATTTGTTGATCCCAATACATGGATCTAAATAATTATACAAGATTGAACATCATTCACGATATCATTAATGGATGGATTAGTAGGAGGATATACAAAAGACCATATTTTATATAATGTATGGGAACTAGGAATATATAGATATTAAATATTTATGTACTAACTCACTTGATATCCAAATTTTTAAATGTTTATAGTCTTTAGAGAATAACAAGATCAGATTATGGTAGTCATCCATTCAAATTGAAAGAAATAGAATGAATATCACTTGGGAATTGTACTAATGAACCTGTGTAAGGATAAACTGCCTGAAATTTTATGATGTGTTATTTATTTATATAAATGTTTTAATTTTTTGTCATATAATCTAACATTGTGGTATATCAGTTGATCTTTCAAATTAAGAGGCAATTGAACATTATCCTAGACCAGCCATAGTAACTCAGATATATTTCATTAGAGGTTTGGCTGGATATTAACGATTGTATGTCAAATAATTCACATGGATTCTCAATCCACTCACTATGTCAACATGTAAGGGAGTTTAGTTATTATAGAAAGACGAATGTGTGGAATATAATATAGAACTGACGAAATATTTTTTAGTTGAACAATTTTATATAACCATATAGTGAATAAGGGTATGTAATTTTTATTGATGCATCAAATAATGTATTCGGATGAGTTATTATATAGAATGGTATGGTGATATCATATGCCTCATCAAAAATAAAATTTTAATAAGAAAAAGTACAAAAATCGTGGATTGGAGTTGGCAAGGGTAACTTTTCATTAAAAATATTGAAGAATTCCTATTATAGAGAAATATTTTATATAAATAATGACAATAATTTTTTAAATTATATTTTTTCATATAATTATTTGAACATGATCTAGAGAAAATGGTTGGATATGATTAAAAATAATACATTATCAATACATTTCCTCCTGAGAAAGTGAACTAGGTGTCTAATTCATTGATTCCGAAGTATCATTCATTCTTATATATGAGGCTAATCAGAAAAGATACAAAATTTATTTATTTATAAATTAAGGATATGTAAATCATAAAGAAATAGGATAAATAGTACATATATAAAATGAGTGTCCAATCATCTTCCCATGTAATGATTAAAGATGTATAAGAGGATGTGATAGAGTTGTAGAAGAAGGTTATTGATATTCCTAATTATGATGTAATGATAGGGTTTAGAAACTATTTAATTCAATCATACATAATAGATTTTAATAAGTATCAATTAGAAGAGGGTAATAGTTCTTCTTTCTCTATTCATCATTGATGTACAACAGTGTATTGAGAACTAAATGTGTATCTAGTGGGAAAACATGATTATAGATATTGAATAATATTTATATTTGTGATTTGTATAATTTCTTTTCAAGGATTAGAGAAAAATGTATAAGGGGTAGTTATAACAATTACCCATACATGAATGGAATTGAAAACACATCATAATGGATATCTTCATCGAACTACCCAAAATATCTAAATGTTAAAATGCAATTTTGGCTGTAGTTGATCACATTTCTATTTCATAAAATTTCACCTCTATCAAAGACTATTTTTATCTTGATCATATTTCTGGGATATACATCATATATTTGGTATTTTTGAATTGTGTACTATATTCCACTTTATCAAATAACTATCCAAGAATTACCTCAGAGTTTTTGGGAATACCTCCACAAGCTATTGAGGTAGTGTTTAGAGTTAGAATAGTGTATCATCCTCATATAGGTTTTCTGTCTAACTAAAAATTAGAAACCTAATAGGGAATCAAAATTTAATGTTCAATGGATTTAAAATTTTTCTGTGATCATTTACTTCATCTAGTTCTATTTTCTTAGTATAATATATTTCCCAAGGACATTTTGATGGATTCTTATGAAACCCTATTTTTAAATAACTGTATAACTCTATTTTAATGGGATAAAGTTGGATAAATAAATATATTCCTACCTACAACTAATGTGTAAATAGATGACAATGATCGATCCATTCAAAAAAAGATAACGTCAACACCATTTTGGAGGAAAATTTATGCTAAAAATTGCTAAACATATCATGATTTTTAAGTTAGTGATAATAGTTTTCTGATAATTAATAAATTGAAGAATGACATGAGATTATGAATGATGGAAAAACAAAATCCATAGTGTATTTTTTTCAATGAAATTATTGATTATATCAGGATGGTACCTTATTTTTGATTCTTTATATGAACATATCTCGTGTTCATAATGTATTTTAGGTGGATATCCTGAGGAAGTGCATACTTGATCATTTAGATATACCAAACTCAGAGCTCATGTGTAAAGACCCATAAATTTCAAGGAATTTTTTTTCGTAATTTTTGTTTGAGTTTTACAAGAGCGCAGTTTCTGACGGTACCTGATTATGAGGCCCGATGTGCCTGGATTCATTTTCCGAAGTTTGGCTCGGGTACGTTCAGTGAACGAACGAGCGGGTTTTTCTAACTTTTGAACCGGTTCTTGGAATTGAATTCTGAGGGAACCGATGAAATCGTAGCGCCGGTATTTCCTTAGAAACGCCTCTTCCGGAGTTGCGTTTGCTCGGGTGTGGTTTATAAATTTTTGGGGTTAAGTTAAGAAATAAAATAAAGTGGTGCGACAACTTTATTTTTATTTCACTTAAAGCCACTTAATGCCACTTTAAGCTGCTTAAGGTGAGTTGAAGCTGTCACAAACCAACCCGGGTCGACCCTGAACCGGTCACCCAAGTCGGCCCGCGACATGACCTGAGAGGCGTTCCCGATCCTCCCGGGATGGCGACAAGCGCCAGGGCATCAAAAGAGGTTGTGGGAACGATTTCTCCCAATATAAATAAACGAGACTGCAAGATAAAACAGAGCAGCGCAGAAAAGATAAATCAAACAAACTGACTAAACATGAATAGAAGAATAAAACTGACCAAACACGACGTCCGAACAAACTCCGTGCGACCTCGCGGGTCACTCTCCGTCTCAACGATCAAGTGTCTCCCTAGGCGAGCGCACTCAAGCTATAGCCTTCACAAACACTAAAAACAGAAAAGAACTATAGGCGTGAGTATTAAAACTCAGTAGGCTAGCCTGATATCTATTCCCAATGCACTACCTTTAAAATAAAAGATATATCATTTCATGTTTGAACTAAAATCTATAAAAGTATGTTTTTAATAATATTCTACTTAAAAACAAAGTATGAACCATTTCCCTTAGCCATTTTCCAAAATTGGGTTTATTTCATCAGTGTCAATGACATTTCAGGAAAAGGGAAAGTGATGTTTAAATTTTCATATTTGTACAAAGGGGATTAAACTCTTTCATTTGAAAACAATTTTTTTTGAAACCTAATCAAAAGAAATTTAACATTTTCCAAGGAAAACATTACACCAGAATGCACAAAGTAAAACACACAGCAAGGGAAATGTAGGTATACATGTGAGCATCATAATCATTACTGCAAGCTACAAAAGCTGAATAGACATGGGTGAACCTAGGAGATCAAGAATAAACTAGAAGACACCAGTACAATAGAAATCATCCTTATCGACATGTCACGATGAAATCAAAATGCACAATACGCTCGACCATCCACTCACGGGCAGGTCGAGGGAAAATCCCATAGTAATAAACCCAATATATCCACCTACTATGGGCCACTGGTCAGTACCATAACCTACCAGTGCAGCAATAATTCTTATAATATTCTCTCAATATGCCAGATTCCCATGTCTCAAGTGTTTGGAAAACGGGGTGAGCCAACTGATGCCAACCGAGCATCCACTCATATGCACATATATATAGAGCACAATAAGCATCACCCTGAGCCACTCCGTGGAACAACCTCATGCCTTTAAACTATTCATGTACCTGGGAGCTACTAAGCGCGGCCTCCCAAACAATCAATTGGGACCAAGGCATGAGAGTCGTCCTAAGAGGGTTTTTTTCAAAACATTTTCATCTCTTTCCATAAAGTGCCAAACGGGCATTTAATACATTTCACAGTCACTACTCAAAAAAAAGTACAACATCTTTATAAGACCAAACCCAGTTTAAAACAATTTAAAGAACCCACAAAACACTACTTGACAGACTTCCAATATCTTTATAAACCAAACCAAACCATTTTCTTTCTCCAAATAATCTTTAAGAGCCAACCGAGCAATTTCTCAAATGAACCAAAGTATTTGTTCACGCTTCAAAATAAATCATTTCTCATTAAACTAGAACTCTATTTTATATTCCGTGAATTATGTTTAAAAGGAAAACATGCATTCATTCATTATTGGGTGTCCGCTCGTCAAAAGGATGTTTCTTGTGTCGTGTATAAAATAAACTGCTCCTTTTGACATTACATAACCATTTAAAAATTAACCCTCTTATATTAAAAATTAATTATCGTATATTATCTCATATTTATTACAATTAATAAAATGTTGATTTTGAACAATTAGGGTGCGCAAACAGCATGAAATAATATAACATAAATTTTAAAAGCAGTGCAAAGGGAACCTACCTCAAGATCAAAGCGCGATGGCAAAACGACTTTGGAAGCAAGGCGCAATGGCACAACGTGTGTCCGAAGCCACGTGATAAAATCCGACACTCTACAAAGTCGGTACCAAGGACTCGGACATATACAAAAACTCACTAGAGCACGCAAAACCAAGGGGCGAGAAGAAACACTCACCTTGGAACTGAAGCGCGACAACAACGGAACCTCGGAAACAAGGCGCGGTGATGGCGCTCACTCGGAAACGCCCTGCGCGGGCCCTCAAATAATAATCCTACCAAAAGAAACATTAATTGATAAAAAAAAACCCTAACAAAGAAAAGGCGAACCAAGAATAATAGTAATCACGATAATAATAGTAATAATTATAACAATAACAATAATAATAATCAATAATGTTAAAAATAATCATAATAATAATAATAACGAGATTAATAATGATAATAATATCAGTAATAATAATAATAATTATAATAATAATAAGAATAAAATAATAATAATAGTAGTAATAATAATAATAATAATAACAACAAAATCATAATAATAATAATAATAATAACAACCAAATAATAATAATAATAATAATAATAATAATAACAATAATAATATTAATAATATCATATTTAATAATAATAATAATGATAATGATAATAATAATAATAATAATAATAATAATAATAATATTAGTAATACTAACATTATTAATAATAAAAATGATAATAATAATAATAGTAATAACAAAATAATATTATTATTATTAAAACTAATAATAATAATAATAATAATAATAATACGAAAAACAATAATAATTATAATAATAATAACATTAACATTAATAATCATAATATTAATAAGATAAAACAAAATAAATAAATAAAAGGAAAAGAAAAGGAATCCTGGCCGGGGGGAAAGGTTGTGCGGGCTGTTCGCCGGAGGAGGCCGGGATGGCGGTGCTCTAAAGACCCGTAAAATTCAAGGGATATTTTTTCTTAATTTTCTTTGGAATTTTACAAGAACGCGGTTTTTGATGGAACCTGATTCCGAGGCCCGGTGTGTCCGGAATCAACTTCCGAAGTTTGGCTCGGGTACGTTCAGTGAACGAACAATCGGGAATTTCTAACTTTTGAACCAGTTCCCGGAATCAAATTCCGAAGACACCGATGAACTCGCAGCGCCGATATTTGCTTAAGGGAACCTTTTCCGATGTTGTGTTTATTGCGGGTTGAAAGTTAGTTTTTGGGTTTTTAGAATAAGTTAAATAAAATTTGTGGAATACAATTTTTTATTTTAACTTGTTTTTTTTAACATCCCAAAGGGAGTTGGGGGTGGGACCCACAACCACATAACCTCCCTTGGGAGGATTAAGTGTGGTGGGGCCCACACGAACCCCAACTCCTCAACTTCTCTTAAAAAACTCCCCTTTAACCCATTTCAATTAATGTTTGACAACTTGGCTTAATTAATTGAGGAGGGTTAATTTGAATTTCAAAACTTTGAAATTCTAAGAGGAAGGTTGTGTAATAAAATAAGCATAAGCTTATTTTATTATTTTGGGTTGGTTTCCTTTTCTCTTGAGAGGATTGGAGAGCTCTTTCTTCATCTTCTTCAAACTTTGATGAAGAACGCAAAGAACCTTCGAGCATCGACGAAGAATGCCACGTTCTCGGGAATCGTCTTTCGTGACGCCATACCCACGACACCGACGACGTCTTCTTCCGCGTCATCTCTTCCGCGACGATTTCCCGCAACGAAATCGTTGTCAAAGAACATCGAATCCTCGCTTCACGACATCGACGTCCTTCTTCCGTGACGCCGACCACCGCGACGCGTCTTCCGCGGGTCGTTGACGAACATTGTTCTTGAAACCGAAGTAGGGGTTTGTTGTTGATTATTTATTTACTCTCGTTCTTGATTCTAGTATGAAAATCTTGTGGATAAATATTTAAGTGTTATAGTCTAACAAGAGGGGGGTCGGACCGCACAAACACGGCCGAATCCCCCCTCCTTTGTTCTTGAATATTATTATTTTCTTGTGGATGAACGAGATGGTGTGGTGCCGTCGTACCACGCGGGAATCGCACGGCTATAGTTGCGCGGCGCCGTCGCGTCGCGCCGCGGAAACTTTATCAAGAACGCGACGCCGTCGCGCCGCATCGAAGGAAACCGAAGGCGCTGCGGCCGGAGCGGGGCTGCGGAGGAGGGGAACGATGCCGTCGCACCATGCCGGACGACGAAGACCGCGACCGGTTCCGGGCCGCGGCGAAAACGGGAAGACCGGCGGCCAGCCGGGACGCCGGTGTCGGAAGCCGGAAGGCGACCGGCTTTGACGGTCCCGTTGAAGAAGAACCGGCCGGCCAGGTCAGGCCGGCCGGAAGGGGGAAAACCGGGGGAATTTAATTCCCCCGACCAGCTTGAATGCCCCCCATTAAGAGGGGGGGGCGGTTTCACAAAGGGGGGCAGGCGGCCCCCCGTTTTTCTCAAAGGCAGGCCCCCACGAGGGGGGCCGGTTTCTCCAAGGCGCGGATTTCAGCCGTGCCGCCAGCAAAGAGGGGCGGGGGCCTTGCCCCCCGCGCGTGGCACCCGAGCAGCGCCCAGGCCGCGACGCCGCCAGCCGGGCCGCGCCGCCGTGCTGGGCCGCACCGCCGCGCCGGGCCGGGCTGGGTCGGCCCGGACCCGGACCCCCCGTTTTCGAATCGATTTCGGTCTTTTGCCCATAACTTGAGTTACGGACCTCCGATTGACGAACCATCAGCATTGATACGATCCTTGTATTGAGACGGTTGATTCGTTATATCGCACTCAAAGTTTCGGAATATTTTGAGTTCGGCCGGGTTGGTTCTTACACAAAACCAACCGGGCCCTCGGAGCGGAAACGCTCGTATCTTGAGCTACGGACGTCTGATTGACGTGTCGTCAGCATTGTTGTGTTCCTCTTAGTGAGACAGATCTTTTGGCATACTCCGCCCGAGGTTTGGACGCTGATGGAGTACGGTCGGGTTGGTTTTTCCTTAAAAACCAACCGGGCCCCTCGGACGAAAAAGCCAATAACTCTCAGACCGGACGTCCGATCGATGCATCGTCTGTTGCGTTGAGTTCCTGTTGGCGATACAGAACTTTCGGATACATCAACTCTGGAATTTGTGACATGTGATGTATCAGCCTCTCGGCTCGTGGAGCGGACCCTCCCGAATGAGCATGCTGTGTGCGGGAACCCTAGTGCTGGCTGCGACTGTGACTGCTACTACTACTGCTACTCCTACTGTGACTGCGACGACGACAGTACATAGATCCTTAGTGGATTCGATGACGACGACTACAACACTCAGAGATCCTACGTGGATCAGTGCTACAGGTCCTGTGTGGGCCCGATCCTATGTGGATCTGATCCTGTGTGGGTCTTTGCGCTCAGCGGTCCTGTGTGAACCAGCGCCAACAGGTCCTATGTGGGCCCGATCATGTGTGAGTCTTTTCGGGGGTTAGTTACCTATCGATCCTTCGTGGGTCCGACGACTTAGATGGATCAGATTTCATCTTTATCGTCTTTCGAAGATGTTTACCTGTGTGAGATGAATCCTATTTTTTTCCTGTGTGGATTGTGTTGTGCTATCCTCTGGGGATTTTGTTTTCCTTTCCTGAGTGGAATACGTATACTTTCCTGTGTGGACTGAGTTGTACCTGGGCTCGGAGGTTGGAGCGTATTGAAATTGATGACTTAGGTATATGTATGGGCATATACCTAAGCAGTGTCGGTTGTTGCTTCGTGTTTGTATCTATCCTTTGTGGTTTATCCTTTGTGGGTTTTGGGAGACCTTCGGGGGTCTCGGGGTCCCTAATGAGTAGCTTATACTCACCCCTGCACGGGCTATGCCCGCACTACGTTGTGTTGGTTGCAGACGACGGACATCGTTGATATTGGCTGAGGCTTGCAGAGCAGGACGGTACCTGGAGGTGGACCACTGGGTGTGACGTGTTCGGAGCGGACGGTGGGACCCGAGGAGCAGTGGAGCTATCTGTACCCACCCTTCAGGTGGGATTTCCAGTGGACAGCTCGGTGTAGCGGATTTTACTTTACAGTTGTTGTTTTCCCTTTCGAGTTGTACTTTACTTTCAGTTTGGGTTTGTATACTGGCCATTTTACTTTTCCGCACTATCAGTTGTACTCTGTTTTCACTTAGTGTTTACTTTTTGCTTTCTTACTCTGTGGTGCTTGTTTACTTTACAAAGGCAATGCCTTCCCTTTTACTGGGATTTACGCCTTAGTTCTAGTCGCCAGCCCCTGGCCTATAGAAGGTGGGCTTGGGGTAGTCACGGCACGGGCCCCGAGGACGGGTCGTGACAAATTGGTATCAGAGGAGTTCGGTTCTACCGCGAACTGTGATCTTTTCTATGTGAAGCAATAATGTTTAGCGTATTGAGTGTGGTTATCAGTCCAGGGAGTCCAGTGTTCGTGCGGCGGCCGACGTATCCGTACACCAGGACCCTGACTACTGATATCCGACTTAATGCACGAAAACATTGATTGCGTGTGTGTTTCAATGTTTTCTTTGTGATTACTTTATATCAGCTCACCAGGTATACTGTTCTGACTGTGGCGCACCTGATTCCTTTTCGGGACGGCCCCACGACGGCAGCCAGCTAGGGTTCCGAGAGTCGAGCGTGACGACAGCCCACCGAGCGACGAGGCCTCGGTGCATGGCCCTTTGTCAGCAGTGGCACCGGAGGTAGCTCTACCCATCAAGCCACCGATGTTTCCAGCACCGTCTGCTGACGATGCACGTCAGCTTGGAGCTCTGCACGAGTTCCAGCGCCAGCGACCACCTTGGTTCCATGGGGAGACAGACCCCCAGGCAGTAGAGGACTGGCTGGAGGCAGTGGTACGAGTTTTTAGGCTAGTGAGGAGACCTGCAGACCTCATGGTGATCCTCGATGCGAGCCTACTGCACGCAGCAGCAGGACGATGGTGGAGCTTGATGCTCCAGTTGCACGATGAGGCATCTATACTATGGACAGACATTGAGAGCCTCTTCCGCTCGGAGTTCGTCCCAGCCACCCTTCGTGTGGTACGTATCCAGGAGCTTCTTCAGCTGCGGCAGGGCAACATGACGGTCGCTCAGTACTCGGCAAGATTTACTGATCTCTCTCTCTCTACTCGACCGACATGGTATGTGACCCATTCTTCCGGGCCCGGACCTTCGAGCAGGGTTTGAGACACGAGATCAGGTCATCGCTGATCTCTCTCAGCATACCGACTCAGACGGGAGTACTGGGGCGGGCCCTTTTGATCGAGAGCTTCTTTGCTGAGTCTACACCAGCGCCGAGACCCACCGCAGGGCGGCACGTGGCAGAGTCTTCTGCGACTGGCAGTCGACGGATGACTGAGGGGTCCAGGCAGACCAGACCTTCAGGCAGAAGACCTCAGGACACTGGCTCAGCAGTGCAGGGCACACAGCGAGGAGCCAGTCTTTCGAGAGGCAGGCAGTGCTACTCGTGCGGCGGACAGGGCCACATGGCTCGTGACTGCCCTACCCTCCATGCAGAGGAGCAGCAGACGGTTGAGGAACCACCTAGGCAGAGGCAGAGGTTTGACCGTGGCGGTCCGCAGGGAGGAGGCGGATGAGGCAGAGGAGCTGGCCGACCAGCATGTGGTGGGCGACGCTTTGAGGCTCTACCACCACCACCACCAGGAGGTCCACCCCTACCTCAGGGGAGAGCACAGCTTCAGGCAGCTGAAGCTTATGATCATTGAGCTTCGGAAGCGGGTGGACTAGTGCGGGACTAGCTCCAGGAATAGAGGCCTTTTTCCCACAATGCCTCTAGCTTCGTAGTTTGTGTTGCCTTGTGTCCTTGTTCTTTAAGTTGAAGTAATAAAAGATAATTTCCTTGGTGACTTTTTTTTTCTTGTCTTTTGTTTGTTTTTACTAAGAGGTTCCAGTTAAAAACTGTTGACTTGACCCTCACGTGAGAGATTATTACTGGAGGAAACCCAGTGACCACACACTGATGCCGACAGTGTGACTCAACCCTTGGAGGCGAGAGTAACGGTTGGATCTCTTGATAGCAGCGTCGAGGACTTACGACGTCATCAATGCCATGAATTAACTAATCATGACGGGATTGACTGTATTAGGAAAGGAACGTGGTTCATCTAGGGAATGAGACCAGATTTCACCTTTCGGCAAAGGAGAAATCTTTGCAGCTTTGTCGTACGTTTAGGAGGAAGGGGAAACCCTTCGTGTTGTCAGACAGATGTCAGCAGAGCTTCCAGGAGCTGAGACAGAGATTGACCAGCGCACCTATCTTGAGGTTGCTTGAGGAGGGAGTAGGGTACGTAGTCTACTACGATGCATCAGGGACCGGACTCGGATGTGTTCTGTTGCAGGAGCGGGCAGGGATCGCCTATGGATCACGTCAATTGAGGCCGCATGAGCAGAACTATGCTACCCATGACATGGAGTTAGCACCAGTGGTCTTCGCTCTGAATACATGGCGACATTACCTGATGGGCGAGCGCTTTACAGTATTTTCTGGTCATCAGAGTCTCAGGTATATCTTCTCGCAGAAGGACCTAAACCTGAGACAGCGACGATGGCTCGAGTTCCTCTAGGACTATGACTTTGAGATATTCTATACTCCTGGGAAGGGGAACGTAGTAGCTGATGCCCTCAGCAGGAGGACGGGCATTCAGCTACTTGAGGAGGCGACGAAGCAGCTAGCCTCTTTGCAGATATCCTTCATGGATAGATATGGAGCAGCCTTCCTTCAGTCTCTCACAGTCACCCCTCCACTACTGCAGCGGGTCAGAGAGTCACAGCGTGAGGACGCTGACTGTGAGACACGACGTGAACAGATATCCTTGGGACAGGCACCTGATGGTTTCTCCCTTGGATCAGATCATGAAATCCTTTTCAGAGGACGTACCATGGTACCAGTCGCTTTGCAAGAGGAGGTGCTGAGAGCGTTTCACACTTCTCCTTTGGCGGTACATCCTGGAGTGGCGAAGATGTACAAGGATCTCAGACGACAGCACTGGTGGCCGGGCATGAAGAAGGCTGTAGCAGAGTTCGTTTCTCGATGCCTCACCTGCCAACAGGTGAAGGCAGAGCATCAGGTACCAGCAGGCTTGGTACAACCCTTGGAGGTCCCAGAGTGGAAGTGGGACGACATATCTATGGACTTCGTGACTGGACTTCCACACACTTCCAGAGGTCACGACTCCATTTGGGTGATTGTTGACCGACTCACCAAGTCGGCACACTTCTTACCCATCAGAGAGCAGGGCCTAATGGAGAGATTGGTACGTCTATACGTTCAGTAGATTTTGCGGCTCCACGGCATGCCACCATCTATCGTCTCCGACCGAGATGCTCGCTTTACTTCCCGGCTTTGGAAGGGGTTACAGGAGGCGTTCGGGACGCAGCTACGTCTGAGCATAGCCTTTCACCCTCAGACGGATGGTCAGACGGAGAGGACCGTCCAGACTCTCAAGGACATGCTCCACGCATGTGTCCTCGACTTTGGTCATTGTTGGGAGGACCACCTACCCTTGGTGGAGTTTGCGTACAACAACCGCTACCACTCCACCATCGGGATGGCACCGTACGAGGCGTTGTACGGCCGACCTTGTAGATCTCCTTTGTGCTAGATAGACCCTGGGGAGTCAGCACTTGTGGGACCGGAGATGGTCCAGGCCACGACAGAGAAGGTCCAGGTCATCCAGGAGCGGATGAGGACAGCTCAGAGCCGGCAGAAGTCATACGCTGACAGGAGGCGGAGGCCACTAGAGTTCGAGGATGGAGACCACATCTTCTTGCGTGTCTCACCTCAACGTGGTTTACGGAGATTTGTCTAAGGTGACAAGTTGTCTCCACGCTTCATCGGACCATTCCAGGTCCTCAGCATGATTGGCGAGGTAGCTTATCTTCTGGCTCTACCACCTCAGTTGCACCAGGTGCACGACCTCTTCCACGTATCTCAACTGAGGAGATATGTGCACGACCCAACACACATCATTGACCATGGGGAGATTGACGTTGACGATGGGGTGACTTTTACGGAGGTCCCGGTGGAGATAGAGGATCGACAGGAGCGGGCCCTATGTGGGTGATCGATTCCTATTGTACGCATCAGATGGCAGCATGGGAACCTCCAGGAGAGCACATAGGAGCGGGAGGCTCAGATGCGTGCTCAGTACCCTCATTTGTTTCCCTAGTTTTTGATGTATCTTTACGGGGGCGTAAAGCCCTGAGGTGGGAGTAATGTAAAGACCCGTAAAATTCAAGGGAAATTTTTTCTTAATTTCTTTTGGAATTTTACAAGAACGCGGTTTCTGACGGCACCTGATTCCGAGGCCCGGAGTTCCCGCAATCAACTTCCGAAGATTGGCTCGGGTACGTTCAGTGAACGAACGAGCGGGAATTTCTAACTTTTGAACCAGTGCCCGGAATCAAATTCCGAGGACACCGATGAACTCGCAGCGCCGATATTCGCTTAAGGGGACCTTTTCCGAGGTTGTGTTTATTGCAGGTTGAAAGTTAGTTTTTGGGTTTTTAGAATAAGTTAAATAAAATTTGTGGAATACAAATTTTTATTTTAACTTGTTGTTTTATTAAAACCTCCCAAAGAGAGTTGGGGGTGGGACCCACAAACACTTAACCTCCCTTGGGAGGATTAAGTGTGGTGGGGCCCACACGAACCCCAACTCCTCAACTTCTCTCAAAAAACTCCCCTTTAACCCATTTCAATTAATGATTGACAACTTGGCTTAATTAATTGAGGAAGGTTAATTTGAATTTCAAACCTTTGAAATTCTAAGTGGAAGGTTGTGTAATAAAATAATCTTAAGCTTATTTTATTATTTTGGGTTGGTTTCCTTTGCACTTGAGAGGATTGGAGAGCTCTTTCTTCTTCTTCTTCAAACTTTGACGAAGAACGCGAAGAACCTTCGAGCATCGACGAAGAACGCCACATTCTCGGGAATCGTCTTCTGCGATGCCATACCCGCGACACCGACGACGTCTTCTTCTACGTCATCTCTTCCGCGATGATTTCCCGCGACGAAATTGTTGTCAAAGAACTTCGAATCCTCAGTTCACGACATCGACGTCCTTCTTCCATGACGCCGACCACCGCAACGCGTCTTCCGCGGGTCGTTGACGAACATCGTTCTTGAAACCGAGGTAGGGGTTTGTTGTTGATTATTTATTTACTCTCGTTCTTGGTTCTAGTATGACAATGTTGTGGATAAATATTTAAGTGTTATCGTCTAACGAGAGGGGGGCCGGACCGCACAAACACGGCCGAATCCCCCCTCCTTTGTTCTTGAATATTATTATTTTCTTGTGGATGAACGAGATGGCGTGGTGCCGTCGCACCATGCGGGAATAGCAAGGCTATAGTTGCGCGGCGCCGTCGCGTCGTGCCACAGAACGTTTATCAAGAATGCGACGCCGTCGCGCCGCGTCGAAGGAAACCGAAGGCGCCGCGGCCGGAGCGGGGCCGCGGCGGAAACGGGAAGACCGGCGGCCAGCCGGGCCGCCAGTGTCGGAAGTCGGAAGGGGACGTGCTTTGCCGGTCCCGTTGAAGAAGAACCGGTCGGCCAGGTTGGGCCGGCCGGAAGGGGGAAAACCGAGGGAATTTAATTCCCCCGGCCATCTTGAATGCCCCCCCATTAAGAGGGGGGGGGGGGGGTTTCACAAAGGGGGGCAGGCGGCCCCCCGTTTTTCTCAAAGGCAGGCCCCCACGAGGGGGGCCGGTTTCTCCAAGGCGCGGCTTTCAGTCGCGCCGCCAGCAAAGAGGGTTGGGGGCCTTGCCCCCCGCGCGTGGCACCCGAGCGGCGCCTAGTCCGCACCGCCGCCGGCCGTGCCGCGCCGCCGTACCGGACCGCGCCGCCGGCCGGGATGGGTCGGACCCGGGTCGGGTCGACCCGGTTCGGGCCGACCCAGGGGGGGTCGGGCCGGATCGGCCCAGACCCGGACCCCCCGTTTTCAAATCGACTTTGGTCTTTTGCATATAACATGAGTTACGAACCTCCGATTGATGAACCGTCAGCGGTGATGCGATCCTTGGATCGAGACGGTCGATTTGGTATATCGCACTCAAAGTTTCGGAATATTTTGCGTTCGGCCGGGTTGGTTCGTGCACGAAACCAACCGGTCCCTCGGAACGGAAACACTCATATCCTGAGCTACGGACGTCCGATTGACGTGCTATCAGTTTTGTTGTGTTTCTCTTAGTGAGACGGATCTTTTGGCATACTCCGCCCGAGGTTTGGACGCAGGTGGAGTACGGTCGGGATGGTTTTGCCTTAAAAACCAACCGGACCCCTGGGTCGAAAAATCCAATAACTCTCAGATTGGGCGTCCGATCGACGCGCCGTATGTTGCGTTGAGTTCCTGTTGGCGATACAAAACTTTTGGATACATCAACTCTGGACTTTGTGATAGTTGATGTATCAGCCTCTCGGATCGTGGAGCGGACCCTCCCGAACGAGCTTACTGTGTGCGGGAACCCTAGTGCTGGTTGCGACTGTGACTGCTACTGCTACTGTGACTACGAAGACGACAATACAGAGATCCTTAGTTGATTCGACGATGACAACTACAGCACTCAGCGATCCTACGTGGATCAGTGCTACAGGTCCTTTGTGGGCCCGATCCTATGTGGGTCTTTGCGCTTAGCGGTCCTGTGTGAACCAGCGCCTACAGGTCCTATGTGGGCCTGATCTTGTGTGGGTCTTTGCGGGGGTTAGTTACCTATCGATCCTTCGTGGGTCCGACGACTTAGATGGATCAGAGATCATCTTTATCGTCTTTCGAAGATGTTTACCTGTGTGAGCTGAATCCTGTTTTTTTCCTGTGTGGATTGTGTTGTGCTATCCTGTGTGGATTTCGTTTTGCTTTCCTGAGTGGAATACGTATACTTTCCTGTGTGGACTGAGTTGTACTTGGGCTCGGAGGTTGGACCGTATTGAAATTGATGACTTAGGTATATGTATGGTCATATACCTAAGCAGTGTCAGTTGTTGATTCGTGTTTGTTTCTATCCTTTGTGGTTTATCCTTTGTGGGTTTTGGTAGACCTTCGGGGGTCTCGGGGTCCCTACTGAGTAGCTTATACTCACCCCTGCACGGGCTATGCCCGCACTACGTTGTTTTGGTTGCAGATGACCGACAACGTTGATCTTTGATGAGGCTTGCAGAGCAGGGTGGTACCTGAGGTGGACCACTGGGTGTGACGTGTTCGGAGCGGACGGCGGGACCCGAGGAGCAGTGGAGCTATCTGTACCCACCCTTCAGGTGGGATTTCCAGTGGACAGCTCGGTGTAGCGGCTTTTACTTTATAGTTGTTGTTTTCCCTTTCGAGTTGTACTTTACTTTCCGTTTGGGTTTGTATACTGGCCCTTTTACTTTTCCACACTATCAGTTGTACTCTGTTTTCACTTAGTGTTTACTTTCCGCTTGCTTAATCGGTGGTGCTTGTTTACTTTACAAAGGAAATGCCTTCCCTTTTTACTGGGATTTATGCCTTGGTGCTAGTGGCCAGCCCTTGGCCTATGGAAGGCGGGCTTGGGGTAGTCATGGTACGGGCCCCGAGGACGGGTCGTGACAGGTGCAACAAGGGAGGGCGCCGAAGGCTGCGGAACAGCGCGGCGATGGGAAGCAGGGGCCGGAACGGGAGCCGGACGGAGCGGGGTGAGCCTGGACGGCAAAGGAAGGTCGGGGCGGTGGTGCGGTGAGGCGGCCGGGAGCAGCAGGGTCGCCGGACGCCGGGGTTGCTGGCGCGGCGGTCAGGGAGGTCGTCGGTCGCCGGAAGAAGGCCGGCAGGGGGGGGTCGCCGGGATGTGCGCAGACAGGCCGGGTGTGTGGGTTGCTGGAGGTTGCGGATAGGTCGGGGGTTACTGGCTGTAGGAGGGCAGGCCGGAGGCGCGGCAGAAGGTTGCCGTGCCGGGGGCGAGGCTGGTGCTGCAGACGAGAGGGAGGGCGCCAGGTGCTGCGGCTGCTACTGCGGAAGGAGGCAGGGGGCGCGGGAGATGGCGCGTAGGGGGAGAGGGGAGCCCTCCGGCGGAGCGCGGTGAGGGGGGGGGGGGGGCGCACCCGGGGCTGAGCGGGAGCCGGACGATGGCGGGATGGCCGGGCGCTGCAGGGGTGCGGGGTGCGGATGGTGCGACGGGGAGAAACCGGGTAGGAGGGGGCCGAGACGGACAGCGGGGGGGGGAGAAGAAGTGGAGGCGGCGGCGTCTCCCGCGGGGAGAAGAAGAAAAAAAAATAAAAAGGGGGTGGCCCGCTAGGGTTAGAAGGAAAAAAGAAAAAAAAAGTAATGATAAAAGAAAAATAATATCAAAGAAAAGCAAACAAACAAATCATAATAATAATAAATTACAATAATAATAATAACAATAATAAAGATTAATGACAAAGCATATTTAATAATAATTATACTATTATCCACACCATTTACAATTTCACTAATTATTTATTT
Source organism: Viscum album (assembly GCA_963277665.1). Classification (NCBI taxonomy): domain Eukaryota; kingdom Viridiplantae; phylum Streptophyta; class Magnoliopsida; order Santalales; family Viscaceae; genus Viscum; species Viscum album. The sequence continues at coordinate 808,024,567 of OY728119.1, read as the reverse complement.
ATAACATAATGATAAAAAAAATAATGATAATGATAATCATAGTGATAAAAATACAAATGATAAAAATATTCATTTCGTCTTAAATAATAAAAAAAATTATTAACTTATAATAATAGAGGTGCACGTTAAATATAAAGACTCTCTATTTAAAAAAAATTCAAAGACAACGGGATGCGCAAATACCCGGGCAGGGACACGCGGGGTTTCCAAAACAGGATCTGCTCGCGCGCCCAACGACGACGCGTCAAAAAGCACACTTTTTAACAAAAACTCAAAGACCTGGTCCGATACTGAACACGAACCGCATCAAAATAATTTAAAGTCAAAGAAATTATAAAATAAAATAACTGCATGGTTCGGGGTGTGACAATTCTCCCCACCATAATGCTTTCCTCCCTCGGAAAGCCACAACATTACCTAGCCGATCGATCAACGCCTAAGGATTATACATTGACAAGATCCAACCTCTTAACCAAAGAACATTTCGTCTACCATCTACGGGACTCCACCTCATTTCCCGAAATAGACCAATAGTAGAGGGGAGGCCTGAATGCACTCCCCACCATAAGGACTCCACTACCACCTGATAATGACTTAAGAGAAAACTCAAAAGACTCATGGTGGGTCTCCCCACCATAAAGGACTGACCTCTTAACGACCAACCAGAAATCCAACTTAGGCCATATCGGGGCCCTTCCCAAGCTATATATGAAAAGCACAGAAAACCATTTAAACCACCCACTCCCATATGAATGGGATAAGAAATGAATCAAAACTACATACGAACTGTAAACCCTAACCCCGTGGGTGGGGAGGGTGGGCCCAAGGATCGGATCACTGAAACCACGATGTACGACTACTCACGACCCATCAGCTCGGGATAGACACAAACCAGGGCCGCAACTGACTCACATGGGTTGTCCACACATGACCACCAATTGACACCTCACATCCAAACAAAAAGGCACAATTATCGACATTGTGTGAGGGTTAAGTTCAGCGCGCGCTTTGTGATGAGAGAAAACTACAACGACAGAGGAACTAGAGCACCAACACCAAAACTATCTCACCACGACGATAGAGGCACGACTTTAACCAGACTCCTTAAAGTTCCCCAGGGGTTCATGACTACGTGTTGGCTTCACTCCGAGACCTTTTGGCTGGAGCTCTGATGGATGAAGCATCTTCTGCCTCGCAGTCAGGTTCTGATAATCCCAATGAGAAACATATATCTTTTCATTTGACAAAAGAAAGAACAAGATTTTAAAATTAAAAACACACCAGCATTGAAAGCCGAGGTTCGTCAAAAGACCCATGAAGTTCCCTTATATTTCAAACCCAAAACAACGCCCATGAAAAGTCCACGATAATAGATCGCTTACACTAAAAGGAAACTTATAGTGGAAACTTTGAACAAAGACCCTACAACACATTACTTCTGAGAACTTCCTCTGCGACGCTTCCTTGCAATGCCCCGACAAAATTGTCGCAAGTGACCCAGGCGTCCACACGCCTGGCAGGGCTTCAGAGCGCTTGGGCACGACGACTTCTTGTGACCCCACTTTCCACACTGATAACACACAATAATCTCTCACTCCGAAGAGGTTGATGAAAGATCTTGAGGACTCTTGATTCCACGACCTGATCTATCCACTTCCATTTTCTTACTCATTTCCTTTCCAGAATCTTCACCACTGATCTTAGGGATCGAAGGAGGGAGAACTACTTTGAGCGCTCCTGCCATCGCAGCTTCGACATGAAAAGATTGTCTTGCCACATCGACAAAAGAAGTTAGGTTGGACTCTGACACCTTCGACTGCAGATCAGGGCGGAGACCCACCTCAATGCATCGAGCCTTCATGGGGCCATTTGTGGCATACTCTGAATCATAAGGTACTAGATCTACAAAGCGCTGGAAATATTCCAACACAGATCCGTCACCCTGCTACAGACAACAAATTTCCATCCCCCTTCTCACCCTTTCTTCCTCAGAGATGTACTGATGAATGAACAAAGCCTTGAAGAACTCCCAAGTAATCTCTTGACGGGGCTTGTTCCGAGACACTGACTTCCACAACATCCATGGTGAACCTTCAAGCATGAAGGTCGCAAACTTGACCTTCAACGACTCGGGCAACTCAATGAGGTTAAAGTCCCTTTCAATCTTCCGCATCCACTCCTCTGCCACGGTAGGGTCTACTTGACCATAGAAGAGAGGTGGATCTAGCTTCCGAAACTCAAGCATAAAATCCTTAGGTTGATCGACTGCATGATGATCACCCATCGAAGTTTCAAAAGGATAACCGCTGGACAGGGAAATGTCCAAACCCAATCAAGGCCAACTCAATGAGTGAATAAAAACCTCAAAACCAACCACTGCATTGGTGATAAGTTCAAAACACAAGAACGCGAGTTATCATAACATCAAAATGTTTCTCTTTGAGAACATCTTTAATTTAGAACAAGCTTAGTGGGTTAAACCTTAGCCATTAGTATTCTTTAGAGCCTCACTCACATGCATGTATCCGTGCCACCCAGGGCATCCATCCACCATACCAGAGATCCATCCACATTTCCAACATACCAAAATGCATGTGAGTACTCATCGGAACACCAAGGCCAAAACAAAGCAACTTCATTTTCCAAAAACAATTTATTCATACCGCTTCTTTTAAAACAATCTACAAATCAAACATGTTATTTCAAACAACCCTTTTTTTTCAAAACCAACTTTTTTTATTCAAACCACTTTCAAAAATCAAGGGAAACCCAAAACAACTCAAACAGGGGACTAGTGTCAGTAGACGACTTGACCATATGGTTGGAGGCCATATTCCAAACACGTCACTGACAGAGAGAGCCTTCTTGGACCATGCCCCTAGCTCCACTTGGATTGTCAGGCCATGCGGCTTAGGACTATTAGCCCAACTCCATTTTTCATACCCCAATAGAAAAACATTTCCATGAAAACCCAAACAAACAAATTAAACTGGACTTCCCCTGGAAACTGGAGGATCGGTACGGGTAAGAGTTCGCGACGCTCTTCTCGCACCTACCCCTCAAGTCCCGACAATCCTACTCCATCTACCTTGACGTCCCAAATAACAAAGGGCACTCTGAAAAGTGAGGTCTGCTAAGATCAAACCTCCTCTGATACCATTCTTTCACAGACCAACCTGGGTCGACCCTGAACCGGTCGCCCGAGTCGGCCCGCGACATGACCCGAGAGGCGTTCCCGATCCTACCGGGCTGGCGACAAGCGCCAGGGCATCAACAGAGGCTGTGGGAACGATTTCTCCCAATATAAATAAACGAGACTGCAAGATAAAACAGATCAGTGCAGAAAAGATAAATCAAACAAAGTGAATAAACAGGAATAGAAGAATAAAACTGACGAAACACGACGTCCGAACAAACTCCGTGCGACCTCGCGGGTCGCTCTCCGACTCAACGATCAAGTGTCGCCCTAGGTGAGCGCACTCAAGCTATAGCCTTCACAAACACTAAAAACAGAAAAGAACTATAGGCGTGAGTATTAAAACTCAGTAGGCTAGCCTGATATCTATTACCAATGCACTACCTTTAAAATAAAAGATATATCATTTCAAGTTTGAACTACAATCTATAAAAGTATGTTTTTAATAATATTCTCCTTAAAAACAAAGTACGAACCATTGCCCTTAGCCATTTTCCAAATTTGGGTTTATTTAATCAGTGTCAATGACATTTCAGGAAAAGGGAGAGTGATGTTTAAATTTTCAAATTTGTACAAAGGGGATTAAACACTTTCATTTGAAAACAATATTTTTTTTGAAACCTAATCAAAATAAATTTAACATTTTCCAAGGAAATCATTACACCAGAATGGACAAAGTAAAACACACAGCAAGGGAAATGTAGGTATACATGTGAGCGTCATAATCATTACTGAAAGCTACAAAATCTGAATAGACATGGGTGAACCTAGGAGATCAAGAATAAACCAGAAGACACCAATACATGAGAAATCATCCTTATCGACATGTCACGATGAAATCAAAACGCACAATACACTCGACCATCCACTCACGGGCAGGTCGAGGGAAAATCCCATAGTAATAAACCCAATATATCCACCAACTATGGGCCACTGGTCAGTACCATAACCTACCAGTGCAGCAATCATTCTTAGAATATTCTCTCAATATGCCAGATTCCCATGTCTCAAGTGTTTGGAAAAAGGGGTGAGCCAACTGATGCCAGCCGAGCATCCAATCATATACACATATATATAGAGCACAACAAGCATCACCCCGAGCCACTCCGTGGAACAACCTCATGCCTCTAAACTATTCACATACCTGGGAGCTACTAAGCGCGGCCTCCCAAACAATCAATTAGGACCAAGGCATGAGAGTCATCCTAAGAGGGTTTTTATCAAAAAAAATTCATATCTTTCCATAAAGTTCCAAACGGGCATTTAATACATTTCACAGTCACTACTCAAAAAAAAAGTACAACATCTTTATAAGACCAAACCCAGTTTAAAACAATTTAAAGAACCCACAAAACACTACTTCACAGGCTGCCAATATTTTTATAAACCAAACCAAACCATTTTCTTTTTCCAAATAATCTTTAAGAGCCAACCGGGCAATTTCTCAAACGAACCAAAGTATTTGTTCACGCTTCAAAAGAAATCATTTCTAATTAAACCAGAACTCTATTTTATATTCTTTGAATTATGTTTAAAATCCAAATGGGCATTATTTTATTATTGGGTGTCCGCTCGTCAAAAGGATGTTTCATGTGTCGTGTATAAAATAAACGGCTCCTTTTGACATTAAATAACCATTTAAAAATTAACCCTCTTATATTAAAAATTAATTATCGTATATTATCACATATTTATTACAATTAATAAAATGTTGATTTTGAACAATTAGGGTGCGCAAACAGCATGAAATAATATAACTTAAATTTTAAAAGCAGTGCAAAGGGAACCTACCTCAAGATCAAAGCGCGAAGGCAAAATGACTTTGGAAGTAAGGCGCAATGACACTACGTGTGTCCGAAGCCACGTGATAAAATCCGACACTTTACAATGTTAGTACCAAGGACTCAGACACATACAAAAACTCACTAGAGCACGCGAAACCAAGCGGCGAGAAGAAACACTCACCTCGGAACTAAAGCACGACAACAACGGATCCTCAGAAACAAGACGCGGTGATGGCGCTCACTCGGAAATGCCCTGCGCGGGCCCTCAAATAATAATCCTACCAAAAGAACCATAAATTGATAAAAAAATCCCCTAACAAAGCAAAGACGAACCAAGAATAAAAGTAATCACGATAATAATAGTAATAATTATAACAATAACAATAATAATAATCAATAATGATAAAAATAGTTATAATAATAATAATAACAAGATTAATAATGATAATAATATCAGTAATAATAACAATAATTATAATAATAATAAGAATAAAATAATAATAATAATAGTAATAATAATAATAATAATAACAACAAAATAATAATAATAATAATAATAATAATAACAAAATAATAATAGTAATAATAATAATAATAATAACAATAATAATATTAATAATATCATAATTAATAATAATAATAATAATAATGATAATAATAATAATAATAATAATAATATTAGTAATACTAACATTAATAATAATAATAAAATGATAATAATAATAATAGTAATAACAAAATAATAATATTATTATTAACACTAATAATAATAATAATAATAATAATAATAATATGAAAAAAATAATAATTATAATAATAATAACATTAACATTAATAATCATAATATTAATAAGATAAAACAAAATAAATAAATAAAAGGAAAAGAAAAGGAAACCTGGCCGGGGGGGAAAGGTTGTGCGGGCTGTTCGCCGGAGGAGGCTAGGATGGCGGTGCAATGAGGTAGGGTGCCGAAGGCTGCGGAACGGCGCAGAGATGGGAAGCAGGGGCCGGAACGGGAGCCGGATGGAGCGGGGTGAGCCTGGACGGCGAAGGAAGGTCGAAGAGGTGGTGCGGCGAGGCGGCCAGGAGCATTCGGGTCGCCGAACGCCGGGGTTGCTGGCGTGGCGGTCGGGGAGGTCGTCGGACGCCGGAATAAGGCCGGTAGGGGGTGGTCGCCGGGATGAGCGCAGACAGGCCGGGTGTGTGGGTTGCTGGAGGTTGCGGATAGGTCGGGGGTTACTGGCTGCAGGAGGGCAGGCCGGAGGCACGGCGGAAGGTTGTCGTGCCGGGGGCGAGGCCGGTGCTGCAGACGAGAGGGAGGGCGTCGGGTGCTGCGACTGCTGCTGCGGAAGGAGGCAGGGGGCGCGGGAGACGGCGCGTAGGGGGAGTGGGGAGCCGTTCGGCGGAGCGCGGTGAGGGGGGGGGGGCGCGACCGGGGCTGAGTGGGAGCCGGACGACGGCGGGCCGGCCGGGCGCTGCAGGGGTGCGGGGTGCGGATGGTGCGACGGGGAGAAACTGGGTAAGAGGGGGCCGAGACGGACAGTGGGGGGGATAAGAAGAGGAGGCGGCGGTGGCTCCCGCGGGGAGAAGAAGAAAAAAAAAAATATAAAGGGGTGGCCCGCTAGGGTTAGAACGAAAAAAGAAAAAAAAAGGAAAGATAAAAGAAAAATAAAATCAAATAAAATAAAACAAACAAATCATAATAATAATAAATTACAAAAATAAGAATAACAATAATAAAGATTAATGACAAAGCATATTTAATAATAATTATACTATTATCCGCAGCATTTACAATTTCACTAATTATTTATTTATAACATAATGATAAAAAAAATAATGATAATGATAATCATAGTGATAAAAATAAAAATGATAAAAATATTCATTTCTTCTTAAATAATAAAAATAATTTTTAACTTATAATAATAGATGTGCGCGTTAAATATAAATACTCTCTATTTAAAATTTTTTTCAAAGACAACGGGATGCGCAAATACCCGGGCAGGGACACGCGGTGTTTCCAAAACAGGATCCGCTCGCGCGCCCAATGACGGCGCGTCAAAAAGCACACTTTTTAACAAAAACTCAAAGACCTGGTTCGATAATGAACACGAACCGCATAAAAATAATTTAAAGTTGAAGAAATTATAAAATAAAATAACTGCATGGTTCGGGGTGTGACAGAAGCAGATAGGGTGGAACCCAAGATATCCTACCCTCTTGGTAGGATATTTGCAAGGTGGGGCCCACATGACCCCCACCGTTTCATTTCCCCTAAGTAACGCACCCGCGAAAACTCTTTTTAATGAAAGTCAACTGACGCGTTTTCTAAATTATTAACGCCCCTATTAATTGGGCGGTTAGTTCATTGCAATTAATTCTATGAATTAATTTGTTCGTTACTTATCTTTAATTTTCGTTTGTTGGAATGTAATGAAATAAGACCAACACATGTCTTCTTGAGGATTGTTCGTTGAGAGGATTTGACAGAAACTCTAAGTCCTTCATCCTCCTTCGCGCAGAATGTGAAGAATGTGAAGAACGCAAAGAATGCCGGCCTCCGACGAAGCGCGACGAAGAACGCCAGACCCCCGGAGATCGACGCGACGTGATGCCGATTCTTCTTCCGTGATGATCCATCCCCGCGACAATCTTCGATCGGCATATTGAGGTAGGGGATTGCGGTCCTTTTTAATTCTTTGCGGATTATAACATCATCATGGATTTAATTGTTATAATTAAATCTATGTGTTCATGATCCTCATATTTTGTCTATGCGACGCCGAGTACCGCGCGACAGTGATGCCCTTCCGCGACGCGGCGATCCTTTTCTTCCGCGACGGTCAATTCTGCGACAAACTCGCGTCCAACGATGACATTGATGTAGGGGTCATTTTGAAAATGATAATACCCATGTTTGTTTTCCTCTAAGGCAAGAACGCGGACCAACCAATTAACAAGTTGGTCCACGGATTATTATTGCGGGTCGAGGTTTATTAATTGCTGGGAATTATGGTGTTGTTTCAAACCCCAAACGTGGTGGGTGCGGACCAACGAACAAGTCCAAACCCTTCGCCCTGTTTGTTCTTGGTGTGCGGAACGACGGACGATGACAAAATGGGCTGCAGAGACGATTTGTTTATTCCGCAGTGAAGAACGGGATCCGGGATGAGCTACAGCGCAGATGGAAATGAAATCGGACCACCGGAGCAACTCTGGTGGCCTGTGGACTCCACCGGCGGCCCCCCGACGCACCGCCAGATGGAGCCGCCGCAGCTGAAGCCGCGGCGGCACGGTGCGGTTCCGCGGCCGCGCGGAACCGAACGCAGGATGCGGCATTGCCGCGTCCATTGGCGACAGGCGCCCCCCCCCCCCCCCCCCACGCGGGGCCGCTGAATCTCAAAGGGGGGCAGCGCCCTCTTGCACCCGCTCGGCCATCACGGCCGAGCCGCCAGGCGGCCGGGCCGGGTCGACCCAGTTCAGGCCGACCCAGGGGGGGTTGGGCCGGGTCGGTCCGGGCCCAGACCCCCCGTTTCCGGACCTTTTCGGTCTTTTGCTCATAACATTATCTACGGTCCTCCGAACGACACGACGTCAGTGGCGATGCGATCCTTGGATCGAGACGGTCGTTTCGGTATATCACACTCAAGGTTTGAGAATACTTTGTGTTCAGCCGGGTTGATTCGTACACGAAACCAACCGGGCCCTCGGAGTGGAAACGCTCATCTATTGAGCTTCAGACGTCCAATTGATGTGTCGTCTACTTTTTTGAATTCCTCTAAGTGATACGGATCTTTTGGCTTACTTCGCCCGAGGTTTGGACGCAGGTGGAGTACGGTCGGGTTGGTTTTTCCTTAAAAATCAACCAGGCCCCTAGAACGAAAAAGCTAATAACTCTCAGACTGGGCGTCTGATTGACGTGCCGTCTGCGACGTTGAGTTCCTGTTGTCGATACGGAACATTTGGATACATCAACTCTGTACTACGTGTCAGTTGATGTATCAGCCTCTCGGCTCGTGGAGCGGACCCTCCAGAACGAGCTTGCTGTGTGCGGGAACCCTAGAGCTGGCTGCAACTGCTACTGTGACGACAAAGACTGTACAGAGATTCTCAGTGGATTCGACTATGACGATGATGAAAATAGTATGGGAATCCTCCGTGTTTTCGGCAGTGACCACTATGGTACATCTTGGGATACGTCAACTCCGAACTACATGTTAGTTGATGCATCGACCTCATAGCTCGTGGAGTGGACCCTCCCGGAACGAGCATGCTGTGTGCAGAAACCCAAGAGCTAGTTGAGACTTGACGACTGCTGATCGAACGACTCAGTGTGTAACGGATAACCCAGTGGGGAGCAATTGGTTGTACCGGCAGACCCACGGTGGATGAGCGCTTGGTTGTAGCTACAGACCCGCGGTACTCAACAGAAGGAGTACATCTGCAGGCTATGAGGGGGAGCGCTTGGTTGTAGCGGAAGACCCACGACAGAGGAGAGCTTGGTTGTAGCAGCACGGGGGTGCGCTCGGTTGTAGCGGTAGACCCACGTCGGAGGAGCGCTTGGTTGTAGCGGGTGACCCATGGTACTCAACATAAGGAGTACCTCTAGAGGCTATGAGGGGGAGCGCTTGGTTGTAGCGGCAGACCCATGGTGGGAAGCGCTTGGTTGTAGCAGCAGGCCCACAGTACTTGATAGGTGGAGTACTACAGCAGTCCAAGTTGAGAGGGAAGCTCTTGGTTGTAGCGGCATAACCACTGTACTTGATGGAGAAAGAGTTTCCCAATAGCTTTGGGATCAACTTCATGATCAATCCTTTGTGGGTCATTGCGGGGGTTAGTTACCTATCGATCCTTTGTGGGTCAGATCCTTTGTGGGTCATTGCTGGTGTTAGTACCTGTCGATCCTTTGTGGGTCCGACGGCTTAGATGTATCAGTGGAAATATCTAGTCATCATTATCGTCATACAAAGAAGTATACCTGTGTGAGCTGAATCCTGTTTTTCTTCCTATGTGGATTGTGTTGTGCTATCCTGTGTGGATTTACGTTTTGCTTTCCTATGTGGACTGGGTTGTACTTGGGCTCGGACGTTGGAGCCAAACGAGAACTGATGACTTAGGTATATGTATGGGCATATACCTGAGCAAAGTCGGATGTTACTTCACGATTGTATCTTTCCTTTGTGGGTTATCCTTTGTGGATTATGGGAGACCTTCAGGGGTCTCGGGGTCCCTACTGAGTAGTTTATATTCACCCCTGCACGGGCTATGCCCGCACTACGTTGTGTTGGTTGCCGACGATGGACATCGCTGATCGTGGTTGAGGCTTGCAGAGCAGGACGGTACCTGGAGGTGGACTACTCGGCGAGACATACTCGGAGCGGACGGCTGGACCCGAGGAGCTGTGGAGGATATCTATACCCACCCTTCAGGTGGGATTTCTAGTGGATGGCTCGAAGTTGCGCTTTACTTTTCAGTTGTTGTTTCCCCTTTTCGAGTTGTACTTTACTTTCAGTTTGGGTTTGTATTCTGGCCCACATACTTTCCGCACTTACTGTTGTACCAGTTTTTACTTAGTGTTTACTTTTGCCTACTTGCTCTATGGTGTTGTGGTTTACTTTACAATGTCAATGCCTTCCCTTTTTACCGAGATTTACGCCTTGGTGCTAGTCGCCGGCCCCTGGCCTATGGAAGGCGGGCTTGGGGTAGTCACGGCATGGGCCCTGAGGACGGGTTGTGACAGTTTGGTATCAGAGGAGTTCGGTTTTACCACAGACTCTGATCTTTCTTCTATGTGAAGCAATTTTATAAAGCGTATTGAGTGTGGTTATCAGTCCAGGGAGCCCAGTGTTGGTGCGGCGGCCGACGTATCCGTACACCAGGACCCTGACTTCTGATTTCCGACTTAATGCACGAAAACATTGATTGCATGTGTGTTTCAAGTTTTCTTTGTGATTATTTTGTATCAGCTCACCAGGTATACTGTTCTGACTGTGGTGCACCTTTTTCCTTTTCAGGATGTCCCCACGATGGCAGCCAGCTAGAGTTCCGAGAGTTGAGCGTGACGACAGCCCACCGAGTGACGAGGCCTCGGTGCAGGGCCCTTTGACAGCTGAGGCACCGACGATACCTTTACCCGTCGAGCCACCGATGCTTCCAGCCCCAGCTGCTGACTATGAACATCGCCTTAGAGCTCTGCACGAGTTTCAGCGCCAGCGACCACCTAGGTTCTGTGGGGAGAAGGACCCCCAGGCAGCCGAGGACTGGCTGGAGGCGGTTGTATGAGTTTTTCGGTTAGTGAGGACACTGGCAGACCTTATGGTGGTCCTTGCAGCGAGCCACCTGCATGCGGAAATAGGCAGATGGTGGAGCTTGATGTTCCAGGTGCACGACGAGGCATCACTCATTTGGAATGACTTTCAGAGACTTTTTTGCTCAGATTTCGTCCCAGCCACCATCCGAGCAGTGCGCATCCAGGAGCTACTACAGCTGCGGCAGGGCAGCATGACAGTAGCCCAGTACGCGGTGAGGTTTACCGATCTCTTGTGTTATTCCACGGACATGGTACGAGACCCATTTTTCGGGGCGCAAACCTTTGATCAGGGGCTCAGGCGAGTGATCAGAGCTTCAGTTGTTTCTCACAGCATTCCGACACAGACAGGGGTGTTGGAACGAGCCCTCTTAGGGGAGAGTTTCCTTGCTGAGCAGTCTCTAGCAGCAGGACCCACCACTAGCCAGCATGCGGCAGAGTCTTCTGTAGCGGGCAATAGACAGATGACGCAGGGGTCCAAGAGGACTAGACCTACCTGTGGTCGACCACATGACACATGATCGTTTGTGCGAGGCACCTGGGGTGGACAACGACTTACCATGAGCGGACAGTGTTACTCCTGCGGTGGGGTTGGTCACATGGCTCGTGACTGTCCGACCCACCATACGGATGACCAGCAGATGGACGAAGGACCTCCCAGGCAGAGGCAGAGGTTCGATCGAGGCGGATCTCATGGAGCAGGAGACCGTGGCAGGGGAGCTGGCCATGCAGCTGGAGGTGGACGACGCTTCGAGGTGTTGCCACCACCACCACTAGGAGGTCCACCCTGACCGCAGGGAGCTGGTGGACATGGGAGAGCCCAACTTCAGGCAGCTGAGGCCTACGATCATGGAGCTATGAGAGCAGATGGACAGTAGTGGGACTAGCTCCAAACCTGGAGACTTTTGTTTATGCTGCTTCTAGCGTTGTTGATGTTCGTTTGTAGATGTTTTGTGTCTTTGTACTTTGAGCTGCAGTAATAAAAGACACTTTTCTTGTGGCGTTTACCTTCTTGTCCTCTCATTTAGTTGTTACTAAGAGGTTCCGGTTTAAAAATCATTGACTTGACCCTCACTTTGAGATACCTACTGGAGGAGAACCAGTGACCACACACTGATGTCGACAGTGTGACTCAACCCTTTGGAGGCGAGAGTAATGGTTGGATCTCTTGGTAGTAGCGTCGAGGACTTACGACGTCAATCTTGGTATGGAATAGTATCATCCATGTCAGGATTGACTGTATTAGGTAAAGAACATGGTTCATCTAGGGGATGAGACCGGATTTCTCTTATCGACAAAGAAGAAATCTCAGCTGCTCATGTAGGACCAGAAAGTTACAAGTCATCCATGAGCGGATGAGGACTGCTCAGAGCCGGAAAAAGTCTTGTGTTGATAGGAGGTGGAGGCCACTAGAGTTCTAGGATGGCGACCACGTCTTCTTGCGTGTCTCACCTCGACGTGGATTACATAGATTTGGCGAGGTGGCTTATCGCCTGGCTCTACCACCTCAGTTGCACCGGGTGCACGACGTCTTCCACGTATCCCAGCTGAGGAGATATGTGCATGACCCGACGCACATCATTGAACATGGGAAGCTAGACGTTGAGGATGGGGTGACTTTTGCGGAGGTCCCGGCGGAGATCGAGGATCGACAAGAGCGGGTCCTATGTGGACGATCGATTCCTCTAGTGCGCATCAGATGGCAGCACGAGAACCTCCAGGAGAGCACTTGGGAGCGGGAGGCTCAGATGCATGCTCAGTACCCGCATTTGTTTCCCTAGTTTATGATGTATCTTTATGGGGATGTAAAGCCCTGAGGTGGGAGTGATGTAAAGACCTGTAAATTTCAAGGAATTTTTTTTTCATAATTTTCTTTGGAATTTTACAAGAGCGCAGTTTCTGACGGCACCTGATTCTGAGGCCCGATGTGCACGGAATCATTTTCCGAAGATTGGCTCGGGTACGTTCAGTGAACGAACAAGCGGGTTTTTCTAACATTTGAACCGGTGCTTGGAATCGAATTCCGAGGGCACCGATGGAATTGCAGCACCGATATTTGCTTAGAAACACCTCTTCCGGAGTTGTGTTTGCTTGGGTGTGGTTTATAAATTTTTGGGGTTAAGTTAAGAAATAAAATAAAGTGGTGCGACAACTTTATTTTTATTTACCTTAAAGCTGCTTAATGCCACTTTAAGCTACTTAAGCTGAGTTGAAGCAGATTGGGTGGAACCCAAAATATCCTACACTCTTGGTAGGATATTTGTGAGGTGGGGCCCGCACGAGCCCCACCATTTCTTTTCCCCTAAGTAACGCATCTGCGAAAAACCATTTTAATGAAAGTCAACTGACGCGTTCTCTAAATTCATAACGCCCCTATTAATTGGGTGGTTAGTTTGTTGAAATTAATTCTATGAATTAATTTGTTCGTTACTTATCTTTAATTTTCGTTTGTTGGCATGTAATGAAATAAGGCCAACACATGTCTTCTTAAGGATTGTTAGTTGAGAGGATTTGACAGAAACTCTAAGTACTTCATCATCCTTCGTGAAGAACGTGAAGAAAGCGAAGAAGAAGAATAACGCCGGCCTCTAACGAAGGGCGACGAAGAACGCCAGACCCCCAGAGATCGACGCGACGCGATGCAGACGCTTCTTCCACGATGATCCGTCCGCGCGACAATCTTCGATCAGTATCTAGCGGTAGGGGATTGCGGTCCGTTTTATTTCATTGTGGATTATAACATCAACATGGATTTAATTGTTATAATTAAATCTTTGTGTTCTTGATCCTCAGAGTTTGTCTACGCGACGCTGAGTACCGCGCGACAGCGACACCCTTCCGCGACGCGACGATCATTTTCTTCCACGACGGTCAATTCCGTGACGAAGTCGCGTCTGACGACGACGTTGATGTAGGGGTCATTTTGAAAATGATAATACCCATGGTTGTTTTCCTCCAAGGAAAGAATGTGGACCAACCAATTAACAAGTTGGTCTACAAATTATTATTGCGGGTTGAGGTTTATTAATTGTTGGGAATTATGGTGTTGTTTCAAACCCCTAACGCGGTGGGTGCGGACCGACGAACAAGTCTAAACCCTTCCCCCTGTTTGTTCTTGGTGTGCGGAATAGCGGACGATGACAAAACGGGCCGCAGAGACGATTTGTTGATTCCGTAGTGAAGAACAGGACCCGGGATGAGCTACGACATAGACAAGAATGAAATCGGACCACCGGAGCATCTCCGGTGGCCCGCAGACTCCATCGGCGGCGCCAGTGGCCGGAGGCGGTGGCGCCCCGGCGCGCCACCGGATGGTGCCACCGCGGGTGAAGCCACGGCGGTGGGGTGCGATTCCGCGGCCACGTGGAACCGAAGGCAGGACGCGGCATTTCCGCGTCCGTTGGCGAGAGGCGGCCCCCCCACGCGGGGCCGCAGAATCTCAAAGGGGGGCGACGCCCCCTTGCACCCGCTCGGCCATCACGGCCGAGCCGCCAGGCGGCAGGGCCGCGCCCGTGCCGGCCGCGCCGGGCCGCGCCGGACGGGTCGTAAATGGACCCGGACGGGTCGACCCGGTTCGGGCCAACCCAGGGGGGTTGGGCCGGGTCGGTCCGGGCCCAGACCCCCTGTTTCCGGACCTTTTTGGTCTTTTGCTCATAACATGAGCTACGGGCCTCTGAACGACGCGCCGTCAGTGGCGATGCGATCCTTGGATCGATATGGGCGTTTCGGTATATCACACTCAAGGTTTCGGAATACTTTGGGTTCGTCCGGGTTGGTTCGTACACGAAACCAATCGGGCCCTCGAAGCGGAAACGCTCATATCTTGAGCTTCGGACGTCCGATTCATGTGCCATCGACTTTGTTGAATTCCTCTAAGTGAGACGGATGTTTTGGCTTAATCCGCCCGAGGTTTGGACGTAGTTGGAGTATGGTTGGGTTGGTTTTGCCTTAAAAACCAACCGGTCCCCTTGAACGACAAAGCCAATAACTCTCAGACCGGGCGTCTGATTGACGCGCCGTCTGCGATGTTGAGTTCCTATTGTCGATACAGAACTTTTGGATACATCAACTCTAGACTATGTGTCAGTTGATGTATCAGCCTCTCGGCTCGTGGAGCGGACCATCCCGAACGAGCTTGCTGTGTGTGGGAACCCTAGAGCTGGTTGCAACAGCTACTGTGACGATGACGACGACTGTACAGAGATCCTCAGTGGATTCGACTGTGACGATGATGAAAACAGTACAAGAATCCTCTGTGTTTTCAGCAGTGACCACTACGGTACATCTTGGGATACGTCACCTCCAGACTACATTTCAGTTGATGCATCGACCTCTTAGCTCGTGGAGTGGACCCTCCCGGAACGAGCATGTTTTGTGCGGAAACCCTAGAGCCGGTTGAGACTTAACGACTTCTGATCGAACGACTCGGTGTGTTATGGATAGCCCAGTGGGGAGTGCTTGGTTGTAGTGGCAGACCCACGGCGGAGGAGCACTTGGTTGTAGCGGCAGACCCGCGGTACTCAACAGAAGGAGTACCTCTGGAGGTTATGAGGGGGAGCACTTGGTTGTAGCGGCAGACCCACGGCGGAGGAGCACTTGGTTGTAGGGGCTGACCTGTGGTACTCAACAGAAGGAGTACCTCTAGAGGCTATGAGGGGGAGCGCTTGGTTGTAGCGGCAGACCCATGGTGGGAAGCGCTTGGTTGTAGCAGCAGGCCCACAGTACTCGATAGGTGGAGTACTACAGCAGTCCAAGGTGAGAGGGAAGCACTTGGTTGTAGCGGCATAACCACTGTACTTGATGGAGAAGGAGTTTCCCAATATCTTTGGGTTCAACTTCATGATCAATCCTTTGTGGGTCATTGCGGGGGTTAGTTACCTATCGATCCTTTATGGGTCAGATCCTTTGTGGGTCATTTCGGGGGTTAGTACCTATCGATCCTTTGTGGATCCGACGACTTAGATGTAACAGTGGCAATATCTGGTCATCATTATCGTCATACAAAGAAGTATACCTCTGTGAGTTGAATCCTGTTTTGCTTCCTATGTGGATTGTGTTGTGCTATCCTGTGTGGACTTACATTTTTCTTTCCTGTGTGGACTGGGTTTTACTTGGGCTAGAACGTTGGAGCCAAACGAGAATTGATGACTTAGGTATATGTATGGGCATATACCTAAGTAGAGCCGGATGTTACTTCGTGATTTTATCTTTCCTTTGTGGATTATCCTTTGTGGATTCTGGGAGACCTTCGGGGGTCTGGGGGTCCCTACTGAGTAGCTTATACTCACCCCTTCACGGGCTATGCCCGCACTACGTTGTGTTGGTTGCAGACGACGGACAACGTTGTTCGTGGTTGAGGCTTGCGGAGCAGGACGGTACCTGGAGGTGGACCATTGGGAGAGACATACTCGGAGCGGACGGCTGGACCCGAGGAGCTGTGGAGGCTATCTGTACCCACCCTTCAGCTGGGATTTCCAGTGGATGGCTTGAAGTTGTGGCTTTACTTTTCAGTTGTTGTTTTCCTTTTTCGAGTTGTACTTTACTTTCAGTTTGGGTTTGTATTCTGGTCCACTTACTTTCCGCACATACTGTTGTACCAGTTTTTACTTAGTGTTTACTTCTTCTTGCTTGCTCTGTGGTGTTGTGGTTTACTTTACAAAGTCAATGCCTTCCCTTTTTACTGGGATTTAGGCCTTGGTGCTAGTCGCCAGCCCCTGGCCTATGGAAGGCGGGCTTGGGGTAGTCACGACACGGGCCCCGAGGACGGGTCGTGACATCATGTCACTATAAAATGATATTTACTATTAATAAAAACAAGTTGATATTTTTTAATTATATGTCCAAGTCAAATTATAATTCAATTAATGTGGAAAATAATTCAACACCAGGATTAATGAGGTCAATAATAGTGCATACCAAGGGAATCCCCTCTTCTCAAGTTAACACCTTCTGGTTTCAAAACGTTTACATGGATAAGGAAAGTGTTGATGGAGCTTTGTTCAGCAAATGAAGCCATGTAATCTACAACCTTATACCCCTCACTCCATGTGTGAGTCACTTAGATGTTGTGAATATTGAGAGCTCAATATTTCATAACCGCATAGGATTTGGACCAAGGGATATATCTTTTATCGAGCAAGGAATCATAAAGTATCAATGAGTCAGTTTCCATATGGGATATATCCATATTCTCTTAGATGCAGAGAGAGATCCCTATGAGCACCACATTGGCCTCATCCAAGAGGGGTTTACCATAACCATAGGATGATATGAAGGACATCACCACATTTACCCCCACACCTCAAACCACAACCCCTCCATTCATCACCCCCATAGAGCAGGACACATCCATGTTCAATTTTTAGTTGGTGACCGAAGGCTGCCAACCCACCCATTTACCCTGTAATTTGATAAGGGGAGGGTGATCCAAGGGTTCACTCCCTTGTTGGAATATAAAATCAGGATCATCCTACCAATCTTTAATGATCACAACCATATCAGCCAGCATAAGTCGATTCTTCGCAATAATGGACCTTGATGTGGGAGTTGTGGCTTCAACACTTTCTTGATTTCTGGCTTACTACTGGCACCAGTACCCAGAATTGAATAACGTAGCTCAGGCCATATGATCCTTGTTTTCTCCCAACATTATGTGGAACCACTTCTCTTAGAAAGGTAATCTATGCATCTCACGATTTGTGAAACCAGAGTTGCCTCCATGGAAGGACCATACTGCATGAACCCATTCACCTTCGAAGAACAAGTGTTCAGAGCTCTCCTCTCCCCTTTTGGTGCAGAAGTGGCACCTAGATTCCATACAGATCCCCAATTTCCTGATGTTATCATCCATAGAATGATCTCAGTTCCTGATGCACAAAATGAGGAAATATAACTTCAAATGGATCTTGTGGCACTAGACGTTTTCATTCCACCAGTCATGGTGGTCCTATGAAGAGATCATCCTGTGAAAATGTCATGTGGAAAAAACACCAGAAGTCAAAGGTTTAAACACACAACTCTCTATTTCTGAAATGAACTTGATCGACTCGATAAGATCCTACTGGTCCTCATCCAAAATCGATTTAGTGAATATAGGATGATGATACACCTCCTTCATCATGATCATAGGATCCCTAAAAACTGGGAAGGAAAGGACAGCCCATGCCAAGTTCGTATGTGAGAAAAGAATTTCCCCATAGAAAACAATCCACATTGAGATATACTGTAGAGTCTGGACCATTGGATATAGTTTCGGACAGAGGGGCGAAGTATACTCGCAACCATCTGCCGTGCTGCTTCTAGAGATATGTGACATCTTCCGACAACAAAGAGTGTGATCCTCATGTATTCCCCATGAATTCTTGGAATTAATTCCATGAAGAGTACTATGAAGATTCTTAACACTATTCCCACCATCATGAATGGGTCTTGATATTCTTTCCCTGAGGCCCAGGGCCTCTTCCTTTCAGTTTTAGCATCCCCAAAAAATATAAATAAAAACTTTTTAGTGGTGTTGGTCACCCCTTTTGGAACATTATTGAAGGCCAGTTCGTTAATGGTGATCACAGATAAACATTGTTTACTAAGACTATACGACCCCAAACAAGAGAAACTAATTTTTTCAGATAAGTACACGACTTGTGATCTTATTTATAATGTGATAAAAATAGCGTATGTGATTCATAACTGAAGATATTTTCATTCACAGGTACTCCATCAGGAATGAACCTCGTTGTATGCTCTGGTAGCTACATAGATAGGAGACCCACTTGGAAGAGCTCCTTCGGGATATGAAGATGATACTATTTGAGTTTATGATGACATGTTCTCTCTAGAAACAATAATACTCTATATCATTCATGATAGTTCTAATAGAACTCCTCCCACCATTAATAAATATCATTGGGTCATCTGTAAACATCATGAGGTAGATCGAAGAGATGTTTTGTTCCTCCTATATGGGAGGAATATTCCTTTACATATACCACGGTTAATGAATCATCTAAGAGTATTCTAGGCCTGGATGAATATGTTTGGAGAAAGGGGGTCTTAATGCCGATTTCCTCTAGTAGTATTGAATAAATCATGGGTGTAACACCCCAAAACATGTAGCTTATATAATGATAATATTATTCTTTTATTTTGATCTAATTTCATTCTAACCAAACAAAACATATGAGATGAACACAAGGCATTTTATTTAAACAACACACCAAAGTGTTTACAAAATAACAAGGTCAAAAGGGAAATTATACTAACCATATATACCAACAAAAAACCCTGTCATAACTACTGGAAGTCCACCAAAAACAATAACAGGACATAGTTAATAAAGGAGAACATTTGGATCAGATATAGTGAAGAAAATCACCACTGTAATCATGGAAACCGTACTGAGCATAAGTGGAATAGAAAGAACCATCTCCTTCTTGTGACATTAGTTAAAGAAACCCAAAGGCTGGTTTTTATATTGTATCAGCTAGACCATTTCTTGGGGTGACCGTTGGATTCAATCGACTATAATTATAGTTGTTGTCCTTTCGGTGAATTAATTAAAACCATTTAAGTATAATTTAGTTTTCCAAATAATTATGTAATGCATTGAAAATTATAAAATATCCTTTATTTATGAACATTAAAAAGGGAATCATATAATATTTTGAACAACACTTAAATGATTCTGAAAAGAGATGATGAATTCAAACACATTGAAAATCTTTTAAATATATTGTTTATGTTTTCATTGTTAAAGCTTAAAAAATGGTTTAATTAAAATATGTTTGATGTCTTTTAGATAATCAATGTTTGAAACTATTATAAATGTTTTATGTAGATATTTTATATTTCAATTTATAAACATTGTATATGACAACTTTAATAATTATAATAAATTTAGTAATACTCTATGTTAACACAATGTATAATTTAATTTGTGTTCTTTATTCTACCAATGTTTAAATATAATGTAACATTTTATAAAATATTTCCCTTTATATTGAGGAATATATAATTTTCCTTGTGACGTTATAATTTTGAAACATGGGTTTATAAAAAAATAGGCCCATTA
Source organism: Viscum album (assembly GCA_963277665.1). Classification (NCBI taxonomy): domain Eukaryota; kingdom Viridiplantae; phylum Streptophyta; class Magnoliopsida; order Santalales; family Viscaceae; genus Viscum; species Viscum album. The sequence goes on along the minus strand of OY728119.1, from coordinate 808,004,210 downwards.
GGGCCAGCCCTTTTGCTAGGCCAAGGGAGGAAGCCTATGCTAGGTGGTTGAGCCTAGCCCTTAACCACAACTCAGGCTATCCCAAGCATAGGCGTAGTTTCCCTGAAGGGAAAACAATATCACACGAGAATATGAGCACAAAACTATGGGTGTGAGGTCGGGGCAAGTTAGGGGTAGGCTGCAGCCTACGAGGGGAGACAAGACCCATGTATATGGCCCTCTAGTGTGTGATGTGATTTATGAACACATGTCGGGAGTCTTAGTCTTATAAAAAGGCTGTGAAAATCCCACATATTCTATGTGGGACATATATGTTTGAGAGAAATGGGATCTTTGCCGTTTGATCGTGTCCTGCGCCATCTGGGTCTTAGATATCAATCCAGGGCCCGACCCACAGCAACCGTGAAATACATATGCATTTTCATACAACGTTCGATCTTGAACAGATCAAATATTGATCATATGAGATTCGTAAACCATTGTGATTATCCAAGGTTGTTTGATCTATCCACGGATCTTATTTGATCCGTTTATCACCTTCAAAACATGCAGATTCACCCTGACCATTGGATCAAGTCTAGATCCAATTCTCCCTATCCAATATTCTTTTGGTTCTTCTCTTCTTGCTTAATCCTATTCATCTCCCATGAATGTGCTACACAAGATACCCATGCACCATATTTTCATCGTTTTCTCCACCCTTTACAGCCGTTGGCCCATCCTCTCACACAGTTTCAACAAAGAAAGACCCATGGTATTTTTATAATACATATAGGCATTAGATTCTATGAAAATGGAAAAAAAATATTCTATGTAAGAATAATATATTTTGTATAAACACTACCTTTTCACCCCCCCAATAACCCCTAGATTCCTTCCACTCAAAGCATCCAGCAAAAAACAACAAGTCTCCTCTAAGATCTCTAGATTTTTCTGAGATCCTACTCCTCATGTCAAGGTATGGGAATTTATTGTTAGCTTGTCTTTGATTCTTGAGGTTATGTTATTATACAATTATAATCATTGATATATATATTTATCGCTATGGTTCAGTTGAAACCCTCCCCTCAAACCGATTCTAAATCTTATTTTTTGAGTACAAAGGTTTTATAAACATTAGTGTGGATTTTATACATGCATAACTTAATTATGTACTATATGTATATATATATATGCATTTGTATGTAAATTCAGTTTATTAATGTATGAATGCATGTATGGTCATATGGTTTGGGTGGAAACCCTCAAATACACAAACCTAGGTCCTTCGGATTTTGGGTTATGCAATATTTTCAAACTTGAATGAATATTCTCCTACCTCATGAAATATGTATATATATATATACCTTATATATCCAAATATACCTATGTAAAACCTTACAGTTTTACAAAACCCCAACTTATGTTTGGATTTTAGATTTTATAAAATATTGATTTTCAAAGATAACGAAGAACTACAAAATGAAAGGAGTTATGTTTTGAATAATACTTTTATAAACATTACATACACGATTAAGTACATTTTTAAATGCACATATATATAACAATACATTTTCAAAAGAACCTCCTTGAGGTTCAGTTTCAAGTCCTCTATAAATAATGTTTCAATGATGAGGTGGGATTTTTTTATATTTTCACATATGTATTGATATATGGTATATATGGTCTCATACAATGATATAGTTTTTGTATCTCAACTTCAGAAGCAGTAATAAAATCCTTCAAAACTGGTCATCTATAATTAGTGGATGATTTTTATTTATAAGTAAGTGACAACTACATTTTTTGTAAGACCCATTAGTGTACTTCATTTTACATGTGAGATATTCATGTTTACAAAATAATATATGTATATTGATAAGTACTTTAAATAAGTAATCCCATTAATTTTTACCCTATGGTTTAAAATTCCAGATCCCCTGATAATTTAAAGTCATATGGGTGTTAAGGGGTTTTTTGTATTTCATGTGGTTGAGTTTCATGCTTTCTATTTTTGAAATTATAGTGTGTTATATAAAATCATTTTTTTAATAAATGTTTGAGTATCTTCTTGTTTTAAACCCTACATGATATGTTTGGTTTACCTTTTAATTAACTAGGCATCAGATAAAATTACCAGATATCATTGATAACTATGGATATAGAATTTATGATTTTATGTGAGAAAATCTCTATTTAATTTAGTGAAATAGTTGTCTTCACATATTCCAAAATCTATTTATCATTCAGTGACATAGTCATGTAGTTGATGGACTTTTTTTATATATTTAAATGTTAAAGGATAAAATTAAACCATTATATCCAACTGGATTAAACATATAATTACTCAAGGCTATATGGGACACTTTGAGTAATGTTAAATAAGGAAAGAAGAAGTATGTGGAACTTAATGTGATAATTAATAAGTAAGTTAGTAAATTAGAGTGGTATGTGCACGTTAATTTAGAGTGATGAGGGAATCATTGGACATAATAAGTTTCAGGTGGGGCCCACTATATCCCCTCAGTGCATCTGTAGGTCTCATTAGAGAAACTATTACAATTGCACAAGGCCTTGAAAAAATTATTTTTTATGGTCTTGGAACAATGAAATAATGTTATGGTTATGTTGATCTGCATTATGCATTCCCTCATTATGAAAATAGTATTGATGGTGCATTTGGTTATTCGACTAGTAAAATAACCATGATTATGTGATGTAATGGCTATGAAATTTAATTAACCAGAGGAATTTCTACTAGTATAATATTATTTGTTAAAGATATTATGTACATTAAAATCAGAAGAAGTAAAATTTATGGAAATGTATTTATATAGTACTCAAAGGGTCTTATGTCAGTTCATGCTTCTCAGTATAAGAGAATTAAATTTACATTTTGATTTACGCGCAACTCAAATCATGTAATACTCATTGTTAATAAATTCTGCACATTCATATTCACATGTCATACATCTAAAAGTTAGAATGTATTTCAATCATAATTATGAATGATCATGACTATAATTGAATCACATTTCCTGGTAATATGTATTTTGTGTACTTATATTTCATAGAAAATTGTTATGGTATGTTTTATGTGTTACAACATTTTTAAGAAAATGTTTTATAGAAATTTTTAAATGATGTTTTCAAAAATTATAATGTTTTATAATGTTATGTTTTAAAACCCCTTAATAGGCATTCATATTCTCACCCTATGTTTTTGTAATAAAATATTCTACTGTCATATTTCAATGAAAGGAGCTTGTAAAAAGTATCTAGATTCCTAGAACATGAACCGAATGCGATCCGCTATATAGGACATGATATATAATTTATTTGTGCATGTTTTTGGTGAAATATTGCACATCATGTTATGAAGTCACTGACTCCGGGTATTATAAATCCAGTTCCTCAAAGTTGGCATCAGAGGATTTGGATTAGATATCTCTCAAAAACTAGAACTGAAAGAAAGAAAAATTTACTTATGCATTACAAAATAAGAGGTTGTCTTAAATTCTAGATGGAAAATGAAGGTACTTGTCACGACCCGTCCTCGGGGCCCATGTTGTGACTACCCCAAGCCCGCCTTCCATAGGCCAGGGGTTGGCGACTAGCACCAAAGGCGTAAACCCCGATAACTGGGAAGTCATTGCCTTTATGAAAGGTAAACAAAACACCACAGAGTACAAGCGGAAGCAAAACACTAAGTACAAAAGAAAGTGCTAAAAAGTAAATGGGCTAGAATACAAACCCAAATGAAAGTACAACTACAATTGAACAAAGTACAACAGAAAAAGACTACAGCTGGAAGAAAGGAAGCAGCTCCTGGGTCGTCCTCGTCGGATCCTACCTGAAGGGTAGGTACAAATGGCGCAGCTCCTGGTCGTCCACCACGGATCCTACCTGAAGGGTAGGTACAGATAGCCTCATCAACTCTCTCGCCCGTCAACCTCCTCTGTGTGTCGTCTCGTCGTGTAGTCCACCTCCGGGTACTGACTCGTCGCGTAGTCCACCTCTGGGTACGGACTCGTCGTGTAGTCCACCTCCGGGTACCGTCCAGTCCTCCAACACTCGGCCTCCGTCAGCACTGCCCATCGTCTGCAACTAACACAACGAGGTGAGGGAATATCCCAAGCAGGGGAGAGTATAACGATACTCAGTAGGGACCCCGAGACCCTCAAGGTCTCACTAAAACCAACAAGGATAACCAAAAAGAATATCTCAACAGATAACCTCTACTTAGGTATATGCCCATACATATACCTAAGTTATCAAGTAACCCATCTCAATCCTGAGGAAACACAAGGATTGTGAAGACAAAGGATAACCACTACCCAGGTATATACCCATACATATACCTAAGTTATCAAGTAACCCATCTCAAACATGAGGTAAACAAAAGGTCAAAAGTCTCAGCTCAAACCAGTATTTTCATTATCGAAACTGTAACTGCCGAAGAACCTCGTCTCTAGAGTGTACAGTAGTCCTGTCACGACTCCGAGGTACTGCTCACTAGCCTAAGACTGTTGAGGTACTTATCCTGTCGAGTACAGCGGGCTTGCCACCTCACACAGTACTGCTTCCCGCCATGGGTCTTCCACCTCACACAGTAGTGCTCCCCCTCATATCCTACAGAGGTACTCCTCTTGTCGAGTACCGCGGGTCTGCCACCTCACACAGTAGTGCTCCTCCACCGTGGTTCTGCCACCTCACAAAGTAGTGCTCCCCACTGGGCTATGCAAGTCACTCCGAGTCGAATTGGACAAGCAGTCATTAGGTCTCAGCTGGCTACACGGTCTCTATACTCCGCACGCACGTCTCTGGGAGGGTCCGCTCCACGAGCTAATGGTCGATACACCAAAACATCACAAGTCCCACGAAAAATTATCTCAAAGGACCTCCTCATCACATGGGTCTCAACACAACAGACGACGCGTCAATCAGACGCCCAGTCTGTGAGTTATTAGCCTTTTCGTCCCAGGGGCCCGGTTTGTTTCGTAAGTGAACCAACCTGGCAGTATCACAACTGTACCCCGAACTCTCATAGGGTATATTCAAAGGGACCGTTTCTCAACTTGATCACCAACGCCGTTGACGGTTTGTCAAACGGACGTTCGGTCTGAAAGATATCAGCTTTCTGTTCCAGGGGCCCGGTTGGATTTCTGGTACAATCCAACCCGGCCACTATCCAACAGCAACCAAAACTCGGGAAAAGTATGCCAAAAGTTCAGTCTCTTCATGGGGAATTCAAAGAGACAGATGGCGCGTCAATCGGACGCCCGGTCTGTGAGTTATTGGCTTTTTCGTTCTAGGGGTCCGGTTGGGTTTTAAGGAAAAACGAACCCGACTGTACTCCACCTGCATCCAAACCTCGGGCAGAGTGAGCCAAAAGATTCTTCTCACTTAGAGGAATCCACCAAAGTCGATGGCACGTCAATCGGACGTCCGGAGCTAAAGATACGAGTGTTTCCGCTCCGAGGGCCCGGTTGGTTTCTTGTACGAACCAACCCGGCCGAACCCAAAGTTTTCCGAAACCTTGAGTGCAATATACCAAAACGACTGTCTCGATCCAAGGATCGCATCGCCACTGACGGCGCATCGTTCGGAGGCCTGTAGCTCAATTTAAGGCCAAAAGACCGAAAACGGTCCGAAGACGGGGGGTCTGGGCCCGGGCCGACCCGGCCCGACCCCCCTTGGTCGGCCGAACCGGGTCGACCCGACCCGGTCTGACCCGGATGGACCCGATCCGGTCCGGCCAGGGCGCGGCCCGGCCAAGCTCGGCTCAGCCGAGCGGCCGAGCAACGCGGGGGGCACGCTGCCCCCGCGTGACAGCTCCGCAGCCCCCGCGGGGGCCGCCCTGGTCAAAGGACGCGGCTTCGCCGCGTCCTGTGTGTGCCGGACCCGCGCGACCGCGGGTCCGCTGGCGCTGCTACCATCCTCGGGGCCCATGCCATGACTACCCCAATCCCGCCTTCCATAGGCCAGGGGTTGGCGACTAGCACCAAAGGCGTAAATCCCGATAACTGGGAATGCATTGCCTTTATAAAAGCTAAACAAAACACCACAGAGTACAAGCGGAAGCAAAACACTGGGTACAAAAGAAAGTGCTGAAAAGTAAATGGGCCAGAATGCAAACCCAAATGAAAGTACAACTACAACTGAACAAAGTACAACCGAAAAAGACAACAGCTGGAAGAAAGGAAGCAGCTCCTGGGTCGTCCTCATCGGATCCTACCTGAAGGGTAGGTACAGATGGCGCAGCTCATGGTCGTCCACCACGGATCCTACCTGAAGGGTAGGTACAGATAGTCTCCTCAACGCTCTCGCCCGTCAACCTCCTCCGTGTGTCGTCTCGTCGTGTAGTCCACCTCCGAGTACCGTCCAGTCCTCGAACACTCGGCCTCCGTCAGCACTGCCCGTCGTCTGCAACCAACACAACGAGGTGCGGGAATAGCCCGTGCAGGGGTGAGTATAACGATACTCAGTAGGGACCCCGAGACCCTCAAGGTCTCACTAAAACCAACAAGGATAACCACAAACAAGATCTCAACATATAACCTCTACATAGGTATATGCCCATACATATACCTAAGTTATCAAGTAACCCATCTCAATCCTGAGGAAACACAAGGATTGTGAAAACAACAGATAACCACTACCCAGGTATATGCCCATACATATACCTAAGTTATCAAGTAACCCATCTCAAACATGAGGTAATCACATGGTCAAAAGTATCATCTCAAACCAGGATTTTCATTATCGAAACCGTAACTGCCGAAGAACCTCGTCTCTAGAGTGTACAGTGGTCCTGTCACGACTCTGAGGTACTTCCCACTAGCCTAAGACAGCTGAGGTACTCCTCCTGTCGAGTACCGAGGGCCTGCCACCTCACACAGTAGGGCTTCCCACCCTGGGTCTGCCACCTCACACAGTAGTGCTCCCCCCATAGCCTACAGAGGTACTTCTCCTGTCGAGTACTGTGGGTATGCCACCTCACACAGTAGTGCTCCTCCGTCGTGGGTCTGCCACCTCACAATGTAGAGCTCCCCACTGGGCTATGCAAGTCACTCCGAGTCGAATTGGACAAGCAGTCATCAGGTCTCTGCCGACTACACGGTCTCCATACTCTGCACGCTCGTCTCCGGGAGGGTCCGCTCCACGAGCTACTGGTCGATACACCAAAACATCACAAGTCCCACGAAGAAGTATCTCAAAGGACCTCCTCGTCACAGGGGTCTCAACACAACAGACGGCGCGTCAATCGGACGCCCGGTCTGTGAGTTACTAGCCTTTTCGTCCCAGGGCCCGGTTGGTTTCATAAGCGAACCAACCTGGCCGTATCTCAACTATACCCCGAACTCCCATAGGGTATACTCAAAGGGACCGTTTCTCAACGTGATCACCAACACCGCTGAAGGTTCGTCAAATGAACGTCCAGTATGAAAGATATCAGCTTTCTGTTCCAGGGGCCTGATTGGATTTCAGGTACAATCCAACCCGGCCACAATCCAACAAAAAAAAACTCGGGAGAAGTATTCCAAAAGTTCCGTCTCTTCAAAAGTAATTCAACAAGATAGATGGCGCGTCAATCGGACGCCCGGTCTGTGAGTTATTGGCTTTTTCGTTTCAGGGGCCTGGTTGGTTTTTAAGGCAAAACCAACCCGACCGTACTCCACCTACATCCAAACCTCGGGTGGAGTGAGGCAAAAGATCCTTCTCACTTAGAGGAGTCCACCAAAGTCGACGGCACGTCAATCAGACGTCCGGAGCTCAAGATATGAGTGTTTCCGCTCCGAGGGCCGGGTTGATTTCGTGTACGAACCAACCCGTCCGAACACAAAGTTTTCCGAAACCTTGAGTGCGATATACCGAAACGACCGTCTCGATCCAAGGATCGCATCTCCACTGACGGTGCATCGTTCGGAGGCCCGTAGCTCACGTTACGTCCAGAAGACCGAAAACGGTCCGAAGACGGGGGGTCTGGGCCCGGGCCGACCTGGTCCGACCCGGCTGGACCCGGTCCGGTCCGGCCAGGGCGCGGCCCGGCCCGGCTCGGCTCGGATCGGCTGAGCGGCCGAGCATGGTAGCCGCGGGGCGCTGCCCCCGCGGGATGGAAGAGTCGCGGCCCCGTGTGGGGCCGCGCTGGAGATCAGCGGACGCGGCTTTTTCCGCGTCCCGCGTGGGGGCCGAACCCGCGTGGCCGCGGCTCCGCTGGCCGCCGCCGCCTCGGCCGCCGGAGGCTTCCGCGGGCCACTGGAGTTGCTCTGGTGGTGCGTTTTCCTTCCCATCTACGCCGCTGCTCCTCCCGGGTCCCGTTCTTCACTGTGGAAACATCAAATCGCCTTTGCGCCACGTTTTTTCATCGCCCGCCAAATCCACACAATAACGAAGAACCGCGGAGGGTTGTCGGGCCGTGTTCGTTTGGCCCGCACCCTCCGCATTAGGCGATAACAATAGGGAAGGATAAATCAACATATCAAACAACAATTTTAAAAAATTAAAATTGTTCTTATGAAACCGGGATGTTTATTTTAAAATAAACGATCACGGAAAGAAATAAATTATTTCACTTAAGCCGCTTGGAAGCCACTTAAAGCCACTTAAATCAGCTTAAGCTGAGTTGATGCGGACCCAGGGGGGGTCGGGCCGGGTCGGTCCGGGCCCAGACCCCCCATTCCCGGACCTTTTTGGTATTCTGATCGTAACTGGAGCTACAGGACTCTGAACGGCGTGCCGTCAGCGGCGATGCGATCCTTGGATCGAGACGGTCGTTTCGGTATATCGCACTCAAGGTTTTGGAATACTTTGGGTTCGGCCGGGTTGGTACGTACACAAAACCAATCGGGCCCTTGGAGAGTAAACACTCATATCTTGAGCTTCGGACGTCCGATTGACGTGCCGTCGATTTTGATTCTTTCCTCTAAGTGAGACGGATCCTTTGGCTTACCCCGCTCGAGGTTTGGATGTCATCGGAGTGTGGTCGGGTTGGTTCGCTCACGAAGCCAACCGGGTCCCTCGAACGAAAAAGCCAATAACTCACAGACTGGGCGTCCGATTGACGCGCCGTCTGTCTCGTTGAATTCCTCTTGATGAGATGGATCTTTTGGAATAATTCACCCGAGTTTTGGTTGCTGTTGGATAGTGTCTAGGTTGTATTGTACCTGAAATCCAAACAGGCCCCTCGAACAGAAATGTTGATATTTTTCAGATCGGACGTCCGTTTGACGAACCGTTAGCGGCGTTGGTGATCACGTTGAGAAAAGGTCCCTTTGAGTATACCCTATGAGAGTTCGGGGTACAGTTGAGATACGGCCGGGTTGGTTTGCACATGAAACCAACCAGGGCCCTGGGATGAAAAGGCTAGTAACTCACAGACCGGACGTCCGATTGACGCACCGTCTATTGTTCTGAGACCCCTGTGACGTGGCGGTCCCTTGAGATACTTCTTCGTGGAACCTTGTGATACTTGTAGTATCGACCAGAAGCTCGTGGAGCGGACCCTCCCGGAGACGAGCGAGCGGAATACGGAGACCGTGTAGCCTGATGAGACCTGACGACTGCTTGACCGATCGACTCGGTGTGTTTCGGATAGCCCAGTGGGGAGCGCTTGGTTGTAGCGGCAGACCCACAGAGGAGGAGCGCTTGGTTTTAGCGGCAGACCCGTGGTACTCAACAGAAGGAGTACCTCTGGAGGCTATGAGGGGGAGCTCTTGGTTGTAGCGGAAGACCCACGACGGAGGAGCGCTTGGTTGTAGCGGCAGACCTGTGGTAATCAACAGAAGAAGTACCTCTTGAGGCTATGAGGGGGAGCGCTTCGTTGTAGCGGCAGACCCATGGTGGGAAGCGCTTGGTTTTAGCAGCATGCCCACAGTACTCGACAGGAGGAGTACCTCAGCAGTCTTAGGTTAGTGAGCAGTACCTCGGAGTCGTGACAGGACCATTGTACACTCCAGAGATGGGGCTCTTCAGCAGTTGCAGTTTCGATAATGAAAATCCTGGTTTGAGCTGAGTCTATGACCTTTGTGTTTCCTCATGATTGAGATGGGTTACTTGATAACTTAGGTATATGTATGGGCATATACCTGGGTAGTGGTTATCCGTTGATTTCATAACCCCTGTGTTTCCTCATGATTGAGATGGGTTACTTGATAACTTATTTATATGTATGGGCATCTACCTGGGTAGTGGTTATCCGTTGATTTCATAACCCTTGTGTTTCCTCATAATTGAGATGGGTTACTTGAAAACAAATGAATATGAAGGGGCATATACCTAAGTAGAGGTTATCTGTTGAGATCTTATTTGATTGTTATCCTTTTTGGTTTTAGTGAGACCTTGAGGGTCTCGGGGTCCCTACTGAGTATCGTTATACTCACCCCTACATGGGCTATGCCCGCACCTCGTTGTGTTGGTTGCAGACGACGGCAGTGCTGACGGAGGCTGAGTGTTCAAGGACTGGACGGTACTCGGAGGTGGACTACACGATGAGTCAGTACCCGTAGGTGGACTACACGATGAGTCAGTATCCAGAGGTGGACTTCGCGACGAGACGACACACGGAAGAGGTTGTCGGGCGAGAGCGTTGTGGAGGCCATCTATACCTACCCTTCAGGTAGGATCCGTGGTGGACGATCTGGGAGCTGCACCATCTGTACCTACCCTTCAGGTAGGATCCGAGGAGGATGACCAGGAGCCGCTTTCGTCATTCCAGCTGTTGTCTTTTCTGTTGTACTTGTTCAGTTGTAGTTGTACTTTCTTTTGGGTTTTTATTCTGGCCCATTTACCTTTCATCACTTCTCTTGTACTTATTGTTTTACTTCCGTTTGTACTCTATGGTGTTTTTTTACTTTTATAAAGGAAATGCCTTCCCAATTATCGAGATTTACGCCTTTGGTTCTAGTCGCCAGCCCCTGGCCTATGAGGGGGATCACTACTGTGTGAGGTTGCAGACCCATGGCGGGAAGCACTACTATGTGAGGTGGCAGGCCCGCGGTACTCGACAGGAGAGGTACCTCAGCAGTCTTAGTCTAGTGAGCAGTACCTCGGAGTCGTGACAGGACCACTATACACTCTAGAGACGAGGTTCTTCGGTAGTTACAGTTTCGATAATGAAAATCCTGGTTTGAGCTGAGACTTTTGACCTTGTGTTTACCTCATGTTTGAGATGGGTAACTTGATAACTTAGGTATATGTATGGGCATATACCTGGGTAGTGGTTATCCGTTGTTTTCACAATCCTTGTGTTTCCTCAGGATTGATATGGGTTACTTGATAACTTAGGTATATGTATGGGCATATACCTAAGTAGAGGTTATCTATTGAGATCTTCTTTGTGGTTATCCTTCTTGGTTTTAGTGAGACCATGAGGGTCTCGGGGTCCCTACTGAGTATAGTTATACTCACCCATGCACGGGATATGCCCGCACCTCGTTGTGTTGGTTGCAGACGACGGGCAGTTCTGTCGGAGGCCGAGTGTTTGAGGACTGGACGGTACCCGGAGGTGGACTACACGACGAGTCAGTACCCGGAGGTGGACTGCATGACGAGTCAGTACCTGAAGGTGGAATACACGACGAGACAACACACGGAGGAGGTTGACAGGCGAGAGCATTGAGGAGGCTATCTGTACCTATACTTCAGGTAGGATCCGTGGTGGACGACCAGGAGCTGCGCCATCTGTACCTACCCTTCAGGTAGGATCCGACGAGGACGACCCAGGAGCTACTTCCTTTCTTCCAGATGTTTTTTTTTCTGTTGTACTTTGTTCAGTTGTAGTTGTACTTTCATTTGGGTTTGTATTCTGGCCCATTTACTTTTCATCACTTTCTTTTGTACTTAGTTTTTTGCTTCTGCTTGTACTCTCTGGTGTTTTGTTTACCTTTTATAAAGGAAATGCCTTCCCAGTTATCTAGATTTATGCCTTTGGTGCTAGTCGCCAACCCCTGGCCTATGGAAGGCGGGCTTGGTGTAGTCACGACACAGGCCCCGAGGACGGGTCGTGACAGTACTCATCTTCTATTAGTTTCAAATGAGGTCCTAGAAACCATAATTCCCTTATCCAACCCTTAAAAATTTGTAAACTATTCCCATATATGTATGACAGGAAAACACCTCTATGACATATCCAACTCTCCTTGAGTTCTCCAACGCCATCGAGGAGCGGGTTTGGACTATCTTTTAATATTGCAATCCCAATTTTGATCCTACGCACATCATGGGAAATAATTCAAAGAACCTTTTAGATGCTTCACTACAGTAGAAGGCATCTTATCCCTCTTGGATTTCAAAGAAGCAGCAGTAGCAGGAGACCTCTGTGGAGAATATATGTGTCAAGCCTTTTCTTATGACCATATTGGTCAACTAATAAACTTTGACCTTCTTGAATTTGAAGCCTCCCATTCTGTGTACATAAAACAAGTACATACTGATGTCTCTTAATTATACACCGCTCATGTCATACATTGGAGACATCAAAAGTCCATCCCTGAGATCGAACCAGACTACTCGGGATACATTAGGTTCAGGGAAATTGAGAGTTTTGAACTAGTTTTGGGAATTCGTGTAACCGGGGAATGGGGAATCATTAGCCCCATTTATATATCAATGGTTATATAAGAATAGGAAATTTTATAACTTATTTCTTCTATCTTTTCATGTTTAATACTTTTGGTTGGATATCAATAAGTGAAAACTCATAATTAATTTTTAGATGGCAGGATAATCCCACATTTAATCCCTACCTATTGAGATACTGGAGGAAATTATGGTCAATCCTTGTGAGAAAGAGTACCTATCCTTTGAAAACATTGTGATGAATGTGAATGAAATATTACAATATATCAAATAGTCTGGAAATTCTTTGATCCTGCCAGGAGAATACAGACTTATACAACTTCATAGCAACCATCCAACATGCCGAGTACAGTATAAAGGGGAAACACGGAAAATGGATTTTTTTATGCTTCACACTAGCCCAGAACATCATAGCAAGAGTAAGATTTCCAATGGCTGCCTTGGAGGGAAACATTTATGCAACCTACATGTAAAAATCCTTGGATTCATCTTATACAACCACGTCTATAACATAGATGTTCTCAATCGGTAGTGAGTCTGGTGAGACATTAAAGACATTTTCCATTAAGACATCTCTAAAATTTCCACCATCCGTGCCTCACTATAGAGGCCAAAATCCACTATGCATGTGTTCAACCCTTTCTTTATGAGTTGTGTATAGGTCAGGGAAGCAGAGGAGGTGAACACCAATTTGGGAATTCAGTTGGCCTCACCGGAGGACCCTACACAATAGATGATGTGGTGAAGTTTGTAAGGGAGTCATTTTATTATAGATATTTAGAATGAATTACGAGGACTCAATTATTTGTAGGGGGAATAATGTAACACCCCAAAAACTTGTATCACATATAATGATAATATTATTATTTTATTTTGATTAAATTTCCTCCTAACAAAAACAATCTTATGTTAGGAACACAAGGTGTTTTATTTAAACAAGACACTAAAGTGTTTACAATGTACCAAGATCAAAAGGGAAATCATGCTAAAAATATATACCTACTAAAAAACCTATCAGAACAATTGGAAGGCCACAAAAAACAACAACTAGAACCAGTAAATAAATGAGATCCTTCGGGTCAGCCATAACAATGAACATCACCACTATAATCAGGAAAATTGTACCAAGCATCAGTGGTATAGCAAGCACTATCTTTATCATGTATTGTGAGTTACGAACATGAAAATTAAAGTTTTTATAAGGTATCAACTCGATTGTTGCATTGGGTGACTATTGAATTCCAACTGCTATAATTATAGTTGTTGGGCTTTGGGTGAATTAATTAAAAACATTTATCATTAATTTATTTATCCAAATAACGAAATTATGGATTAAAAATTATAAAACAACATCAAATTATGATCTTTAAAAAGGACATGGTATATGATTTTGAACTACACTTAAATAAATTTGAAATGAGATGATGAATTCCAATGTCTTGCGAATATTTCAAATGAGTTGTAAATTTTTTCATTGTTGAAGCTTAAAAAATGTTTTAATTAAACTATTTTTGATGTATTTTGAATAAACCGTGTTTGATACTAATATAAATGTTTTATGTAGATATAAAATATTTCAATTTATTGATGTTGTTTATTACAACATTAGTGTTTGCAAAATTTATAGCAATACTCTTAGTTAGGACAAAGTAAAATTTAATTTGTGTTATTTAATCTATCAAACATTAAATTGAAGGTCACATTTAATAAAATATTTCTCTTTATAGTTATGAATCTATCATTTTCCTTGTGAATTTATAATTTTGAATGTTGGTGTTTATAAAAAAATAGGCCCAATTGGGCCGTCCCATTAGTTGGACCAAGGGAGGTAGCTCACACAAGGTGGCTAAGCCTAGGCCTCAGCCACAGCTTGGACCAGTCCGTGCATGAGAATAGTTTCCTTGAAGGGCACAAAAGAGCACACGAGCATAGGAGCGCACCACTCTGGGCACAAGGCCACGATGAGGCACGGGTAGGCCGAGGCCTATAGGGGGAGGCGGGAGCCCATGTATCAGGCTCCCTGGTGTGTGTTGTGATTTCTGAACATAATCAGGGAGTCTAGGGCTTATAAAGAGGTCACGAATGCCATGCTAATTCGATGCGGGACAAGGATTTTTAAGTAAAACATAATCTGGGCTGTTGGATCTTGTCGTGGGCGATCTGGGCCGTCGATCTCGATCTAGAAATTGACCCTCAGCAATCGCGGAATACATCCACATTTTCGTACAATGTAGGATCTGGCATGGATCTAATCTTAGGTGTCGAAGGTTTTTAAAACATTGTGATGAACCAGTGTCTTCTGATCTAGAAGTTGATCTAATATGAACCGTTAATTAACATTAAAACATACAAATGCACCCGAACCATTGGATCAAGTCAAAATATTATCATCACTATCCAATCTTCTCCTCGTTCACCTCTTCCCAAGGCATATTATTCCTCTCCCTCATGTGTACTACACCAGTAACCCATACCCCATATTTGCACTGTCTTCTTCACCCTTGAAAGCCATTGGACCCTCCTCTCATGTGGTTTCCACAATGACTGACCAACTGGTATTTTTATAATCCATAAAGGCTTCGGATCCTATGAAAATGGAAATAAAATATTATGTTTAAGTATAATTATGTTTATATGAACACAACCTTTTCACCCCTAAGAACCCCTCTCTTCATTCCACTCAAAGCATCCAGCAAACCTCAACAAGTCTCCTCCGAGATCTCCAATATATTCCGAGCTCCTTCTCCTCAAATAAAGGTAATGTAATTTATTTTTTCCTTGTCTTTTTTCTTGATGTTATGTTCATATACATATATAATCATAGATATATATATATATTTAACTCTATGGTTCAGTTAAAACCCTCCCCTTAAACCAAACATAAATCTTCTGTTTTGAGTGTAAAATGTTGTATAAACATAAGGGTGTATTTTATACATGATAAACATAATTATGTACTCTATATATATATATGAGTTTTTTTTAAATTTGTTTTTTGAATGTATGAATTCATGTATGGTCATATGGTTTGGGTAGAAACCCTCAAATACCCGACCCCAGGTCCTTTGGATTTTGGGTTATGAAATATTTTCAAACGTGAAGAAATATTTTATTTCCTCATGAAATATGTATATATATACCTTATATATATGAATATACATATGTAAAACCTTAAGATTATACATAAACCCCCCCTTATGTTCAGATTTATGATTTTTAAAAACATTGAGTTTCAATGTTAATGAAGATCTAAAAAAGTCAGGGAGATATGTTTGTTATAAATATATTATAAACATTATATACCTAATTATGTATGTCTTTAAATATATATATATATACATATAACAATATGTTTATAAAAGAACCTCTTTGACATTCTGTTTCATGTCCTCAATACATTATGATTCAAAGATGAGGTGGGATTTTGTTATGATTTCAATTAAATATTCATATATAGTATACGTTGTCTCATACATTGATATAGTTTGTGTATCTCACATTCTAGACTAGTTATAAAATACTTCAACATTGAACATCTATGATTAGTGGATGTTTTTTATTAATAAATAAGTGACAACCAACATTGGTGTAAGACCTATTAGTGTACTAGATTATACATGTGATATATTCATATTTACAAAAGAAAATACATATATACATAAGTATATTAAAAAATAAAACCATTAAAAGTTCACTCTACAGTTTTAAATTAAATAAACCCTGATAATTTAAAGTCATATGGGTGTTAATGGGTTTTTGGTATTGGTTGTGGTTGAGTTTCTTGATTTCTTTTGACATTATGGTCTGTTATACAAAAGAATTGTTTTCAAAAAAATTTGGAGCATTTTCATGTTTTAAACCCAACATGAAATGTTTGGTTTAACTTTTAATTAATTATACATTAGATAAAATTCCCAGATATCATTGATTTATATGGTTTTAGAATTTATCATTATATGTGACAAATTTTTTATTTCATTTATTGAATTAGTTGTCATGACATATGCCTAAATATTCTTATCATTCAGTGACATAGTCATGTAGTTGATGGACTTGTTATATATATGTAAATATTGAAGGATGTAATTTAACCATTATAACCAATTGGATTAAACAAACAATTACTCAAGGAGGTATAGGACACATTGAGTAATGTGAAATTATGAAACAAAAAATATGTGTCACTTGAAATGATAAGTAATAAGTAATCTATAAAATCAGAGTGGTATGTGCACATTTATTTACAGCGATGAGGAATTAATTGGACATATTATGTGTTGGGTGGTGCCCGCTATAGTGTCTCAGTTCCTCAGTATGTCTCATGAGACAAAGTACGGTCATGGAACAAGACTTTGACAATATGACTATTAATTTTCTTGGCATAAGGCCTTGATGTTATGGTTATGTTTCCCCGCATTATGTATTACCTCATTACGAAAATATATTTTGATGGTTCATGCGATTATTCGACTCGTAGAATATTCATTATTATGTTATGTAATGTATATGAAATTTAATTAACCAAAATAATTCTTGACTAGTAGATTATTCATGGTTAGAGAGATTATGTACATGAAAATCAGAAGATGTAAAAGTTAGGGCAATGTATTTATGCAGTACTCAAAGAGTCTTTAGGCAGCACATGCTTCTAATTAGTAAATAATGAAATTTAGGTTTTTACTTAAGCACGACACTAATCAAGTAATACTCTTAGATATTTAATTATGCAATGCAAATTAACATGTATTTCTTATAAAAGTTATAATTTCATTCACTCATAATTTTGAATGATAATTCCTGTAATTGAATCATGTTCCCTTGTAAGCTGATTTTTGTACAATTATATTTATTAGACAATTGTTATGGTATGTTTCATGTGTTATGTCAATTTTAATAAAAAAAAATTATGGAAATTTTTAAATGATAATTTCTAAAATTATTTTGGTTTGTTATGTTATGTTTTAAAACCCCTTACTAGTATTTTTATGATCACAATACGTTTTTGTAATAAAATATTCAGGTTGTAGCTTTAAACAGAAGGAGCCTGTCAGGAGTAGCTGGTTTCCCAGAACCTGAACTAAATTCGATCCTCTATATGGGACAAGATGTGTAATTTAGTAGTGCTTGTTATTGGTGAAATATATCACATCATGTTTTGAAGGAACCAACTCTGGGTATTCTAGGGTAAAGACCTCATAATGGATCTTCTCCAAAAAAATAACACAAACCATGATGAACTTATGCATATGAAGATGATGACCACTGCACTAAATGAAAACCCCATCACCGAGAGGACACTGTTAATGAATCTCCACTAAAGTCAGTCGAAATATTTGTTCATATAATATTTAATCACCATCTTAGATCAGTGTTTATTGAAGTTGATGTCTCTTACCATCTCCTAGGATATAGTTATTGGGACCTGTATAGACTGACACTTCACAAATCCTTGCTTATTGAGAGAGATCCATCCTAGAAGATGCTTGGACAATCTCTAATTATAAACACACTCAATAATCGTGTAATGAATGTTATAGTGGCTCATCGATCTATAGTGGGTATGTAATGAGGGGTCCTTAACCTTGGGTATAAGAGTCAGTGATGTGGAACTCACAACCCAAGGAAAGATCCCACCTCGAAAAATGTCATGCACTATATTGGTTGAGTTATTGTACATCCATATAGATTTAATCATCACTATGGAATGCCTCTAGGAATGCATGGTCCAAGATACTCACTATGGAGGGTATCGCCTCCCACAGGTCTGCGTTGAAACTAGGATACCCACTGGCCATTCTCAGGCTCACGCCAATGAGGAGGTCCAAAAAGAATAAGAGTGCCACACTCCCAATAGTATCTCTATCATTCACATTGGTTCCATCCTCATGTAATATGATGTGATTAATACATTTCTTCCTTTCCATGATACATACATGGAAATATGTAGTATTTCTGTCACCATCGTTCGACCACGTTACCCAAGAATGATCCCGGCCCAACAAATACTACATGAGGAGCTCCTCTGCCCACCTCAACTTCTTTCCTAACAATACCTCATATACCGAGTAAATCCAGTCCACCTCCAGTATCAATTCCAGGTCTCTGACGTGATATTTAAGGTCCTCTAGATTTTGGTAAAAGGAGGTATGTTCCTAGCACAATCCAAGAGGCCCTTGTCCATCCTTCATAGTTTTTTGTGATGTGCTACACATGTGTGCCCAGGATAAGGGGCATCCAAAAACTCCCTCACAATCCGCAGATTGTCATTCATGTGGGACCAATATAGATAGAACCAGAATGAATCCTATGATTACTGTTTAGGGGACATAGAAACTAGAATTGGAGAATGATCATAGGTACAACAGGCTAGATGATTATCCTAGGTGATGGGAGAAAATAAGATCATTTTTATTATCCAAGGACTTATCAAGTCTACACCAACTCAACTTGCCTCTACCCTCATCATTGCACCACGTAAACTGATCACCACAGTATCCTATGTCATATAACCCCTTAAACACCATGAAATTAGAAAATTCCAACCTTTCCTGTTGTAGGAAAGATTTTATCCCCTTATTTTATTCCGGATTGAGGATTTTGTTGAATTCCCCCTCTACTACCCACTTGAGGTCCATTGGATCAAAATATCTAAGCCCCTGTCACAACCGAGTTCTATCCCTTGGGATAGAACATCCATACAAAAAGATGGAAAAGATGCACTCCTCGCTTATATTGACTTTCTTGGTTATGTATTGGTCACCCTCCTCAATAAACTCTAAGGAAAACTCCTTTTTCTAGAACAGTTGGCTATGCCTGTTAGTCGGGTCAGCGTGAAGAGAGCCATGAATATGAGTGTGATGACCAAAGGTCTTGATCATGTTCATATTTTGTTTGTGCTCTAGTACTGCACCAATGCTATCTTTTTTTCCATTCTTATTAAACAATGTGATTTGACTTTATCTAGGTGCCCAAGCCACAAGCATTCCCAATTAACATATATAACATTAAACTAAGGAGAACACAGCTTTATCCCCATATCCATTGGTCATCATGCTTATAAAGGAGGATCCTTCTCTGATATGTCTCTTTTAGGCACGAGTTCACACCCCCATGCTAAAATCAGAGGGATCAGATGCCTTGGGAGAATCCTTAATAGGTATCTCAACTAACTTCCATATTGACACCCAACATGGGGATTGGAAGGTAGGCTTCCTCTACTCATGAACCTTGGACGTATTACGTACTAAACTGTCTTCCTTGACCTTACTTGAGAGAGCCTTCGCTTCAAGCTAACAGAGAGAAGGAGACCAAGGTAGGCTCCATGATGCCTCTATATTTCTTGTTACAAAATGTCTATCGTAATTCAGGGGAGTTAGCAATGCCTAAGAGTTCGAGGGAGGGAGCCGTTTGGACAAAATTAGGTCCCATAACCACTTGGTTGTGAGCTTATGGCTAGGAAAAGGTATACCAGACTTAGGACCATGCACTAGAGCTAGGATCCTAGGAAATGTCATAAATTCCCTATAGTGGGTATGAATCCATCAAGGGGAGGATGGATTAGAAGATTCTCATCTGAAAAAATGTGTGGGGCACTGATCAGCCATATAAAAGGACCCCTACCCTCGGAAAGCACCAGGAGCCATATGTACCAATTGGAGACATGGAGGGACAACAAGAGGGATATCCCAATGAGACTTCCACTAACCTATTTTCTTGGGAGATCTACATGAGACCCTTGAATGTCCCTAGATACAAAAATGGGAGAAAAATCTATGTAGCACGGGGATTAAAAGAGACTGTTCCCAAGTCACCACATCCGACTCATTTGAGGAAATATTCTCAGGTTTACCTAGGGTTAAACATAGATAATAAGGGATAAAATGACCCAGAAACATTTATTACTCCCATGTTATGTCTATACATGAACCTTACCTCATATATTTTTCATTAATAGTCCATTTTAGAGTCTAGTGGAATGTTTAAAATATGGGAACACCTATTCAATTTCAAAAATTCCAAGTGTGTCCTCTCTCCCACTTATAAAAGGTCACCCCTCACCTCTAATTTGAATGTATCTAATATCATTGGTTTCATTTAATAATATACCCAAACCATTATATAATTCCAAAATTATATCCTAGAGGCCATAGTTTGAACCAGAAACCCTCCTATTAAGGATTTAGTCATAATCATACAGTACCAGAAAACAGGGAATGGGAAGCATTTCCTTTAATCGGTGCTAAAAAAAGTGAAGATAAAGGGGTGTGCCCTTATCAGTGAAAGCTAGATTCTCTGATAAATGGTAGCCTTATCAGAACAAAAAAAATGCACCGATAAAGGTCTACCCTTTATCGGACTTTTCTTAGTGCTTATAATAAGAACATTTAACAGCCTTAACAATAGCACTAATAAAAGTGTTTAATAACAAATTTAATAAATTTTTATAAAATATTAAATTTATATTTAAAAATTATGTTTATTTCTATACGTTAAATAAAAACAAATGGTTATATTTAATATATATATTTTAATAAATTTCAATATATATATATATATAATGTTTTATTCGAAAAAGGTATTTATAATATTATAATTAAATATGTATATATATATAATTAAATAATTATATTTTTATAATAATGAAATTAAATAATATTTATATTTATTATATTTAATATATTTATTAGATATTTATTAGATTTATATTTATTAGATTAATTAGATTAATTTCTCAGATATATTAAATTTAATGGATTAATTCTTTATATTAATTATATTTTTTAAATTTAATATATTTATAATATTTATAATATTTATACATATATAATAATTATATATATATATATATATATATTTATAATTAAAATTATTTAATATATATTTGTTTTCTAATGAATTTTGTCATTGAATATATAGATCTTGCATAAATATGTATGTTATGCATGTATCATACATGAATGTTCAATTATATATTACATCACATTTTCCATTTTTGTGGTAAATTGATTAATTCATAATTTTACCCATATTAAAAATATAGGTTCTAAAAAATGTCCTTATAAGATTATATTAAATATATTCAAATAATAAATATATTTTATTATATTTTTAGTTATATATATAAATACCTTTAGAATGCATTTGTAATTATAATTCTAAATATATGTACAAAAAAATTATAAAATTATACAAAATAATATTATAATTATAATTTTATTAATATATATGTGTATTAACAATTATATATAGATATTTATAAATATACACTACTTATTGTTATAATCATAACTATAAAAATATATATGTAAATAATTATGAAATTATAATAAATGTATTTGTTATACTACATATAATGTAATAAGTACATAATTTAATAGATATATTTATAAATATAAAAAAATTATAAATAAATACAAATAAATTTATATTTATTTAAATAATTATTTAACTGGTTTTGAAATTATTCTAATAATGATTTCCTTTATCAGCGCTAAAAAGCACTGATAAAATACATAATTATAAATTCTATAATTTTAGAGCTGAAAATGATGGCCTTTACTAGTGATAAAAAGTGCTGATAAAAGATGTATTTATCCATGCTATACTTTTACATCTGATAAATATGTATTTTATCACATCTAACAGAGCACTGATAATGTTATGTTTTATCTGCACATTTTATTTTAGTTTTGATAAAAATACTTTATCAGTGATTTTAACATGCACATATAAAGATCCCGGTGGGATTTATAAAAGAACATTAACATGCTCCTCCACCCTATAACTATTTCAAGTCATTGCAGATGCTGACCCATGAATCAAGGGATGTTATTCTGCTGTGATCCCTCTTCGGCCACAACCCCTCATCCTCCTCTATCTCCCCTTCTTCCTCCTCCACTACTGCAACCCCTCCTTTGTCAGTCCCCTTCTCCTACTCCTCTTCCTCCACTATAAACCCTCCTCTTCCAAGTCCCCTCCTCCTCCTCCTCATCCACTACCTCCACCTTCTTTGCTACCACCACTAGTTCCTCCTCCTCCTCAACGACCGCCAACTCATCCTCTTCTATTGCTATTGCATCCTCTTCCTCCTCCTCCGACTCCATTTCCTATTCCTCCTTTCACGAACCCAATGTACACCTGACCTGCTTCGACATGCCCTCCTCTTCTGATGACTATCCTAACAGCATCATCTATAGTGGATAGATTCCCCAATGGGAGTCTCTTTTGTGGTTTCCCTGGTTTCCATATGGTGTGTAGGGTTTGGGAGATATTTTCATATAATTTTTGGAATACCATTGAGTTTTGGGGGAGTTTTCTATCTAATTTTTGGTATATATATTGAGTATACTTGTTCACTCATTGATTATTATTTTTTATTGTTCTATATTATTTAACATAGGTGGAGATTATTATTAAATATATATCATTCCCTTTATTTTTTATTACCTATGTTTTTTTATTTTCAATTTACTACTCTTAATTTTTTAATTTTTTATGAAAACAATTTGGGAGAGATTTTAAAATTTTGGGGCAGTTTATTAGATTTTGTAATTATCAAATGGGTTGAATGGTTCTTTGCCACTCTATCTCTATTTTGATAAATTCATATCCCCTATCAATATTATTATTTCTATTTTTATAATTACATATTTCTCTCTTAGTTTAGAGTTTATTATTAATTAATACGGTAGATATGATTTTTACATAAATTCATATCCATTATAAATTCATATGGTAGTTTTATAACTTATGCTTCAACATTCTCTTTCTACAAACATAGACCTATTATAACTCTTTATACTATCATACAAGCTACTTTTGGATTTATACTACATTTATGATTGTTCGGTAGCCTCTATGATGGATAGCTTCTCTAGTGGTTTCTATCTTTTAGAGGTAGAAAATATTTTATATTTCTATTATATTATAAAAATACAAACACTTGATTAATAAAATAGATACAACCATTACAAGAAAGAAATGTATTAATCAACTCTATAACTTTTAAAATAACCTTAAAAATAAACAAATAAATTGTATACTACTCGAGGCATTTATTTTTCCTTTACATCTAAAATGAATTGGAAGTAAACGATATTGCTTCCACGGAAAAAGGTATATCTTCAATCCTCTTTTATTATTCACAATTTATCACAGATAACAATGAATTTCATAGTAACTCATATAATTGTGTCGACATGATTGATATGTCCAACCTACTTCTAAATTGTCCTTCTCTATTATATATTGACATCAAGCTTGTTGATACTTCATGTCCATTGAAAACAAAGACAAAAAATTAAGAACATGGTCTTAAATACCACCTATTGGTATTATCAAATATAAAAAATAAATAGAATAATAAAATATATAGGCCTCTATTCCATCTCCCAGCCTCACTAAGGTTTTACCAGCACCCATGAATCTACGTAGCCTGATTCTCACACTAGTCAAAAATTAGGCAATACTCATGGGTTATGATAGTGGTTATAGACCAATTGAAAATGGATATAGTATATATCCACCATTAGGAAACCCATTGGTGTTATCCCCGCTTCCATAGCACACTGTAAATATTCAGAGACCGATGGTCTAGTAGCATAGAGAATGCTTGTGGATGTAGTCTCTATTATGGGGCACCTATTGCCTTCGTTTGTAACCACTTACCTAGGGTATAAAAATTCATGGAAGGACTAGAGAAATAGGTATCTTTAGACATTTTTTATTAATGTGGTCATATAATTCTAAATATTAATAAAAAATTATGAGATTTTATATTAGGACCACTTATTTAATTTATTTAAAACATAAACAATAAGCTACAATGAACAATATTTATAAATTTATACATTTCTATATATCTAAATATATAAATATATGTTTCTATGTGTGTATAATTTTTTATAATTATAATAATTATACATTAAATATATATGGGAATTGATTCTAGAACATTTGTCCATAGTCCATATAAACTATGGTCATCAGTGTTATAACAATGTCATACCACCACAACATATGTGTATCACAACCTTAGGACATTCCAATTCCCATCCCATGAAAGAAAATTCATTTTCCCATAGTCCATATCAACTCACACACTGATTATACTTCCATTAAAATGTATGTGACTTGGTTATGAAAACATTACCAAAAATCATATCACAGGTTGTGCCTTATCATTGGAAAAAGGAATATGTCTGGGTTATGCCTCTAGGTGTGTAAAAGGTTGGTGTTTTTTATTCATTCGTTGGTATAGTGAAAGATTGATATTAAAGAGTTACACTTTCATTCAAATGTGGGTCTAAATAGTGAATATCCATGTGACATCGTTGTATTTAATGAATAACGTAGGGTTGGTTTCGAAGGTGAAAGAGGGAAGATGAATTGACATTTCCCATGGAACCAGATTCCATGACATGGTGAAAATTATAAATCATGGAGGTTGTGCATGTGACATGGTTGGGGAACTACATTGTGGAAGATAGTTTTTTTGGTTCCAGTTGTATTGTAATAGTTGTGTCATGGAGTGTTGGCGGAGTTGTGATGTCTTATAATGTGGAGTTCGCACCGTTCATCTAATTTTGGTATCATTTCATGGGGTAGGGTGTGACGGTATAATGGATATGGTGTAGTGATGACCTATGCATCATAATCCCTTTCCACTAGATTATATTTTATCATTTCTTACCATGAAAGTGGATTCAAGATGAGTTTTTTTCAAAGAACCATTTTTATGTGGCCATCTTCTTTGTGTTTTAGTTTAGTCTCATTTTAGACCCATGGTGGAATGGGCCTATATGTTGTGTCGTGAGGCATTATTTCCCAGATTCCCTATGTGTTGTGCTGTAATCCCTGTCTTGTTCTCCCTTATATCCTGGTCTATTCTGATTATGTCCATTTGATGATTGGATGCTTGATGCACCTCTTCTTATTGAACCTCATGATGGAATAACCCAATAGAACTGAATGTAATTACCTAAATCAACCTCCTTATAATGAAAAATATACAAGCAATATTTAAACAAAGTACCACATCATCATTTCTATCAACATATCCACATCATTCAGACCCCAATTATATTAATTACTGATTCCACATCACATGTAACTATATGATGAATGAAATGATACCTATTAAGATTAAAAGTTTTTTATAAGATATTTCATATTAATTTATGATGTCTACTTCACACACTAGGTTCAAAAAAAATTACTACTATACCAATGAGGAAATCCATAACAGTGACTTCTCTAATGTCCTGTCTATAAAAGATTTATCACATATGACACTATCAGGACCTTCCCCCATACGAACCCCACTAGAGTTTCCAATATATTTATGTCTAAATCCCCCACTAAAATACTATATTTAAATAGACATGGTTCAGATATGATTATAAATTTAATGATACTGACTAGGCTGGTATCATAACCCATAACTAACCCGACATTCCACTAACCTAAGAGACGTTCATGATCTCTATGGGATAGAAAAAATCCCTTGGAAAAAAGATACAATTAATGTGGAATAATATTCAATTAATTTAGACTAATTAAAAATGTTATTTATTGTGAAATCCACACATGTCCCATTCATATGATGAACATCTATGAAAATAGTAGATACACAAAAAAATGAACATGAAGCAGGTATCAAAGATGGAAAATAAAATCTCACTACTGACCAATAAAACAATTTTATTAGACTTTCACATTTTCTAAATATAATTGGAATTGTTTTGGATAGGTATAACATATGAGTTCTCATTTTATGTTTTATTTTTAGTTAAAAAGGTCATATGTCGCACTCCCATGATGCGAACACACCATCGTCATGCATTTAATGACACCTTCGTAATGATTTTAACCTCTTACGCATTGTATTCCTCTAGTTCAAATGTTATTAATATTTGATATTGATGTTTATGTTGTGAATTATATGGGCTAAATGCCTCACTGAAAATTGTGGTAGTCGGTGTCCCTTGATTTTTCACTAAATGAATTGCCTGTGTTTTGGTTCATGATGAACATTTGAATATAGTGAATGGTATTTTTTGTACACATGGATAATGAGTTAATTCCCATGGATGAAAGAACTTATTTGATAACCCCTAAATTAGAAAGAAGAATTGAATAGGCGATGCTTTATATAATCGTAAATTGTGATTGTTTCGGTTTTATTGTGGTGAGATTGTGAGCATGATTGTGAGTTTGTTTGGTGTTTCTAATTTTGGAATGATTGTTATTCCATTTTTTATCCATGTTCTAGTTTCTCTACCATTGAATTTCAATCCAAAACATACCCATTTAAATGGCACAACCACATTGTTACTAGTGCAATTACATTGAATCTTAGTAAACCACATCACAAGAAGACTCTATGGGACACTATATGGACACCGTTTTCAAATAACCAAAACAACAGATATAATGAATCCTTCTAAATACAACCACTC
Source organism: Viscum album (assembly GCA_963277665.1). NCBI lineage: Eukaryota > Viridiplantae > Streptophyta > Magnoliopsida > Santalales > Viscaceae > Viscum > Viscum album. Next base: position 807,977,193 of record OY728119.1, on the reverse strand, counting down.
TTTGGAAATTCATACAATATATTAGCTTAGTACCATAGTTCTTGACTCGAGACATTATGTTTCAAGAAAAGCACTAGAAAACTGGATTACAATAATACATATAGATCACATGTGAGATACTAAAACATTCTACTGCATGGGATTCTCTTATCTAGTTCCATTTATTAGGTTAATGAGAAGATGGGTGTGATCTAATTTGATCCTGAGTAATGCATAGAGAGGTAAGGATATATTTTATAATAGCTAATTCCATTGATTATAGTTGGAAGATGACCCAAGATGAACTTATTTTGTGTAATTATTTTATTAAATATTAATATTATTGAATCAAATAGGATGAATACGAATATTTAATGTATTGATTCCAATCAATTGAAAAAAGAGAATGAAGTTGGAGTAAAATAGTATATCAAGTTAGAAAAAGATCCTTAATATGACCCTTCTCAAATCATTTGTCCATGTTTATGCCGTTGTTATTAATGAAAAATTACTCCAGAGTAGTTGAAAAAACACATGATCTATTATAGAATAGATTTATGTTTTACATGTTTCAATAAACAAGGAGAAAAACGAATGAAGATAGTGACTGGGATAGCGCTTTATTTTATAGACCATCTGAAATGATTAAAAGTGTGAAAATGAAGAATTCCATATGGAGGATGTGATATAAGATTTAAATTGTGATAAAGATCATATTGAGGAAATGACATGGACAGCTGAAAAAGAACATTGTGATTTCCCAAAATATTTTCAGAGGACAATGAGTTTTGAAAAGAAACCATTGTATACTGGTTGCACTAAATATACAATAATGTTAGTCATACAAAAGCTGTATAATTTGAAATTTGGGAAAAGGTGGATTGATCCCATTTTAATGAACTTCATGTTCTATTGAATGAAATTCTCTTATATGATAATGACCTCCCAATCCAGAAATACAATGCCAAATTAACGCAATTCTCGATGGGTATGATCACAGAAAAATACATGCTTGTAGATATGGAGAAAATCCTTTTTGTTTTCAAAGTAGCACTCATAGTACATGTATAGTTATGTTGGTAAATGAAAACATATCACTATGGTTAGGTATGGAATTAAAATACATCATGTTATCTATTATTTTTTCAGGTCCAAAACAACCAGGTGATGATCTTGATGTTTTTTTGGCTCCATTGATCGAGGATTTAGAATTACTGTGGGATTCAGGTGTTACGTTTTATAATGTTTACAAAAATGTATATTTCAATTTAAGAGATGTGTTTTATAGGATGATAAATTAATTTTCTACATATGGATATTTTCTAGGATAAAACATTAAAGGAACACAAGGTTGTCCCATTTTCTGACAAGGTACATAATCAATTGGGTTGAAACATTCATCGAAAACTATGTTTCTAGGACATCAAAAATTTCTACCCTGACATAATATGTACTGATCATGGACAACATCATTTGATGGAAGTTCAGAACAATTTATATCACCATCACCACTAATCATTGATCAATTGTTTGAGAAAGTAAAATACATTGACACTATTTTTGGTAAACCATTTTTAAATAAACTTGCAAAAAATGGATGGAAAAAAGATTAGTTTTTTAAATTACTATAATTGTATTCTCTATATGTCTGATATTTTCTTGAAATTATGCATGTTGAGAAAAAATGTACGTGATAGTGTCATCGACATGATTCTAAATGTACCCTACAAAACAAATGATGGAATTAAGGCAAGGTTGGACATGGTTGAGATGCGAATATGGGAAGAGATTCCACCCGTGAAGTGTGAAAAAAAAAAATTTATTCCCCTTACTGCTTACACTCTTTCCAAGAAATAAAGATATCAGTTTTGAAAATTCAAGAATGTCATAAAGGTTCTAGAGGGGTATCTATCAAATATCATGAACATTTTTTCAATGAATGATTTAAATTTAAGGGGACTGAAATCACATTACTATTATTTATTTATAAAAGATCAAATTTTTATAGCTTTACGTTTCATTTTTCTCAAGAATGTCTACCAAACATTAACAAATCTTTGTTTTTTCCTCAATGTTATATGCACCAACGTTATAGAGCCATCGGAATTTCCAATAATGGAAATGGAAATTGTTTTCATATAATTTGAATTGGAAATGTTTTTCCCATTGACATTATATCGACCCTTCCATTTCTTACATTACTATTACAAAATTTTAATGATAAAAAAATAATATTATTACACATATAGGATCCAAAGGTTTAGTGACTTGAAAAAACTAGGACCATACATAAAAAATATAACATCAAGCATAAACATTTATTTAATTTCTTCTTCTCTAGCTTCTTATTGGACCTTGTTCTCTTTTTAGTACAGGTAGCCACCAGTGGAAATACATCAAAATGGGTGACCTAGAAGCCCAGTAAATGGATAGATATGAACAATATAGAATGTATTGAGCATAATAATAACATGGGAAAAATTTCATGAACATGATAGGAAGAATAAATACAAGACTTGAAATGTGGCATTGCATAAAAATGAAACATCATGTCTTAGTGGTTAAATACCACACATACTTGTGAACCAAGATAGAATGTTGATCACACATAATTTAAAATTTACACATGAGAATAATCACTTTAACTAATGCATTGGATCAATGTATATGTCCGGGTTCACTCATCCCAATTAATCATTCATATTGCGCAATATAATTCTGGGCACACCAGTCACATCATAACATTATCATTTATCATTCACACAAAAATGAACATATATCATAAAGGAACATAATTAACCCATTAAAAGGAATGGATTTTATCTCATAAGAACACATTCATAAATATTGGTCTCCCAAAAGAATGAGGGAATAACATACATGTTACAAGAACTGTCAATCTAGAATGAGAAGTAAAAGGTGTGTTCTTGAAAGAATAGTTCGTTTGGAAAACATTTGGTTTTTCATAAATACCAGTGAAAAACATGTATACCATAGAAAAGGAAATACAAGGATGAAAAAATTATCTTTAAGGAGTAACCATATCAAAAATAATGGAGTGAAAGTGGGAGAACCCGAAGGATGAAAGTTAGGTTCGAGAATTTCCCATTACCCTGTATCTGAACGCTTCAATCGAATTAATGTCCTGTATAATGATATTATATTCATTAATTAGAAATAACAAACCTTTGGTAGATTAATATTGTTCATTATTGTTTCATTTAGTGATTTTATGTTCCTTTGGATGAGTTATCCAGTTTAAAAACATTATTCGGGAATGTTTGTTTTTATGCTTTTCTTGAGTGGTTCACTTGTATTCTTAAATAAAAGTTTGGGTAGAACATGGGTAAACATCCAGAACTGATATTACATGTTATTAATGATATTAAAATATATTTACTTATCTTATAATGAATTATATTATATCCATGTGGATGAATCATTAGATAATAATTAAATGATGATTATTTGGGATAACATGGGCAGTTTTTCTATCACAACGAACTTGTTTTAACATATCACTTAGTAATATAGCCATATGTTATTTAAGAAATTTTAAATATGAATTAATACATATATAAAATTATGTTTCAACCATAAAAATGGTTTCATGAACAGATCTAAAGGTAGAAATGGAAGAAGAAATAATGTCATTCTTTAAGGTGATAAATTAACACCTCACGAACAACGTTCTCTTTAATAAACTAAAATGAAGAGGGAAAGGGGTTGGATGATATAATATCTCATTATAATAGTAACTTTCATGTAGATATATAATAATGGAGTTAAAATAACATTTAGATGATGATATGTGGTGAGAGATCAAGAAATGAACATGAACTTGAAAGGAAATTAAAGGAGAAGAGGGAGAGAAATTACCCCTTAAATCCTCCTCTTGAGATTCTCCTTAACAAAGCTAGGACATTATTTTTGATGATACCATCAGCTCTTGAACATGGGATAGGGTCTCAGAAGGATGTTTGGGCAGAGTTCAAAGAATAATTTGTGCTTTAGAGGTGTTAGGAAGTGAGTGTGTGAAGGGTGGTTTTTATAGTGGAGGGGAGAGGGGTTTTCTTAAAATAAAATTCATTAGTTTATTAATTTACCCTAAAACAAGGAATGGGGAGTATTAAATGACTAATAATAGTAATTTTATAATGTGATACCAAACCATGTGGGCTTACATTAGCAAAAAATCACACATGACTCTATAATTAGCTTATTTATCTTATTTTGTATAATATGGTATTTCACAATTCCCCAAAAATTCATGTATCTCAAAAAAATCCCAAAACTTTTCCCCAACCATTTTTCAATGTGTAGAATAAAAAAATGAAGTAATGTTTTCAAAAATAATTTTCTAAATGTTATGAATTTAATATTTAATTATAATTATAATTTACTTAAAAAATAGTTTTTAAATTTAAAACTGATTTTATAGTTCTTTCAAAAATTACGTTGGATCTTATAAATTATATAAAAACAATAATACATTGATTTGATAATTAATGAACAAATTTTATGAAAATAATTATTATTTTAAATTATTTAATTAATTTTAATTAATTATTTCTTGACTCACAAAATACCAAAACGTTTACTAAGGTCAAATGGTCACTTTCTAAGATGTCAAAATTTTATTTAATTATTCATGGGTAAGGTTACTCTAATGTTGGATGACTTAATATTCATAAATGTCATATTAATATTTATATGGGTATGTTACTATTCATAAGGGTAGGTTACTCTTCACCAAAAATTATTTTTCTTTTATTAGACACCAAAAATCATCTTGAACACAACCATGTATGTCAAATTCTCAAAAATCCCAATACAGAAGTGAAAAAATTATGTTTAGAGGTCACTTAGAACATAGTGGATCCTTATGTTGTGTTTTCATATTATTTTATGAAATAATTATAACCAGTGAATTTTCATCTAAAAACATTGGGTCGTTACATTCTTCCCCCCTAATGAAATTTCTTCCCCGAAATTTAACTTTAAACAAAAAGGTGAGGGTACTTCTCCTTAATTTCCTCTTCTGGTTCCCAAGTTGCTTCCACAAACTTATGGTTCCTCCACAACACTTTGATATTTTGGGTTTCCTTCTTGAATAGAACCTTATCTCTTCAATCCAGAATCTTTATTGGCTGCTCCTCATCGGAGAGATCATCTTCCAACTACACCACCTCTGAGTTTAGTACATGTGAGGGATCTGGTATGTACTTTCTCAATAGTGATACATGAAACACATTATGAACTTGATCCATATTCGGTGGAAGTGCAAGATGTTAGGCTATTTCTCCTATAAGGTCAAGGATCTCGAAGGGGACAATATACCTAGGGCTTAGCTTCGCTTTCTTCCCAAATCGCATAAATCTCTTCGATGGAGATATTCGAAGGAAGACATTATCTCCAACGTCAAACTCCAATTCCCTTCGACGGTTGTCAGCATTGCTCTTATTCCAACTTTGAGAACCTTTGATGTGTTTTTGGATGACTTGAACATTCTCTGTCATCTCTTGAACAAGATCGGGTCAAAGTAGCATTCTTTCTCCAACTTCATCTCAACTGGTTGGATTTCTACATCGCTTTCCATATGGAGCTTCATATGGAGCAATCTGAATACTCGAGTGGAAGATGTTGTTGTATGAGAACTCAACCAATGGGAGATGATGATCTAATCCACCTTTTAATTCTTGAGAGTATTAACTTAGCATATCTTCAAGTGTTTGAATAGTTCTTTTAGATTGGCCATCAGTTTGGGGGTGATAGGCCGTGTTGAAATTTAATTCAGTACTCAAGCCATATTGAAGAATCCTCTAGAATTTAGATGTGAACCTTGGATCATGGTCAGAGACAATTGAGGGTGGAACACCATGAAGTCTCACGACTTCCTTCACATATATCTCTTCCAGTTGTTCAAGTGATATATCTTCCCAAATAGTGATAAAATTGAAAGTCTTGGTGAGTCGGCCAACCAAAATCCATATCACATTATTTCCCTTCGATGTTTTTGGGAGACCCTTGACAAAGCCCATAGTAACATTTCCCATTTCCACATGGGTATAGGCAATTTCTACATCATACCATTGGGCTTTTTTCACTCAGATTTAACTTGGTGACATACCAAGCACCATGATATATATTCCGAAATATCCTTCTTCAGGTTATCCCACCAAAAGTGTTATCGGAGATCACGATACGTCATGGTACTCCCAATATGGATAGAAAATATTGAGCTATGTGCATTATCCAATATCTCCTTCTTTATCTCGGGTGATAAAGGCACACAAATCGGCGTTCCAAACCAAATCACACCATCATCGTCGATATGGAACTCTGGAAACTTCTCTTCCTTTACTACATTCACCCTATTTTGTATCTTCTCATCATCACTTTGTGCTTCCTTAATCTTCTCTTGGATGGATGGTTGCGCAGTCATCTGGGAAAGGTAGGATGTATTCCCTACCCTAATGATTTCCAAATCCATTCGTTGCATATCCAAGAAGTTAGGTTCTTTCTCAATCCACCACATAGATAAAGTAGGAGGTTATTTTATTCCTAGAGTATCATATACCTTGTTCGCCTTTCCAGGATGATAGTGAATAGATCAATCGTAATCCTTGATTAGCTTTAACTAACTCCTTTGACGCATATTGACATCCTTTTGTGTGAATATATACTTTAGGCTCTTGTGGTCAGTGTATATGTCACACTTCTCACCATAAAGGTAGTGTCGCCAGATTTTAAAGGAAAATATCAGGTCTTCCAGCTCTAGATCATGTGTCTGGTAGTTTTTATCATGGATCTTCAATTATCGTGAGGAGTAGGCTATCACAGTATAATTATGCATGATTATGCAACCCAAGCCTTTCATTGAAGAATCACTATATATGACAAAACTTTCTCTACTTTTTGGTAGTGTGAGTACAAGTGTAGTGATCAGCCTTCTCTTTAGCTCCTTGAAGCATCCCTCACATTCTTTAATCCAGACATACTTTACCCCTTTCCTTGTTAACATATTTAGCGGGCTTGAAAATCATAAGAATTTTCTCACAAAACATCGGTAGTAACCAGCTAATCCAAGAAAACTATGGATTTATGTGACACTAAAGGGACTTGGATACTCCTCAACCGTCTTTTTTTGAAGGATCCTCAGCAATTCCTCAATTTTGATCACATGTCCCATGAACATGACTTGCTTCATCCAAAAGTCACACTTGCTGAACTTGGCATACAACTTCTCCTACCTCAATATCGCCAACACAAGTCTTAGAAGTTCTTCATGTTCCTCCTTGCTCTTGGAGTAGTTGAGAATATCATAGATAAACAGAACCACAACTTTATTGAGGTAATGTCTAAAGAATCTATTCATCAAATCCATGAAGATTACAGGGGCATTAGTAAGTCCAAAGGGAATCACCAAAAACTCATAGTGCCCATACCTTGTTCGGAAGGCAGTCTTATGAATATAATCCTTCTTCCCTTTACTTGATGATATCCAGAACGAAGATCGACCATTGAGAAGTATTGAGATCCTCTTAACTGATAGAACAAGTCATCAATACTTGGAAGATGATACTTGTTCTTTATTGTGATATTGTTGAGTTCCCGATAATCGATACATAACCACATTGTTCCATCCTTCTTCTTTACAAAGAGCACAGGCACACACCAAGGTGATGTTCTAGGGCGTGTGAACCCTTTGTACATATTATCTTGTAGCTGCTTCTTTAACTCCCCTAGTAAGATAGGTTCCATCATATAGAGACACTTTTAGATAGGAGTAGATGTGGGTATGAGTTCAATTGAGAACTCTACCTCACAATCCAGGGGAATTCCGGTAACTCTTCGGGAAATACATCGTTGTATTCACTCACGATGGGTATTTCTTCAAGGTTAGAACTTTCCATCGACTCAACCATTTGGGTGAGGCATTCTACTTCATAAGGATTAAAACACCCAAACCATTGAATGATTTTTCAAAGGATATTCATGATATTCCTTGCATTTTTAGAGGAGCATGGGATGGTTTGGAATATGAAACGATATTTCATTTTCCTGACAGTTGATATGTGCTCTATATAACAAGAGAAAATCTATTCCCATCATAGCGTCGAATTCCACCAATGGAAGTATAACAAGATTCTCCAGAAGAATCTTCCCACATACACCAACAGTATATGAGTCAAACACTTGGGTTTCAATTATTTCACCACTAGGTGTTTTTATAGATATCTCTACATCAAGGTTTCGGGGTTTCGATTCTATAGTTCTAGAAAACTTTCATGATATAAATGAATGCATAGATCCAGAATCAAATAACTCTTTTTCCATTCTTGAGTGAATAGTAAGTGTACCTTGTATGACTTCATTATCATGCTCCACCTCCACAGTAGTGATGTCATAAGCCTTCACTTGTTCCTTTGGATTTGGTGGCTACTGACACTGATTACCCTCATGAACTCGAGGTTTAGTGAAATGGATTTCATAGTTCCTAGCTCTCTATAGTTGTATAATTGAACCATGAGTTGTTCTATCCTTTCATAGGCTAAATTATCCTTACTTTTTTTGTCTTTTCGACACTCTTGAGCATGATGTATTTCTTTCCCCCACTTGAAAACTTTCCGTGTCCCATTGAGGCAGTTCCCATGGTGCAACTTCTACATTTTTGTCATGTGGGTTGTTGAGTTTTCATCACACCTTTATCATTAGATCCAACTTCTTGAAATACCTTCACTCATTTCTTAACCCCATAGGCATGGGAACATTATCCAAACTCCATCTCCACTTTGAGGGCACACCGAACAACTTCTTCATAACTCCCAATGTCTCAAATTTTAAGAGCCTTTAGAAAGAGTGGTTTTAATCCACTAAAGAATCTATCAATTTTTCTATCATTTTTTATAACGAAACCTGAAGCATACCTTGGATGCCTTGTGAAATTCGCTTCATAGGTTGTGACAGATTATCAATCTTTTTTCTTGAGCTCTATGAATTCACTCTCTATCTTCGTGCTAAGAGTTCTTGGGAAATACTTGTTAAGAAACATTATCTTAAAGTATTCCCATTCGATCTCTTCAATTTACTCCCTTGGTTTGGTGTTATTAATCAAATCCCACCATTGATCGACATCTCCATATAGACGATAAATGTATAGGGTCACCTTCTCCGTCTCTGAACAGTGAATCGAAAAAATGATATTCTCCATGGAGTTGACCCACTGTTCCCCAACTAGAGGATCTGAGGATCCCCTAAAAGTCAGTGGTCATTGCCACATAAAACATTTGATGTCCTATTTCTCCCTATTTGGTGAAGGATGATGTTCCCAATTATTATGGTTATTGTTCATAACCTGTGATAATTGGGTAAGCATCGCCATGATGTTCTGAGCTCCATCTCCCAAATCATTGGGGATGTCGTTCGTGGAATTGTTGGATTGGCCCTTGCACGAGTTGTTGGCACAATTTCTCCTGGTTCCCACCATTTTATACTATAGAAAATGTTTGAAAAAAACATAAGTCGACAATTCATGAATAAATAACTTCTAAATTTTCACAATTTATACTAAAACCTTAACATATGGTTCCCTATGTATATACTCTTGTGTTCATATTTGTACATAATCTCGTGTTAGAGGTTTTCTCTAGAGTCCACTAATCCTAATTCCCAAATTAACTAATCCATGCCTCTGATAGCAACTATAGTGAACCTGCCTTTTCGTGCATTACTATTACATCATTTTAAAGATAGAAAACACAATAGTATTACACATAGAAGATCCAAAGGACTAATGTCTTGGGAAAACTAAGATAATACATAACAAATACAACATCAAGAATAAACATTTATTTAATTTCTTCTTCTCTAGCTTTTTCTGGACCTTGCCCTATCTTTAGTACATGTAGCCACCTGAGGATATACATAAAAATGGGTGAGATAGAATCCCAGTAAAGTGATAGATAAAAACAATATAGAATTGGATGAGAATAATAATAACATGGGAAAAAGATCATGAACATGAGATGAAGCATAAATACAGTACTTGAAATGTGGCCATGCATAAAAATGAAACATCATGTCTTAGTGGTTAACTACCACACATACTTGTGAACCAAGCTAGAATTTTTTTTCACACATAATTTCACATTCACTCATGAGATAAATAACTTTACCTAATGCATTGGAGTGCTTTATAATTCCGGGTGCACCCGTCATAATTAAACATTCATATTGGGCTATTTAATTCTCGGCGCACTCGTCACATCATAACATTATCATTTATCATGCATGCCACAATGAACATATAAAAAAATGAACATAATAATCCCATGAAAAGGAATGTGTTTCATCTCATAATAACACATTCATAAACATTGGGTTCCCAAAAGAATGAGGGATTAAAATACATGTTACAAGAACCATCAATCTTGAATGAGAAGTAAAAGGTGTGTTCTTGAAAGACGTGTTCTTCTGGGAAACATTTGGTTTTTCATAAATACAAGTGAAAAACATGTATATACTAGAAAAGGAAAGACAATGATTAACATATTATCTTTATGGAGTAACCATATCCAAAACAATGGAGTGAAAGTGGGAGAACCCGAAGGATGAAAGTTGGGTTTGAGAATTTCTCCATACCTTGTATCTGAATTATTCCTTCTCTTTAATGTTTTTTATAATGACATTATATTAATTAATTAGAAATCCAAAACATTTTTTACATTAATATAGTTCATTATGGTTTCATTAAGTGATTTAATGTTCCTTTGGATGAGTTATAGAGTTTAAAAACCCTATGGGTATTCTAGCAATTCGTCTAGTGATCTGTGTTCATACGATGCGTGTGGAGTGTAATTTGATGTTGAAGAGTGATTTTGGTGGTAGACGTCGATGAAGTGGATGACGGTGCCAAGCGATGAGGATGGAGACGACGGTGATGGCAGCTCTGGCGATGACTACGGCGATGATGACGGCGGTGGTTCCGAGAAGTGATGATGACAGAAATGTCTGGACAAATTGAAGCAGGTGACTGAATCCACAGATGGACGACTGGCATGATGGTTGTGATCTCAAGTCAGGCGCGTGAATTATGGAAGGCTTTTGAATTTTGAATTTTGTATTTTTTTTGGAAGGCGACAATAGTGGTAGATCGGGTTTGATGTTGTATTTGTATGAAATTTGAATGTTGTATGCTATAATTTTCAGGGTGGTTTTGTGAGGTTTTACACTTACCCTTTCAAAGTGTTATTAGAAAATACAAAAATATGTATTTTGGAGATGGATTATTCGGGAATGTTTGTTTTTAGGGTTTTCTTGAGTGGTTCACTTGTATTTTCTAATTGAATATTGGGTAGAACATGTGTAAACATCCATAACTGATATTACATGTTATTAATGATATTAATGGATGTTTACTGATCTTATAATGAATCAAATAATATCCATGTGGATGAATCATTAGATAAAAAATAAATGATGATTATTTGGGTTAATTTGGGATGTTTTTCTATCACAATGAACTCTTTTTAACATATAACTTAGTAATATGGCCATAGGTTATTTACAGAACATTAAATAGGAAATAATACATATAAAAAATTCTGGTTCAACAATAAAAATGGTTTCTTGACCAGATATGAAGGTAGAAATGGAAAAAGAAATCATGTCGTTCTTGAAGGTGATAAATTAACACCTCACAAACAACATTCTCTTTAATAAAATAAAAGGAAGAGGGAAAGGGGGTTGGATGATATAATATCCCATTAGAATCATAAAATTATTGTAGATGTATAATAATTGAGTTAAAATACCATTTAGATGAAGATAGTTGGGTAGAGATCAAAAAAATGAACTTGAACTTGAAATGAAATCAAAGGAGAAGAGGGAGAGAAATTACGTCTTAAATCCTCTTCTTGAGATTCTCTTTAATAAAGCTAGGATTAGTTGTTTGATGAGACCAGCAGATCTTGAACGTGGGATAAGGGATAGGGAGGATTTTTGGGCAGAGTTTAGAGGAGGCTAGGATCTTGAGAGGTGTGAGGAAATGAGTGTGTGAAAGGTGGCTTTTATAATTGAGGGGAGAGAGATTTTCTTAGTATAAAATTCATTAGTATAATAATTTCCCCTAAGACAAGAAAAATTGATTCTTAAATGACCAAGAATAGTAATTTTATCATGTGATCCTGAACCAAGTGGGCTTACATCAGCAGAACATCACACACGACTCTATAATTAGCTTATTTAGCTTATTTTGTAAATTATGGTATTTCATTATTCATCAAAAAATAAATTATCTCAGAAAAATCCCATAATTTTACCCCAACCATTTTTCGACGTGTAGAATCGAAAACAGAAGTCCATTTTTCAAGAATAATTTGCTAAATATTATTTATTTAATATTTATTTAAAATCATAATTTACTTAAAAAATAGTTTTTAAAATTAAAATTGATTTTATAGTGCTTTCAAAAATAATCTAGGGTTTTATAAAATTATATAAAAACTATAAGACATTGATTTGATAATTAATGAACACAATTTTAAAAAATAAATATTATTTTAAATTAAATAATTAATTATAATTAATTATTTATGACTTCTAAAACACCAAAACGTTTACTATGGTCAAATTGTCACTTTATAAGATGTCTAATTTTTATTAGATTTTTCATGGGTAAGGTTAATCTTCAATTGGATGATTTATTATTCATAAGGGTTATATTACTATTCATAAGGGTATGTTACTATTAATAATGGTAGGTTACTATTCACCAAAAATTATATTTGTTTTATTAGACTCCATAAATCATCTTGAACACAACCATGTATGTCAGATTCTAAAAATTCCCAATACAGAAGTGACAAAATTATGTTTAGAGGTCACTTAGCACTTAGTAGTTCATTATGTTTTGTTTTTATGTGATTTTATGACATAATTGTAACAAGGTAATTTCCATTGAAACACTTTGGGTCGTTACAGACATTATTTGATATGCTTGATCATTTGATGGTTTACTTGGTGAGAGAAATTCAACCATGTGTGCCTATACAATAAATATCGATGTACCCCATTGAACTGTATATGAAGATTTGGAAAGTGTATATCAAAAATTGATGTCGGATAGAGGGTTTTATTCTGGAGATATATATTGGTGAGAAAGTCATTAAATTATGTACCGAATAACTATTTTCTATTTAAAGGATTGGAAAACTGAAAACTCATCCCATCTGGCAGCTAGTGGGTGAAGGAATTTCAAGAAGTGAGTTCATCAGAGTCAATATTACAGATCAGGGGAATGCCAAACATTTCATTTTTCAGAAATGTTTCGACGTTGACCCATATGTTCTAACCCGTAGATAAATTTTTATGCATATGAGTCTATCTATAGATGAAGAATGGATATCATATTTACATAATAGAAAGTCTATAGGATGGTTTCATTACCATATTTTTAAGAATTCAGATGAAACTCAAGCTCAATTTTAGAATGACTTCAATGGCTAGCTAGAGGACCAGGTGTGTATGTATTATCTTTCGATTCTTATGTAGTGAACGGTCATATATTCTATACTAGTGAAACTGATGATGACAGTACCATGAAAATTAGTGGGCTTACACTTATAGATGAATCGATTCATGTTTCCGACTCTATGGACAGAAATAAAATTTATGTGAATATTTCAAACTATGGCATCATCAAACAAATATTGATGTTGGGTTTTATGAAATTCCAATTACTTATTTTTCAATGCAAGTGGATTGATTGCATGAGTGTTGTTGAAATAAATGAATTGGGATTCATGAACGTTTATTTCAGTTAGGAAGGGGTGAAATATGATCCATTTATAATGGAATCAAATGCAGTAAAAGTATTTTATGTTCTAGACCCCACAAACCAAAACAGGTTAATTGTTCTGTTATTGACAAAAAAAGGGTCGAATGAACATTTAACAAAAGATTACCATTTAATTAGGAATTTAAAATTATTTTTCAGTGGTCCCAATGTAGACAATGTTTTTTATGTCATATGAGACCAAAATGAAGGGATTCACATAGTAGATAGAGGGGTCAAATATCTCCATCCTTAATAATAAGAGTGTATAATAATCATGTTAGTTTTTTATTGTAATATACATTGTGTTACCTTATGTTATTATCCTTCCACTGCTACATTCATGTACTCTAAATTAAATGTTAAACCACTTCTACAGATAATGAAATATTCAATTGGTGATGCGCCCAATCCTAAGGCACAACTAGTCTCTCAACCTGCTACTACTTGTCCCAGTGTAGAGGAATAATAGGTTTCTCATCAGATTGATGTTGGTCCCAGTGTTGAGGTAAAACATGTTTCTCAACCTATTTTTGTTGTTCCCAGTGAAAATGATAGTGCTCTGGAAGAACATAATGATGATGCTGAAATTAAGGAAATGGAAGGCGATGGAACCCCAACTATAAAAAATAGAGTTGTAGTTTGACAGTGTTAGCCAAAATCATTAAGGAAAAAGAAAAAGACGTAAAATTTGTGGTGTGATGGAATAAGTGAGGCTATCATGTTAACCCCAACAATTCCATATTTATTTGAATCATTGGAATCATCACTCTACAATGAGTTCTAATTGATTTACAGTCATGGATCCATCCTTTCATAGGGATTAATACACTAATGTTGAAGAGATTATGGTAAAATTATGATATAATCCTTTAATTTATTATAATAAAATAAAATTTCAAAACATTGACTTACTCAACATATTCCATTGCAGAATGCATTTATAGTAGATGCCTTACCCAAGAAATATGTATTATGAGTTGCAGGATGGATTTATAGAGAATTATAAACAATTTGATCAAAATATCATCTTAATGATGTTGAAGGGGAATTCAATCCACACCCACCTCTTCGTTATGTGAACTAGATTTTCCATGGAGCAATGGATGCATTTTGAAGCCATCCTACAGAGATGAATTTTCAAGTACATTGTTTCTGGTCATATGTTGTTTGATGTTGCAAGTATTCATCACATTAATTGAAAATTATATATTTATGAAATAGTAAACGAGTGCTGAAAATAAGTAACGTGCAGCAAAACCCGCATACTCCTACCGTAAAGAAATGATGTGGTAAGCTTCACTTGAGAAAAAATTGGTACATATTTTAAATATATCATAATACTTTTATATCACATAAGACAAAACCATAACCATGTTCCAATATTTATTTGCAGATTAATGAATCAAAATCTAAAGACACATCCATCCCATGACATGTGCTATCAAAGGATGCTCATGTAAATAAAGAAGGGATACTAATTGCTGGAAAAACACCAAAAGTGTGGGAAACATGTGTATGTATGACATAATATACATTTTTTTCTCTTGAAATAGATATTATATACAAATGATAAATTATTTTACTGTACATTCTATTTTTCATAATCATAAGAATCAACAACACCCACACCAGATGCAAACATACTTTCAGTGATCTTGAAGTAGTTAGAATATTACAGCCACATCATAGGTGCGATATTGGGGGTGACACCCCGAAAATATTTTTAGAAAGAAAAACAAGCGAAGGATCAAACTGAGAAAATGAAAAAGATAATAGAAACATTAGTTATGTTTCAGTAAGAATTAATGTACTTGAGATATATGGGAGCATGTTTTATGGGATAGGAAAATAGAAGAAACCACTCAATAACAACCCGGGCGTCAAAATCCGGCCTCACCCCCAAATGTTTTGAGGTGAGCCATTTCTCTAAAAATATAACTTATCTAAGGTAATAAATTATCTAATAATTGTTTCTCTGTAATTTTAATCACATATACATTGATACGTTTCCTATTTTAATATTCAAAATGGGGGTAATGACAGTGATTTATATCTATCAACACCCACCTATCATCTTGTAGAGAGGGATACTGTGTTCAATATGCAGAAAGACCTGCTACACAATAGACCACTTCCAATAGATCATTCCATAGTGCTGATTAATGTAGCTCATGAATCAATTTTGAGCCACCTATTCTAAACGAATATGAAAACATTCATACAATCGAACAAGTTGTTAGAACATTCATCGTATGGTCGTCAATTCTTTTAAAAAACATTTCGACAAGGAGGTTTTCATTTAAAATTTATTTTTTAAGATGAACCGTTAACATTTAATGAAAACGGTCTAAATCAATGAATGTTATTATAGAACAAAAAAGATATGTGAGTGAAACAAAAGATTGGCTCGGATCTATTTAAAGGATCAACCAAACTATTTAAACGATATACTAAGAGCCCCTTAATATGGCCCATTCTATATTCACATTTAATTCCATTGTAGACTCATGTGGATACAAATTTTATAGACAACAAAACTGATACAATTGATTTTGAAAAAAATATGTATGAAGAGAAAGAATCAGATTATATTAGTGCTGGAAATATAAATGAAATCCTCAAGTATAAATAGATTGGTTCCCCAAATGTAAATGTATACATGAAGAATGTTTTCCAGATTTAATATTACAAAATATGATATACTCTATTAATTAGGAATAAATACATTTCATATTTTACATAGGTTAATATAATAAAAATATTTAATGGATTTCCCGGTGAAAAAATTTGGATATCATTATCCTCACATCACCTCTTTAATATAAGAAATAAATTCCGATAGAGAGGGTGAAAAAATGTTATCCCTCAAAAATTGTTTGAAAAATATATTACAGATGAGATACTATTTTTAATACCAATGATGCAAGAGTAAAATTCTACAAATTAATCATATCTATTATATATTCATTTCTATCATTACATATTGTTTTTTGTGTTTTTAGGTAGCATTGGATGCTCATTGCGGTCAATTTATATTCTCCAATGATTTATTTTTTGAATTCAATGCATGGGTATCCATCTTACAGACCATTAATGAGGGAATTTTTTAATTTGTAAAACATTAGATCCAACATTTTAGAACTAAAAAACCAGTTATATAATTTATATTATCTTTTAAAGAAGTTTCTATTATGATATAGTGGTGCATCATTATTTTCTACTTCATGGATAAAATACAGGGCCTAAGGAAAATAATGTTCATGAGATCTACAAGTGGACAAGTATCATTGTAAATATAATAATATTTAACTGTAAAAACACATATAAAAAAATTACTTATTTTTCTTCATGTTTCTCTAGTGTGAAAAATAAAAAAATGGGATGGACTATAATTATTATGTTTGTAAATTTATGTAAGAGATCATATTTCATCAATAAACTATTATCCTTGAATATGTATTTTCAAAAATAATTACTAATTCATTTTAAATATTTAATAATCCCTTGTGTATTTTTTCAGTAAGACCATGACTGTCACAAGAAACTCATATTCACATGATTATATAGATGTGTTTAGAAAAAAATGGGAAGCATAACACACAGAATATTGTACACAAATAGGATAAAGGTGAATTCCTACTACCTATGTTATCCTTATATGATCATTGATATCTTCCTTCTCTACACTTATTGAGCATCTATGTTCACCCTATATTATGTTTGATATCCTTAGGTTATGAATTATGGTTTTAGAAATGTTTTTGCGTTCTAGTAAATGATAAATTAATGAGAGACTCTTATGAAATAGTTCATTAGGATTCCATGTTTCCAAAAGAACTAAAACTAAACTATTATGGAATGGATCATTTATATTATGTATTTTTATCAATTATACTATTTTTTCTACTGATGTAGAGAGTTGGAGTAATATTGGTAGTGAATCACTCCAAAATATAGAAAAAAAATAAGGATTATTTACTAGTGTTGGTTACCTACTGCTTATCATAACATCTCATCTGAATATCTAATATGGTGTCCCCATGATGCCCTCATCGGACACAATATCAATGATATCATAATTCTCCGTTCAGTTTTCCCTACCTTCCTACACCCATTTACAAGGTAAATGGGTGGAGGAAGAGAATGAAAAGTGAATGCTGAATGATGATATCAAATAGTGTGTGTCCATGTGATGCTCTCATTGGACACAATCTATATGAGACTCATATTGCACCTGTTTCTTGTAGTGTTCCCAAATATTATATCCCTCGTGGAAAATGATTGGCTCACAGACTTATTTTTGCCACCCCATTTGATAAAGATGATGGGGGTTGTATGGAAACTCTAATCTACCCTTGGAACTAGTTTATGGATTTGATATTAAAGGGAATGAAACATATCCTCATGCTCTTCATTATAAAGAAAATATTAAAGTGAATTCTTTCTTTCATAGTCCCTTTAATTACTGGCATCTGAAAATAGTGAGAAATAATGTTATGTGCCTTCTATGAACGCAAATATTGAAGATGGAGATATTGTATACTCTGATGATTGTGATCACCCATGGGATCATACAAAGACATGGTTAAGGGGTCACCCCCCACATGGCTAGGGAAAAATAAAATTTTTTCATGATATGATATCTCACTATTATGTTTTCTGAGATTCATTTTGATTTGTTTTGTTATTATTCAGTTTGTATTCTCCTCATTTTTTTAAATTTACACATTTTTAATTTTTTGTCATTCTTAATTTAAATGGTCTCACTCTTCATTCAAAAAAATTAATAAAATGTCACTTTTTAATTAAAAAAATACACATTTGGAGTTATAATGGTCACATCGTGCATCATATTGCGCTAGGGTTGATTCCTCCACATAAAAAGGATTTATAGATAATTGTTTTAAAATATTAAAACAATACGAATGGGTTTGATCCTTTTTTAGTATGTCACACATTCTATAACTAAAATTATTATCAAATTTAAATGACATATTTTGAATTATATCAGTCACATCGTGAATCGGATTGAGGTTCGATTGATTATTACATGTCAAAAATTACTCTTGGATCGTTGTCCTTAAGTATAAAAAAATATGAATGTTTTTATTTAGTTTTCAGTATGTCACTGATATCGTTTTTATGAAAGTAATTTTATTTTTAATTAAAAAGATACACAATGAGTCATACCAGTCGCATTGTACGTTGAATTGAGGTGAGGTAAATTCCTACATGTCATAAATGACTTGTAGATCATTTTCCTATGATATCAAAACCATCCAAATGACTTTTCTCAATTTTCATTGTGTCATATGTTCTTTTTATAATATATAATTTCAATTTTAAATAAAAATAGAATCATTGAGTCATGCTGATCACCTCGTGTGTCATATTGTGGTGGGTTGACTCCTACTCTTTTAAAATGACTTATGGATAATCACCATAAATTATCAAAAAAATAGAATGCATTTTATCGATTTTGAATAGGCCTGTTACAATAATACCAACTATAACAACCCAAACATTTCATACATTTATATCAAATTTGAGTAGATTAATATTCCTCACATAATAAAATAAATTAATCATAAATATGAAATAATAAATTAATCTTATGAACAATGAATTTACTATGGAAACAGAAAAATTACCTACGTGATTGCGTATACATATCATCGTTACTCTACCTGAAAAGGAATGTTACATGGATATAAATCTTATAAAATAAATGAACACCACAAGGAATATTTAATATCAAATAAATGTTTCATTATATAATTTTTCATTAAAATAGATTTAATATATCATTAAATTATCTTTACATTTTTTTTCAAAACGGTTTCTTTGTTCCATATATAAGATAATATCAAAACTAATGATTCTATGTGAACTTCAATGTAGTTGGTTAAATACTACTTAGCATAGCATCTTATCTGAACTTATGATGTCGAGTCCACATGATTCCCTCTTCCAAAACCATCTATATGATATCATCAATCAGTGTTATCTTTTCTTTATCTTCTTCCACCCATTTACCATGTAAATGGGTGCAGGAAGATAAGGAAAACTGAACATAGAATGATGATATCGTAGAGATTGTGTTGGATGATAGCATCACCCAGACACTAGATCGAATGTTTAGATGAGATGGTATGATAAGTAGTGGGGAACTGACGATAGTAAATAATCATTATTTATGTAATTAAAATTTTGATTGATGAACCAAAAATATCCCTCCAACACACTATATATGTAGAAACAGTAATATAAATGATAAAAATAACGAATATAAATGATCCTTTCCATAATATTTTTTTGTATAGTGCCTTTGGAATCATGGAAACCTAACGAACTAGTTTATAAGAGTCTCATCAAAATATTCTTTACTCGAAAGAATAATAATTTCTAAAACCATTATTCATATACTAAGGATATAAAACAAAAGAAAGGGTTAACATAGATGATCAATAATAGTAAACTAGGGAGTTATCAATGATCATATAAGAATAACATATATAGTAGGAAATCACCGTTATCCTATTTTTGTACAATCTTCTATCAAGTATGCTTCAATTTGTTTCTAAAAAATTCTATATCATCTTGTGAATATATGTTTTTTTGAATGTCATGGTAGTGCTAAAAAAATATGAATACACAAAGGATTAATAAATATTTAAATTGAAATAGAAATTATTTTTGAAAATACCTTTTTAGGGATGCTAGTTTGTTGATGAAATATGATCACTTTAATAAATTTACAAACATAAAAACTACAGTATTTTCCTTTTTTTATTTTGGACAATGTCAAAACATCAAGAAAAATAATTTATTTGTTTTGATATGTGTTTTGATAGTGCAATATTATTATATATACCATGATACTTGACCAGTTGTAGATCTCTTGGGCATTATTATCCATTGGCCCAAGATTCATTCCATGAAGTAGAAAATATTGATACACTTCCCTATCATAACATAATCATCATTAAAAGGTAATATAAATTATATAACTAGATTTTTAGTTCTAAAATTATGGATCTAGTGTACTAAAATTTGAAAAAATCCATTATGCGTGGTTTTTTTTATGGATATCAATGCATTGACTCTATAAAATAAATCATTGGATAAACCAAATTGATCACAATGAG
The DNA here is from genome assembly GCA_963277665.1 of Viscum album. Taxonomy (NCBI): domain Eukaryota; kingdom Viridiplantae; phylum Streptophyta; class Magnoliopsida; order Santalales; family Viscaceae; genus Viscum; species Viscum album. Next base: position 807,956,226 of record OY728119.1, on the reverse strand, counting down.
GATCCAATGCCACATAAAAACATAAAAATGGAAAATGTAATAAATGAAATGAAAAATTAGTTAATATGAATTAATTTTAGAGTTTTACCCACGCATTATGGTAATTAAAAAGAGTCTATCATCCAGAATTTTTTTTCAAACAATTTTTGTAGGGATGCCATTATTTCACCCTCTTTGATAATTAATAAATATTTAGATTTCAAAAAATGGATATCCAAATGGAAATGATATTTCCCTATTAAATATTTTAATGATATTTTTTTGGTAATTCTATACATTCATGAAAGTAAACTTATGTTTTTCTTATGCTTTATGATGTATTTGATCTAGTGGTACCATCCTTATTATTTGTTAAGGTTTTTAATTTTATTGAAAATATGTTTATAAACTCCATTTCATTTCCTAGGGTTATGTTATAACGAAAAGTTTATGAATTCTATTTATTTTCTATGGGTTATTATGTGATGAAATTACCATTAAAACCACATATTTTATGGGTTTGATATGATTTTTTTGATCTTGTGGAATAAAAATATCTGGATAATTTCACGTGTCTGACCTATAAATCCCTCCAATTAATTGGGTAATGATCAATGTTCTATGAGATCAGAGGGAACAAGCATGGTTTTACAATCCTGAAAAAGATTATATATAGGGGTCATCCTAGGCCTAAAATACTTGTTAAATGGGAGGTTATACTAAGAAAGAACTAGTTATATAGATAGTAATACCAATACTAACATTTTATGAATGAGCATCTAAGGTCACCCAGTATTATGTTTCAACATAATGAGCATCTATGGTCACACATTATTATGTTTCCATTCCCAATGTTATGAATAATGGTAACATGTTTGATATTTCTAAGAAGGGATGTAGTATTGAGTGACTATATTTTAGAGTATGTAGTTCACTTATGAATCAATTGTTTACATTTAAATGTTTCCAATGGACCTAGACCCGTAAGATTCTAGTGTAGATCATTATGTCATTTAAAGAATATTCATCTATTTATATGGGATATCTATGTATGATACAAGTGGGTCATTATATTTGGTATTAGATAATGTTTTCGTTAACATTTTACGGCTGATTGAGAAAACATTAGCAAGAACTATAAGGATATATTTATTTACAAAAAATTAACATATAAATTAGTTAATTGATAGAGTGAGTGGTTTCCAGGAAATTATATACCAATCGTGATACTATAAGAGGATGGGTATTCAGAACAACTGTAAATGGGGGTATTAACTCGTAGAATAAGCCATTAGGTTTGAAATAATCATCACCTAATACACAATAATGGTCCTTACTTAACACCCTATTTCACACCAATTTGGGATATGATTTTAAAACTCATAAAAATTTAAAAACCATATAAGGGATTTCAATAATGACACGTATGACCTAGTTTATGTTTATGTTGTCATATATTGAAAATAAATTTATATTATTTAGCCATCATATACGTTCTTTTCATGTTTATATAGTTTCCTATTGGGATTATTATTTCCTAAACTACACATTTGGATTTTAGTAAATGGATTTAACATGAATGACTCATATTAGTGATTAATAAATTTTATAATACGTTATCTGTTAACCTAATAATCATAAGTTTATATAAAATGGAATGAAAAATATCATTTTAATGTTCACAAAAATTTAACAACAATGTAATCATGATAAAATTTCATTTGAGAAAATGAGGTAACATTTTTGGATTGATTCCATCATGATCCAACATCCACCTTTTTTAGTGGTATCAATGATTAACTTGTTTTTGAGAGATTTATTAAACACAATTGAATATATATTTTCTTTTCTATAGTGTTTTGATCTTGAAATCAATTTTGGTTGTTTATCCTTTTGACGACATGGATAAACAATGGTGAAATAATATAAATAATATGACTCAATATTATAAAATATACCCCATGGAGTGGGATGTGTTTAAAAGATAATTTCCAACAATTACTTTCCTATTATTTTTTATCATATATTTGAGAAATTGTTCCATGATTTAAAAAACAAGGATGATGAATTTGTGGGTAGCTATTAGGTAAAATAGAAAATACTTATGAAGCAATATTTATTTGTTATCATCCTACCTGAATATAAGGTTTATTGAGTCATCAGTGGATAAAAACTATGTATATTGTAACGCCCCAACCCTAGTTACCCAGAGTCGGTGCATTATTACATAAAATTGGAATGATCACAAGAAATATCAAATCCCGAAAGGCCGATTGGTTTTGTAGACTTGGAAACACTAGATATATTCATAAAGTTTTACATTACATCATAAAGTGAAAAACTACTACAACAACATAATGTCTCCATAGTCCACACTATTATCCCCACATAATATCCCTGCAGGTCATTCATAACATACTTCTTCATATCCTGGGAAAAAATAAAACATAGAAAAGGGGTGATCTCAAATGCCCAGTAAGGATAACAATATAGCAGAAACTTTCATAAATAAGAGTAAACATTTAAGGCAATGTATAACTAAAACAAAAGCCTTTCAAACATGAACTTTCAACATAGTATGGCATAAATAAAATGAAATAATGCCATTTAATTATTCACATGGATATTCTACTAATCGAATAATCACATGCAAAATCAATAACCTCTTTCATAATGATGGAATGCATAATTCTGAACTTTAATTTCTTTGTCAAGGCCTCGTCCCAAGACCTTGGGGCTAACTGTAACCGGAACCCAACCTGGAGTGCCTCTAATAACCGGACACCAACCCGGAGTTCCCCTAAAAACCAGAGACCAAACCGGAGTTACTCTAATAACCAGAGACCAAACCAGAGGGCTTAAATTTACCGGTCCCCAGCCCGGAACATACTTGTCTAACACATTCATCTGAATGAAAGGTTGAAATATAACATAAACATTTGGATTAAAAATAAATTATGAAATGTCAATACTTTAAACAAAAACCATGAGTGACATAAGAATAACTTATCAACTGTGAAAAATATCACAAAACCTTCAACAAAATATGGATGTTTTGTATCATAATAAATCAACTTCAAATAAGCTTAAAATCCATCAAAGGATGTTGACATAGATGAAATCAAAACTACTTTGGAGATATATCTCTTTTTTTTAAATCATTTTAAAAGTAACATAATTATAAAATAATACATTCAATTTGAAAATACTCTTATAATCTTGTAAGGGAACCTTCGACGATTTTATAATGGCGGAAAATAGCCGCACCCACCGTATAAGTTAAAAAAAACATTCTTACCTTAATTTTGTCGAAAAGGTTAAAAAAGAACCTTGTTTGCAAAATGACGGAAAGATTCCTTTATAAACCTCTTATAAAAAGTCAAAAAAGGGTATAAATGACTTTAACCCATATTCTTATAAATAGTAAAAATGTTTTGAAATAATGTTTTAAGAAACATGGATGTGGATGATAAAGAGATCCCAGTAGATTATTACGTGTAAACAACCTCGAATAATGAAGAGATTGTGAAATAACCCTTAGAAATTTGGTGACTTATGAAACATACAACCCATGAAAGAGGTATCATACAATGAATATGTAAATACACATAAATTAGAGTGTATTAAACAAAGAATATAATTATGGGCAGTACATACACCACACAAAAGGTGGTGGTGGCAATATGACATGAATCTCACGGGAATAAAGAGTGAGATGAAAACCCCTTACCTTGTACTTTTCCTTGGTTGGGGTAGGATAACCTCCTGTATAATAGTGAAATAATTGTTATTAAATTATTAAATAATCATATATATTAATATGATATCATATATGATCTTTTAACATTGATTTATTAATAATATCTTTTAATTATCATCGTTTCGGGTGTTAACTTACTCATTTTCTTTTATATGTTTTGTTACATAAGACATGTTTGTTATCGATAGATTGTATCTTATTCATATCTGGAATTATATTAAGTCCTTAAAAAAATTTTAAATCATCAAATGATAATTATACTTTAATGGATATGATGGAGAATGAATCTCATCATGTTCATGGAGACGGTAGTCCGTACATACGCACGAGCGACAATATCATTCTTTTGATATTAAAATAATATATAAATGGATGGTATATCATATATACATAATCATTAACATGTTATATTTATTATTTACATGAGTTACGCATCATTATTATACCCATCCAAATAATAATATATTGAATAACAATTACACCACGACGTGGAGACGGTAAGCCGTACGTACGCACGTATGGTGACATGTTATTCAAAGGGTGGATAGAATACTGAATATGGTTGTACCATATTTATAATAACATCACAGTATATATAAGATACCGGAGTTATTATTTTAGAATGGTAATAACAAAGAAACCAGAAGTGGAAGAAGAAAGGAACATGGAAAAGGGTGGTGAAATCATTACCTCTTCTTCGGGTTATTTCTTTGGATTTGATCAAAAGGGCTCCTTAGGTTGGCTTTCTGATCAAACTAAGGCCTCTAGATTGTATTTAGGGATGTTGGGAGAGTATTTTGGGAGAGTTGTTCTGAACCAAATGGTTTTGAAGGTGTGAAGAAATGAGAAGGAGGAGTGCCCTTTTATAAGAGGGGTGAGGGGCACCTTTGGAAAAGCTAGACATATTAGTTTATAATAAATTCATATTCGGTTTATAATGGCTCCAAAGTTTATTTTTAAATGTTAAGGTGGGTCGGGGTCTAAAACAACTCAAACAATAGAATTTAGACAGGTTTGGGTACTTATATTAACCTTATCTTTAAGTATTAACTCTAAGTTAATTAGTTTCACTTTTACAATGTCTCTTTGAATTTTTATATAATATGGTTAATAAACGTACTATATACATCCAAGAGACCCCCAAGTGGTCCATTAATGATGAAACTATCATGATATAAGTCTCTTGGCCGAACCTTATATTTTTAGGAATTTAATATCAATTAATAATATAATATTTGTTTTAAAAACTCTTTTATGTCAATTTTGACACTATTCAATAGTTGATTTTTTTGAAACTCATAAAAAATTGATTACTTCTAAAAAAGTCAATTACAGAAATCCTAATATATGATATTATCCTAAAAAATTAGTTTAATTCATTAAAAGTTTCATATTGTATTTATTTGGGTATTTATAATATCAATTATTTTGATTTTTCACTATTATTGTAATTACTGCATCATCATTGTGTCATAAATAAATTAAGTTATTTAATGTCTAAAAATTACAAATAAAATATCATTATGTAGGAAATATTTTTATCTTTCTAATTAATATTTATAATCTAAAATCCAACATATATAACCTTATGTAAAAATTGTTTTTCTAAAAGATATATGCTTGTGTCATTTTTGTATTCATTTTAACTTAATTAAAAAAAAGTGTCCGTATCACCTACAAGTGGAACCATGGGGTCCCAAGATCGACCCAAATATGCCTATGTCCAAACATGTATCAACCAATAAGTCTAGGACACGTTTTAGGGTAATTTAGTATTATTATAATATTATTTCGTAACCCTTATTTACCAGATTTACCCTTAACCATGGTAAATAATCTTTTTACCGCAGTAATTATTCAAAATGTCTAAAAATAAAAGTTACCTATTTACACAATTTTAAAATCCTGATTCCAAATATGGAATCCATTTTTCAAAATTCAAAACACAGAAGTGGCAGAAATTAATTTAAAATTAATTCCCGTTGTCAAAACAAAAAGCGTGTTTTTAAGAGATAATAACTATCAAAATAATGACACTTGTTTATGTTTAGTTTAATTGTAAAATTATGTCCAATGACCAACATTATATTAAATGGTAAAAATTTATTCTAAATATACTTTAAAACCACTCAAATTCATAATTTATCACTATTAATTATTTGATTAAAAAAGATGTTTTAATAAAAATTTAGTAATTTTCACTATTCATCAAATTATGAAAGTTATTCGAAAAGTACCAAAATTTCACCTTAGGCTAAATTCAATATTCCGAATCCAAAAATGAAGTCCATTTTGAAATATAAAATATATATAATTTCAAAAAGTAGGTATTACTATTCATAACGGCTAGTTTGATTGGTTGTGGTGTGTGTTAAAACTCAAAGTTGCGTACAACACACGCTACTGTATTATTAAAAGAAAGCGTACCGTGGAAGCTTGGGATGTTTCATTTTAAATTTTTGATTTCCCCATTTATTCAAAATTTTTAAAATATTGTATTTAAAAAGGGTTCACTATTAAAAGTTGATAAAAGTGCAATACTGAAAATGAATTTGTTCTTGCATTATGTCTAAGATACTCATAATATGGATTCTAAAATTATAAGGGTTATATAAAGTTAAAAATTTAGTTAATACTATTCATAACCTCTTTTGAATGGCTTGTTTGGTAAGTCATGGTGTAATTGAACTCGGTGTTGCGTGTAGTACAAGTTATTGAATTATTTTGAAGAAATAACACACTATGAATTCTTGGGGTGTTACATCTATGATGGGAATTATCAATATTATAATTTAGTAACTATATAGAAATTTTTCAATTTTATATCATGGATTAAATGTATATTTTCTTTTTACATCAATTTCATGGTTTTTATATGAAAATATAGGTGAAATTTATAAAATTCCATAAAACCATGTACAATGAAAAGTGATCCTTCCATCCTAGTTAAAGTGTGGAAGGATAAATGGAGAAAATAATAATAAATGGACTCAAAAGATGATTTATGTATGGTAGTAAAGTTAATAAATTGATTGAATTTCTACATGATGGTAATAGTTTAGTTATTAATACAAATAAATAGAAACCTATATAAATTGATCCACCAAAACATAGTGTTTCAGATTTAGGGAGTTTAGTAATTATGATAATCATTTCTCAAATACAAGGATTAATGATGATTATTGATGTAAATAATTTCTTATTTATAGAGATGAATGGAAATATCATGTGATCACTTTTTCTAATGAGGTGTTTGAAAATAATGTGGTGAAAGGTATGATTACCATCCACTCTAGAATAGATATTATCATATTTCACTATCAGTTTACAGAAATGTTTGTATATGATGACAGTTTTAAGGGTATCACCATACCACCTCTATGTATAGACATTGAATTAAGAGTAAAACAATGTATTGAGAGGATGCTAATATTATTCTCCCTCTACAAGAATTTGATGTTATATTATTAATGGATTTTATTTTTCTATATAATTCCCAAATTATGATCTATGTAATGGATGTCTTTTTTGATATTCCAAACAAACTTATGATCACTATCAATGAAATTATAAATATGAACATCCAATGGAAATTTCACCCATTATATGGGTCTTGATTCCGATTCAAATGGTAGTGTTTATCTCAAATGGTTGGTGAAAACTCAACATAAACGATATCCAAATTATTTAATAGTAGTTTGATGGTTTTCTATAAGATATCATGTAATTTTTCATGATGTTTAGTTCTTAACTAAACACATACCATGTACCACACCTATTTAAAAGACTCTTTATTAAATGGTTTTGATTGTCTAAATATAATTGAATAGAAGAATAATGAGATTCTTGAAAAGGTATTTATTTAAAAATATATGTCACCTTTGGAAAAAAGTCTCATATATATTATGATGAAATATGGATCTATGTGATAATAGATTGATTATTGGGAACTAAACAAGATCACAACATATTGACCATTTTCTTAACAAATATCTCGTACTTAATGCTTTTACAAGATTTACATTTTTCCAAGATATCATCAATTATGTGTTTAGAAGGATGGTATACAAATGAAATTATTTTATACATTGTAAAGATACTATATGTATATTGGGATTCCGTTTTGACATATTAATTATCCCATTATCTATATGTATTTAATGAATATGGCCTATAGAGATTATTTAGGTTAGTTTATAATAGTCATTATAGACATTATTATTATATATAAAATGATTAAAGAAGATTATAAAGAGATATTATTAACTGTACCAAAGAACCTAAGGTATGAAAAATTATTTTAAAATTTTAAAAATAATAAATTTGTGCTACAAAAGGTTTAAATTTTGTTCCAAAGTTTGATAATGAGTGTATATGTGGGAATATATAAAATATATATGATATTTATCATTGGAAAAAACCAATAACAATTTAAAAGATATTATATTTCCATGGTTTGATATGTATTACTGAAGGTTTTAAATAACATTATCTTGGATGTCCAATTCAAAAACTAGGTTAACTCAGAAAGGATCCATGTTCCTCTGGATTGATGAGAGTGAGGAAAAAAACAAGGATCTAAATATATTATTATATTATCCACATATTCTTAAACTACTGTATTGTGTTGAAGGGTCTGAAAACTATAGTTATTCATCGAAGAGTGGATTCGGATGTGTTATTATGGAAAATGAACAGATGATAGCATATTAATCACACCAATTAAATGTTCTTGGTTAATGTTACACAACTAATTATATGGAGTTATCTAAATATGAGGTTTTATATTAAAAGAAATTGTAATATATATATATATATACTGATAATAAATGTGTAAATTATCTACTAAAACATATGGAGATGATCATGTTCTAGAGAATATGGTTGGAGATGATTAAAAATATAATTTCCTAAAACATTTTGACCATTGGTTAGGGAACGAGTTGGACGATTAATTTAGTCAAAATAAACATTTTATATTGTTAAATTCGTGGATAAAAAAATAAAATATTATGTAATTTCAAACCATGGATCAAGAAATTTTAACGAAATGGGAGAAAATTTATCTCTCAGAATTGAGTGTTGAACAATATATACCCATAAACATTAATGATCCACAAGCATAATATGTAGAGCTAGAGAATAATGTTATAAATATTCCAGAGTTTATTCTCCATTATCATTGGGTTATATGGTTTAGAAAACTTTTCTGCTTTCTATCCATATTAGATTTTATGATGATTTCTTAGTTGAGATTCATAGTCATTATTTCTCTATTAATCCTAGAAGTATGAAGATGTATAATGATTTTAAATGATACTTCTATTGTATTAACATGGATAAAGATTTCATAGAATATATATATCATTGTGTGGTATGTTTTTATGTTATGGTTGAGAAACAAAATTAGAAGGGGATATTATAACTATTACTCAAATTAGAATTGAAATAGGAAAAATAATGAAGAATTCATTAGATAGAATTCCCAAAACATCTAAATGGCATAAAATTATATGGTTTTTAGTCTACAATATTACAAAGTAATCACACTTCATTGAAATACTAGAATATTTATCCATACTTATGCATACCTGAATTTATATTAGGTTATAAGGATTATTGGATCACCACATATTACTGTCTCTTTCCATGATCTGATGTTTACCTTGTTCTTGTACTTATTTCCTTATCAATCTATTGATAATGATTTTACATTCAAAACTATGTATCAACCATGAAAGAATGGTCTTGTTGATATAAAAATTAAAACCCTAGAGAATATGTCAAACTATTATTATATGGATTTAAAAGGTGGTTCGGATCAATAAAATCCTCGTGAAGTGGTTTCATACAACAATAGATTTTTATAAAGTATTCTAATTAATCCTTAGGAAGTAATATATTGAATGATATTTAGAACTCCAATTTAATAGACTGATGTTGAAGAAAGAAATATATTCATTCCTAATGAAGATGATGAAATATAATAGAAAGTTAGCTTAGCGACCTCGGCCAATATAGCTTGGAGATAGTGTCTTTATAATTACATTTGAATAAAATATAAGCAATCAAATCCCCAAGGAAATGATAGTTTTGTAGTGTTGGTGTACTAAATATATACTTGAAAATCGAATTATAGTTTTAAAAAAAATAGACAAATTTTTTTACAATTCCATTACTCTCCTTAGCACATCCCTATGTATAAATTCTAAAATATTTTTTAGTATCATGGGAGATGTAAAACATAAGAAAAGCGTGAAACCATATTCTTTATAAGGTTAAGCATACAATGGATTCTATAAATATATATTTCATAATCAATATGGAAAGGTAAATAACTAGAACATATTTAATTTAGTCAATAACTTAGGCATTATATTTCATGAATAAAAGAAGATAAAAAATAAAATATAACTAATAACATTATCTTGAAACATGACCATTGATATTATTACAAATAAAATAATCACAAGGAATATAAATAACTGAATATCTAATGATTGAATGCATAAAGGTTAACAACTAACACATACCATAAAGGATTGTTGTAAGGTATCTAATAATTTCAACGATTTTTTCAAGATATCGAATACTATCGAGTCCTGTTCAAAGACATCTATATAATTGGAAAATTCCATGGCCAAACCAATATCATGTTTTTCTCACGATATCTACAAAAGCATCGAGGGTCTATAGTGTTCCCTACAATTCACATAGTAAATCCAATTAATTACTCATATGAAAGGGGTGAAACTTAATGCACATAAAAATTCATATTTAACCTATAATATTAAATTTAATTAATTTACCCCCTAAATAAACACAATCATAAACTTACCAAAGTAATATTAATTGTATAAATATAGTTCATCCTCTGTCAAACTAAGTATAAATCATTTATAGAAATAAAAAGGGTTGTATACTTGAAGTATATACCCAATAATTTAAATGTATCCTCATTGAAAATATCCATTTTTATTTTAAAAATAGAAAATTCATAAAATATTTTCAAAATACTATTATTTTAAATTCACTTTTATAAACTAAAAGATACCAAAATAATTCAGAAAAATATATTTAAAAATAATATTTCAAAATTTTCATGTAAAAATAAAATAAATTATATTTATAATGGAAGGTATTTTTTTATAATTCATATTACGTAAAAATAAAATTCTATTTTCACTGTGAAAATGCTAAAATAGATTTTCATTCAGAAAATGACCAAATGATTCCATTAACTATTCTATAAAGAAATTATAATTATGGGTAAAAATTCCATTAATAAATCATTTGGATAATGATAATTTTTTTTAAAATGATTTCATATTATTTGGATGAAAATAGACTTTATACCAAATAAGATAAATAAACTTGGATTTTATGAAAAAAAAATTCATAAACATTTTAAAAACCTAATAGAGAAAATATAGTACAAAAACATTAATTTCTTTTGAATAAATATAGTAGAATAAAATTAATTTATTTTATGATATAAATATCTAATAATTCCCCTAATGGATACAAAAACAAAAATAATCCCAAATAAGGATGAGATTCTGATGTAAACCCTTAAGACTATAGAATATTTTGAATATTATTCCCCATGAATGAATTGAAATTAAAATAATCAATAATTACAAAATGTAAAAATTAATTTAAGATATAATATACATTAAGGGATTTATATAAACTACACGTTATTAATAAATGGTGAATATGGTGTTTGTCACATGTAAGTAATCTTGAGATGAGAATCCCATACCTTGAGTATAACACATCACATACATTCACTATATTCATAAATATTATACTTATATAAAATATTTTATATGATTATAAATTTTTTGTTTTTTTATTCTTTTTATTTAGGTTATTACAGTTATATCTATTATTATTTAGTAAATTGTTTTTATGTTGGATGTTTTTATGATATTTGTCTTCAGTGTCAAAAGTGAAGTTGGAAGGTTGAAAATGGTTATTGAGCTTACAATATAAACATATAATAAATAATAATCCCGGAATAAATATCATATTTTTACATCAATTATATTGTTAAACCCAATGTTCAATTTTTTTATGAAAATTTTGATATATCACAATCATAGAGGTAGTAGGCCATTTGTACGCATAAGAAACATTTAGATTTTTCAATGTTATTTATTGATAAATGGAAATAAATATTTTATCTCAATATAAAAAATATAATAGCTTATATATATACAGTATTATTTCTTTAAACATGTTTTTATATATTATCCATATGGTGTGGTGATAAAGAAGGAGTCACTTGGATTTTTGAAGGTGGTAGTGCACTCTGACACAATAAATATTATCATATATTAGTGTAAGAATGAAAATGATATAATATTATTAAGAATTATGAACATTAAATTTATATAATATAGAATTTATGTTTATGATATATATTCAATTAAATTTTATTTATCACCTTCCATGTAAAGCATTTGTTAAAGTTGATGTATATCGCTATGCGAGTCGGTCGTCCACTACACACATGAGAGATGCTATCATATCCACTACCGAGAAGAATATAAATTAAAAAAATAAAAAAATTATATAAATACTCAAGAGGTGTAATTATATTATAAAGATAATATTAATATATAATATCAATCATCATAACAATGTTTGGGATGTGGTAATGGAAAAATGAATGACATCGGTTCTGGAGGTGGTAGTTTTCCGTACTCACTAATGATTATTGAGAAACACATATAATTGAAGTGGTGATCGGTTATGTCATTTAAATTACATAAAAATATCTCAATATATGGAATATAATATTGTAATTATACCATCATATTATAATTATAATTTAATGAATTCAAAGAGGATATAACATAATGATTCTCATTGATGAAAGTTACCACTTTTTCAGGTTAGAAGCTCAAGATTGTATCAAAGCCTACCAACCATGAATTTATACCAAAACTAGGAAATAAATTAAATGATTATGGATTGTGGGAATTGAAATGGGTTATTATTCCCTAAAATGTAAAGGTTTTTATGGTGTAAATAAGATAAGATGGGGGTGGAATTTTATATGTGATTTGAGTGGAACACTTGTAATTTTGGAAATGAAAAACGAGTATTCACATTCTTTACATGCCACTAGGGTCAATAATTGAGTATTCAGAAGAATTTTTGATGTAAAAGTATTAATATTTTAAAAAATTATTTTTCAAAACATATTTTATGTCAAGTCAACCTTTATATTTTTTGTTTTACCCCTGATAAATTCATTTTCACCATAAACATGATAATAAACTTTTATTATGTTCAACATTCATTTTGGGTAAAAATTAACGTGACACTATTAGATGATAAAAAAATTTTGACTTCCAAATATAGAATATATTTTTCCAAATTAAATTCATATAATTTCAAGCTTTTTATTTTAAATTAATCTTGTACACATGATTCCAAAGTGATTTTTGAAAGAAAAAATGTTCAAAAGATTATATTATTTATATAAAATCATTTAATATGAAATTGATTCCAAAGATCTAAATTGAACTAATTGAATTTTTTTAATAATAATACTTTAAAAAAATTAATATATAATTTAAAATTATCAAAAAATTAAACAAATTACATTTTAAATGAAATAATTTATTTTTCACTATTCCAAAAATAATTAAACATTTCCTAACAACAAGATAATGTTAGAATAATATTCAATTTATATTTGGATTTAAAAATTGAATTTTATTTTTTAAATTTAATTTTCACATATATGTAAAAATAATTATAAATTATGTTTGCAATGTGTTATTAAACAACCATATTGAAATATACCATTTTTCTGTAAATATTTCATTTTCTATGAAATATATTTAATGTTTTCTCAAATTTATAGATATACATTTTATTTATTTTTTAAAAAATTATATCACAGATTTTATTAGTTTTTTATTTACTATTTAGACTCTATAATTTAACATCTAGGTTATAATTGTAATATTTAAATTATAAAATTATAATAATGTATTTTGTTTCTTTTAAACTCGGTGTTGGGGGAAATGAAATCTATCAATGATATTTATTTTATTTGTTAAATAAATATATAAATAAGTCATGATATATTATATTCCCTTTTATTCCTATGTTTTCATTTCATATATGCTATTGAATATGATATTTATATTTTATAATCTCAAGGTGTTTCAATTATAGACATTCAACATCACATAAGGGAATCCAACAACAATAGGAAAATTATGATTGCAATCTCTAGTTTGTTATTTTATTTTTTGGGTGACAAGGTATTTCAAGTATGTTCTATATGGAATATGGTAATTATATTTTGAAAAAAGTGAAAATTAATCCCCATGTATATCGACCACTTTGGAATCTTTTGATCTTATGAGGATGGTAGCTTATAGATTAGAACATCCCACAAATATCTATAATGTTTATGATGTGTTCCATCTTTCTAAAATATATATGTAAATACCTGATATTCACATAATCCAAAAGTAGTGGTCGTTCCATTTTAAAATGATCATTTCTTTGAAAATTCATGAGAGTTGGGATTAAAGTGTAAAATTTGATCGAAATAGGATGACTCACATTGTCAATCTTTTGGGGTGAACCACCAATTTGAATAATTCACATAATAACATAAGGATATGATGAGGAAGATTTATCCTAAATTTATCTTATTAGACTAATGAGTTTTTGGAGAGAAATTCATTATAAGGGGTTAAGAATTAATGCACTTATTTTTTATGTTTTTTTGAAAAAAAAACTTTTGTCGAATACTTCTGTACACACGACAACGAGTTTCCAAAACCAAAATATACACATTATTTTATTATATTAACAAGACCATTAAAATATATCCATTTAATATGATATGTTTACGTGGAATGAACACATTTTAAAAATTACACACAATAATTTTATAAAAATAAATCATATTTATAAAAAAAGAAATTATTTTTAAGTAAAGTATTTAAATATTTATAAAAAATAATTTCCTCAAAAATGAATTTTTTTCTTATTTGTGAATATTTTTTAAAACAAATTTGAATCTTTAAAATATTTTCATAAAGTAAAATAATTTCAGAAATCTAAATATAAAATTATCATAGCAAGAATATTTCAAATTGTTTTGTAAAAATTAGTTTTTTGAAAAAATAACAAAATTATTTATTAAAAAATATTTCGATTATATAATTTAGAAGATAAATATTATTTTAATAATTTTTTCATAAGTAAATAAAATTTAGTTGTATATTTATTTGGAAACATTACACTATTATAAATAATGCCTTTACCAATGGTTGGGAAGCATTCAAATAGACAATAAAACCGTTAGAATAAAATATACCAACCCTTTGTAGGGTCGTTAGATGATTCTACATCGATATGGACATTTAACAATAGTTCCTAGAAAATTATTATTGGTCATATGAAAGACCTATACCAATTTTTCTCCAAAATATTTGTAAAAATAATGTAAAAAGACGTAAGACTAGTTTTGAGCCCAACACCTCTGAGTTATATTTCAAAGTCATAACCCATAGTATACACAGAAATTTGGGAACATAATTTAATAATTATTTATATAGGTATATTAAAATTTAATTTCAATTTTTATATATCACATACTAATTGATATAAGTATTCAAAAAATAGTTGTGGACATATACCAATGGATCGCAAAATCATGGTTCAATACATATACCAATTGTTTTTTTGAACCGTTAAAATAGGTTAAAACCTATACCAATGGTTTCTACCAAAACCATTATTATAGGGTGCTTACATTGAACCTATACCAATGGTTTTCTTAAAAAAAAATTATAGGGTGACACCATAGTACAGAAAACTAATGTTTTTTAAAAACTATTGGTATGGGGTCTCAATAAGCTACATATACATACTGGTTTTCCAAAAATATTTTTATATGGTCACTCTATGGGACCTATGGAACAGTTATTGGGAAAACAGTTTCTATAAGTACACTCTATGTTACCTACACCAATGGTTTTAGCCTAACCAATGGTATTGGGTACCGATACAAATGGTTTTGAAAACAATTAATATATTTCCAATAGAAGTCCTCCCATTTATATTAGTATTTTGTCATTTGAATTAATTTTATATTGAATTTTAATATTTAGAGACACTATAAATATGAAAATATTCTATTTTGAAGAACTATTTTTCATCATGAATACATTTTTAATTTAAAATTAATATTTTTAATTTTTGGGAATGGAAGTTAAAAAAATGTATTCTATATTTTGATTCATCATATAAAATATTATATGATAATGATAAATAATTTTTCATAAATTAATAGTAAAAATAGTGAAATCATATTGTGTTCAATGATTGATTTGAAATCACTGATAGGGGTGAATCTTATGTATAATATCTATACACATTTATTTTGTTTTTATTCATCCTCTATGACTAATTAATTTCGCGATCTCTCATCCCTAATAATAAACATCACCCTGCAGTAAATATCACTATAAAATCACATAACAAATGGATTTACAATTTTTTGGAAAAAATCATACACCTTTTGTTGTTGGTTCACCCCCCCCCCCCACAAACATGTGGATTCTACACTATATCATATGGTGATTTCAATAGTGACTATTTATACCCCCTAACCACCATTAAAAAGGTTATAACATTATTTTATCATCCTTAAATAGTCGGTTAGACCCTCTAACTATACCTTCATCAAAGTGATTGGTTAGACATCCATCATAATCTTCATCAACTGGTTAAACCCCATGCTACAACCTGCAACTACAAATGATTTGATCCAATATATAATGATCAATTTACCATCACCATCAAATTTCTTATTAGATCATGGTGACATGTATAGAATTTCAATTACATTTGATCTCATTCTGGAATTAATCAAATAATATTTGATCATTTTATATAATGTTTTGCCTTATGAGAGCACATATCAGAAAGGATTTGTTTGTTATGTTGAAGACCTAGCCTTACTAATCACAAATAAAACAGATATGAATTTATTATAATTCACTAATAGAAATTATCTCCTAGATTTTGTCTCAAAATTCACTACTAATTATAAAATTTATTGTTCATCTTAATTTCTTCAAACATCATGCATGTATAAAAAATTCCTGAATTTCTCATTTTATGAAACACCGAACATGAAAAAGATAATTTTTCTTTCATGCATTGTTTCATGTTCATTCATACTACAACATATACTCATTTCCATAAATATCTTGTATGGACTTCATGTACCTTAAAGTGGTTATATAATATTACAGGCATGATCTTATTCACAATATCCATATACACATTGAATATACAAGATTTCCATCTTAGTTTCCCCATTTTACACACTACCAAGTTCTCTTCACATATGCATGGATATAAATATATTCTAATTCACTCTTTGTACACAAAGGCGGATGTAAATAATCTCATGAATGAATATTTTGTATGATAAACTACACTTCCATAACTCTATCGATGTGCCTTGTATTGATGTCAGATAATATTATTATATCTTGGAAATAACTCCATCTGTCAAATTAGACTTTCTAATCATATGGGTCCTTAGATCTCTTCAACAGCATGGTATTCTCCAACTTATGGTCGAAGGAATTTTATTTATGAGAGGATCTCCATGAAATGATGACAACTGATTGAATATGACCTTATTAGATTTGTTTTATTATCCTAAAAATATTTTTTGAAAGATAAAGAGATCCCCCGGGCATAAGATATGTTATTTATACACTCATAGTGCTTCATAAAGAACAAGTTTCCATGATGAGATTGAGATACCATGACACACTTATGTGTATATATTCAGGTGTGGGTAAATATCTTAGGGTAATGCCGATACAGTGAATACATAAAATTCGTCTCATGAAGAACCTAATGTGTGCATAAACATATCATAATCATTCGAATATGTATATTATAAGGATGTAATATTGTGTATGATACATTGTTTATAACTAATGGAGAGGTGCGAAAAAGGTAGTTGTTTTCCATAAAAATTATGAGCTCTTGAGATCTCGTGTTTACACCTTTTTGTATGTATTGATTCATTGATGATATGTAAGTCTAATAATATGTGAATGAGACATGAATTTGTGTGCATAAATGGAAAAAAATGGATGATTTGGTTCATTCAATGTTAACATGAACATTGTGTGTAAGGTTATGCATAGGGATTTATATAATACCCAGATGGTGAATGAAGGCAGTATGAGTTCATTATAAAAAGGAGTATATAAAAGTGTTGCATGTTATTATTTTTATTTCATAATTTTATAATTCCATAAATTAATTTGTATATGCCTAATGTTTGTTGAAATGAATATGAAATTTATATTGTATAGTGGGACATGATATTTCAGACTAAATCATTGTATGAATTTCCACCACTGATTTAGAATAAATTCATATCTACGTTTTTAGTGGTTTGTGAGGATGGGTCTTTGGTAGAATAAATATTTCCTTCTCACAAAGTGTTTTAATGAGGATGCTAATTATATACAGTTATCAGGTATTATTCAAGGAATGTCAACATTGGTGAAAAGGTACCTTAATTTGTACATAAGATATCATGATCCAAAAATATTGTAGAGGAGGATTTTAAATGGATAATTCTATGGTGGATCAACTCATCTAGATTTCATGTATATAGATGGGGGTCTACCCAGTATATCAAGATTGAGATTTAGTGGTATAACCAAATATTTTGAAGATGTTGCAGTCAGGGGGTCTAACAAACTATTGAATGAGGATTAGAACTAGGGGTATAACTGTTTTGTAATTGGGGGTCTAACTAGTAACTATTGTAACAATCATCATATATATAGAGGACAATCCATGTTAGGGGGTCTAAACAAACTATATGGAGATGCGATTTGTGATGAACGTTGTCGATCCCTTTGGGGTTTTCATTATTAGTTTTCATTTATTTTAGGGAGATGCTGAGTATTAATGACTAGGGATCAATACAGTAATATGTTATAGAGGGTGAATCAAAAGTAAATGATTTTTTAAAAACAATATACCACTTAGTCACCCCACTATGTGGTATTTAACAAATCCATTGGAACTACAATTCATTTCAGATCACAAGTTACCCTCTATAGATCGTGAAAATATTCTCATAAGTGGATAATTTTATGTAAATGAACATCAAAGGAATTTATACCTATTATGGCATGAATTGTCACAACTATAGTGATAGGATACATCCTAACCCACTATCTCTTTTCAAAGAAGTGGGAATATAGTAATAGTTGGTATCCCACCTATAAATGAGGCTTTGGATATGAATTAAGCTTATAATAAATTTTTTGATGATAATGGGAAGAATCATAATGAAATCTTGATTAATTTATGAGAAAAAGTATCCACTAAATTTATTGGTATTCATATTGTCAAATAGATTTCGGCTAAACTGAGTTGATTTAATGAAGGAAATAATAAATTCAGATAATCCAAGATAAAAATCTGACAAATAAAATTTGATAATATTTAAATTTTTTATGATGACTTTATTGATGAAAAAATTACCATGGTAAATGAATTTTTTGGCATTATTATAGGTTTTAAAGGAAGGTTTTAGTATTCTACTATTTTGAAGAATCATTTGATAAATTTCCAATATAGATTCAATGACAAATTTTCTATACTAGAATATAGAGAATATCTATCATTTGATGCACTTCAAAATACCCTCATATCTTATGTAATGAGAAAAGATCATTCATTCATGGAAAATGAAATATATGAGTTGACCATTGATGATAAAATAAAATGTAATACTAAAATTAAAGAAGAACTCAGATCAAGAGATTTTGAGGATCAAGAAGCTGAACAGAGCTTCTATCAAACGACGACCTTTTTTAACAGAATATCAAAAAGGGTAATATGTAAATGAAATATAAAACAAACCCATAATTAAAGGAATTATCACATATGTGAATATATTAATTGTTATTTTTAATATATTATGTTTGATGACACAAACATACAAGAATAGAATATAATGTATCATAAATTGAAGTGGAAGATGCATAATAAGAGGTTTAATTCCACAATGGAAAATATTTTTTGTAGAAACATGGATGAATTCATGTCACCAAGTAGTTAGTCAGAAAATGGATGACAATTTAATAATCAATTGTTCATATAGGTAAATCTAATAAATCTAGAGACACATTTAAAGGTGATAATGGTGATGAGGGAACTGATTTAGAATGGATGATAAAATAAAATTTAGAAGCTAATATTGTGGAAAATATACATCTCAAGAAGGAAGAGAAAATATATAATAAAGTAATTAACAAGATCACATTTAAAAATAATATAAATTTCCTGAAAGATGAGGTTCTTCTCAATTAAATAATATAAAATAAGATAAAGATAAATGACTGAGAATTAAAATAGAAAAAATTTGGAAAAGAAGATATTTATAAGGAAGAATCATTATTAATTGAATAGTATATACAAAAATGACTATAATTATAATTATCCTGAAGATGGTGAATGATCTTAAAGAAAGACTTGTCTAGATAGAGGAATAATTATCAAACACACAATATATGTTCTTTTTAGCATAAAATGAGTTTTAGAAGTTGAAATAATAAATCACCAAAAGACGTTATGATTAAGGTTGTATCTTATAAAGTATCTATGAAATATGGGTCCAAACAAAAAGGTATAATATAGAAGAAATTAATCTCATTGTACATGTGGTATTCTAAAAATGTAGGTCTGAAAGACAAGGCAGAATCTACCCGCACAAAAGGAAATAATTCAAAAATATCTTCCCCAAAGGAAGAGTGTAATAATTATTCCATATGGTTTTCTCATAAGCGGATACATCCAAAATGTCTGAAAAAGGAAACAACACAATATTCCAGAAAAAATAAATATCAGCCTTTAAGATCAAGGATCAGTGGATGCTATTGGGGTTGTTGATTGTTATATCATAAATTATATTTATGATCGTATACCATGACAAAAATATGAAAATGGTATCAATCATGTGGGAGAAATTCTGAGCTATTGAGATTATATTTTATTATATAGAATAACGTGATCATGAATTCATCTAAACTATTAAAATAGAACATATATGAATGTAGGAATAATTTCTATGGAAGATGTGGTAAAGACGGTCAAAAAAACTAATGAATATAGATATTGATTATCTACTGAAATTCATGATAATTAAAATGTAAAAATAAGTCCTAATATGAAGAAATATATAGTCACTAGTGAATTTTTTAGAAGATGAAATAATTTAAAAAAGTTAATAATATATTCAAGGAAAAAGAAAATAATGTTTTGACATCTGATGAATTTAAAGACAATGAGGTTTAATATTCAAATGAATACTTTAATGTTATAATGTGTGAAAGGTGTGAACTAATTGGGCATAACATAATAGATTGAAATAAAATTCTAACTACCAAAGAGATGATGGATAACACATCCAAATTAGAGTATTGGTGGAAGAAGAGAAAAGTATGGTTTAGAGGAAACTATATGCCAGAGTTATATTTCTAATAATCAAACATTTTCCTCCATATTCCCATATAGAAACATATTTGTACTAATATGTAGGGAATCAATAGACTTGGACACATCCAATGAAAGGGATCATATATAATTTGATGTAGTCAAATAATAAAAATCTTTTAAAAATAATTATTGTAAAGACCCAGAATTTCTATTGATTTTTTTTTCATAAATTCATGGGAATTTTATGAGTCCAAAAAAATTGACAGCGAATGATTCTGAGGCT
Source organism: Viscum album (assembly GCA_963277665.1). NCBI lineage: Eukaryota > Viridiplantae > Streptophyta > Magnoliopsida > Santalales > Viscaceae > Viscum > Viscum album. The sequence goes on along the minus strand of OY728119.1, from coordinate 807,934,669 downwards.
TGGTGTTCCCGGAATCAACTTCTGAAGTTTTTTTGGGTATGTTTACTTAACGTACGAGCGGGTTTTTATAACATTTGAACCAGTGTTCGGAATTGAAATCTGAGGGCACCGTTGATCACACATTGCTGATATTCACATAAGAAGACATTCACCTCGACGGTAGATGGTCAGAAATAAAATATTGTTTTTGGGTTTTTAATGAAACAATTAAATAAAAATAAAGTGGTAGATTTATTTTTATTTGGTTGGTTGAAGCCGCCATGTGGATGTTGGAGGTGGGGACCACCACACATTAACCTGCCATGAAAGGTTATGTTGTTGGGGCCCGCCCGAACCTTACCTCCTCTTCATGTTTAATATAGTGGTTACCACAAAGGTTTTTAACCCCTTGAAACTCCCCAATAAAGAGGAGAAACATTAAAACTTCCATTAAGTGTAAGGGACCCTCTTAAACTCCCCAAACATTAAATTGTTCCAATCCTCCTCATTAAATTCAACTGTGCCAACCTCATGAATTAATTAAGTGTATCCAATATAATTATTTAATCCAATTTGAATATTATGCCAATTAATTAATAGTATATAACAATCTATTTTTTTGGTTTGAATTTTTCCTTTGGTGGAACTTGGGGGAAGAAAGACAGATTAGGGAGAAAATCTCTCGCCAATGAAGAACGAAGAACAAAGAATGAAGAACACCTGTGTGGAGTGTCTTTTACTTTATTCCTTGGAACACCCTTTGATGTGGGACGTCTTCTTCCGATCTTCCCTCTACATCATCATCAAGGAACTGATACACGAGATTGGATTGGAAGTGTGTGGCGTACGCGAAAAATGGCGAAAACACCATCTTCGTTCGGTGACTTCATCGTCGAACAATGGAAAAATGTAGGGGTTAAATTTCATTTATGTTCTATCATCTTCCTTTCCTTCAAAATGAAGAAGAAGAATGCTTTCTTTTGGTGGGTGGATTGTTGTGGTTCATTCTAAAGACCGATTTATATCACCCTGAATGCGGAGGGTGTGGGCCAAACAAACAAGGCCTAACACCCTCTATCGATCTCTTTTGCGATGTCCTTTGGCATTGCGACGAAACAATGAGGCGACGAATGCGAAAAAGAAAAAGGTAGCCCTACCCGTGGCCTTTGTGACCCGCACCGCCCCTGCGCGTCCCGCACCACCACCAGCCGAACTGGCCCTGGTCGCACCCCAGCCGGCCTGCTCGGCGGCCACCAGGCCGCTTGACGGCCACCCGACAACCTACCAGCGGCCCACCGGATTTCGCGTCTGTCTCCCGGCCTCAGACATCCGGGCCGAGCCTCCCAATCCCCACCCCTCATGGTGCTGACAAACTAGCCTCGACCATCTGGGCCGAGCCGATTGAGCTGCACCCCTCTTAGCACTGGCCTAACTGGCCTCATCCATCTTGGTCAAGCTGTCGGGTCGCACCCCATGCACACCTTGCCGAGCTAGCCTCACATGCCCCTCACGGCGCCTCTTGGCCAAACCACCCTTACACCGAACTGCGGTTGGTCCGTGCCATCGCAACTGGTCCACACCCTCGCGCTACTCGAAGCCTTCTTAGCCTGCTGGGCCAAGCCTAACCCAATGGGTCAACTCAGATGAAGTCGGGCCGGGTCGGTTCGACCGGGTCAGCCTAGACCCATGCCCACTACGCCCCCATTACATTATTCTGGCCATATCCTTGGCCCCAGACTTCCATTTGAAGAACAGTAAGCGGCACTAGAAATTTTGGAGCGTTACGTTACTTTTGAGTATACCCCACTGGTGTTCGGGATATATTTGTGTTACGGTCAGGTTGGATCGTCCACGAATCCAACCGGGCCCCTGGGACTAAAAGGATAATAACTCATAGACCGAGCAACCAATTGATGAAGCGTCTGTTGCGTTGTGACCCCTATGATGTGGCAGACCTTTGGGATTCTTCTTCGTGGTACTTTGTGGAATTTGATGTATCGACATGTGGATTGAGGAGTGGACCCTCCCGGAATCAAGAATGTTTGTTCGAATCCCTGTGGCTGGCTACTCTTTGACTACTTTTCCTAGAATCTGTGTCTGTTGGACAGCTCTGACAACTGTACCTGGATCATGTGTGTGTTTGACAGCTCTAACTACTGTTCTTGGATCCTGTGTGGGTTTGACAGCTCTAACTAATGTTCGGGGATCCTGCGTGGGTTCGACAGCTCTGACTACTGTTCCTGGATCCTGTGTATGTTTGACAGTTCTGAATACTATTCCTGGATCCTCGGTGGGTTCGACAACTCTGACTAATGTTCGTAGATCATGTGTGGGTTCGACAGCTCTGACTACTGTTCCTGGATCCTATGTGGGTTTGGCAGTTCTGACTACTGTTCCTTGATCATGTGTGGGTTTGAACTCTCTTACTAGTGTTCCTGGATCCTACGTGGGTTCAATAGTTCTGACTACAGTTCCTAGATCCTGTGTGGGTTCGATAGCTCTGACTACTGTTCCTCGATCTTGTGTGGTTTCGACAGCTTAGACTACTGTTCCTGGATCCTATGTGGGTTCGACATCTCAGACTAATTTTCATAGATCATATGTGTGTTCGACAGTTCTGACTACTATTCTTGGATCTTGTGTGGGTTCAACAGAATGAATGATTTAGAGGTTATATCTAATCATATATAATTCTCTACAAACGTTGTGTACCTGTTAGAGATGAGTCAGTAACTTTTTTGTTTTCCTCATGATTGAGATGGATTACTTGATAACGTAGGTATATGTATGGTCATATACCTAGGTGGGGTTATATGTTTATTTCATACTTTGTGATTTATCTTTGTTGGATCTTGTGAGACCTTGAGCGTCTCGGTGTCCCTACTATGTATCGCTATACTCACCCCTACATGGGATATGCCCGCACCTCGTAGTGTTGGATGCAAACGCCAGACAACACTGACTGAGGCTGAGTGCACTAGGACTGGATGGTGCTCGAAGGTAGACCATATGGCGTGACAATACATGGAGGATACAGAAAAACCTTGAGTGATGAGGAGGCGATCTATACATACCCTTCAGGTAGGAACCTCAGAGGATGACCCAATGGTACAATTTCTTTTCTTCAGTTGTACATTCTGTTTCCGTGAAATTTATAGTTGGGATTTTATTTTTCAGAACCCTTTTTACTCTCAGTACACTTTGTTATACAATTTTACTTTGTGTTTTGCTTCTATATTGTACTCTATTGTATGCATTTTCAGGTTATAAAGGCAATGCCTTCCCGGTTATATGGATTTACACCTTTGGTGTTAGTCTCCATCCCCTAGACTATGGAAGACGGGCATGGGGTAGTCACGGCATGGTCCCCGAGGGATGGGTCATGACAAATTGGTATCAGAGGAGTTACTTCTACTGTAGAACATAGGACTCTAATCTTTTCTGTGAAGTAATAGTTTTATGGGTACTAAGTGTGGTTTTTAGTACATGGAGTCCAGCGTTGGTGTGGCGGCCGACGTATCTATACACCAGAACCCTGAATTCTGATTTCTGACTCATTGCATGAAAACACTAATTGCATGTGTGTTTTCAAGAAATTTCTTTGTGATAATGCGGTCCAACTCACCAGATATAACTTATTGACGGTGGCACACCTATTTCTTTTCAGGATGCCTCCATGCAGCCATCCAGCTAGAGTTCCAAGAGTTGTACACACAGATAGCCCACCGAGCGATGAGGCCTTTGTGTACGGCACTTTTCCAGCAGAGGCACCAGTGGTACCACTCCCTGTTGGGCAACCAAAGCCACAAGCCCTAGCAGCAGAGAGTGAACACTACCTGAGCACAATGCACGAGTTACAAGGCCAGAGGCCACCGAGGTTGATGGGTGAGATGGACCCACATGCAATTGAGGATTGGATTGAGGCTATATTGAGAGTCTTTAGACTGGTAGGGACACCATCTGACCTTATGGTGATACTAGTCGTGAGTCTCCTTCAGGCCGCAACATGCAGATGGTGGAGCCTGATACTCCAGGTGCATGACGAGGTGAAACATATCTAGGTAGACTTTGAGAGCTTGTTTCAGGAAGAGTTTGTCCCAGCCACCCTATGTGCAATGAGGATACAAGAGCTACTTCATCTGCAGAAGGGTAGCATGACGGTGGCACATTACTCAGTGAGGTTCACCGACCTATAATGTTACTCCACCGATATGGTGCGGGACACATTTTTCATGGCTCAGACCTTCGATCACAGACTCTGATATGAGATCATAGATCCAATGATCTCACTCAGCATCCCGACACAGGTGGGGGTGCTTGACAGAGCCCTCATGATGGAGAGTTTCCTTGCTGAGAACTCTCCAGTTGCGAGATCCACCACCAGTTGGCACGTAACAGATTCTTATACAGCTGGCAACCGACAAATGTCACAGATGTCCATGAGGACCAAAACTATAGGTGGACGACCGCATGACTCAGGATCGGTCCTTTGGGGCACTGGAGATGGAGCCAGACATGCTAGGAGCGGGCAGTTTTACTCATGCGGTGGGCATGATCACATGGGTCATGACTGTCTGACCCACTATTTGGATGATCAACAGACGGTTAAAGGAAATCCCAGATAGAGACAGATATTCGATCGAGGTGTTCCACAGGGAGAAGGCGGTTGTGGCAGTGGAGCTGGTCGTACAACTCGCGGTGGGAGATGTTTCGAGGTGTTACCGCCACCACCACTAGGAGGTTCACCCCACCGTAGATAGCATGTGAACATTGGAGAGATCAGCTCTAGGTAGTTGAGGCTTAATATCATGGGTAACCAGAGATGATTTGAGGTATGATCTGTGTCTACTCCACCTTAGCCACAGTTCTTATAGACACAGGTGCCAGTCACTCTTTCGTTTCCCCCACCCTTGTTTGAAGCTCAGTGATTCTGACGGAGCCATTGGATCGATCCTAATAGATAGAGAATCCTACAGGAGCAGATTCAATGATTACACAAAGGTTCAAACAGTGTGATCTTACTCTAGGAGGTTATATCATTGGATAGGATCTCCTTATAGCGGCATCGAGGCCTTATGATTTTATCTTGGGTATGGAATGGTTATCTACACTCCATGCTTTGATAGAATGTATTAGGCACAAAATGTGGTGTGTCTGCACGGATGGGACTGGGTTTACCATCACCAGTGAGAAGAGAGCCTTTGCAGCACGTGATGGAGTTACCCAGAGGAGGGTGCAGCTGATCAGTCATCAGTTGTCTTTCCTGACTTTCGGAGCAGTTGATGTGGAGAGTCCGAGTTATCCTGTAGTGGTGGAAAAGTACGTGGATTTGTTTTCTGATGATGATCCAGGTCATCCTCCTCGTAGAGAGTTGGACTTCTACATTGACCTATAACTCGGGAGGACAAAAATATCAACCACAGCGTATCAGATGGCTCCCACAGAGCTTTGCGAGTTTGCGTGTACATCAAAAGGACTTGCAGGGGAATCAATTCATTAGGGCCAGTGTTTCTCCCTGGGCATACGCAATTCTATTGGTCAAGAAGGCGGATAGGAGCTTGAGTCCTTGTGTTGACTATCGGCGCCTGAACAGCGTAACTGTGAAGAACAAGTACCCACTCTTGAGGATTGACGATCTCTTTGATCAGCAGAAGGGAGCACTGTGCTTCTTGAAGATAGACCTCATATTAGGTGATCACCCGCTCAAGATTTGAGATGGGGATGTACAGAAGATGACCTTCAGATGTCTGTATTGCCACTACGAGTTCTTGGTTATTCCATTCAGAATAAGGAAAACACTAGCACTATTCATGGGACTCATAAACTGTATCTATCAGCCGTAACTCGATCACATTTTCGTAGTCTTCATCAACAACATTCTGATCTACTTGACTACTGAGGTGGAGCATGCCTACCATATGCGGGTAGTAATGGACACAATCTGAGAGAACAAACATTATGGAAAGCTTTTAAAGGGATAGTTATAGAACTGAGAGTTTCACTTTCTGGGACATGTCATCTTGGAGGCTGCAGTAGCAGTAGATCAAGCAAAAATTGAGGCAGTACTCTCTTGGGAGACACCAAGAATTGTTACGGAGGTACAGAGTTTACTGGGTCTAGCTGGATATTATCGGAGGTTCGTACCGGACTTCTCCAGAGTTGCAGCACCACTATCAGCCTTGAAAATTAAAGGGTAACCCTCCGTATGGTCAGAGAGGTGCTAGTAGAGATTTCAAGAGCTGAGGTAGAGGCTGACTAGTTCCCCCATCTTGAGGCTTCCATAAGAGGGCATAGGGTACATAGTCTACTGCGAAACATCAGGGACCGGACTCGGATGTGTCCGGATGCAAGAGTAAGCAGTTATCGCATATGGTTCTCGGCATCTAAGACAACATGGTCAAAACTATACTACCCATGACCTGGAGTTAGTAGCAGTGGTCTTCGCTATGAATATGTAGAGGCACTATCTGATGGGTGAACGTTTTATCGTGTACTCTGATCACAAGAGTCTCATGTATATCTTATCTCAGAAGGAAATGAACCTAAGACGGAAATGTTGGATTAAGTTCCTCCACAACTATGACTTGGAGATAGTCTATACTCCTGGGAAGGGGAAAGTTGCTGCAGATGCACTCAACAGAAGATCTGGTAAATAGATACTAGGCGAGGCAACATAGAAGTTGGATTCTTTATAGATATCCTTTGTGTATAGAGATGAATCATCCTTTCTAAACACTCTTAATGTCACTCCCCCACATCATCAGCAAGTCAGGGAGTCGCAGCACGAAGATGCAGACTACAAGATACGACATGCTCAGATATCCACAGAGTACGGACCTGATGGATTTTCTGATGGTGGGGATCACGTCATCCTCTTCAGATCATGTACTATGGTTCTAGTTTCACTTCAAGAGGAAGTGTTGAGGGTGTTAAACACATCCCCTCTAGAGGTATATCTAGGAGTGGTGAAGGTGTATTCGAACCTCAGACGATAGCACTGGTTTCCAGGTATGAAGAAGGTAGTAACAGAGTTTTTCTCTCGATGCCTCACTTGTCAGCAAGCAAATATAGGGAATCAGGTACCATCAGGCTTGGTGAAGCCTTTAGAGGTCCTAGAGTGTAAGTGGGATGCAATATCCATGGACTTCATAACAGGACTTCCACGTACATCTAGGGGACATGACTTTATGTGGGTGATCGTCAAACAACTCACCAAGTCATCCCACTTCCTATTGATCAGAGAGAAGGGAACATTAGAGTTTTTGGGATGCCTCTATGTGTATTATATTGTTCGTTTACATGGTATAACATCGACAATTGTCTTCGACCATGAAACATAATTTACTTTCTGTCTATGGAAGGGGTTAAAAGAGGCATTTGGGACACAACTTTGTTTGAGTACCGCCTTCCATCCTAAGATGGATGGTCAGACTAAGAGGACCATTAAGAACCTTGAGGACATGTTGTGTGCTTGTTTCCTAGACTTCAATCACAACTAGGAGGACCACATACCTTTGGTGGAGTTTTCTTACAACAAATGTTATCACTCTACCATAGGGATGACAGCTTTTGAGGCTTTATACAGGTGACCTTGCAGATCACCTTTGTGCTGGACTGACCTAGGGGAGTCATCACTAGTGAGGCCAGAGGTGGTATGGACTACCACAATGATGGTGAAAATCATTCAAGAGCAGATGAAGACTGCACATATTAGGAAAAAGTCATATACCGACAGGAGATAGAGACCTCTAGAGTTCGGGGATGGCAGCCACATCATTTTACGGGTCTCTCCCTGACGGGGTCTAGAGAGATTTCGTCGAGGAGGAAAGTTATCTCCGAGATTCATCAGACCCTTCTAGATCCTCATCAGAGTTGGTGAGGTGGCCTACCACTTATCTCCTCCACCTCAGTTGCATCGGGTGCACGATGCCTTCCACCTATCTCAGTTGAGGAGATACATGCATGACCCTTCTGACATCATCGACTATGGAGAATTGGACGTCGACAATTGGGTGACTTTTAAGGAGGTTCCATTGGAGATTGAGGATCGATGTAGAAGGTCCAACGTGGATGGTTGATACCTCTGGTGCACGTTCGCTTGAAGCACAGGAACCTACGGGAGATCCCATGGGAGCAGGAGTCACATACGCGTGCGCAGTACCCGCACTTGTTTACTTAGTTCAAGTTGTAGCTTACGGGTACATAAATCCCTAAGGTGGGGATAATTTAAAGACATGTAATTTCCATGAAATATTTTTCCCTTTAAATAATATGTAATTTTATGAGTCTGTGAAAATTGACGGCTCGTGATTCTGAGACCCGGTGTGCCCGAAATCAATATCTAAAGTTTTGTATGGGTACGTTCAGTAAACATATGAGCATGTTTTTATAACATTTGAACCAGTGCTCAGAATTGTAATCTGAGGCCACCATTGAAATCATAGTGCCAAAATTCACATACGAAGACTTTCACCTTGATGGCAGATAGTCGGAAATAAAAGATAGTTTTTTGGGTTTTAATGAATGATTTAAAAAAAATAATGTTGTAGCTTTATTTTTATTTGGTTGGTTTAATCCTTCATGTGGAAGTTGGTGGTGGGGACCACCACACCTTATCCTCTCATGAGTGGTTATGGTGGTGGGGCCCACCCGAACATATCCTCCTCTTAATGTTTAATATGGTGGGGAAATCACGGTTTTTTAACCCTTTGAAACTCTCCATTAAAGAGGAGAAACCCTCAAACATCAATTATGTTTTGGGGAGCCTCTTCAACTCCTCTAACATGAAATTGTGCCAATCATTATCATTAAATTATATTGTTCCAACCTCATGAATTAATTAGGTGGAGCCAATTTTATTAATTCATCCAATTTGAATATTTTACCAACGAATTAATAAGATATCACAATCTATTATTTTGGTTGGGATTTGTCTTTTAGTAGAACGTGGGAGAAGATAGAAAGCTTAGGGAGAAAAGTTATCTCAAATGAAGAAAGAAGAATGAAGAAAAATGAATGTTGGCGTGGAGCATCTTTGACTTTCTTCCTCGGAACCCCCTTTGACGTGTGACGTCTTCGACCGATCTTCCCTCCTCATCGTCATCAACGAACCTATGCACAAGCTTGGATTGGAAGTGCGTGGAAGATGAAACGAATGATGAAAACATTGTATTCTTCCCATGACTTCATCGTCGAACAATGAATAAAGTTAGGGGTTTAATTTTATTTAAGTTCCATGTTCTTCCTTTCCTTCAAAATGAAGAATGAGGATAATTTCTTTTTGCAGTTGGATTTTTGTGGTTCGTTCTAAGGACTGATTGCTACCACCCTAAACGCAGAGGGTGCGGTCTAAACTAACATGGACTGACACCATCCGTCGATCCCCTTTGTGATGTCCTTCAGCATGACGATGAGAAGATGAGGTGAAGAAGGAAACAAAGACAATGGTAGAGCTACCAGCTGCCTCCGTGACCCGCGGTGCCCTCAAGGTGTCCTGCACCGCCGACGGCTGAATAGGCTCCCACCCCCCCCCCCCCCCCCGCCAGCTTGCTCGGGCGCCACCCGGCCACCCGTCGGCCTGCCCGTCCACCTTCTGGGCTGCCCAGCTGCCTCCCGTCCTACCCACCCGCCTCCTAGCCGCCCGTCGGCCCACCCGGCCGCCTCCCAGCCTACCCGGACGCCTCCCGACCTCAGCTGTTGGGGCCGAGCTACTCGTACCCTACCCCTCGTAGCGCTGACCGAACCGGACTCGGCCTTTCGAGTCTAGCCTCCCCAGCCGTGCCCCTCGCGGTGCTGGCCGACCGACCTCGACCATCCGGGTCGAGCCGCCGTGCCATGCCCCACGTACACCTGGCTGAGTCAGCCTTCCGCGCCCCTTGTGGCACCTCTAGGCCAAACCGTCCTTACACCGACCCGCGACCGGTCCGCTCCCTCATGTTTCTCATAACCTTCATGGCCCACTGGGCTGGGCTCAGCGGGATGGGCCTAACCCAATGGGTCGGGTCAGTCTAAGTAGGGCCAGGTCGGTCCGACAGGGCTGTACCGGATCCGGGCCCACTTTGACACCTTTACTTTCTTTTGGCCATATATTTGGCACCGAACATCCGTTAGACGAACCATCAATGACGCTGGTAATTTTTTAGTGTGATGGTCCCCTTGATTATACCCTATTAGAGTTCGGGGTATACTTGAGTTATGGTCAGGTTGGATCATGCACGAATCCAACCGGGCCCCCGAGACTAAAAAGGTAATAACTCCCAGACCGGGCATCCGATTGACGCGCCGTCTGTTGTGTTAAGAACCATATGACGTGGAGAAACGTTGGGGTACTTTTTCGTGGGACTTAGTGGAAGTTGTTGTATCGAAACTTGGCTTGATAAGTGGACCCTATCAGAATCGAGCATGCTTGTGCAAGAACCCTATAGTCGATTTCTCTCTTACTACTGTTCCTAGATCTTGTGTGGGTTCGAGTGCTCTGACTAATGTTCTAAGATCTTGTGTGGGTTCGACAGATCTGACAAATATTCCTAGATCCTGTGTGGGTTCGAAAGCTCTGACTACTGGTCCGGGATCCTGTGTGGGTTCGACAGTTCGGACTACTGTTCATGGATCCTGTGTGGGTTCGACAGTTATAACTACTATTTTCGGATCCTATGTGGGTTCGACACCTCTGAATAATCTTCCTTGATACTGTGTGATTTCGACAGTTCTGGCAACTGTTCCTGGATCCTGTGTGGGTTCGATATCTCTTACTACTGTTCCTAGATCCTGTGTGTGTTCGATAGGTCTGACTACTGTTCCTCAATCATGTGTGGGTGTGACAGCTCTGAATACTATTCCTGGATCATGCGTGGGTTCGACGGCTCAGACTACTATTGCCGGATCTTGTGTGGGTTCGACAGTTCTGACTACTGTTCCTAGATGTTGTCTGGGCTCAACAGTTCTGACTACTTTTCCTGGATCTGGTGTGGGTTCAAAAAAATAGATGATTTAGTGGCTACATCTAATAATCTCTAACACTATACAAAATTTGTATACCTATGTGAGTTGAGTCAGTAACTTTTGTGTTTTCCTCGTTATTGATATGGATTACATGAAAGAAGAGTTATATGTATGGGCATATACCTATGTGGGTTTATCTGTTGATTTCATACTTTTTTGATTTATCCTTGTTCGATTTTGTGATACGGTGAGGGCCTCGGGGTACATAATGAGTATCACTATACTCACCCCTGTACGGGATATTCCCACACCTCGTTGTATTGGATGGAGACAACAGACAACGCTGACTGAGGCTGAGGGCACCAGGACCGGATGGTACTTGGAGGTGGACCATATGGCGTGATGATACACGGAGGAGATGGACAGACCTGGAGTGAGGAGGATGTGATCTATAACTACCCATCAGGTAGAAACCTTGGAGGATGACCCAGCAGCAGCTTTTCTTTTTTTTCTTTACTTGTACTTTCAGTTTCCTTTTGTCCTAAAATTGGGCATGGATTTCTGGCCACCTTTTTTGTCACAGTACACTTTGTTATATAGTTTTACTTAGTGTTCTAATTCTAGCTTGTAATCTATTGTGTTCATTTTCATGTTATAAAGGAAATTCATTCTCAGTTGTAGGGATTTACACATTTGGTGATATTCGCCAGCCCCTGGAATATGGATGGTGGGTTTGGGTAGTCACATCACGGGCCTCGGGGGACTGGTCATGACAATTATCACCCTCAAATTTATAATAATATTATTAAAAATTTCATTATTTGATGATAGTTGATATTCAGATGAAATAAGAGGATCTATATTTTTATTCACTTTAAATATGATAATTATTTTATTGATAAGTTATCAAGATGTTTATTTATAATTATTATAAAATTACAAATTTAATGATGTTTTTTTAAATTAGAATGTTATGAAAATATATAATTTCATTATCCTCGATTCTTAAATTACATAACTGTTGTTTTATACACTGGTCATTCCCATGAAGAAATATAATTGATTAAATGAGATCTCATTTATTTTGTTCATTTTTTGTTTCTTTCTTTAAAAAATAACACGTAGGAGATGTAAGTTGATGTTTGAACTCAAAAATACACCACTGTAGTCAATTCCAATATGTTGGTGAAAGAAAAAAAATATGAATTCATGATTATATAGAAAAAAACACAATGGAAGGGATTTAGGTGTCCAATTAAATTCATTAGGGTTGAATATGTATTTAAACGATGATTTAAATATGTTTTCTGGGTTTTTAAATGTGATGATTTTTGAATTGATCTAATGTTCAAATACTTGTTTAGAAATAGAGGCACATAGTTTAAAATAATTATTTATGGAAGAATAATGTATAATCTATGCAATATTTTTTTTTGTATAATGATTTTTGAAATTAGATAAATTGTGCTTTAATTATGTTATAATATTTTATAAGGATAGATTTTGAATTTCTTTATAAAATAGATTATGTTTTAATGGCGTACATAAAAAAAATTGGGCCAATCATATTGGAATCCCGAGGGACCAGTACTGTTGTGTAGGGAAGAAGGTATTAAGATAGGAAATCCACCGGATGGCTTGGAGGGAATATGAGTTCCCAATAGAGTCGTAAGGGAGTGGAATGAAATCCACCATAAAGGGATGCATGGTAGTGGAATGGGGCACATACATGGGGTGGTTCTATCATATTATGAGTGCTTTAGGTTACCATATCTGAAGGGATATATATGCACCTTTTATTCTATGACAGAGACAGAGGAGAATGAATTTTTTTTAGTGATGTATTGTGTTATGGTATCTCCAAAATAACCAAAAATCATTCGATTAGGAAATATGATCATCCCGTTCATCTGATATCATCAGGTATGTAATCTTCATAGTCTAGTCATCAATGGAGTTCTGTTTATAATAGTATCTCCATGGTATATTGATATTCAATTTAATTTGAACATTAAACAAATGTTTTTCATCCTTAAAATATGATCATGATCGAAATATCATGAATCAATGTTTTCATGAATAAATGGGGACAAGTAGATGAGATATAATAAAATTGAAAATTACATTTCTAGTGATAGTTATATCTACTATGGAGAAGCATGGAGGGAGATTGTGCACATGTCAGTGATAGCCTGTCAATAAATACCACATGTGGAGTTCATTTTTGCTATCAAGGTTGATAGTAATTTTTTTACTAGATGAAATATAAACTTCATGAATATATCTAATTGTTGATAATAATATATTAAAAATCTAGTTTGTGTGAATTTAAAGAAATACAATGGGAATATGATATGTCCATTCCACACCTGTAGAGATTCACGAAGAACAAGTTTCGATAATGAAACCAAGATATCATGATACTATTACTTTTATATCTTCATGTGTCTAACTGAAACCGTTATAACCACCACTAGACAATGTATACATACACTAAATCTCAGGAATAAGTTCTTTTATTAATAAACATCTCATAATCATTCATGTTTTCATGTATAAAATAAGAAATACAATGTGTAATCAATTGATTGTACGCGATGGAGTACTGAGAAAAAGGCATTGATGATTATCATAAAAAATATTCACTCATGATATCCCATGAATAAACCATTGTGTTCATAAAAAATGAGGATATATTAAATCAATCATATTCATTTATGAACATATTTACAACAAATAAAATTCAATGGAAACATCGTAATGAACTACCATAGGTAATCTCAAAATGGATTTACTGGGGGGTTAAAACATTCATAAGTAGTAAAATTACCAATGAAATGTTATAAATCCCATATTATGTTCATATTTCCCTTTTATAATATATATATATTTTTATAATGATCCATTTTATTGTGTTTTTTATTGTTTAAAAAACAGGTTTACTGTTTTTATTTTAACAATGGCATGTTTATCCTCTCCCTACTTATAAATGGTTTCTGCTGTAATATTCTATAAACACATCAAAAACCATTTGGTTACCAAAATAAATAGAAAAATAAATTCCTGAATTCTATCCAAATATTCTATTGAAATTATTTATATTTGAAAAACCTCATCATAATTCTTATGTTGTAAATGTTAATGAGTTATCTAAAGAAGAGGTATAATTGTTAAACATAAAATTTATTTTTCATTTCCTCTTATAAATACTATAAATCACATTAAAACATAATGATATAATAACACCAATAACAAACATATATTTTAGATGTATTATATAAATGTAATTAACTACTTCTATACCCTCTTTCGTCAAATTGGAATCCAACCCATCGATTGTGTGCACGATGGACAACCGCCTCACAAACTAATGTAATTCATATTCAATCACCACCTCTAACGGATTAATATAATAATAGATTTATTTATTTTATATGATATAAATTATAATATTATATTTTTTTATTTATAATATCATATCTACCATATTAACTTCCAATCCATTGTAAATTATAAATTAACTCATGAGTATGTTCATACTATCTCATATACGAAGAAACATGATTCATTTTTTATTTTATTTTTAATTGGATGGTAATATGGATATATCAAAACAATTATGTGATATATAAGATATAAATATAATACTATAATGTTTAATTAATATTTATTTTATTTTTTCAATCTAGGATGAAATTTGAAACAATGTTCATGTGTCTGTACAACCATCTCCGTGGATGATGTAAATCATTTTCCATCCCTAAATATAATGATTTACACTAAATATATATATATATATTGAATATTTAATATATTTACTTCATTGTTAAATATAGATATATGATTAAATGATGATCAATGTAAAAGGACCAAAAATACTAAATAAAAACCTCTATGAAGAAAAATTTACATCCAAAATCGTGATTAAAAATTAAATTGTTAATAAATCGATAATGGAAAGGTCATAATTAATTAGTTAAAGGAATGAGATATATATTCATTATTAAATAAATGATTTATAATAAACTTGTATTTATTATTTATGTGTGTTCAATGTGAATTAAGGAATTAAATAATTAAGGTAAGGTATTTTCTTCACACATTTATTTTAGTGTTGCATATTCCAAATTCACCAATTTCTTCTTTTGTGTTGTTTATATATTACACAAGAATTATTTTTATTATTCTTATTACTAAATTTATGAGTATTTATATGTCCATATAAGGTTATTTCATTGATGGTGATTATGATTCAATGGTTATCATATTTTTATGAGTTTGATGTAACAATTTAATTATTTATTGGGGCTGTTTGTGATTATGATTTCAATCCTGAGATCAAATGATATATTTCCCAACGATTTTGTGATATTTATTCTTCTATATTTATTATTTAAAATAAATATTTTTCATTCATTTTTCTATCATTATGTACTCATGAGTGAAACTGAATTTATTTAAGATAAAATTCATCTTTATTTTACACTATGGTTGAAAAATCTTTCTCTTCCATGACTAAATTTCTTAAAATGATATAAATAAAGTTTTTTAATAATGTGTAAAAATTTAGTAAATTTATTTTTTCAGATAAATTTTTTCATTACAATTTTATTTTTAAAAGTAATAATTTTTCATTATTCGAATGAAGAAATTTTAACTTTTTACCATAAGCATGAAATAAATATTTCAATAATTTTTAAGGAATGAATGATATTTTCTACCTTCATGACATCTCTACGATTAAAATCATCTAATGATGGTTTAAACATGATTTTTAAGTCAAACAATTTTCATTATTTTTCTGTAAATATTCATATTGAATATATTTATTTCAAAATTGAATTGATAGTTAGAAAAATAAAATTTATAATTATATTTTTTGTCTGTTATTTTACATTAACTATAAAAAACTCATACATATCAAATGATTTACTAGTGATATGATTCATTGGAATCATCCTTATTATTTTCTAGTTGATTTCTTATTTTTGTAGAAATATTTTTATTAAACCCATTTTAATACCATGGGATATGATATGATTAAATTTGTATGAAACTCGTTTATTTTCCATGGGTAATGCAATGATAATTTTTTGGAAACCCATTTCATTTAATGATATCTAACATATTGAATGTTTTATGATTATTTTTAATAAAAATGTATGGAATATTCGATGTGTGGTTCCTATAACCCCATCCAATGCATTTTATACTGATTAATATTTTATGATATTAGTGTGTACACATGAGGTTATCTGAAGCATGAAAAAAGGGTACATATGATGTTATCTAGTCCTTGAAAAATATGGTAAATTATAAGTTATCAGAAGCACAATGAATATAAATGTGTGGTTGTCCTCATCCTATCATGTTTTTAAATTTCATTGTTGGAATCCCAGATATAAGGATTTATATGATTTTATTTTGGAAAAAATATATGTCTCATGCAAATGTTATGATATTATCGATTATCTTCTTCAAATCCATTATGATTAATGGCTTATGAACAACTTAGATTTATTCCATGACACATTTTTCAAATGTTTTTAATGATATAGCATATATTGGATAAATTGTATTTCTCTAGTTTAATAATTTTTTTTATAAATGAATTATCATGATTGATATTTATGTTTGGATATGGTTTTTTGAAATAAGATGGTTTTCCCCTTAATTTATATTTATATTACCCCAAAATCGAGGACCCAATATTAATAATATTTAAATAAAATAGTAAACAAAAATCAATCGTTACAAGGTGTTACTACCCTTGTGGGAGAGTAAAAATCAAAATATATATGCATCCACCATTTGTACACAATATTATCTGTCCATAAAGGACCACAACATATTTAGTTCAATTACCACCTTCTTTATGAATATAATTATCCAACAGATTTCTTTCTCTATATGCATGTGAGACCATTAAATTAGGAGCACTAATATAATTAATGGTATCAATAAAAAGTGGTAGATGTTTCTCAAGGAATACTAATTGTTCATGATTTCAAAGCCTTCAAGGCCAATTAATAGTAAGAGTTGATACATAAGGGTAAACCAAATAAAATGTCAAAGATACCCAAATGAATGAATTAAATCCCATAATTTAGCCTCACAACCCACTCTAATAGTAATTTAATTATATGATATGTAATGTCGATTTTTTATTTAATTAATTTGATTTATATGAAAATATTTCAATCCAATTTTCTTATATTCATTTCGAAATGTAAAATAATTTTTTTTGGTTTTGATATAATAAATTTAAAACTATTATTCATTCATTGTTTTCTTTAAATGTATTCATTTTTGGGATTTTTTGAAGAGATATGATATGGGTCCCCTGGGGGGTACTACTTAGATTGTCTATCTCACTCCATTAACACACCATCAGGGGTGAATTGATTTAATATCCTAGTATTTAATAAGGAAATACTAAATTCGATTGGGTGTAAGATATGGAACAATGAGCTTAAAAATTAATAGAATATTATTTTTGAAAAGTGATCGTTATAATATAGTTATTAAATTAGTGCGTATGAATATGAATAATTTATTTAGAAAATAACTATATAGATCTTAGTCAATTTAAATTTAGTTCTAAAGGATTGTAAAAAACATAATTTTTTCCTAAAGTCATTTTATTCTTATGAAATACATTTTCTCCAAAAATGTGCTTTCGTTACATTTATGGGTGAATATTATAATTATTTTGAAGGAGTTTAAGAAAATTATTTCAAACAAGGAACTTATTTTTTTAAATAATCATATAAAATTTATTCTATGGTGAAATATTGTGAATTTACTAACAAAGGTTATTTTTAAAGAGAATAGTAAAAAGACAGTTTTTTATAAATTAAAGATTATTTTTCGATATCATCATGACTTGATTATGTTTAAAAAATTATTAAAAATATGATATAATACATTTATATTATTATAATATAAATATCATACAAAAAATAATAATATGTAGGTTATAATCTTTTTCAAGAAAAATATAAAAATAATTTTCAGTGCTGACATAACATTTTCTCGGAATTATAAAAGACAGCTATGATGTCTTATAGATAATAATTGACATTTATAAAGCCATTGGATGACCATTTAATTAAATATAATATATTAATGATTATAAGGACGGATAATTTCATATATCTATGTTATATTATTGGATGCATACCCAAATAATTGTCCAATGCTTGTGTAATGCCATAAAACACCAAATAATAAAGTAATTATGTTTTCACCTCATTGATATGAGTAAATATACATAATAAAAATATATAAATAATTTTATTTAACTTAATTAATTTATATTTAGGATATTAATTAATTTTTAATTAATTTTTAAATAATTACATTAAATTCATAAAAAAAACATACGTAGTGCTTGTGCAAGCAGAAACGAATTCCATAAAACGATTCTAAAAACCATAAATATAAAACTATAAGAACCATTAATTGAAAGAAAAAAATGAATAAATATTAATTTATCATTATATCATGAAAATAACCATTAAATGGTTGAATATGTTAAATTTAGGGGATACATGGATGATAATAAGACCTTGATATAATTTTATTTTAAAAATTTAAACATGTTACAATATTATTTTTAATAAGTGTAATATTTTTTATATGATTTTATACAGTATATATTTTCAGCAATAGATAGTGTTTCTAAAAATAAGTTATTTATCTATACCTCTATCTTGGTAATTTATTTGTTATATTCGATGACAATATATTAAATTTATATGCATAAACAATGTTAATTAAATGATTATTTAATTAATAAAAAAATTAAATAAATGATATTAAAAATGATAAATGTTTTATAATCATAGATAATTAGGATCATAAAATATTTTTTTAAAATACATGAAATTCTGTAAAAATTTAAATATAATTTTATAAAACCTAATATTTGTTATGGATGATATTAAAATGAATTTAATGAATAGTATGAAAATAGAAAATAATGATATTTTATAAAAATAATATTTTATTAACATTTCAAAAAACATAAAAGTCATAAATATTTAAAATTTGAATAATTTATGGTCTAAAATAACAAATTTTCTACTTATATTCCAATTTGAATATTATATGTAAAAGGTAAAAATTTAATATTTAAAAAGATGTTATTGTAGTTAAATTTAGATTAGGTTAAGTAAGGCTTAACTGAAATGATATGGTTTAAAATTACCACAAAACATATCTAAAATATATTATTTGGTAAGAGTACAATATTATCCCACTTTTCATAAAATTAATTTCCATTGTTATGTATTATTATTGAGATTAAATTTATTATAAATTATAATTTTTAGAATTTTTTAAGGTTTCCCTCACCTCAATTATAAAAGGAAACATATTCTTGTAATTACATACAATACATAGAACCATATATGTCAATGATTAATAGATAAATTAAGTTTAAAATATACCTATACACATTATTTATGTTATTTTATGGTCAAATACCAACACTAGATCCATCTAGAGGATATATAAAGAGATTATTTCAAAGAATATTTAATCACTCTAACCAGACAATTTCATTTTATACCATTATTTACGTTTAATTAATATATTCTTTATCATAAAATAATAAATTAAATATATTTAATATTATTCAATGTTATTATGATAACTAAAACACCATTACACACTCTCTTTCTCAGAAAATAATTACTAAAATTAGCACTCACGTATTTATACACCTTACTACAACCAAGTAGATAGAAAATTCATTTTTGATTTTCATATTTTACAGATGGGTTTTACCATGTTTAAAATATTTATATAAAATATTTATTATATTATTAAATATTTTAAATTGACATATCATATCTTCAATCATAACTTCTAAACCCTTGGAATGCGATTACGTCACTCAAGTGTAAATGGGGACTACCATTTACATTAATATATACGATTATTGTTTCATTTATATACAACTTGTATTGTAAAATTAATGGGTTTTGTAAATATATATGACATATATGGTAGAAAAAATCATTTGGAAATGGTAAATTATTATTTACTAATCTTTCAATAAATCTATTGAAGAATGGAAACATCTTTTATGATCATGTAGGACCTACCATCTACATTAACTATGTAATTACTCATTATATGTATATATATATCATTTTTTTGACGAATAATATATATATGTATAATTTATTTATTTATATGGTTTCTATACCATGATTATTAGTTTATAAATTTTGGGACCATGATCAATTAACAAGCCCCTAGACTAGTGAAAGGAATCTAGTTAGGAAAAAGTAATTATCACACCTATCACTTTTTGTGGTGTATTTACTTTCCATGAATCTATTATATGATTAATATTATTAATGTTGTAGTATATTCAGTATCCATTTATTTCTATTTCTTTTATGTTTCTTATGATTCAAAAACACCATAAACGATAAGTGTTTATTTCCCAATCACATCATCATTCCAAATTATTTATTTTTTAACTCTACATTGGGGAATATTTCAAATACATGTACTTGTTTTATAAAAATAATTTCATAAATTGTTTTAATATTCTCATAAAAATGATTAAAATATTTTTTGGTAACTTTCTTATTTTTTAAGAAACGCTTTTAAAAGGATTCTTCCAGATGATATCCTAATGAGGTACTCATATATTTTTTCATTAAAATGTATGAAAATAATGTTTTTTAAAACAAAGATAGAACCATTAAATTTGTACATAATTGGTAATTGATTTGAGAAATTATTTACATTTTTTCATGGTTCTTTTAATGGAAAATAGTTTCTTTTATAATTGCATACCTTTTAGAAAAATTATTTCAAAATAGAAAATTTATTTTAATCAAAAATAATTTATAGTGGTCTTTCAATATCATTATCCATACCAGATTATGTTATATTCTATTAGTTATTAATTAATGGGGATATGATCCAAATATATCAAACATACTCTTTTTCACTATGGATTATGATTATGATACCTTGGTTTTTATTAATCCTTATTTTTTATTAGTTATTTAATGAAGAAATGTTTATGAAACCAATTCAATATTACGGGTTTTGGAATGATGAAAGATTTATGATCCCATGGAAAATGAATGTATATTATTCATTTTGTGATAGTTGGGAAATATATCTCCATAAAATTCTTTTGGTAATGATTTATATCTCATGAAATATATAGGACTAAAATAGTGAGTTAACCCAGTTCTGTAAGGATCATTGTTCACTATGAAGGTATTGTGAGTAAACCCTAGAAATTATGGTTGATTTGGGAGTGAACCCATACAACTACGATAATCATCGAACATATCATTGACTAATATGGAAAGGGTTATTAATACATATGATTATTCCTCACACATTTATGACATGGACATAAGATTTATGATAGAGTTATTCTGAATTAACATTATTATAATTTTTGTCTTTTAAATTGTTATTGTTTTATGACACGACACATGTTTATGACCTATTTCACATTTAGGATGAAATTTAGAAGTAATTTTGATGACCAAATACTCATTTTTCGTACATATTCATTTATATGATCATAAAATGATATCTCATATATTTTTCCTTATATAGAATATGGGATCACCCTAATAAGGTTTTCTTTTACCGGGGTTTTAGTGAAGATTTTAAATGAATTTTGTCTATATTTTTTACATGGATGATGCTTATGACCAATTGTAACATAAAAAAAAGTTTTAATAGTGGGATATATTTTTGGCCTTTATGTAATAGTTGTGTGTAATACCAAATTTTTTAGGATTTTCATATCATTATAAAACTCTAAACATAATATGTAAATGGGTATATAAGTGATCCAATACATTATTTTGATGACGTAATTTTTTTATGGAATAAAATAATGTTAACAGTTTTAGTGTCAAAGGATGAAATGTAATGATATTTTTTAGCACTGAATTTTGAAGTACGAGTCTCAGGATGATACATTATGATGCATTTATATCTTTCTATATATGGAATGAAAATTTTACATAGTTTAGTGGTACTGATTCTATGAGCCAACTCTAAGTAGATGGTGGGAGTTTTCTTGTGCAATAATATGGAGTAGTTATTTTTCATTTGATTTCCTTTATTATTATACATTTCAACTGGGGATTGCTTATCTAAATTTCAATTTTATAGTTTCTACTATTTACTTTTCTGTTATAACATAAATGCATGTTTCTTCTTTTGTGGTTTATATATGTTATGTATATATATAATTCAATTTGTCTCCATTAGGTTGGACAAAATAATATAATATATTTTTTCATAACGCATTAGTGCTAGTTTCTAAACAATTTGAGATTGTGAAAACCTTTTGCGTGTGAAAAATTTCAGGCCGTATTCAAGTATGAGAGGTCATTAAGGTTGGGTTTATCATATTTTTCTATCAGAGTTTTCCCATCCACAAGATTCCTTATCTTATTACATCATCATTACTAAAGATAATATTTTTTATAATTTAGAGGTTTTTTATAGATAGTTCTTGAATATATATTGTGTTATTGGGACTGTAGCTTCCACAAGATTTTGGAATGTGTGTATCATGTTTTGATATCAATATCATAATATGAGTTCTTTCTAATGTTTTTTTGTTTTGAACTAATATTATTCAATTTTATGATCATTTTTCATATTTCAATTTACAACAATATGGCACTAAGACATCTACAAAAAATTCATCATGACTATTCAATACACAATTCTCAATTAAAACCCCCTATAGATCATATTCGTGTCAAAGTTTTCATTTGGTTTTTCATTATGTCAAACAAAATTATCATAATTCCAAAATGGAGTTATTTTTGAATAAATAGGATCTACAGAAGAAAGGGATTGATTATGGGAGTCCATAAGAGAGAAACCAACATCCATTAATGGTATGAATAAACTTAAAGAGGTGGAGGATTGGATAGAAAATGTTGACTAGATCATGGACTACCTCGGTATTCATGATAGAATCATGGGGATCTTTGTGATGATTTGACTTGTGGGTTCTATCATGCAATTAAGGGATTCAATAGAGTAGGTTTAAAGGGATGTAGGATTATAATGTAAGGTTTTAAAGACTATATTATTCCTGAATATTTTTCCTGATTTTCTTATGATAGTGAAGCATTCGTATTACCTCTCATTAAAATAGTGATAAAATTTGGTATCAGTGTACACCAAATGTATTGCTATGATTTATTTTCCCTTGAGTTAGTAAATATGGATCAACTGACCGATCTAGAGTACATACTATTTTATCAACTTAATATTATATCAGGTATATTTATGATATGTATTTCGACATATATAGTGACAGTTGATAGAAAAATGATATAAAATATGATTATTGTAGGGTTGAATTGTATCCTAACACTTTTCTTCCACATAGTGGCATCTTTAGTGGCACACATGGTAAAAAGTGTATGTGTAAAGATCACCGTAGGACTAATGGATGTGGTTATTATTGGAAGGCTTCATCTAAAAATATATTTATAGCTATTAGTGTTCGACTAACATCCTATAAATGTGTCAAGGTATGAAACATGTGGTTCTCTTTTTCTAAACAAATTATAATGTGAAATTGTTGTGATAATTATGGACATATAAAAAATATTTATCATGTTATATCAAACCCTTTTTATTGCAGGGGATCATCCTCAATAAAGACTACTATGGTGCAGGTATATACTTGTAATACCAAAGGATAATTGAAATCATATTATGGAGTGAATCAACAAAATGCAGTGGATGAGTTTTCTATGTAGGAAGATGTATGTCCAATGACTATGATAGGTAACCTCTTTATTGAATCATTCATAGTGACTGATTTATTTGATATTTTTTCACACCATTTATTATTTTTTGGTATATTATTTTTTATTCTAAAAAATATAACCACTATTAATTCAGTTTATATGGAGATAGTTCCCCCTATTGGAATGATCAATGTGTAGGGGTTTCAATGTCCGCCTTGTTCATTGTCGATAGTTGATGTAATGTTAGTCTAGTATTTACCCATTATAAATATTGATCTTTATGAAATTATTATCATGATGTATTTTATAGTTTATCATTTATCTTAGTTTTATTTTAATTATTTATCCTATACTGATCATGTCATGATAATGAGAGGGGGTGAATCAGTGTAGCCATGTTTTTACCAAATTTATTATATTTTCAATTAGCCTCCATTACTCTCGAAACTATTCAAATGTTAAATGTAATATATATTTTTCATTTAATAATGAAATACACATTAATTGAAAATTATTAATGATACAATAGAACATAAATATTTTTACAAGGTTCGGTAAAAATACATTCTCTATGAATTATAAATTTTTTATTTTTTCATGTATTCTATTTTCACTATATTTTTGTAGTGATAAAAAATATTTGGAATTAGAATAAAATGATTATAGAGGAAAAAAGTCTCCTAAGATAATGGTGTTATTCAAAATGGTTACACCATTCATGAATGAAGTTGCTTATACTAGAATAGTCGATTCCTTAAATATATTCAAAAACTCACCAAACAAGATCTATCTACTTTGATGGATGGATTTTTATCAAATGGATAATCATATTCAACTTTTAAAGGATACAAAATCCACTAAAATGAAAACATATTCTTCACATTCACCTTGTTCTCTTAAATATGATGAAGATGATACTTCAAATTTAACATACTGCTTTTTTAGAATGAAAAAATGATCAGTTTATCAATATACAACAAGTTAAATTATTCAACATATTATCAAATTCTCGAGGAGATGAAAATTATATGATGATGTTACCATGCTCAATTGTTGATAAATTGGTTAACATAGTCTTACTTAAAACTTTAAACATTAATAATACTTTCACACCATCGAATCAATTCCATATTATGCATGTTTTCAAAAAAAACTATAACATATATATTTTTCTTCCTTTTATGTGATTTTTCTTTTTTTTATTAATATTTATTTCATTCATGTTTCATCACACACACGTATGATTCAAACACACTTTCCACTATATTAGTTTAGGTCCAATGCATGTGAATTTCACGCATGTGAATGTATGTATCAAATAGAGTCACGAATGTTTTCCTCATGAAAGTATCCACATTTTGTTAAACATGGATATTTAAAATAACACTTTTACACAACATGAATGTGTATTTTTTCTTGTGTCTGGTGCTAAATAGTGATGTCACATTTACTATTCTTCTTTCAAAGATATTTCATTCGTATACACTGGTTCAAAGTTTTTCATATTTCATCATTAAAGGAATGAAGATAATTTGAATGAGTATCACACATTCTCAATGTGGTCCATGGAACATGATCATCACAATGAAATGATTGTGTTATATGCAAAAATCTAGTTTTGACTACATCCTCTTGTCACTCATTAATGAAAATGCTTTTTGGATCTCGTTTACCTTGCCAAATGGGTTCATGATCGCTATGTTTTTTATGACCTATCTCAAAATGACGATAAAAAGCATCTTCTCAGTTTTGGGAAATTTTCATATTATAGTTGAGAATCATGTATCCTCACACCATCACGATACAATATACATGCCATATCTATGACTCATTTAAAGCATTGATATTTATGTTGTGGATAATCTATGGTTCAAGCACCTAAATTGTTCGGATTTATTTAAATAGAAAAGTGGTTTTCATGGGGTATATTTTTCACAATTTTTTATTAATGTATATCCAACACATGAATTCAATTATCGCATGAATCACATTTCATGATATGGATAACTTTAGTTTGCGGATTCTCAAACTCCTCGAGAAACTTCATTTATAGTCACATGAAGACCATCTTTGTTTAAATGTCATTAATAAAAGATAGATATTGCATATATGGATCTTAGATGACTCATCATCTCTTTATGTTAATAAAATAAAAAACATTATACACATGGTTTGATTAATGATAACACTTCATCTTAAATAAACAACGTACTATATCACATAGAAGAGGTACGATGATGAAAATAATTCTTCCATGGCCCAGACACCACTGATTACTCACATTGTGTGGCTTTGAAAATTGGTGTAACAGTTTTAGTAAAATAATAATAATAACTCACCAGAATGTACCACATCATAATTTTCAAGGCGCCCTATATGAATTAGTAGATAATATGTTCTTCTTCCAATTAGATATGGAATTGGGGGATAATAACATGAATACCTAATACAAAAAAAAAGACATTGGATTTGGTTTTCCATTATACTCCCAATCCTAGTTCATGAGCTCATAGGAATTCATCCTTGTTCTTTATACACAAGCACAACCTCGTTTATACAAGTCATAAAAAATGATCAACCTTTCATATGGGTTAGGATGGGAACCCTATGTATGGTCAACCCATTCAGGTATCACATAGGCCTTTGTTGACACAGGATTGTGTTGTCCAAATGGTTGGACTTTTTTTATATTATTCCCTAATACATAGAGATAAATATTCTATACATAACGAAATGAAAAGCAAACCCATCTCAAATATTCCAAAAAACCCACTCAACTCTTTTATTTTTATCTTTGTCATCATGATATATATATATATATATCATGGACACATAATTACATCATGAAACATGAAATAAAAATTACACTTTCTTATAAATTTCCCTTTTTCACTTCATGGAAATTGACATTTTGTATTATCTTCAAATAATTAACTTCAATAGAATTTCACCATGAAAATTATATTATCATTGTATTGATCAAATTATGAAGTCAAAATTAAATAATGGTTATATTTCAGGGCCTTTAAAATAGTATTTATAATTTCTAACAATGATCAGTCTCTAAATAAGTTTCACATGTCTCTAAACACGAGTATAGTTCAACAAACATCTAATCTAAAAGGTTAATTTTACAACCATGATGTCCAATGTAATTAGATGAATCTAGAACAATTATGTTGGCATTATCACCAATCATGAAGAATTTTATTACTAAATAAAAACCAATTTACCCATAATAATTCTCCAGACATCATTACTAGCCTTCTTGAATAATTATCAAACTCTTTCTAAGATTTTTGTTTCCTTACTAGTCACTAATCATAGAGGAATTCAGGATTAATTTATTTTTTCCAATATATTTCCAAAAAATACTAGAAAACACATAAACCATCCACATGGTATTTTCAAAATCCCCTGTTATTTTATATCAGTACCATTTTCATAATGTTGTTGTCCCTTCTCCAAATTATTGAGAATAAATGAAATTGATTAATGTAGGTGTTTTCATATGTCTTTCAATAAATTTGGAAATTAGTTGTCTTTTTATGAAAGGATTATACTACATTGTTCACTTTGAAAATATCCTTTAGTTGTTGTACTCTATGTCTACGTGGGATAGCCCCATATAAAAAACAAAATAGATATGACTGAAAATTAATATTTTTTATTATATCATAAAACCCTTTTAAGGATAAAGAGGAACATAACAGGACTTCAAGGAAGAAAAACATAAAACTATGCCTCAAAGGACCAAAATCCATAAAACCAAATCCAAACAATAAGGGAAGCCCCTCTCAACATAAAACAAACGTTCCAGCTTCCACCTTCTCATCACTACTTGGATAGTTGTCCCGTGCAAAGATGCACGAGCCTGGTACCAATGGAAAAGGCCATACCCTCTCAAACGTCCGATTCCAAATAGCCATGATCAGATAAAAACTCAACTCTAAACCTCATCTGGAACAACCCCTGAAGCAGAAAAGGAAGCATAGACCCTTGGACCTCTGACCGCACAGCAGAACTCATCACCCAAACAGAAACAATCAGACTTGCACAACAGATTCAGAACATAGCAGATTCATCTCAAGAACACGAAACCCATCATCAATTCACAAAAAACCTTCACCAGCCATCAAAGTACCAATCTCAACACCATCCGAGCATAAACCCTCTTTCAACACCATTCGGTCAAATCACGCACATCATCAAACAAGAAACCAGTAAAAAATTCACGGAAGACATCCAGTACCTCCCCCTCCGAGCTACTCCAGATCCGTCGCTGACCACACCAGAACCACACCAGAGACATCACCAATCCGCGCCGATTCGAGCCGAGAAGAAGAGAAACACTGGGGCACAACGTTGCCGAGACTGAGATGCTAGCCACACTGAACCGAGACGAAACGTCAGAGCCACGCTGAGAAAATCTTCAAGAAGATAAGTCGAGCCACGGAAATCCGAGCCAACATCTAGATCCACAACAATCCTCATTGTTGTCGAGGACCCGAAGACAACGTCAATCCACATCGCAGCCCCATGAGCCACACTGACGTCGAGCTACACCATCTCTGAGAAGAACCATAGGGCGGATGTTCAAATATGATGGGTCGTATAAAATATATTTAACAAGTAATTTATTCCACATGATTCATTAGAAAATACATAAAAAATTTAAACTATGAGAATATTTTAATCCCCCTTTTAATGAGATTTCTTATCAAACAACACTCCTACTTGATCCACATGTTTGATAAAATCAATACAATGAAAAGATATGTAATTGGGTTAAATATATTTTCAGATTCACCATAGATGATCAAATCATTAATATATTTATGAAACAATTTCTGAGATAATATCATTTTGGTTTCCCCCCTCTTGGGGTACACTCCCATCTTCTTGGCATAGTGGGAAATTTTATCAGACAGTCTGGATGATATTTATATTAAGGATCCACAATTGTGGAACAATTCATGATTATATTAGATATAGAATAATCCTTCCAACTTGTGGTATTGAACTTTTTTAACTAATTTATCTTGTTGAAAATAGACTTTACTACCAATTATATTTAATTTACATGAAAATAATACAATCTAATAATATAATAAAATGAAACACTATAGTGATTTAAAAATTGTGAATTGTAACAGACCAAGATTTAAGAGATAGATTCCTCTTTAATTTATTTGATATATTGTGTTGTATGCTACACCGATATTTACATTAACTATAAAAAACACTATATTATCTTGCGGTATATGAATCACTGTTGTTTTCTAGCTTAACATGTAAGAGTGATCATCCTCAATAGCTTGCATAGTAGGATATACTGAGTTTCACTAAACAACGATATATAATTAAAATATTATTATTTAATGGGATATAAACTTGACATTATGAATATTATTAACAATAGTTTTAATTTTATATAAAATTAAAATTGGTATTATTAATTTCATAGAACATGATATATGAGAAAATTCATTTTTTCAGATAAAAGAAGTATTTTTCCAAAAAAATGTAGTTTTTCACCTTTAATTGCGTACCAATTTAAATTATTGTTTTTAAAATATTTATATATTATATTTTACAAAATAAAAATCTTATTTGGATGTGGGAAATAAAATTTTACTTTGGTTGAATTATTTCCATTTTTCTGATAAATTTATATTTTATTGAATAGTAAACAATACTGCATTTTAATTCAAAAAATCATATTCATCAAATATATTTATATAGATAAGTGATATTTTTAATTGGTTTCAATGTTTAATTGGACCATGTTTTTATCTTTTAATACAATTTTTTTCATTAGATGTAATTTCACATTTAAATTGTACATAAACACATGTCAACCTTTTGAAATTTATTACTTTTTAAAAACCCGCTTTTTAGTATTGACAATGGAAATTAATTTAAAATTATTTTCATTAAATTAAGTGTTTAGAATTTATAAAAATGGATTCTATATTTTGAAATAAAAGACCATTTTTATTTAAAAATATCCCTTTTATTTTTTTATGTTAGGAATAGTAAATACAATAATTTTTATTCAACAAAGTTAGAGGTAAATTGGGTAAATTAGTGAAACAAATAATATGATTAAGACAATAAAATTAACCTAAAACATTACAAAATTTTATTGAATGAATAAAAATATACCTTATAATATTTTTATGAAAATAGTTTTATAATTGTGACTTTGTAATAACAATTACATAGATATTAATAAAACGACGGAATGCGACAAAATTTTAAACTCACACTTCATATAAGTATAATAATTGTAATAATTGGAAAACTAGGTGATATATACTAACATAAATAGGCCATGTTAGATAAAATAATAAAATATATCATCATAATTTTTTATTAATTTTTAATAAATAAATATTTACCTTAATTTTATCAATTTGATGATTTAAAAATTAATTAATTGATGAAAAATCACTAATACATTTTTTTATTAAAATCTAAATAACCTTAAAAAGTCCCAAACACATGATAAAATCTTATAGGTGGAGTATTTATTGACCAAATTCATAAAAGGGTCATTTTCTCGACCATTTGGCACCTTTTAGAATATATTTTGGCATTTATGTTAATTTATTTAATGTAATATTAAACTTGTCACAATAATAGTTTCATAAGTATAACATTTTATATTTTTGATTTTATAGTGGCTATATTCTAATTAATATATTCTCAAAAAATATTTTATAATTACCTTCATCATAGATTTTTTTTTGATTTCTACTTAACATATAATTATATTAAATAATTACAAAAAATCATTTTAGTAATTATTTTATTAATGGTGATATCAAATAAAGGATATTAAAAATATTAAAATAAATATATTTTGAATAATTTATATGTCTAATAAAGTTTCTAAATATCCATGATCTCCTAGGAATTTAATAAAATAGATAGATCAAAGTTGAATTATTATCTTTATATTTTTAGAAATAAATACATCGAATAGTGTCAAAATTGACATTATTGATTGTTTATCAAAATAGTATTTGAATAAATTGTTAAACAAATCATAAAACATTTTAAAAAAAGAGTTTCTCCATAAAAATACATTGGGTTTATAAATTTTTTACTACATAAAAATTTATTTCATGGAAACGCATATCGCAAAAAGGAATAATAAAACATCATTTTAAAAAGAAATGTGAGAAACACAACGGTTACCCAATGTAACTCATCACCTGGTTTCCTCATAGGAGAACATGGGTGGGAAGTGAAAGCATATATATGGAAGAGAAAATCCACCAATCATTTTATAATGGATAGTGATAGATAATACGGGTTGGATAATGTTATGTACAAGAAAGCAATAATTGTGTGATGATTTAAGAGACCATATGGTTAATCACATAAGAATGCACTAGGATAACAATTTAAGTGTCCAATATCATTTTCCTAATGTTGATGAATTTTTCATGAGAATTAATACTTACATGATTTTGGTACAATCTCAACATTGTTCTTTCCTTAAACAATTTCCACATCATCACTTATTGATTGAAATGAAGATGAATTTATAATTCTTGATGTGTTAGCAGATTATGCAATACAATAATAGTTCATTCCATTTGTCTTTATCAATCTAAGGTTATCACAAGTCATCAAATATACATAATTCTATCTATGGTGAGATTAATCATATATGGTTTCAAAAATGGACTCATACTTCATATATCATATAAATTAGATAAAAAACTAATTTATACTAACCATGGACTTCTTGTAGGCCAGTGGATGGTGATCAAGGAAAGTCGCACATTAGTTGTGTGTTAAATTCTCACATCTTTGTCTAACATGATGGGTTTCCACCTATCCTATGGGTTTTCCTTTTTCTAAAACAATACTATCATAACATTCTAGAAATAATATTAATAAAAATGTTTTTTCTTAAACAATATTATGGGATGTCCAACCTAATCATTTCCATACATTAGGATTATTCAATATACATCTGTCCAAACTCACAGTAAAAAAGTATTATAAGATAGGTAATATAAAAACCTTGTTAATTCCATCATATATCCCCCATGTATCATAAGATATATCTTTTTGGACACATTCCAAACATTTTAATGACTTCATCATGCATTCTCTTGAGTCATGGTAATAACCTGAATTACAATATATCTTTATTAAAAACATGCATGTTTCCATATTCCAAAACTATTTGGATGTATTTCTTAAGTCCCAAAAAGTTGTATACTTCATCAATGATAGAATAACAAACTTGTAAATAACTACATTATTAGTATCCAAGAAACTACATTCATCAAAATTAATTATTCATATCCAACATATCTTTATTCTAACATCATCTTATAAACATAAGGGACATATTTAGGGTTATCTTCCACTTAGTCGTGTGTTATTAAAATATATATTGTTACCATTAAATCACATTTCATTCCCTATAAAACTATTCAACACACCCTTTCCAATCCATAATTAAATAATTATACTAAAAATAGCTATATATTTTTTGATTCATATAAGATAATCTTATAAATCTAAAACATGTAAACCTCAATCATCTAACATTATTCCTAAAAAATTAATCATGATCCATCATATTGGTCTTTCTTAAAATATTAATCGTGTCCTAAGGTTTCTCAATCTATATATTCATAGGATTAATATAGACAATACTGGAAGAACATCAAATACCTTTCACATGTCATTTACATTCTATTTAACCTCAATAGAATGACCAAGACTCATATTGTCATCATGATTATCTTCATGATATTTTCACTTATGAAATCTATCTTCATTATTCCCATAATTTTCACATCTGAAAAGAACGGTAAAATATTTACATTGTTATTCTTTATCAAATATGGTATTAATGTACGTAAGATCATGTCAAAAATTTATT
The DNA here is from genome assembly GCA_963277665.1 of Viscum album. Lineage (NCBI taxonomy): Eukaryota > Viridiplantae > Streptophyta > Magnoliopsida > Santalales > Viscaceae > Viscum > Viscum album. Next base: position 807,902,053 of record OY728119.1, on the reverse strand, counting down.
TGATGATGATATTACAACCCAATATCATCTCGTCTTCAAAAATATAATACTTTTGTGGTTTTTGAGAGGGGTTTAATTTTATTATAAATTATCATTTATGAGGTTTCCAAAAGTTCCCCCACCAAAATTATAAATTGGAACCTCCTCCATATTTTCATAACAACTCATTAATCCTTCATGTTCTGCAATTCCCTAACCATTTATCTTATAATCATACCTAGATACACTCTTGAGGTGCTTATATTCTCAGAAGATAAAATCTAGTCCCATTAAGAGGAGATATAAAGTGATCACATCAAAGAAAGGGTAATCTCCTCTGCCGATTCATTCATCTTTCATTATACTTATATATCTACTTAATCATTTTTTTCATTATATAATTATAAATCATGTATAAATTATATTATAAGATATTATTATAATTTTTAAACAACCATATTCAACTTTCTATCCATTATAATAAAGATGAATTCACTACATGTGCATACATACGTCTTACCACCTCCACAATGTGGTGTGATTTGTTATTCAAAAATACTTAATTAGGATGGGTATATTGATGAGTATAATGGATTTAAATAATTAATATATCCTGAAATTATTTCTTTAAAATTAATATTTCATTCAACTCCATACTATTTAACCATCAAGGTAATGATATCATTGCTTGTGGGTATGCAGTTTTTACCATCTCCACGACGCAATGAGATTCATTCTCCATGTTAACCATTCTACAATGATTATAAGGTATATATAATAAAAAACGATTAAATATATGAAATAATAATTATAATTTTTATATATATGTATATGACATTTACATTCTTTCATTCAATTGAATTATAAAATAGAAACATCTTTCATGTGTATGTATGACCTGCCGTCTCTAAGAACAGTGTGTTTCATTTCATTTATCTATCTATAATATATATTTATATACTGAATATATATGATATATAAATCATTAATTGATTATTAATTAATTAAATTTTTATTTATGTAATAAGATAATGAATAACAAGTGAAAACACGTATGATAAATAAAATGGTTATTACCCAAAACATTGATTGAATATGGAATTGACAAATAAACTGGTAATATGGATTAATAAGTGAATCATATATGATATCATAAATATTGTTTTGTTTATTTTACATGTTAATTATATATTTAAACCCACTATATAGGTGTTTTAGACACATATGGTATAAATCAGACCTAAGGTAAAGAATAATTCTTCAATCTCAGTATTTTCAGAGGTTGTTTATATGTAATAATTCACTATGGTTTATTTATCATCCACAATAATTATTCCAAAATATATTATATTATTTCTATACTTGTACTAATTTTAATTTCAATTTTACAAATTGGTGTATTTTTATTAAATAGTACTAAAGGAATTTTTCATTCCTTTTCTATACAAGATACTTATTGACTTTTCTAGCAAGAGTATGAGAATAATGTAGTTTAATCTAATATTGAATGAATGTATTTTTACGCCTTCATGATTCCTTATTATAATTAAACATACTTTACATGATTTCAAGTTTATTTTCAAATAAATTCTATTCTTTTAAAATTGAACAACATTTTGAAAATATAAAATGTTTTTGTAGAAGTACAGATATTCCCCTCAAGAATTAATCTCAAGTGTTTTATCAAAAAAAAATCCATCTAATATGACATAGGATTATGTTTCTATCCCAACTATTACTTGGATTTTACTATGTTTATGATGGAAGTTTTTTATAGAATCCATTTATTTTATATGAATTTTTTTATGATGGAATGATGTTTAAGGAACCCTATTTATATCATGGGTTATGAAATGATGAACGATTGTTTATAGAACATGTAAGAATGATTGCATAATGAGATGAGTGGGACCAATATCTCCATATAATTCATTTTGTAATGATTTATTTCTCATGATATTGAAATGAATAGAATGACAAGTAATCCTGGTTCAGTAAAACATGTCTATAATTATAAGTAAATATGGTTCAGTAATACATGGCTAGAATGGCATGTAAAACCGATTCGATAATCAACTATGTCCGCTATAATGGTCTTGGAAGTAATGTCGTATCTTATATGGAAATCATATTATTTGATTATTTACTTTTAATAGTTACATGTTTTATTCCAATACTATTTTTTCATTATTGATGATTCTATTATGATTAATTCCATATGAACTGCCTAGATTTATTCCATGACACAATATTTTTATATATGTTAAATTTGGTTTGTTTTTTCAGGGTTATGTTCATGTTTTTACATTCTTATTTTTATATTATGTTAGATAATTTCCATGATTTCCCTTACAAATAATTTTATCTCACCCTTTAAATGATTAATTTTCTCCATGATTTGAAGAAGGGTATTATGTAAGATATGTCAAAAAGGGGTTCTAGTTATGAAGGAAAACGTAAGAGACAATGTAGATTATTTATTAAAATGTTTATGGTTTTTCAGTTTCCAATGGAACTAAACTAAAATGGTCTTTGGGAAACTATTTGTGTCAGGTTTTTTGTACTACATAAATGTAATGTAATTTCGCTTTACTTCATGTTTGGGCTGTTACAATTGGTATCAGAGAAATGGTATATTTTACCTTTGGAAACTGGGATGCGATTACATTAGTGAGATCCTTGGAAATATTTCTATGGTAGTTATAGGAATGTCAATAAGGGTATGACTAATTATAGTTCACAATCATAGAATTAATGAAATGATCATGAATAGACCTGGATTAAACCATATATGTTAGAGATTGAATGTACTCCCCGTAGATAATGTTATTTTCCAAGTATGTTTTTTCCTCTCTCATTATTCTTTTTCCATTTTAGACAATGGATATAACTCGATGGAACCATGTTAATGATCAATGTACTAGGAAATAGAATTCTATTCCTCCTGAAAAACCAAATAATATGGGATATGTAATAAAAAAATTATTTATATACTTACACAAGGTATGAATCATTCTAGTCATCCAAATGAGCATGGAAGGGAATTTCATTCTATTGACTCCTTCATGGGGAAAAGTCCACCTTCTTTATGCGGGTCTTCAAATCGACTTGTTGAAAAACAATGGATCTATATCATTTAAATTATATTGTCGCTATATCATTATTTGGAAGATGAAAATATTATTTTGGTTGTTTATCATTTAGATGGTGAAGAAGACCATTAGTGGAATCTAAAAAATAATAAAAGAAAACAAGATGAAATTAATTCCTTGGTATGGGATGAGTTCAATAACAGAATTGTCAATAAGTAATTCCTTAATATTCTTAAAAACAAATTTAGAAATGTAATTCCTTGAGCTTAAGAAAAGGGATGATTAGTCTGTTGGTACATATAAGGAAAATTTTGCATCATTTTCAAGGTATGATTCTGGTTTTATCATCCAACCAGAAAGAAATGCTGATCAATTATTCCGGAGATTAAAACCTAGTCATCTAAGGGAAGTAGCTATAATATACTATAATAGCTTTGAAGAGATTGTGTGTTGTGATATCAAGGTTGAAATTGATTTCGATGTTATATATCAATCTAATGGTTTGAAAAAGAAATGAAAGATGGAGTTTAAGGGAAAATCAAAAAACAATGGTGACAAGAATGTAAATGTTTCCTTATGTTCAAAGTGTGGAAAAGAAAATGGTGGATATTTTCTAAAATGGACTATAAAAAGTATTATGTGTGGAAAATTAGGTCGTCGTGCAGTTGAGTGCCGAAGTAATGGGAAAATATTTTCTAATGATATGAATAGAGAAAAGACTGCAGAGAATGTACTACCCACACATCAATGCTACATGTGCAAGTAAATGGTTCATTATGCTAACCAATTACATAATCCAACAGTAATGGATTATTATCGAATCTAAAAACCTCTTAAGGCCAATGAAAAATGAAAATTACATGAGATCACAATTGGTGATGTTGAGTATGACAATGAAGTGGTTGAATGATTAGGTGTTTATGTAATTGGATTCCAAAATATTATTGTAGAACCTCTTTTATAGTATTATAGAATACTACAATATATATATATATTATTTCATTGTGGTTTTTTATAAGTATTTGGTGTCAATAACCATTAAAAGTGATTGAAATATTTTTTTTGAAAGCATGTGATATGCTCATAATGGTAGGATAAGGAGGTAAAGAGATGTTTGATAGTGTTGATGACTCATGACTGGTACAAGGATAAAGTGATATCATGGATTGAGTATAATGAATTTTTAGTATTTTTGGTGTATAGAAAGAGTTAATTTTGAAAAAATTAATGGTTTCACTATGGCTATACAAAAATTCATGTTATTATCCTTATTGAAGTGAATATATCATTAATGTATTAACATGTTAGGAATGTGACACTAATGATCTACCTTAGGAGATATGGGAGATAAATGTTATGTTGATTTAGTTCACCTATTTCTAATATATTATATTTTAATTTTTTTTGACAGATTTTAGTTTTATCAATTTATTGATATTATATGTTATATTCGGGTTGAGGTTTATTAGATTAATGTATTATCACACTATAGGTGGCCTTGTGAAAATTTGATTACAAGTGTTATACTTTTTGTTGATATATATAAAATGAACTATCATTCTATTAAATGATTTAATAACACATAATGTTTGAAAAATTGAATTTAATTTCATTAAATATGATATGAGGTGTAAATTGATCAACTATATAACAATTGTGAGATTGTACCAAAATCAATGAAGTATTTCTTCACATGAAAAATTATTATTCTTTATGAAAAGGATCTTGAAAACCAAAATTGAAATCCTATTACATTCTTATCTGATAAATCTGATGGTATATTAAATCTTCACCTATTTATAGATTACCGGTAGTTAACTTTCTCTAAACCTTATTCTCTATCACTATACATCAAAATATGATGGGTTGATTTCTATTTCATAACCATGTTTTCACATCCTACCTATGTTCTCCTATGTTTAAAAACATTTATGAGTTACTTTGGGTAAGAATTATTTTTATAAATATCCATCTTAAAATGCTGATTTAGTTATTATTTTTTCTATGTGGGTTTATATGAATGAAACATTCAATTTGTTAACCTTTTATTACCCCGAAAATTTTTGAGGGTAAAAATCATTTTAAGGGTGGCATAATATAACACCCTGATATTTTATTAGATAGATTATTTTTAATTTTGTAGATTTCTAGTGTTGTATGATACACCAATATTATCCTTCCCTATATGAAACACCATATTATTTTTTAATATACAAAACTATATTATTGGATTGTGTTACACGCAAGAGTGTCTATCCTTGATAGCTTGTCTTGTTTGCAATACAGAGTATCAATAAACAATGATTTATTATTAAAAAATTATTATTTAATTAGATATAAACTGAATATTAGGAATTTTCTTATTCACATTATAAATTTTATATAACATTAAAATTCATATTATCTATTTCTAGAACTTGATATAAGAAATAATTCAATTTTTCGGATAATAGAATTATTTTTCAAAAATGTATTGTTTCCGTATTTTGATGGGCCACCGATTCTAAATCTAATATCTATCAATTTTATATATTCAATTTTACAAAATAAACTCTTTATTTGGAATAGAGACATCAAAAATTACTTTGGAATATTTTTTGGTATTTTTCTGATAAAAGTCATATAATAATGAATAGAAAATAATATTGTATATTAATACTAAACTAACTTTTATCTAATTTATTTTTATAGTTATATTATTTTTTAAATTGTTTTGAAAAGGTAATTTGACTATTTTTTTATAATTTAATAAAAAAAATTCATTGTATTCAATTTCACATATAAATTGGTCATAAACACATGTCAATATTTTGAAGTTTTTTACTTCTTAAAAATCTACTTTCTGTTTTATTAATAATAACTAATATTAAATTAATTTCATCCAATTATATGTTTTGAATTTAGAAAAATGGCTTCTATATATTTATTCAGAATTTACAAATTATTTAAATAAGGCCATTTTATAATTTTCATATTAGGAATAGTAACAAAGGTAATATTTATTTACCATTGTTAATGGTAAATCAGGTAAATTAGTGTAACAAATAACATGACAAGGAAGATAAAATTATCCTAAAGTAGAAAGAATACAATTGGATGTATAAAATCCTACCATTAATATATATATTTTGAAACATAGTCATTTATTGGCTACATGACAATGAAAATGACGTAGATATTAATGAAACCAACGAAAGTGACAAAATGTCGAAGTCACATTTCTTGTAAGCATAATAATTCTAATATAGGGATAACAAAGTGATATCTTCAAAAATAAAGTTTCCATTGAAATATAGAATAATTAAATACTTCATAGAATTTTTTTAAAATTTTTATGAAATAAATAATTACTTTAATGTCTTAAACATTGATGATGTAAAAATTATCTAATTGATGACCAATCAATAAATAAATTTTTTATTTAAATTATAATGCCCATAAAAAGACATAAACACAAGAAAAAATATTATATTTTAGATTATTTATCAACCATTATAGTCAAAGGGTCATGATAGTGACCATTTGTAGAGTTATATAATATATTATGAGATTTATATTATTTTATTTAATGTAATGTTAAAGTTTTAACATTCATACTTTATTAAGTATAACATTTTTAATCTCTTGATTTTATAGAATATAAATTCTAAAAAAATATATTATCATTAAAAATATTATATTTTTATTCATTATAGTATTTTATTTTTAATATTTACTCAAACAATTAGCCTATTAAATAAATACCGAAAACTGTTGTAATAATTATTTTTGTAATGCAGATGTCACGTAAATGTTATTAAAAATAATAAAATGAATATTTTTTTAATAATTAATATTTAAAATTAATTTTATATAAAAATATGACATCAAAAAAATATAATAAAATTGTTTCTTCGAATATAACATGTTGTCATTATATTTTTTAAAATCAATAAATTTATTGGTGTCAAAATCGACATTATTGAATATATATCAAAAAAAATTATTAATTTTTTTAAAAATAATATAATACTTTTAAATATATATAAATATTAGGATATATTAATAAAAATTCAAAATTAATTATTTATAATATAATTGACATCCAATAATTTTATATTTTACCTTTTTAAAATTGAATGATCGTTTACCCTTTTTAAAATGAAATAGAATATGTAAGTGTTAAATTGAAAAGATTACGTTCGAATGGTCATATAAACATGTACAGAATTTTTTTTTTTGATTATATTACAACACTATCTGATCTCATATTAAATATTTCTATATTTTATGGTTTCTGAGTGGGGTTTTATTTAATTATAAATTAATATTTTTGGGGATTCAAAAAGTGTCCATCACCTCGATTATAAAAGGGAACCTCATCCCTCATTTCTCTACAACTCAGTTAGCCTTATAGTAAGACATACACTACCCATTTCCCATATAAACATCCATAGTTACATTCTAGAAGTTATTTTCTTCTCCATATTCCAAATCTAGTTCTATTAAGTGGAGATCTAAAGTGATCACATCAAAGAAGAGGTAATCTCCTCCACCGATTTTTTCATATTTCTTTCTACTTATAATTTTACTTCAAGAGTTGTTTCATTATATAATAATAAATCTAGTATAACTTGTATACTAATATGTTTTAATAATTAAGAAACTACCATATTTAACTTCTTTTCCATCCTAAGAACAATTAAATCACCACGAGTTAGTACGTATGGATTACTATCTCCACACAGTGGTGTAATTTTTTATTCAAAAATAATTAAGTTGTATGGGTATACTGATGAGTATAATGTATATAACTAGTTAATATAACATGATATTATTTTTTTAAAATTCATATACCATCAATTTACATACTATTTAACCATCAAATGAATTATATCATCGCTCGGACGTACGTACGACATACCATCTCCACGACGCGACGAGATTCATTCTACATAGTAACCATTCATGAATAATTATAACAGATATATAATAAGTAACAATAAAATATGTGACATAATAATTCTACTTTATTTATATATATATATATTGTCATTTACATTCTTCCATTCATTTCAATATGGAAACAGATACTACGTGCATCCGTACGGACGACCTACTGTCTCCAGGAATAGTGTATTTTATTTCATTTATCTATCAATTAGGTATTTCTAAATTCTGATTATATATGATATATAAATCATGCTTTACATTATTATATTAATTAAATCGTTTTTTTGTAATAAGATCATGAATTATAAGACAATAATCGTATTATAAATAAAACGATTATTACCTGAAACACTGCTTTAACATGGAATTGATAAATAAATGGGTAATATAAAGTCATAAGTGATTCATATATGAATTCATAAGTATTATTATGGTTCTGTTACCAGTTAATAATATTTTTAAACCCACTATAAAAATGTTTCATAAATGAATGGATGAAATTGGACCTATGGTAAGGAATAATTCCACAATCTCAATATTTTCTGAGATTGTTTATACATAATCATTTACTGGGGTATATTTATCATCCACATACATGATTCCTAAATATATAATATTATTTATATCCATATACTATTTTTAAAATTAAATTTTACCTATTGGTGAATTTTTATTAAATGGTTTGGAAAGAATATTTCTCTTGTATTCCATACAAGGCAATTTCCAACTTTTCAGCAAAGAGTATGAAAAGACTGGTTTTTAACTTATACAGAATAATTGATTCTATACATATTTATAATGATTTATTAAAATGATTATTCCTTTAAAATATTTCAAGTTTATTTTAAACTACAATATTTTCTCTTAAAATTGAATGTCATTTTTAGAATAGAATCTGTTTTTATAGAACAAATGATATATTCCTCATGAATTATGCTCAAGTGCTTTATAAAAAATATTTTACATAAATGATGACATAGAGTAATGTTTCTATAAATTTTATTAATTTGATATTATTGTGTTTATGATGGAATTATTTTTATGAAATCTGTTTAATTTTTATGTATTATGTTATGATGTAATTATTTTTATGAAATTAATTTTAATTCATGGGATATGCTATGGTGGATGATTTATTTTTTTGTGTAACGTGTAAGAATGTTTTCACTATGATAAGTGTGGGATCTATAGATCCCTAAAATGTAATGGATAAAGATTTATATCTCATGAGATATACATGAATGGAATGAAAAGTAAACACAGTTCAATAATATCGGACTAGAATGACAACTAAATCTGATTACCAAATTCATTGTTAGAATGGGATGTAAACTTGGTTCGGTAATGGGATTTTTCCACCATGATAGTCTGGACAACAATGCCTTGGATATTTTAGAAATCATCTTATGTTCTTATTTGTTTTCTAAAATTACATGTTTTATTCGATTTCTATTTTCTCATGGTTCATGATTGCATTATGATTTATGTCTTATGAACTTCCAATATTTATTTCATGACTCAAAATTTTGTTGTATTTTAAATGTTGTATTTTTTTTAGAAGTTATGTTCATGATATTACATTCTTATGTTTGTGTATTTATGATAGTTTCCATTCTTACCCTTACTAATTATTTGATCTCACCACTTTTCATTTTTCATTTTCCCTTGGATTTGAAGATGGGTATTATGTCAGATGTGTCAAAATGGGGTTCTAGTTATAAAGGATAAATAAATAGATGATGTAGATGTTTTATAAAATAGTTTTATTATTTCAAGTTTATAAAGGCACTAACTAATATGGTATTTTTGAATCTGTTTGTGTCATGTATTATGTATTCCTCAAAATGTAATATCATATCCACATACATCAAGCTTCAGTCGTTATGTGAATCAAGGTTATGAAATTTTTCTCATCCTAGAGAATAATTTATTTTTAGATCTACTATTTTGTGTACTCTTCATACTTTTGTATCCTATTAATATTTTTTTTGATAATTTTTAGATATCATTCATGCTTTACTTCCATTAACCTTCATCATGTGTGGATTGTTTATCCTCTCTTCATCCAGCAGTAATGTACCTTCCCCTAGGGTTTTTTTCCTATTATCAACTTCTACCAATGATGAAGAAGTTATATTATACAATTGCGTCATTATATCCTATCTTCATGAACATTCTAATAAAATTTATACAGTTGATTTCTTATTTATTCACAAACTCTCATGAAATTTGAAATATTATTCATGTTGGACAATTTATTTTCCTTTCCCATTTTCTCTATACAGTTCTTTATCCTCGGCATTCAAAAAATTTCTAAACATATGAAATTGATTATGATATATGATTAATAATTACTTACTAACATTTTTTTTATTAGAGTTCCCATATGTCATACTCAATGCCTCTGAGTTACTTTTAATAGGAAACTTTTCAAAATATTCTACTGAAATTGATTCAATAAATTTTATCTTCTACTTTCTATCCCTGAATGATTCTCTTCTTAATTTCTTCATTCTTCTATTAATTTCCATGTAATTTATTATTGTTATAAATTTTATGAGATATTATTCCACAGTAGAAGAATGTTTCCTTGGTACAGATGACAGTATTAGAATCAATATTATCAATCTACTTGGGAGTAGTTTGTTTCATTATTTTATGGGTTCATTCTTCTATTTATATACCATGTAATAAACTTTATCTTTTTTTGTATACATGATTATATTGTTTGATAATTTTATATCATCCACATATGTATATTTCATGGCTTTAATATACCCTCAATCATCACAACTAAGACCACTTATGTTGAAATAATCATAGTAGTCTTCATGGAAAAAAAATGTGTTCTTGATAGATGGAATTTTCCTCATATGTGTATTCTATTTCGGTTTTCCGGGTTTCTTCATTTGTTCACATACAAACATCCAAAATTTAGTACTTATCTATTTATAATTTTCTTCCACATTATTCCAATAGTAAATGAAATAATTCTGTAATTTCTAGTAGCACCTACAAATGAAAAATATATCATTTGATTTCTTATAGTACGGGTATGGATATATTTAGAACTGTGTCAGTTTTTGGATTGTCTTCCCATTTTTAGTATAATTTTGATTGTTATTTTAAATTATATTTATTGTACCACACATTAGTGTTTTAGGGTATTTATAAATAATTTTATCATCCCACATATTCCAAGTCTTTATAATTTAATATACATTATAATATGAGACTGAATTAGTTGAAACTAAATTTATTTGGTTATCAGTTACATTATTTAATGAGTTTCAAAATTTAGATAAAGAAATGATTTTGAGTTATTATTTCCAAAAATATAATATGGTTCATAGAAAAAATAATCATCAACGGTTATTGAATAAAAATCCATTCTTTGATGTTAACTGTCTTTATTTTTTTGGGTGGATGAATTCATACTCATTTCAACTTGGTAAGTTCCAATATGTGTCCCTTTCAAAATTATCTGTTTAATATCACATTCAAGACACTTCATAGGGATGTAAAACATATAATTTTTAATATATGTCAGCCTGACATGTGAGAATAAAAAAAAACCATTGAGAGGAAGAATTATATATGAATCCTTGGTTTATATCCCCGATGAATCATAAATTATATGAAAGGATGTCATATTAGAAAAAGAAGGAAATTGAAAGATAACATGGAATATTTATTATAGAAAATAACCTTATATTTATATTATCTCTTTGAAACACAAAACACCTTCCAAATTATTTTCATTCTAAATAACATTGGAGACATATAAGAAAATATTTGAAAAATAATTTAAAACATTTCTTTAGACAAATATCTTTACCAAATTAAAAAACATTTTAAAACCAAAAATCATTAAAATCCATTTATTATAAAATAACTATGAAATAATACAATATAATACTCAATGAAATTTATGATCATGACGATGGGGTTTTTCCCCTATTATACTCATAAAAAAAGATTTTATAACATTTTCGATTAAATCACAAAGGGAAATGTTTTTGAAAATTAAATTAATATTTATTTTAAAACGTATAGTAAAAATTTAAACATGGGAAAATTATTTAACCAATCCTTCTATGGATATCTTCATAAAATTATTGAAAAAATTCTTAAAAAATAAACGTTTAGATTAAAAAGGGGGTTTTCAACCAAAAATTTGACTTATATTAAAAACCATTCATTTAACAATTGATTATATAAGAATATTTAAATGATTAAAAAATGTATTTACATGAAATAACCTGAAGAGAAGATGTTTCATGAGTTTTTTAGGGAAATATCCTAGGATTTAATCGTTGTATGCATGACCATAATCATTCCTGATAAATGCTTAGATTTTAACATAAAGCTCTTACAAGTCAGGAAACATTGAGACATAAGCCACCTGAAAATATATCATTAAACGAAATGTAAGATACTAGGAGGATCAATCAATTCTGGATATTACATGTAAATTGGAATTTTTATAAACCTCATAAGTGAATATAGGTGCCTAACATAACACATGTATCAAAGAACAAAAATTGACTATAAAATCCATATTGATTTTTTTAAACATGGAATCGCATAACATAATAAGGGGAGGCCCTCAAATAAATATTTATACCCTAATTTAGTAATCATGAACATTTACTACATTATGTTCCTTGAGTGGTTTCCGAAATGTTATGTCTATGAAAACATCATACATATGCATCAAGAGTTTATCTATACTAACACTTGTACCTTTCCATTTACTACGTGGGGTTGATGATATAGGTCCCTACCAATCAACGAGAACAAGAAATTTCGATTTATTCTATATATTTTACCATTTATATTAAATATATATAGAAACTTTTCCACTAATGGAGGGTTATAAGATGTATAATGTCATGTTTGTGACATCCCTTATCATTTATATGTTTAGGATCCCTCACACTATTTTCATAGAAAATTAATGAAATTTCTAATCCTTTAAGATGAATGTGCATGCACTGTGCCGTATCGAATATGACAGTAGTTCCCATTATCATTCATTGGTAAATAGTTATATTTTATCATTCAATATTTACCTATCAAATAATTTATAAAAGTTATCTAATGAGAACTTCATAAGTGGGCCTGAAAATGATTCCACTAAATTTTTAGCATATCATATCATGATTCGGGTTTCCACCAAGGTAACGCCTTACTCTATAGTTTATTGAATAGAAGTAAAATTTTATATTAATTTCAAGAAACAATCACTGAAGATGTTTTTCAAGGATTAATTAAAATAATACAACAGTTCAAGAGTTCTACTAGTAGAGTTTGAAACAATTTAGGACACCATGTTGTAAGAAATATATAAACTCTATATCAATCAAAATATTTTGGTTTGAAGATTCAATAAGATGTTTCCCTTCCCTCATTCCTATAGGGTGAAATTTTCATGAAATAATAACACCAATGATTCTTAGATGTTGGATACATAATTCGGGGACTAAATTGTGAGGATTTTTTCCTATCCAAAATATTTCCCCAACAGTAGAAATCCCAAACATTTTGGAGGTATGATTTTCTCTAAATTTTGGTTAAAAAATATTATGGTGGTTAATTTAATTTTTATTGGATGTATGCATAAGATTGAGTTGTACCAATGTTTTAGTACATTAGTGAATTAAAATAGGGCCATCATTTTAATGTTTCATGGTTTGTGCATGGTTAGTGATAATTGTGAACCCAAACTGTGCTATTCAAGAGTAGGGGTATAGAGTTTTGTAAAAATATTCAAGGGGATTCCAAACATTATGGGGATGAATATAGCCATTCCACTTGATTGGAACATGTTTTTTCAAACCATCTAAGATAACACATTATATATTCATCTTTGAACCCTCATGGGAAGTGGATAGGGCATGTTTGATGCATAGTTTGGAAAATCATGAATCTAAATTGAGATCCCCATTAAATGTGTGGTTTTACCATTTACCCATCATGGTTTTTACGTTTTCTAAAGGATTTATTCCTCCAATTCTTATCCAATAACCCTAGTGATGAATCATGTCTACCAAATATTCTCATGGATTGGGGTCCTTCAATTATATTCCATTTACAGTTTTGTTTGGGGTGGATAGATGATTCAGGTCTGTAAAATTATCCAATTCCATCTCTTTTCTATAGCAGGCTTTGTTCTTTGGTTATTGTAATTCAGAATTGCTAAAACCCTATCAAGATCCCAATGGGATGCATTGAGATTTACTATACTGGTTTAGGGCCACCCATTGGGTGTGCTAATGTTTAAGAACAAGTAAAATTTCAATGTTAATAATTTCATTGATTTATATTGAGATTGATCCTATGATAAAAATAGGAATATGTTGGTTGGGTTGTATAGGGGAATTAATGGTAGTTGAGTCTAGTCATTGGAAATTACTTAAGGGATTTTTTGGCACAATGTGAAAGGGGATAAATGAATTAATTTTTGTGAAAAAAATTCTTCAATGTTTTCAATTGAAATTCACAAGTAGAATAAATTGTTTGAATTGATAAATACATTAAATGGGAAAATGTTTGGGAATTGATTATTATTATTAATAGGTTAATAAATGAGAAATCTAAATATGTTAAATGGTACAAAGAATGTATGAAGATAATGTTTGAGTGGGTTTATACATTATATTGATCTTTATGTTGTATAATTACACAATTGTATTGTTATTTTTATTCAGTGTGTATAGTTTTTGAAAAATTTTATGTGGTAAAGGTATAAATGATCATGTGCACATGGCATGGAGTTTTTGGGGTACTGGACCTGAGAATCTATTCCCATGGTTTGGGATAGGATTTTGCTTTATACCCATCCTCTATAAAGGATGGGTTAGGGAAACAGAATGAGGCAATATTCCCATAATGGTCATATTTTATGAGACTACCTAGACCTAGGATCCAAGGAAAGCGTAATGTATTTGTTATTTTTGTGTTTTTCCCTATTCAGATAAGGGACTTGAATTATCATCTTATGAAAAACAATTCACCAATATAGGTTGTTGTTTATATTATTGAAATGCTTAACCCATGAAAAATCAATGAATATAAAATAACAGATGAATATGATAAAAATGAATCTTATTAACAGATGGAACCCATTATACCTAATGATTACCTCGTAATTTATTAACACTTGAATGAACTATCTATAGAGACTAGTTATTTTGTATACACCATTGGATGAGGCCTACTGATTATTAATCAAACCATTATGAACCCTCCATTGAGCATCAAAGTGGATTTCATGGTTGCATGCCAGTGCAATGGTAAAGGCCCTACGTGAGGGAGTTGAGTTGGACTTGGTATGTTCATTATTCCGGATCCAGACATAGAGTTGGAATCCTTTTTTGGGACCTTCATTTTTATTCTATTTTTTGGGGTTTCAATCCATTTATAAACCAATTAGTAATTTAATATATATTTATTATTTGGTTTTTTGTCGTTTATTGTCTGTGAAATTGTTGGAAATGAATGTTTTTTGGTTTATTGATTATTGTAAATTTATTTCACTTGAAAGATGTGGTGCATTACTCTAGAAAAGAGGGTATAGTCATTGAACATGATCTATTAGACCCTCTCTGCTAGTTGGAAACCTTTTCTATACAAGGATATGAACTTGAGGTCACGTGGTGACATGGGTGAGGGAATCAGTGTAGTGTATTCTTGGTATGGGAGTTTGTAATGTGTTATTAGATGATGTTTGTTTTATGAATTACTATATAGGGATGTTAAAAAGGAGATTAGAAAGTGTTAGGCCTTTTAAATGAGCTTTTTAATTTGACCAGTTTACCCATGTTTGGGGGGAAAACCAAGTACCCTATGTGGTAATTATTTTTCTTGATGTGTTTTGTTAAATCTGAATGATATTTTAATCTTGGGTAATGCATTTATAGTGTGATGGGGCTGTACTATGAATATTTACTCATGTAATTAATGTAATTATTTTTGTATTTCAAGAATCATTATTGGAAACTAAATATATAATTGGCACAAATCACTGTAGGCACACACATGAAGGGTGTGTAAGACATGAGGGTTAAAATGAATTTAATATTCCAATAAAAATTGAAGAAAATAATTTCTAATAAATATTATTCAAATGGTGTAAAAAATTGAATGTTAAAGAATTATTAAAAAAATTTATTAATCAAATGTTATAAATGGGTTAAAATATTTCTTGTAACAACTTGTGAAGGTGAAATGTGCTTAAGAGGGAATGATCTACATAGTGAATGTGGAATTGATTAAAACATTTTCTAAATAATGAGTCTTCAATATGACTTTTAGTTTTCTCCATGTTTATTATGGATCATGGTAGATATGGTAAAGGGTAGGGCTCTGGTTATGTATATATCTATTGGGATGATGTATGAAAAATGTTTTGTATGTGGCTAGTGGAGTGCCTTCTTTTTTTTAAGTTTTGGAGGCATTATGTTACAAGTACTAAGAATCATGTTTGGAATTATAAAGGAATGGGACCATGATCATGTGCACCAGCTGGGAGACAATACGATATCACCGAAAACACTCCAGTAGTTGTTGAGACAGAAAACATGTTTGTTCAATAATATTGATGAGAGGAGTAGTTCTGTGAGAACTTCTCTCATTTTATCCACCTGATAGAACTGCCCCAGGAAGGATTAGAAAAGTATGTTTTATCTTACTAATTGATTTTAGTTGCATCAAAATAAAATTTCTTCTAATGTGGGTGTACCTAAGGTACAAAATATCTAGATAGAGTCCCTCTAGATGATTCTAGATCAAATGGTGAATTCTCTAGATAATAAAATCATATTTGTAGAATATATATTTCAAGGATAAAATATTTTCTATTTGGATATTATTTTTAGGACTCATATGGATGATGGTATATTGTGGAAATAATTTCAAGAAATGTTTATGGAGATTTTATATCTAGATAAAATTACATAGGAGTTGGATAAATAATTTATGAACATGACCACGGGCACTATGTCAAAGACAAATTATGTTGTCTTATTTAAAAAATTTCAATTCTTTTCCCCAACGTTTGTCCAGTATGAGGCCAACGAAAAGAAGTTTTTCGATGATGTACCTAGATATTAAATATAGTCCAACTTGAACATATTCCATTTAAATAATTTTATAGAAGATATGGATAATGCCTTTATTTTTGAATGGAACGAAAAAGAGTATTCAAGTAATTGGTTTGGGGTTCTATTTGGATGGGTCAGTAATGTCAACTTTGAGGGAAGAAATCACCATTTTCCAAATATTCATCATGGTGATAGTTTAAAGAGTAATAAAAATATAGAATCATCCTTTCAAGAAAATAACCAAGGGTTTTTTAATATGTGTATTAGGATTGGATTGATGTGTGTTCAGTTCCTCCAACAACAAGTAGAGTGACGAGTGCTCGGTAGAATAAGGAATGTAAATTTTTTTTGCAGAATCCATTGATAGTTGGGAACTAATGGAGGACTATGGAAAATTTTGAGTGCATACAAGGTGTATGTTTACCAATATTATGAATGCAGTTGGAGCTCGACTGGTCGTACTGGTAAATTTGGTGGGAATTATAGTCCAGGGGAGAGCCTCTACATCCATAGGGTAATGCAGTTCCAATGAAACATATTAGAGATCTTGGTATAGGGGCAAGCCAACATCATTTAGTCCAGTATACAATAGAAGGTGGTGAGGCTAGACCATCACCTATTTTTGGAATTATCCTTGTATCTTCAATACATGATAGTGTTCTCATTGATAAAGGTGCATCAAATTATATTATTTATGATTAGATTTTGGTTATTATTGTTATATTAATGGAACAGTTGTTCGAGTTATTTCTACTCATACCCTATTGGGTATTCATTCAGAAAATATGAGGCAATTTAAGGGGTGTTCTCTTGAGTTTGGTGGGTACCGATTTCTCTTGTACTTATTTTTCCTCGAGAGGTTAAGTTTTTACCTAATTTAGAGAATGGTTTTTCTATAGTTTTACCATGACCAACTAAAATGTTACAATAACATATAACTTTAAATTGTTTTTATGTAAACACTAATGTTCATCATAGAGAATGGGATATTTGAGATTTACATCCAGGGGTAGTTTTTCAGTAGTTGGGTGATGTTACAACCAAAGTGGCTTGTCCTGTTTTGGATGATTGGAGCATAGAATATCATGACATTATACCTATGGTCGATCAATTTTAGTAACTATTTCTTCAAGATATTTGAAGGGTGCCACACGATTTTAATTTTTAGTTCATAATAGAGTTTCATCCAAGAGAAGAACCAGTTTCTATTTCTCTATATTAAATTAAACCAGCCAAAATATAGGAACAAAAAACATTGTTTTTCAGAGTTTGAGAATAAAGGGTATATTGTTCCTAATATTTTTTTCTTGGGGATCTCTATGTTTATTCAATAATTTCTCCATATCATTACAATTATTCATCAATTATATAAATTTGAATCATATGATGGTTATGAAATGAAAACCACTTTTTCCAATCTATATTCTTTATGACTATTCAAGGGTTTCTTCAATTTTCTAAAAGATTTATATGAGATTAGGGTATCATATTCTAAAGGTGACACCTTATAATGAAACACAGACTTACTTTAAGATAAATTATTGACAATAGGAGTTTTTTGTGATTTCATCCATTTTAAACATTGATTCATCATTATTTATGGTCACGGTGAACAAATTATTTTACCCATACATTCATCAGTTTTCTTGTTGTGTTTTTTGAGGAAATATTTCTATACTCTAAGAAATTTTATAATAATGAAAATCATCATGGCATCATATTATATACACTTGGAGAGCATATTCTATACTCCTTCTTATCCATGTTTTATTTCATTTTTAATATGTGAATTTATTGGGTAACATCATCTTAGATGAAGTGGAGTCAATGGACCCAGATAAGGTTCATGAATTAGTATCTTTTTAGAATCCCAAGAATGTTTGTAATGTCTGACTTTTTCTAATATTTTCATGCTACTAATAAATATTAATAAAATGATATTCATATTTTTCAACACAACTATTAGACATGTAGAAGAATGGAATAATACTTGAATGGTCAGGGGAATGTGATAATTCTATACAGGAGTTAAAGAAGTCGTTAACAACCACCCCTATTATGACATTACAATGTCCAATTATGGGGTATACCTAGTTTTGAGATGTGTATAGTGTTGGGATTGGGATTGAGATGATATAGGATGATCAGTTTTTTTTATGTGTCACAATAGCAGAGACCTCGTAAAATATATTACCTTATGGGTGATATCAAACTGGCCATATTGGTTTATTCTTTCAAGTGTTGGTGGCATTACTTATTGGGGGAATGGTTCACTATTTATACCAACCATAAAATCTTAATGTCCATCATCTCCTAGTGTGATTAGAATCATTATGAATGATTATGGGTGGATTACATGCAGTCTTTTGACAAAGAATTGGAGTCAACAGTGAGAAAGGAAAATAATTTTATAGATTATATGAGTTGGTAGTCTCAAAACATGGCGGTTTAGGAATCCATATCTGAGTGGAAGAGGATGTATTTTTTTTATTGAGAGTCATATTAAGGTGTGGGAATCATAAGAGAGGAAAACCCTTTCATTCATGTCTATTCATCCAAACACTTGAGCCACATCTAGGTGGGGAA
This sequence comes from Viscum album, assembly GCA_963277665.1. Lineage (NCBI taxonomy): Eukaryota > Viridiplantae > Streptophyta > Magnoliopsida > Santalales > Viscaceae > Viscum > Viscum album. The sequence goes on along the minus strand of OY728119.1, from coordinate 807,882,357 downwards.
GAATTAGGACAAAGAGTGTTTTCTTTTGGGAGAAATTCTTGAAGGTTGGTAGCCAAGTTCCAATTGTACAGTTTGCGACAATGAGAATAGTTATGTTTGTGGATATGTATTATTTCCTATGGGTATGTGAGAAGATTTTATGAATGAGTTTCATACATCTAAGTGGTTTTTAAATCATTTTTTTACCAAAAAGTAATGTGATCTTCATAGGCAGTATTGGGGGAATGGATGAAATATAAAGGCTACTGGTTTTGTGTTGGGATGACTTACCTACTAGTATGTGAATGTTGAGCATCCATATATGTGTGGATTATTGTATACATTACCCATTAAATATTTAAAATGGGATATTATGATGATGGATTTAACGGTGGGTATTCCAAGGTTTCCTCAAATGAATGATGTGTTCTGTGTAGTTGTGTATTTTTTGACTATGGTGTGTCATTTCTATAATATTTGTGAGACTTTAACTAGTCAATAGTTTGATGAGTTATATGTTTTGGAGATAGTACTATAGTACATGATTCCATATACTATAGTTATGGATCATGATCTATGATTTATATTGACCTTCAAGCATGGATTATAGAAGGAACATGACACCAATTTTTTATTATGACTGTCTTCCAACAGATAGATGGGAAATTAAAGTGCACCATTAAGGTACAATATGTCATGTTGGGGCCATGTCTCTCAGATTTTGGTTGATTGAGGGAAATTAATTTGGCACATTTTTAGTATTCCTACAGTAATAGTTAACAATCCAAAATAAATATGGAATCACAAAAGGCACTCTACGGTAGATGGTGATAATCTCAATTGTTTTGGATAATCACTGGGTAATCATAGTTGTTAGGATTGAGTCTTGTAAAAGAGAAATCAGAACATGTATAATTTATTTGGAAAAGAATGGAAATGGACCAGAGTATACAAAAGTCATATGCGACTTATCATTGTATAAATCATGAGTTTTTGGTAGGGGATAATGTGTTTTTGAGGTTTCTCCCTGGTTTGGTCAACATCATATTTGGAAATAGGGTATGTTAGCCACTAAGTATGTTGGGCCATTTCAGATTTTGGAGAGGATCAGATTAGTGGTTTTCTGATTGGATCTTCTATAGAGGTATGATGATAAGCATGTTTTTTCCATGTGTTGCGGCTTTGAAAGTGTCACCCAGACCCTTCTTATGTGACTGATGTTGAAGATGTGTATCTTAAGGTTGATGCGTCTTTTAAGGAGCATCTAGTTCGTATTGTTGATCTTAGTTAGAAATACATATGAGTCAAGAATGTTATGTTGGTTTGAGTTTTTTGGAAACATGGTAATGTATAGTAGGAGACATGGTAGATATATTTGGATATGCAAGCATAGTGGCCAAATCTATTTTCTTTAGAAGATAAATACTTTTTAGAAGTATCCCTTGAAAACTATCCATTATAAGTATGGGTGAATGTAAGTTCTCAGACATCTTAGGGGCATTTTTTAATTTAAATTTTTGTTTACATAAATTGTTGGTGGTTTCCAAAAGTTTTACTAGATGAATGATTAGGTTTGGAAGTCTCTTGGTGGTTCGGGACATGAATGAAGGGGAATCCAAAAATCCTATTCAGGTGAACGGCTGGTGCATTGTTAGTAATAAACGGTCAACCAAACCATTCTTGGATTTTGGAGGGGATTATGGTTTATTAAACCATGTACGAGGGATTCCAAACCATGTGGGATCCACTAGTAACTGTGGAACCCCACTTTGATAGATTTTGATGCATGGTTGGTGCATGATTTGGAAAAATGTAAATCCAAATCAAGTGTCCCATCAACAGTTGTTTTTTAGCAATTTCCCCCTAATTGATTTATGTGCTCTACTAAACTTATTCACTATTACTTATCTAGAAAACATATCAGTGACCCATTTCATCCAAAGAATCCCACAGATCAATCTCCTTAAATTAAAATTTGTATGGAAGGCTATTGTGTGTGAATAAAAGCTCTGTGTAAGGATAAATCACATATTGATTTTGTTTTCTTGATTAATTTTTTTTTATTTTCTTATTCTTCATATAAATCCCAAATATCATATTTCTTTCAATTTGAACATTTGTTGGCGATTCTATTGGTGCTTTTATCTGACTCAAAGTCTTGAGAAAAGTGAGTTACCATCTTTGGAATCGAGGTATGTGGACTATAATTTATATACCAAAGACATGATGTTGATTTGTGCATGTGTGATTGTATTATTTATTATATATTTTTTTGGAATTGATTAATTTTTTGATATTTCGTAGCATGGTTTGAAAAATGATAAATCAAATCTTTTATGGTCCTCATGTGATGAATTGAGATTGATTATAATTATTTAGGGAAACACCTGAGGCATGTTAACATTAAAAAAAACATGGATAACAGTAATGTTATGCATTGTATTGATTTAGGTTGAGATAGTTACCATGATAAAAAAGTTAATATTTTGGTTGAGTTATAAAGACTCACTAATGTTAGTTGTCTCTAATTATTTGTAATGGATTAATAGATTGTTTGGAATAATGTAAAAGGGGATAAATGAAATAAAGTGACTGTAAAAAGTGTATTTCATGTTTTTAATTGAAATGTGTAAATGGGATAAAGCATGTGTATTGTTTAATATAATAAATTTTCTAATGTATGGTAATTGTTGATATGATTTTTAGGATAAGGCATGAGAAATGGAAATGGGAAAAATTGTATTATAAATGTAAATGGTAATTGTGATAATGGGTCAATTCTTGATGTTTATACATGTAACACCCCGAACCTAGAATCCAAGAATCAATGCATTATTGTAATACATTGGCATTATTACAAGGAATCATGTCTTGAAGGACTGATCAGTTTAGTAGTATTGGAAAATAGATTGCATACAAGAATGTTACACAATACATTATAACATACAACACATCATAAATAATCCTAAGAGAAGTCCATTATTCCCTAGGTTAAACCTATATATCAAAAATAATACACTTCTTGGAATCCTAGTAAAATAAAACATAATAAATATGTGATCTCAGATGCTCTGTAGGGGTAAATAATTTAGCAGAAGATATAAAATTTTAAGGAAATATGTATAATATAAACATAATTTTTTCAAACATAAAACATGAACATAATACGACAACAATAAATAAATCATCACCATATAAACATGAACACAGATATTCTACTAGTATGATAATCACATGTAATAACTAATTTCATAATGAGGGAATGCCTAATGACATATATCATTACCAAATAGTCAAGGCCTCAGTCCAAGAATACAAATAATTTTTTTCCCACGTCCCTATGTCAAGGAAATAATTTGTCTCATGTGACCTACTGATGAATCAAAAACTTATAGAGGGCTTTACCTATCACTTACTATGTCCACTACGTTCCTCGTATAAAAATGTTGAAACATAACATAAAAAATATAATTTAAACTGGCATTGGAAATGTAAATAAATTAACCGTAAACCATAAATGGTATAAAAAAGATAATCTATAGTCAACCATATCATAAATAATTTAATTGAATATTTAAGATTGTATTATATTCAATTAACCTCAATCAAGAATAATATCTAGTAATGGATTTGGACATAGTTTAATATAATTAGTAAAAACCCTTTGAGGGAAATATCATTTCTTCATAAAATCATTTAGAAGTATCACACTTTACAAAGGAATCCACTCAAAAGATATTTTTGAATTAATGTGCCTCATACCACATTGAAAATTTTGAAAGAAATTACCATTTTAAAATAATTTTGTCCATATGAATAAATCATTAAAATCATTTTGAAAATATAGACATTAATTAAATAGATTTAGAAAAATAAATAATTTATACAATTAAAATTATGATCATGTTAAATATTACAATCCATATGAATTTAAAATATTCATTTTAAAAACATATTTATAGAACATGTGCATAGGTGATAAATATATCCCTGTAAATACATTCATTGAAACAATCTCGGATAATAATAAGATTGAGGAATTATCCCTAACCTTTTACTTTCCTTTGGTCGAGGGGATTCTTATACTCTTCTATAATGACCATAGTATGTTATTAAATTATAACAGATCCATATTCATATTTATTATATCATACATGGTTCATTTATGACTTTATACTACCCATTTAATAACTACTTTAATGTTAAATTAACATTTTGGGTAATAATCGCTTTCATTGTCGTACATGTTTTTACTTGTTATTCATGTTCATGTCATTTAAATCATGATTTAAATAATTCCAGAATATAAAAATTGTTTTATATATCATATATATTTAGAATATAAATAAGTATAATAGGTAGATATATGAAATGGAAAACACCATTTATGGAGTACGTAAGTCTTACGTACGCATAATCATTGTTTCTATTTTCATTTCGTATTGAATGGAATTAATTGACTGAGATAGATGTATATGTATATATATATATATCTCAAGTAGAACTATTCATTCATATATTACATAGTTTTCAAAAATATGTATTTTTATAATCATTGTTGAATGGTGAACGTGGAAATGAATATCATCTTGTTGTGGATACGGAAAGTTGTATATACACACGAGCGATGATATCATTTCCTTAATGCTTAAAAGGTATGGATATGGATGGTATATTAATTATAAACAAACATTTTCAAGATATATTTATTATTTATTTACATATTACTCATCATTATATCAATCCAATTAATATATTGTGGAATAACAAATTACACCTTATCATGGAGATGGTAAGTCGTATGTACACATGCATGGAGACTTTATAATTCATTGGATGTATAGAATAATTAATATGGATGTACCATATTTATAATAAAATAACATAATTTTGATGGTAATGGAGATATTATTTTGTCTTGAAAATAACCAAGTAAGATAAATTGGAAGAAGAAATGAACTTTTAAAGGGGTGATAAAATAATTTCCTCTTCATTGAGTGTTTCTTTTTTATTTGAACAAAATGGCTAAATAGGTTGGTATTATTCTCAAGGGAAGGACTCTAAGTTGAGTTTTGGGAAGTTGGGAGGTGATTTGGGTGGTGTTTGGCCGAACCAAATGGCTTTGGAGGTGTGATCTTGATTGAAGGGAATGTACCCTTTTATAAGAGAGGCAAGGGTCACTTTAGGAAAATCTTGAAATATTATTTTACTATAAAATTATTTTCTATTTATAATGGATCCAAATGAATTTATTTCTATAATTTTGTGGTTATGGGTCTAAATACTTTCAACCAATTGGTTTTAGTCCTATTTAGGTTACCATTTTAACCTTATCTTTTAGATTTAACTCCTACTAAAATAGTTTTTCATTAATAATGTCGTCTAGAATTTTTATATTAAATGGTTACTAAACATATTATAAAATTCCAAGAGAACCCCAAGTGTTTCATTGATGACATATATATCATTATAAGAGTCATTTGGAAGAACCTTATATTTCTGGGACTATTATAAAATTTAATAATACATTATTTTTTTAAAAAACTCATTTATGTCAATTTAGACACTATTTGGTATTTTGTTTTTGTGAATGATATAACAACATGATTACATAAAAAACAATTTTTTGAATAAACCCCAAAATTTGATATTATTCTAGGAAATTAGTGGAATGCATCCAAATTATCAATTTACATATATGTGGATAGTTCTAATATTTGTTATTTTAGTCATTCATTAATAAATAAATTACTACTTCATTACTGTGTCTAAAATAAATTTAATTCTTTAAGGTCTATATATTATCAATAAAATACAATTATGTAAGAAACCATTTTATCTTTACAATTAATATTTATAGTCTAATTTATCCTATGTATAATCGTATATTAAAAAAGGTTTAGTTATTAAACATTGAATTTAAAATTTTCAACTCTTCTTTAAATAAAATAATAATAAATGTCCCAATCTAATCCATGTAGACCAAAATCATCATATTTTATTACTAAGGTTGATTTTGGCCGAAATACACATATATAATATAAATATGACATGTGTTTGAATAATTATAATATCATTTTACCTTTAATTACCATATTTACTTTTAATCACGGTAAATAAAAGTCAAAATTTACTATTCATGAAAAAAATTAATCTTATTGAAACAAATTTTACTTAATGATGTCATCCAAGTCTCTCGAATTTTCTAAATTCTATTCACAAAAGTGGAAAAATTATGTTTTATGAAAATTTGGAAATGTTCCTAGAATGTGGGTAAAAGGCGTTAAAAAGTTCAATAAAATTCTATTTATATAATTTTATTATAAAATGAATAGAATGAATTACATTGATCATAAATAGGTATTATATATCTATTTTGACTTAATATAAATTTAAATAAAATTAATAATTATTTAAATAAAAAGCAATTGTAAACAATAACGTATTGTTTTTCACTATTCATCAAAAATTGAATGTTTTGAGAAATATACCAAAAAATTTCCCAAAGATAATTTTGATATTCAAGAATTCAAAAATTAATTCTATTTTACCAAATTCAAAACAAATAAGGAGTATAAATTGATTTAAAATTAATTCCCATTGTCATAACCAAAAAGAGGGTTATTCAAAAGTAAAAACAATCAAAAGTTTTACATGTGATTTTGTCAAATTTTAATTTTAATTTATTTATAATGACATAACTTTTATTAAATGATAAAAATATATTCTAATTATACTTCTGAACCCTTAAAATGTAAAATATAACACTACAAATTATTTCGATTAATAAAGTTGTTTTCAATTAAATTTTTGTATTTTTCAATATTCACCAAAATATGAATGTTATCAGAAAAGTGCCAAAAATTTATGCAAACTAAATTTTTATGTCCCACATATAAAGTATAATTAAATTTCATTGAATTTAATACATAAAGCTATTAAATATTAGTTTTTAAATGGGTTCTCCATTAAAAGGTGGTAATTTATCATTTTTTTAAAATTCTTCAATTATCTAAAAAAATGAATTTGTTATTATATAGTGTCTAATAACAACATAATATTGAATCAAAAACTATATTTAGTTTATAGAAAACTCAAAATTCAGTTAATACTATTCACAAGTGCTTTTTGAAAGGCTAGTTTGGTTTGTCATGGTGCACTCAAACTCGGTGTTGCATGTTGTGCAAGTTATTGAATTACTTTGAAGAGATAATGTACTATGAAATATTGGGGTGTTACATTCTCCATGCTTTCAATAAATTTTTTCCTCGCAATTCGAAATTTTTCTTCAAAATTAAAAGGATTAGAATTGGAAAATACCTTTGTGGAAAACCTATATCAAAAATTGGGTTAACAAAATACTGTCTTAATAAAAGGGAAATAAAAATGAAAAAGTCACCACCAAACTGTTAGCTCTATTAGGATATCATTTGTGGAAATTAGAGACACATAATAGGAGGAAAAACATAAATATTTATAGAGAGTGATTGAGGTCATCAATCACATACATGTGTAAAATTGAGGGCCCCAACCCATCAATCTATAATGATTTAAAATATCATTGGTTCAACAAAACATAAGGTATTAGGATAACAAATTTTTGGTTTTAAGATCCCTTCACTATAGTTTAATAATTAATTTATTCATAGAATAATAGTAATAAAATATGATTGGTAAGTACAGTTTCATCCTTCAACTAATTCCCACAACGAACTCATCTTTTACTCAAAAATATAATAAAATTTATAAATATTCTATTTTTTCTAATCATATAGGGTTCCAAATATATTGAATTTATAATAAGATTGTTAGATTATTTAATAAAACTACATTATACAAATCAAGACATAACGTATGATAGTTGTAGGTGAGGAACCCTTTTCACCCTTCTATTGAATGTTTATGTCATGTGGCCTTGGCGGATTTGGCAGTTTGTTCTATGATCTCCGGGTTGGGCTTTTCATAAAAATCCTAAAAAATGCATAAGTAATTTTTTAGACATATCAATAGTATCAAATGTCATACATAATCTATTCCAACAATTATACTTATCCAAAATACTTTTGTCCAAACTCAATGTCAAAAATTATTATGGAAGGTCCTATAACATACATGTGAATACCTTCATCGTGTATTCTCTTAAGACTTGATAAAAAAATTAATTACTGAAAATTTTTTTTGAATACATTCATTCTTCTTTATTCATTCTTTATGACATATATTAAATCTATAAATGTTGTAAACTCCAGTAATGATGGAATATAGAAATCATTAATTATCTTTAAGGTAGTCAAGAATATGTAATATAATTTATTCAAATCAATTATATCTTATTTAAAAATAACTACCTCAGTATCAAAACTATAATAAATTTTATCTTTCAATTAACCATGTATTTTACAAAATGGTTAACATGATATTGAGTCACTTTTTTTAGAACCATATAATCTTAGATCCTCTATAAAATAGTACTGCTATAGAATCATTATTTATTTCCATAATTCATATAACCAATACATCATTGATACATAAATAAAATTAAATAATTCTATAAATACAATATAAGAAAAATATTCATGACTCTTCATCTGTGATAGTATCATAACTTGATTGTTATATAACAGTATGATTTGGGTCATACTCTGATGATCTGTACATTAATTCGTATAGTGTCCCAAATCATTGCAGATGAAGCATCGTACATTTGAAACCTTTTTCTTACCCTTGCAATCAAGGACTTGGTGTATTTTTACTCCACAATTACAACAATCTCTCATTCTCTTGTAACATTTACCAATGTGATTATTTCTATAGTTATCACATATGGGAAAATCCTTGTTTCCCATATTCCCGTTATCCATCTTTCTCTCTACCATATTTTTCTTCTCTTGTTTCCTTTCAAGACATATGACTCAGAGAATTATTTACTCATCTTATTAACACAAGATAATATTTCTACATATAATTCGAATATATTGGAGAAAATTTCCCTTCAAAATGTTGGCTTAATAACACTAATTATATGACGCTTCTTACTCTTTGGGACATGTGTATTGTTGGAGTTCTTATTCCTTATACTAAGCACCACTTAAGAAATGGCATACACTAGGTTTTTTTATGAATCTCAATGCATATTTCCAAACATGAAAAATAACTAACGTAATTTAAAAAAATTGGTCATATAATCTATAATCCTAAAAAATGTTTTCTTTAAGGAAGTATTTACTCCTATATCCTTTATAATGGCTTGTAATGAAAATATAAATTATCCTATGCATATCCCCTAGGAGTGTTGTAACAAAGAGTACCACAAGGCTTATTGTTATGTACCAAGATACCCCAAGTCAAGCCTGAAACTCCTTGTCGGAGTTTTCACTCCTAGGTACATCTGTGCCAGACCCACCTCTACCTAATCATATCTAGAAATTTATGTATTACTTTGAAAATACAGAAAATCTCTATATTACCAAAATTCTAGGATGTTATTCTATACTAATCCTCAAAGTCTATCTTTGGGTAATGTTCTCAAATAAGAGTTTTTATAAATATATTTTACAATATTTGAACTAAAATTCCATTGATATCAACTGTAATTCCCTGACCCCAGAAGACCAGATTCAGTGCATTATTTTAATACATTGTCATTATTACAAGAAATCAATTCTCAAAAGACTGATCAGTTTATCTATCATGGTAAATAGAATACATACATGAATATCACATTACACATTATAACATAAAAACATCATAAATAATCATTTATAAATTCCATTATTCCCTTATCTTAACCTTGCATATCAAACATAATACACTTCAGGTTATCTTTGGAAAATAGAAAAAATGAAAGTGGTGACCTCAAATGCTCAGTAAGGGTAAATAATTGTGTGGAATATATAAAATTTTATGGAAAGATGTATAATAAAAACATAAATATTTAAAATAGAAATCATGAACAAAAAATGCCCCAAATAAATCAAACATCACCTTATAAACATTCACATGCATATTCTACTAGTCGAATAATCACATGTAATAACTAATTTCACAATGAAAGAATGCCTACTATAGGACATCATTACCACACAGTCAAGGCCTCGTTCCAGGACTACAAATAAATTTTTTTCAAGGGATTATGCCAAGACAATAATTTGTCTCATTATAACTACCGATGCATCAAGGATAAATTACGGGCTCTACCCTTCTCCTACAAAGTCTACTACATTCCTCATATGAAAATGTTTAAACACAATCTAAACATTAATATTAAAACTAAGATATGAAATTTTAATACATTAACCATAAAACATGAATTTTATAAAAATAGAACATAAACATTCAAACATTTCATAACTCATTCAATACAACATGGATGATTGTATTATAATAAATAAACCTGAATCAAGAATAATATTCAATAAAAGATTTTGACATAGTTTAAAATAATTAGTAAAACCCCTTTGAGAGAAATATCCTTTTTATGAAATAATTTAGAAGTGTCATAATTTATAAAGGAATTCATTTAAATCATATTTTTTATTCAATGTTTTTCATAAAACATTGATACGTTTAATAGGAATTACCATTTTAAAACAAATATGTCCATATGAATAAATATTTGAAATCATTTTGAAAATATGGATATTAATTAAATTGATTTAGAAAAATAATTCATTAAACCATTTAAAATGATGATCTAGTCGATGAGTCCATTCCATATTAATTTAAAAGATTCATTTTAAAAACATATTTATGATACATGGACATAGATTGTAAATATTTCCCAGTAAATACATTCATTGAAACAATATCGGATTATAATGAGATGGAGGAATTATCACTTACCTTGTACTTTTCCTTGGAGAGGGGTATGTTAAACCTCATGTATAATGACCCTACTATGTTATTATATTATAAAAAACCATATTAATATTTATTATATCATACATGATTCATTTATTACTATATACTACCCATTTAATTAATATTTCTATGTTATATTAATATTTCAAGTAATAATTTCTTTCTTTATCGTAAGGGTTTTAACATGTTATTATTGTTCGTGTAATTTAGATCATGATTTTAATTCTTTGAAAATATAAATAAGAATTGATATAGCATATATATTTAGAAAATAAATATGTATAATAGATACATATTTGAAATTGAAAACACCATTTATGGAGACGGTAGGCGGTACGTACCCAAAAACGATGTTTTGATTTTCATATCGTATTGAATGGAAGTAAGTGAATGAGATAAATTTAAATACACACACTTATATATATATATATCCACTATAATTATTATTTCATGTATTAAATACTCATTAATAATATGTATTATTATAGTCATCGTTGAACTGTGAATATGGAAATATATTGTATCATGTCGTGGAGACGGTAAGTCGTACATACACACGAGTGACGATATCAATTAAATAATGATTAAAAGGTGTGGAATTTGATGTTATATTAATTATATAGAAATATTATCATGTTAATTTTATTATTTATATACCTATTACTCATCATTATATCCATCCAAAAAACATACAGTTGAATAAACAATTATACCACGGCGTGGAGACGCTAAGCCGTACGTACACACGCATGGTGACTTTATCATTCATAGGATTAATAGAATAATGAATATGTTTGTACCATATTTATAATTACATCACACTATGTATATTGTACTGGTGTTGTTAATTTGGTCTAGAAATAAAAAAGATATATAATGTGGGAGAAGAAAAGAACTTTGAATGGGGTGATAAAATAATTACCTCTTCTTCGGGTGTTTCTTTTTTATTTGAACAAAATATATTATTAGGGTTGATTTCTTATAAATTTAATTCCAATAGGTCTATTTGAGGGATGTTGGGAAGATATTTGGGAAAGGTTAGGAAGATCCAAATGGCTTTGGATGTGTGATTTTAAGGGAAGTGGAAGTTCCCTTTTATAAGAGAAGTCAGGGTCACTTTAGAAAAATATTTTAATATTATTTTATTATAAAATAATTGTCAGTTTATAATGGAATAAAGTTAATTTATTAATATATTTAAGTGGTTATGGGTATAAATAATTTCAACCAATATGTTTTAGACAACTTTAGGTTAACTTTTTAACCTTATCTTTTAGATTTAACTCTTAGGTAAATTTTTTAACTTTTACAATGTCTTCTTGTATTTTTTATATTACATGCTTAATAAACAGATTATAAAATTATAAGAGAACCCCATGTGGTTCTTTAATGACATATTTATCATTATAAAAGTCATTTTTCATATCCTTAGATATTTTGGGACGATAATATAATTTAATAATATAGTATTTGTTTCAAAAACTCATTTATGACAATTTTGACACTATTTGGTATTTTCTTTTCTGAAAGTCATAACAACATGATTACATAGAACATAATTTTTTTGAATCAACTCTAAAAAGATATATTAATCCACAAAATTAGTATAATTTATCAAAATTTTCAACTTACATTTATTTGGAAATTTATAATATCATTTATTTTAATCATTCATTAATAAGGTAATTACTGCATCATCATTGTGTCATAAATAAATTAAATTATTTAATGACTAAAAATGATAAATAAAATAACTTTATGTAGTAAATCTTTTTATATTTCTCATTAATATTTAAATTATAATTTATATTATGTATAACCATATATTAAAAATGGTTTAGTTATTAAACATTGAATATAATAATTTTAACTCTTCATTAAATAAAATAATAATAAATTTTTTAATCTAATCCATGTGGAACAAAATGATCATATGTTATTTCTAATTTTGATTTTGGTCTAATTACACATATCGAATAGAATTTGGACATGTGTTAGTGTAATTATAATATAATTTTTACCTTTAATTACTATATTTACTTTTAACCGTGGTTAATAAAAGTTAAAAGGTACTATTCAAAAAAAATATTTTCATCTTATTTAACAAAATTTTATTTATTTATTTCAACCATGTCTCTCAAATTTTGAAATAAAATTCTCAAAAGTGGTAAAATTATGTTTTATGTAAATTTTGAAATGTTCCTAGAAGGTGGGTAAGAGACTTTAAAAAGTTCAATATAATTTTCTACATCTATTTTTTTTAGAAAATTACTCCAATAAATTAAATTGAACATTTATAGGTATTATATATATATATTTACTTAAAATAAAATTAAATAAAATAAATAATTATTTTAATAAATTGTCGGTTTCAAACAGTAACACAATGTTTTTCACTATTCGTCAAAAATTGAATGTTTTAAAAAAATTAAAAAAATAAACCTATGTTAATTTTGATATTATAAATTCAAAAGTAAATTATATTTTACCAAATTAAAAATATATAAGTTTCATTAATTATTTAAAATTAATTCACGTTGTCAAATCCAAAAATCGGGTTTTTAAAAATTAAAAACAATCAAAATATTGACAAGTGTTTATGTCAAATTTAATTGTAAAATTAATTATAATGACAGAAATGGTTTTTAATGGTGAAAATATAATCTAATTATACTTAAGAACCATTCAAATTCATAATTTAACACTATAAATTATTTTGAATAAAAATATGTTTTCAATTAAACATTAGTATTTTTCAATATTCATCCAAATATTAATGTTTTCAGAAAATTGCCAAAAATGTATCCAAACTAAAATTTTATATCATTATTCTAAAGAAGAATTTAATTTCATTAAATTGAATATATAATGGTTTCATGTGTTGGGTTTAAAAGTTGTTCTCCGTTAAAAGGCTGTAAAATTTCATTTTTAAAAAAATACATCTTTTATCTGAAAAAAATGAATTTCTTCTTATATTATATATAAGAAACACATAATATGGATTCTAAAATTATATGTAGTATATATAAAATTTAATATTCAGTTGATACTATTTATTACTTCCTTTTTAATGGCTAGTTTGGTATGTCAGTATGTGGTCGAACTCGGTGTGCGTTTAGTGAAAATTATTGAATTAAATTAAAGAGATAACATACTATGAAATATCGGGGATTAAAAATATATATGTCAAATTATTATGAAATAATAATGTTTTGTGAATTCATTGGTTATATTTTGAGACATGGTGTACGTTTTGAAAGGATAAATGAGGATGTGTGCATGGCTTGGTAGTTGTGGGTTATTGGATTTGGGGATATACTGACCTGGGTGAGTCTAGACTAAGGCTCAAAACCCCACCCATATAATGCACAGGTTAGTGTAGGAGATTGAATATCTATGACCCTCTATGTTTCATATAAAAGGAATACCTATACCAAGTATCCTCAGACTAAAAAATAATTATCTTTTCCAATATGTTTATATCTATTGGTAAAAGTGCATTTTCAGTTAATAATACAATATACCAAGAAAAATATTATCACTAAACAATTCCGTAAAAAATATGTGGCTAAACATTATTGTGATAAAAAATAGTTCTATTATACTTATAATATAACCATCATATTATATATATGTTTGTCAAAAAAATTAGTAACATATTAATGTGACTAATATATTTGTTTTATATATTATAAACATTTATAAGAAATTCCAACAATTAATATATGTTTATATATTATATTTTTAAAAAATAACATATGTTGATATTCCACTATTTTTTGTAAAAATGTTTTCTAATATTTATAAATATATTTATATATAATATATAATTATATTTAACATATAATAATCAAAATATTTTCTAATATGAAACACTAACAAGACAATATGTTATTTAAAAAAACACGATCAATTATAACTTACATACATGTTCAAATTCAATGAAAAGGAAATAAGATCAATGAAACATATTGAAAACATGATTAAACATGTTAAAACATACAGATATTTGACAATGGACTCAATGAAATGTTGTCTACAAACTATTTCTAAAAAATAATGGATTCATCTATCATGTAATACCCATTAAATCACATGAAATGTTATATAATGTAGTGGATCTAAACAAACATATTTTCACCATCATCACATTTATTTCAGTAGACCACCCTTCCATGTTTGATGTAATAGTAAACCTATCTCCAATAATATTATACATGTATCATCATGATCGGTGTTCTTATCACATAAAAACAATAGTTAGTAAATTGTTATCATTTAATCAAATGATATTAAAAAATAATGCACAAGATATCATGTAAAAAAATAATATATGATATAATTTTGTAAAGGTATTTTTTATTTATAATGGAACTCTTAGATAATTTTAATTTAAAAGCGAACTACTTTTCAATTAAAAGTTCATAGGCTATAAAGACCACATTAACAATAGGTAACCTTTAAATTTAATATTTTACTATCTATATTAACCATGTTTATGGGTTTTGTGGGGAACCTCACAAATAAACCTTCCCAATTTAAAAATGTTGAAAATAAACATTAAAAAATATAGATCGTGAAGACAAAAATTCAAGAGCATCATACTACAGCATAAAAATAGTATTCATCAGGATACGCAACACACTCATAGATTTTACCAACATTCTAATTAAATTGAAATATATTATACCTTTATGTTGCAATTCAGTCCATCGTGCATCAATCCATAATGTTTCAGATTGATCAAGGGAACTCACTATGCCTCAAATGGAACACCCCCAGGAAAACAAATCTATATCTACATGAAGGAACATCGTGAAACTCTTTCATGAAAAAACCATATAAATCATCTTTGAATATTATTCTTATATTGAAAATACAAATCAAACTGACCTCTACTTCTAGAAATTAGTAGAATCATTCTAAAATATATGGAATCTAAAACAAATAGTGAATATATCTTGAAATAAACTAATAAATATCAATGAAAAAACATAAAAAAATAAAAAAAAATACTTACCAAAACAAAATTTTAGAAATTATTTGAATACCAATCATATCCTTCAACATAATGCAAGAAATAATTTAACATTTTAACAAACACCAACCTACTGGTGCTAAAACTACATCCTACATGTATGAAAATGTTACAATAATTTTTTTATTTTTATATTATTTCATAAGATAACCTGTACAACTAAAAATTAGAACACATGATATAAAAATAACAAGAATGTTATCTACCCTATGATAAAAAATCGGAAGATAACCAATGATAACATTAACTGAATAATACGAGTGGCCAAATTATCTAAACCATGACCATAATGAGATTATAAATCCAATGAACATAGAAAATCCCATAGCACATGATATAAAAATGTAAAATGAGAACAATAGTAGAAAAATGAGTAGAAGAACAATTTACAAAAGTTTTTTTACAAGTGGCCACATTAATAGAAGTGAAATGGTGCAAAAAATAACAATACATGATATAAAAATAACAATAACTTTATCTAACATGTCATAAAAAATTGTTGAAAATGATAATAATTTTAATTAAGAGTGACAGAAAACTCAAAATTCTATAATCTAGAATCACTACATTAAATTAGATAATATAATAAATCTGATTTTAATTTATAATGATAGCACGATCCAATTGAGAAAGAAATAATACTGTAGGGATATTTTTTGTTGTTTTTATAGTGTTGTGGAGATAATGGAAGCATGAATATAA
The DNA here is from genome assembly GCA_963277665.1 of Viscum album. NCBI lineage: Eukaryota > Viridiplantae > Streptophyta > Magnoliopsida > Santalales > Viscaceae > Viscum > Viscum album. The sequence continues at coordinate 807,865,778 of OY728119.1, read as the reverse complement.
GGGGTTATCCTTTAAATATTTATACATTTATCATTTTCCAGTTTGTAGGGAACACTGACCTAGAAGAAGAATTATGTCAATTTTAATAAAGATAGAGTAGACATTTCCCTGGATTGTTGTCACTTACATTTCTCATTGAACCCCATCACACACTGAGGCTATCTAAGATTGAAATAGACAATAAAAATGGTGTAACAATTGATATTGAACATGAAAATAATATGGTACATTCAAAGAAATAAATTGATTCACTGATAGCCAGATCACAGAACATCATCTCTGTGTGATTATATAGCTCTTGAAAGCTCTCATGGTATGAAGGCCATACATCACTAATGATAACCAAATTGGATGACATAGAGGACCCCTAAATGTATATGAAGCCAATAGACATCACCATCCTAAGATTCCATCAAACCTAATCAAAACATCAAACCTCTTGTTGAATAATACCTTTCTATTGTGTACCTGACCAAACATTGACCCGAAAAAAGATTGATATGAAAATTGCTTCTTTCAAATATTAGAGCGTCAACACTGACCAATACTAACATAAAAACCCATCAACTGAGACCATCATGGATTAATGGAATTATTCTTATAAATGTGTGGTAGTTTGGGGTGAGAGGAAGCTCCTATCAGGAGATCTCCATGATGGAATATCTTCCTGACACAAGAAAGACGTTAGTGGAGAAACACTAGATTGGTAGAATGAAGTATTATAGTGTTTTTATTTAATAAATTTTAATAATTATTTTTTTGAAATTATTTTGATTTTATTTAACTATGTTTTTTAAATATAAATATAAAAATTGAATTATCTATTAAATATATTTTATAAAAAATATAATTAAATATATTTAATATGTTATTTATATTAATTATTTTTTCTAAATAATATTTATATGTTTATTAAACAAACAGAAGTAAAAAATTTATATACACTATTGTTATTTAGAAAAATTGAAAAATAAATTGAATTAATGAGATATTATTACTAAACACATAAAAAATTATATTAACTTTTGTCATAAAATTAAAAAATATATAAATAATTTGGTTACAAATTATTAGTTATTGATAAAATCTTCGTTATTATTGAATGACCAATTGTAATATTTTTTTAATGTTATTATATTTTTTTAAAAATTATTATTATTTCTAACCAAATCATATTTTGTTAAATGTTTGTTGTTATTGGTATGATCAACAAATATATTAAACCACTGGCAGAAGATATTTTGGTATTTATTGATCAATGAAAATAGATTACCAATTAAACATTATATATGTTTCAATATCACATTTTTAATAAAATCATTTATTTCTTATCAATAAATTTTTATTGGTATAATTCATTTTTTTCATTGAAGGTATGTTTGATGTATTTATTTATTGAATTTTTTATCCCTAGTCATATTGGGAGCTTGAAATATCCCCTTGTGAATATAAATTTATCAATCTAAGACACTGTGTAAATGATGTAAATTCATTTCCCATTGATTAGGGGATGAAAATGGAAAGAATGATTAAAATTGTTAATGTGAATATTATGAACTGATTGAACTAGAGTTTCCATTTTTGTATCATGTCATTTATATTAATCCTACATGAAATATCTATTTGTATTAGATATTTTGTAGACAATATTGTTGGTGTCCTACTAAGTTATACTCGGACCAAAGTCGGGTCTCCATTGTGAACCCAAACATATTTAATGGTTGTGGTTTAATACAAGGATAAAAGCCTTATTCTAGGGAGTTTTTTTGGTCTTGGAATGTGCATGGTTGAGGATAAATAGTATTGCTCATGAATTTTCAATCCCGTCCTCAAATCATGAATCACATTTCTAGAAGATAGTAATCTCAATGTTTCTTTGTTATAAGTATTATAAATTTAAGAATCATACCTTTAATAATTAATAATGGGAAATGGATGGGGAACCTCAGATATAAATATATGGTCTCATTAGTGACATATATAAATATGAAAGGATTAAACAACCTATAATTTTATTTTGGTAAAAAATCATTTATCGGGACTTGGAAGTGATTCAAAAAATATTATAAGTATATAAATGAGTCTCGTAATAAGAAATTATTCCCCTTATGGGTGTAATGAGACTGACCTCACATCCTCTTAAAATTTGTGGGTTGTTAAGCATTATATGTTTTGAAACCCCAATGGACCACCTTCCTTCGGAATGAATTTTTGTACCTAATTTTTTATGTTAGAAAGATAGTGTATATGAACGATCAAAATGGTAAACCTATTTTGAATTATTGTAAAACCATACTTGGAGCCCCCATAAACAATTTCAGTAGTTCAAATCTCATACACAGAACTGATATAATGTTAATACAATGTGAATGAATGTAATGATCAAATAAATAAATCATTATATGAAATTTGAACCCTTAATCCAAAACCATAAGATATGATGCATAACCTTTTGATAGGAAAAAAAAATTTAAACCAAATGTTATTTTATCAAATAATAAATATTATTAGTTGAACATTCACCATGACATTTTTTCATCTTATTTACAAATAAATAGTATCCCCAATATAAATTTATTCAATAATAGCCTACAATCAGGGTTCTAATGAAAAAAAACATTCTATTTGTGAAAATTTCAAACAATAAAAATGGTAAAACTAGGAACAATAAATGAAAATTGTTTTAGTAGTGTATTGATGATTGAGCATGATTCACACATTAGATAATGTAATGAATTGTGAAATTGTTCGATCTTATCACTAAGAATATATAAAATTAACTCCTATAAATATTTACTTGATCTAATTTATTGATTATAAAAATATAATGGGACATAAAATAGTATGTAACCTACATGGATCACAAAAAAACCTTTCCCACATGAAGTGTTCAGTATTAGTTGGTGAATTACATGGTTTGGGAATACCACTAACATGGAATGATAATGAATATTGAGGATTCATGTAGAAGTATTAAAACACTCAACCAAAAAATTACATCTCACATAGGGATATCTGCAATGAAATATTGTAACATATCCCCACCACTAATAATATTAGATGATTATTCCTAGATAATTTCAATCAATATCTACCATATCCTAGATTGGTGTATCAAGGATTCAATTGAGTCTCTATATCAGTTCAATGAATACCCTAGGGGGCTCTAGTCCACTGAAATTTACAAAATCATCCCTTCATTCCCCTTTAGTCTCCTATTATGGGAATCAACTGAAATGTTTCCAACCTAAACAATCATGAATGGGTACTCAGGATTACTCATCGTGCATTGAAAGATGTGGATAAATGTGAGTGGGAGCATATATTCACTTCCACTAAAGAATCCAATAAGTTTATTATGTATGTAGGTTGCGATTAGGCTCTTACCCACTCACTTGGAGAATGTATTAATGAAAATTCATATAGAAATGGTTTGGGAGGAACATATCCAATCATTCACGAATGATGCATAATAGTATATTTTGATTGAACAAGGAGGATGGGTTGAGATTAGAAAACTAATTCAATAAAAGAAATATTTTACTATATATCAGGGATGGTGAATGTGCTTTCCTACATTCTTATAGAGAATTTGTAATGCCCCGACCCCATTTACCCAGAGTTGGTGCATTATTTTAATACATTGGCATGATTACAAGGAATAATGTCCCAAAGGACCAACCAGTTTAGCAGTCTTGGAAAATAGATTACATACATGAATGTTACATTACACTTATTAACATAGAAAACATCATTTATAATCCTTCACGAATACCATTATTCCCTTGGCATAACCCTGAATATCTATCACAATACACTTCTTGGAATCATGGGAAAAATAAAAGATAGAAAGGTGTGATCTTAGATGCTCAGTAAGTTTAACAATAAAGTGGAAACTTTCATAAATAATCATAAACATTTAAGGCAATGTATAACTAAAACAAAATCCTTTTTAACATGAACTTCAGCATAATATGGAAAAATAAAATGAAGTAATTCCATTTACTTATTCACATGGATATTCTAGTAGTTGAATAATCACATGAAATATCAATAACCACTTTCATACTGATGGAATTCATAATGTCAGACTATCAAAACCACATAGTCAAGGCATTATGCCAAGACTACAAATAAGATTTTGTCAAGGCCTTGTTCCAAGACACTAGTTTGACTCATGAGTCCTACCAATGAATTGAAGAGCTAAAGAGGTCTCCACCCATCACTTAGTAATTCCAATGCATTCTTCATAAGAAAAGGTTTAAACATAACATAAACATTCGCATTAAAACTGGAATTTTAACTGTCAATACTTTACCCATAAACCCTTAATGGTATAAAAATAACACATCCACAGTCAAAATTTCAAAAAACCATCAATACCATATGGAATATTTTTATCAAAATAAATCAACTTCAAAACAAGTTAAATATCCTTTAAAAGATCTTGACATTGTTGAAAATGATTGTAAAACTCTTTGAGAGAAATATCGCTTTTTAATGACATCCTTTAAAAGCCAAAAAGTTTAGAAAGAAAGACATTTCAAGAAATTTTTTAATCAAAGTGTCCCATACCACATTGAAACTTTTGAATGGAATTAATATTTTAAAAACATTCATTTCCATATAAATAAATCCTTAAAAACCATTTTGAAGTCGTGGAAATTAATGAGAAATATTTAGAAGAATAAATATATAAAACATTTGAAATGATGTTTTAGTAAAAATTGTCCTATAAAATAATCCCTTTAAAAACCCTTTCCTAGAACATGGACATGGATAATAAATATGTCCCAGTAGATACTTATGTAAAAACAACCTCGGATAATAAAGATATTGGGTAATTAATCCTTACCAATTTGGTAACATACGAAACATTCACCCCATGAAAAAGGTATCATACAATGAATGTGTGAATAATAATAAATTAATGTGTATTACACAAAAAATACAATTATGGGTAGTACATACACCACACAAAAGTTATAGTGGCAATATGGCATGAATCTCACGGGAATAAGGAGGGAGATGAAAACCCCTTACCTTGAACTTTCGTTTAGTCGAGGGTATGTTTAACCTATTATATGAAGCCTGTAGTATGTTATTAAATTATAACAAAACCATATTAATATTTATGATATCATAAATTATGCATTTATTACATTTTACTAGAAATTTAATAATAATTTCCATGTTAAATTAATATAATGGGTAATAATCGCTTTCTTTATCATACATGTTTTAACATGTTACTCTTGATTGTATCACATAGATCTTGATTTAAATACTTACATAATTTAAAGAATCATTTATAAATCATATATATTTTGAATATAATTATGTATAATAGATATATATGTGAAATGGAAAACACCGTTTATTGAGACATTAGTCCATATGTACCCATAAATGATGTTTTTGTTTTCATAACGTATTGAACAGAACTAAGTGAATAAATATATGTAAGTATATATATATGTATATATCATATATTACAAAAATATTAGTAATATATATTTTTATAATCGTCGATGAATGGTGAATGTGAAAATAAATCTCATCGCGTGGTGGAGACGGTAATCCGTACGTACGCACGAGCGACAATATAATTTCCTTAAAGGTGGGTAATTGGATGGTATATTAATTATATAGATACATTATCATGTTATATTCATTATTTATATTCATATTACTCATCATTATATCCATCTAAAAGACATAGTGTTGAATAACAAATTACACCACGGTGTGGAGACGGTAGGCCGTACGTACGCACGCTTTGTGACATTATCATTCATAAGATGGATAGAATAATGAATATAGTTGTGAAATATTTATAATAACCTAATATTATATATAATATACTGGGTTTGTTATTTTAGAATGGAAATAAAGAACAAATAATATGTGGAATAATAAAGGAACTTGAAAGAGGGTGGGGAAAACATTACCTCTTCTTCAGGTTCTTCCTTATGATTTGATAAAAAGGGCTCCATATGTTGGCATTATGATCAAACTAGGGCCTCTATGTTGATGTGAGGTAATTTGAGAGAAACTTTGGGCAGTGTTTTGCCGAGCCAAAAGGCGTTGATGGTATAAATTTGAGATAAGGGTGAGTTCCCTTTTATAAGAGGGGTGAGGGGCACCTTTGGAAAAGAAAGAAATATTATTTGATAATAAATTCATATTCGGTTTATAATGGCTCCAAACTGGATTATTTAGAGGTTAATGTGGGGATAGGTATAAATCCCCTAAAACAATAGGTTTTAGAAAGTTTTGGGCCACTATATTAACTATATATTTTTGGTTTAACTCTTAGTTAAATAGTTTGACATTTACCATGTCACTTTGTATTTTTATATTATATAGTAAATATACTTACTATAAACTTCCACAAGACCCCCAAGTGGTCCATTAATAATTAACCTATCATTATATAGAGTATTTTGGATGAACTTTAGTTTTTTAGGAATATAATCTCAATTAATAATATAATATTTTAAAAAAACTCCTTTATGTCAATTTGGAAACAATTTAATAATTGGTTTTTGTTAAAGGATTAAAATCATTATTAATTACAGAAAAAATTATTTAAGCAATCCTAACATGTCATATTGAAAAATAACATTTTTTTATGTCATCATAACTTTCATATTATAATTATTTTAACATTTATAATACTAATTAATTGATTCCTTCATTAATAAGGAAAATACTGCATCATTATTGTGTCATAAATAAATTTAATTATTCAATGTCAAAAAATTAGAAATAAAATACCATTATGTAGTAAAACTTTTAGTATTTCTATTGAATATTTATATTCCAAAATAGAACATATATAACCCTATGTAAATATTTTTTTCTAAAAGATATATGCTTTTGTCATTTTTGTATTTACTTTAACATAATTAATATAAAGTGTCATTATCACTTAAAAGTGGATCCATGAGGTCCCCAAATCGACCCAAAGATTAAGCTGGTCATAAATGTATCAACCAATAGGGTTAGGACATGTTTTAGGGTAATTTATTATTATTATAATATTAATTTCTTTCCCTTATTTACCGGATTTACTCTTTTACCATGGTAAATAAAATATTTACCGAAGTAATTATCCAAATGTATAAAAATAAAAGTTACCTATTTATATAATTTGGAAATCCTGATTCTAAATATTGAATCAATTTTTCTAAATTCAAAACATATAAGTGGTGGAAATGAATTGAAAATTAATTCCCGTTGTTAAAATAAAGTGTGTTTTTAAGAGATAATAACTATCAAAAGATCGGCACTTGCTTATGTCAAGTTTAAAATTAAAATTATGTACAATGTCCAAATTTGTATTAAATGGTAAAAATATAATCTAATTATACTCTAAAAGAACTCAAATTCATAATTTATCACTATTAATTATTTTTATTAAAAAAGTTGTTTTTAATTAAAATTTAGTAATTTTCACTATTCATCAAAATATGAAAGTTATCTGAGAAGTACCAAAAATTCACCCTAAGATAATTTATATTTTCCGAATCCAAAAATTAAGTCCACTTTGAATGATAAAATGTATAAAATTTCAAAAAGTGAGTATTAATATTCATAACGCATAGTTTTATTTGTTGTGGTGTGTGTTGGAACTCGATGTTGCGTACAACTCACGCTACTACATTATTCAAACAGAAGCGTACTGTGGAAGCATGGTGTGTTACATTTTACTTTCCTTCAAAAAATTTCACCCTCACTATTGGAAATTATTTTTCAAAAATAAAATGTTGAAAATAGAAACTACCTTTGGGAAAACCCAAATTGGAAATTAGGTTAAATTTTTTTTGTCTAAATAAGATGAAAAGGGAAATGAAAGGGTCACCACAAAATTTTGATCTCGATTAGAAGAACAATGGTGGAAATTGGAAACATATAATTGGAGAAAAAATATAAATATTTATATGTAGTGATTGAGGTCATCAGTCACAAACAAGTGTAAAATTGAGGGCCTTAAATTCATCAATCTACGATGATTTAAAATACCATCAGTTCAATAAAACATATGGTATTAGGATAACACATTTTTTTTTGTTAAGATCCCTTCACTAGAATATAATAACTAATTTCTTCATAGAAAAAGAGAAGAAGAAAAAAAATATACTTGACAAGTAGAATCCCATCCTTTAACTAATTTCATCCACAAACTCATCTTTCACACTAAAATAGAATAAAACATAAAAATAATATTTTATTTATCCCATTCGTATAAGGTTTAAAAATATGAATTTATAATTTAGCTACCAGAATTTTTTTAAAAAGACTAAATTATTCAATCCATGACATCACGTGGGCCAGTGGTTTGTGATACACCCTTGTCACCCTTTGGTTGGGGGTTCAAGTCTCAAGGCCTTGACGGACACGGCGGGTTTCCGCCTGACCTCTGGGTTGTCCTATAATGGAAATCACAAAATAATCTCAAACTAGAATTACCCAAAATACTTCTTTCCAAACTCACAGCCCAAATTTTATAAGGAAGGTAGACACAATGAAGATCCTTTTTCCACATAATTACATATGAACACATTCATCATGTATTCTATTAAAACACTACAACATCTTGAATTAACATAAAACCATATTGATTATATTCATGATCACATATATCTTATAGAATATCGGATATACTCATTCTATCAAAAAAAATTTTAAAGTCCAACAATGATGGAATATAAAAATCATTAATCAGTTTCAAGGTAGTCAATAATATCCAATATAATTTATCCAATTCAATCATGTGTTATTCAAAAATCACTACCTTGGTATATGAACCATATTATGGTTTATCGTTCTGTCAAACATATATTTTCCAAAACTTTAACCTGATATTGAGTTACTTTTCTTGGTTCCACACAATCTCAAGTCCTTAATGAAATAGTACTTCAGTACAATCCTTATATACTCCATAATTATTATAACCAGTACATTGTTGAAACAACACTCAAATGACACAATTCTCTAATTACAACATAATAACTCTAATCATTCCTCCTCATCTGTGGTAGCCTCATAACCAGATTATTATCCAATAGCATCATTTGGGGCATACGCTGATGATTTGGAAATTTGTTCACGTAGTGTCCCATCACCTTGTAGATGAATAATTGTACATTTGAAACCTTTTTCTTACCCTTGCAGTCACATATATTGTGTCATTCTTCTCCATAATTATAACAAACTCCCATTCCCTTCAGTAAAGTTTCATGGTGTTTCTTCCCATAGTTATCACATATGGGAAAATACTTCTTTTCCCTCATCCCTTTATCCAACTTTCTCTCTTCCATCCTTTTCTTCACTTTCTTCCCTTCAAAGCCATATGACTTAGATAATTTTTTACTTATCTTATTAACACATGATACTATTTCTTCATATGTTGAGAATACATGGGAGACTATTTCCCTTCTAAATGTTGTCTTAATACTGTGAAAGATATAATCTTTATTACTCTTTGGGTCATACGTATTGTTGGAGTTCACATTCCTTCTATTGGGTGCCATTTCAATACAATGGCATAAACTATGCTAGTTTATGAACTGAAATGAATAATTCCAAACATGCAAAATACCTAACATAAATTGATTGGTTTATGGATATAATCTATAATCATAAAGATTGAGGAAGTATATACTCATAAACCCTTTATAATGATTTGTAAAGAAAATGAGAATTATCCTAAGCATATCCCTTGGTAGTGCCGTAACCAAGAGTGTAGAAAGGAATGTTTTCATGCACTAGTTCCCGTTCGAGTCTAGTACAAAGTGGTGTTTTCGGGTTTTACCCCTAGTTACATCTGTGCCAGAGCCACCTCTACCTACTCGTATCCAGACATGGATTTATTTTCTTGGAAACCTTATAAAATATCTACATTACCAATATTCTAGAAATTTCTTCTATACTAATCCTAAAAGAATATCTTAGGTCTATGTTCTATAATCATAGTTTATCTAAATGGAGCTTCCAAGGTTTTTTTAAACATCCTCTAATTCCAACTGTAACGCCCTGACTCCAGTTATCCAGAGTCAGTGCCTTATTTTAATACATTGGCATGATTAAAATGAATCAAGTCACGAAGGACAGACTGGTTTAGAAGTTTTGGAAAATAGATTACATACATGAATGTAACATTACACTTCTGAACATACAAAACAATATAAATAATCCTTCACTAATTCCATTATTACCTTTGCTTAACCCTTCATATCAATCACAATACACTTCTCGGAGTCCTGGGAAAAATAAAACAAAGAAAGGGGTCAACTAAGATGCTCAGTATGGATAACAATACATCGGAAACTTATATAAATATTTAAGGCAATGTATAAAAAAACAAAAGCCTTTTAGATATGAACTTAAACATAATATGGAAAAAATAAAATGAAGTAATGCCATTTACTTATTCACATGGATTTTCTTCTAGTGGAATAATCACATGCAATATCACTAACCACTTTCATAATGATGGAATTCATAATGTCAGACTATCATAACCACATAGTCAATTCCTTGTGCCAAGACTACCAATAAGATTTTGTCAAGGCCTTGTGCCAAGACACTAGTTTGTCTTATGAGACTTAATGATTCATCGAGGAGCTATAGCGGGTTCCACCCGTCACTTACTAAGTCCAATGCATTCCTCATATGAAAATGATTAAACATAAAATAAACCTTCGTATTAAAATTGGCTTACGAAATGTCAATAATTTACACATAAACCATGAATGGTATAAAAATAACACATCCATAGTCAAACATTTCAAAAAGCCTTCAATACCATATGGATGATTTGTTTCATAATAAATTAACATCAAAGCACGTTTAAAATCAATTAAAGGATTTTGACATAGATGAAAATGATTTGTAAAACTCTTCGAGAGAAATATCCCTTTTTAATGGAAACATTTAAATTTCAAACAGTTTAGAATGGATTAAATTTCAAGAAATTTTTGAATCAAAGTGTCCCAGACCACATTGAAACTTTTGAATGGAATTAACATGTTAAAAACATTCATGTCCATATACATAAATCCTTAAAACCCATTTTAAAGACATGGAAATTAATGAAAAAGATTTAGAAGAATAAATATATAAAACATTTGAAATGATGTTTTATTAAAAAAATACCCTTAACAGAATCCCTTTGAAAACTCCTTCATCAAACATGGACATGGATAATAAATATGTCCCAGTAGATGCTTATGTAAAAACATCCTTGGATAATAATGAGATTTTGAAATTAACCCTTACCAATTTGGTAACATACGAATCATACACCCCATGAAAGAGATATCATACAATGAATACGTAAATACACATAAATTAATGTCTATTTCACATTGAATACTATTATGGGCAGTACATACACCACACAAATGGTAATAATGTCAATATGGCATGAATCTCATGGGAATAAAGATTGAGATGAAAACCCCTTACCTTGCACTTTCCTTTAGTTGAGGGTACATTTAACCTCTTATATGAAGACCATAGTATGTTATTAAATTATACCAGAACCATTTTATTATTTATGATATCATACATTATTCATTTATGACTTTTTACTACCCATTTAATAATAATTTCCACGTTAAATTAACATTTCGGGTAATAATCACTTTCTTTATCGTACATGTTTTAACATGATACTCATGATTGTATCACATAGATCATTAATTAAATAATTCCAGAATATAAAACATGATTTATATATCATATATATTTAGAATATAATTATGTATAATAGATATATATGTGAAATGGAAAACTGTGTTTATGGAGACGGTAGTACGTACGTACGCATAAACATTGTTTCCGTTTTCATAACATATTGAATGGAACTAAGTGAATAAAATATATGTATGTACATATATATATATATATATCATATATTACAAACATATTAGTCATATATATTTTTATAATCGTCGATGAATGGTGAATGCGAAAATTAATCTCATCACGTCGTGGAGACGGTAATCTGTATGTACACAAGAGAAACAATATCATTTCCATAAAGGTGTGAATTGGATGGTATATTTATTTTGCAGAGACATTATCATATTATTTTTATTATTAATATACATATTACTCATCATTATATCCATCCATATAACGTAGTGTTGAATAATAAATTACACCACCTCGTGGAGATGGTAAGTTGTACGCACTCACACATGGTTACATTATCATTCATAAGATGGATAGAATAATGGATATAGTTGTGAAACATTTATAATAACATCACAATATATATAAGATACTAGAGTTATTATTTTATAATGGAAATAACAAATAATTAAAATGTGGAAGAAGAAAGGAACTTGGAAGAGGGTGGTGAAAATATTACCTCTTCTTCGGGTTCTTCCTTTTGATTTGATCAAAAGGGATCCTTATGTTGTCTTTATGATCAAACTATGGCCTCTTGCTCCAACTGACGGCAGTTGAGAGAAAATTTGGGCAGGGTTTGGCCGAGACAAAAGGCTTTGACGGTATGAATTTGAGAGAAGGGGGAGTTTAATTTAATAAGTTGGGTGAGGGGAACCTTTGTAAAAGATAGAAATATTATTTTATAATAAATTCATATTCAGTTTATAATGGCTCCAAAGTGGATTATCTAAAGGTTAATGTGGGGATAGGTCAAAAACCACTCAACCAATATGTTTTAGACAGGTTTGGGTCACTATATTAACTATACCGTTTTTATTTAACTCTTAGTTAAATAGTTTGACATTAACCATGTCTCTTTGTATTTTTATATTATATAGTAAATAAACATACTATTAACATCCATAAAGCCCCCAAGTGATCCATTAATAATACACCTATCATTATATAAGTCCTTTGGCCGATCCGTAGATTTTTTGTAATAGAATATTAATTAAAATATAAAATTTGTTTTAAAAACTCTTTTATGTCAATTTTGAGACTATTTAATAATTTATTTTTGTTTAATTCTTAACAACTTTATTAATTCGAAAAAAAATTCATTTAAGCAATAATAACATGTCATATTAACGAATAAAATTTTGAATGTCATCAAAACATTCAAATTATATTTATTTTAACATTTATAATACAAATTATTTGATTCGTTCATCAATAAGGAAAATACTACATTATTATTCTATGATAAACTAATTCAATAATAGAATGTATTAGAATTGTAAATAAAATACCATTATGTAGGAAATTTTTTTAGCTTTATAATTAATATTTATAGTCGAAAGGAAAACATATATATACTTATGTAAAAATTATTTTTCTAAAATATATATGCCTATGTTTTTTTTGTATATACTTTAACTTAATTAATATAAAGTGTCATTATCACTTACAAGTGGATCCATGAGGTCCCAAAATCGACCCAAAGATTCAAATGGTCATAAAGGTATCATCCAATAGGATTAGGACATGTTTTAGGGTAATTTATTATTATTATAATAATAATATGTTACCCTTATTTACCGGTTTTACTCTTTTACCATGGTAAATACAATATTTACCGAAATAATTATTCTAAATGTATAAAAATAAAAGATACCTAATTACATAATATAGAAATCCTTATTCTAGATATGGAATCAATTTTTGAAATTCAAAACACAGAAGTGGTAGAAATTAATTTAAAATTAATTCACGTTGTTAAAACAAAAAGCGTGTTTTTAAGAGATAATAACTATCAAAAGATTGGCACTTGTTTATGTCCAGTTTAATTTTAAAATTATGTACAATGAACAAAATTGGATTAAATGGTAAAAATATAATCTAATTATACTCTAAAATCACTCTAATTCATAATTTATCACTATTAATTATTTCGATTAAAAAAGCTTTTTTTAATTAAAAAAGATTTTTTTAATTAAAATTTAGTAATTTTCACTATTCATCAAAATATGAAAGTTATCCGAAAAGTACCAAAAATTCACCATAAGATAATTTTGATATTCTGAATCCATAAATGAAGTCCATTTTGAATGATAAAATGTATAAAATTTCAAAAAATGGATATTAATATTCATAACAGCTAGTTTGATTGGTTGTGGTGTGTTTTAGAACTCGAAGTTGCATACAACACACACTACTGCATTATTCAAAGAGAAGCGTACCGTAGAAGCTTGGGGTGTTACAAAATTTTTTAAAGTGTCACTGCATTATTGAAATAGATTAAGAGATCCATCAGCCAATTCTTGAACTAGTAAAAATACATGGAAATACAAATATTCTATTCTTAATATCTAGATAATAATATCACCAGGATCAGTAGAGACATGGGGATGCTCTAGAAGAAGTATACATTCCTTCTCTCGTATAAGTATATATTTATTAAATTCTGATCATGGATGTGTCACAAGACCATGCTCAAATCTACGTTCCAACCAAGGATATCTAGCTTCGTATAGAATGTTCATTAGGAATAACATTAATTCCGATAAAAATAATTTTGGAATACTCTAAAGGACTAGGACAAAACTCATATCCTTATTCTAACAAGCTCTCATAAAGTCAGTTTGACACTAACATCTCAAAATGCGTATATTACTATTGAAATAGACAAACAAAATAGTCCAAAGGAATATGACCATGATCACATCCCCACAAAAATAATGGTATTCCAATAATATATGTTAATCACTATAGATAATGATCATATTCCTCCGAATTTAGATTCTATGAATATTACAGTAGCCCTAGGAATCCATTATCAAATACATACTTCTACTAATTAATGAATACACCTACCTCCATCTATGGCTATATAAAAAGACGATCAAAACACACCAAAAATTTTATAGGAGTATATTTTTATTCATGAAATTATGTAATATTTCATATCGTGTCATACAGACACATCATATAAGATTCATTAAAATATTTGAGCTCCACCGAGAGAAAGAAATATATTCTTTTAAATAATAAAAAATCTCACCATAATACTTTAGTCATTTCTCAACAACAGGATCATATACCCAAAATATCATATGAGATTCAACATATTCAAGAAACCTTTATATAGAAGGATCGTATCCCTTTTTATAACGAATTGCCCCCAATAACCTCTCAATCATGTACTTGACTCAGTATTCTAGATACCTGAAGGGAATTCTTGATCCACACATGCTAGAAAATAACACCCATGCATCGAACAAAAAACCAAGGGAATGATTTTGTGCTTCCTAAAGAAAATACATAAATCATATATACAATATAGTGAAATAGTAAAAGATAATTATAATGCATAACAAAAAGGAAAAAATAGGAAACAAAAAAGAGAATATAAGAACAAATGTCAAGTAAAATTCTATCATGAAATGACTTAAATAACAAAATCACTAATAGTCATCAAGTGTTAGTGGGGAAAATACAATGTTATCTCATCATCCTAATATCCCAACCCAACCGATAGAAGACCAAACAACCCCATTATGGTTCCTCACATTTCCTTTCAAAAAATAACATGCAATGATCTATGCATTATAGAATAAGAGATAATGGTGTGAGATAAGAAGATTAGTATGATTCACCCTAGTGTTCCTTAACAAGCCAATGTTCAAAAATATCATGTATTATCATTTAAAAAACATTAAATGATTAAATATAAAGTGGGTTTTTTATAAAAATCAGGGTTAAGATTTTCCATTTTAAAAAAATTCCAATACTAAGGAAGGTATATCAATTTCTAATGTCAAATAATGCATATTAGAAACAAACATAATACAAATCCAAATAATTGGTAAATCATGATTTGGAACTCAAAATGTTTGGCTCGTAAACTACTAATACCAAAACAAATTATTATCCCATAGCATGTCCCATGAACATAGGCTTAAAGAGCTGAGAAACACCACCTAATTGAACCTCAAAACAATTTTAAATCATATCACTAAAACAAAAGGCATGTGGAGTTGATAAAATACCCATGTGAAAATCTACTAATGGTATCATGGGATATGGACCTATGCTAGATCATACACCAATATATTCATGGATTCCCATGTGATAAATTTCAAAAATCGTATTTATAATTAAAAAATACGCCTTTCCCATTTACAAAAAACCTGGGAAAATATCATTTTTTCAAAAATCCATTTACACAAAAAATTAAATATTGAAAATTTATTAATAAATATAAATATATATATAAAGAATAAGAGAATAAAATTTCATCAAAAAGTGATAGAGATAGATCTACCTACCACAACTAAGGTTTTCACACACCCATAAAATATCCACCAATAAGATGAATTTATAAAAGATAATAGAGGCACTGAAATCAACATACACATTTATAATTGATTTAGTTTAACAAAAAATGTTGGAATAGTAGAGGAAATAAAACATGCCTAAAAACCCCTCTACAACACAGTTAAAAGAGGAAATAGCCACATGAAAAATATCACACCACAGATCTAGATACCGAACAATGGAATAATAATTACAGAACAACATATTTGATAACAAAACAAAATATAACTACAACGATCAATGAAAGAAAGAAGTGGAATGTAATACTCACTAGAATATATTAGAACCTATGGCTATAGTGATCTAACACAATCAGATCGAATAGATCGAATAGATACATCCAGAATCAATGGATATCCTTATAGGCATGGGGATAAAGGAATTTTATGATAATGAAATAACATTTTAGCTAAGTAGTTCCATAAAATACATGATTGAAATAATTTTATAATGTTTAATACCTTTAGAAATCATGTAATCCATGAAGATCACATACAATAGAAAACCCGTTTAATTTTTAATAAAAATCAACCATTTAGAATTATACCTCATGTAACTATTATAAGGAGTGTAATCATTTAATGTGGTCTACACATTTAATGACATGGGTTTTGTAGCCAGTTACACATCGTGTAATCACCCATTTTACAAAAACAATACATAACCAACTCAGTAATCTTCCAAACTAAAAGATAATTCCAAAAATTCATTACAAATTCATACACATATTCCATTAATTCAAAAAAAATATCAAACCCTTAATTTGTGATGAATTTTCTCAGAAACTTTTCTCCATCCTCAATAGTCCCAAGACAAACCCAATTTAATATAAAAACAAAAAAGGAAAAGGAAAATACCATAAAAGTTAACAAGGTGTTACAAACTCCCCACTATAAGAATTTGTAACCTTAATAAGTCACGTGGAAGAATAAAGTCAGGTAAAGGGGTGAGGCCACTACTTTTCCCTCAATGATTCTCTCTTCAATGTCTCATGAGAAAATAATTTGTGCTTCCTTCAAATTCTGACCAGTGGAATAAAATTACTATTAAATAATTCCACCTGAAAATCAAAGATCTCCAGTGGCTACTCAAAAAATGGAAACATATGGATCTAAATAAATCACTTCCCAACTTAGAACATGAGAGGGATCATGTTGATATTTCTTGATCTGCAATATGTGGAAAATTTCATTAATTCCTACAAACAGATCAATAAATTCAAATTTATAAGAGACCTTCTAAAACTGCTCAATGACATAAAATGTTCAAACATATCTAAGAATCCATATTCATTATTTTCCATGTCAAAATTGACCAATTCTTGGAGAAATTTTCTAGAAAATATTGTGACCTATAGAAAACTCCGTAGGATGATACAATTGATCTAAATAATATTTCTGCTGACTCTGCATCATAACTAAACACCGAAATATATTCTAAATTCTCATAAGAGTCTCCTGAACCAATCTTCGTCCCACTAAATAATAATATCCCACCTCTTCCCTACAAAGACCTAGCATATACATGTGACAATTCAAAGCCTCAAAAAGACCCATTTAGATTAAAAATAGAATAACATTGTTATAATACAAATCATGTAGTCTCATATGGCTATACCAAGAACAACCCAAATCAAATATATAGTCAAAAACTATATCCTTTATAATCAGAATAACACACTCAATATTACCATCTATCTACTAATATTAAGTTATAATCAATCTGATCTGAGTCCCCATTACCTCCACGACAATTTTGCAGAAACATTATGCAAACCTAGGATCCATGTTTGAAACAAGGGATGAAGGAACCCCATGTACCCTCACAACATCGAGTAAATATTGATTACCCATATATTCATCATTAGTGGTGTCTCTAAACAGAATGGAATGAGATGGAATTTCCAATCAATCAATCACCACCCAAAAAGATTTTTTCTCTCAGGGATTCCATGATGATTTTCTGTAAAAGACCAGTGATTCCTCATCCCAATTCTAATTAGGCAGCATATAAGGTTGATGCGAACTATAATGTTTATAATCATGTAAATTAGTTTAATAGAAGGTGAAACAACGAGAAACGTAATCAGAAATTTCATAATTCACACTCAGCCACTATAATTATGATCTCATATCATAATACATCTTTTTAGTTCCTAATTGAATGGACCATGAAGAAATATGATAATCAGAAAAAACTGAACTTCATACAGATTCTATGATGAAAAATAGATCCCCAAAATGAAGAATACAATTTGAAGAGAAAGACCAACAAAAAAATGTCTCCTCACCATATATGGTTTCTCAAATTCCATTTTAATTATCATCGCGATATTAATTCAATAGAATAAACCCATATAGAGAATGTGAATATGGAGAAGTAGAACTAGCCATACAAGAACCATCCTCTTGAACATCCAAATGAAATAGAAAAAATCATAACAAGGTTACTCTCTTAATTCCATTTTAAAACATCTTGTGATGACACATTCTTACTAAGAGAATCTACAATGACATTCCCCTTATATGGGGTGTAAGATAAATGTAACACAAATTCATGAATGTATTCCACCTACCTCATATTGCTATGATTCACCTAATTGAAAGAAAAGAGATTACATAAACTGTTATGGTTATAAAATATTGTTAGCCTTTCTCCAAAACAATAGCGCAACAAACTCATAAGTGTGTGAATAAAATTGGAACGATATGAATCGTGAGTGGGGTAATTCTTCTCATATGGTTGAAGTTGTGGAGAGCTGAAAGCTAACATATGATCATCCTACATGAAAAGGCATAAAAACGCTAAAGGAATGAATGAAAACCAAATACCCCTTACCAAGATCAAGTAAGGTCAGACTAAGAGCTTTCTTCAGAATTCATTTCACCCCATCAAAAGAAGACCAGCACATTTCATTCCATGTAAATTGGAAACCTCTTATGATATGGAAAATCAATGCTGATGCAATCTCGGAGAAATAATAGGAAAAAATGGGTTTTATCCATCAAGACAAAGGAATAAATTAATCTTAAATAGATTGTATATATCTTCCCATGATAGGACCATCATTATAGTCTCAGGATCACCTGATAATCCAAGATTAGGAATCAGATTCCCAAATAATTTCACTTCATTAATCCAGATGTTGAATTTAGAATTCATTCCATAAAAATAATGACCTTCTAATATTTATTATAACCAATCCCATATGGTTATCTTTATCACACACATATGATGAGTAAACCAAAATATCAACCATCAACACACCCAAAATTCTATCAAAATAATTATGGAACATCTGATTCATCCAATCCCAAAAAATAATAAGAGAATTATTCATAAAAAATGACATCATTATATATTTTAATTGAGAATAACTAATCCTAAAATACCTCATCATTATATATAAATACTAAAATATGAGTTGATGATAACTCTATAAAATATGAATCTTTGAAAACCATTTCTCCCATTAACTGAACAATAAATAGAATCAACATTAGGTAAATGATACATGATCTTATCTGTTACATAGTTAAACTTTTTATAGTACACACACAAATAGGTTTAATATAATTCCTTCTTGTCAAAGAGAACTGCGGATTCCCAATGAGTCACAATATGGAGAAAAATAATATTTTTAAATAGTTTATTAAACTAAATTTTTAGCTCTTTCGACTCTACTAATTCCATGGGATTAGAAGGAACAGATATTAGCTGCATTCCTAGCAACCGGTAAATCATAAACTCTACCACTATACTGCAAGGAATCCTAGAGAAATAATCATTTAAAAATTAAGACACCCAAAAATGATAAATTGAATATCAATAAGTTAGGTAACATCATCTGGTTCAACAAAAACAATTGACATCAAAATTTTATGCAATGGGTGGAGGCTCCTGCATAGGAAGAATAAAAATCCCACTCTCCCTAAAACCCCCCAAGCTCTCGTCATCTGAAAAAATAATAGACACTGATGATAATAACAAACCTCTACTCGATGTGAAAAAATCATATTTATCCTGATGATGATGTCAAAAAATACAAATTAACAACATAAACAACCTAGAAAAACTTCTCTTCAACTATAGATAGAATACGAGGACACTAAAACCCTCCTCTTTCCTCTTCCTAAGTGGTGTATCTAACTCCATACCAAAGGAAATGAATTCTATTGGTAGGATAATCATATAATGAAAATGACCATATATAAAAAAGTGGGAAGAATCATCAATAAATAAGGAAATATCTACTGAGGATGAAATAATGTTGGTACCCATAACTATCGTTGTTCTCTCATATACATCAGCTAGAAAATAATCTATGGAATGATGTTGATTTAATACTAAGTCATGTGGCTAGAACAATGTAGTCTTTTATGAATTTATGGGAACTGCAGTAGCCTTCAGATCTAATGATCCCCAGCCATATGAATGAGAATACATAGTCTAAATGAAACATTGTAGATGGCCATAACCCAAAAAAACTATTATGCATCATATATATTGAAGGGAAAGAATTACATATTTTTTGAAACATGATACAACAATATTAATATAGAGGAACACAAATAGATATAAAAAAAGGGGATCATGAGGTATACTTCTCATAACCACCTCTACCACCCCGTTAGTGACCAATCCCATTGCTTATTTTCCATGGTTCATTATTGCAGCTTCGACTATGCCGAAGAGAGGGTGAATTATATCCTACCTTTCCATCCATATTCATTTTTTCCATAATATCCCAATCCACTATCTCTATAGAGATAAGACTGATCATCATAAAATCTTACATTTAGATATACTATTCCAAACCCTATGGGTACTTCTGATCCATCAGCTATAAATTTTTAACAACTTCAACTGAAAAAATAAAACATAGCATATTGATTGGTCAATGATAACACCACATACTCTATTTACTATAAGGATTAGAACTCCAAATATTTCACCATCATCAGGGTCTATAGAAAAAATAGCTAGATGAAGTTAGACTTGAAACTTGTTCAGTCCAAGCCCATGGGTTTATCTTTATGTACCATGCAATCCCAAAAACACATTTTTGGACCCTCATAAATGAATGTGTCAAAAATTACCATGACATCTTCATGTATTTATTTGAATATGAATATCTATTTAATATTTTCACGATATTCATTTACCTATTCATGTTCATTTATAACATTAATGGATGGTGGTTTATCATGGAATAACATTCGTGACCGATCCATTTCTCATCTTAATCATGGATATAATTCATCGACTATGTTTGAAACATGTGGAACTCCTTATCAACAGCATGAACTAATTATTAAATTTCATTGATAATTATGTGGTCCACCAGTATACTTGTTTGTGGAGTATCACCAACACCATCTCTATGAACTTGTAGAACATGTATCATAGGCATACAACTACACGCTAAATCAAATTGGTGATAAAAAAAATATCGGTTCTAACTAGAGAAAACATAGTCATAAAATTAAAATTAAAGGGTCCAAATAGAATATATTCATCCTAACATATAGTTTAGATTTATCTACATCACAAGAAAATGTAGTTAGAAACTCCCAAGAACAAGCCACATAAGTTGCAAAAATTTAATCTCTATTCTACCAAAAATACCAATATAAGGACTCATGGGGAAAACCCATTTGACAACAAAAAATAATGAACCCATCCAAATTCCCTCTCAAATAGGTACTTGAATTGATATTCCACATACTCGAAAGGCAATCATGTTCTCTATGGGCTGACAACAATCACTCGGGCATTTAACAAAAAATAGAGGGAACGATTTCACCCAAACTAATACAATGACATGAAACATATATATAACCGATAGAAATAGTTGAAGATAAATGTATTCCATAACTGAAACAAAAAAACCAAACAACAAAAGAGATAAAAAAATATCTAAGTACAAGTCTAATAAAAAAGAACTGAAAAAACCCAAAATAACTACATCAATCGTCTCTATGTGATAGTGTGAGAAAACTCACACCATATCACCATCTTGCTACCTAATACCATCTGACAGAATACCCAAATTCATCACTGAGGAACATTTCCATTTTTTGCAGCAAATGAAATATAATGTTCTGCAAACCATAGATGAAGTGTATTCGGTGTTAGCTAATAAGATTAGTTTTAACCCACCCATGTGTTCCATAATAATTATATGTACAATAATATAATTTTTTCTAGCTATACAGAAAACATGGAATGATAATTAGTATATATGTTTTATCAATATAATGGTAAATATTTACCCATTACCAATCATTCCAAAATAATGTAGGTATATCAATTTTAAAATTTTAAAATATGAATATTAAAAACCCAATGTAGTACAAAGACAAAGAACTAGTAAATCATATCAATGAACTCAACAGGTTAGGCTAGAAGACAACTCGTACAATAAATAATTACACGTGCACATCTATTCTTTGGAACTCATGCCTATGGAGAAAAGAAACATCCCATGAGTTAACCTTCTAAGAATGTCAAAACATGTCCCAAGAATTACAATAATATGGTGGAGAAAAAATTTCCATTAGAAAATTCCTCAATTGTGACATGGACGGTGTTCCTATGCTAGACCTTCATCCTACATACCCAAGGGGTTCCATGTGTTTAATTTCATAAATCTATTTTACCCTCTTAAAATACCCCTTTTCTATTTACAAAAAATCAAAAAATGTACTTTTATGAAAAATAGGTTTATAAACATACACAAAATAATTCCAATTTATTTATTAATAAATTTATAAAAAATTACATGAGAAATATATTTCATCAACATAGTCTTCAAATAGAACCACCAACCACAACTCAAGGTCACACCTGACCATAAAATATCCACTTACGAGAAGAATGTAATAAGGAAAATGGAGTCCCTAGAATCAATCTACATATATTAGAATTGATTCAATTAGAAAATTTTCGGAGTATTAGAGTAAATGAAACATACCTCAAGAATGCACACCCATTATTCTACAATCACCAAAGGAGAAGGTATTTGGAACAATATCACACATTATATCTAGACAAGGAAAAAAAAGAACTGTCATTAAGTAACAACAAATTTGATAACACAATTCCATAGTGATATTGTGATCAAATCAACAGAGAAGTAGAAAATCCCACTCACCTAGGGAAATGAGTACCAACATCTATGGTGATCCAACACCAAACAGATCAATCTCTATTGAACATAGACATGCAAAATCACTAGAGC
Source organism: Viscum album (assembly GCA_963277665.1). Lineage (NCBI taxonomy): Eukaryota > Viridiplantae > Streptophyta > Magnoliopsida > Santalales > Viscaceae > Viscum > Viscum album. The sequence goes on along the minus strand of OY728119.1, from coordinate 807,842,254 downwards.
GACCTTCTAGGGTGAGATCCAAAGGAGATGCTGGAGAATGAAGTAACCTTTTAGCTAAGAAGAACCCTAAATTCCATGTTTATGAAAATTTCATAACATTTAGTTCCTTTTCTGACCATAGCATACATGGTGATCACATATTCTAGAGAACTCGTTTCCTTTCTAATTAAAATTGAAATTTTTCATTACACATCTTGTAACCATTACACAGTTTTTAATCTGTTCAAGTTATGTACATATTTGATGAATTTTTTTGAGACTAATTATACATCATGTAACCCATTTACACATCAGATAATCACCAAACATACAATATAAAACTAAATTATAGAACCAACTCAATAATCCCAAAAAATAGGATAGAATGACACAAATCTGTTACAAATTTATATCCAAATCCCATTAATTGATTAAAACATCCATCCCTAAACATTAATAAATTTTTCTCAAAACATTATCTGCATTATATGGAGTCCCAATAACCACCCCCTCCACAATACAAGGGAAAAAGTAAAGGAAGAGAAAAATACAAGATAATGGGTAACATAAGGATACTCTAGTCGACCCCAAATTGAATGTCCTCATATTATGACTACAATATAGATTTAGGAGAATATCCCATATATACTCAATGATTGTTTTCATGAGGTTATTCAATAAATAATTCAAAACTAGAATGGTTTGTAGACCATTAAAATTAAGAATAAAGAGACCACTATAATGATAATCCACTTGGTAGTAGTGAAGGGATCGATAACAGGGACTCTAATCCAAACCTACTCTTGAGTAAACCTCTCTACTAATTAATCTATTTAAAAAAGTAAATCCCCACCACCTTATACCCATAAAACATAATATATATAGGTTCTAAAATCATTGATACTACCATATAGAGAGGTTCTCAAAAAAATAAAGTTTTCCATATATAGTTTCGCATCAACTCCCAATATCAATTCACCACAATAAGAAGGTGGTCCAAGGAATAAACCTATGAGGTCTCACAAGGTAGAGACATGTATATCTAATTATGAAGAGGAATATAAGTATATATATACATTTTTACCTAGAAACTACCTCCCAACCATGTGTTGGCCCATCAACACATTGGACTAGGAGATCCGTGATAATCTAGGGAAGAAGGAAATACCTTATCAAGGATAAAATATATGGGAAAGATATCAAGGATTAAACCCTAAAAACCTCCCATATCTAATATACATTAGTAACGATCACACCATACACATACTCTACTATCAAATATATATATATTCTATCTCTATAGCCCATGAACCTAGATTAGAAAAGAATAATGAAAATCTATAGCATTCATTCTTTCATTCCATCACAACACATAAAAAACTAACCATTGAAGCCACATGTTAAATCCATATCGGAGGGTGGGAAAATTATAGTGTGTTTCACCACAATGCATCCCTGGAATGTATGAACTCCATAGATATGACACCCTATAATTTCATAGCATACTGGGAAATTAGTTAAACGCACAACACGTGATCCAATTCTTTAATAGAGTGATATTTCACAATTTTGAAGTTCCAAAGACATCATGAATATAAAAAGAGGGTTCCTAATAGATTCCAAAGATGGCCCCATCAAAAAAATTGAATGAAATTCAGACATGAAAGATGATGTTGTTGACTACCCGACAACTTCCCATAGAATATGACTCTCATAATAGGATTCAATTTAAAATATCACATATGAGACAATAATTGTACAAAATAAAAAATAACAAAATATTGGAATCCATAGTTGTTGTCTAGGATTGAACTAAGCCCACATGGTTGGTAGAATTATTACCACTGTATCGACACATCATGTCATCAAAATCTAATTGGATCCTTGAAATATCTGCAGTTTCTACAAACTAACCACATCCTTCTAGGCTATGGAAATTTATATCTCAATCACTACCACAACGTTCTCCACACCAAGAGACCATCCTAGATAAATTAGAATTTGTTCTATATCAGTCCTATACCTCAGGGATAGGGAAATTAATATAACAATTTCCAACTAAAGAGACATTAGATCCTCAACTAGAATCATGAAATCCTCAACAATTGTATCAGAAAATCCAGATTTTCACCAAATATTTTCCTTAACCCATCTCGATGGGGGAAGATTCTACATTTTAATCAAATCTCAAAGAACCATCCATCTCTAGGATGCGAGGTAAATATCAATGGTTCACATACCATCTATTCCTTCCATTTTGATACATATGTTTTCAGTTTTGGGCTTGTTCAAACTACATGAATAGAATGCCCTTTAAGGTCACTATTGATAGACCAAGACTGGAGTAATGTACGATGAAGGTAATTAAAACAATTAAGGTTTATAAATAACAATTTTACAATATGTCCAAGAGTAATAGAAATTAACATTAGGAATCCCTTGATGATGGAGTAAGTGGTGATGAATCACCCGACAATGTTGAGTGTAATGGAAAAACTACCATACATCAATACACCTCAGAGAAAATCATCACCATCAGTATAATGAATGATATCGATCAAGATGTAAATGAATATGGACGGAATTAATAAACAATACGACAAAAGTTTAGTGATATAGATACACCAAACAAGGAAGAACTGAAATGGAATCCAAAAATGATTTAGAACCTGGAAACTCTATATTATTAGGTGCCTCCTATATGGTGGAACAATTCAATGGATAAATAAAATGGTGTGCCTCCACCCCACTCACCACCTAGAGGAGTAGACATTCCTTCCCTAGTAGAACTGACTGCATAATATGATAATGAGATACAGTGCCTCAGGCACCCACTAAGGAAATGTTAATTAAAAAAATTCCCACTAGGTAGCATCTTTCGATGGAAATGGATAAGCATTCTCCCATACATAAGGAAAGATTTAATCTACCATCAATTTTTATATTTGAGAATAATGTTGTCTCTAGATCTTGTAAACTAGTTTTTATAAATAACAATATTGAGGATTATGATAGCATTACTCTATTATGGTGACATCCTATCCCATGTCTAGTTGATAATACCGTCCTATAAAAGATAGATAATCAATATGATATGAAAATTTTTCCACCTTATCAAGCCTCAACCACTCCCTATAGAATAAAATTAATAAACATTTATAAACCTATAGAACTAATCAAACTCTTCCATTATCTGATGGCTTGAATGGAATCTATGAAAGGGAAGAACTCACCCATGAGGCCTTAAAATAATATAAATCACAAATGGGTGGATGACACTTTTACCACACTCAATTATGGAAATCCTATATTCTCAACCATTGAAGTTGAATTTGACTGAGAATTAAATCTCATGCAAATTCTGTACAAATGTGGCCTAATGTTGGTCCCAAAAAAACATCATGATGTTACAAAACTAAGAAGTTATGTACATACTATTGTAGTTCATGCCTTCATATTGTTACAATATCTTTCTATCTTGATTTTTTGTCGGATGGTAAGACATATTTCATCAATTAAATTTTTAAATAATCTCTATTCTATTTATAATAAATATTGCAGTAAAAAAACTAAAAAAACCTAATAATTATAGGTTTTAAAATATCATTTCTATATGGTAAATATTAATTGATTTACTCAACATACGTCTCTCATTGGATTAGTTACTGGATCTATTTGCTGAAAATCTTAAAGATGAGCTACAAGGACATATAATGTTGATAAACTATACATTATTATTCCATGAGTTTTCTAAGATGAAAAAATGATTAGAAATTTGTTTCCAACATCTTGGAGATAAATCCTCGACTATTCACTTGAAATAGCTGAAATGGATTTTTATGTTTCATACCTCCACTATTATCCCCCAACTAGCTGTAGATATTTTTCTAGAACCCATGAAGGACCTAATTTGAAAGACACCATTCATAGAGGGGATGAAACAATAAAATCTTCCTCATCTAAGAGCGATGAATTTATCAAGTTCTACTATGATTTGAGGAAATAATGAATAATTCATATTCCTTTTGAAAGGTGAAGGTCCAAAATTAATTATTTGAATCAATGTAAAATATCATAATAAAACTAACAGAGCACTGAAACCCAAAGTCTCAACCTTACTGACCATCCTAACGGCTTCCTTTTCTTATGATATTGGGTCACACCATCCAACACAAAAATATCCTAAAAGACGTTTTCCAGATCATGGTGAATTTTGTGATGATGATGAGAGAGAATTATCCATCAGAGGTGACATGTGACACTATCACTCCACATATGATTTGGTTGACAAGAAAGATGTTCTGGCTTGAAATTTATAGATGTTACATAACTGGAAGACTATAAATAATGTTGACCTAGCTAAACCCACCCAGAGAGCATAGATTAAAAACACAAAAATAATCATGATAACTAGGGTGATGAAATTTAAAACCTCTTTTAAAGGAAAATTTAATCATAGAAAATAGGAAAATACACATGATAAATATTTCTTTCCAGATCTCACATAACCTTCAACATTCACATTCATCAATACTTCATTATTTATAGAATGAAAACCACCACACCAAATATTATACTCATCGTATGAAGAGCTCATTTATTATATTAAATTAGTTAACATAACATATCCCTTCTATGATGGTGATTACCCTTGTGAGTATGTGCTTCAATAACTAAATGGGATGTCAGTGACTAAGGAAACATAAGATGATGAAACAGAGGAAGGCACAATAATGATTGAACCAAATATTTCAGCCACAAACCCATGGAAACCATATATGTTCCGAGATGCCATGGGAGAGCACTCTATAAATCCAAAAATTATAAAATATGTTCCTCACATCTATCTAGTCGTCATTCAATCCAAATCACTTAATATGATCAACTGGTAGTAGTGAAATAGTAAAATCATCCCAGACAATGGAAAAAATATAACATGACCCACAACACTGGTAATTGATGCTCGTTCATGCTTTTCTCCAGAACTAAGTCCATTTACCTCAAACAGTAAAACTAATGATCCATAGAATATAGATTTGTCTTAATATGTTAAAAACATATTTCTAGCATAAAAATGACAAATTGAAATAGGTGAGGTTTTTTTATCCAAACACCTGATCCTATATTCTCTCCAAATTTCAAACGAACATATGGTGGAACTCATTAAATACCTCAATATCTGACATATGTTTGAGATAGAATTATTTGAAACTATTTTTTACCTATTGGAGACAATGTCATCAATTTTTCATACCACCATTCTGTTTTGAAAAATTTACTATGAAGAAGTCATCAAAAATATATCATATACCATTATTCTTCAAGAAAACATGATAATGTTAATATGTAAAGGTATTTTTTTTACTATGGCTCTTCATTCAACCTCATCGTGATTCTGATACATTGAATGTTTTGATACATCAAAGTGGATTTATCTCCAAAAAAGATATCCATCCTAAGGAATTATAGGAGTAAGAAAATTCATCTTGATAAGATAATGGTTAAAGATCATCTTGGGGATATTAGGTCCAATGACAATTTGATAGTCATCCATCAATAAAAAAAATTAAATGTTATACATGGAAAACCTTGGCTTCATAGAAATGTAGTGGTAACTTCAAAACATTAGAAATTCATGAAATACCACATCAATGGGAAGGTAGGAATACTAAATCGTATTGATACCAACATTTATACGTGTGATTTGATATATTATAATGAGGATTTATATATAAGGATGGAAACCAAAGAATTTAAATATTTATAGGGTTCACCCCCAATGGATTTTAGACCACTCCTATGAATCCATGGATCATACTCGATAGTGATTATGTGCTACCCATAATCCTGATTGAGGTTGTAGAGAGAATCCCACTGAGCCATTGTGAATCACAAAAAACATAGGCTCATGTTCATGGGGATAAAATCACATCAGCTGGCATGGATTCTTCGTATGTATATTAGACAAATACTCTCTAGGGATCCGATAATTCCATCACACCATTAGAAAATATCGATGATTATCACAAGTAATATTATATAACTCATGATGAATTGGTGACTCTACCCCTGTGGTTGTATAAATGAACAAAAGAATCTTCATAATACCTCTATGAATATTTATATAGTTTAGGATGTCAATGTCACTTCATATGGCCCCAATTACATCAATAGGTTTATATATTTCCATGGATTACCAACGAAATCTGAAAATTACTCCATGATCATAGAGATGGATCGGGAATAGGTTTACTATTGGAACTCACATCATATATTTGAGTAAGTCATATATATCTCCTTATATTACATTATTATGGTGAATATATAAAAAGAAACAAGACACATGGAATACAATGATTATTTACACCATGTATCCAAAGGATAATGGCATGTAATTAATATTTCTTATGAAGCATTGATGTGTGATATGTTGAAATTATACATAAATTCTTAGGTAGAGAACCAATGTGTTTACACACCACCACAGATTACCTAATGACCATTAAGGTTTCAACAAATAATTTAGGAGTATTAAGCATTCTCAAGATACTAATATAGAATTAGATGTTAACAAAATTATTAATTCTATTATTTTTTGGGATGTGAACTAACCATAATTGGTTAAAAAAACTATCCTCATCAATAAAAAAAATGTTAAAATTTTGATCAGCATAAATTTGCAGGATCATAATACACACTGCTCGAATGATGATTTTCATTAATTATCATGAATATATTGATTTATTCAACTTCTATATTTAAATAATTCGCTTTCATGGATTGTTATATAGGGTATAATAAGATAATCATGACCCCCGAATATGAGGAAGACACCATTTTTTGAGAGTTATAGGTTATATTTTTCAATCACTTCATTCAATTTGGATAGAATAATGTAGTCACTACTTACCAATTCACCATGCATCATATCATTAATCCCCACTAAAAAATAGAATTAAATGTTGATGAACTAGTATTTAAATCATGATAGAAATTTAATAGAATCATGGATCATCAATGAATACTCATCATGTTTTGGTAGCAAAAATTACATATCCATCCGTTGAAGTGTTCATTGATGGTAATGTCAAGGAAATTCTTTACCTTTTTGGTATGACAACATAAAACATCGATTTACTAGGAAATGGATAGAGTAATACAATCAATTTCACCCCTTAGAGTCGAAAAGGAATGTGAGGGATCGAAAGGAACCTCACTTATATTCACCATTTCAATGTATCATGCCTACAAAGTATCACCCATACACTATTTTAATAATGAATGGAGTCTTATATGGATGGGATGATGACTATAAAAAATTTATTGAGAACATAAATACGTACATAAAGCACCTAGTGGTTTTTGTGCCATAGACGGAAGAAAATCCACATATCTTATATCTAGCCACCATGGAATGATCTGATAGTTCATTACATACTATGTAATATTATGCATGAATAAAAAGACATCTAGTATACTGGCTAAATGATTCTAGGTAATGATAATTAGTATTCCAAGAGTTAGAAGAATGGTCTCATACTAATTTTTTCAGAGAAAATGCTTATATATTATATGAAGTATCACAAATTCCACATGTATATTGTATTGACCACACAATTAATGAAATAGATTCAAAATAGTGATTGTGTGTTTGGTCTAATGGGTAGTTATTCTACAATAATATGAAATTTAGTTCATTGAACAGAAGGTAGATAAATGGATAGACCATTCTAATTTCTTCTAAAAAAATTCTTATCATAGATAAAAACCTACCATGCACTAATAATCCATAAGCAGTGGTTTTTTGTACATATAAACCACCCTGAACATAGAGGATGAATTTTAATGGGGAATCATGAAGTCCATTTTGAAAGAGTCTAGAATCCTCAATGCCCAGTTAGTTTTCTTTTGGGATTGTTTTGTTTCCCCATAAAAAGATATTTTTCTATACTTCTTCACACAATCTGAAGTTTTCACTACAAATGAGGCAAAATACCAAGACCTCGTTTTTTGAATAAAACATGACCAAAATAGTGAATATCAAACTCAAACATCAAATTGTATTTGGATTTAGATTAAAAAACAATAGTGAGTACACCAACAAAAATGATGAATTATACCCTCCCAGTTGTTACATCATAGGATTGATTATATAAATCCATTTTTAACTAACACTGCATCATGTTCCCGAAACCAAAATTCATGTGTCAACATAATGGATAATGAATCCCCAATCCTATCCAACCTCAATATTGACGATGTGGTCGTAGATATCATATAAATAAGGATGTTCTCATAATTCATCACTTGGGAAATGGATGAAATCAATCAGGTTTACACTAACCTAAATCATGATGAATTAATAACCACCCATACATAGAAGGATATCATTGTCTATTACCTATAAAATGGGACTGTCCCATTAGATTAAGACAAAATTGTAAAAAACAAAACACCCTGTAGTGAACTTCGTCATGGTAAAATTGAGATGAAATCCATCAAAAAATGGGGTTCTAAGGGGATCCTACTGAGACTAATAGCATAATATGATATTTCCAATATCATGGTATATTTTCAAACAATATCATATAGATCTATTTAGTCTAGGAAATGGATCTTCCACCAAATTAAGTGGTGAGGTTAGTACTAAAAAATAGCTATTCATGATTTTATGGAATTAAGTAAGAAATTTCATGAATTATATAGTCATGAACACATTATCCATCCACACCATGATTGATAAATACTAATAAATACTCCATGAAGTTTTCCATATGGAGAATGGATGTTGTTGGGAAATATTGGCTACCATAGATTTGTAGACTGAGTACATCTTCTGTGATACTAATTTCATTTCCAAATGGGTTGGGACAATTAACGAACATGATTTTAGGAGAAAAATATAAGTAACATCATAAATTCCAATATCATTATGTGATTCAGAGTCCCTCATCATAATTGAGAGAAAAATTAACAACCTTTTATTCTATGAAATTGCTGAAATGGTACCAGGTGTACAACATGATACCCAACCATTAATCTCGATATCATTAAGTGGATATGAAAATATATTGTCCTTTAACAAGACTATATCAAATTTACCACATAGGATATTGGATAATAACAATAACTCATAGTTGGACTATATCATTCATGACTAATGGGACTACCATACCAATATGGTCACTACCACAAAATTGACACTATATTCATTTCTTTATGTAAAAAACCCAGTATTCCCCATAAAATTCCAATTTACATCACTTTGAATTGCTATCTATAAATTAAAATTAGATGATTAGAATTCAAAAAGCAAGATGTATGTGTTGGAAAATATTTGTGAGTTGTATGAACCTGGAACTTCTTTTCAGGTATGTTTTTCCTTTTAAGGTCGTTTTTGTGAAAAATAAGAAATTATAGAAATTTTATAAGTACACTTCATTTACTTTATGAGTACACGCCATGTACTTCCTTGCCAAAGGAGGCCGTGTGATGGCCGTGTAATATCCACGCACATTTTCGTGTGAGAGTGACTTGAAGTCCGATTAAATTGGAGTACATAAATGGCTAGTACACACCTTGTATTTCAAAAGTACATGTTGTGTACTTTCTTTTTTTTCATCAAACGCACCAAGGTTGCACCTAATCTCTATAGCACTCTTATTTTAGGTCATGTTCACTTGAGATCTCTATAAGGCCATGGATCTTCAGTGAACCCCTGAGCATGCATTTGTCCTCCGAATAGAACACCATCTATTGCATTGGAATCACATCGGTGAGTTCTCTATTCTCCAAGACCACCATCTTTTGATGTCTCCTCTCTCGTGAGATATCATGGGTTGAATGTTTTAGAAGTTTTTTTAGATCTTAGATGTTTTAAGGAGATTGAAGCTTTGAGGTTCACTTATATCGATCTCTTAATGTCAAGGTAGGTGGTTTGTTCCTTTCCATCGAAAGTCTTTGAGTATTATGTGCAATGTTTCCCAATACCCATGAATGGGGTATTGCACATTGACTGTTTTCCCCCTGGTTTTTTACTACCATGAATTTATGCCTTTGAAAATGTTAATTGGATATGACTATGGTGTTTTTCCATTATTTGGATTTATTTTTCCCACACATGTTCTATTTACGACTGTTTGGTTCTGCTTAGGCTTTGGCTGCCTTTCCTGTTATCAACGCCTGTTGCTGAGGGATGGACAGTTTGTGTTCTGACATTCTTGAAACGATGTAGACTCTTTAGCAAAGTTGTTCTATATGTTTACTTTGTCGATATTGTATTTCTATGCTCGTTGGCCTACACAGGTCCGTGAGAACCAGGTGTAGTAGGCTATAAGTGGAATTGACTATGTGAGCCTCCTTAGAGAGTCTTTGATGCCTTTAAACTACAAGGGGAATTGACTGAGTGAGCTTCCTTATAGAGTCTTTTAATTTTTTGAACTTATTTAGACAATAAGGGGAATTGACGGTGACTGCTTCCACAAAGAGTCTATGAACGACCTGGGCTATAAGGGCAATTGACTGAGTAAGCTTCATCAGAGAGTTAATGACCATGGGTATATAAGAGAATTGAGCGTGAGTGCTTCCACAGAGAGTTCCTAACAACCTTAGACTATATTGGGAATGACTGACTGCTTCCTCAGAGTGTCTTTATATACTGAATAAGAGGGGATAGGCTGAGTATACTTCCCAGAGGGATGCTTGTACTTGTTGGTTAGGAACAAAGGGGATGGATATGAGTACTTCCAATAGGGTTACTTGTCTGTTGTTAGCTATTTGATTATCTATTGCTCAATGTTGAAACTGTGGATTGTTTACTGTTGAGTACTTTCCTGCTTACAGCTTTTTGTACTTTAACTTCCATATATTCACTAAATGTTAGGAAAATATATTTTGGTGGATGCCCACAAGGATTTAGTCTCACACCCTATTTGAGCCATTATTTTCGGCCCAAATATATTATATTGATGCAGGTATAGATAAGTGTAAGCGCCTTTCTACTTCAGTTACATGAATTTCTATAGAGCTGGAGATCGTGGGACCAAGCTTATGCCTACGATGCTGAGGAGCTGTTTATCTGTTTCTTTGGTACATTGGTTTAGTAATGTTCGTATTCTAGAATTATGACTTGTTTGGCTGCTTTCATATACACATGTATCATGCAACATTTATATATGAGTTCCAGTTGTTTATACTTCTACTCTTCCGTTGTTTACTCTTGTATGGATGTTTACTGCTTCCGATTTTGCTTTTGTTTTTCTTCTGTAGTGTACTCTTCCATTGAGGGCATAGTTTCCCCACAATCACACCCAAGGTCCTCGATGCTAGTTGGAAGCCTCTGGGGTTTGGAAAAATGTGCTTGAGGCCATGTGACCAACCAGGTATAAGGTTCCTTTTGGTGGATTCCAGAACCTGGACGTTAAAAAGTTGTATTAGGGGCATTATTTTCTCTTGACATACTATTTGGTGCATATATATAGGGATTGGATGGAATTGGTACTTTCTAATAACTTGTGCCTGGGAGTAGCTAACCATGTATAGGGAAAATCCAATCTACCTCATTTAATTGTAATTTTTCTAGTTTTTCAATTATTACAGTTTATTTGATTTCACCTTGAGTAATTCACATGATTTGTGATGTTATTGTTGATGTTATTGAGGTTCTATTTCTATCGCAACCTGATGAGATGAGGGTATGCCATCTCATTCATCATATAGGCACTTTTTAGAAATCACATGTCATGCATTCTTTCTATTCCATTTAGGATGCATTAGAGATTGCACGTTGTTGTGATAGATGTTGTGTAGAATATAATTGGTGTTTTGATAGATGAAATGATAAAAATATCTGTTATTTGATATGGTATTGTTTGTGTAAGGTTTTGTTATAATGAACACAAAAATTTGGTTCTTGAGGTGTTGTGGGACCTCGTGGACTGGAAATTGGTTGATCATTGCCTTTTTTTTCCATGTTATAACATGTATAAGATGACAATATTTGATTCGTGGGGAGTATGCGACCTCATGGATTTTAATTTGGAACTTTCAATGTTCGTTTTAGTGTTTTTATGGTTTTCTGAATAGTTTCTGAGGCTTACTGCCAAAAAAACTGGAAAACACGCTGTGTAGATTTGAATACATGCCATGTGTTCTTCTATTCGGTAAGAAACCGTTTTTCTTATGTACACGCTGAGTGCTCTATATACATGTCATGTAGTCTCTAGTTGTGTCATAGTCTGTTTGGGCAGAGACACAAGATGGGGAATTTCTTGTAGGAAAACGCTGTGTACCAGTTGAACATGCCGTGTAGTCTGACCTAGGTACCCGACTATGTCACGAACAACACAGGTTAGTGTTATCCTTTAACATACATGACATGTCGACCTTGAACACGTCCTGTAGTGTGAGCCGTGTGATAGGTCGTGTCGCTAACATCATAGGTCAGGTGAAGCTTGTCTAGTGCACGTTGTGTCTATCTCATACACACCGTGTAGTCTTGTATTAGGAGAGCCATCTGGCATAAGCATGTAGTAGGACTCAAGCAGGGGAAGAAGATTCAAGTACATGTCATGTGTTAGGAGAACACGTCAAGTTTTTGGGGTGTTACACAAGCATTTTCAATAGGATTACACGCCCATTTGAATGGATTAAGGGGAAATGTCGTGTAGTAATTTTACACCTCATGTAGTTATGTTTGGTTAAACATGAATGTTTTCTTATCTTGTTCCCCTATTACACATCTAGTTTTCAGTACGTGATAATCATGAACTATGTTCTGCACTTGAACTTGCAGATTCATCCCACCAAGACGTCCTCTAGTTGTACGCTAGTTTCCAAATGGTGATCAGACACCGGACATGGCTGATCAGGGTCTTCCTACATATCCTCCAGTCGTGGAAGACTTAGCTCCAGTCGTTGTACCTGACATAGGTGTTGATGCATAGTTCTGGGAGGGATTTTTAGGATGATGCAGAATTTTTAGAGAGTGCTACATCCTTCCTCGTCGATGGAAGATTGGACGTGGGTCTTTCAACAGCAACTTCCTCCAACCTTTTGATTGGATGGAGGACCCCAGACTGCAGATTTATGGATTGAAGCAATGCTGATGATATTTGAATGTCTGGAGATACCTCCTGAGAATAGTTTTATGCTCGCTACTTACATTCTTTGAGACTCTTCCAAGAGGTGTTTGGATGGGATCTCACAGGTGGGAAGCCTGAAAAATAACGATTGGGATGAGTTTCATCACATATTGCACGATTACATTAATCTGGAGACCATGAGGTCGGATCGAGCCCGAGAGTTCATATAAAGACCCAAGCCTTTTCATTATTTTATGAATGATTAATCATTAGAGTACAATCCAAGGATCGTTAAGTCTAATGTCTTGTAAGACTAGGTACATATAACATAAAACATGGGACTAAAAAAATTATTTATCTAATCTCCATAAAGAGATTCTAACTTCTTTGAGCTCTTACATCTGCATAGGGTACCCTAGGGAACACATGAACCAAGGGGATGAGCTAAAAATCCCAGTAATGGAATGAACATAAGGATACATCTCAAGCACATGAGTTAAGAGGCGTGGCATAATGATATCCCAAGCATGAATCATTTAATATATGAAAGGGATATTATAAACATGGAATCATATAAATGTGGTAGAATCATAAATCATATCATTAGTACGGGTTAGGGCTAACCTCCAATTCCATTTCCCATTTCAGTATAGGTCAAGTCTAACTGCCAATCCCGTTCACATCGCATATCATGAGACTTATCCTTACCCAATGCATTGAAGTTCTCTCTGAGCGCACCCATCTCAACATATTTCATAATATTCATTCCGCATTTATAATATTACCACATATATAATCATACATAATCAACTATACATAAATATAAGGGTACCCATGGAAAGAATTGGGTACCACAATCATGACATAAAACATATCCAATGGGCGTATCACAAAAGTGTCCATGAAAGTAAGGGATTAGAACATACATGGAAATTCATAGGGTAAAATAGGAATATAACATGCTATGTGGTGTAAAATATAAGTGACCACATATAAAAAAAATTATTTTAGAAACATTAGCATTAAAATATTATTGTGCAGTTTTAAGGAAAACGCTCTAGAGATTTTGAAATAGAAAAGTTGACATTCTTTTATATAAAACATGAATTGAAACAAGAAGGAATTAATAATAAAAATACATATTTTATAAATAAAATGGCGTTTTAAATCATAGTATTGAGTGCACATGAAATTTGGGTAAAAATTTTGGATGTCCCCTTAAAACAAGTTGGCTTATCGGCAAGTTCTAAGGAGGGAAATGTTCAAAAGCATGTATGTCCCAGAACAAATGTGATGAAAGGGTATTGATATAATAATATTGTAAAAATATCCATAATTCATAAGACTCAAATAGATAGGGAAGATAAAACCATTTTTAAAGAAAGATAAAGAAACCCGAAAGAACAATGAAGGTTCGTGTAGAATTCGTTACGATTTTATCGGCATGGTGTCAGGTGTGACAGAGAGGGATTGATGAGAGATAAATGGGGTTTATCATCACTTATAAATCTTCAAGGAAGAATGGGGGAGGTTCTTTAACATACCCCATCATTTTCTAGTACACATATGAAGGCATTGTATAGGGGACAATCTTGATTAAGAGGGAAAAGGAGAGGATCCCTTACCTCAAATTCCGTGGTGTTCTCCACCTGTTATTAATGACTTCAATAAACAAATTATGATTATTAATTTATATGTCCAGAAACTCTTATATATGTAATTTATTTATTATAACCGTTTTTAGTTCATTAAAAACCTTTTTGTTTAATTATAAGGATCAATTTCCGTGTTTGGCCTCGTTTGATTACTTGTCTTTTAAAGATCGGTTCACTTATATTCATGTTTGGATGATATGAAAGATGAAAGTGGTTGTAGAGAATTGAAGTCACATTCTGTAGTTCATATCTAGTAGATTACATGGTATTAATTTTAATTATTTTACTTAGAGTGATGTTGAATTATTATGTATATAACCTTAGGGATAACTGTTTTTGTTATTCGGTGGATTTGATTACAAAGAATGTTTTTTTCATTATAAGTTAATTCCATTTGTATCAAAAGATTACAGAACCAAAAATAGGATATATTACATATGTAATAATCTGGTTTATCCATAACACAAATGGTTTCATGACCATAATTAAAGATAATAATAAAAATTGATAAACTGTTGTCCTTGAATGTTCTAAATTAGCACATCTCAAACGGTGCTTTCATTTGATTCTAATAAAAGGGTGGGTAAATGGAGAAGATAATGAAACAGACCACTACCATGAAAAAATTTATGTACATGTATGTTATTGGATTTATCATACTATTATGGTGAAAGGTTGTGAGAAAATAAAATAAAAAAAAGGAACATAAAAGAAAAGAAGAAAATTGGAAAGGGGAATTTACCTCTTGAGACTTCCTCCTTTGAGAACCTCTTAAAAGGAGAGGTTTTGGTATTTTAAGGAGGCTGAGAGATTTTGGACGTGGGGGAGGACCTTAGGGAGTGGTTTGGATAGAATTTAGAGATGTCTTATAGCTTGAGAGGAGTGGAGAGAAGATGGAGTGAAAGGGGTTTTTATAGTGGAGGAGAGGAGGGATTTCATGATATTATAATCATTAATTTATTATTTCATCCCAAGACAAGGAATAATAATTATTCCAAGACAAATAATAGTAAATGGGTCATGTTAATTCGAACCATGTGGGCTTACATTAGTAGAACATCATCAATGACTCAATTAACCCATTATTTAGCATTTATTTTAAATTATCGGATTCTACTATTCATCATAATTCAAGTATATCAAAAAAATCCCAAAAATCCACCCTAACCATTTTTTGACTTGTAGAATCCAAAAATTAAGTCCATTTTGAAAAAATTATTTTTTAAATATTCTTATTTTAATATTTAATTAAAATGATAATTTATTATCAAAACTAGTTTTAAAACATTCATTATCTCATTCTAAAATTTATGTATATCATACTTCCAACATGAATATTATTTTCATACCCCCATATGTGAGTGTATTATTCATTAGGTTATATCACTATTCATAAGGGTATGTTACTATTCCTTAGGGTAGGTTACTATTCACCAAAAAAATATTTTTGTATTATTAGACTCCAAAAAACATATTGAACACAACCGTGTATGGAGGATTTTCAAAATTCCAAATACAAAAGTGACAAACTTATGTTTAAATGTCACTTATCACTTATTAGTTCATTATGTTGTGCTTTCATGTGATTTTATGACATAAATATAATAAGGTAATTTCCATTGAAAAACATTGGGTTGTTACATTCTTCTCCGTTATAAAATTTCTCCCTCGGATTTCGTTTTACATACTAAGAAAAAAATAGGTGTGGTTACTTTTCCTTCATTGCTTCCTCCAATTCCCATGTTGCTTCGTCAAACATATGGTTCCTCCACAAAACATTGACATGATGGGTTGTCTTGTTGCGTAGAACAATACCTCTCTGATACAGAATCATTACTGGATTCTCCTCATTGGAGAGATCATCTTTCAGCTGCACCACTTATGTGTTTAGTACATTTGAGGGATCAGATGTGTACTTCCTCAATAATGATACATGGAAAACATCATGAAATTGTGCCACATTCGGTGGAATTTCAAGCCGATATTCCATGGCCCCTGTGTGTTCAAGGATCTCAAAGGGGCCAATATACCTTGGGCTTATCTTTCATTTCTTCCCAAATCACATGACTCTCTTCCATGGAGATATTCGAAGTAAGACTTTATCTTCAATGTCGAACTCCAAGTCCCTTCGATGGTTATCAGTATAGCTCTTTTGCTGACTTTGACCAGCATTGATGTTTTTCTGGTTGAATTGAACCTTATTTTTCATCTCTTGAACAAGATCAGTTCCAAGTATCTTTCTTTCTCCAACTTCATCCCAAAAGGTTGGAGTTCTACATCGCTTTCCATACAGAGCATCATATGGAGCCATCTGAATACTCGAGTGGAAGTTATTGTTGTATAAGAACTCAACCAATGGGATATTCTGATCATATCCTCATTTGAATTCAAGAGAGAAGGCCTTAAATATATCTTCAAGCATCTGAATAGTTCTTCTAGACTAGCCATCAGTTTGGGGGTGATAGGCCATGCTGAAATTTAATTCAGTAATCAAAGAATGTTGAAGGTTCCTCCAAAATTTAGATGTGAACCTTGGATCACGGACAATGACAATTGACAGTAGATCACTGTGCAGTCTCACCATTTTCTTCACATATAACATTGTAAGTTGTTCAAGTGAGAGATCTTCCCGAATAGATATGAAATTGGATGTCTTGGTTAGTCGGTCAACCACAACCATATCACATTATTTCCCTTCGATGTCATCGAGAGACCCGTAATAAAGTACATAGTAACATTTTACCATTTCCATATTGGTATAGGAAATTTCTTCATCATACCTTTGGACTTTTGTCACTCAGCTTTAACTTGATGATATACCATGAACCTTGATATATATTCCGCAATCTCCTTCTTCATGTTATCCCTCAATAAGTTTTCTCAGAGATCACGAAACATTTTGGTACTCCGAGGATTGATAGAAAAGGCCGAGCTATGTGCATCATTCAATACCTCCTTCTTTATCTCTAGATAATATGGTACACATAATTGTGTCCCAAGTCATACAACTCCTTCCTCATCAATTTTGATGTTGGAGGATTTCCTGTTTTTAATAGCTTCCACCCTTTTCTTGAATTTCAACATCCTTTCTTTGAGAAACCTGTATATTCTCCATTAAGAATGGTTGAGAAATCATTTGAGAAAGGATTTATGATGTTCCTCCCTTAATTATTCTCATTTCAATCATTTGAAAATCTAACCAGATAGGATCCTTTTCAATTCTCATCATTGATAATGATGCAGGATCCTTTCTACTTAGAGAATCTGCAACCTAGTTTTCCTTACCGGGATGGTTTTGGATTGAGCAGTCATAATCCTTGATGAGATATATCCATCATCATCGGCGCATATTAAGATCATTCATTGTGAATATATATTTAAGACTCTTGTGGTCATTATATATCCATTATTTTTCACCATAGAGATAATGCTGCTAGATTTTCAACATAAAGATCACAGCTGCCAACTCCAGATCATGCGTGGGATGTTTCTTATCATGGATTTTCATCTACCGTGAGGCATAGGATATCAATTTATCATTTTTCATCAACACACAGCCTATGCCTTTCTTATAAGCATCACTATACACCATAAATAGTTCTCCACTTCAAGGGAATGTGAGTACCGATGCAGTGATAAGCCTCTTATTCAACTCCTTGAAACACTCTACACATTCTTGTGTCCAGAAGAACTTTAATCCCTTCCATGTCATCTTGGTCATTGGGTTTGACAATCGTGAAATGTTCTTAATGAATCGTCGAGAATACCCAGCTAGACCTAAAATGCTACAGATCAATGTTACACAAGTTGTCCTTGGCCACTCTTCAATTGAATTTGTCTTGGAAGGGTCCACAAATATCCCTTCCCTATGATAACATTCCCCAAGAATGATACTTCCTCCATCAAGAACTCACATTTAGTTTAATTTTCATAAAACATCTCCCTTCGCAATGTCTTTAACACAATTTCAAAATTCTCCTCAGGTTCCTCCTTGCACATGGAGTAGATCAGAATATCATCAATAATGACAACCACAAATTTGTTGAGGTAATCTCTAAAGACTCTATTCATTATATCCATGAAAATTTCTGGATCATTAGTGATTTGAAATGGCATCACTATGAACTCATAGTGTCCATAACTCGTTTGAAATGTAGTCTTGGGAATATCTTCCTTCCTAAACTTTAGTTGGTTATATCCCAACTGAAGGTCTACCTTAGAGAAATAACTGGCCCCATGAAGCTGATCGAACAAGTCCTCTATCTGTAGAAGGGGATACATGTTCTTTATAGTGATTTTATTGAGCTCACGATAATCAATGAATAGGCACATTGATACATCCTTCTTCTTGTCATAAAGGACTGGATCACCCCATGGTGAAGCACTCTGGCATATAAAACCCTTCTCCATATTCTCCTATAACTGTTTCTTAAGCTCTTCTAGCTCTACGGTGGCCATTCTTTAAGGTGTCTTTGAGATTGGCAGAGATACAGGGATAAGTTCAATTGTGAACTCAACCACTTGGTCAAGTGGAAGACCAGGAAACTATTCGGAGAATACATTAGTGTAATCCCTCACGATGGGCATGTATTCAAGCATTATTCTCTCCTTTTTCGAAATCATTTGAGTTAGGTAAGCATGCTCATAAAGAAGCAATATCCAAACATGAGATGATGATTCTAAAGGAGACTCATATTCCTCCTTGCACTTGTAAAGAATCGAATGATGTTTCGTGATGTGAAGAGTAATCTCCCTTTCCCGGCAGTTGATGTTGGCCTCGCACAAAGATAGTCAATACATTCCCAAGATAGTGTCAAACTCCACTAAAGGAAGTATGACAAAGCTTTTTTGGGAGGTTCAGTCGACAAACATTAATCGGGGTGGAGTTATAAACCATGGATGCAATAATTCCCCATTTTCTGTTCTCACAGATAACTTTTCCTCCAATTTTTGAGGTGGTGTTTGAATAGTTCTACTAAACATGCATGATGTGAAAGAATATGTAGAACCAAAATCAAATATTACATTCGGTATTCTTGAATTAATAACAAGCATACCTATCACCAAATCATTTTCCGGCTCCACCCCAGTATTACTAATAGCATAAGCACTTCCTTGTTGCCTTGGAGGTTGTTGTTTATTGCCTCCGACAACCCTCATCTTAGGGAAATTGTTTGACTAATGCCCAAGCTCCTTATAGTAAAAACGATGCACTGCAGGCTGAGTGTTGATCCGAACCTTATGTTATTCTTCAACATTAGCGGGATTTTTCATATACCTTCGGTAGTTCTTGTCCAGATGACCAAACATTCATCATTTGAATCAATTCCTAGTTCCCTTGATACATTCACCAAGATAATTCTTCCCACAATTCTTGCAAAGGGGAATGTAAGGATTCTTTCCATCATTGGATTTTTTTTGATGAACCACCCATGTTTTTCTCCATTTTCCGCTTCTTGTCACATGGCCCATGAGGCCACTGAGAGTCTCCAATATCCATTTCAACCTTTAGGGCACAACGGAAAATCTCCACATATCTGTCGAAGTCTCGAATCGCCAACACATTTAGTATACTCGGCTTTAGTCTGCTAAAGATGTGATCCACCTTTCTTTCGGTGTTCATGAAAAAGCCAGAGGTGTACCTTGAAAGCCTTGTATAGTTCAATTCATATGCCCTGATGGAATCATCTTACTTCTACTTGAATCCAAGGAACACCCTTTCCATCTTGAGACAGAGGGTTCGAGAAAAATATTTGTTGAAAAACATCCTCTTGAATTCCTACCAATCTATGGAATCAATTTCTTCTTTGCACTTCGTATTCTTGATTAGTTTCTACCACTGATCTGCTTCCCCATCAAAATGATAGACATCTAGTATAACTTTCTTATCTTCAGAGCACTGGAGGATAGAGAAAATCTTTTTAATGTAGTTAATCCATTTTTCTGCAAAGAGGGGATCAAAAGACCCTCTAAACATGGGAGGCCTTTTCCACATGAAGGATTCTAGAACAACTTTCTCTTACCTTGGACGAGGGGAAGGTTCCACCTAATTGAATTTATTATTCATAACTTGAGCTAGCTGAGCACGTAGTGCCATCATGTTTTGAGCACCTGCTTCCATCACATCAGGAATGTCAGTACGGAAATCATTACATTTCCGATCACATTGTTTGTTGGAACGTGTTATTCTATTTCCCTACATTACCTAAGAAAAAGAACGTATAATTAGACGTCTTTAATACTTAGATATTGATCATAAAAAGGAAATATTTAACATTAAAGGATAAATTTTTTTATAATAAGTACATCCTAACTTGTGATTCCTTAGGTTTATATCTAGGTTATGCTCGATCTATGTATTAACTTATATTATTATGGTATTTTTTTTCCCTTAATAATGGTTTGTACTAATTTTGTGTATCTACCAAAGCATAACTCACGAGAGTGTCGTAACCAAGATTGCATCATGGCACGTTATCGTGCAACAGTTCTTGTTTGAGTCTAGATCAAAGTGATATTTTCGGGTTTTACCCCTAGATACATCTGTGCCAGAGCTGCCTCTACCTACTCATATCCAGACAGTGATGTATTTTCTTGATAAACCACTTACTCTATACTCGCCAAAATTTAGGACGATTTTCTTATAATTAGTCTCTTCCTTAAGGTTCTCACTATGGTGCTCTATTCCTAGTCTCCAAAAATAACTAGACCATCCTCTGATACCAACTATAGTGGCCCAAGACTTTTACACATTACATTTCATTATTTTAGGCATGATTAAATATCAAAGTACAAGCCAATGATCATTAAGTCTGGTGTCTTGGTATACTAGGTACATATAACATAAAACATGGGACTAAAAAAACTTATTTATTTAATCTCCATAAAGAGCTTCTAACTTCCATTGAGATCTTACATCTGCATAGGGTACCCTAGGGAAAACATTAACAAAGGGGATGTTCTAAAAATCCCAGTAAAGGAATGAACATAAGGATACATCTCAACCACATGAGTTTGGAGGCATGAAATAATGATATCCAAAGAATGAAACTTATAAAATATTTTAATATAATAATGGAATCTTATAAACATGGACTCATATAAATATGGAAGAATCATAAATCATATATTTTTGATGGGTTAAGGATAACTTCCAATCTTGTTTCCCATTTCTGTACGGGTCAAGGCTAACTGCCAATCCCGTTTCACATCGCATCTCATGAGACTTATCCTTGACCAATTAATTGGAGCATTATCTGGGCGCACCCATCTCAACATATTCATGAATATTATTTCTACATAAATAATCTTACCACATAAATAATCATACATAATCAACCATACATAAACATAAGGGTATCCATGGAAAGAATTGGGTACCACAATAATGACATAAAACATATCCAATGGGCATATCACGAAAGTGTCCATGAAAGGAAGGGATTAGAACATACATGGACATTAATAATGTAAAATAGGCATATAACATGGGAAGTGGTGTCAAATATATGTTTCCACATATAAAAAATGTATTTTAGAAACATTAGTATTAAAACATTTTTGAGCAGTTTTAATGAAAACACTCTAGAGATTTTCAAATAGAAAAGAAGGAAATCTTTTATATAAACCCAGAATTGACCAAGCAAGTTTTCATAATAAAAATACTTATTTTATAAATAAAATTATTTTTTAAAACATAGGATATAGTGCACATGAAATTTGGGTAAAAATTTGGGAAGTCCCCTTAAAGTAGGCTGGCTTATCGGAATGTTCTAAGGGGGGAATCTTTCAAAATCATATATGTCCCCGAAAGAATGTGTTGAAAGGGTATTGTTATAATAATCATGTACAAATAACCATAATTCCTAATACACACATTTATAGACAATATAACACCATTTTGAAATAATGATAAGGCAACCCGAAAAAACAATGAAGGTTCGGGTAGAATTTGTTACGATTTTAACGGCATGGTGTGGGGTGTGACAAAGAGGGAATGATGAGAGGTAAATGGGGTTTCTCATCACTTATAAATCTATATGGAAGTATGGGAGAGGATCCTAAACATATACCATCATTTTATTGTACACATATAAATGCATAATATAGAGTTCAAACTTGATTATGAGAGAAAAGGAGAGGATCCTTTACCTCAAATATGGTGGTGTTCTCCACTTGTTATTAATGACCTGAATAAAAAAATTAGGATTATTAATCCATAATTCCAGAACATATTATATATTTAATTTATTTATTATAACCTTTTATAGTTCATTTAAATCCTTTTTTATTAGTTATATGGTTCAATTTCATTGTTTTGGCTCGTTTGTTTACTTCAATTTTAAAGATTGGTTCACTTATATTCATGTTTTGATTATATGAAAGATAAAAGTGGTTGTACTGAATTGAAGTTACATTATTTAGGTAATAGAAATTATATTACATGGTTTTAGTTTTATATAGGTTACTTAGAGTGATTTTGTATTATTACATATATAACCTTAGTGATAACTGTTTTTGTTATTTGGTGGGTTTTATTACAAAGAACTTGTTTTTCATTATAACATGATTCCATTTTTAATAAAAGGATATAGAACAAAAAATAGGATATATTACATATATAATAATCTTGTTAAACCATGACACAAATGGTTTCATGACAATAATTAAAGATAATAATATAAATTTATAAATATCTGTCCTTGAATGTGCTAAATTAGCACATCTCAAACAGTGCTTTCATTTCATTCAAATAAAATGGTGGGGAAAGGGAGAAAATAATTATATATACCACTATCATGAATAAATTCCATTACATGTATGTTATTGGATTTATCATACTATTGTGGGGGAGGGAGATGAGGAAAGAAAATAAAAAAGAAAGGAACATAAAAAAATGAATAAATCTGGAAAGAGGAATTTACCTCTTGAAACTTCCTCCTTTGAGAACTTCTTATGGGGAGAGTTTTTGGTATTTTGAAATGGATGAGAGCTTTTGAACGCGGGGGAGGACCTTGGGGAGAGGTTTGGGTAGAATTTATAGAATTCTTGGATCTTGAGAGAAGTGGATAGAAGAGGGAGTGGAGGGGGTGTTTATAGTGGAGGAGAGGAGGGATTTCATGATTTTATAATCATTAAGTTATTATTTCTTCCCTAGACAAGGTATAATAAGTATTATATAACAAAAAATTGTAAATGGGTCATGTGAATTCTAACCAAGTTGGTTTACATCAGCAGAACATCATCGATGACTCAATTAATCCATTATTTAGTATTTATTATATATTATCGGATTGTACTATTCATAAAAAAATCCATTATTTCTGAAAAATCCAAAAAATTCACCCTAACCATTTTTCAAAGTGTAGAATCCAAAAATATAGTCCATTTATCAAAAATAATTTTATAAATATGATTATTTTAATAATTAATTAAAATTATAATTTATTATCAAAACTAGTTTTAAAACATTCTTTAACTCATTCTAAAATATAGGTATATCGTACTTCCAACATGATTATTATTTTTATACCACCATATGTGTGGTTACTATTCATTAGGTTTATCACTATTCATAAGGGTATGTTACTATTCATTAGGGTATGTTACTATTAACAAAATATTATTTTTGTTTTATTAGTCTTCAAAAAACATCTTGAACACAACCGTGTATGCCCGATTTTTGAAATTCCAAACACAGAAGTGACAAAATTATGTTTAAAGGTCACCAATCACTTAGTAGTTCATTATGGTGTGCATTCATGTGATTTTATGAAATAAATATAATAATTTAATTTTCATTGAAAAATTTTGGGTCGTTGCAGTTCATGAGCCTAGAGCAGGGTACTCATTCTGTTATAGAGTATTCCTCTCGCTTCACAGAGCATGATCTATGGAATTCTAGATCTGTGAGCCGGGGCAGTTCAACATCCAGAGTTAGTATTCCTCCTACTGATAGTTGGAAGCACCATAGAGAGATTGCACGAGGAGTTCAAAGTATGTGGGATGCATCTTCTTGTAGCCAGGTGTTATGATACCAGTGCCGAAGGAGCGGGCATACGAGGACACATTGCTCGAGAGACCCGGTGGAGTGTCAATCATGCGGAAAGATGGGTCATCTTCAGTGCTTATTTCTGATCTTCTCCCCAGCAGATATTTATAGGGGTTCTTTAATGACTCCACATTTAGGAGTAGCACTACTAGTTTCTCCACAGTTAAAGAAATGGAGTTCTTCCGGCCGTTTGGGTCGAGGTGGAGGTCATGGTCATGGCAGTCAATCACTGGTCATTCAGTGACAACAGGTTGGGTCATCTCTGAGTGGTCAGGCAGGGTCATAGGGCCACGGTACTTGCCAGACATTTGCAGCGGAGCAGACCCAACTGGAGCAGGATCCCGACCCATCTACAGTTCGAGGTAAGATCTTAGTAGCCTCAGTTTCATATTATACTATTTTAGAATTAAGGGATTCCCATAACTTTATATATGTTGCTGTTATGGAGAGCCTTGGTCTCTGCATGTTTTTTCTGCTAATATTATTAACGATAGACACTCCATTAGGGACTTGAATGGTTAGTGTGCGTCAATGCAAGGAGTTCCCTCTTGAGGTTGGTTGGGGTCATTTTCGATGGGACCTCTATGTCCTAATGATGACAGGCTATGATGTAATTCTCAGAATTGACTACCTGGTTCGCTTCCAGGAAGTCATTGATTTCTATCATCGTAGGGTGAGTTTCATATCACCATAAGGTGGATTGTTTCTTCATAAGGGTGGGTGGGTTATCTAGGTGAGCAGAGTGGGTGTAGAGAATTATGGGTTAGGAAGAGTTACAGCCCAAAATTCTAGTTTGTATCTGGATTACCAGAGGACTTCATAGATGGACTTTCCTCCAGTGGTGGATTGTTTCAGATATGACTTTTCAGAGGAATTTTTTGGTTTGCCTCCAGATCGTGAGGTGGAAATTTCTATTGAGCTCATGCCAAGAGCGGCACCTGTTTCTATTTCTCCTTATAGGATGGCTACACCAGAGTTACAGGAGCATAAGAAGAAGTTGGAGGAGTTGTAGGTATATGGTTTCATCTGATCCAGTACTTCTCCTTGGTGTTCGCCTATCATGTTTGAAAAAAATGTAGACAATACACTAAGGCATTGTGTGGATTAACAGAAATTGAACCAGTTGATGGTCAAGAACCGATATCTTTTACCAATGATTTATGATCTCTTTGATCAGCTTCAAGGAGCCCTAGTGTTCTCGAAGATTGACTTGATATCTAGTTATCATCAGTTGCATGTTAGACCATCTGATATACCTTTCACAGACTTCCGGAGAATGTATGATCTATATAAATATATTGTTATGACGTTCGGTCTCACGAACACACATGTAGTTTTTATGGCACTGATGAAAAGAGTGTTCCATCCATACATGGAATCCTTCATGGTAGTCTTCGTGGAAGATATCTTGTTATACTATCACACTCGACACGACCATGATACACATCTTGAGATTGTTTTGAGTACACTGAGAGAGCATCAGTTATATGCCAAGCTCCCAAAATGCCACTTTTGGATGGATGAGATTCACTAATTTGTTCATGTTAACTCATACACAATATTATTAGTAGACCTAGTGAAAGTGAGAGTAGTAGTTTTTGGGTAGTATCCGAAGAAATTCTTTGAGATACGATGTTTTCTGGGGCTGGCTGGATACTACACACACTTCATAAAATACTTCTCATGCATAGAAACACCACTAACGGGTCTAACTAAGAAGGGTGCAATGTTCTTGTGGTCAAATTCTTGAAAGTCGCCCTTTAGAGAGCTAAAAGGGAGTCTAACTTTAGTGCTGATACTATAATTTCCAGATCCATGAAAGAGCTATAGTGTTTACTATGATGCTTCTGGTATCAGGTAGGGAGATGTGCTTATGCATGGAGATGGATTCTTTGCGTACGGGTCTTGGCAGTTGCGACCACATGGGATGAACTACCTTACGCATGATCTTGAGTTTGCAGCTGTTTTTCATGCATAACGTTGATGGATAAATTATCTTCTGGGAGAAAATATTGTGGTTTTCACAGAACACAAGAGTCTCAAGTACATCTTCACTCAGCATGATCTGAATTTAAGACAGCAAAGGTGGGATGAGTACCTTCAATATTTTAACTTCGAGCATGACTATACTCTGAGGATAGGAAACGCAGTAGCTGATGCACTGAGCAGGAAGACTCAGATACAAGCATTTCAGTAGCCTAGCAGTGAGTGGAAACATTTTTATTTATTCTCTGTGATTCATTTGGAGGTACACAAAAGAGATGGGAAGACTTTTCTTTCTTATCTAACTGTTACCTCTACTCTTTTTGATCATGTGAGAATGAGGAAGATATCAGACTCAGAAGGTCTAGTCCAAATGGAAAGTGTGTCAGGAGAGAACCCTATTCCTGGATGGATAGTAGGAAAGGATGAGATCTTGTAGTTCCAGGGGCACTTATGGGTTCCAACAAATTTATGCGATGAGCTGGTGTGGGACATTCATTCTTCACTTTGGGAAATTCATCCCGGTGTCACCAAAATGTATCATGATCTATACTGCCAGTATTGGTGGCCAGGTATGAACAGGGATGTTTTCTAGTTTTGTATTGAGATGTTCCATCTATAATGAGGTGAAGGCAGATCCTCAGCAACCAGCAGGGCTTTTACAGCAGTTACCCATAACCGAGTGGAAGTGGAATGATGTCGCGGTGGATTTTGTGACTAGTTTTCCAAGGTCATCTCAAGGGAATAATGCAGTTGGGGGGTTTCATTGATAGGCTTATGAATGTTTCTCAATTCATACAGATTATGGAGACCCTCGGTGTTGATGATATGGAATGATTTTACATCTGTGATATTGTATGTCTGCACGGAGTTCCACACTCCATTGTTTCAGAAAGAGATGCTCGTCTTACTTCTCAGTTTTGGTAGGGGCTTCAAAAGGATTTGGGTATACAGGTAATTTTGAGTAAATATTATCATCCCCAGACATATGTCCAGTCAGAGAGTACGATTCAGGTGCTTGAGGACATTCTCCCAGCATGCATCCTGGATTTTGAGGTTCTTGGTAGAAGAATATACTTCTTATGGAGTATTCCTATAACAATAGTTTTCATGAAACTATTTAGATGGAACCTTATGAAGCTTTGTATGGTAGGCCATGTTGATCACCCTTGTGTTGGCTAGAGGTAGGAGAGGCAAATTTTATTGGACCCCATCTTGTATAGGAGACCACATAGAAGATATATTTAATTCGGAAGAGGATATCTACTGTGTAGTCTCGATAGAAGTCGTATTCTGATCAGCGGAGATGACCTGTAGAGTTCGAGGTCGGAGATCAAGTTTTCATGCATTTCACACTTGGAATGGGACACAAGAGGATTAAGAGACTGAGAAAGTATACACCAAGGCATGTTAAGTGGTTTGAGGTTTTGGAGAGTGTTGGGTCAGATTCTATCGATTTTAGTTACCTCAGAGGTATCGGGCTACGCACGATGTTTTTCATTTTTCTCATCTCCAACGATATTTTTCAGACCTATATCATTTATTTCAACCAGATGAGGTTGAGTTGGAAGTAGATGCATCTTTCAAGAATCATCATATTCAGACTATTGATCACAGTACAAAGGTTCTCTGTGGCCGGTCGTTTCCTATTATACGAGTGAAATGGAAGCATAGAAGACTACATGATGTGTCTTGGGAGAGGGAGGCTGATGTATAAGCACAGTGGACTAAACTGTTTGGGGTTTCTTCTTCTACGCCACGCTAGGGAAATTAAGGGATGAATTTCATGAAGGGGGGATGTTTGAAAGAAGTCAGATAATTTTTAGGTATGCTTTTCCTCTTCTAGTTGTTTTTGAGAAAAATATGAAATTCTCGAAATTTTCTAAGTACACACCGTGTACTTTATGAGTACACATCATGTAATTCTTTGCCGCAAGAGGTCGTGTGATGGCTTTGTAATAGACACACACATGACCGTCTGTGAGTGACATGGAGACCGCTTAAAGAGGAGTAATAATACAGCTAGTACACATTGTGTACTTAAAAATTACACATAGTGTACTTTTTTAATTTCGTTAAATGCACCAGGGTCACTTCTAATATCTTGATCACTCTTCATTTAGGTCTCATTCAACCGAGAGCTTTGTATGGCCAGAAATCATTGGCAAACCTTTGAGAATGTGTCTGTACTCAGAATCGAACACCGTATGTTGCATTGGAATCGCATTATTGAGTTCTCTCTTCTACTAGAGCAGAATCTTCTAATTCCTCCTCTCTCATGAGATATCGTGGGTTGAACGGTTTATTTTTTTTATAGGTCTTCGGCATTATAAGGAGATTGAATCTTGTTGTTTCACATATATCGATATCCTAATGCCGAGGTTGGTGTTTTGTGCCTTTTCATTGAATGTGTTTGAGTATTAGGTTCAATTTTTCCCAATACCCATGAATGGGGTATTGCGCAATGACGGTTTTACCCCTTTGGTTTGCCTACCATGCATGTATGCTTGTGTAGAGGTTAATTGGATATGAGTTGGGTTTTTTCTATGAATTGGATGTATTTTTCCCACACATGTTCTTTTTACGACTGTATGGTCCTACTTAGCCTTGGCTATCTTGCCTGTTTTTTCATGCCTCTTGTTGAGGGATCAAGAGTTTTTGTTCTAACATGCTTGAAATGTTGTAGACTATTTATCTATGTAGTATGTAGGTTTACTTTGGCCCTATTGTATTGCTATGCTCATTGACCTACATATGGCCTTGAGAACCCAGTGTAGTAGGCTATAAGGGGAATTGAGCGAGTGAGGTTCCTCAGAGAGTCCTTGACGCCTTTAGAATATATGGGGAACTGACTGAGTGATCTTTCTCAGTGAGTCTTTGAATTATTTGAACTGCATTATACTATAAGGGGAATTGACTGAGTAAACTTCTTCAGAGAGTCCTTGACCATGGGGCTATAAGGGAATTGACAAGGAGTGATTCCTCAAAGAGTTCCTAACTTCCTTTGACTATAAGGGAAATTGACTGTGAGTGATTCCTCAGAGAGTATTTATATACTGAACCAGAGGGTATATGTTGAGTTTAATGCCCATAGGGTTTCATGTACTTATTGGGTAGGAACAGAGGGGACAGTTGTGAGTACTTACCAGAGGGTTACCTGTTTGTGCATTGCTGTTCGATTAGATGTTGCTTGTTGTTGAAACTGTGGATTTTTTACTGTTGAGTACTTTACCGCTTTCTTCTTTTTGTTTGTTACCTACCATATATTCATTGAATGTTAGGAACAAATATCTGGGTGTTATCCTACCAATATTTAGTCTCACACCCTGTTTGGGCCATGATTTTAGGCCGAATCCGATTATATTTTTGTAGGTATAGATAAGGGAAAGCACCCTTCTAATTCAGGATCCTGACATTCTATGGAGATAGAGAGCATCAGACCAATTTTTTCTTGTGATGATGAGGAGATTTTTATCCTTTTCTTTTTTTACTTTGGTTTAGTATTGTTCTTATTCCAGCATTGTGACTTGTTTGGCTGCTTTCCCAGACATATGTATCATGCATCAATTATATATGTGCTCCAGTTGTTTATAATTCCAGTCTTTCACTGTTTAATCTTGTATAGATGTTTACTACTTTCTCTTTTCATTGGGTTTTTCTTCCGTAGCATACTCTGCCAATGAGGGTATAGTTTCCACAGCATCACACCCAAGTCCCTCGCTGCTAGTTAGAAGACTCTGGAGTTTGGGGAAATGCACATGTGTCCATGTGACCATTTGGTTACAAGGCACCTCTCGGTGGCTTCCGAAACTGGGATGTTACATGATGAATAGTTTCATACATTGAACAACATTGAGATAAATCATAATATTGTTGTACAGTTCATCAATAAAAAGGTTCACCTGCACTTTTTCCTTTAAGGATAACATGTTTTTTCTTCCAGAAAATTAATGATACTCATAAATAAATTTTCAATGCTATAACCCAGTTGCTAAGGGCCATACATTACACAGAAGACTAATAGTAATGGAGCTTACTAATAGGCCAGAATTAATGGGGATCATGTTATACCCCAACTAATGCATGGTTTCTAAAAAATTGCATTGAATAGTAGTTATCATAGCTATAGTTTTCTTTACCAAACAATGTTATGTTTTGCACTCCAATCCCTTAATAGATGAATTATAATACCACAACATCATACTTACTCACTTTATGATGTAAAAATGCATTGTTGATGTCTTTACAACATGATGTTATACATTATAGAGATTTTTACTTCCTTGAATTTCACTGCATATGGGATAGATATTTGTGAATGAAGAATTATATACTCCCAACCATGTGTGTGATCCATATTAACAAAAAGATACTCCATATTAATGAACAAATTTTGATTGATTCCTTCCATCGCATGATACATAGTAATAACCACATATCAAATCCTGCATCCAACCACACTTTTAATGGAAAAAATACACCCTCTATTTATGATTAAGATCTGTATAAAGAGTTTTCTATATAAGAACTATGTGAATCATTATTTATACCATCATAGGTCACATAGTGATTCCTAGATCTCTAATCATAGGTCCAGCCAAAACTGTAACGAAAAAATCCCCCACTATGACTATGGTTCAGACCTACATTTATATTTATCAATTAAATAACTACATATGGATTGATTTTTGATATCGTATAATAAATAATTTAACCCAAGTCTAAAAAAACTATTCTATAAAAATATAAATGGAAAATTTCTCCCTATATGTATGGGTTACACCTACATGTAGAGTGTCCTATCGAAGAACTAAATATAACTGGATGATCATCACGTCTAGATACATAGTGACACAGAGATCATATATCATTTCTCGACCACCAAATGATAAAAATTGTATCTATCTATTCTATTAATCACCCGAATGTGGTGAAATAAACCACATACAAAATATTTTCTCATATAGAGCATATATTGTGTGGTCATATGATGTTTTTAAATAAATCCCCCATGATCGATACATATTAGTTCCCATTGGGTTTAACATAGACTTGGATTGAAAACCTTAAAAGTCACACCAAACATATTAACTGCATTATGTTAAATATCGTGGTTAACATATCTTGCATGGTGTAAAAATTCTCAAAGATATGGCCTTCTCCCTAGAGGACCACTACCCTTGGTGTTGGTTTCCCACAACACTTACATTCATCTACTAAACATGGATTGATTTCTACCGTCACATGACTTGTAGTGATGAAATGATCTGAAATCTTATGTCCATCAACAATTAAAACGGGTAAAATTCAACCTACATATTTTTTAGACATGTGTGGAGTGTTTTCCATTCAAAAAGTGAGTGTGGATAGATTCTTATTATAACATGGTCCATCGTGATACCCAAACCACAAATATTTGTTCTATCTACAATATGAATGTTAATCCCTTCACCCACTATGTATGGGTCAAACTATAAAGGAGTATTTTCAACTGAATAACTTTATTGGTCTTGACACATATAATCACATGATACACAGTGAGGCCTAGATATGAAATAATTTGTCCAACCACAATTAAAATAGAAAAATACCCCCTCTATGTATGGCTTATACCTATATTGAGAGCTTTTCATTTAACAACTACACGTGACATGATTCCTATAATTGTAATGATATGTCATATCACTGTGATCTCATGTCCTAGGAGTAGGCACAAAATTTAAAAATTATGAAAATAACCCCATAAATAGATATGTGTAAGAGCTATATAGGGATATACCTACAATCTACTATTTCAAAGCTTAATCACTCGTGTAGTTACCCCTTATTCATCACATCAAGCATGGATTATGTGAACAAAGGTAACCCCAAAAGATAATATGGTCTGTGTGATGAATATGTTTAATAGAGAGGGACCATTTCCTAGTTGCATGATGTTAAACTACAAAACCACACCATAGTCACAAAACAATAAAATATATGAAAATATTTTATGGGAATGATGTTATACATAATGACAATGTCCTAGTTTCCTAATATTAAGTATTAGGAAATATAGTTCATCATGGAAGATATAAAAGTAATTAGAAAAATCCATAATATACATGAATATGTGTTATATGTTATTTTGAAACCTTCTTATGAGAATAAAATATAGAAATTCTCTATATCTACATTTGAGTGCAATCTATGTCCAGTACCACACTATCGATCACGATGTAGAGAGTCACTAAGGGAAATAATGTCCATATCCCATTCATACAGGTCATATCTACATAGAAGGACATCATCTATAGAGAAATTTATTTAATTATTCTTACCATTACAATGTTCATAGGGAAACCTAGGCGGCCAACCATAAATGTAGAATATAACATTGTTTAATGTGGGCTAAGTGAGGTTCACAAGTGCATCCTAAATACATGTGAGATCTAAGTAACACCCCGACCCCTCTAGGCTGGAGCTGGTGCATTACTTGTGATATTGGAAATGTTAGAAAGAATTAAAATCCCGATAGAATGATCATTTAAGTAGTCTTGAAGAATATAGATACATATGTGTAACTCAAATTACATTGGAAAAGGTTACAAAATACAATACATAACAAAAAACTCAAAACTGCATCCACAGGAACAAAATAGATGATCTTCTCTTCAACACCTGTTGAAGGTAGACAATGAAAGTGGTTAGCTCAAATTATCAGTAAGGGTTAAAAATAGCGGAAGCATGAGTACAATAATAAGTGAATAACAATCAATTTGACATAATCAGCATGGCATAGTGAATAAATGAATAACTAATGCCATTAATAAACTGAGAATGAAACTGCATCGATAGATTTTTCATATTGAAAACCTCATGGATAATAATAATAACTAATAATGAAAAAAGAGAATTATTATTAATTGGATGTAATATATCTATAACATAAATCCATAAGACTGTAAAAACGGTTTAGTTCTGTGGGTAGGAACCCATGTGATTTTTGGAAACAAACTTGAAGGGTCGGTCACCAAACTATTTTGCCTCATGAGAACTACTAATTCATCGAGGGGCTATAGTGGGACCCAACCACCACTTCATGTCCAAATAATTCATTATACATTGATTCAATACAATACCAATATTCCCTTTCAATATTCGTATAGACTAGAGTATACAGACTTATCAATATTTACATAATTAAAATAACTTTCCAAATAAACACCGTAAGTAAAATGGTATACGGTTTAGACAAAAATCATATCCATGAAATGAGATCATGGATATTTAATATAAATATAATATTAAATGAAAATTAATCTCATATTGGAAGTAGGTACACCACATAAGGATTATTAGGTGCACAATACAAAGATAGTCACAACAAAAACGGCAGTTGAGACAAAGTCCCTTACCACATTGTAATCGGTCGAACCGTATAACCAGAACATAATAAAAATCAAGTGAATCATTGAATAACATGAATATAAATAGAATAATGTTATTATATATCAAATGGAAGTACATATATACCAAATATAAAGAATAATTGGCGAGAAACGGAAATATCACAGAAATGAAAGTGAGATGAGAAACCCCTTACTTTATGCTCGAGTGTGTTCTTAGTTTGTTTTAATGACCTGAATAATCAATTTTAGCTTCATTAATTAATAATTAATGAAGAACCTATACATGTAATTGATTTATTATAACCTTATTAGGTTTATTCATGGACCTTTCTATGGGTTCAATTGGTTCAATTTTCATGTTTTGGAATCATTTTCTCCCTTGATTTTCATGTTTCGTTACTTGTTTCCATGAATGGAAGTTCATTTGAAACTTGGTTAAACATACATAATTTTTAATAAATATTATTAAAGAAATTATGGAGATATAAATGATTTTATAATGATTTTGGGATATATAACATGATGGTGATTCATTAGTTAAAACAGTAATGATGTTCGTTTAATCGTTTTAGAGGTTCTTTGATAATAACAACCTCAGTTTGTTTTATAAATTAGATCCATGGGTAAAAAAGAATTACAGAACCATGGGTGAGTCATAACACATATATTATAACCTGTTTAAACCATATAAACGGTTTCATGACTTGAATTGAAAGAATTATTTCAAATTGAAATCACATCGTCCACAATGTTAGTAATTCGACACATCACAGACAATGTTTGTAATTCCTTGAACATGTGGGGAAAAAAGAGGATTTAGGATGAATTTCTCACAAACATGATAAAATACATAATATACAAGATTTTGGAGACTAAATTCCTCTTAGTTAAGAAGATATGATGAAAGCATAAATAAATAACTCAAAATAAAAGAATAATTTTGAAATTGCTTAAAAATATTCTGCAGCCTAACGGCTACGCAACATGGTTTAAAAAATATTAAAAAGAGAGGGGAAAAAAGTCACATTTCCATAAATGAATAATAATATAGTGTAGATCAAGAATAAGAAGAAAAATAAGAACATGGTATGGAAACTTGAATGATATACCACCGAAAAGATAACTTGAAAGGAAAAATAAAGAAGTTGATAATTTTCTTACCTTGTAGAATAACCCTTAGAACATGAAGGTTGGGACCTTGGGGGCTTGATAAAACCTCGGGAGGACTAATATGAATGTAAGAAGGCAAGAAATTAGTTTATGGATAATTGGAAATGAATTCAATGAAGGGAAGAGTTGGTATTTAAAGGAAAAGTGAGAGATTATTTTAATAATATTCTAGGGACACCTTATGAGTGGTTTTTGAAAAACCATGGGATTTAACATGGTATTTTACCATATTATATGTCACTTGGGACACCTCACATCTTATTTAACTATAGAAAAGTCTACCAGATTTATTAAATCATTAGTTCATCATTAATGATGTCATAAACACACCGAAACTAAAAACTGTATTTTTTAATTTTCAATGAAAAATGAAATATTTCATAAAAATTACAAAAATTCACCCTAAACATTTTTTGACGTGTAGAATTAAAATGTGAAATAACTTTTTTCAAAAAAAAATTTCTAAATATTATTAAGTTAATTTTTTAAATAAATCCATAGTTAATTTGAAAAATAACAATCTTAATGTGCAATTTGTTTTATTTCCCATTTAAAAACTAATTAAGATCTCATTATCTTGTTTCCTTAAGAAAATGAAATGATTTTATTATTTACTATTAATAAGGGTATGTTACTATTCAACAATAATTATGTTTGTTCTATCAGACTCCAAATGACTTACTGATCAGAACTCTAGATGACCATTTTTCGAAATTCAAAACATAGAAGTGGAAAATTTATATTTAATGGCTAGGTTTTTACTATATCCTAAATAACCTAGTGTTGTTTTGAAGGAACACAATGATTAATATAATGTATTTAACAGAAAAATATAATATAATTTTTGGGGTGCTACATTATTCCCTCCTTCGGAAATTTCATCGCTGAAATTTTATGTACATAGCCCAACAAAAAGATGTTTGTGGTTCTTATTCATGAAATCCTCTGGTTCCCTTTTTTGCTTCCTTAATATTATGGTTTCTCCAAATAACCTTTACTAGAAAAGTTGTTCTATTTCTCAATATGTGCTCCCTTACGTCAAGAATCCTGATGGGCTTTTCAAAGTATGAAAAATATGGTTCTTGTTCTATTCGTTCATATGTGAGTTCATGTGTTGGGTCTGGCATGTATTTCTTTAAACATGATACATGGAACACATCATGAACTCTGGGTAGATTTGGTGGCATCGCTAAAAGGTAAGCTACAGCTCCGATTCTTCCCAAGAATACAAATGGTCCGATGTACCTAGGGCTCAGTTTCCCTTTTTTATCGAACCTTAAGACGCCCTTCCGTGGAAATACTTTCAAACATACATGATCTCCCACCTGAAATTCCAAGTGTTTTCTCCATTTGTCAGCATAACTCTTCTACCTACTTTTGGCTTCTTTAATATGAGCTTGTATTTTCTTCACCTTTGTTGTGGTATCTTCAATATGTTCTGGTCCTATAAGTTTCCTTTCACCAACTTTGTCCCAACAAGTTGGAGTTCGACATCTCTTTCCATATTATACTTCATATGGAGTCATTTGAACACTAGAATGGAAACTAATGTTGAAGGAAAATTCCACCAAAGGAAAGTATTGATCCCACATTCCTTGGATGTCAAGATAGCATGATCTCAACATGTCTTCTAGAGTTTGAATAGTCCTTTCAGGTTGTCCGTCAGTTTGTGGGTGATATGCAGTACTCATTTGAAACTCAGTATTCAAAGCCTTCGGGAGACTTTTCTTGAATCTTGATGTAAAATGTGGATCACAATCAGAAACAATCTATAGGGGAACTCCATGAAGACTCATAACTTCGTTAATATATATTCTCGTAAGACGTTTAAGTGGTAGATCTTCTATTATAGCATGAAAATGTGCTGACTTGGTAAGACGATCAATAATGACCCATATTGCATTGTTCCTTCTGGGAGTCTTTGGTACTCCCATGATGAAGTCCATCGTGATATTATCCAATTACCACTTAGGTATGGGAAAAAGTTTCAATAATCCTCTGTAATGTTTCCTTCCATCATTCAATTGTAGAAAAACCATATATCTTGACACAAAATCAGCAATCACACTCTTCATGTTGTACTACCAAAAATGTTCTATCAAATATCTATACATCTTAGTGCTACCAGGGTGTATCAAGAAATTGGAACTATGAGAATCATCCAACAAATTCCCTTTTTAGATCAGAAATATCGGGAACAAAAATTCTCTTCCCAAATTTCAAAATTCAATCTTTATATACTAAGTCACTCAATCTCTCATCATTCACATATTTTATCTTCTTTTGAAACTCCTCATCATCATCTTGAGAACTTTTTATCCATTCTAGTTAAGTTGTTCTGAAAACCATTTGAAAATGAATTTTTGTTTCACCTTCCATGGTTATTCCCATATTCATCTTTACTAGATCCATGAAAATATGATCCCTTTCAACTCTCATCTTGTTCAAAACCCCATGATCATTTCTGCTCAAATAATTTTCTAACTTATTTTCCTTCCCCGGGTGGTAGGGTATTTTGAAATCATAATCCTTGAGTAGTTCAAGCCATATCCTTTTCCTCATGTTGAGTTTTTTATGTGAGAAAATATACTTCTAACTCTTGTGATTAGTATAAATCTCATATTTTTAACCATAGAGATAATGTCTCTATATCTTCAAAGAAATTATTACAGAAACTAACTCAAGATAATGAGTAGGATAGTTTTTCTCATTAATTTCTAGTTTTCCTGATACGTAAGCAATAAGACTATCATTTTTCATAAGGGCACAACCAAGTCCTTTCTTTGAAACATCACTATAAATACGAAACCCGTCATTACCCTATGGTAGAGTCAATATAAGAGAATTGAATAATATTTTCTTTAGTTATTTGAAAAAATCTTCACAATATTTTGTCCAAAAAAATTTAACCCCTTTTCGTGTGAGCTTCGTTAGCGGGTTAGCCAGTCGGGAAAAATTCTGCACAAAACGCTGATAATAACCTACTAATCCAATAAAACTGCGTCCCTCAGTTATGTTTGTTGGCGTGGGCCAATCTTGGATTTCCTTTTCCTTCACAGGATCAACTATGATTACATATTTTGAGACAATATGGCCAAGAAAAGAAATTGACTGAAACCAGAATTCGCATTTGCGAAAATTCTCATATAATTGATTTCATCTACGAGTTCCCAGAATAACTCGCCAGTGACTCTCATGGTATTCACATACTTTTAAGTATACAAGGATATCATCGATTAATTTCACAAAAAAGTTATCAAGATATTCCATGAAAAATCTATTCATTAAATCCATGAAAACATATGGTGCATTCGTCAGTCCAAAAGGCATCATTATAAACTCGTATTTCCCATACTTGGTTTGAAATGCTATCATCAGAATATCTTCCTTCCTCACAATCAGTTTATGATATCTGGATCGAAGGACTATCTTTAGAAAGTATTTATCTCCATGAAGTTGGTCAAATAAATCATCAATCCGGGGTAGGGGATACTTATTCTCTATTTTAATATCATTGATTTCTCTGTAATCAATTCATAGCCTCTTCAATCCATCTTTGTTCTTTACAAACAAGAAAGGGGCTCCCCAGGGAGAAAGACTAGGTCGAATAAATCCTTTGTCACTCAACACTTTTAGTTGTTTCTTCAGCTTAACTATCTCCACAGTGGCCATTTTATATGGGGTATTTGATATAGGTCTTGCACTAGTAATTAAGTCAATGGAAAACTCAATTTCCCACTCTAGAGGATGTTTAGGTAAATCCTATGAAAATACATCAATGTACTCTTTCACTATGTCCACATCATCAATTTGAAGATTTCTTTCATCTCCCATAGATATTGGTTTATCTTCATCTCTAGGTATTGCATTCAATAGAGCTACTAGGGGTGGTTCTAGATAAGAATCAAGTGGTGAAGTTTCTACCCTAAAGACAAGGGATTCTACACCTTTTCCAAAAAATGTAACTTCATCTTTCTAACAATAAATCCTCACATCATAATTTGATATCCAATCCATACCATGAATTATATAAAATTCAGTAATGGGTATAATGATAAGGCTAGCAACTAAATCACATTTTTTTGGTTGGAGGGGGACTAGTTGACATGCCTTTGTTGCAATGATACATCCCATGGGAGTTTTGACTGACAACTCCTTTCTTAAATCAAATTGGACATATATAATTTTCATGGAAAACTGAGAGGATATAAATGAATGCGATAATCCCGAATCAAATAATGTGTTGGCTATGTTTTAGGAAATAATTAAAATACCTACCTCCACATCACTAGGAACATCAACCTCTTCAGTTGTAATCACATAGGCTCTCCCTTTTTTCCCTGGATTTTTCTGAGGCATGTTTCCTTGGAACTTTGGACAATCATTGGCATAGTGTCCCATATCTCTACAGTTGTATCATTGAACATCATTGAATTCTTTCTTCCCCTTGCATTCTGCACATAAATGACCCTTTTCTCCGCAGTTATATCATAATTCCTTGCCCTTCAATTAATTCCCGGGATGATTCTTTCCACAGTTCTCACATAATGGCAAACTATTCGTTACCTTGCACTTCTTTGGTGCTTCTCCTTTTCCTTTGTTATCAGAATGCCACTTCTTATCTTCGTTTCCTTTGAAAAAAATTTATCTAGTGAATTCCTTCTCTGTTTTGATGGCACTTGATACAATTTCGTCATATGATAAAAATGACTGAGAAGCCAGTTCCCTTCGAAGACTTGTCTTAATACCTTCAAATAAATGATCAATATTTTCTTTTAAGTCATGAACATAATCCCTGGCATACCTGGCTATCCTTGTGAAGGTATCCTCATACTCTGCAACATTGTCTTCTTCCCTTTGTTTGAAGCCAAGGATTTTCTTCTTCATTTCAGTTTGTTACTCACGAGGAAAATATTCTTCATTGAATATTTCCTTAAAAGCCATCCATTACATATCCTCTATCTCTTCTTCCTCCATGGTATTTTTAATCGGAGACCACCATTGATTAGCGCTTCCCTTGAGACAATATACTGCAATTACTACATTTTCATTTTCATTGCATCTTAACACCATGAATATATTTTCAAGGGACTTGATCCATTACTCTACAACCACTAGATTAATAGTCCCAATGAAATATGGGGGCTTCTGCAGCATGAAACGATCCATCACAAGTGTTCAATGGTAATTTGTTACAACATGAGTATGTTGTCCCAATATGGTCATGATCTGATCTTCTCCAATGTTGACTGTGTTGACTTTCTTATTAGGGAGATCCCTACCTTTCCCAATATTATTGAGTCCTCTTCTTCCATTAGACACCATTTCTAAATAATTGGATACACTATATTAGTTTATGAATATCAAATAGAAAATCACTCAACATAGATTGAAATTCTATGCATAGATAATCTTATAAACAAGGTTCCTCTAAGAAAAAAAAATTACATTAAACTCATTCATAATGGCTTGTAATGAAAATATGAATTATACTAAGAATATCCCCCAGGAGTGTCATTTCCAGGAGTGTAGCCAGGCCCTTTTTGTGCACCAATTCCAGTTCATGTCTAGCTTAAAGCAGTGTTTTCTAGTTTTACCCCTAGATACATATGTGCCATAGCCACCTCTACCTACCTGTATCCAGACGCGGATGTATTTTCTAGAAGGATTCACATATTCTATTCTATACCAAAATACCAGGTCGTTATTGTACGTCTATCCTAAAAAACTACCATAGGGCTTTGTTCCCTACTATAAATTTCATAGTCTAGTTTCCAACTGTTCTACTAAACTTCCTCTGATACCAACTGTAACACCACGACCCCTCTAGGCTGGAGCTGGTTCATTAAATGTGCTATTGGATAGGTTAGATGTAATGAAAATTACAAAGGAACGATCAGTTTTTAGTCTTTAAGAAACATGATACATATATGTAACTCAAATTACATTGTAAAAGGTTAAAAATACAATACATAACAAAAAACTGAAAATTGCATCCACAGGAACTCAAAAGAGGATCTTCTCTTCATCACCTATTGAAGGTAGACAATGAAAGGGGTGAGATCAAATTCTTAGTAAGGGTTACAAATAGCTAAATCATGAGTACAATAACAACTGAATCACAATCAATCCAACATAATTAACCGGGCATAGTGAATAAATGAATAACTAATGCCATGAATAAACTGAGAATGAATCTGCCTCCATAGATTTTTTAATAGTGAAATCCTCATTGATAATAATAATAACTGATAATGAATAAAGATAATTCTTATTAATTAGACATCATGAATCTGGAAGATGAAACCATAAGACCATAAAAACGGTTTAGTTCAGTTGGTAGAAACCCGTCTGATTTTTGGAAACAAACTCGAACGGTCTGTCGCCAAACTGTTTTGCCTCATTAAACCTACCGATGCATCGAGTGGCTATAGTATAACCCACCCACCACTGCATATGCAAATAATTATTTATAAATTGATTCAATAAAAGTGCAAAATTCTCTTTCATTATCCATATATAGTAGAGTATACAGATTTATAAATATTTCCATAATTAAAATAACTTTCCAAATAAACATCGTATGTAAAATGTTAAACGGTTCAGACAACAAACATATCCATGAAATAAAATTATTGTTATTTAATATAAATATAATATCAAATGAAAATTTATCTCAAATGGGCAGTAGGTACACCACATAAGGATTATTAGGTTCACAATCAAAGATAGTTACAATGAAAACGGCAGTTGAGACAAAGTCCCTTACCACAATGTAATCGGTCGAACCGTTTAACAAGAACATAATAACCATCAAGTGAATCATTGAAAAACATGAATATAAATATAATAATGTTATTATATATCAAATGGAAATACACATATACCAAATATAAGGAATAATTGGTGAGCAATGGAAATCTCACATAAATGAAAGTGAGATGAGAAACTATTTACCTTATGCTCGAGTGTGTTCTTCGTTTGTTTTAATGACCTTAATAATCAAATTTAGCATCATTAATTAAAATGCCTAGAACCTTATATAAATTTAATTGGTTTATTATAACCCTATTAAGTTCATTCATGGCCCTTTCTATGGGTTTAATAGGTTCAATTTTCATGTTTTGGAAGCATTTTCTCCCTTGATTTTCATGGTTCGTTACTTGTTTCCATGAATGGAAGTTCATTTGAGACATGGTTAAACATAAATAATTGTTAATACATATTATTAACGAAATTATGGAGATATAAATTATCTTATAATGATTCATTATTTAAATCATTAATGATGTTCGTTTAGATCATTTTAGTGATTCTTTGATAATAACAACCTCATATTGTTTTATAAATTTGAACCATGAGTACCAAAGAATTACAGAACCATGGATGAGTCATAAAACATATATTATAAACTGTTTCAACTGTATAAATGGTTTCATGACCAGACTTGAATGAATTATTGCAAATTGAAATCACATCCTCCATGATGTCGGTAATTCGACACATCACGAACAATGTTTTTAATTCATTGAACAAGTGGGGAAAAGAAGGAGATTGATGATTAATTTCTCATGAACAAGAGAACATACATAATATAAAAGATTCTGAAGACATCATTCTTATTTGGTAAGAAATTATGAAGAAATAATAAATAAATAACTCAAAATAAAATAATAATTTTCAAATCGCTTACAATAATTCATAGCCTAACGACTATGCAACATGGTTTTAGAAAATATTAAAAAGAGAGGGGACAAGGGTAACCTATCCAGAAATGAATCATAATATAGAGTAGATCATGAATAAGAAGATAAATAAGAACATGGTATGGAAACATGAATTATATACCACATAAAAGAGAACTTGAATGGAAAAGGAAAGAAATTGAGAATTTTCTTATTTTGTAGAATAACCCTTAGAATGTGAAGGTTGGGACCTTTGGGGCTTGAGGAAACCTTGGGTGGACTCATATGAAGTTATGGAGGCCAGAACATTGTTGAGGGTGAATTGGGAATGAATTCAATTAAGGGAAGAGTTGGTATTTTTTGGAAAAGTGTGGGATTATTTTAATAAATTTCAAGGGACACCTCATGAGTGGTTTTTGAAAAACCATGGGCTTTCCCATGGTATTTTCCCATGGTATATTCCACATGGGACACCTCACATCATATTTAACTATAAAAAAGTATACAAGATTTATGACATCATTATTTCATCCTTAATGATGTCATAAACACATAGAAACTAAAAACTTTATTTTTTACTATTCACTGAAAAATCTCCTGTTTCAGAAAAATTCCCAAAATTCTCCTTAATCATTTTTTGACGTGTAGAATTAAAAAGTGATATCCATTTTTAAAAATTAATTTTCTATATATTATTAATTAAATTTTTAAATAAAGTCATAGTTAATTCTAAAAATAACAATACTAAAGTGCAATTAGTTTTTTTCTCATTGAAAAACTAATTAAGATCTAATTATCTTGTTTCCTTAAGAAAATGAAATGATATTATTATTTACTATTCATCAGTGACATATTATTATGCATATTACTATTCATAAGGT
The DNA here is from genome assembly GCA_963277665.1 of Viscum album. Classification (NCBI taxonomy): domain Eukaryota; kingdom Viridiplantae; phylum Streptophyta; class Magnoliopsida; order Santalales; family Viscaceae; genus Viscum; species Viscum album. Next base: position 807,798,377 of record OY728119.1, on the reverse strand, counting down.
TATTTTACTAATCACCAAAAATTATGTTCGTTTTATCACACTCTAAATGACTTACTGATCACAACTCTAGATGACCATTTTTTTGAAATTCAAAATATAGAAGTGGAAAAATTATATTTAATGTATAGGTTATGAATATATACTAAATAATCTAGTGTTATTTCAAAGGAACACAGTGATAAATATAATGTATTTAACAGAAACATACCATAAAATTTTTGGGGGTGCTTCAATCTATATAAAACATACTAGCGCATTAAAATAATATTCATAATAAGGGCTAAGTATATGTATACCATTCAATAAGACTATTCATGGATAAATTGGGTTTACCACATATAAATACCCTTAACCAGGTAAATGTGTAACAAATGATATCATTATTAGTTTCATGTTGGTTCCTATGTCTGTACCACATGAAATTAAACTGTATGGTAAATTTCCTTGTTGCCTGATGTTAAACATCATGATAGATACTTCCCCAGTAAATGATGTTGAAATTGGTATACCATGTCTAATTTTTACTCTTTTTCAAAGTACCAAAAGATCCTAAACCCAGTCAACTAGAGTACAAGGTGATTCCATCATCTATTAGGAACCATACCCCATAAATAACATTTCATGTCTTCAGTTCCACAGGTTTCAAAAAACCCCTCACAACCTCTCAAAAATGATAATATATTTCATTGTTTTACAGTTATATAGGAGAATAAGAATAAGGGAAAAAGTCCTAACATCCAGTTTAAACAAAGAACTTTAGTAAAGTCATTCATATACTTCTAAATACTCAAATCATTACAAAGGATCAAATAACCTTAGGGTGATTCACAATATTTTTGGTGTGATTTTCTTATGTCACTATACCTGACTAGAGAACCTTATGAAATTATTTGCACCATTTTCACCTCTAAATCAAAAGGATGTTATAGTTCCATTCACATAGAATATCCTAATTTCGTTATTGTGTAAAATTTTCATTATAGTAGTATTATGTGAATCATGACCCTAAAATACATGATATTTTCTCAATGATGTAAGACATTAACATTTATCATTTTATTATCCAAATCAAGAGGCATTAAACTACTAGTGAATGATACATAAGAATTTTCTGGATGAAAACAATCAAAGGGTGGCTTGAGAGAAAATAAATTTTCAACTCATTAAACTCTACATCCTTATAGTTCTGGAAAAATATAATGAGTTGATAATCATGGAATAAATATCATGATACCAAACATGTTAACCTATTAAAATTTGATCTATATGTACTAGACCCCATGGTCTAAGAAAATGATAGGGAAATAATTTTTGACACCTTCTCGTTATGATAACGTGTTCACCTAGAGTCGAAATAGATATTAGGGTGAACTAACCCTTATTGAATATTAGGTTATTCCTAAACAACAATAATGTATTAGGAAATTGAACTGACACAACCAATTCCTAGAGTTATAATCCATAACTTAGAACCCTATGGACATTGGGAGCCATTTTCCCTCGTTCATATATATAGAAAAATGAAAACATGGATTGGTTAATAAAATGTCCCACAAAAGATTAACTAGAGAATATATAGCCAACCAAAGATCTTGTGCCTAGAGTATGTTTGGGCCCATAAGAGTTTCCCCCTTATATCCAGGTGTTATTATCCGGACAACATGAAATATGGGATTTCTCCATTATCAATGGTCGACATGTACCCATAAACTTCCACCAATAATAAACTACTATATTCATGGACCAATATTTATAAACACCATAAAAGTATTCACGAAGATTTGATATCCTTGAAAGTATGTCATCTAGTATTGTACCCTTTTAGAAAGTAGTAATTAAATAGTCCATTATTGAAAATTTTTATGCCACACACCACATGACTCGAGACGACATGATGTCGGGCTTGAGCCACCCCATATAGAACATAAACTATCCGTGGGAGAAAACCCATTCTCATGAAGAAATTTCTAATCCAGACATTTAAATATTAAAAAATAATTCATCGACCATAGTAGAGTGTGGATATATTGACCTAGTGTTGAAAAACATTAACAAACAAATCTTTTGTATAATACATAAAAAATTACAAAAAGAGACACCCAATGATCATACTAGTCTAGTGCCTTTAGAAACATGAAAACATAAAAACTGATACATAATTGAGATAGATTATCTCTCACTAGGTTCTTCTTAACTATAACCCTTCTTAGACCCAGAAAACAAAATACATATCTTCATTAAATGAGTAAGGAATTATAAAAGGGGTGAGATCAACTGCTCAATAAGGGTAAACAATGGAGGTATGTAAGCATAATCAAGTGAATAAGGGTATAAGAATATAATTGTGAAAATAGAAGATCATACTCTACACATCAAGGATCATATAAATGAACCATGGAATAAAGCTTTCCAGTTCATAATACATGAATCATAAAGAATTAAATAACATAATACATGAAATCCTAGCATATGAATACACATTGAATGTGGATAGACACATAAGCATAAAATATTATTTCCATGTAGCAAAGGAATCCCATCCAATACCATATTGACAATATAGGTTCACTCACCATACCATTTTGGATGTCATGGGTCACTCCCATGGACATCAACTTAGCATGATTTCACTCCTCATAGAATCTTTTAAGTAATGGTTCACTTGCATGGCCATCTTATTAGTATGAGTTCACTCCTCATACCATAAATGTAGTCAAGGTTCACACCCATGGCCATTTTAAGAGTTAAGGTTCAATCCCAAGACCATGTTAGTATATCTCTTGATAGTTAAATATTTATATAATACATTTGAGGGAGATGTAGGTCCCACCATCTCTTAGTGAAATCATACATACAAGTTAATCCAGAATGAAATAATCTTATCATAACCCATGAAATGAAATTTATATAATAACATGTAATCTTATCATAACATATAAAAATATATATTATTCATAATCATTTCCTCATAAACATAACCTATTAAAAGAAGATAGTGTCAATATCATATAAACCGTGATAGAGAAAAAGGCTTCTTCTACATCATTCCATCAAAACATAATTCATTCATAGTAATAATATGAATGGAAACATTAAATAATTTCCTCTAGTGGCATGAGTCACACTAAATGAAGTTATAATATATCATAAATAATTTTGAAAGAACGTTTAAAAACATTTCTTGAGGAAAACATCCTTTCTCCAATGATTTATTTTAAAACATAAAAACCTTTGAAACCCATTCATTTAGAAATATATATTTGAAAATTTATAAAGGATAAATTTAAAACTAAAAAAATAAAAATCATTTTTCAATGAAAATGATATTTATGGATCTTTTAAAAAAAAATTGTAACGTGGTTTTTGACTACAATATATTTATAACTGAAGAGAGAGATGGTCATATTTTACATAAAACATTATATTAAGTAAAAAAGAGTAGAAAATTTATACTAATACATGAGGATATATTTAATAACAAGAGGATAAAAAACTTCATGTGTTTTATTGAGATATTGATCATAATATTTCTTCAAATGTAACATAATCATGATCAATCTTGAAAAGTGATGTGATTGTTTCAATAAAGGATTATAACTTGGTAACTTGGGATCACACACTGCAACTAAGAAAAGGAAATTAAATTTAACATAAAATGTCATGAAAATAATTATATTAAAGAAACAACATGTAAAATTTTATTATATACACCTTTAAAATAATTTCGGTTCATAATAAAACATGAGTCTCAAAAGAGTCAAATTGAGACAAAACTATTTTGACAATTTTTTATGTTCTGAAAAATAAACATTTTGAAAAAAAAATATCATATAATGGTAATTAAATTACCAAAAAAAAATTGTAATAATAATATAATTAATCTATTGGTAGTATATACACCACAAAAAAGTAATGGGGGTGAATAAAGAATGTATCACACAGAACTAAAAAGTGTGATGAAATTACCTTACCTTGTGTCTTGACACTCATCATACTCATTCAAAAATCCTATATAATAAATATAATATTATTATAAATATTATTCACTCCATTATTCTTATATATAATAATATATATGGTTTTATTTAGACATTATATTACTTGGTTGTTAATAATCATATGGTAAACATTCACTTCAGCTAATAATTGCTTTTTTCATCACACGTGTCTTAATTTGTCATATATTTCAGCATTCTTCTAATATCAATACTTAAAAATCAAAATAAAGATATATATAACAATTATATTCCATATATTTGTATTATAAAAAATTATAATATAGAAATATGAAACTAAATACACTGTTCATAGAGACGGTAGGCCGTACATAAAGATGATTATTTAATTGTAGTGTTGAAAGAATGAAAAAAAAAATCATATATGTATATATATATATAATTAATATTTTATAATTATTATATCATATATATTGAATATAACCATCTTTAATACACTCCATGTACTGTATGAATGAAGCACATCGCCTTAAGGGGATGAATCTATACACTTCCTCAAACAAAATTATAGTATTTAAACAAAATGGAAAGTAAAAATATATGTTATGTAAAAGGAATAAATAAGATTAAATAAATTAAAAATATGATATATGGAATTTATATGTATATTTTCCCTTCATAATTTAATCCATTAGAATCTATATAGAAAAAAGAAAAATCGTTGTTTAGTGAGGTGGTAGTTCCTCGTACACATAAACTGCATGACCAATACCCATTAGATAGAAGTGTGTGTATGTGTATGTGAAACCATTAGAATAATAATTTCATTGCATATTGATTAATTTATTTGAATAAAATCATCGAATAAAGATACTAGAGGGGGTGGAGAGGGAAAACAAAATAAAGGAGTAAGAGAGATGATTTTACCTCTTAACTGGGTAAGTCCATCTAGTTAGTGCCAAAAGGCTTATTTAGAACACATTTTGAACATAGTTATGATTCATGGAGGAAGGTAGGGAACATTAGGATCTATTTTAAAATATATTTTTCATGCCAAATTTCTTAATAGGTGTGATGATGTGGGAGGAAATTATCCTATTTTATAGTAGAGGTGGAATGACACTCTTGTAAATATTTGAATAGAAAATTACACCCACTTTGTTCTTGTATAAATTAGATACAATAATGGTAAATATATGATCCATGTGAATATAGGATAAAAATATGGCTAAAATATGTCTTTTGGACAATTCTATTTTTCATTTATGCCCTTATGATTACTGTTTAGTCATTAGTTAAGCATAATTTTATATTAATCGATGAAATTAATTTTAATTACTATCACTAAAACATTTGGAAAAATAAATTAAGTTCAAAATATTAGGAATTATAAATTTATATTATTAAAAATATTTAATCCATTTTCCCAAATTCTAATCACATAAGTGATAGAAATTATTTTAAATTTAATCATGCAATCGGGTCAATAATGTGGGGTTTTAAAGGAAAACATTCAAAAAGTTTCTATATTTGTTTATCCTTTTTAAATTTAAAATTGGTTTCATTGACCTAAATTAGATTAATTTATAAAAATATTTTCTATGTAAAACTTTAAATAAATTTAATATATAATTTAACCTTACAAATAAATAATATGAAAAAGAAGTTTTGAATAAAAATCTTTTATTTTTAACTATTCATCCTTAAAATGAAGTTTCTTAGAGAAAATAACAAAACAAATCTCTAATTTAATTTCAAAACTATAAATAATAAATTATTTTTATTTTATAAAATTAAATTTCTAAAAGTATCTAAAATTTATTTTAGTATTTTTCACATAATTATATTATAAGAAGTACAATTTTAAAAATTATATTTTTAAATATATATGCACATTACAGAAAACCATATCATTCCTAATAAATATGTATTATTTAAATTAAAAAATTTTATATAGTATTTTAAAATTCTATCATTCTATTCATATACCAATGTTTATGTATTATGTAGTTATTATATAATTACAATAAATGCTAAAAAGTAAAATAAGGGGGGACCCCCTGTTGCAGGTCTGTGACTTATCCTAGAAGCTGTTTAGGTACACAGCCTCTGGTGGAATTCGACTTGTTTTCAATGAATCTGTTTATATTATCTCTTCCTAATGCGTTGTCAAGTTGTTATTCTTGTTTTGTGTTGAAGGTAGGAGGGCCAGATCGGCTCGGATGGGTTAGAGCACGCTGCTCCTTCCTTGGCAGGTCGCTTGGGAGGTGGCTGATCGGATGGATGGCTTGCCATCGGGAGCGACCATGCTTGCATGGGGTCGCTGAGTGGTCCTCCCTTGGAGTGAGTGGCGCTGTTTTTTCTTGAATGAGGTGACTTCTGGTTTTTGTTTGTTGCTGTTTGGGTCTGTTGATCTTTTGGTTTCCCACTTTCTTCCTCAAAAGTGTTCTTATTAATAAAAAATAATTTTCAGTCAGGTTTCATAGAAATTTTAGTGTTTCTTGTAATGTAACCTAAGTCGATGATCCATGTATTGTGAAATTAATTGGTGTGGTGTTATGTATTATAATTCAATACCATATTAATGTATTGTTTTACTTAGTTATCTATAAGACATAAATTAAAATTAAATTTATTCAGGAAAAACTTCAACAATGTTTCTGGGTGATTACATCGTACCCACCTTAAAACTAATTTCGTGCAAAAAAATAATCACTCTGGTAAAAATAGTGGAGGATATGTGATCTTAATCATATAATCATGTTCTCATGTACAAACCTATAACTTGTTATTTCTCCCCAAAACATTGTATATGTGAGTGGTCTTGTTTCATGGAACATTCTTTATACGGTCCAGAATTTCAATAGGGTTCTCTCATAAGAAAGATACTGCTCCAATGGTAAAACCTCTATGTTCAATACATGTTATGGGTCAGGTATGTACTTCATATATAGAGATACATTGAACACATCATGTACTTGAGATAGATTATAAGGAACTTCCATGTGATTGGCTATCATCCCGGTACGATCATGAATCTCCAAGGGACCGAAAAAACTATTTATTAGTTTCCATTTCTTCCAAAATCTCAGAACATTATTCTAGGGTGAGATTCATAGAGACACCTTTTCAGAAACATTAAATTATAGATCATACTGATGGTTATAATTATATCATTTCTTATGACTTTGATCTTTCTTAATATGCTACTATAAGGTTCTATCCTTTTTTGAAAATTTCGTTAGTGATATCAGGTCCCAATAACTCTTTTTCTCCAACCTCATTCCATAATTTTGGGGCCTTATATTTCTTTCCATAATGGGATTCATAAGGTAAAATTTTAATTCTTTTGTGAAATCCAATTATATTTGATAAATATTCTAGAAGAAGGTGTTGATCCCAGGAAAATTTGAAATAGGGAGAAGAAGATTACAACATACCCTCTAGAGTTTTAATTATTATTTCAAACTTACCGTATTTATAAAGATAATTAGTTATGATGAAACTCAATTTTGTATCAATTTCTTACTGAAGACATCCCTAGATATTTGAGGTAAAATTTGGATCCTGATCTGATACAATATAATGTGATATTCTATAAAACCCTATGACAACCTTAATATATATCATGGAATGCTGATCCAAATTTAAGCCTTCTCTGAAAGTGATGAAATGTGATGTCTTACTAAGGTGATCGACTATCTCCCATATAAAATCAAACCACTATGTGTCTGTAGGTATTCAAATAAAAAAGTCCATAGTTATGTCCTCTCATTTCAATTCTAATATGGCCAATGGATGAAACATCCCATTTTACATTTTTCATTCAGCCTTGAATTATTGGCATACCAAGCACTGAGATACAAACACTATGATATCAATCTTCATTCCATTCCACCCAAAGTGTTCTTTCATGTCCCTATATAAATTTGTACTTCCTAGATAAATAGAGAATGAATAACTATGTACTTCCTCTAATAGCTACAGCCTCATATATGGTGTGGAAGGAACATATACATGATTTCTAAAACATACCATTCCATCCAAATAATGGATAAAATTAGGATCAGTTATAACTTTTTTTGTTTCACTCCATATTCTTTAAGATCCTTCTTAATCATCATTGGCCAAAAGGGTTGATCATTGATTGGGTAAATACACAATTTTCCCTTTTTCTTCTTGATTTAAAGATATATCCTTTTAAAATCAATAAATATTGGATTCTTTATGATTACAATCATAGATAAATCCTGCATTATCTAATTGATAAAATTTATTGTCCACCTTTTACACTTTCCCATGGTGGCAATATTATGGGAAATCATAATTCATTATCAACTCTAACCATTTTCTCTGGTGCAAGTTCAACTCCTTATGTTTGAATATATATTTCATACTATTATCATTAGTATATATATCACACTTTTTACTATAAAAATATTTCCTCTATAACATCAGTGAAACAATTGTCACTACAAACTCCAAATCCTGAGTTGGGTAATTTTTATCATGACTCTTATACTACCACGAGGAAGAAGAGATATCCATATTGTTATGAATAATAAAACATCCCAATCCCTTATTTTATTCATCACTATATGTTAAGAAACCTTCTCCACTATAGGTTAATGTAAGCACATGTTCACTAACTGAACCAATCTTCAGTTCCTTCAAATACTCCCCACATTCATTTTTCCAGAGGAACATGACACCCTTCCAAGTTAACATGGTCAGAGGATGACATTGTCATGAAAAATTATCCATAAACCATTGATAACATATAGTTAAAACAAGAATTAATTTGATCTATGTCAATATGGATAGTTTAGGCTAGCATTCAATAGCCTCCTTCTTTGATGGATTCACTACAATATTATCTCTATAGATTATGTAACCCAAAAATGAATCATTTGGCATCCAAAATGAAAAAATTATAAATTTTTTATTTAGGTTCTCCTTCTTTAGGATATTAAATAAAATTATCAATTGATATTCATTATCTTCCTTTCTCTTTGAATATATTCGAATGTCTTCTATAAAGGCTACCAAAAAACAGATTGAGTTAATATGTAAAGACTATTTACATTAAAACCATAAATTTAGTAGGGGTATTTTTAAGAGGAAAAAGCTTATCTATATATTCAAAGTGTCCATACCTTGTACTAAATTCCATCATGGGAATATCATCTTTCATGAACATTAATTGATAATATCTAGAATAAAGGCCAGTCTTGGAAAAATTATTAATATATGCACAGTTGATCAAAAAACTCATGAATATGGGGAAGGGGATATATGTTATTTATTTTGATATTGTTAATCTCACAATAAACAATGAAGTTTCACATTTATCCATTTTTAGTTTTCGAAAAAAATAATAGGTGCACCCCAAGGTGACACACATGGATGAGTGAATCCATTAAAAATATTTCATTTCATTTTATAATTCAATTCATAAAACTATATTAGATTAATTATATAATGATTATTTGAAATTGTTGTGGAACCCGTTATGAGTTATATAGAGAAATAAACCTCACATTTTTATGGAAGGATAGAAAAAACATCTGGAAAGACATCCTAAAAATCCTATACAATAGTCATATCATTGATCTCGATATTACCCTAACAATTTGAGATAAACAGTATTTTTATATGGTAATTATGACCCATAAACTGGATGTATCTTCTATATGATGTTCATACCTATCATCACATTGATGTATGATCATAAGTGGGTTTTAAATATCAAACATATGTTCCCTAACATGATCATTGATGTCATATTTTCATATAAAAATACAATCAATTCCTAAGATGACACAAAATTAAACCAAAAGAAGAATAACAAGATTCGAAAGAAGGAAATTAAATAAAAAATAAACCAAAGAGGAATGACAATCTTAAGATGCAATAATCATCCCATTAGAGGTGTTTCATACTAATTCCACATCTAATTGTGTTTTTGGAATCAACACACCATTATAAAAATATTTATATATGAAATAGTATGTCGATCCAGAATAAAATATGACACTAGTAGTTCTATAGTGGATGGTATGTGTACCAAGCATCACATGATTTTGTTACCCCTCATCAAAAACAATTATTTCATAAGATTTATCATTATACTTCTTCTTAAGAGTTTGTTGATGTCAATCATCATCACCAAACTTTGAGTTTGGGATGTGGTTATCATAATTCCAACACTCCTAACACTTTTATCATTTAATTGTGTGAGGTGAATTATATTACACTTTTTCATATACGCATTGGTAGCTAACTTCGTCCCATAAGATTCAAAATAAAATTTTGTGTGGTGTTCTATTCCACAATTAAAACATTTATTATAAACCATAATGAAAATTTCCTCCATGATTTGTCCCATATTTAGATCATAAAAAAATATCAATTTCATTTCTTCATGTGGTTTATATTTTCAATTAAACCCCATATTCCTCTTATTGTAAAAACCATGAGATTGATACATGACTTAAACCTCCATTTCAACCATGATTGCAAAACACAAAATTTCATTCTAACTATTGAATTACCTTTTAGTCTAAGCCCTTTTCAAACTTGTATTTATGAAACGAAAGAACCTATCATGTTTATATTCAGCTTAGTTGGTAATTCTTGGAGCGTGACTCAAAAGCCTTCTAAAATTAACTTCATAGGTAACAATAGATTTATCATCCCTTTGTTTCATATCATGGAACTCTTTTTCATTATCAGTATGAACAATATGAAGAGATAATTTTTGAATTATGAGATATTGAACTCATCCCAATATATGTATTCAATCTCATTTGTTTCCTCATTTTCTTGATTAGAGTTCACCACTAGTCTACCACGTCTTCTAACCGATAGAAACACGCAATGAATTTCTCATACATTATACACTAAATACTAGGGAATATACTTTTAGTAGTATTGATTCATTTTTCAACCACAATTTGATAAATATTCCCTTTGAATGAGGGTGGTAACCACCTCCTGAAAGACTCTACAAATTTGTTCTCTCATTTTCTCATTTAGAATCCCGCCATGATTCATAGCTTGAGAAAGCAATGTGGGCTTAGTAATGTGGTTTTTCATTCTATTTCCCATAGAATTATGTTTCTCCATAGGATAATAATTGCATTTTCCAACAAAATAATAATTAATGTAGTTAAATCTAGCCCCATAAATTTAGTAAAACCAAAAAAAATAGACTGAGAAATAGTTATCACATTGAGGAACCACATTACCATTATACGTAATTTATATGATGTATAAATTCTGACACCTTCATTAATTTATGAAAACTGAGGATTATCCTAGGCTATTAAACTAAAAATTATATTTAAATATTTCATAAAGGTTCATTAAGATTTTGTTAATTCCCAATGAATATCCATTAAGAGTGTCAAATCAAGTGTGTAGTAAGTCTCGTTCACATGTACTAGATTACCTTGAGTAAAGACTAGAACATATTGTCAAAGTCATTACCCCAAGGTATATCCACGTCAAAGAAACATCCAGTTACTATGTCTATACATGGATTTATTTATATGAAGCCACTCACTATATTCATTACCAAAATTCTAGGACATTTTACTATACATTTCATTATCCATGGACTTATCCCTAGGCATGTTCTTAGGGTTCTCACTAAGGGTTTCTCATCCCTGCATCAAAAAGTTTAAATATATCATTTATTTGATACCAACTATAATGATCCATTCATGAAATACATTAATATTACATAACATTATTAGAATACTTAAAACATTGTAAAAATATATTCCCAAATAATGTACAATTCTAGTGCATTTAGAAACATCGAAATATAAACATTGATATGTATGTGAATTGTGAAATCACTCAGTAGGTTCTTGCTGACTAGAACCCTTCATAGAGACATAAAATTTAATAAATATCTTCAGAAGATGTGGATTAAAAAAATTGGTGATCTATAATGATCAGTAAGGGTAAACAATAGAGATCTATTAGCATAATCATGAGCATAATGGTATAGAAACATTATCATGAAAAGAGAATTTCATTCCATGTATATCCAGGATCATATACACGAGTCATGGTATAAATTATGGTAGTTCATAAGACATAAATAATAAACAAATAAATAATAAAAAACAATAAGGAACACCATAAGAATAAAATATTGAATGGTGGAGAACACCTAATAATACAATATGATTTCCATATTTTTTGAGGCATCACTGCCAATAACATCATGGTTGTCTGGGTTCACTCCCTATACCATTTTTGAAGTCATGGTTCACTCCCACGACCATCTAAGTAGAATTATCTCACTCTTCATGCTATCATACTAGTCTGGGTAATCTCCCATTGCCATCATTTTAGTCAAAGTTCACTCTAAATATCAACTTAGTTTATCTCACGAGATATAAATTGTTACGTAATGCATTAGAGGGAGATATAGTTCCCACCCATGACATAGTGATATCATACATACATGTTCCACAAGATCATAAATAACAATATAATAAACCATGAAATTAAATGGGTATTATAAACATGTAATCAAATTATAACTTGTGTAAAAAATATTGGATCTATAATCATTTCATTATAAACATAATCCAAGAAAATATACGAGTTTTAAAAAAAATATCCCTTATGAAATAGAAAAAGCTTCCATTAAAATAATTCTATAAAAAATATTCCATTAAGATATATAATGTGAATGGTAACATTCAATAATTTCCAAAAAATGACATGAGTATCACAAATGGAAGTTATGTTATATGGGAAATAATTTTGCAGGATCTTTAAAAAACAAATCTAGATGAAAATTTCCCTTTTGCATTGAAAAATGATTACTAAAAAATAAATCCTTTTGAAAACAAAATTTCATTGAATATATTATTTAAAATATATAAAAGAATCATTGAAAACTATAAATCATTTTCAAAATCATTTTTCTTGAAAATGGATTTTGATGATCTTTGGAAAACGGATTTTAAAACATGTTTTTGAATGCAATAGATTCCTGACTAAATAGAGAGATTCTTGGATATTATATAAATCATTTTATGAAGTACCAACGAGTGGTAAAATGGAACTAATACATGAAGATATTTTTAATAACCAGATTAGAAGAAAATTCATGAGTGTTCTTCATATATGGATCATAATATTTCATCAAAGGAAGAATAAACAAAATTAATCTTGATAAGTGATGATATTTTTTCAATAAATCATATAACATTGTAACATGGGATCATACTATCTATGTAAGAATTTAAAGTTACATGAAACATAAAATATCATGAAAAAAATTATATTCCTGATAGAACATTTAAAATTGATGTATATACATCTCGAATGGAATTTAAGACGATAAAAAATCACGAGTGTAAAAGAAGAAAAATTGGGAAAAACTATTTTACCGATTTGGTACCTTTTGAAACTCCACCAACCAGAAAACAAATCATATAATGGTCATGACAATACCCATAATTTTTTAATAATTATAATATTATACATCCATGGGATGTATACACACCACACAAAATGATATGGTGGTGAATAAATAATTTATCTCATGAAAATAAAAATTGAGATAAAATTCCCTAACCATGTGTCTTGACTCTCATTGTATTCATTCAACACACCTAAAGAAAATAAATAAATAAATTATACACATTATATAAAACCATTTTAATATATAAAATACAATATATGGTTTTATTAATACCATTTATTTCCAACATGTTAACATTTCTATATTAAGGAATCACTTCAGGTAATATTCTTTTTGTTATTCCCATGTGTCTTATGTTTCAATATTATATGTAGTTATATATATATAATGATTTCCAAAATTCACATCATGATATAAATATAATTTATATTCAATATTTTTATGTTATTACAATATATAGAATATATATTTTTGAAACGAAATACACCGTTCATGGAGACTGTAGGTTGTACATGCACGTGAACACTCTTTTATCTAATTGTCTTATTGAAGGAATTAATGTAATATATATATATATGAATATATATAATTGTTAAATAAAATATATTATATCATATATATTAACTAAACTCATCTTTAAAGCATTCTGTGTTGTGTATGAATGAATCACTTCACTTTGAGGGGGTGGTAGTTCACACTTCCAGAAATGAAATTATTGTATTTACAAAAAATAAAAAGTAATAATGATATGTATTATAAAATTATTACATAGTAATAAATAAATATTAAATATTATATGTGAAAAATATAAATATAGTTTCCATCATAATTTCCACAATGATAGGCGGAAAGAAAAAATGAACAATCATCGTTTTGTGAGGCGGTAGTTCGCCGAACACATAAACTGTGTGTTCGTTAAACATTATTTGTAAGTGTGTGTATGTATCGGTCAAACCATCATAATAAAATCGTCCTATTATATTTAATATAGTGGATTTTTTACAATAATAATATAAATGGATATTAACGGGTGGAGAAGTAAAAGTTAAATAATTGAGCATGAGAGAATATGTTGCCTCTTAATCGGGTAAATCCTTTTGGTTTGTGACAAAAGGATTCCGTGGAAGACATTATTCACTAGGAATGTCTTAGAATAGTAAGGGATGTATTTTTGGGATGTATTTATGAAGATATTTTCCAATCCAAATGGTATGATAGGTTTGAGTAAGTGGGGGAAAATGATCTCTTTTTATAGTGGTGGAGGAGTAAACCTCTTGTAAATATTTGATGAGAGAATTCCACCCAACTTTATCCTATTTAAAGTGGATAAAATAATAGGTCAAAGCCTATAAAATTGAAATTATTGTCTATATTTGTCCTAAAATGGATTTTATACAATTTTCTAGGTCATTTGGGCTCTTAAGATTTACATTTTTCCATAGTTAGGCATAAATTTTCATTAATCAATGTAATTGATTTTAATTACATTTATAAATATTTTTGGTATGAAACAAACATAGAAATATTAGAAATTGTAAATTATTCAGATTCAAAACATTTAATTCGCCTTTTAAAATTTCTAATAACATAAGGAGTGTAAATTTATTTTAATTTATTCTTTTTGTTGGGTCGACATTTCCATTTTTTAAAGTAAAAATGTTCAAACGTTTTTCGATGGTTTAATATCCAATTTCAATGTGAAATTGGTCCCAAGGACCTATATTTGACTAATTGATAAAAATATTAAATAATGAATTATTGAACTAAATAAAAAATGTAATTATATTTTTAAAAATAAATTATATAAAAAACCAGTTTTGAATTAAAATTCGTTAATTTTCATAATTCATTCAAATAGGATGTTTCCCAGAAAAATGCCAAAAATTACCATAATATAATTTCAAAATTAAAAAATCATAAA
Source organism: Viscum album (assembly GCA_963277665.1). NCBI lineage: Eukaryota > Viridiplantae > Streptophyta > Magnoliopsida > Santalales > Viscaceae > Viscum > Viscum album. Next base: position 807,783,046 of record OY728119.1, on the reverse strand, counting down.
TGAATTCTATATAATCAAATATAATTACAAAATTTTTATAATGTTAATTTTATTGTCATTCATTAAAGGGCATTACAAGTAGTTCATTTGAGAATGTGGTATTTTTAAATATATAAGGACATTACCAAAAATTACATCATTCATTATCAATAGGATTTATTTATGTAAAATATATATTATTATTATTTTAAAGTTAATAATTACTATTCATATAACTATGTATAATGTCTATGTTATAATTACTTCATTAAAATAATTATAATAGTAAACTGTGGTTTCGTAGAAACAATGATTTTGTGTGTAACGTATGCCAAGTATGTGTTCTCTGTATAGTACACTGATTTTCTGCCATGTAACATATTAAAAGTTATTTACATGTGAAGGAGATGTTTAACTAAGTTTATTTCAGTAAATAAATGAATATTTAATTTATTCAAGAAAAAAGGTTCTTAAAACACATGGTGTTACACTCTACCAACAATAAAATGATTTTTTACCTAGAAATTAATCACTTGGGTAAAAACAAATGAGGATACATGTAAAATCCCAGGTAAATAAAGAATAAAACATTTTCATATTTATTAATATTTATAAATCAAATGTTAATTTTACTTTAAAGGGGTTGCTATGTTCGATAGCGTACCCGATACGCAACAATGAGTTTCTTTGAAAACTTATGTTGCACCCTAGTAATATAATAATATTATTTTAAATGGTAGTTAACATGTAGCCATTGTATTGGCGGGAATGGATAGAAATAACTAATATATGATTATATATGTTTTTTAATTTTTTTTAATTTTATCCAATAAAAGATAAAGGCTTAAAATACGGAAAGAATTCAATTTTAGGCATTTATACCCTAATTTTCACTAAAGGTTCACTTATCGCCTTTTGATGGAGAACCGTCATTAAATATAGTTTTGGTCACTCTTATACATTCTATTGGACCAAATAAAACTCTTTTTTAGAATCGGGACATCAAAATTTACTTTGTGTAATTTTTTGGTATTTTTCCGATAAAGTTCATTTTTAATGAATAGTTAAAAATATTGTATTTTAATTCAAAACCTCTTTTTAATGTAATTTATTTATATGATTACACTATCTTTTTAATTGATTTTAAAGTAAAATTAGAATATATTTTTACCATTTAATCCAATATTGGTCATTGGAATTAATTTCACTTTGAAATTGGACTTAAACTAGTGTCTGTTTTTTGATACTTATTGTTTCATAAAAACACGCTATTTGCTCTGACAGCGGGAATTAATTATTAAATTAATAAATTTAACTTATATGTTTTTAATTTTTCAAAATATACATCATTTTTTAATTCGGAATATCAAATATATCTTAGGTTGAATTTTTGGTATTTTTCTGAAAAACTTCAATTTTTGATGAATACTGAAACCACTAAGTGGTACTTAAAAAACTGATTTTTCATTTAAATGAAACTTTACCACCTCTGTGTTTTGAATTTAAAAAATCCAACATACATGGTTTTCATTAGGAATTAAAATGTGGTTCAATGGGATTAAAACAATTTTTTTGTGAATAGTAACTTTTATGTTTTTAATCGCGATTAGAGGTAATTAGTGTAATTTAAGGTAAGAATAATGTTTTAATAATATGAAATGAACTTGACACATGTACTACCCTTATTGGATTTGTCATGGACGACCAATACAATCCATGGGTCAACTTGGGGACCCCATGGAGCCACCTTGGTAGGAAAATGACATTAATATCTTTTTATTTAATGTTAATGTAAAACTGTCACAAACATGAGTGGATTTACTAAAACAATTATTAAATGGGGTTATACAAGTCATATTTTTGACTATAAATATTAATTAGAAAGATAAAACGATTTCATACATCATGATAGTTTTTTTATAATTTTTAGACATTAGATAAATTAATAATTTTTAACACCATGATGATGCAGCGATTACCTCATTATTTAACGATTTAAATAAAATGAAACGATGATGTAAACTCTAAGACCTACACTTGTAAAAAACCTATTGAATGGGTATATTTAGAACCCGTATCACCTTATACTATAATTATATCAATGTGGGACCTTTTAAATCCGAAAACCATTTCAAAATAAAGTAACATTTCTTTACTTTCCAAGAGTGCCCCTCCTCTCCTCTTATAAAAGGCCCCAACCTCTACCTCCTTACCCACACTTCCAAAGCCTTTGGCTCGACCAGAACCTCCCCATTTTGTCTCTCCACATCCCTATCTTACTCCTAGAAGCCTCACTTTGGGAAGAAGTCTTCCCAAGGAAGCCTTTGAGCTGAAATCAAAAAGAGTTACCCGATTTAAAGGTAGTGTCTTCTCTTGTGTTCTTTTGTTTTATTTTGCTTCTCCAACCCCCTAAACTCTTTTTATTAATTTATTTTGTAACAAATACAGTATATTAAATATACAAGGATGTTTTTTTAATAATAATTCTAGCTACACTTACACACACCTACATCTAATGGTTAAAGAACGTACTGTTTCTATGGATGGCGAATATCTGCCTCACGAAACGATGATTGTTCAACACTCATATAACACATTAAAAGGTGGCCATTAAGATGTAACTATATCTATATATGATATATGATATGTTTATGTTTTACTTAATCTTCTGTATTTTTTTTATTTGGAATACCATTATGGTTTCCATTGTGGGTAAACACGATAATTTCATTTTAGGAAGTGCGGACTACCGCCCCCTCAAAGTGATTTGATTCGTTAATGCAACATGTGGGATGCATAAAGGATGGATTTAAAGTTATTATATATGATTTATGTTACATATAAATGATGAATATAATTCTGTAATTAAAATATACATACCTCTCATTTGGTTTTAATTCCATTAATATGACATAGAAATGAAAGTAGCGTTCATGCGTACGTACGGCTTACCGTCTCCATGAACGGTGCATTTCATTTCTTACCTCTAAATGATTATGTAATAATATAAATACATGTATATTATGGATATATATGATATATATGATATCAAGATCATGAATATCATTATGGATATAATGAACCTTTTACCACACGAACAACATGTAATTGTAAGAAGTCCACTTTCGACTTAAGAACCAAATATCGACAAAACAAACATTACTAACTTAAATGATTTCATAATGTTTATAACATGGAAATAAGTGATATAAAAGGAATAATGAACTTGAAAATTTTTCTTAAGGAAGAGGAAATTAACTCATGTTTATTATTCAGGACGTTAAAGAACGATCGAGTCAAGTCGGACCCGAGGTAAGGGATCCTACTCCTCTCTTTCTTTTTAAGTACACTCTTTTATGTCATCCTTTTAAGATCATCTTTCTTATGATTGGGATGTTCTTTTATATTAATCCTACTGTAATTTCTATTTTCATATGATGAGAGACCCTATTTTCTCTCATCAATCCATTTTGGTAGTTTTGAGTGGCGCCGTTAAGCTACTGAAGCTTCATAAGGGATCCAACCTCTCTCTTTGTTTTTAAGTACTCTCTTTTATGTAATTTATTTTAAGCCCATAATTCTTATGTTTGGGGATTTTCTTTTATATTCATCATACTTTGATTTTTTTTTCATATTATGAGAGACACTATTTGATCTCATAAATCCATTTTTGGATGTTTTAAGTGGTGTCGTTAAGCTGTCGAGTTTTCGTAAGGAATTTTTCTTCTCACTTTTCTTCCCGTGAGATTTATGCTACATTTGCCACCATTTACTTTTAGTGGTATATGTACTGCCCATTATTCTACTCTTTGTGTAATATTATTTTGTTTATGAGTATTTACATCAATTTGTTATTGTCCTTCTTTCATGGGGTGTATGTTTTGAACGATACCCAAGTTGGTAGGGGACCTTCCTAACCCAATTTTCGTTCTTTGGGTTAATCTCCTACTTTCAAATTAGGTCATGATATTATTATGTCTTATCTTGTATTTTTACTTTATTTATGTGTACTTACAGTGAATACACATAATAGATCTATGTTATTTAAAAAATGATCATTGTAAGGGACTTTGTCTCAATCTCCTTTCATTGAGGCATATTTCGTTTTATACACTACTTTATTTTATACGGTGTATAAACCCCTTTTAATTTTACTTTTATACAAAAGGATTCCTTTTCTATGAAGCGTTTTACGAAACGACAAAAATAAATGTTTCTTTTAACGTACGCAGTTACAATGACCTTTTCCGCCGCCGTGAGTATTATTTGGTCTTTGGCTTCCTCAACAAGTAGTGATGTTTTTTAAAATGAAATAAATATCATATACTCTCTTATGTATTTTGGTTTTGAAAATGGTTTTTATAATGGATTTGTTATGTCAATATATTTATGTGATATATTGTGATCAAAGTGTGGAAATTTTTTCTTTCCATTATATTTGTCTTATGTCTTATGATTTTATAATGGTACTTGGACATTTCACGGGTGGTTACATGATGAACCATATGACGGGTGGTGCCGTGAATACCAGGACGGGTGGTTACGTTATAACCTCCAATGCATTGGGTATGGAAGTCGGTCATATGGCTATTCCATTAAGTGATATGTGTGGAAGTCCACCGTATGGTTATTCCATTTAAGTATGTTTATGTCCCAAGTTACCTTTATATGTTATGTGATCTTTATATGGGTTCTATGGTAATATTTTGGTTACAAAAGGGTAAGTAATGATCTTTTATTCAGTGAAGAGTTTTTACTACTTCATAAAGGTGAAAATTATTACTTTGATAAAGTATAGATGGTTTACTTGTTGTTTTGATAAACTAACATTTTTTATTCTTTGTCTATCCCTTACTGAGCTTTTTATGCTCACACAATGTTTTTTTGAAATTTTTTTCATAGGACTTAATGTGGAATAGGGTCAAGAATGGGATCAAGGGAAAGTCATGCTATATAAAACATGGAACTAGACATGTTTTTTAAGAGTTTTTTTATTCTATGGAAACTTAGTAGAAGTGTCTACTTTGTAATCTTTTGAGATGTAATAGTTATGTTCTAATTCTCTAAAACTCTAAACCTGAAAAGATCCTCAATGTGAATTATTAATTTAATTCAATATTAAGTAATGTTTAAGTGCGGGGCCTTATAGTTGGTATTAGAGGTCGGTTTAGATAACTTTAGGAGTTGGAATTCTATTAAATGATTATCCAAAAATAATTTTTTTGAAATTATATAGCATTTGAAGATTACCATGTTGCTCAATATGGGACATGTTTGTTAAGAATGGATTTTCATAGAGGAAATAGAACAGCTTTTCTGGGAAGGCATATAGAGGGAAATGACCTTTCAAATCAGTATCCTGAGATGGTAAGAATCAGAACTAAACAGTTTGCTGCAGTGATGGCTCAGTTGAATCAGGTGAAAAATGTTGGTTGTTTTTTATGGTATTATGGTGTTTTCTAAAAGTAAAGAGAAGCATGAAAGAAATTTAAGGGATATTTTTGAAAACATTAAAAGAAAAGAAATTGTATGTAAAATTCAGCAAGTGTGAGTTTTGGTTGCAACAAATTTCTTTCCTTGGTCACATTGTTTCTAAATATGGCATAACTGTTGATCCTGCTAAAACAAAAGTTGTTGAAGAATGTCCAAGACCCACAAATGTAACCGAGATCCGTAGTTTTCTTGGTTTGGCAGGTTACTACAGAAGGTTTGTTGAAAAAATTTCACGGTTATCTAGTCCAATGACTAAGCTAACTCGGAAGGGTTTTAAGTATATCTAGACAAGAGAATGTGATGATTGTTTTCAGGAGTTGAAAAGAAGATTGGTGAATGATCCAGTTTTGGCACTTCCTTTCACGAATGGTGAGTTTGTTATATACAATGATGCTTCGTTAAAGGGACATGGCTGTGTCCTTATGCCGAATGATCAGGTAATTGGATATGCTTCACGTCAGTTGAAAACTCATGAGGTAAATTACCCTACACATGATTTGGAATTAGCTACTGTTCTTTTTTCTCTAAGAATTTGGAGGCATCATTTGTGTGGAGTAAAGTGTGAAATATATATTGATCACAAAATTTTAAAGTCTATATTCACTCAGAAAGAATTGAACATGAGACAGAGGAGATGGCTGGAATTAATCAAAGATTATGATTGTACAATTCATTACCATCTGGGAAAAGCAAATAAAGTTGCCAAGGCTTTGAGTCGAAAAAGTAATGCTTCATTAACCATGCTACGTTTGGAACGAGATCCTTTGGTTTTTGATTTGATGAACTTTGGCATGGAAGTTGTTTGTGCAGGAAGATCTTCTGTTTTGTTTCAGGTATCAGTGAAATCTTCTCTGTCAGACAGAATCAATCAAGCACAGAAGCAAGACAGTGAATTGCAGAAAAAGGTAGAGCTGGTTTAGAAGGGTAAGTTGCCTGAATTCAACATTGATAATGATTGTGTTTTGAGGTTTGAGAAGAGATTATGTGTGCCCAGTGATTCAAAGTTGAACAATGAGTTGTTATGTGAGGCTCATAGTTCCCCGTATTCAGTTCATCCTGGAAGTACTAAGATGTACAGAGATCTGCGGTAGTATTACTGGTGGGATGGAATGAAAAGAGATATTACTGATTTTACTATGAAGTGTTTGACATGTCAGCAGGTTAAAGTAGAGCAGAAGTTACCGAAATGGATGCTTCAACTTTTACCAGTGCCAGAGTGGAAATGGGAAAACATATCCATGGACTTTTTTGTGGGATTACCGAAGACATCTCGAGGTAATAATGCAGTCTGGGTAATTATTGGTCGCTTGACTAAATCTGCTCATTTTCTTCCTATTCGAGATACTTTCTCTCTAGATAAACATGCTCGATTTTATATTAAAGAGATAGTCAGGTTACATGGAGTTCCCCTCTCCATTGTGTCCGATCGTGATCCCAGGTATACTTCTAACTTTTGGAAAGGCCTTCAGAAGTTGTTGGGTACTGAATTAAATTTTAGTACAGCTTTTCATCGGCAATCAGATGGGAAGTCAGAATGAAAAATTCAGACCTTGGAGGAAATTCTATGAGCTTGCTCTATGAATTATCAGGGAAGTTGGGACCATCATCTTTGTTTGGTTGAGTTTTCTTATAATAATAGTTTTCATTCCAGTATTCAGATGGCACCATTTGAGGCATTATATGGGAAGCGGTGTCGAACTCCAGCTTTTTGGGAGGAAGTGGGTGAAAGGAAGCTGATGGGACGAGAATTGGTAGAAGAGATGGCAGAAAAAGTTCAGTTGATTAAAAAACACATGAGAACAGCTCAGAGCAGACAGAAGAGTTATGCGGACAACAGGAGGAAGGATCTCTCTTTTGAGGTAGGTGATCATGTTTTTCTCAAAGACTCTCCATGGAAAAGTGTGATGCGATTTGGTAAGAAAGGAAAGCTGAGTCCAAGGTTCATTGGACCATATGAAATTCTGGAGAGAGTTGGATCAGTTACTTACCGAGTGGCTTTACCTCCGAGTTTATCTCAGGTACACAATGTTTTTCATGTTTTGATGTTGAGAAAGTATATTCCACATCCATCTCATGTTTTGAGTCCAGAGGTAGTTCCACTGGAAGAGAACCTATCTTTTGAAGAACAACCTTTCCAGATTCTTGACCGAAGAGAGCAGGTGTTGCGAAATAAGGTAATTCACCAGGTAAAGGTTTTGTGGAAAACCCATATGGATGAGGAGGCAATGTGGGAATCTGAAAATGCTATGAGGGATAAATACCCCCACTTATTTTGATAAGTGAATAAAATTGCGAGGATGCAATTCCCAAAAGGGGGGAAGGATGTAACATCCCAGGTAAATAAAGAATAAAACATTTTCATATTTATAAATATTTACAAATTAAATATTAATTTTACTTTAATGGGGTTTCTATGTTCGATAGCATACCCGATACACAACAATGAGTTTCTTTGAAAACTTACGTTGCTCACTAGTAATATAATAATATTATTTTAAATGGTAGTTAACACGTAGCCGTTGTATTGGCGGGAATAGATAGAAATAACTAAAATATGATTATATATGATTTTTAAATGTTTTTACATTTATCCCATAAAATATAAAGGCTTAAAATACGGAAAGAATTCAATTTTAGGCATTTATACCCTAATTTTCACTAAAGGTTCACTTATCACCTTTTGATGGCGAACCGTCATTAAATATATTTTTGGTCACTCGTATACATTCTATTGGACCAAATAAAACTATTTTTTAGAATAGGGAAATCAAAATTTACTTTGTGTAATTTTTTGGTATTTTTCCGATAATGTTCATTTTTTAATGAATAGTGAAAAATGTTGTATTTTAATTCAAACCCGCTTTTTAATCTAATATATTTATATGATTATATTATCTTTTGAATTGGTTTTAAAGTAAAATTATAATATATTTTTACCATTTAATCCAATACGGGTCGTTGTAATTAATTTCACTTTGAAATTGGACTAACACTAGTGTTAATCTTTTGATACTTATTGTTTCCTAAAAACACGCTATTTTCTCAGATAGTGGGAATTAATTATTAAATTAATTAATGTAACTTATATGTTTTGAATTTTTTAAAATAGACATCATTTTTTAATTTGAAATATCAAATATATCTTAGGGTGAATTTTTGGTATTTTTCTGAAAAACATCAATTTTTGATGAATAGTGAAACCACTAAGTGGTACTTAAAAAACTGATTTTTCGTTTAAATGAAATTTTACCACCTATGTGTTTTGAATTTCAAAAATCGTATATACATGGTTGTCATTAAGAAGTAAAATGTGGTTCAATGGGATTAAAATAATTTTTTGGTGAATAGTAACTTTTAAATTTTTAATCGCAGTTAGAGGTAATTAGTGTAATTTAAGGTAAGAATAATGTTTTAATAATATGAAATGAACTTGAAACATGTCCTACCCTTATTGGATGTGTCATGGCCGACCAAGAAAATCCATGTGGAAACTTGGGGACCCCATGGAGCCACTTTGGTAGGAAAATGACATTAATATCTTTTTTTTAATGTTAAAGTAAAAATGTCACAAACATGAGTTGATTTACTATAACAATTATTAAATGGGGTTATACAAGTCATATTTTTGAATATAAATATTCATTAGAAATATAAAATGATTTCCTACATCATGATATTTTTTTTATAATTTTTAGACGTTATATAAATTAAATTATTTATGACACCATGATGATGCAGTGATTACCTCATTATTTAAGGATTTAAATAAAATGAAAAGATAATGTAAAATGTATAACCTACACTTGTAAAAAACCTATTGGATGGGTATATTTAGAACCTTTATCATATTATCCTATAATTATAACAATGTGGGTCCTTTTAAATCCGAAACTAATTTTAAAATAAAGTAACACTTCTTTACTTTCCAAGAGTGCCCCTCCTCTCTTCTTATAAAAGGCCCCCACCTCTACCACCTTCCCACACTTCCAAAGTCTTTGTCTCGACCACACCCTGCCAATTTTGTCTCTCCACATCCCTCTTTTACTCCTAGAAGCATCACATTGGGCATAAGTCATCCCAAGTAAGCCTTTGAGCTAAAATCAAAAAGAGTTACGCGATTTAAAGGTAGTGTCTTCTCTTGTGTTCTTTTGTTTTATTTTTCTTATCCAACCCCCTAAAATATTTTTATTCATTTATTTTGTAACAAATAAAGTAGATTAAATATACTAGGATGTTTTTATAAGAAACATTCGAGCTACACTTACACACACCTACATCTAATGGTTAAAGAACATATTTTTTCTGTGGATGGCGAATTTCTGCCTCACGAAACGATGATTGTTCAACACTCATATAACACCATCAAAGGTGGACATTAAGATGTAAATAAATTTATATATGATATATAATATGTTTATGTTTTAATTAAGCTTCTATATTTTTCTTTTGTGGCATACCTTTATGATTTCCATTGTGGGTAAACACGATAATTTCATTTTAGGAAGTGCGGACTACCGCCCCCTCAAAGTGATTTGATTTGTTAATGCCATATGTGGGATGTATAAAGGATGGATATAAAGTCATTATATATGATGTATGTTACATATAATTGATGAGTATAATTCTGAAATTAAAATATACATACCTCTCATTTGGTTTTAATTCCATTAATATGACATAGAAATGAAAGTAGCGTTCATGCGTATGTACGGCGTACCGTCTCCATGAACAGTGCATTTCATTTCTTACCTCTAAATTATTATATAATATAATTAAAACATGTATATTTTGGATATATATGATATATATGATATCCAAATCATGAATATCATTCTGGATATAATGAACCTTTGACCACACGAACAACATGTAATTGTAAGAAGTCCACTTTGGACTTAAGAACCAAATATCGACAAAACAAGCATTATTAACTTAAATGATTACATAATGTTTATAATATGGAAATAAGTGATATAAAAGGAATAATGAAGTTGAAAAATATTCTTTAGAAATTTTAAATTAAATCATGTTTATTATTCAGGACGTTAAAGAACGATCGAGTCAAGTCGGACCCGAGGTAAGGGATCCTACTCTTCTCTTTCTTTTTAAGTACACTCTTTTATGTCATTCCTTTTAAGCTCATATTTCATTTGATTCTGATGTTCATTTATATTACTCCTACAGTAATTTATATGTTCATATGATGAGCGACCCTATTTTATCTCATCAATCCATTTTGGAAGTTTTGTGTGGCGCCGTCAGGCTGCTGAATTTTCATAAGGGATCCAACCTCTTTCTTTCTTTTTAAGTACTCACTTTTATGTAATTTCTTTTAAGCCCATATTTCATATGTTTGGGGATGTTATTTTATATTCATCATACATTAATGTTTATGTTCATATTATTATAGACCCTATTTGATCTCATAAATCCATTTTTGGATGTTTTATGTGGCGATGTTATGCTGCTGAGTTTTCGTAAGGGATTTTTCATCTCACTTTTCTTCCCGTGAGATTTATGATAAATTTTCCACATGTTTTTTGAGTGGTATATTTATTTCCCATTATTCTACTCTTTGTGTAATATACTTTAGTTTATGATTATTTACATCAATGTTGTATTTTCCTTCTTTCATGGGGTGTATGTTTCGAAAGATACCCAAGTCGGTAAGGGAACTTCTTAACCCAATTTTCATTCTTTGGGTTAATCTCCTACTTTCAAATTATGTCATGATATTATTATGTCCTCTCTTGTATTTGTACTTTATTTATGTGTACATATAGTGAATACACATAATAGATCTATTTTATTTAAAAAATGATCTGTGTAAGGGACTTCGTCTCAGTCTCCTTTCATTGAGGCATGTTTCGTTTCATATACAACTTTCTCTTATACGGTGTATAAACCCATTTGACTTTTACTTTTATACAAAAGGAATCTTTTTATATGAAGCATTTTAATAAATGAAAAAAAGGAATGTTTCTTTTAATGTACGCGATGATAACGACGTTTTCCGTCGCCGCGATTATTATTTGGTCTTTGGATTCCTCAACAAGTCGTAATGTTTTTTAAAATGAAATAAATACCATATACTCTTTTATGTATTTTGGTATTGAAAATGGTTTTTATAATGGATTTGTTATGTCAATATATTTATGTGATATATTTTGATCAAAGAGTGGAAATGTTTTCTTTCCATTATATTTGTTTTATGTCTTATGATTTTATAATGGTACTTGGACATTTGACGGGTGGTTACGTGATGAACCATATGACGGGTGGTGTTGTGAATACTAGGACGGGTGGTTACGTTATAACCTCCAATGCATTGGGTATGGATGTTGGCCGTATGGCTATTCCATTAAGAGATATGTGTGGAGGTCGACCGTATGGTTATTCCATTTAAGTATGTTTATGTCCCAAGTTACCTTTATATGTTATGTGATCTTTATATGGGTTTTATGTTAATATTTTGGTTACAAAAGGGTAAGTAATGATCTTTTATTCAGTGAAGTGTTTTTACTACTTCATAAAGGTTAAAAGTATTACATTGATAAAGTATACATGGTTTACGTTTTGTTTTGATAAACTAACAGTTTTCATTCTTTGTGTATCCCTTACTGAGCTTCTTATGCTCACCCCATGTTTTTTTGAAATTTTTTTCACAGGACTAAATGTGGAATAGGGTCAAGGATGGGATCAAAGTAAAGCCATGCTATATAAAACATGGAACTAGACATGTTTCTTTTTAATAGTTTTTTTATTATATGGAAACTTAGTAGATGTGTCTACTTTATAATATTTTGAGATGTAATAGTTATGTTCTAATTCTCTAAAACTCTAAACCTGAAAAGATCATAAATGTGAATTATTCATTTAAATCAATATTAAGTAGGGTTTAAGGATGGGGCCTTATAATACATCTATTTAATAATATCATCATGTTCCCTCATTGCTTCTTATAACTGGTTATTTCTCCAAAAAACATGACCATTTGAGTGGTCTTTCTTCATATAAAATTATTTGTATGGTCTATATTTTCATCAAGTTTCTCATCATATGAAGTATCCTCTTACATTTGTATGACCCCTAAGTTTAATACATGTGATTTTGTCAGCATTTAATTCTTTAAAAGAGATACATGGAACACATCATGGACTTGATAGATATTTTTAGTAATCCCCATGCGATAGTCTACCATCTTGATACAATCATGAATCACGAAGGGACAGTTATACATTGGTATTAGTTACCCTTCCATCGTGATTCTTAAAACAGTCATCCTTTGTGACATTCATAGATAAACCTTTTCACTATCTTCAAATTATATATCATGTAAAAAATTATCTACATTACTTTTATAACATATTTGAGAAGCGGAAATATTTTATTGAATGGTTCTAACCTTCTTGAATATCTCTTCAGCAATCAAAGGTCCCAATAGCTTTCTTTCAGCAACCATGTCCAAGTACATTGGATGCAACATCCCCAATTGATTTTTTTCATTTATCCATTACATAATGGAATTCCATGTACCAATATACAATATCTATTATACATCTTTTCATTCCATCAAGCCTGAAGTATTCTTTCACGTCCCTATATATATTCATACATCCATGATGAATAGAGAATGAATAAATATGATCTTATTCAAACATATCCTTCTTCCAATAAAGTATTGAAGGTACACATACACGACTCATGAATCATATAATTCCATATTGATCAAGGTTATTCTTATGATCATTTGTGACTTTTTATTGTATCTCTTTATCTTCCTTATTTCGATCCTTAATTATTATTTGGATATAAGGTAGAAGATTCATTTTGTAAAGGTAATATTTTTCCCATTCTGTTTGGATTTCAAGATACATCCCTTTGAAATATTCAAATATTTGATATTTTGTGATCCTCATCATGGATAATATAACATGATCCCTCCATCTCAAAGCGTTAGACACCTTGTTCTCTTTCCCATGGTGGTAATGTACTAATCATTCATAATCCTTTATGTACTCTAACTGTCTTCTCTGGTTCATATTCAACTACTTCTATGTGAATATATATTTTATAATTTAATGATTGGAATATATAACACATTTTTATCCATAAAGACAATACATCCATATCATTAATGGAAAATACCATTGATAACTCTAAATCATGATTGGGGGAATTTTTATCATTAATATGCAAATTTTGTGAGGTATTAGAGATAACCATGTAATTTTATATAACCACACATCCCTTTATATTCTTGGATGTGCATATATATATTCAATACCCTTAACAACTAAAGGGTAATGTAACCGCATGTTCAGTGACTAACCCCCTCTTTTGATCCTTGAAATAATCCTCATATTCATGTGTCCAGAAGAACATGGAACCCATTAGAGTTAACATGGTAAAAAGATTTTATTTTTATGATAAATTCACCACAAAATATAGATAATATCTAGCTAATCTAAGAAATATATAGATCATAGTCACTATGGTTTCTCTTTTCCATCATTCTATAGACTCCATCATTGATGAATCTACTTCTATTCCATCCCTTGATAATATGTGACGCAAAAATGAATCTATTTTCTTCCAAAATTCAAACTTTTTATGTTATTCATATAGCATCTCCTTATTTAAGGTCGTAAAAAAATTATCAAGTGATCTTCATGATCTTCCCAGATCATTGAATATGTAAGAGTATATACAATATTGACTACCCGAAACAGGTAAAGGTAATATCTAAAGACTATATTATATAAATCCATGAAGATAGAAGAAACATTATTATGACCAAAAGGAATCACTAGATATTCATATTGTTAATACATTTTAGTGAATTGATTTCATGGGTATATCCAATTTCTTTACCCAAAATTGATGATATCAATAATGAAGGTAAAATTTGGAAAAGTATTGGCCTCCTTGTTGTTGGTCAAACAAGTCATAAACAAGGGGAAGATGATACTTTTTCTTTATTGTGATATTTTTCAACACCCAATAATAAATTCATATACTTATTGATCAAAATTTGTTTCAAAAAAATTAATGGGTGAAACCCAAAGGTGATACACTGGTCAAATTAATCCCTTATAATGGATTTCATAGGTTTCTTCTTTAATTCATGTAACTCAATCACATCCATTTTATTAAGAGTCTTTGAAATTGGTGTGAAACAAGGTATGTATTCTATTGAGGTCTCAACACCACATTTTGGTGTAAGTTTACACAACTCTTCTAGAATTAATATCAACTAAATCCTTAAAAATAATCATATCATCGTTGTTTATGTTCTCCCTAACTATTTAGGATAAAAAACAATTTTAAATGGGATTTAAGACCCATATAATGGATTTAATTCACACATGAAGTTCATATATATCCTAAAATTGATGGATGATCATAGGAGGTTTTGGAATATCAATGGAAACATCACTACCTTGCCAATTGATGTGGGATTTAGGCGGAGAAAGGAAATCCATGCTGAATATGACATCAAATTTAACCAAATAAAGAATGAAAATATTTTCAAGAAGAAAATTCCCATAAACTTAATCCAGAGTATAATCATATACATGTGGTAAATCATCAAAACATTAAGGTTTTTCACTACTAGTTACATGGTAATGATGATCGACATCAATAACCTCTTATGTTGATGGACAAGGGGAAATCTCATGTAATGGTAATTTATGATAATGAGATTGGAAGCAACATGATGAAATGTACACTTACCATCTACTATAGAATTGATATTGTAACCTTTTTTCCAATTGATGTGGGATTTAGGAAGATAAATACAATCCATGCTGAAGATGACATCAAATTTAACCAAATAAAGAATATAAGTATTTTTGAGAATAACATTCCCATAAATATAAACCGGAGTGGAATCATTTACATGAGTTAAAATAATCATAACATTGAGGGTTTTCACTACTAGTTCCATAACAAATAGATTTTGGTGGAATAATAACACCCTTAAAAATTTACTTATATAAGAAAGAGTGGGTATATCCAGAATAAAATATGACCACATCAATTCTACAGTGGATGGTAAGTGTACATTTCATCATGTTTCATTCAATGTCCTTATCATAAATAATGATTACATGAGATTTCCCCTTTTCCATCAGCATAAGAGGTTATTGATGTCGATCATCATCATCGGCCCATGGGTTTTGTAATTGGTTAGCATAACTCACATTCTCCTAACACATTTAGCATTGAATCATGGGAGGTGAATTCTGTGAGGGTTTTTCTCTATTTGCAACTTTAGCTAATTATATCTGATTAGTTCAAAAATAAAATTCATGATGGCCTTCCCTTCCAGGGTTAAAATCATTAGAATACCCATTAATGAAATTTTCATTATTCTTATTTCCACATTTAGATCATAATTTAATGACTGTATTCTCTTCCACATTGTTTTTATATTTTCAATAATATTACCATCTTCTTATTCTTATCAAAACCATGAAACTGATACATGACTTCATCCTCTATTTCATCCTTGATTTCACAACACATTATCACTTAATATCTAATAATATTCCTTATAGAAAATATCCATTTAAAACTTTTCCATAAGACACTGAAGAGCCTATCAACATCAATTTCATGTTGGAAGATAACTTCGAGAGTGTACCTCACAAGTCTCATGGGATTATACAAGTTGGTAAAAACACATTCATCATCCCATTGCTTCATCTCAAAGAACTCTTTCTCATTCTTAGTATGATGATTCTGATGAATGCAATTATTGAAAGAAAATTTCAGGAAATTTTCCCAATCCATTGATTCAATATCATCTTATTGCCTCTTATTCAAGATTAGAGTCCACCATTGGTCTTCTTCTCCTTTTAACCGATATATAAAGAAAATTACTATCTGATGAATGAGAACTGGATAATGGAGAATATATTTTTAGAAGTAAATACCCCTTGGTCATAAAAAAGCTTTTAAGAAGTCCCTCTGATAGGAGGTGGACACTACCTCATGAATGAATCAATAGAAAGTTGTGCCCCAATTTTCTCAATTGGACGACCACAATGATTAATAGATTGAGACAGATGTGTGATCATAACAATGAGGTTCTGAATTCCTACTATTGTAGTATTTAGTTTCTCATGAGAACATTCATTTAGTTTTCTATCATAATCCACATTAACATGGTTCCTTCATGTTCTATCCATTTACTAAAAAAATAATTCAAATAGTGAGAAACATTTATTACATCAAGGAACCACATAATCATGAAAATTCACTTATATGATGATTAAATTATGAAACATTCCTTAATCTATGAAAAATTAGTTTTATCCTAGGTTATTCAGATGAAACTTCAATTAAAATAATTCATGATTTTCTGTAAAGAGTAAGTGATTTCCCATAAAATATCCATCCGGAGTTTCAAAGCAGGTGGGCAGCAAGGTCCGTTTTCAGGATCCATATTACACCAAGTAAGGCGAAGAACATCTTATGAGAGTTGTTACCCAAGGATATATTTTTTTCTAGAGCCACATCGTCTTTTAATATCTAGATATAGTTATAATTCAAGGAAACGACTCACTATTTATTTTACCAAATTTAGAGGAAAATTTCCTATACATTTTCTTATTATTAGACTTATCATAATACATATCTTTAGGGTTTTCAGTTAGTTTTTCTCATCCATCAATTAAATGGTTAACTAAACATTTTCGTTGATACCTAGAATACTGACCTAGTCTTGAAATACATTGAAATTATATAAATTTTGTGGAATACTTAAAACATTATGGAAATAAAGACCTAAAGACAGCAATGGTCTAGTTCTATAGAAAACATAATATCCAAAGCACGGATACACAAGTGAACTAAATTATCTACCACTAGGTCCATCATAACAAGAAACCCTCATTTACATATCAATCATAATACATTTCCTCAAAAACTAGGGAATGAAACATAAAAAATGTGAGTTCAAATGGATAGTAATGGCAAAAAAAGGGATATGTAAGAATAATCGTGGGAATAAGGGTATATGAACAAGACAATGAGAATACATGATCATACACTACATTTCAATGATCATTTACATGAATCATGGCATAATTATTCTCATTTCATAAGTCATGAATCATAATGAAATATGAAACATAAGTCATTAATTCAAAATATAGGCACAAAAAATGGAATTATGACAGACACATAATAATATAATATGATTTTCATAGTGGCCAAGGCGTCGCTTCCAATAACATCTTGGTAGTACGAGTTCACTCCCCATACCACCATGGTAGTCATGGTTCACTCTAATGTCTATATTAGTAGCTTCAGTTCACTCCTCATACCATCTCAGTAGTCATCGTTGACTTCGAGGTCCGTCTTAGTTGTTAATGTTCACTCCCAAGATCATTTTAGTTTATCTCAAAATATATACATCTTTACCCAATACATTAGAGGGAGATATTTTTCCCACCCATATCATAGTGAAATCATATATACATGTGACACAAGATAATAAATAATTATATCATAACACATAAAATGAAATGGGAGTAATAAACATGTAATCGTATCATAACCTATAGAAAAGAATATGTTTTATAATAATTTCATCAAAAACATGACCCATAAAAATTAGTGTGTTTCAAATACATATTACCCATGAATGTAAAACATGTTTCATCAACATCAAGCAATCAAAACATGATCTATTATGTGAAGGAATATCAATAGAAACATTGAATTATTTCAATAGAAGTTAATGAGTATCCCCAAAGGGTATTATCTAATATGAGAAATAATTTGAAATATATTTTAAATCATTTCATGAGGAAAATATATTTTATACATTCAGAAATGATTTATAAAACCTAAAACATTTTGAAAACATTTTTATTTTAAATCATCTTTGAAAACATATAAATAAATCATTAAAGACTATAAAACTTATTTAAAATTGTTTTCATTGAAAATATGATTCTTATATCATTTGAAAACATTTTTTAAAATGTGGTTTTATAATACAATATATTTTTGACCAGAGAGAGAGATGTTGAGAATTTACATAAAATATAATCTTAAGTAACAATGTGTAGGAATATGGTAAAAATAAATTTGGATATCATGAATAAATATAGGATAAGAAAATTAGTAAGATTTATAGAGATATGGATCATAATATTATATCAACGTAATCATAAACATAAATAATCATTAAAAGTGATGAGATTGTTTCAATAAACTCTTATAACATGGTAACAAGGGATCATACTATCCACTTAAGAAAATGAAATCACATGAAGCCTAACATACCTTGAAAATTATGATATTCATGATAAAATGTGTAAAATGGATGTATATACACTTCTAATAGAATTTATGTTCACAATAAATCATGAGCCTCAAATAATAAAATTTTTGACAAAACTATTTTACCAATTTTGTAACTTTTCAAACACAAACCATATGAACTAAATATAATATAATGATCATTAAATTACCCATAAATATTAGTATAGATATCATATAATACATCCAATTAATGTAAACACACCACACAAAAGGAATTGGTGGTTTATAAATCATGTATCTCACAGAAATAAAAAGTGTGATAAAATTCTCTTAAATTGTGTCTTGATGATCATCATACTCATTAAAAAATAGGTATAATAAATATAAAATTATTATCAATTTTCTAAAGTACCAAATTCTTCTATATATTACTATATAAGCATTTATTATGACCTTGAAGTACCTACTTTTTATTAATCCTAGGTTAAGTTTACACTTCGGGTAATAGTCAATTTGTTTATTGCATGTGTCATAATTTGTTAAATTGTTATTCCTTATACGTTTATCTTGTTTTAAAAATTAAAATAATGATTTAAATATCACATATTTTTAGTACATGTGTTTTATAATAATATATAGAATATATATGTTTGAAAAGAAATTTGTTGTTCATGGAGACGGTACGTCGTACCTGTGAATAAAGTGTGAGTATGTGTAGGAAAAATCCTTAAAATAAAAAAATATAGTACACTTATGAAATTATTGTTTTTATAAAATCTTGTAATAAAATTATTGAAGGTGGTGTAGAATCGAAATAAATGAAATAATATTGAGAGATGGTGTTACATTTTAAGTGAGTACCTTCTTTTAGTTTGTGCTAAACAGCCTCCTTTGAAGTCATCCATCCCAAAGGGGGAATCCAAGGAGAAGGTACTAAGGTTTAAGAAAATTTTTTCCAGAAATTATTCGATACAAAGTGCTTTTGTTGTGTGACTCTATTGGAGGAAAGGATCCCATTTTAGAGTGGAAAAGGTGTGACACTCTTGTATATATTTGAAGAGATAATTACACCCATGTTAATCATATAGAAAGTGGATATAATAACGGAAATAGTCTACAAAATTTATTATATTTTCTATATATGAAAATCCATTGGGTTTTGAACATGTTTAAAGGTCATTT
Source organism: Viscum album (assembly GCA_963277665.1). NCBI lineage: Eukaryota > Viridiplantae > Streptophyta > Magnoliopsida > Santalales > Viscaceae > Viscum > Viscum album. The sequence goes on along the minus strand of OY728119.1, from coordinate 807,763,108 downwards.
ATTACCTTAAGATTAAGTTTTATTCCTTAGTTATGCTTAATTTTACATTTGTCGATGTAATTAATTGTAATCATTTTCTCTAATAAAATTGTAATAAATTAATTTAACATTATTAAAAATTATAAAATTTTATTATTACAAGTATTTAATCCATTTTTACAAATTTCAATAACATAAGGTGGAGAAATTAATTTAAATTTAATATTGTTGTCGGGTCAACAATTTGGGGTTTAAAAGTAAACACGTTCAAAAGATTTAAATGTTTTTATCCAAATTCAATGTGGAATTTGATCCAAAGGAATAAACTAATGTAATTGAGAAAAATATTCTCTAATTAACATTTTTATCCAATTTAAAATTTAATTTAACATCATAAATAAATTATTTGAAAAGAAGTTTTGAATTAAAATCCACTGTTTTTCAGTATTTATCCAAAAATGATGTTTCTCAAAAGAAAAATCCAAAAAATTATCAATAAGTTAATTTAGACATTAAAAATTACAAAATGAAGTTTATTTTATCAAATTTTATTTATAAATATGTCTGAAATTAATTTTATTATTTTATATAGAAAGAAATTAAAAGCAGTTTGTTTGAGAAAATAATATTTTAAAACATATAATGAATTTTCCAAAAAATGTTTCCTTCACTGTCAATATGTTTAATTTATACAAAATATTTATTTGTATTATTTTATAGGTAGTATTTAATATTAATAAAAATAAGTTTAATTGCTAGGTTATATTATCTCATTCAAAAAATTATAACATTAAAATGATGTTTCAAATAAACATCTGTATTGCATGAAATATATTCCAAGCCGGTGGTCAATGAATCGTACACCATGTTGGTTTTGTGTAATATAGGCCATGTTGGTGTCATGTCAATCAAATTTTAGAGTTAGTACATTTCAATAATTAATTGAAAATTTAATTTATTCACGAAAAGACGTCCATAAAAACATGGAGTGTTACAGTGGGGATCCCCTTTTCTTGGCCCTATATGTAAGACATATTAGATCATTACTATTGTAAACTTACCCACATACTATAAGAATATCATCACTATATTAAAGGAACTCTAATCCTTATTAGCCTCTAAATCGCCATGTCATTACGCCACACCTTATGATATTTTTCATTCATTCTAAGCATGTATCCCCTATTAAATATTTATCATATCGTACTGCTGGATAGTTTATTTACAAAATCCAAATTACAAATATATAAATAGACTCATATTCCATAATATTTTACTATACACCAATACCCTTTATGGTAATATTTTATGGTGTCACTAACCATCGTGAATATTCATCCTTCATGTGTTCAACAATAACTAAGGGTGCCAGAACCCATCATATTGAATCCCATGAATGGTTCTGGGTTATTTAATTCATCATTAATGTCCATCCTACACTAAAAGTAGTTTATTTATTTAGATATATGGCCCTAAACTATAAAAATACTTGGTTCGTGCTATAATTTATAAAAATATAATAATATATGTCATGATTTAGAAGACCTTAAACTAATAGAGAAGATGGTATGAAATATAAAACCTTAAACCAAAAAATATATTTTTGGAGATAAAAGTAATTAAACTACAATAGAAGATTATCCATGATATAAAACCTTAGACTATAGTAATATTAGGTCTGATATGTAAGACAATAATCCACGTTGTAGATGTTCTAAGATAGATGAACCTATTGTACAACAAAATATGTTCCGTTCAAAAATAAGATATTCTATAGAAACAAATAGTCGGAGATAAAATACCATAAACAAAAATATGATATGTCTTACGATACATTAAGAATCCAATTTATGGGGAAATTATTCTCATTGGTTTTATAATCCAAAAATAAAAACATATCCAAATGTTGAGTCTCTACATTTTCGATTTTCTCTTTCTGAAATATTGGAAATATAACATATTTATGAAACAAAGAAGGAATAAAAATTATAGGACAAAAAAATAGAAGAGGTGAGCCTAAGAAAAATTATTTTCCATGACAATAAATCAATCAACATTTGATATTGAGGAAAATGTTAGGGAAATATTAAAAAGATACAATTATTTTAAGGATCGTTATTTTTAACTATAAAAATTCATATTATTCTCACTATGTCAACAAACTTCTGAATAAATTATAGTGATCTCCCTCTAATACATTGGTTTACCCAAATTATCATTTTAAAATGTTGATCTCGGGATGACAAGAGTAAATACATCAATGAGGAAATTCATGTTATTGGGAATCCATGGTAAATCCACAAGAGGGATATTTTTTATTTATGAATTAAAATATAGGAATTTGGGATTTAATGTATTATAAAAATGATAGGTATCATTGATGATCCGACTAATGTAAATTTATTTAAATTCCATAGAAATCAAGAATTAATGACACCCTAATAGTGACTGAAAGCATTTTAAAAGGTTTTTTCATTGCTAATGCACAACAAGATGAAGGAATATATCTACCCTAGATTCTCTCAACTAATTTTGTAAACAATTGGGAATATTAGAAACTACATGCCCATTATTATATTTATTGCGATGATTCATTGAGCTCTGTAAACCAATACTCAATGTAGAAATTGTATTGTAACAATTGCAAAATGGATTTAGTTTCCATCACCTCAATCCTATGTAATGCTTCTTCCCTGGAGACAATAATATGTCTTGACAACAACACCATTTCAAAGAGCCCATATTTCCACAACATAGACTTCCCTGATATTTGATTTTCATGTTACATCTATGATCAATATTCATAGGAATGAATTGTTTTAAAATAAAATCATCTAATTTAAACCATCCCAATGTTGATCTCATTTCGATGAGGTGTTGCCTCTATCGGGATATGAGAAGCATCACTTAGGCATCGTAGAGACTTCATTTGTCTAAAGATGACTCATATGCCACTAATACATTGAATTAAAGTTCCCCTATCATTTCTCTAATGTAAATCATATCCTTCATTTATCCATGAAGATCTATATGTTCAAATCAATTGTTAACATGGGTTGTATGCATATACATGATATGACCCAATTGGCCATTCATCGCATCCAACGGTAAATCGATATTGGGGACCATTTTATATCAAAACATGCAGCCATATTACTTAATATACTATCATATATTTCAATCCATTACGAAATCGTGATTCAAGAACATGAATATATTTTTCGAAGAAGTCACCAAGAAAATGACTCTTACTTGCAAAATTTGATGATGTTTAGATTGATTCAACCTCTACACAAGTTGACTTGGTTTTTGTAATTCCTAATGAATAAGAGACCGGAATATCTAATCCCCGATGAGATGGCAGTAAAAAAGGAGTATATGATTCATAGTTAGAAAAAATTAAGAATTATCATGATGATAAATAATCAACCCATGTGATCAATATTGAAAGACTATATATAAGTCATTCTTCACTAGTGCGTTTTATCACCCCAACCCCATATTCAGGTGAAGATGTGATAACCACTTTTGTCTAGTGACCCGATGTATCTACTAATGTTTTTCCATCATCATACATTTTTATCTAATATAATTGTATTTATGAATGAGGAAATATAACAAAAAATAATTAAATATAGCAAATATTCTTGTTATCTAAATAGGTTTTCGACTTTCCCCAGAGATTCCTACATAGAAAATAAATCAGTATTAGAATATATATTAGTATCAACCACTTCTATATGCATGTTTACTTATCATTGGTGAAATGGAATGACCACTAGATAGTCATCAGGAGGCTCTAGGTCTAACTATTCCATTAACACGTCTATTTCTACCTCAGGGAGTGCCATGTTTAATATTGAAGGTTCTACTGGAGTGATATAAAGGAAACTCATCCTCTTGAGAGATGATTTAGGTTTCTACAAGTGGGATCAGTGGAGATCTGTGCATATATGAAACATAAAGATGAGTTTTTGAAATTATACAAAAGTGGAAAATATGTAAAGTTCAAATAGTTTTTAATGATTTTATTGTAGAGGATTCAGATAGTTTGGATAAATTACTCTTATCTTTATTCTATAAATAAGGTCCCCTAGAAGGTGATGACACTGATGATGTTGAGGATAGTTCCAATGTAATTGTAGATTGTTATCTCTCTGTAATGGAAGTTGCTACCATTATCAAAGCGATTTGAACTGAGGTTCCTTCGTCATTAGTTCCCCAGTCATCAATATAGTCTGATCCAGCATTAGTACCTCTTGAAGAATACACCACTGATGGTGGGAGTGACTAGTCTCCTACGAAATCTTATTATACCTGTGGAAGTGAAAAATAATTTATTTTAACATCAATGGGAACACATCCATTTTATTATTTAATCAATAGTATTATACTGACATTTTTAACAATAGGGTGTCACTTTTCCTCAATGGATACCTCCATCATTCCAAGAACCATCATTTACTACACAAAGGGTGAGTATTGGATCCAACCCTTTTGTATTTTTGTCACCATATCGAGGTCTCATGTGAAATTATATACATCAATGTGATAGACATTAGAGGAGATCCATTTGGGGGTAGTAACAATTGGAAATTCATCCAAGTGTATCTCAAAAAAGAACATTGTCCCCCAGATCTCAGTTTCTAAGTTCACATCCAACTTGTTTAACTATTTTAGAAATTAATGTTCAAATATGAGTGCTGACACAACATTTATCATTGTCACCAAACTTATTTCATTTATGCTAGTTAGATTATAAGATGGTAAAAAATGTGATGGAATCATTTCCACATCCATATGAGGAATCTTCATGTTGGCCAGTCTGATAGAATTACTTTTCCTGGTTGGAATTAGATTGACATTGGTAGTCAATGCTTATTTTCAACCATGGGTGTATAATTTCACATTAGGATATGAAATAGTCCAAATACCAACATAATAATGGGAGAAACATATGTAAACATCATTTATTGAATTTTAATTCAAATTTGGTTCTCCTATCTTGTAAAAAAATAACTATAATTGGTAAACCACCATCTTAGGATTTTCAAATCATACATAAATAGGGGTAGGATTTTTTTCTGAAATGTATAAAAATTGATTATTGAATAAAATATGCAGATATATTCATAGAATAGTCTCCCAAAAAATTTTAAATACAGGAAACAGTCACATATTGGCATCATATAAGACTAATGCTCAAATATTCCACACAAATTTTTGGTTACACAACAAGTGGGAACCTCATAGGGTTTGAAAAGAAAGTGATAATGAAATCCCTAAAATGATTGTATTTACATGTATTTTATTGTGACTAGAGTTCACCCCACTAATGTTGCAAAAACATTTCACGATAAGGGAACCAATAATGTAATGGATTATTAATAATTCATATATTCCTAGATGATCCCCCATCCAACTCTATATCACCTATAAGAGAGCAAAATTTATATGTTGTGTGATTCCCCTATAAATGTGGTCCTTGATTTGGAATATTTTAGAAAAAAATTTAACATACCACCTAGGATTCCTCTCTCCTGATATAGATGTCATTATCGTAATAGTGTAAACTATTACTCAACCCTTATCCATTATTAGGAGTAGGTACCCACTCAGGTACAAAACATGATAATAAGTTCACTTAATGTTGTAGACAATATTGGGAATAAACTCCCACCCCATGTTGGCATGTAAACCCTCTTCAACTATGGTCCAGTAGGCACCCTCAACACTATGTGAATATTTTGAGGGAAAAGACATCGAATTCTTATATTATATTTTATAATAGATATTCACGCATAAATATCCCACCCATTTCAAAAACGTGAAATCATACCAAAGAAGAGAGTTCATACCAATTCCCATCTCAGTTGACATGTTTAGATCTATAGTAATTGGAGGTGTTCTCCCCGCATCCTCCCAAATGAAATATGTATGGGGAAAATAATCATACAGATCTCATAAAATTTTTGTTCTTAAAATCATCTAGACATCCTATAGACTAATTTCAAACTCTCTATACATCTAATGAAATTTATTTTTGTCCGGAATTTACTAGTTGACCAAGTACTCCATCATTACGTTATTACAATAAGATAAGGATTTCGATATCGTGGAAACTCATACATCTGAATGTTTTTAAAAACCCTGTAAATTTTAAGATCATTATTATATACCCATAAGAGCTAACGACAATCCATCCCAAAGCTCTTTCCTCATCAATGGTCACAAATTTAAAACTACCTGGACTTCTATTTCATTACTAATTTCCAAATTATTGATCAGTATATATGGATGTATGAATTTGATTTATGAAAATTCTTTGAAAATTATAGTTGAATTAATTTTATCATAAAAAATCATGGCATATTTAACTCGCAATAATGTATCCCATATAATAAAATATTACACTTAAGGTGTTTTAGGTGTTTAAGACCCTAGAAATAGTAAAAATAAATTAATACAGTAGACAGATAAGAGTATCATTCGTAAAAAAAACCATAAAGGGGTATGAATTTTGAAATTTGATATTTCCTAAGACATATCGCCATCAGGTCTAGAATATCCATCTGGGATGATTGTATGGTAGAAATATGTCTTCATCAATACCTGTGAGAATAGAATTTTAATTTTTCAATATTTAAACAACAACTTTCTTTAAAAACATTCATGATGATGAGCCAATCGGAATAGAGAATTTGTTGTACATACAATTAGAAAATAACATGTAAAAGGAATTGCATGACCTGGATATATATTCCTGAATTTTTTGAACCACATAAATGTTCATGGTCACATGACCTAATATAGTTCATTTGAGTAGTCTAACCCACAAATCATATCTAGATAAAATAACCCATTGTAAGACTCACGATATCATGACCATGAGATTGTCACATAAACCATGTAACAATCAATCCATCACTTCAAACATCACAAGGACACAAAAAATTTAATACGACACTGCTACCAAAAAATATGTTATATTTAAACCATATTTCCATTTATTGTGTCATAGATCTATTAAGAAATCCATTTATAGGGGTATTTCATGAAAGGTGATCACATGGTTGGTTCACGTGAATGATTTTTGAGGAATGTTATTGCAAATATGGAAGAAAATATTAAAGGTGATCAGGGATATGGAATTACAATTTTCCAATGTAATGACAATTTTCCGTAGCCCAAAATTATATAATGCACCTCGCATAATTCCAAATGTCACTTTTGATACCAAAATTCACTTGGGACAAAAATTATTTCATGCCTGATGAAGTAGGAAGGTAATTTACTCATCTCAGTGCTAGTTTCTTATCTCATTGGTCCACACTTCTATGGGGGTCATTTTTTTATTCCCATATAATTATAATATAAAATTTTAGGAAAACAAATACCGAATGAATTGATATTATGTTCTCCCAAAATTGAAGAAATGATCCTTGTGTCTATATGAATACAAGATGTCTCAGTTATATAGATCATGTAAACCCTAGTAGGACTCATGATGAAAAAAACATAGAAATTTCAAGTATCCAAATAATGCACTTGAAATAATTTTATAATGATATCATGAATCTCCTTTGATGATTCTATATGATCGTACATAGACCCTCAAACCTTAAATCAGTTTCATGTGAAAAAATTGTGATAACTATTGAGGATCATGTAAATTATACTAGAAAAGATTCTTTGAAGATGTGACATATAAACTAATATACACTTCATAATCATTAAAAACCAATTTATTTATAATATCTAGAAATAAGGAATATTTTTTTGAATGAAGATATATTTATTTTCATGTGAATGTACACACGACTCACATGATTAGTTCAAATATCATGTGAAATCCCTATCATCATGATATCCATGCCATGAAAATCCCACTATGTATGTCACCTCCTTCATGTGAAGGCACTCAAAAACATATATTAATTCATTTTATTTCCCTATAAGATTCATAGAAAAAAAATTTAATATCCATGATAATTCCGAGAATCCATCACGAGTTTCATCATTTATAATGTGACACACCACATAAAAGAAGATTGACAATCCAAGATAATTATATCATATATCTTGAGATCTAGTATTGATCATATAACACCTTTAAAGACACAAAATGGGTACATTATGTGATATATAGTATAAATAAAGTAAAAAGAGGAAATTATTATATAAAATGGAGTTCTGATGTTTTTCCAAGAAGGTCCTCTGACGAGACATGTCATTTTTTGTGAAGGAAGGTAGAACACATTGCCTGAATAATTATAAGTCCTCCACTAAAGGCGTAATTGTCACTTGAGGACTCAAATAAATGTTATCATGATCTTGTAATTTATCATTATCATGACTAAATGATTATGTGAAATCCCTTTTAAAATACATTTATCTAATAAATATGGGGAAGAGGGGGTGTTCTCCCAATCCTAGTTTATCATGTGATTTCATGAGGGACTCATCATTGGTTCACATGAAGTTCATGATTCAATTCCCAACCCCACCTAATTGTTCCCATATCTATGATATAAATTCCATGAATGAAAGAATATGTCCATGGTGGCATGAACAATAAATTACACCCTCTCAATAAAAAACAAAACACATTCAATGGACTCCCTTGGAAGCACATAAGAGAGAGTAGACTACTTCGAGTTGAAAGACTCACAATCGCAAGGGAGTTCTACATGATAAATTGGTTTAATTACTTACGGTTCAAAATTAAGGTATATATTCTTCACATGATCATACTACTAATCAATAGAGTTACACCTACTACACCAACTAGATTATTTGATGGAGTTTCCAATTATCGACTAGGCTGTGAAAGACCACCGTAGAAAAATTCTAGACAAATATTGAGACAATATTGAAAGAAATTCATTAATAGGGATAAAATAATTGCACAAAAATGTATATATTGATTTTCCATTGAATGCATAATTATTTTAACATGGCCTTTCCTAATCACGCAATAGGACCTGAAAATGACAACCAAATCACACAAACCATTCTAGTCATATCCTCCAACTCATATGAAGTCTTTTAGAAATATTTTCCATGTCACGTGAATTTTACTGGAAATATCACCGGGAGCTTGAGGCATCCTTCCGACTTCTATCTCTCACCATGCGATAATCATTTATGTGTTTGTGTTGACCATAAATATCCCCCCGGAACATGTTAATTGAATTAGGTAGTATACCTATGATAAGTCATATTCAATAATGTGAATAAACTTGGATATGTAATACTTTCAAGTGATTGGTCTTTGAAATGTTGGTTAAATATTGTTGCAATAAATAAAAATATAGGCTTTAATCATGAAATTTACCTTTTACTTTTCATCCTTGTCACATGGTAGCCACAAGAAATTTCAGCTGGATCATGAGAATTACCCCATAGACATACCTTCCCCACAACCACTAATATTCCATGTTGAATACCTATTAATGATAATATATCCTTAGACTTTTTGAGTAGATAACTAATCCATGTTTATAATACATCCCCATATTTTCGAGAATGTCTGATAGACAGTCCAATATATGATTACCTATTATGGAAGATTCACATGGAAAACACCATTTGGAACTATTAGGAATCTAATTAATATCTATATAAGACACACATAATGCTTTCCTATGACCCAATATTTATATGAATACACCATGGGTTTTCTCCCAAGGGAACTACCATATTTTTAAACCTTGGGGGAATATCCTAAACTTATATTTGATATATTTCCACAAAAATAATTAGGTTGAAAACCTACATAACAATGATGAATTTATATCATTATATAATAATGATAAGTATGATTCCATATCATGGAATGAGATCCATTGTCACACCCCGGGTAAATAAAGAGTATGACATTTTCACATTTATCCATATTTGTGAATAAAATATTAATATGACTTTAAAGGGGATGTTATGCTCGATGGCGTACCCAACACGCAACAACGAGTTTCTTGGGAATCTTATGTTGCACTCCAATAATAAAATAATATTATTTTAAATGGTAGTTAACGCCTAGCTGTTGAGATGGCGGGAATGAATAGAACTAACTACAAAATGATTATATATGATTGTCATATATTTTTACTTTTTACAATAAATTTTATAGTATTAAAAATGTGAATGAATCCAATTTTAAGCGTAAACATTCTAATATTTTTAAAAGGTCGATTAACCGCCTTTTGATGGTGAACCTATTTTAAATCAACATTTTGACAATGGAATGTGTTATATTTGACAAAATAAAATTCTTCTTTAGAATCGGGACATGAAAATTTACTTTGTGTAAATTTTTGGTATTTTTTCAAAAAAGTTCAATTTTTAATGAATAGTGAAAAATGTTGTATTTTAATTCAAAACCGCTTTTTAATATAATTTATTTATAAGATTCGATTATCTTTTTAATAGGTTTTAAAGTTAAATTAGAATATATTTTTACCATCTAATCCAATTGTGGTCTTTGGAATTAATTTCACTTTGAAATCGGACTTAAACTAGTGTCAATCTTTTGATACATTTTGTTTCATAAAAACACACTATTTGTTTTGACAGCGGGAATTAATTATTAAATTAATTAATGAAACTTATGTGTTTTGAATTTTGTAAAATAGACATCATTTTTTAATTCAGAATATCAAATATATCTTAGGGTGAAGTTTTGGTATTTTTCTGAAAAACTTCAATTTTTGATGAATAGTGAAACCACTAAGTGGTAGTTAAAGAAACTGATTTTTCGTTTCAATGAAATTTTGTCACTTCTGTGATTTGAATTCCAAAAATCCGACATACATGGTTGTCATTAAAAAGTAAAATGTGGTTCAATGAGATTAAAATAATTTTTGGTGAATAGTAACTTTTAAGTTCTTAATCGTGATTAGAGGTAATTAGTGTAGTTTAAGGTAAAAATAATGTTTTAATAAAATGAGGTGAGTTTGACACATGTCCTACCCTCATTGGATGTGTCATGGCCGACCAAGACAATCCATGGGTCAACTTGGGGACCCCATGGAGCCACATTGGTTGAGAAATGACATAAATAACTTTTTATTTAATGATAAAGTAAAAATGACACAAACATGAGATATTTTACTAAAACAATTTTTACATGGGGTTATACAAGTCATATTTTTGACTATAAATAGTAATTGGAAAGCTAAAAAGATTTCCTACATCATAGTATTTGTTTTATAATTTTTAGACATTAGATAAATTAAATTATTTATGACATCATGATGATGCAACGATGACCTCATTATTTAACGATTTAAAAAAATGGAAAGATAATGTAATATCTAAGATCTAAACATGTCCAAAACCTATTGTATGGGTGGATTTGTAACCCTTATAACCTTATCCTCGAAACACATCAATGTGGGACCATTAAAATCCTAAACTCATTTGGAAATAAAGTTACATTTTATACTTTTCCAATAGTGCCTCTCCTCTCCTTTTATAAAAGGCCCCCACCTCTACCTCCTTACCCACACTTCCAAAGCCTTTGGATCGGCCAAACCCTGCCCATTTCATCTCTCCACATCCCTCTATAACTCCTTGAAACCTCACTTTGGGATGAATCCTTTCCGAGGAATCCTTTGAGCTCAAATCAAAGGAAGTTACCCGATTTAAAGGTAATGTCTTCACTTGAGTCCTTTTGTTTTATTTTGCTTCTCCAACCCCCTAAACTCTTTTTATTCGTTTATTTTGTAACAAATCCAGTATCTTCAATATACTAGGATGTTTTTATAAGAATTATTCTAGCTACACTTACACACACCTATATCTAATGGTTAAAGAACATACTGTTTCCGTGGATGGCGAATTTCTGCCTCCCGAAACGATGATTGTTCAACATTCTTCTAACACCTTCAAAGGTGGCCATTAAGATGACAATATATTTATATATGAAATATAATATGTTTATGTTTTACTTAAGCTTCTGTATTTTTCATTTATGGCATACCTTTATGGTTTCCATTATGGGTAAACGTGATATCTTCATTTAAGGAAGTGCGGACTACCGCCCCCTCAATGTGATTTGATTCGTTAATACCATATGTGGTACGTATAAAGGATATATTTAATGATATTATATATGATACAATACTGGAATTAAAATAGTATTATGTATCATTATTTTTTAATTCCATTAAATATGAAATAGAAATGGAAGTAGCGTTCATGCGTACGTACGGCTTATCGTCTCCATGAACGGTGCATTTCATTTTTTATCCCCAAATGTAATGTACTATTATAAGTATATATATATAATGGATATATATGATTTATCTTACATCATAATGATTAATATAATTATAGAATTAAAATATACATACCTCTCATTTAGTTTTAATTCCATTAATATGACATAGAAATGAAAGTAGCGTTCATGCGTACGTATGGCTTACCGTCTCCATGAACGGTGCATTTCATTTATTACCACTAAATGATTATGTAATATTATAAATACATGTATATTCTGGATATATATGATATATATGATATCCAAATCAGGAATTTCATTCTGGATATAAAGAACCTTTGACCACACGAACAACATATAATTGTAAGAAGTCCATTTTTGACTTAAGAACCAAATATCGACAAAACAAACATTATTAACTTAAATGAATACATAATGTTTATAACATGTCAATAATTGATATAAAAAAAATAATTAACTTTAAAAGGTTCTTAATCAAATATAAATTAACTCAAGTTTATTATTCAGTACGTTAAAGAATGATCGAGTCAAGTCGGACCCGAGGTAAGGGATCCTACTCCTCTCTTTCTTTTTAAGTACGCTCTTTTATGTCATTCCTTTTAAAGCTCATCTTTCTTGTTATTGGGATGTTCTTTTATATTACTCTTACTGTAATTTTTATTGTTCATATGATGAGATACCCTATTATCTCTCATCAATTCATTTTGGAAGTTTTGGGTGGCGCCGTTAGCCTGCCGAATTTTCGTAAATGATCTAACCTCTCTCTTTCTTTTTAAGTACTCTCCTTTTTGTCACTTCTTTTAAGATCCTCTTTGTTATGTTGAGGGATGTTCTTTTATATTCCTCTTTCTGTAAACTTTATGCTAATATGATGAGAGACCCTATTTTCTCTCATCAATCAATTTTGGAAGTTTTAAGTGGCGTTGTTAGGCTGCCGAGTTTTCGTAAGGGATTTTTCATCTCACTTTTATTCCCGTGAGATTTATGCTACATTTGCCACAATTTCCTTTGAGTGGTCTCTATAATTCCCATTATTATACTCTTTGTGTAATATACTTTCGTTTATGAGTATTTACATCAATTATGTATTGTCCTTCTTTCATGGGGTGTATGTTTCGAAAGATACCCAAGTCAGTAAGGGAACCTTTCACCCTCCTCTTTTTAAAAGACTTCTATTATTGGGTCTTTTAATTCACATATTGTTATGTTGGAATATGTTCTCATATATCCTTATTGATTTAAATTTTATTTCCAAGTGATGAGATACCCTTTTTATCTCTCATCAACTCTTTTTCTGAATTTTGAAGTCACGTCGTTAGGCTGTCAAATTTTTTTGCAAGGGAACTTCTTAACCCAAACCTGATTCTTTGGGATAAACTTGTACTCCATGAATATGTCGTTCCATGAATATGCGTGAATAATCTATGATTGTTTTACACTTAATATCCACTTATATTTGTTTTATTCATTTGTCACACATAATTATGCAATTGATTTATCCTTAAACCAAGGATACCGTCTTTGTAAGGGTCTTCGTCTCAATCTCCATTCATTGAGGCATATTAAGTTTTATAAACAACCTTCTTTTATACGGTGTATAAAACCCTTTGAATTTTACGTTTATTCAAAAGGAATCTTTTTTCTGCAAAGCGTTTTACTAAACTACAAAAAGGAATGTTTCTTTTTACATACGCGGTGACAACGACCTTTTTCGCCGCCGCGAGTATTATTTGATCTTTGGCTTCCTCAAAAATCCATAATGTTTTTAAAATAAAATAAATACCATATACTTTTTTTTGTATTTTGGTGTTGAAAATGGTTTTAATAAAGGATTATATTATGTCAATATATTTAAATGATATATTGTGATTGAAATGTGGAAATGTTATCATTCCTTTATGTTGGTTTTATGTGTTATAATTTTATAATGGTACTTGGAAATTTTACGGTTGGTTACCTGATAAACCATATGACGGGTGGTGCCCTGAATACCAGGACGGGTGGTTATGTTATAAACTCCAATGCATTGGGTATGGAAGTCGGCCGTATGGCTATTCCATTATGTATGTGTGGAAGTCGGCTGTATGGCTATTCCATTAAGTATGTGTGGAAGTCGACTGTATGGTTATTCCACTTAAGTATGTTTATGTCCCATGTTACCTTTATATGTTATGTGTTCTTTATATGGGTTTTATGGTAATCTTTTGGTTACAGAAGGGTGAGTAATGAACTTTTATTCAGTGAAGAGTTTTTACTACTTTGAAAAGGTGAAAAGTATTACTTCGATAAAGTATACATGGTTTACTTGTTGTTTTGAAAAACTAACAGTTTTCATTCTTTGTGTATCCCTTACTGAGATTTTTATGCTCATCCCATGTTTTTGAAATGTTTTTCACAGGACTTAACATGGAATAGGGTCAAGGATGGGATCAAGGGAAAGTCAGGCTACCTAAAACATGGAAGTAGACATATTTCTTTTTAAGAGTTTTTATTTTATGGAAACTTAGTAGAAGTTTCTACTTTGTAATCTTTTGAGATGTAATAGTTATGTCCTAATTCCATAAAACTCTAAACGTAAAAAGATCCTCAATGTGAATTATTCATTTAATTCGATATTAAGTAAGGTTTAATGTCGGGGCCTTATAGTTGGTATCAAAGGTCGGTTTAGATAACTTTAGAGGTTAGGGTATTTTTTAAGCTTAATTGACATTACCATAATGGTGAGGATTTCAGAAAGAGTCAGAGTTTTTAGATAAAGTGAATGAGTAAGTATATCTTCCTCATTAGTACATGATGGTTTTGTTGATATACTCACACTGACCCTTTTTGGTTTTAGTAAATGGTTGGATCTAGCAGGCACCAAAGTAAAAGTGGATGTGAAGGAAACTGTGACAGTTTTTTGAGTGAGCAGCTGAATAATATGGGAGCTTCAATGATAACTCTTGTGTTTATCCTCAACCAATTATCTGGAGTCATGATTGACCACCTAAACCTTGGTGATTTCTATAATGCATCATACATGCGAGAAACAAATCCCTACAGAACTACAGGTAATAATCATAAAGGTAAGTGTGTAGAAAAACCTATGTGTCAAATATGTGGAATGAAACACCTAGGAAAGTGTTTCAAAGGGATAGAAATACGCTATAGATGTGGAAATGAAGGTCATAAAGCAAGAACCTGCCATGGAAAATGGAAGCATCTAGTTGACTCGAGGAAAGGGAAAGAAGTTATTTCTGAGGGATCAATTGAATGTTTTAAATGTGGTGTGCATGGTCATTATGAAAACACATGTCCTATGAAGATGTTTCGAGAATGGGATCACCAAGATCGTATAAATATTCATTTACCAATACCTAATGCCATTCCGATTGAGGATGAAGAAACTGACAATGACCAATCAAAGGTATGTATTATTTCATGACTATTGTTTTTGTATTTTGGAATCTTAGGATATGATTCATGATTTTTTTTGTAGGAAAGATGTATTTCGGAATAAGTTGAAAAGGAATGGTTAATGGATCATGAAGAATATTGAATGAGTAAGATGTCAACATATAAGGGCTTCAAGAGTTATGGTGAAATTCTTAAGAGTATTAAGTCTCTTTTGATGATGGGGTTACATTAGATGACTTTTTATATTATGTGTAACCCTGATGTTTAATATATGAAAAGTTTTTTCAAGGAATAGTTATCTTTTCTTTTGTGTACATAGTTATAAAGAACCATTTGGGTTTATATGATCCTTAATTTTGAGGTAATTATGGGTTACTATATGTTATGATTCAAGTGAAAGGCATGAGATAAAATTGAGGTTAAATTATGTTATGGTTATTTTGATGATTTTATCTTTTTTTTGGGAATGATTTGAGAATTATATAGATTTGGAAAAAGGACAACACGCAGACCGTGTGACTACCCGTCACGTCGGACAAAGCTGTGGGAATCGAACCCACAACCAAAGTGCGACTGGTATTTATCGCCTACCACTGGACAACGTAAATTCCCTGGTTAATTTGACTGATTCTTTTTAGTTATATGATTTTATTAATTAAGAGTAAGTTTATTTTGGGTTATTTATGAAAATGATTAACCTATCATGGAGGATATGTGATTAGGTTAATTACTTTTCAATACGAGACTTTAGGAGCAACCGATGTTGTTTGGAGATAAATGTTACGATTTAACTTGGAAGACTATGTGACTAAATCCTTCAAATATTTTGGTTTAAATCTTAGATTGGTTTTCATTGAAGAATTTTATGGAAAAATTGTTTATCGGATGCTCCTCGTTGAACTTTGGGTTTTGTTGGACAAATTTTGGAGATTAAGAATAGATTTTCTTTTTAAAGGGTTATCCTTTTCTAGATTATCTGATCTTGTACTAACCTTTTTGGTTTTGGTTTTGGTTAAATCCTAAAGACACGGGAAGTATATAGTTCATTTTGGGGAATTAGGTGATTCTCTAGAAGATTATTATAGTACTCTTAATGCGAACAAGTCTTCCTAAATACTCGTCTTTTGGAGAAAATATGAGTTTGATTAAGGAATCTAGTAAAAGTTTAAAGTCAACATGATAAGTGATTATGTTTCCTTATGAATAAATTCCTAAATAAAAAGTAACTTAATACAAAAATGCTCTCTATTAACTTTTCTTATTGGGGAATTGAATACTGTTTAACCCGTCACAAGTTTGTGATTTTCTTATGGTTAACTTTCTCCTAGACATGTTTACTATCAATCTCAATCAGAACATGACCCTTTGTTTTTTCCTTCCATGTCCATATTTTAATACTTGGAATCCTAGTATGGGTTAACTCGGGTGACCTCTGTACTTATCTTTCTTTATTTTAAAATGATTGTTTTAACGACTCTTGTTCTGATGTGGGACTTTCAAGGATATTTCCAAGCCCAATTTTAAAATTGCGAGGGGGGAAGGATGTAACACCCCAGGTAAATAAAGAGTATGACATTTCCAAATTTATCCATATTTGTGAATAAAATATTAATATGACTTTAAATGGGATGCTATGCTCGATGGCGTACCCAACACGCAACAACGAGTTTCTTGGAAATCTTACGTTGCACTCTAATAATAAAATAATATTATTTTAAAGGGTAGTTAATGCATAGCTGTTGTGATTGTGGGAATGAATAGAACTAACTACAAAATCATTATATATTTTTGTCATATATTTTTACTTTTTACAATAAATGTTAGAGGATTAAAAATGTGAATGAATCCAATTTTAAGCGTAAACATTCTAATATTCTTTAAAAGGTCGGTTAACTGCCTTTTGATGGAGAACCTCTTTTAAATAAACATTTTGACAATGGTATGTGTTATATTTGACAAAATAAAATTCTTCTTTAGAATCGGGACATCAAAATTTACTTTGTGTAAATTTTTGGTATTTTTCCAAAAAAGTTCAATTTTTAATGAATAGTGAAAAATGTTGTATTTTAATTCAAAACCACTTTTTAATCTAATTTATTTATATGATTAGATTATCTTTTGATTTGTTTTTGAAGTTAAATTAGAATATATTTTTACCATCTAATCCAATTGTGGCCTTTGGAATTAATTTCACTTTGAAATCGGACTTAAACTACTGTCAATCTTTTGATACATTTTGTTTCCTAAAAACACACTATTTGTTTTGACCGCGGGAATTAATTATTAAATTAATTAATGCAACTTATGTGTTTTTAATTTTTTAAAATAGACATCATTTTTTAATTCATAATATCCAATATATCTTAGGGTGAAGTTTTGGTATTTTTCTGAAAAATTTCAATTTTTGATGAATAGTGAAACCACTAAGTGGTAGTTAAAAAACTGATTTTTCGTTTAAATGAAATTTTGTCACTTCTGTGATTTGATTTTCAAAAATCCAACATACATGGTTGTCATTAAGAAGTAAAATGTGGTTCAATGAGATTAAAATAATTTTTTGGTGAATAGTAACTTTTATGTTCTTAATCGCGATTAGAGGTAATTAGTGTAGTTTAATGTAAAAATAATGTTTTAATAAAATGAGGTGAGCTTGACACATGTCCTACCCTCATTGGATGTGTCATGGCCGACCAAGAAAATCCATGGGTCAACTTGGGGACCCCATGGAGCCACTTTGGTTGAGAAATGACATAAATAACTTTTTATTTAATGATAAAGTAAAAATGACACAAACATGAGATGTTTTACTAAAACAATTTTTACATGGGGTTATACAGTCAGATTTTTTACTATAAATATTCATTGGAAATATAAAAGGCTTTACTACATCATAGTATTTTTTTATAATTTTTATACATTAAATAAATTAAATTATTTATGACATCATGATGATGCAACGATGACCTCATTATTTAACGATTTCAATAAAATGGAAAGATAATATAATATCTAAGACCTACACATGTCCAAAACCTATTGTATGGGTGGATTTAGAACCCTTATCACCTTATCCTCAAAACACATCGATGTGGGACCATTAAAATCCAAAACTCATTTGGAAATAAAGTTACATTTTATACCTTTCCCGGAGTGCCCCTCCTCTCCTTTTATAAAAGGCCCCCACCTCTACCTCCTTACCCACACTTCCAAAGCCTTTGGCTCAGCCAACCCCTGCCCATTTCATCTCTCCACATCCATCTCTAACTCCTTGAGGCCTCACTTTTGGAAGAATCCTTTCCAATGATGCCTTTGATCTCAAATCCAAGTAAGTTACCTGATTTAAAGGTAATGTCATCACTTGAGTCCTTTTGTTTTATTTTGTTTCTCCAACCCCCTAAACTATTTTTATTCGTTTATTTTGTAAAAAATATAGTATCTTAAATATACTAGGATGTTTTTATAAGAAGGATTCGAGCTACACTTACACACACCTACATCCAATGGTTAAAGAACATACGGTTTCCGTGGATGACGAATTTCTGCCTCCCGAAACGATGATTGTTCAACAATCTTCTAACACCTTCAAAGGTGGCCATTAAGATGACACTATATTTTTATATGATATATAATATGATTATGTTTTACTTAAGCTTATTTATTTTTCATTTATGGCAGACCTTTATGGTTTCCATTATGGTTAAACGCGATATCCTCATTTAAGGAAGTGCGGACTACCGCCCCCTCAAAGTGATTTGATTCGTTAATACCATATGTGGTATGTAAAAAGGATATATTTAATGATATTATATATGATACCATACTGAAATTAAAATACTATTATGTATAATTATGTTTTAATTCAATTAAATATGAAATAGAAATAGAAGTAGCGTTCATGCGTACGTACGGCTTACCGTCTCCATTAACGGAGCATTTCATTTCTTATCCCCAAATGTAATGTACTATTGTAAGTACATATATATAATGGATATATATGATGTATGTTACATCTAAATGATTAATATAATTCTGGAATTAAAATATTCATACCTCTCATTTAGTTTTAATTCCATTAATATGACATAAAAATGAAAGTAGCGTTCTTGCGTACGTACGGCGTACCGTCTCCATGAACGGTGCATTTCATTTCTTACCACTAAATGATTATGTAATATTATGAATACATGTATATGCTGGATATATATGATATATATGATATCTAAATCAGGAATGTAATTCTGGATATAAATAACTGATGTTATTAATATTTTCATGACTTATTATATTCCCCCTTTAATTATTTTATATGAAATGTGCATAATTTGTGTGAAATATTAATGTTTTAATATTAAGTATAATTTTTGAGCATTTTTAGAAGTAGTCCAATTGAGTCAGTTTAATGTTTTAATAATACCTGTCTCTATACTGATCCAAATTGAGTGGTTCTTGTTTTATAGGATTCTCCTTTCAATATACAACATTTCATTAGAAGGTACCATGAGCCAATTCTGCCATTTGAAGGGTCATATGGTCCTCACAAACAAGACCAAAGAATCTGTGAACAAACTGGACCAGACTTGAAGATTGATTTACTGGTCTCAATACAGAAGTCCAAAAACATTAACTCTCCACCATAATTCTGGGGACACTAGATTTCATCTTGGATAGAAATTTCAAGGCCCAAATCCAAGTACAAGGGGCCCAAATAATGCTTTGAAGTCCAGCCCACTATTCTGGCCGATAATTAAAATCATTATAGTATGCATGACATATCTCATGATGTAAGCCTCAAATCGAGCTGAGATTTTTCAGTGTAAAATAAGGGATATAGACGGACGACTTTTTTGAATAAACCATTCGGATTTGAGGGAATCTTCATATTAAAAAACCCTTTCACATTATGGACTTCAAAAAGACTAGATTGAAATGGACAGTTTAACATTGTTTAATCAACCGGCCATAACTTTTGATCATTAAGTCCAAATGACTCAAACTTTTGAGAGTAGTCGGCCAACATTATTGTCTACCACTTTTAAGAATTAGATATTCGATGATTCGGCTTTATGAATAGCCAAATTGGCGATGCAAGTGGAGGGACAGATTGGGAATGCAAACAGTCCACTCCTTGGGATATAAATACTCTCCCCTTCTCTCCTTGAGAGGGGTTGGAATTTCAGAAGAGAAGAGATCATATTGGCACGAACAAAGCTTTGAAAAAGGCTTGGGAGGTCCTGCCATACTCATGTTTTCACTTTAGAGACCTTTTCTCCTCTCTTTGTTTTCACTTACTTTTGTGTTCTTCATTTTTGTAATTTTGTAAGTCCTTTATTTTGTAATTCTGTTTTAATGAAAGTTTCTTCTTCAATATCTCTTATTCTCCACCACCTTCTGTAGTATAATATTCATGGTCTTAAAATAGTTTGAATCATTTTAAATTATAGTACCTTATCTTGCTTCCTCATTCAATCAAAATTCCATTTTTGATTCTCAAAATATTTCGTGTGTGTGTTCGGCACACTACTCTTATCTTGTCCCTTTATTTTTCTTCTCTTTATAATTCATCACCATAAACATATATTACAAGATTAATAAACATCATAATGGATGAGTAAATCTCTCATTGGGGTGAGTTTTAAGTTATGTATGTTAAGCGATTGAGGGCTTTTTCTCGATGAGTATTCGTTGAATTAACATTGTGTATGTTGGACTTAGCATGTCATGGATTAATGACTTAATTTGTTTAACATGTGGTTTCCATGGATTATTGGAACCATAAATACACTAGAATATACAATATTTGATCAATATTAGAACCCTAAGTTAATTTACGGCTTGGATTAAAGCCTTAACACTTAGGAATTCAAATCAACATCATCTTGTGACATGGGTGTTAATTTAAATGCAATATAAAGCAAAGCACAAGGATATCACAAGCTTAACTAACCTAATGATGAACTCACCACAATATTTATCAACTTGTTAAATTAAACATCATTAATTAAACATTTCAATTAATCTCTGCAAACAAACCCCCCAATCAAAATACAATCTACTAAAAACAATCGACTATTACGAAGTACCATCGCTGAGGATTCGACCCGAGTACTGCTATACACATTAGCAGAGCACCGGAACTTTGACAGGTCTATAGGGGACAATCGTCCGTGCGTTTCAAATGGCGTCGTTTCCGGGGATGGTTCTTTATGTTGTCATTAGTTTCTGGTTATTGTCAAAAAAATCAAAAAAATCAAATTTTAAAAAAAAATTGAAAAAATACACAAAGAAAAACCTGTCTTCCTCTTAAAAATCATAAACTGAAAAAACACAAAGGAAAACCCGTCTTCCTCATCCTTTAAAAATCTCTCTGAATGCCCCGTAGCCTCCCAAACAATCCCTCGGATTTGTTTGACCCTGAAATTGATAGAACTCTTCGTCGACTTAGGAGGACCATTAGGGATAACCAAATCACTCAAGAACCAATCATTGCCCTACCAATTGAATTCTATATGTCGAATCCTAGGGAACAAACATGGAAAGAACTTGCTGCCCCTGATATGAATTACCAACCCCTTGGTATTAAATATCCAAACATAGAGGCTGACTTCGAACTCAAATCGGGTTTGATTCATCTTCTACATCATTTCCATGGGCTAGCCAGTGAGGATCCGCATCTACATCTCAAAGAGTTCTAGGTGGTCTGCTCAACCATGAAACCTCAAGGGGTTTCTGAAGAACAAATCAAGCTTAGAGCTTTCCCCTTTTCCCTAGCGGATTCTTCCAAGTCTTGGCTCTACTACCACCCACCTGGTTCCATAAACTCATGGGTTGACATGAAGAGACTTTTCCTTGAGAAGTTCTTTCCCGCTTCCCGAACAGCTTCTATCCGAAAGGAAATAAGAGTCATCCGTCAATTCCCAAATGAATCACTCCATGAGTATTGGGAGAGGTTCAAAAATCTTGTGGCAACTTGTCCACACCATCAAATCCCTGACCAACTCCTGATCCAATACTTCTATGAGGGGTTATTGGCTATGGAGTGAACTCTCATTGATGCTGCAAGTGGCGGTGCTCTTGTTGACAAAACTCCTACAGCTGCACGAGAACTCATAAGCAACATGGCTGCAAACACACCGCAATTACATACTCGAGCACATGCTCAAGTGAAACAAGCCCAAGAGAATCAATCCATAGAGCCCAACAAAATGACTGAGTGGATGAGTGAACTTACAGGTCTTGTGCGTCAACTAGTTGTGGCTTCCAAATCCCCAAACTCCTCTCCTCAACAATCTCTTTTCACTGGGCCTATCAAGAACTGTGGAATCTGCAACTCACCAACTCATCCAACTGACACATGTCCACAACTTCCAGATGATCCATCTGATTCATCTAGTCCAATGGAGATCAATGTGGCATATGCTCAGCGAAACTTCAACCCTCAACAATCAGGTCAGTTTGTTAGAAACTTTAACCAACCACACTCTGAGCCCTTCTCTTCTACCTTTAACCCACCTCTGAGGTATGGTAATCCCATTTCTCATCCTCCTCAGTTCCCTCATCAAAATCCAAACCAGTTCCAATATGGTCAAAGTGGTGGTAACATCCATCAACCTTATCCTTTTGTTCCTCAACCCTAAAGGAACAATCCTCCTCCTGGATTCCACTATCCTAACAAGCCTTCCCAATTCCCCACCCAATACAATCGCTTTCCCAATAACCAAAATCAAGGCCAACCCAATTTGGTACAAGCCTATTCTTCTCAATAACCATGGGAAACTGTTGTAGAGGATCTTTCTTCCTTCACCCGTTCTAGCCTCAAGAACATTGAAACCCAAATAGGTCAACTTGCATCCCACCTTAGCCAGAAACAACCATCCAATTCATCCCAACTCCCAGCTCAACCATTACCCAACCCTAAGGGTAATGTAAGTGCAATTGCACTTATATCGGGAAAGCAAATTGCTATGCCCCATGCTGATTCCTCTACCTCCCCTTTCGATGTTGATCTAGAAAATGAAAAGAAAAAGAAAATTGAAAAGGAATCTGAATCCATTCCATCGCGTCCTTCCATTCCACTTAGGAACCCAATTCTTTTTCCTCAAGTCGTTTCTAAACCAAGGAAGTCCTTTGAACCTAATCCTGAAATGTTCGACATGTTTAGACGTCTTGAAGTCAACATTCCCCTCTTAGATGCCATAAAACAAATTCCTAAGTATTCCAAGTTTCGTAAGGAATTGTGCACCCACAAGAGGCAACTTAGGACCTTTGAAAATGTTTCCACCCAGCAGTCTATTCCCATTAAGTTCAAAGATCCGGGTACCATTACAGTTCCATGCCAAATTGGAAGTTCCAACATTGATGATGCACTCATAGACCTAGGAGCCTCAATTAATGTCATGCCCAAATCCATATTCTCCAACCTTGGTCTAGGTCCCTTGCACCCAACGGGTGTTGTCATTCAGTGAGCCAATCGAAGCACAACCAGTCCTGAGGGAATAATTGAGGATGTCCTTGTTCGAGTAAATGATCTTATCTTCCCAGCTGACTTCTATGTCCTTGACATGGAAGGTGAGACAACTTCTTGAAAATCTCCTCTGATTCTAGGAAGACCATTCCTTATGACATCTAAAACCAAAATTGATGTCCATGCTGGCATCATATCCATGGAATTTGGAGACCAAATGGTCAAGATCAACATTTTCCAAGCCATGCGATACCCATCTGAGGATCACTCTGCATTCTCAATCCATGTTTCTGAAACTCCCTCTAAGAGTGTGTTGAATCCTAATCCATCATGGTCTTCCTGTTCTACTAATAGAGGAGTTTGCGAATATTGCATCCTCATTAACCAAGTGATTAATGGTGAAATTGATGTTGACATTAAAAATGCAAACTCCATTGATCTAAAGGATCTTGAAAACTCTTTGGAATCTCATATCACCTCTGACCTCCAATTCTAGAACATGGATGGTAATGAGGAAAATGAACTAGAATGCTCATTTTTTGATTCAGATCAGATTATCCCACATTCATCCTTTCCTATCCATGATTCTGAAAATTCTGTTATATGTGAAGTGAACCTTGAACCAATGTGTTTATATTGTCATGATGGTAGTGATGTTTGTGATATTTGTACCCTAATTAATAAAGTGATCACTGGTGAGGTTGAAATTGACCATTCTTTGGAAAACAACATTGAAATAAAGGATATTGAAAATTGTATTCAGTCTTATGACTCCACTGATCCTCATTACTCTACATCGGTAAGTGATGAAATAACTGAGTCAAAAACAATTGGGATCTCATACTATAGTTCTGTGTTATCTGATCCTCGCAAAAATGAACCATCAGAATTGAACCATCTTCGTGAATTTCCAAGCATAGAAAACCATCACGTTGTGGATAAAATCATTCCTCGGGTTGAAGACCAAAGTGAGGATAGAAATATTCTCTTTCCAACCCCATTGAATTGCAAGCACACCAACAAGGATGGGAAGCAATTATCCAATGAATCATCAGGCCTCCCAAAGGAAAAGTTTTTCTGGAAGCACACTGGAGTTGGGAAAATACGATGGCCACTGTCAGACTATGGGTAGTCCACTGCAATTGTCCAGCTATAGACAAATAAATGTAGTGCTTCTTGGGAGGCAACCCATGTTTTCTTTTACTTTTATAAAATGTCAATTTATTTTTATATTTTCATTAGATGAATAATGAATTTTATTTTTCAGGTAACTTCCCATTGTCCTGGAACCACCTCGACTTCCATTGGATCCCCAACTTCTCTAGCCAACCTACCACTCAATGGAGAAGGCGACCCACCAAATCTAAACCAGGGGGAACCTCTTTCCCTTTAACTCTCTCTCTATCTCTTCCTCTCTCAACCTCTTTCTTCTTCTTCCCCTCTCTTTCATTTTTTTACCACTATATTCCTCAAACCCTTTCTTTTTCTCTTTCTTGTGTGGGTGTGTATTTAAAAAAACCGTAAAAACTAAAAAAACCAAAAAAACACAATTACTTAAAAAAAATTACAAAAAAAGAGTCATGCTTACTCACCATCGAGTTTTGAAATTCTGTCCAACAATTTTGGGGAGTTAACAGACATGTTTTCATCTCAAAAATTTTGTATTTTCATCATGACTTTGTATAAAGAATTTTGTGTCAAAATTAACAAATTTTGAATGCTCAATTTTTGATTTGGAAAATGCTTTTCCCAAACCGTGAGAACAAACAATTGTTGTCATGCCAAGGCCACCTATGGCCATCTTTTCAAAATGTGTGTTTTCACCCCCATTTGTGAGTCTTGAGTTTGTGGACCTTCGAGCTGAATTTCCTGCCTTAGTGTGCATTAATATGATAGAGGCATTTTTTGAACAACATGAAAATCACAATAGCCAAATAGCCTCCCATTTCCCTTACATTAATCCTCCTTTTGAAATCCCCTTTGAGCCTATGAAAAACTTTTCTTTTATAGCCACATTACAAGCCCAATTCCTTATCCCACCCAATATCAACATGGATTTTCATTGCATAAGTTTTTGAAATTTAAGTGTGTGGGGGGGGAATGGATTTCATTTTTGGGTACCATTTCCTTAATTTCTGGTGTGTTATCATATGCTTGAGGGAAAGCATACATTTTAGTGTGGAGGGAGGTTATCATTTAGTGGGATTTGGGATCGTATTGTACAAATGATATTGAAAAGTGTTCAAAAAAAATCAAAAAAAAATCAACAAAAAAAATTAAAAAAATGAAAAAATGGGTTGTGTCTTGGGTAGGTAAAAAATAACTCTTCCTAAACCTTTGATATTGTTATAACTATTACAATTTGTGTTGTGAGGAGATCAAACATGGGTTGGGATATGAGTGTGAGATCTGTTTCAAGGTCAACTTTTGAAAAAACAAAGAAAAAAAAAGGAAAAAAAGAACACTTGCATTATATTCTTATATCATTAAGAGAAGTTTTGTGGTTTGTAAATATTTCATCTTCTCATCCCCTTCATATTTTCTTCCTCTATTGTGTCTTTATTCACACAAACATTCCCTTGTAAATATGTGTTTTCATTTCCTTCCATGTTTTATTTCAAAAAAATGTGCATTGTTTTTCTATGTTGGTATTTTAACCCTCTTATTCTCTCTCTTGGACATTATATTCCTACCATCCCATAGCCACAGAAAAACCCCTTAAAAAGACCTCTTGATTCTTGTGCACTTTGGATAGGGATTGGAAGTTGAGATCTCTTTTCAAACTCTAAGATTTTCACTTTTGGTTGGTGAAAGAGTGAACCTCCACAAATAAATTTTTTCATCTTGAGAGGTGTGAGTTTTGAGTGTCCACATTCTCCATTTCTAAATTTGAGCATGGAAAAATGAATTAGATTTGGAACATTGTTTCTGTAACAACTTGTGGTGTATTTCAAAAAGGATGAGTGAAATAGTCTAAACCTCTCCTGATTGGAGAAAACAAAATTTTAATATTTGTTGGTGAGTGAAAATGATTTTGTCATGTTTTTATATTTGTTGCAAATGAGGACATGCACAAAGCTAAGTGTGGGGTAGTTGATGTTATTAATATTTTAATGACTTATTATATTCCCCCTTTACATATTCTATATTAAATATGCATAATTTGTGTGAAATATTAATGTTTTAATATTAAGTATAATTTTTGAGCATTTTTAGAAGTAGTCCAATTGAGTGAGTTTAATGTTTTAATAATAACTCTCACTATACTGATCCAAATTTTGAGTTTCTTGTTTTATAGGATTTTCCTTTAAATATAAAACATTTCATTAGAAGGTACCATGAGCCAATTCTGCCATTTGAAGGGTCATATGGTCCTCACAAACAAGACCAATGAATCTGTGAACAAACTAGACCAGCCTTGAAGATTTATTTACTGGGATCAATACAGAAGTCCAAAAACATTAACTTTCCACCCTATGGGGGACACTAAATTTCATCTTGTATAAAACTTTCAAGGCCCAAATCCAAGTACAAGGGGCCCAAATAAAGCTTTGAAGTCCAGCCCACCATTCTGGCTGATAATTAAAATCAGTATAGTATGCATGACATATCTCATGACGTAAGCATCAAATCGAGTTGCGATTTTGCAGTGTGAAAGAGGGGATATAGGTGGCCGACTTTGTTGAAGAAACCATTCGTATTTGAAGGCATATTCATATTCAAAAACCCTTTCACATTATGGACTTCAAAAAGACTCGATTGAAATGGACAGTTTAACTTTTTTTAATCAACTGGACATAACTTTTGATCATTAAGTCCAAATGACTCAAAAGTTTGAGAGTAGTCGTAAAACATTATTGTCTACAACATTGAAGAAGTATATATTTTATGCCTCGGCTGTCTGAATAGCCAAATTGTCGATGCAAGTGGAGAGACAGATTGGGAATGCAAACAGTCCACTCCTTGGGCTATAAATACTCTCCCCTTCTCTCCTTGAGAGGGGTTGGAATTTCAGAAGAGAGGAGATCATATTGGCACGAACAAAGCATTAAAAAAGGCTTGGGAGGACCTTCCATACTCATGTTTTTACTTGAGAGACCTTTCCTCCTCTCTTTGTTTTCACTTACTTTTGTGTTCTTCATTTTTGTAATTTTGTAAGTCCTTTATTTTGTAATTCTGTTTTAATGAATGTTTCTTCTTCAATATCTCTTATTCTCCTCCACCTTCTGTAGTATAATGTTCATGGTCTTAAAATAGTTTGAATCATTTTAAATTACAGTATCTTATCTTACTTCCTCATTCAATCGAAATTCCATTTTTGATTCTCAAAATATTTCGTGTGTGTGTTCGGCACACTACTCTTATCTTGTCCCTTTCCTTTTCTTCTCTTTATAATTCATGACCATAAAAATATATTACCAGATTAATAAAAATCATAATGGCTGAGTAAATATCTCATTGGGGTGAGTTTTAATTTATGTATGTTAAGCGATTGGGATCTTTTGCTCGATGAGTATTCGTTGAATTAACATTGTGTATGTTGGACTTAGCATGTCATGGATTAATGACTTGATTTGTTTAACATGTGGTTTCCATGGATTATTGGAACCATAAATACACTACCATAAACAATATTTGATCAATATTAGAACCCTAAGTTAATTTAAGGCTTGTATTAAAGCCTTAACACTTAGGAATTCTAATCAACATCATCTTGTGACATGGGTGTGAATTTAAATGCAATATAAAGAAAAGCTCAAGGATATCACAAGATTAACTAACCTAATGATGAACTCACCCCAATCTTTATCAACTTGTTAAATTAAACATAATTCATTAAACATTTCAATTATTCTCTGCAAACAAACCCCCCCCCCCCAATCAAAATACAATCAACTAAAAACAATCGACTATTACGAAGTACCATCGCCGAGGATTCGAACCGAGTGCTGCTATACACATTAGCAGAGCACCAGAACTTTGACTGGTCGATAGGCGACAATCGGTCATGCGTTTCAAGAACCTTTGACCACACGAACAACATGTATTTATAAGAATTCTACTTTTGACTTAAGAACCAAATATCGACAAAAAAACATTATTAACTTAAATGATTACATAATGTTTATAACATGCCAATAATTGATATAAAAGGAATAATGAACTTGAACAGGTTCTTAAGAAAATAGAAATTAACTCATGTTTATTATTCAGGACTTTAAAGAATGATCGAGTCAAGTCGGACTCGAGGTAAGGGATCCTACTCCTCTCTTTCTTTTTAAGTACGCTCTTTTATGTCATTCCTTTTAAAGATCATCTTTCTTGTTATTGGGATGTTCTTTTATATTACTCTTAATATAATTTTTATTGTTAATATGATGAGTGACCCTATTCTATCTCATCAATCAATTTTGGAAGTTTTGGGTGGTGCCGTTAGGCTGCCGAATTTTCGTAAGAGATCTAACCTCTCTCTTTCTTTTTAAGTACTCTCCTTTTTGTCACTTCTTTTAAGATCCACTTTGTTATGTTGGGGGATGTTCTTTTATATTCCTCTTTCTGTAAACTATATGTTAATATGATGAGAGACCCTATTTTCTCTCATCAATCCATTGTGGAAGTTTTAAGTGGCGTTGTTAGGCTGCCGAGTTTCCGTAATGGATTTTTCATCTCACTTTTATTCCCGTGAGATTTATGCTACATTTGCCCCAATTTCCTTTGAGTGGTTTCTATACTTCCCATTATTCTAGTATATGTGTAATATACTTTTGTTTATGAGTATTTACATCAATTATGTATTGTCCTTCTTTCATGGGGTGTATGTTTCGAAAGATACCCAAGTCGGTAAGGGAACCTTTCACCCTCCTCTTTTTAAAAGACTTATTTTGTTGGGTCTTTTAATTCACATATTGTTATGTTGGGATATGTTCTCATATATCCTTATTGATGTAAATTTTATGTACAGGTGATGAGATACCCTTTTTATCTCTCATCAACTCTTTTTCTGAATTTTTAAGTGACGCCGTTAGGCTGTCAATTTTTTTTGCAAGGGAACTTCTTTACCCAAATCTGATTCTTTGGGATAAACTTGTAATCCATGAATATGTTGTTCCATTAATATGCGTGAATAACCTATGATTGTTTTACACTTAATATCCACTTATATTTGGTGTATTCATTTGTCACACGTAATTATGCAATTGATTTATCCTTAAACTAAGGATACCGTCTTTGTAAGGGTCTTCGTCTCAATCTCCTTTCATTGAGGCATATTTTGTTTTATACACAACCTTCTTTTATACGGTGTATAAACCCGTTTGACTTTTACATTTATTAAAAAGGAATCTTTTTTCTACGAAGCATTTTACTAAATGACAAAAAGGAATGTTTCTTTTTATGTACTCGGTGACAACGACCTTTTTCGCCGCCGTGAGTATTATTTGATCTTTGGCTTCCTCAACAAGCCGTAATGTTTTTAAAATAAAATAAATACCATATACTTTTTTTTTGTATTTTGGTATTGAAAATGGTTTTGATAAAGGATTCTATTATGTCAATATATTTAACTGATATATTGTGATTGAAATGTGGAAATGTTATCATTCCTTTATGTTGGTTTTATGTGTTATAATTTTATAATGGTACTTGGACATTTTACGGGTGGTTACGTGATAAACCATATGACGAGTGGTACCATGAATACCAGCACGGGTGGTTACGTTATAACCTCCAATGCATTGGGTATGGAAGTCGGCCGTATGGCTATTCCATTAAGTATGTGTGGAAGTCGTCCGTATGGCTATTCCATTAAGTATGTGTGGAAGTCGACCGTATGGTTATTCCACTTAAGTATGTTTATGTCCCAAGTTACCTTTATATGTTATGTGTTCTTTATATGGGTTTTATGGTAATCTTTTGGTTATAGAAGGGTAAGTAATGAACTTTTATTCAGTGAAGAGTTTTTACTACTTCAAAAAGGTGAAAAGTGTTACTTCCATAAAGTATACATGATTTACTTGTTGTTTTGAAAAAATAACAGTTTTCATTCTTTATGTATCCCTTACTGAGCTTTTTATGCTCATCCCAAGTTTTTGAAATGTTTTTATATAAACTTAGTAGAAGTTATACTTTGTAATCTTTTGAGATGTAATAGTTATGTCCTAATTCTCTAAAACACTAAACCTGAAAAGATCCTCAATGTGAATTATTCATTTAATTCAATATTAATTAAGGTTTAAGGTTGGGGCCTTATAGTTGGTATCAAAGGTCGGTTTAGATAACTTTAGAGGTTAGGGTATTCTTTAAGCATAAGTGACATTACCATAATGGTTAGGATTTCAGAAAGATTCATAGTTTTTAGATAGAGTGAATGAGTAAGTATATCTTCCTCATTAGTACATGATGATTTTGTTGATATACTCACACTAACCCTTTTTGGTTTTAGTAAATGGCTGGATCTAGCAGGCACCAAAGTAACAGTGGATGTGAAGGAAACTGTGACAGTTTTCTGAGTGAGAAGCTGAATGATATGGGAGCTGCAATCAGAACTCTTGTGTTTATCCTCAACCAAATATCTGGAGTCATGATTGACCACCTAAACCTTGGTGATTTCTAAAAGGCATCATACATGCGAGAAAAAAATCCCTACAGAACTACATGTAATAATCATAAAGGTAAGTGTGTACAAAAACCTATGTGTCAAAGATGTGGAAAGAAACACCTGGGAAAATGTTTCAAAGGGACAGAAATACGCTATAGATATGGAAATGAAGGTCATAAAGCAAGAACCTGCCATAGAAAAAGGAAGCATCTAGTTAACTCGAGGAAAGGTAAAGAAGTTATTTCTGAGGGATCAATTGAATGTTTTAAATGTGGTGTGCATGGTCATTATGCAAACACATGTTCTAGGAAGAAGTTTCGGGAATGGGATCACCAAGATCGTACAAATATTCATTTACCAATACCTAATTCCATTCCGATTGAGGATGAAGAAACTGAAAATGACCAATCAATGGTATGTATTATTTCCTGACTATTGTTTTCTTATTTTGGAATCTTAGGATATGATTCATGATTTTGTTTGTAGGAAAGAGGTATTTCGGAATAAGTTGGAAAAGGAATGGTTAATGGGTCATGAAGAATATTGAATGAGTAAGATGTCAACATATAGGGGCTTCAAGAGTTATGGTGAAATTCTTAAGAGTATTAAGTCTCTTTTGATGATGGGGTTACATTAGAAGACTTTTTATATTATGTGTAACCCTGATGTTTAATATATTCAAATTTTATTCAAGGAATAGTTATCATTTCTTTTGTGGACATAGTTATAAAGAACCATTTGGGTTTATATGATCCTTACTTTTGAGGTAATTATGGGTTACTATATGTTATGATTCAAGTGAAAGGCATGAGATAAAATTGAGGTTAAATTATGTTATGGTTATTTTTGATGATTTTATCTTTTTTTTGGGAATGATTTGAGAATTATATAGTTTTGGAAAAAGGACAACACGCAGACCGTGTGACTACCTGTCACATCGGACAAAGATGCGGGAATCAAACCCACAACCAAAGTGCGACTGGTATTTATCGCCTACCACTGGACTACGTGAAGTCCCTGGTTAATTTGACTGATTCTTTTTAGTTATATGATTTTATGAATTAATAGTAAGTTTATTTAGGGTTATTTATGAAAATGATTAACCTATCATGGAGGATATGAGATTAGGTTAATTACTTTTCAATACGAGACATTAGGAGCAACTGATGTTGTTTGGAGATAAATGTTACGATTTGACTTTGAATACTATGTGACTAAATCCTTCAAATATTTGGGTTTCAATATTATATTGGTTTACTTTGAAGAATTTTATGGACAAATTTTTTATCGGATGCTCCTCGTTGAACTTTGGGTTTTGTTGGACAAATTCTGGAGATTAAGCATAGATTCTCTATTTAAAGGGTTATCCTTTTCTGGATTATCTGATCTTGTACTAACCTTTTTGGTTTTGGTTTTGGTTAAAGCCTAAAGACATGGGAAGTATATAGTTCTCTTTGGTGGATTAGGTGATTCTCTAGAAGTTGATTATAGTACTCTTAATGCGAACAAGTCTTCCTAAATACTCGTCTTTTAGAGAAAATATGAGTTTGATTAAGGAATCTAGTAAAAGTTGAAAGTCAACATGATAAGTGATTATGTTTCCTTATGAATAAATTCCTCAATAAAAAGTAACTTAAAACAAAAATGTTCTCTATTAACGTTTCCTACTGGGGAATTGAATACCGTTTAACCCATCACAAGTTTGTGATTTTCTTATGGTTAACTTTATCCTAGACATGTTTACTATCAATCTCCATCAGAACATGACCCTTTGTTTTTCCTTCCATGTCCATATTTTAATACATGGAATCCTAGTATGGGTTAACTCGGGTGACCTCTATACTTATCTTTCTTTATTTTAAAATTTTTTTTTACCGACTTTTGTTCCGATGTGGGACATTCAAGGATATTTCCAAGCCCAATTTTAAAATTGCGAGGACGCAATTCCCAAAAGGGGGGAAGGATGTAACACCCCAAGTAAATAAAGAGTATTACATTTTCACATTTATCAATATTTGTGAATAAAATATTAATATGACTTTAAAGGGGATGCTATGCTCGATGGTGTACCCAACACGAAACAACGAGTTTCTTGGGAATCTTATGCTGCACTCTAATAATAAAATAATATTATTTTAAATGGTAGTTAACGCCTAGCTGTTGTGATGGCGGGAATGAATAGAACTAACTACAAAATGATTACATAGGTTTGTCAAATATTTTTACTTTTTACAATAAATGTTAGAGGATTAAAAATGTGAATGAATCCAATTTTAAGCGTAAACATTCTAATATTCTTTAAAAGGCCGATTAACCGCCTTTTGATGGGGAACCTCTTTTAAATAAACATTTTGAAAATTGTATTTGTTATATTTTACAAAATAAAATTCTTCTTTAGAATCGGGACATCAAAATTTAGTTGGTGTAAAGTTTTGGTATTTTTCCAAAATAGTTCAATTTTTAATGAATAGTGAAAAATGT
Organism: Viscum album; assembly: GCA_963277665.1. Classification (NCBI taxonomy): domain Eukaryota; kingdom Viridiplantae; phylum Streptophyta; class Magnoliopsida; order Santalales; family Viscaceae; genus Viscum; species Viscum album. The sequence continues at coordinate 807,728,950 of OY728119.1, read as the reverse complement.
TGTATTTTAATTCAAAACCTCTTTTTAATATAATTTATTTATATTATTAGATTATCTTTTGAATTCTTTTTGAAGTTAAATTAGAATATATTTTTACCATCTAATCCAATTGTGGTCTTTTGAATTAATTTCACTTTGAAATCGGACGTAAACTAATGTCAATCTTTTGATACATTTTGTTTCATAAAAACACACTATTTGTTTTGACAGAGGGAATTAATTATTAAATTAATTATTTCAACTTACGTGTTTTGAATTTTTTAAAATAGAAATCATTTTTGAATTCAGAATATCAAATATAGCTTAGGGTGATGTTTTGGTATTTTTCTGAAAAACTTTAATTTTGATGCATAGTGAAACCACTAAGTGGTAGTTAAAGAAACTGATTTTTCGTTTAAATGAAATTTTGTCACTTATGTGATTTGATTTTCAAAATTCTGACATTAATGGTTGTCATTAAGAATTAAAATGTGGTTCAATGAGATTAAAATAATTTTTTGGTGAATAGTAACTTTTAAGTTCTTAATCGCGATTAGAGGTACTTAGTGTAGTTTAAGGTAAAAATAATGTTTTCATAAAATGAGGTGAGCTTGAAACATGTCCTACCCCCATTTTATGTGTCATAGCCTACCAATAAAATCCATGGGTCAACTTGGGGACCCCATGGAGCCACTTTGTTTGAGAAATGACATAAATAACTTTTTATTTAATGATAAAGTAAAAATGACACAAACATGAGATGTTTTACTAAAACAATTTTTACATGGGGTTATACAAGTCAGATTTTTGACTATAAATATTCATTGGAAATATAAAAATATTTACTACATCATAGTATTTTTTTTATAATTTTTAGACATTAAAAAAATTAAATTATTTATGACATCATGATGATGCAATGATGACCTCATTATTTAACGATTTAAATAAAATAGAAAGATAATGTAATATCTAAGACCTACACATGTCCAAAAACTATTGGATTGGTGTATTTAGAACCCTTATCACCTTATCCTCGAAACCCATCAATGTGGGACCATTAAATTCCGAAACACATTTGGAAATAAAGTTACATTTTATACCATTCCAAGAGTGCCCCTCCTCTCCTTTTATAAAAGGCCCCCACCTCTACCTTCTTACCCACACTTCCAAAGCCTTTGGATCGTCCAAACCCTGCCCATTTCATCTCTCCACATCCCTCTCTAGCTCCTTGAAGCCTCACTTTTGGAATAATCATTTCCACGGAAGCCTTTGAGCTCAAATCAAAAGAAGTTACCCAATTTAAAGGTAATGTCTTCACTTGAGTCCTTTTGTAATATTTTGCTTCTCCAACCCCCTAAACTCTTTTTATTCATTTATTTTGTAACAAATATAGTATATTAAATATACTAGGATGTTTTTATAAGAATTATTTCATCTACACTTACACACACCTACATCTAATGGTTAATGAACATACTGTTTTCGTGGATGGCGAATTTCTGCCTCCCGAAACGATGATTGTTCAACATTCTTCTAACTCCTTCAAAGGTGGAAATTAAGATGACACTATATTTATATATGATATATAATATGTTTATTTCTTACTTAATATTCTGTATTTTTCATTTATGGCATTCCTTTATGATTTCCATTATGGGTAAATGCGATATCTTCATTTAAGGAAGTGCGGACTACTGCCCCCTCAAAGTGATTTGATTCGTTAATACCATATGTGGTACGTATAAAGGATATATTTAATGATATTATATATGATACCATACTGGAATTAAAATACTATTATGTATAATTATGTTTTAATTCCAATAAATATGAAATAGAAATAGAAGTAGCGTTCATGCGTACGTACGGCTTACCGTCTCCATGAACGGTGCATTTCATTTCTTATCCCCAAATGTAATGTACTATTATAAGTACATATATATAATGGATATATATGATTTATGTTACATCTATATGATTAATATAATTCTGGAATTAAAATATACCTACCTCTCATTTAGTTTTAATTCCATTAATATGACATAGAAATGAATGTAGCGTTCATGCGTACGTACGGCTTACCGTCTCCATGAACGGTGCACTTCATTTCTTACCACTAAATGATTATGTAATATTATAAATACATGTATATGCTGGATATATATGATATATATGATATCCAAATCAGAAATGTCATTCTGGATATAAAGAACCTTTGACCACACGAACAACATGTAATTGTAAGAAGTCCACTTTTGACTTAAGAACCAAATATCGACAAAACAAACATTATTAACATAAATGGTTACATAATGTTTATAACATGACAATAATTGATATAAAAGGAATAATTAACTTGAAAAGGTTCTTAAGAAAATAGAAATTAACTCATGTTTATTATTCAGGACATTAAAGAATGATCGAGTCAAGTCGGACCCGAGGTAAGGGATCCTACTCCTCTCTTTCTTTTTAAGTACGCTCTTTGATGTCATTCCTTTTAAAGATCATGTTTCTTGTTATTGGGATGTTATTTTATATTACTCTTACTGTAATTTTTATTTTTCATATGATGAGAGACCCTATTATATCTCATCAATCAATTTTGGATGTTTTGGGTGGCGCCGTTAGGCTGCCGAATTTTCGTAAGAGATCTAACCTCTCTCTTTCTTTTTAAGTACTCTCCTTTTTGTCACTTCTTTTAAGATCCTCTTTGTTATGTTGGGGGATTTTATTTTATATTCCTATTTTTGTAAACTTAATGTTAATATGATGAGAGACCCTATTTTCTCTCATCAATCAACTTTGGATGTTTTATGTGGCGTTGTTAGGCTGCCGAGTTTTCGTAAGGGATTTTTCATATCACTATTATTCCCGTGAGATATATGATACATTTGCCAAAATTTACTTTGAGTGGTGTCTATACTTCCCATTATTCTAGTATTTGTGTAATATACTTTCGTTTATGAGTATTTACATCAATGATGTATTTTCCTTCTTTCATGGGGTGTATGTTTCGAAAGATACCCAAGTCGGTAAGGGAACCTTTCACCCTCCACTTTTTAAAAGACTTCTTTTGTTGGGTCTTTTAATTCACATATTGTTATGTTGGGTTATGTTCTCATATATCCTTATTGATGTAAATTTTCTTTCCAGGTGATGAGATACCCTTTTTTATCTCTCATCAACGTTTTTTCTGAATTTTTAAGTGACGTCGTTAGGCTGTCAAATTTTTTTGCAAGGGAACTTCTTTACCCAAATATGATTCTTTGGGATAAACTTGTACTCCATGAATATTTTGTTCCATGAATATGCGTGAATAACCTATGATTGTTTTACACTTAATATCCACTTATATTTGGTGTATTCGTTTGCCACACGTAATTATGCAATTTATTTATCCTTAAACCAAGTATATCGTCTTTGTAAGGGTCTTCGTCTCAATCTCCATTCATTGAGGCATATTTTGTTTTATACACAACCTTCTTTTATACGGTGTATAAACCCCTTTGACTTTTACATTTATTAAAAAGGAATCTTTTTTCTATGAAGCGTTTTACTAAACAACAAAAAGGAAGTTTCATTTTATGTACTCAGTGACAACGACCTTTTTCGCCGCTGTGAGTATTATTTGATATTTGGCTTTCTCAAAAAGCCGTAATGTTTTTAAAATAAAATAAATACCATATACGTTTTTTTTATTTTGGTATTGAAAATGGTTTTGATAAAGGATTCTATTATGTCAATATATTTAAATGATATATTGTGATTGAAATGTGGAAATGTTATCATTCCTTTATGTTGGTTTTATGTGTTATAATTTTATAATGGTACTTGGACATTTTACGGGTGGTTACGTGATAAACCATATGACGGGTGGTTCCCTAAATACCAGGACGGGTGGTTACGTTATAACCTCCAATTCATTGGGTATGGAAGTCGGCCGTATGGCTATTCCATTAAGTATGTGTGCAAGTCGTCCGTATGGCTATTCTATTAAGTATGTGTGGAAGTCGACCGTATGGTTATTCCACTTAAGTATGTTTATGTCCCAAGTTACCTTTATATGTTATGTGTTCTTTATATGGGTTTTATGGTAATGTTTTGGTTATAGAAGGGTAAGTAATGAACTTTTATTCAGTGAAGAGTTTTTACTACTTAGAAAAGGTGAAAAGTGTTACTTCGATAAAGTTTACATGGTTTACTTGTTGTTTTGAAAAACTAACAGTTTTCATTCTTTGTGTATCCTTTACTGAGCTTTTTATGCTCATCCCAAGTTTTTGAAATGTTTTTCATAGGACTTAACGTGGAATAGGGTCAAGGATGGGATCAAGGGAAAGTTCGGCTACCTAAAACATGGAACTATACATATTTCTTTTTAAGAGTTTTTATTTTATGGAAACATAGTAGAAGTTATACTGTGTAATCTTTAGAGATGTAATAGTTATGTCATAATTCTCTAAAACTCTAAACCTGAAAAGATCCTCAATGTGAATTATTCATTTAATTCAATATTAAGTAAGGTTTAAGGCCGGGGCCTTATAGTTGGTATCAAAGGTCGGTTTAGATAACTTTAGAGGTTAGGGTATTCTTTAATCATAAGTGACATTACCATAATGGTTAGGATTTCAGAAAGAGTCATAGTTTTTAGATAAATTGAATGAGTAAGTATATCTTCCTCATTAGTACATGATGGTTTTGTTGATATACTCACACTGACCCTTTTTGGTTGTAGTAAATGGCTGGATCTAGCAGGCACCAAAGTAACAGTGGATGTGAAGGAAACTGTGACAGTTTTCTGAGTGAGTAGCTGAATGATATGGGATCTACAATGAGAACTCTTGTGTTTATCCTCAACCAAATATCTGGAGTCATGATTGACCACCTAAACCTCGGTGATTTCTATAAGGCATCATACATGCGAGAAACAAATCCCTACAGAACTACAGGTAATAATCATAAAGGTAAGTGTATACAAAAACCTATGTGTCAAAGATGTGGAAAGAAACACCTAGGAAATTGTTTCAAAGGGACAGAAATACGCTATAGATGTGGAAATGAAGGTCATAAAGCAAGAACCTGCCATGGAAAAAGGAAGCATATAGTTGACTCGAGGAAAGGTAATGTAGTTATTTCTGAGGGATCAATTGAATGTTTTAAATGTGGTGTGCATGGTCATTATGCAAACACATGTCCTATGAAGATGTTTCGGGAATGGGATCACCAAGATCGTACAAATATTCATTTACCAATACCTAATGTCATTCCGATTGAGGATGAAGAAACTGACAATGACCAATCAAAGATATGTATTATTTCATGACTATTGTTTTCCTATTTTGGAATCTTAGGATATGATTCATGATTTTGTTTGTAGGAAAGAGGTATTTTGGAATAAGTTGGAAAGGAATGGTTAATGGATCATGAAGAATATTGAATGAGTACGATGTCAACATATAAGGGCTTCAAGAGTTATGGTGAAATTCTTAAGAGTATTAAGTCTATTTTGATGATGGGGTTACATTAGAATACTTTTTATATTATGTGTAACCCTGATGTTTAATATATTCAAATTTTATTCAAGGAATAGTTATCTTTTCTTTTGTGTACATAGTTATAAAGAACCATTTGGGTTTATATGATCCTTACTTTTGAGGTAATTATGGGTTAATATATGTTATGATTCAAGTGAAAGGCATGAGATAAAATTGAGGTTAAATTATGTTATGGTTATTTTTGATGATTTTATCTTTTTTTTGGAATGATTTTATAATTATATAGTTTTGGAAAAAGGACAACACACGGACCGTGTGACTACCTGTAGCGTCAGACAAAGCTGCGGGAATCAAACCCACAACCAAAGTGCGAATGGTATTTATCTCCTACCACTGGACTACGTGAAGTCCCTGGTTAATTTGACTGATTCTTTTTAGTTATATGATTTTATGAATTAAGAGTAAGTTGATTTAGGGTTATTTATGAAAATTATTAACCTATCATGGAGGATATGTGATTAGGTTAATTACTTTTCAATACGAGACTTTAGGAGAAACTGATGTTGTTTGGAGATAAATGTTACGATTTAACATTGAAGACTATGTGACTAAATCCTTCAAATATTTGGGTTTCAGTCTTAGATTGGTTTACTTTGAGGAATTTTATGGACAAATTTTTTATTGGATGATCCTCGTTGAACTTTGGGTTTTGTTGGACAAATTTTGGAGATTAAGCAAAGATTATCTTTTTAAAGGGTTATCCTTTTCTGGATTATCTGATGTTGTACTAACCTTTTTGGTTTTGGTTTTGGTTAAAGCCTAATGAAACGGGAAGTATATAGTTCTCTTTTGTGGATTAGGTGATTCTCTAGAAGTTTATTATAGTACTCTTAATGCGAACAAGTCTTCCTAAATAGTCGTATTTTGGAGAAAATATGAGTTTGATTAAGGAATATAGTAAACGTTGAAAGTCAACATGATAAGTGATTATGTTTCCTTATGAATAAATTCCTCAATAAAAAGTAACTTAAAACAAAAATGTTCTCTATTAACGTTTCCTACTGGGGAATTTAATACCATTTAAACCATCACAAGTTTTTGATTTTCTTATGGTTAACATTCTCCTAGACATGTTTACTATCACTCTCTATCAGAACATAACCCTTTGTTTTTCCTTCCATGTCCATATTTTAATACTTGGAATCCTAGTATGGGTTAACTCGGGTTACCTCTGTACTTATCTTTCTTTATTTTAAAAATATTGTTTTACTGACTCTTGTTCCTATGTGGGACATTCAAGGATATTTACAAGCCCAATTTTAAAATTGCGAGGACGCAATTCCCAAAAGGGGGAAGGATGTAACACCCCAGGTAAATAAAGATTATGACATTTTCACATTTATCCATATTTGTGAATAAAATATTAATATGACTTTAAAGGTGATGCTATGCTCGATGGCGTACCCAACACGCAACAACAAGTTTCTTGGGAAACTTATGTTCCACTCTAATAATAAAATAATATTATTTTAAATGGTAGTTAACGCCTAGCTGTTGTGATGGCGGGAATGAATAGAACTAACAACAAAATGATTACATATGTTTGTCAAATATTTTTACTTTTTACAATAAATTTTAGATGATTAAAAATGTGAATGAATCCAATTTTAAGTGTAAACATTCTAATATTCTTTAAAAGGCCGATTAACCGCCTTTTGATGGAGAAACTCTTTTAAATCAACATTTTGACAATGGTATGTTTTATATTTGACAAAATAAAATTCTTCTTTAGAATTGGGACATCAAAATTTACTTTGTGTAAATTTTTGGTATTTTTCCAAAATAGTTCAATTTTTAATAAATAGTGAAAAATGTTGTATTTTAATTCAAAACCTCTAATTAATATAATTTATTTCTATTATTAGATTATCTTTTGAATTATTTTTGAAGTTAAATTAGAATATATTTTTACCATCTAATCCAATTGTGGTCTTTGGAATTAATTTCACTTTGAAATCGGACGTAAACTAGTGTCAATCTTTTGATACATTTTGTTTCATAAAAACACACTATTTGTTTTGACAGTGGGAATTAATTATTAAATTAATTAATGCAACTTATGTGTTTTGAATTTTTTAAAATAGACATCATTTTTGAATTCAGAATATCAAATATATTTTGGGGTGATGTTTTGGTATTTTTCTGAAAAACTTCAATTTTTGATGAATAGTGAAACCACTAAGTGGTAGTTAAAGAAACTAATTTTCCGTTTAAATGAAATTTTGTCACTTCTGTGATTTGATTTTAAAAATTCCGACATTCATGGTTTTCATTAAGAAGTAAAATGTGGTTCAATGAGATTAAAATAATTTTTTGGTGAATAGTAACTTTTAAGTTCTTAATCGCGATTAGAGGTAATTAGTGTAGTTTAAGGTAAAAATAATGTTTTAATAAAATGAGGTGAGCTTGAAACATGTCCTACCCTCCTTTTATGTGTCATGGCGGACCAATACAATCCATGGGTCAACTTGGGGACCCCATGGAGCCACTTTGGTTGAGAAATGACATAAATAACTTTTTATTTAATGATAAAGTAAAAATGACACAAACATGAGATGTTTTACTAAAACAATTTTTACATGGGGTTATACAAGTCAGATTTTTGACTATAAATAGTCATTGGAAATATAAAAAGATTTACTACATCATAGTATTTTTTTACAATTTTTAGACATTAAATAAATTAAATTATTTATGACATCATGATGATGCAACGATGACCTCATTATTTAACGATTTAAATAAAATGGAAAGATAATGTAATATCTAAGACCTAAAAATGTCCAAAACCTATTGGATTGGTGGATTTAGAACCCTTACCACCTTATCCTCGAAAACCATCAATGTGGGACCATTCAAATCCGAAACACATTTGGAAATAAAGTTACATTTTATACCTTTCCAAGAGTGCCCCTCCTCTCCTTTTATAAAAGGCCCCCACCTCTACCTTCTTACCCACACTTCCAAAGCCTTTGGCTCGGCCAAACCCTGCCCATTTCATCTCTCCACATCCCTATATAGCTCCTTGAAGCCTCACTTTGGGAATAATCCTATCCATGGAAGCCTTTGAGCTCAAATCAAAAGAAGTTACCCGATTTAGAGGTATTGTCTTCACTTGAGTCCTTTTGTTATATTTGGCTTCTCCAACCCCCTAAACTCTTTTTATTCCTTTATTTTGTAACATATCCAGTATATTAAATATACTATGATGTTTTTATAAGAATTATTTCAGCTACACTTACACACACCTACATCTAATGGTTAATGAACATATTGTTTTCGTGGATGGCAAATTTATGCCTCCCGAAACGATGATTGTTCAACATTCTTCTAACTCCTTCAAAGGTGGCCATTAAGATGACAATATATTTATATATGATATCTAATATGTTTATTTTTTACTTAAGATTCTTTATTTTTCATTTATGGCATTCCTTTATGGTTTCCATTATGGGTAAACGCGATATCTTCATTTAAGGAAGTGCGGACTACCGCCCCCTCAAAGTGATTTGATTCGTTAATACCATATGTGATACGTATAAAGGATATATTTAATTATATTATATATGATACCATACTGGAATTAAAATAATATTATGTATAATTATTTTTTAATTCCATTAAATATGAAATATAAATAGAAGTAGCGTTCATGCGTACGTACGGCTTACCGTCTCCGTGTACGGTGCATTTCATTTCTTATCCCCAAATGTGATGTACTATTATAAGTACATATATATAATGGATATATATGATGTATTTTACATCTATATGATTAATATAATTCTGTAATTAAAATATACATACCTCTCATTTAGTTTTAATTCCATTAATATGACATAAAAATGAAAGTAGCGTTCATGCGTACGTACGGCTTACCGTCTCCATGAACGGTGCATTTCATTTCTTACCACTAAATGATTATGTAATATTATAAATAAATTTATATCCTGGATATATATGATATATATGATATCCAAATCATGAATGTCATTCTGGATATAAAGAACCTTTGACCACACGAAAAACATGTAATTGTAAGATGTCCACTTTTGACTTAAGAACCAAATATCGACAAAACAAACATTATTAACTTAAATGATTACATAATGTTTATAACATGTCATTAATTGATATAAAAGGAATAATTAACTTGAAAATGTTCTTAAGAAAATATAAATTAACTCAAGTTTATTATTCAGGACGTTAAAGAACGATCGAGTCAAGTCGGACCCGAGGTAAGGGATCTTACTCCTCTCTTTCTTTTTATGTACGCTCTTTTATGTCATTCCTTTTAAATCTCATCTTTCTTGTTATTGGGATGTTCTTTTATATTACTCTTACTATAATTTTTATTTTTCATATGATGAGAGACCCTATTCTCTCTCATCAATCCATTTTGGAAGTTTTGGGTGGCACCGTTAGACTGCCGAATTTTCGTAAGAGATCTAACCTCTCTCTTTCTTTTTAAGTACTCTCCTTTTTGTCACTTCTTTTAAGATACTCTTTGTTATGTTGGGCGATGTTCTTTTATATTCCTATTTCTGTAAACATTATTTTAATATGATGAGAGACCCTATTTTTTCTCATCAATCCATTTTAGAAGTTTTAAGTGGCGCTGTTAGGCTGGCGAGTTTTCGGAAGGGATTGTTCATCTCAATTTTATTCCCGTGAGATTTATGCAACATGTGCCACAATTTCCTTTGAGTGGTGTCTATACTTCCCATTATTCTACTCTTTGTGTAATACACTTTCTTTTATTAGTATTTACATCAATGATGTATTGTCCTTCTTTCATGGGGTGTATGTTTCGAACGATACCCAAGTCGGTAAGGGAACCTTTCACCCTCCTCTTTTTAAAAGTCTTCTTTTGTTGGGTCTTTTAATTCTCATATTGTTATGTTGGGATATGTTCTCATATATCCTTATTGATGTAAATTTTATGTCCAAGCGATGAGATACCCTTTTTTATCTCTCATCAACTCTTTTTCTGAATTTTGAAGTGACGTCATTAGGCTGTCAAATTTTTTTGCAAGGGAACTTCTTAACCCAAATCTGATTCTTTGGGATAAACTTGTACTCCATGAATATGTCATTCCATGAATATGCGTGAATAACCTATGATTGTTTTACACTTAATATCCACTTATATTTGGTGTATTCATTTGTCACACATAATTATGCAATTGATTTATCCTTAAACCAAGGATACCATATTTGTGAGGGTCTTTGTCTCAATCTCCATTCATTGAGGCATATTTTGTTTTATAGACAACCTTCTTTTATACGGTGTATAAACCCATTTGACTTCTACGTTTATTCAAAATGAATCTTTTTTTCTATGAAGCATTTTACTAAACGACAAAAAGGAATATTTCTTTTTACGTACGCGATGACAACGACCTTTTTCGCCGCCATGAGTATTATTTGATCTTTGGCTTCCTCAAGAAGCCGTAATGTTTTTAAAATAAAATAAATACCATATACTTTTTTTGTATTTTGGTATTGAAAATGGTTTTGATAAAGGATTCTATTATGTCAATATATTTAAATGATATATTGTGATTTAAATGTGGAAATTTTATCATTCCTTTATGTTGGTTTTATGTGTTATAATTTTATAATGGTACTTGAACATTTTACGGGTGGTTACATGATAAACCATATGAAGGGTGGTGCTGTGAATACCAGGATGGGTGGTTACGTTATAACCTCCAATGCATTGGGTATAGAAGTCGGCCATGTGGCTATTCCATTAAGTATGTGTGGAAGTCGTCCGTATGGCTATTCCATTAAGAATGTGTGGAAGTCGACCGTATGGTTATTCCACTTAAGTATGTTTATGTCCCAAGTTACCTTTATATGTTATGTGTTCTTTATATGGGTTTTATGGTAATCTTTTGGTTACAGAAGGGTAAGTAATGAACTTTTATTCATTGAAGAGTTTTTACTACTTCGAAAAGGTGAAAAGTATTACTTCGATAAAGTATACATGGTTTACTTGTTGTTTTGAAAAACTAACAGTTTTCATTCTTTGTGTATCCCTTACTGAGGTTTTTATGCCTATCCCAAGTTTTTGAAATGTTTTTCACAGGACGTAACGTGGAATAGGGTCAAGGATGAGATCAAGGGAAAGTCAGGCTACCTAAAACATGGAACTAGACATATTTTTTTTAAGAGTTTTTATTTTATGGAAACTTAGTAGAAGTTTCTACTTTGTAATCTTTTGAGATGTAATAGTTATGTCCTAATTATCTAAAACTATAAACCTAAAAATATCCTCAATGTGAATTATTCATTTAATTCAATATTAAGTAAGGTTTAAGGCTGGGGCTTTATATCCATAACTAGCACCTAAGATCACTCATATATGTAAGTTTCTCATGATGTTAAATAGAATGACATTGAAATAAATAATCTCCATTTGATTTGATTTCTATTATAATCAATATATGTGTGGGTCCTCATGATGGTTCAATCCCATCCTTTAAACACAAATCACCTTCCTGGATTTTAATAAATTCCCTAGTGGTTAGTTGTGTGAAATTAAAATATAATTGGTTACCCATTTATATGTAATAAAGAGAAATATATGGATAACCACAGATATGTACAAATGGTGTCAATAATATAACCCCTAAATATATCGAAGGAACCAATGCATGGCCGTTATGTTATCATAAAAAATAAAGTATTGAGATCTGTAAGAGATTCAAAGACCTATCAAAAATCTATAAGAGAGTTCCAATATAGAAAATAATTCCTTGTAAAAGGATTGGATGATCCCAACATCCCATAATTTCAACAAATGTGTATTACTATGATTCTTTGTTTTGAAACCCGAATTATTCCTTACCATTTGGAATATAGGTTTGTATGTAGTTATGGATGTGAAAACCATTCGGAGTTTCTATGAATGATTAAACTAATAAACCTGATGTGGAGGATTATGAAACCATACTAGAACCACCAACAACAATTCATCACAGACAATCCCTCTATGATGAAAATGAAAATGGTAACCCTAATGTTAAATATCATAATGAAAGGATAACTAAATCATTATATTAATTGTGAATCTTATCTCGCAAAATTGGGTATACATTCCATGAAATCTATAATGAAATGACTAGAATTGAGTTTTTATCTAAATAAATTAAATTAGTTGATATGGTTGAATGATTAAAATGAAATATATATATTAAATTTTCAATCATATTCTTTAATAGTCATCAAATTACAATTAAATTCATAGGATATGAATAAATCCCCATTTTTTCAAAAAAAAATGTTATTTTCTAAAAAATCATATTCAACATGTTTTTGGAGTTTTTTTTAAAATGATTTTCTCACAATTATATAATTTGAATAATCGGTATTTGATTCCAAATTTGGAATCATAAGGATCATATTTGGTAAATATGAATCTTTGATTTTTTTTTTCATTATAAATACTAACCTTTAAAGATATTGGTAACCTCATTAAGGGTAAAGAAGTTAAAAATGATAAAAAATGAGGTAAGGATTTACAATTTATATATAACATTTTTTATCTTTCATTATGAGTTTAGATTGAAATTTCACAACCAATTCTTAAAATTAAAGCAACATGAAAATATTTTTATTTAATTATTTACATTATAAAAATCTATGAAAATGATAAATAATTAATTTCACTATCTTACATTAATAGTTTTTTAAATTTAGATACGGGTAAAAAGAGGTAATGTCTAGTTTTAAATTTTTATATGAATGAAAATAATAATTATTTCATAGAATGTGTTTTTCAATTTTTAGTTAATGAATAGTTATCCTATAAACTTATGAAATCGTAAAAAATATTAATTTAACTGATTAAAAAAATTAATGATTATTCAAATATTAAAGGTATGAAAATTTCGATTATATATTTTTTACAAAAAAGATAAATTTTACCTATTATAGATGTGTTAATGTTATATAGTCTAATAAAATAACTATTATGTGATCTTTAAAGTCAAATTTAATGAAATGTGTAAAAAATTTCATTAATGAAAAATTATTTGAAATAAAATTATATTAAATTAATTAATACTAAAAATAATATCTGAAGGGTTTACCTTGGATTATAAATGATCTGAATTTAAACCCATTTATATTTAAACAAAAATTCACTTATAAGTAAAACTACAACCCTTTAAAATTGAAAAATTTATTTCTATAATTTACATTAATGTTTTTAAAGGGATTAATCCAAAATTATAGTATTCAAAATGGCACCAAAATCTATATAAATTTTGTTCTAGATTATATTTAAAAATTAGTATATTTTTAAATGAATCTATGATTATTTGGTTGTATTCTATAAATAATTTATTTATTTTATTTTAATTTTTTTAATAATGACAAGTTCTGTATTTCACTCAATTATAGAAGGAAACTCCCCTCTTTTAATTATTAATTTTTTCCCAAATATATTGAAAAACACATGACCGCTTCTCTTAGGAAGTACTCTCGTCATGATTTCATGTTTATTATCTATATTTATGACTATTCCAACGCTCCATAAGATGGGATATAAAGGAGGCATACCATTGAAGAGTTAATTATCCTACCATCCCTCATTAAATTTATTTTTTCATCTAACTCATCTAAATATATTATTTTCATCATTAAATAAAAATGAAAATATTATAAAAATTATAAATTTTTATTATTAATATTGTACTAAAATTATTTGTCCACTTCTCCATCAAATGGGATGTGAAAGTATCACTCTTATGTATAAGTGGACTTCTGCCTCCACGTAGTGAAATAATTAATTTTCCATCAAAAATATTAATGAATAATAATTTTAAGGGGTTTAATATTTATATATTATATTCATTAAATTTTTTATCTTCTGTAATTTTAATACAATTTCTATATTTTTACGTTATATTATATTGGAAAACAGTAACATCACTCATTTGTATGTGTGGACATCCACATCCATGAATTAATGTTATTTTTTCCGTCATGTATTCTTCTCATTTAAGGTAATAATTAATTATTTATTGAATATATTTGATATAGATGATATATTAATGATTGTTAATATCATAATTATAATTTACAATTTTATATGTATATCCATTTAAAAGTGAAAATAAAATTCTTGCACTCGTACAATATACCATATCCATCAAAGGCATATTTCATTTTTATTTAAATAATATATATATATATATATAATGAAAGTAAATGATATTTATATGATGGAAAAATTTTATTATTTTTTCAAACCAAGATTAATTTTCATGGATCATATCTACAAAATCAAATCATGTTTGAAAAACAATATAGTTATCACCTGAAATAATGATTTTCATAATGAATTTTATATATTGTTATGAAAAAATATTATAAGTAAATAAAATATTCTATTGTATATATTATTATGGTTCTATAATATATTTATAGTAAATTTATATTTATTTATAGTGAATTTTAATAGTATATGATGAAATATGAGGCTTGAGGTATGGGTTTTATAATTGTGATTTTGTATGCTTGAATCTATACAAATGAAATTATATGTTCTATATCTGAAAAATAGAATACAGTATTATTATATGAATTTTTTATGCACGCATTTTTTACTTTATTTTTCATTATTTTTTTCATTTATGAACCAAAAAATGATACTGTGGTAAAATTAATATATTTTCATATTCAGTTGTGAATCATTTTATCTACGACCATGTCTTATATGAATGTTTTTCAAGGGTAATTTTTAACAATATCCAAAAACTAATTAAATTCATTTTTAAACATGACTAAATTTTTAATAAATTGATTAAATGTAATATTCTTATCAATTTCTGAATGATGTAATATTAACATTTTATTGAAAATTTCAAATGAATATTTGTTTCAATGCACACAACCTGAACTGAATTTCCTTTAATCATGAATGGTCAATGACAAGATGGTGGCATTAAATTAAATAAATGATCTATTTAATGAAAAATATTTCCATCTTTT
The DNA here is from genome assembly GCA_963277665.1 of Viscum album. Lineage (NCBI taxonomy): Eukaryota > Viridiplantae > Streptophyta > Magnoliopsida > Santalales > Viscaceae > Viscum > Viscum album. Next base: position 807,713,411 of record OY728119.1, on the reverse strand, counting down.
TTTTGGATTTTTTTTAGTTTTAAAAAGAAATATCATTGTTAAATGTTTATTATCAACATGAAGTGCTCCAATGATGTTTTAATGGAATTTTTCATCTTTGATATCATTGTTAAATATTACATATGATTTTATAGGGATATGATCTAGTGATAACATATATGTTTATTAATTGTATTACCTATGATGATTATGATTTATATATTATTTTATGAATCCCTTTCACTTACCACATGTTAATTATTTTATGATGGAACTTTTATAAAACCTATTGTAATTCCATCAATTACGTTGTGATAAAATGATGAAATAATTATGAAACCCCTTTCCATTCAAAGGGTTATTCTATGAAGAATGTTTTATTATTTTATGCCACATATTTTAATGGATTATGATTATGTGATGGGTGGCCCCAAACTTTTATATCCCTCTGATGGATTGGGGAAATATGGATATATCCTAAGATAATAAGGACTCAATTAGGGAGTTATCCTAGTTTAGTAAGGGAATCTATCTACCATGATAATTTTAACCCCAATATTTTTAAAATTAATTTATTATATAATGCATTCGCCAATGAGTTAATGTGAATCAAATACTTTTTTTATAAGAAATAGTTATAACATGACCGTTAGATATAATTTTTCTGCTTCAGTGATTTGAATTTAAAAAACCTAACATACATGGTACTGATCTATAAGATATTAAGAGTCTGATATTATCAACATAATTTTCTGGGTAATAGTAAATTTAACTTATGAATAGTAACATACCATTATAAATAATAATGTACCATTTCAAATAGTCACCTCACCCATGTGTGTATCATTAAAAACTTATCCGCAAATAAATGAGAGCGAATCTTTTAAAAATTAATAATTATGTATTTAAATTTTTTTGAGTAATAAATATTTATTTACAATATAAAATTAATAAATTTTTTTAAAATTAAAATCATATTCATAAAATTTATTCATCATTAAATATTTTTATTTCCTATGAATTTAGTATAATTTGATGAGACCACAATTAATTTATGAATATATAATAAAATTAGTTTTAAATTTAAAATATATATATTTGAAGTAAATAATTATATTATTTGAAAATTAAATTTCTATTTTATAGAAAATAATTTCGATAAAATTGATTTCAATTTTAAATTATAAATGTTGAAACATGGTTATGGTAAATTATATTTTAATCCATGAATGTTTTGGGAATAATGAAATTCTATAATTTATGAGTTGTGCTAAATAAATGAATTTGTGCATCATGATTGAGTCATGGATGATGTAAATGACCATTGGATATAAATCAAATGAATGTATTACTATTATTAGTCACAAGAATCAAGATAATTAATTATCTAGTGCCTAAATAATAAAATAACGATTAAAATAATGGGAAACACCTCCACTTTTTTTAAACAATAATTCCTTTTTTATTCATTCTAATCTAGCATCATTACATAGTCTATAAAATCCAAATAGAACAATCATGGGGGCCTATATAAGTGAAGCCCAAGAGATTCATTTATAATGATATCCACTCCAACTCGGTGAAGGGACCCCTCCTCTCCTCCACTATACAAACCACCCCTTACACCCTTTTCTTTTCACTCCACTCATGCCTTGTTTCTTGTTTAAAATCTCCAAAAATCTCATACCAAGATTCTCCCCAGGTCTAGAAGAATGTGTTCTTTTGAAAATAACAAATCCTCTCCCCGTAATGGGCTCTCAAAGAAGACGAATTCAAGTGGTCAATTCCACTTTTCATTTGTTTTATTTCTTTCATGTTCCTTTATTTTTTTTTTTATTTCTTCAACTCAATTTTTAAAAATGTTATGATAACTCTTGTAACTTAAGTGTACTATAATGTAGTTATGTAAATTTATTAATTAATCATCATCAATCATTTATTAACCTTTTATACTAGAAATAAAAATACAATCTGAGATGTGTTAATTTATCGCATTAAAGAAAAATGGGTTTTGAAATTCTATTTCTATCTCCAATTCAGGTAAAGAAACCATTTTAATGGTTGAAATAGATAATAATTTATGTAATATATCCTATATAATTTTTTGGAATCAATTTTTACCCATGGTATTAATTTATATAAATAATTAGTTCATGGGGATTGAAACCCCCCTAAATTAATCCAAGCATTTATCATTAAAATTTCAGCTAATGATTCTTCCCCACCCAAAATAGAAAAATGACATATATGATCATTTAACATTATATATGAACATTAATAACATATAACATCAATTATTTGATGCAATTTTTATTTTAAATTAAATTATATGCTGGCAAACTAATCATGAAGACTAATAAAATAAGCACTCAGAAACAATGATATAAAATATCTTAACCCATAAAAATGACCATAAATGAAAATAGAAATTATAATAAATATAAAACATGTATTATATATACATAATTAAGTTTTTAATTTGACTATGTACATATTATATGACCTTATGTTTAATATCAGAACATATTAAGATATAATTTAAGGGGTTTCTACCTGAAACACTATTTTCATTTAGGATACTCTTATTCTATACTCATCTCAAAAAAATCTAATATATTACGAGTTCATCTTGATAATTTTCATATTAATGTTCTATATATGTGTACCAACAAGAATAATTATTTATTTTATATGTATTTACATTTTTTAAAAGTACCTTTCAAAAATTCTTTCTGAAATTCATTCCTGATTGAGGACAATTTATTGATTTGTTAGCTATTTTCAAGGGAACAATCTTATCTGTTTTCATTAACCATTATTTATATATATAAACTAATTTTATTAGTAAACAATACCTTAATTAACTTCTAGTTTTTATGAATTTTTTTTGTAAAATAAATATTCTTTTCAAAGTGAAAGATTATTTTTCATAACAATTACTCAATGGTTTTATAAGATTATTTTCACATAACTCATCACTCTTATTGATTCTTATGTTTAAATAGGGTTAATGTTTAATGATATCATCAACAATATTTTATTGAATGTTTTATTATTAGGTTTTTATTAGATTCACATTCATGATTACATTCACCATATTACTCTAAATGGTTAGTGTTTATCTTTAATGTTTGGAGAATGTTATTTATATTTCATATTTTATTTTAAATATGAATATATATGTATATATATATTATTTATTTGTATAAACATTCATATGAGGAATTAATTCGTCTTAGTAATTTATGGGCGGGGCCTTCTATAGCCCCCTGATTCATCGATTGGTCTGATGAGACAAAATATATGTGGACTTGGCTAGGTCTTTCCCATTTTCAGATATTGTTCTGGACAATGCCTTAATAATTTTCAAATTTATTGGATGATGACTTGATGATATATTTCAAAAAATTTGGAATTATGAATTACCTCATTATAAAACTAGATTTTGATATTTCATGTGATTATTCTTCTAGTATAATATCTATAGATATGTTTTATGGAATTTTTTAATCAGTTTTTTCTATCATATTATCCATAAGAATATTTTTAAAAGAATCCATTTTTAATTATTCATTATTCCTAGTGGTGATATTTTAGAACACTATATTATTTATCCTTACTGAGCATCTAAACACACCCCTTTCATATGTTTTATGTTCCCCATGTTTTGAAGAATTATATTATGAATAACATTCAAAGATAATTTTAGAGAATATTTCTGTTTAAAATCATTTTTTTATGTTGATTTCCCTTTAAAATTGTAATTTTGAATTTATATATTTAACCAGATTTAAAAAACTACTAAACTATTTGGTCATTCAAGATTCGAATTCCTTGTTTATATTCTAATGTGAAAAATTAAGGCACCGACTCTAGGCAACTACGGTCATATCCTTACTGTTGGTATCAAAGGACTTTTAGTTGAGAATGTGGAAACTATATGTAAAAAACGTATATTATGGAACAAACTCCTATGATACTATATTTGAGAATAAGCATACAAGAACATCCTCGAATTTTGGTATGTAATACATTATGTGGATATTTCTAGAAAATACATCCATCTCTAGATACTACAATTGAATTTTTTTCTAAAATAGATGTACTTAAGAGTAACAACACCCTGAAAGAGTTCCAGGCATGACCCTGGGTATCTTGGCACATGATAATGGGCCTTACTACCCACCTGGTTTGTCTCCCCTATGGGATATTCTTAGTATAATAAATATTTTCATTGCAATTTTTTTTGAAGTAAATGTAAATTTGTATTCAATGAAACCTAGATAATGTGATTAACAATGGAGAGGACATCAATTTTTTCTAATTAATTTATAAGATGTGATTATACATTATCATTATTAACAAAATCAAGTGTATTCAATTATTTAGAAATGGAATCTACTGGAATGAATGGAAACCACATGAACATGCATATCCCATGTAGGTATTCCCTCCCCCCATACAAGATAATGATGTCGGATCTGGATATACGACTAATGTTGAGAAAATTATTACTATATTGGGAAAACTGAATCAATTTATAAACAATATACCTATCTGTATAATTATTCCTGATCAACAACATGGTGGAGGAATGTTAGACCACTTTATTTGACAACAACCTTGTGAACAGAGGGAAAATATAGAAAGGTAATTTCTAAGTCTGAGTCAAAAAGAGTTTGACAATGTCTCAAAGCATGAAGCAAGCAAAAAAAGGTTGTAAAATAAATGTCTCATAGTACATACATAATCTAAGAAGAAAGATTGACCAATTCTTTGATAGATTAAAAAATTACTCTTATGGGAACTTGTCTTCTATTCTTTCTCATCATACAAATCCATTTTATCATGTGATATCAATACAAATAAATAATTCTTAATGTGTAATGACTTTTAAAGGAAATAAGATAAGAATACGATGACCGAAGATAAAATTCATAAAGTGAAGAATTAAAAAGGTAGTTTTCCAACATGCGATACTTGTGTAAGGAAACACCCTAGTGCCTAATTAAAAGAAAGAGGCATGTGTTATAAGTATATAATGAATGTAAATAATTATGGAGATTTCAATTGAAAAAAATATATATCAATGTTCAATTATATAACTATAGGGAGATGGGTCACTATGTTAATTATTTTCCTAATTGTCATGGAAAAGGACCCTAGAAAATGCTAATGGAGAAAGCCCATGCTTATGTTATCACAACTGCTATGGTTTACATTCTTAATGATGTGTTGAAATGTAAATGAATCTTTTCTGTGAACATATCCAATGCATTATTTGATTTTTGATCATAACATTCATATATATCTTACCTGATTTCTAGGTAAATTAGATATTTATATTTTTATTTAATAAAGAATTTGTGATTCAAAACTCTTAATGGAAGTTTTTTTGCAAAACATATGTGTCGATAAATCCCTCCTATAAAACATAAATGAACATTAGTTTTAAACCTTATCATCCTAATAGTGACCAACTTTTATATAACTATCAGTATGGTTTAGCTTTTAAATTATGATGAAAAAATCTATTTCATAAAGAATGGAGTTGAAATTTTTGAAAATGTTCTGGAATCACTTACCATTCAAGGAGAAACATTTCCATATGATTATCATCTAGATCCACCCCTAGTAGCTCCACTGAATTAAATTATTGGGGTGGAAGAGAATTTAATTTCTATGGATGAGGAATGGAATGTTCAAATATAGGATGTACTTAGTGTGTATGAATATTTTAATGTGTTTCAAAAAGATTTACTCAGACATCCTCTAGAGTGGGATGTTGAGTTATCTGTTGATTTAATTATTTGTTCGTTAACTATATCAACAACTCCTTATAGAATTTCCACTATAGAGTTAGCATAACTGAAGAAACAACAAGAATAATTGAGTGATTATGGATTATTCTTCCCTAGGGTTCTTCCGTGTGGAGCCCATGTTCTCTTAGTTAAGAAGAAGGATGGATCTATGAGGCCCTATGTAGACAATGTGGTGATCAATTCTATTATGATAAATAGTAAGAATTCCTTACACCCTATTTCTTATTTATATGATTAACTTTATCAATCCCAATATTTTTTAAAGTTTAAAATTCGATCTGGATATCATTAGTTTCATGTGAAAAAAAGATATTCCGACAACAATATTTCAAACTACGTATATGTAATAATAGTTTACATTAATTCCTTTTAGATTGACTAATACACCCAATGATTTCAACAATCTAATGAAAAGGGTTTTCATGGAATATCTTAATTACTTTTTTGTGTTATTTATAGATGATATAATTGAATACTAAAAAATTTTCAAAGATCATGAAAATCACAAGCATGTTATTTTGAAGGCTCTTAGAAGAAATGAACTATATAGGATATTGAGGAAGTGTAAATTTTGGCATTTATCAGTTTAGTTTCTTTTCCATATTTTATATAATAATGTAATATCCATTGATCCTACATAGACATAAGTTGTTCATGAATGTCCTACACTAATGAACATAACTAAGGTACACCGTTTTATTGTTTTACAAGGTTATTTTTTTAAATTAGTTTAGAAATATCCTCGATTTTTAAACCAGTAAACCAAGATTACTGGTAAAGGGGTTTATTTTAAATGGATAAAAGAATGTGAGAAATGTTTCAATGAATTAAAGTGGATATTATTGAATACTCTGGTCCAAGGTCTACCATTTACGAGTGATGAGTTTGTGATCTATAGTGACGCTTCAAGGAAAGGAATTTATTCTGTCCTTATGCATAATGATAGAGTGGTCACCTATGCATCAAGGAAAATAAAAATTCATTAAAAAACTATCCTACTCGTGATCTTGAGTAAGGAGTTATATTATTTTCTATGATGATATGTAGAAATTATTTCTATGGATAAATATTTGTGATATATTCATATGATTAGATATTTATATACATCTTCCCAAATAAACAACTCAACATGAGGCAAGTTGATGACTCAGACTACACAAGGATTGTGATTGTTCAATATAATACCATACAGAAAAATAAAATAAGGTAGTTGATGCATTGAGTATGGAGGATTATGGGGGTTTAAACAAAATGTGTATTTAATGGGATCCTGTATTCAAGGATATTGAAAGGATGAACATAAGAATTTTCAATGATGGTAAACATCATTAATTTATCAATTTTTTGTCCAAAATTATTTTTTGGAATGGTTTTTAATTTCTCGGCCTAATTATGGTGATATTGAAAAGAATATAAATACTATGATTGATGAAAAAATTAAAGACATCATATATGAAGATGGAATTCTAAAACATGGGAAAACGATTTTTGTTGAAGCTATTCCCATGCTAAAATGGGAGTTATTAGATGATTCCCATAGATTTATTTTTCTATTTATCCAGGTGTCACTATGATTTATTGATATTGGAAGAAACATTTATTGATGGATAACATGATGAACGTAATTGTTGATTATGTATCAAGATGTTTAGTTTTTCAACAAGTGGAGGCTGAAAGATAACATCCTAGTAGAGTCATGAAACTTCTAAGTTTAAAAAATAGAAATGGGATGACATCCCAATGTATTTTGTTTCAATATTACCAAAAATACACGAAATGTTAGTGAAATATGGGTAATTGTTGATAGAAATATTAAATATATATATTTCTACAATATAAGGGTCGATTTTCCAATGGAACACCTCAAATGAATCTATATTAATAATGTTGTGAGACATAATGGTGACCACAATAAATTTATTCTAATAATGATCCCTAATTTATAATGAAATTTTGTAAGATTCTTCAGAAATATTTTGTCACTAAGCTTCGTTTTAGTTCTTCTTATCTCCCCCAAACTTACATGCAAGTCCGAAAGGACGATCCAAGCTTTAAAAGACATATTGAGATCACACTCGCTCGACTTTCAAGGTATGTGGGATTAGTATTTACCTTTGGTGTGGTTTTCCTACAATAATAGATTCAATTTTATTTTTCAAATGGAAATATATGAAGAATTGTATGGAAAGAGATGTCGTACAACCACATGTTGGGATAATGTTGGTGAAAGGAGGCTTGGGGTCCCATAGCATGTGGAGGAAACAAAAATAATTTTAAAGAATATTGAAACAAATATCAATGTATCTCAAGATAGGAAAAACATCTATGTTGGTATTTAAAGGATGGATTTGGATTTTAAATAGAGAGATCGTGTTTTCTTGAATGTATATCCATGCAATGGTGTTATAAGATTCATAATGAAGGGGAAATGGAGCCCTAGGTACGTAAGCCCTTTTGAAATTTTATAGAGAATTGGAGATGTGTAATATTATATATAAATTCTTCATAAACATTCTATGGTAAACAATATGATCCATGCCTCATTATAGATAATTTACAAGTCATACCCAATGCATGTCCTCACATCTGTTTTTTGAATTTCGACAACCAAACATATACAGTTGTGATCCGTAAGATATTTAGAGTCTGGTAGGATAAACATACTTTTTTTGTTCATATAAACTTACCATTATGAATATTAACATTTCTTTATTAATAGTAATGCACCCTTATGAATAGTAACCTCACACATGAGAGTATAAAAAATCAATTCTCCATATAAAGGAGAGTTAATATTTTAAAAAATAATAATTAAGTGTTGTTATTTTTGTGAGTAATAAATAATTAGTTATAATATTAAATCAATAAATTTATTTAAAATAAAAAAAATTTCCATAAAACATATTCTTCATTAAATATTTTTCATTCCTATGAATTTAATATATATTAATAATACCTCACATAATTTTGAAAATAACATTAAATTAGTTTTAAATTTGAAATATGTATTTTTCATGTAAGTAATGATTTTATTTACAAATTAAATTTCTCATGGATAGAAAATTATTTTTATAAAATGGAGTTAATTTTTGAATCATATACATTAAAAAATGGTTAGGGTAAATTTTTGGATTTTTTCCCAAATACTTGATTATTTGGTGAAGAGTCAAATTCAATAATTTATGAAATATGAAAAATAATTGAATATATGCATCATGCATGAGTCATGGATGATGTAAATTAATGTTGATTCAAAATCACATGCACACATTACATTTTTGAGTTATAATAATCATGATAATTCATAGTCTTGACACAAAATAATCAAATAGTCATTAAAATAACGGAAAACCCTCCTCTTATATGCTATAAAATCCACCCCTCACTCCCACTTCTCTTTAAGTCTCTCAAGCCACGTTCCTTGTATAAATTCTACCAAAATCTCATCTCGATCTTCTCCCCAAGTCCATTTTCACATGGTCTCTTCAAAATATCAAATCCCCTCCCATAAAGTGGCTACCAAGGAATATAAAGTATTGAGGTAAATTTGTATTTTCAATTTTTTATATTTTTCTTCAAGTACCTTTCTTTCATTTTATTTCCTAATATTCCTCCCTCCAAATGTAATGACAACTCCTATAACTTATATATATTGTAATTTTGTTATTATAATGTAATAATTCATCATAATACCTCATTTACCCTCCTATAATACTAGAAAATAAAATACCATCCGAGATGTGTTAATTTATCATATTCAAGGATGATAGGTTTTCAACATCTATTTATGTCTTCAATTCTAGTCATGAAACCCTTTTATGGTTTCAATATATCATATTATATGTTATATTTCCTATTTAATTTTCTCGAATCATTTTTTACTCCTGGTGTTAATTTTTAGGGCAAAATGAGTTCTTAGAGATCAAAAAACCACCAAATTAATCCGAGAAATTATTATTAAAATCTCATCTAATGATTTATCCTCACCCAAAGTAACCAGATGAATTATATCATCATTTAACCATATTTGTGAATATTAATAACATATTCCATCAAATCTATAATAAATTTCTCATTTTACATTAACTTCACTTAAAGAAAACTAACCATAAAAACTAATCAAATGATCTCTCACTAACGATGATATTGAATCTCTTAACCCTTAAAAATGACCTTAAATGAACTTTTCAAAACTATAATAAATCAAATACGTGTATAATAAGTCATAAATTATGTAATTAATAAATCTAATATCATATTCAAGGAACATATGTTCATGAGTGGAATATATTCAGACATAAGGTAAGGGTTTTCTACCAGAACCACCATTTTCATTCGGGTTACTCTTATTCTCTACATACCTCAAAGAATTTATTATATTCTTTTTATGTAATCCTCATAATTTTTTTTAATTTTTAATATATGTGTACCAACCAAAATCATTATTTCTTTTATGTGAATTAGAATTTTTAAAAAGTACATTTAAAAGATTCTTTCAGAAATAAAAGACTTATTCAAGGGAATTTGTCGATTTCTTACCAATTTTCAAGGTCGCTCTATAATCTGTTTTCAGATAAAATTATTTTTATATATTAACAAATTTAGTTATTAAAAAACTACCTTAATTTAATACTGGATTTCTATGAATATTATTCCTAAATAACTCTTCTTGTTAATGTAAAGGAGTAATTATCCCCAGAATAACTCAATGATTTTATAAGATTATTGAAACATATTTCGACACTAATATTGATTATTATGATTAAATAGGGTAAATATATTATTATATCATCCACCATATTTTTTTAATATCTTATTATTGGATTTATAGAGGATATACTATCTTTATACCATTAACCATGTTACACTAAATAGTTATTGTTTATGTTTAATGTTTGTGGAATGATTTTTTAAATATCATATTTTTGTTTAAATATGAATGTACATATTGTTTAAGTTTATCACCATTCACAAGAAGAATGAATTGGACTTACTAATAGAATTATGGGGGGGGGGACTATTGCCCCTTGATACATTGGTAGGTCTCATGAGACAAAACATGTATGAATTTGGCCGAGGACTTTCCCATTTTCAGATATAGTTTTGGTTGAGGAATTAATAATTTCAGATGTCTTGGTCGCGACCTTGATGGTATATTTCGTAATTTTTGTAATTAATATTTACCTCATTATAAAACTATAGATTTATTTTACATGTGATTGTTTGACTTGTCTAATATCAATGGTTATGTTTTATGGAATTATTTAATCATTTTTTATTCTTACCATATTATGCCCAAGTATATTTCTAAAGGAATGAATTATTAGTTTTTCATCATGAATACTGCTTATTTGTTTCCTCCTCTACATTTGTTTCCATTACCGATCCTCTATGATCACCCCATTCACATGTTTTATTTTCCCCTTATTGTGATGGTGTATATTATGAATGGAATTAAAGGATAATCTTAGATATTGCATGTGCTTAAAAAGAAGTAGTTATATTTTCTTTCCTTTCAAGTTATAAAGTTGAATTTATGTATGTATATTGATTTCAAAAACTACAAAACTTTTTGGACATTCATAACGAGTATTCTTTATATATTTTCTAATTTAAAATATTAAGGTGCAATCTTTGGGAAACTAGGGTTGAGTCCTTAAAATAATCATGGGAGTGAACCATGATTATTAATATGTTTGAATTAGTTATGAAACAAATACACTATAGTAGTCATAGAATTGAGTCTCAACTAGGGAAATTATTATCAATTTTTATTTGTATACCATAAACTAATTTACTATTCAAATGTTATGTTCTCGTGAATCATGTTCTTTGATTACATAATGATTCATGTTATATGAACATTTTTTCATTATACGATGATTCAATATTATAATATCTAATTATATAATTATTGGATTGAAAATGTTATTCTCATATCCTCATTTCTCTAATTCTAACATTTTTCTTAATTGATATTGGATATCTACCTCATTTATACTCTCTAATAATATCATATCACCCTCTCCTATATTACCATTCCCTATGTTATGATCAATGGTTTTGTGTAGGGTATATCCCAGAGGGTACAGATTGAAAATTACGTTATGAGAGATAAGGGGGAATTAACTTATAAAAAATTCATATGATTTATTCTCCAAAGACAATAAAATGATACAATTATGACATGGATCATAATGTCATGTATATAATATTAATGTCATAAGTTGTAATATTGAATTAGGAAAAGCATGGTTCATTATTGTTGGTATCAAAGAATGGTTTTTAAAATTATAGTATATTAGGGGTAGATAAAATTGAAAATAACCCAAAGGATATGTAAAAATATTAGAAAACATCATATGGTTTTTGGAATCATAATGGATGAAATTTGTTAAACCTATGTTTTTATAGATTTAAAAGAATGTGTCTTGATTTGATAATGATATAACATATTTTTCAAGATTATTTCATTCCCTACTAAGAATATTTTGGGTCACATTATGAGATTTTATATGGATAAATTTTCTATAAATTGAATTAACTATGTCGATACAAAATATGATAGACTGTTTAATAATTGTAACTTGGGAAACCCGATTTCATGAGAGATATATTGAAAAATTATTTGGTTATTTATACTCAAAATTATAAATATATGAATAATAGAGAGAATCCAATGGAGAAATGGAGGGATAAGCATTTTGTTGAGTACATCATCAAGAAGCATTCCATTTATTTTTATTGGGTCCACTATTCTAGTAGGGGTAGAGAAAAAGATCAGTGCCTCCAAAAACATAATTTATATTACCCAATATTTCGACAATAAAAAAATAATATGATTTGTTTATCATTTTGACATATAAATATATTAATAGTATATTATTATTACAGAGACCCATACAATTCAGTATAAATATTAAAACTTAATATATTAATATTCAATAAAATACATTAGGATACTTTCTATGATCATCAATGTTTGGTGTCTTTGGAAATCGATATCTATAATAAATTTTTTCATAAGTGATCTACATATTCTCAAACTAATATCTTAATAAATATCACACCTCATAGAAATATAATAGATCAAACCATTCATCATAACCAGTGAAAAGTATTCATAATAAATAGTTTCCTTTGATTCGTAGTAATATAAGTAGAGGGAGATATCAATGATCACATAAATATAACATGTACATAAGGGTCTGATAACATGATCATATTCTTTAAAAAGACTATTTTTCATATCATAGATTGTAATATTATTTCATGGTATAAATATTGTATGAACATTATTCATGAATACTAAAGTAATAAAATATCACAAGACATGGTGGAAAAACATTTTCCAAAGATATAAGTGTGCATAATGAAAAAAATAATTGAAAATAATTTAATTTGACATGGATCACTACAAAACATATCATAGTAGATTGGGTTCATTGAACCTTCCTTTAAAACCATTCCCATGGTTCACTCATTCGACTATTATAGTTAGAAAACCCAATTACAGGTCATTGGTCAAACCCCCAATACATTAATTATTCATCTCATGAGATATCCGTATTTTATAAATTTATTTGGGGGATATAAAATTTCGAACAAACCCATCACATAATGAATATCATCTTAATGTGTTCCAAAAGAACATAAAATATTTATCATAACATGATATGTATAACAGAAAATAATTTTACCATCATTTAATAAATTCCTGACAACATAACACATGAAAAATAGAAAATAATTTTAAACAATTAATCATTTAATAAAATCATAACATGTAAAAAATAAATCGTTTTCATAATGTTTTCAAAATAACATAGATAACCCTTAGAAAAGAATCATGTTTCATTGAATAATTCTTAAATCACCATCATCATTATCCATCTAGAAAAAGAATATGGATGGTATCATTTAAATATATCCCTTTAAATCTTTGTAACATTGGATGGTGATTTCATATCTGAATGATTATTTTAAATGAATATTTATAATATTTCATGAGGGAAATTACATTTTTACTTTTAGATAACTTATTTGAAATTGAAAAAAATACCCCAAATATAATAGATAACATTTTCTATGAAAAGAGACTTGGAAACACAAAATTTAAGCATCATTGTATTGAGATTTCATAATAGTGAGAAAATTTTCTCATTATGTATACGAGAATACAAATATTCCTTTAAAATATTTAATAAAAGGATAAATGTTACATGTTTAGAATATGAAAATTTGATTCCATTTTAACCAATTTTATAATAAGTAAATACATTTAATAATGAATGTATAAAAAAATTTATGAATATATAAAAAATTCAGGAAAACATTTTTTTAATAATCATGGATATAGAAGAAAATTGATTTTCGACTAAACAGTAAAGTAAAGTCAATTTTACATAAAACAAATATTTCATATTCTTTAGTTACTAATGAGTGAAAATTGAAATTAATACAGAAAATATACATAAATAAAATTAAGATGGTAAATTTTCGTACTTCAATATATGGAGATCATAAAATTCAGTCTTAAAATTAGAAATTATGAACAAACTCCATAAACATTGATATTGTAAAAGCAATACATTTATAATTTTGTAACTATAGAATCATAAGTCCCAGTAAAGAATTAATTATAATAATAGATTAAATATTAGTATTATGATTACCTTAAATATGTAACATGTTGAAGGGTTAAAAAATACTCCTCATATTTTTAAATTTTCACATAATAGCCAACACATCTCAGCAAAACAACATTGAGTTGAAGAACCCTTACTACATCGGTAATATATGAATCAACTATTCAAAAAGAGATAAATTTAAATGTATTATTATAATCATTTTATATTCATTTAAATAAAAATATGTGAAATTAATTTATAGTATGAACACCAAAACTATGAAAAAAATTGGTAAATATGGCATACATCTCAGAAAAATGTGAGATGAAAAATAGATTTTCCAAAATTTTGAATAGATTTGAAAATAAACATTCATCCTTTATAATAAATTTATTTTCATTATAATTTTATAAATAATTAATTTATATACATATAATATAATATAAGATAAACTAATAATATATGAAAACCCATTTTTGAGAGTTCCTTATTAAAATTTCCATATCTAGATGTTAAATATTTCAATTTTCATAAGATTATAGATTCAGTAGTTTGGGTACATATAAATTGATCATAGTAATCTTATCTATAGAACTAAAATAATTATATGATAAATATATATGTTTTTTAATAATATATATAGTGAGATCCATCCATTAAGGATAAAGATAGACAAATGAATTACATTGTTCATGGATATCGTAGGTCGTATGTACGAATGAATGATGTTTTCTCATTTCAATGAATGGAATAAAATAAATGTAAACAATTATTTCAATTTATAGAATAATTATAATATTATTAATGTAATATATATTTTTTAAATATATATTTATTTCCATCCATATAATACAAAAATAAAAAAAATAACATTTGTTCATATAGGTGGTTTTCCACACATACATAGGATTCATGTATTCATTGCCCAATGGAGAGAATGGTAAGGTGGTAGATATTATTTTTCTCATAATAATAATTATTTCCTAAATATAATAAATAAAAATTCCACCCATCACAATAACCATCCCTGAAATATGGCGATGAAAAATATTTCTATCACTATGTGGATGTGGTTGTCCACATGTACACATAAGAGATGCTTTCACATTGAATTTAATGGAATATTGATTTTATATTGTAATTAAATAATAATTATTATATTATATAATATTTATAATAATGATTTTAATATTATACTATGAATACCATATATTTTTAGAAGGTAAAAGGAGAAATAAACTAAAATAGTTCAGGAATAAAGATTACCTCTTCTTCATTGGGCCTCTATTAGTGCCAATTGTATGGACTATTAGAACAATTTTCATGAATAAGACTACCTATAATAAATAAAAATTTAGTTATAAAATATATAATGTTTGGTGTAGTTCAAGTTAGATAGATCAATGTGGTGTGAAGAAAAGTGAGAAGGATTTTCCTTTTATAAGGGAGGGAATGGACACCCATGGAATTATCGAAAAGATTAAAATATAATTACTTCATTTTATAGAAAAATAAGTCCAAATAACCATATATTCATATAGAAATAGTGTAAAGGGAAAATATCATTATAAAATGAATTGTTTAGAGGTTTTAGTGTGTTTTTTATTTTTTTATTTTTTATAAATCCCATCTTTAAAAGATTTTAATAGTATTTGTGGTAACAACTTTTTCAATCACAAATGGTTATAATTTAATGTATATGTTAACAATTATCAAATAAACTAGAAATGGGATTAAATTTGGACCACATCTCATCCAATATGTCCACTTTAAATAAGTTATTATTTTTAAATATTTTAATAAAATATTATTTCAAATAAAAATATAATTAATTACCATTTTGATATTGTTTATATAATTTTAATTTTCAAGAAATAAAGAAAATAATGACATTATAATATATAGCATTAAAAGATTTCAAATATATTATATTCATCTACTAAATTTTTGGATAATAATAATTCACACAAATTGTATTATGTTTAACACTATTAAAATCATTTTTTTATTAATTAAATATATATTGTGTCGATGTTTTGTAAGAATTTATGGTAATAATTAAATCAAAAAAAATCAAACTAAATTACAAAAATATTATATATTAAATTTTAATTTTAAATGAAACATAATATATTTTTACACTTATTAAAATATATTAGAGTTTGTAATTTCAACAGAGTGACATTTTTTATTTATCATATACATACAATAATATTAATTTCATAATAATAGAAAATTGAAATAACAAAAATTATTATTTATACATTTTTTATAATTATCATAATCAACTCATAAAATAGTAATAATTAAATTTTATGAGAAATTTAAAATCATTATCCCAATGTTTGATCCTTGTTTTACCTGTTATTTCATGGATGGGGTTACAAATATTTTTCAAGTTTACTATTAATAAGTTAAAGTCATAAAAGAGGAAAATTTAATAAATTTAATCATTTGGAATCCAAAAATGTAATAATTATATCATGATTTAATTTCAATAATACAATGAAATAAATTTTAAAATAAAAATTGAAAATATAATGAAATTTATATTTATAGAAATTACATTTTTAAGCAAAAAAACAAGATTTATTAAAATCTCAGGACTTGAAAAAATATTAAATGAATGTAATAATACTTTATTAAATATATAAATCATTAAAAAAAATTAAATCATTCACTAATATTGATTAACTAAATTTATTATGATAAAAACACACTGCGTAGATAAAAATAATTTATTCATAAAAATATTTCACTTACTTTCTAATGATTTATATTTTTATATATAATAAACTGATAACCAATTAATTACTTTTATACATTTTTAACCCATTTATTTTTTATAATTTATTAATTCTTATTCATATTCACTAATTTGTTGGATTGTTAAAAACTGGAAAATTAAATATTAACATTAATTACAAAAACTAATTTGGATTTAACTCATTGTTTCTTGTAAAATAAACTCTCAATAAAATAATTATTTTTGAAAAAATATATCATAAAATTTTTGGTGGTTAAATTAAACCCCATTTTAATAGAATTTATCCCCTAAAGTTCAATTATTTCTATAAAAAATGACGATATCATTGTTTCATCACATTCTTTTCTTCCCAAATTAGTATTTTTCTAATTATATTTGTTCTTCAAGATAACTTTAACTAGATGAGTAGTCTTGTTCCATAATAGGTTTTCTCTATGATCTGATATTTTAACTAAATTTTTTTTCATACAAATGATCATGTTATCGTGGTACAATCTCTTGGTTCAGAATGTGTTATTGATCAGGACAATACTTTCTTATGATATGGGCATTAGACACATCAAAATATTGAGAGAGATTCAGTGAATATCCATAATGATAAGGTAATATCTTTATGCAATGATGAATATCACAAATGACCAAAATATCTAGGTGTTAGATTTCACTTCTTTACAAATATCATAACCCTCCACCAAGGATATATTGTTAGGAATAATGGTTTTACATAATCAATCTATAGATATCATTTTTGATTGTATAAGTGAAATTTATCTTGACTCTGTGGTTCCCCTATGTTCTTTTAAATAGATCCAGACATCTCTATCATCTCTTAAACAAGATCGTCTCATAATATATTTCATTCTCTAACTTCATCCAATCATATTGGAGTTCTAAATGGATTTTCCAAAGAGGTTTTTATATGGAGATATTATAAAGCTCCATTGATAAAATATTCTTGTTTAAAACCATGACTAGAGGAGGGTGTTGATCTGACTCACGTATGAAATCCATAGAATATTGTATGTGAATATTCTCTAGGGGTTGAATGGTTCTCTTTGAATGACCATCTTTTTTATGATGATAACCGATAATGAAACAAAAAATTGTATCCATATATTGTTAAAGAATTTTCTAGGACATTTATGTAAGCCTCAAATCATGATTATATATAAAAGAATGTAAAAATTCATGAAACCTTACTAGTTCAATAATTTATATTCACAAATTTTGATTAAATGATAAATATTCTATGATAGAAACAAAGTGAACAAACATCATTAGGGGATTTACTAAAACCCAAATAGAATTAAAACCGTCAAATGTTTTGGGAATTCAAATGGAAAATGCATTTTCAGTTTATCACATATGCATTATGGTATGAGTAATTATTGTAAAGCCCCTTTATAATTATATCTATAATCCTTAACTCACTAACATACCAAGTGGCATGATAAATACTATGTAATATAACTATACATGTTGTCCCACCATCAATACTATTTTGAATCATTGAAATTTTTTCACTTCAAGGATGAATTTAGAATGATGAACATTGAGCTTCATGCAGTAACTCCTTATTTATATATTTTTAGATTAAACAAAAACATAGTTTCTGGACCTTATCATTCCATCATATGCAAGTATGTAATCGAGATAATTTATCAACTTCTTTTTTAGTTTTATAACATCATTTTTTCTTATTTAATACAAAAAGTGGATATATGTTTGATCATTTAGTTGATCAATATATGATTTCATACCTTCATTATTGAGTTATTATTCCTTTCAAAACAAGATATATTGAATCTTTTTTATTATCATTATAGATATTCTAGCATGATACATTCGACTCAATGTATCAACAACATGGTCACATTTATACCAGGTTAATATATTGATAATTTATAGTTATTAGTCAATTCCAACAAATTTTTTAGTATTCTACCAATTTTATATGATTGAATTTATAATTTAAACTATTATTAATAAATATATAATTAATATTTCACCTTAATAAAAATTCCGACATATATATTTCATGAAAATTACTAAATCTAACTACAAATAAATATTTTCATTCAATTTTCATGTCGAATATGTTATAACAACATCATTTTATACGAGAACACATTCTAATAACATATTAAATATTCCAATGAGGATAGTAATCCCAAATCCAATGAAGGGTAGTATGTAAATAGGTTCACTAACTAATGTTTTATTTAGTTCCATGAAATTTTTGGGAAAACCATTTATGAAATAGAACCTGGATACCATTTTAGTTAAATAAATGATTTTATAAAAAGTCATTCAAAAAATCCCACCAATGAGTCAATAATATTAAAACAATACAACAAAAATATGGATATTATTCATAGATGTTGGCTGGGACAATCATTAATAACAACCCTATAAGATGAATCCACTAATATACACTCAATTCATATTATATGTCCTTAAAATGAAACATTTTTTTATCTACAATGCTTAAATTGTGAATTTTTCAGACATCTTATCCTTCTATAATTACCTGAGTACATTCTTCAAGTGATCTTCATTATCTTCATTTCTAATCGAATATATAATAATATCATCATTAATGACTACCAAAAACTAGTCAATGTAATCACTAATGTATATATTCATTATATCCATGGTGATAACAAGTAAATTATTAAGACCAAATTTCATCATTATAAACTCAATGTTTCCATACCTTATACAGAAAGCTATATTAGTTATCCTGTCACATTTGACCCTATGATGAATGTATCGAGATTGATGGTAAATATTCAAAATTAATGTATGCCCTCATTAAATATTTAATAAATCAATAATATGTCGAATAAGATACATATTTTTTATTTCAATATTATTTCACTTCTCAATAATCATTTTATTTTTTAATTTATCCATCATTATTAATAATAAAATAATTTTTTGTACCCAACTATGGAAACAATTGTTGAATAAAGTCATTATCCATATTCTCCAAGATTTTCACTGTAATTTTTTAAAACATAATTAGTTAACTATATATAAAAAATTTAAAATAGGTGTAACACTAGGTTTATTTCCAATTAGAATCGAAGCATCATGATCTAGAGGAAAATTATGAATATAAAATAGAAAAAATCAAAAACTTTCACACAACAGACTTATAATCAATAATGATTTACTTACAATCAATTTGAGATAGTCACTCCTTTTAATTATAATAAACAGTAATATAATGGATGTAATCTACATTGTTTTTTAATATATATCAACACCCTGATAAATAATAGTAGGTTGGTTTGAAATATCAAATCTGACCTCACTTCCTCGACAAAAAATATGGGATATTTCTAATGAAATTAACTAAATGAACTAGAAAATCCAAAAGTAAACTATAGGTAAAATAAAAAGATTTCTAGAGGGTATGTTCATATAAGCTTCAATTGGAGAGGAAATGTAGACATGTGATGTGCCCATTATTCAATTATGTGTTATCACTATTAGCTAAAAAGATATGTTTTTGGACATTATTTAACAATACATGATGCATTTCTTGATATATATATATATGAAATATTCTTACTATGATCATATAATGTACCTAAATATCTGGGGAATCTATTTTTATGTCAACTACATTATTCCGTCAGAAAACACTAGATAAAACAAAAAAGCCTCAAAGTACCATAAGACAATTTTAATCACTGTGATAAACATTATAATGATTAAAAAGATTCATAGGATGTTGGAATAATGATATATATTTTTAATCTTTTATAAAATTAGTTTAACCTAGGTTATCCTATGTCATTACCAAGTCATTAGTATGTTAGCCTATATGTCGACATATCCAATGAGTTTTAATTAATTTGTCACATCCCAGATTCCAACGGAATCGAATCTTTTATATGATACCAAAAATAAGGACCCGTTATTGTTATACAATGATGTTAATTCAAAATTGAAAATTATTAATAAATGACACTATAATATAATATAGATTAGTTTATGTTTATAGTCATTGAAAAAACACTCCCATAAAAAAATACAAAAATAGATCCAAATCATCTCATATGAAGTTCTTCATATCTTCCAACATTTATAGACATTCCATTCCGAAATTTCTAGTTCATAACATGGTGATTGGAAAAATATGAAAGGGTGATCTCAGATACTCAATAAGGGTAAATAAGGTATAAATCAATAATCACATAAAAATAACATGATCATAAGTGAACGAGAGAATGGTATTTATGTTTGATATTCATACATTTCATATCTTATATCATAATCGTGAGTCATGGAATAAAGATTCAATGTATATAGGACATGAATCATAAAGTAATCAAACAACATGACCCATTTTAACATAAAATTCCCATAATAAATAAGCTTTCCAAGAAAAAAAACATAAAAAATAAATTCCAATGTAAAAAATTCTCTCTTCCATTACTATTATAGTGTATTGGGTTTACTCCCCAAACTGTCGTATCCTTAGTAAAGACGGTTCACAACCAAGACTATTATAGTTTACAGAGTGTCCTAATGAAATTCATTAATTAAATTCTATTCTTTATTATCTCACGATATATCCATATTTACCAAATACATTGGTGGAATATATAATTTCAAGATAACCCATCACATAATAAAAATTATATATATGTGTTCCTTAATATCATAAAACCCTCATCACTTTGGAATCCATGGAAATGAATCATGCCTCAAAAATATTTAATTATTTAATATTAGCATAAAAAATGGAAATGAAAAAAAAATATAATAATTTCATCATGTTATTATATAATTACTCATTTATAAAAAAATAGGTTGCACAAAGGATTCATCATTTCATAATTAATCATAGAAAAAAATGGGTTTCATAGAATTATAGTTAAATCATCATCATTATAAACTATATAGAGAAATAATATGAATTATATAAATTAATCATATCCCTAATAAATCATTAGTAACATCCAATTATTTTACAGTAGATGAAACATGAATTTAAAATATTATATGTAATATTACTTGTGGAAAACTTCATTTTCACTTTGAAACTAAGTATTTAAAATAAAATAAATTTCCCAAATATTATAGAAAAAAAATTCCTGGAAAATTACCATATAAATATTTAGTGAAATATTCATAGAATTGTTAAATCATGTTATTTGAAAATTATATTCTTGTCATGTTCGTTAAAATAATAATTACATTTTCAGTAAAATTTCAAAATTACATTATTCATGAAATTAGATGAATTTATATTTTAACAATTTTTTATGTATTCAATCATGGGTAGAAATTATTTTATGTAATCATTGAATAACTTTAAAAATTATTATTTAAAAAAAATTGTATACATAGATATGGAAGAAGACAAATTTTCAACTAAAAAGATAAATAAATCTAGTTTTCCTTAAATATAATATTCTTGTATCCTAAGTTAGTAATGAGTGTAAAATTAAGGATATAAAATATAATATCCATTAATAAATATTATTTAAGTAAAATCATGTGTTATTTACATTTTATATGAAAAGTACCAGTATTGAAAACATAAACATAATAAATACTGATTAACAATGATATAATTAAATAAATATAATAGCACTTTAGAGATTCTTAAATAATAAATCCCATGAATGTATAACATATATTTAAAAAAATTTAATAATTAAAAACATTAAAAAAAATTAAATAGTTTATATTAGTGATAGTATAAACACCTCGCATGCATAAATTTAATTATAACATCAAACTTGTGTCGATAACCCAATATTGAGACAACAAACCCTTACCAGTTTTGTAATATCTAAAATAGAAAAAATGAAAGAGAAAACATTATATGTATTTGTAAATCCAAAGTCCATACAATTCAATAATAATATAAAACATTCAATTGTATTATATACACAATACAATGTAAACATCTTGTGAATATGACATATGTCTCAATAAAAAAATTAAATGAGAAATATCATTATCTCATATTCCACTTAAATCAAAAGAACTCTAGAATAATATATAATATATTTATATTTATTATAATTATATAAAATAATAATGTACATATTTATACATTCATATTTAATCAAAATATCAAATTTCAAGATGCTTTTATTGATAAGTCATTATTAAAATCAACATTTTTGGTGTTAACATTTTCATTTTTATAGGAATGTTGGTGGTAGTTTTGTTCCTTGCACATTATTCATTATTACATAATATAAAAAATATTAAACATGATATAAATTTAATATATAATCATTATATATAAAATTTCAGACATCCACAGATGATATAAAAGGGAAAATGAATTACACAGTTCAAGGAAATGATAGGTTATATGTACTTATGAATGTTGTTTTCACTTCTTCAAGTGTGGAAAAAAATTAAGATAAATAATATTTCACAATTAATGAATTATTATTATAAAATATATATCATATATATTAATCAAATCTCAATTTATTTTCATCTATTTAAAGCGGATATTAAAAACCAATCTCATCTTTTCACGTAGGTGGGAGTCATCCCATATGTATATGTGACGTTATCATTTTACAATGAATATGATGGTAAGAATAATAATATGATATTATATTTACTAAGTAAAATATCATTCCTTAAATATGTTATATAACCTTTAAACACAATATAATTACAATTAATTAAATATGGTGATGGAAAATGATTTATATTGCTTCGTGTGGGTAATAGTCCACATGTACACAATGACAAGAAATTAAAATCCATTTTGATGAAAAAGTGTGTCTATAATTGAATTTATACAATACAATTTAATTTTATGTATTATTCTAATAAATATGATAATATATTTTAATTAATAACATATATTTAGATATAGTATAACATGAAATAAATTTAAATCTGTCAGGTTGGAATAATACATCTTTTTGTGTAGGCCCCCTTTAGATATGTTTTTAACTACCCATGTAAAATTCATTCAATAACAATAATTCGTCTATTTTCATAGAATATGGATATATATAATGTAATTTTGTATTTTTTCATCTATATAGATCAAATTATTGAAATTAAAATATAGAGGGGTTTCCTTTTATAAGGGAGGGTAAAGACACGCTTTGAATTATTAAAAAAATTAAAATATATTTATGTATTTCGCAAGACGAATTCTTCCAAATGACTATATATCATAATAAAAAAAGGATACTATCAAAATATAATTATAAAATGAAAATTTTATACGTTTTGGTGTAATTGTTTAAAGAAATATTTTGGTTTAACCCCTTCACTATCTTATTTTAACATTAACTATGATAACACCATTAATAAAATTAAACAGTTAAAATTTTACTTATAAATTAAAAATTATCTCATTAATGTCCAAGGGGTGACATTTTTGACCATTTAATATTTTATCTATCACTATTAAGAAATTTTATAATTGTTAAATAATTTAATAAAATAACATTTACTACATTTTTGACAATATTCATTAGATTTGACCTTAATGACATGAAGACATAAATATAATACAATTATATACGTCTAAAACATCCTAAATATGTTATATTTTTCTACATATTTAATTTTAAAAAACAATTCATCCATATAATGTAAATTTTAAAACTAAAAAATTTGGATATTATATATTACTTTTAATTAAATTAAATGATTCCATTATTTCATAAACATTAAATGTAATTATTCAATAACTAAAAATAAAAAACTAATTACCGTAATAATAAAATTAATTTAACATTCATATAAAAATATATAATGTAAGGTAACCATTTTTCATCACTAGTAAATACTAATATAGATAATAATGTCAAGAGAGTGGTTTTTTTATTTATCCTACTCATAAATTAATATAAAGATCAAAATCAATGAAATATGGAATTATTTGGACTTATTTGTAGAAATGGATATTAATGGTCAAATTAACCTCATAAAACTGACTTAATATATATTTTAGTGAAATCATAAGTCCTTGTACAAAATTGTTAACCATGTTTTACATGTTTAACCCCTATAATGGTGGTAAATATTTACCAATGTTTGTATTCATGATGAAAAAAATAAAATAGGTTTATTTAATATATATAATTCTATTGATTAATAATATGGAATTAATTTTCAATTATTCAAATTCTATAATAGTTATAAATTCATTTTAAAATATTTTTGAAAAACGCAAAGATAATAGATTTTTAGAAAACTGTTTGTTTAATAATAAAACTAGTTTTATTCATATCCCATGCACATGAAAAATATTTTATAAATTTTAATATACTTTATTGAAAATATAACATATATATTTCAATAAAATTATTCACCTATAAAGATTACTTTATATTATTATAATAAAAACAATTTGTAATTATAAAAATGTTTTTAGAGAAAAATATATTTAAATTTAAAATGATTATAATTTTCATTCCAAATAAATTGATAACCAAAAAAATCAATGTACTATTCTTGAAACCATACACTTAATTATTTGTTTTTTCTAATTCATACTCACAAATTCAATTTCAATGGAATAATATTCATATTATATAATAATATTTCAATTATATCACATGGTTCATTTGAAATCATAGTTTCATGTAATGAAAACTATAAAACAAATACCATTTTCTTATAGAAAAATATATCATAAAACATCAAGTTTTTACTCATAACATGAACATGAGTTAATTTTAGGTTATTTTATTTATGGAAAGAAATGTTTCTAAGAGCTTATTTTTTTATTAAAATATTTTCCTTTTATTATTCATATGAAAATAGAGAAGGCATTCCTTGAACATAAGTTGAGGTATTTTAAATCTCATAGTACATAGGAGGCATCTTTTATAATATATGATATGTATGCTTCAAGTATGATTATCTAAATTAAATTAATATTTTTCAATTTTTATATGAATTGAGTCCATGAATCCAAATGTAATTATCAATAATTGAGTTTAGTAGATATTTATAAATAATTATATGCTCTATGAAGGTGGAGATGGATGTCTTAGTTACCCATCGATCTCAATGTTTTGGTAAAAAAAATTAAGATGGCGGTAAAAAGAAATTAAAAAAACCATGGAGATATAATGATGATATTTCCATTATTCTTGAAGTGTGGAAGGAAACATATAGAAAATTTCCTTTTTGGTATAAATAAGTGTTTTACTTGTGGAATGGAAGGTCCTCTGAAAATTGAGTAATGATGGGATGGGAAGATGAATTTAAATAATGAGGGATGTAATAAAACATATAATTAATGACCTACAGTCTATTTTTTTCAAATCTAAAGTGCTCAAATCTAAAATTATCAAATCTAAAGGTAGTTATAAAGTTATGGGAATGTGAGAACTCTTCTAACCAATGCCCAAATCTACAGGTTGATATTAAATATTTAAACCATTAATCTCTTAATCTCAATGAAAAAGTGAATTATCAAGTGATCACTATTGATGATATGGATAATAAGGTGGTGAAAGGAACACTTACTATCCACTTTAGAACTAGTAATGTTTTATTTTATTCTTAATCAACCCAAACTACTGTATAAAAATAATTTTTAAAAGGGACCACAATGCCACCTCAACTATTAGCATTTTCATTATTAGTGAAAAGTTTTAGTGGTATAATGATTTCATATCCTGTCTAGGTTTCTTCTACTATTGAATTTTATCATAATATACTCCCATTAGGTTCAATTATTATCCCTCCTGTAAAATTTTGCATCATTGAATGAATGGATTAAATTTATTTACATAAATAAAAAATTAATTACCAAGGATTGGAAGTCACAATTGATATCCTGATCCCACTTATAATCATTTATCATTGCATAGATAAATATCCACAACCAATATAAATTACTTAAATTATAAGTATTCATATTTATATAAAACAAGTGTTGTTTATCTTAGACTTTTGGGAATAAACAAAGAATAAAATAGATTCTTATTATAAAAGATTTGGTCATTATATTTTGGAAAAAATTATTCCTTAATTCATCGATGCATGAAGATGAGTTTTCATTAGAACTAATTCCATGTTGTACACCTATTTCAATGATTTAATATAGAATGGAATGCAATGAATTTAATAAATTAATGGGAAAATATAGGAAATATATATAAGGCATTCATTTATCCACTTTCATCACCATGGGGTGAATTTTTATTATTTGATAAAAATAATTGATAGATTCATGAGAATCTATATAGATTATCAAAAACTAAATATTATCCCTATCAAGAATAGGTATCCTCTACACAATATTGAATAAAATTATAATAAACATTATTGATCTTAATACTTTAATAAAATTCTATATTATTCTCGATATCATCATTTTAGGGTCACAAAGTTTGATATACCAAAGAATACATTATTTATAAGGTATAGACACCATGTAGTTAAAGTGATTATATTGGATCTAACTAATTTAACCTATATCATAATTAGTATACTGAAAAGAATCATTATAGATTACTTTACTAGTATTTGGTATTAGTTATAAATCATTTTCTATATTATATAATAACCATGAAAAATATTGAAGATCACTATAGTATTGTATTTAAAACACTATGGATTGAGAAGTTGGGTGAAAATTGTAACCAAAAAGAATTTTATATATAAAATGTTTCATTTTTTTGTCATTTACTATCAAGAAAGGGTACAAAAAGTGGAATGATAAATCATTGAAGTTGTTTAACATTTTCCCATAAATGTATTGATAAATAAATAATGAATGAAGTTGTAAAATATTACCTTTATTAAATGAATGTTCATCCATCCATATATGTGATTAAAACTGAGAAAAAAAGGATGATTAAGAGTTCCAAAAAGAGTTGAGAAATTTTCATGAGTTAAACCATGATTATAATGGAATGATAACGTTTTGAAATTTTATATATGTGCCACTAATTCCAGATAATGAAATTAAGCTACTTGATAAGGATTATTTATCATCATTCTCTATTAATCATGGATTTATGAAGAAGTACATGGGCCTAAAATATTATTTATGGTGGAATAATAAAAAATTAATATTGTATATAATTTATCATGGGTCATAATATTTTATATATTTAAGGATATGAGAAAAAAATTCTAAGTGCATGTTAAATTTTTTCCCAATAATTGATATTAAATGAAAAAATGATACCATGGATTTCATCATCATATTCTGTAAAACTTATAAAAGGAATAATTATATTTCAGTTATTGTAAATCACTTAGTGAAGTTATCAAAGTACATTTACATTATAGAATATATATCAATTGATATGATTTCTAGGAAAAACATTAAAGATGTGGTCATGTACAGTCGAGTACCATATTATATTGAATTTAATCAAGACCCAAGGATTTAATCATGTTTGGAAAAATATTCATCATGATTTTGATTTTGATTATCATATAAGCACTACTTATCAAATTCATATATGTGTCCATTATATGATAACCATTCATACACAAGCGTATATTATTATATCATTGCTTATAAATTTCATCGGTGGCTGGGATTGATACCTTTCTTTAGTTGATATTTAATAAAATAAAACCAATCACTCAAAAATTTATATAGATCCTTGTGAATCCCTTTATGGAAATAATATTATAACTCCATAATTATTGGATTAAGTTGGGAAAAGAAAGATACTAAATATAAGATAACTAAGGATATGATAGATAAAGTAGAACCACTTTGTATTATATCAAGTAAGCTCATAGTCAAAGGATGAATTATGGAAATAATTGATAAAAAAATATTTTATTTGAAGTTAGTGGGAAGGTATCACAATAAATATTTATGTGTAAAAAGTCAATGATATTCCTAAATAAGGGAAAGATGAAATGTAGGTAAGTTGGAACCTTAGACATTATTTATCAAGAATGGATAGTAATATCTATGGAATTTCATTAATCCCCTCTCATGTTATTAATATGTTAAATATATATCTCAGGGGGATGTAAATACTTGATCCTTCACCAGTACTAAACTGAATGTTTCTACCACTGAAAAATGATCATTCATATAAATAATGACTGATATATTTCCCCAATCGTAAATGTAAAGTGATATGGAATAAGACTACTCACCAATTTAATGTTATCTAAGGGAACCATAATTTATAATAACATACATAGTACCCAAGGATGTGATGAAATAGATATATCCTTATTTTATTATATCAATATAATTGAATTTTAATGGATAAACTCTTTAAGGTGGTAGAATGTAAGAGCCCTATATTTTTTGATATTTTTATATATAAATGACTTTTATCTATTTAATATAATTCATTAAGCACAACATCAAGTTTAAACAAAACACATAATCATATAAAATATTATTATTTGATCGTAATTTGATATCCTATCCTTTTAATTTATGTGTGTGAATATTATATATTCTTGTCCTTGTTGTCCCCTTAATCTATGCTCTAGTCTAGTGTGTTATTAGGGCTTACAGCTGCCTACCTATGTACAAAAGGCTTCCGACTAGTTGTGAGGGTATATTAGGTGATATTAGGGAGACTCTATACTCTAGTTATGATAATAATAATGGTCATAAAATATTAAAATAGTATATAATAATAAATAACAATCTTAGTTGAATAAATAATAAAAATAAATATTAAAAAAAACACAAAGTCATCATGCCATTTATAGACAAATATCCATGTCATAACATGCACAAACAATAGACATGAAAGTTCACCTATTAATGGCTATATATGTACATGTTATAAAATAACAAGGATGTACAATATTGATGTTGTGAAACCATTGAGTCTACATCCACCCATCGCATTCAAAAGTAGCATATCCATGATCACTACGGACCAACTCCCGAGTCTGGCACCATATGTGATCTCAATGTTCTGAAGTCCACATGAATCCCAAAAGGGCCCGTGTAGGGTGTGAATATGCACATTCTAGGACAATAAACACATATTCATGTCTTATATATATAATTATATAGTATAATTTTTCATAAAAACTGAAACAACTCACACAAAGTAATAATAAACTCAACCCACTAGTGATCAAAAAACGACAATTGTAAATTTTACATTCTTCATCCATTGTTGGTGTAAAATGATAAATCCATTTTCATTCATACTTGAAGGACCTTCGTATATCATCGATAGCCATGTCACATATTACCTCATTCCAAACAATACCACACAAGACAACACATAGAGTTCTATCATCATCTCAATGGAATTCCCAATTAATATGTAAGAATCCCCAAAACCTCTATATAAATGACATTTTCAGATCAATAGTTTGACATCTCGGGGTATGACGATACCCCTTATCAATTAAATAATAGAACACTATCAAATAGATATCCCGACATCCAAGGAACAATGAGTTCCATACATCAGTAAATAATTTATATCTATTGGCTCAAAATTCCAATTGCCCAATCTAATTTGATAGTTTTCCTCCAATTGTTTGGGCCCATCATCCACAAATATAAACGATGAGCCTTATACCCTATCCAACGATCCCAAAAATCATTTATTAATTAATTATATGGTGATAAATTCTTTTAAAAACTGTTTTGAAGACCATCTATTAATATATGATAGCTATGGAGGCCTCCAATATTAACGAGTGGTCAACACCACCTCAATTGAATCCAAGATCTAGGAACATGACTCAATAAAAATGTAGACTAATAATACTAAGCTGAAATCACCAACAAGTACCTAATACACACCACCCCTCAACCACATTTCCAAAATTGTTCCACTTCTCTTATGTCATGAGTGGAATTCCCTTATCCTGAAGAGATCATCACCTCAATCTCAAAAAAACCGTGTTTCCTTAATATGGTGATCAACATCAACACACATGTTTTAATCCATTCCCTCAACCAAATTAACTATGTTTACTCAGTCATAGTAATAAAAATCACCCCATGTAACAATTTCCATTCCAAACACGAACTCATTAGACAAACCTAACAATATCATAATGTAATTAATATAATTAAACAACAACTATAAACATCCAGATTGTTCCAATGACCCATACTAAGACTAATATATTTATAATGAAGTAAGATAATGATCGTCGACATCTAAAAAACATTATTACAACATAAAATCAAGTTTAAGATAATTATTGGTTCCACCCAGACAATAGATTTGTGTTTGTTTAAAAAAACCATGTAACACCCCTAAATTTAATGAGAAATATAGTAACCACCTATCTTATACCCATATACTATAATTTTTCAAAGGTTTTCTCTTGATTTTAGATGAAATGAAAGAAAATTGTATTTAGAAAAATTCCATAATAGTGGGGAAAATGAGAATACATGGATATTACATGAAATATGAATATATAATAGTTGGAAAATGACTAATGAACTAATTTTGATACAAATAGAACTCAATACCATCCAATGGATCTTGAATCGGAGCTCATATTAAGATCGTGGATCAAAGCATAGAGGAGGGGGAGAATAGATCTCCACAACATTAAGTGAGTCACATAACATTGGAGGATAAACAGAGGATGAATATTCTTATTGAAACTGTTAAAAAAGATTAATTTAGGCTCTTAAAAAAGGAACATGGTTACCATATGGTTTGAAAAACGGTGTTCCTATAATGCAGCGCTTATCATACAAGAGCATTGCACCTCGCATAGTTCAATAACATGGGTAGTCAAACCATAAACCAAACTATGATGTTATATCTACCCTTCTCATCCATCACACAATGTTCAATTTGCACACCACTTAGTAAAAATACAATTCCACGTCAAAAAATAGGCTCCAAGGTTTAGACCACACTATTAGACACATTATGTGCCAAATGTGATCCTCTTTATTTCTTTCTTTCTTTCACAAAACTAGGTTTTTAGATTCCAATTCTTATAAAACCCTATTTAAACACTCAAGGACTTTTCTGGTCCTTAAGAACCATTTAAAATGACATAACAACATATTTAAACTGTTGTTTTAGGTCCCACCATTATGAATGTTGACACATCCACTAAACAAAAAATTTGAATTTAACATGGAAAATTACATGTTCAAATACACGAAAAATTACAACCTACCCACTATAAGATAAATAGTAACTGAGCTATGTGAATTTAGTTTAATATGGTATTGATCATACCCAACTCATTTACATAAACCTAGTCATCCCCAATTATTATTCATGTTCAATTCCCCTTGTAATGCCCCAACATTAGTAACTATATATACAGAAGCTCCAAAACTTAAACTAGTTTTTACAATAACATGGTTCCACTAACAATCCTTTTGGACCCACTATAGGTGATTAATTACACCAACATCATACCTGACACCCTTCAAATCATGTATCTCATCAGATGCTCGTAATTACATTTTCCATACATGACACCCATCATTACATTGATCTCACAAATGCTCAATGGTCCTAAATCACAACTAATTTTCAGAAGTAATCCCTGAATATATATATATATATATATATATATTCATTACCATCATAGTATTGATTCATCCACACCTCAAACAATTCATACATCATACGTGATGCCCTCTACTAAACAGCACCTGGTTTTACCACTCATAACACATGAACCTCGTGCACCTATATTCTTCATGCCAAAAAAAATTCATGCCATTTTCAGGGAATATATCTAAACATTGTCAGCGTCATATCTTGCTCTGAGCGAACTAGGTCAACATCATGCAGGTAGCCTGAATCTTGACAAAATGAGGCTTTCCATACCTATGGTGGGTCACTAGCTACCGACCAATAACCCCCCTACTGGGTCTCTCTATGCCCATAACGATATATGAATGTAATAGAATCCTTGAAACTGAATCATGGTATCACTCTCTCTCGTACCTTATATATACTAGTTTTAACCAATCCCCAAATCCCCAAACCCCAACCTCCCATGTTTTTTTCCAAACAACTTCTCCAAGTAACAACCTTGAAACATGCATGAGACACATTTATAGGTCACTCAAACTATGTTTGAACATGTCCTTGCTATCCAAACTAAAAGAACATCATCTAAAAACCACTCCACAATAGACTACCAACATTTCTAGTCTGACTACTCTATTGAATCTTCTCACAAGCTCACTTACATATACCTAAAAGAACACCACAATTCACACCTAACACTTTCACCCAACTCAAATATTCTAGGTCTATTAGATTCACATCCCCTATCAAATATGGATTCACTTACTTAGATAATGATGTTATATAATATAATTACCTTTACCCTAATAGAATCTCATAAACAATCCTCAATATTTGTCACCATGGAAATGACTTCACCCACTATAGAAGGTGAAAATCAATGCCATCCTATGGAACTAATCATATAGTCCATTATGTATGTATCTACCTATAATAGGTTCATGAAATTATGTGCAAGGTCATCCCTAAAAATCATTGGTAATAAATGTTCAAAGTCATTGGCATAAAAAATTACACATTAATACCTCATGACTACTATCCAATACTTATATGTCCCACTAACACTTTTTCAGTCCTTTGAGTATATATGTATCTAGTTTCACCATCTAACATGTGGATGTTGAAACCTGATCAAATATTGTCTATATAATCATCATCATGTTTTTGGCTACCTACGGTCCACCCTCACCCTAGAACAATGGTGGGAAGTAAGACCTAAACTCGCATGTTAAATAAACCATTAACAGATCATCTCCATGATATCCCAAATCAATACCTTATATGAGCCACACCAACTCACCCTAAGATGGTTGTCTTGAACTATCATAAAATATTTCATCTTTTATGGATGACGTGTATATATCAGAGCCTTTTAATATTTCTCATGATCAACCAGATCCTTAAGGGCCCCATCAAAACCCTAAGGGGCCTCATCCCGGGAATTAGTTAGCGGTACCACATCTCCTCCCTCTAGAAGCTCCATTAGAAGATGTATAGGTTACATCATGCAGATCAATAAATAACACAATAAAATCCTTCAAAATAGTCAAATATATTGAATATAAGAAATTCCGTAACATGAAACAAATATCAGCACCCTTTGAATCACCTACCACACTCATATCACATGAAATTCAACCTCATAAACCCCTACATTTGTAACGACCATAAAAATGTTCATCTTTTATTTATGGATCTCTTTTATCCTAATAAATTTTTATTATGTTTTACAACAAAATCACATCAAATTACTTCGAAACCAAATTGTTGTTTAAAAAAATATAATTATTATAATAATTTAAGGTATATAGAGAAATGATTATTTTAATTAAATAGAATGATTAAAAACACATTTTGATAAATTTAAATGATAAAATAATTATACTTTTTTTATGTTTTAAATTTCAATATGCAATTTCACTATTCATTTTCAATTCGCTATTATTTTTAATAACTATTGATTTATATAGTTGACCATCTAATTTTTCATACATAGATAATATTTATGTTTAAATAAACATCATTTTTAAATTCCAAATGACAAAATTAATCTATGATGAATTTTTTGAAATTTTCGATGAAGTTCCAATTTGATGAATAGTTTTTTTTATGAATAATATAAAAACATTTTATTATTCAATAACATTTTTGTTAAATGATCTTCCAAAAAATGGTCTTCTATAGTTGTGATCAGTAAGAAATAGAGTGTTTAATAATATCTACTTGATTTTCGGTGAATAGAAAACTATGAATAGAAATATACCATTGTGAATAGTAATGAATAGTGAAATGGAGAGAAAAATTGATACATCACCCATGAATGTATAAATACAATTTAGAAATCTTAAAAGTGAAAAAACGATCATAGTTTATGTTTTGGTATTTTTTTATGTTATAACTATTTTATTTACAATTTTATAATTAATTTAATAATATAAAATGGAAATGTATTTTCATATAATGTAATCATGAATTGTTACTTTATTATATTATGGTTATATGACAATTTTATGGGACCTTGATTACTTTCTTAAGGTGCTAAAAAATGAGTTATTGTTTTAAAGTCATATTTTTGGAATAACTAATAATTTTTTTAAAAAATTAAATTAAAAATATTTAGAACATTATTTTCATAAAATGGAGTTGATTTTTGAATTTAGATCATAAATTTTAGGTTAGAGATAATTTTTAGGATTTTTCTACAATAGTTGATTTTTCTGTGAACATCATAAATACAATTTTGAGTTTCAGGTGTTTAATGACATCATTGATGATGTAATCATGGTGTAAATACTCTGGTCCACTTTTGAATAGTAATATATGTTATGGTGTGTCCCATGTGGCCAATACCATGGGAATGCCCATGGTTTTGCAGACACCACAGTTAAGTAGTCCCATAGAAATGAATTATTTATTGCCTCACTTTTCCTATAAATACCAAGCCATTACTTAATTCGTTTCATTCCAATATCCTCCTCAATGAATCTTAGGACATTATACCGCACAAGGAGTCCTTACACAGTTCCCTCACGCCTCCCAAGGTCCCAACCTTCAACCTTTCGAAGTATATCTTCAAGGAAAGGGAACCTTTCACCCTCCTTTTTTAAGTCACGAATTCCATTATGTTATGTCTTATAGTTATATTTTATTATTTGGGGGCTCGTTATTCTATATCATTACTACTTTAAATTTCATTTCAAAATTATGAGAGACCCTTTCTGCTATCATCAATTGATTTTCTGAATTTTTATGTGACACTGTTAGGATGCTGAATATTCGTAAAAGAAATTTTTCTTTTTCTTTCCTATCAAGATTCCTTTTCATGGGGTGTGTCATTAAAATGACCACACCATGATCTTATTTCATTTAATTATGTCCCTAGACTTCATAAATGTTCATTTATCGATGGGAGACCCTTGTACCATCTCTTTTTTATTATCTCTTAAAACCATGACATATAGCTGTTATGCTGCAAAATGTTCGCTTCAAAGTTTCTCTCTATCTCCCACTTATTTTATTTATGTAAATACACAGACCTATTTTGATTCTATGAGTGATCATAAATATACCAAAAATGATATATTTGATTATGTAATTGTCATACATATAACCCTCACTCCCTTTCCATGGGTTATAAATGACACAATTATTTTTTTAACTTTTAAAACGTCGCAATTTTGAAATGAAACCCATTTATTTTGTTCTTTATGGGTTATTTATGAAATTTTTTATTATGATTTATGTGGCTCAATTATAAATAAAAACATATTATGGGTGCACCGTGATATCACTCCAATGCATTGGGTGAAGAAATTAATCTATAGAGATGACAAGTTTCATGATACCTTGGTGAAAAACCTTTGTAATTTTTATGACACCATGGGGATGAACCATGGTGATATGTTCATGTATGTCTAAATGGAATATTGTAGACACATATTCAGGTTGTGTTTCAAGTTATTCTCATTATTAAATTCCTATACCTCTATTTCTAAGGACATTATGTTTATATAAAGTTCTTATTGATTTCAAAAGTAAACAGATTCCCTTTTTAATCATATTGGGCCTTCACTCACCCTTTCCTTTGATTCATGTCTTCGGGATATGAGATGCATTAATTTTACATACGATTAACTTATGATGAATCCATACAAGTGGATTAAAATAATGATTTATGTTGTATTCATGTATTACGTTCCTAATTTCCAATACACTAAACCCAAAAGATCTTACGATATGTTAAATTTGTATTATGTAAAGTGAATTTATGTATTAAAAAGGCGGGATTCCATAATTGGTATCATAGGATGGTGTAGTTATTTTTGGAAATTAGGATTCAAAAATTATAGGAAGAACCCTATATAAATGTTTAAATATATGAAAACTTCTTGGCATTTTTGTGAGTATTGACTAAATGATTTATCAAGAAAATACATCCCTGTCTGGATACGAGCAGGTAGAGGCGGCTCCGGCATAGAGGTACCCAGGAGGGAAAACTCCAACAAGGTGTTTCGGGCGTGACCCGGGGTATCCTAGTACATGATAACGGGTCGTGCTACACTCTCAGTTACGATACTCTTGGGGTATATGTTTGGTTAATCATAAGCATTTTATAAATCTTTATAAAGGATTTATTGAAAATTTAATTGTTATTAAACAATAATATTTGTTTTAAGTATGATTTTTAATACATTAAATAACTTTACAATTATATGATTCCTAAAGGCAACAAATTTCTAATAAGAGAAAATTATGATGATGCAATTTTTATAAGGGGGGAAGAATTTAATGACGCAAAAAATGTACTTTTTTTATTTATGGATATCCTTTCTCCTAATAAATTTTTATTATGTTTTACAATAAAATAACATCAAATTACTTCGGTGCCAAATTTTAGTTTTCAAAAATAATATAATTATTCTATCAAATTAATGTACATGGAATAATTATTATTTTAATTAAATATTATGATTAAAAACACCTATTTTAAAATTTAAATTATAAAATATTTTTATTTTTTTATGTAATAAATTTCACTATGAAAATTCACTATTCATTTTCTATCCGCTATTATTTTTAATAACTAAGGAATTTCAATTTTAAAATCCATATTTCTCATACATAGATATTTATTATGGTGTAATAAACATAATTTTTGAATTCTAAATGACAAAATTAATTTATGATGAATTTTTTAATATTTTCTAAGAAGTTTTATTTTTTTGAATTATGTTCTTTTATGAATAATTTAAAAATATTTTATTATTAAATAACTTCTTTGTGAAATAATTTTCCTAAAAAAAGGACTTCTACAGTTGTGATCAGAAAGAAATTTAGATTCGAATAAGATCAACTGGTTTTTCAGTGAATAGTAAAGTATGAATAGTAATATACCATTATATATAGTACTGAATATTAATGAATAGTAAATTGAAAAAAAAAATAAACTTCACCCATGAATGTATAAAAATAATTTAACCATCTTAAAAGTAAAAAAATGATCATAGTATAAGTTTGGGTATTTTTTTATGTCATAAATATTTTATTTACAATTTTATAATTAATTTAATAATTTAAAATGGAAATTTATTTTAATAAAATTTAATCACAAATTGTTCCTTTATTGTATTATGGTTATATTATTATTTTATGGGACCTTGATTACTTTCTTAAGGGGCTTCAAACTGAGTTATTGTTTAAAAGTCTTATTTTTTGAATACATAATAATTTTATTTATAAAATAAATTAAAAATATTTTCAAAATTATTTTCATAAAAAGGAGTTTAATTTTCAATTTAGAGCATCGATATTAGGTTATAGTGAATTTTTGGGATTTTTCTAAAATATTTGATTTTTCAGTGAATAATAAAAATTTTAGTTTTGATTTTCGAGTGCTTAATGACATAATTGATGATGTAATCTTTATTTCAATAATCTAGTAGACTTTTGAATAGTAAGATACGTTATGAGATGTCCCAAGTGGCCAATACCAATGGCAAATACCATGGTCAAGCCCATGGTTTCGCAAATACCCCCGATGAGGTGTCCCTTGGAAATTAATAATTGATTCCCTCACTTTTCCTATAAATAACAATCCATTCTTTTATTATTTTCCTTCCAAAATACTCCTCAATGAATCTATGGTCTTTCTACCTCCAAATGAGTCCTTCAATGATTCCCTCAAGCCTCCAAAAGTCCCGACCTTCAATCTTTCAAAGTTTCACTTCAAGGTAAAGAAACTTTTCATCCTCCTCTTTTAAGTCATGACTTCTTTTATGTTATGTCTTATAGTTACATTTTATTATGAGGGGGGTTGATCATTTATATATTTACTTTAGTCCATTTCATTTCAAAATTATGAGATACCCTTTCCTCTCTCATCAATTGATTTTTTGAATTTTCATGTGACGCCGTTAGGCTGCCGAATTTTCTTAATAAAATTGTGCTTTCTCATTCCTTTCAAGTTTCCTTTTCACGTGGTGTGTCATTTAAATGTACAAAAAATGATCATATTAATTTTTATAATGTCTTTATACATCAAAATGATTAATTTTTGGATTATAGGCCCTTGTCCCCTCTCTTTATATTATTTTCTAAAACCATGATATATAGGTGTTATGCTGCTGAAATTTCGCCTCAAAATTTCTCT
Source organism: Viscum album (assembly GCA_963277665.1). Lineage (NCBI taxonomy): Eukaryota > Viridiplantae > Streptophyta > Magnoliopsida > Santalales > Viscaceae > Viscum > Viscum album. Next base: position 807,674,106 of record OY728119.1, on the reverse strand, counting down.
CTCTTTATCTCTTGTTTTATTTATGTGAATATCCATGCCTATTTGGTATTATATGGGGCATCATAAATATAAAAAATGATATATTTGATTCTTTAATTGACATACATATAACCCTCACTCCATTTCCATGTGTTATAAATGACATAATGAATTTTTTTACTTTTAAAACGTCACAATTTTGAAATGAAACCCATTTCTTTTGTTATCTATGGGTTATTTATGAAATTTTTTATTATAATATATGTGGCTCACATGGAAATACAGACACATTAAGGGTCATCTTTGATATCCCTCCAATGCATTGGGTGTAGAATTTAATCTCTTGAGATGACATGTTTCACGATACCTTGGTGAATAACCTGGGTAATTATTATGACACCATGGGGATGAAGCGTGGTGATATGTTCATGAATATATAAATGGAATGTTGAAGCAACATATTCATGTTATGGTTATTTTTCTTATCATTATGAAATTAATCTACATCCATTTCTCATGAAATTATGTTTTTATCAAGTTCTTACTGGTTTCACATGTAAACTGATTCCCTTCTTTACCCTTACAGTGCCTTCTTCTCATCCGTTCCGTTGAGTTATATCTCTAGTATATGAGATGAAGTAATTTTACCTAGGTTTAACTTCTGATGAATCCATACAAGTGGATTAGAGGAATTTTTTATGCTGTCCTCGTGTATTATGTTCCTAATTTACAAGACATTAAACCCCAATGATCTACCAAATTGTTAAATTTGTATTATGTAATGAAAAGTTATGTAATAAAATAGAGGGATACCATAATTGGTATAAAATTATGGTTTAGTTATTTGTGGAAATTATTATATAAAAATTTTAGGAATAACCCAATAGAAAAGTTAAAATATAGAAATACTTCCTGGTATTTTTGTGAGTATTGTGTATGTGGTTTATCAAGAAAATATATCCATGTCTGGATACGAGCAGGTAGAGGCGGCTCTTTCACAGAGGTACCTAAGAGTGAAAACTATAATAATGAGTTTCGGGCTTGACCCAGGATATCATGGTACACGATAACATGTCTTGCTGCACTCATGGTTACAGCACTCCCGGGGGATTGTTTTCGTTAATCATAATCATTTTATAAATTTTTATGAAATATTTATTGAAAATTAAATTGTTATTAGAGAATAATATTTGTTTCAAGTATTATTCTCAATACATTAAATTACATTAAAATTATAATATTCATAAATGTTACAAATTTCTAATAAGAGAAAATATCGAGGTCACAATTTCATTAAGGGGGGAAGAATTTAAGAACCTCAAAAATGTAATTCTTTTTTTATGGATCTATTTTCACCTAATAAAATTTTATTATGTTTTACAAAAAAAGCATATCAAATTACATCGGAACCAAATATTAGATTTTAAAAATAATATAATTATTAAAACATAATAAGGTATATGGAATAATGATTATTTTAATTAATGGTATGATTAAAAACACCTATTTTTAAATTTAAATGATATGATAATTTTTCTTTATATACGTTATAAATTTCATTCTGTAATTTCACTATTCACTTTTTATCTTCTATTATTTTTAATAAATAAGGATTTTCATATTTAAATGTCAAAATTTTCATATGTAGATAATTGTTATGGTTAAATAAACATCATTTATGAATTCCAGATCTCAAAATTAACCTAGGATGAGTTTTTAGAAATTTTCAATGAAGTTTAAATTTGATGAATATTATTTTTATGAATAATATAAAAATATTTTATTATTAAACAACTTCTTTGGGAAATGATTTTCCAAAAAATGGTCTTCTACAATTGTGATCAGTAAATAAATTTAGAATCTAATAAGATCAAATTGACTTTTGGTGAATAGTAAAGTATGAATAGTAATATAAAATTATGAATATTAATGAATAGTAAATTGGCCAAAAAATAGAAACTTCACCCATGAATTTATAATTACAATTTAGACATCTGAAAAGTGAAAAAATGATCATAGTATATGTTTTGGTAGTTTTTATGTAATAAATATATTTTTACAATTTTATAATTAATTTAATAATTTAAAATGAAAATTTATTTTCATAAAATTTAATCATATAATGTTACTATATTGTATTATGGTTATACGATAATATTTTGGGACCTTGATTACATTCTTAAGGTGCTAGAAAATGAGTTGTTGTTTTAGAGTCATATTATCAGAAATAGCTAATAATTTTACTTAAAAGTGAAATTATAAATATTTAAAAAATTATTCTCACATAATGGAGATAATTTTTGAATCATTTCATCAATTTTAAGTTAGAGTGATTTTTTGGGATTTTTCTGAAACAATTAATTTCTCAGTGAATTGTAAAAATACAGTTTTGAGTTTCATGTGTTTAATGACATCATTGATGAAGTAATAATTATGTAAATAAATTGGTAGATATTTTAATAGTAAGATATTTTATGAGGTTTTCCAAGTGGCCAATACCATGGGAAAATTCCATGGGGAATCCCAAGGTTTTGCAAATACCACCAATGAGGTGTCCCTTGGAAATTAATAATTTATTTCCTCAATTTTTCTATTAATACCAAGACATTACTTCATTATTTTCATTCCAAAATATTCCTCAACAAATATCTGGTCTTTAAACATCCAAATGTGTCCTCCCAAGGTGCCCTCAAGCCTCCCAAGGTATTGGCCTTCAAGCATTTGATGTTACTCTTCATGGTAAGGGATCCTTTCATTCTCCTCGTTTAAGTCATGACTTCCTATATGTTATGTCTTATGATTTCATTTTATTATGAGAGGGATTGTTATTATATATCTTTAATACTTTCCATTTCAGTTCCAAATTATTATATACCCTTTTCTCTCTCATCAATTGATATTCTGAATTTTTATGTGTCGCTGTTTGGCTGCAGAATTATCGTAAAAGAAATCATGTTCTCTCTTTCCTTTCATGTTTCCTTTTCAAGTGTTGTGTAATTAAAATTTACAAACCATGATCTTGTTTCTTTATATTATGTTCTTATACTTTAAAATGGTTAATTTATTGATGGCATACCATTTCCCCCTCTAAATTTTTTATTTTCTAAAACGATGATATATAGTCATTATGTTGCAGAAATTTCGTTTCAAAATTTCTCTCTCTTTATCTCTTATTTTATTTATGTGAATACCTAAACCTACATTGTTTCAACGGGTGTTCATAAATATAACCAAAAAAAGATATATTTTATTTTTTAATTTACAAACATATAACCTTCACTCTCTTTATATGGGTTATAAATTACATAATAGTATTTTTTATAACATTTAAGATATCACATGTTTGAAATGAAACCCATTTTTGTCCTTCATGGGTTATTTATGAATTTTTTTATTATGATCATTGTGGCTCACGTCAAAATAAAGGCATATTAAGGGTGTCCCTTATAGAACTTCAATGCATTGGGTAAAGAATTTATTCTCTACAGATGACATGTTTCAGGATACCTTGGTTAATAACCTTGGTAATGTTTATAACACAATGGAGATGAACCTTAATTATATGTTCATGAAAGTCTAAATGGAATTTTGTAGCCATATATTCATGTTATAGTTAAATTTCTTCTAATTATAAAATTCTTCTATGTCCATTTTTCATGACATTATGTATTTATCAAGTTCTTATTGATTTCACAAGTAAATTGATTCCCTTGTTTACCCTTATTGGGCCTTCTGCTCACGCTTTCCTTTGATGTAGGTCTCCAGGATATGAGATGCAGTAATTGTACATAGGATGAACTTATGATGAATCCATACATATTTATTATAAGAATGTTTTATGTTTTCCTCATATATTATGTTCCTAATTTCCACAAAACTAATCCCAAAAGATCTTCTGATATTTTAAATTTGTATTATGTAATGAAAAGTTATGTAATAAAAAGGTGGGATTCCATAAACATCCTGTATCATAGTCAATCATCTCATAGCATCCATACCCATGGAATCATTCATAAACATAAAAGATTCATGAATCATTTATAATGTACATCAACATATCATTAATTTAGGGTGGATGAGTATAATTCCACCAAAAGGCTTAGTTGGAAAATAGTCTTTATATTTTTTTGGACCGATCAAACAGATCACCCCTTTTATCATCCTTACCTACCCATAGTAGATTCATTTTTATAAAACAAATATTCATAACATCACATACTGATCTCATCAATAACCACATATGTAGGTTATATAATTATAATTACATCAAAAAGGATAAGAAACATAAACCTATATATATTTTTTCACTTTAAATAGCCCAAACTCTCTTAGTTCATTATAGGTTCCCAAAGAAAATCACAGGAGTATACACACATCATATGAGAATAACCTCTTACCATTATTCATAAATATTCATTCCATTCCATATTAGGATAGAGGGAAAAAATCTAAAAATCCTTTAACATCACACATATGGGGACTAATCATGAATAATATAAATCAAAAAAAATTGTAAAACATAAAATAAATGTTACACCCCTAGAGACACGGTTTATCCCCTAGATATAGGAAATAAGGAAACCAAAAATAATCTCTTTACCCTGTTCTGACTACATCCAACTCTCTGGACTACCATATCCCAAATATTAAGTATAGCGAAAATAAAATACTCTAATTCCATTTTTAACATCCTTACATAGTTCTACACTTTACTTAAGCTTCAAGATAATGAGACTATGAGATAAGGGAATTCATCCGTTTCTGCCAAAGTTTTTCATCTACCCATGATGGATTAATATGTGGTATTCCTGGAATTATACAATCTTTTAAAGATATAAATAATTTCATATAATAATTAAACACTATGTAATCTTAAATATAAACTCAATGGATGAAATAATATGAAATAATAGTAAAAAATCCCAAAGGAATGTTACCATATTCATATAAATAAATATGACCTAATAGTTTAACAAAATATACTTGGAAGGGTTCCCATTTATTATAATTAGTACCTATTTGATCCATAAGGTCGAACCCCCTGAGGATGATCATTTTTCTGTACTCAAAGCCATTGATTCTACATGAATCTCAATGAGCTCGTATAGGGTGTGAGTATGAACATAGAAGATCACAACCTATTTGATTGTATATTACAATTAAAATTATATAGTTTATGTATATTTAAATAAAAATAAAAAAAATATAATTAACATATTTCTCTAGTTGTACTCAACATACCCAAGGGAGTGTTTTACATGCTTCTTCAAACATCAGAGTAGAACGTTATATCCATGTTCAGTCACATCAGAAGAACCTAGGAATATCATCAATGACCATGTGACCCATCACTTAGTGCAAACCAATACTTCATGAAACCACAAATCGATTAAAATAGGAAATCCTATGAAATTCATAATTAATATGTCACTATTCCTAAAGACTTCTAATCAAAAGGACTCCAAAGAATCTAAAACACAATTTCCGAAGGCACGATGATATACATTCTCTAGTAAATAATAATACACTATAAGCTCATTTTCATGATATATATTCTATGAATATATCCATCCATTAATAAATTATCTATCAATTTAATGCCAATTACCTGATGTCCAAGGGGATGATGATTTCAATCCTCCAATAATCATGGAACATCAACCAAAATTACAAATAGAAAGGCTCATCCACTAACCAATGGTCTCAAAAAATATCTCATGTGTCTTTATTCTATGATCATGACCTCTATAACTGATAGTCAATACCATATCTCAAGATGCGATAACTATGGAGGCATCCACCCACAACGAGTGGTAAAAAACACCTCAAAAAAGTCCAATATGTGTGCACATGACCCCAATGAAAAATTCGAACAACAATTGTGACTGACAATAATCAACAAGTACCTATGTCACACCATCCAGAAACCTCATCGCCACATGTGAACCATGTTTTCCAAGTCGCAATTATCAACAAAATTCCATGTTTGGCAGTTCGTTCCCCAATTTTGAAGACCTTATCACCGCAATCCGGATGAACCCTATCACTACAACATGGTGATCAACGTCACCCCATTTGTATGGGGTCACACCTGTTTCCCAAAAAAACATATCTCCTTAGTATTATTTATAAAAATAACTATAAAAATAATAAAACATTCCGAACACATTCCCTTAAAAAATGTAATCTTATCATAATATAATTATTTAAATTAAATAGTCAACCAAATATTTCAAGTTAGTCTAAAATCCCCATACCCATCTTAATAAATTTTTAAATAAACAAGAAAATTTTCATCATCATCATAGATAATTTATTAAAACATATAAACAAGAATTAGATAATTTGGGGTTTCATGAGGATGAACCACATGCTCATATTTAATAACTCACACCATAACACCAGTATATTTAGGTGGAAAGGTGGAACCTCTTACCTTACCCACCTAGAGGATCACACAATGTAGATTGTCCTATTATTAGATCCATAACGGAATAAAAATGGTAATTAGAAAAAATACATGAATTTAAGATAAATAAGCCTTTTGGAAATAACACCAAACATACAATTTCAAATTACAAAAATAGGCTAACATACTATTTGAATTAATGAGAGGAATCTATATCCACTAATAGGATCCTGAATAAGAGATTGTATAAATTTGAGTGATCGAATCCCATAGGTGGGTAGAGGATAGATTCATGACCTGAGGTGAGTGGTTTGGCATGGGAGGAAGATAATATTATGTATCCTTTTAAAGAACAAAAAAAATACATTTTGGGCTCTTTAAAAAGTCACATATTTTGGATAAATGTGTGCGGACTATGAGTTTCTCTCTTTCAAAGAGAATCCCATCATAAATGGTTCAAGAAAATTGTTATTCAAACGATAAAAATCAATTATAATCTCTCTATCCTGATTCTATATATCAAAAAGTTATTTAGGCACACCACATAGTTAAAAAAAATCGTTCCCCTTTGAAAACCTAACCGCAAGGTTGGAAAAACCATGCGCCAAACATGAACCTCTCTCAATCATTCCCAAAAAATTGTTTATATGACTCAATGCTTCAATAAAACAATTCAAAATTTTTATGCCCTGACCAAGAATTAAAAGCTATCAAGAAATAAAAAAATACATTTTAAGTATTGTTTGTAGGCCCTAAATCCCAACATGAATGTCATCCCATCCCCTAAACAAAAAATTCCAATTTTCCCATGAAACATTCTATTTAGACACCCCATATTTTTTAAAATGTGAGTAATTAAATAATGAACATTTTATGGTATACTCATTTATAAAATGAGTCCTTTGGTTATGAATTAATTAAAAAACTATTTTTATGAACGCAGTCTATTTTTATCATTATTATTAAAATTAAAAAATAATAGTTAGTGATTTTAATTAAATTTATTTATTGTATATTCAATAAAATTATTTAAAAAACATCTTATGCTTTATTTGAGGCATGGTATGAGAATAAATTTCTTTTTATTGTTAAAATTATTCTAAACTACAAAATGGGTTTCAATAATTTTCATGAAATTATTTTATAATAAAATTACGATACATATAGAAATTTAATCATTAAAAATATATTTAATATTTATAATTTACCATATAAATCTTTTTAAATCAGAACCATTTATTTAACCACATTTTCTATTAGGTTCCCATGGACACCTGATCCACAACACATGCTTTGGATTGCACCAGATTTTGAACCATCCTCATGTGATATAAAAAATTTAAATGTCCACGTAACAATTAATTGTCAAAATAATAGAGAATTTATAAAATACGGAAAACTTTTAAATCAAATAGGCATGAGTAATGTGAACTATTGGTTCTATCCTCAAGGGTCTATAGTGGTACAATGAAATGAAGTATAAATTCTTCCTAGGAATAATGGGAAAGAACTCATGGTTTTTTCACTTGAAGGATCACATGGCCCTTAGAAATATAAATAGAAGCTCACATTGTCTTTTTCCTCAAAGCCTCACACAATACTTTGAAAAAAATAGAATCTCACATAGTATTCTTCCTCGAAGGGTCACACATACCTTCAAAAAAATAATTGAAGCTCTCTTGGTTTTCTAATATAATCATATTCTCACACCTAGGGTATCCCATGCGATACTACATTCCAAATTAATCACAAGAAATATCCAAATCAATAATCATTACATTAATTAATTCACAATTAATAAATTCTAGAAAATCATTTAATTAATTCAATAAATAATTTATCATTACAAATTTATCAGTTATTTAAAAAAAATTAACTACCTTAATTTCCATTAATTTATTCACAAATTAAGAAATTGTTTCCCATTTACATTAATTAGTCATTTGATTAATTAGTCACATAAATTTAATTAATTATTTTAACAATTAATTAATCATTCATAACCCATTAATTAATTAAATTATTAATTAACCATGTCCATGACATTAATTAATTAAAAAAATCACAACCCTTCCATTAATTCATTGAGTTGTTAAATATCCATGTCTATCCAATTAATTAATTCAAAAATTAATTATTGACAACAATTCCATTACTTAATAAAATAAACTAATTAACCCTAGAAATTCAGATAATTAATTCAAAAGTTTATTAATCATTATATACAAACTCAAAATCTCATAGTTAATTAACACATAATTATATCATTCCCAATTTCATCATATAAATATTTAATTCAAGAAATTATTATTCAAATAAGAATTTCATAATCCAATACATTCCCACAAATTATATGTACAATTAATTAATCATGTTCAACAATCCCAATAATTCAATAGTTATTTTAAAAATGTAATATTAATGATCTAAAATCCCAACATCCACATTGTACATTTCCATTTATGAATTTATTCACCATATTATTTAATTAATTCAAGAACACAATTGCTAAACATATATCTTAAATTCTATAATTACATACATAATTGTAATCAGGAATATGTGATTGTCATTTTAGACTAGCTACCTCAATATTGGTGATGAAGAATGATGGCCAACAAATGTCACAAAATTTAGCGTGATCAATCAAGGACACATTGAATAACAATATTGAGATATGACCCCTAGAATGTGGAGGAAGTGGTGATTAAAATTTCAACATCTATGATAATAATTTTCTTCTCAGTTACTCCCAATAAGAACCAGATTGTCGGTTATCCAAAAATCTAGAGGTAGATAAATATTTGAAATGCATACCTTGCAAATCTTGGTCCATATTTCCAGAATCTGATGTGAGATCACATCCAGATCAAATCAGACTCTTGGAAATCAATTGTAGAAGTCCCATATCTAGGAGGGATGTGTTCAGAGGGTCTTCAATCAAATATTCCAAAAAAGGTTTTTTGGTCCAAGACAGTGTTTCATGGGAAATTTTCAGTTAAAAATGGTGATGTTCGGAGTTTCTACAATATAGAAAAGGGGTTTTATATTGTTACATGTAATTGGAGATAAATTTTTCATAAACTGGGCATAAACATTACATGATGTGACTTCTATTTCAATTCATGTAAAAATCAAAACATACTTCCCCTTTATTAAATTAAATAAAAAAACCATTTAAACAATAATAAATAAAGATTAGAAGTGGTGAAATAAAATTACACGGTGGTTAATCAAATTTCATGATATGTCTACATTTAGAGAAAACTACTTTCGTGACATGTTGACATTTGTTGTAAAACATTTACAGGGGTTGAGTTTTTATTTATTGAATTAAAATAATTACATCTCATCTCCAAAAAATAATTTTTTTTCAATGTTCATACACTGAAAAATATGGAATCATACAATCTACCCACCTTAGAACAACCTATCCTCAAGCTACATTCCAAAGAATCTCTAAGATTCTATGTTAAAAATATCTGGCCAATGATCCTGTATATCTTCCCCTCATTACCAGGTCTCCTCTTACACACGTCCATCATTTAAGAATACACGGACTATTGGCAGGCGTTCCAATCAACACTTTCTCACTGTGATTTAATAGATGTATCATATGATCCTTGTAACGCCCCGACCCCAGTTACACAGATTCAGTACATTATTACATAACATTGGAATGATCAGAAAGAATCATGTCTCGAAAGACCGATTAGTTTAGTATTTTTGGAAACGCAAGAAATATTCAGAAGTCTTATATTACATCATAAGGTAAAAAACTACAACAACATCTTGTATTCATGTCCCCTCATACTATCCCTGCCAGTTATTCATAAATTACTTCTTCTCATCTTGGGAACAAGAAAACATTGAAAGGGATGAGCTCAGATACTCAGTAAGGATAACAATATAGCAAGAGATTTCATAGATAATCATAAACACTTAAGAAAATGTATTACTAAAACAAAAGCCTTTTAAACTTGTACTCCAGCATAATATGGCAAAGATAAAAATGAAATAATTTCATTTACTTATTCACATGGATATTCTACTAGTCGAATAATCACATGATATATCAATAACCACTTTTATAATGATGGAAGGCATAATGACAGACTATCATTACCACTTAGACAAGGCCTTGTGCCAAAAATACACATAATATTTTGTCAAGGCCTCGTTCCAAGATAGTAGTTTGTCTTATAAGACCGAAATATGCACTTTTTTTAGAAGATACTTACATTTTAAATTGCTCAAATATACTCCAGTGTTTTTCTGAAAACATTATGAAAGATTCTAAAAACCAAATAACTAATTCTGAGACTGCTCGACTAATTACAGGCCATGATAGGTCCTCGTCGAATCCCTTTTTATCTATCGCACTTGAGAGTCAGGTTTTTTGAAAAAAAAAATCAGCTTTCGTAAAATATGTATACATTTTCACTAAATTTTCATATATTTGAGAGAAATATCTATTTTTTGAAATCATTTAAAAATCACATATTAATAAAAGAAAACCTTTATTTTTAAAATATCCTAATAAGCGTGTAAGGTAATCTTAAAAGGTGTAATAATGGCGGAGAATAATTGCACCTACCATATAAGTTAAAAAATACATTCTTACCTTAATTCTGTCAAAAAGGTTAAAAAGGAACTTGTTTGGAAAACGACGGAAAGATTTCTTTCAAATCACATAATGGTATAAATGACTTTAACCCTTTGTCTAGTATATAATAAAAATAATTTGAATTGTATTTTTATGAAACATGGATGTGGATGATAAGGAGGTCCTAGTAGATAATTACATATAAACAACCTCGGATAATGAAGAGATTATGAAATAACCCTTACCAATTTGGTAAATTACGAAACATACACCCCATGAATGAGAATAATACAATAAATATGTAAATACAAATAAATTAAACTGTATTACACAAAGAATACAATTATGAGTTGTACATACACCACAAAAATGGTAATAGTGGCAATATGGTACGAATCTCACAGGAATAAGTAGTGAGATGAAAACCCCTTACTTTGTAATGTTTCCTTGGCCGAGGGTAGGTTAAACTCTTGTATAATGGTGAAATAATTGTTATTTAATTACAAAATAATCATATACATTAATATGATATCATATATGATCTTTTAACATTGATTTGTTAATAATATCTTGGTATTATCGTCGTTTTGGGTGTTAATGGATTCGTTTTCCTTTATATTATTTGTCATGTGAGCAATATATGTTATGGATGGCATTTATATTATTCATATCTAGAAATATATCAAATCATTAAACATTATTTTTAATAATTAAATGAAAATTAGACTTGAATGGATACGATGGAGAATGAATCTCATCGCGTTCATGGAGACGGTAGTCCGTACGTACGCACGAGAGAAAATATCATTATTTTGATGTTAAATTAATATATAATTGGATGGTATATCATATATAAAGAATATTGATCATGTTATATTTATTATTTACATGAATAATCATCATTATTATACCAATCTAAATAATAATATATTGACTAACAATTACACCACAACGTGGTGATGGTAGGTCGTACGTACGCACGTATGGTGACATATCATTCAAGGGATGTATAGAATAATGAATCTGTTTGTTCCATAATTATAATAACATAAAATTATATATAATATACTGGATTTATTATTTTATAATGTAAATAACAAGGAATGAAGAAGTTGACGAAGAAAGGAACTTTAAAGAGGGTGCTGAAGATGTTACATCTTCTTCGGGTTCTTCCTTTCGATTTGATCAAAAGGGATCTTTAGGTTGGATTTATGATGAAACTAAGGCCTCTATGATGATTTTTGGGAAGTTTGGAGGATATTTGGGCAGATTTTGGCCGATCCAAAAGGGTTTGAAGGTGTGAAAATTTGTTATAAGTGGTGTCCTTTTATAAGGGGGAGGAGGGGCTCATTAGGAAAATCCTAAAATATTATTTTATAATAAATTTATATTCGGTTTCAAATGGATACAAAGTGGATTATTCAATGCCTAAGGTGGTGGTGGGTATAAATACTTTCAACCAATAGATTTTAGACAGTTTTGGGTCATTATATTAACCTTATCGTTTAGTTTTAACTCTAGGTTAATTAGTTTGACACTTACCATGTCACTTTGTATTTTTATATTATATAGTTAATAAACATATTATATACCTCCAAGAGACCCCCAAGTGGTCCATTAATGATAACAATATGATGATAAAAGTCTTTTGGACGAACGTTATATTTTTAGGAATTTTATTTCAATTAATAATATAATATTTGTTTTAAAAACTCTTTTATGTCAATTTTGACACTATTTTTTATTTGATTTTTTTGAAACTTATAACAACATAATTACATCGAACAAGGTTAATTAAATCAATGCTAACATGTCATATTAACCTATAAAATACTTTTAATTCATTATAAATCTAAAATTATATTTATTTGGGTATTTATAATATGTATTATTTTAATATTTCACTAATAATATAATTACTGCATCATCATTGTGTTATAAATAAATTACATTATTTTTTGTCTAAAAATTATAAATAAAATATCATTATGTAAGAAATATTTTTATCTTTCTAATTAGTATTTATAGTGGAAAATATAACATATATAACCCAATGTGAAAATTGTTTTTCTAAAAGATATAGGCTTATCTCATTTTTGTATTTACATTAACTTAATTGATATAAAATGTCCCTATCACCTAAAAGTGGCTACATGGGGTCCTAAAAGCGACCCAAAGGTGTCCATGGTCGGGCATGTATCCACCAATAAGGGTAGGACACGTTATAGGGTAATTTATTATTATTATAATATTATTTTTTAACCCTTATTTACCAGATTTACCCTTTAACCATGCTAAATAAAATATTTACCGAAGTAAATATTCAAAATGTCTAAAAATAAAAGTTACCTACTTACAAAATTTGGACATCCTGATTCCAAATATTGACCCCATATTTCCAAATTCAAGTCACAGATGTGGCTGAGATTAATTTAAAATTAATTCCCGCTGTCAAAACAAAAAGCGTGTTTTTATGATATAATAACTATCAAAAGATTTACATTTTTTTATGTCTGGTTTAATTGAGAAATTATTTCTAATGACCAAAATTGCATTAAATGGTAAAAATAAATTCTAAATATACATTAAAAATACTAAAATTCATAATTTATCACTATTAATTATTTTAATTAAAAATATTGTTTTAATTTAAAATTTAGTAATTTTCAGTATTCATCAAAATATAAAAGTTATCTAAAAAGTACCAAAATTTCACCCTAGGATAAATTTGATATTCCAAATCCAAAAATGAAGTCCATTTTGAGAGATAAAATTTATAAAATTTTAAAAAATATGTATTACTATTTATAACAACTACTTTGATTGGTTGCGATGTGTGTTAGAATCTCGAAGTTGTGTACAATGCAAGTCATTGCATTATTCAAAGGGAAACGTACCATGGAAGCTTGGGGTGTCACATTCTCCCCTCTTTCAAAAAATTGTATCATAGCAATTTTTAAAATTGGGATTGAGAATATAATGGAAATTCCCACATCGAAAAAAGATTCCAAAAAACTATCACTTTAAAAGAAAGAAAGAGAAGTATAAAGGTCAACCAAGATAACCCATACTAGGATTCCATGTAGGAAAACATGGATATGGACGATAAAATAAGTGTCATGTTCTTATGTAGAGGGATAGAAAACATTATCAGGAGAAATTTAACAACAAGAAAACCACAAACTTTTATTGGGATAAACGGTCATTAGTCTCCCAGTAGGAAAACTAAACAGACAACATTTTTTGTTTTAAGTTACATTATATAAGGATGAGGAATTCATTTATGATATTGAATATGAACATAAAGAGATATACTTAATTTTTATGTAGAGTTTTATTCTTTAATTAATTTCTACAACTAAAACAATTTTTTTTGAACAATGAGTATTCAAGAAGACTTTGTCACACTAGAAGAGCTAGAATAAACTTCTATAGAATAACAAGATCCACGTAGGATATACTACATATTTACCTTGTCTTTAGAGATTATTCAAATCCAAAACAGTTTGTACAAGATCTGATGATCCCCCAAATGGATATTCCATTAGAGGGGAAAAACACTAATCTTAATTTCTAAAATTAAACCAACAATACCCAAATGTTAAATAAATACCATTCAATAATCAATTGTTCTTAAAATACTTCAATATAATCCAAACTAATATTAAAACCCAAAACATAGAAGAATTTGGTTAGGTAGTCTTCCACATTAAATTGTATCTTCAAATGACATCAACCACTCTTAAAGTCACATACTTAAAATTGATTAACCTAATCACATATTCTCTATTATAGGTTAATCATTTCCAAAAATAACCCAAATTACGATAAATCCCCAATAAAAACCCACCATTACTCCTGAAATGAAATCCCATAGAATTCTATTTTCCTTGGTCATATAGTGTTCCCAACAAATCAAACATCTTTCAAAATATCATTCATCACTTAATTACGAAATAATTTTCTTATAATAATGGTATTCATTTGATAAGACATAAGATCCAAAATAAAATTATTATTGATCAATAAAATCATCAAACTAAAAATAATTAGTCACACTAACTAGGGATTTCATGTAGTCTAGTGGTAGGCGATAAATCCCATTCGTACTTTGGTTGTGGGTTCGATTCCCATAGTTTTTTCCGACGTGACGGGTTGTCACACGGTCTACGTGTTTTCCTTTTTCAAAAAATATATTTTTAAAATATTATAAAAATTAGATAAATTACTTAAAATAACTATAACAAAATTTAACCACAAATGTTATCTCATAGCATGCATTTTCATCCCAATATATAATAACTTGTAATTGCCTCAAACCCAATGATCATATAAAACCAAATGGTTATTTATAACTATATCTACAAGATAAAAGATAATTATTCATCAAATATCATTTTCACATGATAAATTGTAGGGTTACACATACAATAGAAAATTCTTCCAATGTAATCCCATCAATAAAGAGCACTAACACTTTTAAACATTTCACCATCCACTTATTTCCACATAGGTTCTTCATCATATGTTCCTCGAGTACCCACATTGCCTATTCCATCTTATGATTTCTCCATAGAAATTTTACTAGATGAGTCATCCGGTTTCTCAACACTTGATCTTTGGTATGAAGAATTCTGATAGGCTCTTCACAATAAGATAGATTGGGTTCTAGTTCTAATTCTTCATAGGTGAGTACATGCGTTGGCTCAAGCATGTATTTTGTCACTAGTGATATGTGGAACACATCATGAACTCTAGCGAGACTAGGCGGAATTTCCTTTTTGTAGAATGTGTTCATGTGTCACAATGGTACCTCGGGAAATTTTCAAAATCATCTACTTCCATTACCCAAAAACTCTTTATCCATCTTGGATTATATCGATGGAAGAATCGATGAATCATAAAAAAATAGGAATTTCTTATATATAATTTCGAGACATCATCTTTAACGTGTTTTTTAGAAAAATTATTACTGATTCAACTTCAAATATTTTAAAATATGGTTTTGGTAAATCAGTTTTCATATATCCCAAAATAACTAAATGTATAATTTGATACATATAGGCTGCTCTAAGGTCTCCTTCTTCAACAGCTTCTAGAAAATCATTTAGTGCATCATAATTTCGAGATAAAGTGAAGAATTTGAAAAGACCCTAATGGTACTTCCCATGCTTTGCGTGGTAAGAATGTTGAGATCTCAATATTATCCCATAGTTGGTACTTGATCCTTGAAATAATCGTACAATTCTAGAGGTATTGGATGTCTCATATAGTTGTTTTCATGTAACTTAGACATTTGATAAAGTCTCAACATCATCTGCGCATGAATTTTGGATAATAATTGTAAGTAGTTCTTCAGGAAGAGTGAGAAGAGTGGTTCGTGATTTTTCTCCCTCCATGTTTTAACTAACAAAAAGATAATTCAATTAGGTTTTTTCAATACTTATATAATAATAATGTAAAAAAATTAGACATAATAGGATAATCTTGTAATTGAAAAATATATCCTAACTTGGGGTACCCTATGTTAAAATCTAGGTTTTCCACTATCTATTTCATGACATATATTCTTAGGGAAATTTTTTTATTCCCATTATAATGGTTCATACAAATCTTGTGAATTTACCAAAGCATATCCCCCGAGAGTGTCATAACCAAGAGTGCAGTAAGGCCCGTTGTCGTGCACCATTTACCATTAGAGTCTTGCTCAATGTGGTGTTTTCAGGTTTTACCCCTAGGTACATCTGTGCCAGAGCCGCCTCTACCTGCTCGTATCTAGACAGGGATGTATTGCTCAGAAAACTCAAAAAATATCTACAATACCAAAATTTGAGTATGTTCTTCTATACTAATCCTCAAAGTCTATCTTATGGCTATGTGATCTAGTCAGATTTTATCTAAATCTAGCTTCCAAGGTTTGTACTAAACTTCCTCTGATACAAACTGCAAATCCCCAACACTAGTTACCCTGATCCGGTGCATTATTACATAACATTGGTATGATCACAAAGGATCAAGTCTCTAATGACTGATTAGTTTAGTAGTCTTGGAAACTCTAGATATATTCATAAGTCTTACATTACATCATAGGGTAAAAAAACTACAACAACATATTGTCTTCATATCCCCTCATAATATCCCTACAGGTCATTCAAAAATTACATCTTCACATCCTAGGAAAAATAAAACATTGAAAGGGGTGAGCTCAGATGCTCAGTAAGGATAACAATATACAATAAGCTTTCATAGATAAGCATAAACACTTAAGGAAATGTATAACTAAAACAAAAGCCTTTTAAACCTGAACTTCAGCATAATATGGAAAAGATAAAATGAAATAATGTCATTTACTTATTCACGTGGATATTCTACTAGTCGAATAATCACATGAAATTTCAATATCCACTTTCATAATGATAGAATACATAATTCCAGACTATCATAACCATGTATCCAAGGCCTCGTGCCAAGACTACAAATAATATTTTGTCCAGGCCTCGTGCCAAGACACTAGTTTGTCTAATGATACGTACAGATACAATTCTTTTAGAAGATACTTACGTTTACAATTACTCAAATATACTCCAGTGTTTTTCTAAAAACAGTATGCAAGCTTCTGAAAACAAAATAACTAATTCTATGACTTCTCGACTAATTACAGGCCATGATGTGTCCATGCCCAATACCTTGTTGTCTACCACACTCGAGAGTCGGGTTTTCTGAAAACTCTTTTAATCTTGCGTTAAATACGTATACATTTGCACAGGATTTTCATATATTTGAGAGATATATCCATTCTTTTAAAATCATTTAAATATCACATAATTATAAAATAAAACCATTATTTTGAAAATAACTTTATAGTAGTGTAAGGGAAGCTTCAAAGGTGTAATAACGGTGGATAATAACCGCACATATCGTATAAGTTAAAAAAAGACATTCTTACCTTAATTCTGTTGAAGAGGTTAAAAAGGACATTGTTTGGAAAATGACAGAATGATTCCTTTCAAAACACATAAGGGTATAAATGACATTAAACAATTTTCTAGTAAATAGTAAAAATGGTTTGAAATATATTTTTATGAAACATGGATGTGGATGATAAAGAGGTCCCAATAGATAATTACGTATAAACAACCTCGGATAATGAAGAGATTGTGAAATAACCCTTACCAATTTGGTAACATACGAAACATACACACCATGAAAGATGTATCATACAATGAAAATGTAAATACACATAACATAATGTGTATTACACAAATAATACAATTATGAGCAGTATATATACCACACAATAGTTAATAGTGGCAATATGGTACGAATCTCCCTGGAATAAGGAGTGAGATGAAAACCCATTACATTGTACTCTCTACTTTGTCAAGGGTAGGTTAAACTCCTGTATAATGGTGAAATAATTGGTATTGAATTATACAGGAATCATATACATTAATATTATATCATATATGATCTTTTAACATTGATTTGTTAATAATATCTTGGTATTATCATCGTTTTGGGTGTTAACAGATTCATTTTCGTTTATATTATTTGTCATGTGACCCATATATGTTATGGATGGGATGTATCTTAATCATATACAAAATTATATCCAATATTTAAACATTATTTTTAATCATCAAATGAAAATTAGACTTGAATGGATACGATGGAGAATGAATCTCATCGCGTTCGTGGAGACGGTAGTCTGTACATACACACGAGCGACAATATCCTTATATTGATATTAAAATAATATATAATTGGATGGTATATAATATATAAATAATAATTATCATGTTATATTTATTATTTACATCAATTATGCATCATTATTATACCCATCTAAATAATAATATATTGAATAACAATTACACCACAACGTGGAGACGGTAGGCCGTACGTACGCATGTATGGTGACATGTCATTCAAGGGATGGATAGAATAATGAATTTGTTTGTTCCATAATTATAATAACATCACAGTATATATGATATACTGGATTTATTATTTTATATTGGAAATAACAAGGAATGAAGAAGTTGAAGAAGAAAGGAACTTTAAAGAGGGTGGTGAAGACGTTACCTCTTCTTCAGGTTCTTCCTTTTGATTTGATCAAAATGGATCCATAGTTTGGCATTCTTATAAAACTAGGGCCTCTAGGTTGAAGTGAAAGAAGTTGGAAGGATATTTGGGTAGAGGTTGGCCGAGCCAAAAGGCTTTTAAGGTGTGAATAATTGGTTAGAATTGGGGTTATTTTATAAGGGGGAGGAGGGGTTCTTTAGAAAAAACATAAAGTATTATTTTATAATAAATTCATATTCGGTTTATAAAGGCTCAAAAGTGTATTATTCAAAGCCTAAGGTGGGGCTGGGTCTAAATCCTTTTGTCCAATAGATTTTAGATAGGTTTGGGTCATTATATTAACCTTATATTTTAGTTTTAACTCTAGGTTAATTAGTTTGACACTTACCATGTCACTTTTTATTTTTATATTATATAGTTAATAAACATAATATATACCTCCAAGAGACCCCAAAGTGGTAATTTAATGATAAACGTATCATGATACAATTCCTATGTACAATCCTTAGATTTTTAGAATTTAATATCAATAAATAATATAATATTTGTTTTAAAAACTTGTTTTTGTCAATTTTGACACTATTTAGTATTTGCTTTTTGTGAAAATCCTAAAAGCATTATTACTTCTAAAAAGGTTAATTAAATCAATCCTAACATTTCATATTAACCTATAAAATTCGTGGAAATCATTAAAAGTTTCAAATTATATTTATTTTGGGTATTTATAGTATCAATTTTTTTAATATTTCACTAATAAGGTAATTACTACATTATCATTGTGTAATAAATAAAAAATGTTATTTAATGTCTAAAAATTATAAATAAAATACCATTATGTAAGAAATATTTGTATCTTTATAATTAGTATTTATAGTCTAAAATATAACATATATAACCCTTTTGTAAAAATTGTTTTTCTAAAATATATAGGATTCTGTCATTTTTGTATTTACTTTAACTTAATTAATATAATGTGTCCCTATCACCTAAAAGTTGTACCATGGTGTCCCAAAATCAATCCAATGATGCCCATGGTCGGAAATATATCCACCAATAAGGCTAGGACATGTCTTAGGGTAATTTATTATTATTATAATATTATTTTTTAACCCTTATTTACCGGATTTACCCTTTAACCATGGTAAATAAAATATTTACTGAAGTAAATATTCAAAATGTCTAAAAATAAAAGTTAACTACTTACACAATTTGGAAATCCGAATTCCAAATATGGAATCAATTTTTCAAAATTCAAAACACAGAAGTATCAGAAATTAATTTAAAATTAATTCTCGTTGTCCAAACAAAAAGCGTGTTTTTAAGATATAATAACTATCAAAATATTTACACTTGTTTATGTCTGGTTTAATTACGAAATTATGTCCAATGACCAACATTGTATTAAATGGTAAAAATATATTCTAAATATACATTAAAACCACTCAAATTCATAATTTATCACTATTAAATATTTTGATTAAAAAAGTTGTTTTTAATTAAAATTTAGTAATTTTCACTATTCATCAAAATATAAAAGTTATCCGAAAAGTACCAAAATTTCACCCTAGGCTAAATTTGATATTACGAATCCAAAAATGAAGTCCATTTTGAGAGATAAAATTTATAAATTTCAAAAAGTAGGTATTACTATCCATAACGGCTAATTTGATTGGTTGTGGTGTGTGTTAGAATCTCAAAGTTGCGTACAATGCAACCCATTGCAATATTCAAGGGGAAATGTACCGTGGATTCTTAGGGTGTTACAATCTGAAAATTACACATCTACCTTAAGATTGTAATCATCCACATCGATCCCATTAGAATACTTGGGGTGAATCCATCATATTATTGATACATGGAAAACGTCATGAATTGCACTGTATTTTTGTGGAAGAGCCAATTGGTATGACACCAGCCCAATTATCTTAACTATCTCAAAAGTTTTATCAATCCTATGTGAAAGATCTCCTTGTATTTTTATCCTAGGGTGACCCAACCTAGGATCCACCCAAAGGAATACATTATCACCCTCTATAATATCAATGGTTTGTCTCCATCTATATGCATACAACTTCTACCCATTATGACATGTATTGATACATTTCCAAACAACCCGCACCTTATTTGACGTATCTTTCATGATACATAGTCCCAATAATTTGGACTTCCATGCCTCCATCCGTCATAGTGGTGATCTTTATGCTCTACCTTAAATAAACTTATATGGTTCCATCTACATAGTTTCTTAATAAATGTTGTTCTTAGAAAACTCCACTAAAGCTAGGTGATTCTCCTATAACCCACCGAAGTCAGTAACATATGCACACATCATATCCTAAAAAACCATTATAGTACATTATGAATTACCATCTGTCTATGGGTGGGAACACATACTCTATAATACTTATGTACTGATCACCTTCTACAAGACCTTCCATAATGTGGGATGTAAATCATGAATAATGGTCTTAAACAATAGTATGTGGTGCCCTAAAAAATGGACTCTCTCTCGATCATATAGTTCCCTATACTTTTAAACTGATTAAGTCTCTTGTATAGGTAAAAAATGTGGTAAATTCATAAATATGTCTACAACTACTAAGATATCACTACTCTTCCAAAGCATCTTCTAAATACCTACCACAAATCTATGGTCATGTCATCACAATTTTCGTATAGAATAGGAAACAGTTGTATCAATCCTATGGGTCATTGATTACATTGATTCACATGCTGGAAGGTGTTGTATCATGTCAAGACCCATCTATTTCCATTTTCATACCCAAAACCCAATACTATCATCATAAGTCATGATATATTTTGGTCACACATGGATGCACTACTCAATTCGATGAATAAAATTCATTCATGATCTCCTCACATGTGCTCGTAGTAACAACAACTTGATTCATCAAATAGATTGTCTCATATGTATCTATAAACCAATCATAAGGGGTCTCCCCACCTTCAAATCAATTCATGAAGGGTGATCACTCTAGATCCACAAAAAAAAAATATCAGATATGTCACAAAAGATTAGACACCATTGAATTTCATATGACATTCATCTTCTCCTGACTCTCATAAACCACAATTTGCATCTCAGCTAGTAACTTCATCATCCTCCACTCACCACCATACTCCTGAACCACATGAGTCTAAGTTTTCCTACTCAAGTCATCATCCACTATATTTTCCTTTCATGGCGTATATGCTAGTTCAAAATCAAAATACTTCATATAGTCAAACTATCTCCACTACCGAAGATTCAAATACCTTTTTGAGAAGATATAAATTAATATTTTGTGATCAGTAAACATTGTAATATTCTATACAAACATATAGTCTTTCCAAAACATCAAATAATAATATAAAACATTAAACATGAGATAGTGTGTAGGATAATTCTGTTCATGTGGACTCAACTACCATGACTCATATACCACAAATCGATCTCCCTGCATCAGAAGAGCTCTACATAAAATCCCAAAATCATCAAAATACACTGTGTACTCCTCACCAAACTCAGTTAGGATGAATATCAATATTGATTTAAACATCTAAATCGGTTCCAAGAAATAATTACTCCATTATTCAAACCATTTAATCTTTATATTCTTCTTGGTAAATTTCAAATGAAGAACTTAAAAATAAAAAAATGTCTGGGATAACCCACCAATAATATACAACTAATCCTACAAAGAATAGAATATGGAACAGGTTCTGGGGCTGCTCGCAAGAAACTACTACTTGTACCTTCCCTGGGTCCACATTCCACCTTCTATTGAAATTATGTTACCCTAGAATTCAATCTAGTCAATCCAAAACTGTCTCTTAGATAGCTTGGCATATATATGATGCTCTCTCATTGTACTCAGCACGATGTAAGGATTTTGGGTAGGATTGTCAAGAGTCATGGAGTACACCAAGATGTATTCTATGAATACAATAATAATGTGATCCAGGTACGGATGTAAGATCATGTTCATCAACTCCATTAACATTATTGGTTCATTTTTCATCCCAAACAGAATACAATAAAATCCCACAGGTCATACACGCTGATAAAAGAAGTCCTTCATATATCATAACTCTAAACATTTAACTGATGATACATTGATCTCAAGTCAATATTTGATAATAGAGAATATCCTCTCTATTTGTCATATAGATAATAGATACATGGAAGAGGACTTCAGTTCTTCACAATAATGTTGTTCCATATCCATTAATCCGCACATAAGTGCAAGCTTCTATAAACCTTATTTGCAAAAACATCAGAGAATCCCAATGTGATGTACATAGACACATAAATATTGTATCCTTAAATTCATCAAGTAGAGTCTTGAGAACATGATGCATTATTAGATCCATTCTGTATAGTGGAATAGAATGTGTCTTAACCTCTTGCCTTAGTAGAGTGGTGAATTATACATCTCTCTCTAGTGGTAACCCTATGAAGTCATCAGGAAAAACATCTCGGATCTATTCTTCCACTAGTGTAAAGTTTTCATTCCTTATATATCTATCACCCGACAATAAACTATCAACTTGGGATGTGAGATCTCCCATTTTCGGATTCATTTTCCATGCTCATGCATCATGGATATCCACTCCCCCTGGTGAATGTAACTATCACCCTTAGAATATGTACACATCACACTCTAATGGTAACAATTGATGTTGGCTTGATATGAGACTAGACAATCCATACCCATAATTAGGTTGAATCCTAACATGTCAAAGATATAGTGATACCATATAAAAAGGTACTCCCTGAACTCAAGATAACATCCCTTGCACATACAGATCTCTCTAGACTATACCTCCATAGGTGTATCTATCATCATAAACCTACTCACAAACTCTACCACCTATCTCAAACTATTATCATATTTTGCTGATACAAATGTATGAGAGGAACGAGTATCAACTAAGGAAATGGATTATGTAGATGTTATAAGAATTGTACTTATAATAATAGATGGTCCATCACCATTATCCACATGTGTAGGTTTCACCTGATGCATCTTTCATATCCCTATTTAGTTTGATACAGTATGACTCCCCTATGCTGAAAAACTCTTCTGATACATGCACTATTTTCTAGAAGAATCATGACTAACACCTCTTATAGTATAATCCCAACATACCTCCTACTATGGTGTGCAAAATATTCCTTCTACACCAAGATTCAACATAGTTTTACAATCACCTATAATCTACCCCAGGTTACTACATAACCTCTATAGATTATCCATATTGTAGCAACTTCAACACTCAACAATTGGTTTAAAGAAATTTATAGAAAAATTACCCATACTAGCACACTAGTCAAA
Organism: Viscum album; assembly: GCA_963277665.1. NCBI lineage: Eukaryota > Viridiplantae > Streptophyta > Magnoliopsida > Santalales > Viscaceae > Viscum > Viscum album. Next base: position 807,649,688 of record OY728119.1, on the reverse strand, counting down.
AGCCACCTTGGTATGCTCTTGTGTAAATAACCCTTCCCTAGGGTAATCCTCCTACCACTCCTCTAGGATAATGTTTCGTAATGTCGCTTCATGATATTTTAAGACATACCTCTATGCCATCCAAAAAAAACCAATTTTCATCCAATAGAGTCCTCTTTCATGTTTCCTTTAGAAATGAGAGCCTGATTTTCCACTTTAATATACATCTTTACCCTAGTGATATGTAACAGAGACTTAATTTTGCACCTATTTTAATATATATATTTTTTTTCTAAAGTAGTCTAATAATTTTTTTGTGCTATAAAAAACACTAAAAATTTATAAATCATCTAACATAGTCTATCACAGATATATTTCCCCAATTCAACCACATGAATCAGCTACTCTCCACTACATTAACATTATGTGGTAAAATTGATTGATGAAATTATTCTTTTATTCAACCTATTTTCCTACATTTAGATGTCAATCAAGATTATGGATATCCCACCATTGTTTAACTAGACCACACAACATGTAAGCTAGTAGGATGAATCTCTTCTCAAAAGGGGTCTCCATGTTGTAATGTATAGTCTGAGGAGACTCAATCTAAAATTCATATTTCTCAGGTCCACCCTCTTGGGTAAAAGTCGGATGGTGCTAAAACTAAAACTCCCTCATCATTTTATGAATGATTTCCACAACCCACCCTAGGTATTTACCTGTCAATTGCCTGAAACAAGTTAATTTGTCTTAAAACTTCTCTAATACATCCTTCATTTTCACTATCTATTCCTCAGGATCCAGAACTTGAGGATTATCCACATCTATGTACTCTGGTCGTCCTCCCTACAAGAGTCATAATTTTGGAATATCTCTAAAATTCCAAACACACATATTAGGACTCATAACAAAACATTATCAAATTTATGTTATATAAAAAATACAATAAGCCACAATAAGTGATTGATCAACCCTCTCCACGTGGTCAAAACTGATGCATTGTTACTACCGTTAACCATCATACAACAATGTCCTATTTAATAAGGGTAGACACATTTTCATTTATTATGTTTATAATTTAGAAACTCATTTATTATTATTTTCATCATTATAAAATTCCATAATTCATATTAGGAACCATTTTCAATTAAATTTCACAAGAAAAGAAAAATGTCAATGTTCCACAACTTACCCAAAAACTCATTTTCCCATACATCCCTAAAAAGATTCTTGGCATAAAATAATCCTGAGAGACTAGAATTATTTGTTCAGAATAAACACTCATTATATTCTCATCCAGGACTAAATTATCAAAAATACCACACAAAATTATCACACAATAATAAAAGTACATCACCCATGGTGAAATAATAATCATCTGTAATTACAAAGATACATAATATCAAATCAATCCTATGTACTTCAGATTGACCCTATAAAATGGTTTTTAACTGTTATGAATGAGATCATTTACATTACTATAAATATTTCAATTCTATTTTCTTACTATCCTATGTTTTATGAAAAAATAAGAATAAAAGAATACTCCTTTCATACCTTTTGATACGTCTTGGCCCACGTACCACAAAATGGTGCCCCATGATGAAAAACCACTTGACCTCAATCATCCATTCTCCTGATTCAGAGGCTATCGACATGAATTGATGGTGAGTAATTCAGTAGTGGGGAGACTGTACCCTCTTTTAACAAAGTAAAACACCAACATATGTAAAAAAGAAATATAGGAAGAGTATATAATCCTGAGAAATACCAATATGTCAAGAAATATAATGTGGTAACATACAATATCCAATAAAGATGAAAACATTCTATTCCCAAATACATTCCATGTGTCCATATGAAATGACCAAAATAATAATAATAACTCTAACTTTTCCCAAATGAGTCATTAACCACATATGGTTCCCTCAACCATTCTTCATACCAACCACTTAACTTATGCTAAAACCACATAATCTATTCATGTATCGATCAGGAAACTCAGGTAGGATGTGAGTACAAATCAGTAGGTCACCACCAACAGTGTCTAAAAAATCAGTTCGATAATAGTGTGTGTGGTTTTATAATAAGTAAATATTGAAATAATTAAAAAAGTATACATTTATTCAATCAATAATTATTCAAACACATTTCCCCCTGGTTCCCATGGACACTTGATCCAAAATTCCTACTTTGGCTCTCATCAGAGTACGAACCATCCCTAAGGGATATCCCAAATTTGAATTTCCTTATTACCATACATTAAAATTAACAATATGGAAAATATAAAATACATAATACATGTAAATATGATAGGCATAAAAAAAATTTCACTATGGTTTATAACCTAAAGGCTTTAATGTGAGTAATACAAAATGAAGTATAAATGATTCCTATGAAAAATAAGAAATACTTCATGGTCTTTTCGCACGAATGATCACACGGTCCTTCTAAATACAAACATAATCTAACACATAATTTTTCCTTTAAGGGTAACATGTTCTATCAGAAAACCAACACATGATCATGTAGTCTTCTTCCTTGAAGGCTTACACAATCCTTTGGAAACCAATAATTGAATCTCCCTCATTCTTTTTAGTTAATCTCATCCAGACACCCCCTTTATCACATGAACTACTCTATGACAACATAATCAAAACCAATATCCACTACACCAATCATTCAATTAATTAATTCATAATTAATTTAACCTAAAAACCATTCCATTAATTAGATAATTAGTTATTCATTTCAACACCTCTGATTTAATCAACAATTTAATAACTACCTCAGTTTCCATTAATTAATTAACCAATTAATTAATCATTAACCACTTCCATTAATTAACCCATGTTTAATTAATCACATCAATTTCATAAATTAATTTTCACTATTAATTAATAATTCATAATCCATTAATTAACTGAACAATTAATTAACCATGTTTATCCAATTAATTAATTCCCAAATTAATTAATCACAACCCTTATATAAATTAATTCAATAGTCAACTACCCATATAAATTCTATTAATTAATTCAAAAATTAAATAATCATTATCCATATACTCAAAATCTCATAATTAATTCACAATTTATTATCTCATTCATAATTTTTACATTTTAATAATTAATTAAAAAAATTAATTATTCAAATTACAATATAATAATCCAAGCCATTCCCATTAATTAATTATATAATAAATTAATCATGTTCAACATTCTCTATAACTCCATTATTAATTTAATAATTAATTATACGTGAAAAAAATTCCAACATCACAATTCCACATTTCATTTAATTAATTTATTCACAAAATTTATTATTTTAATAAAAAATTCAATTTCAGAACATGTAATTCTCTGACCAAGTAGATCAAATACGGTGCATTATTTTAATATATTGGTATTATTATGAGTAATGAAATCCCAAAGGACTAATCAATACAACATTCATGTAAAATATTTTACATACATGAACCTTACATAACAATTCAAAACATATAAAATCCAATGAGAATTCCATTATTATCCAAACACAAACCTACATATCAAACATAAAACACTTCTTAGAATCATAGAAAATAAAACATAAGAATGGGGTGAAATTATTTTCTTTGTTAGGGTAAACAATATAACGGAAACTATAATAAATATGTGTATACTTTAAAGGAAAGGTATAAAAAACGCAATCCTATTAAACATAATATCTAGTATAATAGAGAAAAAATAAATGAAATAATTTCATTGAAACATTCACAGGAATATTCTACTGGTTGAATAATAATATTTAATATCAATAACTAATCTCATAATTAGGGAATGCATAATGTTTGACATTATAACCACATCATCAAAGCCTTGTGACATGACCATACAAAAAGGGGTAAACCCCAAAAATAATTTGTCCTATGAGACATATTGATGCATCGATGGGATGTAGCGGGCCTCACACATCACTTGTTATATCCATTAGATTCTATATATTTAAATATTGAAATATAAAAAAAATTACTATTAAAAACAATTATACTAAATATGAATACTTTAAGAAAAAACAACACAAGTATCTAAAGTACACATCCAAAATAAAACTGATCATAAAACATTCAATAAAAGGTGGAAATTGATATCATAATAGATCAACCAAAATTAAATATACGATCTAATAAACGATGTTGACATAATTGAGAATACTCTATTAAAAACATTAAAAATATCTTGTTTCAAATACCCCATCTTATTTAAAATCATTTATTCAAAACATAAACACATATAAAGTAAGACAAATAAAGAGATATTTTTATGAATCAAAGTGTCCCATGAGACATTGATACTTTTGAATGGAATTTAATTTTTTTTTAAATCACGTCCTTTCAAATAAATCCATAATACCATTTTGATAACATAAACAATAATGTGACATTTTTAGAAGAATAAATAATTAAGATATTTAAATTGATGTTTTTGTTAAAAAGTCCCTTGCATATAAAATTAAAAATACTCCTTTTGAAAACATTTCAATGAAATTCAAAACAAGCACGAAATTTTCATTATAATACTTTATATACATATAAATATATATATATATATATATATGATAATATCAATAATAATTAAATAGAGAAAAAATTAATTCTTTAAACATTAAAAGAATCTCATACGAATATTTTCATTTATATAATAATCTCGATAGCATCAAAATAATATTTAAATACCATAGAGATAAATTTAATCCTGATATAATTATAATAGGGCATGTACAAACAACACACTCAATAAATATGTAGTGAAAATGGATTATATATCATGAAAATTTAATGTGATACGTAACTCCACTACCTTAGGTCTCACACTCTTTGTACATGTCTGAAACTCCTTTATAATGGGTTTTAAAATTTTATTAATTTATAAAATAATATTAATAATTGATTTTATATCAAATATTATTCATTTATAAATTTATATTACCTGTTTATTTACAAATCGATGTTAAATCAACATTTCGGGTTATGACTGGTTTGTTTATCGAATGTGTTTTGACATGTTATTGTTGATCGTATTATCTTGATCATGATATAATTACATAACGAATGTAAAAAACTTATATATATAATTTGTATTCAGAATCTTAATATATATAATAGATAGATATATGAAATGGAATGCATTGTTCATGGAAATGGTAGGTCGTACATCCACATGAATGCTATTTCAATTTTCATATCGTATTAAATGGAAGAAAGTAAATATATATATATAATTAAAACAAAATAGTTATGTCATATATTTAATGCTCATTTATTATATATATTTTTATAATCATTAATTAATGGTTCATGTGGATAAAGAACCTCGTCACATTATGGAGATGGTAAGTCATGCGTATGCACGAGCGACAATATCATTTCATTAATGTTAAAGTTGTAAGAAAATGGATTGTATTTTAATTATAATGAGTCAAAATAATGTAATGTTTATTACTTTCATCCATTATATTCATAATTATACACATTTAAATAATGTAGTTATGAAAAATAAGTTATAAAATATTGTGGATATAGTTTTCCATTCGTACGAACACATGAAGATATTCTGTTTTGTAGGATGGGTAAAAGGGGGAATATGGTTTTCCCATAATCATTATTAAATAAAATAATATAAATAACACTTGATTTATTACTTTATTATGGAAAGAATATTGTAATAGGAAACATAAGTAGAATAAAACATTGAATGAATTTTTAAACCAATTATCTCTTCTTAGATATTCATCTTTTGATTTGAACAAAAGTACTCCAATGGTTGGATTAATGACCAATGGATGTCCTATAGGATGATGTGAGATAATTTTAGAGTAGAAATTTCATTGTTTTTTCAGAAATAAAGGAATTAATTTGTTTGAATAAAAAATAAGTATATGTTCCCTTTATAAGAGAGGGGAGGGGTACTTTAGAAAACCCTAAAAATATTAAATTAATATAAGTTAATTTTCAATTCTAAATCACCCGAAATTTAATTATTTAAAAGATAAGATGTTTATGGGTAGAAATAATATCGAAAAATAAAATTTAAACATGTTTTTATTTTATTTTAAACATTGTCATTTTTATTTATCTATATTGGAATTATTTAATTTTAATAGTGTTAATAATATTATAAATATTAAATAGTTATAAATATTTACCTATACGGTGTCAATAGAAAAAATGGGCCATTTGTGAAATTTTATACCTTCTAGTTATCATTTTTTAATTTATAAATATTCTCTGTATTTTTAAATAATTTAATAAAATTATATTTTTTTTAAATATCAAGTGTAAATCTCTACCCTATTCATTACATTAACATTAAATAAAATTCAAATAGAACAATAACATAGTAAAAAACTTTTTAATACACCCATTGAATGTAATAATCACCTCTAAATTTCTTGGATAACATCAATTATGTAAAATTCTATTTATTATACAATTTTTAAAAAATTTATTTGACACTTCTATTAATAAAAAAATTACTTTATCACTACTGTGTAAATATTTATAGTAATTATTTAGTATCTAAAAATTATAAAAAATTACTATGATGTAAATAATTATTTTAAATTTTCATATAAAAATTTTGATATACTTTATCTCTCGGTTATCCATATATTAAATTACTGAATATATAAGAACTGAGAGTGTGACACTTTGACACATTCATTAATTTTATTAATATCTATGTCATTTTCATGGAAATGTGTAAATAAAATGGTTCAAATTCTACAATGATGATATCTATAGAATTATACGGGTTATTTGGATGAAATATATATTTTAATTAATTTTATATCATTTAATAAAATATTAATTATTTAAAAATATTTAAAATTTCTATTTTCACACTATTCATTACCTTGTCCTATACATAAATCAAATAAAGTAGATATATTTGAAACAATACCTCTAAAACCTTACTATTATTTCCAATTAATAAAAAAAATCATAAATGACATCAACACAGGAGAAATTATAATAATATTAATATTATGAATATCTTTATTTTATTCTTCTTTCTATAAATGAATTTATACATCATCATCGTGTCACCATTAAATATAATTATTTATTTTACAAAATTATAATTGAATTAACATAGATTAGATTAATGTTTTATATTTCTAGTTATAAATTATAGTTGAACATATCATTTATATAACATCATATTAAAAATATTTTTCATTTTAAAAAAATTTTAACACTGTTGGATTTTCATTAAATATAATATTATAAATATATTAATGATATCTATCTGACTCAATGTGATCCCAAAATAAACCCAGGGATGATTTTAATCAAAACAAACTCATCCAATTATGTTTAGACAAGTGTTTCGGTAAAATTATAATAATATTATATTATTTTTACCTTTAATTTCTCTATTTATATTTATTCGTGGTCAATAAAACTACTAATGATATTATTCACCCAAACAAAATTTCATATTGGAACATATTTTTCATTTTAATTTCAGAAATTTGTCTTCATTTTTTTGATATTCAATTCATATTGGGGGTAAAATAATGTTTAATACTAATCCTGTAAATAGGGCTAGAAGGCGGGTATAAGAGACATTCAAAATATCAATAAATTTTTATATCTGATTTTATTATAAAAATATTTCCAACGAACATCATAAGATATATATATGTATAATTTATCCATTGGGACTCTAAAATCATATTAAATTGGTATAATATTTAAATTAAATATTCAGTTATTAACCACAATTTAATATTTTTCACTATTAATAAAAAATTTAAACATTTTAGATAAATAGAAAAATTCACTGTAAGATAATTTTTTTGTTATGAATTAAAAAACGATTTTTAAGAAAATACCAATTTTTGAATGTGGTTAATGCAATTTATAACCTCTTTTTAAAAAATTAGTTTGTCAAATCAAGGTTTATAAGAACTCGATGTTTCATGTAACGTAAGCTATCATATTTCATTAAAAAGACAATGTACTATGAAATATTGGTGTGTTACATTCTCCCATAATTCTATAAATTTCATCTTTTAAATTTGATAGTGCACTTCAAAAACAAAATTTGGAAATAAAAAGTTTGATTTTTGGAAAACCCTCATCAAAAATAGGGTAAATAAAATTTAATCTAAATAATAGGGAATGTGAAATTTAATTTTCCCCACCAAATTAGGGTTCTTAATTGGAGGAAATTTGTGGAATGTAGATATACACACATTTAAGGAAAACATAAATAATTATAGGGATTGATTGAGATCATCAAAGACAAGCAATTCAACAATCAAGGGAAAATTGAGGGCCTCGAAACCATAACTCTATGCAGTTTTAATATAACATCGGCTAAAAAAAAATTAAGTTATTATAATAGACCTTTTTTATATAATTTTTCTTATAGATGAGGAATTTTTTTGTAATTCCGATTAGAACCTGAGAAAACTTAATTGTTTTGATTTCCTTCATATGTATAATTTCTTCATTTTTTGTTCTTCCATCTATTTTTACTTCATCCCTTACATTTGGTTATGAATGTTCAAAATGATTTTTTCACACCTAACTCACTTTTGATAAATCATAAGGCCCTCATGTATTTCATCCACCTTGTAAATTTTTACTAAAACCATAAAGGATATCCCAAATTATCCAATTAATCATACTTTATCATCAAATAACCATATCCTATGTTCCTCCTATTCTATCCCAAACATAAGAATCGACCAAAATACTTCCATCCAAATTAGCATTACAAATAGTTCTATAAATTTCCAAAATCAATCATAACATAAAATTCCTCTAATAATTTAATGTAGATTCCATTTTCACATATAAAATATCTTATCATCTTAAACCCTTAATGAAAAAATTCATCCTCACAAATAATGAAACTAAAAGTATTACATTATAATCCTTATATTTCTTAGGATTCTTATAATTGAATCACCAATGATGAAATTATTCTAGAAAAAATACAAAATAACCTTAATAATTACACATTACTCTTTAAAAATTAAATATGCTTTAACATTATATTCAATGATAACTCCTTTATTTAATTTTTGTTTTTTAATCTCTTTATCATCAGTAGTATAACCATTTCTTATATAACCTTGCTAATTCAAACCATTGACCAAAAATGAAAGCACAAAGTAGGAAACACTAATCATAGTGATATATCCATGAAGAATCATTTAATAGATCTCTAAATGATGGAATATTATTCACAATACATAATACTAGAAGATTAACCTTGTCTATCTATTGTCACATTTAAATAATGATATCTTATACATAGACATATCCTCAAATTCATTTATAGGGTTTTTGTTTCTAATCCATGTTTTCTAAATCTAATTTCCAAGGTTGTTTCTATACATCCATTGATACCAATTGTAATGAACCTACCCTGAATCCTAGATCTGTTGCATTATGTTAATACTTTGGAATAATTATATGGAATCAGATCCTAGAGGACTTATCAGTTATGAAATCATAGAAAAATGAGTTTATATATGAACATTATATTACAATTAAAAACATATAATATTCTTTTATAAAAGCATTATTCTAGAAACATAACCCTATAAATCATACATAAAAAAACTTCTTGGAATCTTGGGAAATAAAACATAAGAAAGGGGTGAGCAGAGATGCTAAATAAGGTTAATAAATATAACACAAGCTATCATTAATAAGTATAATCATAAATGGAAAGGTAAGAAACAGAAACAAAATCATTTAAAACATTATTTTTAGCATAATATGGAAATAATAATTCAAATAATTCCAATTAAACATTCACATGCATATTATACAAGTTGAATAATAACAAGTATTATAAATCAATATTATCATAAGGATAGAATTCATATTGTCAGAAAAAATAACCACACCATCAAGGCCTCATGACAAGACCATAGATAAATGGGTAAAAACCTAAAGAAGTTTGTCTCTTGATATGTACTGATGCATTGAGGGGGTATAGAAGGGCCCTTTATTCCCATATATGGTCCAATTTATTCACCATATAAAAATGGTGAAACGTAAACAATATTTTTATTCATATTAATAAAAAGTATACTATATATTAATACTTTAACCATAAAATAAGAATGGTACCTAAATAACACATCCAAAATCAAATTGATCATTAATAATTCTATAAAATATGGAAAATAATTTCATAAGTGATCAAACTAAATTAAGCATAAGATCTAAAAAATTATTTCAACATAGATGAAAATACTCTATTTTATTGATTTAAAATATAAGGAGAAAAATAACCCTTTTCATCTAAATAATTTATTCAAAATATTATGACTCGTAAAATAAGATAGTTAAAAAAATTAATCATAGTTCCCGATAACATTTTGATAAATTTTAATGGAATTTACTTGTTAAAATAGTCATTTCAATTTTAATAAATACATAAAACCATTTTTAAAACATGGACATTAATTAAATATATATATAGAGATAATTATTTAAAATGTAAAAAATAATGTTTCAGTTAAATATTCCATTACATAAAACATTTAAAATATTAATGTTGAAAATATTTGAATGAAATTCAAAATAGACATATAATTTTATTTATAATCCTATATATATATAAATAAACATGTATCATAATATCCTGAATATTGAAATATATAAAGGATTTATTCATTACGCATTTAAAAGTGTCTCAGTTCACTTTGGGAATTGAAATGATAAGCTTGATATCATTTAATTAATCTTTAAATACACTGAAGATAAATGTAATCATGTTATGAAATATAATATGGTTAGTACATAAACAACACACAAGAATTGGTGGTTAACATGGATTATATCTCATAAAAAATAACACTGTGATGGAATTCCCATACCTTAGGGCTGGTATGTTCTATACATTTAAAAAATTGACCATATATAACTAAAATTTATATCCTTTTAATATTTAAAATGTTGTTACCACAATCAAAATTAGATGCAAATAATTAAGTTTAAAACGAAATCATAATGTCTAATATGAAATTAAAACATGTCTATATAGTATTGGTTTAGAGGATTTTGAACTGTCCTTATCCTATGTTCGACATAACTCATGTTAGAGTCATTTGGATTCAAAAATATATTTATATTAATTTTATATTTTATGAGATTCCAAGGGACCCTATCTCCTATCCTATAAAAATGTAACAACTATTATATTCTATTCACACATACAAGAAATTTTTGTATTATCCCAGATCTATCCAACTAACAAATTATATTCCCTCCCCATATTCTTGAGGCCTTTTTTAGTCTGAACACCCTCTTTATAGGTTTTATGATTTTCTTAAAAGGTTACCCACAGGAGAATATGTATTGTTTTGTTTATGTATTTCAATTTCATTTCTTTTTCCACATCCATCAAATATTCTCCAACCATGATGAAATAATAAATCCATTATACCCAATATAATTAAATGTTATTATTTTAATATCATCACTTAAATCAATCTCCACATCCATCTTATTTGAATGGAAATAATCGTTCGTGTGTGCATGCGAACTATCACCTTCACAAACCAATATAATTTTTTTCCATAATGGCTGTTGATTACTTGTTATAATTAAGAAATTAATTTTCATATGTGATATTCATGACATATTTATAATTATAAGAAAAAAAATATAAATTACATTCTTACTTTTCATGCACACAAAAATGATAACATTGTGCGCGCGTACGTGGGAACTATCACCTCCACGAAGCGATATGGTTCATTTTTTATAACTAAATCACTTGGATAATATATATAATTATATTTAAATGATAAATATTATATTAATAAAGTTATTATTATTATTTAAATATAAATTATGTCTTACTTTTTTTCCATAATGATCATTGAAAAAGGAAAAATTTTACTCATGCTTACAAACGGCCTCATGTCTCCATGATTATAACATGGTTCATCTTTCATTACAAAAAATAATGGATTGATTTAAAAAGTATTATTAATATATAAAATTGAGGATTATTCATGAATATTATTCAAGATATGATGGACTTATGACCACATGGGCTATTGACATCATACCAAGTTCATTATCGACACAAGTATCGAATACTAAAAAAATGTCTAACATGAACGTAAATAATTATGTAATTATAATAACATTGTAATATGTCTTAAAAATTAATAAAAAAATCAATAAAGGTTATAATGAAATTATAAATTGACATATTTTTATTATTCATGAATAATAATGAAAGTATGTGATGAATTGAACTCAAGGTAAGAGACTTCATCCAAATTTCCATTAATTAAGAAATATCATGATATAGAGAACCTTTATTATAATTTAAGATTTATATATGACCCTTTTGACTTGTTATATAATGAATTTATAAATTCTCGTTATATATAATATTTTTGTTCATTGTTATTATATAATGATTTTTATTCAATTGTTTCTCATGTGGTAAAATACTCTTTCACTAAAATATCAGTTTAAATATTTTAATGATTTATTCTTATAAATCATTCTAATTAAGGTCCATGTTTTCAAAAAGGTTTTACAGATTTTTTTATATGTACATAATTTTAAAAAAATTTAATTCTACAATTTCATTAAAATCATTCAATGCATTATGGGACACATTGATTCACAAATGAATTCTAAAAATGATTTATATTTTATTTTAAAAATGTATTTTTTAATGTATGTTGTGAAAAAAAATTATATCCCTTGGTAAATATTGTTTGATATTTGGATTCCTTTATAATCCTTAACCAAATTTTATCCGCTCACCCCAGAATCCTTGGTCTGGTGCATTATTTTAATACATTTGGATGATTAAATTAAATAAAATCCCCAAGGAGTGATCAGTTTAGATGTATTGTAAATTAGATTACATATATGAAACATACATTAAAATTCAAAACATATAAAATCCTTTGAGAACACCATTACTCTCCAATATTAATCCTTCATATCAAACATAAAACACTTCTTGCAATTCGGTAAAATAAATTATAAGTAAGGGGTGGGGTATAATGCTTAGTAAGGGTAAAAAATCTCATGAATCTATCATAAATAATAATTAACATTTAACGAAATGTATAAAACTAAAATAAAAACCACTAAAACATAATCCTCAGTGTAATATGGAAATAATAAATAAAATAATTCCATTTACAAATTCACATGGAAATTCTACTTGTTAAATAATAGCATGTATTATTTATTACTAATCTCATAATGTGGGAATACATAATGTCAGGCATCATATCCACAATGTCAAGGCCTTATGCCAAGATCATACATAAATGGGTAAAAACCAAAAGAGGATTCTATCATTATACCTATAAATTCCTAAAGGTGGAATAATAGACCATAATCTTTGCTTACTAAGTCCAATACATTCCTTATATGAATATGGTGAGACATAGACAACATAATCATTCGTATTAAAAAATAGTATACTAAATATGAATACTTTAAATATAAAACATGAAGAGTATCTAAATTGAAAATCAATAATCTTATTGACCCTAAACCATTAACAAAATATGAAAATTAATATCATAAAAGATCAACCTTAGTTAAGCATAATATCCAATAAAGGATGTTGACATAGATTAAAATACTCTATTAACATTATTATAATATTTAGAGAAAAATACCCCATTTTCATTGAAATATATTATTAAAAATTTACACACTTATAAAATAAGATATTTAAAAAGTGGGTTTTGAATCATAGTGTCCCATTACACATTAATAATTTTGAAATGAATTAACATTGTAAAACATTAATTTCCACTTAAATAAATACATAAACCATTTATAAAACATTTATATTTAATAGACAGATTTAGAAGAATAAATCTTTAAAACATATATTATGATTTTTTAGTTAAACTTTACCTTACAAAAATCATTAAAAATATTCTTTTTGAAATATTTTTAATTAAATACAAAATAGACATGGCATTTGAACTATAATATTCTATATATTTAAATAAATATGTTTTATAATATAGAGAATATTGAAATTGGTAAATTATTAATTATTTAAACATTCAATGTGTCACATTAAAATTTAAAATTTAAATTATATCCTCGATATCAAAAATAAATCATTAAATATCTTCAAGATAACTTTATTTGTGATAAAAATTTAATAGCAGAAGTAAAAATAGCACATGGATGAAAAAAGTGGTGAACATGGCATAAATCTAACAAAATTTAAATGTGAGATACGATTACTATACCTTAGGTCATATACTCTTCATACATTCCCAAAATTGAACCAATATGTGTAGAATTTTTAGGATTTTAATATTTACAATTTTTTTGTTGCAATTCAAATTAGAAGAGATAAGTAAAGTGTAAAATAAAATGATAATATTTTAAATGAAATCAAAACATGTCTAAAATTTATTGGTTTAGAGGATTTTGAATAATCCCCAAATTATCTTTGATATAACTCAATTTGGAGTCAATTTTATCAATAATATTATTTTCTATTAATTTAATATTTTATGAGTTTCCAAAGGTTCCCTTATCATCCCCTATAAAAAGCTACCCACACCTCTCCATAAGTAACAATTAAATAACAATTTATCTCAGAACATATCTTTCCAGAACCCTTCCTAAAACCCCTTTAAATATTTATAATACCTTATTTCCGAGAAAATATTGTTTTTAGAGGTGTTATGGTGTTCTTCAAAGGTGATCAACTGAAGAAAATGTATCTGTAACACCCTAGGTAAATAAAGAGTATGACATTTTCACATTTATCTGTATTTGTGAATAAAATATTAATATTACTTTAAAGGGGACGCTATGCTCGATGGCGTACCCAATACGCAACAACGAGTTTCTTAGGAATCATACGTTGCGCTCTAAAAATAAAATAATATTATTTTAAATGGTAGTTAATGCCTAGCCATTGTAATGGTGGGAATGAACAGAACTAACTACAAAATGATTATATATGTTTGTCAAATATTTTTACTTTTTATAATAAATGTTAGAGGATTAAAAATGTGAATGAATTCAATTTTTAAGCGTAAACATTCTAATGTTCTTTAGAAGGTCGATTAACCGCCTTTTGATGGCGAACCTCTTTTAAATCCACTTTTTGACAATTTAATGTGTTATATTTGACAAAATAAAATTCTTATTTATAATAGATACATCAAAATTTACTTTGTGTAAATTGTTGGTATTTTTCCGAAAAAAGTTCGATTTTTAATGAATAGTGACAAATGTTGTATTTTAATTAAAAACATCTTTTTAATCTAATTTATTTATATGATTATATTATCTTTTGAATTGGTTTTAAAGTGAAATTATAATATATTTTTACCATTTAATCAAATAGTGGTCATTGGAATTAATTTAACATTGAAATTTGACTTAAACTAGTGTCAATCTTTTGATATATATTGTTTCATAAAAACACGCTATTTGTTCTGAAAGAAAGAATTAATTATTAAATTAATTAGTGAAACTTATATGTTATGAATTTTGTAAAATAGACATTATTTTTGAATTCGGAATATCAAATATATCTTAGGGTGAATTTTTGGTAATTTTCTGAAAAACTTTAATTTTTGATGAATAGTGAAACCACTAAGTGGTACTTATAAAACTTGATTTTCCGTTTAAATGAAATTTTACCACCTCTGTGTTTTGAATTTCAAAAATCTGACATACATGGTTGTCATTAAGAAGTAAAATTTGGTTCAATGGAATTAAAATAATTTTTTTTTTGAATAGTAACTTTTATGCTCTTAATCGCGATTAGAGGTAATTCGTGTAATTTGAGGTAAAAATAATGTTTTAATAATGTGAAATGATCTAGAAACATGTCCTAACCTCATTGGATGTGTCATGGCCGACCAATAAAATCCATGGGTCAACTTGGGGACCCCATGGAGCCACTTTGGTTGGAAAATGACAAAAATAACTTTTTATTTAAAGTTAAAATAAAAATGTCACAAGCATGAGATGTTTCACTAAAATAATTTTTAAATGGGGTTATACAAGTCATATTTTTGACTATAAATATTCATTATAAAACTAAATAGATCTCCTACATCATGATATTTGTATTTTAATTTTTAGACATTAAATAAATTAATTTATTTATGACATCATGATGATGCAGCGATTACCTCATTAATAAAGGATTTAAATAAAATGGGAAGATAATGTAAAATAGAAAACCTACACATGTCAAAAACCTATTTTATGGGTGGATTTCAAACCCTTGCCACCTTATCCTCGAAATAAATCAATGTGGGACTTTTAAAATCCGAAACGCATTTGAAAATAAAGTATCATTTTGTAACTTTACAAAAGTACCCCTCCTCTCCTCTTATGAAAGGCCATCCCTCTACCTCCTTGTCCACACCTCTCAAGCCTTTGTCTCGGTCATACCCTATTCATGTTTCCTCTAAATATCCCTCTCTTACTCTTAGAAGCCTCACTTTGGTCAGAAGTCTTCCCAAGGAAGCCTTTGAGCTCAAATCAAAAATAGTTACCCGATTTTAAGGTAATGTCTTCACTTGGGTTCTTTTGTTTTATTTTGCTTCTCCAACCCCCTAAACTCTTTTTATTCATTTATTTTATAACAACTATAGTATCTTAAATATAATATGATGTTTTTATAAGAATAATTAGAGCTACACCTTCACACACCTACATAAAATGGTTAAATAACATACTATTTCTGTGGATGGCGAATTTCTGCCTCACGAAACGATGATTGTTCAACACTCACATAACACCTTAAAAGGTGGCCATTAAGATGTCACTATATTTATATATGATATATAATATGTTTATGTTTTAATTAAGCTTCTGTATTTTTCTTTTTTGTCATACCTTTATGTTTTCCATTTTGGGTAAACACGATAATTTCATTTTAGGAAGTGCGGACTACCGCCCCCTCAAAGTGATTTGATTCGTTAATTTCATATGTGGGATGTATAAATGATGTATTTAAAGTTATTATATATGATGTATGTTACATATAAATGATTAATATAATTCTGTAATTAAAATATTCATACCTCTCATTTAGTTTTAATTCCATTAATATGACATAGAAATGAAAGTAGCGTTCATGCATACGTACGGCTTACCGTCTCCATGAACGGTGCATTTCATTTCTTAACTATAAATTATTATGTAATATTATAAATACATGTATATTATGTATATATATGATATATATGATATCCAAATCATTAATATCATTCTGGATATAATGAACCTTTGACCACACGAACAACATGTAATTGTAAGAAGTCCACTTCCGACTTAAGAACCAAATATCGACAAAACAAACATTATTAACTTAAATGATTACATAATGTTTATAACATGGAAATAAATGATATAAAAGGAATAATGAACTTGAAAATGGTTCTTAAGCAAGTAGAAATTAACTCAAGTTTATTATTCTTGACGTTAAAGAATGATCGAGTCAAGTCGGACCCGAGGTAAGGGATCATACCCCTCTCTTTCTTTTTAAGTACACTCTTTTATGTCATTCCTTTCAAGCTCATCTTTCTTATGATTGGGATGTTATTTTATATTACTACTACTTTAATTTTTATCTTAATATGATGAGAGACCCTATTATCTCTCATTAATCCATTTTGTATGTTTTGAGTGGCGTCGTTAGGCTGCCGAAGTTTCGTAAGAGATCTAACCTCTCTCTTTCTTTTTAAGTACTCTCTTTTATATAACTTCTTTTAAGCTCCTCTTTGTTATGTTGGGGGATGTTCTTTTATAATCCTATTGATGTAAAAATTATGTTAATATGATGAGATACCCTATTTTATCTCATCAATCCATTTTTGGAAGTTTTGAGTGGCACCGTTAGGCTGTCGAATTTTCGTAAGAGATCTAACCTCTCTCTTTGTTTTTAAGTACTCTCTTTTATGTCACATCTTTTAAGCTCCTCGTTGTTATGTTGGGGGATGTTATTTTATATTAATATTACTGTAAACTTTATGTTAATATGATTAGAGACCCTATTTTATCTCATCAATCCATTTTTGGAAGTTCTAAGTGGCGTCGTTAGGCTGCCGAGTTTTCGTAAGGGATTTTTCATCTCACTTTTATTCCCGTGAGATTTATGCTACATTTTCCACAATTTCCTTTGATTGGTGTATGTAATATCCATTATTTTACTCATTGTGTAATATAATTTCATTTATGAGTATTTACATCAATTTTGTATTGTCCTTCTTTCACGGGGTGTATGTTTCGAAAGATACCCATGTCGGTAAGGGAACCTTTCACCCTCCTCTTTTTAAAAGACTTATTTTGTTATGTATTTTAATTCACATAACATTATGTTGAGATATGATCTTATATATCCTTAGTGATTTAAATTTTATGTCCATGTGATGAGATACCCTTTTTATCTCTCATAAACTCATTTTCTGAATTTTGTAGTGACGTCGTTAGGCTATCAAATTTTTGCAAGGGAACTTCTTAACCCAATTTTGATTCTTTGGGATAAGCTTGTACTCCTTGAATATGTCATTCTATAAATATGTGTCAATAACCTCTGATTGTTTTACACTTAATATCCACTTATATTTGGTGTATTAGTTTGTCACACAAAATTATGTAATTGATTTATCCTTAATCCAAGGATACCATCTTTGTATGGGACTTCGTCTCAATCTCCTTTTATTGAGGAATATTTTGTTTTATACACAACCTTCTTTTATACGGTGTATAAAACCCTTTGAATTTTATGTTTATCTGAAAGGAATCATTTTTATACAATGTTTTTTACTAAACGATAAAAGGGAATGTTTTTGTCGTACGTATGCGGCGACAACGACTTCTCTGCCGCCGTGACCATTATTTGATTTCCGGCTTCCTCTACAAGACATACATTTTTTTAATGAAAAATAAATACCATGTTTTAATTTTATTTTATTTTGGTATTGAAAATGGTTTTCATAATTTTTTTATATCAATGTGTTGTATTGATATCTTGTGATTGAAAAGTGGAAATGTTATGTTTCCTTTATGATTGTTTTATGTGATAAGATTATGTTATGGTTCTTGAGAATTATTATGAAGACTGGTGGTTCCGTGATAAACTCAGGGTGGGTGAGCCCGATATAGCTCTCCAATGCATTGGGTAACGCAAAGGGGTTAAACGTTAAGGTTTCTCCGAAGAGATTTAGGGAATATACTATGATGGGTATTCCAAACGTAACCTAGAGGGTTACTCCCTACGTAAGAATGTTATGAATGCCTCAAGTTACCTTTATGTCTTATGATTTCTATGATTTATTCATGATTTTATGAGGTATGTAAAAGTACTTCTGTTTATGGGTAAAGTATGATTTCATTCTTATGTATACATGTACTAATGTTTCCTTTCCATTTTTTATATCCCTTACTGAGCTTTTAATGCTCATCCCATGTTTTTGAAATGTTTTTCACAGGTCAAGGGAAGGGTACATGATACGATGATAGTGTTAGGGAAGTGTCAAGAATGAATCCATTTTTTATTTTAAATATGTTTCCGTTGATGGGAAAAATGAATACTATCTTTTATGTAACCACTTTGTTTGAATGTGGAATGTAATGCAAGTTTTATGATCTAATTATCTAAAACTCTAAACCTGAAAAGATCCAAAAGGTGTAATCTTCTAATAACTCAAGATTAAGTAAGGTTTAAGGCTGGGTCCTTATAGTTGGTTCAAAGGGTCAGTTTAGATAACTTTAGAGGTTAGGGTATTCTTTAAGCATAAGTGACATTACCACAATGGTTAGGATTTGAGAAAGAGTCATAGTTTTTAGATAAAGTGAATGAGTAATTATATCTTCCTCATTAGTACATGATGGTTTTTTAGATATACTCACACTTACATTTCTGATTTTAGTGAATGGATGGATCTAGCAGGCACCAAAGTAACAATAGGTTTGAAGGAAACTGTGGTGGTTCTCTGATTAAGAGACTGGATGAAATGGGGGATTCAATGAGGAAACTCGTGGTTGTTCTAAACCAACTATCAAGGAGTCATGATCAACCACTTGAACCTCGTTGTGTTCTGTAATGAATCATGTAAGAGATGACCAATCTATGTGGAAGTTCAGGTAATAATTATAAAGGTAACCATTAGGGTTTATATGATCCTTACTTTTGAGGTAATTATGGGTTATTATATGTTATGATGGAAAATCAAAGGCATGAGAAAACTTGAGGTTAAAATATGTTATGATTATTTTTGATGATTTTATCTCGTTTTGGGGAATGTTTTATGAATTATATAGTTTTGGAAAAAGGAAAACATGCAGACCGTGTGACAACCCGTCGCGTCGGAAAAAGTTGCGGGAATCGAACCCACAACCAAAGTGCGACTGGTATTTATCACATACCACTGGACTACATGAAGTCCCTGGTTAGTTTGACTAATTCTTTTTTATTTAGATGATTTTAGGAATCAAGAGAATGTTTATTTTGGGTTATCTATGGAAATGATTAACCTATCATGGAGGATTTGTGATTAGGTTAATTACTTTTCAATATGAGAATTTAAGAGAAACTGATGTTATTTGGAGATAAAAGTTAATTTGTACCTTGGAAGACTATGTGACTAAATCCTTATAATATTTGGGTTTCAATCTTAGTTTGGTTTACTTTGACTAATTTTATGGAAAAATTGTTTATCGAATGGTCCTCTTTGAACATTGGGTTTTGTTGGACAAATTTTGGAGATTAATAATAGAATTTTATTTTTATAAAGGGTTATCCTTTTCTGGATTATCTGATCTTGTACTACCCTTTTTGGTTTTGGTTTTGGTTAAAGTTTAAATACATGGGAAGTATATAGTTTTATTTTGTGGATTAGGTGATTCTCTAGAAGTTGATTATAGTACTCTTAATGTGAACAAGTCTTCCTAAATACTCGTCTTTTGGAGAAAATATGAGTTTGTGTAAGAAATCTAATAAAAGTTGGATGTCAACATGATAAGTGATTATGTTTCATTATGAATAAATTCCTCAATAAAAAGAAACTTAAAACAAAAATGTTGTCTATTAACTTTTCCTACTGGGGAATCGAATACCATTTAACCCATCACAAGTTTGTGATTTTCTTGTGGTTAAATTTCTCCTAAACATGTTTTCTATCACTCTCCATCAGAACATGACCGTTTATTTTTTCCTCCATGTCCATATTTTCATACTTGGAATCCTAGTATGGGTTAACTCGGGTGACCTCTGTACTTATCTTTCTTTATTTTAAAGTGATTTTTTTACTGACTCTTGTTCCGATGTGGGATTTTCATTGAAGTTTCCAAGCCCAATTTTAAAATTGTGAGGATGCAATTCCCAAAAGGGGGGAAGGATGTAACACCCCAGGTAAATAATGAGTATGACATTTTCACATTTATCAGTATTTGTGAATAAAATATTAATATTACTTTAAAGGGGACACTATGCTCGATGGTGTACCCAATACGCAACAACGAGTTTCTTGGGAATCTTACGTTGCACTCTAATAATAAAATAATATTATTTTCAACGGTAGTTAATGCCTAGCCGTTGTAATGGCGGGAATGAACAGAACTAACTACAAAATGATTATATATGTTTGTCAAATATTTTTACTTTTTAGAATAAATGTTAGAGGATTAAAAATGTGAATGAATTCAATTTTTAAGTGTAAACATTCTAATGTTCTTTAGAAGGTCGATTAACCGCCTTTTGATGGAGAACCTCTTTTAAATACACTTTTTGAAAATTTTATGTGTTATATTTGACAATATAAAATTCTTCTTTATAATAGAGACATCAAAATTTACTTTGGGTAAATATTTGGTATTTTTCCGAAAAAGATCAATTTTTAATGAATAGTGACAAATGTTGTATTTTAATTCAAAACATCTTTTTAATATAATTTATTTATATGATTAGATTATATTTTGAATTGGTTTTAAAGTGAAATTATAATATATTTTTACCATTGAATTAATTTCACATTGAAATTTGACTTAAACTAGTGTTAATCTTTTGAAATATATTGTTTCATAAAAACACGCTATTTGTTCTGACAGTAGGAATTAATTGTTAAATTAATTAATGAAACTTATATGTTATGAATTTTTTAAAATAGACATAATTTTTGAATTTGGAATATCAAATATAGCTTAGGTTGAATTTTTGGTAATTTTCTGAAAAACTTTAATATTTGATGAATAGTGAAACCACTAAGTGGTACTTATAAAAACTGATTTTCCGTTTAAATGAAATTTTACCACCTCTGTGTTTTAAATTTCAAAAATCCGACATAAATGGTTGTCATTAATAATTAAAATGTGGTTTAAAGGAATTAAAATAATTTTTTGGTGAATAGTAACTTTTATATTCTTAATCGCGATTAGAGGTAATTAGTGTAATTTGAGGTAAAAATAATGTTTTAATAATGTGAGATGATCTAGACACATGTCCTACCCTCATTGTATGTGTCATTTCCGACCAAGACAATCCATGGGTCATCTTGGGGACCCCATGGATCCACTTTGGTTGGAAAATGACATAAATAACTTTTTATTTAAAGTTAAAATAAAAATGTCACAAGCATGAGATATTTCACAAAAACAATTTTTAAATGGGGTTATACAAGTAATATTTTTGACTATAAATATTCATTAGAAAACTAAAACAATTTCCTACATAATGATATTTTTTTTATAATTTTTAGACATTAAATAAATTAATTTATTAATGACATCATGATGATGCAGCGATTACATCATTAATATAGGATTTAAATAAAATGGGAAGACAATGTAAAATAAAAGACCTAAACATGTCCAAAACCTATTGGATGGGTTTATTTCTAACCCTTACCACCTTATCCTCGAAATAAATCAATGTGGGACCATTAAAATCCGAAACTCATTTGAAAATAAGGTAATATTTTGTAACTTTACAAAAGTGCCCCTCCTCTCCTCTTATAAAAGGCCCCCATCTCTACCTCCTTACCCACACCTCTAAAGACTTTGGCTCGGCCATCCCCTGCTCATTTTGCCTCTACACATCCCTCTATTACTCCTAGAAGCCTCACTTTGGGCAGAAGTCTTCCCAAGGAAGCCTTTGAACTCAAATCAAAAAGAGTTAACCGATTTAAGGTAATGTATTCACTTGTGTTCTTTTGTTTTATTTTGCTTCTCCAACCCACTAAACACATTTTATTCATTTATTTTGTAACAACTCCAGTATCTTCAATATACTAGGATGTTGTAATAAGAAGCATTCGAGCTACAATTACACACACCTACATCAAATAGTTAAATAACATACTGTTTCTGTGGATGGCGAATTTCTACATCACGAAACGATGATTGTTCAACACTCATATAACACCTTAAAAGGTGGCCATTAAGATTTCACTATATTTATATATGATATATAATATGTTTATGTTTTACTTAAGATTCTGTATTTTTCTTTTGTGGCATACCTTTATGGTTTTCATTTTGGGTAAACACGATAATTTCATTTTAGGAAGTGCGGACTACCGCCCCCTCAAAGTGATTTGATTCGTTAATTCAATATGTGGTATGTGTAAAGGATGTATTTAAAGTTATTATATATGATTTATGTTACATATAAATTATGAATATAATTCTTGAATTGAAATATAAATACCTCTCATTTAGTTTTAATGCCATTAATATGACATAGAAATGAAAGTAGCGTTCATGCGTACGTACGGCTTACCGTCTCCATGAACGGTGCATTTCATTTCTTACCTCTAAATGATTATGTAATATTATAAATACATGTATATTCTGTATATATATGATATATATGATATCCAAATCATGAATATCATTCTGGATATAATGAACCTTTGACCACACGAACAACATGTAATTGTAAGAAGTCCACTTCCGACTTAAGAACCAAATATCGACAAAACAAACATTATTAACTTAAATGATTACATAATGTTTATAACATGGAAATAAGTGATATAAAAGGAATAATTAACTTGAAAAATGTTCTTAAGCAAGTATAAATTAACTCAAGTTTATTATTCAGGACGTTAAAGAATGATCGAGTCAAGTCGGACCCGAGGTAAGGGATCCTACCCCTCTCTTTCTTTTTAAGTACACTCTTTTATGTCATTCCTTTTAAGCTCATCTTTCTTATGATTGGGATGTTCTTTTATATTAATACTAATTTAATTTTTATGTTCATATGATTAGAGACCCTATTCTCTCCCATTAATCCATTTTGGAAGTTTTGAGTGATGTCGTTAGGCTGCTGAATTTTCGTAAGAGATCTAACCTCTCTCTTTCTTTTTAAGTACTCTCTTTTATGTCACTTCTTTTAAACTCATATTTGTTATGTTGGGGGATGTTCTTTTATATTTCTATTGCTGTAAAATTTATGTCAATATGATGAGATACCCTATTCTATCTCATCAATCCATTTTTGTAAGTTTTGAGTGGCGCCGTTAGGCTGCCGAATTTTCGTAAGAGATCTAACCTCTCTCTTTCTTTTTAAGTACTCTATTTTATGTTACTTCTTTTAAGCTCCACTTTTTTATGTTTGGGGATGTTATTTTATTTTCCTCTTGCTGTGAACTTTATTTTAATATGATGAGAGACCCTATTTTATCTCATCAATCCATTTTTGGAAGTTTTAAGTGGCATAGTTAGGCTGCCGAGTTTTCGTAAGGGATTTTTCATCTCACTTTTATTCTTGTGAGATTTATGCTACATTTGCCACAATTTTATTTAAGTGGTGTATGTAATGCCCATTATTTTACTCATTGTGTAATATACTTTCATTTATGAGTATTTACATCAATGTTTTATTGTCCTTCTTTCACAGGGTGTATGTTTCGAAAGATACCCATGTCGGTAAGGGAACCTTTCACCCTCCTCTTTTTAAAAGACTTATTTTGTTATGTCTTTTAATTAACATAACATTATGTTGGGATATGTTCTTATATATCCTTAGTGATTTAAATTTTATTTCCAAGTGATAAGATACCCTTTTTATCTCTCATAAACTCATTTTCTGAATTTTGTAGTGACGTCGTTAGGCTGTCAAATTTTTGCAAGGGAACTTCTTAACCCAATTTTGATTCTTTGGGATAAGCTTGTAATCCTTGACTATGTCATTCTATAAATATGTGTGAATAAACTCTGATTGTTTTACTCTTAATATCCACTTATATTTAGTGTATTAGTTTTTCACACATAATTATGTAATTGATTTATCCTTAATCCAAGGATACCGTCTTTGTATGGGACTTCGTCTCAATCTCCTTTTATTGAGGCATATTTTGTTTTATACACAACCTCCTTTTATATGGTGTATAAACCCCTTTGACTTTTATGTTTATCTGAAAGGAATCATTTTTATACAAAGCGTTTTACTAAACGATAAAAGGGAATGTTTTTGTCGTACGTATGCGGCGACAACGACTTCTCCGCCGCCGTGACCATTATTTGATTTCCGGCTTCCTCTACAAGCCATAACTTTTTAATGAAAAATAAATACCATGTTTTACTTTTATTTTATTTTGGTATTGAAAATGGTTTTCATAATGTTTTTATATCGATGTGTTGTATTGATATCTTGTGATTGAAAAGTGGAAATGTTATGTTTCCTTTATGCATGTTTTATGTGATAAAATTATGTTATGGTTCTTGGGAATTATTATGAAGATGGGTGATTATATGATAAACTCAGGGCGGGTGAGCCCGATATAGCTCTCCAATGCATTGGGTAACGCGAAGGGGTTAAACGTTAAGGTTTCTCCAAAGAGATTTAGGGAATATACTGTGATGGGTATTCCAAGCGTAACCAAGAGGGTTACTCCCTACGTAAGAATGTTATGAATGCCTCAAGTTACCTTTATGTATTATGATTTCTATGATTTATTCGTGATTTTATGAGGTACATTAAAGTACTTATGTTTTATGGGTAAAGTATGATTTCATTCTTATGTATAGATGTACTAATGTTTCCTTTCCATATTTTTATATCCCTTACTGAGCTTTTTATGCTCATCCCAAGTTTTTGAAATGTTTTTCACAGGTCAAGGGAAGGGTACATGATATGATGATAGTGTCAAAGAAGTGTCAAGAATGAATACATGTTTTATTTTAAATATGTTTCCGTTGATGGGAAAAATGAATACTATCTTTTATGTAACCACTTTGTTTAAATGTGGAATGTAATGCACGTTTTATGATATAATTCTATAAAACTCTAAACCTGAAAAGATCCTCAGTGTGTAATCTTGTAATAACTCAAGATTAAGTAAGGTTTAAGACTGGGGCCTTATAGTATCTTTTTTATTAAGTGTTTCTATTTTAATTATTTTTTCAGTTCATTCAAATCTCCTACAAACATGATGAAATAATAACTCCACTGTCCTTAATATACTAAGATGTTATTAAGTTATTGTAATTGCCTAAATACATCTCCACATCCATAAAATGGGAAATGAATTAATAGTTTGTATGTACGTGGGAATTATCACCTCCATGAACCGATATAATTCATTTTCAATAACTATATCCCATGACAATTTATAATTATGGAATAAATTATCATATGTGATATTGAGGAAATATTTATAATTTTTAGCGAATAATATATCAATAATTTTTTTACTTTTATACACATGAAAATAAAAACGGCATTCATGCGTAAGTATTATCTATCACCTCCATAAAGCGATGTGATTCATTTTTAATCACCACATTATTGGGATAATATATATAAGTATTTTTAGATTATTAATATGATATTAATTATTTTATCATCATTCATTAAATATATACTAATTCAATCCTTATTTCCATAATGATCAATGAAAAATAGAAAACACCACTCCTGCATACATACGACCTACCATCTAAATGATTATAATGTTGATAATTTTTAATAACCATAATTAATGGATTCATTTAAAAATAATGATTATTTTATAAAAATTATTATTATATCATGAATATTTTTCTTTAGATATTGGTCTTATGACCACATGTCCTATTGACATCATACCAAGTTCATTTTCGACTCAGTTACTGAATATTAAAAAACATCCAACATGAACATAAATAATTCTGTAATTATTAAAACATGGTAAAAAGTGATAAAAATTTAATAATAAACCTAAAATGTCTCTTAAAAAGTATAAATTAACCTAAGTATTTTATTATGGAAGAGAAATGATCATAAGCGATGAATCAAACTCAAGGTAAGGGGCTTCATGTCAATCTCCTTTCATTGATACATATAATGATATTTTTCACATTTATTATCCTTTAAGGCATATATATTACACTTCGATGTGTTATATAATGAATTAATACAGTATCACGATATTTAATTTTTTTAAATGTTTTTCTTTAATTATTTTTCTTCAAGTTTTTCTCTAGTTGTAATGGATTCTTTATCTAAAACATCCTTTAAATATTTTAAATATTTATTGTTAAAAATATTTCTTATCAGTGTCCATGATTTCAAAATTGTTTTATCAAATTATTTATAAGGAAAAAATGTTTTAAAATTTTAATTCAATAATCACTTTTCAATATTGAAAAGTGGTATGGGATACACTGATTCGAAAATTACTTTTATAAATTCTTAAATTTGGTTTTTCAAAATGTATTGTTTTATTAATGTATGAGAAGAAAATGAATTATTTGTCACCATATATGTTCTTTGATATTTGTTTTCTTGTATAAGCCTTAAACAATTATCACAACCCAACCACTAAATTGTGGATGCACTAAATTATTTTAATACATTTTAATGATTATAAAGAATCAAATCCCAATGAACCGATTTTTTTAGTAGTCTTGGTATATAGAATACATACATGAACCACACATTATAATTAATATCCTGGAAATTTCTTTGAGAATTCCATTATTTCCTATAAAAACCCTATATAAAAACATAAAACACTACTTGGATTCCTAGAAAAGAAAACATAAAAATAGGGGTGTGCTCAGGAGCTCTGTAAGGGTAAAAAATATAGCAGAAGCTAGTATAAATAGCAATTAACTTTTAATTCCTGTAATAAAACTATAACACAATTCTTTTATACATAATATTCTGAATAATATGGTTAGAATAATTCAAATAATTCCATTTAAACATTCACATGGATATTATTCTAGTCAAATAATCACATGTACTATCAATAACTACCCTCATAATGTGATAATTCATAATGTCGAACATCATAACCACGTTGTTAAGGCCATACTCCCAGACCATACAAAATGGGAAAACACCCAAAATAATTTTTCTCATCGGCCCTAACGATAAATCTAGGGGCTATAGCTAGACCCACCTATCAATTAGAAATTACAATACATTACTCATACAATAATAAAAATAAAACACAAATAAATTTTCATTAGAATTAAAAGCATGTATACTAAATTTTAATTCAATTACTATAAATTATGAATGGTATATAAATAGGTAATCCACAATTAAATTCATCATAAACCATTCAATTAAATTTGGATAAGGATATCATAAAAGATCAACCTCAATTAAGAATATGATCTGAAAAAGGATGTTGACATAGAGGATAATACACTATTAAAATAATTAATAATATCTTGTCAAAATGCCCATTTTTCATTGACATCATTTATTCAAAAAAATTCACTTATAAAAGAAAACCATTAAAATGACATTTTTGAATAAAAGTGTCCCATAACACTTGGATACTTTTTAAATGAATTAACTATTTATAACATTCATTTCCTTTTAAATAAAATTTTTAAAAAAAATTATATCATGGAGCTAAATAAGAACGATATAGAAAAATAAATCATTAGAACATTTAAAATGATATTTTTGTTAAAAATTCCCTTACATAAAAAATTAATAATATTAATTTTGATAAAATTAGAATAAAGGTAAAAAATAGATATATTTGTTTTATAATAATTGATTTTCATATTAAAAAATATGTGTGATAATATCAAAAATATTGAAATAGAAAATGTATTAATTCTTTAAACATTGAAAGTGTAAAATACAACTTTAATCATTTAAATCCTATACCAGATATCATAAAATAAATCATTAAATTAAATGAAAATAAATATATTCATTATATGAAACATAATAGGGGCAGTAAATACACCACAGAAAAGAAATAGGTTGTGAACATTTCATATATATCATGAATATTAAAAGTGAGACAAAATTCCCATACAGTAGGTCTGATACTCTTCATGCTTGTTTGAAACTACTACATAATGGTTTTAAAAATACTATTCACTACTATGAGAATCATAACAATATCTACGATATCATATGTGATTCATTTAGGAATTTATATTACCCTTTATTTAACAATTCCATGTTAATAAAACTTTTCAAGTACTAACTGCATTGTTTATCGTATGCGTTTTGCCTTGTTCTTCTTGATCATATTTCACAGATCGTGATTTAATTACTTCCAGAATGTAAAGAATGATTTATATATAATATATAATAATAATATAAAAATATAATATTTATATATATATGGAATGGAATATATTGTTCTTTGATTCGGTAGGCCGTATAAACGCATGAACAATATTTTCATTTTCTACTCACATAAAATGGAAGCATGTAAATATGTACATATTATTATTATTATTATTAAAATGGAATTATTATTTACAATTTTTCATAATTATTCATTATTTTTATTTTTATAATCATTTTTGAATGGTTTATTGGGGGATGAATCTCATTGCTTCGTGGAGGTGGTAAGTCAAACATACACACGAGTGAGTATATCATTTCTTTAATGCTAAAGGTGTATGGAAATGGTTATTATGTTAATTCTAAATAATAAATATCACATCATATTTATTATTTTTATCCATTATATTCATCATTATACCCATTGAAATAATTTATAGATGGAAAAATAAGTTTCACCACATCGTGGAGACAGTATGTTGTACGTATGCAAATGTAGTGATATTGTTTTTTGTAGGATTTATAAAAGGATGAATATGGTTTTCCTATAGTCATAATAACATCTGAGATTATAGAAAATTCAGGATTATTAATTTAGTATGATAAAATATAGTAAGATGAATCATAAAAAGAATAGAACTTTAAATGATTTGAGAAAACAATCACCTCTCCTCTTAGTGTCTCGTTTCAATTTTCACAAAATGACAACATATGTTTTTGTTCTCCCCAATGTATGGCCTCTTGGATGAAGTAAGCTATGTTGGGTGGATAAATGGTTAGGTTTTGGATTATACAATGGGATTTATATGTGTGAATAAAAGAGAAGCATGTGTTCCCTTTTACAAGATAAGTCAGTGGTACTTTAAGAAACTCTCAAAATATTAATTTAATAAAAACTAATTTTCAATTATAAATGGTAGAAAAGTGAATTTTTTAAAGTTAATATGAGTATTTTTATAAATAATCTCAAAAATAAAATTTATACATGTTATTTTTTTTTAAATTTTATCATTTTTATTTCACCATATTTAATCTATTTAATTTTAATTGTGGTAATAATATTATAAATCTTAAATATATATAAAAAATCAGTTATATTGTTTAAATTTTCCATAAATTGAAATTTTATTACATTTTTTAACTTATAATTATAAGTTTTTAGTTTATGAATATTTTTATGGTTTTGATATCATTTAATAAAATGTTATTATTATAAAATATCAATACTGTCAGTTTTCACATTATTCCTTACATTGACATTAAATAAAATCCAAACATAAAGATTAGATTGAATGAAAACATTTTATACACCCATATCAGGTCATAGAAACCTATAAAATTTGTGTATCACCTAAATTATGTGAAATTATATTCAATTTCATATTTCTAAATTCATTTATTAGATATTTCTATTAATAAAATAATTACTTCTTAACTACTATGTCCTTATTTGTGGTAATTATATAGTCTCTAAAATTTATAAATAAATTAATATTTTGTATATAATTATCTTATATGTCATGATACTATTAATTATTTAATTTATGTTATGTTTATCCCTATTATAAAATTATTGAAATTATATGAAATGAGAGTGTGACACTTTTTCACATTCTTCAATTTTATAAATATCAATGTCATTGTCAGGGACAAGTGTAAATTAAATGATTGAAAATTATTCATTATTGTATATTAAGAATTATCAACATTAGTGTGTGAAATATATGTTTTTATAAATGATATATCATTTAATAAAATCTTATAAATTTTATAATTATTATAAATGTCAATTTTGAAAATATTCATAATTTTGTCTTATAAAAAATTCAAATCAACAAGATATATTTGAACCAATACATATAAAATAATACTAATATTTCCATAAAATCAATAAAAATCATGGATGACCTTAAATAACAAAAATTATATTTATATTAATATTTGGAATATCATTTATTTGATTCTTCTTTTAACAAGTCAATTACTACATCATCATTGTGTCACCATTTAATTAAATTATTTATTTTATAATATTATAAATAAATTACCACTTTATTGAATTTTTTTTCTCTGTAATGACTATTTATACATTTCCATATAAAATATATAACCTCATAACAAAAAAATTTTAATTTTCAAAAACAAAATTATACTAAATTCTAATTTTCATTAAATATAAAATTATTAATATATTAAAGTTATCCAAGTTTCTCTATGTGGTCCCAAAATCATCCCAATGAATATTTTGGTCAAAAATACTTATCTAATTAAATTAGCACAAGTTTTTTCATATGTTTATAATAATATTATATTATTTTTACCATTAATTACCATATTTAAAATTTATCATGGAAAATAAAATTACTACAAATACTATTCAAAAAATATTATTTGGATCATAATGGACCAAACATTTCATACTTATTAAAACCATGTATTCCCTTTTTTCCTAAATTGAATTAATATATGTGCTAAAATTAGATTTAATTCAAATCAGTAAAATCTGGCTAGAAGGCGGGTAAAAGAGATGTTATGAAGTACAATAATTATTTATAAATAGTTTTTTTATAATAATAGTTCCAATGAACTACATTGGATTAATATATATATTATTTACATTTTGTGACATTAAAATCAAATTTAATTGAAATAATTATTCATATAAAAATCTTGTTTGTTAACAATAAAAATAATTTTTCACTATTCATCAAAAATTGGAACTTTTCAAAAAAATACCATGAATTCACCATAATCAGATATTGATATTTCAAGTTAAATACTTTTTTATTTTTTAAAAAATAATTTTTATAAATTTTATAATGTGGTCAATAATATTCAGAACATCTTTTTAAATGACATGTTTAGTAGATCATGGTGTGTTGGATGTCGGTGTTTCCTGCAAGACAATCTATCTAATTTCATTAAAAATATAACATATTAAGAAAAATTTGTGTTTTACAAAACATATAATATAAATTTTATAATTACCTAAAAATAATATTAATCATGACTATGGGATTTGAATTTTAGACCACCTACAACAAGATCGGTGATGGAGAATGCTCACCACTAAATATCCCCAAATTGAGAGTGATCAATCAATAATGGATCAAATATTATTATTTAGATCGTACCCATTGAATGTTAACAAAGAGAGGACAAAAGCCATATGTATGAGATAGAACTCAGCTTCTGGATTTATCTCAATAGGTGCTTGATAATCCAATAAAAAGGATCTAAAAATTGATTAACAACTAGATGACATACATTAATAGTCTAGGGCCATATAAACAATATATGATGTTATATCACGTCTATAAGTGAAAAAGAATATCAAAAATTAATTTAAGAATAACCTCATCAAGGAGGGAGTTGTGCATCAGGTCTTTGGTTGAAGATTTCAATGCAGTGAGGAGGTTCGGTCCAATGTAGAGGTGTGCAGAGAAGATTCGGTCAAAAATGGTGGGGCACTGACTGTCTACAGCCAAACAAAATTATTTTTATAGAGTTACCCAATTATGGAGAGAAGTTTTTAAAAATATAGGCATCAAAATTTCATGGCATGTATTCCCATTTAACATTATGTAAAAATCCTATCATATTTCCTCTTTTTCTAAATGAAATTCATTAAAACTTGATAAAAAATCATTAAATATTACTCTTGTTGAAATACATTTAAATTTGGTGTAATATACTTTTATAACATGACTACATATAGTGAAGACTACCATAATTATATGTATACATCTGCTGAAAACGATTTATTGGGGGTGTAATTTTCAAGGTTTGAATTAAAATAATTACAACCCATATTCACCAAAAATTAAAAAAAAGTGTCATACCTGGAAAAATATGGGAACATATATATTCTAATTTCATTGAGTTGTAGTGAATATTATGTAGAGTGAAAATTTACTTTAGAGGTCCCAAAAAAAATTTGGGATATTTTTTGGATGAAATGTGTCATACCGTATTTTATAATGTGATTAAGTCAATCAGGCTACTAGGGAGAGGGTTTTAGTGATTGATCCTTATGGAAAACAAAATTGATATAAATGAAACTTTATATAAGATACCATTTCATTTCAGTTCTTCAATAATTACATAAAATGTACTATTATGGTGTAATTTTTAAAGTCTAAAGGACAACTATAGAAGGTTAAAATGTTTATTTTAATGTGAGGAATATGTAAAATAAAAGTTAATGATGGTTTAGACTAGTCAAGGATATTTGTGCATTTTAACTATATTCATACTATTAAAGAGGTTATGAAATAGTTATTTAAATGAATATCACATTATGATTGAAATTTTCATTATAATTTAATTTTTAATGATATATAACATTTCCATTGACATTTACGTAAAATCAGTTTGAAATTTTCAAATATAAGTGATTTAGTATTAGGATCATATTTGGAACATAGTTAGTATAAATCATATATCAAATATATAATGGGTTTTTATTTATCAATAATTTCATTTTTTATCATTGGTAAAAAAAAAATTTACCATGAATCAAATCCATGTGGGTGACTAGTTAATTTTTATGAGGTATGCATGGTCTGCACATAATTTTTTAATCTTTGTGCCTAAATATTGAGAGTTTCCCAAGTTATTATTTTTTGAAATATTTTTTTTACACAAGAATTTAAAACCCCTTTAGGTACCTCCGGCATCCCTCCCACATTAAACATACATGGGAGATCTATAAGCCCTTATTTTTAACAACTATTGGATTTTGGAATCTCTCCATATGATTTCATGGTGAATACCTCAAGGTAAATTTTCATTTCCCAAATTTATTCATTTATATATTAATTATTCTTCTTATAATCTTATTCTACTTATTTGTTTCACATTGGTTGATCCCTATGGTGAGGATTTAGCAATTTACCATCTAATTATTTTCATTTAGGGATTTGAGATTGTATTATGAGTCATATTCATACTATATATGATGTTTTGGAACATTTTCATTTTATTTAAGGAATGTTCACCAATGTATTTTTAATTTAATATAATTATAATTATTTCATTATTGTATAAATATAATTTATTATATATTAAATGGATATATTAAATGTATTTACATATTATTTTTAAAGATAAAATTTATTTTATAATATTTTCATTGGATTAAAATAGTCACTCAATTTAAAGATATATATTCAATTATTTATTACATAACCATTGAATTCATATATTTGATAATTTTCTTGAATGGATCATAAAAAAAAGCTTCTGATTATCAAAAGATATGTTGGTTATTATTATTTTTGTTCTTATTTTTTAACTAATGTCATGGAGTGGTTGTTTTTTAAAGGGTATTTTCTAGAATTTTAAATAATTGAATACCATATAAAAGTGGGTACCTTATTTCTAATACCGATATTATAATAGAAATTTTTTAAAAAGTACTATGTGTCTAATATTTCACATCTAAAGTTTATATTCTTGGTGATTATAAAAAATATAAATATGACCCCTTCCATCATTTTTTATAAGAAATTATATTTCATCTTTGTATGATAGAAATATTATAATATGGTTCTTGATGAATAAGGGATCTTATCTAAGAATATAAAATAGTTTGGGAGGGTTTATTTCAGTTACCCATTTCATGTAATTTGATTTATATATATATATATCTTAACATTTTTATTATTATTTAATCAGTTCACCTCCATTGATATAAATTATAGGAAACTAAAAGTATATAGTGATAATTTCGAGACAATATGTTGGGTTTCCACTAATTTTACACTTGATAGTGTCCCTTAGTATGTAATTCACCAAACATAGGATGGTTTACCATCAATTAGTTTAGGTATTGTAATAACGAGAGTTATGGTGTTTAAGCTCCATTTATAATGTTGATTTGGGATGATTTTATTTTAGTATGAATTCTATCTTTTCCCAAACCTCATCAGTATTTACATGATCCCCTATTTGATTAAATATTATATTGGTTGTGTTTTTAATATATCTATAATAGCTTTCTAAAAATTATATCATGATTCCATTATCTCATTGTTTAATTATTCGTTATTTTAATGATATCACTATTCATTAATGGTACTCCATTACATGACTAGTGATTTGATGTTTTATGAATAATAATTTAAAAAACTTTCATTTTTTATTTTTATATTATATTCTTTTATAGAATTGTTTTTCAAAAAAATATTATTAACATTTAAATTTTATGTTCCAACATTTCTAAATTTTTTCATTTCATTTTTTTAAATGATAATGTCTTCAATGGGAAATCGTTTTTTATTCATTTTAAAATTAAAATTAGGAAAACTATTTTTTAAGTTTACTTTATGTCCTAGTAACTCATAGAGAAACTATTGTATTGGGATTGGAGGGTGTCCTTGGAACTCACATGGATATCATGATGGATGTTTGGTTTATTTTATATGTTTTTATATATTTGTATATGTCATTATGGACATCTTAATAAGATGTCATGACTTCATCTTCATGCATATTTTCGGGATAAGCTGTTTATTTATCAATTATTCATGTTGGGTTTTATTTATTTGTTATATAACAATATTGTTGTCTATTTAAAATAGATCTCTGGAGTGGTCAGAATAATTTTTTATAAGGAGTTATATATAAATATTATTTGGAAAAAATATTTCCCATTTTCATATACATTAATTCCCAATATCTTTTCACAAGCTTATAAAGATTTAGAACTCAGTTTTTATAGTTAGATTATGTTCTTGAATTGTAACACCCCAAGATTTCATAGTGTGTTATTTCTTAAAAATAATTCAATAACTTCCACTACACGCAACACCGAGTTCAATCACACCATGAATTACCAAAAAAAGCCATTAAAAAGAGGTTATGAATAGTATTAACTAAATTTTAAACTTTATATAATCCTTATAATTTTAGAATCCATATTATGAGTTTCTTAGACATAATGCAAGAACAGATTCATTTTCAGTATTGCACTTTTATCAAATTTTAATAGTGAAACCTTATTAAATACAATATTTTAAACTTTTTGACTAAATGGGGAAATCAAAAAATTTAAAATGAAACATCCCAAGCTTCCACGGTACGCTTTCCTTTGAATAATAAAGTAGCGTGTGTTGTACGCAACTTCGAGTTCTAACACACCACAACCAATCAAACTAGCCGTTATGAATAGTAATACCTAAATTTTGCAATTATATATATTTTATATTTCAAAATGGACTTCATTTTTGGATTTGGAATAATGAATTTAGCCTAAGGTGAAATTTTGGTACTTTTCGGATAACTTTAATATTTTGATGAATAGTGAAAATTACTAAATTTTAATTAAAAACAACTTTTTTAATAAAAATAATTAATAGTGATAAATTATGAATTTGAGTGTTTTTAAAGTATATTTAGAATATATTTTTACCATTTAATATAATTTTGTTCATTGGACATAATTTTACAATTAAACCTAACATAAACAAGTGTCAATCTTTTGATAGTTATTATCTCTTAAAAACACGCTTTTTGTTTTAACAGCGGAAATTAATTTTAAATTAATTTCTGCCACTTATGTGTTTTGAATTTAGAAAAATGGATTCCATATTTGGAATCAGGATGTTCAAATTGTGTAAATAGGTAACTTTTATTTTTATACATTTTGAATAATTACTGCGGTAAATATTTTATTTACCACGGTTAAGGGTAAATCCGGTAAATAAAGGTTAAAAAATAATATTATAATAATACTAAATTACCCTAAAATGTATCTTAGCCTTATTGGTTGATAAATTTTCGACCATAGGCATCTTGGGGTCGATTTGGGGACCCCATGGTGCCACTTGTAGGTGATAGGGACACTTTATTTTAATTAAGTTAAAATGAATACAAAAATGACACAAGCATATATCTTTTAACAAAACAATTTTTACATAGGGTAATATATGTTGGATTTTAGATTATAAATATTCATTAAAAAGATAAAACGATTTACTACATAATGATATTTTATTTATAATTTTTAGTCATTAAATAATTTAATTTATTAAGACACAATGATGATGAATTAATTACTATAATAGTGAAAAATTAAAATAATTGATATTATAAATACCCAAATAAATATAATATGAACATTATAATGAATTAAACTACTTTTATAGGATAATATTATTTATTAGTATTGATTTAATTTACCTTTTTCGAAGTAATCAATCTGTTATGAGTTTCAAAAAAATCAACTATTGAATAGTGTCAAAATTGACATAAAAGAGTTCTTAAAACAAATATTATATTATTAATTGATATTAAATTCCTAAAAATCTAAGGTTCGGCCAAGAGACTTATATCATGATAGGTTCATCATTAATGGACCACTTGGGGGTCTCTTGTATGTATATAGTAAGTTTATTAACCATATTATATAAAAATACAAAGAGACATTGTAAAAGTGAAACTAATTAACTTAGAGTTAATACTTAAAGATAAGGTTAATATAATTACCCAAACCTGTCTAAATTCTATTGGTTGAGTTGTTTTAGACCCATACCCACCTTAACCTTTGAATAATCAACTTTGGAGCCATTGTAAACCGAATATGAATTTATTATAAACTAATATCTCTAGGTTTTCCAAAGGTGCCCCTCACCCCTCTTATAAAATGGCACTCCTCCTTATCATTTCTTCACACCTTAAAAGCCTTTTTGTTCGGCCAAACTCTTCCAAAATACTCTCCCAACATCCCTCACTACAACCTAGAGGCCTTAGTTTGATCAGAAAGCCAACCTAAGGATCCCTTTTGATCAAATCAAAAAGAAGAACCCGAAGAAGAGGTAATGATTTCACCACCCTTTTCCAAGTACCTTTCTTCTTCCACTTCTTCTTCCATTGTTATTAACATTATAAAATAATAACTACAGTATCATATATATACTGTGATGTTATTATAAATATGGTACAACCATATTCAGTATTCTATCCACCCTTTGAATAACATGTCACCATACGTGCGTACGTACGGCTTACCGTCTCCACGTCGTGGTGTAATTGTTATTCAATATATTATTATTTGGATGGGTATAATGATGATGTGTAACTCATGTAAATAATAAATATAACATGTTAATGATTCTGTATATATGATATACCATCCATTTATATATTATTTTAATATCAAAAGAATGATATTGTCGCTCGTGCGTACGTATGAACTACCGACTCCACGAACGCGATGAGATTCATTCTCCATCGTATCCATTAAAGTATAATTATCATTTGATGATTTAAAAATGATGTTTGAGGACATGATATAATTCTATATATGAATAATATACAACCTATCCATTACAAACATGGCTTATGTAACAAAACATATAAAATAAAACAAGTAAGTTAACACCCGAAACAACGATAATACTAAGATATTATTATAAAATCAATATTAAAAGATCATATATGATATCATATTAATGTATATTATTCTTGTATAATTTAATAACAATTATTTCACCATTATATAGGAGGTTAACCTACCCCAACCAAGGAAAAGTACAAGGTAAGGGGTTTTCATCTCACTCCTTATTCCCGTGAGATTTATGCCATATTGCCACCATTACCTTTTGTGTGGTGTATGTACTGCCCATAATTATATTCTTTGTGTAATACACTATAATTTATGTGTATTTACATATTAATTTTATGATACCTCTTTCATGTGTTGTATGTTTCATAAGTTACCAAATTGGTAAGGGTTATTTCACAATCTCTTCATTATCCGAGGTTGTTTATACGTAATAATCTACTGGGATCTCTTTATCATCCACATCCATGTTTCTTAATAATGTGTTTCAAAACGTTTTTACTATTTACAAGAATATGGGTTAAATTCATTTATACCCTTATGTGTTTCAAAAGGAATCTTTCTGTCATTTTCCAAACAAGGCACTTTTAACCTTTTCGACAAATTTAAGGTAAGAATGTTTTTTAACTTATACGGAGGGTGCGGCTATTTACCGCCGTTATAAAATCGTCAAAGCTTCCCTGACAAGATAATAAGAATATTTTCAAAAAAATGTTTTATTTCATAAATATAAGACTCTTAAATGATTTCAAAATAGAAAGAGATATTTTTCTAAAATATTCTTGATTTCATCTATGTCAATATCCTTTGATGGATTTTAAGCTTATTTGAAGTTGATTTATTATGATACAAAACATCAATATTTTCTTGAAGGTTTTGTGATATTTTTGACTGTGGATAAGTTATTCTTATGTCACTCATGGTTTTTGTTTATAGTATTGACATTTCATAAGTTATTTCTAATCCAAATGTTTATGTTATATTTCAACCTTTCATTCAAATAAATGTGTTAGACAAGTATGTTCCGGGTTGGGGACCGGTAAAAGTAAGCCCTCCAGTTTGGTCTCCGGTTATTAGAGGAACTCCGGTTTGGTCTCCGGTTATTAGAGGAACTCCGGGTTGGTTTCCGGTTATTAGAGGCACTCCGGGTTAGTGTCCGGTTATTAGAGGCACTCCGGGTTGGGTTCCGGTTACAGTTAGCCCCTAGGTCTTGGGACGAGGCCTTGATAAAGAAATTAAAGTTCAGCATTATGAATTCCAACATTATGAAAGTGGTTATTGATTTTGCATGTGATTTTCTATTAGTAGAATATCCATGTGAATAAGTGAATGGAATTATTTCATTTTATTTATGCCATACCATGTTGAAAGTTTAAGTTTGAAAGGCTTTTATTTTAGTTATACATTGCCTTAAATGTTTATTCTTATTTATGAAATTTTCCGCTATATTGTTATCCGTACTGGGCATTTGAGCTCACCCCTTTTCTATGTTTTATTTTTCCCAGGAAGTGAAGAAGTAAATTATGAATGACCTGCAGGGATATTATGTGGGGATATGAGTGTGGATTATAGAGACAATATGTTGTTGTATTATTTTGTCATTTTATGATGTAATGTAAGACTTATTAATATATCTAGTGTTTCCAAGGTTACTAAACCAATCGGTCTTTCGAGATTTTATCTTTCTTGTGATCATGCCAATGTAATGTAATAATGCACCGACTCTGGGTAACTAGGGTCGGGGCGTTACAGTTGGTATCAGAGGAAGTTTAGTACAAACCTTGGAAGCTAGATTTAGATAAACTCTGATTAGAGAACATAGATTTAAGATGGACTTTGAGGATTAGTATAGAAGAACTTCCTAGAATTTTGGTATTGTAGTGATTTTGTGAGTTTTCTGAGCAATACATCCCTGTCTGGATACGAGCAGGTAGAGGCGGCTCTGGCACAGATGTACCTAGGGGTAAAACCCGAAAACACCGCTTTGATCTAGACTCGAACGGAAACTGGTGCACGACAACGGGCCTTGCTGCACTCTTGGTTACGACACTCCAGGGGGATATGCTTAGGATAACTCTCATTTTCTTTACAAATCATTATGAAGGGTTTATGGGTATATACTTCCTCAAAGAAAACATTTTTATGATTATGGATTATATCCATAAACTATCCAATTTATGTTATGTGTTTTACAAGTTTGGGATTAGGTATTGTTATTCATAAACTAATCTAGTGTATTCCATTGTTTAGAAATGGCGCCCAGTAGAAGGAATGATAACTTCAGCAATGCACGTGATCCAAAGAGAAGGAAGGATCATATCTTTCATGCTCTTAAGCTAGAATTTATAAGAGAAATAGTCTCCCATGTATTATCATCATATGAAGAAATAATATCATGTGTTGATAAGATAAGTAAAGAGTTTACTGAGTCCTATGGATTTGAAGGGAAGCAAGAGAAGAAAAGGATGGAATAGGGAAAGATGGATAAAGGGAAGAGGGAAAAGAAGAATTTTCCCATATGTGATAACTGTATGAAGAAACACCTTGGAACTTGCCTGAAAGGAATGGGAGTTTGTTATAAGTGTGGAGGAAAATGGCACAAAGTACATGACTACAAGGGTAAGAAAATGGTTTCAAATGTACAATGCTTCATTTGCAAGGAGTTTGGACACTACGCAAACCTATGTCCCAGTCATCAGACTATGCCACAAATGATGCTATTGGATAATAATCAAGTTATGATACTACCACAGATGAAGAGGAATGATTAGAGTTCTTATGTTGATTATGTCATTTGAGTGTTGTATCAACAATGTACTTGTTATAATAATTATGGAGTATATAAGGATTTGTAATGCAATACTATTTCATTAAGGACTTGATATTGTGTAGAACAAAGAAAAGTGACTCAATAGGAGGTTAAATTTTTGGAAAATATATGGTTGAGAGAAAGATAAACCATAATATGGTTTTGATACTCAGGTAGTGATTTTAGAATAATACATGATTGATTTGGATAAATTATATTGGATATTCTTGACTACCTTGAAGCTGATTAATGATTTGTATATTCCATCATCATTGGGGTTTAAAACATTTTTGGATTGATGAAGTATATCCAGCATTCTATATGGAATAAGGGAGAATGAATATAATCAATAAGGAATATGGTAATTCAAGATGTTTCAGTGTATTAAAAGAATACATGATGAAGGTATTCATATGCTATTACGGGGTAAAAAGGATCTACATTATGTTTACCTTCCTTATAAATGTTGGACTATGAGTTTGGACAGAAGTATTTTGGATAGTTCTAGTTTGGATTATTTTGGATATCCATAAAAGGACAACCCGGAGGTCGGGCGGCAACCCGTCGCGTCCGGCAAGGCTGCGAGTCTTGAACCCGCAACGGAAGGGCGACAAGGGTGTATCTCCTACCACTGGCCCACGAGATGTCCTGGATTAAATAATGTAGTTTTTATTAAAAGATCTTATAGATGAATTATAAATTCATTTATTTTGGAACCCTATACAAATAGTGTAAATAGAATTTTTTACGTTCTATTATCTTTGAGAGTGAAAGATGAGTTTGTGGTAGAAATTTATTAATGAGTAAAACTCTAATTATAAAGTAAGTATACCTCCTTATGATCTTAGACAATCTCATAAATAAATTCCTCAACATTAATAAAAGGAACTTAAACAAAAATTTTATCCTAGATGGTACATAAATCATCACTAATTTATGGCTTTGGGATTGTTGGACTTTTCATAGCCATGTTCTCTAACACTCCCCATCAGATAATTGATGGTTAGAGTTCTCTTCCATATCCATATTTTCCTACATGGAACCCTAGTATGTGTTATTTTCGGTAATCTTCAT
Organism: Viscum album; assembly: GCA_963277665.1. Lineage (NCBI taxonomy): Eukaryota > Viridiplantae > Streptophyta > Magnoliopsida > Santalales > Viscaceae > Viscum > Viscum album. The sequence continues at coordinate 807,606,943 of OY728119.1, read as the reverse complement.
ACTTTCCACTCTTTATTTTAAATAGAGGCCTCATTAATTCATTTTTCGATGTGGGATTTCAACTAAGATATTTTGAAACGTCAAAAATGTGTTATCCCAATACCCTATGTTTTGTTGAACCGATGGTATTTCAAATCATCATAGATTGATGAGTTTAAGGACCTCAATTTTATACTTGTTTGTGATTGATGAACCCAATCACTACCTATAAATATTTACGTTTTTCCTCCAATTATATGTCTCTAATTGCCACCAATGTTCTCCTAATCGAGATCATAATTTGGTGGTGACCCTTTCATTTCTCTTTTCCTCATATTAAGACTAAATTTTAGTAACCCAATTTCCGATGTGGGTTTTCCCACAAATATATTTTCTATTTTCAACCATTTATTTTCGAAGAACAATTTCAAATTGCGAGGACGCAATTTATTGAAGGAGGGGAGAATGTAACACCCCAAGATTTCATAGTGTGTTATTTCTTCAAAATAATTCAATAACTTTCACTACACGCAACACCGAGTTCAATCACACCATGACTTACCAAAAAAATCCATTCAAAAGAGGTTATGAATAGTATTAACTAAATTTTAAACATTATATAATCCTTATAATTTTAGAATCCATATTATGAGTTTCTTAGACATAATGTAAGAACAGATTCATTTTCAGTATTGCACTTTTATCAACTTTTAATAGTGAAACCTTTTTAAATACAATATTTTAAACTTTATGACTAAATGGGGACATCAAAAAATTTAAAATGAAACATCCCAAGCTTCCACGGTACGCTTTCCTTTGAATAATACAGTAGCGTGTGTTGTACGCAACTTCGAGTTCTAACACACCACAACCAATCAAACTAGCCGTTATGAATAGTAATACCTAATTTTTGAAATTATATATATATTATATTTCAAAATGGACTTCATTTTTGGATTCGGAATATTGAATTTAGCCTAAGGTGAAATTTTGGTACTTTTCGGATAACTTTAATATTTTGATGAATAGTGAAAATTACTAAATTTTAATTAAAAACAAATTTTTTAATCAAAATAATTAATAGTGATAAATTATGAATTTGAGTGGTTTTAAAGTATATTTAGAATATATTTTTACCATTTAATATAATTTTGTTCATTGGACATAATTTTACAATTAAACCGAACATAAACAAGTGCCAATCTTTTGATAGTTATTATCTCTTAAAAACACGCTTTTTGTTTTAACAGCGGGAATTAATTATAAATTAATTTCTGCCACTTCTGTGTTTTGAATTTAGAAAAATGGATTCCATATTTTGAATCAGGATGTTCAAATTGTGTAAATAGGTAACTTTTATTTTTAGACATTTTGAATAATTACTGCGGTAAATATTTTATTTACCATGGTTAAGGGTAAATCCGGTAAATAAGGGTTAAACAAATAATATTATAATACTACTAAATTACCCTAAAACGTGTCCTAGCCTTATTGGTTGATACATGTTCGACCATAGGCATATTTGGGTCGATTTTGGGACCCCATGGTGCCACTTGTAGGTGATAGGGACACTTTATTTTAATTAAGTTAAAATGAATACAAAAATGACACAAGCATATATCTTTTAACAAAACAATTTTTACATAGGGTTATATATGTTGGATTTTAGATTATAAATATTCATTAGAAATATAAAAAGATTTCCTACATAATGATATTTTATTTATAATTTTTAGACATTAAATAATGTAATTTATTTATGACACAATGATGATGAATTAATTACTATAATAGTGAAAAATTAAAATAATTGATATTATAAATACCCAAATAAATATAATATGAAACTTTTAATGAATTAAAATAATTTTATAGGATAATATGATATATTATTATTGATTTAATTGACTTTTTTCGAAGTAATCAATCTGTTATGAGTTTCAAAAAAATCAACTATTGAATAGTGTCAAAATTGACATAAAAGAGTTCTTAAAACAAACATTATATTATTAATTGATATTAAATTCCTAAAAATATAAGTTTCGTCCAAGAGACTTATATCATGATAGGTTCATCATTAATGGACCACTTGGGGGTCTCTTGGATGTATATAGTAAGTTTATTAACCATATTATATTAAAATACAAAGAGACATTGTAAAAGTGAAACTAATTAAATTAGAGTTAATACTTAAATATAAGGTTAATATAAGTACCCAAACCTGTCTAAATTCTATTGGTTGAGTTGTTTTCGACCCATACCCACCTTAAAAGTTGAATAATAAACTTTGGAGCCATTGGAAACCGAATATGAATTTATTATAAACTAATATCTCTAGCTTTTTCAAAGGTGCCCCTCACCCCTCTTATAAAAGGGCACTCCTCCTTATCATTTCTTCACACCTTCAAAGCCTTTTGGTTCGTCCAAACTCTGACCAAATACTCTACCAACATCCCTCACTACAACTTAGATGTATTATTTTGATCAGAAATGCAACCTAAGGATCTCTTTTGATCATATGAAAAAGAAGAACCCGAAGAAGAGGTAATGATTTCACCACCCTTTTCCAAGTTCCTTTCTTCTTCCACTTCTTCTTCCTTTGTTATTACCATTCTAATATAATAACTCCAGTATAATATATATACTATGATGTTATTATAAATATGGTACAACCATATTCAGTATTCTATCCACCCTTTGAATAACATGTCACCATACGTGCGAACGTACGGCTTACCGTCTCCACGTCGTGGTGTAATTGTTATTCAATATATTATTATTTGGATGGGTAAAATGATGATGTGTAACTCATGTAAATAATAAATATAACATGTTAATGATTCTGTATATATGATATAACATCCATTTATATATTATTTTAATATCAAAAGAATGATATTGTCGCTCGTGCGTACGTACGGACTACCGTCTCCACGAACGCGATTAGATTCATTCTCCATCGTATCCATTAAAGTATAATTATCATTTGATGATTTACAAATGATGTTTAAGGACTTGATATCATTATGGATATGAATAATATACAACCTATCCATTACAAACATGGCTTACGTAACAAAACATATAAAATAAAACAAGTAAGTTAACACCCGAAACAACGATAATACTAAGATATTATTATCAAATCAATATTAAAAGATCATATATGATATCATATTAATGTATATGATTCTTGTATAATTTAATAACAATTATTTCACCATTATACAGGAGGTTAACCTACCCCAACCAAGGAAAAGTACAAGGTAAGGGGTTTTCATCTCACTCCTTATTCCCGTGAGATTTATGCCATATTGCCACCATTACCTTTTGTGTGGTGTATGTACTGCCCATAATTATATTCTTTGTATAATACACTCTAATTTATGTGTATTTACATATTAATTGTATGATACCTCTTTCATGGGTTGTAGTTTTCATAAGATACCAAATCGGTAAGGGTTATTTCACAATCTCTTCATTATCCGAGGTTGTTTATATGTAATAATCTACTAGGATCTCTTTATCATCCACATCCATGTTTCTTAATAATTTGTTTCAAAAAAAATTTACTATTTACAAGAATATGGGTTAAAGTCATTTATACTCTTATGTGTTTCAAAAGGAATCTTTCCGTCGTTTCCCAAACAAGGCACTTTTAACCTTTTCGTCAAATTTAAGGTAAGAATGTTTTTTTAACTTATACGACGGGTGCGGCTATTTACCGCCGTTATAAAATCGTCAAAGCTTCCCTTAAAAGATAATAAGAATATTTTCAAAAAAATGTTTTATTTCATAAATATAAGACTCTTAAATGATTTCAAAATAGAAAGAGATATTTTTCTAAAATAGTCTTGATTTCATCTATGTCAACATCCTTTGATGGATTTTAGTCTTATTTGAAGTTGATTTATTATGATACAAAACATTCATATTTTATTGAAGGTTTTGTGATATTTTTGACTGTGGATAAGTTATTCTTATGTGACTCATGGTTTTTGTTTATAGTATTGACATTTCATAAGTTATTTGTAATCCAAATGTTTGTGTTATATTTCAACCTTTCATTCAAATGAATGTGTTAGACAAGTATGTTCCGGGTTGGGGACCGGTAAAAGTAAGACCTCCGGTTTGGTCTCCGGTTATTAGAGGAACTCCGGTTTGGTCTCCGGTTATTAGAGGAACTCCGGGTTGGTGTCCGGTTATTAGAGGCACTCCGGGTTGGTGTCCAGTTATTAGAGGCACTCCGGGTTGGGTTCCGGTTACAGTTAGCCCCTAGGTCTTGGGACGAGGTGTTGACAAAGAAATTAAAGTTCAGAATTATGCATTACAACATTATGAAAGTGGTTATTGATTTTTCATGTGATTATTCGATTAGTATAATATCCATGTGAATAATTGAATGACATTATTTCATTTTATTTATGCCATACCATGTTGAAAGTATAAGTTTGAAAGGATTTTGTTTTATTTATACATTGCCTTAAATGTTTATTCTTATTTATGAAAGTTTCCGCTATATTGTTATCCTTACTGGGCATTTCAGCTCACCCCTTTCCTATGTTTTATTTTTCCCAGGAAGTGAAGAAGTAAATTATGAATGACCTATAGGGATATTATGTGGGGATATGAGTGTGGATTATGGAGACAATATGTTGTTGTAGTAGTTTTTCATTTTATGATGTAATGTAAGACTTATGAATATATCTAGTGTTTCCAAGGCTACTAAACCAATCGGTCTTTTGAGATTTGATCTTTCTTGTGATCATGCCAATGTAATGTAATAATGCACCGACTCTGGGTAACCAGGGTCGGGGCGTTACATGAATCATGGGTATCTATGACTAGTTCTTCAAAAATTGAATCAAATACCCCTTTTTATTTTTTTTTGTTAATTTTATATTGTAAATAGGATATAATAAAATTTTTAGGTACATTTGTGAAGGTTATATGTCTCAATTATCCATTTTATTAAATAATGTTTCAGGTGATTTTGGAATATGAGCCTCAAATTTGGAGGATTCTTCTTTTATAATTTGTATTTTTCATGTATTAATGGATAAAAAAATTTACTTATGATATATGGATTGTTAGAAATGTTTTTATGTTTAGGTAGATTATAATGGGGTTTTAACTGTCTGTATATGGTTGGATCACACATACGGGAATCCTTGTGGATCCAATTAACACTAACCATTATAATTCATTGTGGTAACTACAAAACTAACTCATTGTCCTATAAACCATGTATTTAGGTTATGTATAGGAATAATTCCATATTATATATGTTTTAAACTATTTTATGTTGATATATTTTCATTGATATTAATTAGACATTTGAGGGGTTTTATAATTTTTAAAATAAATTTTTTGATCCAAAATTAATGATGAAACATTTCAGAATGTGGTGAATGTGATTTTGTATTTGTTAAATTATTAATTTGGTTCTAAAAATAATTTATTAATTGTTTAAAATAATTTATTTCATTCATGATAAAAATATATTTTAACATAACAAATTTGGTTTCTTAAAATTTGAGATTGGTTTTTAAATTGAATTTAAATATTTTTTTTGTTTATAAATGGATAATTGGGACTTTAAAAGAGTACGAAAGTTGACTTTTTGAATTCATTTAAGTGGTTTTGATTTTATTTTTCATATTATGATTTTAGGTTGATATATAACTCACGATGGGTATAGATTGAGTTAAAATAAATATTGAATTCTTTTTTAGATTATACCACCTTAAGGACTCCATGGATCTTCAAGGGAATGTTGTAGGTTGATCATTGTGAGTTATATCTTTAATTTTTCAATATATAGATTTTATTGTATTGTTCAAAATATTGAATAATCTTTCTATTTACATCCATAATAATCCTTGTGATGTGGATTAACGGGTTTGGAGTATGAATTTTACCTTTGTTCTTATTGGGTGTTCAAAAACTCTCAAGATATTATTTTCAACCTTTAATCTACACTATATGAGTTGGAAGTTGATGAATTCCATTGTTTGGGATATGATTTGAGAGTGTTTTTTAAGGTATAGTTTAAATTATATGTTTCTAAAATGTAATATATTTGAGTATATGAAGGTGCATAATGTGATGGGGTTGTACAAACATCAATAAGGTGATCGATATGTGTTTAGATAATCTATACATTTCATTTATCTAGTCCCCATTATTACGTTGTTCGATAAGGTTAATTTCATAATGGAATGATATTTTGTAAGAGGTATTTTATATGACTTCATTCATGGGTATTGGAATTTGGTTAATTAGCATAAGTAGAATTGGAAATGAAGGTATCTTAGATTACGGTTTTCTATAAAGTAGTTCATGATCTAAATGTCATTTCTCTAATAAAAAAATGAGAAGGTAAAAATAGATTAAAAAAGAGAATAAATTTATGTTTTTGAAGCTTGGAGATGATATCCATATTTCTATTTTTTTCTCTTCATCATTATCTTCCAGGAGTAGGAAATCCATGATCTCTCATTTGGGATAGGCCATTCAAATGAATCCCTTAGGTTAGAATGTTCAACAGACCTATTATATAGAGTGGATCTAGAACTAACTATTTAGATGAATCCCAATTTCATCCTTTTTTTAATAGATCGTCATTAAAATTATCATTGAGTAAATTTTGATTATTTCTAATTCCCATTAAATAGTTTTTTCATTTTTTATTTCATTAGTATTTTATGAATTCAATGTATTTTGTATATTATTGTAACATTTAACATGGTTTTATATTGTTTCTTCTCATGAAATCTTCGAATAAATAATCATTACGATGGATATATGTGAATTTAATTTGATATTTATTTTAGTTTTCTGACAAATCCTTGGTTGTTATTGTTTGTTCTAGAAGGATATATGTTTGAAGGGATTTTGTTAACAGTGGGTTATAACACACTTATATACCAATATGTATTTCTAATTTAATGAATATTATGTTTAATATATTCATACACATGTCACATCAAACTAATATGAACTATGATACTATAATTGAAAAAAAAATCTTACAATGAAGGCTATGAATGAATACATTATAGGGTCGCAATATGAAAAATTTATGAAAAATACAAGTGGATTATACATATATAATAATAATTTTCCACTATTTTCACATGATGATTGTGACCCCAACTTCAATTATGGAAACATGGAAAATGATTATGAATACAATTGTCATGAATATATGGACGTAAATGAATATATTTTAGTGATGCTTGTAAGACTATATCTATGAATTTAATATGATTATTATAAATAAAGAATTTGGGAACATGTTTTTCTAATATATATCCACTATATATATTTAATTTTAATTGTATTTCAATGAATATTAATTATGTTGATTATTGAAGAGATAAATTATATAAAAAATTAAAATGAGAAATATACTTTCATATTAATTTATTATACTAATAAATATTAATAGATTATTCAAATAAATATGTTTTTCAGGATTTAAATTAGAATAAATTAAATTTATTCTTAAAAAATACATTTTTAGCATATATGGTTTTTATTTCTTCTTGCGATAGAATATTATAGTAAAATTATGATTCTTTTAGATTTATTTTTTATAAAATTAAATAATTTTATAGAATCTTATCAATATTAACATTGGATGGAATTTTCAGTTTTTTATAAAAGGAATAATATTTCAATAAATCTTAAAATGACACATAATTTATTAAAAAATTATTTTCCATTCATGAATTTAAAATATAATTTTGTTTAGAATTTATTTAAAAATTTAAAATGATGGTTTTCAGGGAACATAATTTTATTAATTTAAATGGAATTGAGATTATTTTTAATTTTTGTACAAAAACAATTATACGTACAATTGGGTTTTTATGGAAAATGGTTTTTACCATGTTTTAAATGATCATTTTAAAATTATTTTATACCACTAATAGGAAATGAATTAGATAAAATGAATTCCATGTTTTAAATCCTCATTTTCAAATTTTTTAATTATTCCACATTCATTTTTTCCAATTTTAATTATAAATGTGGGAAGAAATTATCTGCTTATAGTGGTTAGAGTTAAAAAAAGTAAAATGGTATAAAATCCTATTATATTTAAATTGAACTAAATAATTTCATAATGAATTTTTTTTGTTATATTTAGAACATATATTTTCTTATATTCTATGAGGAGTGAATTTTTAATAATCTACTATATATACTAATCTTGGCTTCTCTACTACCATGTGTCCTCCTGTCATTCATCCACGTCAATTTATCCTAACGTTTCAAGCCTCCGAAGCTCCACGACCCTCGTACTCTCTTGTTCTCTTCCATATTCTCCTTCTCGTTCTCGCTCCCACTCGCACTCCTGCTCGGGTACCAGCTCATGAAGACCAACACTCCCTGCAAGCCGCTCTTCTGAAGTCCTCTGTCATCTTCCTTCTCTGACATGCTTCTTATCCTGGTTTAACCTCACCTCTCCTACATCTTTTATCACCCATGTGGGCTCGGGGTTCACCTCTTCGTGACCTAGGTTTCCAAAGATCCCTCATTCCATCGTTCTCATCCTTCAAACTCGGTCTTCGGCATACACTACACTTCATCCTTCTCCATCTCTGATGGAGAATATGGACTAGTTCCACCACACCTCCTAACCATCTTCATTCTCTTATGTGGGCTCAGGTGTCACCTCTTCACGACTTAGGGAATCTAAAAATCCCCGATGCCCGCGTCCTCCTCCATTGGCCTCCCCAATCAAGGGTTTCCTCATTATCTCAATTTTCTCTCCCCAGTGAAGGTTCTACATTTGGTGTCCACATCCAATGGTTTTCAAAGATTCCATCTTCCGTCTGCGACTCTACCCTCAATATAATTAATCGACGAAAAAAGATGTTACCTCACCTATCATTTTGTCAATGTTCCTTCCCAATCAGTGATCCGCCTCCGAGCCCATGCTCGATGGGATAACTATCATTAGATTAATTCCCTCCCAATGAAATTCACCAGATTCCGGACCCTCTTTGGATGGGCGGGTTCAGTCTAGGAGTTGGTCATGGGATCTCCAGTGCTAGTGTTGCCCTTATCAAGGGACTTTTCTTTTTCCCATTTAAAGTGACCTTATCTCCACTAAACAACTTTCTCTCATCACCATTTCATCTAATTCCATTAAATTCATATAGTCGGAATAGGTTATGGAATTGCGAGGGCAGAAGCTGGGGTATTGATTACATGAGATCGTTGAGGAAGAGGTAAATTTATATGGCTCACTCAGAGAACTCTTATGTTGTGGAAAACATCATTTAATACTTCCATCTACAATACACATGATTTATGAAATTCGTTTCTGTAAACCTGGTTTTTGTGTGATCATTTTTTTGTGTATGATTGTTTGTGATTCTTAATAGATGAAAAATTATAGGAGGGTTACGAGTTTATTATCGGTCTACCAAAATAATCTGAAGGAAATGAGTCAAGTCAATCATAAAAAGTGCATAGCGTGGTAGGTATATTGGGATTTGATGCTGCTGAGGGTTGAAAATCATAATTAATTTTCTTTTCCTATTTGAATCTCTCGATCTGTATATGGGTCTTCACAGTTAGTATCACATGTTTTCCATGGAATTGAATAACTTACTTTCCCAACATATTACAGAGGATGGAGAATATACCTGCAGGATGAACACATGACATCAAGAGAGGCCATGGAATATATGATTGATGTGTAATTATCTTCTCAAATAAATTTAGTTTTAGTGAATGTTGCATTCTATTGCTTAGATCATGGGGTTTTTTGTATTGGTTGATTAAATTCTTGGCTTTCCCTGTTAATTTTTTCTTTGTAGGAAACTGAGAAATTTGTCTTGAAGAGGCAAGGGTGGACCAAATCCCGAGCTTTCATATTGACATGTTTTGTTTTTTGATTTATGGGAAGCTGATTTACCTTTTCTAAATTCTTCCATAGGCCATAAGTAGTCTGTGTGTCGCGGAAAATCATATTCCTATGCTGTCATAGTATGCTTCTAGCCATTAATGTTTCTTCTATGATGTTTATAGCCAACTTAAATCTTTTTGTTCCTCTTTTATTTAAGTAAACCAGTTCTTCTTGTTATATCATCTCATGTTAAAGATGGTACTATAGAGATATTTATCAACATGGGGCCATGAATCTGAACTAGTGTTTCCATAGCAGTTGGAACTCCAATAGAAAATTTTAATTGGTCCACCCCAGGATTTGGATTTGTTCCCTGGATAATTTGTTGGTAAGCACTTTTTAAGGAATCTCATTGGTTGAAATAAAATTTCAACTGAACAAGTTAAAATTTCATCATATGAATGAAGAAGTGACTGCATGTCATATTGATTTTGGTATCAGTAACAATCACATTTAAAAACAATCATGGTTTAGAAAGATCATGAAAAGGATAACATCTATTCAGAATGATCTTTGAGGAGTCATTCCTACGAGATATTAGGAAGGGACATATGTTCTTGCTTTTAGGTAGGTAAATATCAGCATAATATGTACCTTAAATACAACCTTCTCTTATGACTTTTGGTGGACTAGAATCATCAGGTTCCTAGAATATAATTTATTGCTCTAGCATGCAACTGATGTGCTTTTCCAGTCAATGATAGATGGTTTTTACCCAAGAAGCAGGTCTGGTAAGTATTTATTGAAGTGTTTGGATACCAAAAATAAAATATAATACACCAAATATGTTTTCATGGAAATAACGATGCCTGAAACATGATTTAATTATTACACCTACAACAGTATGATGAAATTTTATAGTAAGTGGAAATTAGGGCAGTGTGAAATTGATCATGCACTAGCTTCTGGGATTTTAAAATAATTGGAATGAACTGTAAAAAACCTACTATAGTAAAATAGGATTTATATATATCTATGTTATTTATAATTTTGGACATACTGAGCTTACTTTGGGTCTTGTTAGGTATATGAGGTCTATAGGCCATCCTGTCAACTATTAATGACATAATTATATATTCTTATGATGTATACATATGTTGTATATATTCTTATGTTGTACTCTTATGCTGAATATTCAGGTACTCTTATGATGTATTAGACAAGGATGATTTCATCCAATCCTACATTGGTGAGGAAGTGATGAAATGCTTTGGTGATGACTCAATTTCACATGTTTTGGATGCATTAAGAATGGATGAGTTCAACAAATTTCTCACTATAAAGGCACAGTTGGAACACACTGGTGATATCCCAAGCACACAGGACATGACAGTGTTGCATACTCAGGTATTCTTATGCTGTATAATTATGATGTATATACTTATGTTGTATAATAATTCATTCATGTTCTTTTCATAATTTCTCTGACATTAAAACTTATGATGTTTCAATCATGTTTGTTTTATGAATATATATATTCTATAAGATATATTTCATATATTCTCCATCTTGAATTTTTATGTTTTAATTTTTACAGTGTCGGTATACTTATGTTTTATTTTATTTATAGAATCTCATATATTCTCTAATATGTTTTCAATATTATCCTATGTTATTTTCTATTCTTTATTTTCCTAATATGTTTTCAATTATATAGAGCATGTCTAATTATATTCCAATATTAAGTATCACTATTTTTTGTTTTCAATATATGAAATATTCATAGAGCATGTACAATTATATTTCAACATTGATCCTTTTAAAATTGGAAGAACTATTGTTTTATCGTCAACCCTACTCATGCATCAAGGAGGGGATGAAATTGTTTTTACTGAAATGGTGTCATAATAGGTTTAGACTGACAAAAATGTTTCCAATTTACTAAACTTGTAAGTAACGTTAACAGACTGACTTTTTTCACTCTCAAATAATTTCTTCAGTCCTGGGGAATGATAGAAGAAGAGATCCTTGCTTGGCGTGACCCATGTTCATCGCATCATTCCATGTATGCATGTATCTAGATACACTTTTTCCAAAACCTTCTCCACTGTTAGATTTTTATTATTATGTTACTATTTAATGATGTCTACTATGATGTGACCAGAAATTCACTTATGTGATTCCAAGGGTGTTTCAGGGAATGGACTTCATCTTTTGAAAATATAAGGTGTCTTCCTGATGCAATTTTCTTCCACCAGAATTCCTGAGCTGCCCCCTCAAAATATATGTACACGATATTGAACTGAAATGAATCTCTACCAGAACGCTTGAACTACCAATTCTAAAGGTACCAACTATATCTAGGTTCTTGAGTACCATGGAATATGCATTCAATTTTTAGTTTCCAAATAACAGTTTCAGTAATTGTGAATAGGAATAAAACTTCCCACCGTGAAGAATTCACTACTCCATCATTCTTACAGCCTCCTAGATCGATCAGGGTATGTGATAAATTCATTTATAATATCTAATATGTTAATATCTCATATTTTATTTTCATGGACCTTATTTTATGACATTTCTCAGTTCAGGGGATCAATGCATGTTTTCAAATAACCAGGGATTTCCATGATAACTCTTACAGTTGTTCTAATATGCCTCTATATGGGTGGTATGGATTGATTCAGAGGCAACTACAGAGGGCTCAATATGAACATTTGATTTGTGTATTTCATAGCATCTATACAAATGAATTGGAGAGGCCAAAATATTATGTTTACAGAATAGTTGTAGATTAAAATTGGGAACATCTTCTACTTTCTTGAATATTACTCCATGTGTAAACACCACAACATGTATATTTGTGGAAAACAATTATTTCTTTTTGTACTATAATTATTCATAGGCAGATGTCATATTCATTTTATATAAACTATTCTTTCAATAAATTTTCTTTATCATTTTGTTTTATATTATGAAATATTGTCTTCTACAACACCAAGGATTGTCTCCTAAAGATTCAAATCTCTAAACCAAGTATGTTATCCTATTTTCAGCAATTTGAATTTATAAACATCAGAAATTCTTCGTTGTTTGTTGATGGAAATTAACTAGCCCAATTTCCCCGAAGTGACTATAGTTCTGCTTCTATAAATTGCATAATTTAGATTATGTTACCTACTATGTTTTGATGATTACATGAGTTTTAGATGTAAGATTGGGGTGATATTTATTGATTTGGAATTCTTATAAGATTATTGGAAACAATAATAACTGAATAAAAGTCTGGCTAGATCATTTTAGTACTCAAATGTCGGCCCAAAGCTGTTGTACTTTTTCTGCTACAGAATTATCTTTTTTTTAATATTTTAAGTTGTGTTTGTTTCGGTGTTAGAGCCTTTGGGTTGGGATCAAGCCTTCGAATTCATGGTGTTAATGATGACACATACTCATTCTCTGTAGTTTTATTTGACAGGAAAGTCATGAATTTCATACAAAAGACAACTGAAGAGTTTAGAGCTACTTGGATACAGGTAAAACCACCTTTTTCTATCATGTCACTATATTTTATAATTATTATTCCTAACATTGGTTGTTGTTTCATAATCAGGACAATGGTGAATATGGTTTTCCTCAACATAACATTTTCAAATCAAAGAAAGTGCTATTATAAATTGACGTATCATGTTTCAATATTCAAAATCAGCACTGTTCAATAGAACATAACACATAAAAGGTAATTTGCATTTGGAAAAATTAAAAATACATCATAAATTTCAATGATTCCTTCGAAAACAATCAGTTACTACAAAATATATATTCAAAACTTCATTTATTTTCATAAACTGAAATGCATTTGTAATATTATATTATTTTTAAATGATCATTGGAGCATTGATTTTATAAGTGTAGGTACTGAAATTGAACAGATTCAGGTAAACTATTTTCAAAAACCTTAATTGTTTTTCCCTATCAGAAAATAACAAATTACTACGTGAATTCTTTTATAATTCCATCGTAGGATCATAAATATGTTGAATCTTTTCATCTCAGTGAAAAGATTGACTCATCATTTGTAACCTCAACTTCAGTTTTGTCAAATGTTCTAGTAAATATATTTCATCTTTCATACATTATATATAGGATTTGAATTATCATTATAAATTTTATCAATTGACCACTGGGTCATATTATTTTGAAGCTGTTAATAGTTTCATTCAATTGTAGAGAAATCTTTTTACTGACTTCAATAATGATAATGCAGTCAAACACAATGTTTCACTGACTGGTGACTCAACACTACCATCAACTGATGCTGCTGATATTTGAATTCATATAAAGGAAAACATAAAGATAAAAACATATATACTTGTCTAAAGGTTTGTCTTTCGGAACTTCTATTTGGTAACACACATTATGCAATCTTTTAGTTTAAAATGGACTTTTACATAACAATTCTCTAGTGTTATCTCTACTTATACAGTAGTTTGGTAATACACTATTATGAAATGATAATATCCTAAAAACATTAATCTTTATGGGAAAATTATATACCTTAAGACATATAATCCAAGTTCTGATATGTATTGATAGTTTCAATTAATAAATTAGTCCCACATTAGGAATTGTTATATTTTTCTCCAGTTGAACTGATATACATTTAATGGAATTGATAGTGTTTTTTTAGTGAAACATTTTAATCTACAACTTCACACCAGTACTAGAATATTTACCAGTACTTTAAATTCATTTCAATTTACTATTACACATATTCAATTATGTTATGGTCAATTTTGTTTTCCAGTATAACAAAATTAACTGTTTAATAGTTTCATCTTTACTATAGTCATTTTCTATCCATTAAAATCATCCTGGAAAGACTCTGGCACTATGTGATGACCCAAACATAGATAGTGATGTCAATTTATACAATCCTAATTGAATATATTTTCATTTCATGTAATTGCCTCTGTTTTTTATGTTTTTCAGTGAAAAAAATTTAACTAAAACTGAAAAGATTAACCAGTGTTGGAATTTTTACCAGTATTTTAAAATCTGGTCACTTTACTAGTAATTTAATATTCACTTCGGTTAGGGTTAGTTTTGTTTCCCATTATAACACAATTACCAGTTTAATAGTTTCATCTTAACTATATTCATTTTTATTCTATTAATATGATCCTATAAAGACTCTAACATTATGTGGGTGACCCTAACATTGATTTGAATTATAGGTTATGGGATCCTAGTTCAACATATTTACATTTCATGGAATTGACACTATTTGTTTTTTTGAAGTGAATGAAATTTATCTACAACTGAACAGGTTTACTAATAATGGAATACTTCTAGTACTATCAAATATGGTCAATTTACCAGTGCTGTAATATTCACTGATGTCTTGGGTAATTTTTTTTAGTTTAACATAATTACCAGTTTAATAGTTTCAGTTTTACCATATTATTTTTACTTCCATTAACATGATCCTGGAAAATACTATGACATGATGTCGGTGACCCTAACCAGTACAGTCATTAACTCACAGTATTATGATTTTCCCTGCTATTAATTAGTACTTTTTGTATTCCTCATGTTGTTTTTTCATAATAATATATGTCATTTAGTCACTTCTAATTTTAACAGGCCATTTGATTGCTGGGATCAAAATAACTATCTACCGATTGGCTGCTGATATGTTGACTGCAATTCATATTTCATGTGAAGGGAAATTCTTGTCAAGTGATGGGTGTTGTGTAATTTCTGTGTTTTCATCATCCCTTCTCTATAATAATGCCCCACCTCCACCAGATTTGTTGGCTGCTTAATGTGTGGGCTCTAGCTCTGAGTAGTGTTATGAGCTAAGGTGGAGTGCACTATAATAATCCCCCACCTCTTTGATTATGTATGTCATTTTTCCCTTGATCATGTATCTCATTTTTTCCTTCATTATTTCTGTCATTTTTTTTCAAATATTTTCAATTTTATTATGACATATTTTGTTTGATAAATGGTATTCTATTATTTATAATAACAATTAATTTATAGTGTCGTGCAAATTCATGGGCGGAGTACTAGTTTTTCTTAAGTAAGACATTAATATATATTAATTTTTGAAAAAGTTCTAGTTGTGTCCCCTCCCTCACATATAAATAGAGACCACATATCCTCTATACAACACAAATTTACAGAATATTTTATTAGAAAATATATTCCAAAATACTTTACTAAAAACCCTACAAAATCTTATATTTCCTCTTTTGATCATAATATCATCCTACGTAGTATTTAACTATTAACCAAATAAGGTTTTCAAAAGAATATGTCTAGTTATTCACCATGTATATTATTTTTAATTATTCTTTTAACCCTTCCAACCTTATCTAAACCATTCTAAAATAGTTACGTCATTACATAAAACATATCTAAATTTTACTATGTTTATGAAATAATCATATCTCATATCATTTTTCATCATAATGAAAAATAAAAACATTGCTCATGTCTGAATGTAGACTACCACCATAATAAATAAATGTGTTCAGTTTTCCATCACATCCATTCATGTTTTTTAACATGATACATTGAATATAGATACCTAATATTTAGGACATAATTATTGGTATATATTGATTATATGCTGACTATTTTTTTTACCCTTACATTTGTTGGAAAACTAAAACTTTATTTGTATGTACATTTGGATTTCCTACTCCATGAAGTATTGTGATATGTTTTTCATGTATTTAATTAATAGATAGTTATAAAATTTTACATAAATTATATGAATTATAATTATTTGTGGAATAATATTTTAGATATTATGGACTAATTATCCCTTTTACTATGATTAACCAACCAGAGTTATTTTTCAATTATGAACTGAATTTCATCAAAATGCTTGACATGAATATAAGAGAATTAAGTATTAAAATTTTAACTTATTAAAATGAAATATATAGTCAAATATTAAATTAATGAAACGTTTTATTTTTTTAATTTATAAAATTAACACATTTTTATTATATAGGATTTAAATGACATAAATATAACGTCTACACTGATGGTAAGGGGTTTTTTTAACTCAATTTCCTTTTATTAGGTCATAAAACATATTCATCGATGTTGTTATATGATGAATATGTGAAAATGTCTCTATAATTTTATCTATTTCTATTTCATTAGGTAGATTTAAATCTATTCATACAATCACATAATCGATTAACTATACCATAAAATGTTATGATCATTACAAGGGTTTTCATTATATTAGACTCCTTCTATTGAGAAAAGATTGATGTCATGAATGAGGATTTATTTTTATAGATTACATAATACACTATGCATAAATTTTTAAATATTAATTATTGAAATTTTTGGTACATATATATCCTTACCAAATTCATTCTTCCAATAGATTTTTATCAAAAGAATTACCATTTGGAAAGGGTTTCACATCTCACCTTTGTCGGTATAAGTCATATTCCATATTAAACATCTTATTCTTTCATGTTATGCATATACATCCACGTTTATACATCATATATTAAATTTATTTATGAAAATTGTATTTAGATTCTTATTTTTTTCATTTCATTCATAGAGTTTATGAAAATACAATTTACAAAATCGTTAAGGGTTTGATATGAAAATTTCACTTTTTGAAAGGCTTTTTTTAATGAAAATATTTTGTAATGAATTTATATAAACATCATATAAAAATCATATTAATTTTTTTATACTCTCGTTATTTATCAAAATTACAAGTTCTTTTTAAAATTTTTATCACTTTATGAACTCAAAATTCAAAAGTAATTGTATTAAGGAAAACTAAATATTTTTTAACTGATTAAGAATATTTTACTTTTATTTTTATATTTAACTTCAAATATTTTGGATATATTTTATTATTCTTCAATTATTTATTAAATTCATTATTACATATGATTCACCTTCTATAAAATAGTTTAAATGGAATATTATATTCATTTTCTGAACATAGTAAATTTTACCAAATTTTTTATTATAATGATTATTTTAAAAAATACATCCTAAAATAAGTTTATACACATCATAAATATTCATTTAATTAATGTTTTTAAATATATTTCATTTTTTTATTTTCAATGAAAATATTTTTCTACATACTTTTTTATTTTTTATTAACTTTTCCAAATGAATATTATATTTTCCCATGTTTGCAATGAATATTTTCAAATATTGTATTAATCGTATATACATACTTCAACATTCATTAATGATTCTTCTAAATCGTTAGAATTTTTTCTTATGATACAACCCATTTTCAATCGTAGGATGGATTGTGGTGAATTTTTGAATGATATTTTCATCAAACACCTTTAATTTCTATGGGTAAATAATGGTATAAAGTAATGAAAAATTTTGTCAAATTATTATTGATTATATATATTATATTCATTTACAGTACATTGAAAATATGGATAATGATTTCTCAGTCTAATATATATCATGATGACGGGTCAACCTGATATAGCTTATGTGATGGGTGAACATTTGAGCTCAACCTTTTTATTTTTCATATCCCATGTTATAATAAATGATGTGATGTTGGATTTTTTATGAATGGTTTCATGTCTTAGATATTTAATAATAAATATAGTATAATAAATTCTTTATATGATGGGAAAAATAATCACGTAAATCCATGGTAATATGTTAGAATTTTTCCAAATTCTATATGATGCTAAAAATAAAAGATAAATAGGTTTATAGTTGATATATTATTATCATTATATATTTTTAATGATTCGATAGATAAAAATGAGTCAAATTATTAATTATAAAATCCATATATTTAATTATTATTATTCTAGAACCATATCCAATAATTTGGGTTTGTATTAAAGATAGATATCATGAGGGAAAGGATTAGAAAAAATTGGAGATTATGATGTTTTTATGGGAGGTTAAAAAAGAGTTATCAATATGATCAAGAGTTTATAATTTAATGGTTTATCATTAGTTAAAAGTAATTGAAATCCCTTTTTAGTTTTATGTGATTTTAATTTAAGGTTATTAACTATATTATGGATGATATTATAATGGGTTTTGTGTGAACTAAACGGTATGGGTGTCATGTAATTTTACATGGAAAATTATTTTTAATGACTGTAATGATTTTTTTCTGTGGATGTAAAATGTAATGTATGTGAATGTTTTAGTCTCGGAAATGTTCATTATGTTTGAGTTTATTTATGTTAATTATGACACAAGTTTACATATTTTTGAAATGATCTAAGATGACATTTGGATTTATTGTTGAAATTGTAGATATAAATGTGTTATTTCATAATATAAATGTTTATTCAATTTGGGTATTGTATATAAATGTTCTAACACGTTAGGTTTGGGATAGTATATATATTTTGGAGGAATAACTAATATTACTTTTTTGGATCATTTGATCAGTTAGATTTTTATTTTAGTTCTTTAGACATGAATAATTCAACTTTAATATTAAATTATTTATGAAAAGAGATGTGATAAAAGTGTAAATAGATAAAAGCACAACCAAATCATTAATTTTTTACTTGTAAATAATGTATTTAAAATTTCATAGGGTCTATACTAATCGTGAATGAATCTTTTAATAATATTAAATTGATCTTTATAAAAATATTTCATCTTTTTAGGATCATTTCCATTGAATTTGTGGTCTCTCCTCTTCGAAAAAAGTAAATTTTTATCATTAAATTAGATTTTCATTTAATATACATGATATCACATCCCACCAAAATTCATCTATGTTGGGAACCAAATTATGTGTTATTCTCAATGTCCTTTCTATTTTCTTTTCCCAATTTTCAAGAAAATGTTATATTATCACCTTTAAAAATGATTTATTTCAATGATAATATTTTCAAATTTCAAACCCTTGATTACCGAGCTCATGGAAAAATTGCGGGAACCTAATTTACTATAGTGTGTGATAATGTAACATCCTAGCATATTGATTTGTATTTCTCAATATATGAATATTATTTTTTATTACATGGGATATATGCATCATGAAAATGAAATGAGAATAATTATTTTATTGAAATTAAATATTAAAAAGAAATATAGACAGTAAAATATTATGATGTTGTAATGTAAAAAAATTATGAAATGTAAAATTTAATTAAATGAGCACATATATAAAGACACCAATAACATAAAATAAGTATCCTTTTAGTTTTATATTAATATTTTGTCTCCATCATCATCTAAAGAAATAAAGAAAATGAATTATTAATATAATAGATTTGATGAGGGATGAGTAAATGAATAAATATTAATGAACCATGAAGTTATATATATAGTTTCATGTATAGAAATTGGTGAAACACAATGGTTCCCCAAGAAGGTTTGTTATGTGATCTCAAGCACACATCTCTATATTCTAGAGGATATTGACTAGAATCAAGGTTCTAATATCAATCATAGAGAGGGTATACTGTATTTGTCAATATAGCACAATCGGAGAAATAAATAAGAATAACAAAATGATATAACAAATAGCCAAACCAAACTATTATAACATGATGACAAAAACAATAACAATAATATCCAAAACTAAATAGTATATATTTCATAACATTTATGTGTCATGTTTCAATATGAAAACCCCAAAATAAATAATGAAACTATAAACTCCCATGTGTGTCCCAAATCACATTTTCTTCCCTCATGTATTATCTATCTAAACTCATCTATCGAAGATAGTTCCCTTTCCCTTATCCTACTCTATAAAGATGTATTCTATCTAGGCACCAATTATGTATCATTAATAGAGTTTGAGGTCAACTTAGTAGGCCACCACCACACAATAAAAAATTATCTATACTAATAGAAATTTACTAGTTGATATTATATATATTGGTAATAACATGAAATTCCAACATATATTATGTTTTTTTTTGTTTTAATTATTCATATCAAAAATAACATTTACCAAAAAATATATCTATTGATATTAACCATTCAACGCCAACAATTTTTTTACGAAAAATTAAATATGTTGTTTTATCATATTAATAACAACATATATTTTACCAACAAAATAGTCAATTGATAATAATTATTCTTACAAAAAATATTCTACCATTAAAAAATTATGTTATAATTAATTATTCAATAAAAATAATATTTCAAAATAAACATATTTATTTATTTATTAACTATTTAAAATAAACATATCACTCACCCTATATACATATGCACTAAATTATAGTATATATAACATAAACTATTTCTCAAAATGTATATAAATATAAATATATAAATATATGATTATTTATAAGTGATTCAAATATGTGAATATTATATTTCAAAAAATTTATATCCTAAAAAAGAAATTTTGAATGAATCTTAAACCTGTATTAATTATTTGGGGTAAATATATTATCCATCAATTTTATTTTTGAAAATCTATAATATATAAAAAGTTAAAAATAATTTAAAAATCTATAATAAATAATTTAAAATATTTTAGAATAAAAAATTCCCATAAAATAATAAAAATTTAAAATCAAAAAAATATTTAATAAATGAAAAAACATATTATTATCATAAATTTTGAACACACCCATCCATAGGCCCCCACATCATAATCTGGATGCATGCGCCAACCATTTTCTCAATCTACTCCTTGAAACCCTCTTCTATCCTCAATTTCTTGATTTGAATCCCTATACTGAATGCCAGGATTGCACATTATCATTGCGGTGCTGGTCCTGAACAATACTAGCCAGGTGATAGACCACCACTGGCACTAAGGTCGAAGAAAAAATGACTACGGAAAATGGAATGGAATCTACAACTACACATATTCTTCTTATTAATTCTCTCAAGATTATCTACCTCAACTGCTGTCATTTCAGGAAATTATTCATGTTAGCAGGTTTACATAGATTCTAGAAATTAGAATCCATGGTGTTTCATGTTTGGAAGGGATTATCTATGAATAACATGTTCTCTGGTTTTGATTGTTTTTTTGTAAATATGTTTGATACATTACTACTAATAGTTGGGTTTAGGCTTGGATTCTATTAATAAATTTATAGATTTATATTTTTGTTTCAAATTTTTTTACAAAATATCTTTATCTCAAAAAAATGGTGCAGTTAGTAAAATTATTTTTCCATTAGAATAAAAATTTGATCAGTTGTGGATATCCTTGATGTTGACGTATTCCTTCTATTTTTTTGTGACCAAAAAATGAATTCATAAAATCTTTAAAAAGGTACTAATTTAATTTAATTTCAATTGATTAGATTTTACTTCTATTATGATATAAATTATGGTATAATTGATTTTTGGGTTTGTTTTTTTTCTTTCAATTATTGGGTTATTGTTAGAAAATATCAACAATAACCCTATTATTTATATTCTACCAACATTTCGTTTTTAAATATATCATTTCAGAGCAATAGTTAGTTATATAAATAGAAATACCCTGAGGCCTGTGGTTTGGAAAACCATGAATAACATAGTGGTGGGTCATTATTTTACACAGTCCAATTTCATGTAAAAGGAGTCAGATATGTTTTTGAAAGTCTTCTAAAATGAAAATGAATTGGTTTTTTATAATTATAGTATAAACATATAATTAGTTTCTAATTTTTATAATAAACTTTCCTTAGTGTAAAAATTAATTTTATCTAATAAAGATAATGTATATAAAACATTGTTTCATGAAAGTAGTATTTTTGAGACATGCCTTTGGATTGGAGTCTAGGTTTAATTGAGAAATCCATTTTACTTTAAGAATACATAAGAATAGTTTTATTGTGACTATATTGTTTATTATTTCTAACATTACATTTAGTTCTATCATTGGTTTTGTTTTGGCATAACATGATGTTAACTCATGATGGAATCATAGATAAACCGCTCAATATATTTTCAAATATAATTTTGTTTATAAGAATTTGTATGTTTGATATGTTTATTATAATAACCATATATATAGTAAAAGATGGAGTTATACATACATTAGGTAAAAGATACCCATCCATAGAGATCTATCTCCATCAATTTATTATATTTGGCCCTTAGTTTCAGGATATCAAACACTTTGTATTCCATGGTGAATTTCTCCTTTCTTTTTCATCGTTCTCCCCTCATTCTTCTTTATTTTCAATTAGATGGTTCTTGGGTGATGTTTATTAATTTTCCATTAAATAAATAGTGATGATGTGAATTATATAGGTTATTCAAGGTGTATTCATTTATTAAATTGAAAATATGAAACTATGACTCTTTAATTTTTATTTGGAGGATAAAATGAATTAACATAATGAATATAATAAATAGTCTAATGAAATTAAATGGTGTGATGGTGGATCACCTAATATTTTTTTAAATCTATTTATTATCATTGTTTAATAATTATGTATTGATGATTATGTAGTTTGGAGACCTTTTTTTAACTAAATAACATGATTAAATCACCACTTGAAAAGAAATAGTAACTTAGAGTTGGTAATGAAATGGTTTCATTGAAATATTGAACATTGGTAAAAACATTTATGTTATAAACAATTAATTCCATGAACTTAATGATAGAATTATTTATGTAATTCACTACTAGTTTTGTTTTTCTATTTTATTATTGATTTTTTCACCCTTGTCAGAGTTAGGGTGGTATTGGATAGGTATTTTTGTGGCTGGTTATTATTGCTCCTTAGGGGATAGGGTATGGTTGTTGATTCAGTAGTCATCTATGGTCTAGAAATAGTGGTACATCTAGTTGTGTAGAATGGAACAAATTTTTTGAGAGTAGTGTTGGTTATTGGTTTTTGTTTATTAATCAATTTTTTTGCCCATGAGAGGGGTATAATGGAGGTTTTGTTATAATTTCCTAGTTCCAGTGAATATAGTTGGTTTTAAGGAATATGATAATATATAGTGGGGTATATATGAAATATTAATAGTAAAAATGACTATGAAATGATTGGGATAAAAATTATTATTGGATAATGAGTGAATGAATGATTTTTCATTAAATATAGATAAATGAATGACATAAGGAATTCAAGGAGGATGGAAAAATGATAAAAATGGAAATGTATAAATGGTATTATTAAATGGGACAACGAAGTTGAGTTGTGTGGTTGGTAAAATGGGGAATTAATTGATTGTTTTTGGGATTCTAAAATGGATGGCTATGATATCATGTTATAGTCTTATTGTCCCTATTAATGTTGATTGGGTTGTTGTAAGCTAAGAAAAACATTTGATTTTTTCCCAGGATGTGGGTGGAAGCTACAATATCACAAATTGGTAATGTTCATTTGATATTATATCCTTTGGGAAATGTATTATATATTTAATACTACTTTTCACCCTATATTATAGAAGAATATCTTGTAAAATGGGATTTGTGATATTAATGCTTGTATTGTCATTGTCATGATACCTCCATTGAAGGAAGCCCTCCCTTATCTATAGCCAATGAAATAAAGGAAGGAATCGTCAAATACACATTCCACAAAAATTATGAATCATAATTTAATTTAAATAAAGATTATAGAAATGTAAATGTGGTAGATGGAAAATTCTAACAAAGATATTCCATGCATTCAAAATGGTCTGAATTTTCTGTCTATTCATGGTTATCAATAGTTTATTCTAAATTTATAATATTTTTTCTTTGGAGATTCAATTTAAAACATGTATTATGTTGTAATTTTTTATTATGGTAAAAACATTATTCTTGGGACGTATCTTCTATAAAAGTGGAACACACTTTTAGGTGTTTAATTTTACATCACACGCACATATTGATTAGTGACAGCTTCCATTACATCGCAGACAATGTTGCACAATATATGTATGCTTCTATTACACACAAAAATTTCTTCCTATAACAGTGGGACTTCACATATATACTAGTGGAAAATTCATAGGTGTTTGAGTTTATATTACACATATTATGACAAGTGACTACCATTATTACATTGTACACACATAAAAATATTTTTAACAACAGTAGTAAACAGAGTTACACACAGGCTAGAAAAAAGAATTAACCTCTACTAAACCTTTTAAGATGAAATTTTCATATCAATATTACTCATAACACTTCCACCCAGTACCTTTTAATATATTTCTATCTATATCTCTTATGATAATATGACCAAATCACGAATACTCGTACCATTAAGAACAACATATTGTTCCTATGAAATAATAGTGAGATGATGATAAGCAATCATATCATTGGGTAGTTTTACAATGATTCTATATGAGATGTTGCATAAATTATTATAATGGTGAACTATAAAAAGAAATAGCTGTGTAGTATTGGGAGAAATGAAAAAAGATGTTATTTTATAAACTATGGGTATATGCACATCACTAATGAAATTGACATTTGGTTTAATTAGATACATTTATATTGTTTTCCATTATTCAAATATAAAATATCATATAAAACCATTTTTTCCTTATGAACATAATCAACATTAGTCATAAAACCAAAAAATAAATACGTAAACTTACTGAGTAAGGATGAATTAGTGGTCAAATTAATCACCATTAGTCAGCAAGCCATATGACAGTTATAAAGGTGAGACCAATCCTTGGTAATGTGGTCTTGAAACATTATTTATTCTTCTTCATCAGTTCTTGAGTTTCGTACCTATTAAATTTTCTTGATTTTTGATATATGGAATGATGGAGTTCAACCTAAGTACTCATGTACACCTTCCCCTCAATATTGGGTTTATTTTGGGCTCTTTGATCAATAAGAATGTGTCATATGGGTACATTGTGTGGCTCTATTATGATTATATTTTTATTTCACATTTCTTTTACTTATCATCATTCATGATAAATTATGCGATGATTCTACCATGTTCACATAGGAAAAAGTTTCAAAGAACATAAATCCTCTTGTCTATTTACTACTTTATAGGTTTTCTTTACATTTTCGTGAAAATAACTGAATGTTTTGTTTCCATTTATGTTTATATTTCCTTTGGTTGTGTGGAAACTATTTTCTATTTCTATCCAAGTTGAATATATCAATTTATTTTGTATAATAAAACCTTTTTATGATTAACAATATAAATAAATACTATTATGATTCGTTTAATCCATTCTTGTTTCTACCCTCATTTATTTATTGTTGTAGATAATTTATGTCAATAAATTTCTTAATGTTTCTGGAAATTAAATGTGTAAATATCTTATATTGATTCTAATGTTTTAGAATCGTAATATTATTATTTTATCCTATATCCAAATAAATCAATTTCGAAATATTCTTATTTCTATTTATTTCATAATTATGCAATCATTTGTTTCTTTTATTTTCATCTATTTTGTGATCTTTACACCTGTTTCATAAAAATAATTCGAAATTCATGGAATTTAGGAATCTATTTCCAAATTAGTTCACATTTGTTGGATTATATTTCTTATGATCTTGGTAAATTCCTATGATTTGTAATTGTATTCACAAGTTTTTCATCATATTTTTTCTGTGATTTTATCTTTGTGGATTATTGTTTATGTTTCTATAATAATTATGAATGCATTCATTGAATTTTTCACTTGTTTATGATTTGGTCACTATTTTTACAATCATTTGTAATTCCAAGAATTTAGAAATCCAATTTGTAATTAGAATGTGTTTATTTGTTTATTTTCATATAATCATTATATATTTAAATACTACCACTTCATTGAAAATATTAACCATAGATGCATTATGATGTTCGGGAGATTTCATCCCACTCTTCAAAGGTGCATGGATGACAACACTTGTTACCATACATTCCATGTATTGAAAGAGAAATCTAGATGTTTTGGCATCACCTTCACCCCTATATGGTTTAAATTAAAGTCCATTATTTAAGGCTTCAAATATATATATATATATTGAGTACACGACCCATTTAATTATGGGAAAAAGATGAGTTTTTGTGTTTTATTATTAGTTGTTACGAGGTTCAATTTGTTTGTATTGTTGTTTAATTGAACTCCATTAATTGGATAACCTCATTCACTATTTGTGTACAAATTTCTGGATGTTCTATCATTTTATCAAATCATTGAGATGTTGACAGATATGTGGATATATTATAAATTTTCAAATCATTTATAAATACATCTATTTATTAGTATTTTGGATTCAATTGATTTATATATTTTCACTAGTTTGTGGGTATGATTTTTTGTTGGTTGTGATGTATATATTGGATTTGAAGGGAATGAAAATACAGCAACATAAGATTACTCACTTGTATTGGAGTTGGCTAGATTTGTTTCTAACTGGTACTAAAGATGACTTGTTTTTTGTATAATTTTTTGATTTGTATGGTGGAGATTTTGGAGATGATGGTTGTGGTATAGCAGGTAGTTGGCTTTTCCCAATTGTGATGGAGATGGCTTGCTAGTCCTAGGGCATGGTTGAGTCACTAGTGCTAGTTCGCTAAAGGCTGCGGTATATATGGAGTTAGATCATTGGTTATGTGGCATGGATTGTTTGATGGTGGTGGTGATGGCTCACAAGTACGAGGGAATAGATGGGTCACTAGTACTCGGGGCGGGGGTGAGGTGACATATCCTATTGGGGGATATATCCTATATTTCTGTATTGATTCATTTTGTATTAAATTTCTTCATTAATATATTTTTTTCTGTGTTTGAATATTTTTGTAAATATAATTTGTTTTAATAACTAAAATAGATGAATTATATATGATAAATTAATATTTACAATTATAAATTTTATTATCAATAGCAATTTATACTGTTTTTCAAATGTAATTTATAAATAGATATTGTTTGTCTGTAATATAATTACCAAAAGAAAAAAAATTCAGAAAAATGTGTTGCTATAAACTTGAACCAACATATATATTATATTATGGAATTCTAATAATTTTAATAGAACTATTTTATCTATCACAAAAAAAAATTGGTGACACTGGTTTTACCGATCGCCTAGTGAGAGTGAAATATGTGTTGTAAAAACGTTTTACGAATATAAAATGTAATTTTACCGACAGATAAGCACATATTTGAAAAGTTAAATACATTATAATTCCAATTGCCTCTCAAAAAATATCCATCAAATAACAGTGTGTGTATTTTTATAAAGAATAAAATAAATTGAAATAAACTTAAAAATGTTGTATCTATTCAACTATTCTTTATCTAACCAAATAAACCCCTAGGTTCCTCAGGACACCCAACCACTAAATTCCAAATATCACTTATATAAGAGTCTAAACCACATCACATATTCAATTTATAATTTATTATTACACATGGTAATTTATTTTCTTGTTTCATTTCAATTCATATTGTGAATAATTGGAACCATGGACTAATGAAATTATTTAAGGGATATAAATTTATGCCTAAAACCCCCTCAGTAGTTGAAGCAGTAGTACCTGACCCCCATCTCATTTATCTAGAAAACACACAAGTCATATTTTTAAGTAGTAGTAAATGTACCACACTCATTTACAACTATAATATTTTGAATATGAAGTCAAATTCCCAATCACAATTATCACTCTAAGATTTTGAAGTAGAAATACACTCCCCACACATGTATATCACATATATCATAAAATCAATATATATCACATCAATAATGTTTATTAAATGTTATCCCACTAATCACATTACACATCATGATATTCCATTTCAATTATCAGAACTACCCATGATCAATATTTTAATCACATTGAATATTATTAGAAACTCTTCATTGAATTATCCTACAATATTTAATTCATTTAGCCCATTAATTCTACAAAAGAAATTCCAATAATTAATTCACCAATTAATCATTCAAATATAAATCACAATATTCCATTAATTATTTGACTACTTCATTAATATTATTCTACAATCACATCATTATAGTAATTATTTTTCCAATTAATTAATCTAATTCCATAAAAAATATTCCATTAATTTATTCAACAATTAATTAATCCAATTCCAAAAATTTCATAAACATAATAATTTAAAATAACTAATTGACATATTAATAAAATAAATTCAATTATCAAAACATTTCGTTAATTAATTCACTAAATAAATATTCCAATTAAAAAACATTCATAATCACAAAAAATTCCACGAACTATATCACCAATTAATTAATCCAATTCAATCCATCATGTATGTCCAAAATTTTATCCAATTGGTAATTTCATGGAAATTTCATTAAATCAATTACATGATTCCATAAACTAATTAATCAATTAATTTAATTATTTCGAGAATCAAATTCTAATAATTTCATCTATAATTTCTTAACATATACACAAAACTATAATTTAATGATTTGGTAGTGGAATATAGACCACCCACGTTAATATTGATTATGAATTCTCACCAACGAGCATGTACCCTAGTAGTACAGGCTCCTTCTTGGCATATAAAAGACCCAGGATCTAATCCAGGATGGGACAAATTTCTGGTATTGTATCAGGAATATAGCAGGGCATTGTGGTAGTACGCAACAGTGGAGGAACTGTAGCAGTGACAACACTGTAGCGGTGGAGGCACTATAGCTTGTATTGTAGCAGCGACGGTACTGTAGCAGTTACTGAAGCAGCAGCGGGTACTGTAGCAGTACTATTCACTGTGGGGCTCATTAGGCCAAGACAATGGGCTTTCAAGCCTTGTATTCAGGCCACTTTGCCTTAGGTCATCGGGATATGTAATGGGTCACCCTCTACCCAGTCTAAATAGGTCTTTGATTTAAATAATAAAATGAGGCTTCAGCCCCAACCTTAAAAAACAGATTACGAATTCTCTCCAATGGAAATCCCAAATATATGGTTGAAAACCATGATAAAAAACAAGATCAGGATCCAAATCATAAATCAATGATCAAATTAATTTGATCTATTGAAACCTAAATATATATTAATAAAAAACAAATTATAACACTCCTTCAAAGGTTGAAAAAACGGTGAGTGGGAGGAAATCCTATGGGATTAGATTTACATACTAGGAGTGGTGTAGATTTTGATTCTAGAAATTGTCTCATCATAAATGGATGTTGGAATAGCATAGAATCCATCCGAGTTAATAAAACAAATGAGATACAATATTTTGGGGTCAGGATATCGTATTTAAGCATATATAATGGAGATTCATGAAATTTAAAATAAATTTGTGGGATAATTAAAAACAAACACATATTTTTCTAGGAAGAGGTGAATAGTTTTCCAAATTGTGTTCCTTAACCATGATCCGATTTTTTGGGGGGATCACATGTACTCTGAAAAGGGTTCATGATATGAAGAATTGTGTTCTATTCACATGAATCTCCACTTTCTAGGATCAAACCGTTTGTTGGGACGATTACACGTTTTGGTTAAATCGTGCACTATACACCAATTTCTCCTCTCCCATCCTTAATTTTATAATCCCCCCCCCAAAATTACCATGGTAAACCAAAATAAAAATATTCAAAAAATAATAATAAATAAAGAGTACCATAAAAAATATCATGACATCATCAGAAAAGGAGAAGTTCTTTCAATTTCTCCACCATATGACAACTCATCCTCAAATTTTACTCCCATGAAACTGTATGATTATTCAATAAAAATGTTGGGACACTAAGCCTATATATCCTTTTTTTCATTTCCATGTTTGCTCCCAAACATGTTCATTTTTTTAATACATGAACTATTAGCACCGTATTTCCCCAAAATAATTTCCCTGTATGATCCAACACATATATCGGATGATACCCAAAATATAAATTTGATTTAGGCTCAACAACATCCAAATGGATTAAATGAGACCGGTCGTGGTGATACATCTGAAGTTGTGACACATGAACATTTCATGCATAAAACTATAATTCATTGGAAGTTATAGTTGATACACTGCTAGCATACTTCACACTACAACCTCAAATGGTCCAATAATCCTAGATGCCAACAGGCCTTATTTATGTATCCCTCAGTGACCCAATCTACGTGAAAACTGAAGGAGTACATTGTCACCCTATAAAAACTCTAGAGATCATTGAAATCTATCAAAATATGACTCATATATAATCTAATCTATATTTATATGCTTCCAAATCAACTAACTAGCCTATGATATCTCTTTCAAAAGACTCTGTCCAAAAAATATAACTTAACTACCATAATCAAACATAGAGGTGATCTTTATGGACTACATAAAGAGCCTCATATAATTTTGTCTAAATATTTTCTTGAAACTTATTCTATAAGATAACTCCACCAAATATAGATTCTTCTCTCAATACCCACCAAAATATAAGACACACACTCGAATAACATCCTTAATTAGTTTTCTAGTACGTTCTGAATACCCTTATATTAATGGGTAGAATTCCATATTAAAGAAAACCTATAAACCAAGTTCCTACTACATTCCCTGACATAAGTAGATAATTAATCCTAAGTTATGGTTTGAAACAATACTCTATGGAACCACATATGAATGAACCATCAACAAAATATTAAATTCTCCTAAATGATTAACTGATAAAGTATCCCATTCATGAAATAAATTCCTTATATTCATAATTTGGTCCACAATAACCAAAAAATAATCATTCTTCTAATGTTTCATGGAGGGAAAAGCCACAAATTGTGTCTTAACATCATCCCACTTTCATTCAAAAATGGTCAAAATATTTAAGATACCACTAAGTATTTGATGCTTAACATTCAATATTTGGAATGTGATGCATCGATTCATGACCCATCATCTCTCCTTTTTCATGACCTGCCACAAAATCATTCGTTGTTGGTCATGATACATTTTTTACAAACATTGATGTGTCACCCACTTTGATCCACAAAAATCATGCATCATCTCCTCCAACATATTAATAAGAAAAACAACCAGAATATTCACATAGATGAACTCATCACTATATATTGTCCAATATGAAGGTTCATCCCTACCTTCAAGGACTTTCCTCAAATATAATCACTATATAACTTCATAATACATGTCTCTGATCTATCTCAAAAGTGTAGACTCCACTGAAACTGATACCAGAGTGATCTTTTTTGGGATCATATGAACTACACCACACATCTCAGCCTGAAATATCATCATCTCCCACATTGAACTACTATCTTGAACTACATGAGTCTAATATTTCCATCTTATAGAATCATAATCATTGTTTCTATTTTCAAGAATATATTCTAGATCAAAATAAAATGATCATATATACTCATCCCACCTTTAATATTGGATATTCAAAAATCATTGAAAAAATATGTACTTTATGCTCTTATGATTGGTAAACATAGTGGACTTGTAACCCAAAAAATAATTCCACCAACACATTAAATTATAATTAACTGCAAAAAACTCAAGGAAAATCATAGTGTAATTCCATTCATGTAGTCTTTATAGCTATGACATGTACACCAAAACATGATCTCCCCAAATCAAAAATTATGCACGCCTGATCCTATAAGAAAAAAAATATTGTTTACTCCTCGCATGGATCAAGTAGGATCAAGATTGGTTTTTTTCATGAGCATCTTCAAATCATAAAAGTCAATATCATATCCTATAGAACTTTAAAAATTTACTCTCTTCTTGGGAAATTCCTAAATTAGAGCTCAAAAACAGAACATGCACCACCTGGAATTTTGATAGTAGCCCATCATCCCCAAAAATATAATGATATCAAGAATTATTTTGGGATTCTCCCTTGAAATGAATGTATATACCTTCTCTTGGTCCACTAACTCACCTTTATCTATGATGTTGTGACCTATTAAGTGTACATGATCAATACAAAACTAAATCTTAGCAAGCTTGACATATATTTTATGATCTCTTATAGATGATGATGTTTTCATGATGTTGATAATTATCATCATGACTCATAAAGTACACAAATATTTCATCAATATATACAACCAAAAGTTTATCTATTTACGGGTGGAAGTCTTTTTTCTTCATGGCCATAAAAACATATGAAGTGTTTAATATCCAAAACCACATCAAAATGAACTTCAAAAATCCTTACATTTTTCTGATAGTAGACATCATTTTATTCAAAAGTCAAACACTAAACTGATGATACCCTGATCTCACGTCAATTTTGGTGAAAATAGAAGCTCCTATAAATGGGAAAAAATACCATTAATTGTGGAATATAATACCGGTTCTTCACTATAATTTTTTCAACTTTTTTTAATTAACACACAATCACAAGGTCCCATCATCCATATTTTAGAAAAATACAAGAGAAACCCAAGGTGGCATACCCAGCTGGATAAATTCATTTTCCTACAACTCATCTAGTTGATTCATATTCACTTTTATAGCAATATAGTCCATTCTATATGTGGAAATAGAAACTATCCTAGATCTCAGCATGAGATCATAATTAAATTCAACATCCCTCTTCAGGGGAATCGCTATGAAGACCTCATAAAAGACATCTTGGATCCTACCCACTATAGGTGGAATGACATCCTCATCTACACCTCCAACATCTAGTAATCGACTAGAATCATTGTCAGTGAGATCCCCCAGTGGCTAATTAATTTTCATTAAACTGCCTTCTTCGATGTATCACTCTCTACGGTGAATAATATCACAACCCCTTAGATTATAAATATGATTCTCCCATGAGAACAATCATTATGGGATCAGGATGCTACTGACTGGTCCATATCCAAAATTATGTCCAATAATAACATTTCAAGGATGTAAAGATATCATATAAAACATGAATCCCCGACTTCAAGATAACACAACTATCATAACCATAAGTTTCTTGGCCGTATTCACAAGGGTGTATCAATAATCATAACCACACACAAAAACTCCACCACCCAACTCAAAACAATTACAAATTGTATTGATATAAAATAATGATAGGTACGAGAATTAAATAAAGAACAATTTTTAATGGATGCTACAATAATAATATATCTAACTATCGATGGTAAAACTTCACTATCATCCTTTTTAGGGAGAACATAATGAGAATTTCCATACCATATTCCTTATGAGGAAGATTGATTCCTCTAAGCCACAACAATCTTTAGATATGGGAACTCATTCTGGAAGTACCTTATCCAATTCCTATATTTCCATGAATAGTATAAATGTAATTGTTAGACGGGAACTGTGTAGAAGACCCCCTTCTCGTAATTTGTTACCATAAGATTTTCCAACAACAACCATATTCCATCGGTTCCTATATAACCAACATAGATGACCCATCCTACCATATCCTCATCACTCTAATGGTGGTCCGGGGCACTATCTACTAATATGTCCCGACCTACCACACTGGTAATATATCACTCAATTAAGGTCATGGGTAACTCACCGTTCCCCCTAACCACTCTTCTTCCAACTGCTTTGGATTACATTATCATAGCGAAACTTCCTTATCAAAAAATTCATACCTCTATATAATTATATTAAAACAAATTTTAATCTAAATGAAGCCACCATTAGGTTCCCCTCAGATATGAGATTCTGATTTACCACTTCTAAAAACATCATCTTCCTAAAGATATTCACCTAGGACGCAATTAATCTTTTATGAAAATTATGAATTTATTTCTACTATAGCCTCATCTCATACCAACTCTGAATCAAAGCACTACATATCAATTAAGAGAACACAATATTCCATAACATACATAATCTTTTAGTGAACCACCTAACCATGGATTCTCTCTCCTTCCCTAGAATCTCTGGATAAAATTTATCCAATAACATCCCTTGAATGTCCTTATAATTTGTTGTTTGTAGCCATCCATCCCGAGTCATGACGTCACACCAATTCCTCACATGACCAAGTAACATGTTAGATGCTAATTAGATTCTATTCTCTGTAGGAGTCTCTAAGCGGTGTAATATAGTATGGATATACTTATTAATAAACTCAACTACCTCAGGTCCACCCTATCTTTTAAAGGCCCGAGGGTTCTGCAACTCAATCTCCCATGTCTGGTCAAACATACACTTTAAAACCCTCCCTAGGTATCTCTTCATAAACTACATAATGTGATCAGTGTTCTCCCAGAACTACTCTCCAACTCCTTCACACGACACTATCAATTCATTAGGTTCCACTATTGGAGGATCATTTCCATCAATAACATTCAATCGTCCTCTCAACAAGAATCTTGATGGAGGGATATTTAAAAAATTATAGACATACATTTTTTAAAAAAACTCAGAACATTAGAATTTTATGGGTACTCACATAATGCTACAAAAAACCATTTCCCTAAACCCCACCAGACAGTCAATATTTTGTTTCTATCACTCCCCTTAAAAATCCACCATCTAGGTTGTGGTTTGAAAAGGGTAAACACATTTAAATTTCTAGTTTCCCATTGGACAAACATTTTATACTTTTTTGACCATTTATAACATTCAATTCCATATTACTAACCATTTTATGTTTGAATTCACAAAAAAGGAAAAAATAATTCAATTTTCACATCCTACCCAAATCATTCTTTTCTTGTGCATGCTTAAAAATGATGCATGTTACATAATAATCCTTAGTTACTAGAATGATTCATGCTTACTCAACTATCAATTCATCCCAACAATGAGTCAACTGGAAAAAAACTCAAAACAAATCACATCACAAAACAAGAGCCTCAATAAAGGTTGAAAAGCATCAACAACAACAACACACATCAATAACAAAAATCCCAACATGGGTAATTGTATTTTTATTTTCTACATGGGATAGATAAACAAATCCAAAATATTTTAGCAAAGGCATAACTAATCATATTATCATTTCTGCCTTTCAAAAAAATAATGAAAAATAAATTAAAAAATCCTCCTTTGATTCCACTTTGTATTAGCTTGACTCAGGTGCCACACATCGGTGATCTGGTTCACTAAATGACATCAATCGTACCACCCCATATTCCAAAGACTATCTGATAGTAGTGATGGTCCAATAACCAACATGGGGGAGAATATACCCACTTTATCAATGTATCATAATAGTGGAAATTAATAAGAATAACTAAATGATATAAACATTAACCAATGGAAACATGTATCACATTACAACCAAAACAGAAAAAACAATATCCTAAAATAAATAGTAGAAATCCCATTCCAACTATGTGTCATGTGTCAATATTAAAATCCCAAACTAAATTAATAAATTCAAAACTTATATGCGGGTACCAAATCATAGTCGATTCACTCATTCATTCTCCATCCAAACTCATCCATCTAATTAAGGTCCCCTTCCTGTATCCTATCCTAAAAACATGATGTTTATTCAGGTACCAATTAGGAATCCCAAGTGGGGTGTGTGTATAAATTAGTACACCACCACAAATGGATTCTAAATGAATATCAATTCAATAATATTTTATGAAGTTGTATAAAGATTAAAAAAACACAATAAAATAAATGGTTTACAAGTATTCAATTATTCCTTCTTTTATAACATAAACCCTTAGGTTACCAAGGACACTGGAACCCTCAATACGTGCTTTATCCCAGGGCGGGGTCTAAACGAGATCTTATATTAAATTAAAAAATTATTATTAAAAATGGAACTGCATTTTCCATTGTATTTCAATTCATATTATAGATCATTTAAAAATTTTACAATACCAAAAAGTTTCATTTATAATTCCATATCCAGCACCCCATGGATATTTAAATTAGTATTACCTTACCAACAACTCATTTTTTAAGAAATCACACCAGTGTTATTTTGAATTTGTAGTCCATGTCACACACTAATTTCTCCCAATGGCCTTTTGAATCATTATTTCATATACCACTCACATTTATCACTATTTGATTTTGAGTCATCATTCCATGTCCCCCACATATATATCAAATGTATCAAAATTTCCCATATATCACATCAATCAAGGTTAATTAACATTATCCCTCATAGCAAATTTGATATCGTGGTATTCCGTTTCAATTATTTAAACAAACCATAGTCAATATATTAATAAAATGGAATAATGTTTACATTTAATAATTTAACATTTCTACAATATTTTAATCATATAACCCATATATTCCACAATCGCAACAATTAATTAATTAATTCAATAATTTATTAATCTAATTCAAAATCACAAAATTCCATTAATTTATTCAAAAATAAATTAATTTAATTACACAGTTAAAATATTATGTTAATTAATTCACAAATTAGATAATCAAATTCATTAATCCAAACATTCAATTGTGTAATTAAAAAATAATTAATCCAATTACAATGAAATTTACAATAAAAATTTTACACTAAATAGTTTACCTATTTTTAATACAATTAAAAAATCACAAAATTGCATTAATTATTTCACAAATAAATTAACCAAATTAAACAAATTTCATAACAAAAAAAATTTATAGTATTTAATTAACCAATTAATTAATCTATGTCAACAAATATTAAATTTTATTCACTTTAACCAACTCACAATCACTTGAAAATTTCCTTAAATCAACTCGATGATTCAATATATTAATTAATCTAATTATTTAATCAATTTAGGAATTAATTACCAATTGTGTGAATTTAAATTTCAACACACATGATCATAATTGGAATATAAAACAATGGGAATTTAATAGAGACTGCCTACCTCAAAAATGTTGATGAATGTTCCCCAATGGAAATCCCCAATATAAGCAGGACAACCATGATCATAATGAAGAATGAGATGTAGATCTGAAACCTAAATCCATGATAAATATAAATAATCCTTTTAAAATATAAATCTATATCCATCAGAAATAGTGGAGAAGATTTCTTAAAAGTAATAGGGAAACATGGGATAGAGGAAGAAAATCGCATTTCATGAGATTATCTTTTGATGAGAGATGAATATCATTATTTTGGGATTTGAATTGTCAAGAACAGAGGATGAAATGACATGGAATCTATTTGGTAACCTCCAAAAATAAGATAAAACATATTATGGTCGACCTATGATGTTTATGTAAAAAAGATGAAAGTTCAAAAATTTTAATTCAATTTTTGGGATAATTAAAACCTATTGCATAGTTACGGGGGAATGGGAGAATGGATTTCAACACTGTGTACCATAATTGTGCACCTCTTCCATTTTGTGTTCACAATTACTCCTATTTGGGCACGTAGTTTGAAAAATAGTCGAACAACGTTTCAAATCCCTTATGTTTGGGCTTATATGGTTTGATGGGTTGGGTGCACAATTTGGGAAAACTATATGCCAACCGTGTGAGACCGCTCTTCCTTCTAAATTTTTCCAATTTCCACCAAACCAAATAGACATTGTATTTTTAAATTAATTATATTTTTAACTACTCGATATATATAAATTTATTTTCTTCCAAATTAATATAAAATATTTCCAATGTCAACGATAAAATTTTTATAAAAGTATTTTTCTTTGAGTATTGAGATTTTTTCTTTACATATTACATTAATCACACATGATAATAAAATATAAATAAATTTTTTTACTATAAATGTAATTTAACAATTTATAATTCATTTAGATATGGTTATTTAAAAATTAATGAGAAAATTTTCATTTTAGGATTGAAAAATAATTTTTCTTAAAAAATGGTGTTTATTTCTCTTCAAAAGAGAATACTATAATAAATATTTGAATATTAAATTAAAATCGTATTTTAGAAAATATTTAATTAGTTTTATATATACATATTAAAATTATCTTATAATATTTTTTTGGATATTTGTGAACTTGATACTTTTTATGTGAATAGTGAAACATTCGTATTTTATAAAAAAAATTAATTTCCATTCAAGTATTTCAAAATTATGATCCAATTTTAAATGGTTTTTCATATTAAATTAGATATTATTTCTTTACAAAAATATAATTAATATATTTGATATTGAAATTATGAATATTTTTTTAATAAAAACATGTTTATACATTAAAATGGTTTTTTTAATTGTTTTCCATGAAATTTATTTTGATTACTTGAAATATACATTTTTACAATAATACAAAATTTATTCCAAAAAATTAATACTTATTAGGAATTAGAATTTAATGTTTTTCAATGAGTCTACATTTATTTTTTTGTCATTATAAATAATAATATAGGTAAAAAATTTAGTTTCTGTGGAAAGAGTTAAAACTAGTTAAAATGGTAAAATCTAAATTGATAATAATTATGATAACCTAAAAACATATATAAATCATATTTTATATAAATTTTAAAACCCTATCTCATATCATAGTATAAAATCATTCATTTTTTTAGAAAATTCAATAGTATGAAATTAATGTATTTTAATATTTGAAAATATTCCATGTATGCCATCTCCCTCACTTTTAAATGGACACAAATTATTCAATCTTTAGTACTATTACTAAAACTAATGGATCCACAATAAAATTTAAAAATTCATTTATAAAAACCCTACCAATGTCATATATGTTTTATTTTGATAATTATATCATTAAAATAAGGCTTGTATTATAAAACTAAAAAATTATGTCAAAGAGGATGTATAAATGTAAACATATTGCTTTTATGTTACTTATCCTTTTACGTTTCACAGATCACTTCTAAACATGGTTATATATTAACATATTTATCTACCTTATACTTATTTTTTATTATTTTTATGTTATAACACATTTTCATTTTCTTCATCTTACGGGAAATGGAATCTTCGCCTATGTGTACCTATGGACTACCACTTCCATGAATCGATGTGTTTATTTTTCTATAACCAACACCCATGTATGGTTATAATCATGTAATTAATATAAATATATTATATTATTGAGACAATTATTATTCTGAAAATATGATATATCATTTATTTTCATACGATTTTTTCTATTGGAAAATTATAACATCATTCGTGTGTATGTGTCATTTACCACATCCACAAATTGATGTGATTTAATTTCTATTTATTATATTCATGTTTTGTTATAAAATTGGGTTTAATGTATATAAATTTTAATTTCATTTATGATTAATATTATAGATATTATGGAATAATAAATTATTTGATCATGGACATCCTAAAAAATTAATTTTTCAATTATCAACCAAACATCGTTAATACACATGACGCGAAAATTACTAATTGGGTAGTTAAATAAGTTGTTTAAATTAATGGTTAAATGATAAATTGAAAACCAGTAATTTTTTAAAAAAAAACAAATAAATAATATAGGTTTTTTATATAAGATTTAACATATGATCAAATCATACATAGACTCGATCTAAACGGTTTCTTACATCAGTTTCCATTCATTAAGTTAAATAATGTCTTCATTTACAATTTTATGCTATGATTTTATGTTAACTGGTCACTAAAATATTTTTTGATGGATTTTCACTTAATTTATAGTTATTTATATATTATTACAAAATAACATCCATGATATAATATAACAACAAATCTTATGATATTTTCAATTCTTTGTCTTAATTTTATTTTCTTCATATATTTTTCTATTCATGCAATAATATATCATTGTATGTTGTACATAATAACCCATGAATACATTTTTACATGTAAATTAATTTTAATAATGGGCTATATAAATCCATATTATATTCTTCTATAAAATGGATTTTTATTAAAATTTTCCAAATTGATAATCGTTTCTGGTCAAACTTTTGTTTCATCAAGACATATGCCACATTCAAAACATTTTTCAGTCCTGTGTTGTATATAATATAATTTTATATGAAATTTCACCAATATATTTATAATAATTTTATTTAATGTTTCAATTTAATATTTCATACATGGATGTTATAAAACAAAATATTCTAATGTTGTATGTGTTATATGTTACAATGTCTTTTTTTATGAGATTGTTTATGGATAATTTTATGAAAATTAAATTATTTTATTACCTCTATAAAATATTATTTATTTCATTCCAATATGTTTATTTTTTAAATTACATATTTTCTATTCATTTATCTCTCTCCTTGTACTCAAAATATTGAACGAACGTTTTCAAGGAAACCAAACATTTTTCATTTTTAGTCCAGAATAATTTTCTTCTATGGTAATACATTTATTTAAATGATTTCAATAATGTTTTTACTATTTTAAATTATTTATTAAATGTATATTTACCAATGTTTATGTATTTTATACATGTAAAAAATTAATATTTATGTCATTTTTTTAGTATGTTAATTTTTACTAATGATGTGAACATAATATTTGGTTTGACAACTTAGGTATAAAACAAATTTTACACCATCATAACTATTAAATTTTTTAATGATTATTTTTTATTTAAAAAATTGTATTCTACAAGAAAATCCATTTCTTATTATTTTAAAATGTGTTAGTTTTTGAGGTCACTAAAAGGAAATGGTATTTTTCCTTATCTTTAAAAAATAATGTTCTAAATGTTATTTAAAAGGTATTTTCAAACAAATTTAACATAAATTATTGGTTCATATTATTTAACAAGAATATAAACATTTGATACCATCCAAATTCTTTATCTGGAAAGCATATGATTATTGTTTTAAATATATATTTATAAAACCCATTAATTTTCCATAGTGAAATAAATTAATTATGAAATGTCAGTTATTTTAGAAAATGATAATAAAAATTCATGATTCTTTGTTTTATATTATAGTATGGTAATTTTTAATTATTGATGATTGCTGATCCCGAAATATTTCATGATGATGGGTGAGCATGATATAACATATGAAATGGTTGATACAAATATAGTTGTTGAATGTTTTAGGTGATTTTCATTATCTTTAAAACGAGCGAGATAAAAAAAATTGATTCCTAAATAGATTTTACCAAGATCTAGTATTTATTAACATGATTGACCACAAGTGAGGAATATCAATTTTGATTATACCACAATGATTTATCTATGATTTCAATGATTTTTTGTTTTTACTTTTGATGAGGTTTTAAATATCATGACTCGAGATTATATTTTATTTTCACTCTTTGATTTGATAAATATTTATCCCATGTCACGTGTTTGAAAATCAGGTATTTTGTGGTTATTAATACTCAAATATATTTACTATTCACAATGAGTATGTTCTCACTGAATTATGGTGTTCTTATGATAAAAAATGATACTTCATTTTTAGGTTGTATGTTTAACCATAATAAAAGTTTCATCTCACCCATATTATGATTCATTTCCTCAGGTTATAATGAATAATGTAATATATTATTTGTATAGAAGGGTTTCACATGGAATATAACGTATTCATAATGTGGAATATTAAAAGGTAGATATTTTGGATAAATGTTTATCTCAAAATAACTGAATTATATCTTTTTATTATCAAAACATTTTTAAGTGTAAAGTAGGAAACCATAAAGTTCTACAGTGAAAAACAATAAAATTTAGGATCTTCCTCACCCCAACAACTACCTCTTGAATACAATCCTTCACCAATTTATGACCATTCGAATAGTTATCATGTGTAAGGATGCACATGCACAGAACCAATGGCATAGTCATACCCTCTCTAACTTAAAATCCATATGGCATGAATAGGTGAAGAATTTTTTCTCTGATTTCCATCTGAAGCAGATCTATGTACAAAGATGGATTCTAACACAAAACATCACAATAAAAAACACCAATGCCTGACCCAAAGAAAATTCAAACTGAACCAGAAATCCTCTCGAACCAAATAACAACTACCACCGGTTTAATCAGAGTCATTTATGAGTAATTTTATCTTTATAGAATCTATTTACTTCAACAATTTACATGAGATAGATAAGACCTAAATGTTAGGTGCCTCTATTATAAGATTTTCAAACTCAGAGATAAGGTGATCTCAGGATTGTATGTACTCCTCAGTGCTAATATTTTCTATATTGAATCCCCTGAAAAAAAATAAAATATGGTTTTTCACCCCAATAATATTTCTCTTCATTAAGGTTATACCTTAAAGATATACCCATCATTTTATCTACCTCCCCCTTAGAATCATTAACTAACAAGACCTTCTCAGCCACCTCTTCTTGAGAGAATTCCAGTTATTCCAAGGGTTGGTCACCCTAGACCCCGGATCTCTGATTGCTCACATCATCAGAGTCTACCTTTTTATGTTTAACTTTTTAATGGATCAAGTCTCAAAAGGTTGTTGTTAGGAGTAATTATTACTGCCCTTACTCCTGTTATAGCCACTATTATCATTTGGACTTTAAGTTTCACCTGCTGAATGGTTGTGTTCATCTTCATTGTACAATTTCACTTCATTATACACATTCACGCATCCCCAAACTACCTCAGATTGGATAGTATGATCATATTTCAAGTATACCTCTATATACTCTTTTAATATATATCTCAAATGAATTGAAGACGAGTTCAATGAATTAGATCCCCTGGATTTCCCATCACCGGTTTGAAATTACACCTCCATAACAGGCCACTTCGTCTCTTTCATCAAAAAATCAACAACATGATTCAAACACCTCTACAAGAGCCTCCTCCTCACCATCCGTGATCTAAACCAAGATATATTTACTACTAGTTCCTTAAGATTCCCCTCAAACTACATCTTACTAAACCAAAACACCCTCCCTTACACTATCATTGAGCATAAAAGATGATGAATTGGATATGTTGACTCTGAACCTACTAAAACCATTATCCACTATTAGGTTGTCATTTGGTACCACCACCTTCTTCATAAGTGATCGAGGACATGTAGTATGTCTAGAACCTTCCTCAGATACCGCTTCTGAAATTACTGGACAAATATAAGCCCTCTAATCCAGAATCTTGTCCTCATATTTTGTCTCAAGTTACATGTCTCTATAATTGATCATCCTTAATGTAAACTGATACCCCCAATGAATATATTCCAATTAATGTTTTAGTCTCTTGAATATATGGAATAAATTCATCCAGGTTTCATAGAATAACCATTGTTTGCATCGGTACTCCTGACCCACAATAATCCACTTATATTCAAATGGAATTCTTGATACAAACATTTCAGCACAGATGTCTGGATTTATATGGTGACAAAGAGATTTAGTTTGACTATCCAAACACAAAAATATAACAATCATGTTCCCTGGAATATACATAAATGAATGATTTTGAAATGTAATGGGAATATTAGGAAATAATAAAAAATGTCTCCATAAAGGGCAGATACCACTTCATATGCAAATCTAAGGACCACTGAAGAAGGATAAACATGAAACCATTGAAGATAATATGTGCACTTACCTAGGCCTTCATTAGATCTGCCTCTAAGTCATGATATACCATAATTTGACAATTATCCATCAAACACATTGGGGCCCAATCATGAAAACCCCAAGCACAGAATACGTACCTATCGAACGAGTCAACTGAAGGGTGTCATTGATAAAACCTATAAACCAAGGCATGCTCCAAAAGGTTTTATGATTCTGAGAACTCCATAGATGATAACTATAGGTTCCCCCATTTACCAATTCTGATATATTATTTCCGAGCGATTGTTGGGGGAAATAAGGAAGAAAATATGGATTATAAAATGGGATAAAGTTGGAAGCCACTCATTTTGAGGATAATGAGGGTTCCTCCCCCCTCAGTGGGGGAGGGACCATCATAGAGGTTGTTTTCGTCGCATAGAGGATCATGGGTTCCTCCTGGTGAAGCGAACCTATGAGCTCTAGATATTCTAATATTATTATAAATTTTATCTTAAGCACTTGGGTATCATTATTCACTAGTTTTACCTAATTCTATAAATAAATACACCAAAAGTGTACATGGGTATGTTTTAGATCCTAAAATGTAACAATTAGTTTTTAACACTTAATCCGAAAGTGCAGTTTAATGGTTGTTACATGGGTAATAAAACAAAATAGTTTTAAAAGTAATTTTATTTAAATAATATTAAATTTTATAGTGTCTGGTATACACAATAATGAGTTTATGTGAATGAAAATATACTACAGTAATTATATTATATTTATTTCCATTTTAACATTATCATTGGTTTTGAAGAAATGGACATGAATAATTGTATTATAAAATTAATAAAAAATATTTTTACTTAATAATATGAATAT
Organism: Viscum album; assembly: GCA_963277665.1. Classification (NCBI taxonomy): domain Eukaryota; kingdom Viridiplantae; phylum Streptophyta; class Magnoliopsida; order Santalales; family Viscaceae; genus Viscum; species Viscum album. The sequence goes on along the minus strand of OY728119.1, from coordinate 807,562,031 downwards.
TAAATAGAAAATTGATTATGAATTGGTTAAAATTTAAGAAAATATCATTGTATGTTTACGGATAACTTTTTTTCATAAAACTATTTTTATTTCAGATATTAATTTTATATGGATATATAAAATTAATAACTAATTAAATTTGATTATAATAAAATAAGTATACTATATATGAAATAATTTTAATTAAAACAGAATTAATTTTTTATATTATGTTAGGAATGAAGATAAATATACTTTATTCTATAAATATATTTATTATTAAAAAATTTATTTCATTCCATTTTGTTTTTAGATATTATATTTAATTTCCGACTCTTATGAAATTTAAATTTTAAAAAATTTATCTTTTTAAAGTATTAATTTAAAATTAACCTTATACTAGTTTTTTTGGGTTTTTTGAGAAATTTTTATTTTTTGGATTAATAGTGAAAAATGTAGAATTTTTCAAATCTATAATTTTATTTTGATAGATTAATTTAGAATAATCCCTTTTCAATCTTTTAATTAGTTTACAATAACATTGCATCCATTTTATTTTAAATAAACTAATTAATTACAATATAAATCATAATTATATTTCATTTAGGTATAATATTAATCTATACATAAAAACACTTTTTTCTAAAAATGATTTTCATTTCATTTTACAAACATATATTACAAGTAACATATAAAAAATTATCAAATTTAATATTGGAAAATGGGTTTGATATTTTTATTCAATAGCTTTACATTTGTTAAGGAGGTCAATTTTTTTCATTATGAGTAGTGAAGATGGAAAAACATTTTCACTATGACAAACTGTTAAATGAAAAAAAACATATGTAATTAATATGGGAAATGGTCTAAAAATGAATCCAAAAATAAATTTATTATATTTTATGAGTTTATTTCTTCCATACTCATACTAGATTTAATAATATGGAAATGTGTTATTATTTAACTTTGATAATGACGTTTATATTATTTTATGAAAAGGATATATAAATTTTTTTACTTTCATTCTTTTAATATATCAAATATTATTCTCTAATGAAAAAAATAAGTTATTAATGTTCATAAAATATTATTTTTAAAATGTATAAATTATATTTATGATGGTAAGTTTATAATTTTTAACTTTGTATAATTTCCTTTAGATATATTTCTATTCTAAGATAGTTCTTGTGTAAATAGTAAAATACATTGCTAAAATATTTTCAAAATTAAAAAAGAAAATAATTTTACATGAATTTTTTGGTACATGATTTTTAATAGATAATTATAATTTATATATTATGGTGAAGGTTTTTGATTTAAAATTAAATTATTACCTTGATGTATTTATGGTTATATTTTTTGAATAGCCTTGAAGCTAACATTAAATAGCATTTAATGGATAAAAATTAATATTAAATAAATATAAAACCAAACAAATACTACGATAACAAAATTTTATAGGAAATAATATATGAAAACAAGAATGATACATGTATTTTCCACATTAAATATTTAAAATTACCCCTATGAAACTTAAATATTAAAAATATGTTACAATGGTTAAAATTTAATCAGATAATCATGGGGTTACACCATAATATACGCTCTATAATAACAGATATAATTAATTTTATTCTATTATACATTTATTTAGACCATATTCCTTTTATATTCAATGTTAACTCACTTTTAATCCACTTTATTAGAGTTAGTTTCATAATATATGTCAATATTTCATGTATTTAATATATTTCAATCAATCACACTTATAAAAGTCTACCTAATCTCATCTCTTCTAGGAAAATGAGATCCATTTAACATAACCTATATGTACCCAAATACCTTACAAACCATTGTTCACTGATATTATTGGTTCTTCAATAAAAAAAATACTATTATAGAATGTTTATGGTGTATTCCGACAATAAATTTTCGAGGATGAGGAATAACTCTTACCCTAGTGTTTTGATGTTTATTTTAGCTTAAAGATCTTTAATATCATCTATAACCATGCTTATCTGATATTATCAGTTTATTACATATTTTATTTTATTTTATTAAATAAAAAACCATTTTTATCCAATTTTCAACCATTAGGAAATTGTTATCATATGGAATGCATATGAGTGAACTAACACCTCCGAGAAGTGATGCATTATGTTTTTTATCACCCCAACACAATATCTGGTAATTATGATGAATTTATGGAATATGTATATTATTCATGAAATAATTTTTATTCTTTAAATATAATATATTACATATCTTGTTAGCATTCTCTCCATAGTAAAATGATAACATCACTCATGGTTATATGTCTAATACGACCTGAACAAAGTGGTGTAATTCATTTTTATGTACTTATATCATGAATATTTTTTCAATGTTTTATTTAATTTATAAACATATGAATTTATTTCTGATTAAAAGTTTACACATGACAAAACAGTGACACCTTTATCCATTATCACCTCTAGAATTCGTTTTTGACTTATTATCCGAATTACATCAAAATAAAAATCATGACCAGAAGTGATTTAGTTAAATAATAAAATAGGATTATAAAATAAATATTTACAAATTAGTTAAAAAAATTTAAAATAATTTTTAAAATTAAAAAATTATTCTGGATTTTCATAATATACTAAACTGTGTGAGGAAAGAGTTAGGGGACATTAATATAAAAAAATATTTTACTATTTTTTATTAAAATATTATTCTTTCATATTAATGTTCTAATATTTATTTTGAATAATTTTAATATCAATTCCTAAAAGTTATGTCATTTTAATATTTTTTATGTTTAATGTTATTTATATTTTTTTCATAAAGTAATCTTTTCAATGTTATCCATTCGGGAAATCTTCGCGTTTTTACAAAAGTTTCTTTTTTTAATTTATAACATTACCATTATTTTATCAAATCATTGATGTCATTCATTATCATTATTTCATTAAAAATATAAATAGTTTTCAAATAATATTCTAATCCGAAAATATATGAATTTTTTGTGTTAAATAATTTTATAATAAAATGGGAATGTTAATATCATTTATAATGAAAAATAGATAGTATTTTTTCAAATTGTATTTAATGGAAATTCAATGAAGATTTATAGTTATATTGAAATATGTGTGTCTGTGTGTGTGTTTTATTCACTATAATATTTATGTAAATTTTATACAAATATCGGTTGAGCTTGATATAGCTCAGATAATGGGTGATCCCAGAATTTATATATAATCCATTAAATAATGTAATAGATTTCACCAATGATATGCTACTCTTTAGATATGTTGAAATTGTATCGTTAGAAGATTTTATAATAAGGGTTCTTATATAGGTTAATAAAATTTTAATTTCTTACGATACCCATATGCTATTATTAAAATGAGTTTCAACAAAATTGATTCCCAAACATAAGGAAAACAAAATTATTTTTTAAGGATAGTTTGCCAATATCAAAACCCATCTAGGATACCCTAAAACATTGATACATGAAATGGCACTGATTTAGCTCGATTGGAAATCCCAATACCAATGGGTGGGATACTAGGATCTAGCATAAAAAAATCAAAATTGGGACTGAATTTTATATTACCATAGTGGAAGATAACTAATAAATATATGTATACTCAAAACTCCAAAGGGTTTCAGTACCAGAAGATATACATGTAATTCAAAAAACATTATATATAATTAGTGAAACAATAAATAGACAAGATAACCCAACATCCCAAATGACAAATCAATCCAAGCCTTTAGTGATAATGAACGCCCACATCCTCCAACATCCCATTCCCCTTTACTCGGACCTAGAAGGAAAAAATATAGATATTCATAAAGGAAAAGGTAGGGTGTGAGATTAAAAACCCATTACGGTCTCTCCATGTGTTCTATATTAATATTACAAAAAAATAAACCAATTCATGTGTTTAATGTTTATCAAAACCGATCTATAAATACAATTTTTTATGAAATAAAAAATATGCATTCATTTCAATTTGGTGGGAAAATGTCTCATCATGGCTCAAATAAAAAAATAATAGAAAATAGTTTTTAAAAATAAAATTTATTTAATAAAATATGTTAATAATAAATTTAATATATATATAATAATTCATAAAAAAGAACCATTGTTTTTTAACCTTTATTATCATAAACCAAACTCGGGTTTTATGAGTTGTAATAGTCAATCTATTTCCATTGAATTACCATCCTAGCATAATTTTCCAAAATAAACAACTAAAAACCCATGATTTTGTATGCTCAATAAATCAGTAATAAATGGGAAATTTATCTAAAAGTAGTAAAAAATAAAATTCCTGACTTTTTAGTTTCAACACACTAATTTCATTTCAAAGCCAAAATATATTTTAGTCATCGTTTCATACCTTTTCAAACCAAAACCGCTCATAGGTTTTTATCAATTCAATAAACTGCATTTTTTTCAAAATAAATTAAAAAAATTATCAATTTCAAAACACACCCCAATATAAAATTCTATTTGAATTGGTGGTGTAATCCAAAAATATATACCTTCTCAATTTCAGTTCCAATCCGCATCTAATTGGGATTTGACAAATCTATTGAGAGATATTCAGAACAACAATATTTTGAAGGCCTAATCAATTTATCAATAATAAAGGTAACCACCTACCTTTCTCATTGAATCCCAATACCCACAATTAGAGTCACCAATGGAAATCAAATACATATAAGATCTAACAAATCAACCAAGAAACAAGATTCAATAAATTATAGTTTAGATCCAATAATCCCAATATGATATATCAAACACCAAAGAGATAAAATGATAGAGACATAAGAGATAGGGATACCATTTACATAGATATAAACACTGTATTCATCGGGACGCTGAATCATGAAACAAGTGATCTAGAGGGATTGAAGATATAAAAAATTTCCTTGGAAAAGCCATTATAGAAATGGAAAGAAAGTATTTCTGACAGAAATTATAATTTCATCCTGGTCACCTTCTTAAAATGAACACTCTAGATTTTTCATATATTGTATGTCAATTACACGTAGTTTAATTATATAGTTTCACATACACAAAAAATCCCATCTTCTTTTAATAAAAAACATTATTTTTATTAATTACGTGGATATTAATCTACACACCACATGTAGCTATAAAAAATCTGTAAAAATTTAATGGAATCTCTCTGGTGATGATTATAGATCATGTATCCATATTACACAACATATAATTATTTATAATACTATAAAACAATTATGTCTTATAATGAAAAATAAAATAATTTCCTATTTTTAAAAATTATAGGTATCCTCCCAATTCATTATTAGTATTACACCTCAAAAAATTACAATAATGGTTTAGAATATACCCGAAAGAAAGGTAATCGGGTGTTACAACCTCACCAATATAAACTCATTATGAATATAGAAAGAATCTCAATAAGCATCTATATAAAAATGTTAGTCCACTATTCTATCATTTGTGACCCATACTCCCATATATTATGATAATCAGAACCATGCTTCCATACAACAAAGAACAATGATATAATTCTCCCATGAAGTACATTTTTCTCAGAATAAACTATCATGACTGGATGCTCAGTCACAGATACATTAAGATAAACATAAATATCACTTCATCTTATTTCATGAGAGTCCATTAAGATATCGCTAAATCTACGACATATAGAACATGTTTTGTGTTGACTTAAACAATGGATGGTGATCTAAACTATAAAACACTCTACCCACATTCTCAACAACCACAAAAGGTCCAAAAAAATGATGAGAATGATTCCATTCCCTCCAAATCCACTGTTGACCCAAATTTGGTGAAACATTCAAGAAAACCCCATCAAAAACTGAAAAATAAAATGGACTACACTACTTATCCAAATAATATTAAACTGTTTTTGTGTTTTTAAAATCATCTAAAAAATCAACTGATTTGTTTTTTTTCTCTTCAAATATCATCCTAACAAGAAAAAATTAACTGATCTCTAACCAACATAATGAAAATTTACACATCATAACATAAAAGGCCCCAAAAGGATCCATTCTGATCATGGAATGGTAAATATTATTATAATAGAACTCAAAAATCCAAAAATGGTCATACCAATCTCCACAAAAATAGAGGATATAAACTCAATGGAATATCCTCATGAATCTATATAACCCACTCTCTATAGACATTCGTTGGAAAATGGTATTTCATAATCAAATGATCTTCAAATCTAGGTGCCTCCTGAAGGCCTCTCCAAAACAAAAATGTAAAGGGGGGTCTCTATCAAACACTATTTCATATGTAACATCATGTAAAAAACATTATCACATTAGTATTTTCTATCTCATCGCATTTTGTTTTCTCAGAAATGGGTATCAAGTGAGATGGTTTTGTCATCCTATTAATCACAACCCATATCACATTCTTCTATATATAGTTATACTGAAACCCTACTACAATGTCAATAGAAATATAATTCCACATTCATGTCATCACTGGTAGTGGATGATGAATATCTAAATATCTCTGACTCCCTAACATGAACATTTGGAATGTATACTATTAAGAAACAAGGTTAATGATGTCTCATCTAATTTCAGGCCACCATTATTGATTTATAATTTCAAACAAATAATATTTGGTTCCTAATTGATTAACCCAATAGGAATTTTGGTAATCCCACATCACATCCTTTCTCATCATTAATAGAACAACAAATAGGTTAAAAAATATAATACCCTCCATAGAGAATTATTATATATAGTATTTCTCTCTCCACTATAAATATATTCACTAATTCTTATAATTTCATCATCAAGATTATGTTCCAAATGAATCATATTGAGACGAGTGGAGGTCAACCGTACACTAGCGAAGACAAACATGTACTCTATTCCCAAGCCTCATAAAGAAAACTATGTAAAAAAGGGACATCATGTCCCACTCTTTCAGTGATTATTTTATATCACAGTTTGGAATTCTCATGGTCAATGAATCCAAAAAAAATTGTTTTACTTTGTTATAGTCAATGTTAAAATCAAAAAACTATAGGAACTCCACCCAACACCTCTAGTTTATATTAAAATATCTTAGAGAGAAGATATAACTAATAATCTTGTGTTAAGAATATACATTGAAACATTCCCTAACAATTTAATGGCGTCGTCACTTATTTTTGAGTGCCACATTTTCACATTAAAGGGAATGGGTTAGATAATTCATAACATGTTGAGTAAGATTATGATATCCATACCCAAAGACATGATCACCAAACAATAAAACATATCCAAATCCCAAACCTAATGAATCATAGAAGTCCACAAAGCACTGCCTAGACATTGGAAGAGACAACATCGATGAAGTAGTCAAAAAAATTATTATCAACAAAAGAACTCTATAATTTCTCATCCAATGTAGAATTTACTTCATTCCAAGTTGGATTATTCATTGAAGAATCTAGTATCAAGATATATTTTATGAACCAGTGATAATATCCCACTAGACCCAAGAAATTCTGAATTTAGAAACAATTTTGTGGCTGCTCACATGTCATGACTGCTCTTTCATTTTTAGGATCAACAAAAAATCCATGATTTGAGACCACATTTCCCAAGAACACCACTTCCAAAATATTGAAATAACATTTTATAGCATGGAATAAAGGAAATGATTTCTCAAAAATTCAATAACTACTCTAAAAAAATTCAGAAGACCCCCCTTAGAATTTGTGTAACATAGGATGTGGTCTACAATGTCCACCATGAATATATCAAGATATTCAAGAAAAATTTTATTTATGAAAGGAATAAATACTTAATGATATTTTTTTCTTCCAAATGGAATGAACTGTTACTCATAACGATCATATTTGCACTATAAGAAGGTTTTATAAATTTTATATTATTTTATTCTCAATTAGTTATATCCATAATAAAATTCAATCATTTAGCACAACTTCTCCACTTTAAACTTTTCAAAAAGATCATCGATACATTGTTACCAATACTGTATATTAATTGTAACTTTATTTAGTTTTGTGTAATCAAAAAATAGGATATGTTTTACATCAACATTATTATAAATTTGAATATTCTATGTCCAAGGTGGAACACTTGGGTATATCAAACCTTTCTATAATAGATCATCCATGGAGAATTTATCTCTTTCATTGCATGTACTTCTAAGAACTAAAAGGGAATTGATACTAGTTGTGTAATAGACACTAAATCAATAGATAACATAACACTTATTGGTGGATAACAATATAATTCATGAGAAAAAACATTTGGAATCCCAAATAATGGTGGGAGATTACCAATAAAATACACCTTATCATGATAAAAATGAAACACTGATATTACTTTCCATATGTATACATAAGAAGGTATGGCTCTACATAACCTCAATTTACACTCTTCCAAAAATATACAACACACCAAATCAAGAATTATAAAGGAGGACCATTAAATATGAAAATCAATTCAGGATTTATTAGGAATAATCTAACCCATTCCAAAAATGAAATCAATAAGTTTTATGTTGATAATCAAGAAATCCCAAGCATGGTAAATATATTTTTAGATAAAAAAACATGTATTAAATCAGAGACAATTCTCTATCGTCATTTTTATTGATGATTAATATTCATCACAAAATATAAAATCTATATAAGAATATTTAGAAGTATCAATATAAGTTCCTAGATGAATAGTTTTATGTACCTGTATAAAACAAAGAAGTTACAAAAAATAAATCTATAGTGACTATATGTCCCACAGTCACTAGACCTATATCTACTTGTTTTAGAGACTCTTCTACTCTTTGAAGTAGCTTCATTCCTTATTCATGTTATCAAAAATTGTTATATAGTGATTCATAAGATTTCACCACAATAGTTTAAGGTGATAAGGGGAATGTTTTTTTTTACATTGTGAAGAGATGATATAAAAAATTTCCTAAAGGATTCTTATAGGACCATAGAAACCACATATCTTTGGTGACTTGGTGAAAATACATTTCTAATGTATACGATTGGAACACTTGTAGAAAGTTAAAGGGACTATTTTTGACACATTAGAAAGTCTAAAATATCCATTTCTTCAAAACACACCACAAGAATCATCAAGACGTATCTTCCCTTTATGGGTACTCACTGAACATATATTGGGACAAAGATTAACTCTCTTCAACCCTAACATACCTACCAAATCAATTGGGACCATCAATTCCATATTCAACATATTAGGATGAGAAGAGTAATTTTGAAATTAAACATTACAATGAGTACTATATTTGTGTCCTATATTGTATAGTTAAGTCTGAATCATCTCATTCGACATAATTTTAGTTCAAAACTATACAAGTTCAGTTAATTAATTTACATATTCCATTATAGACTTGATATCCTACTCGAGTTTGATATTCTATATATCTTGGTCCATCATAATAAATTATGGATAGAACTAGTAAGTGAAGAAATCATTATAGTCCTTCCACTATAAGAACTCATTTTAATTAATTATCACCATTGAGTCCCACCATCTCCTATTAGGTCCCTCTAGCTAGAAGGTGGAACATTTCATTTTAATAGCTTCAAGAGCTTTCAAGAAATCAGATAGATGCTCAACATTTCTCAAATAAAACATAGCCTATTGAGGATCATTATAGCCTTAGAATGTTGGTGGATTCTAGAAAAGGAAATCCTTAGTACAACTCTGAGATTAACCTATATTAGGTTCCACAGATGGATCCTAAACAATAATGGGTGTAGGTTCCATTCATAGATCCTAGACCTCAAACATAACAAAATCAACTAGATTCTGGTAAATTAGTGAATTTTCTCACTATTGTTCGTCTGAACAATCATCATATATCATATTCACATGTCTTCTCAAAGACATAATGATATAAAACATCAGAAATAATCATATAAAACTAGAAAATATTACATTGATAAAAACTCAAACAATAGAAACATGGGAAATTAATCCTATCAGATTAATAATAATTCTTTGGATTTTACAGATCCAAATCCATACAACGAAAAAGACTAGAACTAATCCTCGAGATTCTTTTCAAAAACAAAACATATTGACTTGACGCCCATTATGATGAGATATTTATAGACACTCACTCAAAAATAACTTTCATGTCACAAAAATCTATTCTAATAAAATTCTAACATCAACTAAAGACAACCGACCTAAAATATCTAAACACTTTTTGAATAACCATATCGGATACCCTGGTATCCAAATTCCCGAGATATAATTGACATATCCCACATGGAATTCCCAATTCCTAAGGGTTGGAAACTATAAGATGGCATCATATAATGAAAATTTGGAATGAATTTTCCACAACTACATTAGTTTAAAATAGATACATATCAGTATGTAAGAAACCCCAAAGATATAAAGTACTAGAAAATAAATAGGTACATCAAAATACCAAATAAACAATCATCAATGGAACATTAAATATAAAATATAACCAAACATCCTAGATAAAACATCACCCCAATCCCCAAGGGATCAAGAAAATCCACCTTCTTGAAGAGGCACTTTCTATTTACTCAGACCGGCAGGATAAAATATAGAAATTCCCAATGGGAATGGTGGGGTGTGATCTAGAAATCCTATTAGCGTTGAAATAAGTGTTCCATAATAACAATATATAAAAATAAACAAAATTATGCCTTCTTTTTTATTAAAGCATGAATTGTAGTTCATGATAAAATTTAAAACAATTTTTGCTTTATTTTTAAATTAATGGAAACAATTATCTATATGGCTTAAATAATAACATTATATTAAAAGGCTTATATAGACCAAATTACATGAATAAAATATTTTTATAATCAATGGAATATATTTTAAAACAATTACAATAATAACCATCATAATTTTAACTATAGTATAAATAATTATAGTTATAGGATCCTTACACATCCCATATCAGTGATGATGAAAAATATTTTTACATACATCTCTCAAGATAACACTTAATTGGAATCATCATCAACCCATCAATGATATGATATACTAAACAATTTATTTTTTTGTGTTGTAATAATTAATCTTTTTGTAAGGAATTACCACCCTATCATATTTTTCCAATATAACCCACTAACAAATCAAGCACATATGTGACGAATCAGTCCCTAAAATATGTTAAAATTGTTTAAAATTATTTGAAAATGATAATCATCCATTTTAGTTTGAATATGATAACTTAATTTCAATAAAAAACAATCAGAATTTTTTAATTTAATTCATTTTTAAGGAAATAACACTCATAGGTTTTTATCAATTCAATGTATTCCATTTTTTAAAAAAACAATAATCAAATCCTTTAATTTGAATATACACCCCAGTCATAAATTCCATTAGAATTGGTGGTTTCTCTAAAAAATCATAACTTATCAATTTTATTCCAATTCTTTATCAAAATTTTATTTTCATAAATCAATTGAAATCAATTCAACACAACAATAAATTCAAGAATTATTCAGTTGGACAATATTAAATGGAACCACATACTATTCTCAAATAATCACAACACCCACAATAGGACTATCCAATGGATAAAATCGGCAAAGTATCTTGGAATGTAACCTATAAAAATTATTAAATATAAAATATATTAGATAAATTAATCTAAATATGATCTATCACACTCCAAGGATGTTATTTGAGAAAGACAAAAAAGATAATGTGACTATTTACCCGAAAATATACACCACAAATGACATGATGATCAATAACTGAATGGATGATGTGGAGGGATTAGAGAATCCCAAAATTACATAATAATATAATATGGTAAAGAGAAAAGATTTCAATAAGTGGTAAATAGTAATTTCATCTTGAAAGATTATTAGAAATAAAAAATTGGATTTTAAAAAACATGAACCTGAAATACATGTTGTGTAATTATACATTCCCACATAATCTAAAACATCACCACTTTTAATTAAAGAACATATTTCTATATTTACATGATGTGTAAGTTATACAATACATGTATCAATGCACACTGCACACTGATTTTATGAGATCTTTGAGGTGATGATTCAATGTCTTTTATCTATATAAAAATGAGTAAAAATTCTAAACTAACTACATAACCCGATGTTTTTATACTATAAATTCCAACAATACCCTATCTTAACCAGTACAGGATTCCATAAAATTTCTCATTTTCATTACCCAACCAAATAAAATTTAAAATCACAACATTTGTTTAGAAAATACCTAACATAAAGGTAATAGGGTGTTACAATAACCCCTCTATAATATAAATATATCCCTAGAAATCCTATGAAGAAGAAAACATATAAAAAATTTGTGGCTACTGCACACTCATTAGTGTCCCCTGACCCCTTGTCTATTGAGATTCAAAACAATTCTTCCGTAGAATATAGTCGAAAGGTATCCTAATACAATTATGTACATTGTTCCTAATGTCAACTATCCTAACTGGATTCTCATTCATAGAAAAATCTATCTCAATATCAAGATGAGTCTAACACAAAACATTAGATAGATAATAAAAATATTTAAGAGGTTCTAATAGATGGATTATATTATAAATCGATTCAAAATGTGAATGAAGAGAAAACATTTATTCTAATAGCCTCGCATTCTCACAAGACTCAAAAGGTCCCAAAAATTGTGGTGAAATCTTCTCTTCCCTCACAAGCTACTCATGACGCAAATGAGGTGAAACATTAAAGAACACATGGTCACCCATTGAACACTCTAATTGACTACACCAATGATCAACGTAAGATATATACCAGATATGTGCCATCAACATCATATTATGAATATATTTAATCATTTCTGTTGTCACTAGAATCATGTTTATTTCATATAAGTAATATTCAACGATATTTGGACAATATAATAAATATTTACATATACTTATATATAAGGTCTCAAAGGAGTTATTTTAATCATGGACTGTTAACTATTGATAAAATTAAACTGAAACATACCAAAATGGTATTCCTAGTATCCAAAAAAATAAGTGACGTATTGAAAAAGAATATTCTAAATAATCCTAATAGCATTCTCGCTATGGACATCTATTTTTTGATAGTATGAAATACTCAAAAAATAGAGATTCTAAAGCTCCATGAAGGAATCACCGTAATAGAGTAGTAAAAAGGAACCTCTATAATAGACATTAGCAGATATAACTCTATGATATCAAACAATCTCCCTCACCAAGTGATTTCCCATATTATCAAAATTATATATATCATGAATGGGTATAATGTGAGGTGATTTGGTCAAAATATCGGTCACAACCTATGACACATTATTATTTATATGGGTGTCTATTACCTTCTAAAAATTCCATATAAATCCCACCCCTCATTCATGTGGATGCTTGAAGTGACCGAAGAAAACCTGAAGCTCTCGGATGCTCGAACCTAACCTAATCCAACGTATAGTAATGCAAAATATGATGACCAATCTATCATCACATTATTTTACACTAGAATCGTTGTTGTGTCTAATTGAATTTCTTTGTTATTCCAAGGAGCACAACCAACTAAGAATTATATAAACCACCCATTATGTATTTGTTAATAGGTAATGAAACCAAAACCTAATTCCAATAACATAGAATACCATCCTTAGATAATGGCCAACAGATAACAGATGTTCCAGGATATATAGATTTTTAAATTATGCAAAAGTCATCATCAAGATATTTTCAAAGTAGAATCATCTCCAGAATAGATAACTTTAATTGAACACTGTCTAAGGTGACCTCTACCTCTATTTCATAGACTCAAAAATCCAACTATAAGAAAAATACATTAAGTTCAAATAGTTATATTATTCTAACATGGATTGGGTCTTATGTCTCCTTCTCATGGAATCACAACAACATTTTCTTTCCCCATGGTAATTAAAATGAAAAAATAATTGTTTTTCATTTACTCCCACTAATTACTCTGGAATAGATTGAAATATTTTTAAGAGATGATATTACTCAAAGTCTTGTTGTTGGAAAACATTGTAAACCATTATAAAACAGAGTAACACCATTAATAAAAAAGAATGAAGATCAAATTTTCCTATTCCAGGTTATGGGTTGGATAATTCTTCTTATGGGGCTGATGCATTCATGGGTAGTAGTAAATGACATGATCACCCTATATGAGAAAACAACCCAAATAAATACCCAATTTATCAAAATAGACTACATAGCCCGGCCTGAACTTTCGAATAGTCTACACTAGTGCAGATGTCCAGTGATAGTTTAACCCAGTCAAAGAACTCATACATTTCGTATCCCTAAAGAACATCCCTCTCTTCCCATCTAGAGAGGTCATCATAGATGCAAACTTCACAGATGGTTTTATGATCCTATGATATTACCTATGAAACCCACGAATTAATAAATCCCAAAAAAAATCAATGGTCTGCCTCATGTCATAATAACATTCACCATTTTTTGGTCAATGTAAATACAATGTTTTAAGACAAAATATCTCATGAAATTTACTTCGGGAATCTATAAGTCACATTTCAATATATTGGAATAATGATGGTGATTTTTAAACAATTACAGAGGTATTATAATATGATTCAAAGAATCATTCTCAGGCATAGAGATAACCAAAATTTATTCCACAAATACCACCATGAACATATCAAGATACTAATGGAAAATCTCATTAATTATCCAATTAAGAATTCAACTCTTTTATTTCAACTACTTCCACATAGTAAGAGGGATTATATTCTGATTGATTACCATGAATGAAATCAATATAAAACACTACATCCCCTATCAATATAAAAATAGAGAAGTCTAATGGAAAAAAAATCAAAACACAACAAAAAATAGATGTAGATTACCACTCAAAGACTCAGACTCAAGATAAAAATAACACAATGATAATACAATCTCCAACTATGGGTAATAATTTGTTTTCCATTATCACCCTGGAGTCATACTCTACCTAAATGATATGGAAAACCCCATCAGGTAGATTATTGGGGACACATCGAAGATAACAATAAATTTTGACAGGATTAATAATGAGGAAATCCATCCAGAAAATAGCCTCAATAAGTTTCATTTTGAGAAATAGAAAATCCCATGCATGATCAATCTATGATAAATAGAACACACAAGTAAGACAATACATACTATGCTCTATCTTCGTTATAAAGGGGTTAGTGACATCCTTCATATATGTTAAAATCTCTATAAGAAGATCTAGATGATTCAAATTATGAGGTGATATAAATTTATATGATATACCTGTATCAAATAAAATAGCCACTAAAAATTAATCTATAGTGTTTGTTCCTCTTGCAGTCACTAGACCCATATCTGATTCCTCTAGAGACTCATCCACTGCACAAGAAAGCTTCGTTCTTGATTTCAGTATATGGAATCCCATTTATCTTGAATGAATCGATTTCATTGTATTACTGGAAGGATTAAGTGAAATCATGATACTATGCGGGGTTGAGAAGTTATAAAATAACTTCTATAAGTGTCCTAAATTATCACAAGAACCACTTATCATGGTTGTTTTAGTGGAAAAACCTTTTGAATGGCCATGAATTCCACAATTGCAGCAACCCAAATGGGTTATTCCAAGAACATAAAGTTTTCTATAGGATACCTACTATAGAAATAAACAACATGAATCATAATTAATTAAATTACCTTTATAAGAACTCATATAACTAAAAATTTATAAAAAGGAACTCTTGTTATCCTTGAAATACATGAAATATCAAGTTCTCTCATCAATTCCCTATCCAACATGTCAGTATAAGAAGAGTGATTCAAAAATAAAAAATTAGAATAAATTTCAAATTGAAGTCCCAAACAATACCTGTCTTCATATTATCATTGTGTAAAATATTATGTAAAAACTAAAAAAGATTAAGTAATTAGTTCATATATTCCATCCGAAACGTTTCAGTATATTAGAGTTTTAAAAACTCCAAATCCTTGGCCAATTACATAGATTTTAGATTGAAAATTTCATTTAAGAGAATCATGAAGCATTTCTAATCTAATCCTTTATGAGTATTCACCATTATAATCTTGTCCCATTATCTCCTTTTAGATCCCTCTATCTTAAAGTTGGAACATTTCTATTTAATATCTTTGATTTCTTTTATGAAATAAAACTAAATATCAACTTTCCTCTACAATCCTCAGTCTCTATGTTCATTAGTGACTATGAGAAAATGTGGAATCTAATGAAGACAATCATAGGAATTATTCTGAGATTCGTCCTTATGGGGTTCCAAATATGAATATTGAATGGAAACAGGTGTAGTTTTATATACCATAGTTTGGACCGCACACATAGAATCCTCATCCCGATTCTTGTCCATGAGAGGATATTCGTATTAGGGTTCATCAGCAACATCCTCCTGAATCCTATTCACCTGTCATATCATTGGAAGGATGATTCAAAATGACATAAAACAACATTGAATATATCATAAGATTATGATGATCATCACATCAAACTAGAGAAATAGATGTAATTAATCCCACCATATAGAAAAATTAGATTCAGATTTCAACATATCTGAATATATGTAGGTGAACAGACTAGAACTAATCATTAAGATACCATTACCAAAAAAGCCATGTTTACTTATGGATAATTAAAATTTTATTTGGAAAAGCTCACACTCATGACTAATTCCTATCTCCTAACAATATATTCCAACTACATTCTAACATCATATAAAAATACTGAACTAGAATATATGATATCACTTTGTCACATAATATCCCTGATACACTAATACATGATACCTATGTTTGTACTAAAATAGATTTATGGGAATTCCCAATCCCAATGGGTTCGTGAATAGAACATCGAATCATAAACAGAGTATGTGGGAATGGATTTTCTGCAATCACTAGGGGAGGAAAAATACATATCAGTACGCTCAAAACATCAAATGAATATATTACCATATTTCAAAAATTTAAATCAAAATCCCAAATATGAAATTATATAAGTACCATAAAATTTAATAAATACTAAAATTTCTTACAGAAAATATTACTACGGTCCCTAAGTTTTCAAGATCATCCACCTCCATCAAGAAGGGATTTCCCATTCCTCAAAACTAATAGGAAAAAATCTATAAACTCGGGAAGGAAATGGTAGGTTGTGAGATTAAATTCATAGTAGGTTCGCAATAAGTGTTTCATTACAATTAATTATATCATGATTTCTAATTTTATCACAATATGCATGGAAATATATTTTAATATTTAACGAAAAAAATTATTCATTTAAATGTGATGGAAATTTTTTCAAAAAGGGAAAAATAAACCCTTCATAGATAATAGTGTATTTAAATAAACTGTCATGGATAATATAGTTTCATAATAAATGGTCATATATATCAAAAAAATGATGATATTCACCATGGTAATATTCCATACAATATGATAATTTCTGGTTATAGGATCAACACACCTCAAATATCAGTTATCATGAAAAGTATGTGTACACACATCTCTTGGGATCACGTTGAATATTACCTATAAAAATCCATTCAGGGATAAGATTAGCCAAACTACATTTTTAATGTTGTAATAATCAATCTATTACTATGTAATTACCATCATCACGTGATTGTCCAAAATAACTCACTCACTACCCAATTTATCATGTACTCAATCATTCAATAAATAATGGGAGAATTATATCAAATCAGTTTAAATTAAATGTCCCCTATTATAGTTTTAGTATACCAAATTCATTTCGAAAACATAATCATTGGTTGTACATCATTTATATCCTACTCTAATAAAGAAAATCATCCCTTTTTTTCAATCAAAATTTGTAGATATTTTTCTCATAATTAATTCACAAATCTATCAATTTAAAAATACACCCCAATCAAAAAATCTATCTGAATTGGAGTTTTTTTATAAAATTTAAAACATATAAATTTCAATCCTAAATTGAAACCAAATTATATTTATAACAAATTATTTTTAATTTATTCGAAAAAATTAAATTGAAGTTTCAATTAGTTGGATAATTTTAAATGGAACTCCTAACATTCTCACATAGTGTTAATGCCTACAACGAGACCTAGGAAATAGAAAAGGCTGGTATCAAAATCTAGGAACTAATCCTAGAAACACAATTTAACAACATGGAGTTTAGATATGTCAATCCAAATATGTTCTATCAAATTCTAAAGAGATAATGACAGATAGATAGAAGATTTTGAGATACCTATTACCCAAAGAGATACATCATAACCAATAGGTTGATAAATCACTAGATGAATGATCTAGAAGTAATGTATGTCTCAATAATTTCATATAAATAGTTGTTAGGCTGAGAGAAAGGACTTTTGGTGGTGAAAAATACAAATTTCAACTGGAACACCAATATAAAATTAAAACTCAATATTTTACGTAGTGTTTAATAAAATTAAATCTATTTTTATTTTCAAGTACCACATAATCTTCAAAACCAATAAACTTTAATTAAAAAATGATATTTAATATTTACATGGTGTTTAAGATAGTAATGGTGTGTATCATTCCATGATATGAACTAATTTCATGACATCTAGCAGTCAATAATTATACATCATGTAACCACATTACAAATTGAATGAATTCCCACAATACTATAGAATATGTAGGATTTATAATGAAAATTTCATCAATTAATGTACTTCACCATTTCTAGTATTCTAAAAATTCATTCATAGCATTACCCAGAAAATGAAAAAATGAAACAAAAAAATTGTTTAGAACAAACCTGAAAGAATGGTAATGAGATGTTATGAACACCATTTTTAAAGAGGGGATGATTTAATGAAATCAATTACAGAGTAATATATCCATTATGAAACACTTATATTTATGATTATTTATTTATGTTTTCATTTTTTTTGTGATAGAATCTGATAAATTATGTTTTTTATATTGGAAAATAAAAGCATATTTGGGGGAAATAATTTAATATTATGATGTAAAAAATAATTATGCGTATTAATAAATTTCAAAATTGGAATATAATTTTTATTTCATTTTTTATCTCTTACTAAGGATTATTTTCTCATCGAATTTTTTGAAATTTTCTTTATAGGGAATAAAGTAAAGTATAAACTATACAAAGTTTTATCATTCTATTTTGGGATTTGATATGAAGGAAAAAATATTTTGAATAAAATAGAAGTATAAATTTATGAATCATGTTTTTTGAAATAAATTGAAATTTTAATTGAAGTATCCACTTTATATTATAAGGCTTTGATATATAAGAGTATTTCATATTTCTCCAAAACTGAAAACAAAAATTATCAGGTGAATGTAAGAAAGTTCTATCCATACTATATATCTATTAATTAAGGTTTTGTTTCGGTATGTGTCATTATAGTTGGAATAAAATCAAGTGTTTATATAATTTTAATGTTTAGTATATTATTATAAAAGCATAATTTATGAGTTTTAAATCCAAACATTTGTTTATAAGTCTATGTTCAACCATAATAGTAAATTAATATATTGTTATTTTGAGGGTATATGTGATGTTTTTAACATGGAAAATATTCATTATGTTAAATGAAATGTTTTATGTGTATTTGATGATTATTTTCCACTTTATTATATTGAGAAATAGATTTGAGGATTATTTCTTTTATATTTTGTGTTTTGAAATCGAATGGTATTGATAATGTTTAATGTTAATATTATTATTTAATTTGGGGTAATAATAATGAATTGTTATTAAAGGGTTTCATCATTTTAGGAAATATGTATCAGCTTATATATAATCATGTAATTAAAAATTTATTTGGTTTTGATAAGATTAAAGTTATTTTTGGAAAATTTCACTATATTGGGATCATTTTGTGATTAAAGTAAACAAAAAAATTATTTTATATGATGAGATTTTATTTATTAAATAATGTATGACATATCTATTAGAGGAATATATAATTTCCTATCTCTTAATATTGATTTAGGATATTTGTGGAAAGTATTTTAATTTTTGGAGATAACGAGATTGGGAAATTTATTTGTTTAGTATATCAATTTAGGAGTGAGTTATGTTATTTTTATTTAATTTTTATGTTTATCTTGAAATAATATGTGATTAAATAATTAAAATAATTGATATTTTGTTCTGGTATAGAATAATTTTATGTGATGTAAATACATATTTTTATGGAATAATTTATGTTGAATTTTGGGTGATATTGTTCTTACATTGTAGATTAATGTAGTATTTCTTCATTTTGTGTATTATCTTTTCCTTTTTTTCTCAATTTTTTACAGTCATTGGAATGAAATAGGATTAATAAATTTTCATCTTTTTATATATATTTTTGTCAATTGAATTTTATTTTTTAAAGATTAAAACAATAAATATCATCCCCCATACTCATAATTTTTCAAATAAGAGAGAACATTGAAGTTACAATTGTTCAAAGGACAAACTAAGTATGAAATTATATAATTTACATAGAATGAAATCATGTACGTATATTCTATCATATTATAAGTTTCAATGGTAAAATAATTCCTTAACTGAGGAATGGTGAGGTTAAAGTTATCATTTCTCATCACTCAACTATTAAGTTATGCATAGAGAGAATCTTTTACAAGTAATAGTCTTATATCATTTTAGAAATATTTAGGAAATAATATGATTCCTTGACTAAATATATATATTAATAATATTCTCAAAATTAAATTGTATAGTTACATTTTATAATATACATATTTTCATATATATATATATATATTATTAAAATCATTTCAACTGATTCTAAAATTTTTATAATCCTCTATATTGATCTTCAGATAAAATTGTGAAGACACAATTTCTTTAGGGGGTATAATATAACACTATAGGATTTTGGAATTCATTAAATTTAAATAATATTGCATTAGACAGATTTTGTTATACATAATTTTGAGCTTAATGGAATGATGATATAATAAAAAATTATTTTTACACAAATATGACTATTATAACATATCCATCAGTTTGAAAAGTATAAAAAGGAATAATTGTGTTATTAAATATATTTTTATATTTTTTATATAGAAATTTAATGTTAAATCATACACTGGTTATCAATTGGTTAAATGTGATGATACAATTTTTTTACGTAAGAGATAAATTTTTCTTAAAAATATTTATTTATGATCAATATATTTTCATCTTTAGTGATTATAACTATTACAATTGAAAATGTCATTTTAATGATTTTGGTAGATTATATATCAATTAATATCAATAATAATTAATTTCATTGTGTTTATTAGCAAAGGAATAAGTATATCATTATTAAATTCCAAAAAAAATACTTCTTTTTATCAAAAATCAATTTTACTTAATTTTTTACTAATATATTATATTTAATTTCGAAAACCCAATGTTTTTATGGAACATTTTTTCCTTGAATGAATTGAATTTTCATTTATGCCTTTAAATACACTAACTCAAAAATTCCTTTCATATAGTTTGTAATTGGCATACGTTACTTGGAGCAAACATGACATAAGATACACGGACCATCATCATGGAATACATTATAAGAATCATTTATATGGCAGACATTACATGCAACAATGATGTTTTTACGGTACATCATTTTACTGTTATAAGTATTTAAATATGATAACTATAACCCAACCAATAAAAATAGTTAAATGAATACTAATAATTAAGATTAAAATAATTTTTATAATACTTCT
This sequence comes from Viscum album, assembly GCA_963277665.1. NCBI lineage: Eukaryota > Viridiplantae > Streptophyta > Magnoliopsida > Santalales > Viscaceae > Viscum > Viscum album. Next base: position 807,540,283 of record OY728119.1, on the reverse strand, counting down.
ATATAATTAAAACATATTTAATGTGAAAGATATAATTTTTTGTGAAGTCCTTTTATGTTTTGAAATACTATTTTATCAAATTTACTTTTAATGTACTTCTATGAATAATTTTAAATTTTATTTTAGAAACATTTATAAATTAAATTTTATATAATAAAGTTCACTTTTATATTTATAATTTCAAAATTAGATTAAAGATATTTTTTGGGATTTTTCGTAGAAACATCATTTCTTAATGAAAAGATAAATTACCAAATATTATTTAACAACAAAATTTTCATATAATTTATTTATAAGGATAAATTATATTTTAAATTGGATTAAATGTTTATTCATAAAATATTTCCCCCAATTAGTACAACTTAGGTAATTGTGATTAATTTTTCTTTAAACTTTGGTATAAAAACATTTCAATCTTTTGAATGTCATTACTTTAAAAACTCTCATCGTCGACCCAACTACGAGAATACTTTTAAATAAATTTCTACCACTTATGTCATTAAAATTTAGAAAAATATTTATTTATTTGGAAAAAAAATAAATTATTATCTCTAAAATGATTAACTTATTTTTTACAAAAAATATCCATGAAAGTGATTAATGTTAATTACGAAAATTAAGAGAAAAATTAGGTTACTGTAAAATTTATGAACCAAAAAAACCTAGAAACGTTTCAAACCGCCAATATATTGATTTTATTTAGCCATAAACATTCCATTATTAAGTATTTTTGGGTTTTATGACTTTTTATTACGTAAATACGTGGGTACACCTAACTTCTATTGAAAAAATGCTAGGTGTGTAATTTCCATTCCCTATTAAACACCATCATCTCTCCATCATATTCGCACCTCTCAAACCACATATTTTAGTTCAATATTAGTCTAATACACTTCCACAAATCTTTAAAATACTTCCATAATCCTACTCTTTTTAATAAATCTATCCAAGTAATAACTTTGGCAAAAAAAATGGATTTACCTCAGTAATAGGTAACATCTTTTCTTAAACTCTTTTATTTTATTTTATTTCATTACACCATACACTATATTTATTAAATTATTTTATAACTAAAAAATAATTTTAAATATACTATGATGTATTGATGATACTTTTCAACCTACACTGAGACACATATCTATATAATGAGACAGTATCGTGTTGTTTATGTGTAGAGTGACCTACCGCCTCATTAAATGATGATTGTTCATTTCTCCTTTACCTCCTATCATGGTGGACATTATTGTAGACACTATATTTTTATATATCATATATAAAATTTATTATTTGTTTAATATTATTTATTACATTTACAACACAAATCGTTTTTCTTTACATTTGGTGTAAATGTGATAATTTCGTTTGAGAAAGTTTGGACTACCACCCCATCAAAGTGATGTGATTCGTTAATACACTACATGGACTATATTAAGGATGATTTTAGTTATTATATATGATATAAATAATATAATATATCTACTTTATATATATATATATCTTTTACTTTTTTCTTTCAATAATATAATTATACATAAATAGCATTTATGCGTACATATAGCTGACTGTCTCCATGAATGGGGTATTGTTTTACATACTTCTATATTATATAGATTAATATAATTCACATATATTTAATATAAATGATATTTATATCAGGTTTTAAATTATATAATCATCATGTATGTGTAAGGTAAAAATATATAATATATTAAGATGCATGAGAAGTACAAAGCTAATATTTCCAGAAGTTAAACCCTAATAAAGGATTCATAACAAGAGGGTAATAAAAGATCATGATAAATAAATATATGGTGTTAGATATAATAATATGTTTATTTGAAATTTTTATAGTAAATTTATATTTATTATACATTTTGTTTTAATGAGTACGACGAGTGTCCTAACACATGGTAAGATAATTCCATCTCACTTTTTATTTCGATGAGATACATTATTTAGTCACTAAAAATATATTTTGTGATGTTTTTGTACTTACCATGGATTTATATTTTTATTATTATAATAAAAGTTATGTAAATATTAATTTCCCTTATATTATCTTTACTTCATGATGTATATGGTTCAAATGTTACCAAATTGGTAAAATACTTTTATCTCAATCTCCCTTCATTGAGATTCATGGTTCATTATACAAATAAATTATTTTTTGAGGTATATATAACTTCATTTTACATGTTATATCTTCAGTATACTCTGTTTCATGATTTTTTATGCTTCATTCATTTTATATTTCATACATGTTAATTATCATCCCAAGTTACCAAGTTATAAGCATTTATTGAAACAATCTCATCACTTTTCAATATTGTTTATGTTTATGCTTCCTTTGATTAAATATTATTATCCACCTCTCAATTACACTGTTGAATTTTCTTCCCCTATTTTTATTTAAGATATATCCATGTATGAGTCCCATTTTTCCACTCTTTTCTACCTACGCTAATGTTTTCATTTACAATCAGGTCATCTCCCTCTCCAATAAAAAACCATTTTAATTCCAAACCCATGTTTTCATAAATTATTCTTAATGATCATTGAATCCAATTTTAAATTAAATCGAATTTAAAAAAAATATTGTTTTAAATGTAACCATTTTATGTTTTCGAATCAATTTTCAAAGAAAAAGGTTTTCAAAAAAGGTTTTATGGTATAAAAAGAATTTGATCAAAGAAAAAAGAATATTTTACTCAAGAATTATTTATAAATTGTAATTTAAAATTATTTCCCATATAAGATAAGATCTCATGGTTTTTCCCATGCCTTTCAGGGGATGTTACTCAATGTTTCCATTCATATTATTTCTCTAAATGGATTACGGATTGATGAAAATTTTTCCATGAAACATATTTCTCATTCATGGGTTATATTCTTTTGAAACCTATTTATTTTCATTGTTCATGGTTATAGTTAAATGATTATTAAACCAATCATTATACATAATTTATGATATGATTACATTTTTATAATACCCATTTCATTTCATGGGTAATGTTATGATTATTTATGATCTTATGTAACCTATTTGTATGATTTCATTATGAAATGTGTGAGACCTATATCTACCGAAAATGCATTGTTTTAAAATATATATATCATGATATAGACTAAGATGGTCTATGGAGTGGACCATGACTACTAATATGTCAATTAGAGAGAACCATGACTACACAAATGGTTGAGGAGTTAACTCATGTTACTGTTATGGTTGTGGGTGTGAACCATGAAAACCATGATGGCATTGGGAGTGAACCCATACTACCAATATAGTTATTGAATCGATTCCATGGAAACTATGAAGATATTATTATATACATATGTGTCTACCACAATTCCTTGTTTTATTCCTATGTTAAACTTTCATTGATTATGTTCTTTCTTTTATTTTGATTCATGTCTTATGAACTTCCAATAAATTTTCCATGATTCATGTATATTATCATTGATATACATCGTATGATATTATATTTTCATGATCATGTTCTCATACTCTTATTCTCGTGATAATTCTTATATATCTCCCTTGTTTACACTTATTGAGCATTTGAACTCACCCATTTTTATGTTTCCTTCCAAATGTTATGAAGATATTTATTATATTTTATGTGTCTAAGAATTCTTCTAGTCAAGAATAACCTAGAGAAGATAATGTATCTCACTTATGTATCCATTTTTATGATTCCATGTTTTAATATGCACTTGACCAGTATGGCCTTTTAGTGTCTATTTGTAAAATGTTTTACAATTCCATGAAAATTATGTAACATAGATGTATATAAATACTGGTAAATTATACTTGGTATCAAAGCAATGGTTTATTTATGTAGTGTATGTTAGGATGAGACAACCACAGTGAGAACCATAAGGACATGTCTAAGGATACATTTAAGGATAATGAATAGTATGGGGAAATGTCCATGAATTTTGTCTAAAAGATAGAGTTAGTGGTTTCCTATTAACACATCCCTATAGATAATCGAAGTGTATTATTATGTTGCTCAAATGTACCTTGGTGTAGCAACTCCAACATGATGTTTCGAGCATGACTTGAGGTAATATGGAATACGAGAATGAGCCATTATGCACACCTAGATTAACACTCTAAGGTATATTCATTTGGAATTAAAAAACTCATAATTTCTATCATGAAGGATTTAAATTGATTCGTATAAATAATCCAGGATAAACTGAAGGTTTCATAGATTAAAGAATTTTTCATAATTTAGAAGTATTATATCTTATGTTTCCTGAATATGTCGTTCCTTGATATGATAAATTTTTCTCAGTTTATGATTTTAGATTTTAGTCATTAGCTTGAAACTAAATTAACACATTAATTGTTATTATGATGGACAATTCAATGATTTTCCTACTGAGAAACTGATTTCTATATGAGATATAATGAAAAAAATAATTTCTATGCTCAAACAATTCAATAATTCTTTAAATCACAATAGACTTCCAAATATGAAAAGGACGGAACAACTTCATGTCGAGTCTTTCATGGGGAAACTTGTACATTTTTCAGAGGGTCTTCTAATCCACTAGTTGATGAATAATTGATATGTACTAATAAAAATAATTTCTTGATTCTCCCAGGTTTGGATCATGAAAAATAAATTCTGGATGTCTATTGGTTAGAAGGTAAATCAGATCAGTGGTGAATTCTAATTTAGAATACGAGGAATCAAGATGATATTTAATCTATAGATAGGGAAGAGGTGAAGAACATATTTTTTAGTAAGTATTATCCTATGATAATTCTTACGATGATGGAGAAAGAGTTCCTCATGTTGAAGCAAAGGGTTGATAAATTGTTTGGTACCTACGAGGTTATTTTTATGAGATAAGATAAGTATTTTTTGGGGATTATTTTAAATGTGAAATTATAATATATAGGTTCTTATGTGGGTTAAAGACAATTATCAAAAGGTTGATGTCCATAACATACTTTAGCAGATATGATGAGATTGTTTTTTGTGAAATAAAGTATGATATGGATGTTGGAATCATGTATAAATATAAGGGTTTTGAAAAGAAGAAGAATATGGAGTATATAGCTAAATATAAAAACAATGAAGAAAAGAAGATGGTATTTCCTTCATTATCTAAATGTGGAAGGAATTATGGTAGAAATTGTATTAAGGGATATAGTAAATGTTTTAAGTGTAGAATGGAAGTCTATAGGTTATTTGATTACCGAAGTGATGGGAATAAGTTATATAACACTACATAGTGGGAAAAGAGGCACAAAATGCACCCCCATGATTCAGTGCTACATGTGTAAGGAGAATAGGAATTATGCTAACTACTGCCCAAAAATAAGGGATGGAGATGATGATCGATATCAAAAACCTTTTTAACTAATGGAAATGGATAAATCTTTTAAAATTTATATTTTTTATGAGAGGTGTGATAATTATGTGATGAAATGTATGCTTACTAATTATTATAGAACTGCTAATTTCATATTTGATTCTGGATCTACTGACACTTTCGTATCTATTCAATTTTCAAATGGTGTCATGATTCAACCATAATAATTAGATGTGTAATTAAAAATGAATACCTTTAAGGGTGTGATGACTGCATCTAAAGTATATGATTCCTATTTGGTTGAATGTTTTAAGAATATAATTACCAAAAATCAATTCTTTATTGTTTTCGTTAAAATATATATCATATTACAAATGGATTATAATTCTCTACACAAAATCCCACATCAATTTTCACATAATGGAAGTTACATTTGATAATTCAACCCCTTTTATAATCATTAATTAATGTGATGAAAAAGTATAAACTTCACACAAAGATTGATTCTAATGTATGGGTATTAATTCCCATTCAAATTTGTTTTCTTATATCAAATTGTTAGGGAGAAACTCGACAATGATGGTATAGACATTGTTCAGGATTTCATGGATGTCTTTCTGAATAATTTTTCTGGGCATCCAATGAAACACAATGTTGAGTTCTCAATAGAACTCATACTTGATTCCACACAAATTTTAATGACTCCATATAGAATGTATCTAATTTAGTTTCATGAATTAAAGAATCAACTTTATGAAAACCTTGATCAAGGATACATTATGCCATGTTTATTAATGTTGGGTTCACTCATTCATTTTTTGAAAAGGAAAGATGGATGAGTGGAACTATACATTTATTATTAGAAGTTGAACAAGATGAAAATAAATAAAAAGCATTCCCTTCTCTATATTTATTAATTTTTTAATCAAATATGAAGATAAAAATACTTTTTCATGATTAACCTTCGTTATGGATATCATCAATTAAGGGACAAGAAAGAGGATATATCTATGACAGAATTCCGTATAAGGTATGGAAGCTATGAATATATAACGATTCCCTTTGATCTTAATATTGAACCTACTATCATCATGGTTTTCATTAATATATTCATTAAATATTACCTCAAACAGTTTGTGGTAGTCATTATAGGTGATATTCTTATCTATTCAAATAAAATGAAAAATAATAAATATCTCTTGATAACTGTACTAAGGACCCTATGTATGGAAAATTTCTATGAAAAAATTAAAAGGTGTAAATTTTGGATGCAAAACGTTTAAATTTTTTGGCCACATAATATCAATATATAGTATATAAGTAGATTTATCAAAGAGGGATTCTATTCAATGTTGGCCTACAATAACCAAGGTTTATAATATACAAATATTTCCTGATTTAGTGAGAAATTATCAGTTGTTTTTACTGAATTTTCCAAGACTATATAATCCTCTAACCATGTTAACTTGAACATCTATTAAGTTTCTTTAGATACATAAATTAGGAGGAAATTTTAGGGAACTGAATAGAATGTTAGTTTATGTACATGTGCTTACATTTTCATATAGTGGAGAATGGATTAAAATCTATTTCATGCATCAACGGTGGGATTAGGATGGGTTGTTATGCTTAATAATATGGTTATAGCCTATTCTTGATGAAAGTTGATGATTCTGGAGAGAAATTACCCAATTCATGATTTGGAGTTATAAATGGTAATTTCCTGAATTAATGATATGGTATGATTATCTTTATGGAGAAAAATGTTATATATATACTGATCATAAATTTATAAATTATATAATCACAAATATGGAATTTAACATGCACTAGAGGTTATGATTAGAGTTGATATATGATTATTAATCCTCAATACATTACTTCCTTGTGAAATCGAACTTGGTGCCCGATGCATTGAGTTGGAAAGATCGCTTTATCTTATCCATGATGCAGATCACAAAAGATCCAACATTTCTGGATTTACGAATGATGGCTCTAGAAATCCTGAAAAAAGGGGAAATATTATTTTCTCAAATGAATGTTCAACACTCTATCCAAATGATGATTGCTGAGTTTTAGAAGGAATCTTTAGATCTGCAAAAAAAATGTTAAAAATAAAAATATTTTTATCCTTGATCCGGATGGAATGCTAAGGTTTAAAAACCAAGTTTTTGTTCCATACATAAAATATTTGAAGAAGGATCTGTTAGTGGATGTCTTAATTATTCATTACCTATTCATCCTAGAAGTATGAAGATGTATATGGACTAGAATGAATATTTTGGTGGGATGGAGTGAAGGGAGATATCGCAAATTTTTTATCTCGGTGCTTGGTATAAAACATGTTGAAGATGAAAGAAAAAAATCATAGAGGATATTGCATCCATTACCCATACCATAATGGAACTGGGATAACATCACTATTTATTTTTCTATTGGAATGTCCAAAACCTCTAAATTTGTTAATGATATAGAGTTGGTAGTCGATCACCTTACAAAATCAGTACACTTCAATGCTATCAGAGAATACATATCTCTGGATCAACATATTTGGATATATATTATGTAAGTGGTAAGGTTGGGTGGAGTACCACATTCTATTGTATCAGATCCAGATCTATTATTGATATCAATGTTCTGGATAAGTCTTCAGAAAGAACATGATATTGAATTTAGTTTCAACACAACTTATCATCCTCATGCATATGTTCAATTTGAAATAATAATTCAAACCAAAGAGGATATGTTGAGACATGTCCTATGGAATTAAAAGGGGGTAGGGATCGACACCTTCATCTAGTTTAATTTTCATACCACAATAGTTTTCACTCATGAAATGAGATATCACCTTAAGAATAAATCTATGGGGTAAAATTTAGAGATACGAAATGTTTGGATGAGGTTATTAAAAGAAATCTTTTGGGACTTGAGATCTCTGAAAAAATGGTTGAAAATTTTAGAAACAATTATCAACATATTAAGGAAGCTGAATGTCTGTAGACAAGTTATGCTAATAACCATCATTGTGATATGAAATTTTAATGTGGGGAAACTTTCTTTCTAAAAATCTCATCCTGGAAGAATGTTATTATGCCACAACATAAAATCCATCAGGATAGTCTATCCATGTAGCGTATGATCCAATCGATCCTCAATCTTTATTGATTTCTATACATATTTGGATCCAACATCGATATCCATCTCTCCCCAGATTATGTGATTCATGGGGTCAAGCATGTATCTCTTCGGCTACAACACATAGAATACATCATTCACTCACTCCATCTAGGGGGGTTGGGTGAGGCAATAAGAAACCTCGCCAACCCTATGAATGATCTCGAATGTAACGATGAACCTCAAGGATATCGTTTCTCCCTAGATGAACCTCCACAATCCTTTTCATGGGTAGAATCTCTATAAAACATGGTATTCCTATATGTGCAAATGACCTGGACTTACTTTGTATCACATATACCGTTTCTAGGATAACAATAGGTGACTCATACTTCTTTTTTCAACATAATGGTGACTTGTAGTGTCTCCTTTATAGGGCCTTGAAAGTTTCAATGATTATGGTAGTGTGGTACCTAATATTGTATAAAACATATTCCGAATTAAGGTGATTCTCCAAAATCATGACAATTTCTAATGCATAAATTCAAATCATATCCCCAAACACCTAGATAGTGCACTTGTTCTGCCCATCAGTCTGGGGGTGAAAGGTTGTACTTATTTTCAATTGTGTCTTAAATGCCACTTATATGCCTAACCACAATTGTGATGTAAATTGTGTATCATGATTAGTGATAATCATTATGAGAACCCCAAGAAGGCGAAAAATCTCTCATACCTACAACATTCCAAGTCAATCCTCCAAACAATTCTCTCTAATTGTAATAAGTGTGCCGACTTCATGATTCATTCAACTGTCACCCATATAGTATCATGAATCTTTTTTTTGAATGAAATCCCTCTGAAACATTTTATGGATATTTCATCCCATTTTTACTTAGGGAACACAAGGGGATACAATAGACCTACTAGAACATGAGGTAAGTGTGGAACACCTAAAAAACATTATTTTGTAATGTAATTGAAACTATTGTTTACCATTTGAAAAAATTGATGTGATCCCCTCCTTTAGAATACCCATCTGGTGATTCACTTATTAATATCTAATCACGCGTGACCTCATAGTTGATATCTCTTATTTAAGACGTTCTTACATGCTCATGAATAGAAGGATTCAAAGCCATTGACTGATGAAAAATTATAACCTGTAGCTCTATTATGGTAACCTGTAGGGAGGCCAAATACTGTGAAACTTTTTATACTAAGAAAACCTCAATATTCCTGCTTACGGAATTTTATAAAAAATTTACCCTCCCTATATTATAGACTATCTCAAATTCATATTCATGCAAGAACTCCTATCATCTTCAATATCTAATGTTCAGGTCCAACTAAATTATGACGTACCCGAGACAATGGTGGTTTGATTAAAATACATAGTACTCCCCCTAAAGGTAGTATATCCACATAGAGAGAATACTATCACTACCCAAAATAGTCCATGAGTCACATAGTTTTTCTTGTGGAGTATCAATTGGCTTGACCTGTATACTATAACTACCTGACATTGCATCAGCACACAAACAAGTTCTGCTCTAATTTCACCACAAATACAGTACTAAATCCACATCCTCCTCTAGTAGTCTTAACATTGGATCACTCATCAATGTCTACTTCAAATACTCAATGACCCTCTTGAACTATTCAATCATTGTAAACGGATATCCTATCCATGTCAGGGAGGAAATTGTGGTTGTGATTATATAGAAGTATTCCCCAATACTATTATAGTACCCTTGAAGCCAATAAATCTCCACACCAATGAAACATTCCTCGGTAGATAACAAGAAATCACTAATTCAATATTCTTTGTATCCACGACTAAACCATGCTTAGTAGTGTCATTACCAAGGAAGTAACATTCATGTATCCCAAACTGGCACTTCGAGAGTTTCCCATAAATATGGTGCTCTCAAAGCATGTCATGGACCTTTCATAAGTTCACTTCATGATCCTATTCTATTTCATAGTATATGAGTATGTCGTTGATGTAGAAAACAAAAAATTATTCCATGGATGGCTATAATATTAGGTTCATCAATGGCATAACTAGATAGGTCTTGCAAATCACACCAAAGTTCATCATTAGGAACTCATAGTGTCTATAGTGTCATCAGAATTCCAAATTTGGTATATCAGCGTCATGATTCCACTACTGTTGGATGTCAAAACATGATTTTTTTAGTTATCTTGAACCTAGAATCTGATCAAATAGGTCATCAATCCTGAGAAAGTGATACATGTTCTTTATTGCGGCCTATTATACACAATGATAATTTAGGCAGATATGTAAGCTCATATCCTCCTTTTTCAGGAATTAGACAATAGCAACCCAGCGGACACACTAGGTCTGATGAGACTTTTCTCATAAAGGTCATCAAATAGAAATAGTATCTCATAGAGTTTGGTGAAAACAATCATATATACGAAAGAATATTTTATAGCGATGATGTGATGAAGTTTAATGAAAAACTCAATCTCCCACATCAGAGGTATTCCAGAAATGTCCTCTATGATGGCATTCATATGATCCCCCATAGATAAAGGGATATATACACCTAAATATCCTATTAAACCAATGGTTTTACTCACTAACTAATGGGTAATGGGTTTTAGACACGTATTCAAAGAACCCACATTCCCAGACATGATATCTATATCCAATAAAAAGTAAAATATTGGCCAATCTGTACGTAGGAACCGAAAATGTATGTGGTTATAGTAAATCTGGGCTCTCACCATGTAAGAACTACCCATTCCAAATGATACTTAATATTTTTCCATTGTGATGACCAAATGGTCTCACATGATCCTACCCCCTCTAATAAATAGCTCACACTGTCAGCATAGGAGAGATATAGAATAAGTGTTTTATATAAGAACCTCAAAACGAAGATAATGTAATAGCGGCTCAAATGGGAGTTAAAGATATATAATTATAAGAAAGATGTATTTTATTGGATGGAACCTATTTATAATAGTACAAAATAGTATTTAAAATAAACACATAGTATACCACTTATGATCACACGCACTCTAGAATCGTATAAATCTAAGGCATACAACTATCCTCAGCCCCAACCACCATCTCTATATGTTTGATTTGGGCCACCTAGTGGTGGTGGTGGTGGTGGAAGGATCTCATGATGGAATACAGTAACCATATATCCTCACAATCTACTTCTTGATGTAGCACCTCGGGGACAACCCTACCATCAGCTGGGAGATCACTAACCATTACATTGCCTCTGTCATCATTGTCCATAATATATATTTCTATTTTGATAATCATGATTGGTTGGGAATTTCTATTCTACGCAATCTCGCCCATCACAATTGAAGAAATTCACCTCCATGGGCCACTCCAATCTTTTGTAATGCCTCTATCCATGCACAATAGTCTGATCATGGAAGGACCTCGAATGATGAGATCATATTTTATAATGTCTGCTAGCTACTATAGATGACTCATTATTGTGGGGAAAACTACCATATCTATCTATCTGGGGTCCTTCTATATATAATATACATGTAACTACTTCCCTCTCTAATACACTAATATGTGCGGGGATGCACAAGGGTCCAACACTGGCTCAGATCCCTTTGAGCAGACCCTACTAGAAATTATGTTCCTTAAAGTAGCTGTCATGTACCATATCAAGGGAGTAATTCATAAGGTCTGTGAACCTTTTTGTGTACTTTTCTACTATTATCCCTCTAATCTATATCTCCATAATCTCCTAGATCAAGTCTAACATTAGGAAATATGAGTGTAGTATTCATTAACCTGTTATTGGAAGTTGGTCTATGGGAGTGTCGACTCACCATGAATCTATGTAAAAAAGGATACAATAATTCTAAAATTATCAATGTAATAGGATAACTACTACTGAAGCCACAAAATCTTTTGATGTATGAAGAATCTTGAAGATACAGACAACTAAATCTATCAAATCCTATATTACCTAAGGATCTGTCTTGTTGTAGAACCTCAGTATTCTCTGTTCCTAGAACTGCTAGAGTGCACTAAGCCTTTGTGAATCCTCATAATTCATTATGGTAATGATCTAATTCTTGATAGGTTAGGTGATTTTAAATGAAAAATGGTGTAAAGGGATACTAGGGTGGACCTTTAGCTATGTCCACATCTCTAATCGGCATGTCATCATGAAATGGTGTTGGTATCCTTGTTTTTATTCATTATAGAGCTGACTCCAGAAATAATGTCGGAGACTCATCCTATATATTACATGTACCATTTAATCCTTCAATTGATGTCTCATTATTCCGAGTTGACATGTAGATAATCAAGGTCACGGTAAATAGATATGTCAGTAGTCGCACCATCACTGGACTCCCTGCCCTTAGACCTTCACAAGGGATACTTTGACACTATTTCCCTAAAACCAACCAATCCCTTTTAAGGGAGTAAGTCCAAACAATGTACCAATGAAAGAACATTCTCTGATAACAATCTTTCATAACCTAATGAGAGCTTGGTCTCAAGCCACAACTACCCCAATCTAGCCTCTATTGTCAAGGTGGTGATGAAAATCATCGATGAAAAAACAAAATCAAGGAGGCATTTTCCTAATATACTCTACACATAGACATATCCAACTCAATGAAAAAGTTTCGAGGGAAAGAATGAATGATAAAAAACTACTAAAAATAAAGCAAAAATACATAAACCTATAGAATGTACAAAAGTACGGTAGTGTTAAATAAATGTAAAAGGGGGAAATTCATGCCCAACTATAAATAGGTCCCACAATGAGATAAATAAAGAAAAATAAATAGCTAAAAGAGAGAACATCTTCGGAATTCCAATTTATTCCCACAATACTCTTTCCATGCACCAATTATCTCTTTGGTCCTCTAATGTGATAGTAAATCAATCCATATTATTCTTATGAAACATGTAGTGCAGGAAATCCCATGTAAGGGTGAGTATAATCCTTCCCAATATGATACCCAAAAAGGTGAAGGGTGTCAGTAAGAGATACAAAGGAAGAGAAATACAACATACCAAAAAAGGTAAAATGGAAGTTTATATCTCAACACAAAAATAATTGAAAGTAATTCCATCCAATCACAATGGGATAACCAATATGAGTAGATGATCTAGCCATCAACTATTTCCAACTTATACCAGGGAAGTATACTCATATACCCATGAGAAGATAAACATGGATATAATTTTCCATTCTTCACAAAACATTTACTCTCCAAGAAAAAGAGTACCCAAATGAAAGGATTGAATAAAAATAGATGGTATATATATTCTCAGTCAAAGAATAAAAAATATGAGAGTAATGAGATATCCATCTCATACTTCAGCCCCAAAAAACAATAGTAAGTCATTCCAAAAATCTATTAATGATTTTCAACATCTCACACCTCTTACCAGAAAACAAAATTTTAAGGCACTCATCCCCAAACATTCATAATATCTTTTTTTGTTGGCACCAACTTCACCACATGATTTTGGTCATGTAACAAATATTATTCTCAATGGGGAAAGTTTTACTCTTCCTCTTGAGTCAAAAACTACATAAAAAATGTATTTTCACTCTATCTCAGAGTCATCGGGAAACTATTTCATGGTAGAGGACCCATTCCTTGTCATAATTAAAGGGATAAACTTTGGTGGTCGAGGACCCTTGGCCAGCCCAGTTGGAGGGTTCTACTCTTGGTCATTGAGGACCCATGCCCTACCCTACAAGAGGGTTCCACTCAGAAGGTCAGGTACATTTTCCTAGAATGGATAGAGGGTTCCACTATAGGTCATCAAGGACCCACACACAACATCACAATAGGGTTCCTATCAGGTGTCTATATATGATCCATACCTAGCCTAACATGATGGTTCATGTATAGAATTCATCAAGGACCCTTTCTCAGCAAAATTAAAGGGTTTCAATAAGGATTCTACCTCTGGTGATCCTTCCTGACTACTTTTGTCATCTAGAATCACCTTAGAAGGTGTCATTTATAAAATTATTCCACATCATAAATCAAAATCTACAACTGATGGAACTATTTCATTCTACATGGAAAACACTCAGGATATGCTATTTGCGGGCCAAAATGTTAGTTCAAATGATGGATATTTGATCGTTTAATGTTTTTTCATAAGATATTAAGGTGTAAAAATCATGTGAGGGGACCCACAAGTAGTATAGTCCCACCCAAAATTCTATTCGTATCCCTGGCCATCATACTAATTCCATTTCATTTAGTGGTACACATAGTGTTGGTGTAAAACATGGTGTGTCTTAGCTAACCAGTACCAGGGCCATGTGTTTCTCACCATGTCCATGTACTAGAGTACACGAGTGTGTTCCATACCCTATATAATTCCACATGGGTTCTCATTCTCATGACCTATTATACATGTTATCCAACTGGGAAGTAGGTACACTGTGTGTTGTATGGGATACACATTGTTTCAATCTTAATGTTTATTCTAATTCCTATGCACTTCTCCTACAGGGACTAAACAATGTGTACTATTCTTTAATCATGAATTGCGATTAGGATTTTGACAGAAATACTAGATGTTATAGATATAGTCTTCACACCCTTATTCATGTATATTCCCTTCATATGTTGCTCCAGTCTTTCCGGAAACTGGTCGATCTAGACAAAAACATGGGATCATGGTTGTCGTTTTTCGGAAATTGGAATTTATCATCAATGATGGTTTCCCTATCCATTTAACACACCAACACACATCTTTTCATTGATATCATGATCCATAATCCCTAAATAATCCACCCTCACATTGCAGGGATCCTGGATCTATTCATAGTTCATCAACCCATGATCATCTTCCCAATCACCAAGAGTATAGGGGTCAGATCAAGCTTTTTACCTCTTATAAAATTTGTTACAGGTTTGTGGGTAACAACCTTCAAAGAACGAAAATGAAATTAAAGATAAATGCACAACAATGAACTATTGAATGCTCTTTGGATAAGCATTCATGGACAATAATCAAGAATAGTTATCGAGGGTTAGAAAAACACCAAAACAAACTAGAAACCAGTAGATAGGATCATGTACATGCCATAATATAGTGTAAATTGAAGAACGGTGAATGCTTTACTCAATAAATTTAATTCTAAGATTGGAAAACAACACATAAAGAGTCTTACATTGATTTTAGATTGATCCCTGATGGTGTACTCATCCACAAATGACTCATTGGAATCTTTAAAGTTTGGTGAATCCTGATCTGATCTAATCCCGAGATTTGTCATCATTCAACATGATTTTATAGAGGAATGAAGAAGAAATTCTTAACTAGATCATTTATAATTAATCGACTAAACTTTGTGAAGTTTCCATAGTTATATATTTAAAATATTACGTTTTGGGAAAAATGAATTGATTGGTTAATTTAATAATTAATTGATACACATAAATGCACCCTTGATATATGAGGAATCCGAACATCCCGCGTAGACTCATTTTATGTCGTGCCTAGTGTAAGTACCACATTGTAGACTCAACCATGGTCTCAAATTTCTGATCTGGTCAATGGTTTAAGATCTACCACATTTTTTTAATAACATTCATTCTCACAATATAAAATATATTAAATATCTTTTTAAAATTAATTTCACGGATGCCATGCCTAAAAATCCCATGTCATCTTAGTGCCTAGCTCTATAAATATATACAGAAATATTTCAAATTATAATAAGGCCAAAACCATGAATCTACACAACCATCAGGGAATTTTTTTTTAAAATTTTTATTATGGAAATGAAAAAATATTATTTCCTATGGGTTTCGTTGATAATTCAAATTTGTTTTAAGTATAAGGAAAATGATATTGGTTTTCATTCACTCTATGAATTTTAGAAATTTTATATTACTTATGGGTGATCCTCATATATTTTAGATCATAAGTGAGCCCATAATTACACTCAAATTAGTTGGGTATACATTCATAGTTTACAAATAATAGGTTACTCATATGATATATAGGAATCATATAGCTAGATGATTCAATTGTATGGTTTATTGTAATCATCAAAGAAAGGGTTTTCCACCAATATTCCTAAATCATTTCTATAAATTTTTTTAAATCTATGATTTTAAATGTTAATAAACTAATCATATATATTTATTGAAGGAATATGATTTTTTTAAAATGTATATATTTTTTATTATTAATAAATGTAATTCATGATTTTTAATTTTTTTTAATGAAAATAATACTTTATTATTTTTCAAATATCATTTAATATAAAATTTCTTATAACGATATTAAGCATTTTTTATCATGAGAAAATAAATGGATAATT
Source organism: Viscum album (assembly GCA_963277665.1). Taxonomy (NCBI): domain Eukaryota; kingdom Viridiplantae; phylum Streptophyta; class Magnoliopsida; order Santalales; family Viscaceae; genus Viscum; species Viscum album. The sequence continues at coordinate 807,523,499 of OY728119.1, read as the reverse complement.
GAGATAAAAGTTTTATTTTGAATAAGTAAAACATTATTTATAGTTTTAAAGAAAAATCAATTGACTAATGGGTTTCCATTATTTTTATATCACTTATTAATATTTCGATCATATCCTAGTTTTTCAAAAGTATTTCACATTTATTTTGGATGAGTATGAACTATAGAAATTTCAATATCTCCACAATGGGGATATTAAATAAAATAATAAAACGTGTTTTGAATGATGTAAGAGATTGAATGTAAGAATCATAATTCTGGAAAAAAATATACAACGAGTTAATGTGTAATAATTTTATTGAATGTATTTGATATCAGATATTACTTCATAATACATTAAAAATATAAATAAAAAAATTTAATGTATGAATATTTAATCCTTTCCATTAATATCATAATACTAGTTTGATTAAGGTATGGGTTTTTGTATGGAATAACCATCATAGTTTTTTTAGCATGGAATCTTTAATTGATATAATTTGGTTTTTTATTATCATGTATAATAATGAATGAGTCTCTATATATTATTTGTGGACATAAGTTTTCATCAGGGATAAATTTTTTTTGGAAGATGAATATGTCCCATTATAATTAACTTTTGAGACCTGAACATGATGGTGGTAGGGGTTTTTTTATTTTTGGAACCATGCCATTATAAGTTATGGTGAATATTCTATATTTTCTTATAAAATTGAATCCAAAATTTTTTTATGGGGTTATATAGTTTTACGATGTAGGTTATTTTCACATTGACACCATTATATTAATTATTATTTTATTTACATAACTATTTTTTATTGTTTCCTTGAGTTTTGTGTCAAATCCGTTCATGATTTTTAAAAAAGTAGTTTGAATTTATTGACGTCATATTTTTCATCGCTTGTAATAATAATTTGAATGCTTTTAAAAGGGATAAAATTTTTAAATGATCCATTATTTATAGATAGAACATGGTTTTCCAACCCATGGGGAATAACATTGTGGGTTACCAAGAGGTTAATGTGAGAGGTATAGGGTTGTTTCCTAGTTAGGTAAGTTGTACAACAATGGCATGTGACATAAGCATTTTTTAAAATACTTATTGAAATTCCAAATTTTCTCCCTATAATTGATAACCTATTTCATTTCATCCCTCAATCAAATCATATAAAACCTCATAAAGATATCTCTGTGAATTTTTACAATTAATCCTTGGGATTTTCATCTATCTCCATGTTATTTATTAGTGTTTGAATCATTGAAAGGTATCAATTCACTTATTTCAATCCTTTTTTTTCTTCTTATTTCTCTCTATAAACATATTTAAATTTCTATTTTTACAAACCATAGTCGATTCTTTAATAATATAAATTTTACTTATTCTATATTAGGGAATGATATTTTTACTCTAGGTTTCATTTATTCTACATTCATTGTTTTATACAATTCACATTTCTATTGAAAGTTCCAAATGTAATAGCATATATATTTATGAGTATTATTTCCCTTGTTTAAATTCATGGTTTTTATATAAAATTACATTATTATTTTTTTAATATTATATTAATATAGTAATAATAGTTCACTTTATTTTTGTTGGAATCAATGGGTTAACTTATATTAATATTATGATATTTTTTTATATATTCTCAAATACCAAATTTTTTATAAAGTGAATGTGTGGAATTTATAGATGTATTTTAAATCCAGAAAAAGCCTTTTTGTCATTATTATATTCCTTATTAGTTTTACGAAAATTTAAATTATTTAATTATTATTAAAATTTTTTTTCAATCATTTTGATTATTTTAAAAACCTTTTTTTGTGGGGTACCCTTGTTTAAATTTTTTTGTTTTACTAATCTTTGATGAAGGATTTTGAGGCACATTTGTCACATTTGAAGTGGTTTTTGTTTGTGAAAATATATTCTAATGATGTTTCACATTCCATATTATTTAGAAAATAAAGTAAAGGTATGTGTTATAGGTAAGGTTTTTTATATTTATTTGTTTGATAAATTAAGTGTTGTTTTCATAAATAATACTCAGAGATGATTTTTTTATGGTTCCTAGTTTATAAAATTAGAGATAAATACATATTTCATATTTTTTATGTTACTATAAAATTATATCAAATATATTCATTAATATCATGAAAAAATGAGATGAGGTTGTGGAAATTCTGAGACCCCAAGATACACTATCATAGGATCCTGATTTTCTGAGGGGGCCTTTTAATGAATTTCACCCTCCATAAGAATTTTTCCCATTATTTAAGCTTACTTAAATGAGAAATATTGTTAGGGTGTTTTTATAGAACCATTCATTTCAATTTGGATAGATATTTTTTTGTATGTTCTGGATCATTATCTTAAGTACTTAGGTATTCCCAGGAACACCAATACATTGTTATATTATATATGTTATATTTAATTTATTTCTGTGGTTTAAGACTATCAATTTTCTATTAATTTAATTATATATTTTTTTATTATAATAAAAAAAAATTCATTCCCCTAGTGAACTTTTTAAATTGTTAATAAACAGGTGTTGAATATTGTAATAAACTATTTTTGGAACACTTCCAATCTCTCTATTTTTATATGATAATATTTCTATGGATTTTTTTCCAAAAATAACACTAATATCATTTATATTTTAAGGATAAAAATATTAATAACATTACCATTATTTTTTGTAACTTTTATTGTAGAAAAATATAAATATTATGTTATTGGTTTTTAATATAAAATTGAATGAACAAAATTTCAAAATATCATTTCAAAAATAGAATTTATTGGATCATTGATATAATATTTTCCTGTGGGTTGTGTTTTTATATCCCCTAATAGAAATAAAATTATCACTTCAATATTTTAAATTTTCAAGATAATTTTATATCTTTGTTACACATGTAAAATTGTTCATATTAGAATCCAAGCATGGCTAGTGAATTTTCATTGAGAACTGGTTGAGAGTTTCCTTTTTTCTAAATATTTTTTTGTATCATGGATACTGATCATCTTTATAAATTATAATGGAATCAATCTCTTGTATATATTATGGTTTAGTTATTTTCATCTTTTTGATGTCTGGATTTAATTATTATTTATCTTACTATGTTATTGATCACAATACACTGATGAATAGTCATTAATGTGTAATTTTTTAATGGATTTCAATGTTAATATTTGTTTAGTGAAATCCTTCCCTTTAGATTTTATTTTGATGCCCATGTGCTTCACTCTTGGACATATGGATCATAAATTTATCATCTTTATGGAATGGTCCATCTCGAGGGCCCAAATCTGGGGTTACCCAATATGGTTTATGAAAACACATGAAAAATGTTTACATAGTCAAGTATCATGGAAGTTATGTCTCATGAACAACAAACAACGAAATCTTGGTCACTCCAGATCTATGTTGAGTAATTAAATATTGAAAATAACCATCATTATTAAATAATGATGATTTATAGAAGAATTAGAGTCTCCCCCTTCACACATGGATCAGATAAGTGAACATAAATTGAAGGAAATGACTTCAAAGATTACATCAGAGTGAATACTATTATGTGAAGATGATACCCTAAGAGATACACGAGAGAAACTACAAGATCCGAAATATCATGTACCATGATTGTTTAGAGTGTTGAATTTGTGAGACAACATTGAAAAAATAACTTTCTGAATAGTGTTGAAGAAGGTAATTTACTGATGCCTATTAGGACAAAAATCCCTTTTGTGAATAGTTTTCTGTGAACTATAATTGATTTAGAACTCTTGAGTGAGGGAGGTTATATAGAGGTACATAATAAATTTATACAATATTAAATGTAACCCATTGATGGTATATAGATAAATTAAATATATTTAATTGACGTGTTACATGTGGTTGTTCATGAGATTATGGATCACATTTTAGTATCATAGTATAGTCTTTATTATGAGAATGATTTTGAAATACACTTCATATCAGTAAACTAAAATAACATAAATCTAACGAAGTTTGAATAGGAAGAGTCTATAAGAGTGATATGGGGGAGGTATTGAGAGAACATATAATAACAATTATAATGGTGTCTTCCTAGAATGATGTAACCACAGTGGGAGAAACATATCCATTTAACTAGTGAAATTTAGAGGATTTTGGAATTCTAAAAATTCACTTGTATGAACCTTTGACAATTTTTTATTGCTGAACCATGTAAAATAATTATACATTGTTTTCATTTATACATTTATTTATGTATATGAAACTAATTGTGATAGGTTTTATTATTTTCTAGTAATTGAAAAATAATATTCCTAAAGGGAGAAGAAGTTCAAAACATGATTTACACATACCATATTTTGGTGTAACTATTTTTAATATTTCTTTAAATAAAAATATCTAAAAACATGGAATACAACAATTTATATTGTAATAATTCATTTTTACATATTACCACTATATAAATTATATAATTTTGATAACAGAAATGATTTTTTTACCATAGATTGATTTTATGAAGATAATTTTATATCTAATTGGATTTGTGGATTATGTTTGGTCCTTCAAATCATTAGTAATATACGTAAACACTTACACTAAAAAATCAATAATAATATCACTTTATATCCAAATGGAATTTAGGATGTGTTGTCAAGGGAATAATGAAAATCATTACATTTCATACCAAAAAGATATGAAGGAGAAGATTGATGGGGTAGTTCCAAAATATAATTATGTAGATAAATATTGAAAGGGTTATATATAGTAAATAATGAATATATAAATCATAACATTAAATGTTGTGAAATAATAGAGTTTCAATTTATTGTATGTGGAGTTAAACATTGGTAATATGATTCCTATGTCTCTTGATTATTAAAACTATCTTTCTACATAGATTTCTGTCCCAAATGAGTTTAGAAAGATAGGGTTTTCCTATAGCCACACAGTGATATGGTAGGAATTATATAAAGAATTAATGAGCATATAAATGTCCATGATTGTGATGTAACCATAAGGCTGACATGGCAGCATTTATATGTGGTATGATAGAAAAGTAATAATGTATATATATAAAAAATATCTACAGTATAAAAATATAAAATATATCAAATTATAAAAATTTGAAAATTATTATTCCAAATTATTTCACACTAGGTTAATATATGTATATATGTATATAAATATATATATTGGGAAATGAAATAGTAATTAACATATAAAATTATGTTATTGAGTAACAACAAGGAGTTCCAAACACTATTTCATTCATAAACTAGTTGTAAATTATTCATATTTGGATATGAATATGCCTAATGTTTATGAGATACCTAGTATAAAAAACATCTTACTTCGATAGCTTTCTAAATAAATCATGATCCTTATGTAAATTGGTGTGATTTTATTGTGTTACTGGTCATTTAATTTGTTGTAGAATAATTATGATATAATAATTCCTATCATAGAACATAGTAGATATATGGTCCCACAATTGAGATTCATTATCGATGTCTATGAACATATATTTATAGTGCATATGATTATATTATCTGTTAGGTAACAGGAATGTCATATTCTTATTTATAAAAGTGAAAGATATGTGATGTGTTATTCAAACTATTTAGTATATACTCATTAAATAGATAATATATTATCAGGATATAAAAGGGTCCCATACACTATTTCTTATGCTCACTTGATGTCTTAGAAAATGGATCATATTAAAATATATTAATTTATATTATTTACTTACTGGACAAATTTATAGAGATACTTTCATTTTATTTAGGTATTGTATGATTGAATTATATATTTAGTATCATTGTTTTGTTAATAGGGAATGTTATTTTCTTATATTTAGGAATTGAATAATTCATTTTTTTTAATGATATAAATTCCTAAGGGGTATCACAATGTTGTTGATATAATAGGGATACAGTTTTTCATAGAGAGATTCCCTAAATTGTTTTTTGAGAATATCCAAAAAATAGTTTTAGATTACTATTTATAATGGGTAATATGTGATGTAATAATAAATTCATTTTATGATAGATTCCAATTTTATTCTGATTTTCAAATAGAGTATTTGATAATGTTTCACATTTTACAATATATGTCACAATATAAGGTGAAGTTTCACTAAGTCAATGAGGTTTTGAGGATAAGGGATGGTTAAAGGAGGTATGCCCTAAATAAATAATATTAATGTGTTTAATATATGATTTTCATATAAAATGAAATTCATGAACCTAGAGAATGACATATGACTTTTAGTTTGTACATAATTCGGTATAATATAGTGATATTATACAGATTCTTCTACCACATCATATTATAAATCTTTATTATATCATAAATGGTTATGATGTAAATTAATATTTATACAAAAATTATTTTTAACATTATTAAGAAATATTTGATTTCCATCCCACATTGGAAACCAATAATAATGATAATATCATAAATTAAAACATGATGGAGGATATATTAATTCATGATAGAAATTTCTAAAGGCTTATTTATATTTACTCATTATTCTAATAAAAATTGAGTAAATGCATTGAACTCGTTGATAATAATTGACAGTTTCTATAAAGGATAATATGGTTTGGGGTTCAATGTGTGACACACTTGAAATTTTTTAGATGATTCTTTATATAACATAGAGACATCATCTTATTTTTCCATTCTATTTCATTATTTTACCTTATCATGGAGGATATGAGGATCCTACAAATATGGTATGTGATTTATCTGAAAAAAATTTATTTAAATTTTAGGATGTGGACCTATTGATGACTTTATGGGAACTCAATCATTTATACTAATTAAAGGATTTATCATAGGAATCTCTACTAAAAAATAATTTTTTTACTTATATTTATTATGCATGGTTTTGGATTTGATCCATTGAATATATAGAGGTCATTTTTTGAAATTTGGGGTTTCCACCATAATTAATTATTAAATAATCATAAGAAACCCATCAAAATGGATTTATATATGAATTAATTTTCCGAATTCCATTTCTATGATTTTTTTTTAAAAAAAATATTTTAATCTTATTTTGTTGAAATATTATTAGTTCATCATGCACATACATAAATATTTCTCCAATATAATATTCCCTTTACCTATTTTTTAGATTTATAATTTTATCAAATGTTTTTAATGATCATGTAAGTTATTTTAGATAGGAGTACACTATAATAGTTATCTTACCTTTAATTGTCTCACAAGAAGACATTCAGTATTTAGCTTTATTGTTTTTAAACATGTTTTCTTGGATCATTAGATTTCTAAGTTGTTCGAATTTTTTTTAATATTATGTTTAACATTCACTGGTTCATATGGTATATTTTCCAAAATAATACATAATTTTATCCATTTTTATCTTACATTAATTAGTATAATTTTTTATATATTATAAATATACACCTCGAAATTATAGTATTATTCATATATTAACTAGTCTTTATTTTCTCAAACTTTTCTTATTCTATATTCTCATGTTGGTCTATAAATATCTTTTAAATTTGTATTTTCTATCCTTTACATATTTTTCTCTATGATATGACTTTTCATCTATTATCCTTATAATATTAATTATAGTCTTCTGTACCTCAATTATACATGTTTATTATTTGGTTTATTATCATACATAAATATTAAACTCAACATAATTTTTTAGGTCATACTCTATGAATTATTTGTCTTCACATTCTTGATTAATAATGAACATTGTAATTAATTTTTGAGTTTATTCATCACCAAATATTTATATACTATTTGAAATATGAACCCCCAGAAAAAAAAATACATCTAATGAAATTTTATGGAATATTCTTCTTCAATTTTGATTGATATTTAATTCTAGGGACATAATCAAATTTATTAAAGGATCTATAAATTTATTTATCCCCTACGTTTTTATTTCTACTTCATGTAGAATTCATATAAGAGAATTTACATATTTTAAATTAGTTAAACCATATAAATTTAATTTTTCATGAGGCACACCAATCATCCATTTTTTGCATTCATTATATTTGTTTGGGATCATATAAACTCATTAATATTCTCATATATATTACTCGTCTTTGTATAATCAATTTTAAAATCATTAAAAATATTTAATTATAGTTTTATTCTTATTATTTACCATACATTTGAGATATTCTCCTAATATAAACTGATAATAGGTTTAAAAATTTTGGAACTAATAAATGATTAAATAATCGATAACTATAGACTAAAGAGAGAAAATCCTGGTATCATTTTTTTGGAATAATTCTAAGAAAAGCATCAAAAGAATGGAGTATTCAATAGAATCATTTTATTCTCTAAGGTAATACAACTTTATTTTATCTCTTAAATTACACATCAATGGATTTATCATCATTAATTTCGATATCATAAAAATTAATTCTATTATGTTATGAAATTTCTTCTAAAACATTATTGTATCTTTTATATATTTTGTGATGTTTTTTTGGTATCATCGGTGGTTTTACATCCCACAACTTCAGTGATCTCAATCATTAATAATGAAGATATAAGTTTTTTACATTCCTTCCCAAAACAGTCAAGGTAATTCTAATCAAATAATTATCATGAAAGATTATAACATTGTACATTTGAATCATAATGTGTAGACTAAATGACATTAATTCCTATAATGAGAATTTGGGGTACCATTCATTCGTTATAAAAAAATTTATTCCCCAATAGTATTAATTACATTGATTTTGATTGATCGGTTATGCTATATTAAAATTACTACGATAGAAATTCACGATTCAACCATTTTTTATAACCCAACTTTTAAGATCACGTGGATTAATCAAAATAATAATATGGGGGTAAATCAATGTTGAAAAAAAAATTACTTAATTCACGTATAATTTTTTGCATGTTATATTATAGAATCTCAAATTACATGGTGAAAAATATATATACGAATCATAAATTAAATTATAAACACTGTACACCACTAATATAGATGACTATGTATTTGTTTTATGTTTTTTTATCCTTTACACACCAAAATCATCTTTTCATATTATTATGATGAAATTAGTATTTGATTATCCATAAATTCACTACAATGTTTTCACCAAATATCTCACAAAATACAATATTTTTATAAAATATCACAATATAAATTCACCCAATAAAAGATAATCATTTTCAAAAAAAAATATTTAATGGAATTGGAGTGTATTATTATATTTTTTATCTGAAATATAAAAATAAAATGTGGTTGCTTTCATTTTACTCTTATTTATAAATTATTTCATCAATATTTTTTCTAACATTTTTATCGGATAAAAATAATTTCATTAATTCATAAAATAAATTATATTCTTGAATAAAATAATAAATAATTAAAATAAATAAATTTGTATTCAAGAAATTTTCCTAATAATAATATTTGAAATTGGTTAAAATAACTCATATGAAATCCTCTTGTATTGATACTTAAAGGGAGAAAATATATTCATATGGAATCATCAAAGTTTTTAATTGAATAAATTTGTTAATCTTATCATTTAATAATATAAATGATTCAACTTATTCTTACCTCATTATTCTATACAAATATATATCCTATATTCTATGTATGAATTCTCACATTAAATAATTATATTATAGTCAAATGATTCAACACTCATTAAATATACTATTATAAATACCAATATCAATATTAAATTGAATAAATATATAATCTATTATGAATGATGATGTTTATTCACTAATAAAATCTGAAAATAGTCATTTATATTCTTAGTTAACTCCCATGACCACAATTTATTCTGATGTGAAATTATATAAAATGTTGTGTTTCCTTTGAAATACTATTGTTATTCTTATCAACAATCATTGTTATAATTATATGATATGGATTTACCCATATATATAATTTGAAATAAAATAATTTCTCTTTAATATATTCAAATATAAGGCTATGTATGCAGGGATATATTTTATTTATTCTTATGTAGAACATTAATATTCTTCATCATCACTAATTTAATACAATGTATACTTTAAAAACTAGGATGAATTATTACAATAGTGTATGTTACTCTTACATATCTATTGCATTTTCAAATTCTAAAAAACATATAAAATTGACATTAATGAACTAAAATCATTCCTTCTCAACTCAATATAAAACAAACATATATATTGGATCATTGGTCTAACAATGTAGGGATCATAGAAAATTAATTATAAATACGGGATCCTTATAGATGGATGGTATTCATAGATCACCATCACAATAAGGGTGACCAATATTTTTTAATAAGTATTTCAAGATCAACTATTAATAATATTATAGTGTCACACACTAGTCAATATGTTTATTCATGGGTTGAGATGACATCCCATCAACTCATTATTTACATGAAATATGAATATTCATTATCTTACAATAAAAGAAATCCTTATTTTGGAAAATTGGACCAGAAAATTATAAAAATAATATGTGTATACATGTATAAAAAATATTGAAACTAGCATAAAATCCATTTAAAATGAGAGATACCAATTTATAATGCACCCTTATTTTTTATATTTTATTAATGGTTCATTATCAGTTTTTCTTCTATATCCCCCCTTTTCAATTACAAATATCTTATATAATTAAAACACTATGACGTATCAACTTACCAGGATAGTATGTGGATAATTATTTTAAATCCTAAGTTACTAGGTGTTTCTAATAAATTGATCAATAGATATAAACCTCTTTTGTAATATTTATTATATAATTTTAAACATTATAGTTATTTTTAATCAAAATCTCCAATTCTAGTTGGAAAATCATTAGTTATTGAGTACAATCACATTTTCATCTTTCCATGTATAAAGGTATCTCATGAAAAACAATTATATCTAAGTACCCATAGCTTATCCCAATAATAAATATCCAATGTTGTGTAGGAGAACCCTTTAAAAAAAATCCATTTTTGAAGCCCTTATGGAGAACAACAAAACACTTACCATCCTTAACATAATCAGGTAAATAATTATGTCAACCATGTCCTGACAAATAAATTATAAGATACCTTAGAATGGTCTCATAAAACACATCTAGCATAACCATCACCCCCCCTCTATTCCGTAAGAAATTTATATGGAACCATCTATTAAGGCCTTGAACACAATACATTAACCTATTGAATCTAGAGACCCCATCAAGGGTAACTAAACTGGGAGGCTGATCGGTATTGTTACACCACTGGTTTCTAAGATCCACTATACCATGTTTGTTTTAAGATCATTATATCCAAAATAATTAGGTCTTATTGATGAAAAAATCAATGATAACTTTAGTCGTACACTCATAAACATGGGAGAAAATAATCATTGAATCAATTCCCATTTCCAATTAATAGTATAAAAGTCTAGAGTTCCTCCATAGATTCATCAAAATGAATTTCATCCATTAACGAATATGATTATTATCTTGTTAATTCTCTAATAAATAGAAAACATATTGGAATCATACATTTACTCTAGTTATTCAGGTTTTAGATGTCCTCCTTGTGGTTATATAAATAACTAAAATTGAATTACATCTACTATCACTCATGTAAATACCTTGGATGTCCTCTATAGAGATTACATCATAGATGCCCTCCATATTAAAATATATCTATATAATGTGGTTTCCCTCCCATGAAAGGTATTCAAAAAATTAAAAACAACTAATTCACCACCCTTGTGGATTAAATAGGTAGTGTTAGAGGACCTCCTAGTGGTTTACAAGAAAATGGTCATCCTTGTGAAAAAATATCAGCATATAGTAGATTTTGTATCCATGCTGGTGAAAAAAATACAAACCATGGTGTTCCAGCATTTAGGTATCTAGTATTTATTAACAATAAAGAAGGTACATGATATAGTTTTTAGGTAATTATGAAATGAGTAAATTCCCTCTATGGTGGTGAAATGAAGATAAAACCCCATTGATTTCCTCCATGTAGTACTTTTTATGAAGCTAGTGCACAATATAATGAATCAACATGGTATTTTTTTATAACATGATCATTTTTTATAGTTCTATTTATATAAATAATAGTTAAAAATGTTTATAAAATGGGGAACATCATCACGGAACAGTTATGTTTCATCTATATGAATGTGTAAATCGATGAAAAGTTATTTATTGGTCCCAGAAAAATATTGAATCACCTATCAAAGTTAGAAATAATAAAAATAATCAATCAAAACCAGATTGTTAAATTGGTAAAAACATTTTTAGTTAATGAAGATTGATGAACCAAACCGAGATGATGAAGTAAACTCAAGTATCACATTGAGATAAATGGTTAGTGATAAAATACTATTCATATTTTCTATAATTTACACTCCCAAATTTGTAATTTCCAGGATAATGGAAGAGTAAATAAACTACTAATTCAATTGCATCATTTTTGTGAGATTTCAGCACCTAAAATAAGGGAACTTTCTCTATATGTAATATACTAATCTCCATAATGACCTAGATGACCAAAGCATCCATTATGAGCATTACACAAAATCAATGACTCATATTACCATATTATAAATGGATTATTAGTTTCTCTAACAAGACATCATCAATGGTTTAAATATTTTAAACCATATAATCTATTATTTTCCATGAACATGTATTTATTATAGGTAGAAGAAAATATTAATCATCTTTAATTACTCCTCTTATAGAAAACTAAGAATAAAATTTTTTTATTACATAATATTATAAGAGTATTAAATAAATAATGAAAATACACACAAGAAAAATCATATAATTATATATCTATGGAGATTAAATAAAAACCAACATATGTTACAACATTTTCATTATATACCACATATATTCATAAAAAATGATAATCTATAAGAAATAATATGCACAATACGCTTATATATAACCTAGTAAATGAAAACATATGAAATCGTGAGAAAAAAACTCGATATGGGTAACCATATATAATATATGTTGAATATCATATGTGATAAAAAATTAGAGAATATATATATGATATCATTATTCGATATCATGAATATGACATGAGATTTGCAAACATAAAAAAACATCTATAAAAATCATTATAAATTGAATGAATCTAGGACAAAATAAATATTTTATAATTGTCGTGTCGAGACATAAGTGAAAAATCATTGGAAATGAACGCATACCATGGGTATAATAATTATCAATAACATTATGTATCAAATAAAAGAGTGTGAAATTATTTATTTTCTCAAGTATCACTGCCAAACCATCAACCCATTATGGGCAGTGTCCCTTATTAGATTTGGTTGACCCCCTCCCATACATGTAATATTATGAGATATTATTATTTAAAAAATTAATATTTATAATGTAATATTCACACACAAAAAATTAAAATAAATCATACATTTTGGTTCCACATAATTTTTAAAACATTCATAATATTACCAAAGCATTATTAACCCATGGGAAATAAAAAGTTTTCATGAAATAAACAATAAAGATTGATTATATGATATCTAGAGAAATAATATGGATGTATTCATCAGATATTATCCATCAATGAATCATAATAAAAAATTATATATATTAATATTGAATAAATATACCATTATAAATGCATTAAGAAATTACTTTTTACAATCTAAGATGAAATATCGATTTCTTTTGGTAATTGAAAAAATGGTAAATTTAACGAACTATGGAAATAAAATATTTATTGAAACCCCATGGTAACATGAATATGATTATTCAATAAAAATTTATATTAAATAATGTAAAGGGATTTCATTTATGAAATATTAAAAATTTATATCTTAATTCTTCTATAGTGAAAGTAAAAAAGTGGCCATTGAGGAAGATGTTGTGTATATTCTATATAAACTGTTGTAAATAAAGTAAAACAAAAATGATCATTTCCCCATGTAATTGTTGATATTCATAAAATAACATTCATTAAAAATATAAATATAATATACATTAAGGTGAATGATTCGTGACTCTAAAGAAGATATAAGTCGGTTCCTCTTACAAACATTATTTTGAAATATTCAAACAAAGGAAAGTGACATTTTTAGAAGGCATGTAAAAAATAGTAATAAAAATAGTATAATTTATTTATGTTTTTTAGAGAAAAATAAAATACTATTACCTAAAATTTTAATATTGATATTAAATATATCAATTTCACTATGAGATTATAAAATAAAACCATTGTTTAGAATTGTTGTTAGTCTATGATATTCTACTCACTATATAATGACATTAGGTAAATAATTCTTGTAAAAAATAAAATTTTCATATTTATATTACATAATAAAATTAAACTATCATTCCTTTCAAAAAAAATAATATTATTTTCTATTAAAAATAATATTTAGGAGATAATAGTTATGTTTTTTCATGCATGCTTCTGTTCAGTGGTTCTTGTTCTTCTTCATTGGTCGTCGTCTAAAAACCATTATAGTTATCATAATGATTCAATGTTTATTTATATATTTCGGTATTGATATTTTAAATTCATTGAACTTGTTAGCGTATTTTTATGGAACACTTGAAAATTATAATTTTTTAATTCCAATTCAATAAAAGGAATATGTTTATATAATATATATATATATATAATATTAATAATTGATTAAAAATAATATAATAATTATTATTAAAAATCCTTATAATAAATTTTCTTTCCATATTAATTCAGTATTTAATCTTTATAAAAACGTTTATGTAGGAATAAAAAAATGTTTTATAATGAATGAATGATTAAGAACAAGTTATTGTATAATAAAAATATCACTTTTAAAATAACATAATGATTCAAAATACATTTTATTAGTGTAATAAAAAAGATTCAACAAGTGGAATTTGAATAAGATCTAATGGAATGGTTAATAAAAAATAACACTTACAATGATTATATGAATCTACTCTTAGAGAGCCTCATAGAAATCAGGGGTTTAAGACACATTTTTAGAATAGTCGTTATGAAACCTGAGATTTCATTATAAGTGGTGGATATGTGTTGGGAATAAATATATTTTTTAAATATATTTTTATATTGAATTTGGATGTGGTGAATTTCATTTATATATTATAGGGGGCGTAATTGTAATAAACACTCATTTTTTAATATAAAAGTTATGTCAATTTCAGGGAATGTGTATAAAAATGATCCAAATTATAATAATAAGTTATGGGATAATGATAAAATAATTAATAAGCACTTTTATATACTAAACGTTTTGATTTTTTTATCTTATCTATTTATTTTACTTCTTTATCTTATTTATTCATGATCTTTATGAATAATTTTTTCACTCTAACTAATTTTTTTAAAATAAAACTAAAACATGAATTATTACATGAATTATAAATGATGACTTAAAATTTGAAATAAATTTTACAATATTCAATTTATAAATGTGATTAAAATGGGTCTCAATATAAAATCATACATCATGATGAATTTTATTTAAGAAAAATAAAAATTTACCAAAAAACTTTACCAATATTATGTAACACATAATAATCATTGAACTATTGGTATTGTTTTAAAAATTATAATTAAATAAGATAAATAATATCCACACTTAAAATATGATAAATAAATTTTTGAAATAAATACATATATAATATATAACAAAATTGTTTTTAAAGAAGACATATTTTATTTTCAATGAATGGATAAATTCATTCCCCATATTATTTAATAAATATGTTATGGGTGATAAAACAATTACTACTCATTCCATGAATTTAATCAATACATTTTATTTATATTATAATTCAAAAATAATAAATTTTACAATAATACACAATTCCTTAGAATATTTCATTAAAATATATTCATATATGAATTCAGATAATTTTATATAACAAAATCAATTAATTTTATAATCATGATTTATTTAACAATATTTTTTTCAAATTAATATTGTATAGTTATAAATCGCTATTCTATTTTCTTCGACGTTTCATGTATAATGTGTTGTAAAACAAATAAAATTTATTTCCTGAAAAAAAATACTTTTATGATAGGGTTTTATATTTAACACTCATAATTTATTTTTTCTCATACATGACATTACCCAGAATAAAATAACTATGGTACTATTTCATTTTCATTTTATGGATACCATGAAACATCCTCAAAATTTTAATTCCTATAAATATCTTTTACTATGTTATTGGTATTTTTTTCATAGTATCATAACTCTATTTTCTAATATCTATACAAGTTTTTCCTCATAATATTGATAATGATATAGTTGTTCAAACTCTCTATTTAGTAAATGTAATGTTTTAGGTATGTAATTATTAAAATTTTATACTTTGATTAGTTATAGACTTGTGAGAGTTTAATCAGAAGCGTATGATGTTAAGATATCATCACCACAAGTCCAATGATTTCACATGTAAACTCAATTCATTTATAAAACATATTTAATGATTTTTACATAATGATACATGTAATAATACCCTAAAAATTAATGTCATAAATACTTATTTAATTATGTACATAGCACAATAACATGAAATTAGGATATAATGACATTATTTAAAAACATCATAACATGCCTTCAATTATATTGATCATCTTATAGTGCATGATATAACAAGGGGACATATATAAGAAATTGGTGATCAATAAATCTAATTTAGTTAATAGACATGGAATATTATATAGGGAAGTAGTACATGTGATTAAACAAGAATTTCATGATGACATATAAAATTGTGAAATATAATCATAAACATAAAATCATGACATAAATTTATAACATCAAAACATCAAAGTAATGTGGGAACAAAGTAATTAAACAATATTATCATAAGTTAAGTTTAACCTATGAGACATCATAACATATTGTGATTAGTAGACCCTAAATCTAATCATACAATGTTTTTAAGATAAAAAATAATTAACCAATTCATTGGAGGATAATATAATTTTTGTCCAAACCGTCACATTCATATCATGTATATACATTACTATTCCATATAGTTTACACCATATTATAAGGTAATTTATAACTTATAATAATTTTTTATGGATTTGGGGTTATATAAATTTATTTTCACAATCAATTAAATATATTTGTAAATATTTGAATACCCTTGAGTAGAAATGGGTACATATATTCACTGATAAATAATTAAATTTTTATTTTCAATCACTTTTTGGAAAAGTGAAAAACCGAGAATCGCATTAAGGGCATGTGATAAACCGTATAAGATCACAACAGACAATAACCCCAAACCAAGATCATGCAATAGAATAAAAATAACATTCCTAAACTACCACTAAAAATACTAATATCCATACTCGTTCTAGAAACCAACACAGGAGTCCTCCTCCACAGTAGCGGATTGCCATTCAGAAGCAGGATTATAATGCCTCAAGAGATTATTACCTTGGTCTTGACTCCTTATCTGATCCAGTAAGAGCTTCTGTGGACCTGATTTCCAAGAAAATCTATCTTTATTTTAAATAAATGATCACCCTGAAATCCCTCTTAGATGAATCTCTGGTATTCACTGGTCGCGACAAGAAAGAGTATTCCATACTTATTCACCATTTAGATTAGTAGAAAACACTATTTCATCATCAGTCATCATCTTTTCCCCACCATGTACCATATCACTATAGGACCAGTTGGAAAAACCACTCACATATTATTTATCACAACCAGAAATACCCTCACCCCTATTTCCCATGAGATTCTCTGAAACAGTTTCCTTGCATCCCTTGTCATTCCCCCTTTTCTATTTAAGCATGTTGCCATCAATCCTAAAAAATAAACCTCTCTACAATTCCATTACCCTTAATAGGTTCCATTACCTCACTCTAAACTCCTTCCATTAAGTAATGTTCTTTATACTGCAGTTAATTGATTTCTAGACTTGGAGGATCTTCCACAGCCATAGAGCTCCCCTCGTGACCCCAAACTTCATCAATGTAGTTCTCCATGTAGCCGACATCAGTATCACCAGATTCCTCAGGATTAGTATTAAATTTTTCTTCAATGAATCCATCAAACCTGTTTCTCAATTGAATCGCAAGACTATTTGAAGGAATAAACCCCCCCCCCCCAACATTCCTAGTTCTGAATGGACTAGACACTTCAAAGAAGAGATGACCCCCTCTCCTTCCACCAACTACTTCCTAACCTCCACAGCTCCATGATTGTGTTCTTCCACTTGATCCTCCACAAGGATCGAATTGAAAAAATACTGTAAACATATCCTAGAAGATCCCTCCAAATCCTACCTCAGCCTGCTAAACACTTTGAAAATTTTCTGATTAGCCTGGTTCACAGTAGCTTCCATTGAATCGAGACGATGAATGATCACCTCATCCACCTGGAGAATTCCCACCATGAATTCCTGTTCCAAAGGATACGAGGATTGAGATCCCCCAATGAAGCCATTTGATCCATGTTTCATATATTCCAGACTCACCCTCAGTAAACCACAGAAGCATTACCGTTTGAAACATCCTCCCTCCTAATCCATTTTTTCATTTTCTAAAAAGCCGATTTAAGGGTTACCATTAACCGTAAAGACAGAAGCGGCACCCAACATTCCACACACATTTCAAATTTCAAAATTCAAAATTTCCCAGAATTCATATTCCAAGCGTAAACTTGAAAAAACCCATGCCACAAGTCCACATCGCATCGCACAACCGTATCGATCTGTGAAACCTTCCCATGTCTCCAATCAGAGAAGGTCCCCAGCGAGAATAGAATTAAAATCATCATCAGCCCCTCATCATCAAGTCAAAAACTCACCCCCGATCATCATCTTAATCACTATAAACTAGAACCACCATCATCTTTGAGGAAGACTCACCCCGAACCAAGGAAGAAAGCACCACCACCGCCCTCTGGAATGGTGCCGACAGCTCGAACAACACATCCCAAAGCCTCATTCTAAACCATCGCACCATACCCACTCATATGGTAGGATAGAACACTAAAGCCAAAGTATAGTTTAGAAGATTCAACACTACATCTACAGCATCACCATCGTGAACACCACTATAATGACGAAACCCATCACAGAAGCCACAACCAAAAATCTCCAATAGATCCAGAAAAACAGCCTCCAATGTCACCAAACAAACATCCCAATGAAACACCGAAACCCATCAACAACACCATCAGAATCCACTGACTCGTATTCATGCTACAAATGACTAAACCGAAAATCAAAACCCTGGATGAGAACAGATACCACTAACAAGAAAGGAGAAACAAAAATGGGGATAAAACCATGGTGAAAGTTGTGAAGAACCCTAAAAGGAAAAAAAAATCATGACCACCTAACCGTATGGCACAAAACCCCTATGTAACCATCGCTGCAACTCTGACATGGAGAGGAGCAGTGGAACCCTGGGTCCAAGCTAGTTGGGAAGATGGGATTGAAAGGGAGCGAACAAAATGACCAACTCCGATAGTAGCGTCAAAAACCCACTGTCCATCACATCAAAAATCCCAAAGCTTTGATGTAAACACAACCAAAACTCTGACCAGGAGAGTCACAAAGCAACTTGAGGCCAGAGAGGGGTACGGCGATAGAGGACATCCATAACACGTACCTTTGTCGGAAGAGGAAAAGCTGATAAGCAATCCCACAACGGCGAGCACCAGAGGAGAGGACGAGGCCGAGGATGAAGGGGAGAAGCCAGGAGCGGAGGAAGAGGACGAGAACGACGGGAAGAATTAGAGAAAGTGCTGGGAAACCCTTGAGGGGAATAGAAGAGGAGATCATGGATTTCTCTCTGTATAGATCGCGGAGAGCACTCCCTTTTAAGCATCATCTTGAAACATCCTCCCTCCATGCCGAAACATGGTATTCCTGACAGTGAGACTCTAATTCCTGGGTTGGGGTTCCCCATCATAAAACATCCAAAGAGTGTCCCAAGTGATTGAATGTTGAAAAAAATCAGTCCAAATATATTAAACCACCCATTTCATGAACCTTTATTCCTCACCAATAGTGATGTAGACAAAATCGGAAGGTAAAAGAGATACATAAACTTCTACATAGACCCGGGTATTGACTAAATGGAACACTTCATTAATGAGGCTATCAAAGAATAAAAACATACAGACGAGGTTACCCAACATTGTTATAATTTATGGATTTTGATAAGGTAACAGACGATTGGGGAAACTAACCCAAACCACTCGAGAGGGAGAATCGTGTTTCATATGGAAGTAGAAGGACCAATGTTGGAGGATGAAGAAAATCACTTTGATGTTAAGATGGGACCACTAGTAGGGGTTGATGAGTTCCACCTCCGATTCAAAGTGAATCATGATATGGTGGAAATCAAGAAAGAAAACTATCACCCTTTCATGAAGATCCCATTAGGCGAAGACGAATATTTAAAATGCATTGACGGAAGGTCACCTCTAGTAAAATTGAGCGACCAGTTTGAGGCTTAGTACGACTCTGGTTTCTGTGAACTTAGATGTCTAAATATGAAGGTTCGGATGTCCTTTATGAAGTTCTAGGACTTTAGGGATTAGAGACGCTTTCAGAAAATGGTGGATGAAAATCAGGATTGGAAAAGGGACAGAATGAGGACACTACTCTCCTGAGGAATTATGATGCCCCATCACCCTCTAAGGGGGGAGGATCCGGATCTGTGGTTGTTTTTATCACCAACTAGGAGAGATCATCATGAGGGTATCATTACACTCATACACGTATTCACAACAAATATGTTTTTTTAATAACAGAATAAATCCATCATGGATATGTGTGTACAAAATTTTTCAAATAAGGTGTTATGGAGGCTGATTAGTGAAATATAGTTACTTGAAAATCATAGGGATAGAAAATTTATCTTTCAAGATATATTTGAAGAATAAAATTTGATATCAAAGGGATTAATAGAAACAAAGAACATGAATAACAATGAAGAGTTAGAGAATCCATTACTTAATTGGATAACATTAAAATATTTGGATAAGATAATTTATATTTTTTAAAAAAAATTGAGTTATTTATAGAGGAATAAGTTGGGGAAATTTATTCTTAGATAGATTTATTTGAAAAGGAAATGCTGTTTAGGTGGGTATTTTTACCGAAATAGAATAATATGTTTTATTAATTTCTAATTATTTTTTTAGACACTATTATAAAATAATCTAAAATTAAAACTATAAAATTGTTCATGCCCATTGTTTATACCAAATATCATTAGTTTGAAACACTTAATTATCATATGAACCGAAATTATCAAAAAAATACTGTAAATGAGGTGGATATTTTCCATGTTCAAAATTAATTTTATTTAAAACATTAAAATAGAACATGGGTTTTGGAGGTTTTGTTATTTTATAGTAATATTAATAAAAACAATTCATGGATTCATTATATAGTGTATATTAAATTACATTTTATATATTATGATGTTGTTATATATACCCTACATTTATATAGTGTGTGGTTTTTTGCCTAAATTTAACACATTTATAAAATTAAGAAATATTTTCTATTATCTATTTTATATGTGATGGTTTCCACAAATGATTTTTATTTTAATGAAATTATTTTATAAATATATGAATATAAAATTTTAAATAACATTCCTTATTTATTGAAAATAATTATTTTTAAAACATAAAATAATTAGAGACTTTTGAAAATCATATATGACAACATTAAATTATTTTCAATTTTATATTTTAATAGATATTATTTATTAGTAATGTTTCATGAAAAAAATATTACTTCCAATAACCTAGTATTTTTATGAAATAAAGATTTAATTGATGCTATATATGTTTCTAAAAACAATAAATTTGGATTTTTTATGAAAATTAAATTGTTATAAAACTCATTATAAAATCATTTATATATTTATAGTAACAACCAAAGGGAATAAATATAATAAATATTTTATTAAAATGAAAACATTCAAAATCATTCACTTAAGGCCTCACTAAGGAACCATTTATTTTACCAATGTATGTCATCTTGGTATGGTGGGAAATGGTAAGACATTATTATAGTGGATAAAAAATAGGATTTTGTAGTGATAAACTTATGTTTATCTTATCCAAAAGGCGTTACCCTCAAGATTCAATTAATTAATATTAGATTGGGATTATTCAAGGGTAAATCCCAGTGATCCAATATCCATCAAAGGCATTAATAAATGGAATTTATAGGGTATGATTAGACTTGTCGAGGATATATCTTCTTCATTATGTGTCAATTATATATTAATTTAATCAATAATATATATTAATGTCAACAATCACTACAAAAAAAATATATTAAAATGGCTAGAATATGTAAAGATCATTTAATTTATAAAAGTAAATTATGGATCTATTTTATAAAAAGATAAATTTAAAAATAAAATATATCCCTTGTAATTCCAATAACTATAATCCATAATAATGATTTTTTCAATTCCTAAGGGAATTTCATTTTTAAAAGTATGGTACAATAAATAGTTCCCCTCCAATGAAATATTCCCATGAAATTTAACAGCATATACTAAAAAAATTCTTTACTTTTATTTCAACACCTCTTTCGGTTCTCATGTTCCATCCTTAAACATGGATTCATCTATAGTAATTTTAAATATTTCTTTGTCTTATTTAATTAGACATTATCTCAAAATAAAAATATTTTCATCTCATACTTCTTACATAAAAGCCTATTCCCAAAATGTACCACTTCGTGATATAATACATATGTAGGGTATGGTAGTTACTTATTTAATATAAATACATGGAACACATCATGTTTGAAGGATATGTTATTTAAAATTTATATTCTACTGGTGATAGCTCATATATAATAATATATCTCAAAGGGGCCATTGTATCTTAGTATAATCTTTTTGATTCCCCCGAAAATCATGAATTTATCCTAAAATGATATATGAAAAAAATATATATAACTAACTATAATATATAATTAATGTTGATTATCATGTGTGTAAATTTTATACAATTTTTTTATAGATTTAAAATGACAATGAATGTTTTTACCATTCTACGTCATCTTTAAGAGAAGATTGTCTCCCATGAACCCCTTGTTTCCAACATCATCCCAACAAATATTATTCCAACATATTATCCAATAAATATCCTCCTAAAGAGTTATTAAAATACTCAAATGGAAATTGTTTTCCTATGAGACTCTTATTTGGAAAATTTTTGATCTCAACATCCATGAAAATACATTGAACCTGACAACTTCATATCCTCTATAGTTTTAATAGTTATTTTAGATGGGCTACCCATATATATGTGATAATAAATATTAAAACCCTTATTTGAATCCAAATATACCTGAAGGTTTCAAAGAAACATGATGTAAACCATAGATCTTAATCTGATACAATATAGTGTTGTACTCTATTCATTCAGACCACTTCGATTATATATATCTTATTGATATGTTCATTGTGTAAATCTTCATTAACCTAAATTATGATGTATATCTTTGTAAGGTACTCCCCTAGCACCCAAATGGTGTAACATATTATTTATGATGAATATTTTCCTATGAATATATCAATGGTAATGTTTTCACATTAAATATGAGAATGAGAAGTTGTATCATCATACCCTAAGAATTATCTCATTGGTCCATTAATTTTATTCATACCAAGCATCTATCTATATACTCCAAAACCTCCCTCTTCATGATATACCACCAAATATTTTTAATTATATATATATACATTCTAGTGATTTTTAAATTAATTGATAATTAAAATCTATTCACATCATCCAGATTATCCTTATTTCTTTCTACTTTGGATAGAACACATATTGAGGATTCATGCCATATAACTATATCATATCTTTTTATGCTCTCATTAATCGATGGTTGAGTATATATTTGAGATAGTAATAATGAATTTAGTTTCCTGATTCTCATATTAATACTTTTATTATCCAATTATGTTTGATCTCAATCAATAATCAGCATTGATTGAGTTATGTTATCTTATTTCTCAAACAATAATCTACTTTATTCACATTTCATGGATAGTAATATATTTAATTTCCATAAAACATGATAACATCTAACAACGTTTATTTTCTCATATTGATATAACTGTTTGTGAATATATACTTGAGGCCCTTATGATTCATATATTTTTCACACACATATAAATAAAAATAATGTACAAAAATCATCGACATAAAGATCATTATATATTGTTCAATGATCAATAATTACCTAGTAAATTATATGGATCATAAATTAGAGGTAGTTATAAAGTATATCTTTTTTAATTTTGCATGAGTACAATAAAAGTTCCCTTTTTTATATCATCACTCTAGATCAAAAATCATTCCTTGGTGGTGGGAAATTTGATAATGGGTACAGTAATTATACTATTCTATTTCTCCATAAATATAGTCTCACATTCATCGATATAGAAAATATCAATCCTGTCTAATTTATGATTTTTAGTAAGATTCAAATTCCTTATAATTTTTTGACAAATTAATGATAATACCCCAACTATTCAAAGGAATCTATAAATCTCTATCATATAATTTGTCTTGATAAATTCTTGAATTACCTAATTCATTGAGGTATTTGAAGATATCCGTTTTTTTATAACAAAAACTATTAAATTTACTTTCAAATAAAAAAAATATCAATAACAATAAATCACATATTTTATTTCTTTTCTCACAGACATTAAATTCATTATTCAAATTCATTACATATTCCTTCATTATTTTGAAATATATAATAATACTAACTATAGATGGTACCGTATATTTTCTAAGGTAATCACTAAAGAATATATTAATTATTAATATGAAGATATCAGGAGCATTTCTGAGTTCAAATTGAAAAACAATAAACTAACATTTCATATACCTTGTATAAAATGTAGTTTGGGGGATATGTTTCTTCTTAACACATACATTATAATATTCAAACCATGTATCCCTCTAATATGTATACTAGGATCGAAAAATATAAACAAACATGTCTTTAATATATGTGAGAAAATAATTTCTACTTATCATGATCATTTTTATTTAGCGATCACAAATTTAAGGATGAATTGACATATACTTCTTCTTGATGAAAAGTAATGGTACACCATAAGGTGAATCCCTTGTTCGTGTAAACTATTTCTCATAATATCTTAGAATTTATTTTTAACCCTTAATTTTCAACGTTTTCCATTATATATGGATACATGGATGTTTTAAAATCCTAGGGAATATGATCAATTGAAAACTCGTCATTTGTTTTATAATAAAGGATAGGAATCTCCAAAAGGATTACTTTTGTATTTTCTTTTACAATGTGAATGTTGCCAAGGATGATAATTTCATGAGTTTTATCATTTGATCAACATTTCCTTTCTTATAAGGTTCAAATATATATTCATGAGATATTGATTCCAATGGATATCATTCATTAACCTTACAAATATATAGAATCACAGGGTGATACCTAATAAGGAAGTAATTTAATTCTCCTAAAAATAAATGATGGATCTATAAAATTAAATATAATACAAGACTATAATATAATATAATTAATCTAAAGAGATTATCATAATTTCTATTTGGAAATATATCCTACATATATTGACATGGGAAAAATTATATACATAGGATGGAATAGATTCCCCATTTTTATTATACACCAATAACTTATCTTTATAGACATGATGTGGGGTTTGAGTAGTCGTACTAACCATGTGTGATATAAATTAATGTGAAGAAAAAAATTCACATAGGATATTTTATGTTTTTAAATACATTATAATTCTTTTATTCAGTATCTTATTTTAGTTCAAATCATTTACATAATCCATAAAACTCTAGGGAATGAGATTTTCCAAACTATTGAATATACAATATAGAAACTATAAACATTGAATTGATAACCAATAAATTAAACTTCTTCCATTACCAATGAATTTATATGTATCAATATATATTATCCAAAATATTTTTCAAAAAAATTAAACATCATATAAATTTTTTTTCCATAATGTTTTTTATATTGATTTTTCATATCAAAATAATATCACTTAATAAATCATGTATAATTTTCTATTCTTATAACTCTTAGTTATGTACGAGGTATAAGTTATGATAATACCCAATGAAATAAGGAAGTCGTGACATTATTTTTAATATCAATAAAATTCCCATTAATTAAATTTATCTTCTAATAATAAATTCGATAATCTTTAGAAATACATAAGAAATGGGTTTGATACAATTAGTAAAAGCTAATATTCAAGGAAAAGTGTTATATAATGTAGTAAATTTTACTTAAGAGGCATAACATGGTGACATTGAAATGTTATAAACATTATAATTAAGGGAAAAGGATGACATAAGATCATATCATCATGGCATCATATGAATTTGAAAATAATATTGAATGTGACATCATAAGCATTAATCAAGGATAACTAATTCTAAAACATAATAATGTTGTTTTAGGATAACCACCCATTAACTATATATGGTATTCCACTTGTTAATAACATTACCTAATGAATTGTAAGTCTATATAAATCAGGTCCAAACTATCACATTCATATCATGTACTTGAAATTATTTTCCACATATATCATGTAACAAAAAAATTCAATTCATCAATTTTAATCCCACAATTATGAGATGTGAGTTTTATATTTTGTAATCCAATATCAATGATATATATTTATTCCTAGATGAATATTGATGAAGTGAAATGTGAATGGGTATTCAAAAAAAATGTTGTTATAGAATATCACAAAATAATTTTTATAGCACTACAATTATATACACTGTTTCATTGGAAGGGATTAATTAGAATTTAATATGGTCAAGAATTACATTAGAGTCATATGCAAAGTAAATATATGTGTAAAAACAAAAGTTAACATGTATAATTAAAACATAAAATTCTCTATACAATTATTGTAATTTAATAAAGATGAAGAGAAAAATAATACCATACTTGAGTTGATACTTCTACAAATTTCGTAAGATCATCTAAATATGAGGGAAACACCTAATGTTTGATTTAGAGAGGTATATAGAGGGTATATAATGATAAAAACGTCATTAGTAAATTTTTAATGGGGTTTTGGTGGGTATTAAATTTAATGATATGGGGGTACAATATTAATTTCAATACATGACTTTTAAACTATATGTAATAAAATAATCAAAACCAAAAACATACCCATGTATTTTCCCATGGTTTCATACCAAAAGTAGTTTATTATGATATTTGAGTAGGTTAAGAACCAAATTTATTAAAACAATATCATTCATAAGTATTAACTTGGTCATGTAAAAACATATTTGTTTTTTAAACATTAAACTATAATATAGGTTTTTGGGATTAATTAAATGTTTTTAAAATTAATCAAAAAACTTTAAAAAACTAAAATATTTATTGAAAAAATTAATTTTGGATGATTATTAATTTTTTGGATTTATTAAATCACTTATACGATATGATTATCTCATATTACATAGTATGTATTTATAAATTATTATGTTTTCACCCAATAATTCAACTATCAAAAAAAAATTTTAAAAAAATCACCCTTAAAAATTATAATTTTATTAATTAATAAATGATATTTATTTTCATGAAATGTTTTTCTAAATTTATATATTTATACAGTTAAATAATAATAATTTTTTATTAAAAAATACTATATTTAGATAACAAAAATCATTTGAACCCTTGTAAAAATTTCATGGGACATCAAAATATTATATTGATATTTAGATTTAATGAAAAATGATTTATTAAATATTATTCATGAAAATAACATTTATTTCAAAAATAATGGATTTATCATCTATATTTATTTACTTAAAACTATATATATTTCCCAAATGTATAAATATTTTTTCATTGTATAAAAATATATTTTTTCAAACACATTATATAATAATGTGTATATATATACTAATATTTAAAATGGGTTAATATAACCATTATTTTATTTTAAATAAAATATAAAAATTTATACTACAATTTTTTAGATCCGAAAAACCAAATTACATCGGTGTATTCACTAATGGCTAAGTGTGTGATGGTTATTCGTTCATGGGGTCGTTGAAAAAATGTTGTTTCTATGGGGGCACCTATAAGCTGATACTTATTTTATAAACGGGTTTGGTTATGTTTTAATTATTAAATAATGCATTGTAATTTCTAATAGGAAAGAATAGTGATGTCATCTTTATATCATGAATTGATAAATGTGATTCCTATAGTATGATCTTATAGGTCAATTCCATCAATTCTTCCTTCTATGAAAATAACATTTTTTATAATTTTAAATAAATATTGATCTTAATGATCACTGTAGAATTTCAATATTAAAAATAGTTTTGATGTATAAAATCCTTATCATCATGATAGATAAATTGTGACTATATTTAACAATGAACCAAATTCTAAAATGAAATAATTTTCATGTGTTTTCTATTGTTAAATTACCTTAATAAAGAATATATTCATTCAAAAATTAATTTCATTTATATAATTTTCAATCATTAGATTTAAAATGATTAAATTAATATAGTTCTTTACATTCTATTCATCTTAAATGTAATAAATGTACTCCATAATGATATATAAAGGAATACATAGTCAATAATATCAAACCCTAAATCTCATTGATGATTATTATCAGATCTCTTCTATCATGTTTTAATAGCATAAATATTTCCTTGAATATTGTGAATCCTCTTTATCATTTCAGGTAAAATATCTTATCCCAAAATTATACTCCCTCCACCTTTATTCTAATATGTTTGAGTTATAAAAGTATAACCTTAAAGATACTCATATGGTTCCATCTAAATTTTATAATTTGGACTACTTGAAATTGAGAACACTACTAAGGAAGCGTGTTTATCTCAGTCTCCTTTAAAATCCTTTGAAGCGGTTACCTATAATACATAAAGAGTATTAATTACCTCTTTAGATAAACTATTATTAAAAGGATGATTATAAGTGCTAAAAATCACTATAATAAATATTTATTGAAGACTTATCTTGATCATATATATAATCCATGTATTCTTATCTGAAGCAATTGAATGTGGTTCTCCATGCATCCTTACCACATACATTTTTATTTATAGGGATATTCTTTTAAAATTATATGATATTGGGAATCCTTAAATAATAATCATGAATAATATAGAATGATATTTTCCACCTAGATCATTATGTAACTATTTTTTGCAACACCTCATGATTTTATATGTATTTCTTTTGAAATAAACATGAAGTATATGATATATTTCATTACACATATCCCCATACCAGAATGAACTCGTGATATTGTTTAACATTATAAAATATCCATTTTATTGGATGGTATGAACAATATTTACATTATTATAAATTATATATAGATATTATTTACTAATTTTGAATGTATTGATTCATTCTTTGGAAATAATTATAAAATTTGTAATTAAATTATTTAGAGATTTAAAGATATTTTTTAGAAGAAATGTATATTTTATGTATGTTATGTATTCTTATTTAAAAGAATTATTGATCAAAATTATGAGTGATTTTAATGTAATGTATTTTTAATGTATAAATCACCATACATACATTAGTTATTTAATGGTTTGGAATGAAAATATAATATTTAAATGAAAAAATCATTACATTCCACAAAACTATTTTTTATGGGAAATTATTTTTTTCAAAATATATTAAATACATATTTTTCTAAAATATTAGTTAAATTTATAGATTATATATTCAATGATTTATTTTTGAAAAAT
The DNA here is from genome assembly GCA_963277665.1 of Viscum album. Lineage (NCBI taxonomy): Eukaryota > Viridiplantae > Streptophyta > Magnoliopsida > Santalales > Viscaceae > Viscum > Viscum album. Next base: position 807,493,714 of record OY728119.1, on the reverse strand, counting down.
GTTTATATATTTTTACTACTCAATGGACGAATCTAAATTCATTTTATTTCATAAAAAATATATGAAAAAATTATTTTCTTGATATTCACATTATTATTTTAAAATTAATGATGGCTGATTATAGAATTTGAATTTGATAAATTGTATTCCATATTTTCAATCATCATGTTCAGTTTTTTTAAAGGGTGTACATAAAATTTTGTTCAAAATGTATAGTAAAAAACCATAAATGTATTACCATAATTATGGTTAAAATAGATTTATCGTGTATTAAAAGAAGTGATTATGGTAAATATACCAAATCAACTATTCTAATTAATATTGGACTGATATATATATAAATTATACTATCATACCATTTATTAATTGTCTATTTTGAAGCATTATACATGATAAATATTACAATTATATATAGTTTTGTAAGCAATTCCATGTGTCTCCTCACCCACACATATAAAGGAAAAACTTTTATCTAACATTTTTCTAAACATGTAGTATCCATAGTAATATTTATGATATAAAACAATATGATTATATGTTATTATGATTATTTCAAAACAAGTTTACACCTCTTTGACATTAAATGATGTATCGAAGTATCACTCATTCATACATGTGGACTCCCACCACCACAAAGTGATGTGATTCATTTTTAATCACATCCACACAAGGAGGGATATAATAATGTATTTGTTAAATATATATGATATTTATGTTATAATTTTAAATCATTAATGATACAAAATATTTATCTTTGTTTCCTAAATTTAATATGAAAATGAAATTTGCATTCATCTGTACGTACGGAGTACCATTTCCATTAACGATGTAATTTATTTTTCTATCTATATTTTTTTGAAAATATTATAAATAAATATATAATTAATATATATAATAATTTTACCATGATTAAAAGTATGATTATTATTTATCCCTGATTAGTGTACAAAGACTGAAACATGATAACATAATTATTATTTAAAATATAGAAAATTAACACCCACAAATTATGATTTTAGTAATTATTTGTTAATAAATAATTTTTAAGATGTTATAAGTTGATCATATATAGTATTATTGGCATTAATATGGATTTTTTATTGTAAAATAAAATCTTTTTATTTATTTTATAATAGGATAGAGTTCTGTTGAATAAATTTAGACCTTATAAATGTGTTTTTTGAATTACAATCTCATTTTCACTCAGATAGATTGTGATAATGTTTCCATTTTGGAAAATATATGATCTATCTATGAAAAATATTATTTTATTTCTTATTAGATGATTATTCTTGAAAATGTTATTTTTTCATTTCATTTTATGCTCTATATATAATCAATGTTATGAACAAATATTTTTATGGCAATATGATTTTATTTTTCTATTATATTGGGAATATTTTTATTCCATGTCTATATTTCTATAAAAAAATTATAATTTTTTTCACTAATATCCAATGATTTATCATAATAATTTTTAACTACTTTTTAAATTCATTAAAAAGGTAAAAAGGAATATTCTTTTCATATCTTGAACGAGGTACTTTTTCTAATAGTTTGAATGATTTTATTATTTGAACATAAACTAAATTGGGAGATTTTCATACTACCATGAATGATATTTTCATTGAATAATCCATTACATATTTTCATTATTCATTTAAAATAAATTTATATTCCCAATATTCATTAATTTGTAAGATTTTAATGAATATATATAAAAATTAAAAGACAATTAACCTTGTGAAATATTTCAGCGATTTCTCAATGTCATTTTTCATGTGTGATATCAAGCATTGGTTTTATATGTGAATCACCAAGGATATGATCATATGATTCCTTCATTGTTCATTTTGTTAAATTTTTTTGATTATGATAATGACATAAAAATTAATTCCATATTATTTTCCCATGACATAAATTATGATGAAATTATATATGTTTTCATGATCATTAGGAAGAAAAATTAATGGATATGAAATATGTGATAGGTGGGCATGTTATTTCTCTCTAATGAATTAGGTAAATATAAATGGATTTTGAGATCAAATTCAATACATTAAGATAACCCAAACCCCAAAATTTAGTACATGAGAGGTTATACCCTGAAAAAAGAGGGTATGTTGTAGGTTATCTTATGACCTAAGAAGGTAAAAGGGTGGAAAATCCATAAATTCCATTTAATGAATTATTGGATGGTATCCCAGACATTAAATTAGTATAATTATGATCGGGACACACCTTATACAACAATTTTATTAAATTTTATTAGCCCAATGTTATAATGACCTATATTAGTTTCATTAATTCATTTATGATTTATGGATGAAAAAATACCTTGAATTATGTGATGAATAATTATTATTGTCTATATATTATTGGGCATGCTTTTAAAATGTTAAATTTCTGTTTTTATACTCTTATTCTCATTTTATGCTTATATAATCATTAATAACTCTTTTATATAACATTTATTATCATATTATATCACCCTTTATTATGTATCATTTTTTCCAGGATATGAAGAATTTTTTAAATTATGATTTGTCTAAGAAGGGTTATAAGTGTCAAAAACATAGCGGGAGATGATATAGATATTTATGTGAAATTTTTTATGTATGAGAGAAACCAAAGAACCAAACCCTTTACAGATATATCATGTATTATAATGATATCTACTGAATATTCATCCCATACTATGTAAAAAAATTTATGCGATTTTTGTTTTTATTCAGATGGTATCAGATAATGGTACATAAAGTTTTATAGACTATGATGATAAAAAAATAAGCATGAACCCTTCGGATAATTATATGTACATGAGAATATCTTATGATTTTATAATTAAAGAAATTTGTAATTCTCATGAAATAGATACATGTCTAGATAATGGAAGGATTATGTGACTGTAAAACAGATGATCCTAGTGGTAGAAATATGCAATGTAGCAATTTGGGTCTTAACATGGTCATCACCGATGCATTATGGGTTTTTTTTAAGAGTTAAAACAAGAGTATACACTATTGGGAGGTAATCTTTGGCTAATTAAACTTTTTATTATGATTTCATAAGAAGGATTTAGATAAATGATATGCATGGGTGATGTAGGTCAAGCAAAGGTTGTAAAAAATTGATAATATGTTTCTTAATTTAGATATCCTATAAATGAATTTATTTACTATGTTGTTTCTAACCATTATTATTTTTTATCTAGACATTCTTTTTTCGTCAATGGATATAACAAAAATGAATTACATTAATTCAAAATATGATTGAAAATATAATGATTATCCTCATGTTAAACTGAATTTAATATTATAGAGAATAAAAATTCAAATTGCTCTGATTACACATCATTTTCAAAACATGAATCACATTGTGCTACAAAAGAATAAATATAGGGAACAATAATATTTTGAGTCCATCAAGAAGAAACAGCATATATTATTTTACTGTGTTTTGTGATGCAAAATTCTTTAGTAATAAATTAGTACTAATGAATATATATTCTCCATTATCTAGTGCTTAAAGAATGAAAATGTTATTTTTTGTTTATTGATATGAAGGGGAAGTATATTAATGGTGAAATCATACAAATAATATAAGACAATAGGAATTAATTTATTATATGTATTTGGTTGAGTTAATAAAGTAGTTTTTCCACATGTACATTCATTAAATTATTCATTTTATATTTGAGATTTAATTCCATGATTTAATGCACCTATATGTTGAATCCATTAGTAAATTTGTGGAAAATTTTATTAGACAAGTAATATATTATTTTAATATAATTAATAAAACTAATATAATAATAAATTAATTATTTACTGTATGAAAAAAACCTATTGTTAGTTAATTATACATAAAAACATGCATTGATATATAATTTTTTAAGTACTCTAATTATAGAAATAGAGATCATGGTCACCCATAACACCCATGGTTTAGAAAAGAAAATAACCATGGAATTTAAATGAAATTATAAAAATTAAAACCCCATAAGAAAAAATATGTCTTTCTCAATAGACTATATGTTTTGATTGAATCTTGAAGTAAATATTAATATTGGGTTATTAAATGATTTAAGTGTTGTAAGTAAGGACATTGGGGAATCAAATAATGATGTGATGATAATAATTTATGTCATCATGATATTGAGTATATTGTTGGAACCATGGATATTCTATGCATGAATTGGAGTATGGTTGGTTTTTGTTGTCAATCCTTAGTGGAAGTTTAGAATGTGTGCCAGTAAAGTGATCGTACAGTTCATGCAGACAACAGTATTGAAGGGGCCGCGGTTTCCTAGTGTTTGCCAAATTTTTGGTCCTTAAAATTGTAAAATAAAGACATGGATTGTTGGTAAAAGGAGGTTCGCGCAAAAAGGAAGTGGTGCACGAAAAAGGTGGGTTGTGAATAAAATATTTGAGTTTCTCCCAAAAAAAGTGTGGTGCGCGAAATAATGGAGCGAGGATTTTCATTCAAATAGTGTTTCAGAATGAGAACATTGAAAAATGGCAAAGGCGTGTGCAGCGTGAAAAATCGAGAGATGTGCGCGAAAAATGGTACCTGCATGGAATATTACTTGGAAAATGAGAGTTCTTTCATGACACATGGGATTTTGTGTGCGGGGGTCAGAGATTCCTATAAATAAGAGTTCACTGACCTCATTCTGTATGGTTGAATACTTAGAGAAGATTCGTGTGATGATGCACGTAAAAGGTTCACGTAAAGGAAGTTGCATGAAAAAGTTTGAGCTGTGCAAAAAAATTCGAGCTACGCGAAAAAGTGTGAGCTGCGTGAATAAGTTTGAGGTGTGAGAAATGGACCGAGATACGCGAAAAATCATGAGCTGCGTGAAAAATACCGGGTTGCGTGTAAAAAGAAGAAGTTGTGTGAAATATTTTCCTCGTGGAAATCATGAATTGCACGCAAATGTGATAACTTTCCTGCAAATGGTATGTGTTGTGTGAAATCATCTGTGTAACCTTTTTGGAATTTCTTATTATTCGTACCAGTGGTTCAGTGTGTTCAAGAAAATCATTTCAGGACTTCGATGCAAGTAGAGTCTCATTCTATGTATATGCAAAGACTTCAATGAGAATATATTGAAGACACCTTCATATCTATAAACTGGATGGGACTTCACCAAAGGCAGTGAGCCAGGGGGAGTCAATGGGAGTGACCCAAGGGATGCAGTGTCCTATCCCTGAATAGTTGTAAAGGCAGTGATCCTGGGACAAATTGATTATTCTTGAACCATTGTAATCCACAACTTTTAAAGAATAGTGGAATTTGGTACGACCAAAAACCTATCATCTTATGCTCTTTGGATGTAACCCTTAGTGGTGAACCATGTAAAAATGTTTTGTGTTATCTATTTTCTTTTGAATTCTTGATTTCATCTCAAATCTATCAAACAAGATAAACTAGTTCCTACCAACGTGGTAACAAGATCCATCAGTTTAAAAGAAATATTTTACACCCTAGTTCACCCCTCCCTTCTCAGGGTGTCTCGGGGTCCTACAAGTGGTATCAAATGGAGGATAATGGTGTTTGATCTGTACTTTTTCATCATGGATAATGCTGTCAATGCTAGGGGAATACCTCTCTTCTATGGAAGTAATTTTTAGATTTGGAAGAATATAATGAGATCTCATTTAAGATATATAGGAATGGATGTCCCATTTGATATTGTAGAAGGATTAGGTGTTACTAATCTAATAGGTCTTGATATAACTCATACAGAAAAAAAATGTTCTTGATACAGATGCTACATCTCAGAATGATATCATTGTGGCTCCTATTGATCAGATCTATCAAAAGGTGATGAGTTTTACCTCAGCAATGTCTATGCTCGATAAACATGAAAATATCTATGAATAAGACAACAATGTGAAGGAGGAAAAACATCAAGTCCTGCACAATAGTTTTCACGATCTAAAGATGAATCCTGATGAGAATGAAGATTCATTCTTCAATCAAATCACTGAAGTGGTTGGAGAAATTCAAGGTCCTGGAGAGGAAATCAAAGACATTGATATCGTAAAGAAAATCATTCAAAGACATCCTCCTAGGTAAAATGCAATTGTGTAAACCGTTGAAGAAAGGGATCTATCAAAAATATCTCTGTATGATCTGCTGAGTAGTCTAGTGTTATATGAGATGATAGTCAAACCCGAAAAACTACCACTCGTGTTAGTAAGGAAATGGAATTCAAATCCATGGAAAAACTGAAAATTTCCGAATATAGTGGTGGTGAAGATGTTGAGGGAAAAAAATTTATCTCATTTCCAAGAATATGAATAATGGAAAAGGTAAATTTAAAGTTAAGTTACCTCTGGAATGCTTTTGATGTGGAAGAGTTGGCCACATCGCCTGTCAGTTCTAAATAAAGTTTTATGAAGAAGAAAGTTAAGTAGAAGGCATTGAGAAGCTGTAGAAAAGGTTTTTCAAAAAGGGAGTCTTCAAATCTGGAAATAAGTTACAGACGAAGCATTTTGTCTGTGAATATGAAGAGGATTATATTGAATTATTTGTAAAATAAAAACACGAATTTTAAATTGGAAACCTTGCTTCCATGATGGCTACCATTGAAAAGATAGAACCCTCGATCGGTAAAGAGAGAGACAATTATATGACTCATAATGGTGATCCCAGGATTAAAATTAAGGATGCATTTTCAAAGCTTGAGAACAAATTCAAGAGATGTAGTAAGTGGAAATAAATGGTGGAATAATCATCTGAATATGTTTATGAGCATGAAGGTGAAATTGAACGACTAGAAGAACTTTTGAGAGTTCAATCTTCAATCCTTAAAAGCACAAATGAAATTGTGGAATTGATGCATATAATTTAAGAACAACAATAGGTCATAAATGACCTTACATCCATACTGGAAGAGAATTCCAACACTGTTGAGGGTCTTGAGGAAGAAGTTGTTACTCTTAAGAGTAAACTTGAGTGTAAATCAACCACAAATGTGGGTAAAAATAAAATTCATTTAGGAATATTCTCAAATGCAGAGTTACTGGAAATAGACAAGTGTGGTTCATATGGGGTTGTAAAAATCTTCAGTGATCAAATACCTACTTGCTTGGGAATGAGTGGAATTGGCTATGAAGCTGGGACATCAACTACTGGAAGTGAAGAGAGCCAAAATAAAGACAAGATGAAAGTTGGACATGTTGAAACGTTTCCTGAAGTGCTGAAAAAGAAACCCTCAATCAAAACTAAAAGTATAACTGACGATTATCCTCAAAATTTCATAAATGACCGGTAGTCCAACCATTCTCCCAAGGAAGAACGAATGAGTAGAAATATAAGTGAGATGACATTTCCCCTTATGAACTATCAGTTCTGTGGCTATCTGGGTCATACCATGTCATATTGCGAAGAGGCAAGGAGCTACTTGAATGGGTAAGATCTGGGAATTCAACAAAGGAGACCGCTTTCATATCCTCCATATTATAGAATAAATAGATTCAATGGTTACTATTTTCAATGTTCTAACTTTTTCTATAAAGCTATGTATTACAGGCAGAGGTACGATAGGAGAAAGTCGTACAACTCTCAGAGACGAGTCAATTTTTACCCTCCTGATGTTGTTGTTATCACAATCCTTTTTTCTCCTATAGAAGAAGATTATGGGTATGAAGAATCTGATTGTGTGGAGGAAAGTATTAGAAAGCCATTACTGTCTTATACTCAATCCAATATCTCATGGAAATAAAAGAAGAAGATCGAGAAATCCAATCCTACAAGATGTTTCCCTCAAAGCAATAAAGAGTATCAACACCTCAATTCTTGAAAGTGTATTATATTCCCATATGATGGAAAATGCTGACCTTTTGAATAACATTAAAAATAATGTTGATGGGACAGTGAGGTTTGGTAATGATAGTGCTTTGAAGATTAAAGGCAGTAGGAATACTGCTCTCGCCAGTGGAGAGCTAAAGAAGACTGGATTTCTTTATGTGGATGGTCTACATCACAATATCCTCAGTGTGAGTCAACTCTGTGACTAAGGGGTCATAGTAACTTTCAATCAAAAAGGCTTCACTATAAAAATAAAAATAGGGAATTATCTTATGAAAGATGTAAAACATATGGAAACTTGTATCAGGTTGACAACAAAGTGAACTCCTGCTACTTGTCTAATGATGAATAAAACAACCTATGGAATCGAATGATAGGGCACATTAACCAATAAGATATGGAAATGATATCTATGGTGATTATAGTCATGGATATCACCATTCTGAAACATGAGCGGGAAAATAATTTTGATGCTTGCATACGGGGGGAAGCGAGTCTGTAATTCACATCGATCAAAGAAGAAAAGGGCATAAAAATTTCTTGATCTCATACATAAAAAAGTATGTGGCCCGATAAATGATGTCAAAACTCATGGAGATATGTAATTTTCCATTTAATTGATGATTATAGTATAATGGCTTTTTTAATGGTTATTCACTAGAAGCAACAAGTACTTAATTGCATGAAAACTTATCGCCGAATTGTCGGGAATGATACTGGACGGACAATAAAATTCTTGCGATCTGACAATGGAGGGGAATACACGTCTATTGAATTTGAAAACTATCTGGAGAAATATGGGATACAACATGATGTAGCAGTAGTGATAAATCCACAAAAAAAGGGTTTTTTGAATGCAAGAATCGACAGGTGAACAGCATGGCATGAACTATACTGATTGAGAGTCGTATTCCATGAAATTACTGGAAAGTGGATGTTCAAGCTGCAATGTATATTCAAAATCGAACAAGACATTATATGGGTGTAACTAAGACACTATATTAATTGTGGCATGGAAGGAATACCTCTTTGAAATATTTTCATGTTTTTTGAAGTATATGCTTCATCTAGAACAAAGAAGGAAATCAAGGGATGTATGGTGACAATGAAAATGAAGGAATTTTCCATGGATACTCAATGTACACAAAAACCTAGAAGTGTTTCAAGAAGTGATTAGGAAGGATTTTGGAGAGAAGTGATGTTAATATCATTGAAGAAAAAACCACGAATGCTTCATGGATTTCATATGCGGATGTGATATAAAGTGGGGAAGAATGTGAACGTGGAGAAAATACAAATATAGAAATAGTGGAAGGTGTAGAAAACACTCAGTTGTCACATCATGATGTTGACTCAGAAGATTAATATGAAGAGGAAACCTTGGCTGTAAAGCATGTAACTGAACCTCACAGGATAAATCGAGTAGCTGAGTTTGATCCATCTAACACAATTGGGGATAGGAGTGCACCCACAAAAACATGGAGGATGAGGAATAACCCAAAATATTAATTTCTTTCAGTTGTGAATCCATAATCATTTGATGAAGTAGTAAACTATGAATCTTGGGTGAAAGACATGATTAAAGGGTTAGATCAGATTGAGAAGAATCAAACATGGGATCTTATCAAGATACTTGAAGGTTAAAATGTGATTGGTACAAAATGGATCTTCAAGAACAAGTTTGATGAACATGGGAGTGTTATTAGAAACAATGCATGACTTATATGTAAAGGATGCACCCATATTGAAGGTGTTTATGTTGAAGAAACCATTGATCCAGTGGATAGACTGGAGTCAATTAGGCTTTTTCTTTCCATGGAACTTTAAATAGGATATAAAATATATCAAATGGATGTGAAGACATCATTCTTGAATGGTGTACTCGAATAAGAAGTCTACATTGAACAAACAGTGGGTTTTTTCTTGGTACTCATGAAACAATGGTTTGCAAACTAAATAAGGATCTATATGGCTTGAAGCTAGCTCCACGAGCATGGTATTCCCGGCTGGACTATAATGTCAAGAAGCTAGAATTTCCAAGATGAGGAGTCCATCACAATATATATGTAAAGTATTATCTAAAATATCAATTCATTGTTCTAGTCTATGTTGATGAAATTATATTTCGTGGCAGCAGGAAGAAATCAGTGGATGAATATGCCAATCACATGAAATAATAATTTGAAATGTCTATTATTGGGGAGCTCACATATTTCTTGGGGTTGTAGGTGACTCAAAATAAATATTACACTTTCGTTTCTCAAGAAAAGTATGCAACAGATTTGCTAAAGAAATTTAATATGAATGACTCCAAACCAATTTCAACTCTGATTTTAGTTGGAACCAAACTTGGAAAGCATGAGGGTGATAACTTTGTATATCCCACTATATATAGGAGGATCATTGGGAACCTATTGTACAGGACAGTGACACAGCTAGATATTGACTTTGCAACATGTCTAGCGGCCCGCATTCAGAGTAATCCAAAGGTGGAACATATGGCGGCAGTATAAAGAATCATGAGAAACATTCAAGGTACTCATAACATTGGGTTATACATTTCTGCAGGCAGGGAAAATGAATTATAAATGTTTTCTGATGTTGACTGGGCATGATATGTAGTTGACAAAAATTCCACCAGTGGTGGAGCATTCTATATTGGGAATAAATGTGTTGGCATATTGAGCATTAAACGAGAACATACTTCTCTTAGTACTGATAAAGGTGAGTATATCTCTTCGACAAAGGCATGAACTCAACATCTATGGAGGAATAAATAACTAACAGATATTGGTGATGAGTTGAAGAAACCAATTGTAATTTACTGTGATAACAAGAGCGCAATTGATCTTACAAAGGATCATATTGAGAATTCTCGTACAAAACATATTGAAATCTGGTATCACGTTATCAAAGAAAAATTTGAGCAATGCATGATTAGAATGGATAATGTGGGAACTGATGAGAAAGTGGATGATATCCTAAGAAATCCACTATCATCAGCTGTGTTTGAGAACCATTAGTTGATCCTTGGTGCTTAGCCACCTCCTAGTGCATAAGGAGGTTACTCAATACCCCTCTCCCGAGTTATGTTAACTATTTTTAATATGTTAATAGATGTAGTGTAGGTTTTTGGGGGAGACACTATCCAAGGGGAGTGTGTTTGGAGCTGAATAATGAAAAATTATAGGTCTTTGGGTTTATTGTCGATGGGGGAGAAGGAAATAAATTCAAGCTTATCATGGACATGTAATTATTCTGTGACACGATGATAATTTATTTTCGGTGATAGGATGAGAAGGTGACATGTAATGATTCTATGACATGATGAGAATTCAGTGTCAGAGATAGGACGATGAGTAATACATTGGACATATAATGCTTCTGTGACACTGTAAGAGATTTACTTGGGAATCATTGATAATTACCAAATACGGGAACCCAATTCAAACTTACTCTCTTGTTTTATACACTTATCATTGCTCACGAAGACATAGAGTGTTGGATGAGTTGATTCTTTTGTTTTTGGTTTTCATGTGGATGGCGATCTATTGAATTTATTTATTTATTACCAATAAAACCGAAGGGGGAGACTGTTGGAACCATGGCTATTCTATGAACAAATTGGAGCATGGTTTATGTTTGTTTTCAATCCTCAGTGGAAGTTCAGAATGTTTGATAGTAAAGTGATCATACTGTTCGTGTAGACAACAGTATTGAAGGTGGTGCCATTTCCCAGTATTTACAAAAATTTTCGGCCTCAAAATCAGAAAATGAAGACTTGAATTGTTTGTAAAAGGAGGAGCGTAAAAAAAGGAAGTGGTGTGAAAACGGTGGGTTTTACGTGAAATATTTGAGTTGTGCCGAAAAAAAGCATGGTGCGTGAAATAGTGGAGGGAGTTTTTTTTTTGCAAATAGTGTTTTGGAATTAGAACATCGAAAAATGGAAAGGGCATGGGATGTGCGAAAAATCTGGAGATGTGCGTGAAAAAACGGTACCTTTGAGAAATATTACATGTCAAATGAGAATATTTTCATGCCACATGGAGTTTTTCACGTGGGGGTTAGATATGCCTATAAGTAAAAGGTGACCGACCACATTCTATACGGTTTAATACTTAGAGAAGATTCGAGTACTGAAGGGTGTAAAAGGTTTGCGTAAAGGAAGTTGTGAAAAAAATTACGAGGTGTGAAAAAAAACATTGTATTGGGAAAAAAAATTTGAGCTACGATAAAATGTTTGAGATGGGAAAAAAAGTTCGAGCTGTGCAAAAAAATTTGAGCTGGTAGAAAAAGGCCGAGCTGCGCAAAAAAAATTGAGATGCGCGAAAAATATAGGGTTGTGCGTAGAAATATGAAGTTGTGTGAAATATTTTCTGCGCGAAAATCATGAATTTCACGCAAAAGTGAGAACATGCGTGAAAAGAGTATATGATATGATAAATCATCAGTGTAACCTGTTTTCACTTTCTCATTATCTGAATCAGTGGTTCAAGGTGTTCAAGATCGTCATTTTAGGACTTCGATGCAAGTAGAGTCTCGTGCTAAGTAGAGGCAAAGACTTCAACGCAAATCTATTGAAGAGACCTTCACATATATAAACTAACTGGGACTTCACCAAATGCAGTGATCCTATGAGAGTCAATGTGAGTGACCCAAGGGACATAGTGAGCTATCCCTGAACAGCTGTAAAGGCATTGATCCTGGGACAGAGTGACTGTTCTCGAACATTTGTAATCCAAAACATGTGAAGAATATTGGAATTTGGCATGACCGAAAACCTGACGACATATGCTCCTAGGACGTATCCCTTAGTGGTGAACCAAGTAAAAATTTTATGTCATCTCATTTCATGTGAATGATTGATTAATTCTCATTTGAATCATACAGGCCAAACTAGTTCCTACCAAGGTGGGAATAAGATCCATTAGTTTAAATAAAAAAGATAACACCCTGATTCACCCCTCCCCTCTCTGGGTGTCCTGGGGTCCTACATATATATATATATCCAAAAAAGTTCACTAACCATGTTATAGTGTTTTAAATGAAATATGTATGATTATTATGATAGCCAGTTCATAGATCCAAGGGGTTTTTAAAATGCTTGATTTAATCAACCTCTCAATTTTTTTGACAATGGGAAATATCATGTGATTTATCTTATTGACTATGTTTTTTTACAATGTGGTTGTGATAGGTATACTTACCAGCCACCCAAGAAATAATAAATTTGTATTTGATTATAGATATACCTAGGAATTTATATCTAATGAATTTACTATGGGTATCACATTTCGACCCGAACCACTGGATTATTAATTACCAATGAGAAAAGCGAATGGTATAATGATTTTATCCAATGTCTATTCATATACCATGAGTTATTTTCCTTATTTTTAGAAATCTATTTCAAATTTTCTATTTTAATGTTATGTTATAGGTATGGATTTGGTTTTTTATATAATTATTAAATCAATTTCCATGGGATAAAAGTAAAATTTTATATTCTAAACCAACCTATGATTGTATATCGGTTCGGGGATAATTAAAAACATCCTATTGATATTATATCAGTTATATGGGTATTCAATCCAATTAAATGTGGTTATTTACCTTATATAGTTGGGAAAAACATGTCATGTATGATATTCCTATTATATGATATTTTTATAATTTAATTCGATTCAAATTCCTACTCTTCCTTATCATAATAAAGGAAAAATTTAAATATAAATCATAACTAGAGTCACTCATATTTCAATGAATCTATATAGAATAGACCGATTGAGTTACTAGATTTAGAGAACATCCTCTAAGAGACCCTTGGTAAGGGACTCACTCTTCCAAATTTATCACCATGGGATGAAACTATTTGTTTCTCTAAGAAGAATGATTTATCAATGAAAATATACATTGATTATAGGGAACATAACATGATAGAAATCACAAATTATTATCCTTTAACATATATTGGTGATTTTTTTGTCCAATTATGAGGATATTAATACTTTTCAAATATTGAACTTCTTTATGGATACTAAAAATTGTGGGTCAATAGTGAAGGCATACCCAAGATGACAAATTGTGTGAGATATGTATACATTGAATACATATTCATTCTATTTGGCCTTAATAATTATCTCATTGTAATTATGGATTTAATGAATACTGTGTTCATTATATATCTTGATGAGTTAGTAGTGGTCCTTATTTATGGTTTTCTTGTATATTATATGTGAATGGAAGTGTAAAAAATTTAATTATGATTTTACTGATGAACCTAACGAAGAACAATATGTAAGAATATTTTACAAGGTTGTAATTTTATTTAAAGAATGTTTTTTCAGTTATATAATATCCAGTGATGGTATATTGGTGGTTCCATCAAAATAATATGTTTTTAAAAATCAGTATCGACCAACCCCATGGAATGAAATTATTAGAATTCTTATATTTTAAGAATATTATAAGAAACTTTTGATTTATTTATCATTGATATATAACGTAATTATGATGTTTACATGGTATACTGTCATGTTCCTTTATAATGATGAATGTGAGGAAAATTTTAAGGGTGTGAAAATAAGGTATGTTAGCTACCTTTTTTCTACACTACCATACAAGTGTTAAGTGTTTCTGATCATTAATTAGGCCTCCATGATGTGATGGGATGCAATCTTATCAACAATTTAATGGTTGTAAATTTTCATTCAAAACAATTTATGGTTCAGGAGTATAATTACCTGAATAATGATTTAGAGTTATTTTTGGAAATCCTTACATTTAATATATTTAGGCATTATCATTATGGGAAAATATGTGACATATAAACTATTCATAAATTTAATAATTATATATTCACCAAGAAAGCATTTAATATAAAGTTGAGATGTTTTATAGATTTCATTAATGATTATAACCTCTCAATACACTACCAAAATATGAAATTAAACATGGTGGATGATTCTTTCTATAGAGGTAATCATGCTATATTATTTATAATGAGGACAAAAATGATCCATTTTTGAATTTTTAAAATATTTCCCTATAAATAATTAATTTAGGGTGGAAATAATTTCATTCTCAAATGACTGTTAACAATTTATGAAGAAAAAGATAAATGAGTTTTTGAAGGAATCTGTAGAGATGTAAAACAAGTATAGAAAAATCCTAGAATTTAACTTTGATAGTGATAGAATGATAACAATCAAAGACCATGTATGTTTCCCACCAATATCGGAAGAGATGATGGAGAAATTTGAAGAATCGTATATCCCTCCATTCTCTATTCATCACCGATGTACATTGTTATAGTGAAACATGAAAGTGTAGTTCCAGTCGAACAAAATTATGTGAGATACTATAGTGTATCATTTTAATGACTAGTTATTTTCTCAATTTTGTATTATTATATAATATTTTATGTGGATTTCATAATTATGACACATATAGTAATGGATGTTATAAAACATGTCTATTGATTTCTTGATCAGACCACTCAAAACATCTAATGGTTATAATGATATTTTGGTTATACTCTATCACCATTTAAAGTCAAAACATTTCAATGATATTAATAAATATTTCAATGTTGATTAGTTTTCTAGGATATAGATTTATAAAGTTATATGGTTCATAGAGTAATGTGTTCTATTATATCTGCTTGAGATATGATGTCTACATTGAAATTATGGAAATGTAATCATTGTTCTATAGGCATATATTATTCTTAAATACAGATTATGATCCTCATTGATATTGTTACTTCTAGATAAAATTTCAAAACCTATATTATATTCAATGATTTTAATATTTATTTTTTAAAGATAGTAGGGATGAAACACTTCCTCTTATCAAATTCCGCTATAACAATAACTTTCACTCAATAATTCATATGGATTTTTATTAATCCTTCATTGGAAGGAAGTTTCATAAATTAATGAGTTTTGATAATTTTAGATAAATTAATATCCATGGATATAAACAATATGATAAAATCCTAGATAAGGTCATTTCGATTCAATATTATTCCATTGATGCTCAATATTGAAAGAAGTGTTATACTTCCAATCATTAGCAAACTTTTCATTTTGATGTTATTTAGATGGTATTAATATTAATTTATATATATAATAAGGTTATAAGATTAAAAAATAATATATATATATATTGTCCCTAGGTATATTGGAACCTTTAGATTATTGATGAAGTGGGGATGGAATAGTATAACATAGTGCTTCCCCAAAACATATCTCATGTTCCTGTTATGTTTTATATGTCTATAATAAGAAACTGCATTCATAATAATTTGTTTTTTATTAACTAAGAGGTTTTACCACAATATAATGAATATTTTATTGAAAAAATAAATTTTTAAATATGGGATCATATATATAATGTGAAACAGAAAAAGAATATTCACCTTGTCAATGTACTATAGAGGAATCAGAAATTCAGTGAGGCAATATAGAAACAAGAGGATGTGATGAAGAATAAATAAAATCATTTTCTTAAATCTTTTTCATAGAATGTTGATTGATAAATTACATTTAAGGAGTGTATAATGTAACACTCCAATATTTTATATGAACTTACATTGAAATAGTCATAAATCATTAAACACTTTTCCTTACATGAAACCCTAATTAAAAATGATCATGTGATAAGGTATAACATTATAATAAGTTTTTTGGATCGGTAGAAGTGAATATGATTCACAATATTAGAAAATACATATTGATGTTTTTTCTATTTTCCAATGTATTTATTTACTTCTAATAAATAATCAATAACTTTTTTATAAATTCATTTATTTAAAATAATACATAAATTTCAAGGAAATATATTTTTATATAATTACTGTATAATTATTTAAAAATATTGTTTTAATCTATTTCTAAAGGTCATTTAATGAAATTTATTGATACAATATTAATAAGAATCCTTAAATTTGTTATCTAAAGTGCCTGAATGAATATAAAGGAATTATTTCCACATAAACAAGACTAATTATAATTTATGTATTTATTTAAAGAATATATTATCTTATAGTAAATTCTATTTCCTTTATGAGGAACTATACCTGATAAATACATTTATAATATTTAAATTATTTATGTAATCCTACTTGGGTCCTATAATGTGAACCATCTCTAAAACCTTATTCTCAATTTTTTTATCCTCAAAAATCATCCAAGGCCTTCTCTCATACCTTCAAATATTATTTTCATTTATTCTATATATTCATTTCATCTTATAATATTAATTATTCAATTTTATATGTGATACTTAAACGTAGTTTTAAAAAAAGATGTACAACCCTTAATCAAGTTCTTTCTTTCTTATTTTTCATCTCACAACATTAAAGTCGATTTATGCAACAGAAAATGGATTTAAAAATTATATTTTATTTATGATATAATTATTATTATATAATGGAAAAATAGTATCTATCATTCTCTATTTATTTTCTTTAGGAATAGATATTCATGTTTATTCTTACGTACAAAAAATTGTATGCACAAATGTTGTGATTAATTTTTATATCAATAAAATTTATTGAATATTATAAAGATATATAAATTAAATTTTTTGCATATATATATATATATATCATGAATTTAATTTTAGATATTATGGAAATATGATCAAAGTACGAGTAGTTGATCTTCATAATGGAAACATTCCGGAAAAATAATATAGTTCTCATAAAGAAATGATGACTATAATAATTTTTTTGAATAAATGGGTGTAAAAATGTTATAAGTGGACTATATGTAGAATTTTAGGTATTAATATTATCACATAAAGTAATTTTTATATATTATAATTTATTATACAAGAATTTATTTTCATTGAGGAAATTACAAATCTTGAGTAAATGATTACTACATTACATTCTAATTTTACTCAGATTATTTGTGTGTAAGGTTATAATTTTGTACATATATGATTTATATCTCTAAAATACTATTTCATTAAATAACATATGGGTTTTTAAATAAAATTAAATTTTTCCTATTCATTTTTCTATCCTATGGTACTCAAAAAACTGTATTAATGATTCAATTGAAAGCTTATTTGGTTTTTATATTTGGTTTGTAATCTATTTCTTCTGAATCTATATTATCATTATAATGATTAAAAAATAGTTTCCAATATTCAATAAACATTTTTTATTTTCTTTTCAAGTATTTATTCCTATAATTTTGTTATATATGTAATATTCTTATCATTTTCCAAGAATGGTACTTTTTATTAATGGTGTGAATGTTAAAATAGTTTTAACATGCAGCAAATTAATTGATGTTTAAAATATTACAATTATTATTTTCATTGAATCATAATTTAAATTATTATATGGTTGTATTCAGTTAAATTTAATTTGATTTTATTCTAAAAATTATGAATTTTTAAATAAGTGATTTCTATTTATAAATGGCACTTTACATTTTCAATATTCCAATTACAATATAAATGAATTTTCACATTATGATAAAATAATTTTAGGGTGTATATTATTTACAGAGGATGTGATCCTTTGATTCCATCTTCATTCATTCTCTAGATGAATTAATATTATGATTTTGAAATACTAAGGTTAAACATTTTCTTTTTCCCATAGTTCATTCTATATTATAATGATATATGTTTTCATGATCTTGTGGAATATATTTGAATGTATTTTTATACCGTCATAACTATGTTCAATATATATAATTAATTAATTTGGTAACATTTAATGTTTTTTGAGATCAAATGGGTCACTGAGAGTTATTTCAGGGTAGAAAAGATAATATAGAAGTGGTTATACAAAGCCCAAGAAAATGGTATATGATAGGATATCCCCATATTGAAGTAGGTACATATGTGGTAACCCAAATACGATAACATCATGAATTTATTAGTGGGTTTCCTTCATAAAATATTTAAATGATTATAATTATATGATACATTATTCCACTGTTTTATGATATGATCTTATCGAAATATAATGCTCTGAGTGATTATTTTATTTATTTCCTTTGTGGTTAATTTCATATAAAGTACCCTGATTTATTCAATGAATAATTATAATGACCTATGGATTGTTTATTATGGGTTTAAAATTTTAATATCATGTTCTCATACCCTTATACAAATTTTATGTTTATATGATCATTGGGATCTCTCATTTTTATCCTTATTGAGAACTTCATCTCACTCTTTACAATGTTTCTTTTTTCCCAGGATATGAAGAATGGTTTTATGTAAGATATTTCTTATAAAGGGATATATATATATAAATAAATTAGTCTAATATTATAAATAACATTAATAAACTATTACTTTATGTTTCCATGTTTTTAATGGTACTAAACCTTTACAATTTCGATATCAATCATAATAATATGTAATTAAAATTATATGAGTAATATTTTTTATTTATGTTTTTAATGATTGGGTCCCCTCATTTTTATTTTCCATGGTGGAATTGTAAATAGTTCATGATCAAATCTGATGATATCATGTGGTTAATTTTAAACTCCAATTATGTGAATACATACATTATTATTCTGTTATAAATATATGTATCAAATGTTTTTCGTAGAGATAATTCATTCATATCTTCAATGAAAATTTCATTATTTATAATCCCAAATCATGGATTAGTTAGGTTTAAAAAAATTCATGTAATGTTTCTAAAATTCTTATAACTTTATTCTTTTCATAAAAACCAATCATGGTACTTTTTTGATGCATCATAATATATTATATACCACACTCTACATTAGGGTTATTTGAGTACATGTTCACATTCCATCCATCTCTTATAATAATTATATTTTTCTTTTATTGGAAATATATTATGGTACATGACAAAATTCCACCATAATTGATCTATTAGATTTTAAAATTCTGAGAAATTTTCCACAGTTTATCGACATTATCCATCCAATCACTGAAAACTAAGGATCACTATTAGAATGGATTTACATTATCTTTACTAAATTTAGTTATTCTATTGATAATACATAAGTATTCTCTCTCTAGTGATTACATAAATCATGCAGGATATGTTTAATAGAATGAAATCAAAAATTTTAAAGTGGAATACAATTTCACTTTTTTTAAGCTATTCGACATATTATTCAAATAATATGCATGATATTCATTACCCATTAAATATATTATGATGTTATATTTAAATTTTTACATAGCGTGATCATGGTATTCTATAAATACTATATCAAATATATTCACGATGACATAAATAGAATTTTTAAGTCTAAATAGAACAACAATAAATTCAATGCCTCCATATATATTTTTAACGGGTATCATTGATACATACTCCCTCTATAAACATAAATGATAATATCCTAATCTATGATAAATTGTTGAAATTTATTTATCCCATATTATTTTATTTGAATAATTCATCAATATAGGGTATTGAATACTTTTTCTTAATTGTGACATAATTATGTTTCAGATAATGAATGAAGAGTTGTGTTGAAAAATCATTCTTCATAAAAGAGGGTACCATTTTAGCCCATGGATATAAAAATGAGAATAACAAACCCTATTATAGATTTTATTAGTATTACATCATTAATTCATAATATATAATTATTACTATTCTATAATGATTCATGAATTTTGGTAGAACACTTTGTATGAGATCTATAGAAAACCAATCCTCATGATATGGGGGGAGACCATGAACATCTTCTAGGAAAACATATTAATATTCTTAAATAATATATATATATATATATAATAAATATTATGGGTTTCCATATTCATTAGAGACTTGTATTATTCATTTTGTGGTAAAGAAACATAGAAATGGGATGTAACAACTATAAGGTGTGCATACAAAGTATTGCACCGATATATGATAATTATTTGATTTTGAATTTGAAATTAGATACCCATTTTTATAAATACATGAGGGATATAAATAGATAGATAAAATATATGTTAAAAATCACATAAAATGGGATACATGGAAAATTATAATAATTCTAATAAACAAATTTACCAAAACATAAATTGGAGGATAATTGTATTTATGGGATGCAAACATCACACCATTTGGATTTTTAACTACTTATATTAATATATAGCCACTAGGGTGTGGATTTACTGATAATTAAAATAATAATATATAAAATTGTATGTTTTTAAATAGAATCAAAAAAAATCAGTTATTTAGTGGCAGATGAATATACATTATACCACTTCTAATTTATGACCCACTTCTGCTGTTGTAAATGTGATGGGTTTCCCATTCTCCATTTATATTAGAGAATGATGTCAAGAGATCTCATCAATAACCTAAACATTGCTTCATATTATGTATTACCCTATGAAATTTTAATACCAAATAAATCTCATGTCTTATTAAAAATCATTAATTACAATTTTTTAGTTATATTCATTAAAATAATATTAATTTAATTTTAAATCAAAAATGAAACTATTATATTCTTATAAAATTCATTTTCATATATTATATGGTTTTATTTTATATCATAATATCTATATTTTATAATTTTAATATAAAACATGGTGATCTTTTTCTAAATTAGCATATAAATTTTCGACTATGGTGAAATTTTGGGTTTTTCTAAAATTATTTATTATTTAGTGAATAGTGAAAATACTAATTATATGTAAAAAATCTATTATTTTCATAATATATTGAATGTTAAAAGTCCCATTTTACATTAAATAAATATAAGTATCCATTAATTTTAAATAATATAATTAATTAAAATGAAATCATAATTCTACAAGATTTTAGTATAAGTCCATTTTTATTGAAAACATTTTTTCTAAAAACACTATATTGTTTCATTATTAATTGTATCAAATATAAATTTCTACTACTTATATAAATTTAATCTTGAAAATTTAATTCAATTTTTATAATAAAGAGGAATTAATTTTCTAAATTGGAACATCTTATAATTTTGAAGTTGTGAATAGTAATCGTAGTAAATATTTTTCAGCTTGGAAAGGTTAAATCATGTAATTACGGTTAAAAATTATTTCATAGGACCCAAAATATGATTAAAAAGTTTATTTTTTTTAGGGATATTTTTTTATACTATGACCATAAGAGGAAAAAAATTATACTATTTTTTCTATTTTGATTTTATAATGTCCATAATATAATTCATTATTTTGAATAAGAACCAAATGTCACTCTCTTTATTTAACGGTCACTATATATTTTCTATATAGATCAAAAGAGATTATGTTCAGTTATAAATGGTTATTTGAAGCCTAAATTATTTTTTTTATAATTTATTTTCAATTGTGATCAAAATATTATTGTAAAATCAAAAGCAATACTGGTATATTACATGAGGTCGTAGTAGAAAAATGAAGAAAATTAATTTTAAATAAACTATAAATATACTTTTTTGGGGATTTGTACTATGACATGATTTTTATAAATGAATATATATTAAAATAATTTTTAAATGCTTTATATTCTAATTCAATTAATTTATTGATGCATTTAATATCGAATTATATAAATCATAAAAAAATAATAATAATAATTTATAAATAAAAATTATTTTATTAATTGATTAAAAAAATATAAGAACTTTTATCGATATTCTTATTAATGGTATATGGTTGATAATATCAAACATTTTCTCTTTATGATTCACTTAGCCTTTTATATTAAATTTTTTAGTCCTAAATGCTAGAAACCATTAATGTTGTGGTAATACTCAAAAGGGTTAATGTGGCATTTAAACAATATTAAATTCTTACAGATTCACCTAACCATATATAAATGTTATAGGATAAGATTGTATTCAATCAACCTAATATAAAACTTTACATTTATCAAGTTGTTTCTATTTATTCAAGATAATTTAGTAAAAATAATTTAATATATAAGATAATTCCATGTGTTCCACTCCCCATACATATAAAAGGGGATGTTACTCTCCTTGATTTCTAACACGTCTTAGTTCATCCAATAGATACCAATTTCTATTTACAACCTCACTCCTCATTTCCATGATAAGCTTTTCTAACCAAAATATCAAACCTTGATGGTCGATAGTGTAACCCAAATATGTTATACAATGAGAAGGTGTAATCTAACCAACCTATTTCCAGATTATTTCTTCTTCCACATCATTCAAAAATTATTTAACCAATATGAGATAATAACAATGGATTCTTACACATACATATTAATTATTATTATTATGTTCATACCCATTTCTATATATTTGAAATTTGTTGGGATAAAAAAAATATTCTAATATGTATATATATTACAACCTCCAAAAATCATGTGTTTCATTCTCCATCACCACCTATAATAACCATTTTTAGTGAAGTATATAATTTTTATATATATGATATTCCTAAAATTATTGTCATTCCACAATTCTAATACATCATCTATTTTCTAACTCCTAGTTTCGTGGTAAAATGATAATGTTGTTAATGTGTATGTTTGGATTGAAACTTCCTTGAAGTAGTGTGATTATTTTATCTTGTATTCAATTCATATATTTTTACTATATTGTTTTAAATGTATAAAAATTATGATTATTAATTGATAGTTATTCATTATATGATTTAATAATGACCAACTTCACTTTCTTCATCCAATTGTAGTTGGTTTTGGTTTATGAACTGAATTTCATTAATACATCCAGTGTAAAATTAAACTGAGATTTAAATTTATATTACATGGTTATAAATAATATTAAAGGGAAAATTTTAATGTATTAGAAATGGAAAATTTAATTTAATGAGTAATAAATTAATATTATAATATTATCTAATAAGATAAAGAACGTATGTGATGAGTAAGACTCATGGTAAGGGACATGTTAACAAAAACCAAATTTTTAAATGTTTTAAAGATTAATTTTATAAATAATTTTATTTCATGAATATATTATAATAAGTATTTTATGGATTTATTTATATATAAATAATTTATTTATAATTTAATTTTTATATCCCTTTTTCATTTCTAAAAAAAGATTTAAAATGGAATCTTATTATAAATTTTAGATGGAATTTTTTGAGTTACATTACAAAAAGAAAAATGGAATGTTATATTTTATCTTATATATACCAATGGATTTACATGGGAAAAAATATTATATTTGAGGCAATGATTCCATTATAACCATCCATGTTTTATTCAATAAAACCCCTCTCCCTAATTTTTTTGTGTATTTTATTTATGAAAATGTGGTTTTAAATGTTATGTGTATTTAGATATTTAAAAAATCATGTAATATGAGTTTAAAAGAGTTTTTCAACAGTTATATAATTAAAAGGCTCAAAAATAATTAGTTTTTCACAACACAAAAATAATGTATTATAGATGATGATAGGACATAATAATTCACCTTAAATTATAGGTGATCTTTTTAAATCTTATCGGATGGGTGATCCTAATATAGTTTCTTTAATGGTGACCCAGAGATGGATAATATGATATTATAGCTATATATAGATTATATGATCTGTGATATTAATATATATCTCTCTAATGAATGGTGTAATGTTCCTTATCTTAAAATGAATGAGGGATAGAGTTATCTGGGGTGGTTTCTATTATGGATTTAATTGTTCTATATTTATTTCATATTTAGGTTATGAATATAATTATCTAAGATTCCTAAAAGTGTTTCCATTTTTATTATATGGTTTTTAATGAATTAAATGGAGAAAAAATTTTCATTTTTTAATAAGTATATAGTTTTTTTATTTGTTTAAATAACTTTTTGATAATGGAAATCATTTTATAGGTTTTTATATTTTTCAAAAGATTAAAAAAATTATTAATTTTATGATTCTTATTGATATTTTTATAAAAATATTACATTTTAAATGATTCTGAAAATTATTATGAATATTTAATCACAATTTTGAATTCATCTATAAATTCATTGATTATTTTCATTAAATGAAAACATGATTAATATTCAATGTTTTTTATTGTGGTAATAATGGATGAAGTGTAGATTTTCAAATTGGAAATATGTGGATTTTCTATGTAAGAGTTATGATGTGATTTTTTCAAAAATCTATACTTTAATGTTTTGTGAAATATAAGAATTTAAATTTTCTAATAAAATTACAGTATTACATGTTTAATTAAGGATGTCTACGTTATTTTTATGTTAGAGGGAAGGTTTAGGCCACATTAGGTGTTTCGATAATGTAAATAAAAATCCATGTAAATATTATAAATATCTTTTTTATTTGAAAAGATATATAATATAGATATTAATAATTGACTAATCAAATAACTTTTACCTATGAATTGTTTTCCATATAGTAAACAAGGAAGCTGATTTAAGAATGTATCAAGTGGATATTATCTGTCCAAATCAACATCATGTATTTTATTGAATAGAAACTAATCAATTAGTTTTATTGATTGATTAGTTGATATAGTATATAAATAGTGGTGTAATATATTTTATATATAAATGGGATATACTAATTAGTATCATATCTATTGTGTATAATATTTTGAAAGAAAAATCCTCTATTTATTGGTAGAACATCAGATCTAGTAGTAATTGATGGATGGATCAATTATCAATAATATATTTAGGTTTTTATGTTATGTTCAAAAAATAAAAATATTTCACTTACCAATTAATTTTTCCATGTTGAAGATTTTTTATGGAAGACCTTGTCTAAAAATTCAAGAGAGAGATATGAAATTGATGTTACGGAATGTGAAACATTTGCGAATATTTTCAAAGATAAATATTTTTATAAGTCTATCTGACATAGAATGTAGGAAAAAATAATGTAATTGATGTAGTAGAATGATTTTGTAGACACTTATGAAGAAACGTTTACATGATTTTCCATGTATGTACTGCATTATATTTGGTTCCTTGATAGTAATGTTCATAGATTTTATATATAATTAAAAATATTATTAAGAATTTAATGGGACACATGAGAATTTAAATGTCTTGATATATATATATATATGATTATTTTTAATGGGATGTTTATATGGAGTTACCATAAAAATATGATCCTTGAGATAAAAAGAGATGAAAATGGTCAGGTTTATAATAATGGAGAACCAGTTAACAATAAAATCTACAAGCATGTTTCAAAATATTCCATGTGTAGATACAAACATTTAAGGGAATGTTTCACATGATCTAGATAGTTTTATGAGTGTGTAATGGTTATTCCTAGAGCTCATTACTAAAAAAATTGTCATGAGTAATCAACTATTGGGATAATTTTTATCTAGATAATGATAAGATATTAACATTATAATCGGTTGGGGGATTATTCTAAAATTTGTTTAAAGATAGTTTCTTATAGTATAAATCATCAAGATCATTAAAAATATATTTAAAATTAATTTACATTATAGTTGATGTCTTCCCATATAATTAATGGTGTTATATTGAAAAGGGGACTAGATATGTTAAGAGGGGGTAAATCAGAGTATAAATATTATTTTCTAAATTCTTCATGGCCCACTAAATCATTACTGCATTATTATAAGGGTAAATGTTTTTTCACATCTGTGATTATGCCAATATATTTTTTAATTCATTATCTTATGATGAATCTATGGATGTAATACTAGAATGAAAGAACACAAACATGGATATTCATACATGGTTCACCCTCACTTGGTTATGTCCAAGGTGTATACAATAGAAAAGTGTTGATGTACCAAATCAACTAATGCTCATTACATATCACAAGGTTCTTGCTTGATCACTTCAATAGCCAAGATAGCTGCCTTTTCAATGGTTAGGATGTGGTCACTACATTCCCAAGGTCCACTCCCTATGTCTCCTCCTCTGTTTCTAGACTAATGGGAATGATTAATGTATTCCTCTTCCTCTACACAATGCTCTTGGAATTGATCCACTCAATGTTTATAGAATTTTTGGTCCCTTCATTATCACTAATGAATATATATTCTACTATATGTAGATCCTCTATTGATGTCCCACTTTCATTTACTGATGAATACAACATTACCATTGAAAATTGGGAAATCTATTTTGATCACACTTCACAAATATCACTCTTTCACGGAGCTCATTATTTTACGAATCTCAAACCAGTCTTTGTGATGTACACCTCCTTTCGTTCAACTCACTATTCTGTAGAGATCAAACAAGCCTATGTGAATATATGTCCTTTTTATGATTCACACATAGCCTATTTGAAGTCCAACTCATTCAAAAACCTCAACTATCCTTTGCGACATTCCTTCCATCAAAAAACCTAAATCAGCCTTTCCAAATTTCCTTACATTCACAAAGCTAGTAGCCTTTGTGAACCACATTTATGATCTGAGAGCACTAATTTATTCATTGAGTCTATATACTCTTATTTGGTTGGTGTAGGATTATTTGTAGGAATTTCCCATCATCTATAGAACCATTCGTGTCATATAAGAACCATACAATCCCATCTCTCATAGCTCTAGCATTTTCACCAAAATTATCACTTCTTTGCGAAGATCCATGGAAATTTTTAATTCACAATGCTCATCATAATCATGAATTATTACTTAGAATAATTTTTGTCACTATTATGATCCTTTTATTGTAATCACAAAGCCTATGTAAAAACCATTATATCACCATAATGCTCCTCACCTCTACCATTCAAGAAGATCATCATAATCACATTTCTTTTCATGGATCATTGTCAAAATGGATTTTCAATGATATCTCTAGAAGTTGTTATTTCACCATGATAACTGACATTTTCTAAAAACACAACTAACACAAAAATTCTTCAAATTTACATTGAGTGATTTTTTCCCAATATGATAGGATAGGTCTATTACATTTTTTTAAATCACATCGATGTATTATTTGAATCAAGATATTCACATTGAATCATTTGGATAAAATTTTCATTAAAAATTGTAATATTATCTCATGGAAAAAATATATAACCTTTTGTTATAAAATAAGGGGGAAGAATTATAATAACAAATATTTATAGGAGTCATTCTATTATTATGAAAAACATGGTCTTTTTGTAAATGTTATTGAATTAGTACTAGTATATTTTGATATTATTTTGGGTATGGATATGATTTATATTAATCATGGTAACATTTGTTAAATATCTAAAAATTTAATAATAAATGATTTCCTACATATTATAAAATATCAAGAATATATTATATTTGTATGATATGGTTATAGGGGTATATAGCTAATGTTTTGGAAAAAAAATATTTTAGATTTAAAAACATCTTATAGAGAATTATTATCTAGATTTATTTATTATTAACTTTTTGTTGTTATTTCAGACGAAGAGATTATGTTAAAGACTAAATTATTATCTAATATCAATTTAATTTTAATAACCCTTTATTTAATGGATAATATAAAACATTTGGAATTCAAATATTTGTTGCATGATTTTCTAGATAATGGTTTTATTTATCCATGAACTACACCATGGGATTCCTCTATTATATTTTTAAAAAACAATTGAGGTCAATGAGTCCATGCATTTATAATATATACATGAGTAACAAACTAGTCAATAGTTTAACTTTCATCATATAGAATATTTTCTTGATCAGGTATAGAGAGTGAAATATTTTTTAATTACTAATTTTAGGTAATGATTTCATCAGTTGAATTTGAAGTAGAATGATATTCTTAAAAAATATTTTAGACTATATATGGCCATTATGAGTTTGTAGTTATTCCCTTTAAGTTGTCTTATACTATATATGTATCTTATTAATAGAGTTTTCTATGACTATTTTGATAATTGTTTTGGTCTTTTTATGAATGATATATAGTAATATTTGAAAATTAATGTGTATCATGAAGGAAACTAACAGACTATTTTACAAGGAAGGAAACTATTTGAAAAATATAGTAACTATAAATTGTTGTTGAAAAATATATATTTCATGAGGCAAGATATTTTAAATGATTGAATCACTAATGAACTTTTTAAAAGGAATATTTTTAATGAATGGATGTGATGTATAATTGGAACTGAGATTTGTAATTCTGTTAAATTAACCCATTTCTACTATTGGTTTTTTTTTAAATTTATCTGTTATCGTGAACATGAATATGATAAATATAAATTGAATTAAATAAATATTGAAGAAATATATTGTTGATTGTATCCATGAATATAATAAATCATTGTTGAACATTCCAGTTTTCTTTCCAATCCCTTGGAAAAGGTGAGTTTTTTATGTCAGTGATTATTCATTGAACGACATGGTCATGTTCTGATGTACAATTCTTGGGTAATTCATTAGGATTCACATTAATTGAAACAACCCAAGATAAATTAAGCTTTAAATAATCTAGAACTATATACTATGGTTTTTATTTAAATATACAAATAAATAATTTACACATAGTAATATATGAAATATATATTGTTCATAAAATATGGAATTATATATTAACTTAGAAAGAATTGAACATAAAAAGAGAATATGGATAGAACTAATTATGTATTATGACTACATGATTGATTAAAAACAAAGCTGCCATTTTCACTTTTTTAAAACTATAATTCAATGATTATAATCGGACCATAGTTTTAGTTAATGGAAAATTATCACATTTTTAGGTTCTTGTGTAA
Source organism: Viscum album (assembly GCA_963277665.1). Lineage (NCBI taxonomy): Eukaryota > Viridiplantae > Streptophyta > Magnoliopsida > Santalales > Viscaceae > Viscum > Viscum album. The sequence goes on along the minus strand of OY728119.1, from coordinate 807,464,263 downwards.
TTTTGAGATTAAATAAAAAAATGACTTATTTTGTGAATTTTATCTATTTGTAATCACCTCAGTGTTTCTAGAATATCATTTTTATTATTGATCTAAATATTCTAACTATTTTTTAAAATAACCATGTTCTATGGTTAAGTTTATTTCTATAAGGAAAATTCATTATTCTGACATATAAAGGCCCTAATAAATCCATCTTTCTGGAAAATTGTGTTTTCCAACAATGTGAACCACTCCTATGTAATTTAAAAATTTATCTGGTTAAACATTTTCAAATTCCATTATTTTATATGGAGATAATAGATTATTCCATGAGCCACATTCTTTATTAGCTAAAATTAAAAATCCTATCATTATTTCATCCTTTGAATTGTTAAAATATGTGGAATATAACATGTCTCATTAGGAAGAAATAGTTACATTTAATATTTAATACATTCCAGCTGAACCATTCTTGAAAAATGACTCAAATCTTATGGTGTGAAACATGAGGAAATATAGAAAAACATTTATTAAAGATGTAACATGTGAATCAACTGGATGTAAGGCCATGATGGCATCAGAATGAGAAGATAGAGAATATGATGAGGCACATGGACATAATTAATGTCTCGAGGAATGCATCTATAAATCCTACATCGAGCGATCAATGAAGCTAAAATTATGATGGTTAATGAAGGAAATAATAATGAACTATATTCATGGAGACTATAATTAAAAATTCATCCATTTAATGTATCATTCATGTAGAAACATTTGGATGAGTCTTTTTAAGTGAATTATTTCACCCCAAAACCTATAACTATGTATCAATCCATCAGTTCAAAGTGTTGAAAAATTGGAGAATCCATTGTAAGTAATTTCAGTATATTTGGAGTATTTTAAAATTTTAAATAGTACCTTAATATTAATATTTTATTCTCTGTATTCTTTTCTCAATTCTTATCTTTATTTTTTTATGTGTTACTCGCATCGTGATTCTTTTCACCTACATGTTTATGGAGAAATAATCATCATTGTATTCAAAGGGAGAAGTGGTGGAATTTTAGTTTAATTGGTTTTAATGATTTCTCAATTTATATTCTATGCATTCAGTAGTTGTTAAAATGACTGTGGTGATTGATCTACGCACATTTTCTGGTAATGTATTATTCCTCCTCCTTAAATCATTTTCCTTCTTGTTGATATATAATTCATTCAATTTTTGGAGTTTGGATTGGGTATTGACATGGAAGATATTAATCTTATATGTATAGGTATTAGTGTTAAGATATAAAATTCTAATTAAAGGGTTTGGAGTGACATCTCGTTATCTCTACATTGAATAAAATGTTGATATATATTTTGGAATAACAAATTATAATAGCACTATAAACCACCAAGAAAAATTATCTTGTTCTATTAACATCCTTGTGTTTTTTTTTATGTTGTGATTTTTCATTTTCAAATATATAATATTACCAACATTTGAAATACCCCCATATATATTATATAAGATTGTTTAATATTATAGATATAATAATAGTTTCAATAGAATGATATTTTGTAGTAAGAATACTCGTTGCGATCGACACTAGGGTGTGTCACTATGGTCCATTATTTGGATGATAATAACTTAATTGAATAGGGTTAAATGACGAAAACCCCTATTATAAAATTGGACCCGTTTCCAGGAAGACCAAGTTTTTTCACACATTATTTTTCATGAAAAAAAACAAAAAATTAAAAAATATAGTTGTATTTTATATCTTTTATTTGAAATGTCAATTTTGATTTTTAGGGAGATTATTATAATTAATGGCATATTTAAAAAAAAATTGGTGATCATAGTGGGGAAGAGACGTTAAGGACTCAAATTCAAGATAATTTATAATAAATTGAATAGAATTCCTTGATACATTAAATGAATTTCAATGTTATCAAAAAATAAAGCAAGATGGTTAAAGTACTGGATGCTAAAGTTAAAGAATTCAAATTCATATTGATTGAACAACACAAATATAATATTTTTTTAATGAAATTCCTATTACACCTAAATTTTATGAATAAATTTATGAGTTTGAAGCCATAATTTTAGATCAATTTCCCTATCCAACAAATGAGTTCCTAACTACCTTGCATTAGAGTATAGAGTCTTAAGTTGAATATTTTGAGGGATATTTAAAATATGATCATTCTTTTCATTAAAATATTGTTCAAACTGAATTAAAAACATATCTCTCTTATTTTAATTTTCAATATACTGAACAAAAAATATTGGCCCTAATTTAAGATGAATATTAATTTCACTGCATTTAGGAGATAATTGAGGAGCCAGTTGAGATGTACAGAGGTGCATTTGATAATGAAGACACAAAAAAATATCTCACTTAAGAATCATTTGATGAACGCAAACTAGAAAAAAAACCAAATCCTATTATTATATTTTCATGACTGGTAGACACCCCTCCTCTAAATGTGCTAAATAGGGAGCACCCCTTTATCCTTTTCCCACCCTCCACACCTTAAATATTCTCTTCTATCTTTTCTAGGGGTTAGTGATATTTTTATTTTCTTTTGGTATAAAAAAAAATCATCCTCTTATGTATGTTTGAAAAATTTATATGTGGTGGTTTCTGAGAATGAAATTCTATCCATCTTCATATTTTTGTTAAACTGTAACCCCAAAAACATTAACAATATGTGTCCTTTTTAAATAATTCAATAGTGTGTGGTGTACTCAACACTGAGTTCAAGAGAACCATGACCAATTAAACTAGCCATTTAAAAAGAAGTTATAAATAGTATTAACCAAATTTTTAATTTTATATTTACCTTATAATGTTAACATTTATTTTTGTGTTTCTTATACATAATATAAGGACAAATTAATTTTTTCAAAATAAATGAGGTATTTTTCAAATAATCCATTTTTACGCCTTTTAATGGTGAACCCTTTTTAAATCCAATATTTGAATGTTTTATATATTCAAAATGAAGAAATTAAATTATTCATTATAAGAAGGACATCGAAATTTAGTTTGAATAATATTTTTGTTACTTTTATGACAACTTTAATATTTTGTTGAATAGAGAAATATATTAAATATTAATTGAAAAAAAAAGCTTTTTAAAAAAAATAAAATGTATTGTAAAATTATATATCTAAGTGGTTTTAAACTATAATTAAATTATAATCATATAATTTAAAATAATTTATGTCATTATATTTATTTTTAAATTTTAATTGAACATAAACATATGTCAATATTTTGATATTGTTTACTTTTAAAAAACCCCTATTTTGGTTTTGACAACGCGAATTAATTTTAAAATAATTTATACCAACTATGTGTTTTAAAATTGGAAAAATGGATTCCATATTTGTAATAATAAGTTCCAAATTTTGTAAATAGGTAACTTTTCTTGACATTATGAATAGTAACATCACTAATTTTTTTATTTTCCATGGTTAAAGGGTAAATCTGGTAAACAAGGGTATAAAATTAATATTATAATAATATTAAACTACCATAACATATGTCATAATCATATTTTATGGTATATGATCGACCATGGGATTCCTAGGGTCGATTTTGGGAGCCCATGGAGCCACTCGGGATTGAAAATGACATTTTATAAGAACTAATTAAAATTATATAAAAATATAACATAAACAAATATCTTTCACCAAAACAATTTTTATATGGGGTTATATAATTTATGGATTTGACTATAAATATTAATTATAAATATAATATTATTTCTTACATCATGGTATTTAATTTTTAATTTTTAGACATTAAATTATTAAATTTATTTATGACCAAATAATAATCTAATATTTTTTGTTAATGAAGGAATCCAATAAATGATATTAAAAAATTAAAATTAATATAATTTGAATGTTTGTGTAACAACCCAATGTTTCATTAATAGAAATCCCTCTTGATCTAATTAAATTTCTCTTTACGTAAAATGTTTATATAAAATGTCAGCTTCTTTGGTTTTATGTTAAGAATTTTGACCATTTCTAATATAGTCGTTTAACAGTGATCAGATGATTAATATAAATATAGGGTTTTAACAAATCCAATTTACTATGAAAAAAGAAGAAATGGACTCATCTAGTATAATTTCTCCATAGGAAGCCCATTTGTCGAAGCACGGAAAAGAGGTGGCGTCTTTGGGTTTCTCTCTTGACCTAGCCCAAGCTGAGCTTCATCATGTCAAGCTCGAACGAGACCGTCTATAGGAAAAGTGGAAGTTGATAGAGATTACCACTTGAGCTATGTTATCTGAGCCACCCCAATAGTCTGTCAACATCGTACACCTTACTCTTAGGTCTTATGTGGCTGTTTTAGGGGGTTATGTAACAAATCTCTAGTACTAAGTTCATGTATATTATTTTTTGTATATAATAATTAATATACCTTCTTGTCATTATTGACACTTTGTAAATAGTTTTTTTAAAGCACAAATAGTATTTTTTTAGTTAGTATTCGAATAAGAAATATATTTTGATAAATTAATGGATTTTTGAATTAAATTATATTTTAATAATATATTATTATTATTATTAAATTAATTTTTATTAAATATAAATGAACTTATAATTTTATGAATGCAATTGTAATTTTTATTAAGGTTTGAAAACAATTTTTGTCAAAACCTGTGAACTTTCAATAAATGTCGGTTTTTATTTTAATATTGAAAATTAACATATTTAGAAAATTATATAGATAAATTAAATTTTATTTCTGGAATCAGGACATCGAAATTATCCAACAGTTAAGTTTTCATAATTTTCTGAGATAGTCAAATTTTTAGGTAAAAATTAAATTCCGTTTAAATATATAATGTGTTTTATGACATCATACATACCCAATAGTGATGTAATAAAATACTATAATCTTTATTTTCGGAAAATATATGTTTTACCATTAAAATAATGTGATTTTGGGTTTGTTTTAGTTTTTTTACAAAGCATTAACGGACCCCTCAAGACTTAATAAATATCTTTCTTCTTAAATTATTTTCCATGGGAGTGTTACTCACCTCCACATAAGCAACCCCCTTATTTTAAGAATTTCGGACATTGGACTTATAAAATATTTTTTTCCTATTCCCTTTTGCAAAATCCATGGGCAAAAACCATGAGTTGATTTGTGGTTTGGATTAGTTTAATGTAAGGGTTCCCAAACCTAAATAATAAAAAATTCACTCACATTTCCAATATAAACCCACCCAAGTTCTCACTTCCTACTCAGTAAAAGCCATTTGAGTTTGTCCAATATCTGCCCTACTCTCTCTAGATTCCTCCCAAGGTGTCGCAATCTCCCAAGAAGCCTCTCTCAAGCCTCTCTCAGGCCTTTGGAAGCACACTTCCAAATAAGGGTTTTTCTTCCTTTCACTTTTTGTCCAAATTTATAAATATTGTTATGCCCTTTTAATTTCAATTATAAATGTTGGGGTATGGTTTCGCACATCCCCCATAATGAAATATTATTGTTTGAATGATGGGAGACTCTTTTCTCTCACATTAAATTCCTCCCATGTACACCTGTTACTATGCCGAAATTCTGAAAGGAACTTCTCTCTCCTCATTTACATTCAAGAAATACTTTTGTATCATAAATCTAAATTCCATTACAATTGTTGGGACGTGTATCTATATGACCCCTTACTTTCCATTTCATGTAGATATGATGAGACACCACTTTCTCTCTCATCAACCATTTTTATGAATTCTTATATCAGGCCGTTACACTGCCTAAATTGCACCAATTTTCTAAGCCAATGCCATTGTGTAGTGAATACCATGCCCATTTCTCCATAAATGGTATTCAACTTCATGAACATTTACTTATTAATTATAATGTTTCATTCCACATTCCTTTGTCGTGGAATAAATGATTATGTTTTATGAATCCATGTTTTATGATCCATGTGGCACACTTATGCATGAAATGAAATGATTAAGAAGGGTGCGCCCGTATAGCACTCCAATGCATTGGGTAAAGTATAATATAATGATACAACATGTGAAATGAGGGTTGAATCAAGATAATACAAGTGAAATGAGGGTTTACTCGTGCTTCAAGTGCAATGAGGATTTACTCATGCATCATGTGCAATGGGCCTCGGCTCATGCTAATTCCATGTGAAGTGTTATTGCCACATTTCCATGTTATGATTATAATTATTTATCATGCCTTTATGTCCATGTTTCTATTGTTATCTTTTTATATGCCTATTGACTAACATGTATTGTACTCCTCATGTATTCCATGTTTATTCTATTACTGGGCTTTATAGCTCACCCATTTCTTATGCATGTCCTCCTGTTATCCCACGCAATTCTAAGTACGAAGGATGTAGTGGTAATGTAAAGGAAGTTTACAACAAAGATGTTGTATTTCATGTTTTAAGTTGTTATGTAATGATCCTATGCCCAAAAGTCACTAGACCTATCGATATTCCATGTTTTAGCAAGTGAATAGTTTATGTAATAAATCATGTTTATGGTTGTAATAAAATTAGGGTTTTCATAGTTGGTATCAGAGGATAGGTTTAGTTATTTTTGGGATTAGGATTAGAAAACCATAGTAAATCCATAGATTACAGACTAAGTACAATAAAAACGTTCCTATTTTTTGGTGAGTATTGAGTAAGTGGTTTATCACGAAAATACATCCATGTCTAGATATGAGCAGGTAGAGGTGGCTCTGGTACAGATTTTTCCTAGGGGTTAAACCTGAAAACACCGCTTTGAGCTAGACTCAAATGGGAATTGGTGCACGACAACGGGCCTTGCTTTACTCTTGGTTATTACACTCCTGGGGGATATGTTTTGATAAATTCACAAGCTTAGTATGAACCCTTATTAAGAGAATTAAAAAAATTCCCCTAAGAATATATGTTAGAGATTATATCATGAAATTCCTAGATTAAAGCCTATAGACTCATGAGCTTAGGAAATAAATGTTTATTTATAAGTCATCATCTTTTGTCTTTGAATACCCTTTATGTGTTACCCCTAACTTTCCTTTTATTCCATCCGATGGCCGGTGATAGGAGGACTCGGTCTAACAACCGATGTGAATATCAGTGTGATGACTGTACTAATGAAATGCCAAATCAAATGGGTGCATGAATCATGAACTTTCTCACGCTTCTCTCTCAGCTAACTCAATATTTGAATAGAAACATGGGTCAAGAGGAATGTTCAATCCCCCCTAAGCATGAACAAGTCGCTATCGAGAGCTTCATGAGACAAAGGCCTCCTACTTTTTGTGGATCATCTGATCCCAAGATCGCTGAACAATGGATCAAATCCATTGAAAAGATATTCTCCATCCTTTAATGTCTTGAACAAGAGAAGGTTCTCCTGGCGGCATATCATATGGAGGGTGAATATGATCAATGGTGGACGTTGATCAAAAATACGAATCCTGAGGGGGAGATCGAGGCGTTGGAATGGAAGGATTTCTGAAAGATGTTTTTTGATAAATATTTTACGTGCATCCTCCGGATTAAGATGGAAAGGGACATCCTTTCCCTCAAGAAAAAATACAAAGAATCTGTTGGAGTGTACGAGGAAAACTTCACAAGGCTTTCATGATATGCTTCTGGATTTTTTGTTATCCCCGAATGAAAAGTTGATCGCTTCTTTGGTGGGATGAATCCTAGCCTACAAAAAGAATTAGCAATCCGTGACTTCGACAGCTATGAGGAAATATTCCGATGTCCCCTCCAGGTAGAAATGGAGATCGGGGAATCACAGGGGTATCATGGGGACAAGAATCATAAGGTGGACTTCAATGCTAGCGGTCCGATGGATAAATCCAATGATGCTAAGAAGATCCAGCACCCCACTTTCCAAATGTGCGGAAAGAAGCACCCTGGAAATTGGCTCAAGGGGATGAGGAAATGCTTTAGGTGTAGAAGAGAATGGAACCTAGCTGTTAAATGTTGGAAAGAAAGACTCGTGACTGCGACAGAGGAGTGGAACGCTCCATTCGAACATCAACGCGTTGTTCATTGCAACAACTGCAAAGAACCAGGGCATTTTGAAAATTAGTTCCCTAATCCAAGGGTTTTTAGAGGCAACCAACAACCTCCAAGGTAGCAAGGAAGAGATTTTTCCATCACTTCTACCGAAGTGAACCCCGACAATGAAGTAGTGGTAGGTACTCCAGTTATTCATTCAATAATAGAGAATGTACTTTTTGATTCAGGTTCTACGCATTCTTTAATATCTCGAAAGTTTAGTAGAAAAATCCCAACACCATCACAAATCATAAAAGAGAAGATGTCAGTGAGTATGACAAATGGGGAAATCATTACATCCCATGAATATAAGTCCTACCCTGTTTTAATTTGTGGATTGAATTTCCTGGAAAACCTCGTCATAATCCCTTTGGTGGAATTTGATGCATTTTTTGGCATGGATTGGCTTTCCTTATATAGAGCCAACATAAATTGTCAGTAAAGGGAAATTACACTCCATATGGAGAATCAACCCCTGATTATTTACAAGTGAAAAGAGGAATATGAATCTCCTTCAACTCCATCATCTCAAGCATGGATATTACTGCCCTATGAACATGCATATCTGGCTCAGATGATTGAATCCAAGGAAGAAACCGTCCTTGAAAAATTCCTATTGTGATGGAATTCGCTGAATTGTTTCCCGAGGAACTGCCTGGTCTTCCTCCTAGAAGAGATTTTGAATTATCAAATGAACTTATACCATGGAATATAATAATATCTAAGACTCTATTTAGAATGGTTTTTGTGGAGCATGAAGAGATGAAGAAAAAACTAAAAGGGAATCTGGATAAAGGGTTTATACACCCAAGTTCTTCACTATGGGGTGCACCAGTACACTTTGTCAAGAAGAAGGATGGGTCAGTGCGCCTTTGCATCGATTATCGTGAGCTCAACAAAATCATGATAAAGAACAATTATCCTCTCCCACAAATTTATGGCTTGTCCGATCAAATGTGTGTAGCACAATACTTCTCCAAGGTGGATTTGCGGTCGGGATATTATCAAGTAAGGGTGTAGAAGGAAGATATCCCCAAGTCTAATTTTCGCACAAGATATGGGCACTATGAATTCATAGTAATGCGTTTCGGACTCACTAATGCTCCAAAAATCTTCATGGACTTTATGAATAGATTATTTGGAGATTACCTCGACAAATTTGGGATTGTCTATATAGATGATATTATAATATACTCCAAAAACAAGGAGGTTCATGAGGAGCATTTAACAACTGTACTAGATACTTTGTGCAAAGATAAGATCTATGAAAAGTATGACATGTGTGAGTTCTGGTAGAAGGATGTCTCATTCTTGAGTCATATCATCAAAAGCAATGGGATATCTGTGGATCCCTCCAGAACAAATGCAATTGATGGATGGCCAAGACCAACATCATTAACGGATATCCGTATCTTCTTGGGGTTACCTGGATATTATCAATGATTTGTTAGAAATTTCTCCCTATTGTCCGACTCTCTTACCAAGCTAACCCGAAAGGGAGTAATGTTTTCTTGGAGTGAAAAATGTGAAGAAAGATTCAAGGAGTTGAAAATGAGGCTTATCACTACACCCATTCTCACCTTACCCACATGTGCGGAACCTTTTGTGATATTTAGTGATGCTTCAAAGAAGGTCTTAGGCTGTGTGCTGATGTAGAATGATAAAGTGATATCCTATGCCTCAAGGCAGTTGAAAATCCATGAGCGAAACTATCCAACGCATGATCTGGAGTTGGCGGCGGTGATCATTGCCTTGAAAATCTGACGGCAATATCTCTATGGGGAGAAATGTGAGATATATACGGACCACAAGAGTCTTAAATATATATTCACATATAAAGAACTTAACATGTTCCAGAGAAGATGGATAGATCTCATTAAGGATTATGATTGTTCAATACATTACCACCCTGGGAAAGCAAACTAGGTGGCAGATTCCCTAAGTAGAAAGGACCCATCGATTCTATCAATGATGAGAATTGATAAAGATCCAATCTTCTTATACTTGATGATGATGGATATGGGAATCATAAAGAAGGGAACATCATCAATCATTTCACAAATGATTTCTCAACTGTATCATTTGGGAAGGTTAATGGATTCTCAAAAGGATGATGTGGGAATTCAGGAAAATGAATAAGCTATCGAAAAAGGTAAATCCTCAGAGTTTAATGTTAATGAAGAATTAATAGTGAGATTTGGGAAAAGACTATGTGTTTTTTCATGTCCGGAGCTGAAAAAGGAACTTTTGGATGATGCACATAGTTCAAATTTCTCTATTCACCTTGGGAGCACAAAGATGTATCGAAATCTCCGAGACACTTTTTGGTGTGATAATATGAAGAAGGAGTTCATTGTATATACATCGAAGTGCCTAGTGTTCCAGCAAGTGAAGACAGAGAGGCAGAAGTCTAAGGGGATGATGCAACCATTTCCCATAACAGAATGGAAATGGGAGAACATCACCATAGATATTGGCACTAGACTTCCGAGGATATCCAAAGGCAACAATGATATCTGGGTTGTGGTGGATCATCTTATAAAGACTGGACACTTCATTTCTATTCAGGAACATTTCTCATTGGATCAACTGGAATAAATATATATCCAGGAAGTGGTAAGGCTTCATGGAGTACCACTATCTATTGTGTCTAACCGAGATCCAAGATTCACCTCTATGCTTCGGAAGAGTCTTCAAAATTCTTTGGTTACGGAACTGAACTTCAGTACGACCTATCATCCTCAAACTGATGGACAATCCGAGTGGACTATCCAAACACTTGAGGACATGTTGAGAGCATGATCAATGGACTTTAAAGGAGGATGGGATCAAAATCTTCCTCTGGTTGAGTTCTCTTATAATAACAGTTTCCACCCGAGTATCCAAATGACACCTTATAATGACATGTATGGGAAAAGGTGCAGAACACCGGCAGGTGGGGATGAGGTCGGTGAACATAAGCTGCTTGGACCAGAAATGGTTGAAGAAATGGTGTAGAAGGTGAAAACCATTCAACATCATATCAAGGAAACCTAGAGTCGATAGAGGAGTTATGCAGATAATCGTCGACGAGACCTTGAGTTTAAAGTTGGATACATGGTTTTTCAACTCATATCTCCATGGAAGAAGTTCATGACGTTTGGAAATAAAGGGAATTTAAGTCTAAGGTATATCGGCCCCTTCGAGATTCTTGATCGTGTCGGGGTTGTGGCCTATCAACTAGAACTTCCACCTACCATAGTCCAAGTACATGATGTCTTTCATTTATCCCTCTTAAGGAAATACATACTAGACCCTTCACATGTTCACTATTATGAGGTGGTACAGTTAGAGGATGATCTTTCTTATGAGGAGAAACCAGTGAAGATCTTAGATCATAGATAAAAATTTCTACGAAATAAGACAATGCCCCTCATCAAGGTGTTGTGGATAAACCCCAAGTTTGAAGAAACGACTTGGGAATCAGTGGAAATGATGAAGCTGAGTTACCCACATCTATTTTAGTGTGGTAAAAAGATATTTCAAGGGTTAAATTTCTTAAGGGGGGAATATTGTAACGACCCAAAGTTTCATTAATTGAAATCCCTGTTGATCTAATTAAATGTCTCTTTATGTAAAATGTTTATATAAAATGTCAACTTCTTTGGTTTTATGTTAAGAATTTTGACCATTTCTAATATAGTCATTGAACAGTGATGAAATGATTAGTATAAATATAGGGTTTAACAAATCCAATTTACTCAGACAAATGAACCGATGGCCTCATCTAGAGGAATTTCTCCATACAAAGCCCATTTTTCGGTGCTCGGAAAATTAGTGGTGTACTTGGTATTCACTCTTGAACAAGCCCAAGCTTAGCTTTATCATTTCAAGATCGAACGAGACTATCAATAGGAAAGGTGGATGTTGATAGAGATTACCACTTGAGCAATGTTATCTGAGCCACCGCAAAAGTCTGTCACCATCGCACAACTTACCATTAGGTCTTATGCGACTGTTTTAAGGGGTTATGTAACAAATATCTAGTACAAAGTTCATGTATATTATTTTTTGTATATAATAATGAATATTCCTTATTTTCATTATTGACACTATGTAAATTGTTTTTTTAAAGCACAAATAGTATTTTTTTAGTTAATATTCAGATAAGAAATAAATATTGATGAATTAATGGATTTTTTAATTATATAATATTTAAATAAAATATTATAATATTATTAAATTATTTTTTATTAAATATAAATGATTTTATAATTTTATGAATGCAATTTTAATTTTTATTAAGGTTTGAAAACCATTTTTTTCAAAACCCGTGAATTTTCGATAAATATCAGTTTTTATATAAAAAGTGAAAATTAACATATTTAGAAAATTATTTAGATAAAATAAATGTTATTTATGGAATCAGGATGTCGAAATTATCCAATGGTGAATTTTTCATACTTTTCTGAGACAGTCAAATTTTTGGGTAAACATTTAATACTGTTTAAATATATAATGTGTTTTATGACATCATAATGACCCAATAGTGATGTAATAAAATACTATAATCCTTATGTTCGTCCAAAATATGTTTTACCTTTAAAATAATGTGATATTGGGTTTTTTTTACTTATTTTACAAAGCATTAATGGACCCCTCAAGACTTATTAAACATCTTGTCTTCTTAAATTATTTTCCATGGGAGTGTGACTCACCTCCACATAAGAAACCCCACTATTTTAAGAAGTTTGGGCTTTGGCCTTATAAAATAATGTTTTCCTCTACCATTTTCCAAAAAGCGTGGTCAAAAACCATGAACTGATTTGTGTTTTTGATTAGATTAATGTAAGGTGTCCCAAACCTAAATAATAATGAATTCACTCACCTTTCCTATATAAACCCACCCATGCTCCCACTTTTTCCTCACTCAAAGACTTTGGAGTTCGTCCAACCTCTGCCTTACTCTCTCTAGAATCCTCCCAAGGTTCCCCAAGCTCCCAAGAAGCCTCTCTCAATCCTATCTCATGCCTTTGGAAGCACACTTCCAAGTAAGGGTTTTTCTTCCATTCACTTTTTGTCCAATTTTCATAATATTGTTATGCCCTTTTAATGTCAATTATAAATGTTGTGGTATGGTTTCCAACTTACACCATACTTCCCTATTATTGATTGAATTATGGGAGACCCCATTCTATATCATTAAATTCCTCCCATGTACACCCGTTACTTCGATGAAATTCTGAAAGGAACTTCTCTCTCCTCATTTATATTCAAGAAATACTTTTGTATCATGAATCCAAATTACATTACAATTTTTGGGGCATGTATCTATATGATCCCCATACTAACCATTTAATGTAGATATGATGATACACCCCTTTCCCCCTCATCAACCATTTTTATGAATTCTTATATCACGCCGCTATGTTGCCGAAATTGCACTAATTTTCTAAGACAATGCCATTGTGTGGTGAATTACATGCCCATTTCTCCAACAAGGGTATTAACCTTCATGAAAATTTACTTATTAATTTTAAATTTTCAGTCCACATTCCTTTTTTGTTGAATAAATGATTATGTTTTCTGAATCCATGTTTTATGATCCATGTGGCACACTTATGCAAGAAATGAAATGTCTAAAAAGGGTGCGCCCTTATAGCGCTCCAAAGAATTGGGTAAAGTATAGTATCAAGATACGTCATGTGAAATTAATGTTTACTTATGCCAATTCAAGTGCAATTAGGGTTTACTCATGCTTCATGTGAAATGATTATTTACTCAAGCTTCATGTGCAATGGGCCTTGACTCATGGAAATTCAATGTTAAGTGTTGTTGCCACATTTTCATGTTATGATTATCATGCTTTATCATGCCTTTATGTCCATGTTTCTCTTGTTATCTATTGATATGACTATTTTCTAACATGTATTGTACTCCTCATGTATTCCATGTTTATTCCCTTACTGTTCTTTATAGCTCACCCTTTTCTTATTCATGTCCTCAGGTTATCCAATGCAATGCTAAGTACGAGGGAATGTAGTGGTCATGTAAAGGATCTTTTCAATAAATACGTTGTATTTCATGTTTTAAGTTGTTATGTAATGATCTTAAGCCCCAAAGACACTAGACCTCTCGATCTTCCATGTTTTATCAAATGAATAGTTTATGTAATAAATCATGTTTAAGTTTGTAATAAAAGCAGGGTCGTCGTAGTTTGGATGCCATAAATAAATTTTATGATTGAAATTGAATATGAGCTATGAATTAATAAATTTATATATTACTAATAATGTTTTTATGACTATAAAAAATCAATTTCTAAATAGTGTAAAATTTTACATAAATGATTTTTTGAAACAAATACTATTTTTTAAATGATATAAAAATCATAAAAATCTAAAGTTTTATCAAATTACATTTATAGTGATAAAAATTTCATATATTTTCCACTTTAGGTTCTCTTGTAATTTTATAGTAATGATATTAACCGTGTATTATAAAAACAGAAGAGGGCATGCTAAGAGTTAACTTATTTTCCAAAGGGTTTAATCGAAAAGATAAGGTTAATTTTATGTCCAAAACATTTCTAAAACCTATTGGTTTAGAGGAGTTATACCCATACTCATATTAGGTTAGAAATAAACCAATTTTTATCTATTATAATCCGGAAATAATTTTGTAATAAATTTATATTTTAATCTCTTCCCAAAGTTCCCCTCACCTGTCTTATAAAAGGGAACCTCTCTTTTTCTTTAATTCACACCTCCAAAGCCCACTGTCTCAACCTACCCCTTCCCAAATCTCCTCCAAACTTGTATCACATCATATTAGAAGCCATATATTAGTAATTAAGACATCTTAAAAAGTCCTTCTGTGAAAATCAATATGAGACACCCGAACAAGGGGTAATCGTTTTATCCGTTCATTCAATGTTCATTTATTCTTATACTTCCTTTTAATATGTTTTTAATAGACTAAAATAATAACTCTTGAATATAATATATTATGAGATTATTTTATGATTATGGGACAATTATATTATTCTTTTTACCATTATTATGAAAAACAATACCACCATACGTTCATAAGTATGACTTTCTGTCTCCACGTAATGGTAAAAATTATTTTTCACATATATGTTATTTCAATGGGAATAACGATGAATATAATGGATGTAAATAATAAATATTTACATGATAATTATTTTGTAAAATTAACATTCCATCAAATTCCATACCATTTGAGCATTAATAAAATGATCCAATCGCCCGTGCATACGTACAACATACCATCTCAACAACATGATGAGACTCATCGTCCATTTTCATCATCCATGAATGATTTTATGAATAAATATTATTAACAAGTATGAGATATATAAAATAATAATGCTACTGGTATTATATACACACACATATATATATATATATTTATATATATTCACTTACATCCATTCAATACGATAAGAAAATAGAAACAACTTTTATGCGTATGTGCGGACTACCGCCTCCATGAACAGTGTATTCTATTTGATATATATTTATATTATATGTATTTATATACAGAAAATATATGTTATATATTTCATATTTTACAAAATTTATGTTATTAAATACTCATTTAACTAATCTGATCAAAAATAAAAGTTGAAACATGTATGATAAACAATGCGATTATAAACCAAAATGTTGCATTAACATGTAATTATTAATAAACAGGTGATATAAAGTCATAAAAGAATCATATATGATATCATAAATACAATTATTATTCAGATATAAGTTAATAATATGTTTAAACACATATAAAAAAGTTTAGGACACGTATGGAGAGTATTGAACATAAGGAAAGGTTTAGTTCCCAAATATCATAATTATCCAAGATTATTTAGGTATTAGTATTTTCTAGGAAATATTTATCATCAATGTCCATGTTTCATAAAGTAGTTTTCAGAAGGATTATTTTTATGGGACTATTTACCCAAAACATCATTTTAAATGTTTTAAATATTTATTTTCTAAAACATTCTTATTAATGTCCAAGTTTTCTAAATGGTTTTAATGATTTATTTAAATGGACAAGAATGTTTTAAAATGATAATTATATTCAATGGTTTCAAAGTGGAATGAAAAACTTTTATTCAAAAATAAATTTTAAATTTCTTCCTTTATAAATTGTGTGACTTTTAAATGATTTCATCAAAACAAGATATTTCTCTCAAAGTATTTTACTGGTCATTTTATACTATTTCAACATCCATTGGTGGATATTATTCTTTATTATGGTTTGATTTATTATAATACAATATTCTAGATTGGCATAAGGCCTTGACATAATAGTTATTATGCCCTGCATTATGTATTCCCTTGTTATGAAATTCGATATTGCATGTGATTATTTGATTAGTAGAAAACCCATGTAAATGTTTATATGGAAATGTTTAATTTATTTTTTCCATATTATTTTCATGTTTCTGCTTCAATGTTTTTTGTTTTTATTATGCATATTTCCTTAAACTTTTATAGCATTTGCTGAATTATTTACTCTTATTGAACATCTGAGCTCACCCCTTTATTATGATTTATTTTCCCAGAAATCCTAGATGTGTATTATGATTGATAAAAAGGGTTACTCTAGGGGAATAATGGCATCATAAATGGATTATTTATGTTTTTTTGTTATATATTGTAATTTGATGTTCATGATTGTAATATATTTTCCAAGACTGCAAAATTGATCGGACCATCAGGACATGATTCCATGTATTAATTCAAATGTGGTAAACTAATGCACTGGCTCTGGGTAACTGGGGTCGGGGCATTACAATTGGTATCACAGGAAGTTTAGTAACAACATTGAAAATATATTTATAAAACATCGATTAGGGATCATAACCACAATATAGATTTTCGGTATAGTATTGAATAAAATCATAGAATTTTAAAATAATGATTATGTGGGTATTCCTAGAAAATAAATCATTGTCGAGATACTGAAAGTGGACATAGGTCTAGTATAGATGTACCTAGGGGTGAAGACTCTGACAAGGTGTTCTGAGCTTGACTCGAGGTATCCTGGTGCACGAAAAAGGGCCTTACTGCACACCACATTTGACAATCCCGGGGGATATGCATAGGATAATTAATATTTTCTTTACAAAACATAATGAAGGATTTATTGGTATATATGTACTCAAAGTAACCATATATATTATTATGGATTAGATTTACATACAAATTTCAATTTATTTTATGTATTTTACAATTTTAGAATTATTCATTACGATTCATAACCTAATCTAGTGTATTCCTTTGTTTAGAAATTGTTTCTAGTGGAAGAAATGGAAAGAATATCAATGCACATGATCTATGTAGAGATTTATCACCAATTAAAGATAATGAAAGTGTAGCCGGGGAGACAACTCTTACTAAAATACATACAAACATACTCAGACAACATACTCATGTTATAAACAATAACCTTACCTCTATGGGGCGTCCTTATCCACAACGCAGAGTATCAATGTTAGACCACTTCATGAGACAATATCTAGTAACATTCAGTTGGACTAAAATCAATTTTTAGATGAGCAATAGATAATTTTATTTGAGAAAATATTTTTTCCTTTGGAAAGTAACGATAGGAAAGAGGTTTTCATGGATGTTAATCATTTATCAGGAGATATAGATAAATGGTGGTAATTAATTCAAGACAAAAAGGATGATGAAGAAGTGTGAAATATGGAATGGATGGAGTTGAAAAAAAAATCTAGTGAAATAATTTCCTCGTGAACAAGGAGATGATATGGAAAAAAAATTTCTCTACTTGAGGAAAAACGATGATGAAAATTTTCCAGAGTATAAATTCACAATGTTAGCAAGAAATGCTAAAATCTACATATGTAACCAGAGAAGTAAGATTTATCAATTCATTGAGTGGTTAAAACATTTTCTTCAATGGAAATTGGTCTAAAAATATTCTAATTGTACAAAGATATAGTCTCATGTTCTATCAATATAGAAAATTAATTCACTATGTATTATGAAATTAAAGTAAAGAATGATAAGAATAAAACATTTGAGAAAGAGACAGATAAATGGAAAAAGGGAAAGATGTATTTTACCTTATGTTATAATTGTGGGAAGAAACACCCTTGTACTTGACTAAAAGTAATGGGAGTTTGTTACAAATGTGGAGAAAAAGGTCACATGAATCATGATTGTATTGAAAGGAAAGAACCATTGAAATATTATAATTGTAAATATATGGGACCTTATACAAATGATTTTCCAAAGTTTCAAGAAAATATAATTGAGAAAAATAATATGGATCAAGGTAAAGATTATTATGTCACAACATTAAAAGTGTTAAAATTAATGTAATTTTTTTGTATTCAAGAATTGTGTTCTATTTATAAGATGAATGTGATATATATAAATATTGTACTACAGTACATTTTTTCTTTAAGGTTTGAATATGATGAATTTAATAATATATTCATTATGTGTTAATAAGAGAATTATTAAATCCTTAGCACAATATGATGTTACAATTGATTTTGGAAATATAGTGACCTTTTAGACCGTGATTTGGACCGAATTAATTTGATAATTCTAATGTTTGGGTTGGATTAAGTTGAACATTGGATATTATTGTATAAGATTTATTTTCGATTTTTATAATACTATAGTTTAAAAAAAGGAAAACATGTAGGTCAGGAGATAACCCATCGCGTCAAACAAAGCTGTGTGAATCGACCCACATCCAAAGTCTGACACGGTGTTGTCACCTACCACTAGAATATAGGAAGTAACTAGTTACTATAAAATAGTTTTATTCATTTAAATGGTATGTGTTTATGTTATGAACGTTATATGATTGAGGTAAATAAAATATTTTTTGAGTTTTATCTTTTGAAGATAATGATGAGCTTGTGATAAGAATTAGTTCAAAAATGAAACTCTACATGTAAATTAATTATTCTTCCTTTTTTTATTAATCTATGAATTAAATTAATTATACAACACTATGTAATATATCATACTACCTAAAATCTTTTCCTTGTACTTAATTTTGTGATGAATCAAATAGTCCCATAGATCGTCACAGATTTATAGATTTCATGTTGAAAACATTCTCCTATTAATATTATCTATCAATCAGAATCATAAAATGATGGTTATTTTTCTCTTTTATATCCCTGTATTCTTTCATGGAACCCTTTTATGCGTTATTTCCATTAACCTTCTTCCCTGTCTTTCTTTATTTTAAAATTGAGGTATTATTAGTCCCTTTTTTGATGTGGGATTTCAACTAAGATATTTTTAAATATAAAACCCCTATATTTCAATCCTAATATTAAATTAAGAATAAAAAATTTATTTAAGGAGGGGATAATGTAACAACCAAATTTCCCATGGTATGCTTCCTTTTTAAATAATTTAAAAGCGTGTGATGCAGACAACACTAAGTTCTTGCGCACAACGACCTATCAATTTAGCCGTTTAAAAAGTTGTTATGTATAGTATTAACAAAATTTTTAATTTTATATCTCAAATATAATGTAAACATTCAATGTTTTCTTTCTTAGACATAATATGAGGAAAAATTCAATTTTTAACAATAAATGAAATATATTTCAAAAATGTATTTTGTTTTCTGAATTTTAATTGAGAACCCTTATTAAATCAAATATTTGACACTTTTATATATTTTATTTAATGAAATAAAATTATTCATTATTATTGGGGTATACAAATTTATATTGGATAAATGTTTGGTACTTTTCTGATAAATTTCATATTTTCATTAATGGGGAAAAATACAAAATTTTAATTGAATGAAAATTTTTTAATCATAATAATTTTTAGTGCTAAATTATACATCTGAGTGTTTTTAAAGTGTAATTATATTATATTTTTACCATTTAATATAATTTTGGCCATTATATGTATTTTTTAATTTAAATTCGACATAAACACATGTCAATCTTTTGAATTTTTTTACATTTTAAAACCCAGCTTTTTGGTTTTTACAACAGAAATTAATATTAAATTAATTTCAACCAACTCTGTGTTTTAAATTTAGAAAAATAGAAACCATATTAGGAATTATATGGTCCAAATTGTGTAAATATGTACATTTAATTTTTTTTACATTATGAATAGTATCTTTAGTAATTATTTTATTTACCATAGTTAGAAAGTAAATATTTAAATAAGGGTACACAAATAATATAATAATAATATTAAACTACCCGAACACATGTCCTAATAATATTTTATGAGATATGTTCTACCATGGGATTCCTTGGGTCAATTTTGGGACCCCACGGAGCCAGTTGGGTATGCAAATAAAATTTTATAAGAATTAATTTAAAGTATACAAATATTTAACATAAGCATTTATCTTCCACTAAATAAATTTTAATAAGGGGTTATATAATTCATCTCTTCGACTGTGAAGTTTTTATTATAAGGATCAAAATATTTCCAACATAATGGTATTTTATTTTGAATTTTTACATATTAAATAATTTATTTTATTTATGAAATAATAATGATGAAGTATTTTCATTATTAATGAAGGAATCAGATAAATGATGTTATAAATATTAAAATTAATATAATTTCTAATTTTAGATGCCATAAACGCCTATTTTTGGATTACATTGACATATGGGGTATTAATTAATGAATTTGGTTTAATATACTCGTGTTTTTATGACATTAAAAGAAACAATTACTAAATAGTGTCAACATTGACATAAATAAGTTCTTAAAACAAATACTATTATATTAAATGATATAAAAAATCAAAAAATATAATATTCGGTTAAACAAATTTTATTATGATAAAAATTTTATAAACTATACACATTGTTTTCTCTTGGAATTCTATTATAATGATATTAACAATATAGTATAAAAACACAATAAGAAATGGTAAGAGTTAACATATTTTACAATGGGTTAAATCTAAAATATAAGGTTAAATTTATGACCAAATCTTGTATAAAACATATTGTTTTAGATGATTTTGAACCATCCTCATCTTATCCTATAAATAAATCAATTTTTAGCTATTATATTTCGAATTTAATTATATAATAAATTAATATTTCAAGCTTTTATTAAAGTTCCACTCACTTCTCTTATAAAAGGTCACATCCCTTCTCTTTAATTCACACCTTCAATGCCCTTGGGCATGAAGAAACCATTCCCAAATATCCTACCAATGTCCCTCAGTTTATCTTAGAGGAAAAATTTTTGGTATAAATACAAATTATAATGTCATTATGTTCAAATAAAATAGAGACACCCAAAGAAGAGGTAATCATTTTATACCTTCTTTCAAAGTTCATTTATACTTCTATTTCCTCTTACTAAGATGTTAAAAAACTAAAATAATAAATCCATAATATAATATATTCTGAATTTTTTTAATATTATGTTACAACCATATTCTTTTTTTACCCATCCTATGAAATACAATACCATCACGCATGCGTACGTATAGCTTATCGTAGGCACAACGTGGTGTAAATATTTTTCATGTACACTTTTTTTTATCGGTATAAAGATGAATATAATTAATATCAATAATACATATAACATTATATTTCTTTTGTAAAGTTTATATTCCATACAATTCCATTCCATTTCACCATTCAAGAAATGATATCATCCATCGTGCGTACATGTTATTTATCGTCTCAACAATGCGATGAGACTCGTCTTATATGTTCATCATCCAAGAATGATTATAAGAATAAATATAACAAATAAGTATAAAATATATTTCATAATAATGATACTAGGATGATATATATATATGTAGACACACACATATATATTCACCTACTTCTATTCAATACGATAAGAAAATAGAAACAATATTGTTGCGTATGTGAGGACTACCACCTCCATGAATGGTGTGTTACAATTTTTTTCTATATATTTTATATATTTAAATACAGGAATATATATGATATATAAATCATATTTTAAAATCTATATGTAAGTAAATTATTATCTATGTAATATGATCAATAATAAAAATTAAAATAGGTATGATAAACAAAGCGATTATAACCCAAAATGTTTCATTAACTATGAATAATTAATAAATGGGTAACATAAAGTCATAAAAGCAACATATATGATATCATAAATATAATTATGATTCTGATATAAAGTAATAATATTTTAATCACATTATACACGTGTTTTAGACATGTAAGAAGAGTATTAGACCTAAGGTAAGAGTTAATTACTCAAATTCATTATAATCTGAGATTGTATATGTGTAAGTATTTTCCAGGACATATTTATCATCCATGTCCATGTTTCATAAAACATTTTAAAAAAAGATTATTTTTAGGAGACTTTTTGACTAAAACATAATTTTAATTATTTTAAATAATTATTCTTCTAAACATTTATCATTAATGTAAATTTTTTCAAAATGGTATTAAGGATTTATTTATATGGAATGAATGTTTGAAAATTTTTATTATATTCAAAGGATTCAATGTGGTATTATAATGGCCTGGAAAATTACTCATTAATGATTCTTCTAAGAAAACATGGTTCTATCAAACTATTCCACCAAAACGGTGGCCTCAGTCACTGCGGCACTGTAATAGTGACACTGGTCATGGTTCTGCACCAAAATGGTGGCACCAAGATGGTGTCACCATAACAGTATCACCATCACAGTCACACACTGAAACGGTGGCACTGGGACCGTCGCACAGCTTACGTTGTCTAACAAAATGGTGTCCCACCCTTTTTTCATGTTCCGCTATAGCAATGTGTCTTTTGAGGTAAAAGTGTTTTAATAATCCTTTCAAATATATTAAAATCCCATAAATGAAATGTAATATCTTCCAAGATCTGGTAAACCCTTCACTTACAAAAAAATGTGGCTTTTTCCTCAGTGACCCACCATTTTGCAAGTATATTCTGGTTCCGCCCCTATTACATATTTTTCTCTATTTAATGAAAAACATTTAACGCACACATGTTATGTACACATATCCGAAGAGAATTATTAAATTAAAATTGATTCCATTGGGTATAACCATCCAACTGCTTGGTGAAACCACGATCCACCTTTAAAGTTGTCTGAGATTTCAGATACCGTAACTCTAGGATCTCATATTTTATCGCATGAGGATTCTTTCTTTTTCTTGGCTGGTCTCTTTATTTTCTATAGTGCATTTGGAGTCCCCCATCTCGATTCTACTAGTGTTCCTATGCTGTAGAATTTTGTTCTCTCTCTTCGAGTCCTCTAAGTTCCTCCCATATAAGTCACGCATCCCCAGTTTGTGGCGTATGGATAAAAACAATGATCATTGAATAACAATGTAGGTTTTTTCCTTCATCTCTCTTTACTGTGTATCATGTGGGGTGGGTACGTTGATGTTTCGTCCGGGATGGATGAAACCAAACCATAAAAAAGATAGTGAATGGATTCCAATGAATGATGGGTTGTGTTTAATGATTTTCTTGTACTCTTTTATCTTTGCCTATATGTTGTTAATTTTATGGTCTTATGTCCACTGAAAATGGTGGCGGTTGGTGGTGCTTTATCGTACAGTAATGAACCTACAATTTTCTGGATAATTCTATGATTTAATTTCAATAACATAGAAATTGGTTAATCACGTAAACTAGGTTGATTAAATGGATTCCCAATGAAGAAAAATCATTTTATGGTCAACCCGGTTAACCAAATGGAAAGACTAAACTAAATGAATGGTGTGTTTAAAATCTAAAAACCCCTTTCTCTGTTGTGTTGATGTGTATCATTGTTCTTCTTGATGCTTGTGAGGTTACATGCATGGGGATGGGATCCCCTATTGTGAAGTTGTTAGTTTTTGGATTTTGGGGTCGTGTGAGGTCGTATGTTGGTGCTTCGTTCAGTTCCAGTACATTGAGGGATCTCACAGATACCTTTTTTTCTTATGAATTTACAACAGAATTGGATGTGAATGTTTAATTTTCTACATGATTGTTTTTTCTTCCTTGGAATGGGGCTTTTCCTATTAGTTTATATGTAGTGAAGAATAATTTAAATGTAATCCCTTGAATATGAATACAAGAATGGGTTCAATTGGGGAATGTTTCCATGTAATGAGTTGTGTCATCGATGTGGCTGTTGTGCTTCTATCTAATAAATAGTAATGAGGGTGTTTGTGTATGGGATAGTTTTGGAACCCCTAATATGGGATGATTTCTTGTTTACCTATATTTATAATTAAGTTATTATGTTTCTTATTCATTCCCCACTCAAGTTCAGCACTTCGTGCTAAATACCCCTATTTCATTGGGAATGGTGTTTTTTCCAACACTCCTATGAGTGCCTCATTATTAGCTCTTTTTCTACTCCTTTTACTAAGAATCCCAACAATATTTGGGTAGGATATGACGGCTTGAGGTCTATTATATCCCAATATTCTTCGGGAAGGGTAGTTGTGGTGGTTTACCTAGGTGTGTGCGGGATGGTTCTTTCCCATGTGTCTTCAGGATGAAGCCCATGTGTTTTCGTGGGTGATAATAGTTGTTCTAGCCCATATGTTCTCAAGCATGACGGTTTTTGTTCTATCCCAAGTGTCTGTTGGTGGGGTTACATGTGTTCATTTTGGGTCAGTCGTTTGCGAGTGGAATGTGTGATTGTGGTAGCCCAGGTGTGTGCGGGTGGAAGATGGGAGTGGGAGTGCGGTGAGAATGGCGGGGGAGGTCTGACGCATGGGATGTCTTCAATAACCAGTGGGAATGTGGTGTAGGGTACCCAAAAAATGATGTGTTATTATTATTATTATTTTACCTGACTTGAGTTGTTTGGGGAGTGTGCCTTGGTGAGGATGGGTGGATAGTTTCCTTGCTAGGTGCTTTGGTTATCTATATTTCTTCATGGGGAATTATAATACCTCCCAACTTGTGCATGAGATCTTTTGGTTTTCCATACTGAGTATACTTGTATAATCACCCTATGTATATAAAACTACTTTCAGGTTTCCTGAAGGACATTGAGGATAGTGCCGAGTTCTATTAGCTCGGACGCCGGGACCATTGACGTTTCAGTTTTTCTTTTCATTTGGTACATCCCTTTAGAGTTTTCGTGTACATTATAGAACTTATTATTACAACATGCATATGGGAATGAATTGTTTTGTATTTACATTTACATCGAGTTTTGGTGTTGGTTGGGATTTTCTATCTTATCTGCCAATCCTACTGAATAATAAGTGTAATGCCTTATATATTTCTTGTGATTCTATACACGTAGTTCTAGTCACAATGCTGAATCATATTGAAGGTGGGTCTCAGGGGTCATTATCTCTCTTTGAACTTCAGGATGGAGGGGTCTGGAAATCTTATGTCCCTTTCCCCACCTTAGTGAAGGCGAGTCATGAGAGAATAGTATCAGAGGAAAAACGGTTCATAGATAGTATAGAGTTTTGAGATAGGAACAGTAAAGATTGCATGGAATGGTAGTGAAATGGTGTTAGGAAACCGTTGAGCATGAAATAGGCTAGGGAAGACCTACTAAGACATGAGATTTTAGGGACCCTGTGATCCAATGCACAGACCCTAATCCAACAGAATAACCAAGTGAGGCTATACTGATTAATGTGTAGGGACCCTAAGTAAGGTACATACATCATAACGACTTGTGTTATTGTGTGTCTTGGGTATTTTGGGGATATAAAATTAATAAAAATTCTAAAGAAACTATAAAATAAATATTCTACACTACCCGGGCTTAGTCATTCCTTTTTTACCTTGTACCTATGGCACCCGGATTGAGACCACATGTAGTGCGAGTGATAGAGGCCCAAAAAGATGATTTGGAATGTCATGAGAGGTATTATCGAGAGGATGTGGACTACTAGGGGTAGAAGACACTTCATTCAATTTAGTAGCAGACCCTCACAAAGTACGAGGGTTGTGTCTCAAACATGGAGACTGAGAGCGAGCTCGAGGAGATGGTGATATCTTTCAGCTTGATTCAGGATCCAAAAGAGTACTGGTATCCTATGTATGTAAAACAAATGTGGGAAGTGCAAGTCAGTATTAGATACTCTATCCTGGGGATAAAAGGGAGGCGGAATTTTTGAGGACTGACTTCAGGAGGTAGTTCTTGGCGGAATTCCTCTCATCCACAATGAATGAGGAAAAGAGGTAAGAGATACTCTCCTTTTAGAAGGGGAGAATGTCAGTAAGGGAGTTGGGGATCATGTTCAAGTATCTCCATTACATTTCTCTAGACCTCTTTCTGGATGAGGATTCTCGGGTGAGACATTTAGTGGAGGAAATTTGACCTTCTCATCATTATGTCCTTACTCCCTTAACCCTTCTGACCTACATGGAGGTCCAGAATAAGGATGAAGTGGTGGAAAGGATTTACATGCTGAGAGGTGTGCCCTGAGAGGGGATCCAGTTGGGCCCATTAGTGGAGAATGGTGTGAGATTTAGGCCTCCATCAATAGGTCCTTCCATGTTTTGGCCACTGGGGAGAAGACCCTAGCAGTTTCTATTTCTATCACTCATTACTCACCCCATCATTGTAGGCTCAGAACAAGGATTGTTTATCTATAGAAGTCATGGGAATATTTATAATTACTACATTAACCACGTGTATTGTAATGGGGGTTGGAAGGTTCTGCACCCACCTCATCCGCATCAGTTTCCATCGAGGCCCCTTCATCAACAGCAGTATGTAAGATGATCTCCCACTCCTCCGAGAGCAGACGTTGCGAGAGGTGGCCAAGCTCAGGGTGCACCTCATGTACCTCGACAAGGGTGTGGTCAGAGAGGTGTCTGACAGCCCTGGGCAAATGGATCTGGTTGTGGGCAGTTTCATGCTGCAAAAGAAGCAGTTCTAGTAGGTCCAAAATTCATTCCAGGTACTATCATCTTGTTTAGATCTCTTTCTTGTGCCTAGTTTGATTTAGGATCTTCACATTCCTTTCTTACACCCATTCTTGCAGATGTTCTGGGTCTAGACACTGAGAGACTTCATGTGCCCCTGGTTTTGAGTATGCCATTCGGATGTCAGACCAGTTTGTCTCTTGTTTTTATGGGATGTAGACTGATATTGGGACAACATCAGTCAATTGGGGACCTTATTCTGTTATAGATGTAGATTTACGATTTCATTCAAGGAATAGACTTATTTTTATGTGTGTGTGCCATTATCGAATGCTTCTGGAGAAGTGACGTGTTATCAGATATGGGAATCCAATTTTTAGCTTTTGTTAGTGAGTGAGGTTTCCAAGATAGAAGGCGGCGAGTGGAGCCTCTCCTTTCATTTTTATTATACTATCAATGGAGTTAGTAGATGTAAAAATTATGGAATTAATGGGGATTGTCAGTGATTTAATGTATGTCTTCCTTGAGGATGTGGTGAATCTACCCCCTCGACATGATGTTGAGTTTGGGATAGACTTGAAACCCAGTGACCATCTGATTTTGATGGCTCCCTATCAAATGATGCCTTTAGAGTTTTAGGATTTACAGATTCAGTTTGACAAACTGATGAAGAAAGGTTTTCTTTCAACCAAGCACGCCGCGATGGGGTACTCTGGTGTTTTTCATGAAGAAGGAAAATGGTGGTCTCCGATTGTGTATATACTAATAGAGTCTGAACCAGGTAACAGTAAAGAACTGTTACCCCATCCCAAGGATCGATGACCATTCTGATCTATTGAACGGGGTAGGATGGTTCTCAAATATCGACCTATGGTAAGGATATCACCAGTTTAGGGTAAAGAAGTGTGATATCTCAAAGACAACATTCAGGTGCAGATATGTGAACATTGAGTTCGTGGTCATCATGTTAGGCATTACGAACGAACCATCCATGTTCATGGGACATATGAAATCTGTCTTCCGAGAATATGTAGATCGGTTAATATTCTTGTTTATTGACGGCGTCCTGATCTACTCGTTATCATAGGAGGTCCATGCTGAGCATTTGAGAAATGTTATAGGGGTCCTCCAATAGTACCAGCCCTACGAGATGTTGTCCAAGTGCATGTTATGGACATGATATGTTCACTTCCTTGGACACATGGTGTCCGAGAAGGGAATAGTGGTTGATCCATCAAATTTTGAAGTGTTTGTTTCTTGGGAAGCACCCAAGAATGTGATGGAGGTTTGTAGTTTCCTCGTTCGGTCAGGATATTATCAAGGGTTCGTTCCCAACTTCTCTAGAGTTTCATATCCTTTGATAGCTTTGACCAGAATGAAGCAGGACTTCGTGTGGAGTGATAAGTGTTTGGTACGATTCAGTTATATTAAGGGGAAGTTGGTCAGTTCCCCAATAGTGAGGTTTCTAGAAGAAGTTGTGATGTATGAGGTGTTCTATGATGCTTTTGGCTAAGGCACAGTTTGTGTGCTGATACAACAGCAGGGGTTATCTCTTATGGGTCTAGGTAGAAAATTCCCCATGAGTGTATCTATTCCACCCATGGCTTGGAGATTGCAGTGTTCATGATTTCACTATATTTGTGGTGGAATTACCTCATCAGGGAGAACTTCGTGGTCTTCACAGATCACAAGATCATGATGTATATCTTATCCTAGAGGGACCTAAACATGTGGAAGCAGAGGTGGATGGTGTTTTTTCATGACTACGACTTCAATATTTCCTACACCTCAAGAAATGTTAATGTGGTTGTCGATGCATTGATCAGTAAGTTACAGGAGGATGTTGTTCGAGAATAGGGAGATGCTTGGACCACGATGGAGGAGTTGGCTTCCCTACACCTAGATGCAAGGTTGGAGGATGGAAGAGTCTGTCTATTCCAGATGAATGTGCAGTACTCTATGTTTCAGTAGTTGGAGGAGTCTTATTGGGGTGACATAGATGCTGACATGATGTGTGATCGTGTTCGCCAGGGAAATACTCTGAGAGGATGGTCAGAAGATTTCTAGAATTAGATGTTGTTTCATGGGAAGTTATTTAGTTATGGTGGCCCGTGGTGAACCAGGAAATGGTAGTGTTTGTGGAAAATTTCCTCGTGTGTCTGTAGGTGATGGATAAACACTTCATCATAGGAGTCCTTTTATAACCTTTACATTTCCCCAAGTAAAACTGGGATGAAATCTCGATGTATTTCGTCACTGTACTACCCAGAGTTTAAGCAGGATGCGATGATATCAAAAGATTGGTGGACCACATGACAAAATATTCTCACTTCATGGAAATCAAGGATTCTAGTGAGGTGGATTCATTTGTACAAAGTTACATCGATGATGTGTTGTGGTTGCATGGAGTTCTGAGGTCCATATTCTTTGAACCGGATACCTGGATTACATCACAGGTCTGGAAAGGACTACAACATGCTTTTGGCACCCAACTATGCCACTAAAGTACATTTCACCCCGAGAAAGATGGGAAAAAACAGTGGTCTATTTAGACAATGGATGATATGCTATGTTCATGTGTTTTGGACATCGAGGGATCATGGGTACGACACTTCCCTCTAGTAGAATTTTCTTACAACATTAGATATCACTCTACCATTCACATGGATCTGTTCAAAACCTTGTATAGAGGTCATGCCCCTCACTGGTGTGCTGGGAAGTGGTTGGGGAAGTAGGTGTTCTTAGACCAGATGTAGTACAGAACACGATGGAAAAGGATCAGCTTATACGGGAGAGAGTGAAGGTGTCTCAAAAAATGCATAAGTTGTATTTCGATTATCCGAGTAGGCACTTGGATTTTGAGTTTGGTGACCGCATGTTCTTGAAGGTCTCCCCTCAGTGTGGGAAATGGAGGTTCGGCAAGGGGAGTATGCTTTCGCCCAGGTTTGTTAGACCCATTGAGGTTTTGTGGTGGGTCGATGAAGTGGATTATCACCTGGTGCTACCACCGCCACTACTGAGGGTGCATGACATCATTTAGGTGTCTCAGCTCCATCGGTATCTACATTATGATTCGCACATCCATGATAGGGGAAATCTATTTATCAAGGACGATGCAATGTTTTGAGAGAGACCATTGAGGACTGAGGATCATGAAGGGAATTTTATTCATGGATGAAAAATTCCCTTGGATCGTATTTTATAGAGGCATAGTGGCCTTGATGAGAGTACCTGGTAACAGGAGGCACATATACAATCCTAGTACCTAGAGTAGTTTTGAGTTTTTTTAGGTTTTGTTTTTTACTTGTTTTGATGTAGTGTTTGACATTATTAACTATGTAATGGACTGTTTTCCTTGTTCTCTCATGTATGTGACGATTCTTGTGGGAGAGGTGGTCCCATATGTCGAGGAGGTTAACATATGATAGGTATCTTTAGAGGTGGTTGTTTGGACCCCTATTTTCATAAGGTATAGTTTTGATTATCTAGGGAAGAATAGTTTGAGATGTATCTAATGTAATGGCTGGGGAAATTACCCATTAATGAGTTTTCAAAAAAACACAGTTCCATCAAACAGTTCCACCAAAATGGTGGCACTGGTCATGGAGGCACTGTAACGGTGGCACTAGTCACGGTCACACACCGAAACAGTGGAACCGGGATGGTGGAACTGTAAAGGTCGCACTGACACAGTCCCACACTGAAATAGTGGCACTAGGATAGTGGAACCATGACTGTGCCACTGCATACGGTGTCCCACCCTTTTTTTTAGTTATGCTCATGCATCATATGTTTTAATGTAAATGTATTTTAATACCCCTTTCAAAACCATTAAAATTCTATAAATGATAACTATCATCCAAAAATTGTAGGTCAACCCCTAACTTAACAAAACATGTAGATTTTTCTTCAGTGTCACACCCTTTTTCTATTACTTTCTAGTTCCACCCCTATTACGTGTTTTCCTATGTTTAATGGAAACCCTTTAACTTATAGCAGATATGGAAAACTCTTCAATGAGGATTAATAAATAACAATTAAATCAATCATGTGGAATGATCCAATAGCATGTTAAAACCAAGTTCTGTCATTAAATCTGTTCAATATTTCATATCCTAAAACTCTAGAATCTCACCTTTTATTGCACGGTGATTCTTTCTTCTTCATGTTTGGTCTCTTTCTATGCCTTAGTTAGTTTGGAGTCACCCTCCCCGAGGCTAGTGATGAGACTATACTGGAGCCTTTCCTGATCACTCTTAGAGTACTCAGAGTTCCCCCCTTCAATTCGTGCATCCCTAGTTTTTGGCGCGTGGAGAAAAACTTTGATCATTGATCATCCATGTTGGGTTTCTCCTTTGTCTCTCATTATATTGTATCATGAAGGGTGAGTACTATGATGTTCCTTCTGGGATGGATGAAAATAAACCTTAGCGAAGATAATAAATGAATTAAAAAGAATAATGGGGTGTCTTTGATGATACTGATGCACTATTTTATCATTGATTATATGTTTTTAATTGTATGGGCTTATGTCCGCTAAAAATCATTATAGTTGGTGGTCCTTTCTTATGCACTAATGAACCTCTATTTATCAGGATAATTATATGATTAAATGGGTTAAAAATGAAAACCAGTTAATCACATAAACTTGGATGATTTAATGGATTCCCAGTGAACAACAATCCTTGTATGGTCACCTAGGTTAACCAAAGGGATAAACAGAACTAAATGAATGGTGTGTTTAAAATCTGAAAACTACCTTAATCTATTATGGTGATGTGTATGGTTGTTCTACTTGATTCTTGTGAGTTGACAGGGATGGGGATGGGATACCCAGTTTTTCATTTGTTATTTTATGTATTTTGTGGTGGTGTGAGTCCATATGTTGGGGCGTGGTTGGGTTCCAGTACATCAAGGGATCTCACAGATCCCTTTTGTTTTTGTGACATTACAAGAGAACTAGGTGTAAATTCTTAATTTTTTGCTTGTTTTTTTTACTTCCTTGTCTTAATTCTATTCCAGTTTGTTTCTATGTAGTGAATAGTTATTTAAATGTAATAACATGAATATGAAAATAATAATGGGGAAATGGGGAAATGTTTTTCAAGAATGAGTTTTGACTTGTTTATGGATGTTTTTCTTCGTAAGAATGAATAATAATTATGGTGTTTGTGTATTGGAAGGTTTTGGAACACCATAGTTGTGATGATTGCTTGATTATCAATATTTATACTTTAGTTATTATGTTTCTTATTTACACCCTACCCAAGGTGAGAACATCGTTCTAAAACCCCCATTTGATATTGGAGGGTTTTTTCCCAACACTCATATGAGTAGCTAGTTTTTAAATCCATTTATGTTCCCTTTCCCAAGATTTATATGACTCTTCGAGTAGGCTGGGATAGCCTGAGGTCCATTATATCTCACGATTCTTCAAGTAAGGTAGTTGTGGTGGCTTTCCCACGTGTGTGTGGGCAGGTTGTTTCCCAAGTGTCTTCAGGATGAGGCCCAGGTGTTTTTAGGCATGAAAGTAGTTGTTCTTGCATAAGTGTCTTCAGGTGTGGTGGTAGTTGTTTTGGCCCAGGTGTGTGTGGGCGTGGTTATGTGTGGTTGTTGTGTCTCATGTGTCTGCGAGCAGGAGTTGTGGTTGTGGTTGCCCAGGTATGTGTGTGTGGGGGATGGATGTTGGCCTACGGTGAGAATGGCGGGGGAGGTCTGACGCGTAGGATGTCTTCAATAACCTGTGGGAATGTGGTTTAGGGTACCCAAACATAGATGCATTATTAATATTATTTTACCTAACTTGAGTTATATGGGGAGTGTGCCTTGGTGAGGTTGGGTGGATAGTTTCTCTACTAGGTGCTTTGGTTATCGCCTTTTCCTCACATGGAATTTGAATTCCTTCCCACTTGGGAATTAGAGGTTTTGGTTTTCTATAATGAGTATACTTATATACACACCCTATATATGTAAAACTTCATTCAGGATTCCAGTTGGACTTCGAGGACCGTCTCGGGCCCTATTAACTCGGACGTCGGGATCGTTGATGTTGATGTTTTTCTTTTCTTTTGGTAATTTCCATTGGAGTATTCTTGTACTTGGTAGCACTTATTATTGTAAAATGCATATGGAAATGAATTGTTTTATATTTACTATTCCTTCCAGTTTCTGTGTATTTTTCGGATTTAATATCTTATCTCCTGATACTACTAAATATAAATTGTAATTCATTCCATATTACGTGTGATTATATACCATTGTTGATAGTCTCTAATCTGGGGCCTATAGAATGAGGGTCTCAGGGGTCATTATCTCTCCTACAACATTATGAAGGAACAGTCTGACAGTCTTTTTTACCTTACATCATCTTGGTGAAGGCGGTTTGTGACTAGTATGGGACGCTTTTATTCAAAAATATCTTTTAAATGTATTATTTTATAAATTTTGTGAATTTTAAATGATTTCCTAAAAATTGGATAATTCTCCCAAAGATTTTTAATTGTAATTTTTAACTATGTCAACATCATTTATTGTATATTATTTTTTATTGACGTTGATTTATTAAAATTCAGTCATACATATTATATTAAATGAGTTATGATATGTTTTACTATCAATATTCTATTTCATACTATTCATGGATTACAGTTAAAGTATTGGCATTTCGTATGCTAGTCATAATACAAATGTTTAAGTTATGTTTCCACTTTTTCATATTAGAAATGCATTAGACTTAGTATGTGAAGGGTGGAGTCCTCTATAGCTCCTGGATTCATCGGTAGGTATCATGAGACAAACTAGTGTATTGGAAAATTTCCTTGATTTTTTTTATTTTCCCTCCCTATTTCTCTTTCTTTAATTTTTTTTAAATTTTCTTTATTTAATTCATACTAGATTTAATGGAAATATCTAAGAACCCAACTAAATGTTTGCACTAAAATAATATCTAGGTTTTATATTTCCTTGTCTTTATTTTTTCTATCATTATTTTTATTTTGTTGAGCTAAAATGATGTGTGGTTAAATTTTATTGTGGGGAGAGTGTCGAACAATGAGTTTTTCTAGTGTGTCATTTTATTTTATCATTTTTCTGTAACCCTATACTGAAATGAATATTCTTATCACATTTCACTGTTGAATTTATTATGGGGTATGTGAAATGGTTTTTGAAGAAATGGATTTTATATGTTTGTTGATATGAAATTTTTTTAATTGAATTGAATTTCAATTAATTTTTATGTATTTAACAAAATTTTTCAAACTTGTACTCTTGAAACACTGACACAAAATATTTTTCTTATCCTATTAGTTATTTTAAACCATTAGGAAATATTATTTTTAATGCTAACCCTTTCGTGAGAGAAACTTAAATTTTGTGAGAGAACCAAAATTTTTGATTTTCACTTTCAGTGATTTGGATTCCATGGAATGTTTTTGATATAATTGGGGCACAAATTGTTATAGCCAAAAGTTATATTGAGACCCACATTACCATTTATCTGTAATTATATATTATATTCCAACACTTTCTTTATTGGTATAAACCACATTAGAAGATGGTTTTTCCTTACCCTACACACTTAGTATATTATCATTGATATTTCATGTTTAGCTATTAGGAATGGTCATTTTGTGTGCTATATTTGTGATATGATTCCTTTTTGGGTGATTTGATGTATTTCAACATTTTGGGTGGTGTAGAATAATATAATTGGGCTTCAGTCATAATTTCATTATGCTTTATTTGTTTCATTTGTTTCTCCTTCAAAAAATTATATAATGGAGATAGGTGTTAATTACATGTAAATTATTTTATAACCCATTTACCAATAAAAATTTATAGTAAATAATTTTCTTTCATTAATTATATAAAAAAATCGCATCCTCTATGAAAATTTAAAAAAAATCAATTTTTTGGCTTCCCATAGCTTTACAAAAAAATTGAAAAGGGGAGAACTTTGATGATATATTTCTTTGTAATCACATATTAGATCATGTCCCTTATTAAAAAGGTGGTGGGGTTGTGTTTTAAATTATATATTATATTTTTGTGAGTTTCATACTGTGATTTAAAATGATTATTCATTAATTATACTTAAGAGTCAAACCTCCTATTCTTGGCCTTTATTATTTCAGTCATTTCCCCACAAACACTAAGACATAAACATTACATTGAATAAAACATCATTATTGAATTAATTTTCTTGTTTCATGCTATAGATAAATGATAATTTTCACAATACTATAGTGATACATGAAATTTTCATGTATGAGTATAACTACAAATTAAATTTATTTTTATTGAAGAGTCGCTTAAAAGTTAAGGTTAAGTAGTTTTTGATTGGGATATGGATGGATTTATGAGGTTGAACAAATTTATATGTGATGGATGAAATAAGAATGAAATTGTTTTTAAAATATGAGACATGATGAAATTTTATTTTGGATAAGACCCTTAATCTTTTCGCATTTTTTATTACTGAGTAAATTTTCATATGAAAGTATGATAACTATCCAATAGTGTAATAGTTGTGTGTGGTAATGTGATGAATCAGTCATTTTATCATTTTAATATTGTAATTCATTTTTTATAATACCTTAATAGTTTTATGTAATGGTAAATTGTCACATTTTTTGTGTTATTTTGAGGTTAAATGTAAAAGGCATATTTTGTGATCTTTATCTATTTTGAATCAGTTATGTATTTTGAGAATATATCTTTTATTATTGATACAAATATGTTTTTTATTTTATTTTTTATAACCTTGTTATTTGGATACATTTTTTTCGACTAGGACAAGTATCGATTCAGAAATATGGTGGCACAGATAAATCAGTCTTTATGAAAACTTGTTATGTCCAGTAGAGTGGACCCCACTTTCATAATTTAGGCATTCATAAAATTAACATATCCAAATCAATTTATTAAATATTTATAGTAAATAGGATTCAATTAATCTTTAATTCGCTGAGTTTCATGTCGAAATACTATTATTAATCCATCCTTTGAATTGTTAAAACATGTGGAATATGAAAGGTCACATTTGAAAGAAACAATCCCATTCAGTATTTAATTCATACCATCTGTAAAACACATCCAAAATATCTCCAATTTTTTAATGGGATACTCGAGGATAAAATAATACAACTTTTATTAGGTATTTAACATGTGAATAGGCCGAATGGATTTTCATAATGGAATAGGAATGTGAAGATGTAAAATACGATTAAGCACAGAGATAGAATTAATGTCTCAGAGTAAAACCATCATAACTTTTACGTCAAATGATCAATGTTGTATAATATTCTAAGTTAATGGAGGATAAATTAAAGAAAAACATTTGTGGATACCGCTATAAAAAATTTATCCATTTAATGGGTCATCCATGGAGAATCATTTAGAGAAAATTCATTAATCCCTCTCCCTCTAAATATGTATCCCTTATTCATTTCAATTTGTGGACACATGGGAGTATCGTTTTATGGAAATTTAAATATCTTTAAAGTATTTTACATTTTTTGATATATTATTTTACTATTAATATTTTAGTATTCTTCTTCATTTATCACTTATTCCGTTTCTTTTATTTTATGTGTTTCTCCAATTGTACTTCCTATTATGTCCACATTATTGGAGAACTAATCCTCACTATTGTTCAAGGGGGGAATTGGTGGAATATTATTTTTTTATGGTTTAATGATTTCTAAATATTAATTATAAAGATTCATTAGTGGTTAATGATTGGGGTGAGTGGTTGGCCCACTTTTTCTACTAATATCCTCTTCCTTCTTATTCAATCATTTTTTCTTGTTGATGTCTAAATCAAGAAAATAGTGGAATTTTTATTAGGTATTTTCATAGAAGATAAGACTTTTATATACATAGGTCTTACATTAGGTTAATACCATTTTAATGGGATGTTGTAGAGGGACATGTCTTTATCTCCACAATAAATGAAACATTGATATATATTTTTAATAACAATGATAGTACCACTATAAATCCTCGAGAACAATTATTTTCTTCTAATGACTTTTTTTTGTTTTATTAATTATCTTTGTGGTTTGAATTTTCATTTTCCATATTTATTATATTACATGCATTTCAAATCTGACCAAATATATTATAAAACATTTTCCTTTACTAGATAGATAATAATAGTGACAATAGAAAGAAGTTATATTCTAATAGGACTCCTTGTGATTGACCCTATTGTGTGCCACTATGACACATTCTAAGAATAATAATAATTTAATTGAATAGGGATAAATAACTAAAACCCCTAACATAAAATACTATGTAGGAAAATAAAACAATGTTGTTGATTCATTGAGTTGAAAATATAATTCATTATTAACTATTCTATGCTTGAAACGTGGTCCAATGGTAAATGATTTATTAAATGACCTCCAATAAATTTTGAATATCAGAACATACTATTTTATTATTCAAATTTATGTAGAGTAAATATTATCAGGATTAATTATGAAAGAAAAAAATGAATCCCATGACTTATAAGTAATGGTGGAACTGGTAAATAACAATAAATTTATGTAATATAACATTGGAATGGAATATACATTTTCATTTTTTAGAATAGGTTTTTCCTGTCATAAATAACATAATTTAAAACGTAATTTTTTAGTCGACCTCATATGTCTCCATATTATTTTAATCCCAATAACCCTAATATATTCAATTTTCTTTTGGGAGTATTACTATTAAAATAAAATAAATAATTATAATAATGAGTATACAATTAAATTTTTGATTTTTTGTTTAGATAAATCCATATAACCATTACCATATTGGATTATTCATCCTTTGAGATTGACAATGTAGAAATGGGTAACTATATCAGCCAATTTTGTAGAAGGATTACAAAATTAATCTTGACGTTAAAATGAAATTTTGGTAAATAATGTTAAACTAACTAAATTTATATATTTACTTTCCTTTAATGTTAATATGTATTTAGGTCATCTACTTTAATAGTATCTCAAAGAGATAATTTAAAAACATAGATTTCTTCATTTTTTATGATCCCAAAATTAAATATAAATTTTTAAAGGCCTTTTTAATTCATTGTGTAATGAATTATATTTTTGAATATCCTTTCATCGTCATCATGATCGAAATCCAAGTGAGCATTTCATACTAAGTAATACATGATTAATAATTGTTAAATAGATTATAGATATTCATGAAATTTAATCACATGTCTATTAATTTCGCAATTGAGATACTAAAAATTAAACTTCAACCCTTTAATTTTGAGAAACAAACAATACCACAGTTAAGGTTAAAATTGGATAACCAAAGGCTGAAACAAAAATATAAAGTTAAAAATTATACAAAAACATTATATATTTGATATGATAATTATTTTAAGATTTTTACCTCATATAATTATAATTAAAGTTGTTTTGAAACCATTTCACATTAGTTAGACACATATTATATTATAATATATATTGTACATTCAAAAGATTACAGAAATGTTATTTTATAATAAATAATAATTTATTAAATGATTTAAATTTTATAAATATCCTATATTAATCAAAGTGAATTAAATATGGTTTAAAATTTCATAATTGTGTATTTATGGGTAATTTGTTTTCTTATAGAATCTATCATGACCCGAAAGTGTAAAAAACATTTATATCATCATAATTGTCAAAAGGGTTAACATGGGGTTAAAACAAATAAATAATGGTAAAAACATAAAACAATTAATTAAAATTCAATACATTATTTTGAATAATCTTCATATTACCGTCAAATTATTTTAATTTCAATCTAGTTTTTCCATTTATGTAAATTTATATTAATTTAATACAATTTTTTATTCCAAGAGTGAACCACCACTCACATATTAATTGAAAACTCTTATCATACCTTTGTCACACACTATTACACTTATTTCTCATCCCTGAACAACCATAATACACTCCTTTTTTTAATTTAACCCATTTTATGGATTATTTTATTTTATAAAATACCCTCCATTCATGGTTTAATGTGTAAGATTAATGAGGACTCTCAACAATGTGATACAATTATTAACCGAGTGTTTTCAATTTTATTTATTCTTATACCTCCTATAAATATGTTATACCTATTATAAAATGGTGAATTTTTTATCATTTACATATTCAATTATTATGATGATGGAAAAAAGTTAATCTATAATTTTCCCATCTATTGTAAAATGATATTGTCTCCTCTTATTACATGTTGACAACAACCTCTACGAAGTGATGCAGTTCGTTTTTCATTTCATTTTTTATTGTAATACGAATTGATTTAATGAATATTTGGTGTATATATATATATATATTATTTTAATATTATCATGACTAGGTTATTTATTATATACCTTATTTTTATTATATGTGTAACACCCCATGATTTCATAGTACATTATCTCTTTAACGTAATTCAATAGTTTCTGATATACGCAACCCCATGTTCAAGGGAATCATGACCTATTAAACTACAAATTTAAAAAGTGTTTATTAATAGTATTAACCAAATTATGAATTTTATATATATCCTATATAATTTTTACATTTATCTTTTGTGTTTTTGGGACATAATAAGTGTTTAAATTCAATTTCTAGATAGAAGAATTATTTTTCATGAAATGCAGATTTTCTATATTTTAATGGAGAACCATTTTTTAAATCCAATAATTGAACATTTTCTATATTTAATTTAATGAAATTAAATCCTTTTTTACAAGAGGGACATAATAATTTTTTTTGGATAAGTTTTCAGTACTTTTCTAATAACTCTCATATTTTGATGAATAGTGAAAATACTAAATTTTAATTAAAAACAACTTTTTTAATCGAAATAATTTATATTTTGAAATTTTAAATTCTAGTGGTCTTAAATTATCATTAGAATATATTTTTATCATTTAATATAATTTATGTCATTTTATGTAATTTAACATTTATATTATACATAAACATCTGTCAATCTTGTGATAATTTTTACTTATTAAAAACTCGCTTTCTGGTTTTTACCATAGGAATTAATTTCAATTTAATTAATCCAACTTCTTAATTTTTAATTTTTTAATATTTAAATCATTTTTTGTTGAATATCAAAATTATCTTTGGTTTAATTTTTAATGAATACTGAAAACAACTGAGTTGTAGATAAAACCCAAAATTTTTCATTTAAATAATTATTTTTTATTAAAATTATATATTGAAGTAAAAATAGATAAATAATACATATATTAGTCCAATTAAATTAATTTGAATCATTTTATAATTATATTATACATATAAAAGTTTATTTTAATTTTTTAACTTCTTTTACCCACATTCTATGAACATTTGAAAATTTACATAAAAAGAAATTTTCCACTTTTTTTAATTGAATTTCAAACATCTGACATAAAAAGTTGTCATCAGTAAGTTAAATTTTATTCAATGGGATGAAAATATTTTTTGGTGAATATTAACTTTGGATTTTTATTTACCAGGGTTAAAAATAAATAGGGTAATTAAAGGTAAAAATGACATTATTATTATCTCAACACATGTAATTATTTTATTGGATACGTATTTTTTACCAAAATAAACCTTATGATTAAAATAAGATCCTTTTTGATCCATTTCATTTAGATTAGGATATTTATTATATTTTAATTAAATATGTGTGAAAAGTGTTAAAATCAATGTTGAATAACTAAACCATTTTGAATATAGAGTTATTCAAAAGATAAATGTGACAATAAAAATTCATTAGAAAGATAAATAGTGTTATTATATCCTGGGATTTTATTTATTAATTATTGAAATAATATAATTAAATTTATTTATTACATAATTATGACACAATAATTACCATATTAATTAATGATTAAAATAATTGAAATTATAAATATTAAAATAAATGTAAATTTAATTTTTGATGCCATAAATGAATTTTATAGGTGACTATGACATGATAGGGTTTATTAAATATATTTGTATCGAACAAAATAAGATTGTTATGACTTTCAAAAAAACCAAATACTAAATCTTGTCAAAATTGACATAAATGATTTTTTAAAACAAATGTAATTTAATAAAATTATATAATTGTCCAAAAATATTAAGGTTATGAAAAAAGGAATGAATAATTTAATATATGTCATTTATGAACCATTTTTGGTTTACATGGAAATTTATAGTATGTTTATAAACCATATAATGTAAGAATACAAGAATACATGGTAAGAGTTAAACTATTTAACTAAGGGTAAAATCTAAAAGATAAGGTTAATATGGTTATGTAAAGTTTTATAAAACGTATTTGTTGAATCAATTTAGACCCATACTCACCTTATCGTTGAAATAAATCTATTTGGAGTAATTAGAAACCAAAAATGATTTTACAATAAATTAATATTTCATTTTTTTCCTAAAGTGTCCCTCAACTCTCTTATAAAAGGGAACATCTTCTTCTGTTAAATTCACACCTACAAAGCCATTTGTTTAGGCCAAAAATGCTCAAATATCCTCCAAATTAGACACAATTCATAAAAGAAAACTTAATATTATCATAAGTCCATCTTAAGGATCCCTTTTGTTCAAATCAAAACGAACCACCCAAAGAAGAGATAATTATTTTATCACCTCTTTCAATGTTATTTTAATCATCTTTCACA
The DNA here is from genome assembly GCA_963277665.1 of Viscum album. Classification (NCBI taxonomy): domain Eukaryota; kingdom Viridiplantae; phylum Streptophyta; class Magnoliopsida; order Santalales; family Viscaceae; genus Viscum; species Viscum album. The sequence continues at coordinate 807,422,695 of OY728119.1, read as the reverse complement.
TCCTCTTTCTTTGTTATTTCCATAAAAAATTATAACTCTAGTAACTCATACATACTATGATGTTATTATCAATATGGTAAAACCATATCCACTATTCAATCCATCCTATGAATGACAAAGTCACAATACGTGCGTACGTACGTCTTACCGTCTCCACGTCGGGGTGTAGTTTGTTATTCAACACTACATTATTTAGATTGGTATAATAATGAGTATAATTAATATATGTAATAAATATAACATGGTAATGAATTTTTATATATAATATACTATAAAATTAAACACCGTTTTACCATCGATAGAATAACATTGTCCCTCGTGTGTACGTACAGCTTACCGTCTCCATGACACGAGGAGATTTATCTTCAACGATCACCATTCAAGAATTTTTATAAAAATATATATATTGATTATGTATGATGTAAAAGAAATTATATTTCTACTATAATAATATATATTTATATAGATAAATATAATTTGTTTAATTACTTCCATACTATACGAAAATAAAACATAAAAATGTTCATGCGTACGTACGGACTTCCGTCTCCATGAACGGTCTTATGATTTCATATATCTATATATTATAAATATTTATATAACTAATATATATGATATATAAATAATGGTTTATATTATTTAACTATGTAAATCATGATCTATGTGATACGATCAAGAATAAAAAATTAAAAAACGTATGATAAAGAAAGTGATTATTACTCGAAATGTTACTATAACAGGGAAATTATTATTAAATGGGTATTATAATGTCCCAAATGAACCATATATGGCATAATAATGATTAATATGGTTCTGATATATTTTAATAACATATTACTGTCATTATATATGACGATAAACATACTCTCGACTAAAGGAATGTACAAGTTAAGGGTTAATTCCTAAATCTAATTATTATTTGAGATTGTTTATGTTTATGTTTATTTACTTGGAGATATTTATTATCTCTATCTTGGTTTCATAAAATGGATTCCAAAATGATTATTTTTAAGGGTCTATTTAACTGAAACATCATTTGAAATGGTTTAAATATTTATTCTTCTAAATCATTCTCATTAATAAACATGTATTCAAAATGGTTTTATGGATTTATTTATATAGAAATTAATGTATTAAAATATTAATTCCTTTCAAATGTTTTAATGTGGTATGAGACACTTTGATTCAAAGAATTATTTTAAAAAAAAATTCTTTATAAATTTTATGGCTTTTTTATGATTTAATGAAAAAGGTATAGTTTTCTCAAAGATTATTACAGATCATTTTCAAATATATCAACATCCATTATAGGATATTATTCACGATCAAGGTTTATAGATGATTATATAGTATTCTATATTGTTTTTAATGAATTATTAATTTTTGACTATAGATGTGCTATTTTTATACCATTCATGGTTGTAGTTGAGGTATTGAAATTTTGTATGCTAGTTTCAATAAAAAAAATTTATGTTTCACCCATTTCATATAAGGAATGAATTAGGCATAGTATGTGATGGGTGGGGCCCACTATAGCCCCTTTATACATTTGTAGGTCTCAAGAGACAAATTACTATCTTGGCACAAGGTCTGGACAAAATTTTTATTTTTAGTGTTGGCACGAGGGATTAACTATGTGGTCATGATGTACATCATTATGCATTCCCTCATTGTGAAATTAGTTATTACATGTGATTGTTCAACCGGTAGAATATCAATTTTTATTTTTATATGAAATATTTGATTTATTTTTTTCATATTATGTTCAGGTTTCTATTTAAAATCATTTTTTTATAACACATATTGTCTTCAAATTTTATAGCTTCGGCTAAATTATTTACCATTACTGAGAATCTGATCTCACCCCATTCTTATGTTTTCCTTTCCAAGGATTTAAAGAGGTGTATAATGATTGATATGAAGGTTTAAGATAAGGGAATAATGGAGTTATTGAAGGATTTTTTTTATGATGTGTTTTATGCTTGAATGTGTAATGTAACGTTAATGTATGTAATCTATTTTCAAAGACATATAAACTGATCAGTCATTCGAGACTTGATATCTTGTAATCATGCCAATGTATTAAAATAATGCACTAAATCTATGTAACTAGGGTCGGGAAATTATAGTTGGTATCAGATTAATTTTAACAAGAAACTAGAAATATATTTAGATAAACACTAATTTGGAAACATTACCCTAAGATAGACTTTGAGGATAAGTATAGAATAAAATCCAAAAATTTTGGTAATGTTGATAGTATTTGGGTTTTCCAAGAAATACATCCAGTCTAAATACAACATGTGGATGTGGTTATAGCACATATGTACCTAGGATTGAAAATACTGATAAGGATTTTCAAGCTTAACTCGGGGTATCTTGTTACACGATAATGGGCCTTACTACATACCCGGTTTGACACTTCTGGGGGATATGCTTATGATAATTCATATTTTCATTAAAAACTATTATAAAGTATTTATTGGAAAAATATTTCTGCAAAGAAACCAATGTTTTTATGATGAGACAAGATGTGGGTAAATATTTAATTAATGTCGATATTTTTTATATTTTCTGGATTATACATTATGATATGATCTAACCTTGTGTATTTCATCATTTATAAATGGTGCCCAGTAAAATGAATGTGAAATCTAGCAATATGCATGATCTAAAGAGTAAGAATGATAATATATTTCATGTTCTTATGACAAAATTTATGTGGTAGATGGTCTCCCATATATCTGCATGATATGAATAAATAGTATCATGTGTTAACAAGATAATTAACAAATTATCAAGTCTAATTGCTTTGAATGGAAATAAAAAGATAAGAGGATTTAAGAAAAATATGGTTGAAGAGAAGAAGGGAAATATAGAATTTACCATATGTGGTAACTGTGCAATGAATCACCTTGGAAAATACATGAAGAGAATGAGAGTATTTTATAAGTGAGGAGAAAAAAGACACCACATTTGTGATTGCAATGGTAAGAAAAAGGATTCAAATGTACAATGTTTCATCTTCAAGGAGTTGGGACACTGCGCGAATCAATGTTCGAATCATCATAGTATATCCCAAAAGACGTTATTGGTTAATAATCAAGTTAAGATACTACCTAAAATGAAGAGGATTGATTAGTGTTCTTAATTAGTTATTAAATAATTGTGTCATTTGACTATTTTATTATTTATGTACAAGTTATAAGAATTTTAATTTATATGAGGATTGTATTGTAGTACGTTTTCATTAAAGATTTGAGATTTTATGGTACCAAGTAAAGTGACACTTTTTAATGTTAATTTTTTTAAATACATGGGTGAGGGAAAGACAAAATTTAATAAGTTTTTGAAAATGATAAAATGATTTTAGAATAAGATATGATTGATTTGGATAAATTGTATTTGATATTCTTGACTACCTTGAATATAATTAAATTCTTTTTTATTCCATAATTGTTGAAGTTTATAACATTTTTGGATATAAGTAGTATATCCAGTGTTCAATAAGGAATAAGGGAGTACAAATGTAATAAATAAGGTTTTACAGTGATTTGGGGTGTCACCAGGTTATAAGAGAATACATGATTAAGGTATTCACATATTGTTATGAGATAAAAGGGATCTTCATTATGTTATTTCTACTATCCTCGTAAATTTTAGGACTGTGATTTTGGACACAAGTATTTTGGGTAATTCTAAAGGTTGTAATGGATTATGATAGAAATTTCTTACTATTGTTTAATTTTAAAATATTACATAATGTTATTTTTTATTGTTATAAAAAAGAAAACTTATAGGTCAGGTGAAAACCCATAGCATCTAGAAATTCCGTGAGACTACCACCCAGAACTGGAGGGCAGAAAGGGTACATCACCCACCACTAGCCTTCATGATGTTCAAGTTTATATAATGTAGTTTTTCAAAGTTATGAAAGATGAATTGTCATTTAATTTTATTTCAAACCCCATAATATTAGGTTTAAAAGAATATTATTATGTTATATTATCTTTTGGAGTTAAAATTCAGTTTGAGGTAGAAATTAGTTAAAGGATAGAACTCTACATGTCAAGTATTCTTTTTTATTTAATCTTTAGGGAAAGGATCATAAAACGAAAAAGGTGTTATCCTAATAACTTATGTTTTTTTGAAAAATGATATTTCAAATAATCATCATAGATTTATGGAATTGAGGCTCTCAATTTGACATTTATTGTTCACTTTCTGGTTATTTATGACCTTAATCACTCCTTATAAATATTTATGTTATTCCTCCAATTATGTGTCTTTAATTGCGAGCAATTTCCTTCTATTCAAAATCAAAATTTGGTCGTCAAATTTTAATTTCCATTTCCCTCTAATTAAGGCTAAATTTTACTAACCATATTTTTATGTGGTTTTTCCATAAAAGAATTTTATATTTTCAACTTATTATATTTCTAAGAACAATTTAAAAATTAGAGGATGCAATTTATTTAAGGAGGGTATAATGTAACACCCCATGATTTCATAGTAAGTTGTCACTTTAGAGTAATTCAATATCTTTTACTACACATAACACTGAGTTCAATTGCATCACGACCTATTAAAATAGCCATTGAAAAAGAGGTTATGAAAAGTAATAACCACATTTTGAATTTTATATATATTATAAATAATTTTAATATTCATCTATTGTTTTTCATAGGCATTAGATAAAGGCAAATTCTATTTTTTACAAAAAAAATAATTATTTTTCAAAAAAGGAAATTTTTCATCCTTTAAATGGAAATTGATATTTAAATCCAATATTTGAAAATTTTATATATATTCAATTTTATGAAATTAAATTATTCATTAGAAGTTGGATATAAAATTTTAGTTTGGATAAATATTTGTTACTTTTATGATTACTTTCATATTTTGATTAATAGTGAAAAATAATTAATTTTAATTAAAAACACCTTTCTTAATTGAAATAACTTATAATTTTAAATTATAAATTTGAGTGGTTTTAAAGTATCATTAGAATATATTTTTTTCATTTAAAATAATTTACTTAATTTGATGAAATTTTACAAATGAATTTTATATAAACACATTTCAATATTTTGATAGTTTTTACTTCTTAAAAACTTACGTTCTAGTTTTGAAAAAGGTAATTAATTTCAATTTTACAAATGAAAAATATCAAATTTGTCATTGGGTGATTTTTTTGTATTTTTATGAAAATATTCACTTCTGACGAATAGTGAAAAATTCTACGTTGTAGATAAAAACAAAAAATATTGATTTAAATAATTATTTTTAATTAGAAATCTAAAAACAAGTCAAAATAGAGACATAATATATATATTATTCCAATGTAATTAATTGGGGTCATTTTATAATAAGATTAGATATGTAAATCTTTATTGAACATTTTTTACGTCTTTTACCCACCTTCTAAGAACATTTTCAAATTTGCATAAAAAGTATTTTTTCCACTTCTCTAAATTGAATTTCAAAAATCCAAAAGACACAGTTGTCCTGAGTAAGTAAAATTTGATTCAATGGAATGAAAATAATTTTGGCTAAATTGTAACATTTGATTTTTATTTACCTTGGTTAAATGTAAATAGAGTAATTATTGGTAAAAATGATATTATAATTACCCCAAAACTTGTACTAATTCCATTGGATATGTGTTTTTGACCGAATCAACATTATGAAAAAAATAAGATAATTTTTGACCCATTTGGGTTAGATTATGACAATTATTATAATTTATTTAAAGAATTGTTAAATGTGTTAAATTCAATGTCGAATAACTAATCCACTTTTAAATATAGGGTTATTCATAATAAAAACTCGACAATAAATATTCATTTGAAAAATAAAAATAATTCCTAAATCATGGTATTTTATTTATAATATTAAGATATTAAATAATTAAATTTATTTACGACATAATGATGATACAATAATTACCTTATTAATGAACTACTTTTTTTAAAGGTTGGGTCTGAAGCCTCATTTTATTATTAAATCAAGGAAAAATATTTTTTAACTTGGTATACATAGACCCATTACATAGCCCAAAGGCCCAGTAGGATTGTATCCTATTACATAGCCCGTAGGCCCAAATTTTTTTCCCAATGCCAATTCTGTGAATAGTAACCCATCTGTTATAGTATCGTATTGTACCGCCGCTGCTATTGTGCCCTGCCGTCACTATAGTACCCACCGATCTATATTACGCCACTGCTACAGTACCGCTATAGTACTGCTAGAGCACCTATGCCCAATGATTTTTAACCCCCATTTTTCATGTAGGATTTCAGGGTACTTACCACTAAGACAAACCCCAACTACACCTTATTAATGACAGATTCAAATAATTGATATTTTTAATATTAATATAAATGTAAATTTAAGCTTTTGATACCATAATAGAAATTTATTGGTGAATATGAAATATTAGGTTTAATTCAATGTCTATGGTTTGAAGAAATCATATTATTATGACTTTCAAAAAACAAAATACTAAATAGTTTCAAAATTGACATAAATGAGTTTTTAAAACAAATACTATTTTATTAAATTATATAATATTCCTAAAAATATAAGGTTCTACCAAAGGACATAAATAATGCTATATATTTCATTAATTAACCACTTGAGGTTCTCTTGTAATTTTATAGTATTTTTATAAACCATATAGTGTAAGAATACAAGAAGAGATGGTAAGAGTTAAACTATTTAAATAAAGGTTAATTCAAAAAGATAAGGTTTATTTGGGGACATAAAGTGGTTTAAAACCTATTGGATGAAATTATTTTTAATAATAAGCACCTTATCCTTTAAAAAATAAATTTTTATCCATTGGAAAATAGAAATTATTTTATAATAAATTAATATTTTATGTTTTTTCTAAAGTTCCCATCAACTCTCTTAAAAAAGGGCACCTCCCCTTTTCTTAAATTCAGAGCTCTGAATCCATTTGTATCATCCCATCCCTACTAATATATCCTAAAGAATACCCTAAATTCATCATAAGTTCCTTAATATAATAATAAATCCATCCTATGGTGCCCTTTGGTCCAAAACAAAACAAAGCACCCGAAAAAAAGGTAATTATTTCATCACCTCTTTCAATGTTATTTTCTTCTTCTTCCACTTCCTATTTCTTTTATTATTTACATATAAAATAATAAATACATAACCTTATACATACTGAGATGTTATTATAAATATGGTAAATCCATATTCATTATTTTATCCATCCTGTGAATGACAAAGTCACAATACGTGCGTGCGTACGGCTTACCATCTCCATGTCATGGTGTAGTTTTTTATTCAACACTAAATTATTTGGATGGGTATAATAATGAGTATAATTAATTTAAATAATTAATATAGAATGTTAATGATTATGTATATATTATAAAACATAAAATGAAACACTGTTTTACAATTGATAGAATGATATTGTCGCTCCAGCGTACGTAAGGCTTTCTGTCTCTACGACGCGATGAGATTCATCTTTATTGATCACGATTTGAGAATTTTTATATAATTTTATATATCAAATATATATGGGATTTATTTATCAATATTTCTACTGGAATTATATATATTTATGTAGATTAATATATGTTGTTTAAATTTTTAAATATAACATGATCAGAAAATAGAAACAACGTTCATGCGTACATACAGACTACTATCTCCTTGAACGGTGTTTCGTTTTTATATATCTATATATTATAAATATATATATTAACAATATATATGATATATAAATAATTTCTAAAATTCTAGATGTATTCATATCATGATCTATGTGATATGATCAAGAATAAGAAGTTATAAAACGTACTATAATGAAAGCCATTATTACCTGAAATGTTATATTAACATGGAAATTATTATTAAATTGATAGTATGAAGTAATAAAGTAATCATATAAAATATAATAAATTTTAATATGGTCTTTTTATAATTTAATAACATATTATGGACATTATACTGGATGTTAAATGTGCCCTAGAATAAATTAAAGTACAAGGTAAGGGTTAATTATTCAATCTCATTATTATCTAAAATTTTTTATGTGTAATTTTTATACTGGTAATATTTATTAATCATGTCCATGTTTAATAAAAGAGTTTTAAAAAGGATTTTATAAGGAACTCTATATCTAAAACATCATTTTAAATGGATTAAATATTTATTATTCTAAATCATTCTCGTTAATTTCCATGATTTCAAAATGGTTTTAAGGATTTATTTATATAGACATCAATTTTTTTTAAAATGTTAATTGCTTTAAAATGATTCAATTTGGTATGGGAAACTTTGATTCAAAATTTACTTTTACATTTATTCATTTCTAAATTATTTTACTTTTATACGATTTTATGAAAATGTGATATTTCTCTCAATGAGTTTTACTGATCATTTTCAATAATGTCAACATATTTTATAAGATATTAATCACGATCGAGGTTTATATATTATAATATAATGTTCAATGTTTTATTGAATGAATTATGATATGTTTGACTATGGATGTGTTGTTTTTATACCATTCATGGTTTACGGTTGAAGTATTGACTTTCGGTGGGATAATTTTAATATGAATTTTTAAGTTATATTTCACCCTTTTCAAATGAGGAATGCATTGTAAATATTAACTAAAGAGTGGGGCCCGCTATATCCCCTCGATGCATTGATAAGACTTATGAGAATAATTATAATTTTGGCACAAGGCCTTGGAAAAACATTATTTGTAGTCTTATCACGAGGCCTTGACTATGTGGTTATTATATCTTCCATTATGCATTCTCTGGTTATGAAATTAGTTATTACATGTGATTAGTCGAATAACAGAATATCAATGTGCATGTTCATATGGTAATGTTTGATTTTATTTTTCCATATTATGTTCAATTTTATGTTTAAAAGGCTTTTTTTATTACACATCTTTGTTTAAAATTTTACATATTTTGCTATATTATTTACCCTTACTAAGCATCTGAGCTCACCAATTTATTATATTTTATTTTCCCCAGATTCCAAGAATTGTATTACGATTTATATGCAGGTTTAAGCATGAAGAATAATGAATTTTTCAAAGGATTTTTATTTTGTGATTTATATTTGAATGTGTAATGTAACGTTCATGTATGTAATAAATATTCCAGCACTACTAAAATGATTGGTCCTTCAGGAGTTGATTCCTTCTAATAATTCCAATGTATTAAAATAATACACCAACTTAGGGTAACTATGGTCGGGTCATTATAGTTGGTATCAGAAGAATTTTAACTACAACCTTGGAAATAGATTTAGATAAACTCTGATTAGGAAACATTACACTATGAATGACTTTGAGGATTAGTATAGAATAAAATCCAATTTTATTTGTTAATGTAGATATTATGTGGGTTTTCTGAGAAATACATTTATGTCCGTATACTACATGTGGATGTGGCCTTGGTACAAATATACCTAGGAGTGAAAACTCAGACAATGAGTTTCAGGATTAACCGAGAGTATCCTGGAACACGACAATGGTCCTTACTTCACAACTCGTTTGACACTCCAAGGGATATTAATAAGATAATTCACATTTTCTTTACAAACCATTATGAAGAATTTATGATTAAATATGTCATAAAAAAAACCAATGTTATGATTATTAGACTAGATGTGTGTAAATATTCAATTAAATGTGAGATCTTTTTATAGTTTTTGGATTATAAATTATGATATTATTTGACCTAGTGTTTGTCATTGTTTAGAAATGGCACCCAGTAGAAGGAATGAAAACTCCAGTAATACACATGATCCATAGAGTAAAAAGGATCATATATTTCATGTTCTTAGGCCAATATTTGTAAGGTAAATAGTCTCCCATGTATCTACATCATATGGAGAAATAGTATCATGTGTTAATATTATAAGGAAATATCGAGTCCTATGGCTTTTAATGGATGCAAGAAGGGAATAGGATGAAAAAAAAAGATGGATAATGGGAATAAAGGAAATGATGATTTTCTCACATGTGATAACTGTGGGAAGAGTTTCCATGTTATATTCACGAAGAAAATGGTAGTATGTTATATGTGTGGAGAAAAAGGGCACCACATTTGTGATTGAATGGGTAAGAAAAAGGTTTCAAATGTAAAATGTTTCATCTGCAAGTAGTTTATACAATATGAGAATCAATGTCCCAATCATCAGAGTATACCCAAAATGATGCTATTGGATAATAATCAAGTTATGATACTACCACATATTTAGAGGAATGATTAGTGTTCCTAAGTTGTTGTTACATATTAGTGTCATTTGAGTATTGTAATAATTATATACAATTTATAATCATTATAATGTATATAAGGATTGTACCGTGGTATGTTTTCTTTAAGGATTTGAGATTTTGTGGTACCATGTAAAGAGAAAAAGTTTCAAGTTAAACATTTTGAAAAATATATGTTTAAGGGAAACATAAACCTATATATGTTTCTGAAATATAGAAAATCATTTTAGAATAAGATATGATTGATTTAGATAAATTATATTGGATATTCATTACAACCTTGAAACTAAATAATTGTTTGTTTATTCCATCATTGCTGGAGTTTACAAAATTTTTGGATATAAAGAGTATATCCACTATTCTATAAAAAAATAATGGAGCATGAATGTAATCAATAAGGTTTTATAGTGATACAGGGGATGACCGTGTTTTATGAGAGTACATGATGAATGAATTAAAATATTGTTATGTGATAAAAGAAATCTTTATTATGTTATGTTGATCATCCCTATAAATTTTTAGACTGTGAGATTGAACACTAGTATTTTGGAAAATCATAAAGTTTTTAATGGATTATGTTGGAAATTGGATAATATTCTTTGAGGTTAAAAAATTCTAATATTATTTTTTGATTGTTATAAAAAAGAAGACCTAGAGATCGGGTGATAACACATCGAGTCCGGCCAAGCCATGAGAATTGAACCCGCAAATTAAGGGAGAAAATGGTACATCACCCAGCACTGGACTATGTGATTTGCTAGTTTGTGTAATTTATTTTTCTTTAAATGGTATGACAGATGAATTATATATATTTTTTTGAAACTCTATACGATTAGTTTTAATAAAATATATTTTAGATCAATTATCTATTAGAGTGAAAGATGATTTTGTGGTAGAAATTAGTTAATGGATAGAACCCTACTTGTCATGTATTCTTTTTTTCCTTAAACATTATATAAAGGATCTTAAAAAATTCTTATCCTAATGCCTTATTTTTTGTTGAACCAATTTTATTTTAAATCATCATCATAGATTTATGGATTTTAGGCCGTCAATTTTCCATTTATTGTTCACGTGTTTGTGATTGATGACCTCAAAAAATCTTATAAATATTTAGGTTTTACTCCAATTATCTGTCTCTAATTTACAAAAATGTACTCTTATTTAATATCACAATTTGTTGCTGGCTTTTTCATTTCCATTTCCCTCTTATTAAGACTAATTTTTATTAAGCATATTTCTGATGTAGGTTTTCTACAAAGGTATTTTCTATTTTCATCGTTTTATTTTTAAAGAACAATTTTGAATTGAAAGGACCCAATTTATAGAATGAGGGGATAATGTAACACCCCATGATTTTATAGTACATTATCTTTATAATGTAATTCAATATCTTATGCTACATCCAACAACATGTTCAAGGGCATCACAACTTATAAAACTAGCCATTTAAAAAGTAGTTATTAATAGTATTAAACTCGTTTTGAATTTTATATATATCCTATATAATTTTAACATTCATCTTTTATGTTTCTTAGATATAATATAAGGAAAAATTCTATTTTTCAGATAAAAGAATTTTTTTTCAAAAAATGCAGTTTTTTCTGCAATTTATTGGAGAACTATTTTTTAAATTTAATATTTGACACTTATATATATTATATTAAATGAAATTTAATTCTTATTTATAAGTGGGACATAAAAATATAGTTTGGATAAATGATTGGTACTTTTCGGAAAACATTCATATCTTGATGAGTAGTGAAAAATACTAAATATTAATTAAAAACAACTTTATTAATCGAAATAATTTATAGTGTTAAATTGTAAATTTGGGTGTTTTTAAAGAATCATTAGTATATATTTTTATTGTTTAATATAATTTAGGAAATTGGATATAATTTCACATTTTAATTCAACAGAAATACATGTCTATCGTTTGATTGTTTTTGTTTCTAAAAAACACGCTTTATGGTTTTGGAAATAGGAATTAATTTCAAATTAATTGATGAAACTTATATTTATTGAATTTGGTAAAATTGAAAAAAAAAATTAATATCAATATTATCTTTGGGTGAATGTTTGGTATTATTTTGAAAACATTCAATTTTTGATGAATAGTGAAAAAACTACATTGTAGATAAAAAATAAAAATTTTCATTTAAATAATTATTATTAATTAAAAATTTATCATAAATTAATAATAGATACATAATAAATATATTAGTCAAATTTATTTCATTAGAGTCATTTTATAATAATATTGGACATATAAAATATTATTGAAATTTTTTATCGTCTTTTACCCACCTTCTAGAAAAATTTTCAAATTTTCATAAAAAGTAATTTAACCGCGTTGGTGAATTGAGTTACAAAAATCCAAAATACACGATTGCAATCAGTAATTAAAATGTGATTCAATGTGATGAAAATAATTTTTGGTGAATAGTAACATTTTATTTTTATTTCACACGATTTAAAGTAAATATGGTAATAAAAGGTAAAAATGATATTATAATTACCCGAACACATGTATTAATTATATTGTATAAGTGTTTTTGACCAAAATCAATCTTAGAAAAAAAAATAAGATCCTTTTTTGATCCATTTGGTGTAAATTAAGATATTTATTAAATTTTATTTAAAGAAGTGTTATAATTATTGATTTCAAAGGTTAATAACTAAACCATATAAATAATTTCTACATTATGGTATTTTATTTATAATTTTTTGATCTTATATAGTTAAATTTATTTATGATACAAGGATGATATAATAATTATCTTATTAATAAAAGATTAAAAAAAATTATATTATAAATTTTAAAATAATTGAAAATTGAAAATTTTAATGTAATCCACGAATTTTATAGGTCAATTTGAAATTCAAGGGTGCATTCAATGTTTTTGGTAGAAAGAAATCAGATTGTTATTACATTCCAAAAAACCAAATACCAAATAGTGTCAAAATTGACATAAATGGTTTTTTTAATCAAATATTATTTTATTAAATTCTATAGTAGTCCTAAAAAACTATAGTTCGTCCAATTGACATTAATAATGTTAGATATATCATTAATGAACCACGTGAAGTTCTTTTGGTATTTTATTGTATGTTTATAAACCATATAGTGTATGAATATGAGAAGACATAGTAAGAGTTAAACTATTTAACTAAGGGTTAAATCTAAATGATAAGGATAATATGGTGACCTAAACTTGTCTAAACCCGAATGGTTCAAATTATTTAAACCCATAACCACCATAGACTCTAAATAAATCCATTTGGAGCCATTATAATACGAAAATGATTTTATAATTAATTAATATTTCAAGATTTTCAAAAAATGCCCCTCAACTCTGTTAAAAAAATGTACATCCTATTTTCTTAATTTCACACCTCCAACGCCATTTTTCTCAGACAAAACCTACTCAAATTTCCTCCCAAATACCCTAAAATCATCCTAGAGGCCTTTATTTGATCATAAAACCAAACTAAAATCCCCCTTTGTTAAAATCAAAAGAAATCACCTGAAGTACATGTAATTTTATCATCACCACTTTCAAAGTTCATTTCTTCTTCATCAACTTCCTCTTTATTTGTTATTTCCATACAAACATAACAACTCCAGTACATTATACATACAATGATGTATTATATTTTTGGTAAAACCATATTCATTATTATTTCCATCCTATTAATGAAAAAAATTTAATACGCGGATACGTACGGCTTACCGTCTTCATGTCATGGTGTAGTTTATTATTCAATACTACATTATTTGGATGGGTATAAAATGGGTATAATTATATTCAATAATGAATATAACATGGAAATTAATCTAAATATATAATATACAATCAAATTAAACAATGTATTACCATTGATATAATGATATTGTCGCTCGTGCATACGAACAATTTACCGTCTCCACGACCCAATGAGATTCATCATCAACGATCATCATTCAAGAATTTTTATAAAAATATATATATGGATTAAATATTATATATATGAAATAATTTTTCTACTTGACTAATATATATTTACATAGATTAATATATGTCGTTTACTTTATTCCATACTATATGATAAGAAATCTGAAACAATGTTCATGCGTATATATGGACAACCATCTCCCTGAACAATTTTTCTATTTCATATATCTATCAATTATAAATATTTATATTATGAATATATATGATATATAAATCATGTTTTATATTCATGTTGTATGTAAATCATGATCAATGTTATACAATCATGAATAACAAGTTAAATCGTGTACGATATAAAAAGTGATTATTACCTAACATGTTACATTAACATGGAAATTATAATTAAAATGGTAGTATAAAGTACTAAATGAATCATATATAATATAGTAAATAGTTTTTTGGTCCTGGTATAATTTAATAAAAAATTATGGTCATTATACAGGAGGATAAACGTACCCTCGACTAATGAAAAGAACAAGGAAAGGGTTAATTTCTCAATCTCATTATTATCCATGATTGTTTATGTCTATGTTTTCTTAAAAGGACATATTTATTATCTCTGTCCAAGATTCATAAAAGTGTTTTCAAAAATATTATTTTTAAATAAATCTTTAACTAAGAAATTATTTTAAATGGTTTATATATTTATTTTTCTAAATCATTCTTATTATTGTCCATACTTTTCAAATGGTTTTTTGAATTTATTTATATGGACATGAATATTTTAAAATGATAATTTCAGTAAAAAGATTTAAAGTGGTATAAAACACTTTGATTAAGAAATGTCTTTTAAATTTATTCCTTTATAAATTGTTTGATTTTTAAATTATTTCATGAAAAAGTATATTTCCCTCAAAGAAATTTATTGATCATTTTCAACTATGTCAACAAAACTTAGTGGATATTATTCCTGATCAAGGTTTATATATTATAATACAATGTTCTATATTTTATTTAATGAATTACGATATTTTTGACTTTGGATGTGATATTTTTATAGCAGTCAAGATTTACGGTTGAAGTATTGACATTTTGTATTCTAGTTTTTAATATGAATGATTTTGTTCTGTTTCACCTTTTTCGTATCAGAAATTCATTGGGATTAGTAGGTGATGTGTGGGACCTATTATAGCCCATCGATGCATATGTAAGTCTCATGATACAACTTAGTGTATTGGAAAAAGGCCTTGAAAAAAAATTATTTTTAGTCTAGGCGTGAGGAATTGATTATGTGGTTATGATGTTTGGAATTATTCAATCCCTTATTATGAAATTAGTTATTTTATGTGATTATTAAACAAGTAGAATATCCATGTTCATATTTATATGGTAATTTTTTATTTATTTTTTCCATATTATGTTCACTTTTATGTTTAAAAGGATACTGTTTTTTACACATCTTGCCTTAATATTTTATAGCTTCAGCTAAATTATTTACCATTACAGAACATCTGAGCTCACCCCTTTCATATTTTTTTCACAAGATTCCTAGAAGTTTATTCTTATTGATATGTAAGTTTAAGCTGGGGGGAAATGGAATTATCAAAGGTTTATTATGTTGTGTTTTATGTTAAAATGTGTAATGTAATGTTCATATATGTAATCTATTTTCCAAGACTGCTAAACTGATCAGTTCTTCATGACTAGATTCTTTGTAATCATTCTAGTGTATTAAAATAACTCATTGAATCTGGGTAACTGGGGCTAGATCATTATAATTGGTATTAGTTGAATTTTAGAAACAACCTCGGAAATATATTTTGATAAACTCTAATTAGGACACATTAACCTAAGATATAAACTGAGGATTAGTATATAAGAACATAAAAATTTTTTGGTAATATAGATATTATAAGTTTTTTCCAAGAAATACATCCATTTCTGGATAATAGAAGTGGACATGGTTTGGGTATAGATGTATATATAAGTGAAAAATACAACTATAAGTTTTGGTCTTGAACTGTTTTATCCTGGTATGCGATAACGGGACTTACTATGCACCTGGTTTGACACTCCTAGGGGATATTCATAGAATAATTCACATTTTTTTACCGACCATTATGATGGATTTATGATAACATATGTCGATAAAGAAACCAATGTCATGTTTATGAGAGTAGATATGAGTAAATCTTCAATTAATGTTATTATTTTTTATATTTTTTGGATTATACATTGATATATGATTTAACATAGCATATGTTGTCATTTAGAAATGGTGACCTGTTCAAGGAATGCGAAATCTATCAATACGCATGATATTAAGAGTTATAAGGATCATATATTTCATTTTCTTAAGACAAAATTTAGAAGAGAAATAGTCTCCCACAAATCTACATCATATGAAGAAACAGTATCATGTGTTAATAATATATGTAAATAATTCTCGAGTCAAATGTCTTTGAATGGAAGCAAGAAGAGAAGGGGATGGTAGAAAAAGATGGATAATGGGAATGATGGAAATAAAGATTTTCCCACCTATGATAATTTTGGAAAGAATCAACATGGTAAATGTTTGAAGGGAATGAGAGAATGTTATATGTTTAAATAAAAAGGACACCTCGTTCTTGGTTGCAAGCGTAAGAAAAAAGATTCAACTGTACAATGTTTCATCTACAAGGAGTTGCGACACTGTGAGAATCAATGTCCCAAACATAAGAGTATACCCCAAATGATTCAATTGTGTAATAATAAAGTAATGATAATACCGAAGATGGAGTTGAATGATTAGTGTTATTATGTTGTTATTAATGAATTGTGTCTTTTGAGTATTGTATTAATTATGTACAAGTTATAAGAATTATAATATATATAAGGATTGTAGTATAGTTTGTTTTTATTAAGGATTTGAGATTTTATAGTTCCATGTAAAGTGACATAGTTTCAAGTTAAACATTTTAGAAAATATGTGTTTGAGGAAAAGAAAATATTTAATATGTTTCTAAAATTAAGAAAATGATTTCGTAATAATATATGATTGATTTGGATAAATTAAACTTGATATTCTTGACAACCTAGAAACTAATTAATTGATTTTTTATTCGATCATTATTTGAGTTTACAAAATTGTTGGATATAAGGAGTATAAATTTTATTCTATAAGAAATAAGGTATCATGAATGTAATCAATATGGATTTATGGTGATTCAGGGTGTTACCATGTTTTATGAAAATACATGATGAAGGAATTCACATATTATTTTGTGATAAAAGAGATAATCATTATGTAATGTTGACCATCCTTATAAAATTTTGGACTGTGAGTTTGGACAAATTTATTTTGGATAATCCTAAAGGTTGTAATGGATAACTTTGGAAATGGGACACTATTGTCTATGGTTAAAACATTTCTTAAGATTATTTTTGAATTATTATAAAAAGGACAACTAGGAGGTTGGGTGACAACCCATTGCATTTGGCATGGCTATGAGACATGAACCTGCAATTGAAGGTCGACAAGGGTACATCACCCACAACTGGCCTACGTGATGTCCTATTTTTTATAATGTAGATTTTGTAAAATGTAATTAAATATGAATTATAGATTCATTTTTTGAAACCCTATACGATTATTTTTAATAGAATATTTTAGAGTTATATTATCTTCTGGAGTGAATGATGATGTTTTGGTAGATATTAGTTCATGGATGGAACTTCAATTATGATGTATTATATTTTTCCTCTAAAATTAGTTAAATGATCTTAAAACCAAAAATTATTTTTCTTAATACCATATGTTTTGTTGAAGCGATGATATTTTAAATCGTTATCATATATTTATGGATTTGAGGCCCTTAATTTTCTATTTATTCTTCACTTGTTTATGATTAATGATCTCAAGCACTCCTTATAAATATATAAGTTTCCATCTAATTATGTGTCTTTAATTTAAAAAAATTATATCCTATTCAAAATCATAATTTTTGTGGTGTCTTTTTCATTTCTATTTCCCTTTTATTAAGACTAAATTTCAGTGTCCATATTTCTGATGTGGGTTTTACACAAATGTATTATCTATTTTCAATATTTTATTTTCAAATAACAATTTAAAATTTCTAGGATTTAATTTATTTAAATAGGGTATAATGTAACACCACATTATTTCACAGTATGTTATATGTTTTATGTAATTCAATAGCTTGCGTTACATGCAACACCAAGTTCAAATGCATCACGACCTAACAACCTAGCAGTTTAAAAAGAGGTTATGAATATTATTTACCACATTTTTAATTTTATATATAACCTATATAATTTTAAAATTCATATGTTTTATTTCTGAGACATAATATAAGTAAAATTTTAAATTTTCAGATAAAAGAATTATTTTTCAAAAAATGCAGTTTTTTTGCCATTTAATGGAGAACCCTTTTTAAATACAATATTTGACACTTTTATATATTCAATTTATTGAAATTAAATTATTCTATATAATATAGACATAAAAATTTAGTTTGGATAATTTTTTTGTACTTTTTTGATAACTTTCTTATTTTGATGAATAGTGAAAAATATTGAATTTTAATTAAAAACAACTTTTTAATCAACATAACTTATCATGATAAATTATAAAAATGAGTGGATTTAAAGTATAATTAGAATATACTCTTATTATTTAATATAATTTAGGTTATTGTATGTAATTTCATAGTTAAATTGTATATAAACACATGTCAAAATTTTGATTGTTTTTACTTCTTAAAAACCCGCTATCTGGTTTGGACAACAGGAATTAATTTCAATTTAATTAATTAAAATTATATATTTTGAATTTGGTAAAATTTACAACATTTATTTAAGAATTTAAAAATTATTATTGGGTTAATTTTTTGTATTTTTCTGAAAACATTCAATTTTAGATGAATAGTGAAAAACACAATGTTTTAGATAAAAATAGAAAATTTTCCTTTATATATTTATTTTTAATAAAAAATTTATCTTAATGTCAAAATAGATACATAATACATATATTAGTCCAATTTAATTTATTGGAGTCATTTTATTATAAGATTAAGCATATAAAATTTTATTAAATGTTTGAGCATCTTTTACCTACCTTTAAGAAATTTTTACAAATTTGCATAAAACATAATTTTACACCGTCTGTGAATTGAATTTAAAGAATTCGACAGACACCATTTTCAATAGTATGTTAAATTTGATTCAATGGGAATAAAATAATTTTTAGTGAATAGTAACTTCTGATTTTTATTACCACGGTTAATATTAAATAGGGTAATTAAAGGTAAAAATGATGTTATAATTACCCAAACACTTGTATTAATTCTATTGAATAATATATTTGACCAAAATAAACTTTGGAAAAAAATAATATCCTTTTTGATCCATTTGTGTTTGATTAGGACATTTATTATAATTTATTTAAAGAATTATTAAAAGTTTTTAACTCAATATTTGAAAATTAAAACATTTTTAATATTGAGTTATACATATGATAAATTTGACTATAAATATTAATTATAAATATAAAATTATTTCCTACGTCATCATATTTTATTTATATTTTTAGACATTAGATAATTAAATTTATTTATTACACAATGATGATGCTGTAATTACCATATTAATGAAAGGTTTAAACAAATGATATTATAAATTTTAAAATAAAATAAAATTTAACCTTTTTATTCCATCAATTAATTTTATAGGTGAATGTTACATGTTATGGTTAATTAAATTAATTTGGTTCGATGAAATCAGATAGTTGTGACTTTAAAATAAACCAAATACTAAATAGAGTCAAAGTTGACATAAATGAGCTTATAAAACAAATACTATTTTATTAAATTATATAATAGTCCTAAAATATATATTTTTCCCAAAGAAAATAAATAATGTTATATATGTCATTAATGATCCACATGAGGTTCTCTTGTCATTTTATAGTATGTTTATAAATGATATAATGTAAGAATACAAGAAGACATTGTTAGTGATAAACTATTTAACTAAGGGTTAAAAAAAGACATGGTTAATATGGTGACCTAAACTTGTATAAATCATATTGGTTGAAATTATTTTTACCCACATCCATATTATCCTCGAAAGAAATCCAGTTGGATCAATTTTAAACCAAAAATTATTTTATAATAAATAAATTTTTAAGCTTTTCCTATAGTGCCCCTCAACTCTCTTATAAAAGAGAACCTCCCCTTCTCTTAAATTGACTTCACCAAATCCATTTGTCTCATCCCACCACTAATAAAAAATCCCCCCAACTACCCTAAAATAATTTTAGAGGCCTTAATTTTATCATAATTCCATCCTAAGAAGCTATGTTTTTCAAATCAAAAGGAAGCACCCGAAGAAGGGGTAATTATTTCATCACCTCTGTCAAAGTTATTTTCTTCTTCTTCCACTTCCACTTTATTTGTTATTTCCATAAAAAAATAACTCTAGTAAATTACACATACTTATATGTTATTATAAATTTGTTAAAACCATATTCATTATTCATTCCATCTAGTAAATGAAAATGTCACTATACATGCGTATGTATGCCTTTCAATCTCCACATCGTGGTGTAGTTTGTTATTCAACACTACATTATTTGTATGGGTATAATAATGAGTATAATTAATTTCAATAATAAATATAACATGTTAATGATTATATATATATATAATATACTATCCAATTAATATTTGTTTTACCATCGATAAAATGATATTGTCGCTCGTGCATACGTACGACTTTCTATCTCCACAAAGCGATGAGATGCATCTTCAATGATAACCATTCAAGAATTTTTTTAAATATATATAAATTGATTAATTATGAGATATCTGAAAATATATATCTACTAGAATAATATATATTTATGTATATAAATATACATTTTTTGTTTACTTCAATACTATACAATAAGAAAATAGAAACAATGTTCATGTGTACGTACGAACTACTGTCTCAATGAACAGTGCTTTCATTTCATATTTATTTCTATTATAAATATTAATGTGATGAGTATAAAAGATATATAAATCGTGTTTTATATTATAGAAGTATGCAAATCATGATCTAAGTGATACAATCAATAATAACCAGTTAAAACATATATGATAAAGAATGTGATTATTACCCAAAGTGTTACGTTAACATGGAAATTATTATTAAATGGGTATTATAATTTCATAAATGAATAATATATGATATAATAAATATTAATATGGTTTGGTATAATTTAATTAAATATTATGTATATTATATATGACATTAAATGTACCCTCGACTAAAAGAAAGTACAAGTTATGGGTTAATTCATCAATCTAATTATTATCCGAGATTGTTTATGTGTATGTTTTTTACTAGGACATATTTATTATCCATGTCCATGTTTCATAAAATAGTTTTAAAAATGATTCTTTTTAAGGGACACTATAATTAAAACATCATTTTAAATGGTTTAAATATTTATTCCTCTAAATCATTCTCATTAATTTGCATGTATTCAAAATGGTTTTAAGGATTTATTTATATTGACATGAATGTTTTATAATATTAATTCCTTTCAAAAGTTTCAAAGTTTTATGGGTCACGTTGACAGAAAAATGCCTTTTAAATTTATTCCATTATCAATTGTGTGACTTTTAAATTATTTCATGAAAAATAGATATTTCTCTCAAAGTGTTTTACTGATCATTTTCAACTATGTCAATATTATTTACTAGATATTATTTTTAGTCGGGGTTTATTTATTATAATAAAATTTTTATACTGTATTTAATGAATTATGATTTCTTTGACTATGGATGTCATGTTTATATAAAATTCACGGTTTACAGTTGAAGTATTAACATTTTGTATTCTAATTTTTAATACAAATATTTATGTTATGTTTCACCCTTTTCATACGAGGAATGAGTTTGGGTTAGTATATGATGGGTGGGGCCCGCTATAGCCCCTCGATGCATTGGTAGGTCTCATGAGACAAATTAGTGTCTTGGAACAAGGCCTCGATAAAAATTTTATTTGTATTTTTAGAAAGAGGCCTTGACTACATGGTTACGATGTTATGCATTATGCATTCCATAATTGTGAAATTAGTTATTACATGTGATTATTTTAATAGTATAATATCCATACGCATGTTTATAAGGTATGGTTTAAATTTTTCTTCCATATTATGTTCTAGTTTATGTTTAAAATGCTACTATTTTTATTACACATCATGTATTAAAAGTATATATCCTCTTCCTAATTATTTAACCTTACTGAGTATATGAGCACACCACATTCTTATGTTTTATATTTATGGGATTCCAAGAAGTGTATTATGATTGATATGCAGGGTTAATCTTGGGGAATAATGGAGTTTTCAAAGTATTTTTTATGTTAGTCTTTATATTTGAATATGTAAGGTAACATTCATGTATCCCAAATATTTTATAATTCTACTAAACTAATCAGTCCTTTGGGACATGATTCCTTGTAATCATGAAAACTTATTAAAATATTTCACCATCTCTAGGTAACTGGGGTCGGGGAATTACAATATCTCAAAAAAATGAAATCTATGTTCATTCATATATATGGCTTACTATATCCATGAGTATTGTCATTCATTTTTCTATATTTTATAGAATAATATAAAAAAATATATAATTATTATCTTTGAAAATAAATAATGAATAAAAAAATTTATTCTATGGAAACATGTTCAATGTTCATGGACTAAAACTACCGATCTGAAACTCTCTAGAAAAATGTAACAATTAACCCACATAAAGTACAATTTTAATATGGAGTTATTTCTAAATAGTTTTTAAAATGTTATAATAAGATAATATATTATATTATAAGGAATTAATTATTATTATGTCTAAAAATAAAAAAATATGAATTTTTTATACATGATTTTCAATCAATTTCGATGAAAGTCAAACTTTAGATAAGGGGTATCATTGTACAATAATTTTTGTGATTCTTATTCCATATTCAAAACTTTTATCCTATTATGTAGTGTATTAACTATAAATAAATGAATGATATGATGATTTCATGAAAATTATATAGAAATAAAAACATATATAAGTTTCTCCATTTCTTTATGTTTTTATATGGAGATTTCCAATATAGTGATGATTTTCTGTTAAAATCTCATTTTCTACCAGGATTCATTATGACTATGTTTCTGAGGATTAAAGTATCTGATATAACACTCATGAAACTAAGGTAATTTATTATTGTATGGTTATTTATAGGTATTTCATTTTTTACTTCCATTTTCATATATTCATGTACTCAAGAGGTCAAATAAAAACTTTTAATGATAATATTATTTATTTCAATATTCATTCAAAAATCCAATTTCTTTAATATTGTAATTTTATAAAAATGGTCTCAATAATTTTTTTAATATTAATCAATTATTTCACAAGTTAAATGTTACCCAGGACTATATTTTAAAAAATTTGTGTGAGTGTAATATAATTATATTTTTCCAAATGAGATAATTTCAACAAATTCATCAAAAAAATGATTAAAGAATCCTTATTTTAACATATACATCATGAATGGAATTTCCCTTTTTTTTATTAATCATTGTTTTGATGATTATTATAAAATTTCCATGCTTATTTTCATTGGAAAATTAAATTTTTATTTTTTTTCAATTTTATTATATTGTAATGTAGTTTTTTAAAAATTGAAAGGTATTTTTTCAATAAATGTTCTATGTGATCTTTAACTATAGAATCCTATATTATTATTTTTGTTTTTGAATGTATATAATCCAATGATATCTTACATATTATTTATATAAATTGTTTATGATGATGAATATGAGATATTTATGTACCCTTTTTATTTTCCCATTGTTATGGAAGAATGGAATTTTTAAATATTTATGAAACTATTTCCTTTCATGGGTTACAATATTTGAGGAATAATGTATTATAATATGTTAAAAATATTAATGGATAATTATTATGTTATAGTTGGGACTGGAATTATATATCAAATCGATGCATCGGTTATATTTGGATATCTCATCAGATAATAAAGAATATAATAATAAGTGAACCCAGTTCAGTAATGTACTTTTTAAGCTATTATTGTATTGGTAGTGGAAGATGACTAATTATATTATAGAATGGGGAGTGAATAAAATAAACTATTATATACCATAAATTGAGAATTAAAAAATTAAATGGTACTATATAATTTTTTTACAAACTAAAGTCTTATACCAATTCTATTCTCTTATTCGTCGAGTACTTTGATACTACTATGAATTATGACTTATGAATAGCTATAAATTAAGCCATAACACATGATTAAGATCCATGACATGAAAATCATGGTATTAAAATGTTATGATCATGTCCTCGTACCCTTATTCTCAAGATATAATTCAGTAATAATTGATGTCTCTTTTATTTACCATAACTAAGAATGTTAACTCACCCTTTCTTCTATTTCATTTCCTCAGGTTATATAGAATGATTTTATGTATAATATGTTTGAGTAGGGTTCTAGTAACAATGAACATTATGTGAGATGATTATATCTCCTATGAATAAGTTGTTTATGTATCCAATTTTACAAATAATCTGATTATATATTATTCGGGCATGAAACATAATGTTGTGCATTGAATACTCATCTAATAAGATGAATTTAATTACGATGCATTTGGATCATTACAATATATAAAAATGTAGATGAAATAACCCTATCCACCTGACCCTAGTTTTGGATTAATATGTAGAATTCCCCAAACTAGTGAAATAATATCAATTTGATGATGAAATCTATTCTAAGAAGATGTAGGCTAGCTACAAACCATGGGTATATGATTATTTAAAAAATAATGATCCACCATATTCAATTAAACAAATATCAACATAATTTGTAGTACCATAATAGTTTATATATTCTGTTAATACTCAAATAGAATATCTATATGGATGATGTGATCCAATGATGTTAGAGAGGAAAATACATCTTGAGTGTGTAGATGTTACTCATTGTCTACTAAACATTATAAATATCATTTACACAATGTTCAACGAAACAAGATTCCTAAAACCATTTCAATCATATATTGTATCATGGTTTATCCCAATACTAGAAACACTGTTGGAGATAGAGAAACTGAATATTGGATGTTTTATATATAATTTAGAGGAAAATTATATTTTCTAATAAGAATAATTTTTGGAAATATTCCATTTTCAGTTAGGATAATCTGTAATTATATTTCCTATATCAATTTAGTTTATTATTAAGGAAGATTGAAAATCTTGACCTATTGAATTGAATATAGAATAAAATGGAAAGGTTTAAATTTTAAAATTTATAGGATTAAAATATTACATAATCATGAATCTGAAACAATTATAACAATTTAATATCCTTAAAAAAGAATTATATAATGAGATACCAACTTTTCTAGTTCTCTAAATATTTCATTAAATATTCAATGACATTTCCAAATTAGAACAGTGATTTGACAATGATGTTTGACCATTAAAATTTAAATCTTAGCTATCTTATTTGACATAATTTAAAATGTATAGAAATATAAAAAATGTTCATATATTTCTCAAACTATTTTAAATTCATTCTTTAGTTCATGATGATACCAAATATACTATAGATCTACATCCTAAGCCGCAAAAAAATTCCATCAAGATGATCTTTAACTGTAGAATCCTTTATTATTATTTTTGTTTTTCAATGTATATAATACAAGGATATTATACATATTATATATATAAATTGTTTATGATAATGAATATGAGATATTTATGAAACCTGTTTATTTTCCCATTATTATGGAAGAATGGAATTTTTAAATATTTAAGAAACTATTTCCTTTCATGGGATATAATATATGAGGAATAATGTTTTATAATATGTAATAAATATTAATGGATAATTATTATGTGATAGTTGGGATTGGAATTATATATCAAATCGATGCATCAGTTATAGTTGGATATCTCATTAGATAATAAATAATAGAATAATAAGTGAACCCAGTTCAGTAAGGTACTTTTTAAGCTATTATAGTATTGGTAGTGGAACATGAGTAATAATATGATTGAATGGGGAGTGAAAAAATAAACTATTAAATACCATAAATTGAGCATTAAAAAATTAAATGGTACTATATAATTTTTTTACAAACTAAAGTCTTATACAATCTCTATTCTCTTATCCCTCGAGTACTTTGATTCCACTATGAATTATGACTTATGAATAGCCATAAATAATGCCATGACACATGATTAAGATCCATGATATGAAAATCATGGTATTAAAATGTTATGACCATGTCCTCGTACCCTTATTCTCAAGATATACTTCAGTAATAATTGATATCTCTTTTATTTACCCTAACTAAGAATGTTAACTCGCCCTTTATTATATTTCATTTCCTCGAGTTATGTAGAATGATTTTATGTATAATATGTTTAATAAGGGTTCCAGTAACAATGAACATTATGTGAGATGATTATATCTCCTATGAATAAGTTGTTTAGGTATCCAATTTTACAAATAATCTGATTATATATTATTCGGGTGTGAAACATAATGTTGTGCATTGAATACACATCTAATATGATGAATTTAGTTATGATGAATTTGGATCATTACAATATATACAAATGTAGATGAAATAACCTTATCCACCTGACCCTAGTTTTGGATTATTATTCATAATTCCCACCACTAGTGAAACAATATCAATTTGATAGTGAAATCTATCCTAAGAAGACATAAGCTAGCTACCAACCATGGGTATATGATTATTTAAAAAATAATGATCTACCATATTCAATTAAACAAATATCAACATAATTGGTAGTACCACAACATTTTATATATTCTGTTAATACTCAAATAGAATATCTATATGGATTATGTGATCCAATGAAGTTAGAGAGGAAAATACATCTTGAGTTTGTAGATGTAACTCATTATCTACTAAACATTATAACTCTCATTTATACAATGTTCAACTGAACAAGATTCCTAAACCACTTTCAATCATATATTGTATCATGATGTATCCCAATACTAGAAACACTTTTAGAGCTAGAGAAACTAAATATTAGATATTTCATATAGAATTTAGAGGAAAATTATATTTTATAATATGAATAATTTGTGGAAATATTACATTTTCAGTAAGGATGGTCTATAATTATATTTCCTATATCAATTTAGTTTATTATTGAGGAAGATAGAAAATCATGACCTATTGAATTGAATATAGAATTTAATGTCAAGGTGAAAATTTTAAAATTTATAGGATTAACGTATTCCATAATCATGAATATCAAAAAATTATAACCATTTAATATCCTTAAAAATAATTATATGATGAGATACCAACTTTTCTAGTTCTCTGAATATTTCATTGAACATTCCATGACATTTCCAAATCAGAACAATGATTTGAAGATGTTGTTTGACCATTAAAATCTAAATATTAGCCAGCTTATTTGACATAATATAAAAAGTATAGAAATATAGAAAATGTTCATATATTTCTCAAACTATTTTAAATTCAATCTTTAGTTCATGAGGATGCCAAATATACTATAGATCTACACCCTGAGCTGCAAAAAATTTCCATCAAGATGAGAATATTTAATAAAACTAATGGACATTTATAAATATAAGTAAATAATTTTATTCATTATAAATATAAAATATCATAGTTTATTTAATTTCTTCCTTGTAAAGAACTTATATACATTATAATAGATCTAAAATCCTAGTGAATCATTGTTGATGATTACAATGATTACATCCTTTACAATCGGATATCGAGGGCATATATTTAATACTAAATTATTGTGAGGTAATTAGATGAAAAATTATAATTTAGTGGTAATATAATGCAAGGATGTAAAAATATGATGTGGCTGGTGTATCAGCTAATCCATCATAGTGAAAGATAGAGTATAAGTTGTAATAAAATTTTAATAAAAAGGAAATATAAGTGTTTATGTGTTAGAAATGAGTCAATTTTTCATATAAAATCATTAGGGCATTATTGATTTATTCATTCATGAGCCCAATTCCCTCTAAAACCATGAAAATAGTATCATCCTCCAAATAGTATTCTATAGTCAATTTTATTCTAACCTCTAAAATTATTCATAGTAAGAGAATCCCTTATTGGTGACCAAGATGTTTTAAACTCCTTTTAATTTCCATACCTAGTCATTAAAAGGATGAGAACATTTCCACTAAATAGAGTTCTTTTTATAAAACAACCATAATATATATTTATCAATAGTAACCAATTTTAAGATATTATTACTAATAAGGAAAATACATATAAAAAAATTAACCACACCAGAATCCATGCAGGGGAATGAGGAGGCCATGTATGGTGAAGTAATGGTGGACCACACTATTTAGGAATCATTCTTTGTAAAATCATTCTCATGGAGGATACAATAATACAATATATACTACAAAAATAATGGGAGCATCAACATGATCTAATAAATTTAGGGATCATTCTGGTGTGATTATATTGTTATAATTATTAGTATATGAATAGTTAATTAGTAAACATTGGATGTTGGAATTTAATCCAATATGACCAACTAAAAATAATATTGTCTATAATTATAAAAAATATATATGTTTTCAACCTTTTATGCTCAAAAAATTCATGTCACAAGAGTAATATGAATCAACGTCAATATAATGACATGTTGATGAATTTTTACATTGCTCATACCATGATTTTAGTCAAATATATAAATAATATATCCTAAAAACCAAGAGACTCTCATATTAATTCTATTTCAATCCCATATAAAGACAAGAATGAAGTGATTATAAGGTTCCTAAAACCCATAATCCTTGGTCTGGTGCTAAAATAACATTAATTAAATACAATCTATAAAATTTAGTGATGTGTACCATGATAAAAACACATATTTTTCACATAATATTCAAAAATAAATCATTAAAACTCACATTAATATAAGAGTATTGTTAATAGAAGGATTAGTGTAGATTATAATTAGAAACATAAGAAACATATTTTTCAATAACATGTATTCATTTCACCATAATAGTTCCACATGAGAATCTCATAATGTGTTGTCATTGGTTATAACCAGATTCATAACCATGTGAATAGAAATATTAAAAAAGGGTGTCCCAAAATTCTCAATAAACAAAATATTATAATCTTTTCATCATAGATTAGATCATAATTATATGAGATAACTTATTCCAGGGATAATTTACTGTCACGACCCGTCCTCGGGGACCGTGCCGTGACTACCCGAAGCCCGCCTTCCATAGGCCAGGGGCTGGCGACTAGCACCAAAGGCGTAAATCCTGATAACTGGGAAGGCATTGCCTTTATAAAAGAAAATAAGCACCACAGAGTAAGCAAGCGGAAAAAGTAAACACTAAGTACAAGAGAAGTGCTGAAAAGTAAATGGGCCAGAATACAAACCCAAAAGAAAGTACAACTACAACTGAATGAAAGTACAACAGAAAAAGGCAACAGTAGGAAGAAGGAAGCAGCTCCTGGATCGTCCTCCTCGGATCCTACCTGAAGGTTAGGTACATATAGCCTCCTCAACACTCTCACCCGTCAACCACCTCCGTGTGTCGTCTCGCCGTGAAGTCCTCCTCCAGATACTGACTCGTCATGTGGTCCACCTCCGGGTACCGTCCAGTCCTCGAACACTCGGCCTCTGTCAGCACTTCCCATCGTCTGCAACCAAAACAACGAGGTGCGGGCATAGCCCGTGCAGGGGTGAGTATAACGATACTCAGTAGGGACCCCGAGACTCTCAAGGTCTCTCTAAAACCAACAAGGATAACCACAAAGAATATCTCAGCAGATAACCTCTACTTAGGTATATGCCCATATATATACCTAAGTTATCAAGTAACCCATCTCAATCCTGAGGAAACACAAGGATCATGAAATCAAAGGATAACCACTACCCAGGTATATGCCCATACATATACCTAAGTTATCAAGTGACCCATCTCAATCATGCAGTAAACACAAAGGTCAAAAGTCTCAGCTCAAACCAGGATTTTCATTATCGAAACCATAACAGCTGAAGAGCTCCGTCTCTGGAGTGTACAGTGGTCCTGTCACGACTCTGAGGTACTTCTCACTAACCTAAGACTACTGAGTTACTCCTTCTGTCAAGTACCGCGGGTCAGCCACCCAAACACAGTAGTGCTTCCCGCCGAGGTATGTCACCCAAACACAGTAGTGCACACCCTCTAGTAGCCTGCTGAGGTACTCTCCGGACGAGTACCGCGGGTCTGCACTGTCACACAGGTAGTGCTCTGTCCGCCATGGGTCTGCACCTCAGAAAGTAGTGCTTCGTCCACTGGGCTAGTCGACTCACTCCAAGTCGAGTCGGTCAAGCAGTCGTCAGGTCTCAGTCGGCTACACGGTCTCCATACTCCGCACGCTCGTCTCTGGGAGGGTCCGCTCCACGAGCTACAGGTCGACACTCCAAGTATCTCAAAGTCCCACGAAGAAGTATCTCAAAGGACTGCCTCGTCATAGGGGTCTCAACGCAATAGACGGCGCGTCAATCGGACGCCCGGTCTGTGAGTTATTTGCCTTTTCATCCCAGGGGCCCGGTTGGTTTCGTGAGCAAACCAACCCGGCTGGATCTCAACTGTACCTCGAACTCTCATAGGGTATACTCATAGGGACCGTTTCTCAACGTGATCACCAACGCCGCTGACGGTTCGTCAAACGGACGTCCAGTCAGAAAGATATCATCTTTTCCGTTCCAAGGGCCCGGTTGGATTTCGGGTGCGATCCAACCCGGCCACTATCCAACTGTATCCAAAACTCAGGCTAAATATGCCAAAATTTCCGTCTCATCAAGAGGAATTCAACGAAATAGACGGCGCGACAATCGGACGCTCGGTCTGTGAGTTATTGGCTTTTTCGTTCCAGGGGCCCGGTTGGTTTCGTGAGCGAACCAACCTGACCGCACTTTGACGGCATCCAAACCTCGAGCGGAGTAAGTCAAAAGATCCTTCTCACTTAGATAAATCCATCAAAGTCGACGGCACGTCAATCGGACGTCCGGAGCTCAAGATATAAGTGTTTCCGCTCCGAGGGCCCGGTTGGTTTCGTATCCGAACCAACCCGGCCGAACCCAAAGTAATCCGAAATCTTGAGTACGATATACCTAAACGACCGTCTCGATCCAAGGATCGCGTTACCGCTTACGGTGAGTCGTTTGGAGGCCTGTAGCTCAAGTTACGAGCTTTTGACCGAAAGTGGTCCGAAAATGGGGGGTCTGGGCCCGGGCCGACCCGGCCCGGCCGGTGCGGCCCGGCCCGACCGGCCGTCTGCGGCTCGGCCGGCACGGCCGGGCGGACACCGCGGGCGGGGTGCGCGGCTCCCCCGCCCTTCGCCGCTAATTGAGGCCGGCGGCGAACCGCCGGCCACCTCCCTTCCGGCGGCACGCCGGTGTGGCGCGCTGCCGCCGCCTTCCGCGGACCACCGGACGCGCTCCGGTGGTCCGTTTCTCCTGCCGTCTTCGCCTATGGTCCTCTCGGGACCCGACCTTCACTACGGAGGCCTTAAAATTACCTTGAGGCCTCGTTTGTCGTCGCTCGTCAATCCGCACATCAAAAACGAAACGCACCGTCTTTGTGGTTCTCCGGCGCGGCGCGTTGGTGCCGCGGCCCGACTCCGTCCGCGGATGTCTTCGGGTTTCTTCGACGCGGCGCGACGGCGTCGCGTCCTTGTTCTTCTTTTCACGGCGCGGCGTGACGGCACCACGCATTTTCTTGTCACATGATTCTGCGTGGTGCGACGGCACCACGCCTTTCCCGTTTCAATCCACAAGGAACCAACATGAAAAAAAAAGAGGAGGGTCGGCTGTGTTTGGGCGGTCCAGCCCCCCTCGCATTATTCGATAAAAATTGGTTTTAAAATCCATGAAGATCGTCAAGGTAATAATCACGAAAA
Organism: Viscum album; assembly: GCA_963277665.1. Lineage (NCBI taxonomy): Eukaryota > Viridiplantae > Streptophyta > Magnoliopsida > Santalales > Viscaceae > Viscum > Viscum album. The sequence continues at coordinate 807,390,435 of OY728119.1, read as the reverse complement.
AATCAAATAATAATCCTCAACATAAATCCGCATGAACGAACGATCCGCGGATCAACCTGGAATTGGTTGGTCTGTGCTCGTCGTTCTTTTCTCAAAAGATAATAGAACACCAAAAAAATAAAAACCCAACTCGCAACATAATCTTTGTGAATAAAATTAATGTTTATTTGATCCGCATTCTTTGATTTAGAAGTAAGTAGCATGGGGTTCATTAATATTTCATAAACAATTCCCTACCTCGGTTCAGGAACGGTGTTCGTCAACGAGTCGCGGAAGACGAGCGTCGCGGAGGTCGGGCGTCGTAGGAAAAGAACGTCGACGTCGCGAAGCGAGTATTCGAAGTCGTTTATGGAGATTTCATCGTGGAAAACTGTCGCGGAAGAGACGACGCGGAAGAAGAACTTCGCGTCGCAGATACGGTGTCGCGGAAGAACCGTGTTCTTTGGCGGAGAAGTTCTTCGTTGAAGAACGGTGTTCTTCGCGTTCTTTGTCGAGGTTGAAGAAGAAGAAGACCGCTTCCCCAATCCTCTCAAGGTTGTAAAACTCTAACAATAATAAAATAAGACCAAGTCTTATTTTATTAACACTACCTAACCATTTGAATTTCAAGAGTTTGAAAATTCAAAACCCACATTTAACTCACTTAAGTTATTAACATAAGATGTTATAAAATTAATGAGGTGATAAGTTAACAAAACTTAAATGGGGGGTTTAGAGGGGTTAGGAAAGTGAGGGGTTAAGAGGGTTTGGGAGTTTAAGGAATTTGAAAAGGTGGGGGGTTCGTGTGGGCCCCACCCTTTCAAATATCCACACATGGGAAGTTGGATGGATGTGGGCCCACCACCAACTTCCCATGGGAGAAGTTAACCACATAACATGAAATAAAATTGATTCAACAATTTTATTCATTTTTTTAATTAAACCCCAAAAAATTAACTTCTTCCCCCGCACAAACGCAACTACGGTAAAGGTTCCCTTAAGCGATTACCGGCGTTGCGAGTTCATCGGTGCCATCGGATTTCAATTCCGAGCACCGGTTCAAAAGATAGAAATTCCCGCTTGCTCGTTCACTGAATGTACCCGATCCAAACTTCAGAAATTAATTCCGGGCACACCGGGCCTCGGAATCAGGCGCCGTCAGAAACTGCGTTCTTGTAAAATTCCAAAGAAAATTAAGAAAAAAATTTCCTTGAAATTTCTGGACCTTTACATTAACATTTTAAAAATAACACTGATCAATAAGGGTTTTCGATATGTTACGATATTAGGATATTTCATCTAAATTAAAAAAACATATACCATAAGAAAATAAATATGATCCATGGTGCATCAGCATAGTTATATAAAAAATAATGTGACATACTCTTAGATCATAGAAGAATATATAACACTACAATAAACATAATCACATGGTTTGGTCATATATATATCATATCCATGAAGGGACAATATATATTACCACATGAGATATAAAATCATAATAAATTATTAAGATTGTTATATAAGATCCCACCCATCAATGTAGATACATATGTGTGTGATTTGTAATCAACCATTTATCACATAATAAACAGTCCATGAAAATAAAAAAAAATTCATATCATATCTAAATGGTATCTTATAAACAGAAATCAATGATTAGATTGATTTATACAAAACCTAAATCATTAAAAATAATTATTTGATGGAGGAATTTATTTTCTAATTTATAGGAAATAATTGTTTATTAAATGGATCATTTATGGAGTAAAAAATTTAAAAAACAATGAAAAATATATTTTATAAAAACACTTATAAACATTACCATAATGAGAAGAAATTATAAATAAATTTTGATAATAATTTACAACAGGGTAAAATGACTTTTTTAAACCATTTTAAACATACTAAATAATGGATTCTTATAAAAGGTTTAAATTTTTTTACATTAAAATGTATAGTCAAATATAAAAATAAAAACATAAAATTGAAATCCTTTAAAATATTTTGAAAATAATTTTATTGAAATACATATAATTAATTAAGTTATAAATATATTATTTAAATATAGGTAAATTGAAATTTGTAAGATTAATAGAAATTAAATTTATTAATATTTTAATTTAGGAAGGTATAATGTCAGTGAGAATAGTGAATATTGATATGTAAGAGAAATAACTTATTTCGATGGGATTGAAATTATTATTTACATTATCAAATTTTTTGAAGAAATAAATATATAAATGTAAAAACAACTAGAAATAAAGAGGAATGAATTTATTATATCATCATTCAGAAGAATAAATCGTTTTTATAAAAAAAATTCTGATAGGAACAATTATTACTCCTGAAATGTATTTTATTCATGAAGAAAATCACTTATGGCTTATGAAAAGTTTTATCACCAACCCCATGAAAGAGAGATCATTAAATTTAGTAATAATAACTATAGATAAATGAAAAATTAATATGTTACATATCCAATATTATGTATTCATTCCTAATAAATATAATTAACATTATATTACAAATCAAGTCTCAAAGAAATGAAAATCAGTGAAACAATCTTATACCTTATCTATCTTAGACAAACAAGTTCTAACCCCTTATAAAAAATAATTATCATAATCACGTATTTAAGATACCTATTCTAACCTATAACATTTTATATAAATTGTGGTTAATAATTTATGTTAATTATATTAGTTGGATATATTTACAATTTTCCATCAAATGTTAGTATCTTTGATTCTTTTTTTTGTATAAATTTTTTATTATTGGTGTTGATTATTGTTTATGGATATAATGTTAATAAATATTAGATAATTATAGATACATTAATATTTTTTTTATAATTTTTTATAATGTGTTAATTTATGTTTGTATAATTTTTTTTATGATTCATGAAGACAATGTTTCTGGGGACCGTTTTTTGATAATTTTTAATAAAAAAATTGTGGTATAATTATTAAAAGTTAAATAAAAGTACAACCATTCCATGACGATAAAAAATAATATCTTATAATTAATGAATAATAACACATTTACCATTGTTTCAGTAGTAATATATGATTAAAATTTATATCATTGTTTTAGTAGGTTAGTAATCCTGCCCAAACAAGAACAAGATATAGTCTATAGGGGTCAATGGTTTTGAAAGAAATGTTTTGGTGAAATATAATTATGATAGAATCATAATGATTTTATTTAGATGTTATCAAGTTTCTAAATCTAATTTTAAGATATATTTATAAATATGAAATAAATAGAATTCAAAATGAAGTAAGTCACTTTCCTGATTATGGTAGTCTTCATATATATCGATGGGACACATTTATTTTATATAGATCAAGAGGAAGATAAAAAATTGTTTATTATTTTAAAACCATAAAAATTAGTAAAAATAAATTTTAATTATTTGAGTATTCATTTCCCCCTAGTGGTACAGGCTCATGCTTTGCATCCAAAAAAACCAGGATCAAATCCTGGAAGGGGCGAATTTCTGGGTACTATAGCAGGACTGCAGTAGGGCACTGTAGTAGTACTGTAGCAGCGACGACACTATAGCAGCAGAGGGACTGTATTAGGTACTGTAGTGGTGGATATACTATAGCAGCGTGGGTACTATAGTAGTACTGTTCACCAAGGGGCCCTTTGGGCCAAAAAATGGGCTTTCAAGCCGTGTATTCTGGCCACTTGGACTTGGGCCTTCAGGTTGTGTAATGGGTCACCCTCTACCCAGTCTAAAGAGGTGTCTTCTTTGAATAATAAATTGATTCTTTATCCCCAACCTTTTTTAAAAAAAAAATCCACTATCTATGTATGTTGTAGATGATAAATCAAGCATGTTGTACGTGGATATGGTAGGTTGTATGTACTCATGATGTTGTCATCATTTTTTTCAATTGTTTCAAAAATTTTATAAAATTTCTATTAGATTAGAATAATAAAATTTCACCATATTATTAATATTAATAAATTAACACTTATATAAAATAGGCTTATTGGTGAAACATAATAATATAATTATTAGAGCTCAGTTCATAGTATTACCTCTCCCATAGGATCTTCTCTCCTAGGTAACACATTAAAACTCTTTTGTTTGGTATTTTTGAATGTCCAAGGATTCTTAGAAGTTTTATGAGATATTATGTTGTATTATGGAGTAATTTTGGATGACATTATTCATTTTAATTATCGGATAAATTAGTAAGAGGTGAGCTCCAATATTAAGTTTGGGGGAATTAATTTTCTAAAATAAAAATTTTAATATAAAGTAACCTTATTTTCCACAAAAATGTAGATAAAACCCATAAAATAATGTATTAGGATATTTTTTGAAGTATCTAAACCCTCAAACATTCATTTTTATAACTTATTAAAATGTTAGTATACGCATTTAATTAAATTATTTCTATTTTCTGTCAAAAACATATTTTTCACAATTATAATTTTTAGTGTTTACCATGTTAATAATTTTTCACCAATTATATATGTAATACCTAAAAAAAATAAAATTATTACATATGGTGGAAATAAATTTTAAAATTTTGAAAGAAAACTTTTCAAATAAAATTTATGTGGGCGAAAAAAAATTTAATATTATCTCATATAAAGAATAAAACCCATTTTAACTATTAGTGTATTATTATAAAGAGAAACTTTTATAAATAAAAATTAATTATTTTATATTTTAATGTAATCAATTTTTGTTAATGTATAGGAATTTACAGTTATGTGACATTAGATTAAATATAAAACATAACTTCACCTTGGTAATCATTATTAAAATAGAAAAAATGGAATAGTGTTTTTGAGAAATAGTTTTCCTAATTATCGAATTCTTTAACATAGGTATTTTACGTTAAATTTAGTATTTTTAAACTTCATAATTTCAATTCAGAAAAATATATTTTTCATCATTATAATATAATTTTATTTTTCTTATGTTATAATTATTCATTCTATCATAATAAATAGGGTTTTTGTAAAAATATACTTTCCACCTTTCACCAAAAAATAAATTATTTCATAAAAATAAATAAAAATCATCATATACTGATTAAGATCTGGGAAACTATAAAACTAATTTTATTTTATAAAACTAAAGTAATTAATGTGATATAAATATATTTTAATATAAAAAATAATATGTTTTAAAAAATTAATGAAATTAAATGACTCTTTGATTAATATAACATTTTATTAATTTTTTATAAGGTGAGTACTTCTATTGATAAACCCCAATTCAATAAAAATAATATATATATCATATTTAATAATTTAATTTCATTAAAGTATCATGGATTATATTTTTGTTCGGTGTTACATGTAATAAATTCTAATTGAAAAATATATTTATTTGATGAAAACATATTTACTAATAGTGCGTGTTTTTGCATTCTATGCTCAGGAATAAATTTCCCTCTTAATTTTATTACGCCGAATGTAACTATTGATTGTACATTCGTATCATTGGATACATGGGTTACCAACTACAACATTAAAACTTATTATACATATTTATATTGTTGGTCAAGTGAATTATCTATGTCTATAGTAATTTCTCAATTCAATCTAGAGTATCAACTAGTTTTTCCTCATATGAGAGTTCCTGTTTTAAGTATACTTATTTTGAGTTTATTTTATTTCAATTTTCTATTATTAACTTCTTCAAAACGATACATAGAACACGTCATCAAATTCGGAGATGACTTTTTGGATTTCTAATTGATATTATACATCCCTAACAAGGTCAAGGATATCTAATGGGCTAAAATAAATGGGGATAAACATCCATTTATTATCAAATTTTATAGTCGAATTCAAATATGTTGTGTATAGAAACACCTTGTCTCAATTATAAAACTCCAAATAAAATTAATTATTTTCCAAAGATCTCAAATTAAAACATTTTTTTGCGTTCATCTTCTATTGAATGGTTTGAGCCTTCTATATCAATTTTTAGACATTGTTGGGTCATATAATCTTTGTCTATCCAACCGCATTCTAGCAAGGTGGAATCCTGTATCTCTCCCAATCCAAAGCCATATTTTCTACCTTTAATGTAAAATATTAAAATATAAATTTTTATTTTTACTCTTTAAGGGGGATTTTATTATCTCTATGTCCTTGTAAATCCATTGAATAATATTAGACACTGTTCTTAATATTATGAGTGGATCTCTATGACTGACCATCTATATGAGTGTGGTAATCATATCTAAAAATCATCTCCATCACAAATGATTATATGATGATTATCAAGAAATCTAGGTGAAAAAAACTTATCAATTAAAATTAATATATTTTTTAATATATATACCCTTACCATTACCTTTGTATATATTTCAAAGTCCTGAGCATGATAAAAAATAATTTAATGAAAATAAAATTGAATGAATTAATTATACAATCAACTATAATTGAAATGTAATTATGGAGATCCCAATAATGGAATAAATGGTGTCGTTTTCTTATTTTTACTTTAGTATTGGTAATGGTTTAATTAATACCATATACTTTTGTTATTCATCTTTTACTTAAAAGTATACTCAACATCAAGATATTTACTACAAAATATTCATCTTCATGTTATCTCATGAGATGTTTTACATTAGATATATATACATCATCTTGATTCATAAATGTGTAGAGATGGATAATTTATGAGAATAATGAAAAAGTTATATATTAATTTCAATTAATGAAGAGATACATTTTAACACTGATATATTTTATAACCAAAACATTTTCTTTGATAATATACATGAAACAAAATATTATGAATAATTGACACATGAAATATTTTACTAAAATATGACTATTATAAAATATTCATTACATTTATGGTTGTATATAGAAATAAGTAAATTATTATAAGAATATTAATTACATACATATAAAATAAAATCATTTGTAATAAATTTGTTATGGTGAAAATAAAAAACATTTTAAATTAAAAGATATGGAATTTGAAATAATTTTTTTAAGGTAAACTATTTGTTTTTTTTAATAAATTAATTTTATCAATATTAGAGAAATATTTTCATGGAATTAATTTATTATATCTTCAATAAATTTTTTCAAATTTCATATTATATTTTTATTCATAAGATAAGAATAAATCATGTTTTATACCTAAAAATTGAATTGTTCTAAAATGGGGATACATGTTTTCACACTTATATTAGAATAAAAATTTTAAACATATTAGAAATTATATTTTTGAAATTTAATATAATATTTCATATTATAAATTGAGAATTAACGTTGAGAAATTTCTCGGACCTCTCTTGTCTATAAATTTGGAAAATATAGTGTTTCAGGTGTTCTGGGAGATCAATGTGACTTATTCCAACATTTTACATTTTTTACTATTTCAACCTATTGGTCATAATGGTAATTCAAGATGGTTGGTTGCAACAGTGAGCCGGAATAGTGAGTCACAGTGGCGAGTCATTACAGTAAGTCACAATAGTGATTTAAAACAGTGTGTTAGAATGGTGAGTCTATATGGTGAGTCGGGACCAGTGACTCCTAATGGTTACCTGCACCATTAGATCACATTAATATCTTATTGAACAATTCCTCACACCACTGACTCACCTAACATTGAGTTATTTCCAGTAGTTTTTCTTTTTTCTAGTTTTCCTACTTTTTCCCATTTAAATTTTCTTTGATGAAAAATGAGTTGAATATCTTATTCAATGGTTTTTGGATCTGTTTCAAATCATATTTTGATTATAATAACCTAAATCATAATTTTACATCCAAAACAGATCATATTGGTCAATATAATCCTTTAATATTTTTTAAAATATGTTTCAACCATTGATTTAGGGTCTGGAATTTCTAAAGAAGACATCTTCTCTTCCTTTCGAACATCCCTTCATATTGGTGCAATACACTACAAACCAGTATTATGAAAATATTCATGTGTTTTTCTCATATATTTTGGATAACATTTTCCCTAGAGGATTTCTCCTCTATTATGTTTGACCCCTACATTGGTGAAATATGGATATTCTGATCGATTCTTCTTCTAGGTAGGGTTTTCTTCATCTCTATCTTTTTTGTATCATGAGGAGCGGGTGTATGAGTGTATCCCTTGTGAATATAGTGGAATTCCAAATTAATTACAAAAAATTATTTTGTTTTAAAACAATATGAGAGGTCTGGGAAAAGTGATGTTGATTTTCCTTTTATTTTTTTTGTTATTGTTGTGAATTATATAGGATAAACACCCCAATAAAAATCAAGGACATTGGGTGTCTGTGTTTGTGCATCGAGTAATGATTCTATAATGTATTATGTTTAGTTTTCTATCAAACAATTTCTATGAAATCGACTAAACACATACAATCGACTAATAATTAGAAGCCCTTAGATCATGTTATTTCTATGATAACCTTGGAAGTTAACAAGTGAAATTATAGAACATATGACTTGTTAAATATGAATATGTTTTTTTGGTTAGTGTGTTGATAAGTTTTTGAGCACTGTTATGTGTTGATGGTTGGTTCTAAAGGTGTAATGGAATCTCATGTTAAGATATTGATTGATTGTTGAATGGATTGGTATTGTTTTATAGTGGGGTTGTGATCGGGTTGTTCTATGTTGTGTTGTTGTATGTTATGGGTGTCGTTTTGTTTGGCATCAGGGCTTCAAAGAATTTTCTTGATGGTTGTGTTATAGTTTAATGAGATGTGTTCATGGGTTTGGCTATGAGTTGGGGGTTTGTTCTATGAAGATGATTGATTTTGTGGAATGAAATTTGAGAATGATGATGGTAATGGTTCACCATTAATAACCTACATAAATATTTATCATATCATGGGATCAGTATGTTTTCTCATTAATGAGTGTTAGACCGAGAGTAATATGAAGTGGGTTAATTTATCATGATTCTTCCTCAATGTGATGTTATTATGTGGATTTCTGTGTGTTGTGTCTAGTAGATTCCCTGGTAGTACTGGGATGAATAAATGAATTTCTTAATAATGTAGGGATGTTTTAGTCTAGTTTTTCCAATGGTATTAAATAAATAAATATGAGAACATAAATGGGGGTAAATTATGTAATAAGTTTGAAGCCACATTAGTTACCAGGATCGTTAAATTTTAAAAAATATTGTTCTGTGTTGTTGTGAAGTTTAGGGGTATCAGCGAGGGTGGTCGTATTGTATGTTGGTTGAATTTTGGTAAAAATATAGGTTCTGATTGAGCGTTTGGTATTATATATATACATGTATTTTCTTTTTGATTTTATAATCATCCCACCCAAGTTGTGTAAATTGTTCCATACACCACAATCCTCACGAGGGATGGTTTCTTTCTCAAACACCCTTGTTGGAGGATTGATGGTTGGCCACTTTCTCTTCCATACTCCCTCTTCCAGGTGGTGGTAGCCCAAGATTCATTAGAAAGGGAGTGGTTTTTGTGTCCCAAGTGTGTGTGGTTGTGTTGTGCTTTTTGAGGTTTCTTTGGGATGATATGTGTTGTTCATTACCATGTGTATTTGGGATATGACGTGGTTTGTGTCCCAAGTGTGTAAGGGTAGGATGATATGATATTCCTTCTCCCATGTTATGGGACTAGATAGGAGGTATGAGTGTGTGTATGGGAGGTATGTGATGTGATTTTTTCCCAAGTTAAGGTACTAGTAACGAGGACTTGGTGTTCGTGGTCAAGATGATACAAGATTCATTTTCCCAGGAGATGGGAATAGATGTGATGCATCGGGCTGTGTGGGTAGGATGTGATGAGCATCATTTTCCCAGGTGATGTGATTAGCTATAAGGCCCAAGTGTGTGTGGGAAGGTTGTGACATGGTTCTTCTGAAATATGTGGGATATCTAGGAAGTTTTTTGTTAGGCAATAGTTGATAAATTAATGATATGAGATGAGGGGTATTGAAATCATCAATGTTCTTACTACATTACTTTAACTTACTTTTGTTACATGGTGAGTCTTCCTTCATGATGCTGGGGTGACTAGTGTACCTTTTCATGTGCTATTGGGTTCTTCTATTTTCTCAAGGTAACATTAGTATGCTTCTCTCAATATTTAATGAGATAATTTGGTTTTTCTAATTATGTATAATTATATTATTTTCCAATGTATATAAATTTGTTTTTATGTTTTCATGGGGGGTTACATTGACCATTCTGGAATTTACTATCTCAGATATTGGGATAGTTGTCATTTCGCTACCTAGCCTTTCTTTTTGTATTTAGTTTTGAGATTGATCATATTCGATATATTTGTAGCTTTTTTAAAAAATGAATGTGGGATATTATTTTCTTTCTATTATAAATACATTACTCAAAAAGGTAAATGCCTCCAATTTTGTGTGATTGTATACCCTTGGTGTCGGCCGCCACCACAGGTCCTATAGGAAGAGGGACTCAGAGGTCTTTATCTCTCATTCATAATTTCCATCCCATGAGTTCCATCATTTGGCGGAGTGGGTTGTGAAACATAGGGTGACTATTTTGATTTTTTTTTGCAAAGGTTCATTGTTCATTGAATGGTGATAAATATCATTTTTTGTAAAACATCAATTTCTATGAAAAAAATTACATAATTTTAAACTACTTTAATGATATCAATTTGTTCAAATTAAAATAATAAATATTTATTTATATAAATATATTTTTTACATTTACATCATTTTTACACATTATTATGGTATAAATATATGTTTTGGCCTAAAAATGAATTTTTATTGAAACTGTTTTATGTGTGTAATGTTTATACATATATATTAAACATATTAAGAAATAATAATGAAATATTTAAATGAAATTTATAGATTTTATATATAAATATTGTAATTTAAATACATCAAATGATTATTACAATTTTTATTGTTAATATATGAGCATTTTATGCCTCAAAAATGAATTTCTTGAAAACCAATTTTGTGACAAGACTTTGTGTTTCATTTTGAAATGAAACCAAATTATTTATGTGAATTAAATTTTAAAAAACTTATTACTTATTTATAATAATCACAATTTATGTTATGTAATATAGTAATTATAATTTTTTTTCATAATGATTAATAAAAATAGTAAATTATATTTAGCATGTTTGAGATTAAAATGGGGAATTGAAAGTTAAATGCCCTTGTAATAAAATTATTTTCCAAAAAACATGTGCTTTTCTAAAATAAATAATATTTAATATATGAATAAATTGTTCTAATTAATCTGTAATGGATCATATTAATTTAATCATTAAGGTTAAATTTCCTAGTTAAATATTTTATCTTTGTGGAAAATAAATATGTAAAAGTATGTATTTTTATAGGATAAAGAATGACATGATTAAAACATGTTTCTTCTTTTGGATAATATTTAATCAAACTTAATGTAACTTCACTCCATTATTTATTAATTTTCAGTTATGTTGGGTGATAGTGACTTCACATTATTAAATATTTTTGGGTAATTACAAATATACTTGTCCACATCAATTTTAAAAGGGCACACCCTCCCCTCACATCTTCACACCTATACTGAAATTTTCATTATACACACCCAACATAAATATCTCTAAAACATCCTTATCAAAATATTAGATATACCTCTCATCCCAATAGACCAACACATATATCCATAAAAATATATCTGAAAGATATTTATCTAAGCGAACGTAATCATATTCACTAAGGTCTATCTTTTTTACTTATTCTTTTATCCACATAAATTTACCTTACATACCCAAATATTATTATAAATTTATATTACTTATAATAATATGTTATTTTATTATTCTACTAATATTTATCCACCTCACCATCTATCAAATGGTAATCAAATCCATCACACTTATATAAGCTGGATTACCAGCATGGGAACAGATGTAATTTATTTTCGATCACTGACTCACATGGATAGTTATAAATATGTAAATAATGAATATATATTATAAGGTGAAATTACATTAACTATTAAAAAATAATATATCATTCACTTACTCACCCTTTCAACCAATGAAGAAAATGATGCCATCTCTTGTGCATACGTACGAACTACCATCCCCACAAAGTGATGCAGTTCATTTTCCATGTCCAACTTTCATAAATTGTTTGAAGAATGTATCTAATGAATAAATATGATATTAAAAGACTTTTATAATTAATATTATTAGTTATATATATCTAATCCAAAGAAAATATGATTTTTTTGAAAAACATGCATGATGAAACTAAGTATGTAACACACGAAATAATTGTAATAATCAAATAATATTAATAAATGGGTGATAAGAAGTTATAATAAGAAAATAAACGATATTATAATTATGAATATATTTCTCATAAAAACTAATAACATTTTTAAAAACATTATATATGAGGTTTACCCATGTTAGAAAAACTGAAAACATGGGGTAAGAAACTTCCACAAAATTTCCCTATAATAAAATCATAATTTAATTTTATGTAGGTAATATTCTTAATATGCTGAATAGAGTAACATTTTTAAATGAAATATCGTGAATAATTCATCAAAATGGTTTTTTATGATACAATTTGAATTTTTTTTCCATGTATATTGGACATCAATATTACTATGTTGTAATGATTTCCCAAACTCAATTTCTTTTTGTGGGTTATATTACTTCATTATTTTATCTGATATTATAATATTAATTATTTAATATATTTTGTTTATTTTATTTTTTATTTCAAATTTTGATATGTTTTTTTTTTACATTTTTTAACATAATAAATTAATTTATTAATCCCAACTTCAATAGTATGATATTTATAAGATATTTCATCTCAATTTCCACTCCATTAAGACCTATTTTGTATTATGTACATTTTTATTTATTGGAGGTGTATATAATACCATAGTGATATGTTATATCCTAAATATATTAATATTCATTGTATTTAATGTTTCATTTCAATTTTATTATTTCTATGGTTATGTGATTCATAAGTTACCAAAGCGGGAAGGGTTTGTCTTTTAATCCCATTTTTATTTGAGATGGTGGACATATAAGCATTCATTGAATGAAATTATTTAAAAATTATCTAGAAAACGTATTATAATTCCATTATCTTTGTATTATTCATGAAATTTTAAAGACATTATTCAATTTTTCTCTCCTTATTACATAAAATATTTTATAACTTTTTTTTGTTACAAATAAAACATTATTACTCTCTTCAGTCAAAACAATTTTTCCATTCGAATCAATGTTTTCTAAAAATAAATTTCAAATTGTTTTTAGCATTCTAAAATAAATTATTAAACACATTTTGACCCATTTTATGCTTCTATAGATGGTTTAAACAAAATTTCCTTTCATTTTCAAAACACGGTACTTCATGTTCTTTCTTACAAAAATTTTAATGGATTCTTTGTTTTAACGTAATTGGAATATACTGATTTTACATCCAACTTGACCGCTCAATTCAATAAATGAAAAATAATAAGTTTAAAAATATTTTTCAATGATATTTTATCTCTAATATTATTTAATCAATTAGTTTTGAAATTTGGTCTTCAAAATGGAAATAATATATTCCAAAAGAATTTTTTTAATGATCTTTTAACGGTAATTCAATTTATCAGCATAAAAACCCCAATATGTAATGTATATATAGGATGGGGTATATTTTAAAAATTCCATATATTTTATTTTCTTATATTGATTATTATTACTTTTATCATTAAAATTATTCTGATTCTCACTCTTGATTAATTACGTTGTTGTTAAACATCCCTTAAAATTTTCACTTTGTATACTCATTTTAAAATACATTCCCATTAAATATATATATTCATTATCATGAAATGTTTTATTTATTAAATAATGTAATATTTAAATATATATGGTGTCTTATTTTAAAAAAATTACTAAAAGGGTAATTATTGATAATATGTATCCTTTACTTAATACATATATTTGATGGCAGATAATATTTTTCATAAATTAAATAGACCATTATTTATATGAGTAATATTATGGGTATGTAGTGACTAGTGGAAAATTGAATAATATATCCCATAGTTTAATTTATAGAGTCCTAGAAAAAATCATAAATATATAATCAAATTTTTTTAGTGTATACCTACCAATCGTCTAAACTATCTTAGTGAAGGGTCATGATGGTACAAATGTCATCCAATTTGTTATCATGAAATCCACTATTAATCATTAATTTCATTAAGAGGTAATTTAATATTTTTCATAAGATTATTTAATTGGTATTATCAATAGATTAATTTTTTTCTCATGTTTTTTATTAAATGTATTCTGTTTTCTTTTATTTAATTATCAATATTTAATATCAATTATTTAATCAGTATAGTGACGTTATTGATTAAATGTATTGTGTGTTCATTTGAGTGAATTTTCATTTTTAATAAATATTATGGATTCATGGTAGATTGAATTATTTTCAACCCCTAATAATGACCTAGAATCAACCTTATATTGTTTAATTTCCTCAAGATATGAGGAATGAATCAGTAAATGAGTTGAAGGATATAGAATGTTTACAGTCACTATATTTCATTTCATGTTTTAAATTTCAATGTGACATTAAATTATATTTCTAGTTCAGTGAGAATGATAAAATATTATACCATTTTGGATATGTTTTATTTTTTTATATTCCAAAATAATAATTTCACTACCAACTATAGGATGTTGTGGATAGAGTCTGTATAGTTTATATTTGATGGAGGATTAATAGAAATCGTGGGAACTATACTTAGGATAATATATATCATAGAACATAAAATTATGGGATAGTTTGAGGGTATGTATACTAGAATATCCTAATATTTGCTAATTAATATATATTTTCTGTGTTTTTGAGAAATATATCCCTATATTGATACTACGTTTAGAAATGGTTTTGGAATAGTTATAATGTGGGGTAATAACTCTAAAAAGGGCTAGTTAGACTTTTACATGATTATAACCTGGTGCCTGACAACATGCCTTAAAATACACCTGGTTTGACACTATGTGGTGATATTCTTATGATAATTTGTATTTTCAATACAATTTTTTTAATGTTTTTGAAAATTATGATATCTCCAAATACACTTTTTTTATCAATGAGAATATGATTGTTTAATATTTTTATACCCCATCATGGGTTAAAAATTATATGTATTATTATAATATTAATGTAATAGATACCCATTCATGTGTTTTTTGACAATGATAAGCATTGAATACATTTATTGAGTTTTATTAGACATTTTAGGCATATGTAACCATAATTTATAACTTATGTTTTAGTGGGAAGTTTATTTTTTAAATAATTCTTCTATATTTTTAGGAGATGAAATTGATGTTATAGATAACCATTAGGGTCAATATTATCATTAATTTTAAATTCATAATAGTCCACTATCATTAATCTATTTGTAAAAAAACAAGTCTTACTGAAACCCATTATTTTTAATTAGTTATTTGAGTATTAATATTACTTTTGAAAATATTCATTAATTGATTGAACATTATTATTTAATTATATAATATAGTTTTTAAAAAAGTAAAAATATCATTTCAGTTGACAACCTGTCGCATCTGGCAAGGCTGTGGGGCATGAACCCCTAACTGAATGATGAAAAGGGTGTGACACCTACTACTATACAATGTCAAGTACTAGTTAGAATGAAATATTTTTAATTGAACTATTTGAAAAATATGTACTTATGAAATTAATTAATTTGTATTTGGGGTGTTTCTACTGAGTGTTTAAAGATTAATTTAATATATTTATCCATTTTGGATAACCTATACCCCACAAATTGATTTTAGTAATGTGTGTTGGAATAGTTTTTTCCTTTTCTAGATTATTTAATTTTCTAAATACTTATTTCAATGATTCATGTATAAAATAATTAATATATTATATTCACTCATTATAGTAAGAGGTGAAGTAAAGACTGATCAAAGAACAACCAAATGATTAAATTTATCATATTTAAATAAAATTAAAGCAAGTATATCTTCTAGATTTCATTATTTCGAGAGTAATGAAACTCATAAAAATTAGAAAAATGATCTTGAAATGAAAATTTTGGTATGTTACCATCGTATTTGATGAATCAATGTTCATCTAACTCACCATTGATTTATGGTTTTATATTCAAAAACATCATCTTGATCATTAATTTTTTTGATCAATGTAATATATCACTCTCCATAATTATTTATTACATTATTCCATGTTAATCTTTTCACTTCCAACAAATGTTATCCCACTTTGAAACAATGTTATTTGTTATTCCTAATGGCCTTCGTATTTCCAATTCACTATTTTAAGAGGAAGATTTATTAAGAATTTTTATGATGTGGGTTTTAATGAAATTAATTTTTAATTATAAAACTATTGATCACCTAGAATATGATCATATTAGGGGGATTCAATTTATTCATGGTGGGGAGATTGTACCACTGTGAGATTTTAAAAGAAGGATTTTGTTTACAATAGTGTAATGACTCCACATTAAATAATAAATAATATAGTTTATTCATATATTATTCACATTCATACATTCCCAAATATCATTATGGATTATAGTTTTAGAGAATTAGTTTATAACCTCACTTGTCAAAAATCATATATTAAAATGTATACAGTTATACTCAATATTCATTTTATCACAATATGAATATTTTCAAACAAAACCTGATTTCCTTAGATAAAAAATGTTTCAATATTTAAACAGGGATTATTATATTACATTAACCATTCAAACACCCCTTGAAAAACATTTTAAAAATTTTGATGAGTAATAAAATATTTGTATGGGACATAAAAAGAATGAAAGTAACTATTAGTGCATGAATTAAAACATTTTTAAAAAGTTATAAATTTTACACATAAACAATAATCTATTCATATTTCATTAAGAAATATTAGGATTCCAATAAAACCATAGAGATCATAAATAAATAATACAAGGTATCTAGTGGAATCATTTTCATATCGCTCTTATATATAATTCATCCCCCCTAGTAACACTGGGAGTAACTATCATGGTTATATTGGGAATAACCACTAAATTATATTCCCATAATAACTTAGGAGAATCCTTTAATTACATTAAAAAATGAATTAGAGAGATATAATGGGCTAAAAACCCTATTTTTAACATGGAACCTTAATTTATTATAACAACTAACAAGATCCATTAAATAAGAAAAATATATAAATCTCTAGTAAAATAATAATTCTTGAGGAAATTATATGTTTCATTTTGAAATCAAATTTATTTTATTACAAATTCTGGCACTCAAAAATGAAAATATTTTATTTGAAATAAAAATTTTAAACATGTAAAGGAATATTTTAATCATTAAACCATCACGAAAGAGGGAAATTCCAATCACTCCTTATTTGTAAGAAAACTTTTTTAAAAAAAGAGACAATAATGATAGTTTTTAATGGAAATTCCTTAAAAAAATATCTTATCATTGAAGTGAGAGTTAATAAAATGAATTGAATATGTATATTCAATAAAAAATACAATAAAAATAATATAATCATAATTTATTTAATAAATGATCTTATCATGATATGATCATTATAGTAGATGGTCATCCTAATAAATGAGAATTTGGTTAATAATTCTCTTACCATATGTCCCAAAGCATTCTTCACTTTAACATAATGTCCTACAAAATCAAATAATATTCATTAATTACTATATCCTTAAACCATTAAATATTTATTATATTTATTAAAATTTTATTACGTTTTTTGGGATGAGTTATAGATTTTAATTTCATCATTCTATGATGTTTGTTGCATTGTTTTGTAGTTGGTTCCCTTGAGTTTTATTGTGGTAGTTCTTGTAAAATGGAAGCTGAAATACCTACATTGAAAGATGTGATTTTAATATATTTTTAATAATTTTAAATGATCAAATATAATTTTTTTTATAATATAAATATGATTAATTAAATAAAACATTATTGATAAAATTTTTGATTGTTTTTTATTATTCTACTGGCCATAAAAATAGTTTTTTTATTAAATATTATCTCTATAAATTAGTTTGGGAACATTTAAAAAGTTATAATATACATATTAAAATACTTTTTAACCATAATAATGGTTTTAAGAACATCCATTATGGCGATAATAGAAAATGAAATCTTGTCATCCCTGAAGGAGATTATTTGACACATGGTGAACACTATTTTCATTTTATAGAATAATATTAGAATGAAAGAGGTTATGTGATAGAAAATAGATTTACATATTAAAATTACCATATATTTATGATACTTGAGTTATCATGCCACTTTTTATAGGGGTGCTGAGGATACATTATAAATAATTAATGAAATAAAGAATTGAAAAGAGAAAGAAATATGACTTTACCTCTTGAATATCATCTCCTTGAAAAGCTACTTAAGGCACTTGGTGTTGGTCTATTAGTGAGATAAGTAGGTATTGTGCATGTGGAAAATTATTTTGAAGGAAATTATGAAGGATTTAGTCCTGAAACAAGGATTTCAAGGTGTGAGGGTAAAAGGTTGTATTTATATAGAGAAAAGATAGGTGTTTTTGATTATTTTATTCACTTGTTTGTTAATTTTTGGCTCAAAATTATATATAGTGATGCTTATTGGGAATAAGTATAGTAAATGGATCATGTGAATATAAAATAATGAGTTTTTACATCATCCTTGCATCACCCATGACTCAATAAATCATTTCTTTATTTATAATATTGAATAATATAAATTTTTGTATTAAACTATTCACCATAAAATCAACAATTTGAGAAAAATCCCAAAAAACAACATAATCGTTTTTAGACATGTAGATTAAAATAAATGGACTCCATTTTTATAAAAAAAAATTGGAAATATTAAAAATTTAATTTAAATTAAAATATTAATTTATTTAAAATATATATATTTTAATATTATAACTAATTTTATGACACATAGTAAAATTAATTAAGGTATCATAAAATTATATTTTATTTATTAAATGAAATTTAATTAATGAATATATTTTATGAATATATAATATCTTTTAAATCATTATATTAATTATATCATTGAAAATAAACATTTACAATTCCCAAATATACAAACAATCAATTTATTATTTTTAAAACATTTTTAACTTATGCCATGTTAGAAATATATTATATTTTAATTTATGAGGTACCTAAATTTTATGTGTACTTTAAGAGGAAAGGTAATTTTTATAATATTGATATTACTATTCATAATGGTTTAATTACTATTTCAATGGTCAGGTTACCATTCCAATGGAATATATGATTTAATTTCTATAGAGACCACTTATTTACATTATACATTTATAATGAATTAATATATTTTTTTACATGATGAAAAAAAATATTTTATATGTAGTGAGGTTGTTACAATCTCACCCCCTTTTAAATTTAATCTTAACAGTTTAATTTGCTTATTAAACATGTAAGGATACTTTTCCTCATTTCATTTTCATTTTCCCATGTTTCTTATTCAACCATGCGGTTTCACCAAAAAACCATAACCAAGTGAATAACTTATTTATAATAAATATTCTCTTAGATCATGAATCTACATCGGTTTTTTCTCATATAAAATTTCATCTACCAAAATCAAATCCTATGGGATCAGAATGTGAGATCAATCTAGAATATAATTTCTTATCATCGAAACCTGAAAATAATTGTTTACATAGAAAAAACTCAGAGATAATTCCACTCTATAAAAAAATGATCCAACTTTATCTCATATTTAATTGGGTCCAGTGAATCGTGGGCTTAGGTTCCCATTGTTTGAAAATCACATAACACCTTTCCATAGAGAAACATTTAGAAATATATCTTTACCTACCCCAAAATAATAAACATTCCTTTGTAAATCCACATAATTCTTAGGTCTTCTTTGTTCTATACTCAATTTTCACTGAATCATAGTATCATTATCTACTTTATTCTATATAAATTTCAATCTATCAGCTTTCATTCACAGAATTAATTCCAAAATACTAGAGTTTGAGACAACTATCTATATAATGCTTCAAAAGTTGACATCATTACACTAGAATAAAACTATTATGGTAATAAAAATACCCCAAAGAAAAATACTAATACTAACATTCCTAAAAATATATTAAACAAGATCGAATCATATCCCAAAATTATTGAATTATTATTTATGACTATCTATTAGATTGATTATGAAATATAGTGTGTAAATTTAATTTAGTTCCCAATGAATTATTAATACAATTCCCAAGGAAAAAAGGTAACCTATGATCATGGTCAGATACTGTTGAGAGTGGAATTTAATGTAACCTGACTATCACAATGAGGTACAACTAAGAAATATGATCTAAAGAAATAGTTTCATGAATATGAAGAAAATGTGTACGTTTATTCAGTTGATCAACCATTACACAAATCACATTGTTACCTCGCGATATTTTTGTTAATACCAGTACGAAATCAATTGATACATTTTCCCATTTACACTCTAGAACTAGAAGAGGCTGAATAATATCTTCCATTAATTGTCATTATACAATTACCTATTGAAATGTGAAATATCTCAGGGTAAATTCAGCAATATCCATTTTAATTTAATCCCAACAATAACACTTTTAAAAGAGTTTTAACATTTTAGTCCTCCAATGATGAACTAAAAATGATGAACTATGAGCTTCACATAATAACTCATTCATAAATTATTAATCATAATACATAAATAATCTCTTGAAAAAATTATAAATAAATAAATATATATATCAATGTAAAATTATAAAAAATTTCTAATTTTTTCCAATACCACTTTTTTTGTAACTCACAGTCATCTTTTTCACATTCTTCATTATGTATGGTATAGACGATTACACTAATTCCAGAAATAAGGAAGAGTTATTTCCTTCATTGATAATATCCAATCCAAAATTCATCAAATAATTAACGAAGGGGTCACGTTCCAAACGTAACATGCTTAATGTAGTATTATTATTTTTAAATCATGTCCTAATCTAATTTATTTTCTTTTCTACGATAATAATTAATCATGTAATCATAATCCTTTATCAGTTAAATCCATCTTATCTTCCTCAAGTTCAATTACTTTTAAGAGAAAAATACAATTTAAACTATTATGATGTGTATAAATTTTAAAATTTCCACCATATAAATGATGTATGAATGTTTTTTATGAAAAAACACTTCAACTAATTCCAAATCATGTGTGGGAAAACTTAACATGTGCGGATCCAGTTTCCATAATGTAAAAGCAATTACCTATCCATTTTTCATCATAACACATATAATTTACTTTATATAAATATCATTATAGATAAAAATACCTAATTTTTTTGATGTCATGGCCAAGAATAAAGCTTTCAACAATATCATTTACAATTCTTAAAAAATCACAATATTATATCTAAGTACATTTAACCACATTTATTGTCCACTTAGTGGAAGGATAGTGTAAAATAAATTTTTTATCTATATAAAGTATCATACTGGTCCAAGAAATCTACTAATATATATAACAATTGTAGGTCTTGTTCATTCATCAGCCTATTTTTATTTGGAAGGATAAAATGTTCCGTCATCTATATTTACAATGTGCTGAGGAAAATATATATATTCTAACCAAAAATAATAATTTCTAAATTTCCCATATAACATATTTTATTTTACAGTTTTCAGAACAATCCATATTTTTTTCAAATTCCTCATAATTGTTTTTAATAAAAAACATTATCATCAAAAAATAAAACAACAAAATTATCCAAATATTAATGAAAAACATGTTCATAAGATAAATAATTATATAAGGCGAATTTTACAAACCAAATGGCATAATAAAATACTAATAATTCACATATATAGTATGAAATTTTGTTTTAGTAAGGTCGTCCACCTTTACCTTCATCTGGTGGTACTCTGTCATGAGATCAATCTATGAAAAGTAATGTGTACCTTGAAGCTAACAAAAAAAATCATCAATATAAGTAAATGGATACATATTTGTAAAAATGGTGTTATTCAATTCTACATAATATTTAAAATCCTCATAGAACCATTATTCTTTTTAATAGACCAAATATGATCACCCCAGGTTAAAGTACTCCGACAAATGAAACCTTTATCTAGAAACTCCCATATTTTATTTTTCAGTTCTATATGTTCAATGTGATCCATTAGATAATGGGGTTAAAAAATATTATTACCATTATCTATTAAATAAATAGTAAAATAATCATTTTAATCAAGTATAATACTAGGAAACTCATCAAGAAAAAAATAATGATACTCATTTCCCCCTGAAAAAATCAGTAGTTTTAAGAGTTCCATTAATTTCAACAGTATGTGAAAGATAGAAATAATTTTAATATATTAATATTTTCTCACCTTATTTATATGTTATAAATGAAATGGGTTCATTATTATTTACAATATATTACTCTTTTAAGAAAACAACTTCTTTATCCTTGTAATCAATCATGGAATTCTAAATAGAAAGCAAATACATGCCCATTATTTCTACAAATTATACCAACAAAAAGACAAAAAAAACAACAATTAAATTCATTATGTATATATCAATAGGAAGATTATTAGAAAACAAATTCCCTAGTACTTCCCCAATATGTTTCTCATTTTTTTGGATTCATTCCATGATGTAAAATTTCTAATTTTCAAAAAAAATCATATATTAAAAGAATTCTTATACCCTGAATCAAACAAGACATTAGAAAAATATATTTAAAAAAATGTACATGATACCACTTCATTGGATAGACCAAAATATGTTGAATTATTTTCCTTATATTTTTCCACACTATTATACTTATCATATTATTAATTTCCATCATTTGAGTTCCTCTTCAGACACTCATTTCAATAAAGAATCATCTCATTACATTTAAAACAATTTACTGCCTCTATATCATAATTAGTATTACTACTTTTGTGATCTTTTTCCTTAAAATTATTAGTTGTATGCCTAACATTTCAATATTGAAAGAACTTACCAAACATCAAAAGTTATTCCCTATTGTTATTTTACTACAATACTCATAAAGTGAAAACATAATTTTATTACCATCACACTTCTTCGATTCATTATTTCCTTTTTCCTTTCACCTAAACCACTTTCTTCTAATTTTTTTTCAAAGAACACAATATCATCCAAAAACTCTATTTCCACCTTCTCCTCACATTAAAAAAATTATTTCCTTTTGAATTCATGAGAAACCAATTCCCTTTGATATTTTGGTTTAAATCCTGAGTTAAAATAATTGATTTTACTCTGAATATCCCAGATTAAATTTATATCGTAACATTACAATTGAGTGAATTTTTCATTGTATGTAGCTACTGGATCCTCGTCACATCACCCTTCCAGGAAATTTTTTTCAATCCTAAGACGAGTTTCCATGGGAAAATATATTTGAAATTATCCCAATCCAAAGCAAAAATCTCTTCATTATCACAAATATATGTGACCATTGACCAAAACATGTCGGGTAAACATTCTAAATGGTAAATATAATGGAAAATATTTTGATGGACTGAACACCCCATGACCTCAATAATAATTTATTGGGATTTACTCATCCCTTGAGATACTACTTGTTTAGAACATCCACTAAATAATAGTGGGTATTTCCTAATAAATTCTTTCACCACTAATATATTCCAATGAGGTTGATCCGGATGATATCGTTCAAGGATGTCACCAACATTCATATTCTACTCTAACTAATACATTATTATAACAAACTAATAAGTATTAATTCTAAACATTCGAGGTTGCTGAATTGGAATTATATCATTCTATCAGTTCCTTCCTACATTGGATTCATTGTTTCCTCTGCGGAAAACCATTCTGAACAGAGAAATCATAGATAAAGAAACAAGGTAATGTTTCAATTTTATTTCATTTCTATAAAACCATAATGTTAAATTTAATTTATGGGTATTTTATTATAATCATAATATCCCCAAACTTTATCTAAACAATGCTTGGATACGAACTATAAATACATTCCCTTACACATTACATAAATGATTTATTCAGATAACATTCCCTTTTAAACATTCCAAAATATTTTTTTGTTTTAGAGTTTTAGAGATTGAGGTCAGAACCACATACATAGAAACACATATATAACAAATTATACAATTCTACTCAATATCCAATTTTCAAAATATGAATCCTTTTGAACAAAACAAGTTTTCCTTTCATTAAAAACATAAAAATTAAAATTTAAATCCTCTACGACTTTAACCATCCACAAAACCTATATAATTTTTCAAATGTTTTGATTAGAATAGAAATGTTCGTAAGCAACACAAAATTAATAATTAAACTGTTAGTCTATAAATTAAATCATTCTCAAAAATCTATTACTTTTACACATAAGGAATAAGCACATTATCTTACATAATTAAATAATAATATTATTAAAAAACCATATAAAATACATAAAAATAATAAAAGGTATCTTGTGGCAATATTTTCAAATTACTCTTACATATAAAGTGGATATCTTAGCTTCATTGGGACTAGATATCATGGTTTCACTTGGAATCACTATCATAGTATATTCCCGTAATCGTTTTGGAGAAACCTAATTGGTTAACTCTACCCCTATAACAAATTCATTAGAGATCTATAACAAGATAAAAATTCCATGTTTTACCACGGGACCACCCATTATAATAGAAATTTATAGGTTCCAAAACATAATCAAATCATATGAATCTAGCATAAAATAATATTCATGAATTAAATAATTTTTCCATTTTGGAGTCACATTTTATTTTTTTAATCCTCTCAAATAAATGAAAATAATTTATTTGAAAATAAAATTATAAACATGTAAAGGAATCCTAAAATAAATAAATCATCATGAAATAAGGAAATTTTATTCATTCCATACATGTAAAAAAGAATTTTTTTAAAGTGACATTAAAGCGTATTTCTAATAAAAATTACCTTGTAAATAACGTATCATTGAAGTAGGAATTAGTAAAATGAATTGAATATTTATATTTATTGTAATTAAACATAGTACAAAATTATATAATCATAAATTATTTCACAAATAATCATAGGATGACATAAACAAAGAAGTATAACGTTAACCCAAATTATGGAAATCATGTTACAAATTCTCAAACATAATATTTAATGGCTTTTTCACTTGTACATAATGTCCTCTTTAATAAAATTAGATGAATTAACTACTAAATCATAAATATATTAATAATTTATTTTATTTTTTATAATTTTATTATGTTAATCTATGGCCATTTGTATTATTTATAGAGTTCAACTTCATAATTCAGAGAGTGTTCGTTTAATGGTTTTATGGTTGGTTCCTTTGAGAATAACTTTGGGATTTCATCTAAAATGGAAGAAAAACTACATAAATTTAATGAAAATTTATTAATATTATTCAAAAAAAAATTATCTCATATATCATTTTTTTCTAATATGAAGTTGATTCATTTGGTAAAACGTTAATGATAAATGTTTTGTTTGTTTTTAGTGATTTTTTCGACCATCATAGACTAGTTTTCTTATATAATATCATGTCTACAAAATAGTTCCATAACATTAAAAAGTAATAATAAAAATATTAAAATATTTATTAACCCTAATAATGGGGTTTTTATATTCATAAAGGCGATTAAAGGAAACTATAACTCTTCAATCATGAAGACGGTTAACCCACATGTAATGGAAGATGTTTTCAGATTTTTAAAATAATCGGAGAATATAAGGGGTTTGATGATAGATATTATATTAACATAATAAAATAGAATTATATATATGATATTGGGGTTATCATGTCAATTAAGATTGTGTAGGTGAAGATACAGTCGAATAAAAGAAAGAAAGAATGAATTTCAATGAGAAAAAAAAAGAAGTTTTCCTATTAAATATCAATTATAGGAGAACCTCCTTATGAAACATGGTTTTAGTGATTTGTGAATAAAAATAGGTATTTGATGTGGGGAATATTTTTTGGTAGTAAATTCGTTAGTATATAAAAAATATTAAAAGATTTTTAGTTGTGCGTAGAATAGGTGTTGAGGTGTGGTATTTATATGGAGAGGGGATGTGTGTTTTTTAATATTTTATTCATTTTTTATTATTTTGGCTCAAGACTATCAATAGTTTTTATTAGTGTGAAAATTTATAGTAACTTCTCACGACCCGTCCACCAGTTCTTGTATCTTGACTACCCAAATCCCGCCTTCCATAGGCTAGGGGTTGGAGACTAGCACCAAAGGCGTAAATCCCTAAACTGGGAAGTCATTTCTTGTATAACTGTAAAAAAACATCAGAGTACACAAGTGGAATCAAAACACTAAGTAAATCTATATAAAAAGATGTTATGGAATGCAGAAAGTGCCGGAAATACAAGCCCAACAGTAAAGTACAATGAAACTAAAAGTACAAGGAAAAACAAGTACAACTGAAAAAAAGTAAAGTATCTTCTAGGCCGTCCTCCGGGGTTCCTACCTGAATGGTAGGTATAGATGGTCTCCTCAGCACTCTCATCTGTCCGTCTCCTCCGTGTAACATCACACTATGTAATCCACCTCCGGGTACCGTCCAGTCCAGCTACTCTCTACCTCAGTCAACATTGTCTGTCGTCTGCAACCAACACAACGAGGTGTGGGCATAGCCCGTGCAGGGTTGAGTATATCGATACTCAGTATAGACCCTGAGACCCTCAATGTCTCACAAAATACAACAATGATAATCCAAAAATTATGAAATCAAAAGATAACCATTACTTAGATACATGCCCATACATATACCTAAGTTATCTAGTAACCCATCTCAATCATGAGGAAAACACAAAAGTCATTGAATCAGCTCAACCGGGATTTTTATTCTAGGGGTAGTAACAATCTAAACCCTTAGCTATTGGAGAACTCTTTCTCAATCGAGTACAGTGGGCATGTCGGATCACACAGATGTGCTTACCACTAACTTGGACTGCTGAGGTACTCCTCCTGTTGAGTACATCGGGTCTACCACGCTCACACAGAGGCGCTCCCCACCATGGGTCTGCTGCGCTCACACAGATGTGTTCCCCCTGGTAATCTGCTAAGGTAATCCATGTGTCGAGTATCGTGGGTCTTCCGCGCTCACACAGAGGCGTTTTCCACCATGGTTCTTCCAAACTTACATAGATGCGCTCCCCGTTGAGCTATCTGAATCACTCCGAGTCGAATAGATCAGCAGTCGTCAAGTCTCATCAAGCTTCTAGGTTCCTGCACAAATGCATGCTTATTTCTGGAAGATCCTATCCACAAGTTACTGGTCGATACTCCAACTATCATGAAGTCCCACGTAGATGTATCTTAAAGTTCCACCACGTCATAGGGGTCTCAACACAATAGACGGCATGTCAATCGGATGTTTGGTTTGTTAGTTATTAGCCTTTTTGTCCCAGGGGCCCGGTTGGATTCGTGTACGATCCAACATGTCCATATCTCAACTATACCCCAACCCCAGTGGGGTATTCTCAAAGGGAAGGCTTCTCTCCATGAAATCTAGTTCCACTGACAGTTTTTCAAATGGACGTATGGTGCCAAAGATATTGCCCAAGAAGGTAATGGGTTCAGTAGTGGGCTCGAGTCCGGTCTTGTAATGTCCCGACCCGGAAGCCACTAAATCGATGCTTCGATTCGGTCCGCCAAAAAGCCTAAAGTGGGCCTCCCTATATGCCAGAGGCTACCAACTAGTAGTGAGGGCACATGGTGTGATATTGGGGAGACTATGACCTCATACCAGAGTAAGAAAATAGTGGAAATGACTAAGTATCATACACAGCGGAATGTAAATAGAGTGCAGAAGTAATAAACAACTGAAATACAACAAGATGTAATAGTAAAATGATGTAAAATCCCAAATACCTATGAAATACAATACATCACTGGTCACCCACTGGTCCAACCATATATATACAAGTACAAAAGATACTGAAAGTAAAAGTACAGGGCTCTGCTACTCACTCCGAGCCAATCCACGTACCCGATCTCCAGACAATATCGAACTGCAGCAGCCCGATTAGTATTACCACTCGAGTAGCTATAATCGATCATGATACACTAGGCCTCATCCCTATCCATGATGTAAATCTTTCTCAACCTGAAAATCAGACATAAGGTCTACACGAACACCGAGGTTCATGTGCAGGGGTGAGAAATACTCTAAGTAGGGCACCCCGACAAGCAACCTATAACTGTGCTGCTAAAAGTGTATACAACAAAAATTTGTTCAGCCCCACTAGATCACCACAAAATGAAGTAAACCAAACATGAAACCACAGTTGAACTCAGGGTATGTAATCCCTGTCAAATGGGCATGTTCCACCATGGATGTCCATATCTATATACTTACACATGTATAATCCCATACCTATACACATATACATAAATATGAATATTCATGATGAAGTGAATCAAATAACAAGAAAAAACATCAACAGTCGATCATTGGGACCATAAGCTCGATCTCCAAGACATCTTGTTCAAGGGAATTGAGCTGGACGTCATTCCACTAAAGTCGTGTATCATTATGTCGATCTCTGGGTCCATAATCCCATCGACATGTACCTTCTTCAGCCAATTCTAGAAATATGTCTCTAAACAAGATAAACAAAAACAAGTAACCCTATGGGAAGTACTCACAGCCTGTCCCCTATGGATCAACCAAAAAAACACAAGGAAACAGATAACACAACAGGTATCTCAAGAGACTACCTAACAAAAATCAGTAAAAAACCCAAGCTTGTTCTTTGGCGTGGTGGAATCATCAAAACCAACCAACATTAATATATCACACAGACCCTCTGGGTGGCTCATGCGGGTAGACCCCTCTGGTCACGTATTCAACAAAGGAAAATACACTCTGAGGAATCACTCATCGTCAATTCCCCCAATGGTCTTGCAGTGATACTACAGACACTCTGAGGAAGCACATATGTCTAATTCCCCCTTTAGTCTCGATTCGATAATTATCAGACCCTCTGAGAGAGCACAAAGTCAATCTCACTTATGGTCTCGTAGTGGTAATAATTAAACATTCCTTCTGAGGAATCACTCAACGTCAATTCCCCTTATTAAATTTCTACACCAGGTTCCTGCATCCCTGAGTAAAATTAAACATACATAAACAATTCATATCAGCCCTAAGTATGCTCCGCAACTACATGGATAATATCTACAATGCAACAATAAAATTTAAATAGCAGACAACACATGAAATCATTCATACCAAGGCAAGAAATTAATCAACAAGGTTTGCCTCATAGGCAACCTAAGACAAACGGCATTAAACTGCCAAGTTGAAGGAAAACACCAATGGGTAATCCTTGAACATGCTAACATGAAAACACTATTCATCTAATAGCCTCAAGCACACAAGAAATCTAAGAAAAATATTATTACAGGATCAAAACCCTAACCCGAGATACCCGATACATGGGTATCCAGCACTTTTTCACAAAAACTCAAAGACATTTAACAAAGGGCATAAAACCACCTACTCTGACACACAAGGAAAAGTAGGCATCCAACCAAACAAGAAAGATGCATCGTGTCAGGCTCAGCAGCCACCAACCAAAAATCACCTCTGGTAAACACTATAGCATCAGCAAACCGTGTCAGATATAAACAAATAGGGAGGGTGGCCCAAACGCCCATCCCAATAATACATCAAAATTCTAAAGGGATCACTCTTTTGGAACGGGTTCTAGGTGACACCCGATCACCATCTCAACTCAAACCCTGACATAAAAACTTAGGGTCCGTCAACAACGGGCACCCACTGGGTCCCTCAAGTAAAACACAGAGGAGGCATCATACTCAGGATCCTCTAGGTAAACACGAGTGAAGAAATCCTACGCAGGATCCTTAGTGAAGAGTAAGGGTGGAATCCTACATGGGATCCTCAAAAGAAGAACAAAATAGGCATTCCATAACATGGTTCCTATCAAAGGAAGGACAAAATAGAGATCCTACAAGGGACTCCCTTGGTCATCACACAAGCAAAGGCATCCCTCAGGGGATCCTTAGAAGTACATGGTCTCAAAGAATCAAAGGCCAGAAGGGAACGTCTAACAAGGGAAATGTCCTATAAAGCATGGGTTAAAGGAGATATCTCATATCTAATCTCCTATTAAAGGACTCAACTATGTTGTTCCGATCACCCAACCTATCATCCACCCCAAGTCTCACTCTCTGGTGACAACTAAACTCAATAAGTGGAGGAAGAACCCTCCATTAAGATTGAAACCCCCAAAACTCCCTTTAGATTTCCTCTAAATGTAAAAAGGATTCCTCCATTGTAATATACATGAAAAAATGATCAGAATTGACTACTCACATGCCCAATTATGACTTCCAGAGCCAAAGATATCTCAAAATTACTAAACTGGAGCAGTACATGGCCAGAGTAAATGGCCAGAGGAGAATGGGCATGCCTGTGTAATAGTACACATCATGTACTTTACTGTACATGGCGTTATATTTCCCAAAATGTTATTCCGTGTCCGTTTTAACATGAACACATGCCCATGTACCACTACATGAAGTGTACTTAAAGTACACGGCGTGTACTTGCTAAAAACCACTATTTCGTGCTCTATTTCACACGGACAGCCACACGGACACCAACTACACAACATGTACTCAAATAAAATGGTGTGTACTTAAGAAAACTTTGTCTTCCACTAACGGGAAGAACACACGATGTGTACCCATGTAAAACATGTCGTGTATTCTGGGTTTTCCGACGGGAAACCCATGAAAACACGCGAAATGCCCGTTTTCGCCCCTAAAACATTAGATCCGGCCTTAAGAGGTCACAAGAAAGAAATATATGTCTTAAAAGACATAAAATTACATTTTTATAGATGATCTACAGTGAAAACATAAATGACCCTACCTTTAGGCGGAAACTGTCGAAGCGTTGGTTGATGTCACGGCTCCCGGTTGACGCACGCAGACTAAGTGCGTCGAGAGCTTCGAATCGGTACCCTTCTTGGATTCCAAACCTCACTATTTCTCAAAATACATATCTCCCATAGGTCCTGGAAAAAGATGATCAGCATAGGAGACATGCATAAGGAGGAGGAGAAAAAATGGAGAAGAAATGAAAAGGAAAGAAGAAATGAAAAGGAAGAAAAAGGGGCCCGGGCCGGCCCCAGCGCCCGACATGATTTTATGCCTTCCCTAGGCTAAAATCCCCATTCTGGATTCAACGGTGCAAACGGAATCTCAATAAAATGCTCTGTTTAATTTTTATTTCCAAACAAACATATAAAAAAATTTAATATTTAATTTAATAATATTAAATATTAAATTTTCTGCCAAAATTCGAACAGCTCATATTTCCTCCAAACTCATGTCCTAGGGTAAACACCCTATTCCATGACCAAAGGATTGGTTGGAAAAACTATTCGAGTTCATCTCTTAGGGGAAAAGACCATTTTTCCCCTCACGAACATCCAACAAAAAAAATTTAAATTTCTGCTCAAAACGACTGTCTAGAAAAACACGGGTTCTTACAAACTCCCCATCATAAACCTTCTCGTCCCCAAGAAGCCCAGTGAAGGAAACAATAACCATGCTCATAAGAAGAGCATCAGCACAACCAAGCTATCTAGACTATCCAATGACATACCTTATAGCATTAACTGCCACCTTCTACATAGAAGACATTCAACTACTACCAAACTGGTACACCCCACCATAGGAACACCCATGTTGTCAGCTTAAAAGAAAGCTCTGTGACCAATATCACTCTAGAAAACAATGAAGTTTAAACTAAACGAGGAAAACCACCCTCAAAGGCCAATGGTTCACTCCCCACCATATGAATTTCCTTACACCGCTTCAAGATCACAACCCGAAAAGGTTCCATCCACAACAGGGATGAACATTAAAAAAGAAAAAGAAAAAGGACCTTGATGTAGGGTCGAAGCTCTCTCAGCATACTCAAGAATAATCAAGATAGCGCATGATCGTCTCTTACAAGAGTACACTATTATTTCACCGAAGGAGTGTCCAACTCTCTCCGATCCATGCTAAAATCCTACCAAACCCTGACCAGGATTCAAGCATGGGTCAACTATTTCAAAGTAACCTGAAATTTCAAAAAGTCACCTCTACAACATAAGGACATTACAAAACAACTTTTGGGATCTGAGTCCACAGAATGTCTTGAAACATCGGCCCTCAGCTCGCACCCGGCCACTCACCGATTTAGATTCAAATGATGCCACCCGCAATACCAACATCAGAAACACGGGTTGACTAGGCTAGGCACCTGAACAGGCCTGCACATCGAAACCCATCGCGGAAAACAAACACCGCAAAAAATGCATTGGAAAACTATGGCCAACCATTCACACACAGGTTTCCCTAGAACAAAAAAGACATTGACCTATAAGGGTTCGAGTTAAAACCAAGTGTATCTAGGTCTTCCACCAAGCCCTACAGAAGAAGTCTCACAATTAGGTCAAAAGGTCTAACCACCTAGCCCAAAAGATCAAAAACCACTCATAAGATGGTAAAGATCACAACAACCAAAGAAAGTCAAAACCAAAACACAGCCTACAAGGGCCCGGATCCTCTCCAAGCATCCTTAGAAGGAACTACTACCTGGAGTTCACAACCCAAGCATAAGAGAAACTAAAATGACACCCATCGGGCATTCGTATACGAGAATACCCATAGGAGGAAAAATTCACAAGAAAATCCATGGTATCTATCGACATCATTCTCAATGATCCGACTAGAAAAACACAGACCCGAGAAACAACACCCAATATGGGTTAAACCGAAAGGTACCACGTGACATATCGGCCAACTGGTGTCACTACACCACCTGTGTACAAGGACTGAGTCACCATCCTCACACCAACGCCTCAACGTAGATCCACATAACCTGCCATCAGAGCAAAAAAAGTATGTTTAAGCATACACAAAGGTTTCAGTCATTAGTAAAAACACACACTAGCAGGCATATATGTTGTGAATCCTATGTGCCTAGTATGTTTCATGAGAAACCTCTTGCCTTTTCCGGTCAATCATCAAAACACATCCCTAACATCTTACCAATGGACAAGAGCCAGAGATCAATGGTAAATCAAAACACCACACAACATGTGCTTCGCTCATGGAAAATATCATATACAACCGTAACATCACAAAATCAGAACAGAAATCCCAAACCCTGGAAACCAGGACTTCTTACCGGAAAAAGAGTTCGTGACACACTAGCTCGATATCCATCATAGGTTCTGACATATTCTTAATACTCTTTTCTACCATATCCCAAATAGTAATAACCAGGAATGAAAACTCCTCTGATAACACATTGTAACGTACCGACCCGGAAGCCACTAAACCGGTTCTCTGAGCCAGTTCACAAAAAGGCCTAAAGCACGACTCGTTGTATGCCAGAGGCTGCAGAAAAGCAGCTAGGGACTAGGGTGTGATAGTTGGGAGACTATGCCCTCATACCAGAGTAAGAAAACAACAGAAATAACTAAGTATCATACACAGCATAAAGTAAACACAGTGCAGAAGTAATAAACAACTGAAATAGAAAAAGTTGTAATAGTAAAATGATGTAAAAGCCCGAATAGCTATGCAATACAATACATCACTGGTCACCCAATGAGCCGACCATATAGATACAAGTATAGATGAAACTAAATGTAAAAGTAAAGGGCTCTGCTAAACACTCCAAGACAATCCACTTACCCGATCTCTAGACAATATTGAACTGCAGCAGTCCGATCAGTAGAACCACTCGAGCAACTCTACTCAATCATGCTACACTGGGCCTCAGCACTATCCACGATGCAACTCGTTCTCAACCTGAAAAGTAGACATAAGGTCTACACGTACACCGGGGTGCACGTGCAGGGGTGATAAATAATCTCAGTAGGGCACCCCGACAGGCAACCTATAAATGTGCTGCTAAAAGTGTATGCAACAACAATGTGCTCAGCCTAGCTGGATCAAAACAAAAGGAAGAAAGCCGGACGTGTAACCACAGTTGAACTCAGTGTATGTAATCCCTGTCAACTTGGAAATTTCCACCATGAATTTCCATATCTCTATACGTACACATGTATAGTCCCATACCTTTACACATATACATAAATATGAATATTCATGATGAAGTTAATAAAATAACAAGAAACAACATATGCAGTCGATCCTTGATACTATATGCCCGATCTACAAGACATCTCATGAAAGGGAATTGAGTTGGACGTCATGCCACTCAAGTCGTGTATCATTAAGTATATCTCTGGGTCCATAATCCCATTGAAATTTAACTGAATTGGCCAACACCAGAAATATTTCTCTGAACAAGATAAACAAAAACAAGTAACACTATGGGAATTACTCAGAGCCTGTCCCCTCTGGTTAAACCAAAAAAACAAAAGCATGCATATAAAACAACAGGTATCTCAAAAGACTACCTAACAACAAGCAGTAAAAACCCCAAGCTTGTTCATTGGCTTGGTGGACTCATCACAACAAACCAACATTAATTTATCATGCAGACCCTCTGGGTGGCTCACGTGGGCAGACCCCTATGGTCACATATTCAACAATGGCAAAGACACTCTGAGGAAGCACTCATAGTCAATTCACCCTATGGTCTTGCAGCGATACTACAGACTCTCTGAGGAAGAAATTACTTCTAATTCCCCCTTTAGTCTCGATTCGATAATTATTAGACCCTCTGAGAGAGCACAATGTTTATCTCCCTTATGGTATCACAGTGGTAATAATTAAAAAGGCCCTCGAAGGAAGCACTCAACGTCAATTTCCTTTATGGTCTTGCTACACTAGGTTCCCGCAGCACTGAGTAAAATAAATCGTACGTAAATAATTCTTAGCAGCCCTAAGTATGTTCAAAAACTACTTGGCTAATAGCTATAATGAAAAAAAATGCATTTAAACAGCAGACAACACATGAAATCATTCATACCAATGCCAGCAATTAATGAAACAAGGTTTGCCTCAAAGGAAACCTAAGCCAAACGGTGGTAAACATCCAAGACGAAGGAAAACACCCATGGGTGATCCTTGAACATGCTAACAAGAAAACATTATTTATCTAATAGCCTCATGCACAAAATAAATCTAAGTCAGGTATTATTACATGATCAAAACCCTAACCCGAGATAGTCAATACATGGGTATCCGACACTTTTTCACAAAAACATTTAATGTAAGGCGTCAAACCACATACTTCGACACATAAGGAAAAGTAGGCATCCAAAAAACATGAAAGAAACATCGTATCAGGATTAGCAGCTGCCAACTAGGAATCACCTCTTGTAAACACTACAGAATCAGTAAACCAAGTCTGGTATAAACAAACAGTGGGGGTGGCCAAAACACCCATCCCAACAATACATCAAAAGCCAAAAGGGATCACCAGTTTGGCACGAGTTCTAGGTGACACCCGATCACCATATCTACACAAACCCTAACATAAAAACTCAGCGTCGGTCAACAACGGGCACCCACTTGGTCCCTCAAGTCAAACATAGAGGTGGATTCATACTCGGGATCCTCCAGGTAAACATGAGTGAAGGCATCCTATGCGGGATCCTTAGTGAAGAGTAAAGGAGGAATCATACACGAAAACATCAATAGATGTACAATAGAGTCATTCCATAACATGGTTCCTATCAAATTAAGGACACGAGAGAGATCCTACAAGGGACTCCCTAGGTCATCACACTAGCAAAGGCATCCCTCAGGGGATCCTTAGAAGTACCTGGTCCCAAAGACTCAAATTCCATAAGGGAATGTCTCACAAGGGAAACATCCTCTAAAGCCTGTGTTATGGGAGATAGCACATAGCTCATATCCTATTAAAGGTCTCACCTAAGTTGGTCCGAACACCCAACCTATCATCCAACCCAAGTCTCACTCTCCGGTGACAACTGAACTCAATAAGTGGAGGAAGAACCCCTCTATTTAGATGGAAACCCCCAAATAAAACTTTATATTAACACTAAATGTATAAAATAATTCCTCCATTGATTTCTACGTGAAAAAACTCTTAGAATCAACTACTCACATTCCAAATTATGTCTTCTAGAGCCCAAGATATCTCCAAATTACTAAACTAAAGCAGTACATGGCCAGAGCATAGTGGGCCTGCCTGTATAATGGTACACAGTGTGTACATTACTGTACATGGCATGTAATATTCACAAAAAAATATATTTTGTGTCTGTTTTCATCCGAACACATTCCCATGTACCACTACACGGCGTGTACTTAAAGTACACGCGTGTACTCGCTAAAAGCCACTATTCCGTACTCTATTTCACACGGCGATCCACACGGCCACCGACTACACGGCGTGTACTCAAAGTACATGGACTGTACTTAATAAAACTTCTCCATCCCCGAATGGGAAGAACACACATCGTGTACCCCTGAAATACACGCCTAGTATTCTGTGTTTTCTGACGGGGAAACCCTCAAAACACCCGAAACGCCCGTTTTCGCCCCCGAAACATTAGATCCGGCCTTAAGAGGCCACAAGAAAGAAATATAAGGCTTAAAAAATTAAAACGACCTATTTAAAGAGGATCTATGGTGAAAACATAAATAACCATACCTTTTGGCGGAAACCGCCGAAGCTTCGGTTGATTTCATGGCTCCCGGTTGCCGCACGCAGACTCAGCGCGTCGAGAGCCTCGAATCGGTACCCTTCATGGATTCCAACTCTCACTATTTCTCAAACTCCATATCTCCCATAGGTCACATCCAAAGAGGAGTGGCATTGGAAACGTGCGCAAGGAGGAGGTGGAAAAATAGAGAAGAAAAGAAAAGGAAAGACGGAAAGAAAAGAAAGGAAAAGGGGCCCGAGCCGGCCCCGGTGCCCGACATGAGTTTATGCCTTACCTAGGCTAAACTCCCCATTATGGACTCAAAGGTGCCGACAGAATCTCAATATGAAGCTCTGTTTAAAATTTATTTCCAAACGAACCTATGCAAAAAAAATTAATATTTAATTTAATAATATTAAATATTAAATATTCCTCCAAAATTCGAATAGCTCAGATTTCCTCCAAAATCTATTACTAGGGTAAGAACCCTATTACGGGACCAACATAGTGGTCAAAAAAATATCTGAGGTCATCTCATAGGGTAAAAGACCATTTTACCCCTCACGAGCATACAAGTGCAAAAAATTCAAATTTCTGCTCAAAATGACTTTCTGGAAAAACACGGGTTCTTATAGGTCTACCCCAGTCGGACCGACTCGGACCAACCCAGACTAGGACAACCTGGTTTGGGTTGTCCTAGTCAAACTCGAAGGGACTGACTCGACCAGTTTGGTGGGTCAGCCCGCTATTTTTGGCCCAGTTCGCTGGGCCCGGCCCAGCGGACTGCGAGGGTGGTTCGTCCCGGATGACGCCACGTAGGTGGATTAGCCCAAAGGGTGGTGCTGATTTGGCCAACGCTGTGAGGGGTGCATCTTGGGTGACTCATCCTAGGAGGCTAGTTGGCTGGGAGGCCAACGGGCAGACCTCGCATGGCACAGGCTGGCAACGGGCACAGCGTTCGGGGCGCGGGCGTGCTGATTGGACGTTGTGGAGTCCACTAGTGTGCTGGGTAGGGAGTGGAAGGGGCCAGGTAGGCCACGGGGGTGCCGGAAAGGTGACGGGAAGGCCGTGGGGGCACCGGGCAGGGCGCGACAGTGGCTGGGTAGGTTGCGAGGGCATCGGGCTAGTCGCGGGGGCGCCGACAGGGCGCGGGGGCCCTGTGCAGGGCGCGGCAGCTGCCGGGTAGGCCGCAGGGGCACCGGAAGGACGCCGGGCAGGGCAGGCGGGTCGGGGGCAGGCGGGCCACGTGCCGGTAGGGCGTCGGGAGGCCGCACACCGGGTAGGGTGTCGGGAGGCCGTAGGCAGGCGGGTCGGGTGCCGCTCAGGCCGGAGGTGTTCAGCAGAAATCTTCAGCGTGCCACGGGGGGGGGGGGCTATGAAATTTGTAGAGGCCATGGGTAGCATGGACTTCGTAGTGGCCACCTCCTTCATCGTCGTCTCATTTTCATGTTGTAGTTATTCACAAATAAGATGATCGATGTAGGCTGTCAGGCCATGTTATCTTGCCCCTCACCCTTCATGATTAGGGTGATAGCAATTGGTTCTTTAGAACAAAGCACAACAACTCACCCGCAAAATAATCGTATCCTTTTTCTTCGTTTTGAAAGAAAGTAATATCATGGAAATAAAATGGAAACAAACCCCTACCTTCAATTCACTAGTCTTCATTCGTTGATGTCGCATAAAGATGATCACCCATCCCTGGTAGATGAACACGTCCCACATCCATGGATTCAGGGGAAGAAGGTCGTAGGGGGTCGTTCTTCATAGTTGAAGGCGTCCCCCATCGACGTCCTTCGTTAGTATAGCATTCTTCATTCTTAAGTGGTCGTTCTTCATTGGAGAGTTCTTATCCACCCCATGCTCCACAAAAAATGCCAGGGGAAAAATAATAAAAGTAAGCGTTGTCTATTATTTATTGGTACACCAATTCAAATTGTGGTGTTTAATTAAATGAGACAATTAAATTAGTTAATGTGGTGGAGTTGGCTCAATGAAGTGAAGAGGGTTGGCATAAATTAATTTGGCGGATTTTCCATAATAAATAAGGGGATTTGAAGAGTTTCTCCACCTTAAACGGGGGTTCCAAGGTGTTACACGCCTGGGTGGTCCCCACAAAAATTATCCTCCAAAGAGAGGTTATATTCGGGTGGGCCCCACCACCATAACCTCTCATGGGAGGTTAAGTTGCGGTGGGCCATACCTCTAACCTTCACATGGAGGTTTTAAATAATAAGAAATAAAAATAAATCCTCCGCTTAATTTTTATTTTAGTTAATCATAAAAACCCAAAAACTAACTTTTATTCTCGAACATCTGTCGTTGAAGTGAAAGTCTTATTAAGAAAATACCAGCACTGCGAGTTCAACTGAGCCCTTGGATTTCAGTTCCGATCACCGGTTCAAACGTTATAAAATCACGCTCATACGTTTTTTGAACAAACCCGAACAAAACATCAGAAATTGATTCTGGGCACATCGGGTCTCGGAATCAAGCGTCATAAATTTTCACGGACCCGTAAAAATCCCATGTATAAAAAACATTCCACGGGATTTCAGGGTCTTGAAATTCTCCCCACCTCATGGATTTATGTCCCCATAAGCTAAAACTTGAACAAAGGGAACAAATGAGGGTACTGAGCACACATCTGAGCCTCCTGCTCCCATGTGCTCTCTTGAAGTTTCTTGTGCTGTCAGTGTACGTGCAACAGATGTATCGAACATCCACATAGGACCCACTCCTATCGATCCTCAATCTCTACTGGAACCTCTGTAAAATTCACCCCGTAAAAAATTTAAATCTCTCAATGGTTGATGATGTGGGGAGGTTCGTGCATGTATCTCCTCAACTGAGATACACGGAAGACGTCTTGCACCCGGTGCAACTATGGTAGAAGAGACAAGCGGTATCCCACCTCACCTACTCAGTTGGGGACCTAAAAAGGTCTGATGACTCTTGGAGATAACATGTCGCCTTGGCCAAATCTCCGTAGGCCTCATCAAGTTGAGACCCGTAAAAAGATGTTGTCAACATTCTCGAAATCTCGTGGTCCACATCTCCTTTCACCATATGACATATGCCTGCTTTGTGTATTCATCATCCGCACTTTGATGATATGCACTTTCTCTATAATAGCCCATACCATCTTTGGTCCAACTAGTGCGGACTCCCCTGGGTCAGTCCAGCACAAGGGTGATCTGTAAGGTCTCCCATACAACGCCTCGAAAGGTTCCATACCGATGGTGGAGTGATAGCCGTTGTAATAGGAAAACTCCACCAAGGGTAATTGATCCTCCTGGCTACCACCGAAGTCAAGGAAATAAAGGGCAAAGCATGTCCTCGAGGGTCTGAATGGTCCGCTCGGTCTGACCATCTGTCTAGGGATGGAAGGTGGTGCTCAAGCGTAGATGTGTCCCAAAATCCTCCTTCCACCCCTTCCATAGGCAGGAAGTAAACTGTGCATCACGGTCAGAGACAATAGAAGAAGGGACACCATGTAAACAAACAATCAAAGGCACATAGAAGGATCCCAAGCTCTCTACTGAACCCTGGTCTCTGATCGGTAATATGTGTGCCGACATGGTGAGTCGGTCGACGATCACCCAAATCGCGTAATGATACCTGGATGTACATGAAATACCTTTCAGAAATTCCATGGATATCCCATCCCACTTCAACTCTGGGACCTCTAAAGGTTTTACCAAGCCTACTGGTACATGGTTCCCTACCTTCACTTGCTGAAAAGGGAGGCACCGTGAGAGAAACACTACTACTGCCTTCTTCATACCTGGCCACCAGTGCTATCTTCGAAGGTCCTGGTACATCATTGCCACTCAAGGATATACCTTTAGACGAGATGTGTAGAAATCCCTCAAAAATTCCTCCCAAATTGCCACTGGTACCAAGGTACTTCCTATGAAGAGGATGACATGATCCCCGCTTTCATAAAATCAACCAGGTGTCTACCATATGGATATTTGAGCACATAATGTCTCACAGTCAACATCCCCATGTTGTGCTTCCCTGACTCGCTGAATGATTGGGGGAGTGACCGTAAGAGATAGCAGGAAGGCTGCTCCATCTCGGTCCACAAAGGATATCTTTAAGGCATCAAGCTTCTCTCTCACCTCTCCTAAAAAATGTATACTAGTCATCCAACTGAGTGTGTCTACAACAACGTTTCTCTTCCCATGAGTATAGTCTATCTCGAAGTCATAGTCCTGGAGGAACTCAATCCAACGACGTTGTCTCAGGTTCAGGTTCTTTTGAGAGAAGATATAGCTGAGAATCTTGTGATCAGAGTACATGGTCAAGTTCGGTCCCATCAGATAGTGTCACCACATCTTCAAGGAAAAGACAACTTTTACTAACTCTAGGTCATGGGTAGCGTAGTTCTGCTCATGTTTTCTCAGCTACCGAGAACCATACGCGATCACTGAACAGTCCTGCATCAAAACACACCCGATTCTGGTCCCTGATGTGTCGCATTAAACTACGTACCCTACACCTTCATCTAGAAACCTCAAGATGGGGGCACTAATAAGCCTCTACCTTAGCTCCTGAAATCTATCCTGGCATCTCTTGAACAACAAGAAGGGGTTCCCCTTCTTCTTCAAGTCTGAAAGTGGTGTTGTAACTTTGTAGAAGTTTGGAACGATCCTCCGATAGTATCTAGCCAAACCCAGGAAACTCCGTACCTCCGTCACACTCCTGGGTGGCTCCCAAGAAAGTATCGCCTCAATATTCACTGGATCCATAGAAACTCTAGCCTCCGAGATGACGTGTCCCAAAAATTGAACCTCTTAAATCCAAAACTGGCACTTTGAGAACTTACTATAAAGCTGGTGCTCTCGAAGTTTGTCCAGTACTATCTAGAAATGGTAGGCGTGTTCCTCCTTAGTATTCGAGTACATCAGAATGTATTCAATGAAGACTACGAAAAAGCGATCTTGGTATGGCTGGAAGATCCTGTTCATGAGTCCCATGAACATTGCTGGAGCATTGGTTATTCTGAAAGGCATAACAAAGAACTCGTAATGGTCATACCGACACCTGAATGTTGTCTTCTTTACATCGTCATCTTGAACTCTGAGCTGGTGATAACTTGATCTAAGGTCTATCTTTGAGAACCATTATGATCCCTTCACCTGATCAAAGAGGTCATTATTTCTTGGGTGTGGGTACTTGTTCTTCACGGTCACCTAGTTCCGGAGATGGTAGTCGACACAAAGCCTCATGATTCCATCTGCCTTTTTGGTGAACAGAATCGGGGCTACCCAGAGAGATACACTAGTCCGGATGAATCCCTTCCCCTACAAGTCCTCCAGTTGTACCCGCACCTCACAATGCTCAGTAAGAGCCATCCGATATTTGGGTGTAGATATCAGTGTCGTCTCGGGGTACATGTCAATGTAGAAGTCCACCTATCTACGAGGAGGTAGTCCTGGAACATCGTTCGGGAAATCATCCGCGTACTAGTCCACCACTACAGGATAGCTCAGAATCTCCACATCTACTACTCCGAGGGTAAGGGTAGGAAACTGATGAGTGATCGAATGCACCCTCCTCTGAGTAAATCCGTCCTGCATGTAAAGGATCACTTCTTTCTAGTGAAGGTGAACTTGGTCCCACCCATGTGGAAACACCTCACATTGAGCCTAATATAGTTTATTTGAGCATGGACTGTAGATAGACAGTCCATACCCATGATGATGTCGTGAGGCATCGATCCCACTACTAAGAGATCCTATCTGAAGCTCTCGCCTCCTAGAGTAAGTTTTCACTGCCGGCACCAGTGCGTAATCATCGTATCAGCTCTCATAGGAGTCCCTAGACGTAAGGATCGAACTAACGGCTCCTCCAGAATCTCCGAGCTCCGAATGAGGGATGTGGAAATGAAAGAGTGATAGACACATGTGTCTATATGAACTGCAGATAAGGTAAAGTAGACACAGATTGTACCTTGAATCATCTTCGGTGCTCTGTGATCATACACCTTTGCTGCCTGGAGCTGAGCTCTCCTCTATCCACCTGCTCCCTGCGGTCGGGGTGGGCCTCCTGTTTGTGGTGGTGGTAATACCCTATAATGTCGTCCATTGCCAGATACATGTCTAGCTCCTCTACCATGCTCGCCTCCTACATGCAGACTGCCTCGTTCAAACCTATTCCTCTGACTGGGAGGTCCCTCAACTATCTGCTGAACATCTGAACAGTGGGTCATAAACTCGCGAGCAATGTGACCATTCCCTCCACATGGGAAACACTTCCTTATCCTGGCATGTGTGTCTCTACCGCGGGTGCCCCATATAAGAGATCCTGAGTCATGAAGTCGTCCACCCGTGGGTCTGGTCCTCTTGGACCTCTACGTCATATGTCTACTGCCAGCTGCAGAAGACACCACTTAATGTTGACTAGTGGTGGGTCTCACTGCTGGAGACTTCTCAGCAAAAAAACTCTCCACTTGGAGGCCTCTCTCTAACACACCCACTACCATCGGGATGTTGAGTGATATTATCGACACTCTGATCTTCTATCTGAGCCATTGCTCGAAAGTCTAGGCCCTGAAGAAAGGGTCCAGCACCATATCTATGGAGTAGTGTGAGAGGTCATTGAACCTCTCTGAGTACTACGCCACCATCATGCTACCCTGTTGTAGATGAAGTAGCTCATGTATCCGCACTGCGCGGAGAGTGGCTGGGACAAACTCTACCTGAAATAGGCTCTCGAAGTCTAGCCAGAGTAGCTTCGCCTTGTCATGAACCAGAAGCATCAGGGTCCACCATCTTCCTACTACTGCCTGAAGGAGACTCAAGGCAAGGATCACCATAAATTATGCTAGTGTCCCTACTAGCCTGAAAACTCTCACCACAGCCTCCAGCCAATCATCATCCACTTGTCGGTCCATCTCTCACCTGAACCTGACTGGACTCTGGCGCTAGAACTTGTGAAACTCTCTCAAGAGGTGTGCCTTGTCTACTGCTGGGGATGGTGGAATCGGTGGCCCAACGGTAAGTAGTACCGCTGGTGCCTCCGCTGGTAAAGGGCCCAACACCGAGGCCTCGTTGCTCAGTGGGATGTCAATACAAATTACTCTCGGGGCTCTAACTGGTCGTCCGTGGTGAGGCATCCTAAAAGAAACAGATGTGACACAGTCAAAAGATTATACCTTGTGATCTCTCCTGGTTGATCTCACTTAAAGAAAACTTTTTGAAACAGGCACACAATTAGTGTTTTCATGAACTGAGTCGGAAATCAGAAGTCACAGTCCTAGTGTATGGATACGTAGGTCGCCCGCACCAATACTGCACTCCCTGAACTAAA
Source organism: Viscum album (assembly GCA_963277665.1). Taxonomy (NCBI): domain Eukaryota; kingdom Viridiplantae; phylum Streptophyta; class Magnoliopsida; order Santalales; family Viscaceae; genus Viscum; species Viscum album. Next base: position 807,346,446 of record OY728119.1, on the reverse strand, counting down.
AACCACACTTAGTACAATTAACACTTTTTCTACACAGAAAATAAATATTAGAGTTCTACGTTATGCGGTAGAACCGACACCTTTGATACCAATTTGTCACAACCTGTCCCATGGGGCCCGTATCGTGACTAACCCAACCCGCCTTCCATAGGACAGGGGCTGGAGCCTAGCACCAAAGGCATAAATCACTAAACTGGGAAGGAATTTCCTTTATAACTGTAAACAAACACATAATTGAACATAAATGGAAGCAAAACACTAAGTAAAACTATATACAAAAGAACTGCTGGAAAGTAAAACAGGCCGAAAAATACAAGCCCAACAGGAAAGTACAATGAAACTGAACATACAAGGCAAAACAAGTACAACTGAATAAAAGTAAAGCAGCTACTGTGTCATCGTTCGGGGTTCCTACCTGAAGGGTTGGTATAGATGGTCTCCTCAGCACTCTTGTTTGTCTGTCTCCTCCATGTACCGTCACTCTGTGTAGTCCAACTCCAAGTACCATCCAGTACTGCTACTCTCTACCCTAGTCAATGTTGTCTGTCATCTACAACCAACACAACGAGGTATGGGCATAGCTCGTGCAGGGATGAGTATATCAATACTCATTAGGGACCCTGAGACCCTCATGGTCTCAAAAAATCCAACATGGATAAACCACAAAGTATTACATCAATGGATAACCATTACATAGATACATTCCCATACATATACCTATGTTATCTAGTAACACATCTAAATCATGATGAAAACACAAATTTTATTGACTCAACTCAACTAGGATTTTTATTCTAGGGGTAGTAAAAAACAGAACCCTCGGCTGCTGGAGAACTCCTTCTTTATCAAGTACAGTGGGCCTGCCGTGTCACACAAAGGCACTACCTACTAACTTTGACTGCTGAGTTACTCCTCCTATCGAGTATCGTGGGTCTACTGCACTCACATGGAGGTTCTCCCCACTGTGGGTCTGCAACACTCACACAGAGGTGCTCCCCCTGGTATCCTACTGATGTACTCCACGTATCGGGTATTGTTGGTCTTCCGCGCTCACATATAGGTTCTTCCCACCACGGATCTTATTCACTCATAGATATTTGCTCCCCACTGGGCTAGTCAAATCACTCTGAGTCGAATCGATCAGCAGTCGTCAAGTTTAAACCAGCTACTACGTTCCCGCACAAAATCCAACTATTCTCTGGAAGATATAATCCACAAGCTACAGGTCGATAATCCAACTGTCACGAAGCCCCACGTAGATCTATCTCAAAGTTCCTCCACATCATAGGGGTCACAACACAATAGACGACGCATCAATTGGATTCCCGGTATGTTAGTTATTATCATTTTTTTCTCGGGGGCCCGGTTGGATTCGTATACGATCCTACCTGACTGTATCTCAACTATACCTCGAACTCTAGTGGGGTATTCTCAAAGGGACGGCTTCATTCAAATAAATCCAGCGCCACTAACGGTTCATAAGACGGACTTCTGGTGCCAATGATATGGCCGAAGAAGGTAATGGGGTCAGCAGTGGTTCCGGGTTCGGTCCGACCCGGTCGGACCTACTCGGCCCGACCTCGTCTGGGCCTACCCGGCCTGAGCTGACCCTGTCAAACTCACTGGGTCTGACCCGGCCCGTTGGGTTGGTCAGCCCTCTATGTTTTCCTTAGATCGTTGGGCCCAACTCAGCGGACTATGAGGGCGTTTCGGCCCGAATGTCGCCACATAGGTGACTTTGCCTGAAGGTCGAGGCCAGTTCGGCCAGTATCGTGAGGGGAGTGACTCGAGAAACTATGTCGGGGAGGACATTGGGAAGACCATGTGGGACGCGGGATTACCGTGGGAAGAGCACACGGGGCACGGCCAGGCTGGCTGGGCGTCGGGCAGGCCGCAGGTGCGCTGGGTAGGGTGCGGCAGGGGTCGGGCAGGCCGCAGGGGTGCCGGCAGGGCACTGAGCAGGCCGCGGGGGAGTCAAGAAGGGAGTGGCAGCGGCCGGGCTGGGTGCGGGGGTGTCAGTAGTGCATCGTTCAGGCCGCGGGGGCGCCATGAGGGGGCGGGGCAGGGCGCGGGGGCACTAGGTAGGGTGCGGCAGCAACATGGCTGGTCGCTGGGGTGTCGGCAGGGTTTCGTGCAGAGTGCGTGGAACGCGGGAAGGCAGGTCTTCCGCAGCCCGGGACGGCGGTGTTTTGCCAGAAGTTTTGGTGCACCGCGGGGTGGCGGAGCGATTCACGGAGGCCGCGGGTAAATCAACCTTCGTCTTTGTCGCAGTCGTCATCATCTCCTCATCACCATGTTGTAGTTTTTCACAATGTAGAAGATCGACGGAGGGAGTCGGGCCATGTTACCTTGTCACGCACCCTCCACGATTAGGGTGATAGCAATTGGTTTGTAAGAACAAATCACAACAAATCAACCGCAAAAGAATCATATCCTTGTTCTTTATTGTGAATGAAAGAAAGATCATGGAACTAAAAACAAAACAAACACATACAATTGATTCTCCGGTCGTCGTTCGTTGACGTCACAGAAAGATGGTCGTCGATCCGTGTTAGATGAACACATCCCATGTCGAAGGAGTTCGAGGAAGAAGGTCGGATGGGGTCGTTCTTCGTAGCTGAAGGCATCCCTCGTCGGCGTTCTTCGTAAAGAGAGCATTCTTTCGTTCTTCGTTGATCATTCTTTGTTGGAGAGTTCATCTCCTCCCCAGGCTCCACAAAAAATGCCAAGGGAAAAATGAAAGAGGAAAGCGTTGTCTATTATTTGTTGGCACAACAATTCAAATTGTGGTGTTTAATTAAATGAGACAACTCAATTAATTAATGGGGTGGAGTTGCCTCAATTAAATAAAGAGGGTTGGCATAAATTAAAGAGGATGATTTGGCATAATAAATAGGGGGAGTTGAAGAGTTTCTCCACCTTAAATGGGGGTTACAAGGGGTTACATGCCCGGGTGGTCCCCACCAAAATTATACTCCAAAGGGAGGTTATGTTGTTTGGGCCCCACCACCATAACCTCTCATTGGAGGTTAAGGTGTGGTGGCCCCCACCTCCACCCTCCACATGGATGTTTTAAACAACAATGAATAAAAATAAAGCCTCTACTTTATTTTTATTTTATTTAATCATAAAAACCCAAAAAGTATCTTTTATTCTTGACCATTTACTGTCAAAGTGAATGTCTTCTTAAGAGAATTTGGGTGCTTCGAGTTCAATGGTGCCCTCAGATTTCATTTCCGAGCACCGGTTCAAAAGATATAAAATCTCACTCGTACGTTTGTTGAACGTACCCGAACAAAACATCTGAAATTGATTTCTGGAACACCGGGCCTCGGAGTCAAGTGCCATAAATTTTCGTGGACTAATAAAAATCACATGTATATAAAAAACAATTTCCACAGGATTTATGGGTCTTTACATGACTATAGAATGTTACTATGAACTAATGTCTTCTTTCCTCATCCAAACATCTTCCATGGATCAATAATTCATTTATTTAATTACAATGTTAAAAACCATAAATTATCATATTTAAATATTTACCTAAATTTTTTCTATTTGAGAAAAACCCCAAAAAATCACACAAATCATTTCTCTTTGTGTAAATTTCATAAATGGTCTCCATTTTATGAAAATAATTTTCTAAATATGAGAACATTAATTTTTAATTAAACATATCATTTATTCAACATATAATGATTTCAATAATATTTTTGACTTTATGACAGGTTGAAAAATTAATTAAGGTCTCATAAAATTATATTTTATTTATAATAAAACAAAATATTAGTTTTTATTCTATTTAATGAATTAATTTTTTCTTTTATGACGTTATATTAATTTTCAAAATGATTTTAAATATTTATATTTTTCAAAAATACTAACCCTTAATTAATCAACATCAAAATATTTATTTATTTTTTACATGATATAAATATATCATATATTCATTTATCAGATACCAAAATTTTATTTATACTTTTGTATGTGAGGTTACAATTCTAAGAATAGATTATAATTTCTAATAGTCACATTATAATTCCAATGGTCGGGTTACTATTTCATTGGTATAGATTCCCTTATTTCGTTACATACCACTTATTTATTTATAAATTTAGAATTAATTTAAATATTTAATTTTATAATGAAAAAATATATATTTTATAATTACATTGTTTGTTACAAACAGTGTATACGATAGAAAAAACTTAGCTTAAATGACCAATAAAACATATTAGTTTATGATATTCATTATAACCTAACTGCTAAATTGGAAGATATGAATAGAAATAAACAAATTATGAAATTTATATGTATTACATACTTATAAATTTAAATAAATGGTTATCAATTGATATATAACGAAAATAATTTCCATGTGAAAGTAAATAAAATATTTTTTGGAAAAACATTATTTATTCACAGATTTGGTATTTCGTCCCAAAAAATTAAAGTGATGAAAATTTGTGAATTATTTTAATGTTAAATATTTCTTATTTGTTTGATAAAAATTATATCATTCATCTATTATTTTTAATCTTTAGATAAAAATTAATCAATTTTTATTTTTGGATTAATTATTTTTCTTTAAAGATGTTCCATTGTGTTTTGTTCACTATGTTAAAAATATTTTATAAATTTTTTTTCAAATGTATTTTAAAAAATTACGATAATATTTCCAATAATAATTGAAAAATTAAATTAGGAAGAAATTTTTTTATTTTTCTAAAAAGAGTTGTTTTTAGGAAATAATGGAAAATATCGATTTTGTTAAACTGTAATTTCGGTTCAATATATTATGTAATTAAAGAGGTATATTATGATTTGAATTTTATTCCAAATTAAAAATACATATTAGTAAGTTATAGTATTATAGTTCATTAATTTTTAAGGATTTTTATACATGATTTTAGTATATGTTTATTTTAGGCATAACAATGCATTTTTATGGAAGCAGTTTTTAAGTGCATAAGGTTTCTTCAATTTAATTAATTCATATAACCACTAATAAAGATATATTTTAATGATTTTTATAGATTATATATATAAATAAATGATCATAAATTTAAATCCTAATTATTAATTTTCAAATAGTTAATATAATATAATCTTACTCTTCAGTAATGCATTTAATGAAAAAAAGTTTTCCAACATGATTTGTGGGTTTATTTTTAAATTAAATTATACCAATTTTTTGAATAAATTTTTAAAATATGGATTAAATATTTTTATACATAATAATTAATGCTATATAATTATTTAACCATGATTTTTTATAATGATGAATATATAAAAAAAATATTTATTGTTATTATTTTTAAAACAGAGATATGCAAGTTACGTGCACATAAAATAATATTAATTTTCCCCAGACATAGACTTATTATTTTATAAATTTGAATTAATATTAACAAGACTTTTTTTTCAAACTATCGAATGGAGTTGATTTTATTTTACTATTAAAGGATAAATTACTTTGGTTAAAAATCTATTTACCATGATGAAAAATAAATGGGAAAATGTATGTAAATTAAGATGAAATTGTAATAAATTTTTTAAAGTGGGTTTTCTTGTGATGTTGTGTATTGTACTTTAAATCACTCCAAATCATCATTTATCAATTTTGCAGGGTGAGGGCAGTGTGCAGTGGGGAGGGGGTGTGCAATGTGAGGGGAAGGGGGGAGGTTGTGTAGGGGGGATGGGTGTGTGCGTTGGATAGGGGAAGTGAGGTGCAAGGGGATACGGAGGGGTGCAAGGTGGTGAGGGATTTTTAGGGGTAGGTTGGGTTAAAGGGGGGAGGGTGTGGGGAAGGGGTGTAGTTGTATAGTCTGGGGGTGAAAGAGATTCTTGATAAATAATAAAAAAACATCATTAGTTTTTATGAATAATATAGATGATGTAGATTTGATGCTTAGGATATTCATTATAGCATAAATAATTGTGATTTGAGCCTAATGAGTGACGTTTGAAAATTAAAGAGAGTTATTAATGATCATGTTATTTAGTATTGGGATGTACGTGTCCATATGAATATTATTTGTTCACCGATGGTTATGGATTCATGTATCATTTATCATGTAATGTTGACACACTAATCACATATATATAAGAAGTCTTTATATCTCATTCCATTTCCCACTAATTTTTTATATGTTGATTCTTATGGTGAGGACAGTTCTATCTACCACCATAGAGGATAGTGAGTTCAACATCGTATTTGGTTAGGGTTTATTCTATTTTATTCTTTGGCCCAATTTTTTTTAGGGATTTTTTTATTTTTCAGTTCATTATATTTTCGCAGTGCATTTTGGATTTCAATGTTGTGGATTTGAATCACCGTTGATGAAGGCTTTCATGTGTATTCATAGGTATTCACATACATATATAGGTTACCTCTATATATATCTCCACTCATGGAAGAATGAATATATATATTGGGGCTAGGTGTGCATATATATATATATATGAAAAACGCATACATGTGTATGTCTAAAAGGGTATGTGCAAGTATAAACATATATCTATGGACCCCCTTGTGATTATTTTCCCATGAATATATGTACATACTGTGTAGATTTCTTTATATATATGTGAAGTTTTATATGCGTGCATGCGGAAAAAAGGAATATTTGATTTTTCTTCATCAAAAGAAAATCCGCCTTGAGGTTGAGGTAGGATCCCTATATCTAAACAATTATGTTGAATTCCATAATTTTGTAATTGTTTTGAAAACATTTTTCCATAATTTCTTCATTAGTATATAAAAAGGTTTTCTAATAATCACTATCTTTTTCAATGAATAATGTGAATATAGACCTTGATCATATTTATAGACCTTGTTCAAAAAGTATAACAAATTATAGTAGTTTTTAGATTCTATAAGAAGAGTTCTAAAAACCATGTATTGGTCATACTTAGAGATATTCATGATCTGATTCAAATTGCCAATAAATTTATCATAATCAACCAGTACATATTTTAATAATATATTATTTCAAATACCATGATTCTTGATATCTTATTTGGTATCACGTAACTCACCCATAATATCCAGGTCTAAAACATTATTATGGAATGATGTGAACATATCACACTATAAAGAATGAATCTATAAGGATACATAATTCGATTTTGAGGGAAATTGATCATCTTCACTCTAAGAAAATGGAACAAATGAAGGTTCTAAGGTGGAACTTATATAAGGTTGAAACTGTTTGATGAACTCCAAATAGCTTAATACCACACTTTATAAAGTGTGTGGGATTCCCTTCATTTCTGTCTGGAAAGACTTAAATTCATCATGAACATCTTGATACGTGTCTATTTTCACCATTGGAAGATTGGGGAACATGTACCATTGAGATAAATCCATAACACATAGATCATTGAACTTTGACATGGTATTATAAACATCCTTCAAATATCTAACTAGACCATTAACATACTTATGCTCTTTGAATCATACTTTAGAAAAAAAACATTATCCATGTCTCATACTCTTTTGGCTATCCTTGTTAGAATGAACTTGCAGAGAACCTTCCACGTAGGTTTTTAGTCCTTCACTAGTGTGTTGGGTTCTTTTACAAGGGAAGGTGGTGCATGCATGGGGTGTGAATGGGGGTGTGTATGGGTATGTAGGTGGGGAAAATGGGTAGGGTGTGTGATGGGGGTAGGGGGCAGGGGGAAGGGGATAGGGGGTTTGTATGGAGTGCTGGGTACAGGGGGAGGGGTGTTCATCTAGGGGTGTTGGGGGTAGGGGGATGGTTCATGGGTTGTGCAAGGGGGTGTGTAGGTGGGGGTGTTGGGGAAGAGGGTAGGGGTGTTCTAGGGGAAGGGGTAAGGGGGCATGGTGTAGGGGTGTGTTGGGTGTGATGGGGGCAGGGGTAGGGGGTTTGCAGGTGGGTGGGAAGGGGGTGTGTTGGGGAGCAGGGCAGTATCCAGGAGGTGCATGGGTGTCTGTAGGGGGTTATGAACATCACAACATTGTGAAATTCTAGTCCACATATATTTGATACATTTTGTAAACACCAAAATTGGTTTCAGTTGAATAGATTTGGTGTATATCTGGTCATGGGGGTTGGCAGGGGGAACTATTAGGGGGAACTTGTTAGGGGGAGGGGTGTCTATGAGGGTCTTCATGGGGCCAACAATGGGTAGTGATGGGGGTAAGAGGTGGGGGGTAATGGAAGGGGGACTGTAAAGTTGGGTGGGGGGACTATCAGGGGGAACTGGAAGGGGTAGGTGTGTCCAGGAGGGTCATCATGGGGAGAGTGGGGTTGTGGATGGGGAGTAAGGGGGTCTACGGTGGGAGGGGTTCATGGGGTACTATCCAGGGATGGGGATTGTCCATGGGTAGGGTGGGGGAGTGTAGTGGGTTGAAGGGAATTTTGCAGGGGGAGGAGTGTATGTGGGAATGTCTAGGGATGGGGGGTCTGTCCGGGGGTAGAGTGGGGGTGTAGGGGATGCAAGGGGGTCTGCAAGGGGAGGGGGTTCAAATGGGGTTTGTACGGGGTTTCCAAGAGGGTATGTAGTGGGAGAGTGGGGGGTATTCTAGGAGAGTAAGGGGATTACAGTGGGGGAGGAGTGAATGGTGATCTTCAAGGGGGAGGGGTGTCTTGGAGGGTGTTTTAGGGGAGAGTTGGGGGTCTTCATGGGGGGTGGTGTGCAAGGGTTGGAGGGGCTCTGTGTAGGGAGAGATTGGGGCGTGTGGGGGGTGTAAGGGGGTCTACAAGTGGGAGGGGGTAAAGGTTTACAGGGGTAGAGTTGGGAGTAAGGGGTTGGGGGTCTGTCTAAGGAGGGGGTCTATCCAGGGGGGAGAGTGGGGTGTGTATTGGATGAAAGGGGGCGGTATGGGGGTGAAAGGGGTGTCAATAGTGGGTTTTCTAGGGATGTATAGAGGGTGGAGGAGTCTGCAGGTGGAGTGGGGGTGTTTTATAGTGGGTGAGAGGGGGCAGGGTGTAACTGGAAGGGGGTGTCTATGAGGGTATGAAAGGGGGAGTGAGGATGTGAATGGGTAGTAAGGGGGGTCTATAGGAGGGAGGGGTGTAGGGGTGACTATCCAGGGCGGGGGGTATATCTAGGGGATGTGGGGGTGTACAGGGGGGGTCAAGGGGGTCTGTTGGAGGGAGGGGTGTCTGGAATGGTATGAAGGGCGAGAGTGGGGTCTGCATTAGAAGTTAGGGGTCTTAATGTGGAGGGGTGAAAGGGGGTCTATGGGGGGTGCATGGGGGTGTAGGGGGTGTATGGGGTCTGTCTGTGGGGTTGTTCAGGGGGAGAGTGGGGTGTGTAGGGGGAGGGGTGCAAGGGTGTTTGTAGAAGAGAGGGACTGTTCAATAGGGTCTATAGGGGGAGTGTGGGAGTAAGGGGTTTCTATAGGGGGTGAAAGGGGGGTGTAGTAGAGGTCTGTCCAGGGAGGGGGTCTGTCTAGTTGGAGGGAAAGGGTGTACAGGGGGTTCAAGGGGGTCAGTATGGGGGTTGTCTGGGGGTGGGGCTATCCAGGGGGAGGGAGGAGCTTCAGGTGGAGTGGGGGAGGGGGGGGGGTTGTCTAGGGGGGTGGGAGGGGGTGAAGGGAACTAGTAGGGGAGGGGGTATCCATGAGGGTCTTTAGGGGGAGAGTGGGAGTGTGCAGGGGGGGTTAGGGGGGTTTGCAGGGGGGTGGGGTTGCAGGGGGGTTGTCCATAGAGGGGGTTAGTCTAGGGGGAGAGCGGGGGAGTGCAGGGGTTCAAAGGGGTCTACATGGGGGAGGGGGTGCAAGGAGGTCTACAGCAGGAGGGTGTTGAAGAGGTTCTATAGGGGAGAGTGGGGGTTCATAGGGAGTATGGGAGTCTATTGGGGGATGGGTGAAGGGGCATTGTAGGGGGTAGGGGTGGTGAAAGGGGGTGTCGGGGGGGGTCTTTCTGGGGGGTTGTCTAGTGGGAGAGTGGGGGTGTGCGTGGTTGAAAGGGGGGTCTGTAGTGGGTAGGGGTGAAAGGGGGTCTGCAAGGGGGTAGGGGTGTCTAAATGGGTTCCTAGGGGGAGTGTGGGGGAGTTAGGGGGTATGTAGGGGAAGGAGTGAAAGGGGTGGAGGGGGGTCTATCCAGTGAGGGGGTATATCTAGGGGGAGAGTGGGGGTGAATGTGGGTGAAAGGGGTGTCTACAAGGGGAGGGGTGAAAGGGGGGACATAAGGGGGTTCATGGGGGTCAATAGGGGGATTGTCTAGGGTGTCTATCTAGGCTAAGGGCGTGGTGTTGCACAAGAAGTGGGATGGGGTTGTTGGTGGAGTGGGTTGTCTATGGGCTACAGGGGGAGTGGTTTGGGGGGATGTATGGGGAAAGGTAGGGGTTGTCCCAGGAAATGGAGGGTTTTTTCAGGGTGAATGAGGGGGGATGTATGTGGAGTGGTGTGTTAGAGCTATCTAAGGAGAGGGAGTGGGCAGTCTATGGGTGGTTGTGTAGGGTCGGGGCTACCCCAAGGGGTGTAGAGGGGGGATTTTCAGTGGAGATGGGGGATATCTGGGGGAAGGGGTTGTCCAGGGGTGAGGGGGATGTGTATGGTTAAGGGGTGTCCAAGGGGGCTACCCCAGGGAGAGTGGGGTGGGGGATCCCACAATGGGAGTTGGGGTTGTCCATGGTAGAGGGTGGCGGATTTTGTTTATGTATTTTCAGACCATATAGACATGGTTTCTAATCATGGATATAGGTCTATTACCATGGTTTGTAACCGTATCTGTAGTTCTAATTCCACAGTTAGAAATTGTGGCAATTGATTTTTTCATCCTGTGGTATAGCCATGGTTCTAAACCATGGCTATACTAATATTACCTTGGTTTGAACAATCGCTATAGTTCTATATCCATGATTCGAAGCATGGATATTGACCTAAAACCACAGTTATAGAATGTGGATGTATGTCTAGGCCTATTTCCATGCCAAACATAGACCCAGTTCCTCAAACCATGGATATTACATATAGACACAATTTTAAACTGAGGCTACACCCCAAATTTCCAGTAGTGCGATGTAATTTATTTTCCTTCACTGTATCACATTGATAGCAAGAATAATGGAAATAATGAACATAAATGGAAATTTTAACATGATATTAATTATAGTATATTCATATATCATCCAATTCCTCACACATTAATCAATTATTGGAATTATATCGTCGCACAAGCATATATATGACCTACAATATTTACGAAGTGATGTGATTCATTTTCCATGTACGCCAATAAAAAATGGTTTTAGAAAATTATCAATTGAAAATATATATGATATTAAAGATATTAATAACTTTCTAGATATTATGTATCTATATCCTATTTCCAAGAACTTTAACTTTTGTGACTAAACATCTATAAGAAAATAAATCAGTTAATAACCGGAACAATGGTAATATTGAAATATTAATAACACGTGGTTGATAAGTATTATAATAAGATCATATAAAAAATTAAAATATGAATATGTTCATTTTAAACACAAAATATTTGTTAAAACCATTATATATGAAGTTAAATCATGATCTAGTAAATATAACCATGTTGTAAGGCACATTATCTATAATTTCCCTCATTGATGGATATTTTAATATTAAGCACATAATCTCTTTTATTCGGTGTATAAAAAATAAAATTTTCTCTAATATCATGAATCAAATACTTTGCTTTGTATTTTATTGTTTTATTTGATTTATTTCATCCATGATCATTTGAATTTAATGTTATAAATTGGTAAGTAATTTCAGATATTAATTTATTTTTATTGGATTATATTATTTTTTTAATTGTATTTGATATATTAAGATTATGTGTTTAATTTATTTTAATTATTTTATTATTTGTTTCAAATTTCATTAATTTATTTACCTATGATACACATAATCAAATCAATGATTAACAAAACATTATTTTTATGTTCTTTGAAAGATATTTCCTCTAAATACTCACTCCATTGAGATATATTTGGTAGTATGCCAATATTTTTTTCAATGAGTTGTATTTACTACCCATTTGAAATTATATAACTTTAATATATTAATATTATTGGTATTTAATGTTGACTTTTATTTAATTTTTTTCATGGTGGTTATCATTCATATGGTACCAAATTGGTATGGATTAATCTTTCAATCTCATATTTATCGAGAATGATCACAATTGAATTATCATTAAATGAAATTATTTTATCACCTTTTAAATGAACCCTTTTCATTTTTCTTGACCTCTAGTAAATAATGATGTTTTCATGTAATAATTCCATTTTTCTCTCCATGATAACTAATGTTGTTGAGAAAATATTTTTATGAATAAGAAACATTATTTAACTCTTTAGTAATAAATCATTTATTCCAAATAAATTTTTTCCAATTATATTTGATAGATAGTTATATACATTCCGCAATGAATTATTAGTGATATTTAAATTCATTTTTTTAAATTAAAAATTTATTTACAAGTAATCCTCATGTAATTTTCTAAATGAGTTACTCTCTATCGTTTATTACAAAAATGTGAATGAAATATTTTATTTTATGTATTTGGAATGCATAGAAGTTCCATCCATAATAAAATAACATAACCTTGAAGATTCCTAAAAAATATTACAACGTTATTTTCATAAAATATTTTTTCCTTAATATTATAAAAATGTTTATTTTTTGAATTTTTTATTTCAAATTAAAATGGATTTTTCCTCAAAAAAAATCTTAATTATAATTGTAAGTTATTTCTATTCATTAGCAACATAAATACTTTAAATTATATATACTCATCTAGAAATACATTATTATTAATTTCTTGGATGATTTATAATTAGTTAAACTAGGAAATGTATGGAAATTCACATTCATTGTTAATTTTATGGTTATTAACCTTCTCTTGGAATAGTAACATTATTTTGATCATTAGACATTATATTCACCTTAAGCATCATCATCATCACTTCACTTTTTATTGAAAAATCAACACAGTCCAACAAAAACAAACAGGAAACACAGAAATAAAAAGCCAATGGAGGTATGAAATAGTGCAAACCAAGGGCATCCACTCTAATCAAATTGACCCCTTCGGGCTTCAAAGAGAAAAAATCATGCATCCAGATAGGTTCAGAGCCCAGAACATCCAAAGAAGCAAGGTGATCCACAACTTGGTTACCCTCACGCCAAACATGACTGATTTTGGTACCATTAGACAGCATAACTTTGCACTTGTTGATAATATAGAAGATGGACCAAGGAGGAGGGAAAATGTTTTTGAGGGCATCATAAAGAATTTTCGAATCAGTTTCAACCTCAGCAATCACAATATCCTTCTAGAGACAGAGGATAATACATGTCATCATGGCTTTGGCTTTCGCATGGAGGGGGGATCCATACCCTAACTGAGAGGAAAAGGCCATATAGACTGAGCCCCACTGGTCCCGCACCACATCGCCTCCGCGCAGCGCCCCCGATGAACAGGACATGTCAGAATTGAGCTTGAGCCCTCTCAAGGGCGGAGACCAGCGAACCCAAGAACCTTGAGCAACAGTACACTAGACTCCTTGGGAATGCGATCACATCCAACTGAAGGATGGAACATCACTCTAGGAGGAGAAGAGGGAAACCAGATCCGCGAGAATGAATTTTGACCTGCAGATAATGGATCTACCCAAGGCGTGGGTCCCTTCGAATCTCAGCTTATTTCTAGCTTGCCATATCGCCTAACAACCAGTAGTTAATGTCATCACATTAGTCGTTCTCTCTGGACCTCTATCTCCCGAACCACAGAACCATTTCTCTAAGAAAGAAAGAACTACCATAGAACAAACACAAATCCCTGTAAGGTCCCCAAAGCAACCCTAGACTACATGCGCCCACTCCCCCAAGAAGAACAGGTGATCTGAAGATTCCTCCTGTGGAGCTGCACAACAAGAGCACCTGGAGACCAGCGGAATGCCACAATGTTTAACGTTATCATCAGTGGGAATGGCATGATGCCTAATTCTCCATAAAAGAAAATTGAATTTCGATGGCACCACTTTAGACCACAGAAGCTCCTTCCACCCATTAGACAACACCGGGGGGCTCCTAATACCTCCAAAAGCCCGTGCTGAAAAATTCCACTAAGCAGAAGCAGTGAAGATGCAATGATCTGGAGCCAGGAAAGGGGTGATGAGATCATATAAAGCCTTATTCTCCACATCCTGCACTGTATTAAGGAAGCCCGGGTAACGACTTTCCTCCCGAAAAGAGATGGAAGGAACTGGACAGCTCGGAAATCTCATCACATTTCCTGCCCAGTTATGATGCCAGAAGGAAATAGTCCCCATACCTATTATCCTTTGTGAGTGATCCCAAAGCTCAGTGACAAGATCCACCAAATTAGGCCAAACCATGGAAAGCATTTCTTCCCCCAAGAGATGGCCATGAAACAAAGAATGCATCGATCGACCCCAAAGGGTAGACTAATCCACAATTTCTCAGGCTAGCTTTCCCTGCATACCCCTGAGAGTATTAGCTAAACTCCACACATTAATACCTCTTTCCCTAGCAGTCCTAGCCACCTTACTCTAAGTAGCCCAATGTTTTTTCCTTTCCACTTGAGGATCCCAAATGAAACCGGCCAGAAGCTTTTCCATGCAAGAGATGACACCCTTTGGGGCCGCAACCGCCGAAAGAGCATGCACTGGAGTCACCAACAGCACAATATTAATGAGAGCAATACGCCCTCTGAAAAGAAAATATCTGTTTTTTCAGGTATGAATTCGATCCGCAAACTTGGTAATAAGGAAGTCAAAATCCCGAATCCGGAGTCTAACATGGGAAATTAGAGCCCTGAGATAGTGCAAGGGAAAACATCCACATTGCATTGCATGATTACCTTGGATGTCTGAAATTCGATTCAGGGAGCATTTATTTGATATGAAAAAAGAGATTTTCTCTTTGTTGATAAGTTGACCACTCCAGTGACAGTACTCCTCCAGAAACCTATTAAAACCACCAATAGACTTTTTCCTAGCATTAAGAAACACAAGAGTATGGCCAGCAAACATCAGATGAGATATAGCCTTAGCTCTCATAGACCTTCGATATGGAAGAATCTCTCCATTGCGGATACTTCTAAAAATGAGCCTACTCAAAACATCCTGAGAGAGGATGATGATACATGGGGACAGAGGATCCCCTTGGCCGAGGCCACGAGTGGCCTTAAAGAAACCATAAGACTTCCCCTGAAAGGAAATCACCTTCCACGGGGAGTTGAAACACCTGAAAAGAAGATCAATATTCCAAGAGGAAAAGCCCATATTAGCCAATACCTTATTGATGAAGCCCCACTCCACATGATCGTAAGCTTTATTCATATCCAACTTGAGAGAAATATTAGATCCCCTAGTTTTAAAGTTGATATCCGTTATCAATTCATGAGCAAGAGAAATTGCCCCTTGGATGGATCGACCCCTCACAAAACCATGCTTCTCCAAAGAAATCCACGGAGGAAGAAAAGCAGACAATCTGGCATTGATCACACTCGCAAGGATTTTGTACAGGAAGTTGCACATACTCACTGGTCTGTACTGCAGAATAGAAAAGGGACTCTTGTGCTTTGGAATCAGCACCATGGTCGTAGCACAGGCAACCCTCAGCAGGTTACCACTGCTGAAGAAATCCTGTATCCATGTAATAATATCTGACTTCACCACCTCCCAAGAGCCCATGTAGAATGAACCCGGGAAACCGTCCGGACTAGGAGAACTGTCTGGATGGAGATTCATCAAGGCGGAGAAGATTTCTTTTTCATCTGGGATAGCACTCATCCTCTCATTCTCTTGAGATAAAACACATTTGGGAATCACATTAAAGAAACCATGATCTCCTCCAGGATATCCACTGGGCACAGACACATTATGACCAGCTAACAAATCCTTGAGATAAGAGAAATCCATCCTACTAGCCACATCCCGGTCATCAGTGTGAGACCCATTATCCAACAAGATATTAGGCTTGATAGGTCTCTTTCTTTCTTTTATACAGGCATGAAAAAAAGTAGTATTTCTATCCCCTTCTCTAATCCATTTAATCCTGGAAACTTCCCTAGCCTGCCTTTCCTGGGCTAGAAGCAAATCCGTAAAATGGTCTTTTTTGGTGGAGAGCTCCTCGAAGGATTGGTCATCCCATGATTCTTCCAAACTCACTTCAATACTGTCAATCTCCCTAAAGACTCTATCAATTTCATTATCAATCTGGGGGAGATCTTTAGCCCATGAATTCATAAGGCTCTTAAGATTACAGAGTTTTTCATGAAGATATGTCCAAGCATTCCCCTGCCCCTAGGCACTCCATATATCTCAGACCAAGTCCTGATAACCTGGATTGGTCACCCATTGCTGCTGAAAGAAAAAACTCTCTCGATGGTCCTGCCCCGAGGAAACAGTAACCAAATGAGTGGAATGGTCTGAGATACCTCGAGCTAAATGACTAACTTTGAAGGAAGAGAAAATGGAGATCACTTCCATATTAGCCAGACATCTATCAAGATAGCTCCACGATCGGTGAGATCCCCTTCTGTTATTACACCAGGTAATGTCATCCCCTGAGTAACCCAAATCAGACAAACCTTTCCCCGCCATAAACTGATTAAAATCTCTTCTAGCATTTCTCTGGAATGGACCCTGGACATTCCTCTCATCTGGGGAAGCAACCACACTGAAGTCCCCTCCCACGAACCAAGGAGTGGTTCTCGGGCTAAAACTAGTCAGATCGCTCCACAGCTGATCCCTCTGAAGAGGGTCACATCTCCCACAAACACAGGTCCAGAAGAAGATAGTACCTCCTGAGTTCACCTTAGATGTGAGGAATTGATCCCCAGCATGCACTATCTCCATAGTCATATATTGATTCAAAAAGATCCAAATATGATTATTTTTTGAGGCATATTGTAGAAAACCTGACATCTTGATCATCCAAATATAGTCCCGGATCATTACATGACTCTGTTTTTGTTCAAAGATAGCCACAGTGGCTACCTTGTGCTTCCTAATAATAGAGACAATATAATCTATCTTCACCAAAGCACCGATACCCCTAGAATTTCATAGAAGAATAGGAATCATTGAAAATTGAGGGCTCTAGCATTGGCCCAAGAACTAGTAGGCCACTGGAAATGGGAGATAGCCCTATCCTTGAGTAACCTGACCTATGAACTGGTACAAACATGCTCACTGGAAACATTCCGGCCTTCAACCATCAGCACCGGGGACCCTAGAAATGATTTGGGTTAACTTACAGTACATGATCCATTCAAGGGATAAACTTCTAAAGCCTAGGGAAGAAGAGAAAGTCCATCCACTTGCTGCTCACGATGGACAACCAACTGTTTCTCAGGATGGAGGCCACTAGAAAACCCCTCCAGATAAGCACTGATACCAGATTGAGACACCGCCACAACTTCCTGTGGAACGGCCAGAAAACCCAAAGGCAAAACTAGGCTCAAATAAGGCTGAGCATGAAAGTCAGGAGAAAGGGTGCATGCCCCATACAAACATACATCCACCAGAAAACGCTTCAAACAAGAGGCCATACACACAGAAGAAACAGAGAGCACAACATCCTGAGGAGAGAGCCCACGAGACGAAGCACACAAGACTAAGTCCATGCATATAACCTCCTCATCCCCATGGGCAGAAAAGGAGGACCTCACTGACCCTTGCACCAGAGAGGGAGAACCAACTACAGGAGCAGCCAAAGGGGCCGAGGAAATCAACTACAGGTCCTCCGAAAGAGGATGAGCCCGCACAGAAGCCCTGTAGGATGAAGCCTGAGACCGCTTCTGCAAGGCTTGGCTGCTTTTGCAACACATTGGAAGAGAGTGACCCTGCAACAAACAATGAGAGAAAAATGGAGGAAACACCGGATATAGGACCTCCTGATTCAACGATATACCATCTTGAGCTCGAATGAGAATCTTACAGGGCGGGGGAAGAGAGGTGTCCAATTCGACACAAATGCGGGCCGCAAAAAAATAATCGCCACTGGACGTGCTATGATCAGAGCATAAGAAGCCTCCCAAAGCATCACCAATGGATTTAAGAAATCCACCATTCTGGAATGGAAGAGGGAGGCCCGGGAGATGAACCCAAACCGAAACCATCGGGAATTCCTTACCGCTATGCACTCTCCAGGACCAGTGCGAAAGATTGAAGACCCGGCGACCAAACCTCCGAGGGGCCAGACACCAAGCTCAAAAAAATCCACTACCGAGGAAAGAACCAAACAGAAGTACTTCCTGTGAATAGATAAGATCTGGATGCCAGATTGAAGACCCCAAGAGAGAACAACCCTTCTGAAAACTGCCAAAAAGGGCTTCACAGCCCCAAACCGAGCCACAAGATACCATTTGAGGCAGGCCTCCGCCGCCAGAAGAGCCGACCCTAGGAAATCCAAAGAAATACCACCATCTTCATGAGAGACCTTCAGATCCAGAACACACACCTCTAGCAAGCAAGGACGAGGCGCTGCAGTTGACGACCCGCAGAGAACATCCTTAAAGGAGCCACGCCAAGAAGGAGTTGGATCGGGGCTGCCGATGCCACCAGGCACTGGAACAGGAGACGCTGAGACAGGGGGGGCCCTCCGGCTGGCAAGACTCGGTATGAAAATTGGAACCGGGGGGCGGCGCGTTAGGCGCGTTCTTCTGGGTGGAAGAGGAATCCATAATAATCTATATTCAATGTAATGGATTTTATTTTTTATTAGATTTTATTTCATTTCTATATATGATGTTTGATTTAAATTTTATTTTATTGAATGAGAAATTGTTCTTTATACAGAACCTTTAATCAATACATATATTTGTTGATAAGGAATATTTTTCATGAGTTAAATCAATCTTTTAATGTACAAGGAATACTTTTGACATGTAGTCATGGGTGGGTCCAAGAATTAAATATCCCCTTGATGTATCAATAGTCTAATGAGGGGAATTATTATACTATCATTATATTTGATTTTGTTGTATACCATCTCATCGATTAAATTATCATGGTGAGAGGTCGTGAAGGTATTAATAGCATGATGTTTGAGATCATGACATCCAATATTAATAATTCCCAACATTGACAATTAAGTTATTATTAATCATGAGATTATTGGATTTATATTATCCATGGATTCTTTTTTTTGTTCATGTTATTGGTGAAATATTATGGGTGTTGAGCTATTTACCATTCTATATTGATTATTCATTATCTAATTTTAGTAGTCAAATGGTTGATTAAATAGAAAGTTTATTCAATTGTTACCCTTTCCATGTTGTTTATTCCTTATTGATTCTTGATATCCTATGATGAATGTAACCCTTATTGAACATATATGATCTGCCATTTTTGTTTTCTTTCCCCATGTTATGAAGATGTCATTTTTTAATTATTTCCAAAATTTAAAATATTTGTTATCACTATTTTTTATTTCCCAGATTCAGTTGTAGTTATAAATTAAAGTAAATATCTATTTTACTGAGACTACTACACTATTTGGTCCTTCAATATGTGTTTTGTTATCCTCTGAAAATTTATTAAAGTAACAACTGGCTCTTGAATATTGGGTACATGTTATTCACAGACATCTTCAGGTTCTAAACCATATAACTCTCTCTTTTTTTATTTTATACTACTTATTACTCCTGAAATTTTCTATAGATCCTCATCATATATCAGAGATTCAATGAAATTAATATTTTTATATGGTTGAGAATTCATTTGGGAAAGATAATATTTCTCCCCTTCCCTTGTGAAATCAAGATTTATCTTTTGAAAATCCATACGTATTGGGTACTTCTCAATCCACATCCCGAATTGGTTAATATGATTTTTTATACTATGTTAATTATACATATTATTTGAATTCCTCTGGTGGTAATATATTCACCATTCATAATTATTTATCAATTAAAACCGAATTCATATACTCATATTCCATTCCATATGTGTGAATAAATATTTAAAGCTCATGTTACCAATATATATATATATCACACTTTTATCAATATAGATAACTAGATATTATTTAATGTAATGATCACTTTCATTAAACCCAAATCATGTTTTGGGTAATTTTTTTACAAAATAATTGATTTCTACGAGTAATAAAAAATTTCCATATAGTTAGTCATGATGAAAAAACAATCCCTTAACAAATCATCACTATATATTCAAAACCCTTCCCTAGTACAAGGTATGTATGTATAGGCACAATGACCAAAATATTCTTTAGTTCATTGAATAATTTTTTACATTTCATTTTATAATGGGAATTCACTACCTTTTATGATAACATGGAAAAATGGAATTTATACCCGTCATAAAATTTTCAGAAATATTTGATAGTATGTAACTAACATAATAAAACTATATGTTTTAATTTCTATCATAAGTCGAGGACAAAATTTTGAAGGATCTATTGATTTTATTTATCTTATTATTACATGATGACGAATGATACATTATGTAGCCAAAATTAATTTATACCAAATATAGAACAAAACAACTCATTTTTTATTGTATTCAATGCAATATGAAAATGATATTCAAATTATTCCTCTTCATTAGAATATATGATAATATATTCAATTATGAAAACAAAAAATTGATCATGGTTGTATCTAAATACAATATTTATTATTTAATTGAACCTTCGTGGAAAATTCTTAAAGAGAAATGTAATGACATCTAAATAATATTTTACATACCTCTATAAAAAATCATAATAATATGATTCCATTTAACCCTTAATTGATGATATCCAAATCGATGGTCAATCATTGAGAATTATTGAGCTCCTCTAATAAACTTGAATGGTCCATTGAAATGTAGTATAAGGAATCATTTTAATATCATGATATTATAATGCTCACAATAGTCACTATAAATAATAAGTGACATATCCTTCCTTTTTATAAAGAATATTGGTGAACATGAAGGTGAAGAACTTGAGCATATAAAGACCCTATCAATATTTTTCCAATATTGATTATTTAATTCAACTAATTCAATAACCCCCATTCATTATAAATTATATGATATACATGTGGATCCATGTATGAGTTCAACCTGAAAATTATCCTCAGGATTAGGACTGTAAAACTATAAGAAATATTAGGTTCCACTTATTGGGAATATTTTTTAGTGCCCATATTTAAAAATTGATTTAATTTTTAATTCATCCTATTGAATATTTTAATGTTCTAAATATAAATTTTGATTTCTCTCAACACCAACTCATTTGAAGTAGTAATAATAAAGAGATAAAAACATAGTATTTTCAATGTTTGGTGAAATTAAATACTCTTTTCCATTTTTTCTATATCCCCCAACATGGTTTATATAATATAATTTTATTATCAATTAAATCATTTTTGGTAGAAATTGGTCCTACCCCCCCCCCCCCCCCAATATTTGATCCTATAGATGAATCTAGTTATAACTTCTAGTTATCTAACTCTTCTAACTCAGTGGTGTATACCCCCAAACCAGCCTCTCCTTCTCCAAACTCAAACAAAGATTATTATTCTTCGCTACCTCCGACTAATAAATTTCATCTTCTCTAGGAATGATCATAAATAATTTTCATTCTCCCAATACTAACCAAAAGACATCAAATTTCATCAAAGTGTTATCCACTATGGAAGACCTTTTGATCTTCCTCCATTAGCTTATAGGATCAAACATTATAGTGTAACTAATCAAGTAATTTTTTAGTGAAATGGTCTTGAAAAAATGTTTTTGATAACCTATAAAAGATCAATTACCATAGTGAAACTAATAATACTGAATGAATTCTTACTTCTATGGTTGAAGTTTCAACATCACATCAATGTGTTCAAGTGTTTCATAGAAACTATTCAATATTATTTTATGAATGAATAATACATGAAAAATGTGAACAGCTACACATATTGATATCTCAATATAATCTCAAAATTTTTATTTTAGGCATGGACATTCCATGGGAAAATGCTGTTCCTAAACAATTGCACAAAACAATTTACTATTTTTTTATCATATTTTCTTTTACTCATTTTTTGTATTTTTTTGTTTCTCAATTAATGTGTATGTAATTATTGGTAACTTGTATGAGATTCCCTTTTTATTATTTGTTTATATTTACATCTCATATACATATGCATTCACAAATAAAATTATTCATGCACAATTTCTTTCAGGGTCACTATATATTAATCTATCCATCATAGCAACATGTTACTCTTCATGAAAGGTCCTTCTTGAAAGTATAATGCATGGTGTCTCCTTTTACATGTAGTAGTGTATTTTATCTTCAAGTCCTTATGATTAAGATTATCATGCATGCCCAAATGGCTTGGCGTAGTAGTATCATGCAATCCCATAGAGTTGTCATCTTCAAAAAATGATGTTTTGAATTTTGTAACTAGTTATTCATTATTCACATCAAGTGTTATTATATAGTTAAATTCTTGTTGTTTCATCATCCTCACTCAAGTAGATGTGGTTTTGTATTTACACATTTTGAAACCCTACTTTCATGGATCATCTATTTTTTTTGTAAATTTAGAGTTTATCTCATGTGATTGGATGAAATCCTTTGTGTAAGAGAAAGGCAACAAAAATTGCATGTAGGGGACGAGGAAGTGATTTTAGTGTGTAAGAGAATGGAACCTGGACATTAACAGTCAACAAGAAAAATCTTTGGATGCAATAGAGGAGAGGAATGCTCAATTAGACCCTCAACGTATTATTCATTTCTTCGACTACAAAGAACAGTGGAACTTTTGAAACCAGTTCCCTAAGCCATGGGTTTTCAGAGGAAACCAACAACCTCCAAGTCCCCAAGGAAGAGCATTTTCTATCAATACCACTGAAGTGAACCCAGACAATGAAGTGGGGACATGTACTCTAGTTATTCATTCGATAATATCAAACACAATTTTTGATTCTGGTTCAACACGTTCTTTTATATCCCAAATGTTTATTAGAACAATCCCAACACCACCACAAATCATGGATGTAAAGATATCGGTGAGAATGAATATTGGGAAAAAGCATTTCATCCCAATAATATAACTCCACCTCAATCATAATTTTCTTATTTAACATCCTGTAGAACTTATCTATACTCCCTATGGTGGAATTTGATGCAATTATTGTCATGGATTTTCTTTTCTTATATAGATCCTACATAAATTGTCGTGAGAGGAAAATCGCTCTTCATATAGTGAATCAACAACACGATTCTATAAAAGTGCAAGGAGGGGGATTAATCATATTTAGAACCATCATATCAAGTGTGGATATTACGACCCTATGAGCACACATAAATTTCCTATATGACTGAGTCTAATGAAAAACCATCCTAGAAGACGTGACTATTGTGATGGAATTCACTTATGTGTTTCCCAAGGAATTTCCCAGTCTTCCTCTTATAAGAGATATCGAATTCAAAATTGTTCTTATATCGGGGGTTTTTCCAATATCCAAGAATTTTTATAGAATGTATGATTTAAATCACGAGGATCTAAAAAAAACCTACATGAGAATCTGGATAAAGGGTTTATACACCCAAGTGCCTCACAATGGGGTGCACGAGTCCTCTTGTTCAAAAAAAGGATGGGTAAATGCACATTTTTATTGATTATAATGATCTAAAAATCATGATAAATAAAAAGTATCAAATTTCTCAAATTGATTACATGTTCAATTAGCTACAGGGAGCACAATACTTCTTCGAGTTAGATTTTCAATCGAAATATTACCATGTAATGGTGAAAAAGGAGGATATCCCTAAGACAACTTTTCGTTCATGGTACGGTCACTATGAAATTATAGTAATGCCTCTCAGACTAACTAATTTTCTAGAAATCATCATGCACATGATGAATAGAGTCTTTAGATATGATGTTGACCTATTTATGGTAGCATTTATATAAGATATTCTAATATACTCCAAAACCAAGGAGGAGCATTAGGAGCATCAAAGCACTGTACTAGTGAAATTGAGAAAGGAGAAGCTCTATGAAAAGTACTGTAATGGGGTGTTCTGGTTGAATGAAGTCTCATTATTATGTTATATCATCACAAGCAATATGATATTTATGGTTCCCTTAAAGAGTTTTGTAATTGAGGGATTGTTGAGCCTATAATCGGCGACAGATATTCATAGCATTTTGTGGTTAGAAAGATATTATTAACGATTTGTGAGTATTTTCTCAAGATTTTCATACCCTCTTACCAAGCTAACTTGGAAGGGAATCATGTTTTCATTGAATGATGAATGCGAAGAATGATTCATGGAGTTGAAAAGGGGGCTTATCACTGCACCTGTGATCACTCTACGCACAAGTGGAGAACGTTTTGTTGTATTTAGTGATGCTTCAAATAAGGGCTTGAGTTTTTTGTTGATGCAAAATGATAGATTCATTGCCTATGCTTCAAGGAAATTGAACGTTCATGAGAAAAACTTTCCAACACACAATCTAGAGTTAGCTACAGAAATATTTTATTTTAAAATTCGGAGACATTTACTATTTGAGGAGAAGTATGAAATATATATGAATAAAAAAAATCCTCATCAATATATTCACAGAGAAAGAGTTGAATATGAGACAATAAAGAAGGTTAAAGAAGATCAACAACTATGACTGCACAATCCATTGCAACCTAGGGAAAGAGAACAAGGTTGCAGATTGTCTAAGTAGAAAGGACTTGACAATTCTATCATTGATGATATTTAAAAAAGGATCCAATATTCTAATATTTGATGAAGATGGAAATTGGAATCATAAATAAGGGAACATCATCAATCCTTTCACAAATGATTAATCAACCTTCTATTTTTGAATTTTTAAAGGATTCTCAAAAGGATGATCTGGGAATTCTGAAGAAAGTGGAAACTGTCAAAAAAGGGAAATCCTTATAGTTCAATGTTAATGAATAAAGAATTGTGAGATTTGAGTCAAGACATTGTGTTCAATAAAATCTGGATTTAAAGAATGAACTGTAGGATGATGTATATTGTTCAAATATCCACATTCACCCGTGATACACAAATATGTATCACGATCATTGAAAGAATTATTTGTGGGATAACATGAAGAGGGAGATCGTTGATTACACATGTGTTGCGCATGTTAGAAAGTATCGGCTTATAGGAAAAACTCTAAGGGGATGATGCAACCATTACCCACACCAGAATGGAAATGGGAGATCATCACCATGGTATTTGTCACTGGGCTTCCAAATAAATCTATATGAAAACAATGATATCCGAGTGTATGCTGCTCGTCTTACAAAGATTGCACACTTCATTTAAATTTGAGAGGATTTCTCATTGGATCAATTGGCATGGATTTACATCAGATTCGTGGTAAGGCAGCAAGGTGTACCACTATCGATTGTAAGAATTCTAGATCCATGAATCACCACTATGTTTTGGAAGAATCTTCAACATGTTAAGAATATTGAGCTGAACTTCAGTACGGCTTATCATTCTCAAACTGATGGTCAATCTATGCAGACTATCCACACACTTGAGGACATGTTTACAGAATGCTCAATATAATTTAAGGGAGGATGGTATCAATATATTCCTCTAGTTATGTTCTCATAAAATGACATTTTTTTCTCTAACATCCAAATGGATTCATATGATTCCCTTTAAGGGAAGAGGTGCATAACACTAGAATGTTGGGATGATGTTAGGGTGTGAAATATCTTAGGTCTAGAAATGGTCTAAAAAATGGTGGAGAAGGTTAAGATATTCCAAGAGCATATTAAAGATGATTATATTTGAAAAAAGATCTAGGCTGATAATCATCATCGAGACCTAGAGTTTGATGTCAAAGACATGGTATTCCTCTGCATATCACCGTGGAAGGGAGTTATGAGATTGGAACCAAGGGAAATCTGTGTCCAAGGTACATCATCCCTTTTTAGATCCTTGATTTCATTGGATGAATGGTCTATAGACTAGCACTCCCACCAAACCTATCTCATGTACCTGATGTATTCCATGTATTTCTCTTAAGGAAGTACATACCTAACCCATCTCATGTACTCAATATAGAGGTGGTTACATTGGAGAATGACTTCTCCAATGAATAAAAGTCGGTTAAGATCTTAGATTGTGGAAAATATTTTCTAAAAAATAAGACAATTCTCCTCATGAAAGTGTTGCGGAAAAACCACAAGTTTGATGAAGAAATATAAGAACTCGAGGAACTGATAAGGTAGACTTACCCACGTCAGTTTTAGTGTGGGAAAAGGAAAATTCGAGGGAAAAATCATAATGGGGAAGATTGTGATTACCCAAAAGTTTAATTAAAAACCATCTAGATATAATTAAATTTATTATTATGGAAAATGATTATATTAAATATGCACTTCATTGGTTTTATGTATTTGGATTTTTAAATAATGTAAATAATTATTAACGTTTCTAATAAATTTTTTGAACAGAGAAAACAAGATTAGTATAAATATAGGGACTTAACAAATCCAATTTACTTAGACCAAGGAAGCTATGACCTCATCCTATTGAATTGGTACATACAAGGCCCATGTTTCAAATCCCGGAAAGGAGGTAGTGTCATTGGGCTTTTCTTTTGACCAATCCCATGATGAGCTTCAATACATTAAGCTTGAACGAAACCACATAAAGAAGAAGCGGAAGTCAATAGAGATTACCACCCGAGCACTGTTATCTCAGCCTCCCCAAAAGTCAATAACTATCCCACACCATACCCATAGGTCTAATGCTAGTGTTTGATGGGTTAATTTAACAATACCCTATGACTATGATTTTTTAATTAATTTTATATAGAGAATATACATTCATTTTATTATTGTTACTTTTTTAATATATTTTAAAACACAAATAGTATTTTTAGTTAATATTCAATTATGAAATCTATTTTTATGAATTAATGGATTTATGAATTAAATAATATTTTTTAAAAAATATTATTATGAAATTACATTTAATAAATATAAATGATAGTAATTTTTTTATGAATACAATTGTAATTTTTATTAAGGTTTGAATGATTTTTTGTTGAGACCCATGAATTTTTGATAAATGAAGATTTTTTTTTCAAATTAAAAAATTAAAATATTTATAAAATTATTTAGATAAAATGAATATTATTTTTGGAATCAGGATGTCAAAATTAACCACTGGTGAATTTTTCATAATTTTCTAAGAAAGTCAAATTGTTTCGTAAAAACTAAATATAGTTTAAATATATATTGTGTTTTATGACATCATAATGACCCAATAGTGATGTAATAAAATACTATAAAAAGTTTTTTTCATCTAATATATGTTTTAACTATAAAATAATGTGATTTTACACTATTTTTCTAATTTTATGGTTCCTTAGGGGACCCACTAAATCTTATAAAGCATTTTAACATTTAAAATTATTTTCTTGAGAGTGTGACCCACCTCAACACAAGAAAGCCTAATATTTTAATAATTTATACCATTGACCTTATAAAATAATTTTTTCCACTCCCCTTTGTCAGTAACCGTGGGCCAAACCCATCAGATGGTTTATGGTTATAATTAGTTTAATGTGTAGTGTCCAAAACCTAAATAATAAATAATTCCTTCTCTTTTCCTATATAAACACACCAATGATACCAATTCTCTTCACTCAAAACCCTTGGAACACATACCTAATCTTCCATGTTCTCTTTAGTATCCTCCCAAGGCGCCCCAATATCTCATGAAGCCTCTCTCAAGCCTCTCCCAAACCTGTGAATCACACTTCCAAGTAAGGAATTTCTTCTTTTTCTCATTTTTTTCCGAATTTCATTATATTATAATACTATTTCTTTAATTAAAAATGTTGGGGTATGAATTTTTTCCTCCCCCATACTTACCTACTTATTTTTTGAGGATGAGAGATCTATTTATCTATTGTTAATTCCTTTCATCCACACTCCTTACAATAATGAAATTCTGTAAGCAATTTCACTCTTCTCATTTACATTCATGAAATTATTTTATTTTATGCATCTTAATTCCAATAAATATGTTAGTACATGTATATATATGACCCTCATACTATCCATTTCATATACGTATGATTAGATACCGCTTTCTCTCTCATAATTCATTTTTATAAATTTTTATGTCTCACTGTTATGTAGCCGGGATTGCACCGCGATTCTCCAAGCAATAGTCATTGTGTAGTGAATACCATGCCCATTTCCCTATAAAGGGTATTCACCATTAAGCACACATAATTATTTATTATATAGTTTCATTTACTAAATAAACATTCCTTTATCATGGTATAAATGATTATGTTTAATGAATCCATGTTATATGATCTATGTGTCGCACTTATGCATGAAATTAAATGATTTTCAAAGGTGCACCCTAATAGCGCTCCAATACATTGGGTAAATATTAGTGTCCTGATACTTCAATTTCAATGGGGTTTTACTCATGATTATTCATGTTCAATGTGGTTTTAATCATTCTCCATATGTAATGATTCTTGTATCATGCTAATATCATGTTAAACGATGCTGCCACATTTACATGTTATGATAATCATGCACTATCATGCCTTTATGATAATGTTTCTCTTTTGATCCATTGATATGACTATTTCCTAGAATGGACTAGATTCATCATGTTATTCCTTGTATAATCCAGTACTAGGATTTATATCTCTACCTATTCTTGTGCATGTCTTCAGGTTATCCCATGCAATGCTATGTACGAAGGAATGTTGTGGTCATGTAAATGATGTTTTCAATAAAGATGTTGTTTTTACGTTATAAGTTTTTATGTAATGTTCATAAACCCAATGACACTAGACCTATCGATCCTCAAAGTTATATCAAGTGAAATGTTTATGTAATAAATCATATTTAAGTGTAAAATATAGATTAGGGTTGTTAGATTTGGTATCATAGGATATGTTTAGTTATTTTTGGGATTAGGATTTTAAAACCCTAGTAAAATAAAAAGGGATAATACTAGGTATAATAAAAACATCCATAAAATTTGGTGAGTTTTCAGTAAGTGGTTTACCAATAAAATACATACTTGTATGGGTAAGAGCTAGAAGAGGTGCCTCTAGGACATTTGTATCTAGGGGTAAAACCTGAAAAAACCACTTTGAGAAAGATTTGAATAGGAACTAGTGCACAAAAATAAGAAAATACTGAAATCTTGGTTATGACACTTCTGGGGTATATTCATTGGTATTTTCACAAGCTTATAATAAACCATTATTAAGGGAATTAAAATTAATTCCTCTAAGAAAATATGTTTGGATGTAGATCATGGATAACATAGAAAAATTAATGAAATAAATTTAGTTTATAAGTTATTCTTTTATTTATTGAATTCCCCTTTATGTGTTACCCCTATTTTTTTATTCTAATGGCCAGTAAAAGGAGGAATCAAGCAAATAACCGATTCGGAGATCAATGTGATGGCTATTTTAATGAGATTCCCTATATAATGGTAGTGGGCATCGAAAAGTTTGTCATAATACACTATTAGTAAAATCATGTTTTGAATAGAAACATGGGTCAAGAAAAACATTCACCCCCCTAAGAAATAACAAGACACAATCGAGAGGTTCATGAGTTAATGACCTCCAACTTTTAATGGATCATTTGATCCCTCAATCTACAAACTATGGATCAACTCCATTCAGATGATCTTCTCCATCAATCGATGTTATGAACAAGAGAAATTACTTCTAGCTTCTTATCATATGGAGGGTGAAGATGATAAATTGTGGGAATTTAACTAAAATTTTTAGCCTTAGGATGATATCGAGGTGTTGGAATGGAGCGATTTCAATAATAAAATTCGATAAATATTTACCTCGCACCCTCCAACATAAGAAAAAAAGGGACTACCTGGTCCTAATGAAAAAAGATGATGAATCCATTGGATCATACTAGGAAAAAATTAAAAGGCTTCGACGATACACCTCCAGATTTTTCGTTACCTCTAAATACAAGGTTGCTTGCGTCTTTGGTGGGATAAAACCTAGCCTATGGAAATACCTAGAGATCTGTGACTTCGAGAACTATTATGAAATTTCTTGATGTGCCCTTAAGTTCAAAATTGAGATTAGCGATTCTCCATGATATCATGGTGATAAAAATAATATGGTGGACTTTATTTCGGGCGGTTTAATGGATAAATCCAATGGTGCATAAAAATTCCATCACCCCACTTAACAAAGGTGTAGAAAAAAGCACCATAGAAATTGCCTAAAGGGGGCGAGTAATAATTTAGGTGTAGAAGAGAAGGGAACCTGGCTGTTAATTACCATCATGAAAAACATGCAGTTGTGACAGAGGAGAGGAATGATCCATTTGACCCTAAATGCATTGTTCATTTCTTCAACTAAAAATAATCATGACACTTTGAAAACCAATTCTCTAAGACAAGGGTTTTCAAAGGAAACCAACAACCTCTAAGGAAGAAAGGGAGAGCTTTTTCATTCACTTCCACAAATGTAAACCTTAAATATGAAGTGGTGAAAGGTACACAAGTTATTCATTAAAGAAAAGAAAATTTAATTTTTTATTATGGTTCTACTAATTCTTTTATATCTTAAACATTTAGTAGAATAATCCTAAAACCACCACACATCCTGGAAGTAAAGATGTTGGAGATAATAGAGACACTAGAAATCAATTCATCCCCTCAATATAACTACTCCCATATCATAATTTGCAGATTGAATTTCCTAGAGAACCTCACCATACTCCCTTTGGTGTAATTTGATGCAATTAATGGCATGGATTAAATTTCCTTATATAGAGCCAATATAAATTAAGGTGAGAGGTAAATAACTCTCCATATTGAGAATCAACCCATGATTTTGTACATGTTCAATGAGGAGTATTAATCGTCTTTAGCCCCATCATCTCATGTTTCGATATTAATACCCTATGAGAATGTGTTTCTTGCTCAGATTTTTGAGTCTAAAGAAGCAACCATCCTTTATGAAATGCTTATTGTGAGGTAATTCGCTAATGTTTTCCTCGAGTAATTGTATGGTCTTCCTCCTAGAAGAGATGTTTAATTCCCAATTGATCTTATGCATGGGGATTTAACAATATACAATACTTTGTATAAAATGGATGTTGTGGAGCTAGAGGAGCTAAAGAAACAACTACATGAGAATCTAGATAAAGAGTTTATACACCCAAGTGCTTCACCATGGGGTGAACCAGACCTCTTCATCAAGAAGAATGATGGGTTAATGCACCTTTTCGTTGATTATCGTGATTACAACAAAATCACGATAAA
Source organism: Viscum album (assembly GCA_963277665.1). Taxonomy (NCBI): domain Eukaryota; kingdom Viridiplantae; phylum Streptophyta; class Magnoliopsida; order Santalales; family Viscaceae; genus Viscum; species Viscum album. The sequence goes on along the minus strand of OY728119.1, from coordinate 807,315,158 downwards.
CAACAAGTATCATTTTCCCCGAAATGATGACTTGTTCAATCAGCTATGTGGATCACAATAATTCTCCAAGGTCGATTTTCAGTTTGGATATTACCAAATAAGGGTGAAGAAGGAGGATATCCCGAACACTGATTTTCATACTAGTTACAGGCACTATGAATTCATAGTAATACCTTTCAGACTCACTAATCGTCCAGCAGTATTCATGGACTTGATTAATAGTCTATAGAGATTACCTCAAAAAAAGTTTTGGTAGTATTTATAGACAATATTCTAATATAATCCTAACCAAGGAGGATAAAGAGGAATATCTAAGCACTATATGCTAGACCTTGAGAAAGGATAATCTCTTTTAAAAGTACAACAAGTGTGAGTTCATGTTGAAGGAAGTCTCATTCTTGGATCATATCATCACAAGCAATGAGATATATCTGGATCCCTCCATGATAAGTGCAATAGAGGGATGGTTGAGTCAAAAAGCAGTGACTGATATCTGTATCTTCTTGGGGTTAGATGGATATTGTCACTGATTTGTGAGAAATTTATCAACATTGACAAACCCTCTTACCATGCTAACATTTAATAGAGTCATGTTTTCTTATCATGATGCATGCAAAGATATCGTCAAGGAGTTGAAAAAGAGTCTTATCACTACGCTCGTGATCACACTAAAAACATGTTGAGAAATGTTTTTGGTACTTAGGGATTCTATGAAGATGGTTTTGGTCAATTTATTGATACAAAATTACTATTCCATTACCTATGCTTCATGGAAATTAAAAGTTCACGAGAAAAACTATCCAACACCTGATCTGGAGTTTGTTGTAGAAATCTTATCTTTAAAAATAGTGTGACATTGCCTCATTGGGGATAAGTTTGAAATATATAGAGATCACAAAATCCTCAAGTATATATTAAAACAGAAAGAGTTGAATATGCACCAACGGAGATGGTTAGAGCTGATCAAATACTATAATAGCTCTGTCCATTACCACCCTAGGAAAGGGAACATGGAGGAAGATTCTCTATGTAGAAAGGACCTAGAGATTCCATCATTTATGAGAATGGAAAAGAATACAATATTCATTGATTTTATGAACATCGATATGGGAATCATAAGGAAGGGAACATAATTAATCCTTTCAAAAATTATTCCTCAAGTTTCTTTTTTGGAAAAAATAAATGATGCTCAAAAAGATGATGTGGGAATTCAAAAGAAAGTTGATGCTATCATAAAAGGGAAATACTTGCAGTTCAATGTTCATGAAGAATAAATTATGATACTTGGGTCAATAATATGTGTTCCATAAAATCCAGTGTCAAAGAATGAACTTTTTTATGATGCATATAGTTCAAATTTATACATTTACTATAGAAACACATAGATGTATCAATATCTACAAGAGAATTTTTGGTGATATAACATGAAAGGAGAGATCATTAAGTCGACGTCAAAGTTCCTTGAATGTCAGCATGTGAAGGCTGAGAGGCAGATGTATACGGGGATGATACAACTATTACCCATACTAGCATGACAATGGGGGAACATCACCATGGAATTTTTCATAGGGATTCCAAAGAAACCCAAAGGAAATAATTTTATCTGGGTTGTTGTGAATCATCTTACTAGGACTACACAAATAATTTCAATTAGAGATGATTTCTCATTGAATCAAATAGCACAGATATAAATTAGAGAGGTGGAAAGGATGTATGAAGTACAACTATCGACTATATTTGATCGAGATTCTAAGATTCACCTCTATGTTTTGGAAGAGTCTTTTACATGCTCTGAATATTTAGAAGAACATCAGCATTGCATAAAATTCTCAAATTGATGGAGAATCTGAGCAGACTATCAAGACATATGAGGACATGTTTAGATAATAATCAATATACGTCAAAAGGGGATGGGATAAACATATTCCTCTAGTTGAGTTCCCTTACAATGACATTTTCCACCAAATCATCCATAAGGCTCCTTATGATGTCATTTATGAAAAGATGTGTAGAATACCGGAAAGGTGGGACAAAGTTGGGGAGTGAATACTCTTAGGTCTCGAAATAGTTGAAAATTGTGGAGAAGGTTAAGACCATCCAGTATCACATTAATGATGCTTAAAGTTGACAAAAGATATATGCTAATAATTTTCGACGATACAATGATTTTGATGTCGGAGCCATGGTATTCTTCTACATATCATCGTGGAATAGAGTTATGAGATTTTGGAAATAAGGGAAAGCATAGATCAAGGTATATCAACCCTTTTCATATCCTTGATCACATTGGATCAGTGCCTTATCTACTAGCACTCTCACCGAACATATCTCAAGTACATGATGTATTCCATGTAACACTCTTGAGTATGTAAAAAACCTGACCCATCACATGTACTCAATCCAATGGTGGTAACATTGGTGAATTACCTCTCTTATAATGAAAAAAAGGTGAATATCTTAGATCATAGGGAAAATGTTCTAGGAAATAAGACAATTCCGCTCGTGAAATTATGGTGGAGAAACCACAAGTTTGATGAAGAAATGTGGGAACTAGAGGATGGGATGAGGTGGAGTTACCCACAAATGTTTTAGTGTGGGAAAAAAAATTTTTGGGGGAAATTTTCTTAATGGGGGAATATTGTAAAGACCCCAATATTTGATGAAAATTCATATTGATCTAATTAAATGTGTTATTATGTAAAATGGTTATATGACATATAAAATTCATTGGTTGTATGTTTTTGGATTTGAAAATACTGTTATGAATTGTTACTGTTGCTAATATAGTTGTTGAACAGTGAACACGTGATTAGTATAAATATAGGGCTCTTACAAATCAAATTTACTCAGACAAACGAATAAATTTCCTCATAGAGTAGAATTACTCCATACAAAGAACATTTTTTAGAGCTCATAAAGGAGTTAGCATCATTGGGCTTCACTCTTGGCCAAACAAAAGATAGGCTTCAACATGTTAATCTTGAATGGAATCACCTACCGGAGAAGTGGAAGATAATAAAGATAACCACTCGAGCGATGTTATCTTAGACTCCCCAAGAGTCTATTATCATCTAATTCCTTACCATTAGGTTTTATTCTAGTTTTTAAGGGGTTATGTAACAGGATCTTAGAACTATGATTATGTGAATTCTATTTGTATAGATAAAATACATTCCTTTTATTATTGTTACTTTGTAAATTGATTTTAAAGAAAAAATAGTATTTTTAATAAATATTCAATTGAGAAATCTATTTTTATGAATTGATGGATTTTTTAATTAAATTCTACTTTAATAAAATATTATTACTAAAAAACTTTTTATTAAATATAAATTATCATGTAATTTTTTTATGAATACAATTAGAATTTTTATTAAGGATTGAAAGGTGTTTTTGTCGAAAACCCATGGTTTTTTTATAAATATTGGTGTTTATTTAAAAAGTAAAAATTCACATATTTAGAAAATTATTTAGAAAAAATGATTATAATTTTTTGAATCATGATTTCAAAATTATTCAATGGTGATTTTTTCATAATTTTTTGAGGCAGTCAGATTTTTGGGAAAAAATTAAATACTCTTTAAATATATAATGTATTTTTATAAGATCATAATGACCCAAAAGTGATTTAATAAAATAATATAAAAATTTTGTTCAGAAAATATATATTTTAACTATAATATAATGTGATTTAATATTTTTTTATTAATTCTATGGTGCCTAAGTGAAACCTACAAGACTTATAATACATTATAAATTTTAAAATACTTTTTTTTGAGAGTCTGACTCTCCTCCACATAAAAAATCATTTAATTTTAAGATATAATTCCATTTGAAATATAAAAAAATGTTTTCCTCCCCCCTATTTAAAAAACCTAGGGAAATACCAATGGGTTGGATTATGTTTTTGATTAGATTATGTGAGGAATCGAAAACCTAAATAATAAAGAATTCCCTCTTTTTTCCTATATAAACCCACCCAAGCTCTCACATATCTTCAATGAAAACCCTTGGATCAAGTAAATAATCATCCCTCGTCTCTATAGTATCATTCCAAGACTCCCCAATCTCTTATAAATATTCTCTCAATCCTCACCCAAGCCATTGGGTCAAACTTCCAAGTTAGACATTTCTTTCTTTCTGATTTTTGTCTAAATTTATTTATATTGTTAAACAATTTTGTTTTAAATTAAAAAGGTTTGGGTATGATTTTGATCCTCCCCCATAATTCCCTCCTTATGTTTTAATTATTATAGACCTATTTCACTCCATTTAATTCCTTTCATGGACACCTGTTACCATGCCGAAATTTTGTAAGGAATTTATCTCTTCTCATTTACATTCAAGAAATTATTTCTTATTATGCATCTAAATTCCATTAATTTTTTTGTAAATTTATCAATATGACCTTGATTTTTGTATATCTCACATACATATGATTTGATACCCATTTCCTTCTCATCAACCATTTTTATGAATTCTTATATCACAACCTTTTGCTGCCAAGATTTCACCGCGATTGTCCAATCCAAATTCATTATATAATGAATACCATGACCATTTCTATATCAATAGTATTCACCATTATGAACATTTAATTATTTATTATACAGTTTCATGTATTAATTACATATTCATTTATTATAGTATAAATGATGATGTTTAATGAATACATGTTGTATGATTTATGAGGCAGATATATGCAAGAAATGAAATGATTAATAATGGTGTTCCCTGATTGTGATTCAATACATTGGGTAATGATTAGTATCATGATATGTCATGTTAAATGAGGGTTTACTCATTATAATTCAATTTCAATGAGGGTTTACTTATTCTCCGTGTAGAATGAGCCTTGTCTCATGCTAACATCATGTTAAATGTTGTCGCGACATTTCCATGTTAGGTTAATAATTCTATATCATGCATTTATGTTAAGGTTTCTCTTGTTCCCCATTGATATTCCTATTTTCAAGAATGTACTATATTCTTCATGTTATTACTGATTTATTCCCTTACTGGTCTTTATATTTCACATTTTTCTTATGAATATCCTCAGGTTATCTCATGTAATGCTAAGTACGAAAGAATGTTGTGGTCCTTTAAAAGAAGTTTTCAATAACGATGTTGTGTTTTATGTTCTAATTTGTTATATAATGTTCCTAAGTCCCAAATACACTATACCTCTAGATCCTAAAAGTTGTATCATGTGAAAATTTTATGTTATAAAACGTGTTTATGTGTGAAATAAAGAGTTGGGTTGTTATAATTTTTTAAGCATCACCACTTCTTCTTCAACTCACAAAATGCATATTTACATGAAATTGGAAGTAAATAAAATATTGGGACCATCACAGTTGAATTCAATTCCATTCATATATAAATACACAACTTTACTCCATTACAATAGGATTATATCAAATGATGTCTTCCCCCAAAATCATTTGAAACATAATTACCTCATTTTTCATAATCAAGTCTCATATTTATTAATTTAATTTCAATGGGTGTTTATTATCATTGTTACATTGATATTTGATAATAGGATGATTCGATATATGAAATGATATTTCTTTATCCTAACAATTGATATGGGCGCTATGTTTAGAAATCAAATTCATAATTATTTTTTCAAAATATACCAACGGAAGATAATTAAAATACACAAGTATTATTTCCCAAAAAACATATTGTAGAATAATTATATATCATTTATATAATCATCTATCCACTTAGTGTATTAATAGAATATTAAATAACAACAAAATGATGTGCATATTCAAAATTACTAGAGAAATTAATGGTTTTGAAAAAACATAAATATATACTACTAAATAAGGTATTCATAGGACAAGAATATAAAATAATTACACCATTAATCACTTAATTATCATAATCCTTCTTAGTAATAGAGATAGAATACACTATTTTATTCTTCCTTGGGTTATGAGGTTGTTGGGACCAATTCAATCAGTTTTACATTATCTAAGATAATAAATATATATAAATCCCAAAATTCCTTGAGTTTTAATCATTGTATTTTCAGAATTTCATTATATGGGACATTATTTTTTACAAAAATATTGACGAGAAATATCATCAATTTTAGAAATCATTATATTTATTCCTAATCTTCATAAACAAGAAAACAATGTGTCTTCCTTCTAAGTGATTACATATATTCTTCTTCCCTAATATATAACGTTAATGAAGATGGAAAATATTTCTCCCATATGACTTATCATCATATATTTGATCATATTATATATTCATTTCCACTATTTATATTAATGATACCATCTAGTTTCTTTTTCAAATTTCAAATAACATCTCAAAATTCCTTTTTAGATTCTATTGTGTGATATGGATAATTCATTTTAGAGACATTAAAATATTCCTATAATGAAATTGTAATTTTTTCTATTAGGTTCAGAGATAAAACTATTGTACTACTATTAAATCTATAATTTTCACATATCTCATACTTTATTTCATAGCTATAATACCCACCACAGTGTTATTTTATGGGAAATTGTCACATTTTTAGGTTTTAGTGTAATTTTGAGATCAAATGAAAAATGGATTAATTTGGGTGTTTAAGTGTTTTATTTGTATTCTTTATTTTGGCCATATAATTTTCTTCAGAAAACCAAATTGTGAAATTAATTTTCTGTTGGTTTCCTTAAATTATGGGCCTTATTTCATCTTTTTGTATCTAAATCTCAATCAATAATTTGGAGGCCCAAAATCAGCTCGCAATCCGTTCCTTGAAAACTATGTGCAGATTTGGAATGTTTTAAAGCTGAGATTGTATCTCGAAGTATACCAGTCCATTGGAGCTAGAAATCAATAAAGAGATGTACAAGGAATTAAGGAACATCATTCATTAATGATTCCACGTCTTAATCCACTCTTTTCATAGTCATTATGGCATGAGTTTTTGGAATTGTGGAGGACGAAGAGTCACTGGGACAGATTAAATGTGATGCACCAAAATAGTCATTAATACTTCATACGTGGACCAATCAACCTGAACATTTGTTGAGGCACATGGAAGGAATAATGGAACAACTTTCAAGAAGGGATCAATTCCCAGTTCTGGCATTAAATGGGTCTAAAAGTCTATGCAATCCAGAAGACAGTATTTGAGCGAGATTTCTTCACCCATTTTCTCTATAAATTTGTACCTCCTCTCCCTTTAAAATAGATAGCCATTTCAAGGGGGATAAGGTGGAGTTTTGTAGCTGTAATTTTTCTTCTTTTTTATATTATATATTATTGTATCTTTCTTGTTCTTCTGTTTAATTATTAGTTTCTTTCATTTCATTTATTTTATGTGTTTCTCCCACCGTTCTTCTTTCAAACTCTATGCTTGTGGAGAGATAACCCTCACGTAGTTTGAGGGGGGAAGTGGTGGTATTTGAGTTTTTTATGATTTATTGTTTTATCATGTTTTATTCTAAGGATTCAGTAGTGGTTAAATGATTTTGGTGAGCCATCTCCACACTTTCTCTACTATTTTCTTCTTTCTCCTCGTTTTTTATTTTTCATTCCCATAAATATCCAATTCATCCAAACGGTGGAGTTTGTATTGGGCATTTATGTGGAAGAGATTACTCATGCATGCAAAGGTCTTATTGTATGGTAATACATTTAAAATGAGAGGGTGTGGAGTGACATGTCTTGATCCCCACATTGAATAACTCATTGATAGATATTTTTAATAACAATGATAATTCCACCATGAAACCTCATGAACAATGGTTTTCTTCTACTAACATCATTGTGTATTTTCTTCCTTTTATTTGTATTTTGCATTTTAATATATCTATATATTTATAATATATATATATATTATGTATTTTAAATTATCCCACCATTTATATTAGTATTATATTTTAAAATTAGTTTTTTTATAATAGTGACAATAGAAAAATAGTGTGTGTTAGAAGCCCCCTTGTGATCGACCCTAGGGTGTGCCACTATAGTGAATTAGTAGGTAAATAAGAATTTAATTGGATTGTGGTTCATGAAAAAACCACTATCATCAGTTTTTCTCTGTTTCTGGGGAGGTTAAGTTTATTCACACTTGATTTTTTATTAACAAAAAAATTAAAAATTTTCCAAAAGTAAAACAAGTGCTTCATTGAATAACATTCTTTATTTTGGTTGAGATTGATTGTTTTAGTGATTTTTCATATTCATGTTCTGGTTATGAATTTTCTAGCAGGGATGATACTTTTTTGATTCAAATGGAACAATATGTTGTGATGATTCAAAATTATTTTAAAATCCTTGAACAAGAAAGAAAGATGGTAGCATCACTGGTGGCTGAAGTTGAATAAGTAAAAGCTCTATGGCTGGAATGACAACAACAAAAGAAGAAAGCTAAAGAAGAAAAGGTAAATGTTGTTTCACCTAAATTTTATGTTTAAGAACCCAAGGATGACATGATGACTCATCTTGAAGATGAAATCTTCTCTCCTTGGAAACTACTTGAAGAGGTTCTTGAAGATGACATGCCAGCTGATACAACTGTGGGAGATCAACAATTTTTGGATAAACATTGGTAGGATTTGGTTGATGACTAAAAGGTAAATGATCCTCCAATTTTTTTCAAAGAAGAATCAGTACCTCTATATGTTTCTCTTGACTTGGAAGAAGATGAATAATTTCTTGTAGAAAAAGAATTCCTAGTGGCCATGCCTGAAGAGATTGTGTTTCAAGTTGACCTACATGAAAGGGATGATTTTTATATTGAATCTTCAAGTTTTAATCATATCCAAGTGGAATTATTTTATAACTTCCCTTCTGAATGTTATTAAATAGCATCACATTAGCAAGCACTGAATGTTGAAGTAGAAGTGGCCAAATAAGTCATTGCTGAAGTTGAGGACCCATTATTTACCCTCCCCCAATATTCTAACTTGTACCACATGGAAAAGGGGGAGGAGTTAAGGTACTCATTATGTGGGTTCCTATAAGACCTGTATAAGTTGAGGATCATTGGATGAAAGAATTTATGGTGGTTTCTAAGAAAGAAACCTCATCCACCATCATATTGGGTTTAAACAGTTGCAACTGCTTGACCAGAGGCAGTAAAAACCTAGCACCCGCTTTTGGGTCAAACAAAGAATTATCCTCTTTCTTTTCCATTCCACTTTCATTTAATTTATTTTTCTCATTTTTTCTTTATTTCATTTTTTTATTTCAAGTTTTAGTATCTTGGAGCTTAACTCAAGGATTCCATTGTAAAATAAAGTTAGGTTGTATCATTCCTTCCCTTTATTTTTCTTCCCTTATTATTCTTTTGTTGAGCTGTAAAGAAAGGTAGTGAAATATAGGAATGGGGGGAGTGTACACCTGCTAAGATTTTTTTGTGCTATCTTTTAATTTTTATTTTTCTTATTTTTAGTATTATTGTGCTTTAATTACTATTCTAATTATTTTTCACACTTCAATTGATTCTAAGGGAGTTGAGATGATTTTTTATAAAATGGATTTTAAAAAATTGTTGATGTGAAAACCTTTTCCGTGAATTGGATTTCCATGCATTTTTATGAGTTTGAGGAATTTTTCAAATCCATACCCATGAAACACTGACTCAATTTATTTTTCATGTAATGTGACATATTCTGAACCACATTGAAATATTCTTTCTAATACCTACACTTTTTGAGAGAAGCTTTGATTTTGTGTAAGAACCCAAACTTGTGATTTTTATCTTTCGATGATTAGGATTTCATGGTATGTTTTTGATATGATTGAGGAATTTGTTTGGATAGACATATTTTATCTTGAGACATACTTTTACATATATCCTTAGTTATCCCTTAGATTCCATGAATTTACTTATAGGTTTAAGCAACATTACAAGATGATTTTTTCTTACCAACTCACACTCTTAGTATTTTTGCGTGGATATTTTATGTTTGCGTGTGGGGGAAGCACCTTTCATGTTCATTATTTGGATACGTCTCATTAATGGTTGATTAGAGGTATGTGTCAAAATTTTGGGAAGTGGATGATAAAGATCAAATCGGTCATGGGAAATCCTTTCAATGTGCTTTATTTATTTTATCAGGTTCTCCTTCAAAAAAATAAAATAAAATAAAAAAATGGAGATGAGATTGATTTTATAATTTTACTTCTTATTATGACACATTTCCCTCTCTAAAATAAAGGGAATGATGCACACTCATTCATTTTCTTCAATTTTCATCTCATTCTCCATGGAAAAAATCAAATAAATGAAAATAAATTTGTGCCTTTCTAGAGCATTACAAAAAAAGGGGGAAAATAAAAAAAAATGGGAGAACATTCATGCAATCATTATTTAGAATAATTTCTTGGATCATATACCATATCATACAAAAAGGGGCGGTGTTGTGTTTCTAATTATTAAGGGTATTGAGTGAGGTTCATCCTGTGTTTTTACTTGGTTGTTCATGCATTTTACATAAGAGTCCAACCTCCTCTTTCTATCCTTAAATTTTCAATCATTTTCCCACCAACCCTAAGCCACAAAATTCACCTCCAAAAAGTCCTCATGATTAATTTCATTTTCTTGTTTCTCATTATGGAGAGATGAGATTTTTTACAAGCCTATGGTGATACATGCACTTTCCATGTATGAGGATAACTCCAGATATAATTTATCTTGAGTGAAGAGTGACACAAATTTCAAGGTGAGGAAGGTTGTGATTAGTCCATGGATGGATTAATGAGGTTGAATAAATTGAAATGTGAGTAATATAAATGATTTGGAATTTTTTTCATAGAGGATACATGATCTAAATTCATATTGGAATAGATCATTGATGTTTTCTGATTTTTGATTTTTTTGTGAATTTTGATTTTATTATATGAAGATTGCCCAGGAGAGCAATGATGAAGTGTGGGGGAGTGACAAAGCTATAATTTTCACATATTTAATACTGTATTTCTTAGTTCTAAAACCCACTACAGTGTTATTTTATGGGCAATTGTCACATTTTTAGGTTTTAGTCGAATTTTTGAGCTCAAATGCAAAAAATGTCTTAATTTTGGTGTTTAACTGTTTTATTGGTCTTATTTTTTTGGCCATATAATTTTTATCACTAAAGAAAATTGTGAAATTAATTTTCTGTTGGTTTTCTTACATGTTGGGCCTCATTTAATCCCCTTGTATCTACCGCTCAATCAATCATTTGGAGGCCCATAATCAGTTCGCAATCTGTGACTTGAAAACTGTGCGCAGATTTGGAATGTTTTAAAGCAGAGCATGTATCCCGAATTATACCAATCCATTGGAGCTGAAATTAAACAAAGATATTTAAAGTGAATTTTTGAACAGATTTCATTAATTATTCCACATCTTAATCTGTTGTTTTCATGGTCATTATGTCATGGGAAGTTGGAATTGTGGAAGATGAAAATTCACCGAGACAGATTAAATATGAAGCACCAAAACAATCATTACGCCTTCATACGTGGACCAATAAACCGTAAAGTTTATGGAGGCACGTGGAAGGAATAATTGAAAAACTTTCAAGAAGGGAACATTTCCCAATTCTAGAATTGAAGGGGTCTAAAAGTCAATGCAATCCAGAGGACAGAATTTGAGCGAGATTTCATCACCCATTTTCTCTATAAATTTTTATTTCTTCTCTCATTACATTGGATAGACATTTCAAGGGTTCTATGGTGGAGTTTTTTAGATTTAAATTTTCATCATTTTTATATTATATATTATTGTAGATTTCTTCTTCTTCTGTTTAATTATTCTTTTCTTTCATTTCATTTCTTTTATTTGTTTCTCCCATCGTGCTTCATTCTAACTCCATGCTTATGGAGAGATAACCCTCCATGTTGTTTTATGGGGGAAGTGGTGGTATTTGAGTTTATTATGCTTTATTGTTTTATCATGTTTTAGTATAAGGATTCTGTAATGGTTAAATGATTGTGGAGAGCGATCGCCCCTCTTTTTCTACTATTCTGTTCTTCCTCGTCGTTTATTATTTTTCTTTCCCATCAATATCAAATTCATACAAATGGCAGAGTTTGGCTTGGGAATTGATGTTTAAGATATTACTCCTACATGGAGAAGTCTCGGTGTAGGGTAATACATTTAAAATGAGAGGGTGTGGAGTGATAGGTCTTATCTCCACATTTAATAAATCATTGGTAGATATTTTGAATAATAATGATAATTCCACCATAAAACCTCAAGAACAATGGTTTTCTTCTAGTAACATCTTTGTGTATTTTCTTCCTTTTATTTATATTTTGTATTTTAATATATATTTATATTTATAATATATATATATTATGTATTTTAAATTATCCCCCATTTATATTAGTATTATATTTTAAAATTAGTTACTTTATAATAGTGACAATAGAAAAATAGTGCATGTTAGCGGCCTCCTTGTGATCACCCCTAGCGTGTGCCACTATGTTTCATTATTAGGAAAATTAGAATTTAATTGTGTCTCGGTTCGTGAAAAAACCACTCTCATAAAATACCTTGAGGTCCTAGTGATTTTATCATTATATATTCTGATAAAGTCATCCTCTTTTTTCTCGTCAAAAATTCTATTTATAAATCTTTGAAAAGTGTAAAAGGAAAATACTTCGATAAGAATATTTTTATAAAATAATAATATTATATCAAAAATATATCTTACTTTTCCATTATATTCATAATGAGGTTAACTATTGGTTAGAATCACCTTAAAAAATATAAATATCATGAATAAAATTATCATGTTTAGTTAATTAAAATAATAAAAAATGTCTTTTCCATCAAATTAATTAATTTTTCTATAATATGTGGATTGTATATTACACTAAAGAGGGTGGTAATTGTTTCATTAAAGTGTCAATTATAAGAAAATATTACCTAGTGTAGTTTATGATCACATCGAGGATTGAGTTCTTATTCATATCATCAGATATTTTAGTAATAATTTTCATAAGTTTCTATAATTCATCTCTAATTTAATTTGGCCAATCAGTAGGAAAATCATCTCATTACCCATCAAAATCATTATTAAAATTAATTCTCCATACTCTAACCACTAATTTAATATGGGGATGTTAATTATATGAGTACTTAAATCAATAATCGTATAAATATTAAAACACATAATTTAAATAATATATATAATAATGGAAATGTGTACCATATCTTACAATATTAGAGGATTAAATCATGGTTTTATGTCATATTAGGTATAATAAAAATTCTAAAATATGTGGAAAAATATGTAATATTTTATGGTAAAAATAATATTATAAACCACTGATTAACCACCATGATTTTCTATCTAGGTGTGTAGTCTTATTCCCACTACTCAAGAACTGTGTAAAGATAATATTGATACAAAACATGTTTATTACTGGGTGATTACCCATAATCTCATCAGCACCACAATGACATCGAATTTCCAATATCTATATTGGGATGTAATTTTTTAAAAAACACATACCTGAAACATTACAAAAATTCCCATATATAATTATATATATAGACTAAACCCTAGGGTTTTCACTAACATTATATAATACCAATCCCAAAAAATGACTATTATAATCACTGAAAATAAATAAAACAAGATATAATACTATCTAGGGTATGATTGTCATGCACTCATTGTCTTGGTGCTAAACTCACATTCATTAAATAATGTATTTTTTAAATAGGTATACAAAGAATTATAAATATTAAAAAATTAACCTCCATTATAATATCATAAATATTAATTGTCATAATAATCTCACCATTCTAATTATTTAATGTTTTGTTCCTTTCAGAACTTGAAACATAAGAAAAAATCAATAAAATTTTTGTGAACTATTTTCTATTTTTATGTTACTGTAGGTTGTATTATATTATTCTCATAAGTTATAGTGATATGCATAACACGGTGAATGGAAGCATAACAAAAGGTTTAAATACAATTATCAATAAGAAAAAAAGAATCATAATATGATCAGTGATTAGATCATAATTATATGATTATATATGAGAAGGGTAAAATATATAATTACAGATAATGTGTAACAATAATGGTTTCCAATAAGTCATTGTAACATCCCGACCCATACCATCATATATAAGTCAGAATTCTATATGACCTCATGAATCTATCCATGTAAACAAGAGGTTGTTGACAAGTAGTGAGGTCCATGAGTGAATATTTAATAAGAATATACCCTCTATTTGATGACATATGATTCATGATAATGAATAAACCAAATAATAAAAAATCAGAGTAAATGCGGAAATAGAATAAAGACAAACATATAAAAGCTCCCAAAGAGGCAATCATGTATAGGGTATAAAGTTGTAGACCAAAAGAATGTAAATGTAAAAAACAATATTTGGGGTACTCCGGTGTTTGACCTGGTCCACTCTAGCTCCATTATCAATTGCTCAACCGTCCTCCATATGGATCTTCCCTTCATCAGATATCTGGTCATGAAATCTACAAGCACACCAAAATTCACAAGTAGAGGGTCAATGCCAAACTCATTAGGACACCACCAATACATCCTTAGCATGATGTTATCATGTAAAATAGTTTGTGCCATAATAAATGTGTAAGAAGAATAATAACACTAAATCCAAAACTGAATGGTTGTGTGCTAACCAAGATTCCACTAACCATTGGTTGTGTCTACTCTGGATCCTTACCAAAAATATACTCTATTTGATAAGAATCCAAAACCACACACACAATTTTTGAAGAGTCAATTGGAATCCACAATGTATTGAGTGAAAACAACCTACCTAGAATCCATAAGGTGCCAGGTAAGACTTATAATCTATAAGACAATGAGTATTAGTGACCTACCCAAAATCCACAAGGCATCAAGTAACACTCGGAATACACAAGGCGTAATGTGTTGGCCATATACTTGGAATCTATAAGGCACTGAGTATATTCCAGTTTATAAGGTTATCATGTTGCATCGTTGTCTTCATGAACCCCAGAATGAGTAATCATACCATGACTACCACCTATCAAGTATACACATACCAATCTACAAAATAAATAAACGACAAGTCATAGAATGATAAATACCATAGGCCACCTCATGAGAATCATAGAATCATCATATACATAGATATTTTAATCAAATCACATCATGGAATCAATAAATACCATCAATCTCACAAAAACAAAACATTATATACAATTGGACACACAAACACCCCCAGATGTGATCACAAGTCAATCACAATATCAACTAAGTCAATTGATAAGTTAAATAAAGAAACAAGTGTAAACAAGATCCCAAAAAGATAAGCCGCTTCCTACCTCCATGTCATCATCATTAGAGACAAGCACTACTATAAAAACAGGTATTTGCGATGGGTCATTTGCGACGGGGGACCGTCGTAAATCGCCCGTTGCGGAAAACGCCGTCGCAACAACAATTATTTGCGACGGACCCGTCGCTAAAGATATTATTTGCGACGGGGATCCTTCCCGTCGCAAATATTACTCTGTATATTTGTAAAAACTTTTAAAATAGTAATTACGACGGGGCCCGTCGCAATTACTATTTTTAAAAAAAAATTAAAAACTATTATTAAATTATTTTAATGAATATAATAATAATACTATTTGCGACGAACATAGTATCCCGTCACAAATACTATAAAAAAAATAAAAAAATAAATTATTAATAAATTATTTTAATTAATATAATAATAATCCAATTATAATTAAAAAATAAAAAATAATAAAATATTAATAAATGATTTTAATTAATATAATAATAGAATTATAATTCACAAATAAAAATAATAAATTATTAATAAATTATTTTAATTAATATTATAATAATAGAATTATAATTCAAAAATAAAAAATAATAGAATATTAATAAATTATTCAATTAATATAATAATATTAGAATTATAATTCATAAATAAAAAAATATTAATAAATTATTTTAATTAATATAAAAATAGTAGAATTATTTTACATTCAAATATTAAAATAATTCAAATATTACAAAAAAATATAATTAAATTATAATATTATAAAATTTTAATATATATATAAAATTTAATATTATAAAATATAAATAATATTATTATTCATATTAATATTGTTATTTCAAAATATAATATTATTAATATTTTATAATGAGACAGAAACTACGAATATAAAAAAAATTCATATTTTGATTTAACAAACTTTATAACATAAAAACAAACTGTAATCTAAAGGAGGGGGGGGGGGGGGGAGGGGGTGGAGGGGGGGAGGGGGGGATCTGCAGATGTTGGTAGAGGAAACTTCATCCCTAAAACATGAGTGAGTCGGAGCATGTACTCCATCTGCTCCTGGTGCTACTGCTGCCACCGAGTCATCTGCTCCTCGTACATCTGCTACTGGCGCTGACTCTCCTCCTCATGCTGCTGCTGCTGCTGATGCATCTACTCCTACTCCTGTCGGAGACTCTCTATCAGTGCAGTCTGAGATCGCAACTGATACTCATACTGTGTAGCAGAAGAAGATGCACGAGCTCCTCTCGATGTTGGTAGGGGGGATGGGGTGGAGGGGGGAGGGGGGGGGGGGATCTGCAGATGTTGGTAGAGGAAACTTCATCCCTAAAGCATGAGTGAGTCGGCGCATGTACTCCATCTGCTCCTGGTGCTACTACTGCCACCGAGTCATTTGCTCCTCGTACATCTGCTGCTGGCGTCGACGCTCCTCCTCATGCTGCTGCTGCTGCTGATGCATCTACTCCTGCTCCTGTCAGAGACTCTCTATCAGTGCAGTCTGATATCGCAACTGATACTCATACTGTGTAGCAGAAGAAGATGCACGAGCTCCTCTCGAGCTGGACGCCGACATCGCAGCACTACCATAATAATCTCCGGGAGTCAGTCGAGGGCTAATACCAACTACCTGGCCCTTCTCGAAGGCATACTCGGTGGCCTGCATCCATGCCGCCTCATAAAACTGACGGCTAGTGGTCTGGTCTGATGACTCGGCCTGACTCTCAGGCTGGGTCTGTGACGCTGCGGCCTCATATGACTCCTGTAGTTGCAATTTAAAATTAAAATTGTGAATATATTATATGCAGTTAATTTTTAATCTTGAAAACAAATAATACTGACCATGATGTGATGCAGACAATCACCTCTGAGCTCCCCAGTAGCAGGATCACTATACATCCTCTGATATACGCTGTACTCCATAATATCGTGGTGCTCGACAGCCTATAAGAATAAAAAATAAACTGTTAATATTTATAGTTATATAAAATATTTATAATTAATGTACGTATCAGATGCTGTCTATGAGTACTGAAAGAACGACTCCCAGCTCGATGAGTCACCTCTTGTCTCCCCCGATTCTGCCTCCCCACCGATGATCTCCTCTGAAAGGCACCACTCAACCAGTGCGCACATAATACATCCCATACATGGGATGAAATGTACTCTGGTCAGTGTGCTCTACATGACTCGTCAAAATCTGACACTCCTTCTTTCTTCGTGGCAGCTTTTCTTAAATTGTGCAAAAACTGACGAAAGCGATCACGCATGGCCACCTCCCATGCCTTGTGGATGGCGTCACGCATGGTATCCTCGATCAGATAACATAAACCCTACAAATAAATCAAAATATCAAGTTAGAAATGAAATTATTTTCAAAATAAAAATTATTTATTTACGTACGTACCAACCAATGGCCGAACATGGCCTGCTGCACATCAATGGGAATCTGCTCCCATGTGGTCCACGGCTGAGAGAAATAGTTGCGCAAAATAGCGCTGCCCTGTTTGACTGCTATATGCGGAAAACTGTAAAAATAATAAACATTTATTATGTGAATATATTAATGAAATCTTAGTCAAATCCACATATTATCACACCTCCATGTGCATAGATCAAACCCAAGACGTGGACATCGCTCGGGGATGGGGTCATGAATCATCAATCGTGCAAGACCGCGCCCCCTCCGCGTACTCCCTGGAGTACCTGCAGGCTGAGGGTCATCTGCCAGCAACTCATCCGCATCGAAAGTCAGGTCAGCATCCGCCAACTCACGAAATGTGTCGTCGTCCATCTGAAACAGAAAATGTTCATGTTGTTAGCAAATAATTGATAATTACTATTATATATACATATATATATATTATGATTGTATATAACTACCATGTAATTCTACCAGTGTTCATCTTTATCATCATCTTCATATATGTCAATGTCATCTTCATATTCCTCCTCAAAATCATCGATATCCATTCGAGTTCCAGTTGCTTCATCTCTTTCCATTTCAAATTCATATGTGACATCATTAACATCATCGTCATCACCGACTATTAAATGTGGGGTGTCACCATCGATACTCATGTCTCTTTGTAAAAAAGATTGATTTTGATTACTCTCTTGAAAAACTTCAATTCTTTGCACATCCGTGAAAGCACATTCACTTTGACTAAACTCATTGTCTCGAATTTTGATTTTTATTACACTCCACTAATCAGTCAAGTCTCTTGATGTAGCACAGTACTTTGCGTAATAAACTTGATGTGCCTGTTGAGACAATAAAAATGGTTCATTTACTGGGAGAACACTTTTACATTTAATATCGACGATTCCATGAGTCAGATGAACACACACGCCTCTCTCTGTATCCAACCACCGACATTTGAACATGGTTATGTAATGTTGTCCAAGATAACAGAGTTCAATGATTTCATCAAGTATACCATGAAAGTCAACTTCATTTTCTCGATGATGAGATCCTCTCAAGCTAACTCCACTGTTCATTGTTTTTTTCGATTCCCCATATGCATGTGTGTGAAATAGAAATCCATTCACCACATATGCATTATAAGTTTTAACACGTTTGGAAGGTGGGTTACTCAATATACACAGCCGTTTGTCAATTTTATCAGCATGTCGAGACACCTGAAAATTTGTGAAATAATTATAAATATAGTAAACTATACATTTAATGAGTTTCTAAAATATAAAGAATTTATGTTACCAGTTTTTGAAACCACTGAGAGAAATTTTTCAGTCGGCGTTCTTCGAGAGCAGCTGCGGTAATTTGTGGAATTTGTTTCTTGATATGATTATCATACAACCTATAAAAACCAAAGTTATTTACTGTAACATAAATGATAGAATAAGTGATATAAACACTTACAGTACAACTGATGTCATCTCTTCACAGTTGAGCAGAACATACATATGAGCTCTGTGATGTTCATCATCTGAAATTTAGCATTCATAAACTCCACCAAAACCAAGCTCTGGCTGGTTGAAAACAGATAATTGATTTTCGATTTCATCAATATTCCTCTCGTTCCTTCCCATTCGATTGTGTTTTGAAGGATACTTAGATTCAAAATAATGGGAGCAGAAAAAAGATATTTCCTCTTGAAAATAAGCTTCTGCAATAGATCCTTCAACAGATGCTTTGTTACGTACATTTCTTTTCAATTTTTACATGCATATTTCAAATGGGTACATCCATCGAAACTGTACTGGACCTCCACATTTGGCTTCATATGGAAAATGTAACATCAAATGTTCCATTGAGTCGAAGAAAGACGACGGAAATATTTTTTCCAGTTTACATATAATTACAACAACATCTTCTTCAAGTTTGCATAGAGCATCATAATCTGCTGTAGCTGCACAAATTTCCCGAAAAAAATGAGACATGTCTGCTATGGAATCCCAAATCATAGAATTCAACAGACCTCTTAATCCAATGGGTATAAGTATTTCCATTATAACATGACAATCATGACTTTTTAATCCAGTAATATGACCATTCTTTACACATCTACCCAAATTGGAAGCACAGCCATCTGGAAGTCTCAAATCTGCAATCCACTGACAAAATAATAAACGGTTTTCTTTAGATAGTGTATAAGCTGCTTTTGGTTTCAGTAACCTTTCTGTTCTGACATTCTCAAACAGTTCCAATTCTGGACGCCTGCAAATTTGGGCAAGATCTAAACGTGCATTTACATTGTCTTTTCTCTTTCCCGGCGTATCCAAAAATGTATGAAACAAATTATCAAAATAGTTCTTCTCAATATGCATGACATCTAACATGTTTCGGACCAACAAATCAGACCAACATGGCAAATCCCAAAATATGCTACGTTTAATCCAATTGTGTTCTTTTCCAAAACCAGAAATTTTCTGTTGGTTTATTGTGGGACCAAAAGTGATGGTAGGTAATGAAAATACAACTGATTTTAACTCCGAACCTGATAGCATTTTTGGAGGTTCATCCCTTTCAACTGTTCATTTTCTAAAATAAGATCTGTTTCTGCGAAAAGGATGATCATCTGGAAGAAATCTGCGGTGATAGTCAAAATAACAAGGTTTCTTTCCATGAATGAGTATAAATGCTCTGTTCTCTCCCATACAGTAAGGACAAGATTTCTGACCATGTGTAATCCAGCCATATAACATCCCATAAGCCGGGAAGTCACTAATTGTCCACATCAATGCTGCTCTCAGTATGAAATTCTTTTTCGTTGCAACATCATATGTACTGACACTAGTACTCTATAATAAACTTAATTCATCAATCAATGGTTTCAAATAAACATCAATATTTTTCTTCGGATATCCTGGAATTAGTAAAGTCAAAAAGATATATGGCTCCTTCATCAGCATCCATGGAGGTAAATTGTACGGAGTTAAAAAAACAGGCCAACATGAATATTGACTACCATAAGATCCGAACGGACAGAAACCATCAGTGGAAAGGCCCAGTCGAACATTTCTATCTTCTAAAGCAAAGGATGGATGCACTCTATCAAATTGTTTCCATGAATCACCATCGGCTGGATGATTCAATCTTTTATCGGATGAAATATTCTCTTTATGCCATGATATCATTGTCACTGTATTCTTCGACATGAATAAACGCTGAAGTCTGGATGTAAGAGGAAAATATCTCAACTGTTTTAAAGGAATCAAACCAGACTTCCCATGTTGTCCTTATTTATATCTCAGTAGCCCACATGTGGGAAAACTATCCAACGACTCATTTTCCCCAGAATATAAAATGCAGTCATTTGAACATGCATGAATCTTCTGACAAGTAAGTCCCAAATTTCGAACCAGCCTCTTACTCTCATAGTAATTTGCAGGCAAAACATTTCCTTCGGGTAACAATGTTTTAAGAAAATAAAATATCTGGTCAAAATAGGTGTTTGACATTCCGTTATCTGATTTGATAGCCATAAATTTTGCAACTGCTTCTAATTTTCCCATCTTGCAGCCAGGATATAATGCATCCTCAGTAGACCTCAACAACTCATAAAATTCAGACGGTGCCAACTCAGGATTTGAAGCTATATCAGCCGGAGTTTCTGTATGTTGAACTGATGAACCTGCAACATCATGTACTAAATCATGAAACCGGGATGGATCCGGAATAAAGTTGGTATCACCTGCTCTGGAACTACGTTCACCGTGTTGATACCAAAAAACATAATCTAGTTGAAAACCAAAACGCAAGAGATGTCCCCCCACTTTTTCAAGTGTGTCAAACTTTCTCAATGCACATTTTCTACAAGGGCATTTTATTTTTCCTTCTGAAACAAATTCTGGATTTGATGCCGCAAATGATAAAAAAATCTCCACACCCTCTACATATACTGGATTTAAACCAGAACCGTTTGGATTTCTACATTGATTTATCCATATGAGGTCACCTAATAATGATTGTTGACGACCTCGTTATTCCATATTTTTCTATAAAATATAAAATCATTACTGGTTTTGAATAATTTGTTAGAAAAAACACTCAAGCAAGGATAATTATAGAGTTTACATCATACACGACTGACGCAAACTTTTTATTGAGATAGACCTAAAAATTGCCCCTTTAAGAATTGAATATGTTGAGAATAAAGAAAAACCTGTTACAAATATTGATAATTTTAATATTATATAATTTTTTTATTATTTTCATAGTACTAATATTATTTTTTCATAAATATTAATTATATAATAATAACATTATTACATTATTAGTATATTTTATTATTAATATTAAAATAATATAAATTTATATATTATATACAATTCTCCTTTCATCTGTGTGTTTAACATTCTGTCTCCACATGTAATATTTGCATTCACTTTCACCTCTCCATTAGTGAGTAGGTTGATAATTTTGAAAAAGAATGTAAATATTACATGTGGAGACAGAAAACACACAGATGAAAGGAGAATTGTATATAATATAGAAAATTATATTATTTTAATATTAATAATAAAATATACTAATAATGTAATAATGTTATTATTCCTTATTATTGGTAATTATTCTTAATTATTGGTAATTATTCCTAATTATTGGTAATTATTCCTAATTATTGATAATTATTCCTAATTGTTGGTAATTATTCCTAATTATTGGTAATTATTCCTAATTATTGGTAATTATTTTTAATTATTGGTAATTAACAATAATTAGAAATAATAACATTATTAGTATATTTTATTATTAATATTAAAATAATATAATTTTCTATATTATATACAATTCTCCTTTCATCTGTGTGTTTTCTATCTCCACATACAAATATTACATGTGGAGATAGAAAACACACAGATGAAAGGAGAATTGTATATAATATAGAAAATTATATTATTTTAATATTAATAATAAAATATACTAATAATGTAATAATGTTATTATTCCTAATTATTGGTAATTATTCCTAATTATTGGTAATTATTCCTAATTATTGGTAATTATTCCTAATTATTGGTAATTATTCCTAATTATTGATAATTATTCCTAATTATTGGTAATTATTCCTAATTATTGGTAATTATTCCTAATTATTAGTAATTATTGGTAATTATTCCTAATATTGGTAATTATTCATATAATTACCAATAATTAGGAATAATTACCAATAATTAGAAATAATAACATTATTAGTATAATTTATTATTAATATTAAAATAATATAATTTTCTATATTATATACAATTCTCCTTTCATCTGTGTGTTTTCTGTCTCCACATACAAATATTGCATGTGGAGATAGAAAACACACAGATGAAAGGAGAATTGTATATAATATAAAAAATTATTTTATTTTAATATTAATAATAAAATATACTAATAATGTAATAATGTTATTATTGCTAATTATTGATAATTATTACTAATTATTGGTAATCATTACGAATCATTACTAATTATTGGTAATTATTCCTAATTATTGGTAATTATTTCTAATTATTGGTAATTATTCCTAATTATTGGTAATTATTCCTAATTATTGGTAATTATTCTTAATTATTGATAATTATTGGTAATTATTGGTAATTATTGGTAATTATTATTAATTATTATTAATTATTGATAATTATTACTAATTATTGGTAATTATTACTAATTATTGGTAATTATTACTAATTATTACTAATTATTAGTAATTATTACTAATTATTGGTAATTATTACTAATTATTACTAATTATTGGTAATTATTATTAATTATTACTAATTATTGGTAATTATTATTAATTATTACTAATTAGTGGTAATTATTGGTAATTATTACTAATTATTACCAATTATTACTAATTATTGGTAATTATTGGTAATTATTACTAATTACGGATAATTATCGGTAATTATTTCTAACTAATGGTAATTATTGGTAATTATTTCTAATTATTACTAATTATTGGTAATTATTACTAATTATTGGTAATTATTACTAATTATTGGTAATTATTACTAATTATTGGTAATTATTACTAATTATTACTAATTATTATTAATTATTACTAATTATTGGTAATTATTATTAATTATTACTAATTGTTACTAATTATTATTAATTATTACTAATTATTGGTAATTATTATTAATTATTACTAATTAGTGGTAATTATTGGTAATTATTACTAATTATTACCAATTATTACTAATTATAGATAATTATTGGTAATTATTGGTAATTATTACTAATTATGGATAATTATCGGTAATTATTACTAATTATTGGTAATTATTGGTAATTATTACTAATTATTGGTAATTATTACTGATTATTACTAATTATTGGTAATTATTACTAATTATGGATAATTATTGGTAATTAGTAAATTATTACTAATTATTGGCAATTCTGGGTAATTATTGGTAATTATTACTAATTATTGCAAATTATTAGTAATTATCACTAATTATTGTTAATTATTAGTAATTATTACTAATTATTACTAATTATTACAAATTATTGGTAATTATTGGAAATTATTACTAATTATTGGTAATTATTAGAAATTATTACTAATTATTGGTAATTATTACGATTTTAGTAATTATTACTAATTATTACTAATTATTGGTAATTATTGTTAATTATTACTAATTATTCCTAATTATTGGTATTTATTACTAATTATTAGCATTTATTCTTAATTATTGGAAATTATTACTAATTATTCCTAATTACCATTAACTATGAACAATGAATACTAATAATTTAAATTTATTAAGTAAAAAAACAATGTAAACATAATTAAATTACAACTAATTAAAAATAATTGAAACTAATAAAAAATTTAAAATAAATATTAAATTAAAATAAACATAAATACCTTTAAAATTGATCTGAGGTTGATCTCTGAGCGTTGTTGAAAACTTCAATATCAACTCCGAAAAAAAAGTAAACTTCAGAAACGCTGAACTCTAAAAATAGAGTTTTGAGAGAAGGAAAAGATGGAGTTTGAGAATGAATGAAAAAAAAACGGATGGGGGGGGGGTATTTATAGGTTAGATTATTTGCGACGGTACCCATCGCAAATACCTTGGCCCTCATTTATTACGGTCAACGGTTAAATAGTTATTTGCGACGGGTACCATCGCAAATAATAACCTGCCGACATACTATTTGCGACGGGGGTATATTCTCGTCGCAAATATCTATTACCGCCGGGTATTTGCGACAAGGGTATATTCCCGTCACAAATAGCTATTTACCGCCGCCGGTTATTTGCGACGGGCGGTAACCGCCAGTCGCAAATAACTTTCCCGCGATTTGGCGCGCAAAGCGCGCCAGTCCTTCTGCGACGGGGAATGCTAACCCGTCGCACATACCTACTTATTTGCGACGGGCAAATTCACCTATCGCAAATAAGTTTCTAACGTGACTATTTGCGATGAGATTTATCCCCGTCGCAAATAACCCGTCGCAAATTCCCATTTTTCCCGTAGTGAAGGATAAACCATATCGGGTGATTCGATACACCTCTTTACGGCCTTATCATCATAAAAGTCTACACATCAGTGCTCGACATTCATCTAGGGTCCCTAATACCCAAGAACCTTCTATTCAATTTCTAAAGGAAATTAAATATTACATGTGATGATACTTTCTCTCTATCCTTGATAATATTTAAATTATAAATAAAATAACACATAAGATGATATTTTCTCTATCCAAAATAATTTTCCCATTATCAATTAGTTCAAAGCATATACCCACTACATTCTCATAAAAATAATTATCCTTTAATAATATTTCAAAATTTATCTTTTTATATTTATTTTCAATATTTTTATCCTAAATTGTACATTATAACAATATCTTTACAGTTTTATTACAAATTAAACATATTAATTATATTTTGATAATTTAATACAAATTATCTTTTATAATTACCTTTTCATTATTTGTTACAGTTTATCTATTGATAAAATAGTGAATATAAATTAATGATTTTAATAATTATCTGTAAAAATATCACAATGATAATTTGGTTATTTAATTACTGTTCTTTGATAATATCTCAATTATCATATGATAATTATAACAATTATCCTTTAATAATAAACATAATTATACTATGATAATTTTGATTTCCTTTTTAATGTGATATTTTTCATTTAATCATCTTTAAATAAACATTGTTATTATCTTTTGATAGTTTTTTTCTTCAAATTATCATTTTATAATTTATTACGATTATGTCTTGATAATTCTTGATAATTATCTTTTGATAATACCTTTAATTATACTTTTCTAATTTTAATACAATTATCTTCAATAATATTTCACATTTAATCTTTGATAATTCATTTTAATTATCATATGATAATTCGTAACAATTATCTGTTGAAAAATTATCAAAAATTATTTTTTAGTAATTTAAAAACTTATCTTTTGAAATTTTTTTCCAATAATATTTATATAATTCTTCATATTAATATACTCATGTAAGTTGTTGTAATTTAACTCATATAATTATCATCAATTTTCAATTATAAATTTATTAAATTTATCCTGTAATAATTCATGTTTTATTATTATAATTTTTCCCCTTAATATAAATTAGGAAAACAATGAAGTAATAATAAAAAAAATTAAAATTAAAAGATGATATTATAACTATTCATTAACCTAGAAGAAGGAATAAGAAAAGGCATTGGCATGTTGAACCTGAATCAATTCATCTAGGGTTTCAACGATCGCGTGCAAGGGAATCTGTGGTCTCTCGTACACATCAGAATGATTAAACAATAATGAACCATGAATATCTTTTACAGTGAATATAAATTTAGAAAATCTATAATCATTAATTTAATCCACTATCTTAATGAAAAATGCACCCACAAATTAATTATGGAGGGGTTAATTTCATCACATTACAGTTTTTTTAATGCATAAAAAACAAGTCAAAATCTACGTTTTTAAAACGTACATGCATTAGAATTAGAGGTTGAGTGTCTAAGGTTGAATATGAATAGTATAATTTTTAAATTATATTATTAAATTAAATTATTTAACACTAAAATTAAAATATACAGAATTGTCATTTCCCATAAAGGTTATGCCCCACCTAGTGTAAACACAACATTCTGGAACAAACAAAAATATCAGATTTATTATATGATGCACCATTTGTGATATATCAATTATTTATTATTTAAAAATGGATTAAATAATTAATTAAACAAAAAAATATTCATTTCATGATTATAGAATTTAGGAACCTGATGCATAAAAATTTTATACACCACCAACGGTTAACACGGAGTTTCAGACCTAATTGTGATCTCGTATATTTTTCTATAATGTACCGTTTCAGATATATTAAATTATATTTTAAAAAATAATATATTAAATAATCAATAATAACTTTATCTCATGATTAATGCATCCAAACCTCTGATGTCTTGAAATTTTATAGCCATCCGAGGTTAAGAACATTATTTTGGACCCCACTGTGGTCTTTTATTTTTCATAAGATGCGTTTTTCGAGAGTTATTAAATTATTTTGAACAAATTGTGCAAAACTAATATAATTTTTTAATATTTTAATTCTAGATTCATTGAGGATTTATGAGTCTCATAATATCTCAATAACTCAGAATATTTGATTCACTATTCCAAAGTGTTAATGGAGATTTTACCCTTCTAAAATGATTTTCACGCATTTTAAGTCATTTAATTATGATAAATCATTTTTCAAATATTAAATTTATAATATATAAAAATTAGGGAATTTATTCTAATTTTAAAAAATCAGGATACTTTAATTCCCTCTATCTATCAACTTCTCATGCTCAAGAAATATCTCTATCAGTCTTGCTCGAACAACTGAAACTAATGAGCTCGAACATCAGAATCATGCTCCCACATCTCTTCCTGGATCCTCTCATTCTGCCACTGAATCTGAACAACTTGTTTCTTATTAACTCATAATGCCTTCCTGCTTATATCAATGATCTTTATTGGATGCTCCTTTTATTATGTTTCAGTCTCCAACTCAACGTTCTCACAATCAGTATCATGAACAAGGTCGGGTTTGTACCTTCAAAACTGTGAAACATATAATATTTCATGCATAGATAGAGAGAGATAATGGAGGATTAGATTATATGACACATCCCCTATCTGATTGTTGATCTCAAAGGGTCCACCAAAATGTGTTGCTAGATTATCCTACTTCCCCATATGTCTAGGCCCCAACCATGGCGTCCCTCTCAAGAAAACCTTTTCTACAATAGAAAAATCCTAGTGTCTCCTCTTATGTTCCGTATATTATTTATTCCTGTATTTTTTTGGTTATCAATATATTTTTTATCTGTTTCAATTTCTTTTAGGTCTCCTGAACCATACTAGGACCAACAATAGTTGCATCACCGACCTCATTCCAACATAATGGTGATTGAAACACCCTTTTATAAAGATCCTGATAAAGGTGCCATCTAAATGGAATACTAATTACTATTATTAAATGACAACTAATTCAAGGATAGGTGATCATATCATCATATAGAAAGGTATATTTTGAAATTTCAATGAATATTATCCATTATGAATATTTTCCTCTCTGTCTATCTATCAGTCAAAGTATGGTACACCATGCTCAATCTCATCTTAATATTTGTTGATTTTCAAAAGTCCTTCAAAAAGATAAATTTAAAACTTGCATATATATATATATATATTAAAAAATGATCAATGTGACATCATGATGGAACATTATGTATCCTACATAGTGCTTCCCCATCTCTTTGACTGGGTTAATATCTATAATCAGTACGAAGTGATAAGACATCATTAATCGAACATTAGTCCTAGAAATTGCATCGTTACTCCTCGGGGTGATTAGTAACCCCATTAGAAATTACAATGATATGTATTCCCATATTCATATAGGTATCGAGAGTGGATGTAAAAACCCAACAGAGCACTGGATCTCAGTCATCACCCTCTGACAGATGAGGCATCAAGATGCAAAAGTTGTGATATCTCTCTTCATCCCTAGCCACCAGAACAATATCTTGATGTCATGATATATCTTTGTCACACCAAGATTTATAATCTATCTAGAGGTATATTAATACATTATCAACGCCTATCTAATGTGTGTAGGGGCCACTATTCTCCCATATAATAATATCAATTCATTGTCATCCATTAACCATATGTGTATAAAGTCATCACCATATAGTTATTACCTCATTATAGTAAAACATACTTCTAACTCAAGATACAATTTTATGACATCCACAAGTGAATATGTAAATATCACAAGAGAGAAATCATTAGAACCATGGTCTTCTAAGGCATCCAACTTCTAATCAATGATAATGTAAAGGAACAATTAGATCTTGCCCAAATTTTCAAGTGACTAGAACTTGAAGTGTTTAAAAATATTAGATCACAGAAATAAATGAATTTGATAACATAATATACACTATCCAAAGAAAATTGATTATTATTTTGGTAGTGGATTTCACATTTGAGACTTCCAGATGGCAATTTTTCCAATTTGGGAAGATGTGTCAGATATGGTCATATTACTGGATTAAAAAGTCATTACTATTATGTTATAATAGAAAGTATTATGCTGATTCGATTAAGTGGATTATTGAATTCTATAATTTGTGATGTGATAATAGACATATCATATTTTTTCTGAGACATTTATGCGGCGATAATATTCTATGTTGCATTAATAAGAGTGAAATAAGATATTGTTTTAATATTATGTAAATCGGAAAAAATATTCATATTGGATTTCTTTGACTCAATATAAGAATTGATATTACATTTTTCGAATGAAGAAAAATATTGAGGTCTAGTATAATTCTGATGGATAAACCAATAAAATATATGCATGATGAAATTGAAGAAAAAAGTGTTTAATGAAAACCAGTTTATGGTTCCATTGTTTGGAGAAAATTTATTTTTCTTCCTTCATTATTTCTAATATGAATATCCCTAAAAACATAATAACACAGGCCATAAGAAGAGAAATGTTGATGATGAAATGAGAAATAAATTATCAGTTCTTAATCATCATGAAAATGGAATTTTAGTGGTTCAGGAATTATGGATTTTAGAGGATGAACATCACAAGGAACATACATTGGTTCTTCTCAATTGTGAAGAAATGAATTCATTTTATCTCTGAGTGATCCTATCACTTAATCTATAATATTTTTTAGAGTAAATTAATCTTTTTTTATTTTTTAGTTTATTTTTAATCATTTCACGAAACAACTTCCTAAAATTACCGTAGCTACTCTTGAAGAACATCAACCAAATAATTTTCCCTAATAGTTTCAAATAATGTAAACATAGATTTATTATGGTTTATAATATATAATTATTATTTATATATTATATTGATAGTTGTTTAAAAAATTTAGGTATCTCAATAGGATGATAAAATTGTTTATCGAATATGTTTATTGAGTATCCCACCATCCATAATGGTTTAATCTTATAATTCATATATTGTGAATGGTTTTTAATTTCATATACGTTCATATGTGGAACAAAAAAACAATTAACAGTGGTGTTTTCTTGAGAGGATATTATCATAGAGAAACTAAATTTGAAATTTCATGGGATGCGGGGAAAAAAATATTTAGTTTCTTATCTGGGACACAATTACGTAATGATGTTTAAAGGATATAGGATGGATACATAGAGAGGCTTGCATGTTCATATGGTCCACGGAATAGTAAATGTTAAATATAAAAGTATTATTACAATAAATAAACCATTTTTATTATTGAATTAGGAACATAAAATTTATTTTGAAAATTAGTGTGCTACATAAAAAGAGTAGGGTGATTGGTAGATCATAGTAAAAATGAAATATCAGGAAAATTAGTTTACTAAAAGTTAATGTGGCTCCAATGAAGTGAAAGGAATTGAAATTTTACATGAGACTTCTCAAAATATATCTTTTTTACTACGAGACTCAAATGTAAATGATGACACCTCATAGTTAAGGGATGATGGTGAAAATGATGTTATTGATGTTATAAATGATTTTTAAATTACATGATACAATGAAACTGAAACTCATATGGAAACAGATGATGCTGAGGAGGAATATGAAGACATTGACATCGTTAGATATGAAGACGAAGACATGGATGATGATTTACATGGTCAAATTCTTGATAAATTCATATATAACATATATCTATATATAATAGTTGTTTTAAAATATTTTCTAATAAGATTCATTTCAAGTTTCATATGGATGAGGATCTATTTCGTCAGTTTCAAGGGGATGATCAACCTTTGGATGAGCAAGTTGTTGGATCATATAACCATCAAAATACATACGGTTTAGGGAGGACATAGAGGGAGCATGACCTAACCCAATTGATGATTTTTAACCCTATCTTAGTGTGACATCCACATATTGTCTTCAACTCACAAATGTAGTGTAATGTTTGCTTATGTATTTTAAATAGTTCTCATTAATTTATTCATATAATATTTATTTTTATTAGGTTTTCTTTTTTTTTCAATGCTTTTCACATGTAGATTTTTGAAATGGGAGAAGTATATTGAAAAATTATTTTTCTAATGCATGGGTCACATGGGATTAGATTCCTGTTGATGTTCACCACTGCATGTTTGATCCTTGGTTGGTATGAAAATAAATAATATTTATTTTGATTTTTAATTACATAATAACTTGATATTATAATCTATTTATAGGGTTTATGGTATACCATCGATGAGATCTTGTGTTGTTCTATATTGAAGGAATGGGTGGGGTTTATACATGAATTTTACTATCATTTTTTCACAATTTATGAAGTAAAGAAATGATGAAACATGATTAATGGAGATGGATGATTATAATCATTCCCACAAACTAGAATACATTTAGTCTTTGGTATGGGGTGGATTATTTTCTCATTGGATAGGGTATCGTTTTTAGGGGAGATCATGGGTAGGTTGAAAAAACTATGAGAGACTGTAGGTGGCACATCGAGCTGGTATTCGTACATTCAATACACATATGGAACATATGGTAAGTACTTTTCTAAAAATAATTTATAAAAAACCATTTATTTTATATCCATATATGTATTCAAATAGACTAATATTACATATTTCAATGTTTATAGGAGGATGTACAATGATTCGGTCACTGGAGGGATTAGAGGTGATGTCTAGATTTAGATTATGGTCAGTGTAATTTTGATTAGAGATTTAAAATTAACAGAAAATAATAGTTTAAATATTTTAATTTTAAATTGTAATAGAATGAGTCATATGTGACCACAACATCTGAGAAACAGATTGAGAGTCAGATGACGACCAAGGGTCAGACCAGTGCCCACCAATTTAATGAAGCAACACAGATGTAGGCGACCTAGTATGGATTCATGAATGGGTGAGTTTTTTGTATTGTCTCTCGATTGACGCCTGAGAGTTATTATGGGACAATTTTGATGTCAATATACAATTTGAGAGGAGCTCATGAAGAGTCATCATCATCATGTTCTTCACATTATCAAGAAGAAACTATGAGCTTACAATGAGATTATAGAGAGAATGCATACGGATAAAGAAGAGCACCATTGACAGTAGTAGTATCAACGAGAGGAGATGTGTTGATGGCATCAGTAGCAGCACAAATAGACGAAGGAGTACA
Organism: Viscum album; assembly: GCA_963277665.1. Taxonomy (NCBI): domain Eukaryota; kingdom Viridiplantae; phylum Streptophyta; class Magnoliopsida; order Santalales; family Viscaceae; genus Viscum; species Viscum album. The sequence goes on along the minus strand of OY728119.1, from coordinate 807,282,710 downwards.
TGCATCATTTGAGTCATGGTTTAGGAATGATGTTCCGTCTTCCATCTCTTCAAGATCCTCCAACTCCTCTTGAACCCCCCCAGGGATGTCAACTCCTCCAGAAGACCCCCAAGTGAAGTCACCTCCTCTAGAAGACCCCCAATGATATATTTACATTTTATAATAAAAATATTTGAATGTAATTTTTTTTAATATTATATATTTACATTTCGACAAACTGTTTTTTATATTATAGTGAATATTGTATTTTTTATTAACTTTTTTTTTATCATTTTACTTCAGTATTTTTTTTTATTTTCATTATTTTATTATTATTTTTTATTTTATATGAAATATTTTTTAATATTATCTTATTATTTATATTTGGTTATTATTATTATTTTATTATATTTTTTTTGAATATGGAGGTTTTATTATTTTATTATTTTTTGTTATTTTACTATTATCATTATTCTTATTAATAATAATATTATCAATATTATTTTATTATTATTATTATTATTATTATTATTATTGTTATATTTTGTAATGATTTAATTATTATTAGCGTTATTTAATATTATTTTACTAAAATTTAGTCATGATATTTTTTTTATTTTATTTTTTATTTTTTTCGATGATCCATTGCAAAAAAATCATATTTATGACATGATATTACAGAATAGTATATTTGTGACAAGATCCCATCACAAATAGTTAAATTTTCAATAGTGAATTGAAGGTTTTAATTGGGACATTACCCTTCTAAAAATACTTTAACACTTTTTGAGTAATTTTTCACTAACAAGTCATTTTTTCAGATATGAAATTTAAAATATATATAAATGTGGGTTTATAATATCTTTAAAAAATTTAGGATATTAAAACTATTCTTCTCTATAGATGTCTCTTCTAGGAGAATTATCACTTGTGGTTTTTTCTCAAACAACTCAAATCACTGAGCTCGAACATCAGACTCACGGTCAAATGTCTCTTCCAAGATCCACCCATGCTTCCACTAAATCTAACAAAGTGGTATAATATTCCCTCTTAACACATAATTGTTTAGATAAATTATCTACACCAGATGATCCTCATAAGATGTTTCAGTCTCAATAAAAATGTCCTTTAAATCAATAACATGAACAGGTTTAGGAATGTACCCGCTAAACTGTGACACATAGAACATGTCGTTCATACCTCATTAGTGAGAAGGGAGGTCCAGATGATAATCCACTACCCCTAGCTACACAGTGATCTCAAAGGTCGAAAAAATTGTGGGTCTAGGTGACCCCTCTTCCCTAGATGTATGTGCCCAAACCGTGGAGTCACTCTCAAGAAAATTGTATCTCCATTAACCAGTTCTAGTGGTCTTATCGTACTGTCAGCATATGATATCATCCTGCTTTGGGAAGTCATAAGCCTCTTCCATATCAGCTGCACTCTCTCGGAGGACTCCATAACCATAATAGGGGAAACAAATGTTGCTTCGCCTACCTCATTCCAAATTGACGGTGAAATACATGACATCCTATGAAGAACCTCATAGGGTGTCACCTGAATCAAAGCCTAATGAATGTTATTCTTTGAAAACACAATCAATGCTAGGTGATCATATCATACTCAACCAAGGTCTAGAATGAAATATCAAATCATATCCTCTAATATTCATATATTCCAATTAGATTGTCTGTTAGTCTAAACATGGTACACCATTCTAAATATCATCTTGGTCTTTAAGGATTTTCACAATCCCTTCCAAAATCACAATGTAAGACATGAGTCATTATATAAAATATTGCTCAAAAATAATTTATAAAGGTGAATGATCTATCATACATAGATCTACACCAACACATCAACATAGAGAGTCTATCTTATTGAAAAAAATTTAGAATACTATGATAACCGATCAACAATCACCCAAACTGCATCTCAACTCCTTGGAGTCCTAGGTAACCCCATAAAATTCCATAGTGATGTCTTAAAATATCCAAATATCTATCGATATTGGATGTAACAACCCTCCAGGATTATGGTTCTCAGCCCTCACCCTCTGAAAGGTGAAAAAGCTAGAGGAAAACCCATAGATATCTCGCTTCATCCTTAGACACCAGAATTGTCGCTTGAAGTCATGACACATCTTGGTAACACCATCATGTACATACTATATAGGGGTAGTGTAATAACTTATAAAATCATCTCTTATGAATGTAGAGACGACTATTCTCCCATTTACCAAGATCGGTTCATCATCATCCATTGACCGTGAGAGTATAGAGTCATCACGAGCTAGTTGTTCGCTCATTACAAAACACTCTGAGTCTGAGTCTTTTTCAGATTTTACCTAGTCCATAAGTGATGATGATACAATAAAAGAGGAAAATATATAGAACCATGAAACCTTATGGAATACAACCTCCAATAAGCTAATAAGCTCTTAAAACACCACCGCTCTTCTGCAGACCTTGGGCCAAGTTCCTACTCAGCCAAGGTCTTTAGGTGAAGGTAATTTTCTACATCATTTCTCTTTCCATGTTCAAATTCCATCTCAAAGTCAAATTATTTTAGATACTAAAAAAATCATATATATAAATTATTCTTGTTGGGTACCACTACTATCAACTCCAAGTCATTTTTTAGTTCTTCTCATACGGTCATACATGATGAGAACCATAGTCAACAACCTAATCTGTTTGAATCAGCACCTCTCCCAAACCAACGCCTGATGGATCATACCACAATGAACAATGAATATTATACTCAGGTAGTGTCATTTTTGGATCTATCATCATCCTTTCTATTTTTCTCAAGGAAATACACATCACGCTAATCTAGATAATGGATCATCACTCCCTTATTTGTCTCTTCTATCATTGGTGATGCTAGTCAGAAGAGGTCATTGATAAACCATTAGTAATATCATGATATATCTAGAAGGAAATACTATAAAAAACATTTAGGGATGTGACCATGCCTTGATATCATAGACCGTATCTAATTTTACTGATATATCAGTCTCTAACACCATATTTCTTAGGAACATCATCTCTTTAATCCAGAAGTCAAATTTTAATAGCTTGGCGTAAATCCCATGTGCTCGAAATGTAATTTGGCCTATATCTATGTTCCTAACATGATACTATGGTGTTTTTGAGTACATGAGGATATCATAGACGAATACTATGATGGTCGTGTCATGACCAGTCCCCTAAGGCCCATGTTGTGGCTACCCCAAGCCCAGCTCCCAAAGGCCAGGGGCTAGCGACTAGCGTCAAAGGCATTATCCTGCACGTCAGATGCATTTTCTTAAGTAGCTATACGCACACACACAGAAAACCATGTCACACACACTTAAAAAGAAAAAATTATCACAAATTTTTTTAGTAAAAATAAAACTAATATAATTCATCCAGAATACACACCCAACAAAAGAACTAAAATCAGCAATGTTCAAAAAGTAAACTCAGATGGTCATCTATGAAAAACCCCACCTGATCGTGAGAGTATTATAGATACTAGACGCTGAAGTAGATTATATTGTACACCCAATCCTACTGGGCCCCACCTAGTCCAGGGAAACCATATCAATGATTGTAGTGTCTGTCAGACCTATCTCCCTAAGTGACTTTGGGTACTGGTCCACCAAATTCTCTATCTAAACGTTGATTGCCACCACGAGACACGACATGAGTGGGTGGATCCAATGAAGGGATTAGAAATGAAATAATCAGTAGGGACCCCAATATAGAAAGGAAGGACCACACATCAATCCTCAATGAAATGCGAGAAGCTGAATATAGATCACACCGGGTATACATTTAGGGTAATGATAGAAGAATAATCAGTCACATTATCAAACTCCTCGGCTGCTGGATAAATACTTCCTTATCAAGTATAGTGAGGCTGTCAAGTAACATAGAAGTTGCATCCCACTAACCTTTTATTATTGTGGTACTCATCCTTAATGTGTACCGTGGGTATGATTGGTCACATAGAGTCGCTCCGCACTGTGGGATTACCGGGTCACATAGAGCTTCTTCCTACCATGGCCACACAGAGATACTCCACATGTCGTGTATCATTGGTATACCAAGTCATACTGAACCACCCACTACTGTGGTCCTGGTGGGTCAGATAGATTCACTTCCCACTAAGTTTCCGTCGAGTCACACAGAGTCGATTGTCAGCAGTCTTCAGGTCTCATCCAACTGTAGGGTTTCGTAAATAGCACTCTTGGGAGAACCACTCCCCAATCCATTCATCGCATCTCAAATTCGATGAAAGTATCCTCAGGGTTTGAAAAATTATACATTCATCAAGAGGGTCCCAATTTTACAAAAAGCACATCAATTGGATGTGCGGTTTTAAAGATACGAGCATTTTACTAAACAGGGATCCAATTGCATATGGGCCATGTCTGGCCCGATCAGACCTTCCAGACCAACCCAACCAGAGAGTCTCATATACCTAGTTCAGATTTGACAGACTCGACTGGACCCGGTTCGGGTATGGGTCTGTATAGTTTGGCATGGCCAATGGGCCTCACTGGACACGTCCCAGTTTGGCTGAGGGTCCATCCCGTTGGGTCGCCCGGTATCATCCATCCTGGTCCGAAGAGAGTGGGTATGTTCTAATGGCATAGTTCTGCTATCCCAATGTTCGGTTGAATGGGTGATAGGTGGTGCGCCATCCAGCCAGGACACAGATGGCTACCACGTCCATACTCAGTTGCCTCATGAACGCGCTAGGCCCTCTACCATGGTTGAGGGATAGAGGCTCAACAGTATCTTGGAGGTCCTGAACATGAGATGTCCATCCATGTGGCGCTATGTGGGTGCTGCGTCTCCCCGCTACTACAGTAGCCAGTCGGTCGTGGCCTCCTTCTACCACGGTACCCAGACGAGCATGTAACTGCCTCCGCCTACAGCCGCTGCCGCGGGCTACCCCCACCGCCGCCTATAGATTGTTTGGAAGACCACTAGACATGCTCTGGTGGTCTGTTCTTTACACCACATATGCTTTTGCTCTCTTGGTAATGTCCACATCACTATAACGGACCGAGAATCAGTTTCCACCACATTTAGAGTGCGTCCCCGAAAAAACACACATGAATGAGGTGCTAAGGCATTTTTCATGACGGACTGGTCCCTATGCATTAGTGGTTTAGTGTAGGGAATGGTCAGAGTGGTTTTAGTTCAACCAATAAATAATAATTTCATTTCTGGAAAATCAAAACCCCAAAAAAATTACCCTCTTGCATAAAAACACGATTCACAGATCAACCTTTTCAAGTGTTGATCTGTGTTTTTCATTTCTAGAAAACAATGCTGAAGAACATTAAATAAAATATACCTTACCTCTTTGAAATTTTATGCCACAATGTTTCGCATGCATGGATTCAAGACATGTATGTCGTTCATTGCTTTCGGCTCCATGCTTCCAGTTGCATTGAATATGTTTGACGTTCAATGGTGTCTATCGTTCTTTATTGGAGAGAAGTTTTTTTGTAGTTTCTTCAGAGAATCCTCATATTTTTATTCTTCGTTCCACCAATGCGTCAACCAAAATAATTATTAAACACATCACATTGTTTCAGTTACACTGTGACATCGCATCATTAGGCTATTTCATTTATGAAACAACATCTTTGTTACAAGTAATTAAAGAATAATTATGCTTAAGTTAAATATCCATTAATGATCCTCATAAATTTTCCTCGTCATTGTACCAAAGTGTCACCATCCTCTACTCAATTAATTAGAAAGTAAAACAAAATAACATTTTAATGTAATTTAATTATTTTTTGACAAGTCTGAAAATGAATCATTCATTTCATACCTTACCGGATGAATTTAAGTCCTTTATTAGTGAATCTCTGTGTTCAGAATTCAACAGTGCCCTTGGATTGTTGATCTGATCATTGGTTCAAATGTTATAAAAACCTGCCCACACATTTACATGAGTGAACTAAAAAAAGTTCAAAATTATGTTTGGGGCTCACCGGGCCTCAAAATCACGTGTCTTCAAAGAGTGTGGCCATAGATTAATTCAATATAATAAAACAAATTACAAAAAATTTCTGAACCATTACATTCTCCACATCTTAGGGCTTTATGTTCCCGAAATCCTAAATAAAGACTAATCAAACAGATGGGGTACTGAGCACGAAACTGAGCCTCCCGCTCCCATGGGCTCTCCTGGAGATTATCATGCAGCTAATGAACTTGAACTAGAGTAATTGACCTCCCATGTAGGAACCTCTCATGTTGATCTTCTATTTACACCAGGAAATCTTCAAATGTCACCCCAAAATCAATGTCCATCTCACCCCAATCGATGAGGTTCGATAGATCATGCATGTATCATCTCAACTGCGACATGTGGAAAGAATCCTACTCCTTGTGCATCTATATGGGAAGAGTTAGGATGAAATACACCTCTCTAGCTCTGCTTAGGACCTGAAAAGGTATGATGAACTCAGAGATAGATTGATGCCCTAGAAGAATCTCTGTAATACTTGTTGAGGTGAGACCCAAAAAAATACATGATCTCCCTACTCAAAATGAAAGGGTCTCTATATCCTGTTAGTGTAAGACTTTTTCCTACTCTATGCAGCCCTCATCTACTCCTGGGTGATCATTACATTCTCGATGGTAGCCCGTACCATTATTGGACCCATTATTTCTTACGCCTCTGCATCTTCCCATCATAGGGGTGATCTATAGGGCCACTCGTACAATGCCTCATGGTGCCATGAAAATTGTGTAATGATAGTTGTTGTTGTATGAAAACTCCACCAATGGTAGGTGGTCCTCAAAAATATAAACAAAATCAATCATGCAAGCACGAAACATGTCCTTCACGGTCTGTATGGTTTTCTCTATGTGACCATCTATCTGGGGATGAAAAGTTTTTATCAAGCATGATTGTGTCTCAAATACCTCATGTAATCCCCTCCATAGTCCGGATGTAAAGAGAGATTCATGATCTAATATTGTCATCGAAGGAAACCCATGGAGCCACACTATCTCTTAAATATAGAGGTGCATCATTCCCTCTATTAGTCAATACTCCATGATGGGTATGATGTGGGCCGATATGGTGAGTCAATAAATGATCACCCAAATAGAGTCATGGCACCTGGATGTTTGTGGTATCCCCGTCACAAAGTCCATAATGAAACCACCCCATTTCCACTCCGGTACCTCAAGTGACTAGGCTAAGCCTTTAGGAACCTGATTCTCAACCATCATTTTCTGACAAGTGAGGCATTCTGAAACAAACTTGGCCACCACATTCTTCATCCCTGGCCACCTGTAATGGCATTGGAGGTTCTGGTAAGGCTTCACTACTCCATGATGTACCACCAAAATGGATTTATGGAACTCCTTCTACTTCTCCTCCCACAATTTCAATTTCACTACATTACATCCTTTAAAAAGGATGAATTTTCCCCCACCTATCAAATATCTATCAGGAGGCCGTCCTGAGGATAATTGAGCATGTCCGGTCTCTTAGTCAATATCCACCAGTTGTGCATCCTTTACTCACAGTATTAGTGGGGGAGTAATAGTCATCGATTAAAAGTAAAAAATTACACCATCATCCGTGCAGAATACCTGCATCATCACCAACTCCCCTATCACCTAACTTAGCAGCTGCATACTGGTCCTCCTGCTGAGCATGCCTGCCACCACATTTAGCATTATAGGATTATAGAGTTTCTTAAAGTCATTGTCCTTGAGGAACTCAAGAAATCACTACTGTCTCAGGTTCAGGCCCATCTGGGAGAAGATATAATTGAGATTCTTGTGGTTGGAGTAAATTGTAAATTGTTCACCCAACAATTAGTTCCACCACATATAAAAGAAAAAGACACCTGCTGCTAACTCCTGGTCGTGGGTCACGTAGTTCTTCTCATGCTTCCATAACTAGTGTCAGTCGTTGGGGATCACTCCTTGCTCCTGTATTAGGACACAACCCATTCTGTTCCCTGATGTATCGCAGTAAAATACATAAACAATGCCCTCATCTGGTAGTATCAATATGGGGAAACTAGTCAATCTCTACCTCAGATCCTACAAACTCTACATACATTCCTTTGTCCACACAATGGGTTTTCACTTCCATGTCAATTCCGATAAGGGTGTTACTACTTTGGAAATGATGAGCACAAACCATCGATAGTAACCAGCCAAACCCAAGAATCTCTGCACCTCAGTCATGATCTTGGGAGGCTCCCAATCAAGCACTGCCTCTATCTTCACCAGATCCACTAAAACTCTAGCCTCTGAGACAACGTGTCCCAGAAATTGGTCTTCTTGAATCCTAAACAGACACTTCAAGATCATACCATAATGTCGGTGCTCTCAGAGTGTATCTCGGACTATCTGTATGTGTGTATTGTGTTCCTCCTCTGAAAATGAGAACACCAAGATGTCATCGATGAAGACCATGACAAACTAGTCAATTTAATGCTGTAATATCCTATTCATGAGACAGATGAACACTACTGGGGCGTTGGTCATGCCAAATGGAATCACCAGGAACTCAAAGTGGCCGTATTTGCACCTAAAGGCTATCCTCAGTACATCTATGTCATGTACCTGATGATGGTGATATCCTGATCTAAGGTTTATCTTTGAGATCCACTTCACCTCCATCACCTGGTCAATGATATCATTGATTCTCAGAAATGGATACTTATTCTTCACGGTCACCTAGTTCAGGCGTCGAAAGTCGATGCACATCCTCAAACTCCCATCCGCCTTATTTAAAAAATCATAGGGGATGCCCATGGTGAAATGCTGGGACATACGAACCCCTTCTCCTACAAGTCCACTAGTTGTATCCTCATATCATGAAGCTCCACAAGATCTATCTGATATTTTATTGTGGATATCGATGTCATCCCGGGGTACAGGTCGATGAGAAAGTATACCTCTATGCGAGGAGGTAGTCCCGCAACTTCTTTAGGAAAAACATCTTTGTACCCATCCACCACTATTGGAATTATTGGAATCCTCTCATCCACTACACCAAGGGTGAGGCTAGCGAACTGGTGAGTGATCAGATGCACCCTCCTCTGAGAAATTACATCATGTGTTGTAATGACTTCCTTCTCATCGGTGAAGGAAAACCTAGTCCCAGCTCTGTGGAAACACCACATTGTATGCTTAAAATAGTCGATCTGAGCATGGAATGTGGATAACCAGTCCATACCCATGATGACATCATAAGGCCTCGACACCGCTATTGAAACCACAAAAAAATTTCTATAACATTTCTACAAAATTGAAGATATGATTCTCACATTGAAAACAATTATCAAGTTTCAGTAAATATGCTTTCACCATAAAGGAATAATATTCATTCTAGATTAATATGTTCCAAAATACTACCCCATATGGATAAGTTAGTGGAATGATTCCCCCATCTTGGAGTAGGTAGTGGATTTACAAGATAGTTGTTGAAAATGCATTGGCTCATTAAATTCAATATCTGAGTTTCTTTGGAGAAGAATTGGTGTATTTACCATCTCAATAAGTGTATATTTCTTCAAGACCTTACTTTTGACTAGATGTAGTGCCCAAACATACTTACAAATCAATGGTTATGGCACTCAAAAGATAGTTAAATTTTATAAAGGGACCTACATGATGGACCTACACGAAGGACCCATGTGGAGGACATATGTGGTAGTATAATTTCAATATACCTATACAGAATAGCTTCATAGAGGACCTACATGGAGGACCTCTGCAGAAACATCCCTTTGACTATGTCCCCTCCATGCCTATAAATAAGACCCTTTGGATTCCCATTTATATGAATGAAAAAGTTGAAAGACTTTTTAATGCTCCCTTTTTGTATCTCTTTTTCCCAGAATCCTCAAATTGCATTTGGTAGCTCTCTGAAACACGGGAATAGAGATAATTAAATGGGATAAAGAATGTTTTGAAAGTCACTCAAATTTCATTTACATATGCTAGGTTCCCCTATGTGAAATATATTCTTCCTTCATCATACATAACTACATGAAACACCGACACAGAATACCTGTGTGGTACAGTTATTTGACGCAACAATGTAGAGTACCTACATGGCACACTTGCGTGAAGTACCTAAGAGATAGAGCGTGGTGTAAGTCCAATATACCCGCATAAGTACCCTATTTAAGCCCATTCATGTCTGTGTATCTAATTCCTTGGATACCTTATCTAAAAGGGGATATGATGAAGCCTCCACCCAAACCTTCTGACTTATCAAACTGTTGGGAAAGTAACATCTACATGTCTTCTATTTTGGGATTGTATTTTTGCAGTCAGTGGTTTCTGAAATTTCTTTCAAAATGGGGTTAGGATTCATGGAGTGTATATGGGATTGTATATCCACATTCACATGGAGCTTTCTCCCATGAACAATGCTAGGAAGTTCTTGGTTTGGAAAATAAGGGTTTGGGTCCTGACCTCTCCCTTCTCAAAGAGCCGAAACCTCAATGTTCTAGAAGAGAAGGTACATTTCACAATTTATTTTCCATTAAATCTAATGAAAATATTCCCTCCCCTATCAAGATCATGTTTTGGGCAACCATCCTGGTGTAATCCCCTAACTTACAACCATTCTTCTTTTCATTGGACCCTTGTCCAATGTAAAATGAATATAGGGAAGGCTTGTCTCATCATCCTCATCCACAATGGTCACTGTAGGCATGCCCTCTTACCCCAAAGGATGTGAAAAAGTGTGGGTGACTTTGTTAAAAAATTTAAATCTTCTTGTTTCTCACACCGAGCATGAATCACGTGGTCTTAAATATTTTTATATGTCGCAACAGTTTCCCAACACCCTTAAACAACACGAACTCTGATCCCTATTCAAACTAGGATACGTAGGAAGCCTTATCAAGGCCTGATCTCATCAGATATCCTCTTCAGGAATCCAAAACTAACTCCATTAATCTAGGAATATTGCATAGTAGTAAGCCCCAAATTAAACCCCCATATCACCATTGCATCCTTTTCGGGATATAAGTCCAAACTCATTTCTCTCAAAGGACTATACTCTCCTATGATACTCATCGAACAATGTGGGATTTGATTCCCATCCAAATGGGAAATCGATAAACTTTACATGCTTCTTGGGCCATATTCCCAATAGAGTTTAATCTTACTTGGAAATCCATATCCGTTTCATGTTCCTTGTACTACTTAGGCAAAAGTCCCAAAACAAACATTGACTAAGAACATTTCGCATAGATGTCCATACCACATGAAATTAAATTGTATGGCTAGGTCCATATCACATGACCATAAAATATATGATGTGTTCCATTAAGCGACACCAAACTATGAGGGTTATAATTCTTTTCACAAGGATACGTAGGTATCCCATTTAATGGTTATGATCCAAATATCCAAACAAACCTCCATCTCCCTAGATGACAATAAATTCTAGAGTGCCCCACTGAGTGGTTTAATAACTGGTATCATCATAATGATAATAAAATAATCTCTAAATAGTATATTAGAGGATAACATTGATGGAAAAACTCAAATACATATAGATATCTCTAGTAATGAAGAACCATTAATACAAACCAATGATTCTATATTTTACATATGTTAATAAGTGATTGAAAATTCCAAGGGAAATGTATGTTATACATGGTGAATTAATAAGGATTCAAGAAAATATAATAATTTTATAAATAGAGTCTTCGAGTAAACATTAATTCCCCCCAAAATGGTGTGATGAGTCTCACCTCCCATCCTCTCAAACAACGAACGTTCCAAATAATCGTAAAGTTAAATCTTATTGAACGAATACCTTTGGAAAGAAGGTCCCATAAGGATAATGAACTGTTGGACGTTTCCTGTTACATGATTAAATCAAATGGAAACTACCTATAAGTAATGAATCTAAAAACTAGAACATATGATTCAATGATCTACGAAACAAAAATGTTGAACCATACGTGAATCCTTAACCATGTTAACAATGTTACCAACATGTCAGGATCCTATCAATTGATAAAGGAATGTCTGACAAAGGAATCAATCACACATCTATCCCTCTAAAATATTTCACTTTAATGTATTTTTTTCTTTTTATTTTTTTATTAGAAATCCCATTGATATGAATAGAAGGAAAATAGAAGGCACATACACCTACTCCCGATATAGAATGGATGTATATTCTCATTCTGGCCGCTACAGCCACAAAACAAATTTAATCAATGGGGAAAGGGAAAACACAAATTACAACCCATATTCTAAAAGCATGCTAAGATATCAAAACAACAACTTTAGTAGTACCTGGGTAACAGACACCAAAATCTATAACCACACCAAGGATGACACATCGGTATTCCATCCTGGAGAAGATAGACACTTATGTTCCTTTCTAGGAGGGTCATGGGGAAAACATCCCTATATCATACGAATAATAGGATCAGGAACATATAATATTTCCCATTTGAGGTAATCAGTACGTTCGAGTGACCACCCCATGGTAGACACATACACTGTCCCATGATATCCACTTCTCCCAGAAAATGTCCCCAACTAAGTGTTGGAGAACAACCAAGAATAAGTCTTACCAAACATGATTGGAAAATCAATATTTAAGTGAAAATAAAACTCCTCTTAATGATGGAGTTATTGAAGCCCACAAACATTTATATATTGAAACTCAAGATCCTACCGTCTCATTACCAAATTATGGGAGTAGTAGTAGTAATTATGAAGTTACCCATCCCACACTTCATCATGAAGGATTTCTTCCTAAATATTCAGTCATTCTAGATAGACTATCTCTGGATGAGAGCCACAACATCCCTCCTTATGGCTAGATGACCAAGGATCAAGAGCATTTATCCCTTTTTGTAATCCACCATGGCGGTTCTCTTCATGATTGCATTCAGTGAAAAATTTCATCTCCACATTAGTATTTCACAATGTCAAGATAATTATATAATTGATAATGTAGTGTTGATAAATCCCTATTATCTCATCGCACATGCCAATACAAGGCTTGTCATGTTTGATGCCTTTTAATTAACTAGTGAACTACTTTCTCAAACAGAAGACATCTTAGGGGAACGATCAGTCTTCGAACCTCCATTGGGTCATTTGTCTTCTAATACAAAGTGTCCAATTTGTTCAGAACAAGTGAAAAAACTCTAGTGAAATTTGATGAAGATTTGTTAAACATGAGAAAAAATTGGATAAAGGAGAAATACCAGTCATGTTTTGGAATTTGGAAAATTCTCAATATAATATTCCAGAATTTTTGGAAGAATATTTCATTCACGATATCTACCTAAACTTATGGAAGACTCTTCGTCATTTGAAATCCATTGTATTACCATATGATGAATATCAAAATCATGTAAAGATAATAGAAGTGTTGAAATTCCAAATTTATTTAACATCTCTCTCAATTTCCTAACATCTAATGGTTGAAAAGAAGAAGAGGAACCTTTAGCATGCATGAATCCATTCTTTAATGAGGTTACACAAGTAAATTTCTGATGCCTCATCTGGTGTTCATATTAGAAGATAGGGTGCAAATGGATAATTGCATTTCAATACACTCTAGAATCAGAAAATCCCGCCAAAACTGGTCTAATGCAATATTATTTCCCACGACCAGCTACAATAAAAAAATTTGTATGTAATCAAATATATGCTCATAAATAGGAATCAACTAGATTTCATTAGAGTCGATCCCAAATAAAACAGGTTGCTGAGTTACTTTTTCATCAAGAATCTGAAAATATTGAGAAGGAACCTCACATAAAGGATGTCATCCATTAGATAATGCAAATTTCTAAAGTATAAAAATAGTCTTTTGAAAAGGGTTATTTGAGTTGTTTTAAGATAATTCACCCAACTAATGTATGAACCAAAATTCATAAAATCCTAAGAGAAGTTGCACGAATCTCATCCAGAGCAGTTCAAGAGCCACCCCAACTTGCAAGGTTGGGGGCTCATTTAATTCAATCTACAAATTTATTAATCAGTGTTCAATGGTTTGATGAAGATGAATAGGAACAATCCTTGCCTGCAGGGCTTGGGGATTTTTCACATCTACAATCCCCTCTTCAATGGATGTATGTTTTCTCCTTATTAGGGAAGAATACATAAAGAGTGTGCATAGCTGAACTATTAGAGGATTCCCTTAGGGTTACTGTCTTTCAAAACACACTTGAGAATCCATCATATAAGAGAGCGGAGTCTCATGGAAGATACATAAGGTGATGATCTTACAGAAATACTTACAGGATTCCATCAATGAACTATGAAGTGGTAAATGTTATTATCACTATTATAGAAGATCCTCCATGAAATGAATCTAGTTCAGGGGAATCAGAATATGAAGTACTTATCCAAAATACAGTACACGATGAAGAAAATGAAGATGGTATGTATACCTAAAATATGAGACTTAACCAGAATCTCTGTATGGAATTAAATAAAAAAGTTCCACCACTTAGAAAATAATCAATCAAGGGGAAAGATAAAAGTCAGATTGAATCTCACTTTTCCACTGGAGAATGTCAATATCTGTCACTTGATGATATATTTTAATAGCATGAAGAGGAAATGAAATACTTGAAATAACCCAATATAGAGAAACATTGAAGCATAATTTATACAAGACATACTCCTCAAGAAAATGATCAAATTTCACATCCTATAAGAGCTCCTCATGAATGATGATTTCTGGTAACTACATATGCAGATAATTAATTATCTCCATTGGGTACACAACCAGGACAAGATCAAACACATCCTCATGGACCTGTTCTCATGGGTTACCCAAGGAAAATACCCACATCCCCACCAGCGTTTTTTCTGATCGTTGCATGAGTTCAAGCTCCATCTACTATACCTGTAAAGGTCCCAGCGCTTCTGTATATTCCCCAAGTGCATATGAACACAATTAAGGCATCAACAACTCAATTGGAAGCTATGTAAGAGTGGCGTTCAAAAGTTCATCTGGAAAAGAATGCTTACCCTGAATGGGTGGATCTGATTCCTCCCCCACCATGTTTTTTGAATACAAAATTCCCAATATTTAATGGTTCGAGAGATCTGGAACAACACTTATTGCATTTTGTTTCTTATTGTGATCCCATGATGGAGACTCCTCAATAAAAAAAAGTTGTAAATCATAGGTTTTTTTGTGTAGTAATTACATGGACCAACTTTTGTATAGTACCCAAGTTTCCAATCTCGACCAATTACAAGTTTGGAAGATATCTATCATAAATTCTGTCTTCAATTCATCTCGATGCTGCCGAAGGTAATAGTTTTTGATCTCACAATTTGTAAAAAAAGGGAAAATGAATGAGTTTTGGATTTCATTACTCCATGGAAAGGATTAACATATTCTTTAAATATAACACTCCCTCAAAAAGAGTTTCTTCCAATTTGTGTCAAAAATATGTATGATGATTTGCGCACACCACGGATCCCTGTGAAATAAATAGGAGGATTTCAAGACCAAGATTAAATTGATCAATAGATAGAAGATTTCATTATGGAAACAAAGAAAAAAACTCATGAAATCCCATCAGTTCTTGGAAGGAGAAAAGGGAAAGCCAAGGCTGATATAGATACACATATGCAAGAACATGTACCTGCTTCCACTTCAAAACCCTCTTCGTATTGAAGGGTTTTGACTCTAGAGAGTCAGCAACAACGACCGCATCATAAAGATGATCAAAGAGATAAAAGGCGAAAATAGTTTGAGAAATTGAAAGACAATATTTATTCATTCTAGAATTAAAAAGTTCCAAGTTACTTCATCTATATTTTGAAAAATAATTTGGTTCACTTTACAAGGCAAATGGAACCAAAAAAAGAAGGATATGAAGATATTAAAAATTATTTTCCTTTTCACCAGATATTGGGGAATCCATTTCAAGAGAGTTCTGTTTTCAATGAACTATTAGAAAAAATGGTAGACTATGGACATGTGGAATTGAAAAGATTGTCCGCTCATGTATCATGTGTTACTACTACTGATCTATGTGAAGATGGAAAATGGTAATAAGTGAAAAGTAAAAATGTGCAAAAATATGATGATTGGATGATCAGAAAAATGAAAAACTGATCTCATTTAATTCTAGGAAAATAGTTGAAAACCTCGATTGTGTCTTCCTCCAATCCATTCATAGCTACAACACCTTCATCAAAAGGTCAATCCTCAAAGAAGCAACGTGATCAGAAGGGAAAAGAGCAGTCAGAAGAAGATGATCTCATGTCAAGGCCAATATTTTCTATAACTTTGGTGGATTTTATTCCATCTTCATTAGAATAATGGGGACCGCCCTGCCAAATGATAGAACTATAACTAGCCTGTTATGTAGAATCTTTATCAAATGAAAAATGGAACTTCGGTTCCATCAATAATATCCACTTAATGGATCCTTATGACAATGGTTATTATGATTATAATGAGTTGGAGTTCCTTATACCAAACTGGGGAACCAGAGGAAGAGGCCAAGGTCAAGGATTTAGGGGAAGTTGTGGGGATTCTATAATCCCATTATATTAACTCTACCCCTTCTCAAAACATATATGCGGCACAAACTCCTGGAAGTGTCCATCAACGTACTCAACAAGAGCAAGGAGTTTCTTCAACGCATGACAGATTCGTCCAGAGCATGATTATATTCGAGGTTGTATTAGAAGTCACACCATCTTACTATTAGAAGGTAGATAGACCTAGTCAGTCTAATCTACTAATTCCTAGAGTATATCCCACTTTTACTTTGGCATAAGTAACATCCACATCAGGAGCGTCAACATCCAAGGCACCTTCAAAACCACATATCCATGCTAGGAAACACTATCCTCTAGACCAAAAGTATAATTTTTTGAAATAGCTGTCTCATGTACCAGTCGAGTATTCAATTCAAGATGCCTTGAAAATGTCAAAAGATCTTTGAGAAGAACTTATTGAGGCTTTTCCATGTCCTCAAGTGCTTGAAATAAAAGTTGATGTTGTTGAAGCTTACCTTATATAGAATGATCTTGTATAATGACAGGTATTTATATCATTTACAGATGAAGAAGAAGAAGATGTAGTATATTAACATATCAGGTTCCTATATCAATCTGGTGGGGTCAATGACATAAACATCCGACAAGCCTTCATTGATAATGGATTATGAGTCAACCTCATTTCCATTTATAGTCTTCGTCGATTGGGCCTCACTAAATCTGCCTTATCTCCTTCTACATTAGTGTTGCAAGGTTATGAAAATAATTAACAGGAACCTATGGGTGAGATTACACTCAGAAATCAGTTCCGAGATCTTGTGTCTAATTATGATTTCATGGTTATTTGTCAGGACACAACCTTCAACATTCTGCTTAAATGGACTTGCTTACATCAACATGAAACCATAAATTTGTCATACCATCAATGTCTTGATTACTATTTCAATGGTCAAATTAGAACATTGTATGGTGACAAGGCTCCATTCAGAATGTGTAAATCTCAATACATTGAGGTATAATTTTATTAGAAGAGGAGAAAAAGGTTTATGAAAAAAGAGTTAGTCCGAATCAATCCTCCGAATGGATTTGAAAAGATCCCAGCTAACCCATTCATATATTTGAGTACATATTACATGTTTCTAATCAATCAAATTGAATGGGTAAAACAAAATCCAATAAATCATTTAGTGATTTATATAATGTCAATTGTGGCAATTGATCCTAACAGAATGGGAGAAACTATTGATCCACCAAGAAGTTATGGAAGCTTAAATGGAGATGTCTTCATTTTATCCACTAAACTATTGTAAGCCTTTACATCATCAATCAGAAGAGAATAATTTGAATAAATACTAGAGGAAGACCAGGATGTTGATTCTCAATACATCATCTCCTATATATTACCCCATAAAGACCCTTCATCATCAGTAGGGTTTAAAAAGATGGCCTCTTCTTCAATATGTTCAAATACAGACTCCTCTCATAGCTTTAGATGTTTTGATTCATCATCAACAAAGAAAGTAGAAACAGAAGAAGTGATGTGTAAGGAAGATGATGAAAAACAAGATGATCTTTGGGATGCTCCTCCATTATTTGAGGGAAGTGTCTCTACAATTGTGGATGAGCTGAGAGAAATAAATATGGGTATAGAAGAAGATCCATTCCATACTATAATTAGCGCGTCCATGACTTCTGAAGATAAAGATGTGTATACTTCATTTCTAAATAATCATAGAGATATATTTTCATGGAATTATACAGGAATTACATCTATTCATCTCGATATATCTACTCATCAATAGGGTTTTCTATAAGAAAATTGATGATCCAAGCAGGCAGCAAGAAGAACACACCAACATCATGCTTCAAAAAGTGAAGTTAATATTGATAAGCTTATAATGGATAACTTTTCCTATAAGGTTTAATATATCCAATGGAAAGCTAAAATTGTCGCAGAAATGAAGAATAATGGGAACACAAGAGTATGCATTGATTTTAGTGACCCTAACCGGCATTTTCCTAAAGTTGATTTTACAGTTCCAATCATAGAGCTTTTAATCAATGAAAAAGCTGGCTATGAAGCCCTTTTCTACATGGATGGATACTCTAGGTATAATAAAATTTTTATATCCCCATAGGATAAAGAATCTACATCCTTCAGATCCCCTCATGTTGTGTTATTATACCGAGTTATTCCCTTTGTCTTAAATAATGAAGGTGAAACGTATCAACATTCCAAAAACCATATCTTAAAACCTTCATAGAGAAATTTGATAAATGTTATGGGGATGATCTGGTGGTAAAATCTAGAAAACACTCTTGTAACACCCCAACCCTAGAAGTAGATATCTAGTGATTTATTTTCATACATTGGCATGATTACAAAGAATCATGTCCTGAAGGACCGATCAGTTTAGCCGTCTTTGAAAATATATTACATACATTAACTTTACATTACAATTTCAAACATAAAATAAAGCATAGATAGTTATTTGAGAATTGCATTATTAACTTTATCATAACCCTACACATCAATCATAATACACTCCTTGTAATCCTAGGAAAATAAAACATAAGAAATGGGAGAGCTCAAATGCTCAGTAAGGTTAAATATTTTAGTGTAATCTATAAACTATTAAGGAAATATGTGTAATAAAAACAATATCCTTTTAAAACATAACATTTAACATAATATGTCAAAAATAAATAAAAAATCACTTTATAAACATACATATAGATATTCTACTAGTCGAATAATCACATGTAATAACTAATTTTATAAGGAGGGAATGCCTAAAGATGGACATCATTACCACATAGTCAAGGCCTCATTCCAAGACTAAAAATAAAATTTTTGTCAAGGCCTTGTACCAAGGAACTAGTTTGTCTCATGAGACATATCGATGCATCAAGGAGCAATAGCGATATGCACCCATAACTTACTATGTCCACTACATTCCTCATATGAAAAGGTTGAAAATAACATAAACCTTCATATTAAAACTAGAATATGAAATGTCAATACATTAACCATAATCCATAATGGTATAAAAATAGAACATCAATAGTCAAACATATCATAATTCACTCAATACAATATAGAATATTGTTTTATAATAAATCGTTTTCAATCAATAATAATATCAAGTAAAGTATGTTGACATAGTTGAAAATGATCACTAAAACTCATTGATATATATATACATTTTTGTGAAATCATTTAAAAATCACCCATTTATAAAATAATTTATTAAAAATATATTTTTAATCAAGGTTTCCCATAAAACTTTTATACTTTTTATAGGAATTAACATTTTAAAACAATCATGTCCCTAAAAGTAAATCCTTAAAAAGATTTTGGAAAACATAGACATTAATGAGAATTTTTCAGAAGAATAAATATTTAAAACATTTAAAATGAAGTTTTAGTTAAATAATCCTTCAAAAATAATCCTTTTAAAATTTGTTTTATGAAACATGGGAATGGAAGATAAATATGTCCCAACACATACTTATGTATAAACAATCTCAGATGACAAGGATATTGAGAAATTAACCCTTACCTTGCACTTTTCCTTGGTTGAGGGTATGTTAACCTCCTGTATAATAGTTGTATAGTTGTTATTTAATTATACAATAAGTACATAAATAAATATGATATCATATATGATCTTCTAATTTTTCTTTGTTAATAATATTTTAGTAGTATCATTTTTTCAGGTGTTAACTGATTCATTTTCCTTTACATGTTTTTTTACATAAGTCATGTTTTTATGGATAGAATGTATTTGATTCATATCCATAATGATATTATGTTTTTAAATAATATTTTTAATAATAAAATGAAAATTCTTCTTTAATGGCAATGATGGGGAATGAATCTTATCGCATTCGTGGAGACGGTAATACGTACGTACGCACAAACCCTACTTCTATTTCATTTTTTATTTTTAAATAAATGAAAACCAAATGATACATTGTTATATTATTATTCCAATATAATAAAATATTATATATATATGTTACATATGATCATTAACACCATCCTTTACACATTCCATGTATTCTATGAATGCGTCATATCACGTTGAGGGGGTGGTAGTCCGCACTTTCTCAAATGAAATTATCATACCTATACAACATGAAAACAATAAAAAGTTTAGGAGGTTGGAGAATTAAAATAAAAGAAAACAGAGGTGTGTATGTTTAGTTTATTGTCCATAGAACCATTATGTTCTAAACCCATTAGATGGAGGTGTGTGAAAGTTTAGTTCAAAAAAATTTCATTTAAACAACATAGTATGTTTATGATATTGGTGTTTTCATAATATAAATTAATAAAAAGAGTTTAGGAGGTTGGATAATTAATATAAATTAAAATAACATAAGAGGAGGCCTTACCATTAAATTGAGTAACTCCCTTTAGTTCGATCCAAAATACTTCTTTGACGTGCCTTCTACCTAAGGTAAGGATTCTAGGAGGAATACATGGATGTAGGGAGATTAATTGGGTAGAGGTTTGACAATACAAGATGCTTTAGAGCTATGAGAAATGGGTTAGAGGTGAGATCTTTTTATAAGGGGGAGGAGGGTCTCTTTAGGAATGTTTGAAAATATTATTTTATTATATAATTATTTTCAATTTCTAAAGGTCCAAAACTCATGAAAGTCAAAGATAAGATAACACTTGTTCGAAATAAAATCATAAAATAAGAATTTGACAGATTTTGGATATTTTTTTAATTTTTATTATCTCATTTATTTAAATCATTCAATAATGAGGTAAACACAACATCATTATTGTGTCATAAATAATTTTATTTATTTGAGGACTAACAATTATAAAAAAAGTACCATGATGTAGGAAATCCTTTTATAATTAAAATTAATATTCATAGTTGAATATATGACTTATATAACCCCATGTAAATTTGTTTTTACTAAAAGATATATGTTTATGTCATTTTTTCGTTACATTAAATTAATTAATATAAAGATTCATTGTCACTCTCATGTGCCTCCATGGGGTCCCAATATTGACCCAAGGATTCCCATGGTCTGAAATGTATCCTTAAATTATGTTATAATATGTGTTACGGTAATTTTATATTATTATTATATTATTAATTACACTTATTTAACAGATTTAGCCTTTAACCATGGTAAATAAAATATTTACCGAAGTAATTATTCAAAATGTATAAAAATAAACATAACCTATTTAAACAATTAGGTACTCTTGATTACAAATATCAAAATCCATTTTTCCAAATTCAAAATTCCAAAGTTTCTTAAATTAATTTAAAATTAATTCCCGTTGTTAAAACAAAAAGCATGTTTTTAAAAAATAATAACTATCAAAAGATTGACACTTCTTTACATCCAATATAAATTTTAAATTACATGTAATGACCGAAATTATATTAAATGATAAAAATATAATCTAATGATACTTTAAAACTACTAAAATTTATAAATTTACACTATAAAGTATTTCAATTAAAAAAGCTGTTTTCAATTAAAATTTATTATTTTTCACTATTCATCAAATTATGAAAGTCTTCAGAAAAGCACCAAAAAATTTTCCATACTAAATTTTTATATCCCACTTCTAAAGAATAATTTAATTTCATTGATTTTAATATATAAAAGTGTCAAATATTGGTTTTAAAATTTTTTTTCCATTAAAAAGTGTTAAAATTGATTTTTCTGAAAAATAAATCTTTTATCTGAAAAAAATGAATTTGTACTTATATTATCTGTGATAAACACATAATATAGATTCTAAATTTTTATAGAGTATATATAATTTAAAATTCAGTTAATATAATTCATAACTGCTTTTTGAACGGCTAGTTTGGTAAGTTGTGGTGCGCTAGAACTTGGTGTTGCGTGTAGCACAATTTATTGAATTACATTGAATAGATATCATACTATGAAATCATAGGGTATTAAATTCTCCCCTAATTCAATAAATTATTTCATAGTAATATAAAATTTTTTCTTTTAAAATAAAAGGTTAAAAAAAAATAAAAATAACTTTGTGAAAAACCCACATCTGAAATTGGGTTAATGAAATTTTGTCTTAATAAGAGGGAAATAGAAATGAAAATGTCACCACCAAATTATAATAATTATTAAAAGAACATTGGTGAAAATTAGAGACACATAATTGGAGGGACAATGTAAATATTTATAAGGAGTGTTTGAGGTCATCAATAACCAACTAGTGTAAAATTGAGGGCCTCAAAGCCATAAATCTATGATAATTAAAAATATCATCAGTTCAAAAAATCATAATGTATTAGGATAACACACTTGTGGGTTTAATATCCCTTCTATAAAGTTTAAGAATTTGTTTATTCATATAATAAGAGGAAAAATTATTCTACATAGGTAGATTTTCATCCTTCAAATAATTCCTACCACAAACTCAAATTTCACTCCAAAAGTTAACATAATTCTAAAATATTCTATTTATCCTAATCGTATAGGGTTCAAAAAATAATGAATTTATAATTCATTTTGAATACTATTAAAAATACTACATTATGAAAATTAGGGCATCACGTAGGACAGTGGTCATTGATGTACCCTTGTTTCCCTTCTATTGAGGTTCATGTCTAATGGCCTTGCCGGACACGACAAGTTTTCACCCGACCTCCATGTTGTCCTTTTTATGAAAATCAAAAAACAATCATAAGAAATTAACTAACCTTAAAAATAGTATTCAATGTCAAAAATATTCTATTCCATCCTCTATACTTATCCACAATACTTCTATCCGAACTCAAAGTGTAACGCCCCGAACCCAGTTACCTAGAGTCGGTGCATTATTACATAACATTGGCATGATCACAAGAAAGATCAAATCTCGAAAGACCGATTGGTTTAGTAGCCTTGGAAACACTAGATATATTCATAAGTTTTACATTACATCATAAAATGAAAAACTACTACAACAACATAATGTCTCCAAAGTCCACACTATTATCCCCTCATAATATCCCTACAGGTCATTCATAACTTACTTCTTCACATCCAGGGGAAAATAAAACATAGAAAAGGGGTGAGCTCAAAGGCCCAGTAAGGATAACAATATAGCGGAACATTCAAAATAAGCATAAACATTTAAGGCAATGCATTACTAAAACAAAAGCCTTTTAAACTTGAACTTCAACATAGTATGGCAAAAGTAAAATGAATTAATTCCATTTACTTATTCACATGGATGTTCTACTAATCAAATAATCACATGCAAAATCAATAACCACTTTCATAATGATGGAATTCATAATGCTAAACTTTAATTTCTTTTCAAGGCCTCGTCCCAAGACCTTGGGGCTAACTGTAACCGGAACCCAACCCGGAGTGCCTCTAATAACCAGACACCAACCCGGAGTGCCTCTAATAACCGGACACCAACCCAGAGTGCGTCTAATAACCAGAGACCAAACAGGAGTGCCTCTAATAACCGGACACCAACCCGGAGTGCCTCTAATAACCGGAGACCAAACCGGAGGGCTTACTTTTACCAGTCCCTAACCTGGAAGGCTTAATTTTACCAGTCCCCAACCTGGAGGGCTTACTTTAACCAGTCCCCAACCTGGAACATACTTGTCCAACACATTCATATGAAGTAAAGGTTGAAATATAACATAAACATTCTTATTGGAACTAGCATACGAAATGTCAATACTTTACTCATAAACCATGAATGCTATATAAATGACACATCTACAGTCAAACATATCACAAAACTTCATTACAATATGGAAGTTTTATATCATAATAAATCAACTTCAAATAATCTTAAAATCAATCAAAGGATGTTGACATAGATGAAAATGTTTTTTAAAAATTATTGAGAGAAATATCCCTTTTTCATGAAAACATTTTAATGTTATACAATTTAGAAAGTAAGTCATTTAAATACATTTTTGAATCAAAGTGTCCCATACCACTTTGAAACTTTTTAATGGAATTAACACTTTTAAAACATTCATTTTCATATAAATAAATCCTTACAAACCATTTTGAAAACATGGACATAAATGAGAATGATTTAGAAGAATAAATATTTAAAACATTTAAAATGATGTTTTAGTAAAAGTTCCCTTAGAAATAATCCCTTTGGAAACTCTTTTATGAAATATGGACATGGATAGTAAATATGTCCCTGTAGATACTTACGTAAAAACAACCTCGGATATTAAAGAGATTGTGAAGTAAACCCTTATAAATTTGGTAACTTATGAAACATACAACCCATGAAAGAGGTATCATACAATGAAAATGTAAATACACATAAGGTAAAGTGTATTACACAAAGAATACAATTATGGTCAGTACATACACCACACAAAAGATAATAGTGGAAATATGGCATGAATCTCACGGAAATAAAGAGTGAGATGAAAACCCCTTACCACGTTAATCAACTGAGTCTTATGGCCAAAAGTTAATAACCACCAAATTATTTACAGAATAACATGAATATAAATATAATCATGATAATATATATCAAATTCCAGTACACAATACACCACTTTCAATAATTTAGTGGCGAATAATGGAAATCTCACGGAATTGAATGTGAGATAAGAAAATCCCTTACCTTGTACTTTTACTTGGTTGGGGTAGGTTAGCATCCTGTATAATATTGAACTAATTGTTATTAAATTATACAAGAATCATATATATTAATATGATATCATAAATGATCTTTTAACTTTGCTTTGTTAATAATGTCTTAGTATTATCGTTGTTTCAGGTGTTAACTTACTCGTTTTCTTTTATATGTTTTATTACGTAAGCCATATTTGTAATGGATAGGTTGTATATTATTCATATCCAGAATGATATCAAGTCCTTAAACATCACTTTTAAATCAGAAAATGATAATTATACTTGAATGGATATGATGGAGAATGAATCTCATCGCGTTCGTGGAGACGGTAGTCCGTACGTACGCACGAGCGACAATATCATTCTTTTGATATTAAAATAATATATAAATGGATGGTATATCATATATAAAGAATCACTAACATGTTATATTTATTATTTACATGAGTTACACATCATTATTATACCCATCCAAATAATAATATATTGAATAACAATTACACCACGACGTGGAGACGGTAAGCCGTACGTACGCACGTATGGTGACATGTTATTCAAAGGGTGGATAGAATACTAAATATGGTTGTACCATATTTATAATAACATCACAGTATATATATGATACTGGAGTTATTATTTTAGAATGGTAACAACAAAGTAAGAAGAAGTGGAAGAAGAAGGAACTTGGAAAAGGGTGGTGAAATCATTACCTCTTCTTCGGTTTCTTCCTTTTGATTTGATCAAAAGGGCTCCTTAGGTTGGCTTTCTGATCAAAGTAAGGTCTCTAGGTTGTATTGAGGGAAGTTGGGAGAGTATTTGGGCAGAGTTTGGCCGAACCATAAGGCTTTGAAGGTGTGAAAAAATGAGAAGGAGGAGTGCCCATTTATAAGAGGGGTGAGGGGCACCCTTGGAAAAGCTAGAAATATTAATTTATAATAAATTCTTATTCGGTTTCTAATGGCTCCAAAGTTTATTATCTAAATGTTAAGGTGGGTATGGGTTGAATACAACTCAACCAATAGAATTTATACAGGTTTGGGTACTTATATTAACCTTATCTTTAAGTATTAACTCTAAGTTAATTAGTTTCACTTTTACAATGTCTCTTTGTATTTTTATATTATATGGTTAATAAACTTACTATATACATCCAAGAGACCCCCAACTGGTCCATTAATGATTAACCTATCATGATATAAGTCTCTTGGCCGAACCTTAGATTTTTAGGAATTTAATATCAATTAATAATATAATATTTGTTTTAAGAACTCTTTTATGTCAATTTTGACACTATTCAATAGTTGATTTTTGTGAAACTCATAACAGATTGATTACTTCAAAAAAAGTCAATTAAATAAATACTAATATATCATATTATCCTATAAAATTATTTTAATTCATTAAAAGTTTCATATTATATTTATTTGGGTATTTATAATATTAATTATTTTGATTTTTCACTATTATATTAATTACTGCATCATCATTGTGTCATAAATAAATTAACTTATTTAATGTATAAAAATTATAAATAAAATATCATTATGTAGAAACTCTTTTTAGCTTTCTAATGAATATTTATAATCTAAAATAAAACATATATAACCTTATGTAAAAATTGTTTTTCTAAAAGATATATGCATGTGTCATTTTTGTATTCATTTTAACTTAATTAAAATAAAGTGTCCCTATCACCTACAAGTGGCACCATGGGCTCCCAAAATCGACCCAAAGATGCCTATGGTCTAACATGTATCAACCAATAAGGCTAGGACACGTTTTAGGGTAATTTAGTATTATTATAATATTATTTTGTAACCCTTATTTACCGGATTTACCCTTAACCATGGTAAATAAAACTTTTACCGCAGTAATTATTCAAAATGTATAAAAATAAAAGTTACCTATTTACACAATTTGAACATCCTGATTCCAAATATGGAATCCATTTTTCTAAATTCAAAACACATAAGTGGCAGAAATTAATTTAAAATTAATTCCCGCTGTCAAAACAAAAAGCGTGTTTTTAAGAGATAATAACTATCAAAAGATTGACACTTGTTTATGTTTGGTTTAATTGTAAAATTATGTCCAATGACCAAAATTATATTAAATGGTAAAAATATATTCTAAATATACTTTAAAGCCACTTAAATTCATAATTTATCACTATTAATTATTTTGATTAAAAAAGTTGTTTTTAATTAAAATTTAGTAATTTTCACTATTCATCAAAATATGAAAGTTATCCAAAATGTACCAAAATTTCACCTTAGGCTAAATTCGATATTCCGAATACAAAAATGAAGTCCATTATAAAATATAAAATATATATAATTTCAAAAAAGTAGGTATTACTATTCATAACGGCTAGTTTGATTGG
Organism: Viscum album; assembly: GCA_963277665.1. Lineage (NCBI taxonomy): Eukaryota > Viridiplantae > Streptophyta > Magnoliopsida > Santalales > Viscaceae > Viscum > Viscum album. Next base: position 807,255,203 of record OY728119.1, on the reverse strand, counting down.
TTGTGGTGTGTTAGAACTCGAAGTTGCGTACAACACACGCTACTGTATTATTCAAAGGAAAGCGTACCGTGGAAGTTTGGGATGTTTCATTTTAAATTTTTTTTGATGTCCCCATTTAGTCAAAAATTTTAAAATATTGTATTTAAAAAGGATTCACTATTAAAAGTTGATAAAAGTGCAATACTGAAAATGAATACGTTCTTGTATTATGTCTAAGAAACTCATAATATGGATTCTAAAATTATAAGGATTATATAAAGTTTAAAATTTAGTTAATACTATTCATAAACTCTTTTGAACGGCTTGTTTGGTAAGTCATGGTGCGATTGAACTTGGTGTTGCGTGTAGTGAAAGTTATTGAATTATTTTGAAGAAATAACACACTATAAAATATTGGGGTATTACATTCTCCCCTCCTTCAATAAATTGCGTCCTCGCAATTTGAAATTGTTCTTCGAAAATAAAAGGTTGAAAATAGAAAATATCTTTGTGGGAAAACCCACATCGGAAATTAGGTTACTAAAATTTAGTCTTAATATGAGGAAAAGAGAAATGAAAGGGTCACCACCAAATTATGATCTCGATTAGGAGAACATTGGTGGAAATTAGAGACATATAATTGGAGGAAAAACGTAAATATTTATAGGTAGTGATTGAGGTCATCAATCACAAACAACTATAAAATTGAGGTCCTTAAACTCATCAATCTATGATGATTTGAAATACCATCGGTTCAACAAAACATAGGGTATTAGGATAAAATATTTTTGATGTTTCAAAATATCTTAGTTTAAATCCCACATCGAAAAATGAATTAATGAGGCCTCTATTTAAAATAAAGAGTGGAAAGTATGAAGATTACTGAAAATAACACATACTAGGGTTCCTTGTAGGAAAATATGGATATGGAACAGAAATCTAACTATCAATTATCTGATGGAGAGTGGTAGAGAACATGGCTATGAAAAGGCCAACAATCCCAAAGCCATAAATTAGTGATGATTTAAGGTACCATCTAGGACAACATTTTTGTTCTAAGTTCCTTTTCTTAATGTTGAGGAATTTATTTATGAGATTGGATAAGATCATAAGGAGATATACTTACTTTATAATTAGAGTTTTGTCCATTAATAAATTTCTACCACAAACTCATCTTTCACTTGTAAAAAAACTCTATTTATACTATTCGTACCGGGTTCCAAAATAAACGAATTTATAATTCATCTACCAGATTTTTTAAAAAAAACTACATTATTTAATCCAGGACATCTCTTGGGCCAGTGGTAGGTGATACACCCTTTTCGCCCTTCGGTTGCGGGTTCAAGTCTCATGGCCTTGCCGGACGCGACGAGTTGCCGCCCAACCTCCGGGTTGTCCTTTTATGGCAATACAAAATTAATCTCAAACTAGAATTTATCCAAAATATTTCTGACCAAACTCACAGTCCAACATTTATAAGGAAGTTAAACATAATGTAGATCCTTTTTACCACGTAATAGCATATGAATACCTTCATCATGTATTCTTTTAATACCCTGAAACATCCTGAATTACCATATTCCTTATTGATTACATTCATTCTCCCTTATTCCATATAGAATGCTGCATATACCTCATCAATCCAAAAATGTTTTAAACCCCAACACTAATGGAATATACAGATCATTAATCAGTTCCAAGGTAGTCAAGAATATTCAATATAATTTATCCAAAACAATAATGTATTATTCCAAAATCACTACCTCGGTATCAGAACTATATTATGGTTTATCATTCTCTCAACCATATATTTTCCAAAAATTTATCCTGCTGTTGAGTCACCTTTCTTTGTTCCACACAATCTCAAGTCCTTAATGAAATAGTACTGCAGTACAATCCTTATATACTCCATAATTATTATAATGAGTACATTGTTGATACAACAATCAATTGACATAATCAACATAAGAACTCTAATCATTCCTCTTCATCTGTGGTGGTATCATAACTTGATTATTATCCAATAACATCATTTGCGGCATATTCTAATGACTGGGACATAGGTTCGCATAGTGTCCAAACTCCTTGCAAATGAAGAATTGTACATTTGAAACCATTTTCTTACCCTTGCAGTCACGTACTTTGTGCCCTTTTCCTCCACACTTATAACAAACTCCCATTCCTTTCAGGAAAGTTCCAGGGTGTTTCTTTCCACAGTTACTACATATGGGAAAATTCATCTTTTTCCTCTTCCCTTTATCCATCTTTCTCTCTTCCATCCTTTTCTTCTCTTTCTTCCCTTCAAAGCCATAGGAATCAGTAAACTCTTTAGTTATCTTATCAACACATGATATTATTTCTTCATTTGATGATAATACATGCGAGACTATTTCTCTTGTAAATTTTGGATTAAGACCATAAAATATATGATCCTTCTTTCTCTTTGTATCATGTGCATTGCTAGAGTTCTCATTCCTTCTACTGGGCGCCATTTCTAAACAATGACATACATTAGATTAGTTTATGAATAACAATACCTAATCCCAAACTTGTAAAACACATAACATAAATTAAATAGTTTATGGATATAATCCATAATCATAGAAATGTCTCCTTTGAGGAAGTATATACTCATAAACCCTTCATAATGATTTGTAAGGAAAATGAGAGTTATCCTAAGCATATCCCCCGGGAGTGTCGTAACCAAGAGTGCAGCAAGGCCCGTTGTCGTGCACCAGTTCCCGTTCGAGTCTAGCTCAAAGCGGTGTTTTCGGGTTTTACCCCTAGGTACATCTGTGCCAGATCCACCTCTACCTGATCGTATCCAGATAGGGATGTATTGCTCGGAAAACTCACAAAATCTCTACAATACCAAAATTCTAGGAAGTTCTTCTATACTAATCCTCAAATTTCATCTTAGGTATACATGCTCTAATCAGAGTTTATCTAAATCTAGCTTCCAAGGTTTGTACTAAACTTCCTCTGATACCAAATGTAACGCCCCGAACCCAGTTACCTAGAGTCGGTGCATTATTACATAACATTGGCATGATCACAAGAAAGATCAAATCTCGAAAGACCGATTGATTTAGTAGCCTTGGAAACACTAGATATATTCATAAGTTTTACATTACATCATAAAATGAAAAACTACTACAACAACATAATGTCTCCACAGTCCACACTATTATCCCCTCATAATATCCCTGCAGGTCATTCATAACTTACTTCTTCACATCCTGGGGAAAATAAAACATAGAAAAGGGGTGAGCTCAAATGCCCAGTAAGGATAACAATATAGCGGAAAATTCAAAATAAGCATAAACATTTAAGGCAATGCATTACTAAAACAAAAGCCTTTTAAACTTGAACTTCAACATAGTATGGAAAAAGTAAAATGAATTAATGCCATTTACTTATTCACATGGATGTTCTACTAATCGAATAATCACATGCAAAATCAATAACCACTTTCATAATGATGGAATGCATAATGCTAAACTTTAATTTCTTTTCAAGGCCTCGTCCCAAGACCTTGGGGATAACTGTAACCGGAAGCCAACCCGGAGTGCCTCTAATAACCGGACACCAACCCGGAGTGCCTCTAATAACCGGACACCAACCTGGAGTGCCTCTAATAACCGGAGACCAAACCGGAGTGCCTCTAATAACCGGACACCAACCCGAAGTGCCTCTAATAACAGGAGACCAAACCGGAGGGCTTACTTTTACCAGTCCCTAACCTGGAGGGCTTACTTTTACTAGTCCCCAACCTAGAGGGCTTACTTTAACTAGTCCCCAACCTGGAACATACTTTTCCAACACATTCATATGAAATAAAGGTTGAAATATAACATAAACATTCTTATTGGAACTAGCATACGAAATGTCAATACTTTACTCATAAACCATGAATGCTATATAAATGACACATCTACAGTCAAACATATCACAAAACTTCATTACAATATGGAAGTTTTATATCATAATAAATCAACTTCAAATAATCTTAAAATCCATCAAAGGATGTTGACATAGATGAAAATGTTTTTTAAAAATTATTGAGAGAAATATCCCTTTTTCATGAAAACATTTTAATGTTACACAATTTAGAAAGTAATTCATTTAAATACATTTTTGAATCAAAGTGTCCCATACCACTTTGAAACTTTTGAATGGAATTAACACTTTTAAAACATTCATTTTCATATAAATAAATCTTTACAAACCATTTTGAAAACATGGACATAAATGAGAATGATTTAGAAGAATAAATATTTAAAACATTTAAAATGATGTTTTAGTAAAAGTTCCCTTAGAAATAATCCCTTGGGAAACTCTTTTATGAAATATGGACATGGATAGTAAATATGTCCCTGTAGATACTTACGTAAAAACAACCTCGGATATTAAAGATATTGTGAAGTAAACCCTTATCAATTTGGTAACTTATGAAACATACAACCCATGAAAGAGGTATCATACAATGAAAATGTAAATACACATAAGTTAAAGTGTATTACACAAAGAATACAATTATGGGCAGTACATACACCACACAAAAGATAATAGTGGAAATATGGCATGAATCTCACGGAAATAAAGAGTGAGATGAAAACCCCTTACCACGTTAATCAACTGAGTCGTATGGCCAAAAGTTAATAACCACAAAATTATTTACAGAATAACATGAATATAAAGATAATCATGATAATATATATCAAATGCCAGTACACAATACACCACTTTCAATAATTTAGTAGCGAATAATGGAAATCTCACGGAATTGAATGTGAGATAAGAAAATCCCTTACCTTGTACTTTTACTTGGTTGGGGTAGGTTAACATCCTGTATAATATTGAAATAATTGTTATTAAATTATACAAGAATCATATATATTAATATGATATCATATATGATCTTTTAACTTTGCTTTGTTAATAATGTCTTAGTATTATCGTTGTTTCGGGTGTTAACTTACTCGTTTTCTTTTATATGTTTTATTACGTAAGCCATATTTGTAATGGATAGGTTGTATATTATTCATATCCAGAATTATATCAAGTCCTTAAACATCACTTTTAAATCAGAAAATGATAATTATACTTGAATGGATATGATGGAGAATGAATCTCATCGCGTTCGTGGAGACGGTAGTCCGTACGTACGCACGAGCGACAATATCATTCTTTTGATATTAAAATAATATATAAATGGATGGTATATCATATATAAAGAATCACTAACATGTTATATTTATTATTTACATGAGTTACACATCATTATTATACCCATCCAAATAATAATATATTGAATAACAATTACACCACGACGTGGAGACGGTAAGCCGTACGTACGCACGTATGGTGACATGTTATTCAAAGGGTGGATAGAATACTGAATATGGTTGTACCATATTTATAATAACATCACAGTATATATATGATACTGGAGTTATTATTTTATAATGGTAACAACAAAGTAAGAAGAAGTGGAAGAAGAAGGAACTTGGAAAAGGGTGGTGAAATCATTACCTCTTCTTCGGTTTCTTCCTTTTGATTTGATCAAAAGGGATCCTTAGGTTGGCTTTATGATCAAACTAAGGCCTCTAGGTTGTATTGAGGGAAGTTGGGAGAGTATTTGGGCAGATGTTGGCCGAACCATAAGGCTTTGAAGGTGTGACAAAATGATAAGGAGGAGTGCCCTTTTATAAGAGGGGTGAGGGGCACCCTTGGAAAAGCTAGAAATATTAATTTATAATAAATTCTTATTCGGTTTCTAATGGCTCAAAAGTTTATTATTTAAATTTTAAGGTGGGTATGGGTCTAATACAACTCAACCAATAGAATTTAGACAGGTTTGGGTACTTATATTAACCTTATCCTTAAATATTAACTCTAAGTTAATTAGTTGCACTTTTACAATGTATCTTTGTATTTTTATATTATATGGTTAATAAACTTACTATATACATCCAAGCGACCCCCAAATGGTCCATTAATGATGAACCTATCATGATATAAGTCTCTTGGCCGAACCTTAGATTTTTAGGAATTTAATATCAATTAATAATATAATATTTGTTTTAAGAACTCTTTTATGTCGATTTTGACACTATTCAATAGTTGATTTTTTTGAAACTAATAACAGATTTATTACTTCAAACAAAGTCAATTAAATCAATACTAATATATCATATTATCCTAGAAAATTAGTTTAATTCATTAAAATTTTCATATTATATTTATTTGGGTATTTATAATATCAATTATTTTGATTTTTTACTATTATATTAATTACTGCATCATCATTGTGTCATAAATAAATTAACTTATTTAATGTATAAAAATTATAAATAAAATATCATTATGTAGGAAATCGTTTTATCTTTCTAATTAATATTTATAATCTAAAATCCAACATATATAACCTTATGTAAAAATTGTTTTTCTAAAAGATATATGCTTGTGTCATTTTTGTATTCATTTTAACTTAATTAAAATAAAGTGTCCCTATCACCTACAAGTGGCACCATGGGGTCCCAAAATCGACCCAAAGATGCCTATGGTCGAACATGTATCAAAAAATAAGGCTAGGACACATTTTAGGGTAATTTAGTATTATTATAATATTATTTTTTAACCCTTATTTACCGGATTTACCCTTAACCATGGTAAATAAAATTTTTACCGCAGTAATTATTCAAAATGTCTAAAAATAAAAGTTACCTATTTACACAATTTGAACATCCTGATTCCAAATATGGAATCCATTTTTCTAAATTCAAAACACAGAAGTGGCGGAAATTAATTTAAAATTAATTCCCGCTGTCAAAACAAAAAGCGTGTTTTTAAGAGATAATAACTATCAAAAGATTGACACTTGTTTATGTTTAGTTTAATTGTAAAATTATGTCCAATGACCAAAATTATTTTAAATGGTAAAAATATATTCTAAATATACTTTAAAACCACTTAAATTCAAAATTTATCACTATTAATTATTTTGATTAAAAAAGTTGTTTTTAATTAAAATTTAGTAATTTTCACTATTCATCAAAATATGAAAGTTATCCGAAATGTACCAAAATTTCACCTTAGGCTAAATTCGATATTCCGAATCCAAAAATGAAGTCCATTCTAAAATATAAAATATATATAATTTCAAAAAAGTAGGTATTACTATTCATAACGGCTAGTTTGATTGGTTGTGGTGTGTTAGAACTCGAAGTTGCGTACAACACACGCTACTGTATTATTCAAAGGAAAGCGTACCGTGGAAGCTTGGGATGTTTCATTTTAATTTTTTTTTGATGTCCCCATTTAGTCAAAAAGTTTAAAATATTGTATTTAAAAAGGTTTCACTATTAAAAGTTGATAAAAGTGCAATACTGAAAATGAATCTGTTCTTGTATTATGTCTAAGAAACTCATAATATGGATTCTAAAATTATAAGGATTATATAAAGTTTAAAATTTAGTTAATAATATTCATAACCTCTTTTGAACGGCTTGTTTGGTAAGTCATGGTGCGATTGAACTTGGTGTTGCGTGTAGTGAAAGTTATTGAATTATTTTGAAGAAATAACACACTATAAAATCTTGGGGTATTACACAAAGTCCAAAATTTATAAGGAAGGTCACATAATATACATGTGAATACCATCATCATGTATTCTATTAAAATGTGGTAATAAAATGAATTTCTATAAAATTATTTTAAAATATGTATGCACATCATTATTCATTCTGTAAATCATGGAATACTAGATATACTCATTAAATCCCAAAATATTGTAATCACCAACAATGATAGAATAAAAAACCATTAATTAGTACCAAGGTAGTCAATAATATCCAATATAATTTATCCAAATCAATAATCTGTTATTAAAAAATCAATACCACAGTATCATGACCATATTTAAGTTTATCATTCCTCGAACCATGTATTTTCTAAAAAGAATAACTTTATATTGAGTCACATTTCTTGGTACCACACAATCTCAAATCCCAAATGTAATAGTACTGCAGTACAATCCTTATATACACCACAATTATTATAACCAGTAAATCATTGATACAACAGTCAAATGAAATAATTCTATAATATAAATATTAGAACACTAGTCATTAATCATTATATGTGTTAAAACCATAACATGATTATTACCGAATAGCATCATTTGTGGTATACTCTGCTGATTGTGAAACTAATTCGCATAGTGTCCTAAATCCTTGAAGATGAAGCATTGTTTATTTGAAACATTTTTCTTACCCTTGCAATCACATACTAGGTGTCCTTTTTCTCAACACTTACAACAAACTCAGATTCCCTTATATAGATTACCAAGGTGATTCTTTGCAATGTTATCACATATGGAAAAATCCATTTTCCCTTGTTCTCTTTATCCATATTTATCCCTACCATCCTTTTCTTATCTAGCTTCCATTCAAATCCATAAGACTCATAGAATTATTTACCTATCTTTTTAACACATGATACTATTTCTTCATCTGATGATAATATGTGTCAGAGTATTTCCTTTCTAAATGTTGTCTTAATACCATGAAAGATTTGATCCTTCTTACTCTTTGGATCATATGTATTGCTGGTGTTATCATTCCATATACTGGGTGCCATTTCTAAACAATGGAATACAATAGTTTAGTTAATGAATCACAATGCATAATTTACAACTTGTAAAATACCTAACATAAATTGAAAATATAATACATATATTCTATAATCCTAAAAATGTTTTCATTTAGGAATAATTTATTCTAAAATCCTTTATAATAGTTTGTAATGAAAATGTGATTTTTCATAAGCATGACCCCCAGGAGTGTCGTAACCAAGACTACATCAAGGCCGATATTCGGGTAAAAGGATACCCTGGGTCAAGCCTGAAACACCTTGTTGGAGTTTTCACTCCTAGGTACATCAGTTCCCGAGTCGCCTCTACCTACTCATATCCAGACAGTGATGTATCACTTTCAAAATTCACAAAATCCCTTCTTTATCAAAATTCCAAGAAGTTCATCTATACTAATCCTCAAATTCATTCATAGGGAAATGTTCTCTAATAAGAGTTTTTCTAAATCTATATTCCACGATTTTTACTAAACTTATTCTGATACCAACTGTGATGCCCCAACCTAGAAGCCCAGAGCCGGTGCATTATTTTAAAACATTGGAGTGATTACAAGGATTCATGCCCCGAAGGAATGATCTGTTTAGAAGTCTTGGAAAATAGATTACATAAATTAGCTCTAGATTACAATTTCAAAAATAAAATAATTAATAGATAGTTCTTTTAGAATGCCGTTATTCTGTTTAGCTTAACCCTTCTCATCAATCATATTACACTTCTTGGATTCCTGAAAAAATAAAACATAAGAAATGGGTGAGCTCAGATGCTCAGTGAGGGTAAATAATTTAGTGGAAGCTATGAACTTTTAATGAAATATGTGTAATAAAAACAACTTCATTTTTAAAATAATATTGAACATAATATGGAAAAAATAAATCAAACATAACCATATAAACATGCACATGGATATTCTACTAGTATAATAATCACATGTAATAACTAATTTCATAATGAGGTAATGGATAACGCCATACATCATTACCACATAGTCAAGGCCACGTTCCAAGACTACAAAAAATATTTTTGTCAAGGCCTTGTGCCAAGACACTAGTTTGTCTCATTAGACCTACCGATGCATCGAGGAGCTGTAGCGGGATCCACCCGTCACTTACTAAGTCCACTAAATTCCACATATGAAAAGGTTTACACATAACAAAAACAATAGAATAAAAAATAGCATAGGAAATGTCAATACAATAACCATAAACCATGAATGGTATAAAAATAGAACATCCACAGTCAAACATATCAGAACTCATTCTATACAATAAGGAATATTGTATTATAATAAATCAACTTCAATTAAGAATAATATCCAGTAAATGATGTTGACATAGTTGAAAATTATTAGTAAAACTATTTGAGATCAATATTACTTTCTGTGAAATCATTTGAAAGTCACCCATTTATAAAAGAATAAATTTAAAAGATATTTTTTAATAATAGTGTCCCGCACTACTTTGATACTTTTGAAGGTAGTTGACATTTTAAAACAATCTTGTCCACATAATTAAATCCTTAAAACATTTTTAAAAACATGGACATTAATGAGAAAGGTTTAGAAGAATAAATATTTAAATCATTTATAAATATGTTTCAGTTTGAGAGTACATTAAAAATAATACTTTTGAAAATTCTTTAATTAATCTTGGACATGAAAGATAAATATGTCCCAATACATACTTACATATAAACTATCTCATATAACAATGAGTTTGAGAAAAATTAACTATTACCTTGTACTTTTCCTTTGTGGAGGGTACATTAACATCATGTATAATAGTTAAATCATTTTTATTATATTATACATGAACTACATACATAAATATAAAATCATATATGATCTTTTAACATTTCATTGTTAATAATATTTTAGTAGTATTATTGTTTTGGTTTTTAACTTATTCATTTTCCTTTATATGTTTTGTTACGTAAGTAATGTTTGTTATGTATAGGATGTATTTTTTTAATATACATTATGATATTATGTTCTCAAATATTATTTTTAATAATCAAATGAAAATTATTCTTGAATGGTTATGATGGGGAATGAATCTCATCGCCTTCGTGGAGACGGTAATTCGTACGTATGCACAAACGCAACTTCCATTACATTTTTTAATTTTTAAAAGGAAATAAAACCAAATGATACACAATTATTTTATTATTCTTTTAAAATATAATATTTTATTTATGTTAATTAAGTTCATTAACACCATTCTTTATACATTCCATGTATGGTATGAACGAGCCATATCGCTTTGTGGGGGTGGTAGTCTGTACTTCCTCAAATGAAGTTATCGTATATATACAACATGAAAAGAATAAATGTATGATATAAAAGAGAATTATGGAAGCTTATAAATGAAATATATTTGAAAAATATCATATATAATTATAGTCCATCATAATGGCCACCATAAGAGGTGGAAGTAGAAGATAGAACAATCATTGTTTCGTGAGTTAGTAGTTAGCAGTCCACAGAAACATTATGTTCTATACCCATTAGATCGAGGTTTGTGTAAGTGTAGTTCAAATCCTTATCATAACCACAAAATAATATATTTAGGACACTGGTTTTATTATAAAATAAATGAATAGAGAGAGTTTAGTTCATTGGAGAAGTAAAATAAAATAAAAGAACTTAAGAGGTGGTGTTACCTTTAAATCGGGTAACTCCCTTTGGATTGAACCAAAATGCTTTTTTGAAGTGACTTATGGCTAAGGTATGGATACTAGGAGTAATAAAAGGATTTAGGTATCTTAATTTGGTAGAGGATGGATGATCCAAGAATCTTGAGAGTTGTGAGTAATGGGTTTGAGGTGTGGCCCTTTTATAAGGGGGGGGGGGGTTGTCTCTTTAGGAATGTTTGAAAAGATTATTTAATTATATATTGATATTAGTTTTCTAAAGGTCCAAAACACATTAAAGTTGAATATATGATAACTCATGTTTTAAATAAAATCATATATTAAGAATTTGATAGTTTTTGGATATTATTTTAATTTTTATAGTATTATTTATTTAAATAATTGATTAATGAGGTAAACACTACATCATTATTCTATCCGAAATAATTTTATTTATTTGATGTATAAAAATTATAAAAACTACCATGATGTAGGAAATAATTTAATCTTTTAAATGAATATTTATATTTGAAGAGATAACTTATATAATGAAATGAAATAATTGTTTTACTAAAAGATATATGTCTATGTCATTTTTGTCTTTACATTAAATTAAATAATATAAAGTGTCATTATCACTCTCAAGTAGATACATGGGGTCCCAAAATAGACCCAAGGATTCCCATGGTCGGAAATGTATCATTACATAGTATTAGGAAATGTGTTAGGGTAATTTAATATTTTTATAATATTATTTTTTACGCTTATTTAATGGATGTACCCTTTAACCGCGGTGAATAAAATATTTACCAAAGTAATTATTAATAATGTATAAAAATAAAGGTAACCTATTTAAACAAATTAGACCGACTGATTCCAAATATTTCATCCATTTTTTAATTAAAAAACACATAATTGGAAGAAATTAATTAAAAATTAATTTTTGTTGTCAAAACAAAAAGCGTGTTTTTAATATATAATAACTATCCAAAGATTGACACTTTTTTATGTCCAATTTAAATGTAAAATTACATCCAAAGACCTAAATTATATTAAATGATAAAAATATAATCTAATTATACTTTAAAACCACTCATATTTATAATTCAACACTATAAATTATTTCAATTAAAAAAATTTGTTGTCAAATAATATTTAGTATTTTTCACTATTCATCAAAATATGAAAGTTATCAGAAAAGTACCAAAAATTTATCCAAACTAAATTTTTATGCCCCACTTCTAAATAATAACTTAATTTCATGAAATTGAATATATAAAAGTGTAAAATATTGGTTTTAAATAAGGCTCTCCATTAAAAGACTGTAAAATTAAATTTTTTGGAAAATACTTCTTTTATCTGAAAAAAATGAATTTTTTCTTTAATTATGTCTAAGAAACACATTATATAGATTCTAAAATTATATGAAGAATATAAATTTTAAAATTCAGTTAATATTAGACATAACCTCTTTTTGAACGAGTAGTTTGGTAATTCATGGTGTGCTCGAACTCGGTGTAGCATGTACTGCATGTTACTAAATTACATTGAAAAGATGATGTACTATGAAATCTTGGGGTATTACATTACAATAACTTGGATGATCTAGGTACCATATTAAATAATCTTCATCAACAAGTTCAAAGTTGAACCCCTTGAAATTTGCTTTTGGGGTCACCTAAAGATGTACTGCAGCTTCATTGTACTCCATCGTGTTGTCGAAGTTGATACTGAGAAAACAAAATCAATCATTATATTGTCATCTCCTATAAATTCTAAAAAATTAAGATGAATCTAAGGATACATGGACTATATTTGGCGCCTTATCTCCAATTTGGAAGGCATGTGTTTTCCCTTCACCAAATTATTGAAGAAGGGAGTCACCTATCAATGGATGGAAGACTAAAAACAAGCATTTGATACCCTCAATAAATATCTATTGAGTCCACCAGTATTAATGCCTCATATGGTAGGAAGACCACTTATTCTCTATGGGACAGATTTAGAGCCATCACTGGGTGTATTCCTTGCCCAGAATAATGATGTTGGTAATTAAAAAAACATTTACAATCTCATTCAATCTACACATGATGTTGAAACATGGTATTCAAATATTGAGAAGTGATTCCTGACATTAATCATTATAGATCTGAAATTGAGAAAATACTTGCAACATAATGGGTTCTGATTGGTGTCTTGAAGTAACTTGCTCAAATTTATTCTCAGGCATGCTATACATACAAGGCATCTGGCATGGTGGGCAGTTATTTTGGAACCGTTTGATAGGCAGTTTGTGCCGTTGAAGGAAAAAAGGTCCATGCTCTGGCTAACATCCTTGTTTGAACACACATATGTAAAAGATGCATCATTGAATATTGAACTTATGGATGAAGAGGTCTTCCCTATTAACGATAGTTCCTAAACATGGAAAATGTACATTGATGGTGCCTCCAGAAGTCCAACAGGGAAGAGAATGTAAAATTCTAAAGTCAATAATAATGGGTGAGGAGTTTTACTTTTCTCCACAGAAAATGCAATGTTACATTATTCCTTCCTGTTGTTAGAAGGAGGTACCAACTATGAAGTGGAATATCATGATCTCACTGCCGGCCTGGAATTGAAACATCTAGTGAAAGTGAATCACATAAAAGTGAATGGTGATTCAGAATTGGTAATCAAAAAAATCAATAAAGAATATTCTATTATGAAAGAGGAGTTAATACCTTTTTGTGATTACTTCAGAGAGTAAATGGATAAATTTTCCTCAAAGGAAACATTATATTATGTACCAGGATCACTAAATTCTCAAGCTGATGGACTTGATAATGCAGCTACAGCCTTGTAAGATCCAAATTGGGAAGAGACAATCATCATCATAGCCCATCATCATGTGGTCTCACCTTTTGTTCAAACCATAATGGAGGGGATTAATTATATTATCCATATTCATAATCCATATGGTCATACCACTACATGTAGTGCACCCATCATGGAATACAATCAAAATGGATAACATCAGAAACATAGAACTGAAAAAGAATAGATCTGATGACAAGCAGCCAATTTTACATTTTATGATAGTCCAAATCACCAAAAGATCCTATAAAAACAAATCTTTGATGAAATCCTCTTTAGGTGTATTGGTGGATAAGACACTACAACTATCCAGAATGAATTACATTCAAGAGATTGTGGGGCTCACCACTCTAGGCATAGGCTATCTTATCAAATCCAAAGTCTTGAATACTTTTGGCCTTGAATGATGTAGGATTGCACAGATTTCACTAAGAAATGTCATCCCATCCAAGTGGTTTCCAACTTCATTCATAAACCCTTGGAGTTTCTACATATAGATAAATACTCTGGGCCATCAGTCACATGGGTAATGAATGTAGTAGGACTTTATCCTTCAACTAAGGCTAACCAGTTCATGTATATCTCTACTACAACTGACTTCTTCACCAAATGGGCTGAGGCAATACCTATAAATGAATTTGGAGCCAAAAGTATTGTAATTATTTTCAAAAATTACATCATCACCAGATTTGGTGTCCCTCATAAAATATTGATGGAAAATAGCACAAATTGTTTTTTTTCTATTGTGGCAAAGAATATATATTGGGAGAACAATATCAAATCCAACCATTCATATTGCTATCATGCAGAGTCCAATTGATAGATAGTGGATTTTAATAAGACCCTATCAAATATACTATATAATATGTTTGATAAAGATTAGAAATCTTGTCCTAATAAACATTTTCATGATTTATAGGTTTATCGAACTACTACATGTACTGCCACCCAGGCAAACCCATATTCCTTGGTTTATAGAACATAACTAGTTTTTCAAATTGATATTAAATTTCCTTCACTCAGAGTTGAAATCTGTGATCAATTGTCTAAAGATGAGAGGTCTTTGAAACGGTTTGATGAGATGGAGTTATTAGATGAAATTAATTATGTACTTTGCATCATTTAGAAGTATATCAAAACAGAATACATAGATCCTTTAATAAGAATGTTTTCCTCTATTCATTTTTTAAGGACAATTGGTATTGGTCCTTAGGATTTCAATGATACCTAAAATGAAACATCCAAATCTTGATCCAATATAGGAAGACCTTATTCCATTCATACAATTTACACAAATAGATCTTATGTCTTAATTTTAATTGATAGATAGTTTATTACAACTCTAAAAAATGTGAGATTCTTCAAAAAAATATTTTTTGTAATTACACATGTCTTCATCGCTGAATGTTTGAGAACTGCAAGATCCACATGTCCATACAGCAAGACTCTAAACAGAAAATTACACGGTTATAGATGCATAATGTTAAACTGTATAACAACCATAAGCATCCATGCTGCATGACAATAAAATGTGCAGCATCAATGTACATTTATCATGACATTAAACTGCATGACATAACTTTTCCTCATTACATGACATTAAACAGTACGTCTAACATCTTCTCTAACTGACGTTTAGAGCTTCCATATGCAAGCATCATTGACATCATTGTTACTCCTTAATGTCACATGATTCTATTTCTTCCCAATTTCTGAGTTAGATCATCATAGGGAACTAATTTTTAAGAACTATGTATGGATTGATTATCCTTAATATAAGATACGTAGAGACATCTAGATCTCCAATCATGGGCCAAGAAGCAAGCATCCAAAATTTTTACTTCCTTTTTTGTCTCCTTTATATAAACTAGTTCTATAAAGAGTTCCCTTTTATGATAAATGGATTTATTTTCATTCCATAACATGTCTTAAATTTAATAATTCTTTTATAATTTGTTAAAGACCCTCCATATCCCATGTAAAACTCAGCTGGTGTAGGAAATAAATGTTTCACAAACTACGTACGAACTGATTCTCATCTATTTAAGATACGTAGAGATGATGTGATCCCCAATCTTTGGCCCATCCATGAAAAAACATCCTCTTTTATCCTTATCTAAGAATCAAAACCTAAAAGGGAATGTTTAAAGAACTACATATGGCTAGATTATAGCCCATAGTAAGACCTGTAGTGATACATGGGTTTTGTACCTTATTTCAACTATGATATGTATTTTTTTAAATCAGTTAATATTCATCCTTACCACATGATGTTACGTTGAATTGAAATCAAAGAACTACGTTTGGCTTGATTCTTTTTCCAATGAGAAACTTTGTAATCCCATATCATATGCCCCGGTTCAACATCACTTAATCATAATACCCCTACTCTTCACTTGTGTCATATTGTCTTTACAGAAAAATCATTTACCGATACTTGTTTCTCACACAGAGAATAGCTCACATGGGTATAAAAATTGGGTAAAATGATTCTTTGTATACATAATCTGTCTCAATTTATTATGGGGTTAACAATTTCCTTACTAATTGACCCATAACTGCACAACACAATGTCCTCACCACATGACTTAAAACTGCACAATAAAATGTCCTCAGTACATGACTTTAAACTGCACAGTACAATGTCCTCACTACATGACTTTAAACTGTATAGCATAATATTAATTCAAAGGAATCAAATAAAGTATCTGTTTTTACAGATGTGTCGAATTCATATAAAGGACATCAAAGTCATGGAAAATATTGATCCAAAAATTTCTCATGTGAATTTTTCATAGCACCCATCCATATTTCACTTTCCTAATCTTGAATATTTCCATATCTTCGTAATCTTTCCTATAGTTTCTAGTGATAGTATTTATAATATCTGAGAACTCTTTTTCCTAACTATGTTGTCTGTGTCCTTATGTGGCCTTACATATTCTACAAAACGAGCCTTTTAGTCAATATATGACCTTATTTGGCTATGAAACATATGAAAAAGTTGTCCATACATAATATATCCCCCCCCATAACAGGTTTTTCAAATGATGGAAATTTTCTTCTTGGTTATAGTTTCTTCATCCTTTTCAATAATTAATGAAAATATAAACGAATCTGAGTTTTAAAAAATTCATTTAGGTATATTTGTCACATTATAATTCTCTTGATCTGAAATTCTTCAAGACCATGTATTACAATTATCTCTCTCTATGTGTTCAAAGTAATATGAAATAATCTTAGATCACTTGACAACATATCATATATTATTTCCATTTCTGTTCTTAGTTGTATGAACTAAAACTACAAACACCATACTCCCTACGTTTGGGTCAGACCATCGTAGAAACCCTATTCCTTTGGTTCGTTGGAAATCATTATTGAAAATACTCTCTCCATATTCAGGTTCCTTTATCCATAAACAAAACACCATGCATCATAACATCTAAAACTCCATAAACTTTCTTTGGATTTTAGTAATAAAAAGATAAATTATTATGAACTATATTTCCATACTATGTAGTACGTTCCCTTAGATGTCCTTGAATATATTTCCTATATAACAGGCCTGTTAGTCAAAAGATGATACTGTTTGACTATGCTGCATATTCCCTAGTTGTCCCTGCATAGTATAACACCCATAATGAATTTTCCAAATAATGGTAACTTCGTTCTTAAAAACAATTTCTACTAATTACTTTACCCCTTTTCCCATATCATTCTTCAGATCTAGAAATTCTTAAATCACAATTTAAAATTTTCCCTTCCATACTTGAATATGGTAGTATGTTTCAAAAAAAAAATTCATGAAATTGGGAGTGTCTCATAACTTTTGTTCGAGCTAAATACCATAAATTAATGGCAAAAAATGTCCTCAATGCATGAAATAAAACTGATCAATACAATGTCCTCACTGCCTGACATAAAAAAATGGTGTACAATGTCATCACTTCATGACTAAAAATTTCAATGTACAATGTCCTCACCGCATGACATAAAAATTCTTAAAATGATATGAGATATTCTCATTTCTGAAAATTTTTAACCATTACTTATACACCAAATTTATATAGAAATGTTCTTATTATTAATGAAATATGTTGGTATAGATAATCATTTATTATTAAATTCTATTTCCTTGTAAAATCAACCCACTGTGGTCTTGAGTCACCCAAGTCTTATTTTCCCTTTTCTATCAACAAAAAAATGTTAAATTCTTAAGAGCTCTTTTTCTTGACTATGCAGTGAATTCCCTTAGGTCGCCTTGTATAAGATTTCTATATGACATGCCTATTAGTTAAAAGATGCCACTATTTGGATATAGAGATTATGCCTTATTTGGACTTACATAACACATCTCCCATAATGGATTTTTCAAATAATGGTAACTTAATTATTGGAAGATAGTTCCCTTATGTTGATGCGATTTCTAAATTTGGTGACCATAAAAATCATGGATCAATATTCCCCTTAGAAATATTTAAAGAATATTAAAGCAATTCTTTGAAACTAAGACCTGTTTGGGACCAAATTTTAAAATTTATTGTCTAATATATTCAACTGCAAAGACAATAATTTATATTTCAACATACATGACTCTTAACTTCCTACAACAAGGGACGTGGTACTCACCAGATTGAAAACCCGCAATGGGGACCCTGAAAAAATGTCAAATCTCATCTAACTAGAACTACATTATGTACTATTTAGGTAATATCGAGATGTTGAAAAATTCCAAAGACACATTGTTTAGAGGGTTTTCCATAAGACCCAATCAATTTTCAATCTATACTCGCTAAGCCTTATGATTGAGGAAACAATTAGAGCATCCTTACAAACATGATATTGCTTCAAATCATAACAAATGATTTTGGAATTCATATACGTTACCTAAAATTTTCTTAAAACAATATTCTTTTCATTGCAAATGAATAAAATTCTATGGTGGGGATTTTATTAACACTATATAATATGTTTCATGCAATTCTACCCAAAATTGAATATATGATTCTCACATACACAACAAATGTCAAGAAATAGTAAATATATTTTCACCATAAAGGAAGAAGATGCATTCTGGATTTCTATGTACCAAAATAATACCCCATACTGATGGATAAGTGGAATGAGTCCCCCATATAGGATTTGGTAGTGGATTTACAATATCGATGATGAAATAGTGTAGACACATTAAATTCAATATCTGAGATTCTTCTGAGAAGACATAGTGTATTTACTATCATAATAAGTGTATATATCTTAGGGACCATAGATTTGATTGTTCGTGGATCCCATATAGACATACATATCAAATGGTATGTCACTTGGAAGATAGATAAATTCTATAAAGGGACCTACGTGAAGGACCTACGTGGAGGACCTACATAGAGGACCTGCACAGTTTTGCAAATTATAGATACCTACTCAGAAGAGCTACATAGATTTTCTAAATGGAGGACCTGCACAAAAAAAATCTCTTCGACCAGGCCCCCTCCATGCCAATAAACAGTTCCCTTGTGCTCCCCATTTCAACAACTGATAATGTTGAATGATTCCCTAAATATCCATTTCATAGCTCTTTCACCCAGATCCCTAAAATTGTCTCAAGTAGAACTCTAACTCACGAGAGAAGAGATAATTAAACAAGATAAAGCTTGTTTTTAAATTATACCATAATTTTTTTTACATATGATTGGTTACCATATGTGAAACATATTCTCCAGTCATCATGAAAACCTGCACGACACACTTCCATGGTATAGTTGTGTGGCGCAGCCACACATGGTACCTATCCGGCACACTTGTGCGATGTACCTATGTGACAGAGCATGGTATAGGAATTATATTCCAATATAAGTACATTTTTAGGCCATTCATGAAATATTATCTCTTTCCTCAGTTCCCTTAACTAAAAGAGACTAAGATTAATCCTCAACCAAAACCTCCTGACTTATCAAACCCTTGAGAAATGGCGTGTCTTTTATTTTTGGTTTGTATTTACACAGTCATAGGTCTCCCACAGTTGTTTCACAATGTGGTTAGGATTCATGGAGTGTCTGTGGGTTTGTATATTTTCAGTCGCATGGAGGATTCTCCCAGGAACAGTGCTAGGAAGTTCATAATATTGGGATTAAGAATTTGAGCCCTGACCTCTCCCTTATCAAAGAGCCATAGCCTCCAATTTATATTAGGGAATGCCTTGTTCACAATTTATTTTCCATTCATGGGAATGAAAATTCTCCGTCCACTATCAGGATCAACTTTAGGGAAACCATCTTGGTGTAATCCCCTAACCTTAATCACTTATACCTTTCATTGGACCCTAGTCTAATGTAAAGTTAATTGAGGGAAGGATCATCGCCTCACCCTCATCCATCGTCGCCACAGTCGGCACACCCTCTTCTACCAGGAGAGGAGGAAAAGTGTGGGCTACTTTTTTGAATATTTGAAATCATCTTGTTTCTCACACTGAGCATGAATTACTTGGGATTAGAGATTTTCATGGTCACAATAGTTTCCAAACACTCTTGAACTATGAGAACTCTAAAACCTGTTCAATCCAGGATACAATAGAAGACTTCTCAAGGACCGAACTCATTGATTATTCTCTTTAGGAATCCAACCCTATCTCCCTTAATCTGGGCAAATTCTTTAGGAGTAATCCCTAAATTAAACCACTAAATCACCAAGGCATCTTTTTCAGGAAGTAATTTCAAAATCATTTATCTAAAAGGACTATACTCTCCTATGAGACTCATCCAACTATGTGGGCTTAGATTCCTATCCACAAGGGATATGTAGGAATCATCCTCGAGGTTCAAACACAACAATTCAAATCAACCCTATTGTCCTTGGGCCATATTCCCTAGATGGTTTATTCTTAATTTTAAACTCATGTCCTTTCCACGTTCCTTGGGATGCTTAGGCATAAGTCCTACACCAAAAATTCACTATGCTTCTTTCTCATAGATTTCCTTACATAATGAAATTAATATTATATGGATAGGTCCGTATCACATGACCATAAAAGGTATGATGTGTCCCATTAATTGGAACAGAACAACAAGGGTTATGCTTCCTTTACCAAAGATATATAGGTAGTCCATTTCATGGGTGTGATCCCAATATCCAAACAAACCTTCATCTCTCCAAATGATTATAAATTCTAGAGTGCCCCATACATTGGATTAAAAACTCATATCATCATAATGATGATTAAATGAATTTAAAAACTGTATATGAGATGATACAATTGATGGAGAACCTCTAATACATTTGGATATCGATATTAATAAATAATCATGCATACATACGGATGATTCTATATTTCAAACTTGTTAATATGTGATTGAAAATTCCAAGGGAAATTTATTTTATTCATGGTGAATTAATAAGGAATCATGAAAAAATAATAAATTTATAAAGAGAGTCCCAGAGTAGACAATATGTCCCCCCAATAGTGAGTGATGAGTCCGAACTCCCATCATATCGAACAATGAACGTTCCAAAGTATCATAAATATCAAACATAACGATCGCATGCCTTTGGAAAGTAAGTCCCTTTTCGATAAATAAATGTTGGAATTTTCTGGTTCCATCAACAAATACAATGGAATCCTCTAACAAGTAGTGATTATTACTACTAGAACACATGATTCAAGGAACTACAAAACAACTTCTATAAGGAGATCCCAACCGAATCTCTCACCTACTAGAGTAATATCACACTACTTGCACCAGTGGGTAATCATTGAATCCCCTCATGTAAGAGGCAATTTCCATAAGGATCGAGCCAATGGATCCACTAGAATCTATGAACTTCAAACAATATCCATGTCAAGGAAGGAGTGATTGAAACCTGTGACTATAAGAACTATATCAGGGCTGGAGAAGACACAGATTGTACCCAATATAATCTCTAGATCACCGTGGTCATACGCCTCTTCTACATGATTTTCTGCTCACCCTTGTTGGCCTCCTCTATAAGGTTGGGGTGTATCAAATAGGGGTGGTGTCAGTAAAACCTCAAACCATTGCCCACCACCTATTGGTTAGAAATCTACCCTACCACATATGATTCCCTGTATACCTCCTTTTTCGAACTGCTGCCAATATCTATGAGGCTCCTTAACCATCAGCTGGTCATTTGAATGGGGGGGGGGGGGGTGGGGAATCACGTTCCATGTGTCCCTTCCATCCACATGTGAAGAACTAAGTAACTCCCTACTAACTCCCTCTATACTGGGAGACCGCACTACCTACCCTGAGTCCTAGGGTCATCCTCTAAAAGACATGACCCACCTAGGCCCTCACGTCTTCTATCTGTTGCCTGCTGAAGACTCTGTCACCAGGGGTTTGCTGGTAGATCTACTTGTGATTTCATGCTCCTCCAAAAATATATCTACTTAAAGGAATCACTTGAGCACCACATCTTATTTTGGGATGTTGAGAGACAACAATGACACCATGATCTCCCACCATAGTCCCTACACAAAGGATCAAGCCCTAAAGATAGGGTCCCACACCATATCTGTCAAGTAGCGAGAATGATCAGTGAGCCTCAATGATTTTCATCCACCGTCATGTTACCTAATTGTTGGTGAATCATCCTTCGAATACACACAAAGCATAAGGTCGTGGGGAAAAACTCCTCCCAGAAAAGCCGCTCGAATCTTGCATAGGTGAGGGTCGTCTCATCTTGTCTCCAGGTGGTCAAGTTCCACCATATCCCTATCGATCCCTGATGAAGGATAACTACCAATATCTCCATCTATTTAAGAAGTGTCCACACTAAGAAGAAGAATCATGTCTCTACCTCTAGCCAGTCCTCAGCAACCTAAGGATCTGTCTCTCCCCTAATCACAAGAGGTATCTATCTTCGAAACTCGGGCATGGAACTGAGTCTATAAACATCCTCTACTAGAACCTATAGTATTAGATGTTGACCATCGGGTGGTGGTAGAACATGTGCACCACACGGTGGGGCCATATATTGAACTGTTCCCCGAATGGATGCCTCTTCCCTTGGTGTGTTGTCCTCATAACCTCGTATCAGGATCTTGGATAGTAGTCCTCAAGGAAGCATCCTAAGATAGATCAACATGTACAATGGTCAGATGTTTGTATGTTGTGATATTACATTTATTCAAAATAACATAAAAAAAAACTTATGCAACCAATGTCTTCATGTATAGAGCCGCAACGCAGAATTCAATGTCCTGGTGTATGGATACATCAGCCACTGCACCAACATTGGACTCCTTGAATATAGATGTCGGACTCTAAACACTTAACATTATTTCCCCAAAACTAACAATAGACTCTCATTGTTTATGGTAGGACTGAAAACCATTTAATAGCACTTTTTCATGACCCGTCCCCCAGGTCCAGTGCTGTGACTACCCCATGTCCACCTCCTGATGGATAGGGGTTGGTGACTTGCACTGAAGGTTCCAACCAGTAAGTGGGAGGCATTTTCTTATTTACCTAAATGAACATAAACTTCTAACCAAGTCCCACACACTAGAAACAAAACAAGTATACCTAAAACAATGCTGATTACAAGTAAAACTAATAAAAGTCGTCCACCATACAAACCTAACAGAAGATTTGAAAAAAGGAATTTACAAAAAGGAAACTATGTTGGCCGTCCATGGAAACCCCCACCATATTCTAAGAGTAGTTTAGAAAATGGAAGCCAAAGTAGAAGGTCATGTCCACCCGATCCTGCTGGGCCCTACCTGGTCCTAGGACACCAAATACATCATTGTAGCATCCATTGGTCTCGTCTCCCTGAGCACCTGTGGCTCCTTATCCACCAATGTCTCCATCAAAAATCTGATCGCCAACATGAGACACAACACGAGTGGGCAGATCCCGTGTATGGGAGAGTAATGTGATACTCAGAAGGGACCCCAAACCAGAATGGAAGGACCACACCTTAATCCTCAAAGCAAAACATAAAGCACAATACAACTCACACTAAGTATACATTTAGGGTAGTGATAGAAGAATAATTAGTTACATTATAAAACACCTTGGCTTTTAGAGAACGCTTCATCTATCAGGTACAATGGGCCTTCCGGGTCGGATAGAGCCACTCCCCACTACGGGCCTACCGTGTCACACAGATATACTTCCCACCTTTTCCATAATACTACTCCTATCGCAAATACTGGGTCTGTTGGGTCACATAGAGTCAGTCCCCATATTGGGGATTTAGGGAACACAGAGTTTCATCCCACTAGGTTGTCTTCAAGTCAAACATAGTCAACAATCAGCAGTCTTCAGTTCTCAGCCAACCGTAGGGTTTCGTACATAGTACACTTGATAGAACCTCTCCTCAGGCCATTATTTTCATCTCACCTTACATTAATGTCTCCTTGAATAATTCATGAAATATGTTCCTCGTCAAGAGGGTACCAATTCATCAAACAGTTCGTCAACTAGACGCACAAATTTCAAGATACATGCATTTAAGTAAATAGGGGGGGTCAGTTGCATCTCGGCCAGGTCTAACCTGATCAGACCGACCCAACCAACTTGGCCTGGAAGTCCCACATACCCTAGTTTAGATTTGATCGACTCGACCTGACCTGATTCGGGACTGGGGCAGTTCAGTCTGGCATTGCCTGTGGGCTAGGTCCAATGGGCCTCGCTGGACCTAGCCCAGTTTGGACGAGGGTCCTACCCGCTAAGTCACCTGGCGGCCCAGCCTCATCTTGCCTCGACCAAAGGGTGTGGTTCTGGCATGCAGGCAAGGGCATGCCCTGCTATGGGTGTGTCTAGCCCACTAGGTTGTGGTTCCGGCCCACTGGGTCGTGGGTCTGGCCCACTGGATAGGGGTGGGGCCCCCCAACATAACGCATGGCCGCATGGGTGGCTGGTGGTGCATCATCCCCCCGAGACACGAACGACTACCACATCCAGACACAGCTGCCCCGTAGATGTCGAGGTTACTCTTACCGCGGTCGAGGGACTGCACCTCACCATCTACCTGGACATCCTAGATGTGAGTTGTCCCTCCACGCGGTGCCATGTGAGGACTGTATCTCCCCAGTGACTTTGCGGCTCGTCAGCCCCTTCCACATGTCGTCGCAATGCGCTGATGATCCCGTCGCTGCCAATGCATCGACAGATAGGACGGCGTAACACCAGATGCGCTCCGGTGGTCTGTTCATTGCATCGCCTATGCCAACACTCTCTGGGGAATGTCCTCTTCACAGTAGTGGTCCCAGAATTATCTTACCGCCACATTGAGGGTGTGGCCACAAAGAACAAACAAGAAAGATGTTTACAGGACTTGTTCATTTCCTCTCAGGCCCTATGTATTAGAGGTTTAAATAAGGGAAAGGTCTTGGGGTTTTAGTTGGACTAATAAATTATAATTTCAATCTTGGATAAAAAAAATCGAAAAAGAATGTTACCCTTCCACATAAATGCATGATTCGCAGATCAACTTGTTCGTGGGTTGCTCCATGTTCATTTTTTCTATAAAATAACAGGGAATATATTTTAATAAAATAACTCATACCTTCTTGACATTCAATGCCGCATCATTTCGTCCCCACAGTTTCAAAACATCGTCATCATTCGTAACTTCTGGCTTCGTTCTTCATGGTGAGTCAATGTGGTTTGATGTTCCTGAGCATTTATCATTCTTATTGGTGAAGAATTTTGTTTGAGGTTTTTCAGAAAATTAATTATTTTTAATTTCTTGTTCCACCAATGTGGAAACCCAAATAAAAAAAAACAAATCACACCATTTCTGTCACACTATGACATCACATCATTACACTATTTCATTTCTATGACAGTGTCTTTGTTACGCATCATTAATGTGTATTTACCTACATGTTATAGAGAAATTAAAGATCCTCCTCAAGGCACATCATCATTGCATCAAAGATTCTCTATCTGGTGCACAACGGATGAAAAAAACAAATAAATAACTTTTTAATATTATTTTATTATTTTTTGGAAAGTTGAAAGATTAACTATTTCATTTATCCCTTACTGGTTGAAGTGATGTCCTTTCTAGGAAAATATCAGTGTTCTGAATTCAATGGTGCCCACTGATTTTCAATCCATGTAGGGTTTCAAAATATAGAAATCCACACACACATATTTACTTTAGTGAACAAAAAAGTTAAAAATTCCATTATGGGTTTTCAGGGCCTCAACATCACTTGTTTTCAAAGAGTGTGGTTTCATAATAATTCCGTATAATTAAAAACAATTCATGGAATTTCTGAGACATTAAAGAAGAAATCCATGTATGGAAAGAATATCTTTTTTTAGGGCCATGAAAACATTTGGTGTGTTCCTCTGCCAGAATGAAACCACTATGTACTCATATAGTCTATACGTGTTCTAGAACGTTGTCCTTGGAAATTACTCCTCTCTTACTCATAACTGGTTATATCATGATATATAGTTAATATTTTAGAACCATCGACACCTTGTAGATGATTGAAATAATCATTGTTCCTATGTAATTGAAATCGATTCTTTACCATAACCAGGTCCATGTTATCTATAATCAATGCATAGTTGAAGATTATGATCCACCATCATGGAAAAAAACATAGGTGAACCCCATGTTGAAGTACTCAGATTTTTGACTCTATGTATACATTTTGAACATTGAACTCGTTCTGCTCAGTTGACATCATATGATAAAAGTAATGAAATTGTTGCTCTCCCAAAAATAGCTCATTCTCATATTAATATGTAAGTCCTTTAAAGTCTCTAATAGATTGAATATTCCCAAAAATATCCCAACCCAATTTTCATCATCCTGAGAGTCTCTTATGCTCTGTAAGGTTGAATAATTTTTTAATTGAAAATCATTGCATATTCTACCATAGATATTAACTCTTATATTTAATATCTACACTAAGGGAATGAATTCATGTATAAGTGTCCCTACTACATATACCATAGATTAAGTGTCAGAGAAATCTCAAGTGTATTCTACTACACTTCTAGAGGTAATATTGAAACATATTTCTTTTTAGATGTATTTTGTCCTACTTCCCATGTTGTTTTGTCACCTATATTATGGAGACATATTCTATAATTCATATGGGAACACTTTTAAAAAAGTAACAGATTCATTAGGATAAATTATAATTATAATTTTTTGATAAAATAATATTTCCTTAAATCATTCTATGGGCGCAAAGAAGGTTTTCCTAGGAGTCTACTCTTCACCTGAGGTATTCCCTTCCTAGAACTAACACTTTTCTTTATCAATTCATTTTAGTCATAGTCATTAAATAATTATTAAAACAACATCATACTCAGATCAACTATTTATAAACGTTAATGACATATCACATTGTATGGAAATAGATATATATCACACAAACCAAACTATCGATAGAAGATAGTAAAAACCATGGGATTTAATTAATGAACTACCACGCATCACAAAAATAGATATATATATATATATATATATATATCATGCAAACCTAAATGCCTAGACATGATGCATTAACAAGTGTGAAATCAAATAAATCACATATAACATCATGTGCATCACCAACATTGAATCCATAGTAACAACATAACATAAATTCCCCACATTACGGTAACTCGTAGGTCCACTATTTAGTGTTGTCTAGACACTTACACAGTTTCCCTCCCCGAGTTGTAATTTCTAATTTCTGATCTATCATATTCCAACACAAGACAAGAGAAGTAATAAGTTAGTGATTCATGACCAATTATACTATTTGGTAACAAATCATCCTAAACCACTTGATCTGATCTAGAATTCGACATGACCATATGCACACCTCCCCATATGGAAGAGGATGTTGGCTATAAGCGAGGGTTTTGTGTGAAACCATATAGAGACTATACCCTCAGTATCATATCATAGGATCAACAATAATGAATAAAATAAATAATATACAATAAATGTAAATGAATAAATAGAAAAATAACAACCATATAAGGGATCCCAATGTGGTATGAAAATCCATAGTTTATGTTGTAGACAAATGAAATATAAAATTAATTAAAAAACATATTTAGGTTACTCTTGGCTTTGTATCGGTTTACTCTAGCCCTAATCTCCCCAACACAACCATCCACTGTTGGTCCCTTTCCCTTTGTTGGATCTCCTGTCATGAAATATACAAGTGCACTGATGTATCCTAGTATGGTGTGTCTATAAGACTCTGTACGACACCGGACTTTTTTTCTTTAGTATAATCATGTATTCCATAATAAATGTGTAACAAGAATAATAACACACAATCCAAAATCGAGAAGTTGTGCACTTACCATGACTCCAAAACCCATAATATATACCTACTTCAACTACATTCTAGAAATATATTGTATATCTATGAGTATCCAAAACCATCCACAAGTCTATTGGTGTGTCATTCAAAATCAACAAGGCATCGAGTTAAAATAATTGACCCCGAATCTACAAGGCATGGGGTAATATATGAAATACACAATACATAGAGTATCTTTAACATACACATAATATAAAATGCATAAGGTAAAACTCTTAATCCATAAGTCATCATGTTTCGTCCATCTCCTCAGAATCCACAAGGCATTATGTAGATTCTACGTTATAAGGTTATCAGGTTATGTTGTCATCTCCACCACACATCATGCATGCACCTCATAAATAGAAATCATACCATGATTACCACCTATAAAGTATAAACATAACAATCCTCCAATGGAAAACATGACAATTCACAACATGATACCCACCATAGATCACATCATGAGAAACATAACATCATCATATACACCAACATGTGAATCAAACATCATCATGGAATGATGCTATTGTTAGGACCAAAAGGATCATATATACCCTGAGGGGGTGAAATAAGGTATGCATATTCTTTTCTAAATTCTATATTCCCACTAGATCATGACCTCTTTATCAAAAGGGACACTTTTTTTTGAAATTTTTTGTTTATTATGATCAATTCTTTTTTGTGTGATGATGAATCTTTGGATTTAATGAAGGTATGTAAATAGGTAGACATTGATATTTTTACTTGATTCACCCTCACTAGGCTATGTAACGCCCCGACCCCAGCTACCCAGAGTCGGTGCATTACTTCGTAACATTGGCATGATCACAAAAGATCATGTCTCGAAAGACCGATTAGTTTAGTAGCCTTGGAAACACTAGATACATTCATAAGTGTTACATTACAACATAAGGTGAAAAACTACAATAACAAAGTCTCCATAGTCCACACTCATATCCTCTTCTGACTATCCCTGCAGGTCATTCATAAAATACTTCTTTACATCCTGGAAAATATTAAAACATTGAAAGGGGTGAGCTCAGATGCTCAGTAAGGATAACAATATAGCGGAAGCTTTCATCAATAAACATAAACATTTAAGGCAATGTATAACTAAAACAAAAGCCTTTTAAACTTGAACTTCAACATAATATGGCAAAAGTAAAATGAGATAATGCCATTCACTTCTTCACATGGATATTCTACTGGTCGAATAATCACATGCAATATCAATAACCACTTTCATAATGATGGAATGCATAATGCCAGACATTCTGAAACATTTTTTCAAGGCCTCATCCAAGACGTCTAAAATGATTAAGGCCTCGGCCAAAAACATAAATAAAATTGGGAAAGGGCCTCGGCCAATTCCACGTCTAGTTGTCTCATGAGACCTACCGATGCATCGAGGAGCTATAGCGGGCTCCACCCGTCACTTATTAAGTCCAATACATTCCTCATATGAATATGTTTAAACATATCATAAACCATAACACAATCATATCACATAAAACATGAATAAAGGAAACATAACATTTCCACATTTCAATCAAAAGATATCAATACAACACATTGATATAATAAAAACACTTTCAAAACCATTTTCAATACCAAAATAAAAGAAAGGTAAAACTTTGTATTTATTTTTCATTAAAAAAATGATGGCTTGTAGAGGAAGCCGAAACTCAAATAATGGTCATGGCGGTGGAGAAGTCGTTGTCGCCGCATAAGTATGGAAAGAAAAACATTCCCTTTTGTCGTTTAGAAAAACACTTCGTATAAAAAAGATTCCTTTTGAATAAACGTAAAAGTCAAAGGGGTTTATACACCGTATAAAAGAAAGTTGTGTATAAAACCAAATATGCCTCAATGAAAGGGGATTGAGACGAAGTACTTAAAAAGATCATTTTTTTAAATAAAGTACATATATAATGTGTATTCACTATATGTACACATAAATAATGTAAAAATACAAGATAGGACATAATAATATCATGACATAATTTGAAAGTAGGAGATTAACCCAAAGAATAGAAATTGGGTTAAGAAGTTCCTTTACAAAGATCATTTTTTAAATAAAATAGATCTATTATGTGTATTTGCTATAAGTACACATAAATAAAGTACAAATACAAGACATCACAGAATAATATCATGACATAATTTGAAAATAAGAGATTAATCCAAAGAATGGAAATTGGGTTAAGAAGTTCCCTTACCTCGTGTCTGACTTGACTCAACCGTTATTTAACCTCCTGAATAATAAACTAGAGTTAATATATACCTTATTAAGAACCATTTTCAATTTCATTATCCTTTTTATATCACTTATTACAATGATATGAACATTATGTAATTATTTAAGTTAATAACGGTCGTTTTGTCGATCTTTGGTACTTGAGTCAACAATATACTTCTTATAATTACAAGTAGTTTATGTGGTAGAATATCCATTATCTCCAGAATTATATTCATGATTTAGATGTCATATATATCATATATATCCAGTATATACATTCATTTATAATATTACATAACATTTAGAGGTAAGAAATGAAATGCACCGTTCATGGAGACGGTAAGCCGTACGTACGCATGAACGCTACTTTCATTTCTATTTCGTATTTAATGGAATGAAATCATAATGATATAAATGTATAATATAATTCCAGTATAATATATTTTATAATAACATTTACTCCATCCTTTATACATCCCACATATGACATTAACGATTCAAATCACTTTGAGGGGGCGGTAGTCCGCACTTCCTAAAATGAAATTATCGCGTTTACCCATAATGGAAATCATAAATTATTCCATAAATGAGAAATACCGAAGCATAAGTAAAACATAAACATATTATATATCATATATAAATATAGTGACATTTTAATGGACACCTTTTAAGGTGTTATATGAGTGTTGAACAATCATCGTTTTGTGAGGCAGAAATTCGCCATCCACAGAAAGCGTATGTTCTTTAACCATTAGATGTAGGTGTGTGTAAGTGTAGCTCGAATACTTCTTATAAAAACATCCTATTATATTGAGGATAATGGTGTTGTTACAAAAGAAATTAATAAAAATAGTTTAGGGGGTTGGAGAGGAAAAATAAAACAAAACAACATTAGAGAAGACATCACCTCAAAATCGGGTAACTCTTTTTGATTTGAGCCAAAGGCTTTCTTGGGAAGAGTTCTTCCCAAAGTGAGGCTTCTAGGAGTAATAGGGGGAATTTGGGAGAGTATTTGGGCAGAGGTTGGCCGAGAAAAATGGCTTGAAAGTATGAATGAGGTGGTAGAGGTTGTGGCCTTTTATAAGAGGAGAGGAGGGGCACTCTTGGAAAGTAAGGAAATTTCACATTATTATACAATGCTTTTCGGATTCTAAAGGTCCCAAACTTATATAATTCGTGTCTAAGGTGATAAGGGTTATAAAACCCATCCAATAGTCTTTGGACAAGTGTAATCCTTGGATTGTACATTATCTTTTCATTTTATTAAAATCGTTAAATAATGAGGTCGTCACTGCATCATAATGATGTCACAAATAATTTAATTTATTTAATGTCTAAAAATTATAAAACAAATACTATGATGTAGGAAATCTTTTTATCTTTCCAATGAATATTTATAGTCAAAAATATGACTTGTATAACCCCATATAAAAATTGTTTTAGTAAAACATCTAATGTTTGTGTCATTTTTTACTTTAACATTAAATAAAAGGTATTTATGTCATTTTCCAACTAAAGTGGCTCCATGGGGTCCCCAAGTTGACCCATGGATTTTCTTGGTCGGCCATGGCACATCCAATGAGGGTAGGACATGTTTCAAGATCATCTCATATTATTAAAACATTATTTTTACCTTAAACTACACTAATTACCTCTAATCGCGATTAAGAACTTAAAAGTTACTATTCACCAAAAATTATTTTAATCTCATTGAACCACATTTTACTTCATAATGAAAACCATGTATGTCGGATTTTTGAAAATCAAATCACAGAGGTGGTAATATTTCATTTAAACGAAAAATCAATTATTTAACTACCACTTAGTGGTTTCACTATTCATCAAAAATTGATGTTTTTCAGAACAATGCCAAAATTTTACCCTAAGCTATAATTGATATTCCGATTTCAAAAATGATGTCTATTTTAAAAAATTCCAAAAATATAAGTTGCATTAATTTATTTTATAATTAATTCCTGATGTCACAACAAATAGCGTGTTTTTAAGAAACAATTTATATCAAAAGATTGACAATTGTTTATGTCCAATTTCAATGTTAAATTAATTCTAATGACCACCATTGGATAAAATGGTAAAAATATATTCTAGTTATACTTTAAAACCACTAAATAGTATAATTTATCACTATAAATTATTTTGATAAAAAAATTTGTTCATAAGTAATTTTCACTATTCATAAAAAATTGGAAGTTCTCAGAAAATTACAAAAAATTCAACTTTGGATAATTTCGATATTACGAATACAAAAATGAAGACCATTTTGAAATATAAAATTTCTATAATTTTAAAAAGTGGTTATTACTATTCATAACAGCTACTTTGATTAGTCTCGGTGTTTTAGAACTCGAAGTTGCGTACAATGAAAGATATTGCATTATTGAATGAGAAGCGTATCGTGGAAGCTCGGGGTGTTACATTCTCCCCTCCATCAATAAATTGTGTCCTCACAATTTGAAATTTTTTCTATGAAAATAAAAGGTTGAAAATAGAAAATACCTTTGTGGAAAACCCACATCGGAAATAAGGTTAATAAAATTTAGTCTTAATAAGAGGGAAATGGAAATAAAAAAGTCACCACCAAACTATGATCTCGATAAGGAGAACATTGGTGGCAATTAGAGACATATAATTGGAGGAAAAACGTAAATATTTGTAGGGAGTGATTGAGGTCATCAATCAAAATCAACTGTCAAATTGAGGGCCTCAAAGCCTTCAATCTATGTTGATTTAAAATATCATCAGTTCAACAAGACATAAGGTATTAGGATAACACATTTTTTTGTTTTAATATCCCTTTACTATAGTTTAAGAATTAATTTATTCATTGAATAAGAGATAGGTATATATATTTTTATGCTTGACAATTAGAGTTTCAACCTTCAACTCATCTTTCACTCAAAAAGATAATAGAACTCAAAAATATTATACTTATCCTAATTGTATAAGCTTCCAAATGTAAACACATACCATTTAGATTAGTAAAATTATTTTGTAATAACCAGGGACTTCCTGTAGGTTAGTGGTAGGAAATAAAGGCCTGTCGCACTATGGTTGTGGGTTCGATTCCTGCAGCTTTGTCTGACGCGATGGTTTATGCACCACCCTGCAGGTTGTCCTTTTCCTAAAACTATAGTATTCCAAAAATAATCTTCAGAAATTTTTTAACCTTAAATTTACTATCCAAGGTTCAACTTAATCCACTCCAACCTTTATAGTTATCCAAAATAACTCTGTCCAGACTTTCTCTAAAAGGTCTCTTAATTCCAAAATCAATTTATCAGATTCCCCAAACAAAGTAAAGTTTCTCTTATTGTCACATACTAAAAATATAATTACCTTCATCATATTAAAACCTTACTGAAATCAACAAGTACTACAATACAATCCTTATATATATATCACATTATTCTAATAACCAAAATATAATCCATGAGTCCAAAAGCACCAATACATTAGTTATTCTGCTTCAACTGTAGTAACAACATAAGATTGTCCTTGATCCCTTGGTATTTTATGAGGTAAGTTTCCCTGATGCTTAGGACATTCATTTTCATAATGACCCATTTCTCTACAATTGTAGCATTCAACTTTGATAGCCTATTTCTTTCCCTTGCAATCACGAGCCTGGTGACCTTTTTCTCCACATTTATAACAAACTCCCATTCCTTTTAGGAAAGTACCAGGGTGATTCTTCCCACAATTATCACATAATGGAAAATCCTTCTTTCCCTTTTTCCCATTATCTGTCTCTTGTTCCACCGTTCTCTTCTTCTCTTTCTTTACTTTGTTGTCATAAGACTTAGAGAATTCCTTTTCTGTCTTGATAGCACACAAGACAATATCTTCGTATGATGATAAGGATTGTGATACTAAAGCTCGACGGAGAAATGGTTTTAACCCATCAAAGAAACGATCAATCTTACTCCTTCGGTTACGTATATAATCGGCAACATGCCTTGCTAACCTTGTAAAGTTAGCCTCATACTTTGCGACATTCTCATCCTCCTTCTGCCTCAGACTCAGAAATTGCCTTTCCATATCTGCTCGATGGTTACGAGGAAAGTATTTTTCTAATAAAATCTCTTTGAACTCCCTCCATTCCATATTCGATACGTCATCATCTTCTTTTGTGTTTTGAATCAGTGACCACCACTGATCGGCATCTCCAGTGAGGCGGTAAACTGCCATGACAACCTTCTCCCTTTCTCTACTCCCCAAGGCATGGAATATTTTCTCTAAGGAGTTTATCCATTGCTCAGCTACTAACGGATTTGTACCCCCATTAAATGTTGGTGGTTTTTGCCTCATGAAGCGGTCTAACAATGATCCTTCACGTTGTGGATCAGGGTGATCCGTATGAGTAAGGTTATTATTCATAACTTGAGTCAGTTGTCCCAGTATGGTAATAAGTTGATCAGCACCAGTTGTATCTCTAGATCCACAATAATTATCTTGAGCAGGAGGGCAATCCCTACACGGAGTGAGTGCATTGATACGGTTTCCATTCCTTCCACTAGGCGCCATTTCTAAACAATGGCATAAACTAGATTAGTTTATGAATCAAAATACGTAATTCCATACTTGTAAAATACTTAACATAAATTGAACTATTTATGGATATAATCCATAATCATAAAAAGGTTTTATTTGAGGAATTATATACTCATAACCATTCATAGTGGTTTGTAAAGAAAATGGGAATTATCCTAAGCATATCCCCCGGGAGTGTCGTAACCAAGAGTGCAGCAAGGCCCGTTGTCGTGCACCAGTTCCCGTTCGAGTCTAGCTCAAAGCGGTGTTTTCAGGTTTTACCCCTAGGTACATCTGTGCCAGAGCCGCCTCTACCTGCTCGTATCCAGACAGGGATGTATTGCTCGGAAAACTCACAAAATCTCTACAATAACAAAATTCTAGGAAGTTCTTCTATACTAATCCTCAAAGTCTATCTTTGGGCTATGTGCTCTAATCAGAGTTTATCTAAATCTAGCTTCCAAGGTTAGTACTAAACTGCCTCTGATACCAACTATAACGCCCCGACCCCAGCTACCCAGAGTCGGTGCATTACTTCGTAACATTGGCATGATCACAAAAGATCATGTCTCGAAAGACCGATTTGTTTAGTAGCCTTGGAAACACTAGATACATTCATAAGTGTTACATTACAACATAAGGTGGAAAACTACAATAACAAAGTCTCC
Source organism: Viscum album (assembly GCA_963277665.1). Lineage (NCBI taxonomy): Eukaryota > Viridiplantae > Streptophyta > Magnoliopsida > Santalales > Viscaceae > Viscum > Viscum album. The sequence continues at coordinate 807,219,327 of OY728119.1, read as the reverse complement.
ATAGTCCACACTCATATCCTCTTCTGACTATCCCTACAGGTTATTCATAAAATACTTCTTCACATCCTGGAAAATATTAAAACATTGAAAGGGGTGAGCTCAGATGCTCAGTAAGGATAACAATGTAGCGGAAGCTTTCATCAATAAACATAAACATTTAAGGCAATGTATAACTAAAACAAAAGCCTTTTAAACGTTAACTTCAACATAATATGGCAAAAGTAAAATGAGATAATGCCATTCACTTCTTCACATGGATATTCTACTGGTCGAATAATCACATGCAATATCAATAACCACTTTCATAATGATGGAATGCATAATGCCAGACATTCTAAAACATTTTTTCAAGGCCTCGGCCAAGACGTCTAAAATGATTAAGGCCTCGACCAAAACCATAAATCAAATTGGGAAAGGGCCTTAGCCAATTCCACGTCTAGTTGTCTCATGAGACCTACCGATGCATCGAGGAGCTATAGCGGGCTCCACCCGTCACTTATTAAGTCCAATACATTCCTCATATGAATAGGTTTAAACATATCATAAACCATAACACAATCGTATCACATAAAACATGCATAAAGGAAACATAACATTTCCACATTTCAATCACAAGATATCAATACAACACATTAATATAATAAAAACGCTTTCAAAACCATTTTCAATACCAAAATAAAAGAAAGTTAAAACTTTGTATTTATTTTTCATTAAAAAAAATGATGGCTGGTAGAGGAAGCCGAAATTCAAATAATGGTCACGGTGGCAGAGAAGTCATTGTCGCCGCATAAGTATGGAAAGAAAAACATTCCCTTTTGTCATTTAGCAAAACGCTTCGTATAAAAAAGATTCCTTTTGAATAAACGTAAAAGTCAAAGGGGTTTATACACCGTATAAAAGAAAGTTGTGTATAAAACCAAATATGCCTCAATGAAAGGGGATTGAGACGAAGTCCTTAAAAAGATCATTTTTTTTAAATAAAGTACATATATAATGTGTATTCACTATATGTACACATAAATAATGTAAAAATACAAGATAAGATATAATAATATCATGACATAATTTGAAAGTAGGAGATTAACCCAAAGAATATAAATTGGGTTAATAAGTTCCCTTACAAAGATCATTTTTTAAATAAAATAGATCTATTATGTGTATTTACTATAAGTACACATAAATAAAGTACAAATACAAGACATCACAGAATAATATCATGACATAATTTGAAAATAGGAGATTAACCCAAAGAATGGAAATTGGGTTAAGAAGTTCCCTTACCTCGTGTCTGACTTGACTCAACCGTTATTTAACCTCCTGAATAATAAACTAGAGTTAATATATACCTTATTAAGAACCATTTTCAATTTCATTATCCTTTTTATATCACTTATTACAATGATATGAACATTATGTAATTATTTAAGTTAATAACGGTCGTTTTGTCGATCTTTGGTACTTGAGTCAACAATATACTTCTTATAATTATAAGTTGTTTATGTGGTAGAATATCCATTATCTCCAGAATTATATTCATGATTTAGATGTCATATATATCATATATATCCAGTATATACATTCATTTATAATATTACGTAACATTTAGAGGTAAGAAATGAAATGCACCGTTCATGGAGACGGTAAGCTGTATGTACGCATGAACGCTAATTTCATTTCTATTTCGTATTTAATGGAATGAAATCATAATGATATAAATTTATAATATAATTCCAGTATAATATAGTGTATAATAACATTTAATCCATCCTTTATACATCCCACATATGACATTAACGATTCAAATCACTTTGAGGGGGCGGTAGTCCGCACTTCCTAAAATGAAATTATCGCGTTTACCCATAATGGAAATCATAAATTATACCATAAATGAGAAATACAGAAGCATAAGTAAAACATAAACATATTATATATCATATATAAATTTAGTTACATTTTAATGGACACCTTTTAAGGTGTTATATGAGTGTTGAACAATCATCGTTTTGTGAGGCAGAAATTCGCCATCCACAGAAACCGTATGTTCTTTAACCATTAGATGTAGGTGTGTGTAAGTGTAGCTCGAATAATTCTTATAAAAACCTCCTAGTATATTGAGGATACTGGTGTTGTTACAAAAGAAATTAATAAAAAGAGTTTAGGGGATTGGATAGGAAAAATAAAACAAAACAACATTAGAGAAGACATTACCTCAAAATCGTGTAACTCTTTTTGATTTGAGCCAAAGGCTTCCTTGGGAAGAGTTCTGCCCAAAGTGAGGCTTCTATGAGTAATAGGGGGAAGTTGGGAGAGTATTTGGGCAGAGGTGGGATGAGAAAAATGCCATGAAAGTGTGAATGAGGTGGTAGAGGTGGTGGCCTTTTATAAGAGGAGAGGAGGGGCACTCTTGGAAAGTAAAGAAATTGTACATTATTATACAATGCTTTTTGGATTCTAAAGGTCCCGAACTTATATAATTTGTGGATAAGGTGATAAGGATTCGAAATCTACCCATCAAATAGTCTTTGGACAAGTGTATGCCTTGGATTGTACATTATCTTTTCATTTTATTAAAATCGTTAAATAATGAGGTCGTCGCTGCATCATAATAATGTCATAAATAATTTAATTTATTTAATGTCTAAAAATTATAAAAAAAATAATATGATGTAGGAAATCTTTTTAGATTTCCAATGACTATTTATAGTAAAATATATGACTTGTATAACCCCATATAAAATATTTTAGTAAAACATTTCATGTTTGTGTCATTTTTTACTTTAACATTAAATAAAAGGTATTTATGTCATTTTCCAACTAAAGTGGCTCCATGGGGTCCCCAAGTTGACCCATAGATTTTCTTGGTCGGCCATGGCACATCCAATGAGGGTAGGACATGTTTCAAGCTCATCTCATATTATTAAAACATTATTTTTACCTTAAACTACACTAATTACCTCTAATCGCGATTAAGAACTTAAAAGTTACTATTCACCAAAAATTATTTTAATCTCATTGAACCACATTTTACTTCTTAATGACAAACATGTATGTCAGATTTTTGAAATTCAAATCACAGAGGTTGTAATATTTCATTTAAACAAAAAATCAGTTATTTAACTACCACTTAGTGGTTTCACTATTCATCAAAAATTGATGTTTTTCAGAACAATGCCAAAATTTCACCCTAAGATATAATTGATATTCTGATTTCAAAAATGATGTCTATTTTAAAAAATTCCAAAAATATAAGTAGCATTAATTTATTTTATAATTAATTCCCTCTGTCACAACAAATAGCGTGTTTTTAAGAAACAATTGATATCAAAAGATTGGCAATTGTTTATGTCCAATTTCAATGTTAAATTATTTCTAATGACCACCATTGGATAAAATGGTAAAAATATATTCTAATTATACTTTAAAACCACTAAATAGTATAATTTATCACTATAAATTATTTTGATTAAAAAAGCTGTTTTTAAGTAATTTTCACTATTCATAAAAAATTGGAATTTCTCAGAAAATTACAAAAAATTTAACTTTGGATAATTTAGATATTACGAATACAAAAATGAAGTCCATTTTGAAATATAAAATTTCTATAATTTTAAAAAGTCGTTATTACTATTCATAACGGCTACTTTGATTGGTCGCGGTGTTTTAGAACTCGAAGTTGCGTACAATGCAAGCTATTGCATTATTGAATGAGAAGCGTATCATGGAAGCTCGGGGTGTTACAGGCTATGTCCAAGGAGAAGACAACAATGATGTGCCACTGTACCAAATCAACTAAAATCACTTCTAATAATTTTCATGATATATCACTTCTAGGCCTATGCTCAATGCCTTTACAATGTTTTGGGTCAGCTTAGTGATTTTCCGAGGGTCTCTACCCATTCCTCTATCTTTGTATCACTTCCAGTAGAAATGATCACCTTCTTCCTCTTCATTCGCTCACTTCTCTAGAAAGGATCCACTTTCATCCATTGATGAATAACACTTTTCCTTTGAACACTAAGAAATCCCTTTTGAAACTCTTTCACAAAGCACCCACCCTTTGCAACGTTCCCACTTTTGCAAAGCTGAAATAAGACTTTGCAATTCACAAACTTCTTCATAAATCCCACAGGTTCGTAGAGATCATAGTTTGTTAGAGATCACTAGATCTCAGTGGTCTCCCGATAGTTGATCTCACCCTGGCCTTTGTGATTTCGCAAAGCTAAACAAGACTTTGTGAAGCACACATCTTCCGCAAATCCAAACAGGCCTTCACGACATGCCTTCCTTTCGTAGAGACCAACTTCCTCTATGAATTATCATTTCCTTCATGAATATCCTTGCTCCGCAGATCTCCTTTGCAATTCGAGAGCTTAATGATTTTCATTTGATCTCTCTAATTTTCTCGAGGGAGTGAAGCTCTATTAATAAATAATTCCACCTACCCTCAAACCTTTTACACATTGTTAGCGCCATGTCATCTAAAATCGAAAATCTCTGAATTTTATACCGAAAATATCATTATATTATGGCGCACCATAGAAATTTTTAAATTACAGAGCTCTTTGTAATCGTGGGGCATTCCGTCAAATCTTTTTTACTGCCACTGCAATTATCACTCACAATGCTCTTCATCTCTGCTATTCAAAAAGATCATCTTAATCGTAGAGATCACCATCAACATTATTTCAGTATATGTGAAATCCATTTCAAGAAGACCTTCATCACGAAACACATTCCTTTTCAATATTTCGATAAGATCATTAAGGAAATCCACTTTTCGTGATTCTCACCAAACTCCAAATTTTGGACCCCAACAATTCAGAAAATAATATAAAACGGAATCCACATGTATGTATTATTTTTACCACCTCTAGTTCATCCATTGTTTCTTTATGGTTCTTTTTCAACATGGATTTTCAATAACTTCTATAGAACATGAAAATTCACAATGTAGACATGATTTTTAAACAATAACAACCCACCTAAAAATACTATAATGTTACCTTGATGGATTTTTCCCAACAATATCCCCTTCTGGGATTGCCTAAAACTATTCTCATAAAAATTATATGCACTTGGATACCTTACATAAGCTTCTTCCGTCATCTACTACCAATTGCCTCTTGTGATTTTGATAGAGAACAAAGATTAAATCACCACATACTCTAAGCCTACATGATCAATTCTAGGCATGGGAAACAAAAATATTACGAGAAGATCATCAATCATTCACTTCATTTATAACATCAACCGTTGATACCATACTGATACTAATAAAATTATTTCATCACGAACCTTAGGTTTCATGATATCTAATCATTGATCGATCACTCCAAGCTTTTCCGGATTAAAAACTCATACTCTCATTATCTTGTTTCTCTCCCCCAATTTCATTTCTCAACCTGTATTCTTCTCACCGTGTCTTTGACTAAGACATATTCTCCCTAATTCAACCACATTTTATACCCCTTAAAGAGTCACTATTTATACCATTTGTCAATGAACCCAAAAGTCACTCTGTTGTGATATGAAACTAAGTATAGAACAAAGATCAACACACTAGGGGAAAACAAAACATACATCAGGGAGAGGGGGTGTCCCACATCCACACTTTTTTAAGTGCGGGGAGTCAACTAGAATCCCCGAGATAGTTGATGTCTCTCAAATATTCCTTGCATATGGCCTCTCTCAGAATGTATACAACCTATAAATTAGTAGGCAGACACTCCAACTTCACGATTCCCTGCTCAACCTTCTCCTTGATAAAATTATTGTTTATATCATTGTGTTATTTCATTGAGTGATGGATGATTTTTTCTATGATTTATAACACTTGAGTTATCACACCAGATTCTGATCGACAACATCATTTCAACTCCATGACCATCAAGATGCTGCTTTATTCACAATAAATGTGCACATTATTGAGTGGCGGAAATCTACTCAGCCTTAGAGGTGCTCAATTAAATGTAATTATATTTCTTACATGGCAAAAAAATACACAAACCTCCAAAATATAATGCACCACATGACGTTGATTTCCTATAATATGTTTTTTAAACCTAATACTCATCTGAATATCCGAAAATATTTGGCTAAATATATCATTATACATTAAAACTAAATCCACAATTCTCTTAATATACTAATGTTTTACTTTCACTACATGCATGTGGATTTCTTTGGTATTGTTTTGATATTTAACTTAATCATCTTTTGACAGTTTCATTCGGGTATAAACTAGAGACTTTATCTTATTGAATTTTCCATTCCAAATATCCTCAGAACCACTAGATCACCCATGTATAGCATTGAAAACCATTCAATTTCAATGTAGACTCTTCATCATATCATCTCTTCTTTCCATAGCACAGAACCTTTTACTACATATTTGAGTAATATAACTGTTGTGTAACAACAATTGTTGAATATGATATCATATCTAAACTTCAACTTTTTTTATTATTCTCTCCTCACATAATTTCATCAGATTAGTGGATATAATTGTCCTCCTATGATGTCCAACTCTTATTTTTATTGGTCCCACTGTTTAGAACCATATACATTTTTCTCTTGCAATATCATTTATTATCATCTAGCACATGGAATTTACGCATCAAAAAAATCTCCATTCCTACTTAGTTGAAACTTAGAGTAGGAAACTAGATATAATGTAAATAACAATATTAGTTTCTATTAGGCTCAATTTCTCCCTTCTTTAACACTAGTACCTTATTTTAATCAATTGAATCACTCAAGCATATCAGGTCGTCAAATTTCATCTTTAGATGCCACTTCATGTTGGATCATATCTCCTTAAAACCTGAAACACATGAATCATTAGTTAACAACATTTATATACATAGGAATAGGGGTTATTATGGAATCCTCAGAAAGAGGATTGTGGTTGATCCTGATGGGTAAACCCTTTTATTCATTCTTTCAAATCATTGCACTCATACCATGCCTGCTTCAACTACCTAGCCCACTTCAACTATTCTAGAAATACGACTAGGCATTCTTTACCCACATTCTATATTTTCTTATTATATTTATGTTTTTTGGGTTTGGCCTTATTCACAATTTGGGGTTTATAGCTATTGGTAGAAATTTTAACCTTCGAGGTTCCACCTGAATTCCATTTTTCACGATTCTTTCTAGGAGTAGGTATCTCTCCACTAGCAATCTTCTCTTTATTATTCTTCTATTGGAGTGGTTTTTCTATCTCCTTCACATCCCACTATGTGGTAAGAAATGTGAATTTTTCATGAAATTATTTATTCATTTATCTTTTTCAATTGTATGAGTCATTATAACCTTTCTTTTTGGGTATGAATCTTCCATTGATTTCACATTATTCTTACTCACAATTGGATTTGATAGTCCCTTGATCTTCAGGTATTTTTCACAATCTATCCAGAAGATCTATTATGATTTTAACAAAATAGGTGATTGGTACACATTTAGTTGATCTCTATGTGATTTCCCTAAGACTGTTAACCTATTTTTTTGCTTACCATGTTGTCTTCCAGTATAGGCTTTTTCATTGCACACTACATATGCTGGGGTTCTCCTTCCAGGTTCCTTTTTCCTACCCCTCTTTTTTCATTTTTCATTATTTATCCAAATTCCCATGATTAGAGCATACAAAACATCTTTTATTGAATTCATACCTGATTTAGTTATTTCTCAGATGTGATGTTGTTTAATTTTAGTTATTATTCTGACATTGATCTATTGAGCTTCCTGACACATAATAATGTTGTTTCTAATTATCCCAAAATAGAAGAAGTTGATGGATACTCTATTCTGAGAGACTCTTCTTTCATATTTATCATGATGAATCTTCTTATTCTCAGATTTAGAAATTTTTATATCTTCATAGTATGAAATTTATTCATGATACTCTTAACAAAAGATTAATATATTACCATGAATCCAACATAAATTTAAAATGAGACCCTTACATTTTGTAAAAGACTTTTTATGTCTATCTTTAGAAACTGAAGGACTATTTCTATTTTTGGAACTATTCACATCTCCCTTCCTGTAACTCTTGGGATGAGATTCATCAAATATAATGGTGATTTTTACCAAATTGTGTGGCCTTTGAAATGCGAAATTATTTTCATATTTGTATTGAAAAATAGGAAATTTTATTTTCATTTCAACATCAGCTTCCAAAGTATAATCAAATAGTAAGTGCAAGGCATCCTTTATCATGGCCTTTCCTTTGGAAATAGATTTCTCCACACCTTTGTTTGATAATTCAATCTCTTCACCCACTTGTTGAATCTTCAAATCCTATGGTTAAATTTTAGAATTTATATCTTTCTTATGATACTTCTCTTTACATATCTCATCTTCCTGTTCATGTGTGTGATTATCCACCACGTCACTTTTCACTTTTATATTCAATTTTTCCTGAGAAAGAGAATCAGAACAGCATGCATTCTCTTGGTGTATCCTTTGATTATAATAAACATGTTCATATAGTTGTGTAAAAAGATCAACATTTCTAGCATTCAGATTCTAAATTTCAACTGGGATCAGATTCTTTCCCATGACATCAGCTTTGATATTTTCTCTCTTTATAGACAACATTTGCAGTTTTTCAGTATGAAAACCATTCTTCTCCCTCAGATCAGTAGCCACGTCAATATTACTTTTACTTATCCTCTTATCTTGTTGACCTCAATTTACAGTACCTAGATCCAAATAACATTACATTTAATTTATTCATCCTATTTCTGATTCAATTCTTTTTTCTCATGGACATGTTCCACTTTTCAACTTCATGGATTTTCCTCATCATCAGTAGCTCCAACATCACTTGGAATATTATATTCTTCACTCATTCCTTCTACATCATTGAATGAGTAAGTGTTTTGACATAATGATTTATCCAAATCATTATTCTATTCACTATATATTCCTTCAACTGAATCACACTTTTTCCATTGACACATCCACACTATAGAATTTCACAAGTCATCTGATTCATCATTGATATTATTCCCTTGTCCATGGAACATGAATATAAGAGCAGACTGGATATTTTTCTTTGGAAATTAACAGAACTAAGTCAGAACAAAAAAATCTGATAAAACAAACAATCACTCAGATACTAATTGTTTGGACCAAAATGGACCTATATACCCTGAGAGGGGGTGAATCATGGTATAGATATTTTTTCAAAATTCATCATACCCCAGAGATCTTGAACTCTTTATCTCAAGGGACACATTTTTTCACTTGTGTGTTTATTATGATCACTTATTTTCTTCTTTATCTAACGATGATGCTTTGATGAAATGCAGGGAAGCAAGATGGATGAAAGAATTTTTTTACTTGGTTCACCCTCACTGGGCTATGTCCAAGGAGCATACAATGGCGATATGATTCTCTACCAAATCCATTAATGCTGAGTACCAATAATTTTTTTTCTAGATCACTTCTATGCCCATGCTCACTACCTTTAAATTATTTAGGGTCATCTCACTTCTTTCTCAAGGGTCACTCCCTATTCCTCTCTCTCTGGATCACTACAGGTAGAAAGGATCACCTTCATCCTCTTCCATTGCTCACTACTCTAGAAATAATCCACTTCCATCCACTGATGAATAAAACATTTCCTTCAAACACTGGGAAAAACCTTTTGAAACTCTTTATCAATGCACACTAGCTTTTCAATGCAGAAAAAATAATTCACAATTCTCCAACCTCTTCATGAAGCTTACAGGTTCGTAGAGCACACTAGTTCTCAAAGATCACTATATCGTAGATCTCTCTAGATCGCAAAGCTCAGTGATTCACTGATATCACACTGGTCTATGATATTTTTCTAATATTAATAATCCCTTGAGATGTGCAGAGTCTCTATAAAACAAAAATGGCCATCACGGTGTTCCTTCCTTTCAAAAAACTCAACTACCAATGCAAATTCCATTTTTTTCATGAATCTCCCAGATCATGGAATCTATTTTTCAATCTGAGAGCTTAATGATTTTTGTTTGATGTGTCTACTTCTCTCGAGGATATTGATGTATACTTATAATAGATTCCATCGACCCTCGAACATTCCGTGCATAGTCAACACCACATCATCTCAAATCACAATGCTATGATATTCCTGTCGAAATTATCTCTATATCACAAAGAATAATGAAAATTTTAATATCATTGAGCTTGTTGTAATCACAGAGCATTCCATCAATTCCTTCGCGATGACACCACAATTCTCCCTCTCAATGCTCTTCATCATTTCCATTCGCGAAGCTCATCGTAATCACAGTGCCGACCGTCAACATTCTTCCAGTCTCTGTGAAACCCTCCTCAAAAACTAAACTTTTCAAAAATCATTCCATTGTACCACCTCCATCCCATAAATTAATTGTTATATTTCATTGAAAACGTGAATTGTCAACAACTACTCTAGAACATTACAATTCTCCATGTAAACCTGCTTTGTCAACAAACACAACCGACCCAAAAATGATGTAATAATTCCTTAAGAGATTTATTCCCAAACCCTATCACATAAATCTCAGGGAAACAAAACATACTACACTATATTCTACCCAAACAGACCCGTATATGATCATAAGTAAAACACAAAATCAAGTAATTCAACACATAAATTAAATATAACAACATGGGTAAAGAAGATCCCAAAAAGGTAATGAACTTCCTACATCAAAGTCATCCATATTAGTAGTAGGGATAAACCACCCTATGTGATTTGACACACCTCATCAAAACCTTATCATCGTAAAATTCGACAGATCAATTCTCTACATTCATTATTCGTCTGAAATGCAAAAAATCACCTATTTTATTTCCAACAAATATAAAATATCACATCTAATAATAATTTCAATTTCTCCTAGATAATTTTCAAATTAACATTATAATATCACATGCGATGATATTTTCTATCTCTTGAATAATTTTAGAATTATTAATTATTTTAAAAATGTTCTTTCTATATTCATCTAAATAATAATTTTAATTTAATAATCTTTCAAAAAATTATCCATTTATAATTATTTTCGATAACTTTATCCTAAATTAACCTTTATAATTATATTTTTATAATATTATTACAAATTATCATTTATGATAATAAAAAGATAGTTTAATACAAATTATCTTTTATAATTAACTTTGATAATTTATTATAAATTAACATTTGAAATTTTTGTAACTATCAATTAATAATTTTAATAATTATCCTTAATAATATTGTAATTATTATCTGATAATTAAATCATTATCCTTTCATAATTTCACAATTATCATTTTGATATAATATATTTAATTATCCTATGAATGTTTTAATAGTCATTATCATGTGAAAATTACTTTATAATTATACATGAATAAAATTTATGATTATATTTGGATAGTTATTCCTATAAATTATCATTTTGTAATTTATTGTGATTATATATTGAAAATTCATGATAATTAACTATCCATAATATAATTAATTATCCTTTCATTCTTTTTATACAATTATTTTCAATAATATTGCACATTTAATCAATGATAAATCAATATAATTATCATCTAATAATTCTTAACATTTCTGTTTTAAAAAATTCTAAATATTTTTCTTTCGAAAATTTAATAACTAACACATTGATAATTTTGTGAAATAATTATTACGTAATTCTTCATATTAATATACTCTGATATGTTCATGTAATTTCCCGAAGATAATTTTGTTCAATTATCCAACATAAATTTATTAAATTTATCCATTTATAATTTTTTCACTATAATTATTATTATTATTTACCGCAATTGATATTATAAAAAAATGTAATGAATAATTTAAAAAAAATTAAAAACAATAGATGAGATAAAACTTGTGCATCTTACTATAAGAGGGAAAAAGATAAGGCTTTGACATGTTGAATCCTAATTGGTTCAACTTGGGTTTCACCGATCTCATATCAGGGAATATGAGGTGTCTTAGACACCTCAGAATGATTCTACAAGAACGAACCATGGATCATTGTTCCAATGCATATATATTTGGTAAAACTATAACCCTTAATTTAATACAACATCATAATGAATGATTAAATAAAAGTAATTATAGAGGGTTTAAATTTATCCCATTATGGTTATTCAGTTCTTAATGGGTAAAAAAAGTGAAAATCATTTTGTTTGAACCTCAGTGTGATAGAAATGGTGGTGGCACATCAAATGTTTAATAAAAACAATAAAATTATTAATTAAAATTTTAAATTACATTATTTCTCACAAAAGTTAATATAAAAAAATTCCAATTGATCATAAACAACGTAGTTTTCCAAGGGTAAACCATAAATTATTGACCCAACAACAGTCTTGGATTTCTCATACAATGCACCTTTTTATAGATATTAATTATTTATTAATTAAAAACCATTTAAAATAATTAATTAAGGATAAAAAGGTTCATTTCAAGATTAATTCATCCTATCACCCAATGCTCACGAATGTTATACCTCACCTACTGTAAACATGTAATTTCAAACCAAACAATTGCATGATATTTTTCATATGATGCACCATTTGATAGATATTAAATTATTTATTGAATATTAATTTATTAAATGATATTTTATAATATTATCCCATGATCAAGTTATCCAAACATCAGACATCATCGATTTTTATACCCATCATATTGTAAAACCTGCGTTTTGGACCTAATAGTGGTCTAAGATTTATCATAGGTCATAATATTTTGGAGTAATTAAATGATTTTTAATAAATTGTATGTACATAATATAATATATTAAATATTTTAATTCCTTCTTCATCGACGATTTACGAGTCTCTGAATCTTGTACTAACCCAGTTTCTTACTCAAAAAATAATCAATTTCACATTACTATGTGTTAACTAAGATATTACCCTTTTTAAATTCCTTTAACGCATTTTTGTTATTTTTCACTAATACCTATTTTTTTCATATATGGAATTTTCTTTATCAAAAATATGGATGTTATTCTCATTGTAAACTTTAGTATATTAGAGTTAGGATATAATGACATGTAAAATCAAATAGAAAAATTTATGCCATGGTATGATAAACATGATCCCCGGAGAATAATAAAATAAATACATGAAATAAAGGAGAAATACCATGAAAACTATATTAATAATGAACATTGTTACAAACACAAACAATAGTTATCATCATATTGTTAGCATATCCTTGAATTCTCACCCTTTAGTTTTTTTATAATCATTGTGAAGGATCACCCTTTAATTTTTAGAATATTCTTGAAGGACCATGATATTTTATTTATTGGGCTATGAAACCCTAACCATTACCTTGGAGGGTATTATTTTCCTCACCCATATACATCCATTCATTTGTGTTCCACTAGAAATAAATACATTATCTTATCATAAAGAATCTAAGAAAGAAAATCGTTTCATATCATCTCTAAATGGAGTTACATAAGATGAAATTAGGTATTAGATCTATGAACCAGTGGAAAAAGGAAATGTTTTCATATATTCGTCAACTGATTTTTTATAAGATTATATTAGGGATCATATCTAGTAGAACCAATATAAAATCTTTAAAATAGTGTATTTCACCATAGGGGATGAATCATTTATAGAGGAACAAATAATCATAAGAATGAAAAATTTAATTAATAAAACACTTTTTAAGGTATTCATAATGATATGATATTATGAATCACCTTAAAAACAAATCAAGAATAAAACATTAAAAACATTTTAAAAAACCAACATTAATTATTCCTTGAAAATATTTACTAGTTTTTCATATGAAACATGGAATGGGAAAATACAATATAAACATTGATGGGAATAAATTTTTAATATTTAAAATATACATTTATTAAAACACACATCCTAGAGTAAGTGATAAATCATTCTTTTTAAATTAGGTAAATAATAATTTTTAAACAAAAAAAATTATATTTATATATCTAAGTATAGAAGGGGAACATTAGTGGAAGTATTGAATATTATAATGCCTAATTTCCCCAAAACTCATAATTACATGATTTATAAAAAGGATTTTAGTTTCTTGAATTTCTATGAACTTTTCAGATTATTTTACTTATTGAATTTTGATAAATTAAAACATATAATACTCTTACAATAAAAATTAAAAAAACTATATAAAATATTTATTTTAGTGATAAATAAAATAATTCAACGAATTAAACATATCGTTCATTCAAATCACATTTACTTATTTAATAATGAATCCTTATTTAAGAAAACATAATTTGCATTATTAAATACTCATTCATATGCTTAAAAAACATTTTTAAATGTCAGATGAGGACAAAAATCTCATAAAGCAATGGAAAATGAAACAATACCATTATTCTATTTGAAAATATATGCAAGCCCATAATAATTATATAATTTTTTAAAATAATCCTGGAACATATGTAGTCTTTTAAATACCCACGAAATCATCTTTTTTCATGGATTTAATAAAAAATATCATAAGTTATCATTAAGTAAAATAATAATTAAAATTAGTGTCTCTTAAAAATTTGAGCTTATGAAAAACATTCCATGAAAAAACATACTTTTCAACTTTATTAGTAGCATAAAAATTCCATTAAAAATATTCACAATAGTTAAACATAGGAAATATAAATATTTTCATTAAGAACCATTTCCAGATTATAATATATGTCTTCGGTACATTACCTATACATAATTCCTTACACAATCCCTTATAATTAAATCACATAACCAGATAATTCTCATATTTCTTACGAGTAACCTACCACCATTATACTACATCACTTTACCTAATGTGTCTGAGAAATTTATTTGGATCACCAATCATTAGTGATATATTATAATAAATATTAATTTACCAAAAATTGACATGATACATATAATGAATATAACTCATAAATCATTTACATCAATCATAAAACTCATTTCAATTGTAAATCCAGATAATAATAAATAATACATTCAGTTAACTCATATAAATTAGAAAATGTGTTCGCTTCCATATAATTTATAAAAAATTTATTCCTTGAATATTTAATGAAAACTTTTATATGAAATTAATGATTACAAACATTATATATAATTTAAATATATTAATAGATGTGATTGTATGAAAAATTCATCAATAAATATATGTTAAAATACATTTTTTTTGGACATTGTTGAAATGGAAAAAAAAACCCACTTGGAAAACATTCAATAATATCTATTTTAATACATTATAATGAATATATAAAAATTGAAAATTAAATTAATTAATAAATAAATAAAAATTATGAAAATTTGTGAAACATGAAAATGAACAATTAAATGGACGAAAAATATTTTGAAGGAATACATTTAAAAAAATTAATATAAAGTAACTTACCACAATTATGAAATGACATGTATTTACATTCAATTATTTATAGTAAACAAATATTAAATTTAAAAAAATATTAGGAAAAATTATCATTTTAATTCCATTACAAATACCCCTTAGTTTGGATTATTAGTATTCCTTATATAGTAATTAAATCAATTATGTTCATGTATGGTGTTTTGAAAATATTACGTTCACAATTCCGAAAAAAAATTGTATATTGAACATAGTCCAAGGGGTATTTGTTCCATAATCTACATAATATTAATAATTAAATAATTATATTTTTTATACATTTAATTCTATTTTAGAATACTCCATAAAATAATGAAATGTAAAATGAATCACATCGCTCCATAGAAGTGGAAGTACACAAGTGAGCAAGAATGATGTTATCAATTTCAAATGGATGGAAATGTGAGAAGGTAAGAAATACATTTTATTTAAAATGCCATAATTATTTAATTAATATGAAATATATTCATTAAATTCATCATAATAACCACCCTTATGAGGGAGTGATTGCAAATGGAACACAACCCATCATGGATGTTGTAGTACACACATACTCACGAGTGATATTTTCATTTCCTATAATATGTAAAATTCTATGGAAAAGGGTTTATCCAAGAAAATAATATCATTTTAGTATATTTATGATGCATATGTTATTATATTATTACCCTTATGATTTAATTTATGGACTTAGTATATAAATAATAAATTAATGAACTAGTAAATAGTTATTCCTCTTCATTGGAAATCCTAAATGGGTTTACACCTTAATCCTTAGAATTGTAGTGTTAAGGGATTCCAAGATTTTAAAATAAGTGGATAAGTAATATAGTGAGTAATATTGTCGAAAAATGTCTAATTAAAATGTATAATGAAGTGTGAGGAAGTGATAAGAGGTGATTCCCTTTTATTGGTGAGGTTATAGGAACACATATAGTTAATATAATCATTAAAATAGTATAAGGTTATATCCAAGTAAAGGTGGATCTATTTATATTTTTGGATGAGATATGGAAAATATATATTAAGAAAATATTATGTAGAAAATTATTTGGGTCATTTTAATCGTTATCTTTTTGGTTTATCCCGCCATTAACCTGGTTTTTTAATATCGATTGTAAAATATTTTTCAATAATTATGGGAAATTAATGTAATTTAAAAAATTCCATGTTGTAAATAAATGATCCATCAATGTGATTCTAGACACATTCACATCTGTATGAGTTATAATAGTTTTTTATGTGTTTCATAGGATTTTTCATCATTAAATACCACTTAATGTCATTTCAAATTATGATTTATATATTTTTAATTAAAATACCTCAAGATAATTGTATAGTTATAATTAAAACACTTAATCCATCAATTATATTTAATTTGTAGTTATAAAATTATTATAACAACTTAAGTCATCTAAATACAATCATGTTTAATATTTTTAAACCCATTTATTTGATATTTCTACTTCCTGAACAACCAATGCATCGTAGATGCCTAAGGGGTCTAGGAAATTTTACAATTTATAAAAATTTAAAATAAATTACAATAATAAAATTATTTTATTCAAAATAAAATAAAAATTGTACATTTATTAATATATATTTTTATCTGAATGATAACATAATATGGATAGTAAAATATTGAGAGGGACATTTTTTGTAATAGTTTTAAAAATAAAATAATAAAAATATTGTAAGTAATGTCATTGTTCCAAAAAAATATAAAATTTCTAAGCGAACCAATTTATGGTTAATATAAATAATCCAATAAGATTTATGAATATTTTTTTGCAGCCATATAAAGAAATTATTTACCAAAATCAATCAAATTCACCCTTTAACATAATGAAAAATTTAAAAAATGGTTACTATTAAAAATGACTAAAAAGAAAATTGATATCATTATTTAATTATTACCTCCTTTTAAAAAATATGAAATTATTTTTATCAATGTCACATTTTTGGAATTAAAAAACATTTATTTTAAAATTTGTGTACAAAAATACTTTGAATAACTATTTTTAGAATATTGTATTCTTATGTATAAATTTGAACTTATACTAAAATAAAATATAATGTTGAATCTTATAAAATTATTTAGATTTATTTTAATGAAATATATATTATTTAAAATTAATAATAAATAAAAAATAGAATTATATGTTGAAATTACTTTTTTTAAAGAGAAAAAAGATGGTTTTTCAAAAATCATCATTTTTCATTGGTAAAAAAAATTTCTAAGAATAATCACATTGTTAATCCTAATACTATTGAGAAATTATTATTTCAAAAAAAATTTCTATTTTTTCAAATACAATTTTTAACAATTTAAGAAAATATTTATATTATCCAATAAATAAATTCCAGAAAAACTATTTGGAAAAAGTACCTTTGAATCATTAAATGGATTTATTCTCATTAAATAAATATATAAAATAAAAAAATAAACATTGAATGATAAAATTATATTTATAATAAATATATATATCAATGAAAAATTTATAAATAGTGGTAAATGTAATCATTTATGAGAAACATACATTTCTCAAATAAAATTATTTTTATGAAAAGAAATATATATTTTACCAAAAAAATATTTTATATTCAGTTTCATCCAATTTTTAGTCATTTTATAAAAAAATATTAATTTTATTAGGGAAAAAATTATAAATATATATTCTAAAAATTTTATTAAAATTCATACCCCCAAAAGAATATTTTATTTCATAATGACTATATTAAAATAGTAATATATTATGGTTCCACTAAGAATGATGTAATATTTTCAACACACTATCCAATATATTGTATAACCAAAATAAATACAAAAATATATGGGTGTTATATTCAACCACCTTTAAGAAATTATGATCTTTAAATTTTACATTGTTTCTGATAAAAATGTGTTTAAAATATTAAAAAAATCTTATAAATATAATATAAAAACTATGAACATGAAATTATTAAATTTTTTATTATATATAATTTATTTTAAGAAACAAATTTTAAAAATATATAATTAATCAAAATTTTAATAAGTAGTTATGGGATATTTTAAGGTCACTAAGAACAACAAATAATTAGGTTCACATATAATGAGAACATTGGTGGGTAGAAAATATATAGACGTAGATGATGAAAATAATTTCCAAAGAATAATACATTGTGAAATAAAACATGACCATGGTAGTTTTATTTAATAGAATACTATCAATTAATCAGAATTGAATGTAAAATGTAAAAATTATTTTTTCGATGAACTTTTTCATAGATTTGAAGGATTCTTTTACTCTCATGTTAGGGAAAACTAGGTTTATAATTTTTCATCTATAAAAATATAGAGTGTTTCAAATGATACATGAGAACTTATGGAATAAATTATATAGAAAACATTCTTTTTACCCTTAAAAGGGGCATACAATTTACATTATAAATAAAATTAAATTATATTTACTTATGAAATATAAATATTATCATTAAAAGTCATTCAAATTTTAACTTGTTGATATTTAATAGATTATTTCCCATTAAATCAATTTTCATCAATAAGTTTTGATATATGAAACATCGAGTCTAAATGAATAGTGATATAATATACCTTTACAAACTAACCGTTAAATTTGCTGAGTGAATAAGTATTAAAAAATTTATTAAAATCATATAAATATTTTTTAAAAATAAAATATGTTTATAAATAAGTACATATTTTATAGTAACATCATTATATAATTTTTAAAAAAAAAATCTTAATAAATGATTTTCATTTATTTTTATGAGAAAATAAAAAAATTCTACTAATTTTTAACATGTATTTTATAAAGTTAAAAATATATACTAAATTATCACATCAAAATTAACTTTTGGTGAAATATTAAGATTTTTAAGAAGTATTTTATATTTCATTAAACAATGAAAAACATATTTTTTTGAATATTTTAATTTTTATTCCTTAAATCAAGTAACCTAAAATTCCAATTATATTTTTGATTTTGTATCTAAGGGGAATATGATCCATTTTCTTTAGAATAATATATTTATATCCATTTTAATATAAAATATTCATTATTTTTATATAATATAATATGTATTCCAAAAATTCATTTTTAAGAAAAATGTATTCATAGCTCTTTAGAAATTATAATTAAAAATATTTGTTCCATATATAGAGATTTAATCTTAATTATTCATACCATATTTGTAATTTATAAGTTTATACATAGTAAACATGTCCATATTAATATTGTTCATTATGAATAGTAACAGAAGGTAAATATTTTCCACCTCGTTAAGGGTAAAATGCGTGAAACATTGGTAAAATAATGTGATAAGTTCTAAAACGAAAACTAAATATAGTATTTACCAAATTATATAGAATAAATTAAAAAACAGACATACCAAATTCATATATTTTTTATTTTGGATAAATTATTTATACTGATATGTATATTATTTTATGTGTATAAAATTCCATAATGTCACTATATTGATAATAATATCTCTAAAATTTATATATAATTATATAAATATGATAATTTAATTGAAAATTTTTTATTTAAATTATTAATTAAAATTTTTATCATGTAAATTTATTTTTTATTCTTATTGGGTGATTAATTACCTTAAATACTTAAAAACACTTTTATTTTATTCTGCATGTAGTTGAAAAATTAGAAAAACGTTTTAAAAACTCTAAACATGATTATTTTTTGTTTTTAATAGTGTTGGATGAATTTTATAGATAAATATATTAAGAACGTGTGAAATATTTATACTCAAATTATTTTTCATTCATGTTTTTCTTAACCTCAATTTTATGAATACTTTCAAAAATGACATTGATAAAATTTTATGTTAAATAATAATTTTAAAAAAATTATAATCATCAAAATAAATGGAAGAATATTGGTTTTATGTGAATTAATTTTAAATTTCCACCATTTTCCAATTATGACCTAAATTTTAAAAAATTCTAATGATTATAACTAATTTAAATTAAAATCTTATTTACCATATATAAGGTTATAATGTATTAAAAATGGGTTAAACCAAAAGTAATGGTTTAAAATAACACCGAATTCTATAAAAATTTCATTTTATGATGAAATTTAGAACATAATATCTCATTATTGGAATCTACATCCATTTGGAATTAATTTTTTTGAGAGTAACATAATTATATTTTAATAAGTTTTGTATTTAAAATTTCATCCATTACCACCCATATAAAAGAACACCCATTATATCATTCTTTTACACCACATTGATCCTTATATTTTAGATTAAACCTGAAAAATTCTATTATCAACATCTATATCCATGAATTGTAAGTGTAGTGATTATTGAATTTCCATTCCATGTGTCCATTAAGAAGATATTAGATAGAGGCTAACTGAAGAATATGTATTAATACTATCAGAACAATATCAATTTATCTCATTTTATAACTTCCCAAAAAATTTGGAATTTAATATAAAATAATATATTTAGTGTCCTTAATATATTATAATGATATTTTGGTGATGAAAGTACCATTATCTGACCAATTTTCCTTCAATTGGGAAGTGCATTTATCACTCTACAAACATGCATACTACACCCCCACTTAGCGATGAAATTAATTTTACATCACAATTTTTTCATTGATGGTTATTATCAAGGATTTAAAAATAATATATTATATTAATGATATAATTATTATTATCTAATAATAATATAATACCAACCTTTTTACTGTCCTATCCTATAGAAACATATGATGTTGCTCATGAATATAAGTAGACTACCATATCCATCAAGAGATGTGATTAATTCCATGTTACCTATTTAAATTTATTA
The DNA here is from genome assembly GCA_963277665.1 of Viscum album. Taxonomy (NCBI): domain Eukaryota; kingdom Viridiplantae; phylum Streptophyta; class Magnoliopsida; order Santalales; family Viscaceae; genus Viscum; species Viscum album. The sequence continues at coordinate 807,198,092 of OY728119.1, read as the reverse complement.
TTATATATAGAGTCTTAATGAATATATAATACATATCTGATAAAATTATTTTTTTAATATTTCAATTATTATTTTCCTTTCTTTTGCCCCATTTTCTTAAATGTGAAAATAATATTCATGTGTATGTACGGCATACCATATCTATGAACAATGTAATTCCATCAATAGAATTTATTGATGATTGAAACTATATATATATATATAAAATTTATTTATATAATTACAAAAATTCTATAGATTATGGAACCTTGCTCAATGAAAATTACCAAAACTACTAAAGTAAAATTCACATGAAATACGACACTCTTAAAACACAAAAAAGAAAAATTATAACTTGGAACTGCAATTAAATGTGTAATGAAATTTTGAAATAGGATAATATGTGATATTATATGTATATGAATTATTATGAAATATAAAAATATAATTAATTAATGTTTATTATATAGGAGGTTAGAGTGATTTTGATACATGTCGAATAGGAGGTAATTGATTTATCGTACAATATCCTTATTGATTGTGATTATATATCATCAAGTTTATAATGATTTAATTGTATGACATATATCTCAAAAATCCTATATATTTTTATATAATCAAAAAATTTCATTAGATTAATTGTTTTATTTTCATTTTACTCAAATTATTAACTCAATATAATGAATGAATATTTATAAAAAAAATTTATTTACCAATTTAGTCAAAATCTATTTTTATCCATATCTTTTTAAAAAAAAAGTGTTTTGAAGATTTTTTTTTGAATTATTATATGAACGTTCAAATTCAATTATAATAATTTTTTTTACAAATTGGTTTAAATTTAATGTTGTTTTTATTTTCTTAACAAAGTACTTATAAATATTTTAAAAAATGCAAAATAAATATTTAATTAAATAAAAACAAATTTAATATATTTTACAAAACAATTAATGCATAATAATATTAATATTCTTATCTGTGGTTCGTATGTTATTTTAATATAATATTTTATAATATTATTTGGGAAAGTTCTAGATTTTAAAAAAGTTATTTTAGTGTGAAAATTTTATTTTCCTTGTGTTATATTTCATTTGACATTTTTAAGGAATATTTTTGACTTATATATCCTCATTTATAGACAAGTGATTTTTCTAATTGGACAGAAGTCCTAAAGTATATGTCTACATATGATCTAGGGTTCAAATAGTAAGTGAGGGAGTGTGGGGGAACATTGGGTTACAATACCAAATTTTTCATACTAAAATGACCTAAAAAATAATATCCCGTAAATTGTAAATAAACATAGAAATTTTTTAATAAAGGATAGTTGATAAAATATCTTGATAATATATAATAAGTATAATGTAGTAAAAAACACTGTATTAGGATTATTTTATTATCATTAAAATTATAACACTGTCAAAAATGGATGAAAAAATAAAAGAGTGCCAATACAATAAAAGGAATCAAACATAAAAAATATAATATATCAATGATCATATCATGAATAGGCTTATCCATATAAATTAATAATAAAATATCCATAGTTGGTTGATTCCTATTATCCATACTTTTATCCATCAAATCTGCCTAGGTTCCAAAACAACATCCCAAACACGGTTTCTGTTCAACTCTGTTGGACACCAAAAAAAATTTCTAACTATAATATATACTATGAGTAAAAAATATGCCAGTGTGGATGTATAATAAATTTGAAGCTATTAAATAAATGATATTTTGACTATGTTTGGCTCCCCATAGGATACTGAGTCTTCCTTACCTTGTTCGGTAGAGTCTATATTTCTCTGAGCATATGAAAATTTCATTAATCCATGGACCTAAAGATTATATCCATGGAATAAATTTATAAGAACCATATGGGATCCATGGGTTACCCCAAGAATATATTAATTTTGGAATTCAATGCCGCTCACATTGATCAACCAATATGTTGGGATATTAGGAATAAGTGTAATACAAGTAATAATCAATTTGTATTCCACTATAATGGTTTTTAAATAAGCCTATGGGGAAATTAAATGGTAATCATTGGATAGTCTTGATTTGATTTCATAGAGATAATCCATGTAATTTAATGTATGCAGACATCAATCCAATTCCCTATAGTTAATCCCAAGAATTCATATTTTCCATAGTTTATAAATGAATCATTAATATCAATTGATGGAATTCAAAATTGAATGGAATTAACTAAATAAATTTTTGGTATAAAACATGGTATTTTAATCAATTGATTAGTAGGAATCCAATGAATCCTCCCAGGGTATTACTAGTTGAGAATCCAAGGTATAACCAAATAATGTGACACCTATAAAGGGTAATCATGGTCCATAATAATGGTCAACGATGTTATAATAAGTGATAAAAGGTCCACATGGAGTATCCTTTCAATTTAAAAATTCAATTTATTCTTTATTCCTTTTATTTTCATAGAACAAAACAAGTACACCTATGTGTTGTGTTGATTAAATGAAATTAAATATTTTTAGGAACATTTAATCTAAAACACTATAAGGGGAGGTTTTTTTTGTGGTCATCAACCACAATTAGTTATTAATTTTTTAAAGAAAGTTTGTCTCAAGTGTATAGTAATTAATTTTACTAGGTATATAATTTTTTAGCAATAAATAAAAATCCCATCATGAGACCGAATGAATCAATTTATTAGAATTAATAATTATATTGAAAATTAGTGGAACACATACCCAAGACGTATAAAATTATACTCATATTTTACCTACCACATATTTTCACAACTATAAAGAAAATAAAAAAAATAGTCGAAAGAAGAAAAAATATGGTATATTTGGTCACATGTAGGTAACAACAATGATAGAGAATAAAACTAACTAAATAAATAAATTATGTCTTAGACTTACTAAGGGAGCTCCAATGTGACCAATAGAAATGGAAACTAATTCTGTATGTGGGAGATATAACAAAACCAAGAGGATGGGAATAGGGAAGACCTATGGGTGGCTACTATAGTAAAAATTAAGTGGGAGGAGAGTTATATTAGATTTTAATGGCTATAGGAAAATGAAATTTTGTTTTATTTTTAATTTTGTGAATTGTTTTTCTAAATTGTTGGCAAGAAAATATGACATCCATGAATATATATTTTTCATGTGAAACACACCTCATATAGTTTAGGTGGATGGTTGGGAAAATCATTCCAAAATTATGTGAGATATACCTAAAAGAAATTGATAAACATGATTGGATAACAATCCTCATTCACAATGTATATCAAACCGGACATAACATATACATGGATATATGGTTGATATTCATAGTTATAAAATCCATGAGTTAACCGTGTCCCTCACCTTTCTTCTATGAAAAACTTAACAATAGAACATAGACCGTGTTAAAGATCCCAATACCTCCTCTAGAAAATTGGGAACATTTATTAAGGTAGGAAAATTATGACACCCAAATATTTTATGGGTTGTATATTCTTTAATAAATTCAATAAATTCAATTTATTATGTCCGACAAAACAATTATCTTAAATGAACCATGATAAACTATTAAATATTATCATGGTTGTTCGAATAATAATTTGATTGTTAAGAATAGTAGTATTTTCATTAAGAAATATCATCACCTATTAAATTATAAATAAAATTTATGTGTCTCATAAATGTAAATATGATATATTTATATCATGTAACTTGAAAATAAATTTTTAAAAATGATAAATTAAGTGTTCATATTTTTGTGAAACATAAATATTTTTTGAAAATATTGAAAATAATATAATGATTTAAAAGATAATTTATTTTCATAAAGTAGATTCTTAAATACACATTTTGTTTCATTATCATTAAATAATAAATTTATATAACCATAAATAATTTTCCAATGTCTCGTAAAATTTTCTATAATAATAAAATCGGTATTTTTTGAGTGAAGGATTTATTATTTAAAAATTAAATTTCAAATATATATAAAATAATTAACATTATATGGTTTTAATGATGAAATATACTAAAAAATAATGGTTATGGTGAATATTATGGATTTTTCTGAAATATGTTATTTTTTATGTATCATGAAATACGATAATGTATGGTATTTAACATTATAAGTTAAAAAAATGAGTTTTCTAGTCATTTATTATGTCAGAGAACATTATTTATAACTTAAATTCACTAGTTACTATACTTATTTCAAATAATGACAACTATTGATAGTGTTGAGAAAAAAGAATAAATCAATGTATAAAATAATCCAAAAACAACCCTCTCCTCCCTTTTAAATACAAAACCACACATCCATTCTATTAACACATAATAATCCGTGAAAATTGCATATAATATTTAATATTCCCTTCTCAATCTTCTTCCCCATGTACTAGAACTGATTGTCTTACAAAAATTCCAAATTTATTTTTCTAAAGGAGGTTCTCAAAGAGATGATATTCAAGATTTAAAATCCTTCTTATTTATTTTTAAAGTATTATTCTTTTATTATCATATAATCAACTCCAATATCTAATGTGGCCTGGTATCTTCATTATCACATATATATAATTAAGTTATATTTTTATAATTTATTCTCCATCATCAAATTCCTTCTCATCTCGTTTTGTTTTAAAAATTAAAACACCGTCTATGATGTGTCGATTCACCACATTCATGGATGACATGTTTTAGTTTTCCATTAACACCTTCAAGACCAATATTAAAACCATTAATATAGTTAAATAATATATTAATATACATCTTATAAGATATTAGATGGTATAAAACCAATATATAAAAGTAATTTAAAATAAAATGATCATGTTAGTGGTGGTCATAAAAAATACCAAAAATAAATTAAGACATTTTCATTAACATTTAATTTAACGATTCATCCTCATAACATAAAACCAATGGATATATCAGAAACCTTAAACTTTTGGAAGTTCAATAACACTATGTAATTTCATTTTTTGATAATTTATTCCAATTTTATAGGAACTCCCATATTTATACTCAAGGGATCTAACCATAAAACCATGCAATGAATTCTCATGGAACAACAAAATTAAAAATTATAACACATATAAATGGAAATAAATAAACATAATAAAATTATAATAAATCAAATATATGTTAAATATGATATTAATTTAATAAATAAAGAATATAATTTTATTATCTATGACATTATGTAAAAGTTCCCAACAATTTCGGAAAAAAGGCATGGGTTCTCATCTCACTTTTAATTATGTGAGATATATTCATTTGTAAACCATTTTTATTGCATGTGGTGTAAATAATTCTCTTTAATATATTGTTTCATTTATATCTTTATTAAAATTAAATTTCAAGTTTCATTTTTGGTTCATTAATTTTATAGGTCATATGGCTCGTCTATTTACAAAGTGGTATGGTAATTCCTAATCTAATTTCAATTTATTGGGGTAGAATTATACTTTATTTATAATGTGATTCTATTATTATGTGTGAATTTTTTTTAACTTATGTTTTTTTCAACAATTTTTTGTGTATTAATATATGATATTCATAATATATTCATATAGTTAACACTCACATTTTCATTAAAAAAATACTCTTTTAAATGTATTTTTTCAAAATTTAAAATGAATTTTTTTTACATATGTGGTATGAAAGGATTATACTTATTTCATGAAAACATAATATCTTTAGTAATTCAATAAAAGTTTAAAATATTATTTTATAATTATTTTCATTATTTTATAATTTTATATATTTTTAAATAAAGGTTAGTAAGGTAATATGGTATTTATCTCATATAAATAATCAATAGTTTTTCTAGAGTATTTTATCTACATAAAACAACTTTTGATGGATCTATTTTTATTGAGGTTATTCTTTTATGATTCCATTTATAATATTTTCCTAAAATTTTTATTATTAGTTTGACTATAGATGTTCTATTTTGATACCATTATTCATATTAGTCGGGATGGTTTAAGATTATGTTTATTGATTGGAGAAAGTTATTTCATATACTAGCTTCTATATGAATATATATGTTAATTATTTTTTACCACCTTCATATGATGTAGAATTTGACTTATTAATTAATAGGAGGGGGCCTCTATTGCCCCTTGATGCAATAGTATGTCTCATGGGAAAACTAGTTTCAATATTGGATGATGTCTTAAAAACTTCTATATGGTGTCTTGGAGAAATCCTTGATAGTATGTTCTTGATGTCCCATATTATTCAATCCCTCATCATGGGATTAGTTATTGATAACCCAAGTGATTATTTGACTAGTATAATATCCATGGTCAAGTTTCATTCTCATGTTATTAATTATTTTTCATAATTTGATCAGATTTTATTCCTTCCATATTATGCTCAAGAATATGTTGTAATGTCATTGGTTTTTAGTTCTTAAATCGTTCTTTTTATGTCCATTTATTATTGATTATGTCCTATGATAACTCTAATTGAGTTTCTGAGATCACCGCTTTTGTATGTTTTATTTTTCATTAGGACAACAATATATATATTATGAATGATACGTCGGGATAATCAACGAGAATTTGTGTGTTTCAAATGGAGTTACTTTTTTTTATTCCATTTAATGTTCAAATTGAATACTTATGATTGTATTTAGTATTCCAATTGTTCTAAAATATTTTGGCCTTTGGGATGTGAGTACTTGTAATCATGAAAAATTTAATAATGTAAAGGACCAGATCTAGGCTACTTGGGTTGGGGTCTTTATGATAAGAGGTTTAGATGGAAAATTAATTAATCTTTACATTGATGGAAAATTTTGATCCTATATCCTCCCATACATATGAAAACTCATCCATGTGTTTCCAATATCAGGGTTGTTGAGTTGCTTTGGAGAAAATATATGGGCATTAGGACCATATGTTTCACTATTATTTCCATGTATACTTCTATATATGGTAACCCTTCAAGGAGACATTACCCATAAGAATCGTCCTTCCTCAGATATCCTTCATGCTACCATTTATATAAAAAATTAAATTCCACTAAAAAATTATTAGCCTACAAATCTACTTCCGTAGAGTCAGAGGCATTATATGGGTCATAGTAATAATGATACAATGGAGAGACATAGAAAACATAAAACCTAGTCTTGTACCACTGAGGAAAAGATATATGAATCTCTATGGCAATACAATTATTTATTATCTCAAAATAACCAAAAATAAAGGTCCAATAATACCTTTCATCCTATTCCATAGATGTCAGAATCTAGAAATAACCCGATAAAAGACACAGTCCCCTACCTGAAACATGTTAGGTTGGTGATAGTGACTAATATATAACATATACCTTTTCTGAAATTTAGAAATATATTATTTATTTAGTTTCAATTGGTATTCTATCTATGGAATAAAAGGTGGTCCTAGAGGCACTACCAACCCTACATCTAATTACTACACAGGGGATTCAAGTAGTCTATCATAGACTTCGGCATAAAGATCTATATAGATATTTTCCTAGAAACTCTTGTTATATTCATAGTCTTCAGAATTCAAGTTATTTTACCAAAATTATATATAATCAAGGACACGTGAATAGAGATTTACCTGTAATATCATTATTGTGTTGAATGATTGATTTTTGGTCTATGGGTTATAGGTTGTACTAATAATTACTTATGAATAAAGATCCTTCTCTAATGTAATTTCCCACTTTCTCCTCATTGAATAAAGAAGTTGGATGAATGTTAATTGGCCTAAAACAACATCCACAAGATACTAAGTGTTGGAAACAAATTACGAAGGGATTCAACATATGGGGGGACTATTTTCTCTGTATGAAATAAACACCAACCCCAGAATTTAAAAAAAAACATCTTTAAATGAAGTATGATAACAAGGAAGAAAAACTCAAAATTTAATTTTTCAAACCAATGTAAACCCAAGTGCCATAATGGATATCTATAATATCAAAATATATAAATAAAGAAAAACAATACAAAATCATGTTTACTAAAAGAAATTAAAACTCACATGCTCTAACATGATCCATGATCCATGCCTACCAAATGGTCCTAGTATCATGATGTTGTGATAAATATGTATGATTCCTTAATATTTCATATGTAATAAAAAACAACCTCTACAAAATAAGGAAAGCACCAAAGAGTAGGTGAGTAGTTAAACATTGTTGATTTTCCCACAAAGACATCCCCACTCATTCCACTAGGATAAATCTCTTTATCAACATTTATATAAAATAGTTTATATAAATCAATTTATAAAATAGTTTATAAATAAATGTTAAAAATTTACAAAGAAACCATTTTATGAAAACAACAGATTGTTCAAAAGAGATCAACCAAATATACTTTAAACCATTTCACTAGATCTGTTTTGGAATAACCATTCCATTCCAAATATCCATACAACCAACTAAAATGGAAAAACGGAAACACTCTATACACATGAGTGGTGAATATTCCTTTCCCTAAGAAGTCACTTAATGAACCATCTGACGGGAGAGATAACAGACCCTTATCCATCCCATTAATGATGGAGGGATACTCCTTACCCTTAACATTAGTCAATACACATTAACACGCATTATCATTATTTCAAAAATCCAATGCCAGAAAACTATTTCTACCATTACAATAAAAACATTTTATTACTAAAGACTGTTCACACAAACTAATTTAACTAAAAAATTCAAATTATTTTCAAATAAAACTACCCCTCAATTCAAACCAAATTTATTAATTTGTTTACTTCAATTCTATAAAAATCCATATTTTAACATCAGTATTTTAAAACTATGAACCAATGAACATTCAGGAAAAATACCTAATTACCATGTTTCCGTAAACCGTCACCCATGATGGGCCTAAATAAAAATTTCACCAAAAATCCTATAAAAAATTTCCTGAAAAAATGATAAATTTGAAACCAAGAATTCATATTCTAAATATAAGAGTTATGAGTGAAGCCACCTACCATGGGATTAAAATGAAAACAAAGAATGTCATGAAGAATGTCCACAGAACATGGTTACATCTTCATGGACACACCTAATATATCTACCACTATCATTAACCAAATAAAACCAAAACATATCTAGAATCCATAACATTACATCTACCCAAAATGGGTGTAGATCTAGGAACATGAGTGAGAGGGTAAAGTTGATCGAATAAAAACATCAAGAATGATCAACACTAATCACATACCATGAGTTGTCTTCTTGTAAGCAGTAGGGGAATCCATATAATCACATATGGATTAATGGGATGATATTCCATGAAATTTGAGAGATATAAAAAACCGGATTTAAGGCTGTTTTGGAGGGAAAAAGGCATTAGAACAATAACCTAACCTAGATACACTTTAAGGATCTAGTTTTCCTTCGGTTCTTTGTTTAGTATCATAATGAAGTATACCGTGTTCTAATCGTGTGCAATCCACCACCTTGAGTACAACCATATCATGGTCAAATATCTTGGTCTCTAAAATGTGTTCAAATTGTGTCGAATCCACCACCTCAAAAAAGACCAAATCTAAATTTCAAAGCTCCTAATTGATTTTAAGAGAATGTAATTTTATGTCACACCATGCATCACTCATGTTCTTCCTTTTCACCCATTTATCACCATGCATGGTTTCCTTCCAGTGTTAGTTGGTTTTTAAATACCTTTTACCAACTGTGCACATATAGAAAACAACAAAAACCCAAAAAATTGTTCTAAAAAGTCTCCCAAGATTCACCCATATGCATTATAAACATAAAACATATAATCTAAGTGTAATAGTATAGAAATATTTGGTTCTAAACTCTCCCTAACATTGGTCTTTATGTCCTAATAATGTTGAAAAACAATGTTACCTTTAAATAGTTTCATACATTTCTCTTTCATTTCCTTCTCACATTCCATAAACTCATCCTAAATCTAACAATGATTCTACCCAAACTGCACTACACCAATGCTATTTCCATGAAAGGCTATCACCATTTGATTCACAATATACACTGAGATATGTAATAATGAAGCATCTGGATCAATGTCAATGTTGTCCCATGTAATCACATTGTTAGGGTCAGTATTATAAAATTTCAACTAATGATACATGTACCAAATTATGCATTGAGATGAACCTTGATGGAAATTCCAAATGATATTCCACCTCACCAACCCATTCTAGTATCTCAAAAGGCCTATGTATAGATGATATAACTTGTAATGATTCCAAAAACATTTATTTATATGCCTAGGAGAAATCTACAAGAACACATGATCACTTGAAGTGAATGACAATGGATGCCGATGATTATCCGTTGATGATTTTTGATGACACTGAGTTGTATTCATCTATTTATTGATCAACTAAATATTCGATGTTATTTCTTGGACAATGCTTATCCCAACTAGTGGAGTATCACTTTATCCACCCAAAAAATTTGAGAAAAACATGGACTCCTATACAATTATACAAATGGAATCAGATGTATCGAGGCCTACAAGATGTTGTTATATAAGAACTCCACTAATGACATTTTATGTTCTAATGAGACAAAAAAATCCATTACACAATACTGCAATATGTCCTCCAACATTTATATCATTAATTAAAATTTATTTTCTAGAAGAGGATAATACTCTATACTCATAGTCAACTGAATCTCAATAGCTTTCTTGAAGTATTTCAGGAAATTATAATTGAACCTCATATCTCTATATGATATGATCAAACTGGTTCGAAGTGTCTTATTATATCTTCCAGATATATATTTTGGACTAATATTCTATTGTGTGAGTTTCATTAATAAGAATAAAATGGGACGAACTCATATGTCAATCCACTATCACCCTTATGACATCATGTTTTTGAACCAATACTAGTAGATGTGTAACAAAATTCATAACTATATGATCACATTTCCACACATAAATAGTTAAAGGCTCAAACATACTTGATGGTTATTGATGTTTTTCCTTAACATGCTTTAAACCAATGTATCTTGAAACGAACTCATCCACCATCATTTTCATGCCAACCCACAAAAAACTATTGTTTTAATGACTTATACATCTTTAATATTCCCAAATGAACATCCTATCTCGAAAGGTTGTAACAATGGAGAATATATTCCTAACATTCCATAGGTACAACCATCTGATTTCTAAATGACACGAGTGAACTCTCATCTAGTCTCTAACCATCAATGATCTCCCCAACATTGAGTAATTAACTCATTGCAACACATTCTGCATCAGATGTATGTTCCTCCTTTACCATATTTACCAAATCAGGGACAAGTGAAAATTGTAATGAAAACTGAAACATCACCTTGGTCTTCACATTCCACATACATGTCAGCTAAGACTGGCAGCAGTTGCCACTCATCTGAATCTTCATTTTCCAACTGATCATAGAATTCTTTTCTTAATGCATTTTATATAGTATTTACTTTTCTTGATGTATACATCATGTAAAATTCAATCATTTGGAGATACCCCATCAATATTATTTGACAAAAAATTATGTCTTATCATGAGAAAATATGTCTCAATATCATATGATTTGTGAACACAATAAATTTCTCACCAAAGAGATAATGATTCCATGAATTTAAGTCATGGACGACTACAAGTAACTCCAAATTGTGTGTTGGTTAGTTATTTTAATGAAACAAAAACATCCATGATCCATAATAAACAACATGTTCACTATGTATGATAACACACCGCAACCCAGAACCATAAACTTTCAAATACACGACATACCATTTTCCAGATTCTGGAAAAATCATGATCAGTGTGGATGTTAGGTGAAGATTTTTCTCTTGAAAAGACATCTGAAATTCCTCAATCCATTGGATTGGACCAATATTATTTGTAAAATATGTTATACGCAATTATAGTTGTGAGAATTCACGAACAAAGTGTTTTTAATAACCAATTTTACAAAAAACATCACATCTTAAAGAAATTATTCTATGGTTTCCAAGAGATAACAGATTTTATCTTCTCTGGATCTACTAAAGCACCTAGTTTAGAAATTACATGGCCAATAGAGTGTACTTCCAATATCCAAAAATCAGAAAATGATACTTTTTCTTAAAACAGTGACATCTCATTATCCCCAATACTATCACGATGTTTTTATCTTTCTCAACACTTTTCCATGAATACACCAATATGTCATCCACAAACACCAAAAAAAGAATCCAGATATCACTGAAATATATATTTCATCAAACATCTTCAGGTTCATTCGTAAGACTAGAAAAAATTGAAACATATTTATAATGGATATATCTTCTTCTAAACGTTGTCTTCAGAATATCCTCCTTTCAAACTCACAATCGGGGATATCCTAATCGCCAATAAATTATTGAGAACCACTGTGATCCCTTAAATTGACCAAATAGTTCATAAATGCATGGAAGTAGATACATTGTATTTTTTTTAACATGGATATGTTTATGATAATCCACAAACAACTTCAGAGTTTCATATTCTATCTTTATAAAGAAGACTTGTGCTTCCCACATGTACGTTCTCGGCAAAATGAAACCCATTATTTTCATCCCATCTAAATGTACATTCAACTCCCATAATTATATTTTATCCATACTATAGGACATTAGGGAAATAAGAGTAGTCCCTCATAATATATAACTCATAAAATAAACTTCCCATATAGGTGGAAAACCTAAGAAATTTGATGGAAAAAACATCTGGAAACTAACCCACCACTAATGGGAAACTTTTGTTCTCTGTCTCTTCCATTGATGAAAATGAAAATGTGGCTAATTGATATGATATTATTCCATATTCTAGTGCCAATAAGTCAGTTTCACATTCCTTTATATCCCTTTATCCTTTAAATATATTATTGACATCATCCTCAGCCGTGAAACTAATTGCTCTACTATAGTAGCTGATGCGAGACTGGAACCTTTTCTACCAATCCATGCCTTGAATTATATCATATAAATCCATGTATAAAAGAGGGAAATTCCATTTTTTCTCTACTCTATCAATATTTATATAACAATTTTCAATAAAAAATGCTCTATATTCTCTTTAACCAAGAGGGGTTTGCAATTTTATCATTGAATGAATCATAACAGGTTTCAAACATAAAAAATAAATTGAATGAGTAGTGACAAAGGAATGCATTGTGCTAGTATCAAACAAAACTTTCTTAAGGGTATAATTCAAAAGAATCATACCTCTCACTATAGATGTTCAAACTTGATCATCCACAAACACATGCTTAGCTCCACATAATTTTTTCATCGCTGCATATTTATATTTGTTTCTCTATTTAAATTCACCCAGTTGAGGAGTCATGCTATTCCTAGAATATCTTTGGCTACCACTATTAGACTACTGATTTTGGTTTTACAGCCTTCATCCCATCGGAGAAAATGATGCCTACAATATCTGATATGTATCATCATCTGCTAAACTTGGAGATATTAGAAAGTAGTGCTGATGACGTCCCACCATATTGCTATTAGGGAATTATCTTTGTGGTGTTTTACAATATCTCTTAATGTGATTGAATAGTCCACATTGAAAACATTCAGGCTATCTCTTTAGTTTCAGAGTACAATTTACCGATCTAGCTATTTGATTTTTAATAAAACTCCCACCAAAAAAATAGGCATCCCTCTTCCACTGGCCACCAACATTATAGTTTTCAAAATTTCTTATGGGTATCAACATAATTTCTCGCACCATAGCCCATGAGATGTCCCTTTAAAACATAGTAGATAAACATACCATTTCAACATAATCTATGACACATAGTACTATGATGTTCTAATATATTTCTTGCCTTTGGATTTCATAAAGAATTCATGCCTTTAATGTAGCACTAGCCACAACCTCATGTGATACCAGACTAATTTGTTGAACATGGCCTCATATTCTATCATGAAAATATTATCTAGTTTCCATTTGAATAAATAAATTGTTAGATGAATTTTGAAAAGGTTAGTGTTGAATTATTAATTAAAAAATTCATAAAAATCATCACAACCATGGTCTTGATCTAATTTAGCATGAACAACTAGATCCTAACACAAGAATTCAAGATCCTACAATATATATGTCACCATATTGACCTTTATCTCTTATAGTGTTGTTGAAATCGAATATACAATTCATTCTATTCATACATCCCTTATCCTTTTCTAGATATGAATCATCTTGAATGATGGGTGGGTTCTGATTCTAGAATAGGATAGAATGATACACTTGTATCATATCATCCTTTTGATTCCCTATGTCCATATCCTAAAATTCATTGAGTGTTCTCTAAACTAGATTTTGGTTAACCTATGGTTTTGGTTAAACTACATTCTCTGTAGCTTCTTCTGGTAGGTTTCTACATTTTTTACTGGATTGCATTCTATAAAAACCCAAAAAGCTCCATAAATCTCAAACTATATGATCTTAAGGCTTAAAATTTCAAATTTTATTACAATAACTATCACAACATTTCTTTTCAAAATCAACCTTTTCTACATTCAACCAATTTTAAAAAATCCCTATTTTCATTTTAAAATCAATCTATTTTAGAAATTTAACAATCATGTTCGTTTTCAAAATCATTAATTTGAAAAAGATCAAAATCATTCAATAATTTACACATTGTAACAAATCATATATCATTATTCAAAATGAAATAATCAATCCTCTTGGGAATCTATTCCTATAATGCATTTCATGCTCGTCTTATAGGATAAACCCATGCTAATTATATTTTAAAATACAGTAAGTTCCAAAAAATCACATATTTACCCACTCCCTCGTAATGTGCAGTTCATCATAAAAAGGCTTGATGCTAATTTTTATGCTCTACATTTCATGTTTGAAAAATCATACTTTTTTCTGTGATACTAACTAAAGGAATAGACTAGAATTAATTCGAACTCCGTGACCATGAAAAATTATGACCCCATGTCCCACAAAGGAAATCACTTTTTTGATACCACTTGTAACATACCTCCTTCTCATCATTGGCTCGAGACAGTGGAATAATGTTTCTTTGACTTAAGAAGCATCCTCAATATCCCAAAGGTTGACAATAAATGCCGAAGGGATTCAACACATGCATGAGATAATTTTTATTGTATGAAATAAAAAACAACCCAAATAATCCATAATAAAAACATCACTAAATGATGCATGATAATAAGGAAATACAACTCTACATTTCATTTATCAATCCAATGTAAACCAATGTGCCACATCATATTTATACAATAGAAATGTGTACAGATGAATAGAATCTATCCAAACTCAAGATGACCAAAGATAAATAGACCTCACATGCATCAACATGATTTGTTCTCCATGTCTACCAAATAGTCCATGTATCATGAAGTACTGATAAAGATTTTTCATACCTTACCTTTACCCATGTCTCGGTTAAAAACATCTGCAAAATTAGTGAAGACAAAAAAATGGGGTGATTAGTTAAACTCAGTAGATATTCTCCAATGACATACCTTATAATGACACTAAAATAGAACATGTTAGAAACATTTATATAAAACAATTATATTAAACAATTTCTGAAATAGTTTATAACTAACAATAAACAATTACCAACGAAACCATTTACTCAAAAATAACATGTTCAAAATAAATCAACCAAATATAATTTAAAACATTTTAGATATTCAATTTTTTATAACAATTCCATTCTATATATTCATACAAATAACCATGCATGCATACTGGGACCTCCCTATACCCATGAGTGGTGAGTCATACTTTCACTAATTTTTCACTTAATAAACCATTTGATGGGGGTGAGCCCTAAACCGTATCCATCCCACTATTTATGGGGGATACTACATACCCTTATTCATCCCAAATTCTTAATAAAAAACACAATAATTTTTCCAAAATAAAATTCAAACAACAATTTAAACCACTTCAATAAAAGTATTATATTATTTAAATCCTTTCAATCAATCTAGTTATTCTAAAACATTCAACTTATTTTCAATATAACTTTAACTTTATTTAAAAATTCTTTATTAATCCATTGACACCAATTCATGAAAAATTCATATTTTAAAATCATAATTTTAAAATTAAGAACCAAATAACTTTATACAAAAACACCCAATTCATATATTTCCATAATCTATCACCCAAGAGATTTTTCAACAATCATTTCTAAAAAATTCCACAATCAATTTAAAACTATGTGATCAAATTTAACTAATAATTCATTTCTAAATATATAAGTGGATTGTGAAGGCACCTACCTTGGGTTTTAAGAAAAAAAATGAAAAATAGAAATAATAACATCCATGAAACAGGGAGAAATATATATAATCCCACCTAAGATATCCTAACCTATTATAAACAAAAAAATCTACAAATATTTTTAATTCAAATCCTTAGATCTTTCCATAGCTAGTGTTGATCTTGGTGCCCGATAGAGAAATAAAATTTGATATAATAAAAACAACATTAACAATCAAGAATGATCACATACCAAGAGTAATCATCTTATAATCACTAAGAGAGGCCTTCAGATTGCCTCCAGATTTATGGGAGAAGTTTTCATGACCTTTGAGAGATAAAACCATGAGTTAGGGCCATTTTGGGGTAGAATCAAGGCATTAAAACATTAAAATAACAAACATACACATTTTTAAGATCTATATTCCTTTTTTTCGGAATGTTTAGTCACACTATTAAGCAATATATGATCTAACCCCAAATAAGACACTTGTATAAGTAAAACTCTTGCACAATAAACTCTCATGTTCTCCAAACCATGCTCCGACCATATAAAATCCACTACCTCAAAAATATCAAAGGAATTTCATTAATAATGGTTTCTCCTATGTGGATACATAGTTTGGAAAAATCGTGTGCTTCCTATGCACCTTCCTTTTCCCCTTGTCTTACTGTTCACAATTTCTTCCACATGTTTCATGGTTTTACCAAACCATGCACTAATTGTGCACCTATAAAAATTCTCAAAAACCTCAATAATTTATCAAAAATATCCCAAACACCAAACATATTGTTTATATACATAAAATAAATAATTAAAGTGTTACTTAATAGAGATCCGAGGTGGTCTATCTAACCACATAAAAAACCATGAAATAAGGAAATATTAGATTACAAATACTATGATATGTGGAATCCAATGAAGTTATACTAACTTTAGAATATATAGTATCCCCATATCATCAATTAAGAAGGTTTCTCGGATAGGAAATAAGTTGGTGAACTTATATAGCCTATCCATGATTAACTATACAACATCACTCCGTCTAGGTGACTTCAGTAACCAAATCACAATATCCTTGGTGATTGCATGTCATTCCATTTTTGGGATTATTATTGGCTATTAATGTGAAATAGGGATTGGTTCTCTGAATTTACCTACAGATAGGTGAAAAAAAGTAACAACCCCTATGATCATTTTTTCTTTTAAAGACACCAATATTGGAGGTGAGTATTATGATACATCTTTGCAATTATATAATTCATGGGTCATTTAGATTTATGAGATTATCACATCAATTTATATCACATGTATATAAGATATGTGATATATCCACTAATAATTCCATTAGGAATAGATGAACATGAGAAACCTAAACATGCAAATGCATTTCAGAAACTCAATCCATCAACTCTCATTCAATACTAGATTCATGTATTTCTTGAGTCTAATACTTACTGCTCAATGAGTTTTCTACTACATTTCCTTCACATTTTGTGTATGTCAGCTCAAATTCAAAATAATAAAGGTATTCAACCTATCTCCTTTGTCATAGGTTTATGAAAAGTAGGGATAATATTTATTTGATGTTTATATGTCCATGTATACCACAAAATATTTCCAAGAGATATAATATCACTAGTAATTCATGGTAGGAATAATCATGGATAACTAGAGATTGTGTGTCAGGTAATTATGCTCATGAATCCCCATGTGAAATGTCCTATATTCCATGACTCATCCACCTCCCTAAAAACTAATCCCATATCAATTCATGGTATGTTATAATAATCTATGTAGCATTTTTAGGGATCGAGTTAAATTAGGACTGGTATGGACACCAATAAAACATTCACCTTTTGAGAGCCTTCTCACAAGATTCACACCATGTGAACCATACAGGAATCATGGTCAAGACCATATGAAGTGACGTAAGGAATTAAATCATCCGGATGAAGTGAAAATAATAACCATATAGTCTCATGAATCTTTTTAAATAAAAAACATTCTTAATAAAATCCCATGAAACGTTGGTTTTCTCCTTCTCTAGATCCATAAATAACCCTGATTATAATATAATTTTACCCCATATGTAAACATTATTAATACACATGTGTCACCCTCTGAGAAAGACATGTAACTATTTTTCTCGTTGAATAATTAATTTGATTTCATGGTGTTTGGAATTCCATGTCCTGGAGTAAACTAGGTTATCATCAAATAACATGATGATCAAGGAATCTAAATACAAGTTGATAAACCAATTCATCAAGGACATAAAAAATGAATTTGAATTTATTCGACTAAAAAATGTAACCAAATAATAATTTAAGACATACCTGTTTTGGAATGTTTTATATGTTATATCTTAATGCTTGAATCACACTAAAATATAGACCAATATCAATTCAATCTTTGAAAAGACCCTAAATCTTGTATATGGTCCAAAAGATCATCGATATAAGGAAGTGGTTACCGATTCATATATGTGAGATGACTCAACCGCTAGTAATCCACATGTACCCTTGGTTACCATCCTCATTATTTATGATAAGTACATGTGAACCCCATAGGATAATTATTTGTTCTTATAAACCCTTATGAATACAAACAATATATTTTTCTCATATTTTCTTGAAGCTTAGTAGGATCCATCCTATTTAGAGGAATAAATATCAGTTGTTCTAATGAAATATAATTAATATTTAACTATACCTATACCTATATAGGAATCCCAAAAATGTATTCATGGATGAATTCTCTCAATTAGTTCACCATTAGAGGATGTAAATCCTACCATAATTCATGTTCATCAAGATAAATTTTGGAAACATGAGACTACACTTTGCTCAGCCGATGATGCTGAAGTCCTAATCAAGTTTCTTATAAATCTAATCTCCCTTATAAATATAGGTACCTTCGTAATATAATAATAAAGACAGATAGTAGAGACAACACATAATATGATCTCATTATGATCATAACCAGTTCTTCACAATATTGATGTTGAATCATTTCAACTCAATGATGAAAAAAATCCATAATAAAAGGAAATTTATGATCTCAAGAGAAACCTCATTGCAACCATAATCTCTCTAAGATTGAAATCCCAATTGAGGGTCAATAGACATCAACCAAGAAAATTATTCAATGTTAAGAGAAATACTACCCATCGAAGACAAATATTTGAATGAATTTTGAGTTCCTCTATCAAAATAATTATATAATAATGTTGAGGATACTAAGATCATACATCATACTATATATAACTAGATAATTTAATCCTCGTGTATAGGTTTTATTTTATATATTAGGCCTATCCACAACCCTTATATCTAAAATTACATCTACGATATGTTTTACTCTAATTTAACTATTAAACATATGTCATAATTTTTTCAAATCGACCAAATCCTCATCCCAGATGGTCAGTGGTACTCTCGCCTCCTACATGGTGTGGAGTCCTATATCACACACCAAGACCCAAAGATGATATAGATCATCTCTCACTACACACCGCTGTAAAGTCCCATTAAAATCATTTTAAATGGCTTATTATACAATAGATTAAATGGTTTACTAGGTTAGTTATACAGTTTGGATTCATGTGTTGATTATATACACACTGTTTTTGTAACATAGAACTTGATGTTTATACACTATGAAAACCACCACCATCAACAAAAGTATCAATGTAAATTTTTTTCCACTAGATTTACCACTTATATATTTAGTGATGATATAAAGTACCCCATGCTCTTATACTTCCTCAGATTACACATAGAGATAATGGCATGATTCACATTGTCAAAAATGGTACTTAGTAGGAAGATTCTCATCAATATTGGATGGAATACCAAATAACATCCTAAAAACTCATTTCTTTATATAGTTAATTACTATAAAAAGCGATAACAAAGTTTTTATGTTTGAAAAAATGGGTTCGGTGATTTTTGATATACATAAAACCCAACTCTATATTTCTGATATACCTAGATTGATAAATGGTCAAACTTTTTTAAAATTATTAAATGTAGAAGTTATCCTGGAAGCACCTACAAAGCATTATAAAATCCAAATATTATTTAATAAAAACATCCCACCATAGCTTTGATGATCCCTAAAGTATATATGTGGAAATATTGAATCATTATGTTGAAGTAATCCAGAGGTTCTCATTGATCATATGAACATACTCTTTACAATACATTAAAGCTTGAGGACCACATTTTTCCAAAAATGTTATTATGTGATACTAATAAAACTTTTTGGTCAACTCTTCCATTCTCGTTTCAGGTCATAGAGCTCACTTTATCAAATGTACTAGATTTAGTAAAGCCTCTCTTGGTTGGGTGTTAATGTCCAGTCGAAGAACAATAAGTGGTACTGTGGGATTTGTTGTGTGTTTCACTATTAAGGGATTAAGTCCTACCAAATTTAGAGAATATTTATCACCACCCACTTAGAACTCAAACCAAGGCCTTCATGGTGAAATATATAATAAATTACTAACACACACCTCAAAACATAAGAAAATACAGAAGATAATACTGATTGTAAAATAAGATAAGTGCAATGATTCATTAAAATAGATACTCAAAGCCCACTATCATATTCAAATGTCTCGATAAAAGGTAATATGAAAATTCTTATTCATGATGGTTCAGTTATATGGTGTTTTAATTCAATAATATAGTGAAAAACACTTCATGTTGTAATTATAATCCACTTTAAATGGAAACCATTTTTTCAACATTAAAAAAATAATTTAACAAGAGTGTATACAATGGTTCCATTATATGGATTTACTTTTTCCAATTTATAAATATGTGAGAATTATAATTTCAGATTTTAATTCCAATAAAAATTAACAAACATTTTACTTTCATTCATAGAATGTAACAAGTCGGCATAAATTTGTTCAGTAATGGAGATTATTATTCAAAATTATTAGAGGCACATAAATTAAAATTAAATTTTTTAGTCTATTTATTATCAATAATATATCTTCTTCACTTATATAACTATTTATTAATTGTATAACCCTTTAAAAATTGGCAATGTAAGGTTCCATTATCAATATACATGAGAAAACACCATTTAGGTTGATACAGACGCATTAAGTGACATTTTTTTTTATTTTCTATATGGGATTTTATAAATCACAATAATATTAATAAAAAATAATTGTAATATCTCTATATTGATTAAATTAAATACCATGTTCGATTTCCAATAAAATATGCAACTCCGAGCACAAAATAATAATGAATTATTATTATTTAAATGTTGTCGGTATATAATACATGATTAATCGATGAGAATGAATATTTACAACCATATGATGAAATATTTAATTGTTCTAATAATTTATAATGTATTAATTAATGTTTTTTAAATAATGACTCTATATTTAGTATGGTCATTTTATACATCAAAAATACATTATCTTCAAAAATTCTTTTTTATTCACTTTATGAATGAATTTTAAAAATTAGTTTATGAACCTCTATAAAATTTATTAGAAAAAATGATATTCAGTTTTGAAATCATCTATGTGAACACTAAATGTTAGATAGGTATAAAAATATATTTTTTTCAAAATTTAGTTGTTATATTAATGTTATTATAGTCAATGTAATGAATTTTTCTTTAAATTGACATTATTGGTATTTTATAATAAATAATATTTGATTAAATGATTAAAAATGCATTAAAATCATAAATTTATCCACATTATTGTAATATAGTTTATACTATCATCCTATGTCCATTTCTGGGGCTTATTTTCTATTCATAGTAACTAACATGACCCTAAAATAGTAAAAACCATTCTTGTTTTAGTAAGTGTTAAAGGATTTAATAATGGATTCAAAGAATAATAATGATAAAAATAGTAAAAAATTGTTAAATTTTTATTTTATGTTATAATTTCAAAAGATATTTATGATTTATTTTCAATACATTTGTTTGGAGCAATATTAAATTAAAAAATAATTTAATTATTTAAATATTATCATAAATTGAAATAGTACCCATTCTCTCTCTCTTATAAAAGGTCATTGTTCCTTATCGTTAACTCATAATTCAACAATCCTTTTTTCCACTAATCCCTACACAAATACATTACTATAAATGCTTCACTATGTTGAAATCTCTTCTTTCAGTATTGTATCCATCAATAGTGGACATAGTGGTATATCTGATATCCATCTCCGACCTCCATCAGATGAGATATGAATTTATCGGTCATCTGTATGAAAAAAGTATTGCCCCATGAACATATGTAGTTTATTTTTCATCATCTTCTCCTCAAGAATGGTTATAATTTAAAAATTAATATTTAAATATGAAATTCAGGAAATGTTTATCATTTTTATGCAATAATTTATCTTTTAATTTATTAACTATTTATTCACTGAAAAATGATAACGTTGTTCATATAAACATGTGGACTACCACCACCACCAAATGATGTGATTTGTTTTTAATCACCAAACCACAAGGATAATATATATAAGTATAAATAAGAAAATAATAGTATTTTTATGATATTATTATCACATGTAAAGTTAATATTATTCTTATATTATTTTTATAATTACGAATAAAAATTGGAAATATTAGTCATGCGTATGTATAACCCATTGTTTCTATAACAGTCACATTATTCATTTTTCATAACCGTATTTCATGATTGGTTTTAAAAGTAATATTTATATATTAAAATTATTACTATTTATTTATTATTATTCAAGGGATGAAGTAATAATGTCTTATTTTACTATAGTCGACTTACCATGTCCATTTTGGACTTACAAACCAAATATCATCAAAACAACTATTTTGAAATGAATTTTTTATATAAATAAATATTGAAGGGTAAGAGATGAAAAAAATGTTATTATGAACATGAAATAATATTTTAACAAAGTAAATAACTAACCAACATTAATTATTTTAGAATTTTAATAATGTACCAGGAGATCCAGAATCAAGGTAGGGGATTATTTTTAAATAATATTTCATCAGTTCCCTTATAACACCTTTTTCTTAAATGAGAATAGTTTTAAAATTATTTTATGGATGGTTTTCATATGCACCTAAAATATCAGAAATTAAACTTTCTATCTATATATTATTTTTTAAAATGTCTTTCAAAATAAATATTTTTACATAATGTTTTGAAATTATTTGGAAAAAAGGAATAATCTACTTTAAGGTGAATGTTGGTAATGAATTGTACCACCACTATAACCATTAATTTATTTTTTATATTCCATTTTAATCACCCAACTTTATTTCAAACAAAATTCTTCTTAACCCTTATGTTGGGAATTTTATATTTGAAATGTCTCTTTTTATGAAAATAGATTTATTAATATTGGAAAATTCATTCTTATTAGTGGAAATGATGTTTTTATGATGAGAAATTTTATGTTTTGTGATTATGAAATTTTTTTAAAATTGTTTTTATAATGATACATGTTTCTTTTATAAAAATTAATTTGCGTAAAGGGGCATAATTAACCGATTAGTTTTATCCTAATAGATTAAAGAGAATAAGATCCTATTATTGTTATATGTGCAATCATTATGTTTATTTAAATTGTGTCTATGATGGTTACTCCATGTATAATTGTGAATATTTTTATAGGTGTAGGAATTAATGATAAGAAAATTATATCCCCAATTTCCTATACATTTTATATGATCAAGAAATGGGTTTTAAAAGATTCCTTCTAGAAAAGGGGGTATTTTTTATTTGGAGAAGATTTATATTATAAGATAAAATATTTATATGATAATGGTATGTAATTTTTAGATTTTAATATTTATTAGTAGAGTAACAGTTTACAATAATTTCCATCCCTTACTGATATTTTTGTGCTTATCTAACAATTTAAATTGTTTTTCATAGGTTTTAATGATGGAAAAGTTTATAGAATAAGTCACGTTCAATGTAATGAGAATTTTTCTTAATAATAAGTCATGTTTCATTTTAAGGGTAATATATTGTGGGTTAAATGGATACTGATCATAAGTTTCTACTTTTTAATATATGGTTATGTTATGTAAGATTTATGAGCTATTTATTTAAAATTAAATACTTAAAATATCATTACGAATGAATGAATGTGAATTGAAATCCAATTGTAGTATATTATGTGATTTATAACGTCATATTCTTAAATATTTTAAAATATTAGAGTATATATAACTTTAGAGGATATAATGTGAATGGAGGAAACGTTAATAGTTATTTTTATTAAAAATTATTACTATATTATGAAGAATCATTGTTATTTTTGTTAAATTGATTGATTTTTTGGATACATGAAAATGGATATCATAGTTTTTATGCTCCTTATAAAATTGTATATTTTTATTTTATTAATATGAACACACTAACCTTTTTAGTTTTACTAAATCAATGGATCTAATGGAATATAATTTAATAGTGGATCTGAAGAAAAATGTAGTGTTAGTATGATTGAGTTATCGAACAGAATAAGAGATTTGTTGATAACTATATTGGTTGTTATAAACCATCTATAAAGATTAATGTAAAAAAACTATAAAAGTTTTTACATTACATGTGCATCGATGATGATAAAAATGAATTCTCATGGATTTTCATGTTATAATGATTATATAGGTAAATATATTCAATGGCCTATAAGTCAATAGTTTTGAAAGAAACATCCAGGAGAATTTTATACAAAAAATGAAAGATGTTTTTTATGTGTTAAAAGAGGTAATAAATAAATAATCTACCAAGGAGGAAAAAACATCATGATAGATCCACGAATAAGGAAGAAGTTCATACTGATGTATCAATTGAACATTTTAAATGTGGGGAGAAACTAAATTAAAAAAATAATTTTACTAGTTGGAAGGATCAAGAATTGGATAAAAAACTATAAATATAACTTTTTATGTTACATATTTTACTAGTTGGAAGGATCAATAATTTTATTTGATCTTTAAATTTTATGTGATTTTGGGTTATTTCAATTTTTACATTCTAAATTAAAAGGTATGAGAAAAACATTGAGGATAGAACATTTATTTAATATTGAATATATTTTTGGGTATTTTTAATATTTTTATCAAATTTATTTTAATGTAATAAATATTGTATTAATATAATTTTATAATAAATAAAACTCATATGATTAGCGATAAATCATCACATTTGACAAGGCTGTGAGGGTTGAAGCCCCCAAAAAAGGCAGAAAAAATGTTGTTAACTTCCACTGACCTATGAGATGTCATGTTTTGTATGCCATTTTTTATTTACATGATCTAAAAATATATAATATGAGTTAATTATAAGGAAATATGTTTTATTTTATTTATATCCATGATATATAATGTGTTTAAGTGATTATGTGATTAATGTTATTTAAAAAAAAGTTAAATATTTCATGAAAAAAATATTGCAACATCCCGGTTCCATGTGCTGCCCAAAAGTTCCCTAAACCTGGTTAGTTAGAGGACCTGAAGCACATTTACCAAAATTCCAATGGTTGTCTAATAGTCGTAAGGGCCACAGTGTGATTATGGGGAAACTATGACCTCAATGTTAGAGTATACACAGTGGAATAACAAATAGTAAACAAAAGCGGGCACACTAATACCATATAACAAAAGAAAATAGTGGAAGACTAATAGTAATACAAAAACTAGAGAATATATAAATTATGTATGTCACAAGTGTCTAGGAATGAATCCAAACAAGTCACAATGATGGAAATACAATAATGAAACCAAAGTACTGAAAAATAGTAAACTCTAACATCTTCTCAAGTCTCAGCTTGGTCTCATGCTATCATGCTCCGACAACAATCAAGTACTAGATAAAGAATTGTGTATTACCGTATCTATAACTGAAACCATATAATCTTTTTGGGCCCAGAAGCAAGACTCAAACGGGGTGTGATAGGAATACCAGAAGGCAACCACAAAAAGATTTATGCCTAATTTTAGTGAATATATTTATCAAGAAATAAGAACAAATAAAGTAATTAAATATTATATACTCACAATAAAAAAATCCTATTGTTTTAAATTACATTCATTTACATTTATTATTCATCAGATGAATTAAGAAAACAATGTGATCGTGCCCAATATCTATCTATCCAGTGTAAAATTAACAAAAAAATGTCTGAGAAGACCATATAAAAAATTATGTAATACCGAGGAAATCAGGTACTACAATTTGTAAGATTGATCACAATGATTCAATAATTCATAAACAAACCTCTAGAAAATCTCTCACAGTCTAACCTATTTTGTTTAACATATAACTAATCATTAAAAAGTGAGCACACAGGAAGCTCTTATGGTTCATATCTTGGGGTCAACATGGAATCAATAAATTATAAATTACCTTTATTTAGCTGTCAAAATAAATACCCCTTAGTATGCATAGTAATAAAAAACTATAATTACCACTTAGAAGATCTCATAGTATATACCCTAGGGTCTAACATTCATTTAATAAAAACCCTCTAGATAGCTCTTACAGTCTAAAACCTCCAGTTTATGACAACCCGGAATCTCACAATGTCAATACTTCTAGGTAAACAAAACAAAAAATTATACATAAATGACCCTACCTTAAGAATCTATCATAGTCAAATTCCCCTTGATCACATTTCATGATGTGAAACACATGAATCTCATTTAATCGGTAACTACATCCTAATAGCATGATTAATGGAAAACAAAGAAAGCCTAATAAGAAATATAGACCAAACATCCATAATCAATCAATCAAGGGAAACACACCCCTAATTAAGGTATAAAAGCTTATGCATAAACAATAACCCATTCTCAATAAAACAACCATATAAGGCATTAATCAATGTGAAATTAGAAAACACACAATACCCTAAACATGTTTATTTGTAGTTTTAGAACACAATAATCTAAATAAAACCATATAAAGGAACAAACCACATACCTTGATTTTCTAAGATGAACACTCTCAAAATTCGACCCTTAAATCGTCTTATAACGAATTAGATCTACAAGATGGGTAGAAACGATCAACCTTGAAATACTCTTGAAAGAGGAGGAACCATAAAGAAAAGATGTAGGGAAAGAGACAACTCATTTGTGGGAATCCAACTCACCTGGTGGCGTCTCAATCGGAGTTCGAATGAATAATCTGTAGGGATTTGGAGTTCTTTAGTGTTTCATCTCTATCCTGTATGAAAAAATGGGATAAGAAGGGTGTTCTGGATGTGTGAAGTGACCCTGAACCGATTTATCAAATAAAAAGAAAAGTACATGGCATGTTTATTTAATGCAGACACCAGGTTCTATACCCAATAGGCCCCCACTTTAGGCTATTTACCTGGTCACCTACACGACCATGTACTCGACCATTACACAGTTAGTATGATGTGGTTTGTGATACCTGGGTACGTGGAATGGACTCATAAATAAACGGAATGTACATATAAAATTCTCTCTTCTTCCCTTTTCCTCAAAAAAAAATAAAATAAAATTAATTATCCACACCCGAAATGAAGATCCAAGTTCTTATAAACATCACCCCTTAAAGCAATTTGTCCCCAAATTTCTCTTCTAAGGCATGTAGAGAAGAACATATGAACAACTCTGGCCACTATGATCATACATCGACCTCCCAATACCATGTCCTATCTTATACTTGGCTGTCCAGCCATAACACCCATTTAAGAGGAACAAAAAGGTAAAGGAGAATCCTCATTCTATGGTCTGCAATCCAAATTGGGTTCTCCTAGAAGGATGATTTCACCGCCAACTCAACCTACTCTGGCTGAAAAACGGGAGATGGGTCTAAAAAGTAATGTCTTAGATGAGAAACAAGAAAGATGTTGTGCATAACCCGATACATCTGAGGTAATAGAAATCGATAGGAAATCGGAACGACTCTCTCCAGTACATGAAACAACTCAATATATCCTGGTGAAAGCTTCCCCTTTCTCATAATCTTCTGGTGTCACAACCTCAGTATGACACGTAAGAAAACCTAATCTCTGACCTTGAACATCATAGTGCGACTTCATCGATCGGTATAAGATTTTATTTGAGACTACACAATATAAATCCTCTTCGGAATAAACTCCATCTACTCGGTGGTCTCTGAGACAAGACGAGGTCCCAACATAGCTGCATATCTCACCTATATCCATCATTGGGATGATCAGCATATCCTCCCCTAAAAATCCTTATAAGGTTCCATCTGAATTGTTTTTTAAAAACATTTATTGTAGGCCAATAACACTAGGGGTATGTTTCTCTCCCAAGATCCCACAAAATCAATGTCGCATGCTTGAAGCATGTCATCCAAAAACTAAATAGTGTGATCACACTAGCCATCTGTCTGGGGATGGTAAGATATACTCAGATGTACCTGTGTACCCAATGCCCAATGTAGTCCATTCCAGACATGAGAAGTAAACTGGGTGTATCTATCTGAAACAATAGAGTGAAGAACCCCATGAAAATGTACAGTATCATAGATGTACAACATTTCAATCCCATGAACACTAAAGGATTCCTTGATTATATAGAAATGTGAAACATTTGTGAGTCTGTCAACAAAAAACCAAACGACATTATTCCCTTTAGGTGAACATAGTAATCCTGTCAAAAAATCCATCACGACATAATTTCACATACACTCGAGAATGAATGACTACAGTAAAAGCCCCACTAGTCGCTGATGTTTCTCCTTCACCTGCTGACATGTAGAACATATCATAAAAAAATTGGCAAAATCCCTCTTCATAATGTGACACTAATACTGACAGTGTAGATCTGAATACATCTTGGTGAAACCAGTATTAACTTCCCATACTGAAGAATGAGAATCTCGAATAAACTCCTCACGTATGTCTTCTGAAACCCATACAAATCAATGAAAATGAAACTCATCATCTCCTATGGTCCATGCAGGAGTTAGGTCCTATCCTGACACACTCTCTCGTAGGACTAGGCCTTCTGAATCTGATAGTTTCCTCATTCACACTTAATCTAGTAGTGTAGAGGTAACAACTATAGAATAAAGAAATGTCTGCCCCTATCAATCATGAACCTACAAATTAATCTCATAGAATATAGCCATAAGTTTACACTCACTGTTGGCCTTTGGAACTACCTATATCTATGTCCTCATGTTCAATGCTGTAGTCATCGTGTTTTCAATCCCAAGCATGTAGGCAAGATCAATGTTAAAAGACTGAATGTACTCAACCCATCTTTGATGTCTCAAATTCAGATAACGTTGAGTAAATATATACATGGGGATTTTGGGTTCAGTTTATACCAAAAAATTCTCTCCCAAAAGATAATGTGTCCAATATGGAAAAACAAGCTCTACTCCAACCATATCAAGATCATTTGTCGAGTAATTCCTCTCTTGTGGCCTCAAACATCGAGACTCGTACAAAAAGAATCCTTCATTCTGTATAAGCACTACTCTCATCCCAATATCTGATGCATCGTAATAAATGGTTTAACACTTGACCACCTCTAGAAAAATTAGTATCGGTGTTGATGTAAACCACCCTATTAGCTCTTAAAATTATATATCATAGGAATCTGTCCATCAGTAATTCACACCCTTCTTAGACAAGACATTTAGTGGTACTTCTATGGGTGAAAAGTCTTGTATAAAGTGCAAATAGTAACCAGCCATCCCCATAAAACACTATAACTCAAAGACGTTCTTCAGCTACTACAAGGAAACTAATGATATCCCTTTCTCTGGGTCTACTAATACTCTTGTATCTGAGATAAAATAACTTAATAAGTGAATATGGTCCATCCAAAAGTGGCACATTGTGAGATTAGAAAACAACAGATGTTGTGATAATGTAATAAATACGATATCAAGATGGGTGGCTTGTACATTTTGAGTGTGAGAGTACAGTAATATATTGTCTGTGAAGACTACCACAAAGGAATGCAAGTAAGGATGGAACAAACAGTTCATCAGTTCCATGAATTTTTCTTGAACATTCATGAGACCGAATGATATAACAAAATACCTATATGAACCATACATACTCCAAAAGGCTGTAGGAGGTATATCTGATGGTATAACATGCAACTGATGATAACTGGATCTCAAGTCAATATTTGAGATCACATGGAATACACGAAGGTGAATAAAGAGATCTTCAATCCGTGGGATGGGATATCAGTTCTTGATTGTCATCTTTTTCAGCTTACGATAATCCAAACAACATCTGATGTTACCATATGACTTCTTCGAAAAAATGGGAGGCAAACCCGGAGGATATGTACAAGGTTAGATGAAATCCTTTTCTTATAACTCCTTCAACTGCTTCTATAGATTTGATAAATCTACTGTATCCAACCTATAAGGATAATAGAACACTGGTTCCACTCCTAGAACATGATCAATAGAGAAATATACATCTCTCTCAAAAGGTAAACCAGAAAAATTTCTAGAAATACATCTCTGAAATGATCAACCATTGCTGGAAAGGACATCTGTGAAGTCCCCTGGTCATCCAAATATAAACTAGAAATCTGGGATGTAATTAATCCCATCCCATGATGATCAGGACCTACTCTACTCACATGGACATCCCCTTAAGCATTGTGTAGAAAAGACCTACACTCTTGTGACGTGTAACTCACCATGCGGTGATAGTAGTCAACAATGTCTGAAAAGGAAACTAACCATTCTATTATGAGAATGAAATCGAATCATGTAATATCTAAGACATAGAGGTCCCATAAGAAGTGACACCCACCAACCTCAATAGGGTACTCATTTCATGGATGTAAACTAGCCGTACTAATCCCCAACGGAGTGTCTAGTGCCATAACATCCCCAGAATTAATGACATAGAGCCCAAGGATCTTCCCAATCTAAAAAGATATGAAACTATGGTAAGCCCTAGTATTGAAAAAAGCAGAAGCTAAAAATGAGGAAACTAGAATCGTGCCTCTAACTATAGAGGTTCTGGGATATTACTCCTACTGGGTATACTCCACTGCAAAAGTTTGAGATATACCATGGGCCCGTGACACTGCCTAACTACCCTGAGCTGATCCACCCAAATATAGCTGGAAACTTGTCATCTAGCTACCACCTCCATGACCACCTCCTCTGCCTGAATGGCCTAAGGACCTCCAGTTCCCTGACTGATGAGAAAATGGCTGTCCTTCTCCTGAATATGGAGTCATAACAGAACCCATATCACATGCTGCTGTTGAGAAAAACCAGAGAAAATTCCAAATATGACCCATCTTTTCTCAAGATCGTCACTCGATTGGGTTCTTTGGGAAATGTGGTCTTGTGTGAACAATCATCCCACACATGTATCATACCACCGGTCTACCTAAAGAAACATCACGTGAAAGATCCCGACAATGCCTCCTGCTATCTATTGAAGGTGTACCAGCCCTGGATACCGAATCGACACGAATGGAATCTCACAACACCCTCATATTTCCCTTATTAATCAACACCTGATTCATTATAGCAATAACTTAATTAAGCATGAAGACAGTCAACTATGTTCATATTTTATACCTGAAAACATCCTCAACTTTCATATCCAATGATAACTCATCACCTCCCATAACAGTTGTGAAGTGATGATGCTCTTTAAAATGAGAAGAGTAACCGGTCATTGAAAGAGCACCCTGCTCTATGTGCATGAACTATCATGCTTTATCAGCCCTCAACATCTTGGGATTGATGTAATCATAGAAAATTCTCTAAAACTCATCCCAATACATATCTTGATAACATTGTTCCTATGATATAACATCCCACAAAATCAGGGTGAAATCAAAAATTTTGTACGTCGTGAGATTTATCCTCCTCTCTAGAGGAGTCTCAAGATGCTCAACGATATCAATCATTTAATCCATCCATGAATCTTCATCATGTGGTCCTCCATCCACTGAAAATGTGGGCGAATGCTTCTGCTGGAGAACTAGTGTTGACTCTTCCATAGTCAGGGCTGGATGTGGTTCTCCGTGAAAATTCTTCATCATCCTCACAAATCATCCACATAACTTTGCATCATCACTAGTGTCTAATATAACTGCTTATGGCAAGATGAGCATGATAGGAGGATATGCTATTAGTCCCTACTTTACCATTTCCGGAGTCTAATTAACACCTTGTATCTAGCGTAAAACTAGAGGACTTCTATGTAGAATAACTCTGTAATGTCAAGCGCTCACCTCAGTATAAGACTATCAAGGAAAAAACCTAGAAGAGTAAGAACAATATGAGAGAAGAAAAACAATCATGTTTTAAAAAACTGGGTTTAATGGTGTGTATAACTACCACGCGACATGTTCACATTAAGACTTATCATGGTCATGTACCTCTACCAATTTTGTTTGGAAACACCCCTTACACACGACATATTCATCTTGAGACACGATGTGTACTTGAATTTTCCCTCCTGGCCAGGTTCTTCTACATGGATAGAACTACACAGTTCTCTCCCTATGTAAAAATACATGGTGTGTTCCATCTAGAAATGGTGTGTACTTGTTATGCCATATCTACCAGTGTCATTGGTCACACAGATGGACACACAGTTCATTACAACACGATGTGTTCAACCAAACATTTATCAACCTCATGTCTCTTCTCACAAAGTCTTTCACATAGTCAGGCACTACACATCATATACTCCCAGTACATCGAATGCACTTATGAAAAGTTGTTTCCTCTAGAACAGATGAACACACGGTGTGTGTTCATAACCTCACATGTCGTGTTGTATGGTTTTTCGAATAGTAAGCCTCTAAAACATCTCTAAAACCCTAAAAAAATATAAAATTTTATCAATGGAATGACAAATTCCGACCCATGAAACCCCATACTCCCACAAATAAATGCTTGGAATCCTTATACATAAGATAAAAAGCCAAAATTCAATTAATCTTCAAACATGATCCACCAAATTCTAATACAAGAGGGCCCAGAACACCTCAGGGACCAAATTTTGGCACCCATCCAAATGAAACTTTACATATACAAATATCCTATCAAAATAGAAGGTATTTATATCAATTCATCTATCACAACAACATGAATATCTATCACAATGTTTATCATAACAACATTGAATCGTAATGCGTCCTAAATGGCATGACAATAATGCATGACATGTGATCTATAGCAAGTGCCAATATGATGGATGCGATCAAATAACCTAATCTTATCAGGTTTGAACATAAATATTACCACAATGATATAAATCATAGCAGCACAAAACAAGTGTGTCACAAAATGGTGACATCAAATCAACTGTAACAATTGAAAAACAAGAAAAATTGCAATATTTATGGTAACTTGGATTTTCCATTTACACGGGTTAACTAATCAAGGGAACTACGTATTACCAACTACATATTCCTTCATATCCCTATTTATAGGCTCCATATAGTAGGACAAACCGAAAATAAACTCTTTTAATACCACTTTGCAATGTACTTGTTCTAGGGGCCTCCCAAGAGTGCTCCAAATGCAATTGTCCACATGACCTCCAACACTTTTACCCAAACGCCAGAGGCTACTGACTAGTAGTGAGGGCCATGGTCTAATAGTGGGGAAACTATTCCCTCTTTGATGGAGTACACAAAAAAAATAACTAATAGTAAAAAAATGAGCAGTAATACCATATGACAAAAGAGAACACCATAAGAATAAAAGTAATATAACAACTAGAGAATATATAAACTATGCATGTAACATGTTTCTAGGAATGAATCCAAACAATTCACAACTAGGGAAATAAAATATTGAAACCAAATTACAGAAAAATAGAAAACTCCAACTGCATCACAAGCCTTTGCTTGCTCCTGTGCTATCCAGCTCTGACAACAATCAAGTACTCGACGAACTAGGGTTCTTACACTATATATAATTTCAACCATATAATCTATTTGGGCCCAATGCATGATCCAAACAGTGTGTGAGATGAATCCTAGTAGCCAACTACCAAATGATTTTTGCCTAAATGTCACTGTATATATATATATAGTAGGAAATATACAGAAATGAAGTAATAAACTATGAGATACTAAAAATAAAACTATCCTACATTCTTTATTTACATTATTTTAAATTTTTAATTCATTAGTTGAATAAAGTAATCCTCCGGATTTATCCTAAGATATGTTTCCCCTATGCAATAGTAACAAAAACAAATTTCATAGAAGACCATCTAACCAATCTAGTAAGAATAAGTCCAATCTTTCACTTTGGCTTGGCTGACTCGTCCCAATCATTAAATTATTCATAAACAACCCCTGGTAAGGATCTAATGGTCTAACCCCTTTAGTATAACATAGAACTAATCATTCAAAAATGACCACCTTGGAATCTCTCTTGGTAACTACCCATGGGTTAACATGTCATCAATAAATTACAAATGACCTCTGAGTAGCTCTCACAGTCAATACCCCATTAGACTACATAGCAGTAATAAACTATAATGACCCCCTAGAATCTCTAACAGTTAATTCTATATGGTCCAAATTTAATTTAATAACAACACTATGAGTAGCTCTCTTGGTCTAACCCCTATGGACTATGAATTCCTAGAATTTGTCATAGTCAATACCTCTAGGTCAACATAAAACAATTATGAATAAATGACCCTAACTCGTGAAGTAGTCACAGTCAAATTCCTCTTGGTCATATATTGAAAATGAGAAACACATGCATCTCATTTAATTAGTATCTACATACTAACTACACAAGGCATGGAAAAAAATCTTGAATAATAAGCATTCCAGACCGACAACAATAATCAATCAAACAAGGGAAGCACACCTCTAATGAAGGTATAAAACATTTTTCACAAACAATAACCAATTCTCGATCAAAAAACCAAAGAAGGCCTTTATCAGGGTGATATTACAAAATATTTAATACCTTAATCATGGGTATTCAACACTTTTAGTACATATAACTAAAATATAACCAAATAAAGGCACAAACCACCTACATTGATATTATACAATGAACACTCTTGAATGTCAACCCATAAATCGAACTAGAATGACATAGATCTACAAAATGGGTATGAATGAATAACCTTGAAAATCTCTTGAGAGAGGAAGAATCATGAATAAAGGATCTAGGGAAATAGAGAACTCACAAGTGGGAGTCCAACGTACCTGACAACATCTCAATCAGAGGTAGGGTGAAGAATCGGTAGGTGTTCAGTGTTCTTCAGCATTCAGTGGCTCCCCTTTTTGAAACAGATGGAGAAGAAGGGTGTTCTGGATGTGAGATTCAATCCAACACCGATTTATCATATATAAAAAGTACACCTCTTGTTTATTTGATATACACACAATGTACTGGCTTCATCTTTTCCATGCTTTAGGTGATAAACCAGGTCACCTACACCGCCATGTACTCAGTTGTTACATGGCCAGTATGCGGTTGTTCGTAGTACTAAAGTACATAGTGCGTACTCATAGGTACATTGTGTGAATTTAGAAAATTCCCATTTCTTTGCTTTTTCCTCAGAAAAACCCAAAATAAATATCCATTCCTAAAACAAAGATCTAAGATTTAATATATATGATTGAGGTAAATAGAATATTTTTTGATTGTATTTGTTGAATAATGGTTGAAATAAAATTTTTGAAGAATATGTGATGTTAATTTAGAATTATTATGTTTTGGGATATTTTTGGAAATGGTTATCATATCTTGTAGATTTTACGGTTATGCCCAAAACAATTTGGAATGATGCATAATGAGTAAATGATTTTTTGTGGAGATAATGGTTAGGTAGATAATGGAAGAGTATGTGATCAAAAACTTCCAGTTCTTGGGTTTAAATATTAGTATAAAATTATTTTATGATTTATAATAAGATTTATTTATTTAATGAACTATGTTGAATTTTTTCAATTACTATTAAATTGTTTGAGTTTTTTTCTTCGTATGAATGCTCATTATTTTTTTGAATTATATAATATTATAATAAATTTTATTATTAATATATATTTTTAAGGAATCTCCTATATTCAATTTATGTATTATTTTATCCATTATATATTGATTCTAGAGGGAATGAAACATTAATGAGGAATAATAACCATTTAGGGAAAAAATATATGTATGTAGTGTAAATTAAATTAAAGGTAAAATTATTGTTTAAATTTAAATATATTTCCTTATGTTCTTAGTCTATGAAATAAAAAAATTAGTCCACATTATTAAACATAATTTTAATGAAATATTTTATACATTTAATTTTCTTAATAATAAATCAATGGTATTTTTACCCATCCCCAATTTACAATTTTTTGATGGTTAGATTTATTTTAACCATTTTGTATATAACTTTCTATAAGTCGTTTTGAGTTATTTTTTTCTTTATTATCTTTGATTTCACTTGAAAAAAATAATATATTATTCTGAAAATTGTTATTTTTTATTTTTGGTGATATTTATACATTCCTTTATATTTTTAATAGAGTTGTTTTATTAACCGTTTTAATAATCTTGGCTTCAAAAAGGTATTTTGAAAATTCAATCCATGGTTACTGAACCAGGGATAAAATTTGAGTAGTAATATATTAAATTTAAGGATAATGTAAAATCCATATATTTTGAATATAATATATTTTTTTATTATGGGAATGATATGGAACACTATTCTTGATAAAAAAACATTGTTATTATTTTTGTGTGGCCATTATAGCCTGTCTACTAAATTGGTGGGAGTAAAATGTATTAAATACATTAAAAATATATAATCATCCTAATAATTTATTATTTATTAAATAATTTGTTTTAGGTAATCAAAATTTTTTTTGTAATGTAATTTGTTTCTAATATAATTTTTCTCCAAAAAATTGGACCTGTTACTTGTTATGGATTATTATTATAATATTTCTTTGAAATTCTAAAAACAATATTTGAAAAGGTGAATTTAATTTTGTAATTAAAAATTTCAAAATTATCATTGGATGAATATTTTATAATTATAAGAAATAATTATTCTCAATGATTACTGAAAATTATAATTTTTATTAAATGTTGTATTTTCATTAAAATAATATTAATTGAAAAATTATTTTTTATATTAATTTTAAAGTGTAATTATATTATTTTTTATTTTAATAATCTCATTATTATTTTTAGGTTTTATACGATAATTCAGTAAAAAATAATTTAATATTTTAAAACATTAATTTTTTAAAAGAACCCATTCTTCATCATATTTTAATAGGTTTTTTTATAATCATGATTAGAAACATTTTTGTTTCTAATTTTTAAAAAATGGATTTAATATTATGAACAAAAATTTCCAAACATTTTAAATAGGTCCATTTTATTTTTAATAAAATTGAATAGTAATCATAATAAGTATTTTCACCTCTACTAAAGGATCATTGGGTAACTAAGGGTTAAAATAAAATGAAAAATAATCCAAAAATAATATAAAAATTTACAAATTTTTATTGGATCATTATTTTTCATCCATAATAATCTAGTATTTAGTTATATTACCTTTTTTTATTTTGGTGTGATTATGACCTATATAATATTCCATTAAAATAAAAAAAATTGTCACATTCTTGTTATTAATAGCTCTAATTATTTTACATGGGGATAATGAGAGGATATGTCCAGTTATAAATTTTTATTTGAAATATAAATTAATTTTCATAGTCATGGTACATTATTATTGAAATTTTTTAGAATAACTTATTACCTTAAATTCTTACACAATAGAGACAAATTAATTATTTAAAAAATAGAAAAGTAAAATAAATGTTATCAATAATATTTAAAGTATTATTTATTAAAATAAAAAATTTTATCAATGAAATTTATAGATGAAAACTTTATTTTAGGGATGCATTATATGTTTGGTTCAAATTTCACTTGTTTTCTTGATGTCATCAATGTCAACATTAGGAATGATTCTACAAATTGACATTATTGATATTTTATAATAAATAATACTTTATTAAATGTTATAAAATTCCAAAAAAAATTATATTTTGAAATTTATTATAATGTGGTTTAAAATATATTACATGGTATATTTATCACACTTCATCATATTTATTTTATGTATCTTGACCCCTAAATAGTGAAAATACTTATTATCATGGGGGTGAAAGAGGTTAACAAGTAATAAAACTAACTAATAAGGGTAAATACTTTATCAAAATTAGCCTAATTTTATTTATATGATACAATATCCACCTATAAGAATACTAAATTTTAATTAAATTAGTTTTGAGACATTTTTAATTAATAATTAATTTATAATGAGTATAAATTTTGAGAAATTTCAATAGTGAACATCCCCTCTCTTATAAAAATATATTAATTCTTAACATTACATAAAACTCCATCAAAACATTTATCCTGGACAATAAATTTCCAAAAAAATTCCAAGAATCCCATTCCTCATTCCAAAGGTAATATTTTGGTAAGAATACCAACTGTTGGTGGTATAAGGTGTTAAAAAGGAGGCTTTATGAATAAGACATATAGTTTTGGCTGCATGTTGTAATATATTTCTTCTTACATACCCTAAAAATATTATTCTATCAAACTAAAATAAATAATAAATTATAATAAATATAAAAATATTTTATTATGTTAATTTATCATCTTATATTCACATCCCCCCTCTATAAAATGGTAGATGAATTCATCGTTCTTTTTTGCGGCAGACTACGGACATGGGAACCAATTTAACTCTTCTGAATCACCATCTCTCATGACAGGTTATAATTATGGAATTAATGTCTATATATGGTATAAATGAAGTAATAATAAATATAAAAACATAATATATCATTTATTTTATCACTTTTTTATCAACAAAAAATGATAACATCATTCATGCTTACATGTGTACTACCACCACCACGAAGACTTGTGATTTGTTATTTTATCTCCACATCACATGATTGATTTATAAATGTATAATTAAATAAATTATATTTTATTTATAATATTATTATATTTATTGATATATATTATGAAACATACATACTTTCCAAATAGATCACTATGAAATGGAAATGTTACTGATGTATATGTATGACCATCCATCTCTTTGATTCTAACCCTGTTTATTTTTCATAACCATATAACACTAATGGTATTAAAACTATAATTAATTTATAAAAATTATAATTATGTAATTATTATTGTTCTGTATATGATAGAATACCATCTTATTTGACCACAATCGACTTACCAAATACATTATTTGACTTAAAAATAGAATATCATCAAAAATTATGATGAGAATTTTTTTGATTATGTAACATAATATATAAATTTAAGAGATAAAATAAAATAAATAATAAACCAATTTTTTTAATTACAAAAAACCAAAATTATACATAGATGTTACTTCTTTACAGATCAATATTAATTACATTACACAAAAATATACCAGAATATTATAAAGGTATGGTGACTTTGGAATCCTGGAAACCTAAAAAACTAGTTCATAAAGTATCTACATAATCATACAATTAATTTTTAAAAACCTAAACCCTTTTTAGCATATCAGACATAAATTGTTTTTCATATCATGGGGAATGAAAGAGTTGGGATCAGATGCTCAGTATGTGTAAACATGGAAAATATAAATTTATGATCATATAAATTTATAATAAAAGAATAAGTAATAGATACCATGACTATAACAGTCATATTTAATTAATAGTTTGATAACAATCGTTATTTTTGGTTATGACATAAATAATAATCATTTCATAGGACATGAATCATAATAATAAAACTTCATTATAAATCAATCATGAACTGTAAGTTGATATTATAAATGTGTGTGGAATCATCATATGTATAGAATACATTTCAAATTTTATGGTTAACTACTAAGATGATCAGATCAATCGAAACTTATTTACCATAATGGAATAAGAGGATCAACTTGTTTCCCATAAAAATTATAGAAAATATTTTTTCATCCCATAATGGACAACCACACCTACTAGTTTCCCATAACCATATCATGATATATAATCATTAACCAATTTATTATATTAAGATATAGGTCACAAAAATAAAATAATAAAGACAATATATTTTTGTTCCATAGGAACGAAAATTATTCCTTATACGTGAACCAATGAAAAGAAATGTGTTTCATAATCACTTCATCGTAACATAACTCATGAAATAGAAAATGGAATCATGAACATCAAGGAATAATTTATATAATGTATTCATATAACTAATAATAATTTAATACGTGGAGAATATTTATAGTAAGAAATATGTAACATAAACTAATGTTTTTTTATGTAATATTTTTTTGAATGATCACTATAAATAATTTTTGTGGAAAATATACTTTCCATTTTGAACACATTTTTTATAGCCACATAATTAAAACAAAAACTTTTTCATTAATAATAGCCATATAATATTATAATTTAATCTTCAAAAATTTAAGGCACCATTAAAATAGTAACAATCCACTCATTTCACATAATTTAAAAAATATTCCTTACATATTGGGTTGGAAGTCACACAGTACCCAGTTTGGAAACAGATAAAAAACTAGTTTTAAATTGTTTTTGAAAAAGTCATACATAGGAATAAATGAATTTATATAATAATATAATAATAGTAAACCATTTTCGATATTTTTTTATAATACATGGATGTAGAGGATAAATATTCTACAGTGTATACTTAAATATAAATACTCTTGAGTAATAATAAGATTGTAAAATCAACCTTTAGCTCAAATCTCCTCTTTCATTTTTCTTATAATAACCTCATCCATAATAAAAATTGATTTATTATAAACATATTTAATAACCATATATCATGTTTTATTTAATATTATCACCTATCTATTTATAAATATGTTTTAAAATCACTATTCTTAGAGACAACTGCTTCATTTTCAAAGTATGTTTCAGTTCATCAGTCTCAGTCCATATAATATGAATTTGGTCCTATAACTTCTGTAATTTCATTAATGGTATAAAAATAATATATATAAATTATATACACATTTATAATAATTCATAAAATATATAGGTAGAAAATAAATTACACAATTCTTGGAAATAGTTGGACATACATACACATGAACACTGTATTCAATTTTTGATTGATTGAAAAAAGAATGGTAAAAAATAATTGATATTTTAATATTATATAAAATATAATATATATCATTTTTATTTACTGAACCCATATTAATACCCATTTATAATTTATTTTGATGAAAAATTAATCGTACCGCTACATAGAGTTGGTAATATGTACGTACACAAGAGTAATATATTTTCTTCTTGTTTGATAAGTGAGAGGGTGTATACTAGTTTTTTCATTATTATAATAATATTATAGTAGTTTTTAGGTTTCTAAAGTTTATAATTTTTATAAACATGACATATTTAGTTGTGGTAAATAAGAGTAGAAAAATAAAGTGATTTGTTAGAGCAATTATCTCATCTTTGAAACCTCTACTATTGATCTAATCTAAATGGCTATACAGTTGTTATTTTGAGAAGACTATCAAATCTTTAATTTGTCTAGGAAATTTTAGAAAATTATTTGGTTGGTTAATTCGTGATATATGGCTCAATGTGATGAAATTTAGTGAGAGAAGAGGTGTCATTTTATAATTGATGTGAAGGGAACTTTTCAAATTTCTCAAAATATTAAATTAGAATAAATTTATTTTCCATCCAAATACCACCAATTT
Organism: Viscum album; assembly: GCA_963277665.1. Taxonomy (NCBI): domain Eukaryota; kingdom Viridiplantae; phylum Streptophyta; class Magnoliopsida; order Santalales; family Viscaceae; genus Viscum; species Viscum album. The sequence continues at coordinate 807,156,101 of OY728119.1, read as the reverse complement.
TCTTCATGTTATAATATAAAATAATACAATATTTAAATATTATCCACCTATATAATTTAGATGTGTTTTGGTCTTATTTAATCCTTATCATTTTGAGAAACCATTGGTTAACTTATTATAATTTTAAATAGTATAACAATTTTCTCAATGTAAAAAGGTTATAAATTTTAATTAGACTATTTTAATTGTATAATAAATGGTAAATTAATAAAATTTGATAAAATATTATAATCACTTGGTATTTTTAAAATATTTTTATGATTTTTAATTATTTAATAAAATATGAAATATCCTTATTTGAAATTTGGATACTATTAACTATTTGACTTTAAAATCAATCAATAAAACCTGTAAAATTGTATCCAAATATTTTATTATATATATAAAACATAAATTTCATCTATATAATTCATTTATGACCTCAAATTATCATATTAATTTACTTTTATATTTTTAATAACATTTTTCTTATTTTTGTTTTAATTGAATAATTACAGCATCGATGGACTGTCAGCATTTAGGGAAATTATATGATTTATAAAAATTATAAATAAATTACCATGATGAATATATTTATATTATATTTTACTAAAATATTTATAATTGAGCATATCTCATGGTTCAACCCTAATTAAAAAAATTTAAATTACTGGAAATTAGAGTGAATTTTTTTTTCATTTTCTTTGAGTTTATAATATCAACGTTATTTTCATGGACATGTTTCCTTTAAATAACTCTATTTCTAACCATAGGTTTTAATGGTAAAAATAAATTCATCTAACAATACATAGGATGAAATGTTATGGCCTTTTTACTTATGTTTAATCCAGATTAACACAATTTACCCTTTTCTAAGGTAATAAATTTTACCATAGTTAATATTTATATTGAACAAAAAATAAGTGGGCCTATTTTATAATTTTGGACCATATTAAAAAATATAAAATATTTTTTCTAATTAAAATAATATAATTCAAGGAATTTTATTTTACATAAATAGGAAAATGCAATGAAGAATAATCTTTCGGATAAATACCCTTTTTACGTTTTAAATGTTTATCTAGTAAATTCATCTATAAAAATAATTTCAAAGACTGAAATTAAATTTAAAGAAAATAATTTAATATTAATATAAATCCAATATAAAATTATACATGGTAATTATTTTATATAAAATATATTTTTAAATTAAATTACAATTTTTACTATTCATTAAAAATTCACAATTTTAAGAAAATTATCAAAAATTCATTATAGATAAATATGAATCTAAAATGAAGTTTATATTATCAAATATAATTTCTATAACTATCAAAATTAAATAATTATTTTAAATAAATGAAAATATTTTTCTGAATAAATCATATTTTTAAGGAATAAAATAACATTACTAAAAAATTAAGGGTTTATTTCCTATACATTAATAAATAATTTTTTATTCAATTTAACAAGTACATATATTTCATTATATTTTTATTCATATTCATACCTAAAAATTATATTGCTTAGTTATAAAGGTCCTATGAAAATAATAATACATTACTAGTGTCTTTTGGTTCACTTAAACTCGGTGTTGCGGGTAACCCAACCTTTCGAAGAAATAAAATTATTTAAATAAGAATATTTCCTAAAAATATCTGTTTGTCACATTATACCCAATTTAAACTAAATTATAACCATCCAAATTCATCACTCTGATAAACAAAGATGAGTTTAACTCTACCTCACCTCATCTTCAAGTTACCACATAGATTTTAAAAATTGGTGGTTTCACTACAAAACATTTACCAGTCGAGTGGTGTTATTTCATAATACATTTTCTCTTCGATTCAGAATCACTAGTGGTTATTTTTCATAAAATAATTATTTTCCCATTTTTATGACCTCTATGTTTAGTACATGTGAATGATCATGTATGAACTTTAATAGAAGAGATATATGGAACACGTCATGAACTATCGAGAGGTTCGGTGGAAGTACCAATTGATAAGACATCATCCTAATAAGATCAAAAATTTCAAAACTACCAATATACCTCGGTCTATGATTTCCCTTCTTTGATAATATAATCACTCTATTCTAGGTATATATAGAATGAAATAACATTTCACCCACATCGAAGTCTATGTATTTCTATTGATTTTTAGCATAACATTTTTGTCGAATCGAAGATGTTATTATGTTATATTGAATGGATTTGAACTTTTATTCAATTTCCTCAGTTAGATCATGCGTTCCTAGATTTTATTGTCGAGCTTTATTACATCATTATTTATTTATACATTTATTACCAAATAAGGATTCAAACTAATCCATCAATTACAAAATTGAAAGATATTATTGTAAAAATACTACACCAAAGGGAGGTTTGATCCCAACCACATTTTAAATCCATAGAGAAATATCATAAGTTGTATTTTTGAGACTGGATTGTCCTATTATAATTACCATATATTTAATTATGATAAGAAATTTTGAAACATAACAATATATCTTGGGACTTCTAATGATTTTCCATAACATTCAGGTAACCTTGGATCCCATTCAGATACAATGGAATGTGGTACTCCATGAAATCAAACCGCATACATAATATATATATATATTGGAAAGATGATCAATTGAGAAATAAACTCTAATATAAATGAAGTGTTGTGACTGTATAATTTAATTAACAATAAAACATATAGAATTATGGACATTTTATGTTTTACGATTCTCTTAAATCATCCATGGTGATATTTTCCCACTTTTATTCTTATATAGGAAATGAATGAAAAATACTCTTATACATTTTCCCACAACCAAAACATTCTAACATATCAAAATCAAGAAACATTTCGATAATATCCCTCTTCACACTGTCCCTATATAAATATTATTTCAGGTTTTTATACATCTTTTTACATTGAAGATGAATAGAGAATGATGAAAAATGATCCTCATCCAGCTGCTCCTCTATCAAATCTAGTATTGTGGGAACTCATAAACAGATCTTGAACCATATTATTCTATCTTAATCCTGGTTGATCCTAAAAACATTTTCTCATCTTCCTTCTCATCTCTACATATTTCTTTTACACCTCTCTAATATTCATGTTGATATATGTTTGAAAATTCATTTGAGTCAGATAAGAATTTACACTTTCATTAAAATATCAAGGTCCATCCTTGGTAAATCCAAAAATATTTGATGTTTTTTTATTATCGTCATAAATAAACTATCATGATCCTTTCACCTCAAAGAATCTTCCACCATTTTCAGTTTCCAAGGGTTGTAATGTATATAGTAGTTATAATCATTAATCCACTCTAACCATCCTCAATAGTAAATATTCATCTCCATCTATGTAAATATGTATTATAAATTTTTCTGACTAGTATTTATATCACAATTTTCCCTATATAGATAATTACTTATTTAAATAATAAAAATATTACATCAAGGAACTCCAAATCATGGGTTGGGTAATTTATCTCATTAGGCTTCAGTTATCACGAGGAATAAAAAAACCATTTAATTTTACATGAGGACACATCCAAACCCTTTATTATATTAATCAATATAGATTAAATAGCCCTCCCACTATTGGGTCAAGTAAAAATAGGGTAACTGAGTAACATTTTTATTATTTTTTTGAAATGATATTCACATTCATCTATCCAAAGTAAATGGACACCCTTTCAAGTGTACTTAGTGAGAGGATTGGTAAATAGAGATGAATTATCCTTAAATAGATGATAATATCCATCCAAACAAAGAATACATTGGATCTTAGAGACTTTTGATATTCTATTCCAACATTCAATAACTTCTTTATTTGTTGGGTCTATATATATAAACCATATTTCAAATATGTGACCCAAAAAATGGAACTTCTTTATCCCAAATCCCCACATGGTAAATTATTCATAAATCTTATCCTTTCCCATAGCCCTCCAAAAAATCCATATGTGATCATCATTGTCCTCATTTATCATTGAATATACAAGAATATTTTATATAAATACTATCAAAAAATAATCAATATTGTATCTAAAGACTCAACTCATTAAATCCATGATGATAGTAGGGGACTTAGTAAGACTAAATGGAATTATTATTAATTCATAGTTTCCAAACATTATACAGAATATTTAATTTGGTATATCCTCCCTCTAAACTCTCCATTGATAATATCCCAAATGAAGGTCAATCATGAAAAATTGTTGAGACCCACATAATTGATAAACAAATTTATCAATTTGATGGAGAGGATACTTGTTATTTATAGGGATACCATTATGTTCATGATAATCAATATAAAGTCACATAGATGTAACTTTATTCCTCTAAAATAAAATAGCTGCACCTCAGGTGATGTACTAGGGTGTATGTGATCCGTATCATGATTATCCTAAAGCCTCTTCATCAATACCTGAAACTAAGTTGGCGCAATTGTATATGGATACATTGAAATTGGCATAACATCACGTATTAGTTCTATAGAAAAATCTGATTCTGGATTCAGTTGAAGGCTATGAAAATCTTCTAGAAATACATCGACAAACTCCCACAAAATAGGTATACCCTTAATGATGAGCTTCAGTCCAATTATATGAGAGAGATAACCTTTTTTATAGGAATTATGTCCCATTATATGGAAATAATTTTCATATATTCATATTAATCCTTTCATCGTTAGAAAATCATATATCCATTCAGAGTATGAAATGTGTCTTCTATTCTTCAAAAATTTATATGAGCTCCATATAGAGAAATACCTTCCATTCCTTGAATCACAAAAATATCAACTAAAAGAATAATCACAATATTTTTAGGGAACAAATTCCTAAAACATAAAATTGAGAATAATTATAAACATGATATAAGACTATTGTTGCATTAGCTGTTGTCACAGCTAACTCAACATCTAATTATTGAGGTTAAATGATGATACCAATTCAAAATTCTTTAAATATAAAGGATTACATGGATCATTATCACTAACCACTGTACTTTTTAATTGATTGGAATAATACTAATAATATATATATATATATATTATGAATAAATTCATGGGTGGTTCACCAGTTCACATCATCTCCCCCCATTACATTATCCAGCCTATTCAATATTTTTCCTCATTTATGGAATGTATGACCAAACATTCAGAATTTCAATCCCCTAAAAGTTTTATTAAAATACATAAATTGATTTTTATTCCCACGTTTATCACTTGGATATATAAAGAATTTATTTCCACCTTATGTTATGTTGATATTTTCATGAAATTCAATCATTCTTTTTTTAAACCATGGAAATGGTGGGTATCTCAAATTTCCATTTCTAATTTGAGTTCTCATAAAAACATTTCCTCCCATCTACTAGATTCTATTAAATATAACACCCTTTAGAGACTTGGTTTTACACCACTAATGAATTTGTGATCCTCAATTTCAGGTAGGATGATAATACCAGAAGCATACATTGAATGTCTTGTAAAATTTTATTCATAAGTACCAATGGAAACATAGTCCTTTTTTTATCTCAAAGAACTCCTTATCCTTCTTTATATGAATAATTTGAGGTATTTAATTTTGGAAAATATATTATTAACTCATTCTAGTTCATAAGTTCAATTTATTCCTCATTCTACACATTATCGATAATATTACACAATTGATATGATTCACCATCCATATTATAAATAGATATGAGGTATTTTTAATGTTCTCATCATTTAATAATAGAAAATAATTTATCAATGGTGTTAATAAAAATTTCATCCACTAGTGGAATAGATTACCCACTAAATGATGGGGGATGTTTCTCTATGTAGGACACAACTAAATGTTGTTCTATACTTTTTTGATTTGGTAGTCCAACATGATTTATAATATAAGAATGGTTTTTGAGAATAACAACACAATTTCTAATTCATGTCCACCTGACATTAACTTTATTTGGGGGATAATTGGCCTATATCTTGCCATAGTTAGAATTAAAACATTTCCTTTAGGTTCTATCCATTTACTAAAACTAAAAATCATAGTGTGAGATACATAAAAAATTGTGGGAAAACCACATAAGTATAGGATATTTCTTATAAAATTCATGATCTCTACCAAAACACTAAGAATTTAAACTATAAATAGACTTATCCTTATGGTTCTAACTGTGTTTTTCTCATCCAATTTTCCTTGGAAAACAAAGTTAACAACTGAAATCAGCTACAACATCCCAATAATTTAATACAGAGATATTAAATATTTAAATATGAATATTAATTACATTACATAGACATACATATGAGATTCATAAAGTTATAGTGATGTTAAAAACTATGACATATACCTAGCTTTTTAATAAAATATCTATGTCATATCCCAATTATTTCATTATAATTTTAACTAATTTTAATATATCATACATGACACTACTCTTCATATCTTTGGGGAAAAGGTAAATAACAAATGGGTAAGCTCAGATACATAGTAAATATAAAACTGGAAAATATCAATTGATGATCATTTAAAAGAATAATTAAATCTTAAGGAAAATATATAATCTCCATAACATGAAATGATCATTAAAAATACAAAAAATTTAAAAATCATGGATTTTTTTTGTAAAAAACGTTAACCTATAAAAATACATGAATCATAAGATTGATAATTAATCAAAAATCAATTTTTATTCATAAGTTCATGTCATAGATGTGTATAGAATCATCATTAGCATATGAACAATATAATATGTCATGGATAAATAACAAGACCAAAATATCATTAATGAAAACCTATATTCCATAACCTATCATAAACATCATATTGTTTCCCATATTAAATCAAGAATGTAGGCATATTTTATATATTTGATCAGACACATCGACTTGATTCCCATTACAATCTCATGAAAAAGAATTCATTAAATAATATATTGGAATGATATAATAGCCCCACTTTTCATATAATTAATAAATTACGAATGTGTTCCATAAAAACATAATTAATTTATCATATAATAGCCAAAATATTAAATGGGACTCATAATCATTTAATCAAGACAGAACATGTAAAAAATAAAGGGAAATCATAGAACTTATTCAATAATAAATATAAAACATTTAGAGGAAAAATGTTAATTATATCATTGGATAATATACCCATTAAAATTTAAGTTTCATAAAATCATGTAGCCTTATATAGAAAATTATTTTTAATGATAACATGAAATATTTATTGAATAAAATATCCTTTTCATTTGGAAATTGCTTTTATAGATGAAAAATAAAAAAATAAAGAAAATATTTAAAAATACCTTTTAATATTTAAAGGAAATCATCAAGAAATTAAGTCTTCATGAAAGAAAGAAAATCCATTCATCCCATATAAGTTCAAAAACATTCCATTCATATTTTTTTACAGAAAAGTCAGAGAGTACCTTATTTAGAAAATGATAGAAATATTCTTTTCAAAGATATTTTTAAAAATTAAAACAAGGGTAAAAATTAATTTATACATTCCTAGTATAATATTGAAAACCCTTTGGAAGACATTTTTCCTAAACACGGAAATTAAAGTGAAAGTTTTCCTCATGGATACATAAACATAACCAATCTCAAGTAATAATGGGATTGTGAAATAAACGGTTGCCTCAAGTATCAAATTTAATTATTCAACTCATAAAATCATGTATAATAAATATCTACTTATTATAAAAATATTAAATAAAAATATATCATGTATGATTTATTTTTATCACCAGTTTATTAAAAAAGTTTTATTAAAATTACTGTTCTGGGTGATAAGTTCTTCAATTTCCAAGCATGTTTCAATTCGGCTGTCCAGGTCCTTTATATTGATCACGGTCCCATACATTCCACAATATTAATCATGTTATAAACAAATTATATATTCATTGTATAATTATTTATAATAATTCATAAAATATCGAGATAGAAAATGATTTACAATATTATTGGAGATAGTAGGCCTCATATACACATTAACAATGTTTTCAATTTTCAACTGATGGAATAATAGAATGAAAAATAATAATTAATATTTAAATAATAATTATTATATCATATATATATATATATAATATTTATTGATCCCATAAAAACATGCAAAAATTAAAGGTGGTTATGACAAATTAATTGTATTTCAGTGTGGATACGTTAAGCCGTACATGCACCCGAGCGATGATTTCACTTCATGTATGATGAGAGGGAGAGTGGAAAATGGTGTTCTCATAGGTATAATAAAATTTCAGAATATTTATGAAACTGAATTAATTATCTAATAAAAATCATTATATATTTGTAGGAGTTAATGTGGATTTGAAATATAATGTGATCTGTTAGATCGAATAACTCATTTTTGAAACATCTCCTTCAGATCTTCTCTAATGGGATACAAGGTTAATCATTTGGGAAAATATCACCTTTGGAATGTGTATATAGAATTTTATAAGGTAAATTGGTAGGTTATGGTCTATATTTATGCCTCATAATGGTGAAATTAAGTGAGGGAGGAGGTCTCCATTTGTAATGGAGGCGAGGGTCACTTTAGGAATTTCTCAAAAGATTAAATTGTAATAAATTAATTTACTATAAAATTACATCTAATATTCCTTGTTCTAAATGGATAGATAATATAATGTAATAATATCATCATATAATATATTTTATAAATGATTTTTTGTTATATTAATCCATATGGTTTTGATTAAACCATAATTTACTTATTTTAATTTTATCTAAAATAACATACATTTCAACATTATAAGTTTTTTATTTGTGCATAAATTTTTCAAACCATACACTGAAATGTATATTACGAAATTTTTCACCATATAATAATCACTATATATTTGTTGAAAATTATCATGATATATGAATAATCTAATTATTTATTAGTCCTAAAACATCATTATGATCATTTTTGATACTATTCGCTATTTGAAATTTAAAAGAATCAATAAAACATTTAAAATTGTATCCAAATATTTTATTATATAACTAAAATGTATATTATATCTATTTAATTCTTGTATAACCTTAAATAATTTACATTACATTCCTTTTATTGTTTTTAATTTCATTTATTTCTTATTTATGTTAATTGAATAATTACTACAAAAGCGTTGTGTGAGCATGTAATGAAATTATATAATTAAAATAATTATAAATAAATTAACAAGATTAAGATAATTTTTTTATATTTTAAAAAAAATATTTAGAGTAAATAATATCTATTTTTTATCACAAATTAAAAATATTATAATTAATAAAGATAATTGCGGGACATATTTTCAATATTTTTTATTTTAATAATATCTTAGTCATTCCCATGGAAAAGTGTCCATTATAAAACCCTATTTATAAAAATAGGTGCTAATGGTATAATTGAAACCATTCAATAATAAATATGATGAAAATGTATGACTTTATAACTTCTTTTAATCTAGAATTACTCGTTTTACCATTTACTAAGGTAATAATTTTTACCATAGTAACATTTCATATTGCACAAAAAAATAAATTGAAACTATATTATAATTTAGGACTATATAAATAAAAATTTATAATCTAGTATTGAATGTTTAAAACATAGAAGTTATAGAATTTTATTTAAAAGAAAAAGGATCTTTGAAAAAGAAGAACAAATTTCAAAAAAAATACCAATTTTAAGTATAATTTTTTTTACAAAATTCGTTCCAAATATTCATTTCAAAGAAAAAAATTAGTTTTAAATGAGTTGATGAAATTTTAATTCTAATATAATATAATATGTTTCTTTCTATTTTGTTTTAATGAAAATAAATCTTTAATGTAAATTTTTATTTTTAACTATTCAATGAAAATTCAATCTTTTTTGGAAAATTCAGAAAAACTCCACCTAAGATAAAGTTGAATAAAAAAATAAATTTTATTTAGTAAAATAAAATTTATATAAGTTTAAAAAATTTATTAATTTATTAAAATCATATTTCTTGGAAAACATACTTTCAAATAATATAGTGACTTTAAAAAAAAGTTAATTATTTTTCCTAGGTATTAAAAAATAAATTTATATTGAATATATCCTTCAAATATATTTCATAATATTTTTTATTCCAATTCATACCCTCCAATTATTTGTATAGGATATAATGATCATTTCCAAATAATAATATGTTAATAGTGTCTAATGGTTTTTATGAACGTGGCCTTGGATGTAATGCAATCTATCAAAGAATTAAAATTATTTACAGGGTAATATTTCCTAAATATATTTGGGTGTTACATTAATAATGTTAATGTTTAACCAATCATTATTATTTATGAAAATAAATAACATACAAGATGATTCAGACATATAGTAAGGAATTATTTTTAATAAATCATCAATTTATGTTTCATTTAAATCATTATATTTATTCTCCATCGGTATATTCAAAATTAATTTATTTATATTTATATAGAAAAAAAATTATAAAGGATATTTTGTGTGACTTTTTACTTGATTTCAATTTTTTTAAATGGAATCTATTTACAGAATTTTTTTCTTTGTTTATAAAATAAAAAAAGGAATGTATAATTTAATGTATATGGGGGAAAACATTTCCCACTACCATAACTATTATTTCATATTTGTATTCAATTATATGCTTACATTTTTACATCAAATAAAAACCCAATTTTCCTTATATTAATGTAATATTAGTATTAATTTTTTTAGAAAATAGGATATATCAACATCTTAAAATGATTTCATATGGTTGAAGGGAATATTTTTAGGATTAAATACTTTATGTGTTATAATTACATGAATTTTATTAATAATTTCATTTTGATGATGGGAGATTATATTATAAATGGATGGTAGGTGATCCTATTATAGCTCTATAATGCATTTGTAAAAGGGATGGAGTTAACCGATTTGGTTTCTCGTAAGAGAAAATGAGAATATACTACATTAATTATTAAAAGTATAACCATGATGGTTATTTCAAGTGTATATATTATTGAATGTTTAAGTATAACTATCATGGTTATTCCATATGTAATTAAGAATGATATAAAAAGGAAACCCCTGGTTTTCTGTATGTTTAATCATTTCATTCTAAGGGGTTTCAATGTTTCATCGAAGAAAAAAGTGTTCATTTTTTATATGTAAATGATTTATTTAATAATCAAAAATATAAATGCAATAAAGTTAATTGATTTATTTGTTTTCATTTTTTTAAATAAAATAACATTTTTCTTTAATTTATTTACCATAATAATATTTTTGTGCTCATCCTATGATTTAAAATATCATTCAATTATTTAGGATTGTTAGGGGAATGAAATATGTTATGATGAATTTTAGGAATAATTTTCATGAAATTCTAACTTGTTTTATTTTAAGGATTTTATATTTTTTGAAAAAAATTGATACCGATCACAAGTGTCCTCTTTGTTAAATATGGTTATATTATGTAAGTGTTATGACATATATCACTAAAACTCTAAATCTGAATGATCATTGCGAAATAAATAGTTTTAATTATAGTATAATGAGGCTAGATTATGTGACTTTTATGGTCGAGTCCTTAAAAACATAAAATATGATACATGAAAAATAAGAAATAAAATTTTATTGAATAAAATATGCATGACATATAAATAATTATGTTATTCTTATCATTAATGAGATAATGATCCCTTTTTGTACTATCTAAAGGGCTAAAATCGAAAACAGATAATATCAAAAAGCTCTTGGATCACCCAATAATTAATATAGTCCATATATAATAGGAAAATCATTAATAATTGGTCTCATATTTTAAAACATGTATTTATCATTCCCTATGGTTATAAACTCCTATGAATGAATCATTTTAATATTCTCACACATTCCAGAATCCTATCTATCAACAAAAGAAATCAGATAATGAAAAAATATATTCCTCAATTTAAAACATTAATATATTAAGCTTATTTTCTAGAATTATTGGCCTAGATAGTCACAATGACTAACGTGTGCAACCCCATACACCAGTGGATTTTTTATAGAATAGAGGGTGTGTAATTGTATAGTGGGAAGACAATACAAACATTATTAGAAGGAAATGAAGTGGAAAAATAAATGACATGAAATTGTAAATAAACAAATTGGATTTAAAACAAATAATTATAAATAAATCATAAAAATATTAAAAAATAAATATAATGCAGCAATAAAAATAATATAAGGATGATTTCATTACTATAAAAATGATACATGTAGACATGGTATCATGCATACAATAGTAACAATATAAAAAACGAATCAAAAATACAAGATTCAAATTACTCATGAGAATCTCAATAATAGGGCATATTATCCACCATCTTGGCCTCATCCAATAAGGAAATAAATAATCTATAGATGGGAACCTCCCATTATACTTACATACATCGATGGATTCTTTCGAGGTACTAAACAGTGGTACAAATAGGGTGTTTGTAAAAACCAGTAGGACACCACTGATGGTTCCAACTGAAAATGTAGTATTTACGTATTAAAATTAATATTGTGTTTTTATAATAAATGTGATGCATTGAATGTAATGAAAATGTATCGAACTTAGGCTCCTCATAGGATACATGTAATAACAAACTTGCATCATACTAACATAGATATCACTAAGGAAATTACATTGAAATTTATCTAGGGAAATGAGGATAATATACAAGGAATCTAAGTATAATAATCATAGGGGATCCCTGGGATACCCTTTGAATAAAAACTTTTAGGAATTAAATCTATCTCACAATGATCAAATGATATATTTTGATAATGGGGTTTTAGTATAAACTTAGGGATTAACCCTTTGAATTCCCACCAAAATGTATAAAACAAATCACATGAATTATGACGAAGGTATTTTTGAGATAAAATTTATTTGAGTGTAAGGAGATTGTACCTAGGAATAATATATATGAGGACTTTAAACTAAGCCAATGGATATCATTCTAAAATTAAAATTTTTAAAATATATGTTGTTAATAATAAGTGTCAATCCATGGAATTCAGAAATTTGTTACATTGGTTGAATCCATGTTTTATCTACCACTTGGAATTCACATTGAAGAATACGTTATCAACGAATATATTTTCCAATGATTTTTATTATTGGGAAACAATGAATTTATCTTGGAAGTCCAAACCTATACAGTGTCATCATGGTCCATAACAAATATAAAAAATGATATAATAAGTGATCAAAGGGCTATGTTATCTATCCATTACATTTATCAAATCAATTTATTTACTTCATAAAACCTTTTAATTGTTACAAAACACACCTAAGGGGTGTTTTGGTTAAAAGAGTTAAATGTTTTAAGGAAATTGAATTTGGAACTCCCTAAGTGTTTGATCAGGTTTATTTTTTAAAACTCCAATGGTTTCAAAGGTCTCAAATATTTTTCATTTAAATGGTTTAAAAAATAATTTTTTAGGGTAAAAAAGTTAGGTTAAAAAAAATAAAATATTGAATGTAAATCACAAATAAACATGTTATTAACCTCATGAATTAAATGTAAAATTATTAGGTGATATTCCTAAATAATAAAATAGAATTTTTATCCTGTTTCGGAATTATATGTTTTATGGAATGAGAGTAATCATTAAAACAGAAAACCCCTAAAAATATAGTATATTGGGTTGCATAGAGATAACACTGATGATATAGAATAATAATTAACACTGAATGTAATGTTGTGTTAGAAATATTGAAGATATTGTATAATGACTATTGATAATGGAAATAGAAGTTGTATGAGGGAGATATCCCAAAACCAAGAGGAGAGTGAGAGTTGAGTGATATGGGTGGGTGTATATATGAAAATGAAGTGAGATGTAAGGTATTTAAATTTTCATTTATTTTTGGGTAAATAAATTTTCAATTATTTATAATTGGTTTTATGATTTGGATGTTTTATTGATTAAACCATGAACTGTCCCTGAATAGCTACCATATCACTATTAAAAACCTCACATTGATTGAGCTCATGGTTAGACATGCCATTCCCAAACCATGTGGGATTGACCTGAAATAAGTTTCATACATTAAAAAAGTCACATACCCCCTTTTTATAGTTTACCAGACCATGATCCATCTTTATATGTATTTTTGATTGAGGTTAAGGGTTAGACATTCCATGTTCTAACTATGTACCTCATCTTTCTTCTCCAAAAATGATATCTCTAGTCCTCATTCCCCATCAGATGATTTTTAAACCAACTTTATCATAGTAGGGAAATATAATATGTTACGATGATATGTTTGGGTAAAAAACTAATGAATCCATACCATTATATAAAACTATTATATTTTAATTGTTTTTTCTAAAATGACATCATTTTATGTTACATATGATTTAGTAGAGATATGGTCAATTTATATCATCCATGTTCATTATCATTACGTTTTATGATTATAATGACCATATTATTATGAAAAATATTTATTTCACTTGGGTTATGTGATGATAAAATATTGAAATGCTTATGAAACTAATTTCTATTACATGGATTATGGTATATGATAAATGATTTCAAATCCTTTCAAACACTTCTATGTGAATTATGATTACGTTATTCTCCGTTTTGTAATTATATATCATTCTTCTGAACTGGGTAAAGATGGATACCTAATGAAATTAAATTGATTGGAATGAGGATTAAAATGAATTCAGTAAGGAACTCTGTCCACTAATATATTCTTGTTAGTTAACAATGAGAAATGATATAACGAAATGGGGAGTAAACCCAATCAACTATGATAGTCATGGTAGTGAGCCTATACAATAGAAATGATTTTATATGATTACATGTATTCTAAAAAGTTATGTCTTATGAGTATTTTTCTCTCATAGTTCATGTTTTTTGACTAATTTATGATTTATGTCTTATGAACAATGAAGAACTTTTCCATAGAATAAGATTATGATCTATGACATGAAATTTATGGATTTAAAATGTTAATTACCTATTCTCCTTCCCTTATACTCATTAAATTTTAAAGTAATCAATTATATGTTTTTTTAAAATACCATAAATCTATTTACACCCTCTATTATGCTATAATTTCGTAGATTATTAATAATGGTATTAAATATTAAATTTATAAAAAGGGTGCTTGTTAAGAAGCAATTAGTGTGTGGTAGTGTAGATTAATAATGAATGTGTTTTTTATGTATCCATGTTTCTAAATATAATAATATCATATTATTTTTTTGTCGACTGTAATGTTATATATTTAATATTCATATATATGATGTAATATATATGTACGATAATAATGGGATCTTATAGTGGGTATCAGAGAAAGGTTTAGTATCCTTTGGAAACTAGGGGGATAAAACATTATTGCGTAGAACTGGGACAAATATGTGTATAATATTATATTCTATGGGTTTGTTAATTATTATTAATGATCTTGATTAAACATATGGTTTCATATATTGAAAAAATTGTTTTGTGGTTTACACATAATATAAATGACTTTCATTTTTATATGGTTTCAAGCTATAAGATATTGTTTCTCTCACTATGATATTTGGATTTATTCAATGGATGAAACATGAGGTTGGTATGTTAATGTTTAATTTTTTAGAGAATCTAATGATATTTATCATGAGAAATAAAATTATATTGGAGATGAAATGAAAATTATTAATTTAATACATACATATAATTATCAATCTATGTTCTTTAATAAGATTTGAAATTATCAAATAGGGAAACAATTTTATGTTTGATTCTTCATAAGGAAACATGTACATTGTTTTATTGGGTCTACTGATCCAATAATTTCTATCAATGAAAAATATCTACTAAAATTATTTTTTCCATTCATTAGAATTTTAAACATAAAAAATTATTTAGTTTCTTTAGAATTTTTATGGAGAAGAAAATCAATTGTGGAATCTAATTATTGGAATAATGAAATCGGATAAAACTGAATCATTATAAAAGGATGAGTTTAAGAGATTATTTTTCAGTAAGTACATTATTCTTATTCTGTATATAAAAATGAAGAAGGAATTTATTGATTTAAAACAGAATGGTGATGAATATATTAGTACCAATAAGGTAAATTTTATAAGACATGTGAAGAATGATTCTGGTATTATCATCCAACATAAATATATGTCTGATTGATTATTTGCGTATTAAAACCAGGTCAATATATGGGGTTATCCATAATGAAAACACAAATATACAAATTAATCATTAGATGTTCTATCAAGGTGGTGATAGATAGTTGTCTACCCAAAAATATCAATTTTATGATAAGAAATGATAGATGGTATTCATAGGATATTATGAAAACCTTGGAGATAAAACATTGAGGAGTTATTTATTCTATATGTGTGTAAGGACACCTAAATGAAATTTTAATAAGGTAACTGATAAATTATATCAGTGTGGAATGAAAGGTCATAAGGATATTTAATTTTGATGTCATTATAAGAAAATTCTGCCTAATTATAGATAAAATTACTATAGACTTTACCACCCACACAACAGTGTTTCAAATAAATCAGTATGGAAATTATTATAACCAATTCTAAAATATGAATATTTAAGATGATTATTGGTGTAAGGAACATCTCAAACCTAGAGACAAGTGTAAATATCATCCCATCTCTACTACTAATGTGGAGTATGATGTATATGTGGTGAAAGGTAAACCCATAATCCACTATGTTACTTAAAATGTATTATTTTTTTATCTACACAAACATTTGAATCTGAATATTTTACTAAGGTTATCACAGAACCATTTCAACTATTAGATATTTAATTTGTAGTAGAATCCCCTAATGGTACGATGACCACATCTCATGTTTATTATTCTTATCTGATTGATTTTTATTGTAATTTGATTCCACAAAATCTCTTTATGATCTCTATATTTTAATTTGATGGTATTGTAGGCTTGGATTGGACTTATTCACATAAATATTAAATCAATATCTTAGAATAAGTATCCTATAAACTATATTGATTTACTATCCAATCAATTAAAAGAATAAAAATATTTTATCATGAATTATCTTTGATCATAATACAATTATTTTAGGATCAAAAGTGAATAATAACACACGAAAAATATTCATATGAGGTTTTAACTCTATTAATATATCGATATGTCATTTGGACTTACTAATTCACCATATATATTCATTTATTTAATAAATATAATATATAGGGAATATAATGATCGATCTATAGTAGTCTTTATAAATTATATCCTAATATATTTCAAGTGAAATGAAGAGCATGATGATCACATAAGACTGATTCTAAAAATATATATTAATTGAAAATTTTAATAAAAAATGAAAAAATATTTATATTTGGATATAAAAATAGTCTATTTTATGTAATATACTCTCTAGAGATGGTATATAATTTGATCTACCAAAACATTAAGTTATTTAATATAGATCCAAACTAACCATTGTGATTTTGATCCATAGTTTTTCTTTATTTATATAGATATTAATAATAATTTATATATTATATCTCATAATTTGATATTCCAAACACCTTGTTATCCTACAAGGTAGAAATGAATCTTTGGATAGATGAATATGTGGAAAATTTCAATGATCTTCTGTGATTATTAGTCAGTGCACCTATGACTAAACTACTATACAGTAGAGAAGGGTTTGTGATCTAAAGTGATGAATTAATGGAGGGAACATGATGTGTCCTCATGTATAATGACATGGTTATAGATTATTCCTATTGACAAATGAATTTTTATGATAATAATTACCAAACTCATTATTTTGGGTAGGCATGGTAATTATTTCATTTATGAGGTGGAGGAATTATATTTATGGGAAAGGTGTTATGTATATGTTGATAAATAAATATTAATGTGTATATTCACATAGAAATATTTCATTATTCAGTATATAAAGTTTTTGGAGATGATTAATGTTTACAAAAGCTCAATACATTACCCTGATGGGAAGGTTAATAATGTTCACGATACTATATGTCAAAAGGATTAAGGTAAATCATCCATCTTGATTGTCAAAAAAGATCTAATATTTCATAATTTAAAAAGAAGGGAATCAAAAATCATGATTGAAGGGGTTAATGTTTATATTTTTCAATGAAATTTTCAACCATCTATCAAGGTGGATATTAATGAGGCACGAAATGAATATGTAGATACGTAAAAGAAGGTGATATTTTTTTACATTAACATTGAATTCGATGAAATTATTTGGTTCAGGAATCATATTGATGTCCCATCAATACTTGAAATAATGAAAGATTTATTTGATAAAGCTCATATTTCAACATTATCGATTCATTATAAAAGTATGAAGATTATTAAAAATATTAGAATTTATTTTGGGAAGGAAAATATGAATTATGATATTAGAGAGTATGTATAATGGTTCTTGGTATGTAAGAAATTTAATTCTAAGAGATAAAACTATAAGTTTATGTTTCAACAATTACACATACCATAATTGAAATGGGAAAACATCACATTATTTTTTTTCTAAATTCCCCAATATGTTGAAATGATATAATTATACTCATTTTATAGTCGATCAATATTAAAATTCAGAACACTTCATTTATATCAGATAATATTTCCTTCTTCATCAAATTTCCAAAATATTTAATTGAGAAGTGTTAAGGTTGAATGGAATGGAAAATTCTATTGTATCTAATTAGGATTTGAAGTTTGCCTTCATGTTCTCGTGATGTTTTCAAAAATCTCAAGATAGGGATTTGAGTTTCAATACATATTATTATCCTCATACTCACGGTAGGTAGAATAGAAAAATTCATACATTATAGGTTATCATCAACTATTTTTTAATTGAATTGAATTGTGGTTAGGATCAATATCTTCTTCTTGTAAAGTTTTCTTAAAAAATTAAAATTCACTGAAGATTTTATATGAAAAGTTTTAGAAAACATTATGGAATGAATTATATAAAAATAAAATGCTATAGATAAGATAGAAAAATAATTATAGTGGTACCTGAGATAGATAAGGAATTGGTAAAGAATGCGATAGCCATTCAACATCAAAAAAAGTAAGCTTATAGTTGAATAATAATGTTATACTAACAATCATTGTAGTGGAATTGGAATTTAGTGAGAAGGTATGCCAATAGATTTATAAATTAAATAAGGTTATAAGATTTTAAATGATGGTAAAACTGATTAATAGTAACATTATCCATTTTTAGATTCTTGATCATTCATAGACAATAGCTTATCTCTTGGAATTTCAACTGAACCTTACTCAAGTTAACAATGTATTCCATTTTTATTTACCGAGGAAGTACGTACCAAATTATTCAAATATATAAAATTTTGGATTTTCAAGATAGTAACATTATCTTAAATATGATTAAAAACCAATATAAATCTATGATGTTAAGGACAAATTTCTACAAAAAAGGCTACTCACATGGTTATAGTTCTCTATAGGAACTATAAATGCAATGAAGTTATAAGGGAACCAGTGGATGTGAAGAAATAGAGATATCCATAATTATTTCATATCATAAAAAAACAAATTAGGGGAAAATACATGTTGTATAAGATGAACCCCCATGTTTTTATGATATATTTCTTTATAAATAAATTTGCTTCAATGAAATTTGATAAACACCACCATGGTAAATAGTTTTAAACTATATATCGGTAAAATGTATAAAACACAGTTACCACAATTAAATTTGGTCTCAAAATAATCCCAAAAAAAGGAATGTGTTTAATTTCGTGGAACACATTTGTTGATTGATATTCCTAATTTAAATAAATTTCATTTGGGGGAATTTTTCATTAATAAATAAATTTATAATATTTTATTCATATAAAATACATAACTGTCATTCTCCAGAGTTTAATATCTACAAATATTTTACATAAGTATATAAAGAGGATATTTTCAGTTTTAAAAAATTATTTAAAATATTATTTAATATTATTTTATCATTTTTATTTTATAAATTATTATTGATGGTATAGTTACCTTAAATTATGACACAACACTAACACTTTCCTTCTGCTAGTCGTGGAAAATCAAGTAAAATATTTCAAAAAATATAAAACTAAACATTTTGGTGTATGTTATGATATTACAATAATTTTATAGATAATGATAAAAATTTAAGAATTCTTTAATGTTTTATATTCAATTTACATTTTTCTCATTTTTAGTGAATGTAAAATTACAGGAATAGTGTAAAATATGATATTAATTATATTTTAGGTTACAAATGTTTTTATTGAAACATTAAAAAGAAGAAATTTAGGATGATAAATTTTTTAAATTTTCACATGCTAACCATTTATTGGATAACTATTAACATATATGTAATATTTTAAGCAGTTAATATTTAAAAAATAATTAACACAATTATGGTGAAAATTAGTTAACAAAGGGATTAAAGAAGAAAGATTTCTTCAAAATGACAAGAAAATGAATATAAATTTCCGAAGATGATAATATATTGACCCTTTCATATTTATCATCTAATATATATTCAATTATAATAATTTTTTTAATATAAAACTAATTATATTTTAATATTTTTGGTAATTTAAAGTATTTCCTTGGCCTCCCTTATAAAAGGAAAACACTTCTCTCTTTTCATTACAACCCTTTGATATATCTAGCAAGACCAAACCCTAAAAATTTATATATAAAATTACATGTCTCTTAATTATAGGATTATTTCTTCTTTAAATATCATTCCAAGGGTCTTTATGAATGGATCTAATGGAGGAATATCGGAGAATAGATAATCACCCTACCCTATATCTTTCAATTTATTTCTTATTCTGTCTTCTATAAATATTTGGTATTCATAATAAAATAGAAAATTTAGTATCCTAAATATGTTAAAACATTATTATTATTATGTAATTTCCATTATTACCCCAATTTAACAATAAATGGGAAGTGAATGTGTCGATTGTGTGAACATGTGGACTACTTCCTCCATGAAATGTGGAATGTGCATATGTGTGTACTACCATATCCATGAAGTGATGTGTTTCATTTATAATTTCTGTATTACATGTATGTTAATAAAGATACATTTAATAAATATATATCATATATATTATATAGTCATAAATTTTTAAATTTTAATTATTATTTACCTTACTATTGCTTCCTCTGTTGAAAAGAGAATATAATGTTAATGCTTACATATGACCTATGGTCTCTAGAAATAGTGTAGTACATTTTTATATGTCAATCCATTAGGTATGGATCTAAACATATATAAATATATAATATTCATTTATATGATATTTATATCATAATTATGATTATCAATATGATTTAACCATAATTGTTGTACATGGAAGAGAGGTTATGAACTAAAATTAAAATAAAAATAGAAATAGTTAACATCACGAAATGAAGATTTTAATAAGGAATTAAAAATACATGTGATTAAAAATATTTTATGAGGATCATATGTGTTATTACTAGTATTTATATTATTTGATTACATTATTATAATAAATTTAAATTAATTATATAGCATTTTAGAATTATTTTGAAGAATTCCAATCTGGAGGTATGAGATTTATGTTATAGTCACGTTGTTTATCAGGATTGATTATGATTAAGTTTCTAGTTATGAAATTTTATGAACTATTTCTAAATATTAAAATTAATGTTATTTTAATATGTTTATATCCATAGATTAAATATTTCATGTTAAATTTCTCCACTTTTATTACGTAAGATACCTAAATACTTTTTTAGAGAAAATTTAATTTTTTATCTCAATATTTGAAATCCCTATTTTTTCTATATACTTTACTTTTAAATTTTTTTAAGAATATTTTTTTAATATACTATGGTTTTTTAAATTCATTCTCACTAGTGGTTTAATTTTTATCCGTTTGAATATAATATTAATATAATTTTTTAAATAAGGTTGTTTCGGATTTTTCCCAAAAATTTGAAAGGAATCATTGTTCGGATCTACATGGTATGAACATAATATCCCTACATCAAGACCACTAAAATAATTTAATATTAATTATCATTCTTACAATATTATTCTAAAATATAATTCCTTATATATTATATTTTTTGATATTATGTCTTTAAAGTAGTGATTTCAAAGTGAAAATGTTATTTTTTGATGAAATTTTCCTAATAATCTTTTAAATGAATTTTCATATAAGATAAAATCCTTTTATTTTACATATGATTTATTAAAGATATCATCCAAAAATACGTCCTAATTACTTATATGGATGGTATGTCATTACAATGATGATATTTTTATGAATACTATTTATTTTTTATGGGTTATACTATATTGAAATGATGAAAAATTTATAAAACATGTTTCATTTTAATAGGTTATGATATGTGATGAATAATTTCTTATCTCGTGGAACAAATATTAATATATTATTATTATGTGATGGGTGGTCCCAAAACTATATTTCCCTCTAATTCAATAGATTATGATGGACATCTCATGACATATTAATCCCTAGAGTAGAGAGTGAACTATTTATGTAAGGGACCATGTCCACTATAATAATATTGGTATTGAACCTTGACTAATGATATGATGGAATGGTTAGTGAACCCAATACATGTTGATACTCTTGGTAGCAAGACTTATGTAAGGAAATTATTTCCTATGATTATGCATATAACAAAAAATTATGTCTTATGGAAACGATATTCTCTCATGGATCATTTGAATTGATAACTTTATTAATCCAATATTACTTACTACTAAGCATTATTCCATGACTCAAGAATATTATCTTCTATTTAAATGGAATATTTATGAAAAATTATATTCATGTTCTCACAACCTTATGATAATGTTCTGATTTATTGATTATTGATATCTATCTTCTATACCCTTTTTGAGAATCTAATCTCACCCTTTTTTATGATTACTTTTCCCATGTTATGAGAATTATTTTTTTAATGAAATTTCTAATAGGGTTTATAGTGTTATAGAACATAGTGTGGGATTATATAAATAACTTATCAAAAAGTTTTTTTGCATATTACATTTTATGGATAATAAAACTATATGATTTTATCAGGGATTGTAATGTTATGTAATAAGAATTCGTATAATAAGATGTAATATTTATGTAGAAAAAGTTATGGGTTTCTATAAGAATAATTTTATATTTGTTCCTTGAGACATTATTATAATAAGAAACATTATAGTGGATCTACATAACTACATAATTAAAATATCTATTTAGATTAACATGTCAATATTAAACTCCTTCATTTTATCTAATGAATGGAAGAGTTGTATTGGACCCAACTTTCCTAAGAGATATATTAGGATAAATAATATTTCATATAAAATTAAAATAAAACAGAACATAAATAAAACACATATTTCATTCACTTCGATCATTAAAACCATTTTTGTTATAAATTCATACCATAATAAATAACACTTTATGTTATATAATAATAATGTTAAAAAAGTATTGGATTCCATATAGAATCATATTAAAATAAAAAATTCCATGTATAATGTTAAAAACAAATATCATTACAAATAACTATAATATCTTGTATTAGAATATGGATAATTTATAATGGCTATGATTAAGGGTAGGAGATGAAAAGTTTTAAAAAACAAAAACATTAATTTTTTTACTTATATAATCATTAAAAAATAATCCCTATATAAAATGATATAGATATTACATTTATTTAAATTTTAAAATAATATCAATAAATATTTAAATTTAAAATTATCTATTGTTTAATCATACTTAATAACATACTTTTATCATTTAAAACAACATCCTAATATAATATATTTAATTCAAAGGAAAATATTCAAAAACCATTTAAAAAAGAAAGTCTATTACGTGGATCCTGACTCACCACCTACAAAATTTATTTAATTTAAAAGAAATATAATAATTTTATACATGAATAAGAACCTTTTATAGTTTTATTACCTTATTATTGTCCATTTATTTCCTATTGCTACTATAATGTACATTATTATTAAATCAGTTACATTAATGTTTGATGTCTTTCAGGTGTCTCGGTCATAATCTGAAAAAACATCATTGTGTAGAAAATGGTCAAAGGTTTTAATGTTCCACTCAAGAAAAAATATTAATAATAACACAATTTTTATATTTAAGACAGAAATATAATTTTATAAACATACATGAAAGGATGACATGAAAAAATAAAAAAATCCTTCCATTGAGATAGTTGTCCACAGATATTAATGAATGGTGTATTTATTTTCCCATAGATGGATGGGTATCAAGGTATAGAATATATAATATTATTCAAAACACAATAATTTCATTATTATAAAATATATCAATTAAATTATTCAAAATCCCTAGCCTTGTCAAGTAGTGATGAAAAATAAATCACATTTATTCATCATGGTTGTAGTCCACACGTACACAAGATAAATATTTTCTTTTCTAATGGGATGTAAAAGGATATGAAAATTGGTTGTATATCAATATAATATCATATAAGAATATATAATATAGTGATTTTATGATATAGTTGTGTATATGAAAGAATTAAAAGAGGTATATGATTAAATAAAAAGAAATAACTCAATCATATGTATACGTGTTCATTAAAAATACTCATCTAGCTTAAAAATTAAGAATTATTAGTTTGTTCATAAGGGATAACATAATCTATAGAAAGTGTATAAGAATACTAGTATGTTATTTGGATATAGAATTCATGAAATAAATGTCTCAGGAAGTGTTATGAAGAGATGAGATATGAATCCCTTTTATATGTGTGGTGGGTGGAATAATTTTAATTACTCTAAACATTAGGTTAATATAAGGTTACATTCAATTTCATGTGGCTCAAAATTAGATCAATAGTGATTTTTGGATGGTATTGGTTCTAAATCGATTCAACTAATATGATTTATTTATGATATAAGGTAATTAAAAACCTTACTTATTTAGTTTAACCCCTCACTAACCCTATTTAAAAATAACCAAAATAATATATTGTTCAATATTTATGGATTATCAATATTTTTTTAGGAATGAAAAGTGAAACATAAATGATTTTTTAATGGATATATATTTTCCCATCTAATTTAGTTATGATAGTATTTTTATGAGATTCTAATTGTTTAAAAATTATTCCTAAACATTAAAGACCATTTAAAGTCATTTTATTTCTTATTCTCATATGTTGACATAAAAGGAATTATCATAATCATGTAATTAGATTAATATCACAAAAATAATCAAATATCCCTCAAAATTATATATAAAATTTCTCTCATACCAAAAAATGTCTAAATAATTTACCTTTTCATAAATTTTAATCAAATTTATTAATTTATCTAGAGCATGTACAAGCGCTAAATTTGTGTTACATAAAAATTTAGGGAAATTATACTATATCTAAATTTAATGAAAAATGGATTTCATAAAATTAATTATTTCAAGTTATGACTCAGGAACTTACAATCATTCAAGTATTATTTTTGTCATGATGAAAACATATTCTAAATATCATAAGGGGAGACTGAATTTTTATAATTTTCATTTACAAAATAAAATATATAGGTTATAAAAAAGGTCATGTTAAAAAAAATATGATTTTCATTATAAGGTGATAATAATATAAATTACCCATACATTAAGAATTAATATGAAATATTTTTTCCTTTGTTGATTGTATTTATATTAATTACCCAGATTTACCATTTATCATTGAAACAGATTATTACCATGGTAATTATTCATAATGAACCAAAAATAAATTGAAATAATAAATTTATTTGAACCGCCTAATACCAAATAATAAATAAATTTTTTTATTAAATTTTTATAATTTGGAGAAATTAATTTAAATATAATTATGATACATGAAACAAAAAACAAGTTTTAGAAAATATCATTTTCAATAATTATATTTAACTTATATAGAAATATATTGTTATTTTTATTACTATATTTTTATTTTTATTATTTTTAATTAAATGGATATTATTTTACAATAAGAAAATCCCAAATATAATGTGGCTTTTACAATTAATTTATATTATTAATAGAAATAGAGTTTTTATAAAATTTAACAGTTTCATCTATTCCCTCAAAAGTAACTATTTTCAAAAAAATCAAAAAAAATTATCCATATCATATTATGAAATAATGATTTAAAAACAATGATTCCATTTTTTTCAAACAAATTTTCAAGAACTGGAAAAAATATTAATAATATCCATGAAAAAAAATAAACAAAATTTTGGAATAAAAAATATTTTATAAATAAAAATACATTATTAACATTACATACATAATAACAGTAATTAATGAAATGTGAATTCATTAAACTAGATATATAATCCCAACATTTTATTATAATCATTTATCAACAGTAATGAATTTAATTTATTGAAGAAAATATACATTACACAAAAAAATAGTTTTATGAGAAAAAACCCTCTTACCTTCAAAATAAATTATCTACAATTTCATTCAATTTATTTTCAATTAATAATTGATTATTAATTTTTTTACAGAAAAACATTTTATATTTATTTCATAATTTGAATATTCATATTCAAACCCTCAAAAAAACAACTAGGTCATAATGGGGATATTTAAATAATATTATATAACGGTTCATTTATTAATGATGTTTCATATTCCACATAAAATAAAAAATATTTTTTTAAGATGATAATTTATAAAATCATTGGGTTTTCAAAATATATATATACTTGAGAAAGATCTCATTTTAAGAGGATAAGAATTATTCATTTCATTATCATTATTTACGATATATGAAATATATAAATGTAATTAACAATAAAATAATTTGAAAATAAATTACAATACAATTAGTTAACTGAATAATTCAATCCAGTAACACCTTATTCATTTAGGAGAAATTATGTCTCAAGATAATATGATGAGTCAATAAAAAACCTTGTATAGATTAATAAATTTTGTTATAGAGAACCATTTAAAGAGACCAAAAAAATCTACATTATAAAAATGAATAATAATTATTCATGATAATATATATCCAATAATAAGTATACATACATATTAAATGAAAATAATTCTTAAAACTAGTCTCAAAGATTGATAATTTAGAGAATATACCCATAATGTTTATCCTTCTTGGACAAATGGGCTTTGTCCCCATTTATAATAAATAAAATCATTTATATTATCATATTCAATAAACTTATTCCTAACTATATAATTTTATAATCATTATTTATAATAATCTATTATAAATATCATTGTTAGTTATATTTTATATTCTTCAAATAATTTTTTCAAATTATACTATTCATTTAGTAGTAGTTTCATAATAGCGGTGTTGATTTATATTTCTAGTTTAAAATTTAATAATTTAGAGTTTATTAAATTTTATGAAATATAATATTTATTATGGCTTATAATAATATAAATTTAATTCATAAGAATTTTAGTTTTTATTTTTAATGATGATGGGGGTGATGAGATTGTTTCGTTGATTTCTAATGAGTAAAATGGTGCTACAATAATAATATTATAAATATTACTATAACCATTACAATGAAATAAATCAAAAAAACGTTTCTCATTAACATCTAATATCACAATTAGATTTGATTCCTTTTTCATCTATGATATAAATTTACAGTATTTTTCATCTAGGTTGTTAAACAAACTTAAATAAGAAACAGTTATAGTCCATGTGTGAGTGTGGTTAGAAATGAGATTTTTATGGAATAATATTATTATAATAGGTGAATAATGATATTACTTATATATTTTTACTATGTTTAATTATATTTTAATATATTTTGATAACTAAAAATGGACTATAGTAAAAACTTAAATACCCAACTTCTGTGGAGGTCGTAGTGTACATATATACAAGGGTGATGCATTTATAATCGACAAATATTGATGAAGATAAGAAATGCTTTATAATTTCATAATCAAAATATTATTTTAATTTTTTTATAAATAATTTAAATATTCTTTTAAATTTATTGATATACGAGGTGATTGCACCTCAATCATGTCATTCATGGAGGCATTAGTCTACATATACCCGTAACGACATCTTCATTTTCTGAAATTCTATAGGGAAAGGTAAAAAATATATATTGTAATAAAATAATAAAATTTAATAATTTTATTAATATATTATTTTTCATGTATTAATATATAGAATAGGATTTGAGAGGTAAAATAAGAAAATAATTCAGATATCTCAATTAAGAGTATTACCTCTCTCTTTGGATGTTCCACTTTCTATAACACCTTAAGGATCAATAGATGGTTCATTTTGAAAGTGAAAGGATTATATGATGTATGGATGAAGTTGCAGAGATCCCAGAGTGGTTTTTTTGGAAAACTGGTTGTTTATAAAGTGTAAAGAAATAAGGTGAAAGTGAGCTCCTTTTATAATGGAA
This sequence comes from Viscum album, assembly GCA_963277665.1. Classification (NCBI taxonomy): domain Eukaryota; kingdom Viridiplantae; phylum Streptophyta; class Magnoliopsida; order Santalales; family Viscaceae; genus Viscum; species Viscum album. The sequence continues at coordinate 807,127,638 of OY728119.1, read as the reverse complement.
TGGAATGAATATTATCTAAATTTAATATTTCAATATAAAGAGAGAACATGTTTGGTAATAAATGTGGACAAAAATATAATTCCCAAAATGATATAATTTTTTTCAAATAAATAATCCCGGGTTAATAAAAATTAATTTTAATGTTAGCATATGATATGTGTAAAAACCATTAATATAAAAAGTGTATTTTTAAACATGAAATTAATGTTATAGATAAAATTATAAATGTTATTGATTTTAATGATATGAATTGGTTTAGTATTATAAAAAGTATGGTTTTGTGAATTTAAAACAATTAAAAACATAATTTTATGTTGGATAAAAATAATTAAAAATGAAATAATAAATATATATTTTACTAGAAAAATATTAATTAATATTTTAATATTAATCATGGGATTATAAATTAAAAATAACAAATTTTAATGGTTAATTTTGGACCATACATATTTTTTTGTTATGAAAATATTTTATATGTTTATATTTTAATCTTTTTTATTGATATATTCATAAAATCTATTATTTGAGTAAAAATTTATATTTTTATATTCATTTGAAATTTAATTAATTTTTTGAAATATTCAAATGTAAACAAAGTATAAATTTGATATTTGTAATTAAAATGATATTTATATTTTATAACATTCATATTTTATATTTTTATGAAATTTATTTTTATATATGAATGTATATATGGAAAATAAAATTATTTTTAATCAAAATGATTTTTATTTTATTAATATAATTTTTTGTATACTTTTCAAATAAACCATTTTATTAATCTCACTTATATAGAAAATTATTAATGGATATAATATATTGGTCTTGAATATAATTTTTATTTTATTAATTACTTGTAGATTATGTTTTAATTGGTTGTTATGTGTATAATATGCTACTCAAGATTATATTTATTAATGGGATAATTTTTTAATATAATTATTGGTTTTTTAAGATACAAACAAGGTTTACCATGTATGAATGGGAAAATGAAACATTTTATAGTTATATAAATTATGTATAATTATTGGAAAGCTAGTATGCGTGGAGTCATCATTCCCTTATATGTCCCAAAAAAGATCAATGATGTGACATTTACCTATTTCCTAGTTTACAATAGTTCTAGAACCAACCTTATCATGATCTAAATGCTCTAATAATTATTCTATATTGAATATGAGTAGACTATTTCCAACATGATGATCCAAGGGTTTGCCAATTGAGGAATGATGTACCTTATTAGGATTTGGTAAAGGTCCCAATTTAATAACCAAAAGTCTGAGTCAAAATAATTTGTTGTTCACCAAGACACAGAAATAAATTATTAATGGTAAATATAGTGGTTTACATGTATAATATAATTCCCTATTCATAAAATCAATTCTTGAAATATTCAATTTATTGGTAGTTTAGGGTAGTCAATGTTGATTGGTCCCTATTTGACTCGTGTGAGTTGTAACACGTCGATTCATTATATAATAAAATTATGGAGATGATTCCATTAGTAAAAAATGGAATAAAAATTATATCCAAGAATTTAATAGATATTTCCCCAATCAATCCATAGTGTTAACTATGTAAATATTTTATGTTTATCAAACCCTTTTTTGAGGAAATAACACTTGTATTTTGGTTTCATAGGGTCATGATATGCACTAACATAGATCATATAATTATATTTACTTCATACAATTTTTTGTAAGATTAACTTGTTGAGAAATCACAAGTAATAGATAATTTAAATCAAATGTAATTTGTATAAATTAATATATCCTATAAAGTTATATAACTGGACATGGGTCATTTTGATACACAATTAACATGTCTAAATATCTTTTACTAGATAGACACAAGTCCTTGGTGGGGAACATGTGGTTTGGGTGCATCAACCTTGATTTATATGGTGTCATCCCATTCATGAAAACCCCATACACTCTTTAGATTTTAGGTATCATAATGGAAATTATGAAACAATTTCATAATCTCACAAATAATATACATTGTGTCAATATTAAAATTTTGAGAAAAAATAAGAGGAACTGATCAATGATTCTTGACTAATAGTTGAGGAAGGTGTCTCAATCTCATTTAATAAACTCTATAAAAATGAACATATGAATTAAAGAATTCCCATAACCACATTAATAAATGTAAATATATAACTTTTTGAACAATATTAATATATAAAATTCATTAATAAATTTTAGTATAACTTAACATTAAATTTAATAGAGATGGTTTGGTTTTCACCTAAGGTGTCCATTAAAAATATGGTTTTATGAAAAATATATAATGGTTACAAAAAAATAGAAATGAGAATAAATCTAAATCATACATCCAAGGTTGAATATGAAATCGATAATTTTATAAAACCCAACCTTATCTAGGGGATTCAATAACCTATGTGGATCCCTAATATTGTTATATTTAAGAAAAATAATAGTAAAATCAATTTCTATTTTTCCATCTCTTCTTTTAATACCCACATCCCCAAGGATGACTTATCAATATCATTCATTGTGCTTCCAATTTAAAAAATATATTAATTTTGAGACTTATAATTAATTTATCGATATTCTAGATAAATAAATTTAGAATTTACCCTAGTGATGAATAAGACACTATATTTTGGGTATCTTATGGTGTAAATTTATATCTTGTGATACCCTTGGTCATACATATTTCCTGGGATACTTTCCAGTATTCTGGGTATGATATCATTAAACTATTATTGGTTAATATAATGTAATTATATATATATATATATATATTATTTTATTTTATTTTATTTATTTACAAGAAATGTGGTGATAATTTTATAACCCTGAGTGACTATTTAATAAGTCACTCCTAGACTACTTCAATATAGACAATTTGAAATGTGTATTTGGGGTCACATCTGTAAAATTTAAATATTTTTTTTGAATTCCCCAGTGGTTTCATTGTTGATCATGATGAAACCATAACAATATTCATTACACCAACATCCTCTAAACCATAAAAGGATAAAAATACATTAAGGGAATCTCCCAGATAATAGGGGATCCACAGAAGACATCATTAGTAAATGTGTTCCTTTATTTAGAAAAATGAATAAAATGCTAACATATTAGTGGTGGAATGATTTCTAATAGATCATTATGACCTCATGTCATATCATATTCACACTATTATGTCCATAGTTTCCATGGAATTAATTTTACTTTTCTTGTATACTTAAACCTTGAAGTGGTTTCATCATTCCTTTCTCACTCATAAGAATGATCTAAGAAAAGTTAACAAGCTCTAATATCTAAACCAAACAATGATGTATGTTCAAAATTGAAATAATAATATCACAAATAATTTACACACATATATATATATATATATATTTGGATATATATTCTTCAATATAATTTCCAAAATCAGGTGGTCTAACAAATTTTTTATTTTGATCTACTTAACTATATCCTTTTTTCAATTTTATTGAATTGTTATCAAGATGGATATTTATCTTATAGAATTTTTGTATACTATTTTATTCCTATAATTAAATACGGGGACAAGTGAAAAAAAATTCCATTCGTTCAGACCTTACTACATATGAATTATCATAGTCATCTAACTCTACTATTGGAAAGTTTCCATTGTCCATGAATCAAATAAAATAATTTAAATTTTTTTGATGACACTTCTTGGTTTATGGATTCATAAATTATATGTCATGCAAGAGACAAATAGTTTGTCCATTAATTTTTTTATTTTCAAATTAAAAATACACCTACCTTTTCAATCCTATTATCATAAGTGAGTACCAATAAAGAGAAAGAAAACAATTATCAAATGTTATGCATGAAATTTGATTTTCATATACCAATATATTTGTTAAATATAAATGGAATTTAATATTTTGTACTCAATAAGGGAAATGTGGAATATTAAATCCAGAATAAATAATTGATACCCATATGAAACTATGTTCAAGAGTTTATTTAAACGTTTTATTGAGATTTAGTGTTGTAATATATTTCATAGTAAAATGAATATCATGATTATGATTTGGAAATAAAAAATTAATACCACGGAAATTAATTATCAATATATGATGTTGATACATATTCCACATCCAACACGGGTCTCTATATTTTTAGTAATAATATAGAGGAACTCCAAAAAATCAATGCCTCTTATAGCCCATGAAAATAATGTTTTTTTCCATATAATATAAAAAAAGCTGGATGTATCCCACAATGGAGTTACTTTATAACAAATACCTTCCAATGGTTTGAGATACAAATAATGAAACCCATCAATATTTAGAGAACATCAATCTTTTTTATGGTAAAAATTATCAACTTTTCCTCATATATAATTCCTTTAAATGGTATATTATATTATACAATATATGAGGATAGACAGTCACCATTTTACTTGAGTTTCATGTTTGTTCCACTAATGATCATCTAATTAGAGATTAAAAAATCCACCAAATCAATAAAAATTAATATTTCAATCGATAAATGATGAATGAATACATATAATTCCATATGAATTTACATTCTTGTCAGATACATGCCAAAATAATCCATTAATCCACATAAATATGTAATATTGATAAATACTTCAATGAAATTGTTGTTTGGGGAGGTATATTTCTTGGTGCCATACCATGAAACCCTAGTTATAAATTTCAATTTCAGTCATATTATAATTGAATTATTCTAAGATAAGTCTGAAATATTACCGATAAAGTATAAAAAGACAATGTACATATTAAATTTCATCAATAACAATATAATTACATGATTAAAGTTCTTTAAAATACAATTGTAAGATAATGGAAAATATTTATATGAATCTAATATGATAACACTATACCAGGTGTTCAAAATTATTTCCAATTACAAATCCTTCTATCAGGTTATGTTGAATTGTCAAATAATGTCTATCAATAATAATCTGTTAAATATATTTTTGGTAATGATGGATGAGTATATGAAGATCTGGCTAGTTAAAATGAAACAAGATTTATGTTCATATCATACCATAACACATACTTCCCATATGAAACAACATATTCACTAGTATATTAGATAGATGTTACCAGTCACATCAATTTTGAGATTACATCACATCACATAGAAATTTATGATTATTTTATTGAATCTAAAAAAATATCAAATTTTATTTAATTAAGTGGAGTGAATTGATGTAAAAATATAATGAATATTGAATATCCTCGACTATCTTTAAAAAACATGCCTTTTGATCATTTCATAACATTGAACACCACATGTAATTTATCACATATTAATTAATACTAGATTAAATAATGATAGTGATATATAGGAAGAATATTCAAACACTAAAAAAAAGGGAATAACCTTATAGCATATTTATGTTCTACTCTAATGGGGAATATTCTATGAATATATTTTATTTAGAGTATATCACCACATATAATGATGAAAATATTATCAACAAATACATTTCATAAGAACAAGTTTGTTTTATAATACCCTTCCTATATGAGTTTAATTATTATATAATATCATCCTTATTACATGATGTTAAAAAGCATGGAACTAGACTTCATAGATATTCCATTATGTATATAATATGAAGGTCCATCACACATCACCTATATACTTATTGGAGTGGTGTTTTCCTAAAAAATAATTTACTTAAATGGTTATCTAATCTAAAATATAGTTTAAATAATATGGTTTCATATATCCATAAGCCTAATATAGGATAAAAATTACATTATATTAATGAACTATGTGTTCCATGATTCACGTTTTTACAAGATACATATTTATACATAGATATATTATCTTAGGTTCAATCATTGATTTAATTCACTAGATTTTACCAGAATCCCTTCCATAAACCCTATAATCTATTGAAAAATTTCATTTTTTCTATTTTCATAGGTCTATAGATATGAATAATATGTGGAGAGGTGAATCAATGATCCTTTTTTTCTTGTATGAATATTTTCCCTCAAGTTATACTTTTTAGACAGTTTATATTTTGTTCCTCTCCAATTATTGTCTCCAACTATTTCTCGAGTATGAATAATATAAAACATATAGGAAAAGAAAATTAACAAGGATATTACTTTAAAAAACACTCCTTTCCAAATGTGTGTGATGTTTTGAAACATAGTTTCTATACTGTGAATCACTTTTTTATAATATAAAATCTATCGATAGAAATGAATGATGATAAATCTACCAAAATTCCTACTAGATAATATCCCAATATATCATGTCTAAAAGTGACTAGAGAAGAAATATACCTATATATACTTTGAAATGGAATCCCACCAGTTGAACCTATCTAAAAAATGTTAATTTTCCTCTATAGGTTTACCATTATACATCTCCTTAATATTTTTTCAGGGATTCTTATGAAAACCTCCATGAATAGGTATTCATTATCTTATATGATTGTAGAGTGTTACCCTTATCCATCTTCACGTTATCTCACTGTCTCTTATATAAGAATTTATCACTCTAATTTCTTGGTATCTTTTTTATGGAGGTTCATTGGTAGTTGTAATGGGTCCATGAAACTCATATTCATCATGACATCAAGAATTAATCATTCATGTATTCCTTCGTCTTTTTACTCATTGATTTATACAATATATAGAAAAATATATGTTTCATCACATTCAATAAATTGTAAATAATTTTCTAGTAACTCATTAGTATTTATTTATCACATAAAACTTTATTTATTTTGCAACATAAATATATTTATAGAATAATATAAAGAATTATATCTTCGTAATTCATATGGAAACTCAATTACTACTGAAAGAAATAAATTACCCTATTTCGACTCATTGAAATATTAATTAAATAGAGTAATGTATTTATATTTTGAAGTATTTATGACTCATCAATAGCATCCATATTATTTTTGAAAATCTATAGTATCATATCTTTAAAAAATCCAAAAATCATCTCATCTGAATGATATTATGAAACACCATCAAATTTTTGCAACCTAGTACTACCCTTGTATTATATAGATGTTTAAGAATTTCAAAATGATCACCATGAATTAACTGGGGTGTAGTTGCTAATTATTTATATATTTATTCATTAATTTAAACATTTAGGTATTATGGAGGTCTTTAGTAATTCTCCAAGACATGAACAAGGATGTACTTGATAATGTTGTTGTCATGATGAAAATCAAGATCATGATGTTCAATACCAGAAGCATAGATCCCATTTTATCCTCTAATTTATATATTTAGTTATTATGAACTAATTATTATTAAATATCTCATTTATTTTTGACCTTTTATTTCTCCATAATAACATTATATACCACTACAACTTTTTAAATTGATACCATTTCTCAATTATCTAAATTATTTTACTCATAACTATCACTGAGAAGGATGGGTATGATCTTTGATAGTCACACTCATAAAAAAATATGTATATTATTAGTTATTTTTTAAATTTATAGATGTTTTATTTGAAAATACATATTCTAATAAAATTATTACGCTCAAAGTATTATGCTTCATAAATGATTTTTCTCAATATAGTTATACTCAAATAGATTATTGTTGGACATTAGTTTATTATGATAGAAACTAAAATTACTATACGCCCTTAAAAGATATACAATCATACAAACGACTCTACTATATTTTAAAGTCTTTTGTTATAGATTTTTCATTTTTCCTGAAAAACTCATAACATCAATATTTTTTAAAATTACATTGAGGTTATCTCAGTTCAAATTTCACTTTATGAAAATGCATCACACAATATCTGATCATCTTCTGAATGGATTTCATCTCCTAATAAATTATTATAATGGCATTATTCTCTATGGATGTTCACCTCATATTCTATGTCAATGTACACTCATATTTTTATATCTATTAAATATATTTAGGTAGTTAACATCATAACTTTCATTATACTATTAATGATATTTCTACAAGGTGTCCATCAACACCTTTAATTATTCATATATGAATATCCGAACAAGAAATCATCACATATATAGGGATTCCATCATGAACCTATATATCTAATATTTATAAGATAGTATCCAAGGACTAATGATTTCAATTTCTTTGTATAATTATAGTTACTTACCATACTCTCGCCATTTCATCAACTCATATTTAAATCATCTCATAATCTATATATATTTCCTTATATACAAAGAATGAAACACATTCATAAGAATAAAACTTCCCTCTTTTTAATAGTATCCAGAAAAACCACATATATATAAAGGAAATGAGTTTTCGAATTTTACTCCTCACCTAATTGAAAATATAATGTAAATTTTCCCTATGGGTTTTACTTTACATGTCCTTATTCGACATGAGAAGAGGGCCTAACAAAATATATTCTTATCACTCTCTTTAAGTATAAATTACAAACTAATTAACTTCATAGAGATGGATATTACCACTTTAAAATCATTTGAAATACCCATTAGTTAATGTACACATAGTATACTTATGAAATCATTTTTATAAAGCAATGGATACTCAACTGAAATAAGATGACTATCCATCAATATTTTATAATGGAATAATCTAATGAAAAATATCAATATAAATTCTCTAAAATATATTTAGTAAAAAAAATACATACCCCAGACTATACTTATGAAATTATATAGTATATGTTAAGTGGAAGACAATTTACTCCCCCTTTCTCATACTAAACACATTAATCGAAACATCTTCATTGTAAATGAATTTTTTATAAAATCGGAATATTTGCGAAAATGTTATTAGAATACCATGAAATTATATTCTATGTAGGTGGATCTAGATATCCCTATTTATGGAATTTTAATATTTCACATGCTCATCTTCATGTTTGGTCCACCTTGAGGATAGAACTCAGTTTCATCATCATGGATTTGATAGTATTTTGTAATAGGATTTTATAACTTATTATACAGTACTGATAGCCAAATCCAACTCTGAAATTTTTATTTTCTTTAATTATATACAAAATATTATTTATACATACATAAATTTTTTTTTTTAGGGGAACCATTTCCAATTAATGAGAGAAGGATGGTTGAGATATGTAACCTAATTGTGATCTTCCATTATTCCTGACATTATAATGTAGGATGCTCTTCAGGATTATTTTCACAGTTTCATTATCATTTATATTTTTATTTATCTTTGTAGTCTCATTGATAATAATTTTATTCATGTGTGATAAATATATAATTTCATGAGAAATAACGAAACATGCATAGTTATATACTATCTTTTCCTTCATTGTATTTTTCTTTTTTACTATGGGAATTTAAAAAAACATATGCAATATGACAAGTGTCCTTCCATATTTGACATAAATTCTCTTGAACTTAATTTTTTCATTATTATATTTTCCAATAAGAATGATTTTTTCTTCCACTATATTCCAATGTTCTGTGGTACCATTTAGATCATTATTTTTTTAACTCTTCATGGATTCTTATACTCTACTAGACTATGAGATCTATCTATTATATGTTTCAGCCTAAAACTTTTTCCATCTAAGAGTAATTATTCTAATAATTATTATTTGTTTCTTCTATAGTATTCACCACATGATTAATCATATTTTCATATCAATTTCTTGTAGTAAAATAGTTCCTTCTATTTATTCAGAAATCATTCAATGCCCCAAGAGTTATATTTATTAGTTTGTTTTCAAAAACATTAGTATGTTCTAGGAATTATGGGGGATTTTTTCCTTTACCTTGGAGGATTATCTTTTCTTAGAACATATCTACTTATAATTATATTTGGACTATACATTTATCTTGATCTAATATATTCATAATATATTTCATAATGTATTAAACTAAACTAGAATACTTAGAATCACATAATCATTAAAATGATTTTGTAAATTTTTCACGTGGAAAGTTTTTGTAACTAATATTAAATGATCCAAAATTTATTTCAATTAATTTATTATTATCTTATCTCATTATATATATATATATATATATTCATCAATAATATATTTTTATTTATCACAATTTAGTTATTCATTTTTTATCCAACATTCTTGTAACGTCTTAGAATATATTTTCTACTTCGTTAATATTCAACATTAAACTTTTATTAACTTTTTATAGATCACTCCAATTGATATCATAAATTATTTTCTAATTAACATGTAGGATTATATTTATATTTTTATTTGTGTTTTTCTCTATGAAATCATGTAGTTTTGACTTTATCATATAGTCAATATATATTTCTTCACATATGTTTCACTAAATGATTTGACATGATGTCTTTTAACCATGGAAGAGATTAATAACAGATATTGAGAGGAATCGGTATCTAATTATGGTAAATTTAGTAATACACCAATATAATTTTACTCAATAATTTTTCCAAAATATTATATATTTATTTTTCAATACTTGATCAACTTTTTATAATTTTCTATGATTACTTTTGGATTAGTCTCCTTTTTCCATCCAACTCATAGTTTCACAATATAAATCCTTCGGAAAAGTACATACAAATTAACCAATTCCCACACAATTAATGAAAATATTAGGTATCATGCCTTTATACATTACCCTTAATATTCAAATATTTTTTTGAAAAAGGGCCATGATTATCATATTTTTTCCATGACCTTAAAAAACCAAATTCTAAGAGTTGTAAAACAACTTTGTCATTTACATCGGAACCTTTGATAGAAATAGATATAATTCCTTCTTCTATATTATATTTTAGCACATGGGTTTTCCACATATCATAGTTGAGATTAGTGTTGTGGTGTTCAAATATTTATTGATCTAATATATCTTCTATGGGTGGTATATTTTCATCCATTTCGCTAAGTAAATTATCATCAACTTCTTCATAAAAATTGTATCTTCCAATATATATCCAATTCCTATGATGATAATTAAAATATCAATTAACATTGTGATTCATTCATAAATATTATATTCATATATCAACTTGATATCATAAATAAATTATGTACAAATCTTAATATTGATTTATCTTGTCTTCATATTTAATTAAAACATATTTTCCTATTTTCTCTAATCCTGTACATCATTTGAGGTCCCATTAGTATTATGAAAACCTTTTTAGATATGTATTAAAAGATGAAATAAATTTCATTCTGATATACTTTTACATTTATTTTATGTATGTATGTCGTGGTAGAATCACTTCCTAGTATGGTAAATCCCATAAAAATATAATCATATACCTAATGACATTTTGAATGTACATATAGAATAATTATGGTCGTACATCCATAATATATCATTTTAATAAAGGGATAAAATCATATACTATTGGAGGAATTCAACCTCACCATCATTAGTATTTATTAAAGGTTGGGTATTCTAATAGGTAACCCGAATCTCTGATAAAACATATCGTTCATAGTTCCATTTAGATCAATTAGTGTGGGAGGAGGGATAATGAATTATTTTTCCATTTACAAATATTACTCCTTATATAAATATCTATCTATATTTTAATATTTGATTCACTGCTACTATTGTCTCTCAGAATTTCTCACACATATATAATATAAATGGCACAAAATATAAGGATTTTCATGTTTTTATCATTTAGGTCCAACTCCATCCATGTTCTGGGATTTTATGAGACCCAGTTTCTCCATTATGAACCAAATGAGCCTAATAAAAATTATTTCTTATAAGATAGTTACTAATAAATATTCCAAAATTCCTATAAGAAACAATATAAAATATTTAGTAAGTGTAAATAGATGAAGCCTCCCAACATGTTCATTGCGTTGGTATCCCACCATTTCAATCCATCACCCACAATTCTTCTTATAATCTCTATGGATATCATTATACTACATCACAATAGTCACTAATGGGTATTATTGAACTCATATTTCAATAATAATTCTACATCTTATTTAATGATCGATATTATGCCTATATCCTCTTGAATTCCATATGTCCACTCTTCATTAGGAATCGTTCTCTCTTATTGCTGAGTCTCAATATTATGTAGTGTCAAAAGTATTAGGTAATGGATTATCTATTACACATTATCCATGTCTAAAACAAATTAATTTCTTATTAGAATTATTCTCCTTCCTCTTAATTGAACTTGACCTCTTTAATGCTATTAGGTTTCTCCACTTTAATACAATGAAAATAATATTAAAAAGATTATTTAGTTTCGAGTTCTCAAATAACATCTCCTTCTATCTACAACACATATATATTCATAAAATAATATAAATAATTATATTTACAAAATTTATATTGAATGATTTTGATTGAGAAAAGTGATAAATAATCGCATATATGTTCTCTAATATCTCTTCTATTGTGACTTAAGGGATTCAATTTAATTCTAAACAAAACATTTTAATAAAATTACAATAATAATTAAATATTTATATTATCCACATCCAAAAAATCCTACAACCTCCTTGTATGCATTAATGAAATCAATAAAATGAATATCTTGTGGCATAATACACCCAATGTTGATATTTATGTATTTATGGCATCTCAAACATTCCAACATAAATTAAATACCATATTTTCGATGTTTTTTTGATTCCATAAGTATGATATAGATTAATATAGTGTGGTTATACATTAGAACATAATAAATAAACATATATAGATCACCTTGATGTTCTTCTTCAATAATTATCACATTCTTGATCATTATGTTCAATCCATCAAGAAAAGTTATCGATGAATCATTTGATTGCATTATCATTTTCATCAAAATTAATATTATAGAAATAAATTATTTAAGATTTCCCATTTTATCACCTTTTAATATTTATATACCACATTATTGTTTTAAAATTAAAACATGTACACAATAACCTATAGGTTTATTCTCAAGAAGGCATACATTCAGAAGTCTCTCACTTAGAAGGCTTCAACTCAAATTTGGAACATGCAGTCAACATTAATAGATATATGATGGTTATCATTTATTTAATATCAATATGATGGATTTCAAAGTATTTCAATGAAAAATATATCAATATAACATGATTACTCAAGGTATTGTTTTAGAACAGATACACATATTCTCAGAAGGCTAGCTCATGTTGATTAATCTAGTTCGTAGGTGACTCAATGTCCTAGGTTTTCATCAAAATTTTATTCTCTACCAAAGGATTACATTGAGTTCTACAAGAATTAGACATGGTATTTTTTTATATTTCTACTGTAGCATGAAACTTATTTATAATTAAAATTTTCTTGAGGACATCATAATTACTCTCAAGAGATAACAAGAAAACATAAAACCTAATCTGATAATCGTTTAATGAAGTTAATTCAATTTATACATCAGTTTAAGTTACTTATTATTATTAATTGGTCACTTGATCTTTTCAATCAAAATAGAATAATATTCTTACAGGTCTTAAAAATATTGTAGTCTGTACCTTCACCTAATTTTATCATTTTTATAAGAGGATTCATGTTTTCTATTTGAACCTTTCAATGTACTTCCCCGATGAAAATCAAATGAAATTGTCACATATAAGGGGATATAATCGTGAAATTATCGATCTATGATATCCAATATTTTATCCAATAATTATTCATTACATTTTCCATGTATTATGGATGAATAACATTATCTCTATATTTTTTCAACACATGTTTTTACTATCTTGAAATCCTTATAGCCTTCCTTATTAACAAAAAATAAAATACATGATAGGGAATTCCAAACCCAATTTATGATACATAATAAATTTCTGTATGATTTCATCCTTCATTATCTAACCAAGGATCAACTCCATTAATCCACTATTAAAATACATATGATCTATATATATGTATATAATGTTTTCCAGAACTATGTGTCTTTATTTATATTATTTTTACATATGTAATGATGTTAAATTACTTATTATTAATCCCGACATAATATTTATCATCTTTCTATCCAAATTATAACATATTTTCTAAAATAAAATTAATTTATATAGGGTTTACATCATTGGTCTAGATTTATGAATGAATCAATTCATCTTCCCCATTACATGAGTCTAGTTTTTTCAGAAACATTTTCTTAGAACTGTATTTTATTTGATTCTTATTTTTTATATGATGCATAGTAAAATATGAATGAAATATCTTCTACCCAAAAAATAATCTAATTATATAAAATCCTTTATCCTATATTGGTATTTATACCTCCCACATTAATGTTAGGTTTTTAATTCAATCTCTTATCAAATAATCAATCTACTTCATTTTCCCACTCAATCATGATGTTTAATCATTCAATAAATTAGAATGAGCCAATATCACATGAATTATTCTAAGAATGGAAAATTTAATTCCTTCTTGTCATAAAATTAGCTAGATAAATATTGTGATATTTTATTGTTAGAGATAAATGCGTATTTATTTCTCTATTTTATATGATATGTACTGTCTTTTGAATTATTTATATTGGATTAAGTCTCATATTTCATAAATATCAAACCCCCTCCCATCATCTAATATCATTATTTATATTAGAAAATTCGACATTTAAATTTGTACTCATTTGATATATTTCCATATTAGAAATATATATGGATTTATTCCTATTATGAAACGTTATGTAGTGATGTTTGTACCATTTTTCCTAAACCCGACTTCATATCTTCATCCACTTCTACTACATCACAAATAATTTGTAAAGTTCTAATCATGGTAATATTTGAGCCAGAATATTCTAATTATATTTTAACATTTCACTTCCAACATTACATTCATTTTAAACATATTATTTGGATCACTGAAAACCATTCATGGATATTGGTAATGGGTACTCTTTATTTTGAATGATCCCCTCAGTTTGGTGGTGGGATTTATTCCACATAATTATTTTATTTATAGAAAAACAAATAAATATTTCTATCATTAGTAGTAAATAATATAACACCACATTCCTTTGATATCATTTTATTTTGATCCATCATTTTAATTTGGTTAATGATATTCTTAGTATGACTATTTAAGGGAATGTTGATATGCTTTTCAGTTGATTGTGGTTTGTGGTTGTCCTTGTCTACCCAATTTTATTTCCCCATTTTGTAATTAATATAACTCTAGTAATGATTTATACAATTATAATTCTGTATTTAATAGTTTTAAAATTATTCATTCCCTTAAACCCCCATTGGGTTTTGAACACACACAACTATGGGCTATGAATTAAGACATAAAACTATGTTCACATTTATTTCATATAAATCTTGTACTAGTATCAAGTGTATCAGTCATGTAAGAATTATTTTATGTCTATTTATATAAATTAAATTTTACTTCTCATACTAGATAAATAAATATGATCATAAGATTCAATCCTAGTTTTATCGACGTTCTATGTCTTTAATAATCAACTTCATGTAGTCTTACTTATGAGACCCTAAAATCCAAAAAGAATGAGAAATGGTATTTAGATTGATGAAAACCAAAAATGGGAATCCTTTTAGAAACTAAAGCCCATAATTATTATTATTTTACAATATTAATATTTTAAAATTTTAGAGAATTTAAAAAAAATTCAAAATACTCTTCAAGTTTAATAATGACCAATATTTTTCAGATCAAATACAATTTTTTCTTACTTGGCCTTTACCTTCCACAATATCAAAATTAGTTTGAGTAATAAAATGAACGAAATATATCTTTTAGAAAAAAAAATAATACCATAGGAAACATTAATCCATTCTCTTTGGGTCAATAAATTTAGGAAACATTTATATTATGTTTTATTGCCTTATACATATTAGTTTAATTGATATATGTTAAACTCATAAAAATGTAATTTAATGGTATTTAAACCATTATATTCAATTAAATTATACATTCAAAAGCCCCTTCAACTTAAATAACATTGATTCATTATCTCTTAATATATGAATATAATATCCATGGATTACCATGATTATATATTCTCTATGTATCTACCCTTATTATACAAATCTTGGACCACAAATCAATGGGGAAATAAAACCATGTTATCGTTTATCAAATAGATAAAACATATTTTTGTTGATGGTTTATTTTAAATGTAAATATATTTTTATATCTATTTAGGAGAACAAGCTTTAAGGATATTTTATTGGTTTTACATTTTCCTCATTGTCTTATGTATTTTGATATTATGATTTACCGAAAACCATTTTATTCATTGTTTAAAATTTTTTGTTTATATAATATCACTCTTTATAGATTCTTCTGGACCACAAAGGACTAATATTCCATTCTATATATAATTTAAATGTTGATAATTACATAGATAATAGAATATTAAAGTTATTTCTGAGTGAAAAGGGAAGATATAATAATATACATAGGGTGGAGTCATCCAATTAATGACTGAAAAATGAAAAAAAATAGATAATAGAATACCATAAATTATAAATTTGAATAAAATTATAAAACCATAATTATGTGATAATTATCATCAATTTTCCATTGAAGATATTATGTCTTTGAAGCCTTCTATACAGCTAATGGATTCACGTACCCAATATGAAAAAAAACTCTTGGATTTTCTGGTAGTTTATATTATATATGTTACTTTTATTTTATTTTATTTTATAAGAGTTATTGAAATTTATTTTTTATTATATCCACTATTTACGTAGAGATATAATTATACATTTTAGATCCACTAGACTTTTTGATCCAAATCATTGATAGTTTTACCCAATAATACCTTGTAAGATCCATCGGCTTTATATGAATGAAAATATTTTTCCTGAGATACTTTTTAATATAAGATGATTAATTTTTTGTATGGGAGAATACAATAAATGGTAGTTAAAAACACCTTAAAAAACACCTTAAAATGTCTAAAAAATAATTTCAAAACTTATTATTAATTTTATCGAATCTGATCTCCATAATAATTACATCAAACCTACACCCACACTCATTCCTCACCATTCATTGATAATCTGTAAAAATAGGATATGAGAAAAATTATCCCCATATATATTTATATAATTGAGAATTATTTCCATTGAATAATGGAATAAATCAATTAATAGGGTGAATGTTGATAGATCTTAATAATTTCATCCTTGACATCCTTTTATGAGATACTCTATTATAGTATCAGTCAATAATTTATCATTCACTTTAATTAATTATAAAATTTTATTTATTATGATTATAATAATTTGTTCTTCCAATACTAGATCTATACCACCTTTAGTAAAAATAGTATAAATTTACAAGGACAATCCACGTCGTCTTGGGTTAATTATTAGAAAATCAGTAATTTTGAAACAAATAGTAAAACAAATTTTGGCTATGAGATATGAAATATATATAGTTTTCATACATATTGAACAACTATCCTAAGAATCGTATTTGGATTATAAAATATTTAAACATTTTAATAATCTCATAACATGTTGGTTTGGGTGTTTCTATATCTTATTAGAAAAATTATGTATATCTACAATTTTTAGCATTATCCAAAATTGAAGAACGTTCATGGGGTTTAATTCATTTTTAATCTCGTTATTGGTTTGAATAAAGACTCTTTATAGTGGCACAAATATATAAAAATAATTAATAAAGGAATTTTTTTACAATTAATTAATTAATTAATTCATATCGTATTTACATCAACCTAATATGATATGATGAATGAACACTCATTGGGTGTACCACTATCATTGATAATAGTCAACCAAATGGGAACATCAAAATGAACAAAATCAAAATTGAATTATTCCCTTTATATTTATACACCCTTCCTAATGCTTATATATATATTTTTTCGACAATATTGAGGTTGAGAAGCCTATTTAAATATGTAAAGTGGGTAAATGCGATATAATTATTTAATTCCTAACACCAAAATAACTCTAACACTATCTTATACAATAATGTTACCACTCTTTTAATTTGATATGGAGTGTCTCCCTATTGTAAATGAACTGATATTTGAATTATTTAAGAAATGGAATGTGGAATTACATTCATTGGATATCCATGATATAGTAAACTATAAATTATTAACATACATTTATTAATACATGATTTAAAATAACCCATTAGTAAACCCCATTTAATCATTATTAGTTCCATGATCCCTAAAAATCAGATGTATAGCACCACGCATGGAAAGAGTTCATATCCCGACATTTTTTATTTCCGTTTCCCATGATTTACAATTATGAATCCCCATCATTATAGTCTTAGGGAAGATAATAATTTTTTTGTATTCCTTGATAAATTCATTAAACCCTTTTATCAAAAGAAAATATCCTTTTATTACATAATTTTTATGGATGAATGAAGCTACAATAATTCAACCAATCTTACCTTATCATTTATTATAAAACCCCTCACCTGGGGAGGGTTTTTCATCACAAAATTATAAAATTATCACATGGGGGAAAAGTTAACTCATTTTACTATGAATTGAGCGAAAAAATTTTATATCCAATAATAATTTTCAAGCATCATCATGTGGTATATAGATGGTATTAATATTTTGATTTCAATAGAAGAACTAACTTGGAAGAATATCCATCTATTAATTTACAATGAATTGTTAATCTAGTGTCTTTTAGTACCTGTAAATTGCATGGAATTGAATTTTAATAATATGGATTATTGATAAATAAATAAGGCATAAGCCGATTCATTATAAAATTTTTATCATCAATTGTGATCCCCTTGCATTAATCATTCTTGAAGATAATTATTTTAATAAGTTGAAATAATGGTTGAGTAACAATCGAAAATAGGCTTGAGACTGTAGTTTTGGTCAACATGGATAAATGGGGAATGGGTTAGGATATAGAAACTCCACTAACATGAATTCATGTCTTATTGATGTTTTGATAAAATTTTCATATGAATATATTTATGGGTAGTCGTATACCATGTTAATGAAAGGTTTTCATTATTCACCAGAATTTGGACATCATTATAATGTATGAATTTTTTTGGGTAATATATTAGACAACATATAATGAGTGAGAACAAATTTGAGATGAATTTGGACTGTCATGTTTTGAGAATAAAAACATTATCTTGGGTTAAAACTATATTAATAGAAATTTAAAACCATCATTCAAAAAATTTTATTTATCCAGAAGAATAGACTAAATTAGAAGCCAGTATTATTCTAAAAAAGAAATAATAATTTAAAATTCAAATTCACGTAGATCTTAAATTTTACAGAGTAAAATATTTACAAAAGATCATTAAACACACAAACATAGTACGCCAGAGCTAATAGATGTTTTATTAAAAAATACATATATTGAAATACATATGATTTGGTATATTTTAGTCTTAGGAATCCAGTTACAAAAATTAATAATACATTCTATTGGAAAATAAAGATGCATCATTTTAATATATGAAAATTTATTATTTAAACCTTAAAATATACATGTCACAAGTATTAATATTCATGTTTTCAGGGGAAATGGGAAAATACATAAAGGGGTACATTGTGATTCCAATTAAGGGGTAGTATACAGCAGAAGCTATCACACAAAATAATATAATATAAAATATGATATGATCAATTAACATTATAAAAAATTGGAACATTGAGAATAATATGCCCATAGATTACATAAAATTAAACAAATTATTGGATGATTTTAACACTCTCATAGTGTTGAAGTAGATGTTGTTGGACAATATTAACACACAGTCAAGGTCTCATGGAATCTAATTATAATAAAATATAAAAGGACTACAAAAAATAACTAATATGGATAGTCTCATGAGACTAACAAGTTCATTAAGGGATACATATGATTAGGCTCACCAATCACATAATTGGTTAAATTAATCTTTCATAAAAAATGAACGAAATAAATATCCATAATAAGTTAACATCTGAAACTGCATTCATAATCATGGATAAGAAATGAATTGATACCTCTACAGAAATAATGGCTATAATTAATTCTATATATTTCCTCATTCAATGGAATAATATGGATATCTACATGAATATTCAACAATATTCCTAGAAAATATAGAATATTAACTATGTAATGGAATTTACTATTATAAATTTAATGCTAATGATATAATGTTATACGGTATAATAATAATACATGTATATCAATAGAATATTTTTTATAATAATTTATCAAAATTATTTATTACGATTCATAATGATCTAGATATTCATACAAATCATATCCCCAAGGGTTTCAAAATCTAGTATGCATTTTGTCACATTTATTATGAAACAAGGGAAGATCTAGTATATAAAAAACCATAAAATTTAGTTTCTTTAACACTAGGTTCAACAAATATGATTTTAATATCAACATTTAGTATCAAGAATATGATTTCATTACAAAGAAACTATAAACTATTTACATTACAATTATTCATGGTTTTTTTTCTATAATTTGCTTTATCAATTAGGATTTCAATGATGTATATATATTTTAATGGGGTTTTAAGGATTTAAAATAAGATTTATTTATGGTCTCTCATTTATGACATGATAATGAATTAATAACAATAATGATTAATTAATTTTAATAAAAAAATTGAAATGAATTAGATATAACTACATGGATAATTGATAATAATGTATTAGGTGCCCTTATTTTCTTATAAAAACATATTAAGAAATGGATATCAACAAAGGTAATACATAATATTTCATTAAACATTTATCAATTAGATCTTAAAATAATATAATTATATGTATGGAATCATATAAAAATTTATTTTTTAATGATATTAAATATTTAATGCAATCGAATTGGATAGTGAATGATTAGGAACCCTTACCATGAATGATAGATCCTAAAATATTGATAAGTGAACAATATAACATTAAAAACTTATTAGAGATACTCCTGAGATATAATTAGATAGAAAAAACATTCAATGACATTTTTTAGTGATGCATATTTTTATGACAGGTGGTAATTTATAGAAATTGATTTGGATTTGTTTATTAATTTGAATACTTAGAACATAGAGACTAGATTAATAAAGTACTAAAATCATTTAACATAACCAATTTTATCATTATATTTTATAATAATTAACTATTTATATCATTTAATGTTTTAATGGGAATGTTTTTTAAAAAATTATTTTTTTATGTAAAAATATTCTAATTTTGAGATTTAAAAAAAAATCACAAAATATACTATATATTTTGCAAGATTCATTATTGTTTTTGAAATTTATTTTTATTAAATTAAAATAAATTATTGTAATTAATACACAATTTTTTCTTTAGAAAGTATTATTTTTAATTGTTACATATGTTTTAGGGTGTTATGGTTTCAAATATATATCATATTTTCAGAATGTATTTTAAACTTTACTAATAAATTCATTTGTGTTAAAAATTTACAAAACACTGACAAGTGGATAATTCTGCTGATATGGTCAAAATATTGGAGTCATTTTAATTAAAATATTTCAATATTATTATAAAATTTAATTATTAAATTAAAACATATGTTCATTTCAAAATGACACATTTGGTGGAAAACAGTCAAAACCATTCATTTTTTTCAAAGAGGAATGTTTTTAATATATTATTAATCATCATTCTATATTTATTATTAATTATTAAATGATCTATAACAATTATTTTAATGAAAAATTTTATTTTATAGTATTTTATGTACGTCATTTATTGTATTACTATGATGAAAAAATATAATTTCAACAATTACAAACCTTTTTGTGAGATTATTATTTGATATAGTATAATATTTGTTATTTCATTCTACCCAGTTAAATAATTACAACCTAAATATTTGTGATGTAAATTAATATATGAAAACATTAAGAAAATTAAACCTTATTAATTCTTTAGGATCAAATTTTTCTTCTTCAGAAATGTGATTATACCAAATTACTTTCACCGATTGAGTTGTTTGTTTATGTAACAATTTTTATATTGGCTTGGTAATCTTGAGAGTCTTGTTGTTATAAGAGTGTTTATGTTTGATCTCAACATCATCATTGTAATGTACATGTGTGGGGTCTTGTATGTGTTTCCTTAACATTGAATCATGAAATACTCCATGAATTATAGATATGAAAGGTGCAAAAGGCAATTGATAGTCCAAAACTGTAATTTTATTTAAAATTATGAAAGAATAAATTTTCATTTAACATAGATTTCTTCTCTTATGAGGACATATATATCATTTACATGGTGATATTTTCAATAATACATGATCTCTTATGTGGAATTTTATTTTTTTCCATTGATTATCAACATATATTTTAGGTATTATATAAGAAATGTAAATATGATTATGGGAAGATTTCATATTCATATTTTTCCTAAATGGTTTTGATACCAATTATCACCCTTTACCAAACATTTCCAAATAGGTTGGAGTGAAATATATTTTTCCTTATGTGGACACATATTTTTCAAGTTGAATTCCCAAATATTATAGATGATTTTTCATGATATCAACTTGTGGTATGTATTTGTCCTTTGCTCTTTAGAAGTTATGTGACAATGACCACAACATTTCAGTAATAATTTTGATGGTAATTATAGACATCTAATTATGTTTTCTAGTATCAAAAACAATTTTTTTTGTTTTTAAAAAACAGTATTTCAATAAGTATTGGTTTCAGGACACCCGTTTGATCTTTCCTGTCAACCATTATTTTTGGTATAATAACCACATTAACAAAAATACTACAGTTTTTATTTTACTTTTTTCACATTGGTAGTGATCTTTTAAATCCCTTTACATCATCGTATATCAGTAGTGTATTAAGATGTGTTATCTATGTGAATCATCTAGTAATTCCCTCATTATCTCCCCTATATATGTTACACATAGATGATTTTGAAACATCAAAACACAATCTTGAGAGTATAATATTATATACTTCCACTCTTATATATTAATGATACTCTTTTGTAATGTTATTTCATTTTATTGAGACTTGTTTATCATCGATGATAAATATGGTTGTGTAATTAAATAGAAAATAAATCATGGATCACCTTCCCTAATAATGTTTTGGTCCAAAATTTTTTAATTCATAAAAATTACATCATTTTCAATCATTATTGTTGATATAACACCCTTATAATTCATCCTCAATAAATCATCCACCTTTTTTCCCTCCCATGAAGGTAGTTTATTGAAAAGTAATATTCTTTTGGACAACAAGATATCTCTTATGTCTCATTTTGGTCACTTTATGTGTGTAAAAATATTATAAAAATTTTTAATCGATATATATGTCACGTGATTTTTTAATGAATGTTCCTAAATATCATTAAAGAACATATTACAACTTACATCTATAGTTTATGAGTTAAATCAAATTTTTCTAATGAATTTAATATTCTCAATAGAAAAAAAACAACAATATAATTTCATATAGACATACCATAATTCATTAATTGGCATTCCCCATTATAAATAAAATAATTTTTTCATATTGAAATGTTTAAATGGGTTTTGTAATTAATAACATAATTTAATCCATAAATATTTATCTGAATTCCATAGAGCATGTGAATTTAACTAATTTACATGTAAACAAGATTTATATATTATAAAGTATTGGAAAATAAAATATTAATCTTTAATAATAAGAGGGTAAACAAAAGAAACTACATATCATATTTATATTTTTTGTTGTGGTATATTCCATAACAACCTTCATATTTTTAGTGTGAGTATATGTTATATCTGTAAAAATAATGCGACAAAAAAATGAAACTTATATAATTTAAAATTCATATTTATATAATTTTACATATAACTAAATATACCTTATAGCCATCATGAATTTCCCAAAATGGTCTTCCTTATATTCATAACATTTATTTGATATCACAATATCATCAATAAAGAGAACAAAATTAATATGATGCTCCATGAATACGATAATTATTAGATTTATGAACACTTATAGTCAATTCATTATCCCAAAATGAAATATTGTGATATCATAATTTATAATAATTATATGAGTAGTTGCATTTGGTATATCATTTTTTTCATTTAAATATTGATAATGAAAACATAAATCAATCATTAAGAAGTCTTTAACCTCTTGAATTTTATGAAAAAGATCATCCTTGTGAGATAAATGAAACTTCAGTTTTAATAAATATTTATTGGACTATGTGAGGTTATTTATAGAAATTTAGTGGGATTTAATTATTAATTTCAGTACATATCTCTTGAACACTAGTTTATTAATGAAACATATTTTCTTTCCATTTGTTTTCCGATGGTATATGATATTATATGACTGGTTTTTGGAATTTAATTTTATATGATTCAAAATAATTTATATATATTATTTTGGAAGTGTTCATGAATCTTATTCATAGAGAATCATTTCTAAAATCAATAAAAATTTATTATATTTTGGAATATTATTTATTAGATTTTGAAATTAATTTTAGGCATTTAGAATAAACAATTTTTGTGAATGAAAAATATTTATGATGAGAAAAAATATTAGTTACTTATTAAATCATATCAAAACCAATATGAAGTCATGATAATTTATTTATATTTATAATATATTTTAATTTCTAAAAAATCGACTATCTTGTAATGTTATAATAGATTCACTATTGTCCAATTTCTATTTGTTGATTCCATGATTGGAGTCCTTTTGATGAAAGTAATTCTACATCATTCGAAAATTATATAATATCCTGATATTGACACATAATAATTTTTTATCACTTTAATATGTTATAAATTAAATCATATAAAAATATATATTTCAAATAAACATTTGTGTTAGTTTGTTTTAGTAATAGTTATATAAGAAAATTATTTTTTATTCTTTTTATCATTTCTATATAATAGAACTTTTCTAGAAACCAATGTATAATTTCCCTAATTTATAATTTTTATTATTAATTTGGTAATGTAATTATATTAAATGGGTGGTCTCAACAAATAAGTAAGTGAAAAGTTATTATAAGTTATCAATGGTTTCATGATAAGAATACAAGAAAAAATGATCATATTGAATGTTATTATTAAAAATAATTTAGGATTATCAGTGTTTTGAATAAATCATGATGGAAGGATATGTAATGTTAAGGTAAGAATAATGTACAATTCCATAATAGTATGAGATATTAATGGAAACATGGAATAAAAAATGAAATCAGAAGTTCAATGAATAATAATTTGTAATAAACAACATAATGCTTGAAAACATATACATAACTCAAGGCTCACTTCTAGAACTATCATAGTGGAAAATTTCTAATGTTGGATTGGGTTAATACAAATTCTATTAAATACAGTGGAATGATTCCCCTTATAGATAGGGTTTAATTTCATTTCCCATTTATATTATCACATTAGGTATAAGGATTTCAATATTTTATTAGAGGGTTATATAAATTCATACATTCACATCACATAACATAGTGTGCTCAGTCAGACCACCCATTTGACAAGGATGTTATCTAATGAGATGAAAATAAAATCCAAATCATTATATGTCTATAATTTTTTATACCAAACAAAAAATAATTTAAATAAAAAAATATATATATTCATAGTTATTATAAAATTATTAAACGAAATAATAAATTAAAAATAGGCATGATAAAATCCATGAGAAAGATGTGGGTTTCATAATCGTATTCCATATCATAAAAATTGGTATTTCATAAGCTTTCACAAGTGATGAAGGAATTAAATAACTTTGGATGATAAAATTAATATGGAGAATCATATGACCTGAACAATATGTTATGATGTAGGAAACATCATGAGAATGATCAAGGTGTATTAAGAATAAAAATGAACCAAAGAAGTTATTATTTTGAAATGATCATGTGGTTATTTAAAGAATGAAATTTATTTTTATTTCCAATTATATATTAATTAAAATATGATAGTCTTACATAATTTAATTGGTCTTTTAAAAATATAGTCCTGATGAAAAACATTTCATAGAGGTGATACTTTTCATGAAATAAGAAATCATAAAGTACCCATAAGTTCTATTTTTAAATAAGTGGGATGTCACAAAGAAAATATAAAATATATACTAACCCATTTAATGAAATATATATAAAATTATATATATCTATTTGGAATATATATATATATATATAATTATAGGGAATAATACCTGACAATAAAATATATAATAAGGGGTAAAATAGAGGTAATGTGTACTCCAAAATTAGAAAACATTATTTCAGGTGATCCCTTTTTATATTTTAAATTACCTTGGTCAAAATATCATTTCATTACAAGTATAATAATTTTTCTTAAAAGATGATATGTTGAATTATTAGGTTACCTTAGATATAACAAAATATTTTTTAAAAATAAGAAGTAGAACATTGCAAAGAATAAAATTTATTGTTAGGGGTAGAAAACTTTTGGTATAGAACAATAGAAATATTCTCAACAATTTTACACTTTTTGAATAAGAAATTAATCCTAGAAAAACAATGTAATTAAAATTTTATTCTCACTATAGAAAAATATAAATAAAAATGAAATTAAATACTAGGGTGTATTGAATACATTCTTGAAATAAATAGGCTCAAAATGATTTCTTTTAACCCAATAAAGGTAGTATTGTTGACAATGACCCCAATAGAGTCGTTATCATTTGATGAAAACCCATGATATTATATCACAATATGAATATTCAATGATCCAATATTTCTGGAAATTATTGAGAAAATTATATCCATTCCCAATACATAAGGGAAAAATTTAATTTTTTATACAAATCATATCTCAAA
Organism: Viscum album; assembly: GCA_963277665.1. Lineage (NCBI taxonomy): Eukaryota > Viridiplantae > Streptophyta > Magnoliopsida > Santalales > Viscaceae > Viscum > Viscum album. Next base: position 807,100,880 of record OY728119.1, on the reverse strand, counting down.
TATTCATAATTTGGATACTAAAACCCTTACAGTATGTCTGGATTCATTATGCTCTTAATTTCATATCTCTTTGAATGTTCTACCATGGTTGACGTCATCATGTTCCTTAGTTTTTCATTTTAGTAATACTGTGGAATCAAGGAATTAGGGTATTCTTTAAATAAAATATGGTATATTTATGTTTTAGATATAACCTTGAAATCAATGGAGATTTGTAGTGGAGGTGAGATCCATATTTATTTATAGAGAGTGACATTTTTGGAAATTATCTTTACTTTTTAATATTATTATAAAAATATTTAAGGATAAATTCTCAAATAGATGTCAATATTTTAGTTGGGAATAGATATAGAACTTAATACAACCCTTATCCATTTTGAAACACTTTTTTAAAATGTTCTAAAAAACTTCTTGGTTAAACCCCTTTTACTGTAATTTACCCCTACTTTGGTTTCTGGATATTTAACCACAGTGAATAATATTAATTAAAATTTTGAAATTTAAATATATTATTATTTTATAATTAATAATTTAAAATTATTTTTGATAAAAATAAAAATAATTTTTGGTGCACATGGTCCGGATAATTGTTTTATAAACATAACTTTTAATAATAAAACAAATATGTAGGGTGAAATTTTCCATTTTATTTATTTTCATGATATAATTTTTATTTTATGATGAATATAAAATTTTTGTGGCTTTAAATTCAATTAAAATTTAAATTTTAGAAGAATAATGTTTATTTAAATGAAAACACAGAAAACTGTATCTTACGAGAAAATGTTTACTGTGTTACTGAAATGTTAATCATGGGATTTCTAAATTACGAATGATTTTTAATAATTTATTGTGGTATTCCTTAAATATATGTTTTAAAATGTAATTTTTTTTAAAAATTGATGTCTTTCTTAAATATTTATTATGATATAGTTTTAAAAAAATTAAATTTTATGAGTCACCTATAAATTGACTCTTTTATGAACATTCCAATTATTAATCCTAATATGATTTTGTTATGATGAATGAAAAAATGTAGTTCAATTTTAAAATTTCTAATTCAAAAATTCTATAATTTTTCTCTAAAATAATAATATACAATATAATGGATAACTACTTATATTGTAAAATAAATTCTCAATGTATTAAGCATTATTACTCTTATATTCCATTAATTTATAGTAAAATTATGGGTAATGTATTGTTTATACAAAAATATCTAATACTAAAATATATAATATAACTTATTTATAATATATTTATATTCATAAGATAAATTTTGTAAAAATATAACTATAATAGAAAATATATTTCAAGCATACAGGGATATTGTTGGTTCTTTAGAGAAAATGGATTCACCAAAGAATGACTATTAAAAATAAATATTATTTTAATTAATCGTATATTTCCAAATATAGTTACCCGCATTTTTACCAGTAAATTAAATAGTAAAATTTCAATGTAAATATACTATTTTGTTGTTCATTATGGATTTATGATTCATTTAAATAATTTTATTAAAAATGATTAGTTTTAAAGGTGAATTTATAATTTAAAATCTCTTGATGTTATGTTATTCTCCGCATAATGAAATTTATTTCATACTATTTTTATTATAATTCACTATAATGATATTTTTTGGGAATTTAAATGATAGAAACCACCTTGGATATAATTTTTAAAAACATATTCTCCTTAATAACATTTGTATGTCTTGGAAAATATTTTATTCTTTTATAATAGACATATCAAAATATTTGGTTTCTTCGTAAACATTAGTGTTAAATATGATTGATGTTTGTGGTTGAGGTCTATTTAATGGAATCAATTTTACTAGATATTTCATCAATACACTTTTTGTGATACGTGACCAAGTTTTTTTGAGATGTGAAATAAGATATCCCTATTTCTATATCTTGGAATCTATATTCAGATTTCCAATTAATTTCTAATACGTCATCAAATTCAGCTAATAGAAAGTTAAAAATATATTCATATGGAACTATTCCCTAAAAAAATTTGATTTAATAATTTTATCACTATATGTTTTTCATAAAATTTTACACCTTTTTAACTATGTAACGAATGAAATCCGACTAGGTATAAAAAATAATTTTGAATAAGATATAAATATGACACATGTAGTTGTTGGGTAAATGAACGGTGTCCATCATACCACATCATTTTAAAAACAGACTTTAGTATGTTATGATGTTTATGACACACATTTTTTACAAGGTTTTATTAATTTTTTCTTACTATATTTCTCATTAGACAATTGATTATGACATTGATTTGATAAATGTATATATTCACTATATTAAATACATTGAGATGACAGTGAGAAATTAGTAATAATTGTTTTTCTTCTTCCTGTGTGAATATTTCACTTCATTTATCTTGGAAATTAGTTCCTATATATCCTCTTAAATAATATATTAATCATATTTTTGTTTTAGTGAGACATTCCCATAGGTCTCTCTTCCTAAATGTTTTTCATAATGTAATTGAATATTCCATACTTAATCATATTTATAACCTGATCGTCCATGAGGATTAATCTATTTCTTCCCTAGTTTGCCTTACAATTCAACAATATGCAAGTTATTCAATTGGAATTCATTCATTTTTAAAACCAAAATGGGATAACATGAGTGTTAAATAATTAAAATCTTAACAAAATTATCATAAATGATTTTCTGATATCCTCTACATGAATATGTATTATTCATTAATACAATCACATTGGCTTTAATATTAACCTAATACACACTTAGTTCAATCTATATTTTATTTGGTATTGTTCTCTCACTCCCCTATACCTAAAAACTTAATATAATAAATAAACTCAAACATATTGAATTTATAAAATGAAGAACCTAGGAATATCCAAAAATAATTCCACTCTAGGTGTCTTTTTCCTTGCACAAGGTGATGATTAGGTAAATACCCAATACACAACTTTTGGGGATACTACCCAGAGGTATATCTGTGTCATAGCCTTAATCCACATGTATTAGCCTGAATTCCATTAAACCTACACAATATAAACATTAATAAAATCACGATTTTATCATATACATAGATATCTCTATTGGATTTATAACATTTTTTCACTAATGTTATCTAACAAAATTCCTAATATAACTAGACTAATTTTTAAGAAAACATATGATAATACCAAATACAACAAAATAATATAAATATATCATTAAATCACATCATTACCAGATGTTATAAGTTATAACTAATAAAAATTTCATATTTATCTGACAACCATTTCGTTTACATAGGTATCTTATATTTATAAATTGTGACAGTTTATTAATAATGAAACACTTATATAATTCTATTAAATAGTAATTATCTTTATTACTTGGGTAAATGATATATAAGATATGGGTGAGAACAAATACTATGTAAAGAAAAAATGTATCACATGTCATAAAGAGTTAGAGTATAATTATTTTAGGAAACAATAGTAGGGAGAAATATTATATTAAAATGAACACGGGGAAAATAGTTTTCCATAAATAATGAATGAAGTATATTTCATCTCAAAATAAAAAACATATACACTAAAAAATAGTTTGAAATAATCATATATATATTTCATATGGAAATGATAATATAGGTTCATAGAATAATTTTATATTTAGAAACAACATAAAACATGTAATCATAGACATAATTTAAGGCTCACTTCAAAGAATTTCATTCTATAAAAATTCCATTGCTTGATTGTGTTCACTCCCTATTTCAATAATCATAGTGGATGGAGTCCCATAGAGAAATTGTTTCACTTTGAATTACCCTAAAAATTATCATAAAAGATGTAATGATTTACCCAATGCATTGGAAGGATATTTAATTCTAGCCATACTCATCACATATCATAGTGTTCTTAGGCTACCTACCCATATATCACACACAATGTCTTATTCGATGAAAAAAATTACCCAATGCATTATAAGAGATTATCATTTAAGACCCACAATTAACAAAATAAAAATCATAACTTGTACATGTATGTGTGTGGAACTTATGGAAATGAAGACTAATATTTAGCACGACTGTGGTAAAACCATTGAGAAATAAGTAGTTTCATAATATTATCACAAATAATAATAGAAGGAAATATTATATGGCTTCCCAAAAAAGATAAAATTAAATAATTTTGTGTATTTGTATTTATTTAATGAATCATATGTATTTTACACTTCGCTATAATGTTTAAAAATCATAATAGGGACCCTGTAGAAGATTGAATAAAAATAAAACACGTAAGTGATTAATTTCTAAATGAGTGTAGGTTTGTTTATTGAAATAGATAGTTATTTTCCTGAAGACTAGAATAAAACTAGGGTACTGTTCAGAAAAATAATGATGGTTTTCTAATCTTATTGATTCTACAAATAATATTTATTGTGGAAGAACTTCTCAAAAAATAATAAATCGGATGTCCCCTTATGATTTTTTACATAAAAGTGTAAATGTAAAATGGTATTAAAAATCTGTATTAAACCGAATAAATAATGGTATTCTATAATAAGTATATACAAAATGGATAGATTTATATTACATTAAAGAAATGTGTTATTGAAATATAGATAAAATTTGAGAAATTAAGATTGCGTGTAACCCAAAAGAAAAGATAGCCATCTTAGGATCTCTAGTTTTAGGTTTTAAAAAACCCATTTTTGAAATCAATCATTATAAGAACAATTATAAAAATTTATTTTGAAACCCATATATAGATATTATGAATTTATTATAACATAACACATAATTAATTTTCTAAATAACAAATAGAATGTTATCATAAATGGAAATATTGACATTGAGGGGAAACAATCATTAAAGAAAAATGGAATTATTCACAGTAATAATATAATTTTGATTAATATATTAATCAAGGTAAACTAATTTATTTAAAAATTTAATATAACCAATATAGGTAGAGAAAAACATGAAATTAGATCATAGGTTGTAATGAAAAAAATACATGATGAGTGAAGTTCAAAAGATTCATTTAAACAATAAAAAGGGATAATAGTAACAAATTAACCTTAAATTACCATTCTCTATTGAATTGAAAACCCATAAATGTGGACCATCAGATGGATTTTTAAATACCCCATATTTCATGAAATATATGATAAAAATTCAATCTATTTCCGATATATAGACCAAAAAATAAACATGTGGTGAAAATTAATGATATCATAATGCAACAAAATTGATATTCCAAAACCAATACCTTAAGTCCTGATTGATTTTTTTGTACATAATGACCTATACATTTATATATTTTCCCATGGGGTATCCATAAGTTACTTTATCTAGTACTTTTTAAAAGGATAATTATTATAGAGAGTATGGAGAAATCTGAAGAGATGCTATGGTAGAGTTGTAGTTAATATAGCGAATTGGAATGATGGGTGAAATGGAGAGGTAGTGGGATCAATTTATAAGTAATGAGAGTTTCATTTTTGGAAAATATATATACTTTTACATAATTTCATTATATTTTTCTAGGATAAAGGCTGATTGAATGTTCAATAAAGGAGATCAAAATATATAAGGTTTTCAATCCCTCCACCATCAATTATCAGAACAGTTTTATTAGGTTTTATTGTATTGCACTTAGTTAAACACCTCTTTATGTTAATTTACCCAAACCATAGTAAATCCATTTTAAACATAGATAAAAAAAATTTATAAAAAAATATAATTTTTTTTTCTGAATACAATATTTTTGATAGTCAGTATAGATATAGTTTTATAATATAATAGCTGTTTGGTTTAGAGACATAAATTTTAGAATTTTTGAAAATAATGGGTTAAAAGAATTTTTAAGGGGTTTTTAAACATAAAACATATCTATAAGGTGAAATTATCATTATATTGGAAATTAATGATATAAATTGGTTTCTAATAATAGAAATAAATCTTAATTTATATTAAATTAATACAAAACAAAATTTTAGAAAAATATTATATATAAAAAATATGAGTCAAAACATTTTTTATTTTAGTAAATTGTAAATATGTTAATAAAATTTTGATATTTGGTATAGTGAATTAATAATAGAATTTTATAATGTATTTATTTAATCCTAAAATAAATATGATTAATCAGAATGCCTTATATATATAATATTATATTTTCAAAAAAAATCATATTTTAATATTCACCATATAATAAACTATGTTAAACAAATACCAAAAAATTATCCTAAGATAATATATTAATGTTAAATGATTTTTTTTTCATTTTATAAAATTAAAATTTATGAATTTATGTGTTTAACATTTTAGTAAATTTCAAAAACCAAATATAAATGTAAATTTAATTAAATTATATTTTAAAAGTGTTATCCACTCTTTCTCTATTAATGAATTTAGGTATTTAACATTTTAATAAAAGCCTAAATCATAATGGACAACTATATTTTATGAATATATATTTTAAAATTATTATCCACCCTTTTTCATATTTTCTATCAATAACTAGATAAATTATTTTCAATCTATTATTCCCATCAAAATATAGATTATTCTTATCAGTAATAAAACTTATCAATATTATGTTTGCTCGCTTAATATAAAGAATATAAAAATATAATTTCATAATAAAATATTATTATTCCATAAAATGGACTTATTAGTTAATAGGAACCATTATTTTATTATTGTATTTGTATAAAAAAGTAATTTATTTTATTTATTTATATATTTTAAAATCTAGTTACCTATAATTATTCCCTACAAAACCTATGGACATATTGGTATGATTATATAACATTTCATTGTTCACATTGAAATGGATTTGTCTATAAATCATGTTATTGAACACATTAGGTTTAAAGAGAAAATATGTATTTTTTAATACTAAGGTGTTAAAAATTAATTATAAAATAAAAATAGTTTTTCATTTCACAATCACATATTTTTCTAATAAAAATCCAATTTTATTAATTTTATTAAAAGGAACATATTTATAACTATATTATTTTCCATTTAACTGTATATATTATTAATTTATTATTATATTGTGAAAAAATAATTTTTCATTAAATAAAATTTCATTATATTCCGTTGTATTAATAGGTGTTGAACTCTTGTGATGAAATAATTGATTTTTAATTACGGCACAAACATTTGGAAAATTTTAACTTAAATATAGAATAATTTATTGTATTTCACATTGTATGTGTTCTAAATAATCTCATAAAAATTATCATGGTGGGTAATTTCCATGAAAAGTTTATATCGGTTCATGATCAATTGAAAACCCACAAAATATTTTGTGACAATTATTTATGTGGGATGTAAGACGAAATATTATCCTAAAGGGAGGAACTCTCATAAAACAAAACAATATTAAAAATGTAACAAAACAAGGTTACAATCACCATATATATTGTGGTAGGGGTGAATTTTCAACTTATGTTTAACATGATCCATGTAAATCTTATAATAGATTCTAATTAAATCATAAGAATTAAATCTTATAGTTTTAGAAAAATATAATTACTATGGGACATTTTTTATTCATAAAAATTTTATAAATACTTTTCAATTATTCTCTTATGAGAATAATATGAAGATATTATATTCCAAAATAAATATTTTAGAAACATATTAATGATTATATAAAATGTATAAGAATCATTTGGGGTTGTGTAATTAAAAAATTGGTGGTGCATAGATATTTTTTTCAGGACATTTTTGTAGATTATTTATTTCATTGCTGATCTATGTGTTTTTTAGAAGGGTTGTGTCTATTTCATATGTCAATAGTTTTATTTTTGTTCAAAATTTCATTTATATAAATTAAGAATTAATATTATAAGGTAGTGAATAAAATATTTCTGTGATGGTGAGTCTTTATGTCTTGATATGGGTGGTTACATTGATTTTATTTAAAATGAGTTCACAAATAAAAATTTAAATAAACATCGTCTATTATGGAATATAAAGTGAGAATAATTTCACGTCATTTATGAGTGATTCCTTTCATAAAATATTAATGTAAAATCCCCAATTATTGAAAAATTTTATCCACTTTTGGGAACTTAGCTAAGAGGGAACCCATACATGACACAAAGGCTATATGAATTTATGAAACCTGAACCAAAGGTATGAATTGGTCATTAATGATAAAAGGTATGAAAATATAAAATCAATCATTTATAAAATACTCTTCCCCCACCCCAACAATAAAATGAAACATAGGAATTAGTCGATGATGATGTGTCATCGCCTACCAAAAAATTGTGTCATGCAGATCCACACAATAAAGAAAATAACCCCTGTAACCAACATATAAATGAGAGAGGAGGGATAAATGACACGTATAAGCACACCTATCACTATTTTGATACAGGAACCAAATAATGCAAATTGGGACCTATGTAATTTCAACAAGATGAAACACAAAGGTAGAAATATAACTCTATGGAAGAATTAGGTTGTAGGGTCTCTTTATTTCTAGTAAATAAAGGGATAAATAAATTATTATGGTTGTCAAAAAACCCTTCCCTCCATCATGGTCTCCCACCCAAAGACACCATCTAAAAGACAAGCCACACCAAATATAGAAAGAAAAGAAATGACACTTGGAAATACATCGGTATACCAAGAAACTAAACAAACCCAAGAAATAGTTTAAAATAATAAAAAAAGGAAATATAAATCAAATCCACAATAAATAGTATGATATATCACTCCTATATACATCCATAACATCATAGTAATTGTCTGTTGAATTAGAATCTGATCTAAACCCCAAATCCAATAATAAAACCCATTGATGTAGTACTAGAGAAATCCCCGATGTGCGAAACCAAATCTATCTCTAAGACATAACTCCCACATGATCTCAAATTGACATATTCCACTAAGATTCCTCTTCCCCAATGGTCCCAATAATGAAAGATGAAATAAGTTTGTGTGAATCTAGATGAAAATATATCAGAATAGCGGGAGGCTACAAACACACTGACATCGAAGATCGAGATATTCCAGAAGGGATACATCACTATTTCCATAGTCATGATGAAACGAGATATTATGAGGACCAGATTAGAATGACCAGTGAGTGGGGATAACCCTGATTCTGATGAATGAGTAATACTAGATGGAAGGGTGAATCCAAATATTCCATTGTGATGATTGAAGATCCATAATTAAAAGATCATCATAGGAAACACCAAAGAATGTTGACCCACATTGTTGAACCAACACAAGGGAGTGGAGGTAAGTATAGTCCTCCATAGAGTAAATATATGGAAACCATATAGGAAAGGGTTCTGGAACCTTTTTACTACTGTGACATATTTTAACTCTATTTATTCATTTATTCATTAGATTTTCCTTACAGATAGATTAGTATAGGTATACATCAAATTCATGTACAAATAAAGATATGATTGAGCACATAATATGTATACTACCATTTTGACATCCCAAAAGATGTGTGTGGGTTCCTAAAAAAATAATTGAGGTGTAATGCACAATAATCATTCATTGTGAACCATATAATCATTTCCCTAATTTGAAACAAACATGTGTAAATCAATTGATTGGATATTCCATGAAAAATAAACCCATTAGTTAGCCAAAAATATCTATTGTTTTTAATAGACTCCTTAATTTTTTCTTAAATTGAATATTATGTGTTCAGAGATATTCATAAACTGTATGTTTCCATCTATCACATGATTAATCTTCTATTAATAGTTTAAAAGTGGAATTTACATTAACAAATAACCATTTCGGTTGTTTAATACAATCTCACATGAGCCTCTTTATTAAAAATATATCAAAAACAATCAATACCTTTGAATAAAACGTTATTAACATGAATCTACATCTATTTTTATCATAAAACCTTAAAATAGAATTGTTTTAAGACATTATAGAAATATTTTCTCACAAATAAAAACCTATAGAAGCATACTCACTCATAGGGTCCTCTGAAAAAATAATATTTAAAAGAATTTTTACCTATTTAAATTCCTGTGGTCTAATTAATCATACATTTCATAAATATTAAGAACCTATGGGTAATCCTCCCTAAATAATAGTGTCCTTATAATATAGTAAATTTTCTATTCCCTAAATAACTATTATCAATATTCTTATGCTACAAATTAAACATATATATTACTAAGAGGCTTTCCCAAATCATTTTCAATCAACTCTCATGGTTTTCATGTATGATTTCATCCACTAACTTTATATGGTTTTCATGTATGATTTCATCCAATAGACTGTCACTATCGCACAACATACCCTTCAGTATTATGCGGGTGTTATAAAGACTTATGTAATGAGACCCTATCACTACCACTATGTACATTATTCTTGTATAGATAATATACATTTTTTTATTGTTACTTTGTAATTAGTTTTTAATACACAAATAATTTTTTTTGATATTATTCAACTAAAAATATATTTTGATGAATTAATGAATTTTAGAATTAAATAATATTTTAATAATATATTATTGTTATTATTAAATTACATTTTATTAAATATAAACTATCATATTATTTTATGAAAGCAACTGTAATTTTTTCATTATGGTTTGAAAGCTGTTTTTGTGAAAACCCATTAATTTTCGATAAATTTCGGTTTTTATTTTAAAAGTAAAAAATTTACATATGTAGAAAATTATTTAGTTAAAATAAAGATTATTTTTGGAATCAATATTTCAGAATTATCCAATGTTTAATTTTTCATAATTTTCTGAGATAGTGGAATTTTTTTGGGTAAAAATTAAGTACTAGTTAAATATATATTGTGTTTTATGACATCGTAATGACCTAACAGTGATGTAATAAAATACCATAAAAATTATGTTCGGAAAATACATATTTTACCATTGAAATAATGTAATTTTTGGTTTGATTGATTTATTTTACAACGCTTTAGTGTACCCATTAAGGATTATAAAACATATTGTCTTTTTAAATTGTTTTCCTTAAGAGTGTGACTCACCTCCACATAAGAAACCCTTTCATTTTAAGAATTTAGTTCATTGGCCTAATAAAATGTTGTTTTCCACTCCCCTTTGGAAAAAACCAATGGCAAAAACCATGGGCTGGTTTTTGGTTTTGATTAGTTTAATGTGAGGTGTCCCAAACCTAAATAATAAATAATTCTCTCTCCTTTCCAAAATAATCCCAACGAAGATCCCACAGCCTCTTCACTAAAAGCCTTTGGAGTCAGACCAAACCCTTCCCTCCTATGTCTATAATCCTCCCATGTTTCCCCAATCTCCCAAGAAGCCTCTCCAAATCCTGTCACAGGCCTTTGGGATCGCATATCCAAATAAGGGATTTCGTCCTTTCTTATTTTTTTTTCAAATTTTATTTAAGTCGTTATGCCAATTTTTTCCAATTAAAAATTTTCCGGTATGTTGTTGAGCCTCATCCATACTTAAATCTTTATTTTTGGAATATGGGATACCCCTTTCTCTCTCATTAATGCCTTTCATGTACACCCATTAACATGATAAAATTCCGTGAGGGATTTATCACTCCTTTTTTACATCCAAGTAAATTCTATTGTATTATGAATTTAAATTCCATTACGTTTGTTAGGACATGTATCTATATGTCCCCCACATTTTCTATTTCATGTACATATGATGATACACACATTTCTCTCTCCTAAACCATTTTCATGAATCCTTATGTCACGCAATTATGCTGCCGAAATTGCACCGCATTTTTTCAAGCCAAGATCATTGTGAAGTGAATACCATACCCATGTCTCTATCAACATTATTCACCTTTATTCACATATACATATTGAATGGTACTTAAATGTATTTCATCCACATTACTTAATCATGGAATAATTTATTATGTTGATTGATTCTATGTTATATGATCCACCTGGAACACTTATGCATGAAATGAAATGTTTAAGAAAGGTGTGCCCTGATAGCTCTCCAATGAATTGGGTAAATTATAGTATTATGATACGTCATATGAAATTAGTTTTGACTCATTATAATTCAATTTCAACTAGGGTTTACACATGATTCATGTGAAATGAGGGTTTAATCATGCTCCATGTGAAATGATCCTTGGCTCATGATAAATTCCATGTTAAGTGTTGTTTCCACATTTCCATGTTATGATTATCATGCTTTATCATGACTTTATGATCATGTTTCGCTTCTGCATTATTTATATGCCTATTATCTAACATGTTTTGTATTACTCATGTTTTTTCATGTTTATTCCCTTATAGGGATTTATAGCTCACCATTTTCTTACGTATGTCCTCAGGTTATCCCATGCAATGCTAAGTAAGAGTGAATGTAGTGGTACTATAAAAAAAATTCAATAAAGATGTTGTATTTCATGTTTTAAGTTGTTATGTAATGATCCTAAGCCCTAAATAAAATTGACCTCTAAATCTTCTATGTTGTATTAAGTGAAGATTATGTAATAAATCATTTTAAAGTATGTAATAAAGTATAGGGTTGTTATAGTTGGTATCGGAGGATAGGTTTAATTATTTTTTACGATTAGGATTAGAAAACCATTATGAAAGCCTTTGGGATAAAACTATGTATAATAAAAACATCCCTATGTTTTTTTGAGTATTGAGTAGGTGGTTTTTCACTAAAATACATCCCTATCTGGATACGAGCAGGTAGAGGTAGCTCTGGCACAGATGTACCTAGGGGTTAAAACCCGGACAAAGAGTTTCGGGCTTGACCCGGGTATCCTGGTACATGACAACGGGCCTTGCTGCACTCTTTTTTATGACACTCCCATGGGACATGCATTGGTAAATTCACATTCTTAGTATGAACAATTATTATGGGGATAAAAAACCCCCCTAAGATTATATGTTAGAATGTAGATCATGTATAACATATATTGAAGCCTATATGTTCATAAGTTAAGGAAATAAAATCTATTATAAGTCATATGTTTTTGGATTTCCATTTTTGTGTTACCCTAACATTCTTTTTATTATTGAAAATGGATGGAAATTGGAGGAATCAGGAAAGCAACCGATGTGAAGACTAATGTTCTGGCTGTTCTAATGAGATGCCCAATCCGATGGGAGCAGGAATCACCAAATTTTTCACGATACTCTCTCAGTTAACTCAAGAATTGAATAGAAAGATGGGTCAAGTGGAACGTTCAAAACCCCTTGGAAAGAACTAGTAGCTTTCGAGAGCTTCATGAGAAAAAGGACTCACATATGTAATGGATCCTCTGATCCCTCAATTTACAAACAATGGACCAACTCCATTGAAAATATATTCTCTATCCTTCAGTGTTATGAAAGAGAGAAGGTTCTTCTGGATTCTTATCATATTAAGGGTGAATTAGATCAATGGTGGACATTGATAAAAAATATGAAGCCTGAGGAGGAGATCGAGGCATTGGAATGGAAGGATTTCTGGAAGATGTTTTTTTGATAAATATTATTTGTGCACCCTCCAGCTTAAGGTAGAAGGGGAATTCCTTTAACTTAAGGAAAAAGATGACGAATCTGTCAGAGAGCATGAGGAATACATCACGAGGATTGCACAATATTCTTCTGGAATTTTTGTTTCCCCCGAATTCAAGGTTGACCACTTCTTTGGTGGGCTGAAACCTAGCCCGCGGAAAGCCCCGGTGATCCGCGAATTCGATAGCTATGTGGAAATTGTCTGATATGCACCCAACATTGAAATGAAGATCGGAGAACCTCAGGGGTATCATGGGGATAAGAAGCGTAAGGTGGAATTCAATTCTACCTGTCCAATGGATAAATCCAACGGTGCTAAGAAAATAAATAACCCCACTTGCCAAAGGTGCGGAAAGAAGCACCCTAGAAATTTCCTAAAGGGGATGAGAAAATGTTTTAAGTATGGAAGAGATGGACACCTTGTTGTTAACTGCCAATAAAGAAAAACCCGCGACTACAATAGAGGAGAGGAACACTCTATTCGACTTTAAACTAATTATTCATTACTTTAACTGCAAAGTACCAGGGCATCTTGAAAATACGTACCCTAAGCCAAGGGCAGTCGGAGGTAACCAACAACCTCCAAGGTAGCAAGGGTGAGATTTTTCCATCACTATTGCTGAAGTGAACCCCAACAATGAAGTGGTGACATGTACACTAGTTATTCATTCAAGAATAGTAAACGTACATTTTGATTCAGATTCTATGAATTCTTTTATATCTTCAATGTTTAGTAGAAAAATACTAACACCACCACAAATCATGAAAGTAATGATGTTGTTGAGTATGGAAAATGGGAAAATCATTGTATCCCATAAATATAACTCCTATCCTATCATAATAAATGGATTTAACTTCTCGACGAACCTCATCGTACTCTATCTTATGGAATTTGACGCAATTCTTGGCATGGATTGTATTTCCCTATATAGAGACAACATAAATTACTGTGAGAGGTAAATCACTTTCCATATGGAGAATCGACCCCCGATTCGGTACAAGTACGATGAGGAATATGAATCTACTTTCTCTCCATCATCTCAAGGATGGATATTACTGCCCTATGAGCATGCATATATGGCATAGATGATTGAATCTAAGGAGGAAACCATACTTGAAGACATTCCTATTGTGAGGGAATTCACTGAAGTGTTTCTCGAGGAATTTTATGGTCTTCCTTCTAAAAAGATGTTGAATTCTCAGTTGATCATATACCTGGGACGTTTCCAATATCCATGAATTTGTAGAGAATTTCTGTTGTGGATCTTGAGGAACTGAAGAAACAACTACAGAAGAATCAGGATAAAGGGTTTATACGCCCAAGTGCTTCACCATAAGGTGCACCAATCCTCTTAATCAAGAAGAAGGATGGTTCAATGTGCCTTTGCATCTGTTATCATGAACATAACAAAATCAAAATAAAGAACAAGTATCATCTCCCAAGAATTGATGACTTGATCGATCAGCTACATGGATCCCAATACATCTGTAAGGTTGATTTTCGGTTGGGATATTATAAAGTAAGGGTGAAGAAGGAAGATATCCCCCAGACTAATTCTTGTTCAAGATACCAGAACTATGAATTCATATTAATTCCTTTCAAACACACTAATGGTCTAGAAATATTAATTGGCTTGATGAATAGAGTCTTTAGATATTACCTTGACAAATTTGTTATACTATTTATAGATGATATTCTAATATACTCCAAAACCAAGGAGGATCATGAGGAGAATCAAAGAATTGTACTATAGACCTTTTCAAAGGAGAAGGTATATTAAAAGTACATCAAAAGTGAGTTATAGTTGAATGAGGTCTCATTCTTGGTCCATATCATAACAAGCAATGGGATACCTATGGATCCCTCCAAGACAACTGTAATAGAGGGAAGGTTGAGGCCAACATCAGCAATGGATATCCATAGATTTTTGGGGTTAGCTAGATATTATCGACGATTTGTGAGAAATGTTTCACGATTTTCCAACCCTATTACCAAGGTAACTCATAAGGGAGTAATGTTTTCTTGGATTTGATGAATGGGAATAATGGTCCAAGGAGTTAAAAATGAGGCATATCACTATGCCCATTCTCACATTACCCAAAAGTGGAGAACTTTTTGTAGTATTCAGTGATTCTTTGAAGAAGGTACGAGGTTTTGTATTGATGCAAAATAACAAATTCATTTCCTATGATTCAAAGAAATTGAACGTTCATGAGATGAATTATCCAAAAAATGATCTGGAGTTGGCTGAGGCGATCTTCACTTTAAAATTTTGGCGGAATTATCTCTTTGGGGAGAAGTGTGAAATATATATGAACAAAAAAAGACTCAAATATATATTCACATAGAAATAGTTGAACATTCTTCAATAAATATTGGTAGAAATGATCAAAGACTATGAATGTTAAATCCATTACCACCCTGGGAAAGCAAACAAGGTGGCAGATTCTCTATTTAAAAATGACCCAGTGATTCTATCATTGATGATAATTGAGAAGGATATTCTTAGATTTGATGAATATGGACCTTAGAATCATAAACAAGGGAACTTCATCAATACTTTCACTAATTATTGCTCAACCATCTCTTTTGGAAGAGTAAAAGTATGATCAAAAGGATGATGTGAGAATTCAGATGAATGTGAAAGCTATCAAAAAAGGTAAATCATTAATGTCCAATTTTAATGAAGAAGGAATTGTGAGATTTGGGGAAAGACTATGTTTTCCATTAAGTCTGGAGCTGAAGAATGAACTTTTGGATGATTCACATAGTTCAAATTTTTTTATTCACCTCAGAAACCGAAAGATGTATCAGGATATCTAAGTTCATTATTGGTGGGATAATATGAGGAAGAATATTGCTGAGTATACATCAAAGTTCTTAGTGTATCAAAAAATTATATCAGGGAGGCAGAAGTCTAAGGGGATGATGCAACAATTTTCCATAGAAGCATGTAAATAGGAGAACATCGCCATAGACATTTTCATCGGACTTCTGAAGAAATTCAATGGAAATAGTGAAATATGGGTTGTTGTGGATCATCTTACAAATTTTGCACACTTCATTACAATTCAAGATGATTTATTATTGGATTAATTGGCACAGATATGTATCAGGGAAGTGGTAAGGGTGCATGGAGTACCAGTATCTATTGTATCTGATCGAGATCCAAGATTCACCTATATGTTTTGGAAGATCCTTCAACATACTTTGGATACTGAACTGAACTTTAGTATGCCGTATCATCCTCAAATGAAGGGCCAATCTGAGCAAACTATTCAGACACTAAAGGATATCTTAAGATCATGTTTAATGGTCTTCAAAGGAGTGTGGGACCCACATATTCCACTGTTTGAATTCTCAAAAAATAACAGTTTCCACTCGATCATTCGAAAGGCTCCTTATGAATCCTTTTATGGGAAGAGGTGTAGAACACTGGCATGTTGGAATGAATTCACTGAGCATAAGCTACTAGTACGATAAATGGTCAAAGAAATGGTGGATAATGTGAAAACCATGCAACAACATATCAAGGTAGCCCAGAGTCAAGAGAATATTTATGAAGATAATTGTTGAAGAGACCTTGAGTTTAAATTTGGAGACATTTTATTTCTATGCATACCAACATGGAGAAAGTTCATGGGGTTTTGAAGGAAAGGGAAGTTATGTCCTAGATACATCCTCCCCATCGAGATTCTTGATCGTGTAGGGGCTGTGGTCTATCGACTGGAACTTCCTCCTACCATGTACAAAGTACATGATGTCTTTGATATATAACTCTTATGGATGTATATACCAGACCCTTCACATGTACTCTCTTCAGAGGTAGTAGAGTTATATGATGATCTTTCTTATGAGGAGCAACCATTAAAGATCATAGATCGTAGAGAAAAAGTACTATGAAATAAGACAATGTCCCTCATCAAGGTGTTGTGGTGAAACCACATGTTTGAATAAGTGACGTTGGAATTGGTCTAAGTGATGAAGCAAATGTACCTTCATTTTTTTAGAGTGGGAAAAGGAAGTTTCGAGGGTGAAACTTTTTAAGGGGAGAAGATTGTAACGACCCAAAAATTTATTTATAAAAAATCAACTCGGCCTATTTAAATGTCATCGTATCATTATGTAATTTTTTTGAACTTATTTGGATCTATGTTTTGAATTCTAAAATACCCTTATGGATTTTGACCATTTCTAATATAGTCGTTGAATAGTGATCTCATGATTTGTTTAAATATAGGGCTATAGAAGATCCAATTTACTCAGAAAAAGGGTGTGATGGCCTCATCCAGTAGACTTTCCCCATATGAAGCCCATTTGTTGGATCTTAGAAAGAATGTGGCATCATTGGGATTTTCTCTTTACCGAGCCCAATCTGAGCTTGTACATGTTAAGCTTGAGTGGATCTGACTATTGGAGAAGTGGATGTTAATAGATATTATCGCCCGAGCGATGTTATCCGAGCCACCACAAGAGTCTATCACCATCGCACACCATACCCTTCGGTCTTATCCAGGTGTTATAAGGGGTTATGTAATTATACCCTAGCACTATGACTATGTACATTAATCTTGTATAGATAATATACATTCTATTTTTATTGTCACCTTGTATATAGTTTTTAAAGCACAAATAGTATTTTTAGTTAATATTCAACTAAGAAATCCGTTTCGATGAGTTAATGGATTTTTGAATCACATAATATTTTAATAAAATATTATTATTATTATTATTAAATTACATTATATTAAATATAAATTATCATATAATTTTATGAATGCAATTGTAATGTTTTATTAAGGTTTGAAAGCTGTTTTTTTCAAAACCCATGAATTTTGGATAAATGTCAGTTTTTATTTTAAAAGTAAAAAATATAAATATTTAGAAAATTATTTAGACAAAATGAATATTTTATTTGTAATCAAGATGTTGAAATTATCCAATGGTGAATTTTTCATAATTTTCTAAGAGAGTCGAACTTTTTGGTAAAAATTAAATACCGTTTAAATATATAATGTATTATATGACATCATAATGACCCAATAGTGATGTAATAATATACTAGAAAAATTATGTTCGTCCAATATATGTTTTACCATTAAAATAATGTGATTTTGGGATTGTTTTATTTATTTTACAATGTTTTGGTGGACCCTTCAAGGCTTATAATACATGTTGTCTTTTTAAATTGTTTTCCTTGAGAGTGTGACTCACCTCCATATAAAGAACCCTATTATATTATGAAGTTCAGAAATTTTCCTCAAAAATTATTTTATTACACTCCCCTTTTTCAAAAACAATTGGAAAAAACCATATTCTAGTTTTTGGTTTCGATTACTTTATTGTCAGGTGTCCCAAACCTAAATAATAAACAATTCCCTCTCATTTCTTAAATAAACCCACCCATGCTCTCACTTCCTATTTACTCAAAGCCTTTTGAGGTTTACCAAACCCTGACATCCTCTCTCTAGAATCCTCCCATGGTTCCCCATGATCCTAATAATCCTCTCCCAACCTTTTGGGATCACACTTCTAAGTAAGTTATTTCTTCCATTCTCATTTTTCTCTAGTTTTCTTTAAGTCGATATTCCATTTTTTCAATTAACAATATAGGGGTATGATTTCCCACCTACCCCATACATACATATTTATTTTTGGATTATGGGATACCCATTTATCTTTCATTAATTCTTCCCATCTAAACCTATTACAATGCCGAAATTCCGTGAGGGGTTTCTCTCTCCTCATTTACATCCTTGAAATTCTTTTGTATTATGAATCTAAATTCAATTAAATTTTTTTGGACATGTATGTATATGACCCCATTACTTACCATTTCATGTACATATAATGATAAACCCATTTCTCTCTCATCAACCATTTTCATTAATCCTTATGTGACACCATTGTTCTGCCGAAATTGCTCCACGTTTTTCCAATCCAACATCATTGTGTATTGAATACCATACCCATGTCTCTATCAAGGGTATTAAACTTTATGAACATATACATATTGAATGGTAATTTCATGTATATATTCCACATTACTTAATCATTGAATAACTTATGATTTTGATTGATTCCATGTAATATTATCTATGTGGCACACTTATGCATAGATGAAATATTTAAGAAGTGTGTGCCTTGATAGTGTTCCAATGCTTTGGGAAAAGTATAGTTTCATGATACATCACGTGAAATGAGTGTTGACTCATCCTAATTCAAGTGAAACTAGGGTTTACTCACGATTCATTTTCAATGAGGGTTTACTCATGATTTATATGCAATGATCCTTGACTCATGCTAAATTATATGTTAAGTGTTGTTGCCACATTTCCATGTTATGATTATCATGATTTATCATTCCATAATGTTAATGTTCCTCTTGTGCTTCGTGGATGTTCCTATTTTATAACATGTAATGTATTTCTCATTTTATTCATAGTTTATTCACTTACATGTATTTATATCTCACCATTTTATTATGTATGTCCTTAGGATATCACATACAATGCTAAATATGAGGGAATGTAGTGGTCATGTAAATGAAGTTTTCAATAAATATGTTGTATTTCATGTTTACAGTTGTTCTGTAATGATCTTGATCCCCAAAGACACTAGACCTATCAATCTTATATATTGTATCAAGATAATTTTATGTAATAAATCATGTTTAATTATGTCACAAAGAGCAGGGTTGTCATATTCCGATTATGTATAAAATGTTTGTTCATGTCTATGTCCTGAATAACCCATTTATGATAACATTCTACTATTAGTCGATTTGATATATCTAGAAAGATCGTAGAATCAATCATTGAAATATGATATTAAACTATAATATATAATGGGATTAAATTAATAGCCGTAAAAAGAACTTCTTTGGTCAGGGATACCAGACCTTGAATGGAATGAAAAAAGCATTTTTTATATGAACTAATGTTTCATGAAATTACTTAGTAATTGAAAGTAAAAGACATGGGTATTGATTTTATTCACCAAGATATATTTTTATTCAATTATATGGATGTAATACAAATATTATACCACCAACCACCTCTATGGATTGAGAATTATTCACGATTTCATAATTTTATGGATTTATCCATAGAATATTTCACCAATTAGAAAATTAACAAACGGATACCATTTAATGGATAAAAATCCATAAAGATTAATGTTTTCAATTAATCACCATCATAATATGGATTAAATATATTATTTATAGGGATGATTTCATAAAAATATATTAAAATTATAATCGAGTCCTCAATTAGACAATATAACCCTTCATGAGATGAGTTAGCCACCTATGATCTAAAATTAATTATAAAAATTAAATGTTCTTTTGATAATCTTAATAACTAGTAGTATTTTTAAAATTGTATAGTGAACCCAATAAAATAAATACTAAACTTTGATGGGAATGGTAAAATATAAAAATTTATAATGATAAATAATGTTTCTCTAATATACACTTTCTTACTAAGACATCATGTTCATCATGGAATAACACATCACCTAATTATAAAACATCGATATATACATTAGTCCTATAAATTTTAATGAATGAAATACTCATGAATTAGAATTTTAAGAGAACATTGAAAATTAAATATAAATATATCTAATATTCATATAACCTCGTTTATATTCCTCAATTTAATTCTAAAAAAAACTGATATCCATAACTATCCTTACCCTTAAACTGTCATAGATTTACATCAGTAACTTCCTAAAATATAGTATTATATTTCATCAAATTATCAATATGATTTTTTCACACATTTATATGGTTAAAACATAAAACAGAAAAACCAAAATATGGTACTATATAGATTCTTTACATTCCCAATCTTACAACATTGATGGATAAACTTTTGAACATTAGCACAACCATAAATCATGTGGGAAGTATTCAAATTATATTATCCCCTAATTTTTCTCCTATATATCGATAAACATGAGATCTCTATTTCCCTATGACCACCACCTTTAAAGAGTCTAATTTATTACTCTTAGACTTGTCTCACTTTAGTCAAGGAAGAAAACAATCCACACCCTCCATATATATCAAATGTGATTATTTTAAAAAATAATGTCGCAATACTACAACATAGGTGTATAAATTGAGAAAATCACCATTTTATGAAATATCAGTTAAAATTTAATATTTGATCATTACACCATGAATCTTTTTTTGGGGAAAAACTCTAGATAAAAATAAATGAAATCTATAAAATGATAAATATACAGTAACACTTTCTATTTCTTTACAAACACTAATGAAACTCTCATTCCATGATTAACTTAAAAATATTTAGATAAAACAACTAGATAAGAATCATCTCAAATTAGATACATGTAAAATGTGAATACAATTATATTTATATATCCATCTGACAAAACATTAAATATTATCCCATGTTTATAATTTAAAACATTTACCTTAAAATATCACGTGTTCAGTAAAAATAAATGATTTAGTTAATCCACAATAACCATCATATATTTTCATGCACACATCCATTTACCTTAATGGTAAAAAATATTAGTTTTAGGAGGTTTATGTATTGATAATCTTATGTAGGTCTCCTATGATAAATTTCTTTTCTCAGAACATGGATTATAAAGGCCAATAAACTCAATAGTTTAAGAATAATTTTTCAATTCATATATTTTTCTTAAAAAATTTGAATGAAGAGTTATATATACAAAAATATTGAATTAAAAATAATATTTGTATTCAAATATAGGTGTACGCATGGGGGGGGGGGGGTTCATGAATACCTAATAGAATTTTTCTATATAACACCCATGATTTCATATGAGGTAAAAAATAGTTTCATGATCAACTAATGAAAAATCCAAGTATGTATATGAAAACAAATAATTTCATTTTTTTCTGAAATAAAAATAGAGACACTTATTTATTTGACCCCCAAACAGCCTGATATTGATTATCTAATCAATTACGTTGTACTTTATCTATAATAAATGTTTTTTCAAATAATTACTACCTAAAATTATTTAATATATGTTATATATCATCACTAGATAAACTCTTTTATATAATTCATATCCCACTTAATACACACCACAAAATATGTAAATCATCTTCAAATATAGCTAGACATCCTTTTAATCAATTCTTAACACACACCAGTCATTTCCCATAACTAATATAATTTAATTATATAAAATCGGCATCCCTTATAAAATTAATTATATGTAAAATCATTCAAATAAAATTTTCTTAAAGTAATTATGTTTATAATATAATTGTTTTCATTTCAATATATCATTATTTTAATTCAACTAACATGGTTTATACCAAAACATCCAATTTCATGTTTTATCAAATTTAGAAAAATAGTGATTTAATTAAATAATTTTAGAAAAATAAAATTTTAAAGATATAAGAAATGTATATTTCCTATAATAAGGATAAATTTACAAAAATATATCATAATACCCAATGAAATGAATGGAATCTACTAACCATGGATTTTGAATTCCCAATAATCCAACAATTCTTAGATTTATTATCATAAGTCTTGATCTAATCCATTAAATCCTATAAATTATGGATTACTTAAATAAATCAATATTTTATATTTCAAAATATATGATCTCATCACCATTTATATAGTTATATATGTTTGATTTATATATATTTATATGAAATGAAAAGACTAGTGAGCTGTATGCTTTTATTTGGAATCAATATAATGAATCATAACAAAAATCAAATTTTCATTAATGGAGAATCATGAAAATCACACCAATATAACCCTAGAGTAATCTGGTAATTTATATTGAACTATTGTAGGGAAATTAGTATATAATTTTGGTTTTTAAAAACAAAAAACCTTAATATTAATCTGGTAATGTATTTTGGTTGAATGTTACAAAAAATCATGTACCTAATCATCATTTTATATCATCTAAAAAATATAGGATTTCAATATCTCTCAGTATAATCACATTGACCACATGAATTAAATTTAATTATTATTATCCCAAAATAATTTATTCACAATATCATTATATTTTTTTTGATACCATAGACAAACCCATTAATTATTCTTTACACTTCAAAAAACACAAACATTTAACGAAAAACATTAAAATACAAAAAGAATCTTTTATACCAATTATTGTGTGTTACGTAAGAGTTTTTAAGGAAAATATATGATGAAATATATTCATTTAAATCCATTATATATAAATATTATTTTCACAATCCACTATCCTATTAGAAATAAAATTATTATTTGTTATTTTATAGAAGATTTGTTTGATGAACTTTTCAGTTAAAGTATAGTTATTTTAAAGAATGAGATGATACAAAATATTTTAATATCCATTTTAAAAATGTTTGGAGAAGTAAATAGTGGTAAAGGAAGAGATATGAGATCAAATATGAGTAGATACATATTTCAGGGTATTGTAGCAAGAACTTTAGCATACACTATAGTACGTATTGTTCGGTATTGTAGCAGTAAACAATATTCATCCATCTTGGCCACAACCTTGGTCCTCGGGTCTTATAAGGATTTCAAACCACCCAATCCCTTTGTTTTATTTGTCTCTTGAGGACTTCATGCCACCACATGGCCTTTGGGCCACCCCAAGGGCTTCAGGCCACATGAATATGTAGAGGTACCAGTCAGACTACAAGGGAAAAAGGATCCAGATGAGGATTTAGAGCAGACACAATTACCATATCATAGATAAATAGAATTGGAATAATGGGAGGGTAAGACATTTCCATCGGTACCTAGCTTTTACAACTCTTCACAATATACTTAGAAGACTAGACCTTTGAAGGTGGAAGTGCTGATATCATGACATGTTCTGGGGAGGAGCATTTCCACATTGTCTTGTCTAAGCGATTCCATCTAAGACCAACATGTCATGTAATTATCTCTAAGACTTAGAGCCTTGTAAAGGTTCCACCTCACCTGTTGAAAGGTGTATTATCAAAAAATAATAAAAATGAAGGCCTTCGGGCCATTCAGTCTGGTAAAGGAAGAGAACATCATAATTAAAAGAATCAGAGTTTGGTGTAAACTTTGGGTGAATCATGTTTCCAACCATGAAGTTCAAGAGGGGTGATAAATCTAACACAATTTATATAATACCATGTAAATATACATACCTACCAAAAAAATCATTTAATATTTGTTTTTGTATCTAAATCCCCCATTTTCTCTAAATTTATTTGATATTAGAATGTTGATCTTGGTGGTGGAAGAGTGCTTTTGCATAATTGTCAACATTATGGTAGGTATATTATCATTCTTATATTATAGAAACAATTTTTTTTCATGCATGATATATTTATAATTTAATAAATTTAATGTATTTTAAATGATTTATATGTGGGTTTTTATATATGCAAATAAATGCTTTTCTTAATTTGAATATATTTAAAATAAATAATATGTCATATTTTTAAGATACTAAACATTTTCTTGAAATAAATAATTTTTCAAATTAGTGTTTTCTTATTATAATATATATGGGTCATACTTTTTTTTAAATATTCCTTTATCATTTAATTTGTGTTTATATTTTATAGGGGAGTGTTGAAAACGTTTTAATATTTGTGATGATCTAACACTTATATATTGTAATATTAAGTAGTCTTGGGGTTTCTGGAAATTTTGGGGTATTATAAGTGAACATGATATCCCCATATTTTACATTTTTTTAAGATTTTTTGTGGTTAAGGGTTACCCATTGGTGTATTCTGCATTTAAAACCTCTTTCTTTACTTTTGGGTTATTCAAAGAATGTCATGATCCTCTCTCTTCATCCTTGTTACCATGTACTTAACCATTAATGATTTTCATCAAGGTAGAGGTTCCTCAAATTTCTCAATATTTTTGTGTGAATTTGGTCTAATCATTCATATGATTTTAGAAACTAAATAAAAGATTTCATCTAGATAATATAATAAAATTGAATTTAATAAATGAAAATGGTGATGATGTTTTTTATCTGAATATATATATTATTTTTATTTCAATATAATAATTTCTACTGGTTGTATTATCTATGATCCCATTTATGATTTCAATAATATTAAATTTATGAAATATTGAATAATAATTTAGACATGGAATTTTTTTAATGATTATGAATTAAATAGGTTTATAATTATTCTACTAATGGTTATTGATTACATAATAATACTTGGACACATTTGTGAAAATATATATAATTAATTTTTGAACATATTTATATAATAATTATACATGCTGATATCTACACATGAAGATCACCTATAAATTTTGATGGAAATGTGAAATGGTGATGCTGAAAATGAAAACTAATTGGTGAGTTCATTTAGACAATGTAATTATTATTTTTTCATTTTAGAAAAAACAACTTATCATTGATATTTATTTTTACAAAAATTAATATATATTATTTCCAATAAGTTATAAAAAATATAAAATTCCATATTGAAAACATTGAAAATATGATGAGGTTGATGAAGTGATAATGGGGCAATGATGATATTATTGGGTTGGTGGAATGTTGTATTTGATGATAGTTGTCATAGGTTCTATGAAAGGGTTTCTTTTAATATTTTCTCAGGTGATGAGCCTTATTTAATTATGATATTCCTTATTTTTGGGTTTAAATTATGAATTCTATTTATTAATTACCCAATTTGGGAATATAATTCCAAGATATATAAATGGAGCCATTGTTCCATAAATTTTGGAATAATAATTAATTATTTAACTAAAAAAAGAATTAATATTGATGATTAAATATGATGATGAAATAAATTAACTTTATTTTATATAATCATGAAATTATACTGATGGATGAACCATGTATTTTTCTGATTGATGAATTAATATTATAATTTTCCAAGCAAAAATATTTATTGATTTTTGGATTTTTAATAATTAATTATATGTTAATTTTTACATGATTCTTTCTCTCTTTGTATTAGTATCCTAGTACTTGGTAATGGTACGTGGGATGCATTACATGATGATAGCTATATAATGAGTCTGTGGTCTGGTTATTGACCATATAATTGTTGTCCTATATATATCACTATATCACATTATTATTTAATCTCCACTAACCATATTTGTTAGAGAGTACAATGTTCATATTTTAACATGGGTTCTGGGTGTTTCCTTAATATATAGATTTTATAGGCTTCCTACTATATACTACACCCCCTACTCCCCACCCACTTCTTAACATAGATCATATTTTGACATATACAGACTGTGTTTTCTAATTTTTATAGGGTAATCTACCAAATGATATATAATGGATCTCATTTATGACATTCATATATATGTGGGTTGTGAAGGATTATGGTCCTAGTGTATACATGTATAAAATTATATACGCATGTGTCTTGGTGGATGAATGTATTGGGTATATTTTGTTGTCTACAATGTTGATGTGGATGTGATTATGTGGATGTGGTTGTGATTTTTTTATATGGGTGTGATGTATGACTTATTAATGGGCTGGGAGAATAAAGAAAAGATTCATTAGGATATATGGAGTCTGATTCTCTGGGAAATTGGTGTGGGGTACCTTTATTTTATAGATGATTAATTATTATGGTACATTATACTATGAGATAGTTAGAGTATATTTATTGGCTAGGATGAAAACCTAGATTTTAGTTGGGTGATTAGTTCGTTAATATATTTATTTATTAAGGATTTAGTATGATTCTTCCACATTTTTGTGAGAGGTTTTATGGAGGATCCTACCTAATATTCTTGAATTTTCACCCCTATATATATAACTGTTTTTGGAAAATAGAAGGGTGTCTTTGATCTTGTTAGATGTTATGAGCTCATGGAGATTTTTAATGAGTTAGGAGTTATAGTGGTCTCTTCCATAGGATATTCTATATTTATTTTCCTTTTTGGTAATGCGCATGTTTAAATCATCATTTAATTGGATATGGTTTTTTATTTATTGATATGGTTAATATTTGTTTTTCATGATTTATACTTTGAATACTATGGTTAATGCCTCTCATATGTACATTTTATTCACCCTTAGGGAGAGCCATAAATTAATGGCTTATTAATGTTTGGGTCCAGGGCTCACAACCATATTCCATGGTTTCACAAGATATATACCAATTGGGGGTGGTCATGATAATTTTGTATCAAAACATTTGGTTGAGAAATATGAAGGTTTTGGAGGATAAGTATTAGTAAATTTTTCATGGTTTATTTAAAAAATCATTTTAGTTGTATATATTAAAGGACTTAATCAATTAATAGTATCAATGATAATGTATTTGAAAATCCACTATGATTTTACCCAAGGAACATAATTTTTACTAGTAGTAATAAGTGAAATGATACAAATTTTAGAGTAAGAAATTTGGTGAGGATGATGTTTCAAGATTGATTATGACTGTGTTTGAATTGGATAGTTAATGGGAATTTGGATTAATAATAATTAATTTATTATAATGATTATATACATAAAATATAGAAAATATCTTTCCATTTTAATTTTATAGTTTGATCAATAAATCAAGCCAATAGACTTTCACATAGTTGAAGTCAATGAATATAATGTTTGAAAGAAGATGCCTTATGAGTTTCCACGCCACGTTTTGAAATTGCATGAGGGGTCTATTTTTTATCCCAAAGAAATTGAATGGTTAGAGGATATAGATATTTAATTTGGGATGATCTATTCTATGAGATGGAACATTAACCATTTAACCATTTTAATGTTTCATGATATATAATGTTATCTTGATTGTCTTCTGTAGAGTAGTTTTCTTTATCCTATTATATTTCATTATGACACTCTAGTACTCATTAGGAAAGAGGATAACAAGGTATGGATATCAATCTATTTTTATAAAATGACTCTTGTGGTAATGAATAATTACTTCCACTTCTGTGGATTGATGATATATTAAATTAGCAGATGTTTGATACTTGGTTCTCAAAAATCTATCTTCGATCAGAATATCATTATATATGAGTGATATATAATAATATTATAAGGACTTACCCATGTTTACATTTCATAAATTATGAGTTCATTTTAATTATGTTCAGAATAAAAAAACATCTGGTTTTATTTTTTTGATCAAATGAAAAAAAATCATGAGTTCCTTTACGGTTCGGTGGTGGTGTTCATTTATGAAATCATGGGTTATTCTTTGAAAAATAAAAAGTTTCATGGAATTTGTGAACTATCAATGGGATTCATCAAAAACATGAGTTGTTTATAATGTTATAAAAGCGTATATCATGGGCATATGAGGTATTCTTATATGGAAATTCTTTGTCTTATTAGAGAATATATGTATATCCATTGAAGATCTGGGTAGTCATTTCATGGGTATTCTCTAACAATGTTAATTTTGTTGGGTGTTTTCTTGTTATTGTGAGATATTATAGGATGTTAGTTCTAGATAATTTCCAAATTAATACTCTTACTAAATCTTTGTACTTGAATTATTTCCGATTTTTATAGACAAAGATGTTATAGTATTATTTTAATACTTTTTAGAAGAATTTGGTTAGTTATAATGTTTTTAATATTCTATAATAATCTCTTATTCTTGATGTTTATTGAGATTATTTTTACAATGGAGTTGTTTGTTTCCTATTGTATTGTATGTCAGTTATATCCTGGTGGGTTTTATAGTTACAAACCAATGGATATAACTACACTAAACAAGATATCGACCATACCATGGTATTTTTCTTAATTTTTTGGAGACAATATCTGATTAGAAATAACCATTCAATATTTAAATATTATTCGAGTTTGAGACATATATTATCCAAATGTGATAAAATCATTTATTAATGATGGTAGACTTAATTAATAATAAACTATTCAATTATTTATTTTTATAATCCATGGAATGTGAATGTTTTTAGTTACATGCTAAAACGGGGTTCATTTAGACATGTAGTTTGAGATTAGGGATATGACTGGAGAGTAAGATAAGAGCATGAGGTGTTTCACCTTGATATAGGAGATGTTTGTGGTAGGATATTTCTTCACCATATGACTGTGTACTCATAAATTTCTTAGTAGGAGGAATAATATAAATTGATATATTATGAGGTTTGGGTTTTGGGATAAATTTATCATTGTATATTAATTTGAGGAATGGTCTAATGATAGATAATATACTATGTTGTTTCATGGTATTCCCTTAATTTCTTCAATGATGCACGATGTTTCTATTTTTTAGATAACTATGTCTCCTTGGTAGTTTATCCTATTGTGAATAATATGTATTAATCCTTTAAGATTTAAGTATAGTGTTCGAGAAAAATGATATATATGTTACAGAGTTTGAATCATAGTGTCTGGTCCACCAGAAGGTAAATTTTAGACATCATGTTCTTGGTGGGTTGATTTAGACATTGGATGTCCCTAGTGGATGTGTGAAAATAGTTTTATGTGTTTTGAAACTATTTAACTGTAATCTCTTGTTGAATATTACTTTATTTGGGTCATTATAAAATACTATATGAAGATATATCATTTCTTATCGATTATGGAGTTGATATTAGTAGTTTTGTTGGAGAGGGGTATTTAGAGGGGATTATGTGTCTTCATAGAGTTCAAAAAATGGTCTTCTCTAATCATGATCAAAATTTTACCACTTATGTGTGTATAGGTCTCAAAAAATGTTGTTCCTTATAGTTATGACATCAAATGTTTAATCATGCATAAAATATTGTCATATACAAAGAATTATATAGACCTTGGAGGATATTTAGAACATGTGCATTTTAAATTTTCGTGGTCCTTTTGCAAAGAACCAAATATTTTTCATGTTTTTTTATAATAATTTCTATCACTCCACATTTTTTGTGGACGTTGTTAATGTTTATTTTGGCTAAACATGTATATTTTTATTTTATTTTTCCAATATTATATAGTATTTTATTATGAGAGATTAATTGGTGTAGAACATGAAGGAGATGTTATTAGTAATTCATTAGATGATAAATGGAGATCAGAACCATTGTATGTCATATGTTGATCATAGGATGTGAATATTTGAATTTTAAATTGCATATCATGTATATTTTTAGGTATTCCTTCATCATGGGTAGCATAGGTCATATAATGGGAGAAATATTTCCCTGAATTTTCTAGTCCTTTTAATGTTTTCCGGAATGTTAGTGTTGTTGAAAATTGGTAGGAACTAACTCAATTAATGAATTTTTCCATCATGTTTTGCACGTATTATAGTTTCACAAATACCTTCATGATGATTCCCATGTAATTTATTATGATTTTTTGTTTGTTGATGAGGATGTGATATTTATAGAATGACATGATGAGATTAATGACTATTAGGTAAATTTATTAAATGGTTTTTATATTCTATTAGTTCATTTATTTTATTTAAACAATGGTTTAGTGAATGGAATATATGAATTTTATTCCCAAATTTATACAAAATATACATAGTCATTTGACTATTTATTTTATTAAATTTTTTTTTATTAAATTATCTTGGTTGATAATATGATTTCTAGACTTGTTTGATATATTTACTTTTCTTATGTTGAGATTTTCATCTAATTATAATATGATTTGTTTTTTGATAGGTATCTCATACATTTTTCATTTATATTTATCAAATTTCTCATCGTGGGTATGAATTTTATTCTTGAGGAATTGAATCAATTGAGAGGTATCAAATATAAGATGCAATATTTTATTGAACCCATCCGTATTCATTAATTAGGGTTTGTGGTAGTTCGGGGGTGAGTTTGGTTTTTTCTATGGTTGGTGTTTTTTTCAAATGTAATGTTAATTATTTCTGTTATTTTAGGTGAGTGCACCTGATTCCATAGATATGGAAAATGTCTATGATTTCTTATGTCTATGGTTTTTCCTCATAATTCATCGATACTGTGAAACTCTTTCCTCCCTTCCATCTTGTGCAAAAAAGTGATAAGACAAAATTCTTATCCCTTTAACCCAAACAAAAAAACCATTGAGTCATCCTATTCAAGTACAGAGTCAACACAATTGTCTTTATTTTATTTCAGAATATGGTTTATTAAATTTTTTCTTTCTCGAAATTAAATTGAAAAGTCCCACGTAAAATTTAATAAACAAGAATTTATAAAATGGTATAGATGAAAAGTCAGTTTTCATGAAAATATATTTAAGAAAATTTTTGAATCAATATATTTTGTAGGTTTTGTGGTGTTATATGTAACAATATAACCCACTATATCCCCAATGGGATGGTACTAATCCCAGGATTACACCCCAAGTCCATTTCCAATTGGCGAGTAGGAGAAGATAGAAAACCAGTATACATGTTACTAAATTGAGTGGTTTTATTCTGAAAACATATATCAGATAAACACATACACAACATTATGAAACAATGGAAAGATATAATAAAACCCAGAAATATATTATGATTGGTAAATTCACAAAACAAACACCAGAAAATAGGATAAATTGAAATATAGAAAAAGTTATTTAAAACAGAACAAATACATAACCATAAATAAGTTCCCATCATGGAAACAATAAAAAAAATAAAAACTGTAAAGAGATCCTGGATTAAAATATCTGAGGATTACCACTAAACATGGTTAGCATATAAAATTATGTTACACTCCCCAGATACCAAGTCCATCAAAGTCGCAATTGAACTTCCTACAGACTAAAAAAGACACAAATCATGCATACATATCCCATGATATAGTGAGTATATACATACCATGTAGGGAAACCTTTCATATCCCATGAAATACTGAGTATATACATATCATGTACGTAACCCTGAAAACTAAGAGGGAAGAAGCAGAATAAAACAATCATCTCAACCACATGGAAAATAGGTAATGGAATCCGTCATAAAATATTTTAAAAAATGAAACCCAATCTAGGAGAGAAAGGGGGTCTATATCATTACATACATATAAGAATTATGATAATTCTACCTATAGATCCAATGGTCCCATATCGATATCCAAGAACAATGTATATAATTATAAAAACTCGAGTGGAGGAACTTCTCCCTACTAATATTAGTAGAGGGAGAAATATATCCTAGAAAAGCATCACATGTAACCCCTTAATAATAAATATGGAGAACATGTAAACTCTACTTCATAGAACATTTGACAGATCAGTACTCCAATAGATGGACCACAAACATCCATAGGTTAACGATGTGGAGTACCACTCTAGATATAGATGAAATGTGACCTCTCAAATGTGATGCAATTATCTTTCTACAATTATACATGTTATATTGAACCCACCATGTAGTGGGACTGGGTAATACTAAACCCTAAAAAACTCTAATGATAATTCTCAAAAACTACCATTGAATAATGATCATTGAAAGAATCACCGTGAAACAAATCTTGCATAAAAACCAGAATTTCAAAATGATTGAAAAAAATCACATCCAATGTGGAAAATATCTAAGAACATGATACTCATGGGCCCAATTCCGATTCCAATAGATGGATATATTAAACTATTATGTTTCTTGGAATCATTAAAATCATGTTCATATGGTTACATGGTGTCTGACTTACCCTAAACACCATGGAAAATCCCCTCTAAGCATGACTTGTCTAGCTGGGTGGCTCTACACGTCATGTATATAGGGTAATATGGCATGTGAATTCCCTTGGAGAGCAGGTAATTTTATCATTTTTACATGGAATGGCCTTCCATGTGTTTCCAAATAGTGTGAGAATTGGTTCGCAT
This sequence comes from Viscum album, assembly GCA_963277665.1. Classification (NCBI taxonomy): domain Eukaryota; kingdom Viridiplantae; phylum Streptophyta; class Magnoliopsida; order Santalales; family Viscaceae; genus Viscum; species Viscum album. The sequence goes on along the minus strand of OY728119.1, from coordinate 807,067,621 downwards.
GGAATAAATAATCACATGGGGTCATGGGCATGTTTCATCGACACATGGCTCACAAATTGATGTTCTTACACATGGTGTGTACATGGATCCACAAAACATGTAATGTAACCCAATGTATTGGTTAAATTATCTTGGTACATTTATTGGATTCTTGGGTATTTCCACAAGGCATGTGGGCATACCCATACTATTTGAGATCATTATAATGAGCTGAAAACCTTGTCGTCATGAGTACAGGAGTTATATGGCATGTGTTCCACTAGGATAGAAGTATACTCATATATTTGTTTTTAATATAATAATTTCTTAATTTTAATTCCAAATCAAGGATTTTTATAACCTCTCTCACCATTTGACAACTTGAATCGCCCTAAAATGAAATAAATCATCTCTAATTAGGGATTTCTGGCCACTAGGGGTTTGAATATAGAACTCTGATTACCCATGAGGTAGCTGCCTTGCTTCTCATCACTGTTGTGGACCCCAATCCATGAATCTGTCACCCAAATCTCCAATTACATCTCAAAATATCAAAAAAAACACATAATCCTTACGACATTTAACATCTACCATGAATTTGACAATTCAATCATGCTTTAATATAACTTGTAAATGTTGAATCATCTACCTCATGGGAAAATGAGGAAGAACACAAAGAATGATGGGGGAGCATAAGAATGATGTAAACGAATATTTGGTCCAGGAAGTACCATATAATTATAATAAATTAGCAAAAATAATTATTTCACATATAGAAAAAATTAATATGAGTAAATAGGTTAAAATTTTAAAATATAATATAGAACTTGTAAAGAAATGAAATCACAGGATATGAGGAGATATGAAACCCATCCATAACAAATTATTCTATGGGTATAAATCCATAAGATAATGATCCCTATATCAAAAACATATTAGTAATTGGTGATGAAAATATCTTCAAATGGTGAGGATAAGGGTCTTATTATGTTCCTCATCTTCCACATTATTCTCCTTGAACATTCAATTTCCATCCACATTCCTCAGCATGAAAAATACAATGAATGTCTCACATCCCACTGTCTATTTGGTTAGGGGTATACAGCTAACCATCAAAACATTTCATAATGAAATATATAAAGAGGGGGATTTGGATTAAGACATTAAATATATTAATTTATTTAATTTATTTAACAAGTCCACCAATGAATTCCAGCAATTGAATTCTTGATTCTAACCGATATTATTTTTTCCATCGGGTAATACACTTGCTTTGGAAATAGCCGTTGTCTCCGAATTTCCATATGTGGTCCCAATCAATAGAGAAATAATTTTCACAAAAAATAAACATGAATATTCTTTAATATATATCAATATTTATATAAATATTAATTTTGGGACCAGAAATACAAAAACAAACTATGCCCACATCATATAAATGTGTAGACATATATACCATAATTTTCAATGTATACAACTACATAAATTAAGGTCATTAAATTATCCCATAATTATAGAATTATCACACATTAATTAACATTCTAAAAAACAATTTGGGGTTAATTAGCTCATAACTATCCTTCATGCTCCTAGGATAACTCATTAACCTTCCCATGAATCCAAAGCACTCAATCAAAAGGAATGGTTATACATGTATAACCCTATATTGTTGATCATCAATCACCACCAAGTAAAATGAGAAGGTTGAACCTTCCTCGATGTCCAGGACACCCCATTCATTGAAATTTGATGGTTCATCCATGTATATCCTACTCTATGATACAATGAAGTTATCATTTTCTCAATACAACTGTGGGAGAAAGGAAAAATGAAAAAAAACACAATTAATATCCATAGGATTTATAATGGCATGATAATCCTCTGTGATAGAATAATTTATTGAAAAATATCCATAATCCCAATCATAGAGAAAATAAAGAGAAATTTTTTTATCCCATCTCAAAATAAATGGGTCTATAAAATATAACAATGTATGATTTATATCAGCACTAGTCTATCCCATATGACTATATATTAATTAAACATTCCCCTTCCTTCCATGAAGAATTTATTACCCAATGAGACATATCTCACCAATTTTAGTTTATTAAAATTGTTGTCTATAGTTATTCCTATACATGGACTTAATGGTAGAGTTATAACTCTTTATATAAGAAAACTTCGATAATTTTATGTGACCCTCCTTACTCTGACAAAAGTCTAGGAAACTTTTTTTCAACATGAAATCAAAACAAGGATGATCCAAATGGTTCTCCATCTATTTAGGGGTGAATTATCATAGTCATTCATATCAATGTCCATTAATAGTCATTTAAACCCATATACTATGGTGATTTTAATAGTGTACAATTTTTTTAGATGATAATCATGTGTACATTATGATGCTAGATGATCTCATATACATAATACCTCCCCAAATACTCAACCAAAATCTTCTATATGAGGCCATGAATGTGTTATGACATGGTATGTTGGTCAATATTCATGCATATATAATCATGGAATATCTATATCCATTGAATAAACATTAAAATATTCATTATCCTTATCTCCTGTATTAATTCTAGGATCTATTGAGGTTGAGTAAAACTTTCATGATCCTAACCTTCCTCATTTTTTTACTGACACGTGAGAAATATAGAGATAAAATTCAAAACCCACTACCTCTTTATAGACAACCAAAATTTATATTGATGGTCTTTGTACATATTAACCTCACCTAAATGTAAAACTAAGTTGATAGTATATAGCACCCTCGTCACCTCATCTTGAAATGATATCAAGACCCATCCAACCCTAAAAAAGGACTATATGATCATCTTCATTATAAAATCCATATTTTACATGTCTTGTGTATATATGGTCTTGAAAAATATCAATTTTTACATATCCCAACTAAGATACTATCACATGTATAAGATTGGGTAGAGCCATTATAATCAACTAATGATAAACTGATACCCTAACCTCTACAAGTTTTTAGCTGCAATGAGGCCAACTATTCTGATGCCTCCTCCACTAAAAGAGAATTATATTTCCAACTAAGGGAATATTCCACCACATTTACCTTCAATAGAATACATACTATATCAAGGTAATATTCCAATATAAACTCCAACCATGATCTCAATTATATTTGAATTTGTCTCAAGGTGGTGATGTATTTGAGACTCTGGTGGTTTGAGAAAAAAAAATGAAACACTCACCCATAAGATAATACATTTATATCATTAGGGATAGGAGAAAAACTAACAAATATATGTCCTAGGTATTTTAATTCATCAAATGGTTTCTCAATAACTTTCAACCATATGTTTTCACAACCACCTTTAGCAATAACACTCATCTCTATCCAACTCCGGGGTCAACGCAAAACTCCACGTTCTTGATGTCCCCATCTAGTATACTAAATATGGACCATAAGATGACCTATATTTTACCTTCTCAAATTATCTCTTACAATACGAATTCTAGAAAAATAGAATCCCTTTCCATATTAAGGAATTCAAAGGGTATAACATCCTATAAATATTAACTATGAACATTTGATACTACTCTACAAACTAAAGTAAACTCACAACTCTAACATACTATAAGGTTACCCTATGTGTGAAAAATGTAAAACATTTCCAGATCTCTAAGAAAACTATCATATTCCGTGAAATTACCATGTAATAGAACCTATTAGATCAAACATTGACACTTTCATAGATTTCCATATAACTGGTTCACCCATAGTAAGTATATGATAATCCAATAATAAATTTCATTCATTTCCCCATACAAAAATTATTAGATAATGTCATTGATAAATACTATTATAAATTATTCCATTCAATCCTTTAAGATAAATTTCATAAGTGACGTGACCGCGATGGGGGTATTATTCACACATGAATGCCTAAAAAAACCATAATGCATTTAGAAATATCTGAATGATGTATTCTGAATAGAAACCTCTTGAACCCTCATGTGATTGTATATGGACATTAAATTATTATTTGAAAAGAAACTAACACCTTTCAACTCCATGAAAATATCATAAATAACTGTAAATTGGTACTTGTTCAGGATCGTTACCTAATGTTTCTGACTATAACCAATAAATAAATAATCACTCATATGTAAATTTTATTAACAATATAAGTGCTAGATAGGGGGCACATTGGTTATAATAAAAGTTTTCTCTTAATGGTCTTCTAACTACTCTCTTACATATCAGATCCCGAAATGGGACATTTTATATACTGTAGAATATATCAATGTAATCATCAGTTGAAGTTCGATATAAAATTCAATCACCCACCATAGATGTAGTGGCATGAAAACTTTAGAAAATATTTCCATATAATCATCTAATTCCATTATAAGACAACATGATGAAGAGTCTGTTACACCAAGGTATTAACCCAACAATAGATTGGTGATAGGTTACAACATTTGTATTCTGATCCCCACTTTATCACCTATAAAATATCTCTCTCCCATAATGGAGAATATCATTCATTGTGTAAAAGGGCATTTAAATCTCCAGATATGAAAATCCATTGGTCATGAACCATAGACAATTATTCCTCTCCTAATAATACATCATAATATTTTATTTCAAGGACTAAGAGGTTCTACAAGAAACAATCTCCACAAGGTTCCATCTCTCGCTACTAGAATATGTGTCATATAGAATAATCGATCAAAGTATGCACCTATATCCATATAATATGTGATAAATACTCAATGGGAATATCCATATATCACATAAGTTATATGGATATTAAGGAATGGCTCAAACCTAAATTTTTAAGTACTAAAAATTAGGTATATAAGTCGTATATCATTCCTCAAAGAATCCAATGAGTACCTTAATCATATAAATCAATGGAATGCGACAAACCACACCCTTGAAGGCATTCCCTTTGAGCCTGGAGTTGAATACCTTGTGGTGGAGGTGGAAGTATGTCATAGTTTCATCCTCCGCCTATAGATCCTCAATATGGAACTTTACTATGTCCTCTATCACTTCATCATCACTAGGTTCCACCATAACCATTCATGGTATTTCACTGATAACATTGATTCCTCATTCATGGTGGGAAAATTACTGTCTATCCACAATCCTATGTATGTCAGGTCTGGAAATCAAGTGAAACATGACCTTTCCCATCACAAGAATATCCCTTTCATCTTTACAAATACGAGATCGTATAACCAAACATTGTTCTTAAAATCTGCATGTTTTATTCTAAGAAATAGTATGATTCCTACGTCATGAACCTGATGACTAATTTTTCTAGGTACTACAGATAAATAAGACCCATAATTTTCATTATAGTCTCTAACAACCTAACACCCCTCTTATTGAAGGTTCTGTATAAGAAATGAAACTTCAGTTCTCCATTATATTTGGTAATTCATATATGTTCCATGATTGGTTTTAATGTCTATATAAAGTAAATTCTAAAGAATCTATTCCTGGATGTATCTATCTCACCCCAAATCAAAGGAATTATATGTGAAATCATTAATCCAAGAGGCATACTCATCTATAAACTTATCTCCCTTCTAAAAATCAAGGAAATCACGAATCTAAAATAAGTGTAATATATAATGGTAATACACATCACATAAAAAATATTAAATTTCAATCAATGAAAGTATGGTCACATAATTGGTTTGAGAGATTATACTCTACAAAAAATTTTCCACTCTATGAAAAAGTGTGGTTTTAAGTGAAACAATATGATTAGGTTGGCTTTGAAGAAGTTGGATAACTTAGACAATTTCCTTGACGTATTTTTTTACTGGTTGTTGGTCATGCTATCCACTAAACCTATGTGGACTCTCTCACTATTACTAAATTTATTTTATAATCCTATATACATTGTTTCCCTATTTTGATAAAATTATCTATTACCTAATATATAGTTAATCATTTTTTAGTCTATTAGAGGTGGATCCATGTACTTCTCCTTGAGTGGAATCATTTCTATACACCTTCCTATGGGAAACATCTCATGAATTGGTCTATAAATCATGGCCTACATTCACATCTAGTAATCATCATGAACAAGAATTGGTATCCTAGCTAGTTATCATCATAGAAGAATCCCAAATTTTACATTACATACAATGGTTAGATGAGTATACTTTATGAGTTAACTCATAATGGAAATGTAATCAAAAATGTTTTATTCAATGCGAGGCATATATGATTGGTTTCCTTTTACTGATTTAGTGATTTATTGAAATGATGAATCAGTGATGTGAGTCCCATGGAATATATTTTTTATCCACAACATCATAACTCTGTTCCTTGTCGTGAATGTATAACTCAAGACACTAAATCATCATTTGAATATGTTCCCAAATCAATCAACGCAACATGTACAACTACACACTCCATCCCCTGTAAAATCATGGATTTGATACATTAAATCATGACATTACCTAATGGGAACCTTTATGGGATAGAAATAAGCTAAGGGTGACACCAAAATCCCACATCTAATAGGGAAATGCATGATGACCAGTGTCGAGTATGCATGTTAACATAATGGGAGTCATTATCCTAGTGTACCTATAATTCTACACACACACAAAAATCCAGGAAATAGTGAAGATATGAAATAAAATGGTGAAAGATATATATTTTTATCGTTGTCTAAAACAACCTATAAGAAATATATCATAGAGGAAAAATTAAAAAAAAAGATATAAATGAGAGATATACATGCCAGAAAAGAAAATATGTCCCAAACTAAAAACTACTTGAAAAGAGGGAAACTGAGGAGATTATAAATCACAATCATTAAGTATATCTACAAATAGTAGTCAAAACCTCTAATTTTTATATTCTCCAATGGAACTGGGTGAACCAAAATCACTAAAATTGAAAAACGTTTCTATGTAAGACAAAACATGTGTGGGCATCAACTATATAGATCTAAGTGTATATTTATTTAGTAGGATACACCGAAAAAGGGAATGAATATTATAAAATAGCTATCTCAACCCATAAAGAAAGATGGAAAAGGAATGCAACAACCAATATGCTCAAAAATAGACCCAATGGAAGATATAAAGGGGATAAGATTTTTATATTCAACAAAGAATGATTATGAGACTATCTATAGCTCAAAAGGACCCATATATTATGCCACAAACAATGTGAATAAATGTAATAAAAAAAATTGGAGGCTGTGGTCATCTCTAATATGATCCAAAATATAGGGGTCATTGTCTAATATGAAATAATCACACATAACCTCTCACGAAAGAGTATGGAGGTCTCCCACCATGCTACTTTATAGTAAAATTAAGGGAGAAATACTCTAATATAAAACACATATACCACCATAACTAAAGGAAATAGAGTACGACTCCACATATAGAAGAGTTACTACCTCTAAAATCAGGGGGAGTTATGACTCTACTTGAATAAAAGATACGGGGTAACCTTAACATTGAGTGACAGGGTGTTACTAACCCCATTAATTCTTTGATTATCACACTCTAACACTACCATCTAAAAATAATCACTATAGGAATTAGCATCATAAAATCCCCTCATGTTGTGCCTATGGTATCAAAATTAAGTCAAAAAACACATCTAATGTATATAAATAGTCATTACATGATTCTATCTATATCTATTCTAATTTCTAATGAAGGATTCAGTCATTGGAGAAGTCTCTTGGATAAGTAAGTATCATGTACAGAGGGGCACAATAAATGCGAGTTTTCCTGGAAACCATGGTGTGTTCCCATATAGCCATGTCATTTCGAGTCATGTGGGTCCAAAAGAAGTGCACATGGGGACCCAAATCATGAAACATCACTGCCACAACTGCATGTTTCCTCCTCTAAAAATATTTACTATCCATATGGCCCCAATTTTCATGTGCATAAGTTTTCAGGATGTGTATAATCACCTGAGGTCATGGGTGTGCTCCCTCTATTCACTATGTACCTATATATGTTCAACCACATGGTGTGTTAGGGGTCACACAATGTGTATAATCAGTCAAGGACTTTGTATTTTTTCCTCAGCACATGGCCTTGATTCCGAGGTACAATAACATAGTGTCTGGGAAAGACCACATGGCGTGATTTATTTTAATCATTATAAAACCCTAGCTTTTATGAGACCCCAATGTACAATATGTGTGTTTTTCCAGTATATATTACGTAGTGTTTCATTTTTCATAAATAATGAATCTATCTTCACAATGATACCAAATCTATGATTTTCACCACATGTATTTCCATTTGAGAATTAACAAATTCATAAATTTAAGGACTTTATTTTCGATTGGTGATATACTGATTCCAATAGAATTAATTTTGAACATCAATCACATGTGTGGATACCCTCATTCTTCTTGATGATGTTTGTTATCTAGATCCATTAACCCATCACCAATATCCAAAAGTCCTTCTTGATCCATCCTCAAAATTCTTAACCACATATCATTAAAAAATTTACCATGATTTTGGGGATTATATTACATTCAAATGTGGATCAACGATATTAACTTATCATCCCCATTGGCTAATAATTATAAATTATAGAATGGTGGTTGGAAAATATTATGTAAAAATTGAAATCATAACTTGAAAATGTGATCCAACCAAACCAACATATTTTTTATAAACCAATAAGTTTAGCTATTAGTGCAACAAATATTAATAAATAGGTTAAAAACCCTCAAATAAAATAGAGCTTGTGTGAAGAAGTGAAGTCACAAGATATAACCGGATATGAAATATTCTATTTAACACATATTTATTAGAGGTAAATCCATTATAAAATAATTCAAAACTTAATAAATGATCAATAATTGGAGAATAATGTGTCCTCTATGAATTATTATAAAGACCTCGCTGTATTTATAATCCATCACAGGGATATCATCGATCTATCATTATTGAGTGATGTTCCTGATATAGAAAACAATATAAAATGGATTATTTACTTCCATCAAAACATCTAGGGTTTTGTGGATAGTTGTTATGATTTTTCATAATGGAAAAAAGTACAGGATTGGTCTTTTCAACAAAATCAATTAATTCATCTAATTTATTTAATTTTAATTCCAACTATTGACATTCACTAAATTCTCAATGTTGACCAACATTATTTCATTACAAGGGAAACAACATGTTCTGAAAACAATTGAGGTATCATATTTCTATCCAAGGTTCCAATCAACATAAAAAATCAATCATTCCAAAAACATGTGAGCACAATATTTAATATATATTGTTAATCTTAATATATAAATTTCATCATCCTATGACACCCAAATTAGAATCCCAAATCCACGTAAAAGTGTAGATATATATATATATATATATATATATATATATAAGTATCATACTATTGAAACCATATTATTTATATTATATGGATTCCCCTCATGCTTTTTATCATATGTGGTGAATTTAACATGGAAAAAATTTAAATTTGGAATGTTTGGAAATATTGTAACCCAATGATTGTAATCATTTTCTATTATATATTAATTATTATTTAGATCTCCTTGTAAATATATGTTTGAATGTATAATTTTTATTTTTGACATTTTATATAATAATAATTAATATTGAAATATTATAATAATGAAATATTATATAAAATATGGTAATATAAAATGATGATTTTGAGATTCAAACTAAAGGGTAAATGTTTTCAGACCTTGTTATGATTTTTTATGCATAATGTGTAGCATATTGATTATATATTGATATATATTTCTTCTAAAATTAAAAATTCATGATACTATCAATTTATTTAAAATACAAAAAAACATTGATGACATTATTTTAAAATCATGTATGATTTATAAAGTGTCTAAGAAATCATATTTATATTATTATGGTGTAGGGATAACTAGTATGATTAATGTGTCATGTATTATATAGAAGGGTGTCTATGATGAATTGATTGGGTGGTAATCCTTTCTTAATTATACCTTTTCATTTATTATGGATTGTTTTAATTTATTAATTATCCCTATTAGACATATTAATCAAAGATATATGAATATATTTTCAGTGCATGTAATTATGGAATGATAATTATTTGTTGAAGTAAATTAACTAAAATGAGTCTGGTTGAATAATGACAATTATGACTTACTTGAACATTTATTAATATAAGAAATGTATTATAGTGTTAATTCCACCTTGGATTTGAAATATTTATAAATTAATATTGAAATTTATCACATAATAATATTAGGTGATTGATGGATGATTAATAATTAATGATATATGAATATTTAACTTCTTTCTTTTGTGTTCTTATAAAATATTCCATTACCTTAGTTTTGGAAGATATAATGTCATCTGGGATTATAGATAATGATTTAGTCTAAATTTAGGGAGCCTCCCCTAGAATGGTTTAAATATATATATATATATATATCATTGTATTCTATTATTTATCATACTCCACCACCAAATTCAATTGTGGTCATCAACACCCCTATTTGGCCTTGGGATAAAGGGGTTTTAAAAACATTACGATTCTTTTGTCTATTGAAGAATTAAAAATCCCCCTAATCCTATATATCTTCAAACATATATTCAATATAGACATATTTTGATTCAAATAGATTTTTTTGATAGGTTATGTGAATATATGCTCCTTAATATATTTTAGTTATAATATACATGCATAAGTGGGATGTGATCGATTAAGGTCAGAGTGCATAAAAGTATCTCACAAATAATGAAAATGAATAAATACATTATGTTATATTTTATGGAAGATTTATTTTTATGGAAATTTTTTTATGATTGTGTGTATGTGGTAATGATATATTTTCTTGGTTGTGAAGTGTGAATTATGTAATGAATGGGATAACTAGGATATATATCATTGGGGTTTAAGGATATTGGTTCAAGTGTATAGTGGAAGCAGCGTACCCTTCCTGTATATGTGTTTCAATATTATGGGAATTTATTCTTCAATATTCTATGTGATAATACATTACTGGGGTTATAAATATTTTAAACCTAATTAGGTTAGAGTTTGTTCCACTATTTATTCATTAGTGAATTAGTATTATTTGTCCACATTTAAATGGGTGGTTTTAGAGAGAATGTAAATTGGAATATATTAATTATCACACACACACACACACATATATATATATATTATGACTATAGAATATATTAAATGGTCGATTTGGGAATTTCTAGCTCAATTTTTTTTTATTTTGTAGTTAGTCGCCTTTTTTGTATTAAAAAATTATTCTATATTTATTTTAATTTATGGTCTTACAAGTTCATTAATCATTATTTATTTGGATATAGTTTAATTATTTAATAATATCAGGTTTATGTGTGGTTCTTGAATTTTACTAGGAATTTTTACTCTAATACCTCCCATATGTGTATCCTATATACCATAGGTGCTAGTCACTGACCCATTTCCTATTAGATATATTCATAGATAGTGACCCTCATATTGATTATAATCCAAGGATAGATAAATTCAATAAAATTATAATCCTTTTGAGTTATTATATTCTGAATGAATTTGAGTTTTTAACTCCTAACTGAGTTACTTTGAAAACCTGAGCCCATATCAATATTAAAATGTTCGAAAATATTGTGGAGACATTTTGGTTTTGGAAAGAGGTTCATAAGTTGTTATAGGTTCCTGAGTAAATTCTAGGGTGAGGTCAGGTGAGAACTTGGCATCAGGTAATTGGCCATATCAAAAAATGGGAGCACCACAACATAGTTCTCAAGATGGTTGAGAGTTAAATGTCTACACTAAAAGGGTTTTGGAGTGGTGGAGGGGATATTTTTTGGGTGATTGTGAGGTACCTAGAGGAACTCTTTATTTAACATAGGGAGGATTAAATTCCATGATAGTATGTTTTGATGATCATGGAACCTAACGGGGTCCACCAATAAAAAATGTGGTCTTTGAAATATTAGGATGGTTATTTTATCAGTATTAATGGACTTGTTAGTGGAAAAAATATCCAAATTAACTCCACTATTCCACAACTATTTGTGTGGTCCAATGTGGGGATCTATGCCTCCCATCATTGAAAGATGAAGGGGGAATGAAGTTTTTTTTTGAGTGGAGGAAGATGGGACTGATGTAATAGGGAATGAAATGGTGACCTAATGCATCATGGTCCCCACTCACTATGTCATTTGGTGGGGGTTTTATATTATGGAAAATAGTGAGTCGGGGATGGTCATTATATAAATAAAATAGGTCTCACTAGGGAATATTTTAAGGTACAACACATCATAGGTCATGGTATATTGTAGAATATTTTTTCAGGGTGGTTTTTATTTTTACTGAAAATACAATTTTCCTCATTATTTATAAAATGATTTACCCCTTAAATTTCCTTCTCCCTCACAGGTACAATTTTTTTCCAACATCACAATCATCCTTCTTCATTTCCCCCATGGTTTGGGATGTGTTTTGGTTGTCTTTCATTAACGGTTCATGGTGAATACTCAACTATTATACATCTTTTCATCTCTTCTTCTATCTTTTGTCGATATCTATGTCTCTATTTAAGAATTTTGAGATAATTACATTGGATCGTGGTCTAATATTCAAAATATGATTTTATTTCTTTATGGAATAGTGGGATGGTATCATTAAATGTGGGTCACACTCTGCTGCATGATGTTTTATGTTAGGTATGTCACCAAAAGAATGTATTTATATTTTTTATTAAATAAAATATTGTATTAAAATGTTGTTTCATGTTACCCATTTATTCATGATGTTTTATGGAGTGTGAAATGTGTCTTCTAGGAGTTTTTAATCAATTTTATAGATCTAATATGTTTCTATGTGAGTTATTTATTAATTAATAAAAATAACATAATATAGTATAATTAAATATGATGATATTTTATTATTAATTTTTAATAATTAAAAAAAATTTTATTCCATCATTCATGATACTTCCCTAGGAGGTTCAGAAATATCTTTTTAGATTTGTAAAAGCATAGGATATGATGGTTGAGATTTGATTAATGGATTGTAGCTCAGTTTTTTTTGTGGTATGTGTTCCCTTCTAAATTCCACTATGATATTATACTTAATTTATATGAAATTTGACATGATGTATCAGTGCTATGGGTTATTTAACAATTAAAATTAAATGAGTTTACGAGTTAAAATGATTATTTACTAATCAATAATTTATAATAAAAAACATAATAATTTTCCAGTGGTTGTGATTGAACATTGTGCACTGGCCTGATACCACAGTTTTCAATGGTCACTAAAATTATAAGAACACGTTGTGAAATATATGTATAATTAATGGGATTTATCAATGGAATTATATGAAATTAATTTATTTAATGTTAGAAATACATATTTATATCTTCACAAATTTACCTTCATGTAAAGGAGGGTGATGGATTGAGAAGGTTGGCATAGAGATTAGTTTTTTTTAGAAACTCTAGATTTCATAAATCATTCAGTCTAGTTGGGATTTTCATTGGAAGAGTGTACCACCCTATTGAATCTGAAATTTGGATAAGGGCCGCATCGAGTGGATAAATGATCAATGAATGAATCCAAGGTGAAAAAGAGAAGATTCTGGGGCTTGGGAGGTAGGTGCTGCCAAGATTGGGGAGATGCGTGCAAGAGGACTTCCGATGCGTAAACCATTACACGCTGGCCTACCCTTCCGTGCCCAAAGCACCATCCTCCGTGACTGGCCATGCCCGGCCGCATTTTTACACTAAATGCAATGTTGAATAATCCTTTTCATGCCTAGCACCGATTCAGTGCACAAGGTGATGTTGAATGGGAATTTGTGCACCCAGCCCCTTCTGGGCGCTCAAGCTGACGCTCGACCGGAGTTTTCATGCCAGGCTCTTACGTGCCACTCCAAGGACTCTAGCTATAAAATTAACTGTATCCCTACCCTTCATGGATAGAAACCAAAGACGATGTGATCCCCATCTATGCGAAAACCCCGTCTTCTGCGACAGTGTGAAACAACCCATGTCCTTTAGGTATTGGTTGTTGTGCGATAGGTCCCCTAGGGGCGCCTTCATATGGGAACTCTATTACACATGAATTTCATTTGTTCCTGAATTTATTCGTGCGCAATGGGTCCCATATTGTGTGCAAGTTCCCTCTATGTCTGGCGCTCTTGCACGCAACTTGTCCAACCTGCGTGAAAACTATCCATCTCACACACAACCCCTCTAGCTTGCGCGCCATTGGTTCAACATGTGCGCAAACCGTCTATCTTGCACACAACCCCTCCGGATTTCGCTCCACCCATTCCTCTTGCAAGAAACCTATTCGTCTTGAGAGAAAACCATGTGTATTGCTCGCAGACCTCCTATCTTACCCCTTCCCAATCTCTTACACATGCTCAATGTGCTGCCCTCACCTTGAGGCACCTTGTTTGAGCCTCTCTTTTAAGGGACAAACCTAAATCACACGCTCTATTCCTGTGTGGCCCCTCAGGTATGCATGGAGCAATTTCAATGTCCCTCAGGAAATACTTTCTGTTTCATTGCTTTGCCTCATGCATCATCGCATAGGCACGCTAATGACTGTTACTTTTTCGCATAGCCACGCTAACGTGGACACCCAATGGAATCACCTCTCAACACCCCCCAGTCACAACATTACTGATACTTTCCTTCCCCCAAGGGCGGGAGGGTATCTGTTATGTATGTCCTAGGGGTGCATAGTGCGCCCACCACATCCGAGCACCAGGACGATAAAATTGCCAAGCACCATCGTCCTCAGCACATGATGTTAAACTGTGACCTTGTCCCATGCCCTGCACTAGGGACCCCACACCATCGGTGTTCTCTACGCCCACTGGTCTCCATGGTAGTGAGATCATTCTTTACATGGAATGAAATCCTCTTTATTTGGGCGACATTCATCTGCGAGGAAAGGGAAACTACACTGGTGTAAGCCCCCAACCTTTCCTATAGAAGGTAGCACCCCTACTCCTCTTTTCATGGGTGTCAAATCCCTCTCTAGGTGGGCTTTGTCACCACCCGGACCTCCACCCAGGAGTAAGTCCCAATCTCCATCTCTTTGGGTTGCTAACCATGCATAAGCCCATATTTCCTCTTTTGGATGTAGACCACATGTAAGCCCATATTTACTTTTTGGGCTACTAAATACGTGTAATCCCCACTCCACTTCCCATGGACTCACATTTAGCGATGTGATCGTCAGGTCTTTGATGTCTCTTGTCTCTCAAACCAAGCGTGAATCATGTGGGCTTAGTGCAAGAATCGACCATGAAATCTTATCCGGGCAGCCTAGAGTGTAAGCCCCAAACCAACATCAACTATGAGGTCTTTGATCCTTACCAAGGCAGTGTACGTAGGAAGCCTCCCTAAGGTTCAATCCCAACACCTGGTCGCTCTGACCCCCTTCACATCGTTTTGCCAAAACACAACATGAACTGCAAGGTCATTGATCCTTTCAAAGGCAGGGTACATAAGAAGCCTCTCTGAGGTTCAAGTCCAACATTCGGTCGCTCCGACCCCCTTCTCCTATGTTATCCCAAACCCAATATTATGTACGAGGTATTTGATCCTTGCCAAGGAATGGTACATATGAAGCCCCCCTAAGGTTCAAGCCCAACACCCCATTGGTACCGACCATCTTCGCATAAGTTCACCAAACTCCTCCTTAATTATGTGGTCTTTGATTCATGCCAAGGAAAGGTATGTAGGAAGCCTCCCTGAGGTTCTATCCCAACACCCATTCACTCTAACCCCATTCACGTCGGACCACCTTCCTCCCGCATGACGTTAAACTGAATTCCCCATTTTCATCCATCACAACGTTAAACTGCATCCTCCATCCAGTGGTAGGCCGTTAGGACCCCATTCCGTGGTAATTCGTTGTCATCCCCATTCATATGTAAGTCTTTGTCTACCCATTTTGACAGTATTATGTCTTCAAATAAAATACATTGACATTGATTCCATGCCATGAGGATATGTAGGAAGCCTCCCTGAGGTTCAAGAGAATCATTCATGTCTCATCCTGATCTCTCCCTTGAGCCTATTTATATCGGGAAGTTCATGACCCAACCTAGAGGTTCTATTTTCTCCATTTCCCATCCATGCATCCATTCTCAAGGGTCACCTCTTCAGGTGTCCCATCTTACCACCGAACTACGTGGACTTTGATTCCCTGCCATGGGGATATGTATGAGGTCTCTTAGAGACTCAATCCCAATATCTCCATCATCCTAGAGTTGAATCTATCTCATTCCCTACCTACTTCATTAAACCCTCCATCATCAATCCTAATTCTTACCTGGGTTTCCACATCCCTGTGGGATCATGCCACCTCACTCCCCATTCCCCTTAACATAAACTAGGAAGCTAATCACACATTGGCCTCAACATCAGTGTTCCCTCCATGGGTATCACCCATCTGATCCACTCTAATCAGTGTTCCGATCAGTTCAATCCGTCTCCGCTAGACATTAAAATTGAAAAATACCTTATGTTAATCATGGGAATCTAAGGAAAACCTCATATACAAGCCTATGGTATAAACTTCCTTGCGTTCGACGTGGGATGCCTCGGGCTTCCGCGCCCTCAAGAATCCCTATAATAAGGAGAACAAACCTAAACATGCTAGTGTCCCAATGTCCAGACATGCTAGTGATATCCAATGTGACTACTCCCCCAACCTAAAGTTGCTACCCGGACCAGACCCTTTGGAATGTCCAAACAGAAGAAGTGTAATTAATTGGTTTCCATGAAAATGTGGCAGTAGGAAGAGTTTCACGAACAACGTCTTAAATCTATAAGGGAGACCCGGACTAGGTGACGAGTTCTGAGGAGGAATCCCCGAAATGAAGAACCGACATCCCATCATCTTTTTTAGATCAAGGAGAAAATTTCCCTAAACAACGAACGGATGTTGACTGCCTTGGGAAAGTGGGAATGCTGGGTGAAAAACTGTGCTACCTTCCTCGAACAAGACGAACACGCACACCCCGATGAAAGCATCAGAAACAGAATTGGTGAACCCGACGTGAATATATTCTTCTCGATATGGAGATTAGAAGCATTCGAGACATCATTGGACTAGTGTTTCATGGGATCTAGCTATCTGTTGCTGGGTCATGCCAAGAAAATAGTGGGCCTGGCGTGAAACTCACCAGAAGTTGGGCCAGTCAAAACATTGTATGTCATGGTCTGTTACATTGTCATTGTGGATACACCTTACCAGCCTTGGAAGATGGAATGGCATTGGGGCACCGGTCGTTGATTCTGTTTTTTATTTCAGCACCGATGAGCTAATCTCCCTGGTTTAAAGTACGAAGCTGCTACCCCTGGAACTTGATCACTTCCTGCCCACCGACGTAGGGGTAGGGGCAGTACCAGTGTGACTGTCCTGCACGATTCCTCCTCTTTTGTGACGGCCTCAAAGGCCGTGACCACTCGGATCCCCCGCCCCATATCTCCCTCATATTTCATCTAACAATTGTGGATTAATGACCTCGTACGCCAGTACGTGGAGGACGGTATTATACCGACTCAGGATATGGGTCGCCTGGATTTATTGGCATCTACGCCTCATCATCAACGTCACCCCCGAGGTCCATGAAGGGAGCCACTTCCCCCCCAATCCAACATATATCTATTTTGGGAGCCTCTCCCCAGAACGTATCGACGAATCCCTTACCTACACCGACGAGTTAGGGGATATCCGGGTCAGCCCATCCTGGATCCCATTCCAGGGGCTCCCAGCAAGGGCTCCCACTAGGTCGCATTGTCACTACCACCTATTATTCCTGTATGAAGAGTAGGTAATCCATGTACATGAACCACTAGCTCAGGTCCATCTAACCTGATCCCAGCATTGGGCGCAAGTCGAAGAGGACATCTACATATGGGCATCAGCGTCAGCGGCTACTATGGCTCGAGCCACCACTGATGCATATCACCAACTCCCTATGTATGTTGAGCAGGTACATTCATACGCCCGACCAAGATCAAGGCCCCAACCACCCCACGGGCAGGCAGGGTCGACTCTCTTGGTCGCTAGCACCGACAGTGGCCACAGTAGACTAACTCACAACAATACCACTCAGTATAAAGGTCCCCCTCGTACCGCTACTAGGGATAATGTGGGACTTCCCCACTTCGAGGTGCAACATTGATGTCTTCCACATGCTACCTTCAATCCAAATGAAGGACCTCCCTCCAGTGGTGATGCTCAGTATGAATGTATTACATGTACCCATTACACCAGATATGGATTCATTCTTACCGCTATAGACCATTGGTATGGGGACGTTGCACATACGGAAAATCTTCAATGTGGGGACCCCCCCATGTCTTTGTAGCATCTAGCGAAGGTCCTCCTCACCCTAGAAATCAGAGGGGTGAAGGCCAGCCTCACCTCACCAGCACCCAGCATGGAGGTCTTACCCATGTTCGGCTCGACAAGTACAAGGACCTTCCTCGCATAGATGTCGCCATGGAAAACAAGCATGGGGATCTCACCCATGATCATATCGGCTCCAACGGATGTCCTACCTGCTCCAGTGCTAGCCACTGAGTTCCTCCCCATGTCCCCTTTGATATTTTTTCTGGTGCTCCTCTGACCCCAGCTTACTCAAGTGGAAGTTCTGCTCTCCCCAGCACTAGTATGGCTGAAGGACCTCATCATGCCAGAAATCGACCCTATCCTAGAGAACCATACCAAATAAGAAGGAAGGGTCATCGCCCCCAAAAAAGGAACACTGAGAATATTCAAAATGAGATCAAATAGGTTTTCTTCACTGATTCATAAGCTGAATACGACTCAATGATGGACCCTTGCCTAGGTCCTCCGTGTCTAGGGCCATGGTAGGAACAATGCGCATCAGCCTCATACTCCCAGAATGAAAGGTCCATCAGATTCCCACCACCATCAATAGGTATATCAAGGACAATGAAAATTTGGAAAACCCATAGGTTATGGTCATGCAATCACCACCATTGTCACCAGAAGCACACTCTACCACAACTAGAGATCACGAAGAGCTATTCTGGGGACCAGTGGCGGTCAAGAAGTAGCGCGGCCCATCACTAGTAGCCCTAGACCATGCAATAGGAACTGCGTATGTCAGCCTATCCTACCACGATGTGGTGGCTAAGTTGTTACACACATTGGAGGATAGCTCGAGATGTGGCGGTTTGTCATCTCACTCCACGTATTCTCCACCAGCTAGCTTACCGTCCCAGCGGTCTGCTTCGGTACCGCTACTGGTTCCTCAGTAACCTCCGGTTGATGAGTGGGACACTGAATTTCCAAACCATGAATCCGATTCAAGGAGCTTATGAAATTTCATCACATCATACCACTTCCTTGAGATGTTTCGGCCCATGGAAGTGCTAAATTTATGCAGGCCAGAATCCCTCACCCCAGAGGAAATTGTGTGTTTCTGTCAAAGCCTCTGGGCGATGCACTTCCACCATCATCACTAGTGAGTGAATTATAAGAAATCCAAGCACATTTTAAATATATTGGTGGACAATGTCGTCATGTTTATTTGGCTGCACATCCTATGGCCCAGCGCCCCGAGCTAATAGGTCTCTATAGGGACCTCCAACAGAAATGCGTTCAGAGTTTCAAGGTACTCCACAAGATTATCAAGGAGGCTTCCCCTCATGTGGAGATCTATTTCTGGGTGGAAATTTTTACCTTCTCATCCGTCATATTCGACAGCAACCAAACTGTCTAGGAGACATTAAGTACATGCCCCTAGGTAGAGTTTCGGTCAACATGGCCACCCTATCGGAAGAGGAAAATGAGTTAGAGCACCTGGATGGGGACCTACCCCCTGAAATCATGATGCATCTATTGATCCCTCGGGAAGAGTTACACGTCAACATAGGAGATTGTTAGGTCTCCCTCTTCCCACCTAGGCGTTATTCCTTAGCTGGAATCACGTTAAGGGTAAAGAGCATCTTGGCGCTATCAAGTCCTCTAACTCATTTGGCTCAGTGTAGAAGACGGAGGAAGACACTGAGAATGTCGCTTGGCATCAAAAACTTTCTGATAAAAAGATGTTGGTCGACGATCTCATCTTTAAATGCACTGAAGAGTGACTTCCGGACTACGGTGATCCTAGGCCGGGGCAGCACGGGCATGCATAGCTTCCCCTTGACAAATTTCCTTCATCTGACCCTGACCATCCTGCCCATGCAAATAGGACTGATGCTGGAGCTTATGGATATAGGGCACGATATCTATTTCCAAATCCTCCTGAATGGCGTAACATCCCCCGTGATCTAGGTTGGGCTCCCCCAGTTACCCCACATGCCATTCCCCCAGTCACCCCAGGAGCCGCTAGGCCACATTATCATATTCAATAACCCCCCAGCACACTGGTGCCCAGGGATCCCCATCAAGATAGGGACCCCTACCTAGATTATCCAATGGTGGAAATCATTACCCACCTTGAGGCATTAGAAACCTGACAGGTGGATCTCCCACCGGATGACAAGACATATTTGGTGTGGGTGGTAAATATTCCACCACCCCCCAGATTTCAGGAATCCCACCTTTTTGCCCTTCAATGGGACAGGGGACCCACCACAGCACCTCGCCCAATTTACCTCAAACTGTGGCCCCATGTTGGGAACACCAGTTTAGTAGGAATCCACAAAACTCTAGTGTTTTGTGCAGACATTTGAAGCCCCTACATTTTTCTAGTATATATAGTTCTCCATTGGATTGGTGACCAGCTGGGAGGACCACCATTGGCAATTCCTCTACCAATTCAGCTCCACCACACATAAAACGAGTACCGCGGACCTGTTCAAGTGCATGAAGAGGCATGATGAGTGTGTAACTAACATGATCTCTTGGTGGAAAGGACTCATGTATTCCCTCGACATGAAACTGACTCAGGAGCAATTTCTGATGATGTGTGTAGGTAATGTCATAACGGAGATAGTCCCCTCTATGATCACTAAGTACTATCCCTGGGGATTTTGAGACTTCTATGATAAGGCCCCACGTCTAGAGGAAGCCTTACCACATGCTAAGCGGTCACATCTGTTTCCTCCTGCAATCCCCGTGAGAAGGGCCTCCAGGGCCGAGCACACCGTTGTGGCCCAAATAGAGGCCCCTAGGATATTAGAGTTGTTGCCAGTGGAGCCGCCTCCACAGCCTCGTAGAGGCCCTCTACCTCAAGCGCAACCTATATCCCAGCAGTGTTCACATCATTATCGGAAGGTTCCCCCCCCCCCCCCCCCCGCAATGCGTCACCACCTCCTCAACATGCTCATCCTTCCCCCTATTAGGGTCAGGCTCCCTAGGCCCCATTTCAGGACAGGATAAATCAGACCCACTCATTCAACAAGACACAGGTCCATGGTTACATCTACAGTGCCTTGGAATAGGGGATTGTGTGATTGCATGAGTGTAGAAGAACGGAAGAGGAAAACCTTAATGATCACCCTAATTACTTCCCCTATCACAGGATCTTGGGGCTCACTGTAATGGAGTTCTATATGTTCAAAGACTGGCTCCAGGACTGAGTTAATAAGAACATAGTCAGGCTAGGCCCAGCCCCGGCGCAGGTAGCATGCATCTTTGTGAGGCCAGACAATAGCATCAATAGTGAGGGAGATTGGCATCAGGTTTCTAGTCGTGGATCCTAGACGTATGATGACTGGATAGATCAAAAAACAGTCGTTCATTCCTATGGTGTCATCTAGGCTCGGTTGAATCAGCCAAAGACTTTAGAATCTACAACCCCCACTTCTGCATCATTGTCCCAGTCAGCCTCTTCCCGGAAGAGAAAGCCACAGCAATGCAAGGGAATGAAAAGTCCCCCACATATTCCATCGTCATCTTGTACCCTTGGTGACTTCATGCCCCTAGAAATGGAAATCCTTCCCAGAATACATCCAGTAGTGGACAACAATTTGAGTGACGGTCAAGGGTATGCATCGGTTAACACTGTTGTGCTGGAAAATCCCTACATGATTTCTGATGATGTGGAGCGTACGACGGGTCCTCCCAACATTCCTAGTCATCGCCATCATCAATGGAGTTGTAGAAACATAGGTCATCAGAGTTCCTAGGTCATCACTTAAAGCCAAGCTCTGCATGCTACCGAAACCAGGAAACATTATCAGTGCAGAGCTCAGTAAGTAAAACCTTCTCACCTAGTGGCATCAGGGCCCTCTTTCACAGCCGTTCATGTTTTTGGATCTGGCAGAGCCACCTCAACCATACTGCGACCAGAAACACCCTACTATAGGCTGGTCTCAGTCATCCGGACCAGATATAGTTGCCACTCTACAAGCCTCGACTAGTGAACAATGGGATATGCCCAGCACCAGTCAGCCGCCAGTCCAACAAGTAGATCCTGCCATACCTCCTCTCATAGAGCGGCCTCATGCAAGAAGAAGTTCAAGCTTGGAGAGGATGCACTATGTTCTTAAGAAAATTTCTAGTATTTTGTAAATTCTCTCCTTCCTTGTGGCCCTTCGCCTATCGTCAGATATATATGAGGCCCTTGCCGAGGCTTTAAGAAGCCCCCTCCAGTTTGATACAGAAGTAGTAGCCGTAGAAGCCTTTCATGCTGAAGCGGTCAAGAATTCTAAATTACAGGCCATTATCTCGTTCTTTGGATAATATAAAGGCTCCCACATACATGGGAACATTCTCCCATTGTACACCACCAGCCAGTTCAATGGCGTCAAGGTTCTTCATTGTCTTATCGACACGGGCTCTAGAATTAACCTAATCCTGACTCGAACACTGCAAAAGCTAGGATTTTAAAAAGATGATTTGAGTCCCTCTCACCTAAGAATCCAAGGTTATTATAGGATGGAATAGAATTAAGTCAGTAAGATCTGTTTGAATACCCAGTTTGGTGGCCCAGTTGTCAGCACTAAATTTATGGTAGTCTATGAGGATGCCGCCTACAATGCGTTGATGGGAAGGCCATGGCTCCACCAGCATGAGAAAGTTCCCTCATCATATCAACAGTGCCTCTAGTACTCCCTTAATAGTCTTGTGGGTGTGCTTTAAGGTGACACATCTCCCTTTTCTTCTTGTAGGACCCTCTATCTGTATGCCAACTACTACAAGAGAAAGGACAAGTAGATTCAGACCAACGAGGTTGAGAATTCCACGACTGCGACCGATCCATGGATAGATCTAGATGATGCTTAGTTCTTTCAAATCCACCTATTGTAGGATAAAACCCTGGACATGGGACAATGCTAAGTTGTATCTGGGATGAGGCGGAACACATTCCCAGGTCTATGCGATGGCAGAAAATCATCTCGTACTCCTATACAAATCAAGCTCTGGTGATCCTGGAGCCTCCTACCCCCATAAGGTATTGGGATGTTTGCCCCATGGAAATGAAAATACTTTATACGTGCTAGTTTAGACGGGTTGTAATTAATCGTCTCAAGCCAACGTGCCACTATTGCTTCGATAAAATAAAGTGTGTCCATTGGGACGAAGGCCAGATGGGATCGGATCAATAGCCTTCATCATTATGGTTGTGGAAGCACAGGGGTCCTTCGATGTAGTGACCACTACCGCTCAGGCTGGTACCATTCTCCCATCGGGATCTGTGAACACAGAAGAAATTCCTCTTGCTGAGGATCCCTCCTCTATATGTGAAGAAGTAGATTTAGAGGATGATCCCTCTGTCTTTGAGGAGGGAGTTTTTGCCACAGTAGACGAGTTATTATAGGATAACCTCGGTAGCAAGGCAGACCCTACACCCACATTGATTAGTGTCTCAAGGCCCCTTTAGGTGCAACAACAGTACATGGAATTCTTGAAACAACATTGTGATGTGTTCACCTAGAGTTATGATGAGATTCCAGAACTAGATCTTCAGGTAGTCGTCCACCGCCTCGGTCTCCCTGCAAATCATAGAAGGTTCCATAAGCCTCCCAGAAAGATGCTCCATTTTTATTGGGCCATGGTAGAGGTGGAATTTGATAAGCTCGTCAGACCCAATTTCATTAAGGAGGTCTAGTACCCCAAATATCTAGCCATCATTATGCTAATCCGGAAGAAGAACAGACAGATCAGAGTCTGCATCTACATCTGTGATCTCAACCGTCGTTTTCCTAAAGATGTTTTTCCCATTCTTGTGATGGAGTAGTTGATTGATGTTATAGTTTGATTCCATTCCCTCTCCTTCATGGATGGGTAATCCAGGTACAACTAGATCCAAATAGCCCCTAAGGACGAGGATTTCACAGCCTTCAGGGTGCTACAAGGGACATTCTATTACCAAGTCATGCCCTTTGGTTTAAAGAATGCAGGTTCCACCTACCAGTGGGCTAGGCATTATTTATTTATTCCAATCCTTGGGATGTGGGTGGAATGATTGGTGGATGATATGGTGGTAAAATCTTGTTAGCATCATTACCATCTCAAAGAGCTTGAGAAATTGACTGGCTTCTTCTATTCTCATCAAATGAAGTGAACCCATTGATGTGTGCCTTCATGGTCACCTCTAGAAAGTTTCTCAGATTCGTTGTCAGATACAGAGTCATTGAGATCAACCCATAGAAGATCAAGGACATTAGCCAGAAGTCTCCTCTGAGAAACATTAGAGAGATTCAAGTTTTCCAAGGCCACTTAGCCTACATACACTGATTCATGATGATCCTGGATGGAAAGTGTAATCCCTTTTCTCAGCTCTTAAAGAAAAAACAGCTTATGAATGGGACGAAGAGTGTAAGATTGATTCTGAGGAGATCAAGTATTGTCTTCTCCATCCTATGGTCTTAATGCCATCCATCATTGTAAATCCTTTAGTCCTTCATGTGACTGCCTTGGAATGATCTCTCGTTTCCCTTATCGCTTAGAAGAACAATGAGGGGATGGAAAACAGCCTTTACAACCTCAGTTGTATGCTCCTCGATATGGATACCAGATACTCCCCCATCAAAAAGAGATTCCTTACACTAGTATTCACAGTAAAGAAATTGCAACATTACTTGAAGCACCACGAGGTATAGCTGATATCTCGGGTAGACCCACGAAAGTACATTCCAAACCACATCATTTTGATAGTTCGTCTCGCTCAGTGGGTAGTGATTCTCCAACAGTTCGATATCAGGTTTGTGCCTAAGAAAGATATTAAGGGGAAAGCATTGGCATACTTTCTTGTTTCCCATCTGGCCCCTACTGACCAGTCTTTGGATATCAATTTACCATAATGAGGTGATCCTCTCGGTGGACCAAGCCATGTCGTGCTAGTAGATGCACTTCGATGGTGCTTCCTGAAGCCCCATCGGAAAGAGGATCAATGATCCCAATCTCAAAAAGGTAGTCTTGGGTATCATCTTTATTTCCCTAAAAAAATCCATTCTTTTGTACTCATTCCAATTGTTAGAAGGCTACACCAACAATGAGGCAGATTATCAGGCTCTCATCACGGGCCTCGAGCTGGCCCTCGAGATTGATGTGCCCCATTTTCATGTGAAAGGGGATTCCGAACTAGTCATAAAGAAGATAAATAGTGAATAAGTATTCAGAAATCCAGAGCTCATACCATTGTTGGAGTGCACTCTCTAGGCAATGGCCCATTTTCCATCTCATCTGGATGTTACGCATGTCCCTCGATCTCAGAACAGTCGAGCTGACGCCCTGGCCAGCCTGGCTGCATCACTTGTAGAACCCGAGTAGGATGATCTGTTTATCCATGTGACACATCAGAGAGTCATTGTTCAAGTCTCCCCATATGACAAGGAAGGACTTTAGGTGATCCATCTTACCGCTGCAGCCTCCACGTTAGGACCCCCAGATACAGTGGTTAATGTGACTCCTGACTGGAGAGCCCCCTTTGTTGAGTATCTCCAAAATGGTTACCTCTCGGCTGATCAGGACGAGCGTGAGTTTATCCAATGCTGCGCATTACAGTTTACCCTCCAGGATGGTCCCATTCGTGATCAGATCCTCTAAAAGTGTGGTTTTGATGGTATTCTCTTCCATTGTATCAAAGGAGTCGAGTTTTATTAGGTCATGTATGAGGTTCATGCCGGTTCCAACGGCGCCCCCCAAACTAGGTCGAAGCTATCTCACCCAATCCATAGACAGGGGTACTTTTTCCCCTCCATGATCCCTGATTGAATCGAGTTCGCCATGAGATTCCATGCATGCCAAATTCATGATAACTCTATGCATTGGCTGCCCGAAGATGTCCACTCCACCAAGTACTTTTGGCCATTTGCGGTATGGGGACTCGATGTTGTGGGACCATATCCACCAACGACAGCTCTCCAATTCAGATTTATCCTGACGGCTACAGATATCTTCTCCATGTGGGTAGAGGTACTTCCACTCCAGGAGGTCAAGTCCCATTCCATCATTGACTTTGTGAGTTCCAACATCATCTACCGATTTAGAGTTCCTCATTTCATCCTCAGCGATAACAACATGAACATCCGAGCAGCTGAGTTGAAGAAGTTGTATGCTAAGTACAACATCCGTTCTAACCATACCTACCACTATCATGCACAAGCAAATGGATAGATTGAGGTTTTCATAAAAACCATCTCTATCATTTTGCAGAAAATTGTTGGTCAGAATAAGAAGAGTTGGTTGGGAAAACTCCCCAAATCCCTCTGGGCTTATTGGACAATGACTCGTAATTCCACCAAGGTGACCCCATATTTAATGGTGTAGGGAACTGAGGCCATCCTTCCCATTGATATTCAGTTTCCTTCATTACGCACAGTAGTCTATGACCAGCAGGCGCTAGATAAGGTAGCTGAAATCTGTCTGGCTGATTTGGAAGCACTTGACGAGAATAGGTTTCGTGCCCTGCACAATCTAGAAAGGAATCAAAATAATATAGCTAGAGCCTTCACCAAGAAGGTTCACCTCCACTCTTTCCTGCAAGGTAATTTGGAATTGTTCCACAGGAAACCAATGATACCTAGAAAGAAACCACCCATGTTTGATCCCAAATGGGAAGGACCTTTCGTTGTTCAAATGGTTTACCCCAATGGTGCGTACTCACTAGTAAATGTGGATGGTGAGTGTATCACTCCTCCCACCAATGCCAAGTTCTTCAAACAATACTTTTCCTCAGCCAGTGGTTCTGGCATGACCCTAAACTGTTTAGTCCCACCCGACCCAAAACTGCCTGGTCCTTCATGACATTAAAATGTAAAATGTCTTGCATGACGTTAAACTGTATGAATTCTAGCAATATGTTAAACTGTACCATTATAACTACGTACAACTTGATTCCCTTCCACATGGGAAACGTAGAAATGCTCAAACATTTACACATGAGTCCATCCCCCAAACTCTTTTAATTAACTATTCCCCTATAGGGGTAGACCTCTTGGAGGATCTATACATGGCATAGTGAAGGCTTATTTGTCCTCGCTCATGTTATGATTATGATGATAAAATCCTATGATCCCACCTCGTTTTCCTTGTCTCTCACATCGTCACCACACGATGTTAAACTGTATGGCCTTTAAGAACTATGTACGGATTTATTACCATCCTCATGGGATATGTAGGAAAGCTTAGAAATTTTTTCTGGTAGTCTAGCCCAAACATCAGATTTCCCCCTTGGACCGGGACACATGGTTTGGTATAGTATTTTTCTCCAATTCACATTGATCTCATCTTGATCCCTCCATAAGTACCGCTCCCCAAAGACATCTATCACATTCACCTCCCTTCTTGACTTTAAAATTCATGTTCACAACTATGTTTCACCCACTCCATTGATTTGGAATCCATCATCTTTCACATCAAAAAGGACCCTAAACTAGTGTGGATTCTCGGTATAATGTCTCTCCTACCACTTCTGGCCAACACCCTCAAGAATGTGATAACCAAATCGATACAAGTTCCTCTTTGAGAATATGGTCAGCTGGCGATGCTCATTTGGATTCCCATTACAGTTCACACAATAAGGACATTGTGTTTCGAACATGGTCAGTGGCTATCCACTGTCATTGTCACCACCCCCGTAGATCTCAAACGTTGAGTGTGGTGGTTCATCATACTCGCTATGTATTTGTGTTGTGATTCCCTTCAGGTGATGCCAGATATCAGACCCTTATATGATAGGGAAAGCCGAATCTGGCTCCTTGTTTCCCACATAGAGCACTGCACACATGGTCTTAGAAGTTGTGATGAGGTGGAAACTACATAAGAGGTCATATGGAAATAGTTAGCTGGGATGCCCAACCTCAGGACCTTCTACACCTTCGGGCCCTTGGATCATGTTCTCATTTAGGATTGTGTGGTGTCGTATAGGCACATGTCATCATTCACGTTGGGATATTTCAACATGATACACATATCCCCTTGAGATATCCCTTCCTTCATTTATCATATGTTCCAAGTGCACATGCCCTGCCATGCTCAACATGACCCATCAATTTGGTTTCCATCACCCTTTATATCTAGAAGGTCCCCCGGATGGAATGAATGCTCAGCCCAAGGGATTTCCTACCATTTCGAGCTAACGCATTCAAGGATTGTGAGCAACAAGCTGATACAAGTCTC
Organism: Viscum album; assembly: GCA_963277665.1. NCBI lineage: Eukaryota > Viridiplantae > Streptophyta > Magnoliopsida > Santalales > Viscaceae > Viscum > Viscum album. The sequence goes on along the minus strand of OY728119.1, from coordinate 807,039,087 downwards.
ATGTTTCGAATATGGTCAGTGGTTGATGCTCAATTTTCTGACCCCTTCTTTTCACACAAGGGTGGATACTGTGTTGAAAACCTGGTCAATAACTGTCCTCCATCATCATGTCTCTTTGTAGTCTTCCATAAGCACAAAGATTCTCCCTCTCTTCCCCACGCATATGACATCAATCTAGGAATGTACTGACCAAGTTCTATGACCATAAACAAAGATCACCTTTATCCTCATTGTAAGACATTAAAATACAAACTGGTCGTGTCATTCCGTCTGAGCCCCAACCTCAGGCCCATGGACTTCTCAGGCCCCTGGCCCAAATCTTCACATAGGATTGAACATTTTATTGCGAGATTATGTCCTCATTCACATCAGGTTACTCACCATGTCGTACACATCCCTGGATGAGATATGTTACACCTACCGTTTTCCTCACTACAATACGTTAAATTGAAAACTGTCTGAGACTTTCTGTCTGAGGCCCAGCCTCAGGCCCCTTGGCCTTTTTGGCCCCCCGACCCAAGTTCTCACTTAGGGTTGTATGGTATGGACTCATGTACTTATTATCCTCTGGTAACTCTTTGTGCCATATACGCCCCCATTGTAGTATTTGACCCTTATTTATGTCGTCCCTTTCCCAAAACTACGTGAGGCTTGACTCCCACCCTCATGGGATATGTAGGAATTCCTGGACATTTCTTCTATTGGCATAACCCCATGTCTTAGAGATCTTCATGTTATCTAGGCACCATGGACAACATTCTTCCATGAGAGGGATATATCGGTCACACACTATAACATTTTTCAATGTTGGCATACGGCTTGATTCTTGTGGTGTATGTGGATTTTCTATCCTCGGTCCATCTCTTAAAAAAACAATCATTCATCCTAAAGGACATACAAGATCTATCAAATACTGCTTTTTCAGTGCAAGGGCTAGACCCACACAACCTCATTATCTCTAACACTAGTATCCTACCGTGTCCCTTGTAGAACTACGTATGGCTGGATTCCCGTACATGTGGGATACGTCAGAATGCCTAGACACATTGTCTCTTAGTCCATCCCTAGGAACCCAAAATCTTGTCCCCCCTCTTTTGGCCCCTCGACCTGAACTCTTTTGGGAACGTGTGGGGTGTCCTGTATCGTATGGGATTTTCCCTCATTCTAATCAGGTTTTGAAAAGGCCTCATCATATACCTCTTATGTCTTTTCCCCACCAAGTCTGAGCACAATGACTCTAAACGAAGATCTCCCTATGGGAACTATGAATTGGGTTTGGATACTTTGCTTCCCTATGCACAGTCCATTAAATTAATCCCCCTTAATAGTTCATCTTATGACCATTAATATATAGGCGTGAAACCTCAGTACCCATTTCCTTAGAGGGAAGGGACTCAACTCCCTCTATCAAATATGTTTTATAGTCATATTCAGATTTTTGACAAAGAGCCCGAAGTGTGGAGTTTTTACATGGACATTCCCCTCGTTCCATTACCATGATTCATGATCCCATCATTTGGATCCTCATCCTCGTCCATGTTTGAAGGGACCCCCTTTGCAACCTGGTCTCATGCCACACTGTCTTAGCTACCATCTTAGTCCAACGTCCCTGAGGACCTTAGACGACATTTGTGACAAGTCCCATGTTTCGAACATGGTCAGCTGTCCACCCTCATTTTTTCATCTCCATTCAAGGCTAATGAGATATGGATACTATGTTTAAAACATTTTCAACAGTTATCACTTATCCTCATGTCACTATCATTGTGTTCCAGATCTCGAGCATCATGATTCACATATTTCCACTTTCTTATGTTCATGTTGAATTACAACATACATGGCTTTATGCCTCCGCGCACCTAGGTACAATATATAGGAATTTCAACATCATTGGTACGTTATTAACCTAGAATCCCACCACTCATAACATGTTCCTTCCTATGCTAGGAAAGTCCCATAACAACTTCTTGTTTCTCACATATTGCACAACTCACGTGGTCTTTGTAGTTTTGGTAGGATGTGTACAGGCAAAACCATGTCGTGTGTTCCTTTCATCATCCCACATGATGTTAAACTGTTCCTTAGAACTATATATGGCATGATTACCATCTCAATGGGGTATGTAGGAATGTCCAGGCACCTTGCCTTGGGCCTAGCCTAACATTCACATTTGTCCCTTGAACTGAAGAATTTCCTCCGGGGATATTTGGTGTTGTGCAGACTCCTTATGTCCTCATTCACGTCATTTTTTATCTACCACACCACATAATCCCTTTCTAGGATCTCCCATTTCACTATTCATCCTACCACATGGCATTAAACTTCATGAGTCCTTATTTCCTTGACACATGATACAAAACCATGGTTCTACCAGGAATAAGTTTATGATTCCCCATGTCAGTCATGGGATGCACCATATCTCTTTCCAAAGAGGTTATTCTTGATGTTATTCTTGATCCATGATCATACGAATATGACCAACTAATATTCCTTCGTAATGGTGGATTGATTTCAATAGCATTGGAATCCATTCGAACAAACTATCACTCCAACTCCAGGATTTCTGTGCACTTTCTCTAGACCTTGGTCCTATATCAGATCTGAAAGAACCCCCTAACTGTTTAGATGCTCGGCCTATGGCTCACCTACTGTCTTGGGATAACATTCCATAAGTCTAATGGAAGGAATTTTGAGTCAGGACCTCGGTTTCATACATGGTCAGTGGTCATCCCTAATTTGATATTACCATTCCAGGATAATGCAATAAGGATACTGTGTTTTGAACATGGAAAACAATCATCCTTTATTGTCATGCCACCCTTACAGTGTTTCGAATATGTTCTATCATGATTCACACTTTCTACACCCCTATATCCGTGTTAATTCTAACACTTCTGGAATTACCCCCTTCATGCGCAAGAGCACATTGGAAGGATGGCACATTGATTGTTCTGAGTTCCTCATCCTCCAATCGGGCCTCTCCCATTTCTTCCCAGATATCCAAGTTGGTTATTCAAAACTCGGGTTCCTGAAACTTGGTTGGCATTCCTGCATTCAAATGAATTAATAGTGTGACCATCCCTTGTTTCTCACATTGGGAATGACCCATGTGAGTTTAGGAATGGATTACTATTTATTTCATTATTGGTGTTGAAATGAATTGTACCAAACAAACAAGTAAAAAAATCCATTCATACATGCAGTTCAGAACAAGAGGCAGTAAAAAGAAATATTTTTATGAGTTAGACCAAAACAGGGCCCTTAAAGATCAACATCTTGGATAAATTGATCTAGCACCCCAACCTTTTGGCTTGTGGCCTCCAGGATTGTGTCCCGCCCCTGAGAACCTTCTCTTCATCAGTAGCCGTAGGGCACAGTTCACTAACCCTAGCTTGTGCTTGTGCCTATTCAGTTTGGAATGCAGTCATTTAGTGACCTACTTCCACTAGCTGCTCTTGGGAATCCTCCAGCTAGGCCCTCAATTGCTCAACAAGATTAGAACAATTTGCAATGAATACCTCCCTTTCTTTCGCCTATTATTCAATGCATCAGACCTCTTGTTCTGCCATTAGGAATGATTGGGTACTCTTTGACTCCTTCTGACATCGGGAAATGTTGGATCGTTGGCCGCTCTCACATAGCTTCTCAACCATGCAGTCGTGGACTATCGAATGAAGATGTTGAGCATAAACCCATCCATCATAGAGAAAGTGAAGATAGGTGTAAAGTGATCCAATCTGTTTTATCCATTCCATATGATGCCAACTAATAAATCACTTGATACACTTATTCCCTTTGTGTTGTGTCAAAAGGATCTCATCTGCCGCCTTGGAATCAAAATCATCTATCTCCTTTGGATCTGCAGGGTGATAGTCAAGGAATACAGTGAGGAGTTCAGCGGTAGGGTCTTCTTCGGGAACCTCTACCTCATCAGTGACTTCACTCTTGTCAGGATTTAGTTCCACCCTAGCTGTATTACCATCCCTCATTGCGATCTCTGGATCACTGAGTACCAGAGAAGGGTCGGTTAGAATGGTTTCTTCTCTAAAGGTCGACGCGGTCGCTGCCCATCCTACTCCTATAGATGTCCCAGACTTGACGGATTGTCGTGCCTCCAACCAAGAGATCACTACATCAGGAATTAGTATCTTGATTAGCTAAATTCTCCCACAAAGAGATAAAACCAATGAGTAAGGACTTACAGGAGCCAAGTGCAGCGGTTTCCAATGCCTGTGTCATGGTGGGGCCCCCTAGAATGGGAGATCCTTCAGCGCTTGTCAACTCGATAACTGATGTCAGCTCCTCTTTGACAATGGGGATGGAAGGGGGATCTCCTTCTTGCTCATTATCACCTAATCTAGATGAAATCGGTTCCCCGCTATGCCTGGTCCTTATGACTGTCCCCTTAGGTTTCTCTGGGGAAGGCTTCCTGGGGACCCTCAACCATTTGTCCCTGAACAACATAGGGTTTGGTTTATGGTTCAAGACTATGAAAAGATGAAGTCCAATATAAGGTTTAAACCATACCTCAATCTGCTCTGCCAGATCTACTTTAGAGACAATGATTTTTCCACTCTCCTGGGAACTCCGATGGTGAGTGGGAGCTTCTGAAGGCCCCTCGCCACCATGACCCTCAACTAGGTCCTCTTCTTCCAGACCATCTTCTCATTCTTCTTCTTCTTCTTCTTCCTCCTCCTCCTCCTCTACAATTTCATCCTCAGATGGAAGAATCTCTGGGTCTTGGATCTGTCCAAGAATTACATTCACCAAGAGATGAGGTTCTTCAAACTTCCCCCACTGGAATGAGTACATGTCCATGGATTTCAAGTATGCAATATGGTGATGAAATTTACTCTATCCAATATCCGGATGCGCCCTATGTTCGGTAGATCAATACTAGGGCATATCAACCCCCACCATAACTCTTCGGTGGACATGGATTGTCCAAGCGTTCTCCAAGAAGACCACATACAAAGGGAATATTGCATTAGCGGACGACGTCAGGAGGTACCTGAGTAGATTTCCTGGGATTTCCCTAGTCAAACACTGAGGCCTTGCACGAGACCACCCTTCCCTGGAGGGAAGAGGAATGTTCTCGATCTGTGTTATCTCGATCGATGAAGTACTGGCCTATACTGTGATAGATCCCCGACCCATTCCTTTCCTCACATCCCCCCACGACACCTCGTCTACCTTCCTTCTCTTCGGGCTCTGTACTAGTTTCCTTGATCTGTCGAATGCATTTATAAAGAATCGCCTTGTGGTACATTCTCATCCAATGTGCAGCATACTCTGTTGACAGTCTGGCACTGACATCGATGGGGGGTGAGTACTGATTCTTCCCAGGCCTACCATTGTTAACATAATCCGCAGTTGGCGGAGAATGTAGGAATGTCTCTCTTCCCGAACCACTGTATATACTTTTTTGGTCATCTGTTTCATACACCTGAACTTACTGGCGATCCTAGGCGGCACAAAGGGTTCACAGAATATTTTTCCATGAATTCGAGCCACTAGAACACCGCCCAGGATGCTCTTCAGGTACTCCCTCTGCTCTAGTGGACCCCACCCATCGTCTACTATTTGGGCGACTGGGGTTCAGAATGGGTGGAAGTCGAAGTGAGTGTGAATTCCTATCTTGAGTTTTATTTCATTATCCCTGAGCATCAATGGGAGGATTCCAATGATTTTAAAGAGGGATGGACGCATACCGTTACCAGGGGAAGATGGAATTCAGGATGTAATATCCAACACAGTGGGCTGAGACCCAACCGTGGAGGATTTGGAATAGACTGCATATCCTCCTAGGCATACATCCCCTCAAATGCACCCTAGAATATTGTATATCCTATTCAACACTGGTACCCCTAGGTTAAACTTGTTCATAGCCGCCATAATCCCAGCCATCACTAGCATCCCTAGGTGGAATCCCATCCTCGTGTCTCTCATTGGTAATAACCATCCTCTCAAGAACACAGTGTGGAACCCAGCATATCGCACATTCGGGTCTCCAACTTCATTGATTCCAAATCCCCACAATCGATACTCTCCCATATTGGAAATATTTTAATAAGAACTATCTTTTACCCTATGAGATGTGTTCAGCAATGGCTTCCCTTGGCCTGGCATCTTCATGACCTTGTCCTGGTTTAGGAAGAGGCTAAACTACCCTAAATAGGGTATGTCCTTTATGATATATTTTATTCAGAGTCCTTCTTTAGCCATCTCAAGTAGGTTCCATGATAGTATTGGGGTGTGGGTCCTATCCCCCTAAACATTCTCCATTGGGAGGAATTCATTGTACTGATACACCTCTACGAGGATTTCCCTAATTCAATGGACAACCCATAGATGGATTCCCACCTCCCCATGATGGAGGTGAAAAGTTTTGGTATCAGGCGACCAGTGACTGAACAACACTAATACCAAGTCCTCTTGTCGGTAAAAGTGGAATTGAGATGTCCAAACAGCCTCGACCAGCCCAATGGCCCGCAGTTCCGGCCCGAATTCCTCGCATGTCTGACATACCTAGTACTATCGTGCCGATTCATTGGTAAGTTTTCCCCTAGATCTGAAATCCCACTCCTTCTATACCTTCTTCTCGTCAGTAATGCTTCTTCTAAAATTAATTGTCATGACCCATCCTTGGAGGCCGTTCCGTGACTACCCCATGCTCGCCATCCGTAGGCCAGGGGATGGTGACTAGCACCAAAGGTGTAAATCCCGGTAAAAGGTAAGGCATTGCCTTTATAAAAGTTAACAAACACAGCAGAGTATTCAAGGGAAGTAAGCACTAAGTAAAAATGATTACAAAAGTAAGTGCTAAAAAGTAAATGGGCCGGTATAAGAACCCAATCGATAGTATAGTACAACTGAAAAGAAAGTAAAACAATAGAAAAGTAAAGTTACAACCACTGAGTCGTCCACCAGATCTCCCACATGACAGATAGGTACAGATGGTCTCCCCAGCTCCTTGGGTCCGGCCGTCCGCCCTGTTTACATCCCACCATGTGGTCCAGCTCCAGGTACCATCTAGCTCCACAAAACTCTACCTCGATCAGTGTTGTCTGTCATCTTCATTCAACACAAAGTATTTTGGGCATATCCCATGGAGGGGTGAGTATATGATACTTAGTAGAGACCCCGAGACCCTAGAAGGTCTCCTAGAATCCACAAAGGATGAACCACAATGGAAAGATACAATCACAAAGTATCATCCGAATCTCCTTAGGTATATTCCCATACATATACCTAACTCATAAATCTCAGTTTGGATCCAACTTCCGAGCCTTAGAACAGTCCTGTCCACACATGAAAGAAGTCATTCACATAAATGATAATGATTGAAAGAAAAGACTCGGCTCACACAGGTATACTACTCATGAAGAAGGGTGAATATGATTAGATATGGCCTCTGAATCATCTCCTCTGCCGAACCCAAGTAGGATCCAAGTACAGAAGTCATCGTTTCCGAACCCATGTATGATCCAAGTACAGTAACCATCGCTGCCAAACCCATGTTGGATCCAATTACAGTAACCATCGCTATCGAACCCACGTAAGATCCAAGTACAGTTGTCATCGCTGCCAAACCCATAGAGGATCCAAGTATAGTCATCCTCGCTTCCAAACCCATGTTAGATCCAAGTACAGTCTTCATCATCGTCAAACCCATGGAGGATCACAGCACGGTAGTCGTCGTAGTCGCAGTAAGCTCTAGGGTTCCTGAACACAGCGTGCTCGATTCCAGGAGGGTCCTCTCCTTGAGTAAAGGGGGGGGGGGGTCGATACATCAACTATCATGAAGTATAGAGTTGATGTATCCCTAAGTGCCGCCTCATCAAAAGGATCTCAACGCGACAGACGACGCGTCAATCGGATGCCCGGTCTAAGAGATATTGGCCTTTTCAATCTAGTGCCCTGGTTGGAAATATTCTTATTCTATACCCATTCATTTACCAATGTTGTCCAAAATTCACTTAGAGTATCAAAAAAGGACTGCCTCGTCGATAGGGTCCCAGTTCGACAGACCTCGCGTCGTTCGGACGTGCGGTCTTCAAGATATTCACCTTTAAATGAATAGTGGGCCTCGCCCATTAAGCATTGTGGGCTGGCAGGTCATGTCACCCAGTTTTGGCGGGTCCAACCCGGTATGGGTGTCGGACCAGCCCGATGATTCGCCTGGCCCGAAGGCCTAGCGGTCCGAGCCCCCCCCCGCTGGTTGTCCGAACCGGCGGCACCACCCTCCCTAACCGGCCGCCTCGAGCTGGCTGGTCTTCTGGTGCAAGCGGCGCACTCAGGTGGGCAGCAGGTTCTACAGTGCGACCCCATCCTTCCACCGCGTCTTTTCTCCACCCGACCGGCCGATGGGGCGGCCCGTTCTCCTGCGCGGTGCCCTCCTGGCGCCGCGACTCTCTTTCGCCCGGTCTGCCGACGGGCCGACCAGTTCTTCCGCTGAAGCGGCCCGCCCAATGTGGGCCACGGATCCCACATTGCGGCACCATGGGGCGTCGCGGTTCTTTCCTTTCCTTCATGGTTGCGGGCCGCGGTTCCTCCACATGCGGCCATCAAATGGCCACTTCCTTCAAATGTCGCCGCTTCCTGATTCCAAATAAGACATGAAACGACGTAGGGTCATCAGGCTGAGTTTGATCGGCTCGCACCCTCCACGTTAAGCGGTAACAATTGGCCAAGGTGCTAACATGATTACAACAATAACGAGGGAGTAATTTATTTAAAATAAATTAATCAAACCCCCATCCTCGAAAAAGATTCGTGGTAGACGAGCTTTGTGGATGACGATGTCGATCCGGTAGTTGTCGGAGTGTACCCAAAGAAGAGGCGTCTCCCCTCTTGTCGCAGAGAAAATAATAGAAGGTGCGTCGTCTTAGGAGAGTTCCCCATGGCAGTGTCTCCTTCCTTGATGAGGAGGAAGAATAGAATTAGAGAACATATGAGCATTCTTCATTGGAGAAGAAAATCGTTCTTCATCGGAGAAGAAAACTATTCTCTCAAGAGTTCTCTCCCTTCACACAACGAAAGACCTCCGAAAATAAAATAATAATCTACTCCTGTTATTTTATTGACACAGGACATTTAAAATTCAAACATTCAAACACTTAATTACTAAATTGGGGGATTCAATTTTTTAATTAAGGCGTTGACATGAATTAATGGTAGAGGAGAAGGTGACAAGATCTCATAAATATTGGGAGAGTTGTCAGCAGTAAACAAGGGAGTTTAATGGGGGGGTTTATGAGAGTTATGGGAATTTCAAGGGTTTATTTCACGTGTGGCCCCCACCCCACAAATATCCCTTCATGGGAGGTTATGTGGGTGTGGGCCCCACCTCTAAATACCCTTGGGAGGAAATAACCATCATCCTTAAAATAAAATTTTGCTCCACCAATTTTATTTATTTTAATCTAATTCCCCAAATATTAATTCTCAACCTTCATAAAACGCAACAACGATAAAGGACCCCTTAAGAAATTACTGGCACTATGAGTTCATCGGTGCCCTCAAATTTCTTTTCGGAGCACTGGTTCAAAAGATAGAAAAACCCACTCGTTCGTTTACTGAACGTACCCGATCTAAACGTCGAAAATTGATTCCGAGCACACTGGGGCTCAGAATCAAGTGCCATCAGAAGCCACAGACTCGTAAAATTCAGAAGTATTTATGAAAAAAAACATTCTTTGAAATTTTTGGGTCTTTACATTACTCCCACCTCAGGGATTTACATCCCTATAAAGATACAACATAAACTAGGGAAAGAAATGAGGGTACTGAGCATGCATCTGAGTCTCCCGCTCCCATGTGCTATCTTGAAGGTTCTCATGCTGCCAACGAATGCACACTAGAGGAATCAACCATCCAATTAGGACCCGCTCATGTCTATCCTCAATCTCCACCGGGACCTCCATGAATGTAGCCCCGTCATCGATGTCCAGCTCCCCATGATCAATGATGTGGGTCAGGCCATGAACGCATCTCTTTAGCTGAGATACGTGGAAGACGTCATGCACCCAGTGCAACTGTGGTAGAATGGCTAGAAGTTAAGCCACCTCACCTACTCTATTGAGGACCTGTAAAGACATGATGACGTGCAGAGATAACTTTCCGCCCTGGCCAAATCTATGTAATCCACGTTGAGGTGAGACCCGTAAGAAAACATGGCCTCCATCCTCGAACTCCAGTGGTCTTCGTCTCCTATCAGCATAGGACTTCTGTCTTCTCTATGCAGTCCTCATCTACTCTTGGATGATATGCACCTTCTCCGTCATAGCCTGAACCATCTCTGGTCCTAAAAGTTGTGAATCCTGTAACACCCCGACCCCAGTTACCTATAGTCGGTGCATTATTACATAACATTGGTATGATCACAAGAAAGATCAAATCTCGAAAGACCGATTGGTTTAGTAGCCTTGGAAACACTAGATATATTCATAAGTTTTACATTACATCATAAAATGAAAAACTACTACAACAACATAATGTCTCAATAATCCACACTCATATCCCACATAACATCCCTGCAGGTCATTCATAATTTACTTCTTCACTTCCAGGGAAAAATAAAACATAGAAAAGGGGTGAGCTCAAATGCCCAGTAAGGATAACAATATAGCGGAAACTTTCATAAATAAGAATAAACATTTAAGGAAATGTATAACTAAAACAAAAGCCTTTCAAACATGAACATTCAACATGGTATGGCATAAATAAAATGAAATAATTCCATTTACTTATTCACATGGATATTCTACTAATCGAATAATCACATGCAAAAATCAATAACCACTTTCATAATGTTGGAATGCATAATGCCAGACTATCATAACCACATAGTCAAGGCCTCGTGCCAAGACTACAAATAAGATTTTGTCAAGGCCTTGTGCCAAGACACTAGTTTTTCTCATGAGACCTACCGATGCAATTTTTTTTGAAGATACTTACGTTTAAAATTGCTAAAATACACTCCATTGTTTTTCTGAAAACATTATGCAAGCTTCTGAAAACAAAATAACTAATTCTGAGACTGCTCGACTAATTACAGGCCATGATGGGTCCACTCCCAATCCCTTCCTATCTACCAAACTCGAGAGTCAGGTTTTCTGAAAACATTTTTAAGCTTGCGTTAAATACTTATACATTTTCACTGGATTTTCATATATTTGAGAGAAATATCTATTTTTTTGAAATCATTTAAAAGTCACATAATTATAAAAGAAAAACTGTATTTTGAAAATATCCTTACAAGCGTGTAAGGGAAGCTTCAAAGATTTAATAATGGAAGAGAATAACCGCACCTGTCGTATAAGTTAACAAAAAAAAACATTCTTACCTCAATTTTGTCGAAAAGGTTAAAAAGCACCTTGTTTGGAAAATGACAGAAAGATTCCTTTATAAACCTCTTATAAAAAGTCAAACAAGGGTATAAATGAATTTAAACCATATTCTTGTAAATAGTAAAAATGTTTTGAAATACATTTTAAAGAAACATGGATGATAAAGAGATCCCAGTATATTATTACATACAAACAATCTCGGATAATGAAGAGATTGTGAAATAACCCTTACCAATTTGGTAACTTATGAAACATACAACCCATGAAAGAGGTATCATACAATGAATATGTAAATACACATAAATTAGAGTCTATTACACACAGAATATAATTATGGGTAGTACATACACCTCACAAAAGGTGATGGTGGCAATATGGCATGAATCTCACAGAAATAAGGAGTGAGATAAAAACCACTTACCACGTTAATCAACTGAGTCATATGGACAAAAGTTAATAACCACCAAATTATTTAAAGAATAACATGAATATAAAGATAATCATGATAATATATATATCAAATTCCAGTACACAATACACCACTTTCAATAATTTAGTGGCGAATAATGGAAATCTCACGGAATTGAATGTGAGATAAGAAAATCCCTTACCTTGTACTTTTCCTTGGTTGGGGTAGGTTAACCTCCTGTATAATGGTGAAATAATTGTTATTAAATTATACAATAATAATATACATTAATATGATATCATATATGATCTTTTAATATTGATTTGATAATAATATCTTAGTATTATCGTTGTTTCGGGTGTTAACTTACTTGTTTTCTTTTATAGGTTTTGTTACGTAAGACATGTTTGTAAAGGATAGGTTTTATATTATTCATATCCAGAATGATATCAAGTCCTTAAACATCATTTTTTAAATCATCAAATGATAATTATACTTGAATGGATACGATGGAGAATGAATCTCATCGCGTTCGTGGAGACGGTAGTCCGTACGTACGCACGAGCGACAATATCATTCTTTTGATATTAAAATAATATATAAATGGATGGTATATCATATATACAGAATCATTAACATGTTATATTAATTATTTACATGAGTTACACATCATTATTATACCCATCCAAATAATAATATATTGAATAACAGTTACACCACGACGTGGAGACGGTAAGCCGTACGTACGCACGTATGGTGACATGTTATTCAAAGGGTGGATAGAATACTTAATATGGTTGTACCATATTTATAATAACATCACAGTATATGTGATATACTGGAGTTATTATTTTAGAATGGTAAGAACAAAGGAAGAAGAAGTGGAAGAAGAAATGAACTTGGAGAAGGGTGGTGAAAACATTACCTCTTCTTCGGGTTCATCCTTTTGATTTGATAAAAAGGTATCCTTAGGTTGGATTTCTGATCAAACTAAGGCCTCTAGGTTGTAGTGAGGGATGTTGGGAGATTATTGGGGCAGATTTTGGCCGAACCAAAAGGCTTTGAAGGTGTGAAGAAATGAGAAGGAGGAGTGTCCTTTTATAAGAGGGGTGAGGGGCACCTTTGGAAAAGCTAGAAATATTAATTTATAATAAATTCATATTCGGTTTCTAATGGCTCCAAAGTTGACTATTCAAAGTTTAACGTGGGGCTAGGTCGAAAAACACTCAACCAATAGAATTTAGACAGGTTTGGGTACTTATATTAACCTTATCTTTAAGTATTAACTCTAAGTTAATTAGTTTCACTTTTACAATGTCTCTTTGTATTTTTATATAATATGGTTAATAAACATACTATATACATCCAAACGACCCCCAAGTGGTCCATTAATGATGAACCTATCATGATATAAGTCTCTTGGCCTAGCCTTAGATTTTTAGAAATTTAATATCAATTAATAATATAATATTTGTTTTAAGAACTCTTTTATGTCAATTTTGACACTATTCAATAGTTGATTTTTGTGAAACTCATAACAGATTTATTACTTCGAACAAAGTCAATTAAATCAATCCTAATATACAATATTATCCTATAAAATTAGTTTAATTCATTAAAAGTTTCATATTAAATTTATTTGGGTATTTATAATATCAATTATTTTAATTTTTCACTATAATAGTAATTACTGCATCATCATTGTGTCATAAATAAAATAAATTATTTAATGTCTAAAAATTATAAATAAAATATCATTATGTAGTAAATCTTTTTATCTTTCTAATTAATATTTATAATCTAAAATCCAACATATATAACCCTATGTAACAATTGGTTTTCTAAAAGATATATGCTTGTGTCATTTTTGTATTCATTTTAACTTAATTAAAATAAAGTGTCATTATCACTTACAAGTGGATCCATGGGGTCCCAAAATAGACCCAAAGATGCCCATGGTCGACCATGTATCAACCAATAGGGTTAAGACACGTTTTAGGGTAATTTATTATTATTATAATATTATTGTTTTTAACCCTTATTTACCGGATTTACCCTTAACCGTGGTAAATAAAATATTTACCGCAGTAATTATTCAAAATGTCTAAAAATAAAAGTTACCTATTTACACAATTTTAACATCCTGATTCCAAACATGGAATCCATTTTCCTAAATTCAAAACATAGAAGTGGCAGAAATTAATTTAAAATTAATTCCCGCTGTCAAAACAAAAAGCGTGTTTTTAAGAGATAATAACTATCAAAAGATTGACACTTGTTTATGTTCGGTTTAATTGTAAAATTATGTCTGATGACCAACATTATATTAAATGGTAAAAATATATTCTAAATATACTTTAAGACTACTAAAATTCATAATTTATCACTATTAATTATTTTGATTAAAAAAGTTGTTTTTAATTAAAATTTAGTAATTTTCACTATTCATCAAAATATGAAAGTTATCCGAAATGTACCAAAATTTCACCTTAGGCTAAATTAGATATTCCGAATCCAAAAATGAAGTCCATTTTCAAATATAAAATATATATAATTTCAAAATGTAGGTATTACTATTCATAACGGCTAGTTTGATTGGTTGTGGTGTGTGTTAAAACTCAAGGTTGCGTACAACACACGCTACTGTATTATTCAAAGAAAGCGTACCGTGGAAGCTTGGGATGTTTCATTTTAAATTTTTGATGTCCCCATTAAGTCAAAAAGTTTAAAATATTGTATTTAAAAAGGGTTCACTATTAAAATTTGATAAAAGTGCAATACTGAAAATGAATTTGTTCTTGCATTATATCTAAGAAACTCATAATATGGATTCTAAAATTATAAGGATTATATAAAGTTTAAAATTTAGATAATACTATTCATAACCTCTTTTGAATGGATTTTTTTTGTAAGTCATGGTGTAATTGAACTCGGTGTTGCATGTAGTGCAAGTTATTGAATTATTTTGAAGAAATAACACACTATGAAATCTTGCGGTGTTACAAATCCCTAGGGGTAGTCCAACACAGAGGTAATCTACAAGTTCGGTCATACAGTTCCTCGTATGGTGCCATCCCGATGGTGGAGCGGTAGATGTTGTTGTATGAAAACTCCACCAAGGGTATATGATCCTCCCAGCTATGAAAAAAGTCAATGACACATGCACGAAGCATGTCCTCAAGATTCTGAATGGTCTTCTCCATCTGGCCATCTGTCTGAGGATGAAAGGCGGTGCTCAGGCGTAGTTGGGTCCCAAATGCCTCCTACAATCTCTTCCAATGCCAGGAAGTAAAGCGAGCATCTCGATCAGACACGATAGACGATAGCACACCATGAAGTCGTACAATCTTTGGAACGTAGAGGCATATCAAGATCTCTACTGAGCCCTACTTTCTGATCAGAAGGAAGTGGGCCGACTTGGTTAGTCGGTTGATGATCACCCATATATATTCATGTTTCCTTGATGTACATGGAATCCCTATCACGAAATTCATGGATATCCCATACCACTTCCACTCCAAAACCTCTAAGGGTTTTACCAAGCATGCTGGTACCTGGTTCTCCGCCTTCACTTTCTGGCATGTGAGGCATCGTGAAACGAACTCTGCTGTAGCCTTCTTCATACCCAGCCACCAGTTCTGTCATCTGAGGTCCTGGTACATATTCTCCACTCTAGGATGTACCGCTAGAGGGTAAGTGTGAAACTCCCTCAGCACTTCCTCCCGTAGTGCAACTGGTACCATGGTACATCCCCTGAAGAGGATAATGTTCTATCATCCTATAGAAAATTCATTAGGAGCATGCCCTATGGAAATATGAGCACATCGCCTCTCAGAGTCAACATCCCCACACTGTGTCTCTCGGGCCTGCTGAAGTATTAGAGGAGTAACTATGAGGGATTGTAGAAATGTTTCCCCATATCTATCCATGAATGATATCTGCAAAGCGGCTAACTGCTGCGTCGCCTCTCCAAGTAGCTGAATGCCCGATCTCCTGCTGAGAGTACCACCTACTACGTTTTCCTTCCCAGGAGTGTAAAAAAACTCAATGTCATAGTCCTAGCGGAACTTGAGTCATCACTGCTTCCTCAGGTTCAGATCCTTCTACGAGAAAATGTACCTGAGACTCTGGTTGTCATAGTAGACTGTAAAGCGCTCGCCCATCATATTGTTCCGCCACATCTTCAATGTGAAGACCACTACTGCTAACTCCAGGTCATGGGTAGCATAGTTCTGCTCATGTTTCCACAACTACCATAAACCATAGGCTATCACTGCCCTCTCCTACATCAGGACACACTCGAGTCTGGTCCTTGATGCGTCGTAGTAAACCACGTACCCAACACCCTCCTACGGTAGCCTCAAGATGGGCGCACTGGAAAAAATCTGTCTCCGCTCCTGATAGCTCTACTAGCATCTATCTGACCACACGAAGGGTTTCCCCTTCTTCGTCAAAGCTGAAGGTGGTGCAGCAAATCTTGAGATGTCTGGCACAAATATCCGATAGTACCTAGCTAGACCTATGAAACACCGCACATCTGTAACGCTCCTGGGTGGCTCCCAATAAAGTACTGCCTTGATCTTCACAGGATCCACAACAACTCCCACCTCCTAGATGACATGACCTATTAAATGAACTTATCGAATCTAGAACTTTCTCTTCGAGAGATTACCATGATGCTGGTGCTCTCATAGTGTGTCCAGTACAGCTTGAGTGTGGTAGGCGTGCTCCTCCTCAGTAGTCGAGTAAATCTATTTGTCGTCGATGAAGACTACGACAAAACGATTGAGGTAAGGCTGGAAGATCCGGTTCATGAGACTCATGAAAACTACTGGTGTGTTGGTTATGCCTAAGGTCATAACCAAGAACTCGTAGTGGCTATACCGACACCTGAATGATGTCTTCTGCACATCCTCGTCTCTAACTCTAAGCTGATGATAGCCTAACCTGAGAGCTATCTTCGAGAAACATTGTGCTCCCTTGAGCTGATCAAAGAAGTCGTCAATCCTCGGGAGTTGATACTTCTTATTTACGGTCACCTAATTCAGGTGACAGAAGTAGGCACATATTCATAACATCCCATCCACCGTCTTGGCGAATAAAATCATGGAATCCTAGGGTGAAACATTGGGTCAGATGAATCCTTTTTCCTAAAAGTCCTCAACTATACCCACAGCTCACGAAGCTCGGTAGGAGACATTCGATATACTAGAGTAGATATCGGTGTTTTCTTGGGGTACATGTCAATATAGAAGTCTACCTCTTTGCGAGGAGGTAGTCTTGGAACGTCGTCAGGAAAAACGTCCGCGTACTAATCCACCACAACATGAAAACTCGGACTCCGCACATCAACTGCTCCTAGGATGAGACTAGCCAAATGATGTGTGATTGGATACCCTCTCCTCTTCTTAAGTCCATATTGTGATGAAAATTATCCCTTCTCACCGGTGAAGGTGAACCTGGTCCCATCTGTGTGGACACACCGTACATTGAGTCTAATACAGTCAATCTGGCCATGGACTGTAGATAACCAATCCATACACAAGATGACGTCGTAAGGCCTCGACGAAGCTACAAGAAGATCCCAGCTGAAGCTCTCGCCTCCTAAAGTAAGCTCACACTGCTAGCACTAGTGCGTAATCATCGAGTATGCTCCCGTAAGTGTTTCTAGCCGTAAGGATCAAGCCAACGGCTCTATCGGAATCTCCGAGCTCCGAACAAGGGCAGCAAAAATAAAATAATGACTCGATCTTGTGTCTATAAGAACTGCAACAAGGGTGGAGTAGACATAGATAGTACCTCGAATCATCTCAGGTGTGTTGTGGTCATAGGCCTCGACTACCAAGAGCTGAGCCTACCCCTGTCTACCAGCTCCCTCTGGTCAGGGTGGTCCTCCTAGTGGTGGTGGTGGGAGAGCCTCAAAGCATTGTCCACCACCCACTGCTCGACTAGCTCCTCTGCCTTGTCCACCTTCTCCCTGTGTCCCAACACAGTCGAACCTCTGACTCTACATGGGAGGTACCTCTACAGCCTGTTTCTCGTCTGCATGGCGGGTCGGGCAGTCACGCACCATGTGGCCCTTCCCACCGCATGAATAGCACTCCCTACCCCTCGTATTTATGGCTATGCTTTGTGTGCCCCGGACATCCGAACCAGTACCCTAAGGTCTCCCACCTGATGGTCTGGTCCACCTGGACCTCTGCGTCAACTGTCTACTACCAGCTACAGAGGACTCCGCTACATGTCGCCCTGCGGCGGGTCTCACTGCTGGCATCAGCTTAGCAAGAAATCTCTCTACAAGAAGGGCTCACTCCAGTACTCCTGCCTGCGCCGGAATGCTAAGGGAGATCATCAAAGCCCTAATCCCATGCCTCATTCCCTGATCAAAGGTCCAGTCATAGAAGAATGGATCTCATACCATATCCATGGAGTAGCACGAGAGGTCGGTAAATCTCGCCGAGTACTGGGCTACTGTCATGCTGCCCTGCCACAGATGTAGTAACTCCTGGAGGTGCACCACACGGAGGGTGTATGGAACAAAATATGAGCGGAAGAGGATCTCGAAGTCCGTACAAAGTAGTGATGACTCATCGTGCACCTAGATATCAGGCTCCACCATGTACATGCTACTGCGTGCAGTAGTATCATGGCAAGGATCACCATAAGTTCTGCTGGTGTCCCCACCAATCTGATGACATTGACGATAGCCTCAAACCAATCCTTGTCTTCCAGAGGGTTCTCTCTCTACGGAACCTAGGCGACCTCTCTCGCTAAAACTCCTGGAACGCACTCAGTCTGTGTACACCCTCTACTGCTGGGTCTGGTAGTATCGGTGGCCCAGAGGTTAGTGGTATCGTTGGCTCCTCCGCTGTTATAGGGCCCTACACCGAGGCCTCATTGCTCAGTGGGCTGCCATCTTGCACGTAGCTCGGAACCCTAGCTGGCTGCTTTCGTGGGGCCATCCTAAAACGAAACAAGTGCGCCACTGTCAAATAGTATACCTGGTAAGCTGATACAAAGTAATCACAAAGGAAACTTTTGAAACACACATGCAATTAGTGTTTTCGAGCACTGAGAAGAAATTATAAGAGTCCTGAGTTCTCTGGTAGAATCGACTCCTCTGATACCAATTTTTCATGACCCATCCTCAGGGCCCGTGCCGTGACTACCCCAAGCTCCCCTTCCATAGGCCAGGGGTTGGCGACTAACAGCAAAGGCATAAATCCCTGTAAAAGGGAAGGCATTTACTTTATAAAAGTAAAAAAACACAACATAGTACGCAAGAAAAGTAAGAACTAAGTAAAACTAAGTACAAAAGTAAGTGATTAAAAGTAAATGGGCCAGTATACAAACCCAACTAAAAGTAAAATACAACTGAAAAGAAAGTACAACATCAGTAAAGTAAAGTGGAAACCATTGATTCCTCCTACGGATATCCCACCTGAAGGGTGGGTAAAGATGGTCTCCCCAGCTCCTCGGGTCTGGCCGTCCGCCCCGTGTATGTCCCTCCAAGTGGTCCACCTCTAGGTATCGTTCAGCTCCACAAAACTATAAATCGATTAGTGTTGTTTGTCGTCTACATCCAACACAAAGTAGTGCGGGCATAGCCCGTGTAGGGTGAGTATACGATACTCAGTAGGGACCCCGAGACCCCCGAAGGTCTCCCAGAATCTACAAAGGATGAACCACAAAGGAAAGATGCAATCACGATATATCAACCGACTCTACGTAGGTATATTCCCATACATATACCTAAGTCATCAATCTCAGTTCAGCACATACTTCTGAGCCCAGACACAATTTGGTCCACACAAGAAAGAAGTCAATCACATCAATGATAATGGTTGAAAGACAAGACTCATCTCACACAGGTATACTACTCACGAAGAAGTGTGGAGATGATTAGATGTAACCTCTAAATCATCTCCTCTGTCAAACCCATGTAGGATCCAAGTACAGAAGTCGTCGATGCCGTACCTATGTAGGATCCATGTATAGTAACCATCACTGCCGAACCCACGTAGCATCCAAGTACAGTAACTATCACTGCCGAACCCATGTAGGATCCATTTATAGTCATCATAAATGCCGGCCCCACATATGATCAATGTATAGTCGTCCTCGCTGCCGAACCCACACATGATCCAAGTACAGTTGTCATCGTTGTCGAACCCATGGAGGATCCCGGCACAGTAGTCATCGCAGTCGCAGCCATCTCTAAGGTTCCCGCACACAACGTGCACAATTTCGGGAGGGTCCGCTCCTCGAGTAAAGGGGGGTCGATACATAATCTTTCACGAAGTCTAGAGTTGTTGTATCCCGAAGTTACGTCTCATCAAAAAGAACTCAACACGAGAGATGATCCGTCAATCAGATGCCCGATCCCAATGATATTGGATTTTTCGTTCCAGGGGCCCGGTTGGAAATATTCTCATTCCAATCCCGACCGTTTACCAATGTTGTCCATAACTCACTTAGAGTTCTGCAAAAGGACCTCAACGTCGATAGGGTCCCAGTACCGCAGACGATGGGTCATTCGGACGTGCGGCCTTTAAGATATTCACCCTTAAATGAATAGTGGGCCAGACCCATTATGCCCAATCGGTTGGTGGGGCGGGTCACCCAGTTTTGGTGGGTCTGACCCAGTAGGAGTTTCAGATTGGCCCGAAGATTCACGCGGCCCGGCCTGAGGGGTGAGGCTCCGCCTGAAGAGGGTGTATCCCGGCTCGAAGTGGTGCGGCCCGACCCAAAGGGGCACGGCCCGACCTGGTGCAGCCCGGCCCGTCGCGGCCCGGCGGGGCATGGTCCAGCTGGGTGCGGCTTGGCGGCCTCGGCCAGCTAGCTGGGTGGCTCGGCCTGAAGGCCGAGCGGTCCTAGTGGGGGGGGGGGGGGGGCTACCCGAACAGGTGGTGATGCCCTCCCTAAACGGCCGGAAGGAGCATACTAGCCTTCTGGCACAAGGGGCCCACTTGGGCGGGCCGCATGTTCTCTAGAACGGCCCCATTCTGGCACCGCATCTTTGCTTCACCCGTTCGGCTGATGGTCTGGTCGGTTCTCTTGCGTGGCGCCCTCCTGGCGTTGCGACTCGCCTTTTACCGGTCGGCCGATGGGCCTGCCGGTTCATCCTCCAAAGAAGCCCACCCAATGCGGGCCGCGTTTCCCGCAGCGCGGCGCTGTGGGGTGCCGTTGTTCCTTACTTTGGCCTGGTCTTCTTCGTCGGTCGAGCGACCCATGGTTGCTAGCCGGGGATCCTCCACATGTGGCTGGCGTACGGCCACTGCCTTCGAACAACATTGCTTCCCGATTCAAAATATGACAAGAAATGACGGAGGGTCATCAGGACGTGTTTGTTCGGCCCGCACCCTCTACGTTAGGAGGTAACAATTGGCCAAGGTTCTCACTTGATTACAACAAGAACGAGGGATTAATTTATTTATAATAAATATAGAAAACTCCCTACCTCGAAAAAGATTCGCGGTGGCCGAGTGTCGTGGATGATGGTGTCGATCCCGTCATCGTCGGAGTGTACCCAAAGATGTAGCGTCTCCCCTCTTGTCGCGAAGAAAATAATAAAAGGTGAATTGTCATTGGCGAGTTCCCCAAGGCAGTGTCTCATTCCTTGATGTGTAGGAAGAAGAGAATTGGAGAACCGAGGAGCGTTCTTCGTCGGAGAAGAAAACTATTCTCTCAAGAGATCTCTCCCTTCACACAATGAAAGCCCTCCCAAAATAAATTAATAAGCTACTCCTATTATTTTATTAACACAAGACATTTAAAATTCAAACATTCAAACACTTAAAATTGGAGGATTCAATTTATTAATTAAGGCGTTGGCATTAATTAATGGGAGAAGAGAAGGTGAAGAGATCTCATAAATATTGGGAGAGTTTTCAACATTAAACAAGGGATTTTAATGGGGGTTTCTGAGATTTATGGGATGTTCAAGGGTTTAGGTGACATGTGGGCCCCACCCCACTAATATCCTCTCATGGGAGGTTATGTGGGTGTGGGCCCTACCTCTAACTCCCCTTGGGAGGAAATAACCACTATCCTTAAAATAAAATTGTGCTCCACGAATTTTATTTATTTTAAACTAATTCCCCAAATATTAATTCTCAACCCGCTTAAAACACAATTGTGGTAATGGTCCCCTTAAGAAATTACCAGCTCCGCAAGTTCATCGGTGCCCTCAGATATCAATCCCAAGCACAAGTTTTAAAGATATAAAAACCCGCTCGTTCGTTTACTTAATGTACCTGAGCTAAACTTCAGAAATTGATTTCGGGCACACCGGGCCACATAATCAAGTACCGTTAGAAGCCACATACTCGAAAAATTACAAAGTATTTATGAAAAAATATTCCTTGAAATTTTTGGGTCTTTACAGTACTTGAATAAATAGCATAAGATTCTTAGGGAACTAGATCGCTTCCCGCAACCATCCTCGTCTTCAGATTTTGGACATATATTGATGTGTTCTGCGTTTCCATAGTAGGGTGGTCATTGTTGGTAATGTGGAATTGTGGAAGACTATCCTCATGCATCACCCACGACTGTATTGTGTCCGTCTCAAAATAGGTCATCAAGACCTCTTCCAAAAGACAGATGTTCCATAGCGGCAGGCTACTACTTTGGACGTAATCCTTTTGAGCTTGCATAATCTTGTCGAAATGCATTTGTTTATCAGAAAAAACCCTCCTCGCGTGAAGAATTTGATGGTTCACAATCATTTGGGTTCTTCTTGCAGTAGTAGAAATTTCCATCTTGATGTTTTTCTATTGAGCGGCCATTTTTAGAACTTTGAATGGATCGGCGTGAAAGATAGATGATTCAGAACGCAAAAGTGGCGGCGGTGAGAAAAAAAAGTCGATGCATGCGGTAAATATTTGGATGGTGCGAAAAAACCGAAGTCAGTCGTGGAATCTTACATGCACATCCGTACTGTTTTTTCATACAAGATAAAGAAATCCTGTCAAGAAGAAAATATTCAATTTAGGGCCCAATGAGGGCCCTCGGCTTATTTATAAATCCTTTATACATCTTCCGCTCACGTGCAACACTCTTGCGCATGCCAAATCAGTTTTTGTGCACCTACGATGATGTCTTTTCTATTTATTAGTGTACCCTCAGAATTCGATATTCGGTCTCCCTTTCGACTCTGATTCTGAGGTGGCATTTTTTAATGCATAAATTTGGAGACGGTCCACATAGAGTGGAGAAAAGATAAATTAATGAATTTGGGAAGAAAAGAGGAGATTCTAGGGCACAGGAGGTGGGTGCGCGCAAGATTGGGAAGACGCGTGCAAGTGGACTTTCGGCACACAAAACCTTGCGCGTCTGCCTCCCCTTCCACACCCAAACCACCGTCCTCCACGACTGGCCACACCCGGCCCCTTTTCTATACATAAGGCGACGTTGAATGGGAGTTTGTGAACCCGACCAGTTTCCTCGCCGAAGGCAACATCGAATAGTTCTTTGCGCGCCTAGCCCTGTTTCCGCGCACAAGGCGACGTCAAGAGGGAGTTTGCGTGCTAGACCCTCTCTACGTGCAAAAGTCAACACCCGATCGGAGATTTTGCGCCAAGCTCTTCTACGGAACTCCGAGTACTCAGGCTATAAAACTAACTGTATCCTCGCCCTTCATGTAGGGTAACCAAAGACTAAGCGACGCTCTACTACGCGAAAACCCTATCTTACACGACCGCGTGAAAACCCCACGGCCATTAGGTATTGGTTATTGAATGAAAGGTCCCCCATGGGAACCTTTGGCTGGGCCCTCTAATCCAATCGAATTTTGTTTCTTACTGAAGTAATTTACATGCAAGGGGTTCAATATTGCATGCATGTTCCCTCTATGTCAGGCACTCGTTCATGCAACCCGTCCAACATGCATGATTTCCGCATGTCTTATGCGCAACCCCTTGGGCTTGTGCGCCGCCAGTCCAAATTGCGTGAAAATTTTCCGACTTGTGTGAAACCCCTCTGGATTTCATGCCACCTATACCTATTGCGCGCAACCTTTTCTTCTTCTGCGCAAACATTGCAACTTGTGCATAGACCTCCTATCTTTCCCTAAGCCATTCTCTTACGCGTGCTCCATGTGCTGCCCTCACCTTGAAGAACCACGTTTGAGCCCCTATTATGTGCGACATATGTACTTCACGCGCGATTTTCCCATGTGGGGCCTCAGGTTTTCACGGATCAATTTCAAAGTCCCTCGAGCGATGCTTTTAATTGTGTCTGTTTTCCATATGCTTCTTCACATAACCACACTAACAGCTATTGCTTCATTGCGTATCCATGCTAATGTGGACCACTAATAGGATCACCTCTCATCACCCCCTAGTCAAGGCATTACTAATGCCTTCCTTCCCCCAAGGGCGGGCGGGTATTAGTTATTTATGTCCTAAGTGTGTGGAGCGCACCCACCTCATCCGAGCTACAGGATGTTAAAACTACCAATCACTTTCTTCCTCAAAACATGATGTTAAATTGTGACCATGCCCCGTGTCTTGAATGCGGGGCCACCCAACTTTGTCATTCTCTATGCCCACTGGTCTCCACGAGAGTGAGATCATTCCTCACATGGAATGACATCTTATGTATCGGGGCTGTATCTCTCTGTAGGGAAAGGGTGGCCACCCTGGTGTAAGCCCCTAGACATTCCTGCAGGAGGTAGCACCCCTGATCCTCCTCTTTTCCTAGGTTCCAAATCCCTCTCTTGCTGGGCTTTTTCACCACCCGGGCCTCCACCCTAGAGTAATTCCCAATTTCCATCACTTTGGGCTACTAACCATGTGTAAGCACCTATTTCCTCTTTGGGTTGTGGAACACGCGTATGCCCTTGTTTTATTTTTGGTTCGCTAAATACGTGTAAGCCCCGCTCCACTTCCCACGAAAGAACTTTTCGCGATGTGATGGTGAGGTCTTTGATATCTCTTGTTTCTCACACCGAGCATGACTCACGTGGGATAAGAGAAAGCATCGACCATTACATCTTCTCTAGGAAGCCTCGAGTGTAAGACCTAGACCCATATGAACTATGAGGTCTTTAATCAATTCCAAGGCAGGGTACGTAGGAATCCTTCCTGATGTTCAAGCCCAACACCCAGTCGCTCTGATCCCCTTCATGTCGGTTTGCCCAAACCTAATATGAACTATGAGGTCTTTGATCCTTTCCAAGGTTGGGTATGTAGGAAGCCTCCCTAAGGTTCAATCCCAACACTCGGTCACTCTGAACCACTTCATGTTGGTTCAACCAAACCCAACATAAACTACAAGGTCTTGGATCCATGCCAAGGAAATGTACATAAGAATCCATCCTAAGGTTCAAGCCCAACACCCCATTGGTCCCGACCATCATCGCGTCAGTTCACCAAACTCCTCTTGAACTACGTGGTATTTGATCCACTCCATGGAAAGGTACATAGGAGTCCTCCATGAGGTTACATACCAACACCCATTCACTCTGACCCCTTCATGTCGGACCACTTTCATCATGCATGACATTAAACTGCATGCCCTCTTTTCATCCTACACGACGTTAAACTGCATCCCCCATCTAGCGATAGGCCATTGGAACCTCATTCAATGGTAAGCCATTGTCAACCCCATTTAGTGGTAAGCCATTGTCAACCCATTTCAATAGTACTCCATCCTTAGATGAACTATGTGGGCTTTGATTCCCTTCCACGGGGAAACGTAGGAATCCTCCCTCAGGTTTAAGCCCATCACTCATGTCTCATCCTGATTTCTCCCTCGAGCCTATGTATATCAGGAAGGCCATGACCCATCCTGGAGGTTCTATTTACACTAGGTCCCATCAATGCATCCATTCTCATGGGTCGCCTCCTCAGGTTTTCCATATTCCCACTGAACTACGCAAACATTGATTCCCTTCCATGGAGGTACGTAGGAGGTCTCTTTGAGACTCATGACCAACATCACTGTTGTCCTTGAGTAGAATATATCTCATTATCCACCTACTTTATTAAACCCTCCATAAACCATCTTGATTATTACCCAGGCTGCTACATCCCGATGGAATCATTCCACATCACTCCCCAATCCACTTAACAACAATCGGCATGCTAACCACATGTTGGCCTCAACTTCATAGTTCCCTCTCGGGGTTGCACCCATATAATCCACTCAAATAAGTGTTTTTATCAGTCTGATCTGTCTCCGATAGATGTTAAACTCATGGAATACCATGTGTTAAACATGGGAAGCTGAGGAGAACCTCATATACATTCCTATGTCACAAAAGTCCCCTCATTAAACATGGGATTCCTTGGGCTTTCATGCCCTTAAGAATCCCTACAATAAGGAGAAGAAATGAAGATGTTCCAGTGTCCCAACATCCAAACATGCTAGTGATGTCCAATGTGACTACTCCCCTGATCAAAGGTCGCTTCCCTGACTGGACCCATTGGAATGTCCCAACAGAATCAGTGTAATTAACTGTGTCCATGAAGATATGACACTAGGAAGAGTTTCACGAACAATGTCTTAAATCAATTAGGGAGACTCAGACTAGAAGATGGGTTCGGAGGAGGAATCCCTAGAAGGAAGAACCGATATTCCATAATCTCATTTCGATCATGGAGAAAACGTTCATGAATAAGGAATGGATGCCGCCTGCCTTTGGAAATTTGGAATGCGAGGTGACAAACACTGTCGTTGTCCTCGAACAAATCGGACGTGCCTGCCCGGGTGAATGCATCAAAAACACTCCCCCACTAAGACATAAGGAATGAGGAGGGAATTGATAAGGTAGCATATATATGGGTTGGGTGAGGGGATATCCCTATGATGACCGTGTAAGAGAGATCTGGCTTGTGACATATCTTGACACTAATTCCACTGTGGAATTTTCAATGGAACTAAAGAAAACATACTGGATTTATGATGGGACGTATGCGACCCCTATGTGTTTCATAGTGATATATCAATCCCTAAGAGTATTCCTAAAAATTGGTTTTAGGCATTTTGGGTATTTCATTATAACCTAAATTTATTATAGGATCCTCATATATCTATAGTGAAAATTATTGGTTATATTCTTAAAATGGAAGCATTTAATTTATAAGTAGATTTTGGGAAGATATTAAACTCTTGTGACATATGTTTTAAAATATTACTACAGTAAGATTCAATACCTACCGATATTTATTATAATATATTGAACTCATCATATGTTATTAATGGATCTATTTTCTTTTCATCTAATATGTGACTTTCAACATTGTTTGGTTGAGGATGTGTCCCTATATTTGGATTAGTTACTCTACCAAAATGTCTTAGATACACACCGTATTTTTGAATAGCATGCTTAATAAGAATGTTTTGGATACACCCATGAGACTCTACAATAATGTTTTCTCTAGAAAGAATCAGATACACCCTAGAGTTTCTTTAACATTAAATTCCTCATAATGGTATAGATACACCCCAATTTTTCGGAATGCTTTATCACCTGATAGGGTCTAGATACAAAAGTAATTTACTAGATGATATTATCCTCTATGAAAGAGGAATATTCACCAGTATTCATATTATTTCTATATTCTTAGATACAATCATTCATTGTATGAATAAGTTATATTTAACCATGATTGTCAATTTTTTACAACTGATTCAACGAGGATTTTATTTTTTTATTTTCATTAGAATGTCACATGAATAATAATTACTTTTCTAGTAATGTATGTATCCATGTTGGTGGTTCCAAAAATTGTTTCACTCACACTCTACTTAGGTGACCATGCAACATGGGATCCCTTGAAGATCTTTAGGGTTCATAGGAGTATGTTGGGGAGAGAAATATGTCTGGATCATTCATTATGATTTGACATAATGAGTAAACAGATAGATGAGGATCAACATAGTGATCTAGAATTTCCCCACATTTTTATGGTTTTTATTTATCTCATTTATTTGATCATACTTTTGGGAAATTATTATATCTATATTTTTATGAAAATGGGTCAATAAAACCGTATGATATACTATATTTCATATAGAATTAATATTCTACATATTTGTATCGATGTGTATTATTTTATATATTATTTTTCTTTATTTTCTTTAACTTTACATACTAATAGAGGTGTATAGTCTCCTCATGATAACAATCAATAACCTGACTACTAATCAGAAGACTCTAGTATATGTGTGGGGGGAGGGGGGGCAGGTCTGAGGTC
Source organism: Viscum album (assembly GCA_963277665.1). Classification (NCBI taxonomy): domain Eukaryota; kingdom Viridiplantae; phylum Streptophyta; class Magnoliopsida; order Santalales; family Viscaceae; genus Viscum; species Viscum album. The sequence continues at coordinate 807,011,122 of OY728119.1, read as the reverse complement.
ATGTGTTGACCGGATATGATTAATATTCATATTGACCGTGATAGGGATGTTACAATGTTTTATTAAATATTATAACATTTATATCACAAGGTGTTTTAGTTTTAAATTTTTCATAATATTAAAGGAATGGTATACAGTGGTAATAGAGTGTCTAAAATCTTATGACGGACCTTATACCATTTATTAGCAGACACATTTTCCAATGAAATATTTTGGTAACATGAAGCATTCTATTTATAGTCTGTTTTTATTTTTACCTTTGTATGGTTTCTCCTTGTGTGTCATACTTGGTTTCATGGATTTATGATATATGATTCATTATGTTGGGAATTATTTCCAGTTAAAAAGTGGTGATTTTTATTTCCTTGTAATTTTTTAGAAGGATTCACATGAAATGTGTTTTCTTGTGTGTTATTGATACCAATAATGACATATCACTTATCATTTTAAGGGGTAAAAAATAATTTATGTGTACTTTTTGCCATATAAAATGTTGGTGTAACAATACTCAATTTAACTAAAATATAATTCTTATAATGATAGTTCTTGTAGATTCCAAAACATTATGCAAATTGATTAAGACAATATATTCCATCTTGAATGGGATGTGTAGTAAACCTTAGGATGTTGGTACAAGATTTGGATTCCTTCATCATAACCCACTTGCAAGTATTTGATAAATAAGATTGGATACTTAAAGTTTAAATATTAACATATATAGTTCATTCCTGTATTGTTTCATGGGGGATATTTACCTAACTATACTATGTGATCATGGTTTAATCTATATATATCGTTATAGGGAAATGAAATTAGATACATGTACAAAATGATATGATGATCCTTAAGGGGGTTGTCTCATATAGAGATTCTTAATGTGGATTAGTTCCCTCTGATATATAGTGATATAAAATATTATTTTGGATATGAATATGTATGTCCGAACCTATATTAGTTTTTTCCATGACGTTCCATGAGATATTGATTTTAGAAAAACGATATTGTTCTGTGAGTTATGATCTTTGTCTGATGTGGTTATAGGTGATCTTGGCGAATGTAGTGACCTTGAGATATTTCTCAAATTAGTAATGATATGTGCATATTATTTATATGACATGTTATATGTGTGAGGGTAAAATGAGAGAGAGGCAATCTATGGTTTGTGAGTGACTTGGAAATGGGAAGAACGGGCGCGTGCATCACGCTATTAAATCAAGTCATATGAGGTGGTTTTGGGTAATCATTATATGGATGGAGATACATTTCTATTTCATGATGAAAATAAAATGTGTTTTTTTGAATCATGGTTAGGTTTTTATTTGAATGATTTATATTATTCTATAGCATATTGATTTTAGGTTTGGTAATAAAACATGATAGGGGATGTTAATCCAATATGGGATGAACTAAAATGATGAGATCATCAGTAGGTGATTCTTGATTATTTATGATACTGTTTGGAATAATATTATTTCATATACATAATCACATGTTAAATTACACAATCTTTAATAGGCACTTCATGGTTCATTGAATATAAAAATGATTGATGTTCTCCCATTTTAGTTAGTTCGTTAAGAAAGAGAACCTAGTTTTGATGTCATATGGCTCAAAGATTTTTTATTTATGACATGTTTCAAGTTGAAATGAAATTATATGATGGTCAATGATTTAGTAGATAATAAAATTATGGATTGGTTATGTATGGTGATATTGAATTATGAATTAGTGAGGGGGAATGTGTTGGATGAATAATGATGGGTTCAATGAGATTCTTATGAGAATGTCCAGTTGAAGAATTGATTAGAATCCAGTATTTCTATACTATGAATGGTGTCCTAAGAAATGGATCAGTGCACCGTGCTACAGTCAACCTATGTGTGCGACATGACATGTACTATTATGGTGAAGTGTTAATGGATCCTATTGAGATTGTGTTCATGGGGGTTTATTAAGAAATAAATTTAATGGAGACTACACCAAAGGCTATAGGTCATGTGTCCCTAATTATTGACTATGATTTGGACAATTCCATGGGTAATGTTCATTATAGTATAGTAATAATGGGTGGTTTATGTTTTACATATGAGTGGGATGGCCATGTATTTCCATTTTCTGTGAAAACAAAATATGCTTCACCTATAGAAAAAATGCCCCATGTTTTTCATTTTGTACGTGTAGTGAGACTAATTTCTTGATGATTATGATCAAACATTGTTTCTTATGTTAAGATAAATTTTATTTCATATAGTACATTGGTGAATAAAAAACTAGGAATTCAGGTGTATTATTGGATGGATTATATGTTTTAGAAGTGGGATCTAAATGTTTTTTACATGATCTATACCTGAGTAGGATCAATGTTCTACCAGTGCATAAGTTGAGACTAATATTAATAAATTTTTTATATGGTTACCTACAGTGTAATTAAATATGATTCTAGGATTTAAAAATGATCTTGGTATTATTGATCTAGAGATTCATCCTGATTTTATAAATCATAAATTAGAAATTGAATTAGTAGGTAATAATAAGGGTTTTAAATATTTATTATTCAAATGAGGACCATCTAGTGTTTTCATATGTAATTAGTTGTGGTGGGATGGATGTCACACCATGTGGTTCATTGGATCATTGATGATGTGTATTAGTGGGTGATTTTGATATTGGGGAGAACCATAGACTAAAGTCTTCCATTATGAGTTGGGTCTTATAGTGGGGAGCTGTAAAGACAGAAAGCTTGAGGTACATGGAAATTTCATTAATTTTTAGGAATACTTAATATATAATAAAAACCAACACTCAAGGACCATAATATTTTAGTGTCTTTTGAAACTCAGAACATAATCTTCTAATCATGGTGAAAGATCTTCAACATCTCCCATAAATATCTTCCACTTCTGTTTTCTTACCTAAAAACTGTCATTATATCTTGGGGAAAATAAAAAATATAAAGGGTGAGCACAAATGCTCAGTAAGGGTAAGCATGGATAAAATAAAACAAACCATTTACATTTGAACTTCAGAACATGAACATAAAGTTTAAACATCAAAATCATGCGTTCGGAAATAAATCTTGGCAGTACGTAAGGAATAGATCATAAAGGAACATAAATCATGATCAAATAGAATATGAGGAAAAAATTTAACTGTGGTAAACCATTAAGAACATGATATGATTTCCATATTAGCCCAGGCATTGCTTCCAAGACCATCTTAGTGGGAAAAGTCCCTTACTAAATCGAGTTCACTCCTCGTTCTAGTCCTGTATCACTGAACCAGATTAACTTACCATTCAATCCATGGCTATCTGATTAGATATAAATCTTTACCCAATGCATTGGAGAGAGATATAGGTCCCACAAATCTCATAATGAAACCATTCTTATGTGTTCCACAAAATCATAAATCATATATCATAGCATAACCCATGTAATAAAAATGGGATTCTTAAACATAATGCCATCACAACATAATCCATATAAAAAATGGATATCATTTCATCATAAAAAAATTGAAACCATGTAAATTAAAGAGAAATTATACTTGAAATATACTCATATGAAATAATGTCATCTTATATGGAAAATGGATTTGATAAACACTTGAAATGAATTATTGAGGAACATTTCATTTCTTCTTCAAAATCATTTTCATTTCACAAAATGAAATTCAATTTTAAAAGAAAAGTATTTTTTTGATAATATTCACGAAATATTGTAGTGTAATATTCATGAAAATAAGGCATTATAAAACCATAAAAATATGTTAATGTCGTATAATTTTGAAAAAACATTCTCCTCGTACATTTAACGGAAAAGTCAAAAAGTACCACGTATGGTAAACAAACGAATGATTCCTTCCATAACACAAAGTAAAAGTCATAGAGGGGTAAACATGACTTTAAAAATACAAGGAATAATATTAAAACCATTATGAAAAACATTTTTTATTTACATTGATGAAAAATATAACCCCAATAAATACTTACGAATAAACAATCTCAGATAAGAACAGGATTGGAATAGTTATCGCTTACCTTAGGTCCAATATGCTTTGTACATATCCGAACATCATGTATAATGATTTAAATAATGTCATTGGATTATTATAGAATCATGTTTATTGTTATGATATCATATATGGTTCACTTATGACCTTATATTACCCGTTCTTTTGTAAATTCCATGTTAAAGCAGCGTTTTGGGTAAAATTGTTTTATTTATCGTACGTGTTTGGACATGTTGTTATTGATATTATTATTACTTATATCATGATTTACTTTCTTCCAGAATGTAAATCATGATTTATATATCATATATATTCAGTATATATATATAATAGATAGATAAATAAAATGAAATACACCGTTCATGGAGACTGTAGGCCGTACGTACGCATGAATGTTGTTTTCCTTACTTAATGACATGAATGGAAGTAAGTAGATGATATATATATATAAAAATAAATCCAGTATCTTTATAATGTCATATATTTCATTATTATTCATTATATATACTTTATAATAATTCTTGAATGGTTAACATGAATAATGAATCTGATCGCATCGTGGAGACGGTAATCCGTACGCACGCACGAGCGATGATATCGTTCCCATAATTATTGAATTGAATTGGAGTGGATGATATAATATCTCAGAATCCATATGATGATATAATAACTATATATAGTTATTTTTTACATCATTATACCCATCCTAGTAAGGTGGTGGTGGGAAAACAGACTACACCACGACGTGGAGATGGTATTCCGTACATACACACGCGCAGTGATTTCATTTTCTGTAGGATGGATAGAAGGTGAAATGGGGTTGTTTCATATTTATAATAACATATCATTATATTAGTGATACTAATGTAATTACTTTAAAATGAAACAACTAAAGAATAATAAGTTGAATAAGAAAGAAACTTGAATGAATCGGTAGAAGAGATTACCTCTTCTTCGACGCACCTCTTTTATGATTCTTTTTAAGGCACTAGAGTTGGTCTTTTGAGGTGACCAGAACCTCTATAATGTTTATAGGGAAGTTGAGAAGGGAAATGGTCAGGGTTTGGCCGATCTTTAAGGCACAGAATTGTGTAAATAGATGAGGGAGGAGGTTCCCAATTATATGAGAGGAGAGGGGCACTTTAGGAAAAACTTACAATATTATTTTATAATAAAGTCATATTCGGTTTATAACGGTTCCAAATTGATTTATTTGGAATATAAAGTGGGGATGTGTTGTAATCCTTTCAACCAATTATTTTTAGACAAGTTTTGATTACTATTTAAGCCTTATCATTTAGATTTAACTCTAAGTTAAATAATTTATCTTTTATCGTGTCTTCTTGTTTTCTTGCACTATATGGTTAATAAACATACTATAACAATCCAAAAGAACCCAAAGTGATTCATTATTAATATATATAACATTATCTAAGTAATTTGGCAGAACTTTATATTTTTAGGAATAGAATAACAATCAATAATATAATATGTGTTTTAAACACTAATTTATGTCAATTTTGACATTATTTGGTAATTGATTTTTTTAAAAATCATAACAGCATGATTAGTTCGAAGAAAGTTAATTGAATCAATACTAACATGTCATATTAAACTAATTTTTTTTATTAATTTATAAAATAGTCTCAAATTACATTTATTTTCATATTTATAACATCAATTATGTTAATATTGTTTTAGTAAGGTAATTATTGCATCATCAGTGTGTCATAAATAAATTAAATTATTTAATGTCTCAAAATTATAAATAAAATACTATTTTGTAGGAATTATTTTTATATTTATAATTAATATTTATATTCAAATTTATCTTATCTATAACCCTATATTAAAAATGTTTTATTTATTAAACATTGATTTTAACTATTTTAACTCTTCTTTAAGTAAAGTAATCATAAATGTACTAATCAAATCCATGTGGACCTAAAGGGTAATATTTTATTCCTAAGGTTTTTTTAGTCTAATTAAACTTATCCAATAGAATTAAGACATGTGTTAGTGTAATAATAATATTATTTGTACCCTTAATTACCCTATTTACTTTTAACCGTGGTAAATAAAACTAAAAAGTTACTATCCACCAAAAATTATTTTTATCTTATTGAACCAAATTTTACTCCTTGATATTAACTATGTCTCTCAGATTTTCTATATTCCACTCATAGAAGTTGTAAAATTATGTTTTATGTAAAATTTTAAATTCCCCTAGGAGGTGAGTAAAAGACGGTGAAAAGTTCAATAAAATTTTTACATATCTAAAATTATTATAAAATGACTCCAATGAATTACATTGAACATATATAGGTATTATGTATCAATTTTGACTTAAAATATTTTTAAATAAAACACATAATTATTTAAATAAAAAGTCGGTTTTAAATAGTAACAGAGTGTTTTCACTATTCATCAAAAATTGAAAGTTTTCCAAAAAATAACAAAAATTCACTCTAGGCTAATTTCGATATTCTGAATGCAAAAATGATGTCCATTTTGAAAGATAAAATTTCAAAAAGTGGGTATTAAAATTCCTAACGGCTTGTTGATAATGATATTATATAATATCTTGTTTAGAGAAAATCGGTATTGCGTACTACACACAATATCGAAGAAGGACTTGCTTGCGTGTAATGAAAGCAAAGTCTGGGATATGTGTAGTGATATCTCCATTTTTTGTTGTGTATAACATAACAAAAACTTATTTCATTTATACATTAAACAAAATCTATACTTAATGTTGAGTAGAATAATTTTCATAAAACGAACTTTAAATTGTGTGTAACACGATCCATAAATAGTGTTGTGTATACTGCAAGCTAATACAGTGTTGCATATAGTACAAGCTAATCATGGTGTAGCATAAAATATAAGCCATAAAAGAAATTAAAATGAATATAGATCATAAAATTTCGAGGTGTTACATTCTACACACCTTAAAATGAATTTCTCCGTCAATATTCGTCGGTGTTATAAATCCTTTACTACTTGAAAGTTTCATTCATAGAAAGCCACATCGTAAAAAGGAATACTAAATCATCATTTTAAAAAGGAGCGTTAGAAACATAATTGATACCTAATGTAACCCATAACTGGGTTTCCACATAGGAAAATATTGGTGAAAATATGGATATGGAAGAGAAATCTAACCATAAATTTCTGATGGAGAGTGGTAGAGAACATGGCTATGAAAACGCCAACAATCACAAAGCCATACATTTGTCATTATCTAAGGTACCATCTGATTCATCGGATATGAGGACACTAGGAAAATATTTTTGGTTTTCAAGATCATTTCCCTAAAGTTGAAGAATTTTAATTAGAAGAAATACTTACTTTATTTCGGTACAATCACACCGTTGTTCGTGCCACGAACAATTTCCACTTTTTCTCTTAAAGAAATGAAGTTGAAATTTTTTATTCTTGATTTATTAGTAGATCACGTGATATAATTATAGGTCATTCCATCTATCTCAAACATAAGGATAAAAAAAGTTATAAGTCCATCGTATGATGAGATTAATCGTATATGGTTCCAAACATGGACTTATACTTCCTCTATCATAGCACTTAATAAAATAAAACTTGTTTCTACTAACCAACGACTTCCTGTAGGCCAGTGGTAGGCGATAAAGGTCTGTCGCACTTCGGTTGTGGGTTTGATTCCCACAGCATTGTCTGGCGTGATGGGTTGTCTCCCGTCCGGCAGGTTGTCCTTTTTCTAAAACTATATTATTATAACATTCGATCAATAATTTCGAAAACAATTCTAGCCTTAAACAATACTATCTTATGTATAACTTAATTCATTCCAATATTTAGGCTTATCCAAAATACTTCATTCCAAGATCATAGTATAATGAAAATGATTACGAGAAGGGTCATATAACAAGCATGTGAATACCATCATTTATCTCCCATATATCATATGATAAATCTTGTTGGTCACATTCCAAATATCTGAATACCTTAATCATGTATTCTCATGAAAAATAAATACACATAGAATATTAGTGAAAACATGAATGTTGTCAAAATTTAACTCTTCCCACATACCAAAATCCCAAAATTTCTATATACTCAAACCATGATACCATTATGTCATTTTCAAACATCTCATTATCTCCTTATCCTTTCCTTATTAACATATCATCTACCTTCCAAAAAAATTGAATAACCTTTCATGGTTACCGGTACCATTCACCATATACTTTCAAAAACTAAATGAAATACAACAGTGTAACTGTCATTAGATGATTCTTTCTTCCATAGTACCATTAAATTACCTATACAACATAACTCTTAATAAACATACAATCATTCCACTACCTTCTTAAACCACTGACTGAGCGTCATTATTTCTTTCATCTCATATATCATTTGTAGTCTATTCATCATAATCAACATAAATACTACCCATATGACCATGCTGGTCCTCTTCATGAGATTTTCCCATAGGGAATTGGTTTTCATAATTCACATACATTCCACATTTAAAACATTTAATCATTGTTGAGTTCATAGAAATACTATTATCCTGATCCATGGTGTTAACTGAACGTTTTTAATTTGCACTTATTGAATTTATGTCCTTTTCCACACCCAAATCATCTTATAGTTCTTTTGAAACATTCTCCCTGATGCCTCTTCCCACATGATTTATATGAGGGAAATTGAACTTTCTTTCCTCTATGATCATCATGAAACCCCATCTTTCTATTATTATATGAGTCAGCAAACTTACCAAAGTAGAGATTATTGATCATATTGTGAGATTTCTGATTCGGAATAGTAAAGATATATGGACATCCAGATCCAATTTCATTTTTTTCTCATGAATAATGTCATTCCATTTTCCATCATATCCTTCATTATCGTGAATCTTTATATTTCAATCCATTTTCTAAAACCCAAAAAGAATACTCTGAGAGGAAAAAATCATAATCAAGGTGGAGTACCATCAATATCTAACAAATTAGGTTAAATTTTAAGATCATTACCATAATTCTAGGAATATAACCTATATGTATACATATCCTTAGGGAGATCCCTAGACATACCATAGAAATATCTCTAGGGATTTCACTAAAGTTTTCGCATCCTAGTTTCCAAAGGTTAACTAAACTTTTCCTCTGATACCAACTGTAAAGACCCAAAAATTGACGTACATGAACATTACATTAATTTTACGGAATAATTAATACATAACAAAATCCAACATTCAATGACCTTAATAGTTTAGTGTCTTTGGAAACTCGGAACATAATCTTCTAATCATGGTGAATGATCTTCAACATCTACCACAAAGATCTTCCCCTTTTTTTCTTACCTAAAACCTTTCTTTATATCCTAGGGAAATGAAAAAATATAAAGGATGAGCTCAAATTCTCCGTAAGTGTAAGCATAGAGAAAATAAAACAAACCATATACATTTGAACATCAAAACATGAACATAAATTTAAACCATCAAAATCTTGAGTTGTGAAATAAATCATGGAAGTACACAAGGCATAAATCATAAATGAATATCAATCATGATAAAATAGAATGGAACTAAAACATTTAATTGTGGAAAAACATTAAGCACATGAAAATATTTCCATAGTACCCAAGGCATTGCTTCCAAGACAATCTTAGTGGATAAAGTCCCTTACTGAATCGAGTTCACTCCTCGTTCTAGTCCGGTATCACTGAACCGTATTAATCTACCATTCCAATAATGACTATCTCAGGAGATAGAAATCATTACCCAATGCATTGGAGGGAGATAAAGTTCTTACCCATATCATAATGAAACCATTCTAATGTGTGCCACAAAATCATAAATCATATATCATAGCATAACCCATGTAATAAAAATGGGATTCTTAAACATCATGCCATCATAACATAATCCATATCAAAAAAACGGATAACATTTCATCATAACAAAAGTGAAACCATATAAATTATAGAGACATTATACTTGAAACATAAATATATGAAATAATGTCATTTTATATGGAAAATGGTTTTGATAAAACACTTGAAATGAATTCTTGAGGAAAATTTCCTTTCTTCTTCAAAATAATTTTCTTTTCACAAAATGCCATGAAATTTTAAAAGAAAAGGATTTTGTTTTAAATATTCATGAAATATTGTAGAGTAAGCTTCATGATAATAAGGTGTTATAAAACCATAAAATTCCATTTATTCCGTATAAGTTTAGAAAACATTCTCCTTGTACTTTTAACGGAAAAGTCAAAAAGTACCATATATGGTAAAAAAAGAAAGATTCACTCTGTAACACAATGTATAAGTCATAGAGGGGTAAAAATGACATTAAACGTACATGGAAGAATATTAGACACTTTATTAAAAACATTTTTTTGGACATGGATGAAAAATATAACCCTAGTAAATACTTACAAATAAACAATCTCGGATAAGAACAAGATTGGAATAATTTTCCCTTACCTTAGGTCCAATATGCTTAGTACGTATCCAAAACTCCTATATATTGATTTAAATAATGAAATTGGATTATTAAAGAATCATATTTATTGTTATGATATCATATATGGTTCACTTATGAATTTTTATTACCTGTTCTTTTGTAAATTCCATGTTAAAGAAGAGTTTTGGGTAAAATCGTTTTATTTATCGTACGTGTTTGGAGATGTGGTTATTGATATTATTATTACATATATCATGATTTACTGAATTCTAGAATGTAAATAATTATTTATATATCATATATATTTAGTATATATATATTTAATAGATAGATAAATGAAATTAAATACACCGTTCATGGAGACGGTAGGCCGTACGTACGCATTAACGTTGTTTTCCATTCCTTATAGACTTGAATGGAATTAAGTATATGATACATATATATATATACATAAATAAAATAGATTTATAATGTCATATATTTAATTATTATTCACTATATATACTTTATAATCATTCTTGAATGGTTAACATGGAGAATGAATCTCATCGTGTCGTGGAGACGGTAATCCATACGTACGCACGAGCGATGATATCATTCCCATTAATATTGAATTGAATTGTAGTGGATGATGTAATATCTCAGAATCAGTATGATGTTATAATAACTATATATAGTTATTCTTTACAACATTATACTCATCCAAGTAAGGTGGTGGTGGAAAAACAGATTACACCACGACGTGGAGACGATATTTTGTACATACGCACGCGCGGTGATTTCATTTTCCGTAGGATGGATAGAAGGTGAAATGAGGTTGTTTTATATTTATAATAACATATCAGTGTATTATTGATACTGATGTTGTTACTTTATAATGAAACAACTAAATAACAATAAGTGGAAGAAAGAAGAAACATGAAACAATCGGTAGAAGAGATTACCTCTTCTTCGACGCACCTCTTTTAAGATTCATCTTAAGGCAATAGAGTTGGTCTTTTGAGGTGACCAGAACCTCTATAATGTTTATAGGGAAGTTGGGAAAAGAAATGGGTAGGGATTTTTTAGGATTGATGGCTCAAAATTGTGTAAAGAGAAGAGGGAGGAGATGCCCTTTTATAAGGGAGGAGAGGGGAACATTTGCAAAAATTTAAAATATTATTTTATAATAAAGTCATATTCTGTTTATAATGGTTCAAAATTGTTTTATTTCTAAGATAAAGTGGGTATGGGTCGAAATAATTTCAACCAATAGGTTTTAGACAAGTTTAGGTTACTATTTTAACCTTATAATTTAGATTTAACTCTAAGTTGAATAATTTAACTTTTACCGTGTCTTCCTGTTTTCTTACACTATATGGTTAATAAACATACTATAACAAGAAAAAAGAACCCCAACTGGTTCATTATTAACTACTATAACATTATCTATGTAATTTGGGCGAAACTTGTATTTTTAGGAATAGAATAACAATTAATAATATAATATTTATTTTAAAAATTATTTTATGTCAATTTTGATGCTATTTGGTAATAGATTTTTGTGAAAATCATAACAGCATAATTAGTTCGAAAAAATATAATTTAATCAATAATAACATGTCATATTAACCTAAAATATTAGTTTAATTTATAAAAAGTCTTAAATTACATTTATTAGGGTATTTATGACATTAAATATGTTAATATTTCAATAATAAGGTAATTACTTCATCATCATTGTGTCATCAATAAATTAAATTATTTAATGTCTAAAATTATAAATAAAATTCCATTATGTAGTAAATATTTTTATATTTTTAGTGAATATTTTTATTCAAATTTATATTATGTATAACACTACATTAAAAAGGTTTTAGTTAATAAACATTGATTTCAACTATTTTAACTCTTCTTTAAATAAAATAATAATAAATGTCCTAATCTAATCCATGTGGACCTAAAGGGTAATATTTTATTTCTAAGGTAGTTTTTGGTCGAATTACACTTATCCAATATAATTAGGACATGCGTTGGGGTAACAATAATATCATTTTTACCCTTAATTACCCTATTTACTTTTAACCGTGGTAAATTAAAGTAAAAAGATACTATTCACCAAAAATTATTTTTATCTTATTGAACCACATTTTACTCCTTGATATTAACCGTGCCTATCAAATTTTCTGAAATTCCACTCACAAAAGCGGTAAAATTAAGATTTATGTAAATTTTCAATTTCTCCTAGGAGGTGGGTTAAAGATGGTGAAAAGTTCCATAAACTTTTTATATATCTAAATTTTTTATAAAATGACTCTAATTAATAACATTGAACTTATATAGGTATTATGTATCAATTTTGACCTAAAATAAATTTAAATAAAATAAATAATTATTTAAATAAAAAGTCTGTTTTAAATAGTAATCTAGTGTTTTCACTATTCATCAAAAATTTAAAGTTTTCAGAAAAATACCAAAAAATCACCCTAGGTTAATTTCAATATTACGAATCCCAAAATGAAGTCCATTTTGAAGCATAAAATTTTAAATATTTGATATTACTTTTCAAAACGTCTAGTTCATAATAATATTATAATAATATCTCGTTTAGTGAAACTCAGTATTGTGTACAACACATTCTATCGAAGAAGGCCATGATTGCATGTAATGCAAGCCAAGTCAGGGCTGCGTGTAGTGAATGCGCAATTTGGTGTTGTGTGTAACATAATAAAAATATATTTCATTTATACGTTAAACAAAATATATACTTAATGTTGCGTAGAATAATTTCTACAAAACAACTTGAAATTGTGTGTAACACGATCCAAGAATAGTTTTGTGTATACTACAAGCTAATACGGTGTTGCGTATAGTACAATCTAATCTTGGTGTAGCGTATAATAGAAGACATCAAATAAATTAAAATGAATATATCTCTTAAAATATCGGGGTGTTACAGGAGCACCAAAATATCAGGGATGAAATAGTAGATTACATCAACCTATCTTTAGAAAGACATTCATGGGTAAATTTCATCACAATGTCTTTTTTATCTTGATGAGTGGTGGATTGGGTTTTAAGGAAAGGTGTATATTGTGATTAGAGTTATGAAATGGAATATTATTCAGAATTCTGGGATAATCCACAATGAAAAGAAAATATATTGGAAACTATTACATGTTGCGTTTTTTACATGCATGAATTTTTATGTTTCATGAGGATGGTAGTTTATTTTGTAGGGAGGGTGTAAGACCTTTCTTCATTATGATTATTTACTTTCAAATTTAATTTTATCTTTTGACTCTAATGTGGGATACATTTTGAAAATAAATTATTGGATAATGATTCTATATGAATGAAATTTTTTTAGTATATGCTTTTTTGATGTATAAAAAATCTATAACGGTTTTCTGGGTTCTCAATTAGATTTTGGGGATTTGTTTGTTTATCATTTGGAATAGGATTATTTTTTCCTTATAAAATAGAGTGCACCACATCACAGTGATTTCTAGGGTGGTGGGTGAATCACTCGTGCACAATGGGATGTTTTTTGGTAGAATAAATTATCCCTAGTTTAGTTTAAGGAACATGGGTTCTCTCCCTATTGAACAAATGGAGGGTAAAATTCCCTGAAAATTAATTTTGATGATCATGGTTCATTAGTGTGGAAATTTGTGATAAATGTTGGTATATAATTATTAGTATGTAATTTCACATATGGTTTTTCTAAGGTGGGTGGACAACAAATCCAAATGATCACCGCCACACTCTAATGATCAGCCCGGTATGAAGTGGAAATCTCCATTCACTGTGGAGAGAATGAGGGTCCATCAAGTGTTTTGTGGAACATGGATGATTTCATAATCTAGAAGCAAATGATGAAAATGGAGACTAATGATTCCATGGTCCCCTCCCACTACATGTTTTTATTGGAAAACATCAGTAAAAATACAGAGGAGAATATTTTCATGTAGTTATGAATTTGTGGGTGCTCTAGAGGTTTTGGGGATGTTTCGAATTAAAATGAGAGTGTCAGGGATCAATTAGTTTAACCCTTTGTGGAATTTTTTTATTTTCAAACCAATTTTTTATTGTTACGTTCAAAACATCATGCCCTTATTTGTACATTTCCCTCATGTTCACAATAGTTGGATGACCTCCCCATATTTTGTCTTTAACAACCCAATCATTTGGGATGGGTTTTTGTGAAATTTCATAAGTGATTCAAGGTTATTTGTTTTACATTTTAAGGAATTCATCATCTCTTCTATCAGCTACTAATTTTATCTCCATGAATTATTATTATCTAAGTGATTTCACAAGATCATTACAGAATCATCTCAATATGATGGGTATTTTAAGTAGCATATCAAAATTGGTTCTAGGAATTATTATCTCATTTCATTGAATGTTTTTTATTAGAGGTACATCATTCAAAAAATTTATTTATATTTTTTGATTAAATTAAATTAACTTTACTATTGAAATTATTTTTAACATTTGGGATGTTTTATAGATGGATTAAGGGGTGTTTAATGAGCTATCCAACAGTGGTTTCACATGGTTCTAGTGTGATGTTGATCATTTATGTGTTATTTAGTGATTATTCATAATCACGTTAAATTTAAAAATTAATTTTGTTCACAATGAATTATAATTTGATTATAATTTATTACATATTATTGTTTTTGTTTGATTTAGTGCCGTATGTGTTGTCGCAATGTCTAGTTGAATATAGATGCAGTTATATTAGGATGGTCTAGTTTCAATTAATTTATTCTAATTCTTCTATTGAGTTATTTTGGTCACCAATACATATCCATACCATAAAATTCATTATTTACATGGAATATGATTAGGAGACTTGCAACTATGCATGATTGGAAACAATGAATGAAAATGAAACCTATTTGGAACCTTGAACTTTAAATGAGTATGATCAGGATAAAAATCCTCGTAAATCACCACATTCCACCAAATATAATAATTCACATAAGGAAATTAAACAATTTTTGTTTGGAAATGAACTTGAAAGTAATATCTTCACATACATAATTATGAAATCCAACAAAAATTCATCAACATATATGAAATGAATCATTTTTTTTCAAAAAATGAACATATATGTTTCAAAAAAGAATACATTGACTAAAGCCATTTCCAAAACTACCCACATGCTGATATAATTTCACAAAAACAACCCATTTGTTTTATTTGAATAAAAATAATCTCCTTATATAATTTTATCAACCAAACCCACCATAACACCAAAATAATCATTTAAAACCCATTTCAAATCACTCATTAAGGAATATATTATTTCAAAACATATTTTCTCAACCATCATTTAAAAATGTAGTTTTCAATGGAAATATCCCAAAACACCCACATAGATAATGTATAATAAGTATTTTCCATAAAATATAAGGAAAGTTTTTAATATAATTAACGAAAGGTTACACGAGAAAAAAATATAAAATTATACAATTTATATACATAGATAAAACTCCCCAAAATCACAAAACAAAAATTAGTTTAAACTTTCGTGGGATCTTCCATATTTTTTATAACTTTCATATCAATTAAAAAAATAAGGGTCTACCAGCCCAAAAACAACTACCAAAATGTGCTAAAGTTAAATCCACATGTAATCCTACTATCCCACACAAGCATTATTGGGATGACCAAAAACCTTCTAGCCCATATTCCTATGATGGGAGTAGGGAAATTGGCACTTTGAGAACTAACTATAGGAAACAATTTTATATGAAAATTAGTACTTTTTTTCAAAGATAATGAAAGGAACAGACGCATGGGAACATATATGAAAAGTATAACAAATTAGGTATAAACAATGATACCCTCACCTTTGAATCAAACAATGAATTTACACCAAAATAAAATTAACCCATGAAATAAATAATCACATTCCCATTAAAAGGTAGAAAAAAATTGTAATGATAGAATTAAAACCCACAAAGGGTAACAAATATAGGGGAAAAATGGGGTGCCTATCAGAAAAACCATTTAAAAACAAAAGTTACAAATGTAAGTTCAACCTAGTGAACCAAATTGAAATTCCATGACCATTATCATTTTAAAAAACACCATTATAATCACATTTATAAAATTAATGTAAATTACCCACACATTCAACAAAATATAAACTACCCTTAATCAAGGTTCTTTCTAATTAAAAATAAAAACAATTCCATGGTCTATATATATCCATAAAATCCATTTAATGAATACATGAATTCATTCTATCAAGGGTTAAATCATAAACACATTTACAGTCACCATTTTAAATCCATTAAATTTCCCATTTATAAACCATTAAATTATTAACACCCAACTATAAAAACAAATTCCATTTAAAACATAGTTCTCAGTTATTGGAAACCAAAAATGGATTAAAACCCAAACAAACATGGTAACAAATTAAAATAGCTAGAATATCATCAAAAAAAAATTATAACCTTTAATAAATTCATTTCATACATGAAAACATCTAATTCACAAGAAAACCCATTTATTCTAAGTTCAAAAAATAATTAAACGGTTTCAAATCGTCCCATTGAAATTAAATTGAATCATACATTCATTAAAAAGTAATTTTGAAATCCTAAAACCCCTTTTAATTCAAAAATTATGATTTTTTTGAAACACCTAACTTAAAGTGATGATCATTTAAAAAATCATGTTTTTGTAAATGGCGATAAAACCCAAGAAAAATAAATAGGGTTTGATAACTATATAAACTATAAAATATAACATTAGATACACTTATAGAACATAAATTAGAAACATGTGATCTAGGATTCATGGATGAAGCCAAAACCAAGAGAAAATAAAAAGTCAATGAAGAAAGATGGAAAATAGGAAAGAAATTCTCCAAAGTTTTGTCAAAATCCTCAATGTGAAATAATCCATAGATGATGAGGTTTTAACGATACCAAGATCTCCCTATAATTTTCATATTAATTTTTTGGGGAATATGGTTGAATACAATCATTAATATAGATAAAATAATGGTTATTTCCCTAAATAATAAACTCATCAATAGGTTTCATTGTTTGGTCACATGGTTTTCCACACCATGTTCTAACCTTGTACTATCCTCTTCCTCAGTAAAAGATGTCATAAATTTTCTCCTAGTATGTTTCGCAATTTAATTAAATAGAGAACATTATCATATACTCACCCAAAGATATGCACTTTTTGTAATGCCTTGAACCCCAAATCTTTGAGCCAGTGTATTATTTTAATAAATTGGCATGATTACAAGTAATCAAGTCCCAAAGGAATTGTTAGTTTTGTAGTATTGAAAAATAGATTACATACAACAACATAACATTACAATTTCTTACATAAAATATAGCATAGAAAATACTTTGAGGATTAAATTATTCCCCTAACATAACTCTCAAAATCAATCATAATTCATTTAATAGTATCCATAGAAATGAAAATAAATAAGAAATGGGTGTTCTCAGATGCTCATTAAGGATAAAAAATATAGGGGAAGCTATTATAATTAATCATAAACTTTTATGGAAATGTATAAAATAGAAACACAAGATAATTAAACAGAAACTTCATCATAATATTGAAATCATAAATCAAATAATGACATTTACTTATGAACATGGATATTCTAATAGTCGAATAATCACATGTAACATCAATAACTAATATAATAATTATGGGATTTATAATATCAGACATCTTGACCACAAATTCAATGACTCATTCCAAGACCCTAAATATATATTTGATCAAGGCATTTTTCCAGGACAATAGTTTGTCTCATGAGACCCACTGATGCATCAAGCGGCTATAAGATGCCCCTTCTATCACTTACTAAGTCCAATTCATTACTCTTATGAATAGGTTGAAACATAACATAATCATTCGTATTTAATCAAGCATATGAAATATTAATACATTGATCATAAACCATGAATGACATGAAAATATCACATCCACAATCCAAAATACCACACAAAATTTAATATAATATGGATGATTTTTATCATAATATATCATCTTAAAATCATCATAATATCCAAAAAAGTATGTTGACATTGATGAAAATAATTTAATAAATTCATTAAAACCTTTTGAAGGGAAATATCCCATTTTTACTTTGAAAAAACTAAAAGTCACCCAATTTATAAAAGAAGTAATTTGAAATGAATTTTTGAATCAAAGTGCACCATAGAATATTGAAACATTTTAATAGAATTAACATTTAAAAAAATTCGTTTCCATATAAATAAATCCTTAACATCTTTTTGAAAACAGGGACATTAGTTAACAAAATTTAGACAAATAAATCGTTAAAACATTTAAAATAATGATCTAGTTAAAGATTCCTTTCCAAAAAACCATAACGTATTTCTTCTAAAGATAATTTTATTAAAAATGAAGATGGATAATAAATATTTACCAGTGAATACATACACATAAACAATCTTGAATAATAATTTGATTGGGGAATTAACCCTTACCTTGTACTTTCCTTTAGTCGAGGGTACGTTTAACCTCCTGTATATTTACCGTAGAATGTTATAAAATTATACCAGAATAATATTCATATTTATGATATAATACATGATTAATTTATGACTTTATACTACATATTTAATGATAATTTCTATGTTAATGTCACATTTCGTGTAATAATCTCTTTCTTTATCGTATGTGTTTTAACTTTTTATTCTTGCTCGTATCACTTAAAATATGATTTACATACTTATAGAATATAAAAAATTAATCATATAATATATATCAATATAAATATGTATAATAGATAGATATATGAAATAGAAACACTGTTTATGGAGATGGTAGTCCGTACGTTTTCATGACCATTATTTTCGTTTTCTTATCATATTGTATGGAAGTAATTAAATGAAATATATTTAACTAAATAAATATATATTATTCATGTATAATTATCATTTCATATATCTCATACTGAATCAACATATATTTTAATAATTATTCTTGAATGGTGATCGTTGAAGATGAATCTCATCATGTCATGGAGATGGTAAGCCATACGTATGCACGAGCGACAATGTCATTCTATTGATGGTGAAATGGTATTTAATTGGATGGTATACTATATATAAATATTAATTAACATGTTATATTAATTATTAAAATTTATTATACTCATTATTATACCCATCCAAATAATGTAGTGTTGAATAACATACTTCACCATGACGTGGAGACAGTAAGTCATACGCATGAATTGATGGTGACTTTGTCATTCATAGGATGGATAGAATAATGAATATGGTTTTACCATATTTAAAATAAAATTTAAGAATGTATAAAGTAATTTAGTTAATATTTTAGTATGATAAAAATGATGAAAGTGGAAGTAGAAGAAGATAATAACTTTTAATGAGGGGATAAAATAATTACCTCTTCTTTAGGTGTTACCTTTTGATTTGAACAAAAGGGCTCATTAGGTTGTCTTTTAGCTAATGGTGAGGAATTTAGATGTAAGTGATTATTGTTGAGAGGAGATTGGGGTAGGTTTTATTCAATCCAAATATCATTTGGTGTGTGAGTTAAAAAGAAAGGCAGGTGCCCTTTTATAATAGAGGTGAGGGGCATTTTAGTGAAATCTCGAAGTATTAATTTATTAGAAAATTATTTTTTGTTTCTAATAGATGAAAATGGATTTATTTCTATTATAGGATAATCATGGGTCTAAATATTCACAACCAATAGTTTTTGGACCTCTTTATGTCACCATATTAACTATACCATTTAGATTTAACCCTTAGTTAAATAGTTTATCTTATGTCATGACTACATGTAATTTTATACTAAATGGATAATATAGTTACAATAAAACTACAATAGAACCTCAAGTGGTTTATTAATGACATATGTAACATTAACTAATCGTTTTTTTTAATTTTAAATTTTTATGGATATTATATAATTTAATAAAATATTATATGTTTTAAAAAATCATTTATGTCAATTTTTTCACTATTTAGTATTTGATTTTTGTTAAAGTTATAAAAACACGATTCCTTAAAAAAATACGTTTAATAAACCCTAAAATGTCATATTAACCGATAAATTTTTTTATGGAATCAAAAGTTTCAATATACATTAAATTTAATACTTATAATGTCATTTATTTTAATATTTCATTAATAATTTAATTACTACATCATCATATTGTCATGAATAAATTTATTTATATAATGTCAAACATTTATAAATAAAATACCATGATGTAGTAAATATTTATATATTTTTAATTAATATTTATAGTAGAATTTGTTTTATGTATAACCCTATATTCAAAATGGATTAGTTATTAAAATTTGAATTTAACACTTTTAACACTTCTTAATTAAAATATAATAAATGTCCTAATCTAACCCAAATGGATCAAAAAAGATCTTATTTTTTTATATTGATTTTGGTATAAAAAACCCATATATAATATAATAAGTACATGTGTTGGGTAATTTTATATTATTATAATATTATTTTTACCTTTAATTACCCTGTTTACTGTTAACCGTGGAAAATAAAATTCAAAAGTTACTATTCACCAAAATTTATTTTCAGCATATTAAACAACATTTTACATATTTATAATAACCATTTATATCATATTTTTAAAATTCAATTCTTATAAGTGGTAAAATTACATTTTATGCAAATTTGCAAATGTTCCTAGAAGGTGGGTAAACGAGGATAAAAAGTTCAATAATTTTTATTATATCTAATATTATTATAAAATGAATCTAATGATTTAAATTGGAATAATATGATAATTATGTATCTATTTTTAATTTAAAATAATTTTAATTTTAAAATAATTATTTAAATAAAAATTCTGTTTTAAACAAAAACGTAGTGTTTTTCCCTATTCACCGAAAATTGAATGTTTTTAGAAAAAATATAAAAAATTCACCCTAAGCTAATCATGATATTAAGAATTCAAAAATTAATTCTATTTTACCAAATTAAATTTTTTGGAGTGTCTAAAATTAATTTTTTAATTTCTCACAAAAAGATATAAAAAGTTGTTCTCTTAAGAAAATAGTTTTCTAAATATATAAATGTTTTATCAAAACCAATAATTTCATTATAAATATGTTTTATTTATTTGAAAAAATTATAAATAATATTTAAAATTTATTTTTTATTATTCTTATTACCATATTAAATTTATAAATAATTATATCATTTAAATAATTATAATACAAATGTTTTGTTTCATAGAAACTCAATCATGCGTACAATTCAATCCAAGTCGTTATTAAATGCAATATAAGAAATGAAAATACTCTAAAGGGACACCATACTATAAAATCAAGGGGTGTTACATGCTCCCCTACTTCAATAAATTGTGTCCTCACAATTTAAAATTGTTCATCGAAAATAAAAAGTTTGAAATAGAAAATAACATTGTGAATAACCCCCATCGGAATATGGGTTAATAAAATTTAGTTTTAATAAGAGAGAAAGGGAAATGAAAATGTCACCACCAATTTTGGATTTTGAATAGGAGAACATTGGTGGAAATTATAAATCCATAATTGGAGAAAAAACGTAAATAATTATAGGGACTGATTGTGGTCATCAATCACAAACAAGTGTACAATAAATTGAAAATTGAGGGCCTCAAAGACATAAATCATTGATTATTAAAAGTATCATTTGATAAAAATCATAAGGTATTAAGATTAAACATTTTTAGATATATTTTTGATTAGTAGAGATTAATTTACAAACAAAATAAGAACTCAAGATAAAATACTTGATTTCATTACCCGTCATAATCATAATCTCATCATTTTTTTGAGCTTCGATCTATTTTTACTTCAACCCTTACAGTTGGAAATGAATGTTAACAATGATTTTTTTTAATTCCTGAAACATATTTTGTAAATCATAAGGCTCATAATTATTTCTTTAATCATCTATATGTTTACCGAAAACCAAAATGTTAGGTCAGAGCTTCCAATAAATTATACTTTAACCTCAAATAAAATATTAAGTGCTCCACTTACTCCATTCTCACCATAGACTTATCCAACCTAATTGAGTCAAAACTCAGAGTCCAAAAATTTATAATGGAGGAAAAAATAATGAAGATATCTTTTTCCACATACTATCATGTGACTACCTCCATCATGTATTCTCATAAAACATGGTCACACCCTAAATTACTATAAATCCATATTGAATACATTCGTGCTCTCGGATTCCTTATAGAAGACTGGATATACTCCTTAAATACAAAAATGTTGTAAACTCCAACCATGATGAAATAAACAAACAGTTAATTAGTTCAAAGGTGGTTAAAAACATCTGATATAATTTATCCAAATCCCCCATTTATTATTCCAAAATCATTACCTCAATATCAGGGTCATATTAAAGTGTGTCATCCCCTCAAATATGTATTTTCCAAAAAATGTTTAACATGATATTGAGTCACTTTTCTTAGTGCCATAAAATCTCAAATTATTAATTAAATAGTACTGCAGTATATTCCATATTTATTTCAATAATTAATATAACCAGTACATCATTGATACAACACTCAAATAACATAATTCTTCAATCTAGATAACCAAATACATTAATTTTTTCACGTCGACTATAGTAATAGATTATGCTTGATCTTGATCTCTTTGATTATTCTGAGCTATATTTCATTGTCACTGAAGACATTTATTTGTGTAATGCACCATTTCACTATAGTTGAAACCCTTAATATTTTTCTTTCATTCATTCCCTTTGCATTCTATTTCCTGAGGACCCTTTTATTCACACTTACAACAAACACCAAGTCCTTCCAAGAACTTCCCGATGTGATTCTTTCCATAGTTATCATGTATGGGAAAAATCCTTTTTTCCATTCTTACCTTTTTCTATATTCTCTTTGACATCCTGTTCTTTTATAGTTTCTCTTCAAATACATAGGACTAAGATAATTCATTACATATCTTATCAATACATGATTCTATTTTATAAAATGATGAGAATACATGGGATGTTATTTCCCATCAAAATGTTTCCTTAATACCATAATAAATGGGATATTTCTTTCTATTTGTATTATGCGAATTATTGTGGTTAGTCATTAATTATATTAGAAAACATTTATAAATAGTGTCACACACTCAATTAGGTTATGAATTATAATGAATGATTCCAAACTACTGGAATACTTATCATAAATTGAAAAAACATTATTCATACGTAATCTCATAATCATAAGAATATAATCTTTATGGAAATATTTAATCATGAAAACATCATAATGGTTTGTAATGAAACTGTGTATTATCCAAAACATATCCCCAGGGAGTGTCAAACCAGGTGAATAATAAGTCCCAATATCATTTATAAGGTTACCCTGAGTTTGGCCTAGAACACCTTATCGTATTTTTCATCCCTAGCTTCATCTATTCCAGAACCACGTCCACTTATAGTATCTATACAATGATGTATTTCTTGGAAGACCCACATAATCTCAAAATTACCAAAATTCTAGGATGTTATTATATACAAATCATCAAAATCTATAATAGGGTAATGTTCTATTATTAGATATTATCTAAATCTAGTGTCCAAGGTTGTTGCTAAACTTCCTCCGATACAAACATTAATGCCCTGGCCCCAGAATCCTGAAGACGGTACATTATTTTATTACTTTGGCATGATTACAACGAATCATGTCCCAAAGGACCGATCAGTTTAGCAGTTATGGAAAATAGATTACATACATGAACCTAACATTATAATTTATAATATAAAATATATCACAAATAATCCTTTTAGGGTGAAATTATTCCTTTATCTTAATCATTAATATCAATCATAATTCACTTCTTGGCATCCTGGGAAAATAAAAAATAAGAATTGGGTAATCATAGATGCTTAGTAAGGATAAACAATATAGAAAAAAAGAATAAAATTAATTAAAAACTTTTCTACTAAGGTATAAAATTGACACCCAATCACTTTAAACATGAACATCATCATAGTATGGAAAAGATAAATTAAATAATTCAATTTATTTATTAACATGGATATTATAATAGTCTAATAATCATATGTAACATCAATAAATAATCTCATAATGATGGGATGCATAATGTCGAACATATTAACAACAATGTCAAGGCCTCATTCCAGGACCCTAAATATAAATTTTATCAAGACCTTGTGGGAGGACACTATTTTTTTCTCACAAGACCTAAAGATGCATTTAGGGGCTATAGTAGGACCTTATTGTTACTTACTATGTTCAATTCATTCCTCATATGAAATGGTTGAATCATAAAAAAAAACATTTGTATTAAAACTAGTATACCAAATATTAATACTTTACCATAAACCATGAATGATATAAAAATAGAACATCCACATTCAAACATATCACAAAACCTCTAATGCAATATGGAAGATTATATCATAATAAATCGACTACAAACCATCATAATGTCCAACAATTGATGTTGAGATTGGTGAAAATATTTTAACAAATTCATTAAAACCCATTGAGGGAAATATCCATTTTTTACATTAAAAACTTTTAATATTACAAAATTTATAAAACAATACATTTAATAAAAATTTAATCAATGTGTCCCATACAACATTTAATATTTTGAAAGGAATAAACATTTAAAAAAAAATCATGTCCATATAAATAAATCCTTAAAATAATTTTGATAACATTGACATTAATTAAATAGGATTAGAAAAATAAATCAATTATAATCATTTAAAATGAATATATAGTTATTGAGACACTTCAATAAAACCATGAAAGCCTCATTTTGAATTTTTTTTTGTAAAAACTCGACATGGATGATAAATATGTCCCAATAAATATTGACACATAATCAATCTCAAATAATAATTAGATTGAGGAATTAACCCTTACATTTTACTTTCCTTTAGTCAAGGGTATGTTTAAACTCATGTACAGTGACAATATTATGTTATTAAATATTCCTGGACCATAATAAAATTTATGATATCATAAATGACTTATTTATGACTTTATACTGCCCATTTACGAATAATTTATGTGTTAATGTAACATTTTGGGTAGGAATTTCTTTTTTTATCGTATCTGTTTTAACTTATAATTCTTAATAATATCACCTAGATCATGATTTACAAACTTCCAAAATAAAAAACATGATTTATATATCATATATAATCAGAATATATATATTTATAATAAATAGATCTATGAAATGGAAACACCAATCATAGAGACAGTTGTCCGTCCGTACGCATGAACATTGATTCCATTTTCTTATTCTGTAGTATGGAAGTAAGTAAATGACATATATTTAACTACATAAATATATATTATTCTCATAAAATTATTATTCCATGTATCTCATAATTAATTAATATATATATTTTTATAAATATTCTTCAACAGTGATCATTGAAGATGAATCTCATCACATCGTGGAGAAGGTAAGCCGTACATACGCATGAGCGACAATATAATTTTATTGATGGAGAAAAAGTATTTAATTGGATGGTATATTATATATAAAAACTAATTACCTTTTTATATGAATTATTTACATTAATTATACTCATTATTATACCAATCCAAATAATTTAGTGGTGAATAACGAACTATGCCATGACATGGAGACGGTAAACTGTACGTACGCATGCATGGTGAATCTGTCATTTATAGGACGGATAAAATAATGAATATGGTTGTAACATATTTATAATAATATATAAGCATGTATAACGTATTGGATTTGTTATTTTTTTATGGTAAAATCAATGAAAGGGAATGTAGAAGAAGAAAAGAACATTGAAAGAGGTAATAAAATAATTACCTCTTCTTCAGGGGTTTCCTTTTTATTTGAACAAAAGGAATTCTTAGGATGGGTTTATACACAAGGTAAGGTCTCTATGTTGATGTGAGGGAAGTTTTAAAAAGAGTTTGGCATGGTTTGTAAGAGAAAAATGGATTTGGAGGTGTTAAAAAATGAATGGGAGTTCCCATTTATAAGGTATGTGAGGGGTACATTAAGAAAAGTCCGAAATATTAATTTATTATAAACATATATTCGGTTTCTAATATCTCAAAATGTATTTATTTAAAGTATAATAAGAGGAAGGGTCTAAATACTCTCAACCAATAAGTTTTAGACATGTTGATGTCACCATATTAACCTTATCATTTAGATTTAACCCTTAGTTAAAGAGTTTAACTATTACCATGTCTTCTTGTATTTTTATACATCATGGTTAATATAGTTACTATAAAATTTCAAGGGAACATACAGAGGTTCAATAATGACATATTTAACATTATATAAGTCATTTGGACGAATACTAGATTCTAATGACTATTATAAAATTTAATAAAATAATATTTTTTTTAAAACTCGTATATGTCTATTTTGACACTATTTAGTATTTGTTTTTTTGTTTAAGTCCTCACAACTTGATTCCTTAAAGAAATCACTGGATAAACACTAACATGTCATATTCACCAATAAAACTCTTGTATGGCATAAAAATATTCAATTTACATTTCTTTTAATATTTATAATATCATATATTTTAATATTCCATTAGTATGGTAATTATTGCATCATCATTGTGTCATAAATATGTTTAATTATTTAATCCCTAGAAATTATAAATAAAATACCATGATGTAGGAAATATTTTTAGCTTTATAATTAATATTTATAGTATTATTTATTTTATGTATAACCCTATATTAAAAATTATTTATTTATTGAAATTTGAATTTAACACTTTTAACAATTCTTTAAAAAAAATTAATAAATTTTCTAATAAAACCCAAATGGATATAAAAGGATATTAGTTTTGTCCTAAGGATGATTTTTGTAAAAAAAAAACTTATATAATAGAATTAGGAGATTTTTTGGGGTAATTTTATATCATTATAATATTATATTTACCTTTAATTACCCTATTTATATTTAATCGTGGTGAATAAAATTCAAATGTTACTATAAACCACAAATTATTTTTCCCCTATTGAACCAAATTTTACTTACTTATTCCAACCTTATTTTTCATATTTTTAAAATTAAATTCATAGAAGCCGTAAAATTACATTTTATGGGAATTTGCAAATGTGCCAAAAAGGTGGGTAAAAGATAATAAAAAATATCAACAAAATTTTATATATCTAATCTTATTATATAATGAATAAAATTAATTACATTGGGCTAATATAGGTATTTTTTATCAATTTTTATTTTAAAATAAATTTAATTTAAAAATAATTATTAAAATACTCAATCAATTTTAAACAATAAAGCAGTGTTTTTCAGTATTCGTCGAAAATTTAATGTTTTCAGAAAAATACCAAAAATTCACCCTAATATAATATTGATTTTAGAAATTCAAAAATTAAATCTATTTTACTAAATTCAATTTTTAGGAGTGTCTAAAAGTAATTGAATTATTATTCACAAAAAATCATAAAAAGTATTTCTTTTACGAAAATAGTTTTTCTAAATATATAACTATTTTAACAAAACATATACATTTCATTATAAATATGTTTTATTTATGTAAAAACATTATATATAACAATTGAATTTTTTTTCATTATTCATATTAAAATATTTAAGTGATAAATAAATATATCATTTAAATAATTATAATACTAATGTTTTATTTCTCAGAAACTCAATCCTGTGTATAACCCAAGACAAGTTAGTGTCGTGTTCAATATAAGCTATTAAACTTCTTTAAAGAGATAACATACTATGAAATCTTGGGGTGTTACTCTTCTTCTGGGGACATCTACACAGTTTTTCAAATCTTTCAGAAGGAATGAAAAATAAATCACTTAAAATGATAGGCCCACCCACATGGTAACTACATGGTTAGTACTAATTATTACAAAAAAAATCCCTTATATAAAATTCGTTAGAAGATGATTTTATAGCCTGTTCTGAACTGGAACTCCAAACATCCCTAGTAAAGTTGAAATAATACAAAATAAAAAAACATCATGACTTGGTTTATGTCACCAAATCCACACCATGGCACTTTCAACCCCTATAATGTCATTAATTAAAATGAAAATTCAAGAAATAATTGGATATCTAAGGAGGAATTGACCAAAAATAAGAAGTCAACATGGTGAAACCATGTAGCATACAACAAAAATCATCAAAATGATTAAAAAATTTATCCACAAGGTTCCTAAAATGATGAATAACCACTAGAATAATATCTTCATTTTATGAGTCATATGAAGAATGTGATACTTATCATGGTCTCCCCGTAGTTTAGACATCCTCTAAAATGTTATTCCAACCATTTATAGATCCTATAACATAGTTTCACTAAAATAATGACAGAGTGAAGAATCCTTGAACAATAAATCAACCATATGAGAAACTCACTCTCAAACCATACAAACCTCCATACCCCACGAATGGATGAAAAATCACAAGAATCAATAAACTAATGATAATATATCTCACCGTGGATTATACAAAAAAATAATAAACTATGGTAAAAATAATAGATCACCCTAATGTGGTTCATTTGAACTGAAAAATAAAAACCCCAAATATTATACCAAACCCAAATGGTATAACACACAATATAGTTGTCCAATAATGCTCTTAAGGTCATTCTCGTGTTCAAACCACAATTACATCAATGAATCAACATAATAATAAGAATAACCATAACTCTCTAGAATTTTTACCCAAAAATGCAATTATCAATAATAAAAATCACAAGTAAACAAAACAGAAACACCTAAGAGTGTGGGATATGGGGAAAACATCCCAAATTAAATGGAAGACTTTCCAATAATTACAGTCAATCTATTCCATAAGATACATCTACAAAATGAAACTTTCACATGATTTCCATGAAGAAACGAAATCACAAAAACCCAATATTTATCATAGTCAATGAGATGTCCCAAACTATGACACATCCTAAAAAGGATTTGAAAAATTAATACTATTAATAACTGATTCTAAAAAATATTTAATGATAACAGAACATCCATAAGGGAGTAAAAATATATTAAACATTATATTGGAGTTATTATCATTCCCTAGATCCAAATACAAACATCACATAATAAAAATAATTATTCCAAATAAATTGAACTTTTCTTCATGCCCAAGAATATTATTCTATTTATCATACTAACTATGTTATCTTTACACCCACCACTCTTCCACTATGCATTAGATTTACCTAAGAAATTACCAACTCTTGGTTTCCTGGACAGGTTATCTTCCACTTAAATAGACACATCAAAAATATCCTAGTGATATTTTATTAAAGACATTATAATAGATGAACCAAAGTCTTAAAAATTAATTCCCCCATATAAATGAACTTTCTAATAATCATTGTCTCCTAGATTTTAAGAAAATACAACCCACTTCAAAAAGTGATAGATGTAATCTATTTCTTAATATTGACCCTTTTTAATTATTATAAGATAATAATATTTTATTCCCCCATTAAAATATGATGGAACCACTGAACAAATGATATTATATAATGCTTCTGAGTCAAACATTCCCATTATAGAGTAGGTACCATCAATTTCCACTAAAATCGGTGAAAACCAAAAATAAATCCCTCAACTACTATCATTCACAATTCTATAGGTTTTCAAATATAATTAAGAGATACATAAATCAATTCCCAACACATAAAATATTTCCCTGACCCTTTATCCACATCAAATGAATGTGAATTATGGTTATTGAAGTCTAGGATGGGTTTGAGTATAACTAATGTTCTACATACACCACTCCACTCAGGGTCTGGTTAGACATTGGTACTAAGGGAACCTTTTTGACCATTCTGGGAGAAAGTATAATAACCACGAGGCAAGAATATCATCAATTCATTCATCATAATAGAACACAAGTTATTACTTCCCACACAAGGATTGAATCTATAATAACACATCATCATGAAAAAAATGTAAATTACACAAAAAATAAATTTTCATTTCAAACCACTGTTTCCACTAAAGAATTTCGAAATAAAACTCAAATAATTTATATTATTTAAAAATAAAACAAAACAATAAAAAAACCTCAGTGGGGCATATAAAAATTAAAAAATCATTCTAAAAAATCAATTTCAAATATCTATTTTGATTGAAAAAAATAATCCAAGGAATTCTCATCAGAAACAAAGTTTCTACTTAAATCTAATTCAAAAGTAGAGAACAAAAATTTATAAGACATTATATAATAAAATGTTTGACTAATATATTTTCTAAAAAATTTATTCAACTTATAGAACATGTTTGTAATGAAACTTTCAACAACGTAACTACAATAGTATTCTAGTAGAGTTAACATGAAAAAAAATCCCACAAAAGTACATAAACACGCTCTTTAACTCACCTTAAATTAGTGGGAATCACTTTAGGACAAATAGAGAATCAAAATGACTAAAAAAATGAAAAAAGGGGATGAAATAGTGCTATGATCTATTTATAATCAATGTTTGGTAAATCTTGTTCCAATATGACAACACAATATATAATGAAGGAATGATCAACCACATGAGAAAAAGACAGTTTCCTAATCCATGTGGGCAATCTGTGTCACTCGAGTTCCCCTCTATTTCCACCATGAAATAGAAAATTGATCCCTAATAAGAATCGCATGATCAAGGGAGAAAAAAAATTAATTTACATCAAAACATGGTAAAAAACTCTAATTCATAATTGGACACCCTCATAACCTTATAATCTTAAAACATGGTATGATAAAAAACTATCTAGAATATCCTCTCCCTTAACATATACGCTCCAACAACAATTATCACTTTTCAAACATGGAATAACCAAATTACTAGGTATATATAAAATATATTGGGCTTTATTTAAAGAAAAAATAAGATTTGATAATAGGGATACCACTGAACATAGAACCCAACTCAAATCGCTATAAGTCCTAAATTGTGTTCCTAAACCCCGTGGGATGGAAACTAGTTCCTAAGTATCACATAAATCCCTTTGGGAATGATTTCTCAAAAAATAGATATAAAGAAAAATTGAATAAATAATTAAACATCCAAAATAAATAATAACCATGAAAAAACCATTAATAACATGGACGATCCATCCCATTTTCATTTACATAAATTAAAACCATAAATATAAATATACAGCTAGGTTGAATAGATATAAAACTATCCAAAAATAAATTTAACCCAATAAAAACCCATACCATTTTATTGAAACCTCTAGTTTCTCACCACACCTAACTCAACCATATCATCAATGAGGAATGAAATTAAAACCAAATAGGAGGTATTAATCTGAAATGAATAGATGTAAGATTAGATGAATAATAATTTACCACAACCCAAAAAATAAATGATATATGTTTCATTGGGAAAGTCATTAATAATAGTTTTAAATTAAACTATAATGCCTTGTTTTTAAAAATACCATTTAAAAAATCAAAAAAATTATAAAAATATTTTGAAACAATTCCCTTTATTTGAAAAAATTGAACATATTCATTTTAAAATCGTGGACGTTAGAGAAATCCGTATCAATCCCACACACAAACCTTATCATTTCACAAAAAATCACATTGGTTTAATTTATATGAAATTTTTAACCATAAATAATTTTATAGTATGAATCCACATAAATAATAAAACATAAATTTTTAATTCCATTTTAAATAACTCACACATGAGTCCTTATTTTAAAAACATATAATATCAATAATTTTTTAAACGAAATTTTCTAAGAGGGAGAACCTAAAACAGCCACATGGGTCAATAATAACAAGAATGACCATATATCTAAGGAATATATATATATATATATATATAATAAAAAAATTAATCTTAAATATTATTTAATTTATAAGAAATGTTAAAAATAAATACTATATCAATCTCCCCTCAATCACTATCCGTGAAATTCAATGTGTCCTAGGATCCAACTTGGGATTCCAAATGTGACAATCATATAATATTATAAGTGTATTCTAACCCATTAACAATATACTGAATCTGAGGATGTTAAAACCAAAATTCATCTAATTATCCCACAGAATAATCTTTTTGATGAAAAACACGATCCTGGCCCTTATGGAGAATGTTAATATAAGGAAACATACAATGTGTGAACCAATTAGATGAAAAAAAGATCTAGCAATTAATAACTCATTTCCAATTTCCAATAATTGATGTAAGGAATAGGAAAATATAATAAATTTCTTACACATAAAGAATACCCAAACCCACCCTCACTCCTAACACAAAATAATGAATATACCCATAAATAAAATAAACTCAAATCATAAACAAGAAAATTCCAACCCAATGGGGTAATAAGAATCTCTAGATAGTAAAACCACACAAAGGGGTAACAAATCATGGGGAAATAGAGGAGTAGTTTTCAAAACTACTTTTTAAAAATCAATATTTAAATAATAATTTAACACCAAATCTTGTCTTTTCATCCCATTACCTTTTTCAATTGATAATACACCATTACAATCACAATATGTATTACTAAGTAAATCACCCACACATTAAAAAAAATTTAAATTATACTCTTACAAAATGGTATTCCTCTTTGAAAATACAAACATGTCCAAGGTCCATCCATTTCCAACATTATATTTTTAAGAAGCCATCAATGAATTTTCGCATGGGTTAAAATACAAACACATTTCAAATCACCTATTTAAATACATAAATGGAACCCTTTATAAACCATTATTGTGAACCAAAAATGGGTCATATCCCACAATAAAACTTAAAAATAATTTCAAAAATTGATGTAGTTATTTAAAAAAATCTTATCATAAATTATAACACTATTTTAATGACAAAGAAAATAAATTCACAAGAAAACTGATTTTTATTATTCTAAAACCCATTTATATTTCATAAATCTATCATAGATCTATCACATATTATCAAACACTCATTAAAAATGAATTTATAAAGAATAAGCGCACATTGAATTCAAAAATGAAACAATTCATTAGAAACACATTCCCAAATGAAATGTGAATCAAGATATATCACGTTCACATTAATGATTAGCACATCTGAAGGAAAAGAAACTATATATAATAATAGTAGACACGAAAAAACCCAACATTAGATAGACATGGGTCCCTATGATTATCCATAGGGGACAAATGGTTCTTGGGTTAGTCCAAAACCACGTGAAATTATATGTTGAAGGAAGAAAGAGGGGACATGGAGAAAAAATACATCAAAATTTCCTTGAAATTTATAAAGGAAGATTAAAATTATAGTAGAAACATGTAAGAACTCCTCCATGAGTTCCCAATGGCCATTTACTTCATTTAGGGAAGAAGAGGGGTGTAACCACCCTTAATTTATGGTGTAATATTGTAATTTACCAAAATTTTAATCACCAAGGTAGGTCAAATGATTTTCCAAACCATGAACAAGTAATGTACCACCCAATTCCTAAGATGAAGAGGACAAAAAATTTCTCATGGTATGCCACAAAGCTTAAACAAACCATGTTCCCCACCTTTTCCATACCCAAATCCTCACAAAAGTTTAGGGGATCTCTTTAGGGTTTGTAGAACGATATAGAATCCATGAAAAATGGTTATATAAAAATGGTCAGATCACTGACATGGGAACTATATAGATATCATAATAACCCATTAGGATAACCGTAAACCCAAAAAACCCCTTCAAAAAGTTAATTTATTGCCTTACATGTTATGGAACACCAAAATGATAGAGAAATTATTAAATTATACCAAACAATCATGATATTAGTGTAACATTATGGACCCATTTGTTTGTAGAATATGTTAATTAAATAATAATACTTGAATAATAAATATAGGAACCTAAGGATTGATTTATTTAGTGACCTCAAAGAAAAATTCAGTGATGATTTCAGATAGATTTACTAATGATTATACATTTGAGATATTTGAGATGCCTTATATCTTTTGGGTGAGTTAAGATGTACATGGAGAGAGTGTTCCTCAAACTACTGATATGTTATTACATAGGAAGGAATTCCCAAAGATGAGTATGGATAGGTTGGTTGATAGGACTAGCCTAAGATGACATAGGAAGAGAGGAAATCATTATTCCATCTCATGAAACTACTTCTAATGTGTATTTTTCAATGTGGACGAAGAGGCTATAAATGGTATATAATTGGACCTAAAAATCCTTGGTTGGTTCCCTAGGGATATAATGACCACTAAGACTATGGATATAGAGATGGGTAGGAAAAACTTTTACAGTTGAAATTGAACATGTATTGATGATGTGTTATTTAAATTGGAAAAATAATTAATTATTATCATACAATTAATGGTTCACCGTGAATATTCCAGAAAACATTCGGTGGATGGACGAAACTTTGGTGTTACATTTTACGATATGGTTTTAGTGGGATGAACAATCCATAATGAAATATTTAGATACATTGGAGTACTTGTATTTTTATATTAGATCAGTCTATTGTTCCTACTTCTTTGTGTCTAGCTTCCCCAGTATAGTGCAGATGCACACCAGTGTTAATGTATTACTACCATTCCTATTAGTGTATAAATATAACCATATGTTCATGAATATATTGATTTAACCAAAGTGTTATGATATTTTTCCCAATTTTAATGATAACCATCTTCCTAGGAATGATGCAAATACATCAAAAATTTTCTAAATGGTTCTCTTCATGAGAAGTTCATAGATATTCCCCAGAGTTTCCTAATAACTTTCTTCTCTAGAACAGTTAATACGCTCCCTTGAGTTTATAGATGATATGTTTTTTTATTGGGTATAATATTCTTATTGTTAGATTTGAATCTATATTCTCAAATACACTCTAGACCTAAATAATGAGCTTCATGTATTGACCTGAATATAAATTATGATTTCATTTATTTATTCTTTTTAATTTATTTTTAATTCAATTGGTCATGTCACATACACATGAACTACAATAATATTTATATATGGAACCATATTTTTTGGTATCTAATGAGTTTTACTAACGTCTTTATGGGTTATTTAACGTTCTTGGGTAAAAAATTATGTCGTTATTTTTCATGAGTTGATGATATGAAGATTCCTGATGTTAGATCATTCAGCTGGATAACCTAGATGGAGTCTGGATAATGATGAGGTATGTCTTAGGGAGGTTTTATAACCTATTATCATTTCTAGATTTAGTTATTGGATTTATACCATTAGATAAGTTACTGATCAGTATGTGTGTTATTGTATGACCATGATATTTTGTTTATTTAGGCTTCTATGTGTTAATTTACTATTTCATTATTATGGTTTTCTACTCTTTGTAATTTTTTCATTGTTTATTATTAAGGATATAGTAAGGATATTTTTATGTTATTTTACACAGGATATGTGGGTATTGTATCACTATAGTTACACACTTTACTCCAACTTCTATATAGTATCCTATAATATATATAGAGGTGTTCCTCAAGTCATGTGAGAACTCTATATGGTTTATATTCAGAGTGAAAATGGGCAGAAATAGTTCAGTAAGGCATGTGGTTCATGAAAAGGTGGTATTAATGATTGTGTTTGAGAAAGAGATTGTTGATTTTGTATATTCATTGATTATGATTTTTCAGGTTTATGGGTTGGGAAAATGATTTCATATAGACTAATTATATGATGTTGGAATGGGAGACCATTATGGTAACATGATATCAAGGACCTCTATGATCGATGAAAAGACCCTGGATTTGATTAATGTAGTATATGGGTACCTTACTTTTTTTATATAAGTATTAAATCTTTTTTAATATTCATATAATAATAGAGATA
Source organism: Viscum album (assembly GCA_963277665.1). Taxonomy (NCBI): domain Eukaryota; kingdom Viridiplantae; phylum Streptophyta; class Magnoliopsida; order Santalales; family Viscaceae; genus Viscum; species Viscum album. The sequence goes on along the minus strand of OY728119.1, from coordinate 806,974,797 downwards.
TAGTATACGTTCAAAAAGATTAGTATCTTGGGGAATTTTGGCTTAAACATCACTTTTATATAATTAAATTGAAACATTATTTAATTCCCTCTTGTTTATACTCTTATTTTCCCTCAAATTTTCATTAGTATAAGTAATAACATGAGGATTTACATTAATGAAATAGATGAGATAAATGTCCAATAATCTGAGGTATACTATGTGGTGAATAAAGGACATGAATCAAAAACAACATGGGTGATTATAAACATATCATAATCGTAGAATCATCATCATAATAATGAAGTATATATTTTAAGATGGCATATAATTGTCCATATTTATAAAATGAAAAAACACATATTATTGGTCAAATACCACACACAGTTATGAATGAGTCTATCATCCTATTCACATTTAACATATGTGCATAAATTATAACATTATCATTATAATGAAATTGGACGTTAGTTTGAAGCATATTACACGTAATATTACAAGAAATATCACATTTACAAATATATTGTAGGTATATGTAATTATATTCCTAGTCGTTACATCATAAATGCTCATAATCATGCATTCCCCTAGAATGTATAGTAATCATTATTTCGAAATAAATCCACTGAATTAAATGTGTTTCAAAATGATTTAATGATGAATACATTCATGTATGAACCATTTGGATCCAAAATTTATAATTTGAATAATACTTTTACATCAAACATCATTATTCTTGACTAAAAAGGAAACATTTCAGGAGGAGTAAAATTTGATGTTGAGGAAATTCAAGTAACATTGAAAGAATGATTTTATAAAAAAATTTCATAACCTAGTAGGTACATGTATATCCCCAAAATAAAATGGAATGGATATTTCTAGGAAATAATATAAACATTCATATAGTATAATATAGGATATCCCAAAGAAAGTAATTGTGTTCTAGAATCCTGTTACCTTGAAACCCACATTAATTTTTAATTTTTTCCTCCTAAATTATAAACACAAGATTAATAAAACATTGTTCTATATTTTAATTAAAATAATTTTTTTACAATTTATCAATTATAATTATTCGATTATATTTTATAACACTATGTTAAAAGTGAACGGTATTGATATATAATATTTATTAAATTTTCATGTTTTGTTTTTCTTCCACTATTTTCATTCGAATTAATTTATACATAAGTACAATTAACAAAATAATTATACAATACATTTAATTACATGTTTATATATTATATATAATTCAAATATTTCATCCATGATTTTGGTAATAATAATTGACATGGAAAAGTCTCCATTTGTGGTGAACCAACCTTAGACAAGACATTGTCGAAACAATGGGATAAATAATTTTGATATATATATATATATAAAGAAAATATAATATGTATAATATGATAACATAATTAATATAATTTTAAAATAATTAATAATTAATCTAATGAGGTTTTGTTTTTAAAGGGGTCGTGAAAAAAGAGAAGAATAAGAAACAAGAGAAGAGTTAATAAAAACATACTTAATCCTTGGTGTAGCTTGTCTTGTATGAAACTAAAACTTCCTTGATATTTGGAGTTGGAATACTCTATAACATATATATGAATTATAGGGGTCTTAATTGGATCCATTTTTTGTAGAGGATAGGCTTTATAAAGTGGGGGATTAATGGTTTTCTAAGGAGAGGGAGTGGGGTTATTTTTACTTGAGGAGATGGGTATTTAAAAGTAAAATAATATTTAAAATATTATATCAAAGGTAAAACATGTAATAGTGAATTATTTACAACATAATCCATATATATTAATAATATAATTGTTTCTATTATTTTAAAAATCATTGTTATTTAAGTTTAATTGTTTATTAAAAATAAAAGTGAAAAAAATAGTTATTTAATTGGATAATTTTTTACTTTATATTATGGAGAATGTATTTTTTGTTTTAAATTTATGATTATTTTATTTTAATTAATCATTTATGAAATTAAAAATATTATGTGTGGACCTCATTTTATATAAATGTTTACTCCATTATTAAAACATGAATCATGTAATTTAAGATACCTCATTTTTTGTAAATAAATGTATTTCCACTCTTCACCCAAAAATTCAGGCATTTCATAAAATTAAAAAACCCCTCAAAAAATTTCAATGTGATGATTCTATATATGATATTCAATTAATAAAAATAATTATCTAGGGAAATAAATTTTAAATTTTTAATAAAAAAATATGATTTTTTGAAATACATTAAAATATTGTTAATTTAGTTTTTTGATTATATTTTTTTTTAATTTTTTTAATGAAGGTATTTATTTTCTGAATTTTTTTATTTATATTTAAATATATTATACCTGATAAATATTATTAATAACACACTTTATTATTTTTAGGTATAATTATTATTCCAACTATTATGATATAATTCTCAATGATCCGGTTAATATTCCAATGGTCACATTATATCTTATATATAAAAATTCATTTTTTCACTCAATAATCCCCAAAATTCCACCCAATGTTATATATTATGATCTTATATTATTTTTATTAGTTTATTAAAATTTTTCTTCATTTTAATAATATTAATCATGGGGGAAATTAACTTTTCAAATTAAGGTGATCCATATTTTCCCAATTTTTATTTATTAATTTTTATTTATTCGTAATTGTGATTTTGTCGATTTGGATTGGTTTCATAGATGACTAATATAATGATATTTACTAATTAGATAATTTTTTTGGTTTCCCTATTTTATTTATGGGTATAATACTTTATTATATATTAAAACTCCCATTTATTTAAGATAAAATATTTCTAAAAAATATTGGGTCGTTACATTCATCCCCCATTTACAAATTTTATAACATAATTTTAATCATAAAATATCAATCAAGAATAGATGAGGGTACACATTTTTCATTTTTTCATGTGGTTCCCGTTTCACCTATTCATACATCTAGTTATTCCACAATACATTGGCAAGGTGAGTTTTTTTATTCCATAGTACTCTGTCCATATAGTCCACGATCTTCACTAGTTGATCCTCATTTGATAGGCCATTCCTTAGTATTACCACATAAATATTATGTATAACCTAGGGTTTAGGTACGTACTTTATCGAGAGATATATATGGAACACATCATGAACATTATCCATATTTAGTTGATGTTCTATCCAATAAACCACTTCTCCTCTGTGATGAAAGAAATAAAAGTTGAAAATATACCTCGATTTGATCAATCACTACTTTACACACCACATAACTCTTTTCCCTGGTGATATTTGTACGAAAACTATTTATCCTAATTCTAACATCATTTCCCTTTAATATTTTTCTATATTTTTCTTTTTTGAATTTGAACATATTCTATATGTTGTTTGATTTATTGATCCTTATCCTTAATCTATTTTACAAGAGATATTCCATGTATATTTTGTTTACCAAATTCACCCTAACAAGTAATATTATTTCATCTCATCCCATATAAAGATTTATACGACGCCATTTGAATACTTTAGTGGAAGTGGTTTTTGTATGATAATTCAACTAATGTGATATATTTATCTCATCCTACTTTGAATTCCATTGAGTAGGATCTTAGCATTTCCTCATGAATCTGAACATTCATTTTATTTTCTCTTTTAGTTTGGGGTTTTATTCAATAAATAAATTAAATTTTTCACTAAAATAATGATAAAGAATTCTTTATTCGTTAGATGTGAAAATTGGATAACGATTAGAAACAATAAAAAGTAGAACACCATCCTATCTCACCACTTTACTAATATTTTATGATTTTTGTTCAAGAGATAAATTATCCCAAATATCTATGATGTGGGAATTATTGGTGATTATATCCACCCTAACCCATATTGCATTATTTCCATTGGATGTTTTCAGGAGACCAGTGAAAAAGTAAATGATGAAATTATCCAATTTATTGACAAGAATGTGGAATGTTTGCATCCTACCCTTGGACTTTTATCCCTATGATTTAACATTAATAAATTCTAGTCCCTTTAAGGTACACACAATGACATCATTCTTCTTGTTATTCCAACAAAAGTTCTCTAAACAATTATGGTACTTATTAGTGCTCATAGGATTGATGGATAAAGATGAGATATTTTCATTATCTAGTATTTATATTTTATCAAGTTATAATGGAACAAGAATACTAGTTTAAAATAAACATTCCCTTATCATTAATGTGGAACTGAGGTGGATTCCCTCACATTACCCTATGCACCTTCTATGGAAGCTAACAATCATCCCTTTCTTCAACGCCGATCTTCTATTTATTAGATAGTTTTGCAAACAATTTGGAATGGTAGAATTTATTCACTACCATTATCATTATCATATGCATCCATTTGAAATATTAGAATATATATCCTTTCTCAATACTCATCATGGACAGAGTAACATGTTATTTTCTACTAAGATCTTTGGATACCTTATTATACTTTCCAAGATGGTAGTGAATATTTAAATTGTTATATTTGATCCTATCTAACCATATTTTTAATGCTTGATAATATCCTTCTATATGAATATTTATTTTAAAATACCATGATGAATATATATCCTGTACTTTTGACCATGTTATAGGTTATTCCAAATCATTAATGTGAACATCACATTTTCTAACTCTAGATCATGTGTTGTATTGTTCTTATTGAGGATCCCCAAAAAAATTTCGTCATAGGCTATACCGTGATAATATTTCTTGAATACCCAACCCAATCCTTTCATTTAATCATCCATGTATATCACAAAATTGTCTCTACTTGTTTCTAGTGTGAATAAATGTGCAGTGATTATCCTCTTCTTGATATCCTTAAATATTTCCTCACATTATTACTTAATGTCATACATAACCCATATCTATGTTAATTTAGTTATAGGAATATAAAAGCCTGATAAATTCCCCAAAACAAATCTATAGTACCTAGCTAATCTAAGAAAACTATATACTTTTGTGACACTATTAGGTATGGGATATACTTGTATTTACTTTTTAAGGGACTATAGAAATTCTCACACATGTGATTACATTCCCCAAGAATGTGATGTTCCACACCCAGAAGTTAGATGTTATTAACATTAAATAGATTTTATCAATCCTTAATTTCTCCATCACAATCATATAATGCTCTTCATTTACTTCATTACTCTTAAAGTACATGAGAGTATTATTGATAACGACTACCAATAATTTATCGAAAAAAGTATATAAATTATCTATTCAATAAATCCATCCATATATTAGTGGAATTAGTACGACTAATGGGAGTCAATAGGAATTCATAGTGTCCATTCCATATATAGGATGATGCATTCAGAATATGTTTCTTCTTTCCATTCTATTGATGATATCTAGAATGAAGATCCACACCTGAAAACACTGATCTCTTCGATGTTGATTGAAAATTTCATAAATCATTGGTAGTGGAAACATGTTCTTTATTGTGATCATTTTTATCTCTGGATAATCTAAATAAAATGATTGATCTATAGTTACTCTTGAAGAGAATCACTGGTGCACCCTAAGGTGATTCTCTATAGGATATGAATCCTTTTTCCAATTTCTCTTAGATATGATTCTTTAAATACTCATGTTCGATTAGGGACAACATATTGTGTAATTTGGATATAATATTTGAACTTGTTATTAGTTTTAATAATAATTCTACTTCATGATTTGAGAAAAGTCAATGTAACTATTCAATAAACCCATCATTGTATTCCATCGCAATGGTAATTTCCTCATCATTGGTACTTAGCATCTACTAAAAAATTTGGGAAAGGTATTATTATTAATAGGGCGTCATCACCCACACCATTGTGAAATTTTCCAAAGTACACACATGAATTTCCTTACAGTTTCATATGAGCATGTGATAGTTAGGAATATACAAAGATATTTATTTTTTCGAATAGTTTATGTGTGATATATTTAATGAGAACCAATCCATTCCCAATATTAAACCAAGTTCTACCAAGGGATGGAATACAATATTTGAATGAATAATCATTCCACATACATCAATTTAAGAATAGTTCAACTGATTTTTTCATTGATTGTTACACTAGGTGTTTTTATTGATATATCTACATCACGGTATTACGGTTATGATCCAATAAATCTAGAAACAAATTAGGGTATACGTGAGTGTATAAAACTATATTCTAATAAAAATATTTTCATTCTTGTCTAAATAAGATTTTAACCTTGTATGAATTCATTTTCATGATTAAACTATGTATTGGTGATAGAATAATCTTTCCCTTTCCATTTATGTTTTGGTGGTTTGAAAAACAGGTCACCATCAGGGACCCATGATTTAGTGCATTAGATCATATAATACCATTTTTTCCTAAATTTTAACAATCAAATAATAGGTGGTGTATTCTTTTCTTGCCTCAAATTGGATTTATTCTTCATTTATCTTCATAATTCATGAGCTTAGTGAACTTCACTACCATAATTGTATAATGTTTCTATTCCTTTAAGGATATTATCATGATGCTTCTTCCCACATTTTTTCCATGTGGGTGATTGATCATTATTTCCAACTATTTTATTAGACCCTTATTCTCAAAACATTATATATCATTTATTATCTCTATAACCATATGATAATTATCATTACTCTATCTCTTCTTGGAGATTTCATCAAATAGCCTCTTCATAATTCTGAAACTATATTATATCAATATCATTTTTCATGTGTATTTTTAAGAAACTGAAATATCAATTGATTTTTCTTTCATTTTTTATACCAAAATCAATGGTTTATCTTGAAAGACATGTAAATGTTTCCATAAAACATGTAATTGATTCTCCATATTTTTTCATAATCTCTATGACTGATCTCTCTATAATTCATGGAATATTTAGAGGGAAATAGTTGTTAAGAAATAACATCATAACATCACCACACACCATTTCTTCTATTTCATACTTCAGTTTAGTATTCTATATTAGTTTCCACCGTTGATTAGCCTCTCCATATAAAAATAGATGTCTATAGTAGTATTATACTTCTTATGAATAATGAATAATATAAAATATCATCTCTATTAAGTTTACTAACATTTATATAATAAGTGTATGGGATGATATACTAAACATTAGTGGCCATTTTTTATGAAGGATTCTATATCCATTTGATCATTATTATGTGAAACAGAGTGTTTCAAATTTTTTGGGTTATTTTTCGTAGGTTGTGATAAGTGGTAATCATTTATATGATTTTTTTAAATCAAACTCCAATTATATTTATATTATTGTTCTAGATATTATTGAATTACCCAACACATTGTTTTTTTAGCCTTGTTTATCCGAGTTACCACCATTTTTGGAAAAAGAAAATATTTGAACACAAGTTATCAAATAAGGAATAACTAATTTATTCATTTTCACAAATAATTATTTAAGAATATCTTATAGGATTCATATTCTTAGACTTTTGTTTAAATGAAACATTTGGGGTCATGTAATTTAATATTTATATTTTTTTAAATGCAATAAAAATATAAGCTATATATCCTTTATAATAGTAATTAATATAATTTTTATTACCAAGACAATATCTCCTGGGAGTTTTAAACTAGGTGGCCATAAATGCTTGTTTCCATGCATTGGTTTTCGGTCATGTCTAAATCAATATTGGGGGGGGGGGGTTACTCATAGGTTCATCTATTGCAGTGCCAAACCCACTTGTAGTATCCTGATAGGTATTTAATTACATGGAAACCATGTAATCTTATACTTTAATAAAACATATGATGATTATATATACTTATAATTATCCTTATGAATTTTCAATATCATTTTATAATCATAAATCCAAAAATTAAGTAACCATAGTTATTACACTGACTATAGTGACATGAAATTTTAATTACATAACAATTAAATAATTTTTATGAAAACAAAATAATAGTGATATGAAGTTGGGGTGGTTCTTGAGTGGTATACCCTATAATACTACACCTAAAAGTCCAAGGTTTGAATCTAGGAAATCCCCTTGATGGATTTATGGTGGATATAGTGACACAGGCCTGACACAGGTAGGTGGTAATGAAGTCATGATGTAGTTCTGGTGATGTAGGTCCTGTGATGTTGGTAGGATGATAAAATCGTGATAATGAATTGAGACATTGGTCCATGATCACGTGAAAATTTTCCTTGGACATATGATCTATGTAATTTCTCTACCTCTACCCATATAGAATGAGGTATATTCATTCACAATAAAAAGAGGCTTCAACATCATATTTAATGAATGATATAGATATTATCCAAGATCTAATGGATTATTATGTTGGGAAACTTTGGATTAAAAATCATATTTATAGAGAAAAAATAAACAAATTATTTGATTCCATATTATCTATAATCTTAGTATATAGTACATTCTCCTTAGTAAAATTAATCAAATGATGATATACATCAATTAAAGGGGTGAACTAAAATTTATATTAGGGAAGCTATAACCTGGGATGAATAATGAAAATAAATAATTATTATATGGATAATCCTAAAAAAAAGATGAATAGAATCATCATAATAATAATGTGGGAAAAATTTAATAGAGGCATGAATTATTTCATATGAATTAAATTAAACATCTTGTCTTAGAGGTCAAATACAACACATATTTTTCAACAAGTCTAACATCATTTTCACGGATAAAATATGTGAATATATCATGAAATCATCACTATTAAAACAATAGAGGATCTAGTTCATGTATATTACACATAATATGATGAGATAAATCAGATTTACTAATTTATTGGAGGACTATATAACTTAAGGTCCAATCAATACATCAATAATTCTCATAATCATGCATTCCACATAAAACGTGTAATGATCATTGTTATAAAATACACCCAAAGAAGGGGATGGATTTTATAAGAATTTCATAAATAATAATTCCATAACAAACCTTTTGGATTTTAAATGAATTATTAATTTCATTATTTATTATATAACATCATTATTCTCAATTGGATAATAAGAATTCATGAGTATTATAGTATAATGGTTGATAAATTGAAGTCACTTTGTAAAAAAATAATTTTATTAGAATTTTTTTTGACATAGTAGGAACATGTATGTCCATAAAAGAATGTTATAAGGACTTTTAAGGACATAATATAAAAATTCAAACTATCTAAGAGAGGGTAGAAAAATAAAAGAGATGGGGTTCAAGAATACCCTTAACATAAATCTTTCATTAAATTGTAACTTTTCCACCACCTGAATAATAAACATGTGATTATAAAAATGTATTTATAGAATTAAATTATGTTAATTTATTCCTCTATTTATCCATTATAATTTTTTATTTTATTTTTTATTAATCATTTTTAAACGTGAATTGTTCTGAGAACATCTTTTCATTAAAATATTCAGTTTTGAATCAGTTTCACAATATTAATCCAAATTCATTTATACCTAGGTATAATTAACTCTATATGATTATAATACTTATAATACTAGATTTATAAATATTTCTTCAAAAAAATACATTATGGTGGTAATAATCCATTACTTTTCAATATCTTCATAGTTAGTTAACCAACCTTTGACTGGACATTATTGAAAGTATATGAAATGGAATTTTAAGATTTATATATATATATTTATATAGTAAATATGATACCTAAAAGTTTTTAATGTAATTAATATTATATTAACATACTTGATAATTAATCATATAATGTTTGGTATTTAAAATGATGGTAAAAAACGATAATAATAAAAGAAATAGAAGAGTTTATTGAAACATAATTAATCCTCGGTAATGCTTCTCTTGTATGAAAAAAATACTCCCTTGATTTTTGGAGTTGGACTACCCTAGAACGTCCCTATAGACTATAATGGGATTGATATGAAGTATTTTTTAGAGGATAGGATTTTCTAATTGTGGGATGATTTTTTCTTCAAATATGAGGGGTTGGGGTTACATATACTAGAGGAGAGAAGTATTTTCAAAATAAAATATAAAATAAAATAATATATCAAAGGAAAAACTTATTATGTTTAATTTTTAATATGATAAATCATATATAAATATAATATGAATGGTTTTAATACTTTAAACATTTCCATAAATTTAATTCATTTGTTTATTAAAAAGGAAAGTGTTGTGAATGAAATATTATTATCTTAAGGGATCATTTTTGAATTTATGTTTTGGAAAATGTTTTTTTGCTATGTAATTTTACGTTATATTATTTTAATGATTAAATTATGAAATTATATATATCAGGGATGCAACTCATGTTTTATAAAAAAATATTTCATTGTTACATAATGAATGTTGTAATTTAAGATAAATTGGTTATGTGAAAAAACTATGTTTCTACTATTCCATCGAATATTGAAGTATTTCATAAAATTACAAAAAAATTGTCCCTTGGAAAATTTGGACATGATAATTTAAAAATGATATTATTTTTATCAAAATAAATTTATAACATATGTAATATTAATTTTAATATTATAAAAAATGTAATTTTTACAAATTACATTAAAATATAATTTTTTAAATACGTTCTTATATTTTCTTTGAGTATTTAAAACATGAAATAAATTTATTATTATATTATTATTTATATTTTATAATATAATCATGATAAATATAATTTATTTTATAATTTATTATTTTGTGGTAAAATTAATATTCCAATAGTCACATTAATATTTTTAATGGACATGTTACTATTCGAATTATCACATGACATAATATAAATATATATTTATTAATTCACTCTATATTATCTAAAATTATTCCCATGTTTCCATATATTCATTTTATAATATTTTTAATTGTTTACCAAAAATTTTCTTCAATTCTATAGTTTTGAACATGGGGACGATGGTCCTAGTAGATTGAGTAGATCCATTTATTCCCAATTTTGGTATTCAATTTTATATATTCCTTTGGATTATAATGTTTGAAATTTTAATTTGTTTTGTAAATGAATCTTATATTGATATTTATCGATGTTAAAATATTTTTATTTGATTCTCAATATTTTTTATTTTTATAATATTATATAATATAATATAACACAGATTTATTCATGGAAAAAATATTTTTAGAAAATATTTGTTTATAACTTATTATGTGAAGTGAATCAATATGTGGGGTTAGTAATTATGGTGAGGATCAAGTATAATGATTTATTACCCCAATATTTTAATTTTATAGTTAATGTAGACATGTAAATAATAATTATTAAATAATATGTTTTCCATATTCAATGATTAACGAGTCTCTAATTTTCTTCTATTTTATGGGATGATCTACAGGGCAAGCTAGAAGAACACCATATTGTTAATCTCAATTATGATATAACTTCCTAGAAGATTCTTGGTCAGGTTCATTATTAGGGCTTATAAATGTAAGATGGATATGTTTATAATCCCAAGATGGAGGATATTTTAGAGGATATATAAATTTCATTCATTTTGATCTCTGGTAGTATAGAACACTATATTTAATTATCCATTGGTATGTTTCTGGAGGTACTGATTAAAGGTAATGAGTATATGTACAGAGGATTTATTCTGCATAGTTTATAACGTTCAGGAACTCTAGTACTTTATATTATTAATGAAAATGGTTATCTTTTACTTTGTATCAATTAATTTTACATCTAGCTAGTGGAATGGAAGAACCACTAATGAGTCCTATGGAACAATGATATATTCGATATGCTGAAGGGAGGTAGTTGGTCCAAAAAATAAATATGAGGTTATTATATTTTCAAATTAATATAAAGGCTTACAATTTTCTAAATACTACCAATATGTAATTATATAAACCAATACTTCATGGTAATTCAGATTAGCATCTTGAATCCATAATCTGTGTTCATGTAAGTCATTAATAATATTTTTATGAGTTATTATACTATATTGTGATGGGATTCATTACTTTTATTTTGTTTATTTAGAGTCTATGTAAGGTAATGGAAATGCTTTTTTGAAACTTCATGGTGGTTCTTAAGCATTAATATATTCTTTGGTAATGGTCAAAGTGTAATTTCTACCATAATAAGGTTGACATTATATGTTATATTATGTATCAGTGTGTAGTAGAAATGGAAATTTTACAATTCAATGTCCCTTTTAGCTGTTAGTGTCCTTTTATATATAATATATTTGTTTTTAAATCATTCTTGAGTATTTCTATGTGTTTTTCACATATTTTTTAGTTTTTATCCACCTTTTCATTTTGTGCATTTTTATTCAAAGAAGTGTAATATTCCATGATAACCGTGTGGATTATTGTGGTCTATGAAAATATAATTCACAAGTTTAGTGCAGGGATATCTAATCTATGTTTCCAAATCACATGGAGTCTTCAGTGTGTAGAAACAAGTGAATGGTTGGAGAATGGTTTTTTAAAACATATGTCCAAACCATGTGATGTAGGTTATTTTATATGAATATTGATTTTATAATCTGATACAACTCCTAGAGACCTCATTATTTATCATATGGACTATACTATTAAAACTAAGAATCCCTCTTGGATACATTTTCTATTCCCTTCCTTCTATTGATATATTAGGATAGATCAATAGAAGATGAAACATATTAGTTAAAGATATAAATCTGTTATTTTTGTTCCTCATCATCATTTTCAATATCTTATATTATTTTCTGAAATGATTATAAATTGGGGAATTTAGATATAGATATCTGGTTTATATGCTGATCTAATGAGATTTTATATAGATCCATAGAATTCAGATGATGAGAAAAAAGAATCTACTATAATATCCTGTCATTTTTTAGTATTCCTTGTGATCAATTTAATTCAATTTTTTAATTTTTTTTCATTATGAATTGGTTGCATTTTTATTGATGATTATTTAGGTGAAATTGGAGAAATTTTTGAGTCCCATGGTGATTTCAAGGGTTGGAAAATGGTTATAGAAAATTGTACAGTAGTACCCATGAAACAATGCACCCCTTTTTAGAGACACAAAAGGTAGAGAATTTTTGGTACGTGGTTAGTCCAACATGTTGGGACACCCTCCACAAACTGTGCACCATAAGATAGTTTGTATATGAGTAGTTGGAATATAATTTTTAATTTTATATCCCATAGAGGAGAAACCATTCCACCCTAAATTTGAGGGGCATGGTTTGGAAAATTCTGCACATCACCCAAGAAATCATGAGGATGGTTTTTTTATCCCCCTCCCCCCCGTTAAATTTTATATTGATATTCTCAAACCCACATGTTTTTACCCCCAATCAACCTTGCTCGGTCAGAAATAATTTTCATTGATTATGGAAGCACTTAAAAGGATTCAGAGTGTCCGAGAATTCATCCTAGTGTGAATCAAGTAGCCAGTGGAAGGATATGGATTATCTTCTAATATATAGTATCTTTTCAATGGTTTCATATATATCTTATGTCTGTTAAATAATGTAGTGTAATTTTTCCCTCCAATAGAGAAGGTTTCGATCAGGGTTTTAATAGATCGTGTCCCTCTTTTCTTTATTTTTGGTATTTGTCCTTATTCTTCCTTACTATTTGGATTTCGATTGATCCCCATCAATTTGGTGACATTAGTTTAGATAACATTTGTCAATGACCTTGAGGTAGGTGGTATAATTTTCAATTCTTATAGTATTGATCTAATTTCAGTTTATCAAATCATTAAATTTCAATTTCTACAATGTAAAATCACATTTTCAATTGAATTAATTAATTTATTGATCAATGGGTTTATAAAATTGATTAAATAATGAGATAATAAAACTGAATGATTAATAGGAAGGCAACAAATTTGGAAATCCATGGGATGTGTTGATATAACTAAGATGGTGATTCATAAAATTTACATGTATCGAAATTGAATCTATGAAATGGGTGGAATAATAATATGTGGATGTGGTTGATAAATGGGTATATAATGTGGAACCATTGGAGGATATAATTGTGTCTGGGTTTTTGGATATGTACTACTACTCCAAAAACCCATGGGGTTCCAAACTGCTGCTCTAGGCCCCAAATATGTATATGTATTGCATGTGATAACTGATTTGTGGGATTAGGAATGTTGCTCAAAATACCCATAGGGTTCTATAATAATACTATTTGACACAATTTTATGAATATGGAATTAAAAATTAGTGATTAATGAAAACCCATGATTGAATGAAATGTGATATGCCATTGTTGGATGGTTCAGAATTTGATATGACATGAAGCATGTATTATTGGTCCAGGTGTCACTGTGAACAGTGAGATTAGGTGGATAATTAATGAATAATTTTATTTTAATACGATTTAATTTATCTTTTGTACTTCATTCTTTATACAAATGCATAAAATGTTTTTTGTTGGATATTTTTGTGACATCATTGGTCATGACCTTCTTATTTGTACATACATCGTACATGGGAAGCCTAATTTGTACCCGAATAGACTTCAAATTTGTAAGAAATCATAAAGTAATTAGTCCTATGTTAGATGGATGAGTTGAGATTCTAGATAGAGCATGGACGATGGAACCAGACATGATGTCAAGACATATAGGAAGTTGTCTATGTGTCATAAGTTTTGGGTTTGTATTTAACACCTGAAACATATATGGCATAAAATATCTACTCCTTTAGTTTGAATATTTTTTATTATTTTTATTATCATGAAATTTTGGTATTCATTTATATCGTATTATTTTTTATTATATATTTTTATAATATGCATATTTTATAATGATTTCACAATTATACTACATTGATACAGATGGTATATGTTGTGACCTGACCCTAGTAATTCCATAGTTAGTGCTTACTAGATTTTCATTGGTATAATATACAAGTAAATATTATCTCAAATAACTAAAAAATTAAGTAGTTTTGAAATATACATACATGTATGTGTATTTTAGTAGAAATGGATAACAAAAATTCATCAATATTTTTATCAAAAATAAATTATTCATTCTAATGTATTTTTATATACCAATTATTGTAAACATCATGGAAATCATGATGAAAGAAAAAAATAACGATGATATTAAATTCTCAGTAAGGTTAAAGTAATGTGGATTTAATAGTGAATCAATGAGCATAAACATTATATCATGGTAAATAATTGATAACACATGATATTTAAAAAACTAGATTATGCCTGATCAATAAGGCCTGATAAATAACTAAAAACCATGAAATGTAATCAATAAACTAATAATTAAATTCACCCATATATTTATTTCACAGTGAAACTATCAGGGATAATAATTACCAAATCAAAATGTAGGTAACACATTTTTATAAGATGTTGTTTTTTCAAGGAACATGTCATTGTTACCTTCACAATCTATCCTCAAGATAGTTTGAAACATACTTGTAGAAAAATGATTAGCTGAGGCCAGACAAATGATTCATCCCATAAGAAAACCAATGCATTGAGGGGATTGCATTAACCTGTCTCCATCCAATGTATTACATTTTCAAAACCTTCCTTGAGTATGAAATAATCAATTTAATTCATAATTAATATTCCGTATGAAATTGTCATTTTGACTAAATAAAATGTATTTTTCAATATCACCCCATATAATAAATCAATTTTCAATGTAAAAACCATATGAAAAAATGGTATACAATTTATGAAATAATCATATCCAAGAAAAATATTATTGAAATTTTGGATAAATTTAATGTTCAATGATCACTAGAATGTGAATAACTAAAGGGGAAGTTAATGAATATAAAAATAATTCAAGGAAGGGAATTTTAATAAAATCCTTAGTCAAAATAATCATAGGCCACTTAGAAGAAGAATAAGGATTGTATTAATATGATGTATATCCCTTAGAGTAAGAATATAGTTTGTTTTCGTTGAGGAAATTAAAATACCTTTAAAAATCATCATTAAGTATAATATCCTTTTTTGTTTTATTTTGTTAAAATATATTTCTTTGGAAATCTCTTTTAAAAACATTTTATTTAAAAATCATCCTTTTAAATATGCAATTGAATAATGAATGAAATGACATTGCGTAAATCCATACATGTCGTAAATGGTAAAAATGATATTACTTTAGAAGTGTAAAAAGGATAGAATGGTTCATTGTTTAGATAATAATAATTTCACTCTTATGAAAGAATTTTGTAATATATTTTTTAATAAATTTATTTTTTATTAACAAAATTGAAACAAATTTCATAAAAATGTTTTTAAAGAAGCATGGTATTAAAATAAATCATATTTCTGACCAAGGAGATAAATGAATTATATTTTTTCTTAAATCATTTCTTAACCCATTTTTTGTACCAAAGAGTGTAAATAGTGAACTATTACTATAAAAATATAACGAATAACTAGATTAAAATAAAATTAAAGGGTTTATTAAATAATTATCAAATAATTTCCTTTAACGTAAATTCAACTATATATAATCCTGAATAAAATAAGATTGTGAAGTAAACCATTTGATAGACTGTAACATTGAATTGAAAAAAAAAACTAATATATTATGTTATAAAATATAAATCCAAATTAAATATGTTGAAATACAAAAATTTATAGTCAAATATTATTATACACATAATCATATAATATTAACAACAACGAAGAAGTAATATAACTCAATGAAAAGAAATTGAGTTATAAAATTATGTTCTACTAACCCTTAGAAGAAATATTTAATATAGAAATGTAAAATACCATTAATAATGAATTATTAATGATATGAAAAGTTAAGGGGAAGTATATAAACCATAAAAATTAAATTAGGTGCATCATAATACAATACGCCTCAACGAAATGAAATTAAAATAAAATCCTTGGCCTTATGCATCATTTTAGATTAATGTTATTTAACCTCATTTATAATGGTTCTAAACATGTTAATTAATTATTGATGAACTATATTAATATTTATAATATCATATATAGTCATTCTGGAACACATTATGACCCATTCATTAATAATCATTCATTATTTTTTATCGTTTTGAATGTCAATTTCCTAGTTTTTTCAAGTATGTTTTGATTTGGTATTTATCTGTTCCTATTATATATATAATTTTTTCATAATATAATGAATTTAAATCATGATTTAAATATAAAATATATTTAATATATATTTAGTTATTGTAATCCATAATATTTAGTCATAGATGATGAAATGCAAAGTTTATTTAGAGGGTAGGCCGTCCATATGCATCAACATTGCTTCAATTTTCATTTCATATTAAAATGAATATAGGTAATTTATATATATTTATACAATAATTATATTATAATTATTATTAAATATATATTAAATATTTTAAGTAACCCCACTTATTACATTTCATGTAATGTGCTAACAAATCACATCAATTGGAAGAGGTAGTAGTCCACATGTCCACAAATGATGTTACCTTATTCCTACAATTGGAAATCATGAATTTATGAACTATATAATAACTAAATAATGATAGATACATTATAAATATAATATATATCATAAATAATATATAAATCAATCATTATTCCATTTTTAATGGTGGTAATGGAAGAAATAATAATGTTGTTTTGTGAGTTGGTAGTTACACACGAACGATGATTGCGTATCACATTTGATAGAAGTGTTTGTAATTGTAGGTAATAACCGTCTGATAAAAAAATATGAGTATATTTAGGATATTTTTGTAATGATATAAACAATATATAAGAATACTTTAAGGATTGGAGAAAGAAATAAAACAAAAGTACTCGTTGAAGAACACTACATCTTTTTTAGGTAATTCCCTTTGGTTTCCACCAAAAGAAATTGTAAACGTGATTTATGCCAGAATTAAAAATCATATAGTAGTTTATTTGATTTGGGTAGTATAATTTGGCATGCTTTGAATGAGCCAAGATGCATGATAGGAGTGAATATGTGAGGGGTTGTGAATCCTTTTATATTTGACGAGGAGTGACATTATTATATTTACCAAAAGGTAAATAGTATTGAGATTTGTCCCTATCAAAATATTATTCAAATAATGAAATAGAATTAGAAACAAATTGTATATAGTTGAAAAATGGATAAAAAATAGGTTTTGGATAACTCTCTAGTTCATTTTCCAACTTATGTTTAATGTTTAACAACTATGTTAACTTATTTTCACCTTAACCCCTGTAATTAATTTTACTTTCCTTCACTACTCTTTTAGGTGAAAACATTATCTTTAACATACTATAAATTATAAATAATGATGACTCCATACATAGATTCAATTTTTCTATATTCAAAAATAATAATATATTGAATTTAATTTAAAAATAATCCCATAGATGGGATGAGAAAGTTTGTTTATTAAGTGATAATGTTACCACAATTGAAATGTTGTTATATCCATTTAATATGTTGAATTGATTAAAATTAAATAAAATAGATTAATTTATCTCTAACAGATAAATTTTTAATTTGAAACTAATTAAAACTATAATTTAGCACAAAAAATTCTATAGTCGAAAAATCAATTGTCAATTAAAATTCAATATTTTTTATTATTCATCAAAATATGACGGTTCTCGGAGAAATAAAAAAAACCTAAACTAAATTTTGATATTGATTCTTAAAAGGGGAATTTTATTTATTATAATTTCTAATATTATAAAAAATTTGATTTAAAAAATACCTTAAATGGTGGGAAACCAACCTTTTTGAAAAATACAATTTATTATGCTTAAATTAGTTTTTTTCCTATTTTTCGCCTTTATGAAATATTGGATGAATTTTAAAAAATTAATATAAACATAAATTTAAGTAATTCCATTGAATATTATTAAATAAATTAATTTATAAAGATAAAATTCTATTGGTTCATAAGAATAGATTTCATAAAAAATATTTTCCTCATATTCAATTTGTTTTTATGTTTATTTATAATTAATTGGTAACCAATGAATTAAAAATATATTTCAATAGGTTATTTAATCATATTCATGACATCAAATTTAATGGATATTTTATATGAAATAATAATATTTTAATAAAAATTATATATAGTAAAACCTGGTCATTCTTGTAATGCTTTTTATCAAAGGAACTCAGTATTGTGTGAATCCCAAGCTAACTTAGTATTTTGTATACCACAAGGAAAAATCCATATTTCATATAGAGTAATATTATCTTAGTGTTTCATGTAATACTTGATATCCAATACATTATCATTATTTAATAATTTCATTGTGTCATATTTTCCCCACATTAAATAAATTAAGTCCTTGCTATTTAAACTATATCATGGTAATAAATATTTTAAAAATTGTAAATTATTTGTTGAAATCCCACTTTGTAAATGGGTTAATAAAATATCATATTAATAAGATAGATTGGGATATACTTAGGTCACGTGGAATAACATATTAGTAGGATTCTATGTAAGATAACATTTTTGGAAAGTAAAGATATAGATATCGAAGAAAATAGTAAAGAATTTTTGGGAGTGATTTAGGTCATTGATCAAAAAAAGTAATTGATTAATTGAAAGTTGAGGGCCACAAAACCAAGAATATATGATGATATAAAATACCACTGATTCAATATAAATTATTTTATTAAGATAACATATTTTTTTAACATGAATAATTCATTCACTTTATAATAATATAAATAAATATACATAATTTTTTACCTTGGTTGGGATTTTATCAAGTTAAAATTTATCCATTTACTCCAGGAAATGATTATCTAAAGATGAATTTTTATGCATGAAATTGTAAAATTTATGAATATAAAGATCCATAAGAAGCCTTTATGATTTTCTATAATTATTTTCTGAAAATAAACATTTCAAACATTAATCTATAAACATAAAAAACATATAATACTAGTTTATCATAATTATATATTTTCTAAAATTTCAAACTAAAAAGAATGACACGTTAACCAGACATCACATAGGCTTGTGATAGGTGTTAAACCCTTTTGGTCCTTTGTTCATGGGTTTAATACCCGATGAATCTACTGGATGTGATGGGTAGTCACACTACATAGGGGGTGTTCTTTTTCTAAACTACATTAATATCATTCTTATAAATTTTCCAAAAATTATAATAAATATCCTTGAAATTTAATAAATAATTTTTCTTAAAGGATTTAAACACAACATATTGTATTTAAAATTCATATAATCTTATTTTGATATTATTATATTGTCATCAATGATCATATTAACCCTAAATGGTTTTAATACCTTTAATCACATTGCTATAAATTTTAAAAACATTTTCCCTCAAATAAAATTTTCCCTAAAATATATAATTCCCATAAATTTCTCCGAAATAATATTAATTTTGTTAAAATTTCATTAAAAAAACCTTAATATCTATTTTTATGATATACAACTTTTTATCATCCTTAATTTCACAATCCCATGATGGCGTCTATAAATCTAATGTTATTGAGTACACAATTGTTTCTAAAATTCTAATGAACCCTTATATGCCTTATGATTCTTGTCACCAATATAATATTTATAAAACAATTAAACAATGAATTACTAGATTCAGAATTCATAAAATCCTATTTTATTTTATTTCCATATAGTTTATTTTTTGGTCTAGGGATTACCCTTAAGTATAGGTAATTGACTTAGGTAATACCCAGGTTCACCACATATACAGAAATGAACTGGATCCTTATGATGATATTTACTTCCATCCATCGTACTCTTCATGTTACAGTAGAAATTATTTTCTTCATCCCATTATTTTCTAATAGAAAAGTATTTCAAATTTCCATTGTGACACATTCATGGGTGTATCCATAAAAAATTATTACTTGATGAAATCGAGCCTTATTTCCCCCATAGTTCTACGACTAAATCTTTTATAAAACTCCATCACTATATTATTTATGGAGTCCACGAGTTAGTTAGTTATATATTGTTAATCATTTTTCAAAAAAATAATTAATAATAAAAATTATATATTTCACTCCTATCAACATACCATTTGGTATCTAATTTTTATTACCACCCTGTCCATTAAGTTAAATGTTAACATAATTCATTTAGGTTACATCCATTTAATTAATAAATAAATCATAGTGTGGGAAACAATTATCATAGTGTGAAGACTACAAAATAATTTATAGGATATCTAAATATAAACACATTACCTTCAATTCAAGTCACCTTAGTTGTAACATTGGTCATTCATTTTCATTATCTTTTCAAATCATTCATAATGTTTTATAACAGAAATGTGAATTGTCTGGTGAACTTCCCTTAGGACTATAATACTAGGTTCACAATAAGTCCCATTGTCATATACCAGGTTACACTCAAGAAAATCCTAGTAGTCCCATTTCAAATTTTTTAACTCTAGGTACATCTATTCTAGAACAACATCAAATTTTAGTTTCCCTACATGGACATATTTATATGAATAACCACCTAATCTCTATTATAACAAAAATTTTGTAACTTCTTCTATAAATATACACAAAATGATATTTTATGGTAATGTTCCCATGTCTATGTTGTCCTAATTTTGGATCTCATAGTTGTATTAAACATCACATGATACTAACTATAGTTACTTGATTCTAGAAAGCCCAGATTTAGTGCCTACTACAACTAAATTGTCATATAATACAAGGAAATTCTATCTCAAGGGAATTAACAGGTTAGTAGTCTTGGTAAACTATATATATACATGAGTATTTTATTATAAATTTATACACAATTTACAAAACAAAATTTGAAAATAAAATTATTATTTCTAGTGTACTCTTTCATATAAATCATAGTAAACTTTATTGAAATCCAAGGGTAAGGAAAAAAATTAATGTAGAGCTAAAATTCTCAATAAGTGTAAATTTAATTAAAAGTAATAATTAATCAATAAGAATAAAAAAAATGGAAAGGTAAATAATTGAGAACACATTACATTTTAAATAAATGGATAAGGACTAATCAATATTATAGGATAAATAACTAAAATCCATGATATTTAATCAAAAATATAAAAATAAAATTCATCCATATATTATTTATTAGTGAAAATCTAATAGTTAATTATAAATATATAAAAATATTGGAAATTATTAATTATCAGATATCATTATTCCATGGAACAAGACACATTTACCATCAAGATGAATCCTTAATTCATTTTTAAACATAGTAGGTGAAAATTTATTAGCTATGGAAATCCAATCGATTTATCCCTTAAGAATTTAGATGAATCATAGGGCTTGCATTAAACAGTCATCAACCTGTGTATTTCATGTCCAAAGAATTTCCCATATATATAATAATCAATTTAATTCATAAACAATGTGCCATATCAAATATATGTATTGATTAAAGAATTATGATTTATCAATATTTCCCCACATAATCAAACAACTATCAAAGTAAACATCTTATGAAAAGATTTATTATTATTTAGGAAATAATCATATACAATTTATTATTGTGAATATTTAGGGTAAATATAATTTTTTATGATCATTAGAGTGTGAAAAAACCATTGTAATTTCAATGAATACAATAATTATTTGAGGAAGTGAATTTCAATATTATAATTGTTAAAAATAATCCTAGGATACCCAATGGAAGAATAAGGATGATATCAATATGACATATACACAATAGAGCTAAAATAATGGTTCTTTTTTGAACAGATAGAAAGATAATTCAAATACAATTTTGAGTAAAATATCCTTTTAATTTTGAAAATCATTTTTAAAACCATTTTCATAGTAAAAATACTTAGAAATCGTTTTCCTTAAAAATTAACCTTTTAAAATCTCAAATAAATCATAAAATAAATTATTTTTGGTATATATTTTCATGTTATAAAATTTAAAAAGGACATTAATTTGGAAATTTAAAAATTCTAGATTAGTTCTTTCTTGAAAATATATATATATATTCCTCTAAAAAAATATAAAATATATTTCTAATTGAAGAGATAAATGAATGTGAGTTTTTCTTAAATCCTTTTATAATAAATTTTAAGTATCAAAGAGTTAAACATGGTAATATTAATTCAAAATGATCATATATAAACACATAAGAATAAAATAAAAGTATTTATTAATAAATTATTATATAATTTACATTCATAGCTATTTAAGTGTAAATAATCTTGAGTAAAATGATATTATCAAGTAAACCATTGAAGGACTGGAAAATTGATGTGAGAATCAACCAATGAATCAATTATGTGTATCAACTATAAATCCTAATAAATTAATTTTAAATAAAAAATATAGTCAAAACTAATTACAAACATAATCATAAAATATTAATGATAGTAGAGAAGTAATAAAACTCAATAAAAACAAACTCAGTTGGGAAATTCTTTTCAGCTTGGTAACTATTAATTATAATCCCCTTAGATGAAATAAATCAAATTTAAAATTCAAATACCCTGAATAATGATTTATTAATTAAATTACTTTTTAATGGGCATTATATTCATAATATAAAATAAATTAGGTCAATAATAATACATTATGCCTCAATGAAATTTTATTGCGACGAAATACCTTATTGTACGCCTCACATTGGTCAAATATTATTTAATATCCTGTATAATGGTTTTAAAAATGGTAATAACTTATAACCAAACAATATTAATATTTATTATGTCATATATATTCCTTTTATAACCTATTATAACTCAATTATTAATAATCTATCTTTATTTTCATCATTTTGAGTATTAATTGCCCTGTTTTCAAATATTTTTTGACATGTTATTTTTTTCCTCTTACATATATTATGAATTAAACATATATATAATATTATTCATGAAATAAATATCATATATTTTCATGTTATATTTATTTATATAATCCATAAATGGTTTTGATAGATGATGAAATGCAACATTCATTGAGATGGTACGTTGTACGTACACATGAAGGTTGCTTCCTTTTTTTCTTATTAAAAGAAAGAAAGGTAAATGATAAATATGTATATAAAAGAATAGAATAATTTGTTTAATATATATAATATATTTTTATAAAAAAAATCCTTAATACATTGCATTTAAATCATTAACTAATAAAATTGTTTTGATGATACGGTAGTCTGTACGTCCCCAAATGATGTTATTGTATTCCAAAAAAATTGAAAGTTTGAAGGTATGTGTTATATTATTATTCTAGAAGCATAAAAATATTATAAATATAATATATATAATATATAAATTATAAATATGTTACTGTTTAATCCTTAAAGTGTTGTAATGGAATAACGAATGACATCAGTTTTTGAGGTAGTCGTCAGCCGTAGACATGAATGATGATTACATATCCCATTTGATTGAAGTGTGTGTAATTTAATGTAGTACCATTAATATAAAAATATATCAGTATATTTATGATGAATATTTAATTATATAATCAATATATAATAATAGTTTATGGAGTTGTGATGTAAGTAAAACAAAAGTGGTTATTGAAGAACATTTCCTCTTCTTCAAGTAAATCTTTTGTTTTGCACCAATCAACTCTCTTGGTCATCTTTATGACAATATATTTTATTTAAGGGTGAGTTTTAGGATGTGGTTAGTGTATATTTACTGCTTATGGATGATCCAAAAGGCTTTATAGGTGTGAATATGGTTTGGTTGAGTTCCCCTTTATAGAGGAGGATGAGTTACATTCTTATAGATATCAAAAGGTAAAAACTATTGGTAGGTCTCCCTTAAATAATTTTATTAATATAATGAATACATTTTAATAAAATATGGGATATAGTAGATATATGTCCTTCAAATGGGTTTCCATTTATTTTTTTGGTCATTTGGACACATAAGTTCAATGTTTTACCAATAAGTAGACTAATTATCACTATGATCATTATATTTAATTTTATTTTATTTCTATAATAATATTAGTAAAAGAATAACATTAAAATACTATAAATTTTAAATTATTATGACTCAAATTTTTTAATTATCTTTTTCATATTCAAAACACAAAAGTAGGTGAAATTAGTTTAAAATTAATCTTGCGGGCGAGATGAGGAAGCATGGTTCTAAAATGAAAATGTATAAAATATTGAAATGTTTTTAGATCCAATTTCAAAGTGAAATTTACACCAATTACCTAAATTAGAATAATTTATATATAAAATATATATTCAAACATTAATTATAATTATAAATACTATGTAACACTAGATTATTTGATGAGAAGTCATTTTTTAATTAAATTTATATATTTTTCACTATTTATTCAACTATAAATCTTCTTAGAAAAAGACCAAAAAATTTACCCAATGTAAATTTTTATATTAAAATTTCAAACATGATGTTGGTTTTTTCAAATATAGTTTATAAAAGTGTAAAATATTATATTTAAATAAACACTTCCATAAAAATGGGGAAAACTACCTTTTAGGAAAATATAACTTTTATGATTAAAATTGTATTTGTTCCTTTTTTATACCATTAATATTCTTTGGATGAATTCAAAAACATTATTGAATATAAAACATAAAAAGTTATTTAATATCCTGAAATAAGTTATAATAATTTTATTTATTATGATAAAACACCTATGGCAGATAAATTTTTTTCCTAAAAAATTCCGTTATATACATTAGGTTTCTAAATAAATTTCTAGATAATTGGTTTCTAATTAATTAAAAAATATATTATTATAATTTAGTTATTCATATTCATAACCTGATATTTAATTTCTAATACATATTAAATAATAATATTTTAATAATATGTTGT
This sequence comes from Viscum album, assembly GCA_963277665.1. Lineage (NCBI taxonomy): Eukaryota > Viridiplantae > Streptophyta > Magnoliopsida > Santalales > Viscaceae > Viscum > Viscum album. Next base: position 806,949,062 of record OY728119.1, on the reverse strand, counting down.
TGTTTAGTAAAATGTTGTCTTGCTTGTAGTGCATGCTATCAAATGAACTCAATATTTTGTTTAACAAAAGTAAACAAAATGTTGTGTTATCTAATAGCTATTATCAGTGTTATTTGTGGGATAATATTAACTTGGTGTTTTATTTCATAAATTATATAAAATATAATATCCTTATTTTTGAAATTGGTTAAATTATAGTCTAGTATCCCCATGATATATTTATTAGACCATCAGATATAGTAATTATCTTATATATTATAGGTAGGTGCACCTAAGATCACATAACAAACAATATTAAAGAAACATTATGAGGTTCCTGAGTAAAGATGTTTTTAAGCTCAATTAAAGGTGGTTTCCTTTTTTCGTTTCCCTTGGCTTACTATGTATCAAAGATATTAAAGAGAAAAGGATGAGTCTGTCCTTGGTCATGAGCTCGTGTATGGGAGTAGGTAACCCATGTGTGGGGAAACCCCATATACCAATAGCGGGATTAATGTTTTTGATGTTTTCTATTATAGTTTAATATCATTTCACCTCATGTGATTCACCTATTTTTTGATTTCATTATTTTTATAATAATTTTCTTTATAATGATTTTTTTTCAATTAGTTTATTAGAAAGTTTAAATAGTTATTAATAATGAATTATTAATTTAAAATGATTCTAAAAGTGTTAATTTCACTTGAATTAAATGGGTGTGTGATTTTATACATTATTTATGAAAGTATTTTACACATTCTTTGTGATGACCTGTATGAGGGATGGTTGTGTGTAGTAATAATTACATTGTTTTCATCATGTGATGGTGTTTGTGGGATGAATTTTTATATCATTATGTAACCCCCTCTTATATAATGTGTTAATGATTTTGAATATGACCAAATAATTGTGTTTGGAATTATTGAGACATGCCACCATGATGATACATTTTGACAGGATGATTGGAGGACATGAATAAAAATTTTCCACCAGCAGTAGAGCTAGATGATCTGATAGTTTCAAGTAATGGAACTAGAGAGTAGTTTTGTGAGAACATTTCAAGATTCATATAGTTTATGTAAAGATACACATAGTGGGTTGTGTAGAATATGTCCAATTTTATATGGGATTTATAGTTTCATCAGTTACCAAAATTCATAGCAATGGGAGGACTTGATGCATTTGAGTTCTAGATTTAGTCCATCATGATGTTCCATTACAATTTATAGACTCTTACAGAAAATATAGTTGCATTACATACTTATATTTATGTTGGTCAAAAAATTTCTATTTGGATATTCAGACTCTAGATGATTAGTTGTGGTTTATGGAGTAGAATTATTTTTAGAAGTATATAATGGAACAATATTTCCAAGATATTCTCATGTAAGAGAAGGAGGTAGTGTTTTAGTAATAGAAGAGAGGGGATTTGTCTACGAAGGATTATGTTGATTCTTTATCATCTTATATCAAATTGTTCCAGAAATGATACGATATGAATAAACTACCATGAAACATTTCCATGACAAACATTGATGTGAGATTATTAACAAGGTTATTACCTTTCAGTTGAATATGTTTTTTGAGGCAGTGAATCCTTATCTCATTTATAGGGGGAACCTGAAAGAGGCTTCTTATAAAATGTAGGATTATTCCTTTGGATTTCCTAGTGGTTTATATTTTGATAGTAGGAAGCATAAATATGTGAATGTCAACTAGGGATATGTAAAATATAATAGAAAGGGTAAAGGATTATTTACTTAAAGTAGTAATTGAATATACATTCACTAGTATGTTAGGTTATTCCATATTAGTAGATAGTGTCTACAACCACTATTGGAGTATTGATCCTACGACAGGATGGGTTACATATAATGGTATTGCTGGAACCCTCAACCATTGGATAGTGACAGTGGAGCTGTGAAGAATTCGAGTACGAGAAGGGGATCTCCTTTCCCAAATCATTATGAATGTTGGAGTTCTTATAGACTCGGAAGTCAAGTTAGTACACATTGAACATTTGGGAAACAGACCCCATATCAATAGAGTGGTAAAACTCATGGTGCTCAGCCTACAAAATTGGTAATATGACAAGGATAGTTTCATGTAGTCCATCATATACCTTTGTATAGTGATTCTTGTACATATACATTAATATGTATTCTTCTTTTAGGTTCTACTCTTTCTAGTTCCTTATTTAATAAATTTGCCTCTAAATATTTTATAACTTCTCAAACCATAAACCGTTTGGCTATGGTGGTAGAGTTTTTTGAATGGGGTTATTATGATCAACACACCATTTTGAGTGAGGTAAGAGGACATATGTTTATGTAAGGGTAGTTATCTCAAGTGTGGTTAGTATCATTTAGGTTTTGATCATTACATGTATTAAATTTTTGGATTTGGCTTGATTTTGGGTATGGACATGCTGGTATTGTACTTGTCCCATATAGATTTTACCGTAGGATATCAAAATTTATGTCTTCTGATTGTAAAAATTATGTTAACTTTAGATACTGGGTTATCCCAGATGTCCATATAGGGATAGGATGTTAGAAAATGCTAGATTACACCAACAATATTGAAATTAACTTCTAGGATGTTTGGGGTAAAAAGAATCATATCTTTCCACCTATAGTGGTCCATTTCCCAGATGTATTTAATGAGGACTTCTCAGAGCTTCCACCTGAGATGGATGATGAGTTTATAGTTGATCTCAAGCTTGTAGATGACCCTATTCATATCTGACCATATAGAATGAAAAAATAGAGCTTCAATATACTTATATTTATTTGTATGAATTTATAGATAATGAATTTATATGTCTGAGTACATCAACATGGTGTTCTCTAGTATCGTTTTCTATAATGGCTAACATTACCTCGTAATTATGTGCTAATCCCTAAAATATTAACCAAATGTTTATGAATAAATAGTATCCACATTTCTGTATCAATGATATATTTGACATGTTGGGAGGAGTTTGTGTTTTATCCAAGATTATATTGATGTATGGATATCATTAGTTGAGATTTGGAGATTCAGATATACAGCAGAATGCATTCAGATGAAGGTATGAACTATATGAGTTCATCGTGATTCTATTTGGGCTACCTAACACTCTAGCTATATTTATGGACATGATGAACCGAATCATTCACCCATACATGGATCAGTTTTTGGTGGTTTTTTTAGATGAAATATTAGAGTATTCCAAGGCTCATGATGATCATTCCTACCATCTTGAGATCATATTGAGCACACTTTTTGGAAATTATCTACATGAAAATCTATATAAGAGTAAAATTTGGATTGACAAGAAAAATTTCATGGGGAACCTAATCTTTGAGGAAAGTGTGTTGGTAGAACAAGATAAGGTGCACGAAGTGGTTTCTTGGGATCATACCAATAAATTTTTTTATCTATAGTTTTTAGGTTTATCTTGTTATTATTAAAGTGTCATTCTAGAATTTTCATTCATGTAATAACCACACATATTATTTAAAAATAATGCAATCATGTTTTAATGTAATATCCCAGTTAAATAAAGAATAAGTAATTTTCATTTTTCTTAATATTAGTGAATTAAATATTAATTTTACTTTAAAGGGGATTCTATGTTCAATAGTGTACCCGATACACAACAACTAGTTTCTTTGAAATCTTACTTTGCACACTAATAATATAATAATATTATTTTCAAATGGTAGTTAACACGTAGTCTTTGTATGGGCGGGAATGAATATAAATAACTAAAATATGATTATATATGTTTGTTAAATGTTTTTACATTTATCTAAAAAAATATTAAGGCCTAAAATAAGAAAAGAATTCAATTTTAGGCATATATACTCTAATATTCACTAAAAGGTCAACTTATCTGCTTTTGATGGAAAACCCACTTTAAATATATTTTTGGTCACTCTTATACATTCTATTGGAAAAAATAAAATTATTCTTTAGAATCGGGACATCAAAATTTACTTTGTGTAAATTTGTGGTATTTTTTTTATTAAGTTCATTTTTTAATGAATAGTGGAAAATGTTGTATTTTAATTCAAAACCTCTTTTTAATCTAATTTATTTATATGATAAGAATATATTTTTGAATTTGTTTTAAAGTGAAATTAGAATATATTTTTACCATTTAATTTAATAATGGTCATTAGAATTAATTTCACTTTGAAGTTGGACTTAAACTAGTGTCAATCTTTTGATATATATATTGTTTCATAAAAACAAGCCATTTGTTTTGACAACGAGAATTATTTATTAAATTAATTATTGATACTTATATGTTTTTAATTTTTTAAAATAGATAGCATTTTTGAATTCGGAATATCAAATATAGCTTATGGTGAATTTTTGGTATTTTTCTAAAAAACTTCAATTTTTGATGAATAATGAAACCACTAAGTGGTACTTAAAAAACTGATTTTTCATTTAAATGAAACAATACCACTTCTATGAATTGAATTTCAAAAATCTGACATACATGGTTTTCATTAGGATGTAAAATGCGATTCAATGGGATTAAAATAAATTTTTGGTGAAGAGTAACTTTTAAGTTTTATTAATCGCGAACAAAGGTAATTAGTGTAATTTAAGGTAAAAATAATGTTTTAAGAATATGAAATTACTATGACACATGTTCTACCCTTATTGTATGTGTCATGGCCGATCAAAAAAATCTATGGGTCAACTTGGGGACCCCATGGAGCCACATGGGTAAGAAAATGGCATTAATAACTTTTTATTTAAAGTTAAAAAAATGTCACAAACATGTATTGTTTTACTAAAACAATTTTTACATGGGGTTATAAAAGTCATATTTTTTTTAATATAAAAATTAATTAGAAAGCTAAAAATATTTCCTACATCATTATTTTTTTTATAATTCTTATAAATTAAATAAATTAAATAATTTATAACACCATGATGATGCAGCGATTACCTCATTATTTAACGATTTAAATAAAATGAAAAGATAATGTAAAATCTAAGACCTAAAATTGTCAAAAACCTATTATATGGGTGTATTTAGAACCCTTATCACCTTATCATAGAAATATATACTTATGGGACATTTAAAATACGAAACTCATTATAAAATAAAGTAACATTTTATAACTTTCCAAGAGTGCCCCTCCTCTCCTCTTATAAAAGGCCCCAACCTCTATAACCTTTCCCACACCTCTCAAGACTTTGGATCGACCAAGCTCTACTCATTTTATCTCTCCAAATCCCTCTCCTCATCTTATAATCCTTACCTCAGGGAGAAAGATCTTCCAGAAACCCTTTTGTTTCAAACCAAGTGGATTTACCCGATTTAATGGTAATGTCATCACATTTGTTTTGTTTTATTTTGCTTCTCCAACCCCCTAAACTCTTTTTATTACTTTATTTTGTAAAGAAAAAAGTGTATTAACTATACAAGGATTTTGTTATGATAAGGTTTTGATTTACACTTACACACACCTCCGTCTAATGGTTAATGAACAAACTGTTTCTGTGGTTGGCGAATTTCTGCCTCATGAAATAACGATTGTTCAATCTTATTTTAAAACCTTTAATGGTGTCCATTAAGATGACAAACTATTTATATATTATATATATTATGTTTATGTTTTCCTTATGCTTCTGTATTTTTAATTTATGGAATACCTTTGTGGTTTCCATTATGGGTAAACATGATATCTTCATTTTAGGAAGTGCGGACTACCAGCCCCTCAAAGTTATTTGATTCGTTAATGCCATATTTGGGATGTATAAAGGATGGAGTTAATGATATTATATATGATATTATACTGAAATTATAATATACATTTATATCAATATGATTTCACTCCATTAAATATGAAATAGAAATGAAAGTAGCGTTCATGCGTACGTACGGCTTACCGTCTCCATGAACGGTGCATTTCATTTCTTACCTCTAAATGTTATGTACTATATAAATACATATATATGTAGGATATATATGATATATATGATATCCAAATAATTTATATCATTCTGGATATAATGAACCTTTGACCACATGAATAACATGTAATTGTAAGAAGTCCATTTTTGACTTAAGTACCAAATATCGACAAAACGAACGTTATTAACATAAATGATTACATAATGTTTATAACATGACAATAAGTTAAATTAAAGGAATAATAAGCTTGAAAAAGTTTCTTAAGGAAGTAAAAATTAACACTAGTTTATTATTCAGGAGATTAAAGAGTGGTCGAGTCAAGTCGGACACGAGGTAAGGGACTTCGTCTCAATTTCCTTTCATTGAGGAATTTTTTGTTTTATACACAACTTTATTTTATACGGTGTATAAACCCCTTTGAATTTTACTTTTATTCAAAAGGAATATTTTTCTATGAAGTATTTTACTAAATGAAAAAAATAGATGTTTCTTTTAATGTACACGGTGACAACGACCTTTTCCGCCGCCGTGAGTATTATTTGGTCTTTGGCTTCCTCAACAAGAGGTAATGTTTTTAAAATGAAATAAATACCATATACTCTTTTATGTATTTTGGTATTGAAAATGGTTTTTATAATGTATTTTTTATGTAAATATATCAAAGTGATATATTTTGATTGAAATGTGGAAATGTTTTCCTTTCATTATATTTGTTTTATGTATTATGATATTATAATGGTACCTGGACATTTGACAGGTGGTTACGTGATAAACCATATGAAGGGTGGTGCTGTGAATACCAGGACGGGTGGTAACGTTATAACCTTCAATTCATTGGGTATGGAAGTAGGCCGTATGGCTATTCCATTAATTGATATGTGTGGAAGTCGACCGTATGGTTATTCCATTTAAGTATGTTTATGTCCAAAGTTACTTGTATATTTTATGTGTTCTTTATATGGGTTTTATGGTAATCATTTGGTTACAAAAGGTTACGTGATGAGCTTTTATTCAATGATGAGTTTTTACTACTTCATAGAGGTGAAAAGTATTACATTGATAAAGTATTCATGGTTTACTTGTTGTTTTGAAAGACTAACATTTTTCCTTCTTTGAGTATCCTTTACTGAGATTTTTTTTCTCTCACCAGGTTTTTTTGAAATGTATTTCATAGGAAATAATGTGGAATAGGGTCAAGGATGGGATCAAGAAAAATTTATGTTGTCTTAAACATGGAACTAGACATGACTCTTTTTTTAAGAGACCATGTTTTGTAAATAAAAGGAAACATTGTATAAGTGTCTACTATGTAAAATTTTGAGATGTAATAGTAATGTTGTAATTCTCTAAAACTCTAAACCTGAAAATATACTCAATGTGAATTATTCATTTAATTCAATATTAAGTAATGTTTAAGGCCGGGGCCTTATAGTTGGTATTATAGGCCAGTTTAGACAACTTTAGGAGTTTGAAAATTGTTAAATTTATAAATTAATTTATGGTATGATTGAAATGATAAAGAATTTAAAGATTACCATGTTTCTTTGTCTAAGATATTTCTGTGTTCAGAATGGTTTTCTGCAGAGGAAACAAGGAAGCTATGTTGGGACGACATCAGGAGGAAGACAACCATCCAAATCAGCAACCTGAGATGGTCAGAATTGGAACTGAATAGTTTGTTGCAGTGATGGCACAGTTGGCTCAGGATATAAATGGTAGTGGTATCCATGCACGAGATCAGCCAGATCAACCGTAGAGGAACATTTCAGTGGTGGAACATTTCATGAGGCAACATCCCCCATCATTCAGAGGATCATCAGACCATATTCTAGCTGAAGGGTGGATTAAAGCACTTGAGAAGATTTTTGATGTCATGGGGTGTTCAAAACATCAAAAGGTTAGTCTTGCTGTTTACCATTTTGAAGGTGAAGTTGATCAGTGGTGGTCGATGATGAAAAATATCAGGGATAATGATGAGATTTATGATCTTCACTGTGACGAATTAAAAGGTATGTTTCTTGAGAAATATTTTCTTATGGTGGATCGTCTTAGGATGGAAAAACAATTCCTAGAATTGAGGCAAGAGGATGACTCAGTGGCTGCTTATGAGGCAAAATTCACTCGATTAGCAAGGTATGCTCCAAATTTCATAGGATATCTTGATATTAAAATCAACTATTTTTACTCAGGGTTAAAGCCAATGTATCGAAGGGATTTAGCTTCTCATGAGTTCAAAAGTTATGAAAAACGTGTTCGATGTGCGGAGTAGGCGGAAATGGAGTTTGTCGATGATCATATGTTCTTTGACAAACAACAGAATAATAGGTCCAGTTGGCAGGCAAAGGGGAATAATTCATCAAAGAAGCAAGGAGTTAAGAAAACCAAATAACCATCACGTGAGAAGTGTGGTAAAATGCATCCTGGAGACTGTTTATCCAAGTCTGGAAAGTGCATTCGGTGTGGTAAGTCTGGTCATATTTCTTGTAACTGAAAGAAAGATGATCAGACATGCAATGAAAAGCCAGCTGTAAGATGTTTTATGTGTAATTAAATGGGTCATTATGAAAATGAGTGTCTAACGAAGAAGTCAACATGGGAAAAGCATCCCGACTACAAGCAGAAAGGTGTGGTGAAATCCTTTGCAACTACTTCAGTAAATCTTGGGCCATCGAATGAAGTAGTATCAAGTACACTGTTTTTTTGTTCAGATTATGCCAATGTGTTCTTTGATTCGTGGTCTACACATTCATTCATTTCTGAGAAGTTTTCTAGTAAATTTGGAATTCCATTTCAAGATATGAATCCTGAACTTATAGTAAAAACACCAGGAGGGAACATTGAGTCAAACAAAATTATATGATCCTTCCTATCCTTGTGTGCAAAAAAAAAATCTACTTGAAAACCTTATTGTTTTCCTCTAGTAGAGTTTGATGTTATTTTTGGTAGGGATTGGGTTTCTATTTATCATGATAAGATTGAATGCAGAGTTAATTATTTTTCTTTTCATAAAGATTTTCAGTTTGTGTACAAGAATGAACCCTTGCTTTTGATAACATATCAGGAAGTTGAGAAAGTAGTAAAAGATGTAAATTAATGTTACCTTGAAAATATTATTAAAGTTAAATGAACTGTTCAGATTAATGATGTGCTAGTGGTAATTGAGTATGTTGATGTTTTTCCTGATGAGTTGACCGATATTATTCATGACCAGGAAGTTGAATTTACTGTTGACTTACTTTCTGATTCTTAGCCAATTTCAAAACCCCCTTATCGAATGTCTCAAGTTGAACTTTTAGATTTAATGAAGAAATTGCAAGAGTTATTAGATAATGGTTTCATTTGACCTAGAACATCACCATGGGGTTCTTCTGACTTGTTTTTTAAAACGAAATATGGTTCAATGAGACTTTGCATTTATTATAAAGCCTTGAATAACATCAATGTTAAGAACTAGTATCATTTGCCTCATATCGATGATTTGTTTGATCAGCTCCAGGGAGCTCAGTATTTTTCGAAGATTGACTTGAGGTCGGGGTACCATCAGTTGAATGTAAAATAATCAGACATTCCGAAGACTATGTTTCGTACTAGATATGGCCATTATGAATTTGTAGTTATGCCTTTTGGGTTAACCAATGCACCTGCTGTATTCATGGACCTTATGAATAGAATTTTCCATGTGTTCTTGGATAAGTTTGTGGTTGTTTTCATTAATGATATTTTGGTTTTTTCTAAAAGTAAAGAGGATCATGAAAGTCATTTAAGAGTTATCTTGAAAACCTTTGAAGAAAAGAAACTATATGTAAAATTCTGCAAGTGCGAGTTTTGGTTACAACAAATTTCTTTCTTTGGTCACATTGTTTCAAAAAATGGCATAACTATTGATCCTGCTAAAACAAAACTTGTTGAAGAATGGCCAAGACCCACAAATGTAACAGAGATCCATATTTTTCTTGGTTTGGAAGGTTACTACTGAATGTTTGTTGAATATTTTTCACGGTTATCTAGTCCAACGACTAAGCTAACTTGGAAGGGTGTTAAGTTTATCTTGACAAAAGAATATGATGATTGTTTTCAGGAGTTGAAAAGAAGATTGGTGAATGCTCCAGTTTTGGAACTTCCTTCCAGGAATGGTGAGTTTGTCATCTACAGTGATGCTTCATTGAAGGGACTTGGTTGTGTCCTTATACAGAATGATCAGGTAATTGCTTATGCTTCACGTCAGTTGAAAATTCATGAGGTAAATTACCCTACACATGATTTGGAATTAGCTGCTTTTGTTTTTTCTCTAAAAATTAGGAGGCATCATTTGTATGGAGTAAAGTGTGAAATATATAATAATTACAAAATTTTGAAATATATATTCACTCAGAAAGAATTGAACATGAGATAGAGGATATGGTTGGAATTAATCAAGGATTATGATTGTACAATTCATTATCATCCGGGAAAAGAAAATAAAGTGGCTGATTCTTTGAGTAGAAAAAGTAATGATCCATCAACCATGCTACATTTGGAAAGAGATCCTTTGGTTTTTGATTTGATGAATTTTGGCACAGATGTTTTTGGTGGAGGAAGTTCTTTTGTTTTGATTCAGATGTCAGTGAGATCATCTCTATCAGACAGAATTAAGCAAGCGCAGAAGAAAGATAGTGGGTTGTAGAAAAAGGTAGAGCTGGTTCAGAAGGGTATGTTTCCTGAATTTAACATTGATAATGATTGTGTTTTGAGGTTTGGGAAGAGATTATGTGTGACTTGTGATTCACAGTTGAAGAATGAGTTGTTATGTGAGGCTCATAGTTCCCCGTTTTCAGTTCATCCTGGAAGTACTATGATGTACAGAGATCCGTAGGAGTATTACTGGTGGGATGGAATGAAAAAAAGATATTTCTGATTTTACTATGAAGTGTTTGACTTGTCAATAGGTTAATTCAAAGTGGCAGTTACCGAAAGGGTTGCTTCATTCACTACCGGTGCTATAGTGGAAATGGGAAAATATATCCATGGACTTCATTGTGGGATTACCAAAGACATCTCGAGGTAATAATGCAAACTGGGTTGTTGTTGATCGATTTACTAAATCTTCTCATTTACTTTCTATTCGATATATATTCTATCTAGATCAACTTTCTTGATTGTATCTTAAAGAGATAGTCAGGTTGCATGGAGTTCCCCTCTCCATTGTATCTAATCGTGATCCCAGGTTTACTTCTAACTTTTGGAAAGTCCTTCAAAAGTCATTGGGTAGTGAATTAAATTTTAGTACAGCTTTCCATCCTCAATCAGATGGGCAGTCAAAACAAAAAATTCAGACTTTGGAGGATATGCTACGTGCTTGCTCGATGGATTATCAGGAAAGTTGGGACCAACATCTTTCTTTGGTTGAGTTTTCTTATAATAACAGTTTTCATTCCAGTATACAGATGGCTCCATTTGAGGCATTATATGGGATGCGATGTCGAACTCCATATTTTTGGGATGATGTAGGTGAAAGAAAGTTGATGGGACCAGAATTGGTACAATATTTGGCAGAAAAAGTTCAAGTGATTCAGAATCACATGAGAACAGCTCAGAGTAGGTGGAAAAGTTACGCGGATAACCGGAGGAAGGATCTATCTTTTGAGGTAGGTGATCATGTCTTTCTCAAAGTTTCACCATGGAAAAGTGTGATGCGATTTGGTAAGAAAGGAATGTTGAGTCCAAGGTTCATTGGACCATATTAAATTCTGGATAGAGTTTGGTCAGTTGCTTACTGAGTGTAATTACCTCCATGTTTGTCCCAGGTACACAATGTTTTTCATGTTTTGATGTTGAGAAAGTATATTCCATATCCATCTCATGTTTTGAGCCCAGAGGTAGTTCAGTGGGTGGAGAATCACTCTTATAAAGAATAACCACTTCATATTCTTGACCAAAGAGAGCAAGTGTGGTGAAATAAGGTAATTCACCAGGTAAAGGTTTTGTGGAAAAACAATATGGTTGAAGAGGCAACCTGGGAATCTGAAAATGCTATGAGGGATAAATACCCCAACTTATTTTGACAAGTGAATAAAATTATGAGGATGCAATTCCCAAAAGGGGGGAAGGATGTAACATCCCAGGTAAATAAATAATAATAAATTTTCATATTTATTAATATTTTTGAATTAAATATTAATTTTACTTTAAATTTGTTTCTATGTTCAATAGCGTACCCGATACGCAACAACGAGTTTCTTTGAAATCTTACGTTGCACACTAATAATATAATAATATTATTTTCAAATGGTAGTTAACACGTAGTCATTGTATTGGAGGGAATGAATAGAAATATCTAAAATATGATTATATATGTTTGTTAAATGTTTTTACATTTATCCAATAAAAGATTAAGGCTTAAAATAAGAAAAGAATTCAATTTTAGGCATATATACTCTAATATTCACTAAAAGGTAGACTTATCGAATTTTGATGGAAAACCCTATTTAAATATAGTTTTGGTCACTATTATACATTCTATTGGACCAAATAAAATTCTTCATTAGAATCGGGACATCAAAATTTACTTTTTATAAATTTTTGTTATTTTTCTGATATTGTTCATTTTTTAATGAATAGTGGAAAATGTTGTATTTTAATTCAAAACCTCTTATTAATCTAATTTAATTATTTGATTAGATTATCTTTGGAATTGGTTTTATAGTTAAATTAGAATATATTTTTACCATTTAATCCAATAGTGGTCATTGGATTTAATTTCACTTTGATGTTGGACTTAAACTAGTGTCAATCTTTTGATATATATATTGTTTCATAAAAACACGCTATTTGTTTTGAAAACGGGAATTAATTACTTAATTAATTATTGCAACTTATATTTTTTGAATTTTTTAAAATTGACATTATTTTTGAATTCGGAATATCAAATATATCTTAGGGTTAATTTTTGGTATTTTTCTGAAAAACATCAATTTTGATGAATAGTAAAACCACTAAGTGGTAGTTAAGAAACTGATTTTTAGTTTAAATGAAAAATTACAACTTCTGTGAATTGAATTTAAAAAATCGAACATACATGGTTGTCATAAAGATGTTAAATGTGGTTCAATGAGATTAAAATAATTATTTGGTGAATAGTAACTTTTAAGTTTTATTATTCGCGATTAAAGGTAATTAGTGAAATTTAGGTAAAAATAATGTTTTAATAATATTAAATTACCTTGAAACATGTCCTACCATTATTGGATGTGTCCTGGCCGAACAAAAAAATCCATGGGTCAACTTGGGGAACCCATGGAGACACTTGGGTAAGAAAATGACATTAATAACTTTTTATTTAAAGTTAAAATAAAAATGCCACAAACATGTATTATTTTATTAAAACAATTTTTACATGGGGTTATACAAGTCATATTATTTTACTATAAATATTCATTAGAATTATAAAAATATTTCATACATCATGATATTTTAATTTTAATTTTTATACATTAAATAAATTAAATTATTTATGACACCATGATGATTCAACGATTACCTCGTTATTTAACGATTTAAATAAAATGAAATGATAATGTATAATATAAGACCTACACTTGTAAAAAACCTATAGTATGGGTGGATTTAGAACCCTTATCACCTTAGCCTCTAAATATATCCTTGGGGACCTTTAAAATCTGAAACTCATTATAAAATAAAGTAACATTTTATAACTTTTCAAGAGTGCCCCTCCTCTCCTCTTCTAAAAGGGCCCCACATCTACAACCTTACCCACACCTCTCAAGACTTTTTCTGGACCAATCTATCCTCAATTTATCTCTCCAAATCCCTCTCATAATCCTAGAAGCCTTACTACAGGCAGAAATCTCTTGAAGAAACCCTTTTGGTTCAAACCAAGAGGAGTTACCCGATTTAAATGTAATGTCTTCACCTATGTTCTTTTGTTTTATTTTGCTTCTACAACCCACTAAACTCTTTTTATTCCTTTATTTTCTAACAAAACCAGTATCTTAAATATACTAGGATATTGTTATGAGAAGGGTTTTATTTACACTCACACACACCTCAGTCTAATGGTTAAACAACATACTGTTTTTGTGGTTGGCGAATTTCTGCCTCATTAAATGATGATTGTTCAAAATTCTTTTAACACCTTTCATGGTGGACATTAGGATGTCACTATATTTATATTTGATATATATTATATTTATGTTTTCCTTATACTTCTTTATTTTTAATTTATGTCATACCTTTTTGTTTTCCATTATGGGTAAACGTGATATCTTCATTTTAGGAAGTGCGGACTATCGCCCCCTCAAAGTGATTTGATTCGTTAATTCCATATGTGGGAAATATAAAGGATGGAGTTAATAATATTATATATGATATTATACTGGAATTATAATATACCCTTATATCATTATGATTTCACTCCATTAAATACGAAATAGAAATGAAAGTAGCGTTGATGCGTACGTACGACTTGCTGTCTCCATGAACGGTGCATTTCATTTCATACATCTAAATGTTATGTACTATTATAAATACATTTATATGATAGATATATATAATATATATGATATCTAAATCATGAATATCATTCTGGATATAATGAATCATTGACCACATGAACAACATGTAATTGCAAGAAGTCCATTTTTGACTTAAGTACCAAATATCGACAAAACAAACGTTATTAACTTAAATGATTACATAATATTTATAACATGGCAATAAGTTAAATAAAAGGAATAATAAGCTTAAAAAAGGTACTTAAGAAAGTAAAAAATTAACACTAGTTTATTATTCAGGAGATTAAAGAGTGGTCGAGTCAAGTCGGACACGAGGTAAGGGACTTCGTCTCAATCTCATTTCATTGAGGCATATTTTGTTTTATACACAACTTTCTTTCATGTAGTGTATAATACACTTTGAATTTTACTTTTATTCAAAAGGAATATTTTTCTATGAATAATTTTACTAAATGAAAAAATTAATGTTTCTTTTAACGCACTCAGTGACAACGACCGTTTCTGCCACCGTGAGTATTATTTGGTCTTTGTCTTCCTCAACGAGCTATAATGTTTTTGAAATGTAAAAAATACCATATACTCTTTTATGTATTTTGGTATTGAAAATGGTTTTTATAATTTATTTTTTATTTCAATATATTTAAATGATATATTGTGATCGAAATGTGGAAATGTTTTATTTCCATTATATTTGTTTTATGTCTTATGATTTTATAATGGTACTTGTACATTTGACAGGTGGTTATGTGATAAACCATACGATGGGTGGTTCCGTGAATAACAGGATGGGTTGTTATGTTATATCCTCCAATTCATTGTGTATGGAAGTTGGCCATATGGCTATTCGATTAAGTGATATGTGTGGAAGTTGACCGTATGGTTATTCCATTTAAGTATGTTTATGGTCTAAGTTACATGTATATGTTATGTGTTCTTTATTTGGGTTTTATGGTAATAATTTGATTACAAAAGGGTATGTGATGATATTTTATTCAGTGAATAGGATTTAATACTTCATAAATGTGAAAATTATTACTTTGATAAAGTATTCATGGTTTACTTGTTGTTTTGAAGAACTAACAGTTTACATTCTTTGTGTATCCCTTACTGAGCTTTTTATGCTCACCCCAAGTTTTTTTTAAATGTTTTTCACAGGACATAATGTGGAATATTGTCATGGATGGGATAAAGGAAAAATCATGTTGTCTTAAATAGGGAACTAGACATGACTCTTTTTTTAAGAGTTCATCTTTTGTATAAAAAAGAAAACATTGTAGAAGTGTCTACTATGTAAAATTTTGAGATGTAATAGTTATATCCTAATTCTCTAAAACTCTAAACCTGAAAAGATACTCAATTTGAAATAATCATTTAATTCAATATTAAGTAATGTTTAAGGTCGGGGCCTTATATTTAATATTATGTATCATCTGAAAATAATTTATAGGAATTGAAGAAGTGTTTGACTACCCCACTAATTTCGATCCTTCCCAAGTCGGGTGATGAGTATAACATGTTTGGTGATTCATCCAGGATTAAATTTATAGTATCTTTGATTCAGGGAGATCAATTTATGACATATGGTTCATGAAAGTTGATTCCTCATGAATGGAATTACCCTATGGATGATCTTGAGTTAGTTGTGGTGGTTTATTACTTGAAGTGTTGGCGTTATATCTTTTCAGTTGGAATTTGGCTATGTGTACAAATAAAAATATCACAAATTATATATTTTAACAATGATATTTGAAAATATAGTACTTTATATTGGTTGAGTATGTAAATTATATTTATTTTTATCAAGTGAATACACTCAAAGAGAGAAGCACTGTTACTAACTCTTTAAGCAGTAAAAAGTGGACATAGGTGATTAAGGGGTCATGTTATCAATTGAAGATGATGATCATGTGGGATGAGATTCATATTGAGGTTCCAAAGGTAAATGATAATATAAAACTTATATCATTATTTTTTGATTCCATTGTTCTATGATAAGATAGGGAGATGAAGTATGAGTATATGGAGTTTTGTCATTGATGGAAATCCTTGAATGTGTGTGTGGGGGGGGGGGGGTGAACCATCTGGTTAGACTATAGATGAGGTTGGGATCATCAACTTCTAGAATTAAGTTTTTGTTCAAATGAGTATGCATGAGGAGCCGATTCATGACTTTTATGAATCAAAGTGGTTTGTTCATCGTGGTTTCACCAAAATGTACAGTGACCTACGTAGAATATATGGGTTGCCACACATGAAAAATGAAATTGCAAGGTTAATGATATGATTCTACAATTTTCAGAAGGTTAATTATGGGAATGAATGACCATGTTGTTTTATATAGTCATTTACCATTCCATAATATATGTGGTATAGAGTTACCAAGGACTTCCCAGTTTTCCTTTAGATAATACCTCCAAGTAATGTTGTAATAAGGGTGATTGTGGAAGTATTGATGAGTGTATCAAATTTCATCCTCATCCAAGAGACATTCATATTAGACTAGTTTGGGGACATGTATATTTGGGAGATACTATATTTACATGGGATGCCAAAGTGTATTTTATTTTAATGTGATTTTTAGTTTACTTCATGCTTCTCGAAAGGATTATAGAATACATTAAGTACCTAGACATTTCTTAGTGTTTCGTTGCATGTGTAGACAAAAGGGATGTTAAAACATAGTATTTATGTGTTATGGGACATTATACGATCAATAATCCTAGACCTTGGTGGGTCTTCGAAGATGGTCATAGCACTCGATTAGTACACCTATAATAACAGTTATCAGGAAAATATGCATATGATACCATATGAGAAACCTTATAGAAATCCATGTAAATGAAATCTATTTTGAATAAAGGATGGTGAGTCAAAGATGCTGGGACCAAGTATCATGCAAGAGACAACATATATGGTTCAGTTGATTAAAAATGTATGAATATATCATATATTAGGTTGAATTCATATACTGATCGACATTGAATACCCTTGAGATTAAAATAGATGATTGTAATATATCGGCCTTACTAACTATGGAAACAGTATTCGGATTGGCTTCCAAATGAAATCAAGTGTACCTCCCCATATTCCATAGGCTGGGTACTAATAGGAAGGGTCTATTCAGGTTATGTTGAGGAGACTAAACCCTCTCGTTTATAGTCTCATAATGGTATAATCAAAATAATACAATAGACAACAGTATAAGATAAAAGAGATAACTGAATATAAATGTGTCATATGCCAATTTATAACAATTCATGTATGGAAGAATATGCTACAAGAAAAAGCAATACAAATTACAATAAGTAATAAAATGTTATAGAAGAATAACTTCACAATGAATAACTCAATGAGAATATTGTGCCTCACCACATTCATCTACCACAACTCTATCCTTATAATGAAAATCAAAACATTGGAAGTTGCCTTCTTCCCTTTAGTAACACCTATAATAATAAAGTCTAATCAGGTACCAATGGTTCCCAAGCAGTGTGTGATATACAATCTCAGTAGGCGAGAACCCACGTTGTCTAGCCCAATCCATTTCATGCAATATAAATTTAGCATTTTTGCATGGTAAATAACTACATGATAGAAATAATAAATAAATAATGTCCTCAGACTGGGTTCCACATATACACACATCCAATTATCTTCTTTTACATAAGCTCATATTTCAGAACAACGAGTTCTGACATTCTTAATTTATGTCAAATAAGTTGTAAGGATTTTTATATTCCTCAATCTAGTTAGTGGTCTTGGTGGAAACATACCTACATTTTCATTTACCAAAAATCCATTTTTTTCTTAAAATGTTGACATTCTCTATAATTAATTTTCAAACATGTTATAAAACATTTATTCATCATTTTTATAATAGTGAGATTCCCTGATCTCATACATGGAAATCAAATGGGACCTTCCAATTATCCCTCAATTAGGATAACATATGGCCAGTGCTTGGAAATCCATCCATGGTGACCAAAGAGTGAAGTCTCGTGTGTCAATCAGTGCCTCTGGTAAAATTTAAAGTATTAGCATCCAGGTCTATACCCACTATCGCACATAGGGACCAGAGTCTCACTCTAGTCCTGGTATAACTATCTTGACTCTGAGCATATCCAAGGGGTCTCCCCTTTGGAACTGGTGTCACCCATATGAAGGAAAAAAATAAAATGCTCAGTGTTCCCATATTAGTAATAGATGATATAAACCATGTCATATTCAAAAAGTATCAATAGTTCAATAGAAAGTATTGAGAGTCTATAAAAGGGATACAAAAAATGTAACCCCTTGTCTCACCCTCAGATCTATGATAAATCCATTATACAAGCATTATATTTCAATTATGTAATGTACATATCATGAAATAAACGGTATGATTTTTCCATCCATTATCTAAGGAAACCCCATCATTTCAATACACTCTACATATCTATCAAAATCTAATTTAATGAATTCATCCATAAATAATAAACCTTTAAATTAATGACATGACATTTAATCTATTAAAACATAGAAATTCATTTAACATGGTCTAAAGTTGTACATAGAAGTCACCTTGAAAAATTGAAACTTAGCTAATTGAGAGGCTCCATTTACAAGTCAATCCGTACCTTTATAGGTATATTTGTTCAATATTAATTTAGTATATGGTCCTAGCAATTCACATAGGCAGTTCAATGGTTCTTTAAATTCTTTAAAAGGGAATATATATTTTCTAGTGTCATTAAGGATCATGCAAAAAACATTCCATGAATCTAATAATACTAAAACCATAAATAATAACCAAGAATAGTATAAATAAAAAATCATTACCTTTAACATCAAGTCATTGAACCTCATCTGAGGAGTTTTATTATAAACATTTGTCATTTCATTACAAATATTTCATTTATCAAATTAAAAACCATATTCAAGAGTCATACTCAATTCACATTAAAGAATAATTTATTCTCAAAACCATAAAACAATAATTAATATCCAATGATGGTTTGAAAATTGATAATGTAATTAATTCTTAAATTCAATGGGAAAATGGAAGCGGATCCTACATTAAGAACATTAAGGCCAATACGAATGTTTTTTTCACCTGATGTACTCATCGTCGACCACTCGAAGATAATCTTTAAAATCATCGAGAAAATTCACATTCACATATATAAAAGGAAAACTATGCCCTATATACATATTCTCATGGCCATGAATATGTACAAGGGGATCCATATATATATATTATTTTATATAAATAAAATCGTTTACACATACACACTTATGAATTTTTCATACATATAGTTAATCAAGCCTTGTCCCAATGTATATATTCCTACAATGATGGGTTAATATGTATATATATTATGGGGGAACATAAATATATATTTCTACCTATGCATAAGTTGGTATGTCGACTTTTACAATGACATCACAAAACCACCACAAGAATGGTTCAACATACTAAAAAAATTACTCATAATTCAGAAAATACAAAATAACCAAATAGAAATTTATAAATAATGACTAATTAATGAAAAACTACTCGATATTTATGATGGTATGACCAAAATAATATAAACCACTTTAACTTCAGTGGTAATGTTTAGAATAAAAACAAGGCTTAACCGAGAGAGCCATGACATACCCTAATAGTTGAGGAAAACAACAAAAATACATCAACCCTAAATCTAGGGTTTGGATAAGCTTGGAAAGGAGATATAGGGAAAAATCTAGACCAAGGGATGATTATTCAGTTAGGGGTATTAAAATGATGAATTTAATGAAAAACCAGATGAAATCTTGTGGAAATCATCATAATGAGAGGAGTCAAAGAGAGTGGCATGTGGCCGAGAGATCCTAAAGGGAGGGGTGTTCCACATGAGTTGGGATGTAAGGTTGGTATTTCTAGGTTAATTTTTATTTATTTTGATTTTAATTTAATTTATTTTAATAAAATCACAACCCACAGTTTTGGGTCGCACATTTATCCAAACCATGAACCGACCATGTGATGAACAATGCGAGAATACTATATATTTAGCACTAACCATGTGGGATAAATTTATGGTTTGGGTAGAATATACACAAATCATGTAGGTAATCTCTTATCCAACAAAACAGTTCACACAGTTTCATACTGGGGGCCACATGGTTTCAGAAAAATCAAGAGCCCTTGAAAGGACACCAAAATAATTGATTATTAATCCCTAGTTCTTTTGAAAACTAATGAGGCTCTCAGGAAAGTCATTGAGCCATTTAAAAAGTTTTAAAACAACATGTTGAAGTTTTACAACTCCAAAAATTACATTTTGAAGATCATTATTTAAATATGACACATCAAGTAAACATGTAAAATTTTAATTCCCATGGATTTTCATGCAGCTCAAAAACACGAGTTGTTACAACCTCCTCACCTTAGATATTGTCATCCCTGATGAGCCTTTGGTAATAATGAAAAAAATATCCCAACCTACAGTGGTGATTAATTCATTTTCAAATAGTAATGTTCTTTTTCCAAATTCCTAAAATACCATCATACATTTGTTAATCATATAGTGGTTAACCCATCATTACATGAGACCACACTCATTTATTGAATGAAACATCGAGATAGATCTTATTTGAGCTTTTTTAATTAGATACATGATAACGTATTCATCTTTTTAAACATCTATCCCAAGGTTCTCCCCACAATAGTATTGAGAATTTGATGAGAAATTTTGAACCAAAAGATATCCACCATTGGAATTGAGTAAAAAATCATTCCTGTTAGCATTCTAATGATTCTCATGGAGTTATTTCCTCAACTGCAAAAACCTGATTACCTATGAGGCCATATTAGGGACCTCAGTCTAAAAAAATGGTTGGAACTTGATCTACCAAACTAGAACTATTTGAATAATATTTCAAAAAATACACTACTGACCATAAAATTACACCTTCCTTAACCTATCGTGGTGATTCTAAATGATTCATCACTAACTATATTCATCGATCATGAAAAAAACTATGAGCTACCTCCAGGTGACAATTTTCACAACAATAGAATTAGATGGTCAGACTATAACTAATAGAAAATCAACATGTTATGCAAAGGAATCTTCCATTTACTATGACCACATTCACTAAATCCTATAACCAACATTCTATGGAATCCCTTGGTCAAACCATCACCATAACATTTAAAATATCATACCGTAGCATGATAAATAGTGTAAACTAGATAAATCCCATTGGAATTGATACCCATTAAATAACTCCCCTGATTCAAAAAACAAGTCTGGGATAACCTTGGATTAAATAAACTGATGTTCAGGGATCTAACCTAAGGTATTTCATACTCAATGATTACATGTGATACATTGGCATACAAATAATATGTCAACATTAGACCATTGACCAATCCCATTGTGACATCCCCCTTGTGGTTGAGTCAAAGAGAATGACTTGTTTCCTGGAGTCCGAACAAGGTTTTACTATATGGGCACCAAGTTGTCACATCATATTAACCAATACTTGATAAAAGAATCACATCAACATGAAACTCGGAGAAAAATGTCTAAAAAATATTATCAATTTATAAAACAATAGTGTGTCTTAAGAAAAATTATATCTTAGTATAACAATGAAAACATTGAGATACAAGACATGCTTGTCGTGAAATAGGAAACACTAAGAGGATTTTAATGGTTTTCAGTCAACCATACTCGAATACTAGATGAATAACAATACAACCCCAATTGGTAAAATTCTTGTAAAATGATCGACTTCACCAACCAATGTGTCACAATTATTGTAAGAACCCGGATCTCCCTTTCCGGTATGTATTTCCTTTTCTAGAGATTTTGGGAATTTTTGGAGTTTCTGGAAATTTTTTAAGTACACGCCGTGTACTTTTTGTGTACACACCGTGTACTCTTCTCCGGCTTGAAGCCATGTGCTGGCCGTGCCTGGGCCACACACACAGTGTGTAAGGGTGACGTGGAGGCCGATTTTAGAGGAGTATAGAAAGACCCACTAAATGCCGTGTACTTTTTTTTCACTAAACTCATTGGGGACGCGCCTGAGAGACAGAACACACCCCTTATCCAAGTTCTTCGTCCGAGAGTGACCTGTACAGCTAGATCATTCTCAAGTCCCCGCCTCTCCGTCCATTCTCTGATTCTGGCACGGTCGATTGCATTGGAAGTGCATCGATGAGTTCTTCCTTCTGCTTGAGTCTTCATTTCCAATTCTTCTTCTTTCTCATGTTATCTATGTTTTAACATTTTGTGCGTTTTCTCAGATCTACAAATTTCAAGGGAGAATCAGTTGTCGTGTTTCAAGTATATAGATCTCCTAGGTTCTAGGTAGGTTGTTTTTTCCTTACCGTTCAATGTATTTGAGTTTTATGTTCAAATTCCACCAATACCTGTGAACGAGGTATTGCGGGTTTACCTTTTTTACCTCGTTGTTTTCCTGCCATTCTTGTATACTTGTGTAGAGGTAAATTGACCTTGTTAGAGGATAATTTTTTGTGCTTGGATGTATTTTTCCCTTTCTTTGTTCTGTTTATGACCTTTGGGTCTCGTCTGCCTTTGGCTGCTACACTTGTTTTCATGCCTTTCAGTTATAGGTTGAAGTGAAATTCATGACATGCTTGTTGCCTTGTAGACTGTTTAGATATGTAGATTTATAGGTGTACTTTGGTTAGACAAGTAGCTCTATAGGTTTACATTTTCCTTATAGCATTATTATGCATAGACGGGCATGGGGCTGAGAGAACCCGGTGCTGTAGGCTATAAGGTATAGACCGAGTGAGCTTCCTAGAGAGTCTTAGATATTACAGACTACAAAGGGGATGGACCGAGTGAGCACCCAGAGAGTCTTGAATTTTATATACTACAAGAGGGTAGACAGAGTGATCTTCCTCAAAGAGTCTTACCTTGTTTGAATCTCTTTAAGAACCTTCCCAGGATAGAGGGGGATTTGACCAAGTGAGCTTCCTCAAAGAGTCTATGGTATACCTGAGGCTATAGGAGGAATTGACCGAGATAGTTTCCTCAAGGAGTATCTAGACCTTGGGGATAATAGTGTTAGACCGCATGATCTTCCTCAAGAGAGTCCCTGACTACCCTAGACTATATGGGGAATTGACCGAGTAAGCTTCTCCAGAGAGTCTTGTAAATTCATATGACCAAGCCAGAGGGGTTAGGCATAGTGCACTACCCAGAGGGTTGTGGTACTTCTTGGTTAGGACCAGAGGAGATGGCTATAAGTACATCCCAAGGGGTGTTTGGTTTACTAGATTTTTGTTTCACTACTGTTGATTTTTTGTGGATTGATTACTTCTATGTATCATCCTTGTTTACTCTTTACTGTTTACTGACTTCTGCTTTCTGTTGCTGTTTACGGCTTATTGTACTTTTAACTGCCATATACTCACTGACTGTTAGGCACAGATCTTCGGGTGAATGCCTACTTGATTTTTATCTCACACCCTATTTGGGCCATACTTTTGGGCCCAAGTGGACTATGTTTTTACAGTTATAGATAAGGGAAAGCTCCCTTCAACTTATGGAACTTGATTGCTTGAAATCTTGGCACGAGGCCTTTCCTACGTCGTTATGATAGTCTGGAATTATGCATTCCATCATTATGAAAGTGGTTATTGATATTTCATGTGATTATTCGACCAGTAGAATATCCATGTGAATAAGTAAATGGAATTATTTCATTTTACATTTTCCATATTATGTTGAAGTTCTGGTTTAAAAGGATTTTGTTTTAGTTATACATTGACTTAAATGTTTTTGTTTATTTATGAAATCTTCCACTAAATTTTTATCCTTAATGAGCATCTGATCTCACCCCTTTCGATGTTTTAATATTTTCTAGGATGTGAAGAAGTATTTTATAAATGACCTGTAGGGATAGTCAGAAGAGGATATGAGTGTGGACTATGGAGACATTGTTATTGTAGATTTTCACTTTATGATGTAATGTAACATTTATGAATGTATCTAGTGTTTCCAAGGCCACTATACTAATTGGTCTTTCAAGACGTGATCGTTTGTGATCATGCCAATGTTACGCAATAATGCACCAACTCCGGGTAACTGGGGTCGGGGCGTTATAGTTGGTATCAGAGGCAGTTTAGTACTAACCTTGGAAGCTAGATTTAGATAAACTCTAATTAGATCACATAGCCCGAATATAGACTTTGAGGATTGGTATAGAATAACTTCCTAGAATTTTGGTATTATAGATATTTTGTGAGTTTTCTGAGCAATACATCCCTATCTGGATACGAGCAGGTAGAGGCCGCTTTGGCACAGATATACCTAGGTGTAAAAACCGAAAACACCGCTTTGAGCTAGACTCGAACGGGAACTGGTGCATGGCAATGGGCCTTGCTGCACTCTTGGTTACGACACTCCCGGGGGATATTCATAGGATAATTATCATTTTCTTTAGAAACCATTATGAAGGGCTTATGAGTATATACCTCCTCAAAGAAAACATTTTTATGATTATGGATTATATCTATAAATAGTTCAATTTATGTTAAGTGTTTTACAAGTATGGAATTATGTATTTTAAATCATAAACTAATCTAGTTTATGCCATTGTTTAGAAATGGTGCCTAGTGGGAGGAATGTAAACCATATCAATGCACGCACTCCGTGTAGGGATTTCCCTCCTTCTCAAGATAATTATTATGGAGTTGGTGATACAACTGGTGCTGATCAAATTATTACCATACTGGGAAAACTCACTCAGGTTATGAATAATAACCTTACCCGTATGGAGCAGCCTGATCCGCAACGTGGAGGATCAATGTTAGACCGCTTCATGAGGAAACAACTGCGAACATTTAATGGTGGTAAAAATCCATTAGTATCTGAGCAATGGATAAACTCTTTAGAGATAATATTCCACACCTTGGGGAGTATCGAAAGGGAGAAGGTTGTCATGGAAGTCTACCGCCTCACTGGGGATGCCGATCAATAGTGGTCGCTGATTCAAAACACAAAGGAAGATGAAGAAGTATCATGTATGGAATTGAGGTAGTTTAAGGAAATTTTCATAGAAAAATACTTTCCACATGACCATCGAGCAGATATGGAAAAGAAATTTCTGAGTCTGAGGCAGAAGGAGGATGAGAATGTCGCAAAGTATGAGGCTAACTCTACAAGGTTAGCGAGGCATGCTGCAGATTATATACGTAACCCAAGAAGTAAGATCGATCGTTTCTTTGATGGGTTAAAAAACGTTTCTCCGTCGAGCATTAGTATCACAATCTTTCTCAACATTCAAAGATATAGTCTCGTGTGCTATCAAGACAGAAAAGGAATTCTCTAAGTCTTATGACAACAAAGTAAACCAAGAGAAGAAGAGAACGGTGGAACAAGAGACAAATAAAGAGAAAAAGATAAAAAATGATTTTCTATTATGCGATAATTGTGGGAAGAATCACCCTGGTACTTGCCTAAAGGGAATGGGAGTTTATTAAAAATGTGGAGAAAAAGGTCACCAGGCTCGTGATTGTAAGGGAAAGAAAGAGGCTATCAATGTTGAATGCTACAATTTTAAGGAAATGTGGCATTATGTAAATTAATGTCCTAAGCGTCAGGGAAACTTACCTCATAAAAGGCCAACAGATCATGGACAATCTTATACTGTTACTACAGTTGAAGTGGAATAATTAATGTATTGGTTCTTTTGGGCTCAAGGATTATATTCTGGTTATAAGAATAATGTGATATATATAAGGATTTTACTGCAGTACTTGTTGTTTTCATTAAGGTTTTAATATGACGAAGGTAATCATATTTTTGTATGTGACAATAAGATAAACATTACATTGCTTGAGGAATCTGATAATACAATTGATTTTGGAATTTAGAGACCATTTAAGGAAAGTCTTGAAAGAGGTATTTTAGATAACTATAAAGGTTGGAATGGATTAATTTGAACATTGGATAGTATTGTTTAAGGTTAAAATATTTTTGAAGATTATTTTTGGAATATTATAATACTATAGATTTAGGAAAATGAAAACCTGTAGGTCGGGGGATAACCCGTCGCGTCGGACAGAGCTGCAGGAATCGAACCCACAACCATAGTGCGACAGGCCTTTATTACCTACCACTAGCATACAAGAAGTCCCTGGTTATTACAAAAATGTTATCCTAATTTAAATTGTATGTGTTAATATTTGGAACCTTATACAATTATGATAAATAGAATATTTTTGAGTTCTGTTACCTTTTAGAGTGAAAGATGGGTTTGTGGTAAAGAATTATTAAAGAATGAAAGTCTACATGACAAGTATGTATATTCCCTTACGTTATTAGTAAATCTCCAAAATAAATTCCTCAACTTTATAAAAGGTAAGTTAAAACAAAAACGTTGCCGGTTAACTTTTCCAACTGGAGATTCAATGACCGTTTAACCAATCACAAGTTTGTGATTTTCTTATGGTTAACATTCTCCTAATACTATTTTCTAGAACTCTCCATCAGACCTCGATGGGTTTTTTTCTTCCATATCCATATTTTCATAGAATCCTAGTATGGGATATCTCGGGTGACCTTTGTACTTATCTTTCTTTCTTTCAATGTTATATTTTTATTAACCCTATTTCCGATGAGGGTTTTCCACAAAAGTATTTTCTATTTTCAACCATTTATTTTCAAAGAAAAATTTCAAATTGCGAGGACGCAATTTATTGAAGGAGGGGAGAATATAACACCCCGAGCTTCCACGGTACTCTTCTTTTTCAATAATGCTATAAATTGCATTGTATGCAAGTTCGAGATTCTAACACACTATGACTAATCAAAGTAGCAGTTATGAATAGTAATACCCACTTTTTGAAATTATATAAATTTTATATTTCAAAATGGACTTCATTTTTTTATTCGGAATATCAAAATTATCCTAAGTTGAATTTTTTGTAATTGTCTAAGAACTTCCAATTTTCTATGAATATTGAAAAATACTTAAATTTTTTTTTTAATCAAAATAATTTATAGTGATAAATTATACTATTGAGTTGTTTTAAAGTATAATTAGAATATATTTTTACCATTTTATCCTATGGTGTTCATTAGAATTAATTTCACTTTAAAATTGGAAATAAACAATTGTCAATCTTTTGATATTAATTGTTTCTTAAAAACATGCTATTTGTTGTGACATCGGTAATTAATTATAAAATTAATTAATGAAACTTATATGTTCGGAATTTTGTAAAATATACATCATTTTTGAATTTGTAATATCAATTATAGTTTAGGGTGACATTTTGGCATTGTTCTGAAAAACATCAATTTTTGATAAATAGTGAAACCACTAAGTGGTAGTTAAAAAACTGATTTTTCGTTTAAATGAAACATTACCACTTCTGTGATTTGATTTTCAAAAATCCGACATACATGGTTTTCAATTTGAATTAAAATGTGGTTCAATGTAATTAAAATAATTTTTTGGTGAATAGTAACTTTTAAGTTTAATTAATCGCGATTAAAGGTAATTAGTGAAATTTGAGGTAAAAATGATATTATAAAAATATTAAAATACCTTTAAACTTGTCCTACCCATATTGTATGAGTCATGGCCGACCATGAAAATCCATGGATCAACTTGGGGACCCCATGGAGCCACTTTGGTAGGAAAATGACATTAAAAACTTTTTATTTAATGTTAAAATAAAAATGTCGTAAACATGTGTTGTTTTACTAAAACAATTTTTAATTAGGGTTATAAAAGTCATATATTTGACTATAAATATTAATTATAAATATAGAAAGATTTACTACATCATGATATTTTTTTATAATTTTTAGACATTAAAAAAATTAAATTATTTATGACACCAAGATAATGCAGCGATTACCTCATTAATTAACGATTTAAATAAAATTAAAGGATAATGTAAAATCTAAGACATAAACTTGTCAAAAACATATTGTATGAGCATATGTCGAACCCGTATCACCTTATCCTAGAAATATAAAAGTGTGGGACCTTTAAAATCTGAAACTCATTATATAATAATGTAACATTTCATGACCTTCCAAGAGTGCCCCTCCTATCCTCTTATAAATGGCCCCCACCACTACCACCTTACTCACACCTTCAAAGCCTTTTGGATCGGCCAACCTCTTCCCACATACTCTCCCAAATTCCCTCTCTTACTCCTAGAAGCCTCACATTGGGAAAAATTCTTCCCAAGGAATCCGTTGACTCAAATCAAAAAAGAGTTACCCGATTTTAAGGTAATGTCTTATCTTATGTTATTTTGTTATATTTTGCTTCTCCAACGCCTTAACCTTTTTTTAATCCTTTATTTTGTAACAAAAACCAGTATCTTCAATATACTAGGATGTTTTTATAAGAATTATTCGAGATACAATTACACACACCTACATCTAATGGTTAAAGACCATACTGTTTCTGTGGATGGAAAATTTCTGCCTCACGAAACGATGATTGTTCAACACTCATAAAACACCTTCAAAGGTGGGCATTAATATGTCACTATATTTATATATGATAAATAATATGTTTAAGTTTTATTTATTAATCTTTATTTTTCATTTATGGCAAACCTTTATGATTTCCATTATGGGTAAACACGATAATTTCATTTTAGGAAGTGCGGACTACCGCCCCCTCAAAGTGATTTGAATCGTTAATGCTATATGTGGGATGTATAAAGGATGGATAAATTTATATTATATATGATATTATACTGGAATTATAATATACCTTTATATAATTATTATTACATTCCATTAAATACGAAATATAAATGAAAGTAGCGTTCATGCGTACGTACGGCTTACCGTCTCCATAAACGGTGCATTTCATTTCTTACCTCTAAATGTTATGTAATATTATGAATGAATGTATATACTAGATATATATGATATATATTATATCTACATCATGAATATAATTCTGGAGATAATGTATATTCTACCACATAAACAAATTGTAATTATAAGAAGTTTATTTTTGACTCAAGTACCAAAGATCAACAAAATGACCGTTATTAACTTAAATAATTACATAATGTTAATAACATGGTAATAAGTGATATAAAAGGAATAATGAACATGTAAAAGGTTTTTATGCAAATATAAATTAACTCTAGTTTATTATTCAGGAGGTTAAAGAATGATCGAGTCAAGTCAGACACGAGGTAAGGGAACTTCTTAACCCAATTTCCATTATTTGGGTTAATATCCTACTTTCAAATTATGTCATGATATTATTACGTCCAATCTTGTATTTGTACTTCCATTATGTGTACTTATAGTTAATACAAATAATAGATCTATTTTATTTAAAAAATGATCTTTGTAAGGGACTTTGTCTCAATCTCCTTTCACCGAGGCATATTTGGTTTTATACACAACTTTCATTTATACGGTGTATTAACCCCTTTCACTTTTAATTTTATTCAAAAGGAATATTTTTATACGAAGCATTTTTATTAAACGAAAAAAGGAATGTTTTTTCTTACATATGCGACGACAACGACTTCTCCGCCGCCGTGACTATTATTTGAGTTTCGACTTCCTCTATAAGACATAACATTCTTTTTAAATGAAAAATAAATACCATGTTTTACTTTTCTTTTATTTTGGTATTGAAAATGGTTTTGATAAAGTTTTTATTATATCAATGCGTTGTATTGATATCTTGTGATTGAAGTGTGGAAATCTTATGTTTCCTTTATGCATGTTTTATGTGATACAATTATGTTATGGTTTATGATATGACATGTTCATATGAGGAATGCATTGGAATTAATAAGTGACGGGTGGAGCCCAATATTGCTCCTCGATGCATCGGTAGGTCTCATGAGACAAACTAGTGTCTTGGTACAAGGCCTTGACAAAATCTTATTTGTAGTCTTGGCACGAGGCCTTGGCTACGTGGTTATGATAGTCTCGAATTATGCATTCCATCATTATGAAAGTGGTTATTGATATTGCATGTGATTATTCGACCAGTAGAATATACATGTGAATATGTAAATGGATTTATTACATTTTACTTTTGCCATATTATGTTGAAGTTCATGTTTAAAAGGCTTTTGTTTTAGTTATACATTTCCTTAAATGTTTTTGTTTATTTATGAAATCTTCCGCTAAATTGTTATCCTTACTGAGAATCTGAGCTCACCCCTTTCAATGTTTTAATATTTTCCAGGATGTGGAGAAGTATTTTATGAATGGCCTGCAGGGATAGTCAGAAGAGGATATGAGTGTGGACTATGGAGTCTTTGTTATTGTATATTTTCACTTAATGATGTAATGTATCATTTATGAATGTATCTAGTGTTTCCAAGGCTACTAAACTAATCCATCTTTCGAGACATGATATTTTGTGATCAGGCCAATGTTACACAATAATGCACCGACTCTAGGTAACTGGGGTCGGGGAATTACACTTTTCCTTGTTTTCCGTGTTTTTGGGTTTCTGTGCAGTTTCAGAGCTACTGCCCAGAAAAAATCCAGAATACACGGTGTGTACATTTTGGTTACATGCCGGGTTGTTTTTAGGCCATGTTACTGACTGTGTGTGCAGGAAAATGAAGTTGTGAAAATAACGTCAGGAGCACGCCGTGTACGGTATTTACACGCTGTGTAGGGTAGAGCCTTGTGCCAGGTCGTGTCACTAACAACATGGGTCGGAGAAATTCGAGTGGAATAAGTCATGTGGGTGAAGAACACGCCGTGTAGTTCTGTCCAGGAACCCGGTCGTATCAAGAAAAACACGGGTCGGCCTGACCTTCTCTAAGACACACCGTGTTGCTTTTGGAACACACCGTGTAGTCTTGCCCAGGTACCCGACCGTGTCACAAACAACATGGGATGGTTTCACCTTCACTTATACATGTCGTGTTTGTTTGGAACATGCCGTGTAAGGTCCAGCCGTGTATATGGCCGTGTAACTAACAACACGGGTCGCCGAGTCAGTGTCTAGTACACGCCGTGTCCCTAGGGAACATGACATGTAGTATAAGGTTAGTTTGAACCTTGTGGGATAGCCGTGTAAGGAGACTCTGGCAGGGGAATAGTCTTCAAGTACATGTCGTGTGTTGGGTCAACATGTTGTGGAGTTTGAGGTGTTACACAACCTGTAGGGCAGGTGTACACGCCCATGTTTGTGGATTAAGAAGACACTTCGTGTAGTTTTTATACATGTTGTGTAGTCGTGTTTTGTAAAATTGTATGTTTTTCATCCCATGTTCATGTTTTGTACTCTTGTGTTCTCTATCCTTGTTTTTCTGATCTAAGGTATTCTTTTGATCATTCGGATCTATGCCTCCGAGACATCCTCTAGTTGTACATCTGTCGTCAGGCAGTGATCAGATGCCAGATATGGCTGACCAGGGACTTCTTGCCGATCCTCCAGTCGAGCCAGTCTTGGCACCGGCTGTCATACTAGTCGCAGGCACCGATGCGCAGTTCAAGGAGGACTTCCTGAGGATGATGATGACTTTCTAGTGAACCCTACCTCCTGCCCCATCGATGACTGAATTGACAAGGGTTTTCCAGCAGCAGCATCCTCCTACTTTTTCAGGGGATTGAGGACCTCAGGCTGCAGAGTCATGGATAGAGGCAACACTGTCCATCTTTGAGCACCTAATGATCTCTCTGGAGAAAAGGGTAAAGCTGGATACTTATATGCTCCAGGACACCGCCATGAGGATGTGGGAGGTGATCTCATGGTCAAGGCATCAGCAGGATATGTCTTGGGACGAGTTTCGATGCACCTTCTATGACTACTTATATCAAGAGACCCTAGGGGCCGATCGAGCCCAGGAGTTTATGAGTCTGCGGCATGGAACTCTCTCTGTTATGGAGTACTCGTATCGCTTCACATAGCTGCAGCGTTTCACACCGATCCCAGTAGGCGATGAGTTGTTCTTTCCTAGGAAGTTTGAGGACGGTCTCAGGCAGGAGATCCGTTCCCAAGTGAATATCTTCCAGTTGACCTCAATATCCTCCATCGTCAAATAGGCGCTGATCACTGAGCACAATATGTGGGATTCTAGAACAGTGAGCCAGGGCGGTTCATCATCCAATGCTGGTGTTCCTCCTACGGACAGTATGAAGCATCGCAGAGAGTCCTCTCGAGGAGATCGCGGTTCGTGGGATGCGTCTTCTAGCAGCCAGGTTGTATGCTACCAGTGCGTTAGGAGTGGGAATACTAGGCCTCAGTGCCAGAGGGATCTGATGGAGTGCCGGTCTTGCGGCATGATGGGCCATCTTCAGCGTTTGTGTCACATCTTCTCACCTTTAGCTGGTGGTAGGGGTTCCTCTATGACCCCACGTTCTGGATATGCTTCACCAATTTCCCACCAGTCAGGGAACTAGAGTTCTTCCATCCAATCAGATAGAGGTGGAGGTCGCGGTCGTGGTGTTCAATCACCAGGTCATCAGCGAAATCAGAGTGGATCAGCTCAGACCGGTCAGCCAGGGGCGTAGGGCCACAGTGCAAGCAATTATTTTGCCATGGAGAAGACCTATTAGGGGAATGATCCCGAACCTTCTACAGTCTGAAGTATGATCTTAGTAGCCTCAGTTTTTTCTTCAGCCCTTTTTGATACTAGTGCTTCCCATAGCATTATCTATTTTTCGGTTTTGAAGAGCCTTGGGCTCTGTATCTTTTCGTCTGCTGACTTGTTTACTCTTGACACAGCATTGGGAACGAGAAAATATAGAATACCACAGTGCAGAGAGTTCCCTCTCGAGGTTGCAGGGCTTCATTTCTTATGGGACCTCTATGTCCTAGAGATGAAGAGATATGAAATCATTCACGGGATGGACTGGTTAGTTCCTTTCCAGGCAGTCGTCAATTGTTATCATTACAAGGTGAGTTTTGCATCACCAGAGGGCGGATATTTTCTTCATAGAGGTGAGTGGGATGTCCAGGCAGGTAGAGCTGGACCCAAGCATCATGGGCTAGAGGAAGTTACAACCCATATTGAAAGTCTTTATCTGGATGACCAGGGGACTTCACAGTTAGAATTTCGTCCAGTGGTGGATCATTTCAGGGATGTCTTTCCATAGGACTTTTCAGGTTTACCTCCGGAGCGTGAGGTAGAATTCCCAATTGAGCTTGTACCAGGAGTGGAACCGGTGTCCATTCCTCCTTATAATATGGCTACACCTGAGTCACTGGAGCTCAAGAAGCATTTGGAGGAGTTGCAGGCAAAGTGTTTCATCCGACCCAGTACTTCTCCATGGGGTTCGCCTGTCCATTTTGTGAAGAAAGAAAATGGTACCCTTCAACTTTGTGTGGATTATCGGAAGCTGAACCCGTTGACGGTCAAGAACTGATATCCTTTTATGAGGATCGATGACCACTTTGGTCAGCTTCAAGTAGCCCGGGTGTTCTCGAAGATCGACCTGAGGTCCGTTTATCATCAGTTATACGTTAGACCATCAGATATACCTCTGACAGCTTTTAGAAGCAGGTATGGTCTTTTTGAGTATTCAGTCATGCCCTTCGGTCTCACGAATGTGTCTGCAGTTTTCATGGAACTGATGAACCGAGTGTTCTATCCATTCTTGGACACTTTTTTCGTGGTCTTCGTGGACGATTTATTGGTGTACTCTCACACTCAACACGACCATGCCACACATCTTGAGATCATTTTGAGTACACTGAGAGAGCATTAGCATTATGCTAAACTCTATATGTGCCACTTTTGGATGGATCAAATTCAGTTCCTGGGTCATGTTATCTCAAAGACAGGAGTGTCAGTAGACCCAGAGAAAGTGAGTGTTGTAGTTTCCTAGGAGCAGCCGAAGAACATCTTTGAGGTGCGGAGTTTCCTAGGTCTGTCCGGATACTACATACATTTAATTCAGGACTTCTCGCGTCTAGAATCACCGTTGACAGGTCTGACCAAGAAGGGGGCGGCGTTTTTATGGTCAGATTCTTGTGAGTCAACCTTTCAAGAGCTGAAAGGGAGGTTGGCATCAGCACCGATACTAGTCTTGCCAGAGCCGGGAAAGGGCTACACTGTTTACTGTGATGCGTCAGGTATCGGGATGGGAGATGTGCTCATGAAAGGGGATGGAGTCATTGCTTACGGGTCTCGGCAATTGAGGCAACATGAGTGGAACTACATGATGTACGATCTGGAGTTGGAAGCAGTTGTTCATGCCTTAGGATGTTGGAGACACTATCTTCTGGGAGAACACATTGTGGTTTTTTCCGACCACTAGAGTCTCAAGTATATCTTCACTCAGCATGATCTGAATCTGAGAAAGAGTCGGTGGGTCGAGTATCTTCTGTCCTTTGACTTCGAGCTCGCCTATACTCTGGGAAAGGGAAATGCAGTGGAAGATGCATTGAGCAGAATAACTCAGATTTAGGCAGTTCAGGAGGCCAGTAGTGAGTGGCAGCTTATGGCTATGTTCTCTGAGATGCATCTGGAGGTGCATGACAGGCAAGGACATAACTTTTTTTCATCTTTGGATGTTATCTCTACACTTCTTGATCAGGTATGAATGAGGCAGCTATCAGATTCCGAGGCCTTAGTCCTGAGGGAGAGTGTGTTAGGTGGGTAACCACTTCCTGGATGGACAGTGGGAAAGGATGAGATATTGTGTTTCAAAGGACGTGTATGGGTGACAGCAGACATACGCGAGGAGATGATACGGGATTTCCATTCCTCAGTTTGGGAAGTTCATATTGGTGTCACCAAGATGTATCAGGATCTTCATTACCCGTACTGGTGGCCAGGTATGAAGAAAGATGTTACTGTTTTTGTCATGAGATGTTCTACTTGTCAGCAGGTGAAAGCAGTGCATTAGCGACCAGTAGGGCTTTTATAGCAGTTATCCATTCTGGAGTGGAAGTGGAATGATATCGCGATGGAATTCATGACCGGGTTACCGAGGTCACCTTGGAGAATTGATGCTATTTGGGTTGTCGTCGATAGGATCACGAAGGTTTCTCACTTCTTGACGATCAAGGAGACCTTCAGTGTTGATGATCTGGGATGACTGTACATCAAAGAGATCGTTCGTCTCCATGGAGTTCCACACTCTATTCTTTCATACATGGATGTGTGCTTTACCTCTCAGTTTTGGAAGGGACTTCAGAAGGATTTGGGTATACAGGTACTTTTGAGTATAGCATACCATCCCCAAACTGATGGCTAGTCTGAGCGCACGATCTAGGTTCCTGAGGATATACTCCGAGCATTCATTCTAGACTACGACAGTTCTTGGGAGAAGTATATACCTCTTGCGGAGTTTGCCCACAACAACAATATTTAGGCGACCCTTCAGATGGCACCATACGAGGCTTTTTATGGTAGGCCATGCTGATCACCCTTGTGTGTTTATAAAGCATAAACAATTCCAAAAGAAAGGCACGAGAGTCCATACAAGGGGTCATTAAAGAATAAACACGTATTTCACCCACATATCTAATATAAATCCATTACATAATCATCACATTTCAATTATTAATGATACATAGTTTGCAATAAACATCATGGATTTTCATCCCATTCACAACTCATTTCATTTAAAACATTCGATTTATTTTGAAAGGTAAATCCATCACATCAATGCTCTCTACATATAAATCAATAGCTTGTTTAAATAATCCATCCATAAATAATTACACATTTAATTAATTACATGCCACTTAATATATAAAAATAAGTAATTTCATATAATAAGGTCCAAAGAGATACATAAAATGAACATTGAACAAAATAGAATTTTCTTAATTGGGAAACTCAATTTATAATTCAAGCTAATCCCATAAAGTAATATTGATTCAATATTAATTAATGTACGATATGGTCTAATCCATGATCTTAGATGGTACAATGGTTTTATAAATTCTTATTAATGAAGAGTCCTTTTTCCTAAATCCACTAAAGTCCATGCAGAAAACATGCCATTAATCTTACAATATGAAAGGCATAAGTAATAACCAAGCATGGTTATAATAACTAATCATTTCATTTTATATTTAATATATTTCACCCTATTAGAGGGTTCTTATTATAAAAACATGACATTTTTTACAAAAAATTTCATTAATCAAATAAAACAACACGTTCAATAGTTATTCTCAATTCAAATTAAAGAATAATTTATTATAAAAAACATACAACACTAATTAATATCCATTCAAGGTTTAAAAAGTTCTCAATTAATGAATTATTAAATTTAAATGGAAAATGGAAAGGGGACCAACATCAAAAATAATATTGCCAAACTGAACTCATGGAAAACTGAAATTTCATCAGTGACCACCATAAGGTACTCTTTCCCACCTCCAAGCATTGTAAACATTGTAAATACATAAGTAAACTTTTCCCCTATGTACATATTTTCATTTCCATTAATATATACAATGGGATACTCACATATTTAAATATATCCACTTACAAATACACACATACAAAGTTTTCCTATACATACATAACAACACCTAACCCCAATAAAAATATTCATGCTACCATGGGTAAATATTTCTATATATTAAAGGAACATACACACAAATGTGTGTGTGTGTGTGTGTTTGTGTGTGTGTGTGCCTCCCCAAGAAGATGGGGGTATGTCGCCTTTGACAACAGTAACCCCATACCACCATGGAAAGGTCCAACAAACTAATGAAAATTAATTGTAACAAACAAACTAAAAAGTATCTTAAAATAAATTGATAAATAATGAATAAAAGATAAAAACCCCAAAATTGATGATAGGAATACTGAAATAATGTGAACTACTTTACCTTCTATAGTAGATGCCAAAATATAATCAATGTCAACCTGAGAGAGACATTTCATACCCTAAAATTGAATTATAACACTAAAACTGTATCAAACCTATCCCTAGGATCATAACATGATCATTAGGGAAATGGGTAAAAAACTCTAAAATAAGAGAAGACGAGGGATCTAGGGGTCTAACATTGAAGGAACAAAAAAAATTAGAATTAATTTTCTGAAAATCATAATGAGTAAAGGAGGCCAAGAGAAGAGTCATGCATGGAAGAGAGATACCAAGGTGAGGGGTGCATCACATGAGTTAAGAGGAGAGGGAGGGGTTGTTTAAGATTATATTTACATTATTTCAATTTTAATTTTAATTTATTTGTTTTATTTTTCAAATAAACATTCTACACAGTATGGGTCTCATAGTTAGCCAAACGATGCACCAACCATACGATGAAAATTGAAATCATACTATCCATTTTCCACTAACGATGCATTCAAGTATAATAAATTGGGTAAAACACACAAAGCCCATGAAGTGCACCTCTATTCTACTAAAATAGGATGCACAATTTTCTTTTGAAGACCACAAATTTTCAGAAAAAACATGTGTCTATGAAAGACCACCCAAAACAATGTTTTATATACCCCAACACTTATGAAACTGAATGATTAACCCAGTAAACTCATTTAGGTTTTACCCATGTCTAAACCCAACATGTTGAAGTTTTCCAACCCTCAGAAATGTGTTCCGATGCTCAGTTTTAAAAATGTCCCATCTAGTTAACGCCTAAAATTCAAATTCCATTGGATTTTTTTCAATTCCAAAACATAGGTCATTATAATTATTTTTTATTTCTTTGGGTGTCCCCAAGATTGGGTCATTGTATCTTTCAAAGGTAGGTAATTATGTTGCCATGTTTTATTGGACCTTTTGATACTGTATAGAGGACCGGGTTAGTGGCGTATTGATTATCTCTTTCACAGAGGTATAGTTCTATACATGATTTTTATTTTGGTGTCACAAATCTTAAAAAACATGAAATACACCTTTTTCATGTGAAATATGTTGATGATTTTGATCTTCATATTGATGTGACCTTTGAGGATCGTTTGATTCATGATATGGATTGCATTGGGAATGTGTTATTGGGAAAGGCCATGATGAATATATGAGTATTGAAAAAATATGGTCGTGTTAAAGAGGATACATGGGAGAGTTGTTTACATATAAAGGATAAGTCTCCTAATCATTTTTACATTTAATTATAGAGATTGTCGGGAGTTCATATGAAGGATAATATTTTATATGTTGTGGAGATTATAGGATCCCAATATTTCTAGAGATGCCTCGTTCACGTTTTAGGTACTTTTTTACCCTTTATGTGGTTATACCATGGTTGGGTTTTGATGATGAATTTTTTTTTGAAATTGATGTAATTTATATTTTTTGGGGCTATTCATCGTTGGATCATTTTTATGAAACACAAGAGCTTTTCCCTAAGAATTGTGTGCCCCTTTTGTAGGCATAACTGGTCATGTGCAGTTATACCAAACTGTGTAGCCACCCTCCTTAAAAAACGAAACCATAAACAATGGGATATTTCATTTTTGGTGCATAGTTTTCCAAACCCTTAACCTCTATTTAGTGACACATAGTTAAGGCGCGTGGTATAGAAAATAGTGCTCCTCCACCCCAGAAACCGTGAGCATGGATTTTTAACACCACAAATGTATTATTAAAATTACCAAACCTTGGTTTGTACCTGTAATCACCATATATCATCCCTAATAATTTTATATGTAATTTTTATGCTTTTTGGAGGACTTCAATTCTCCACATACTTTTTTTGATAAAAATACAATATTTGGTTAAAGGATTTGGATTCAGTTTCGGTATGCAGTCTGTTCTCATTGGTTTCATCCCTCTCTTTTCTATCTTTCTTGATGAAGATGGATTATTTATCCCCACTTGAGATTATTTATGTAACAAACCCAGGTTTTGAAAATAAATATAGAATTTAATTTTATATTATAACCATTAAACATGACTTTGCCTCTTTTATGTTTTGAATTCCGAAAAATGGTCATCTAGCGTTGTGTTCAGTAAGTCATTTGGAGTCTGATAGAAAATACATGATATTTTTTGAATAGTAACATACCCTTATGAATAGTAATATGCATTGTAATATAACCCTTGAGTAGTAAATAATGTTAATATTTTATTTTCTTATGGAAATATGATAATCAGATCTTAATTAATTTTTCAATGTCACCTAAAACTATCTACACTTCATGATTTTTATTTTTCGAATTAACTATGACCTTATTTAAAAATTAAATTAATAATATTTAGAAAATTATTTTTGAAAATTTTATTTCACTTTTTAATTCTACATGTCAAAAAATGGTAGGGGGGAATTTTTGGGAGTTTTCCTGAAATTCTTGAATTTTTGATGAATAGTGAAATATGGTAAAATACCGTATATTCTATTTATCAGTTAAATACACTATTTATGACATCATAAGTGACGTAAGGCCACTTTATTCGAACATACATGATCTTATTACTATTAGGGGTCACATGAAACAATTCTATTGGTTGTTATGATGGAAATAATAAGATAATGGAATTAAATATTCAAAACTTACCCCTCTCCTACACTGTAAACCCCCCCCCCCCCCACTACCTATTCTATTCACTTATCTAAGCCTTGAAGCTCGTCAAAGTTCTTCCCAATTACCCTTGCCTAGTCACTCCCCACGACCAGTAAGTTCTTAGTCTTTCCAAAAGTTGAAAACCCCTTCCATTAAGGATTTTCTCAAGGAGGTTATTTCAAGAGGTAAAGCACTTCTTTTTTATTTGGTTTCATTTCAATTTTTCTTCGTTTGCTACCGTCTCCTCACCTCCTCTATAAAAATGACCATGATAACTCCAGTAAAATATATATACAAGATTTATATCATGTGAATGGAAGAACGATCATAAATATTCTTACACCCTCCCTTTTATTTTTTTCGACGTCCATGAGGTTCCAATTTATACCCTTCATGGACGATGAAGTTTCGTTCTTCAATTTCTTCTTAATTAATGGTCATGAAACCATATTTATGGTTGAAAAAGACTATAAAATCTGTGTTATAACATAATTAATATTCAGGAACCAGAATATGTACATATAATTAAGTTATATGACAAACGAGTTCATAATAATCCAAATACCACCGAATAATCGAAGTGGTTTTCATCTAATGATTCCTCCTCCTTCCATGTAACGAAATGATAGAAATGACCATTACCAATTATTTAGGTCCGTATATAATTTTTGATTCCAATATTTAAAATTTATAACCTTTCCACATGAATTCCATTACTTTAAAACAAGTGAACCGATTATAAAAATAATGAAAAAGAACACCCCAGAACAATGATATTCAATATAATAACATTGAAATAAGGGTATAAATGAACTAAACAGAATTATGATAATACAAATACATGTCTAATAGGTTCTAAAATAATTTATAATAATTATAATTTCATATTCCATGAGCTTAACTTCAAGAGAGTAACACGTTCGGAGTTAAGGTAAGGGGTTTCTCATCTCACTTTCATTTCTTTGAGATTTCCATTGTTCGCCAATTATAACTTCTATTTGGAATATGTGAACATTAATTTGATATATAATAACATTATTCTATATATATTCATGTTATTTAATGATACACTTGATGGTTATTATGTTCTGGTTATACGGTTTGACCGATTACATTGTGGTAAGGGACTTTGTCTCAACTACGTTTTCGTTGTGTCTAACATTTTATTTTGAACCAAATAATTCATATGTGGTGTACCTTCTCCCAATTTGAGATCACTTTTAATTTGAAATTATATTTATATTAAATATCTATAATCTCATTTCATGGATATGTTTGTGGTCTAAACCGTATACCATCTTACATACGGTGTTTATTTGGAATGTTATTTTAATTATGGAAATGTTGATGAATCGGTTTACTCTACTCTATACGGATATTGTAAAGGCTTATTTCTATTGTAATGACTCAATTTTTAAATAATGATTTGAAAATGAAGTGGTGGTTGGGGCCCTTTATATCCCCTCAATGCATCGGTATGTCTCATGAGACAAAATAGTTTGGCGACAAACCCTTTGAGTTTGTTTCTAAAAATCAGAAGGGATTCTACCCATAGAAATAAAC
The DNA here is from genome assembly GCA_963277665.1 of Viscum album. Classification (NCBI taxonomy): domain Eukaryota; kingdom Viridiplantae; phylum Streptophyta; class Magnoliopsida; order Santalales; family Viscaceae; genus Viscum; species Viscum album. The sequence goes on along the minus strand of OY728119.1, from coordinate 806,907,670 downwards.
CCTTTTTACGGTATTATGGTTTCATGTTCTAGATAAATTATTTCCAATTAATAAGAATTCTCTTTATTCATTATCATTTATTATTATCCATGAGTTTTTCACTATGACAAAAACTATGGGTGCGGTTTCATTCTCAGTTTATTAATGACATTAGTTGTCCATTTATTCACTATTCCATATTCATTATGTCAGATTGATTTTGATTCACTTATTATTGTACTCATTATTATTAATTTATATTTGGTGTATGTATGTCATCCATACTGTGATATATAAGGGATTTTTTTTAGGAATCATTCAATTTTTGATTTAATCAGTGGTTATTTTCTAATGTAGTTAATATACCTTGGGATATGGTATTTAATTCCATTCAAAATTGAGATAAAGAGGTGTTTGAGTATCATTTTTATTTTTCTCAAGTTTGTTTCATGCATTTATCATATATCCCTAGAAGAATCATTAAAGGATTTGTGCTTTAGTGATGGTCTTTAACCCGACCAATTTTCTGTAGTGTATTCTCTCAGCCTAAACTTATATAGAGTAGTTGTATTGAATGATATAAATTTTTATAATACCTCTATGGGGATGTAGTGGAGGTTTATCTTATTATAATATATAGTGTAAGGTTATAAACTAAAGGGAAATGTATGAATTACATTTTAGGCCTTAAACATTTTATTATCAAAAGGACATCATGATTATTCTTTTGGAAATTTCATGGGAATATGAATATGGAATTATATAAATACAAAGGGTGGGATATAAAAAACATTCTTGTTAGGGGGAACCTATGGCCTATCATGCTTGAGGATGTTTATGTGATTTGAATTTTTTCTTTTGGGAATCTACTCATATGAAAGGTTTGTTAAATTATACCCATTATGAATATCATGTGATTCAACACATTAATTCTAATGGTAATGTGATTACTAGTTATGTATTCTATGGATGATTTGGATTTCCCTTTTGACCATGGGATGTGAGGAGTATAGTTTTGGTTTCATTTTTGTTTCAATGGTGATGTTTTTATATTTATATAGTATTCTTTTAATTCTTCCTTGGTGATATTTTAATTCAATTTATATATCATTTAATAGGATCTCTCATTCATCATGAATTACTAGTTTATGGGGAGTTGTGATTAATGGGTTTGAATCAAAGGTACAATATTATAAAGTGGGAGAACCCCAACCCATAATTTGTTTTCAAATAGAAATTTTTTATCAACATGAAATTATGTGAGTTTTTAATATAATGTTATAATAAGGTATAGATGGAGTTATAAGGATGGTGAAAATATTAGGGTGATTTTTATATAGTTTTTTTTCTTGTGGTTCCCTTTCCTATCCCATATGGGATGTTGTTTGTATTGGGAATAGCCATTCCTTGTTGATTTTTATATTTATCATCACTTGGTATGATATAAGCCAATTTTGGGCCATTTTTATTGTGTGATTGTACGTAGGAAGTTTTGGGTTTGTGTTAGAGTGTTCAGAAGATAGTATTTAAAACCCTTTGAGGGTTTTTATTAATCACATAAGGAATATTCTTAAGAATAATATTGCCAAAATTTTCATTATATTAACATAGACTATACTATGTATTTGTTTTTAATTAATGGTACTCTATGAGTCACTTCCAATTTATATACATTTTTATCTTACTTGATCTGTCTCGATGGCATTTATTGATGGAGTATAATTTTAGCACTCTTTGTCCATTGTGATTTCTACTATTTATCCAATATGCTATATTTGAGGTTTTATTTTGATTTTAATGGTTGAAATGTTTTTTGATTTATTAGTTGAGTATTTGATTATTTAGATTATGGTTGAAGATAAGTTATTGAATTTTCATTAAATAATTTACATTTTTGTTGTGTTATTTATTTATTTATTGTTTGGAAGAGGTGAGTTTTTATAGGTGTTTAGAGGTAAAATATATTTCATACATAAAGGGGAGTCTGTTATTCATAAAATTATAATAATGATGAGTTTTATCCTTATATTATTTTTATGAGAGATGGTTTGTTTTCATAGGTTTTGGACCGGTGTATATGTTTACGGTTGTATCCTTGGTTGTGTTTTTCCTTGTGATCATTATTTTTCTTCTTCCTCTTAATAGATCATTGTACATTTGACTTTATAGGGGAAGAAAGTGATTTGGTGGGGTGAAAATTCACACCATAGTGTCACTTTTAACTCCAAATGTTTATTTATTTTTGAATTTTTTGTTTTGAAACATTTTAATGTCATTCTAGTTTATTTTAAAATTTTATTAGTCCTTCTAGTTATATAATGACTTCATCCAAACCATGGATGAATTAATAAAAAAAAGTTTATTTTTTTGTTGTTCAGGACATTGGTATTCTTCATGGTAGGGAAAAGGCAACCCAAACTATGCGACGAAACCAATAATCTTCACTATTATATAGAAACATGTTCCTGCTTGGCGTAAGATTTTATAAATCATGTTTCCAAACCATTTTATGGAAATTAATTGATTTAAAAATATGTTTCTTTAATTTTATATTATTTCTATAGAATTCATTATTTCTATTATAGACTGGAATCAGAATCCAAAGGCATCTTATTTGTGATTTATTACATTACAATCATTCTAGAGTGAGATTCTGAGGGATTGTGAGATGTTCTCCCATTGAAATATAAGGTATGGTTCTATTTCTCATTGTTATTCAACATTCATATTGATCACAACTCTTATTCATAGAAAGAATCAATGATTCAGGTTGTTGTAAATTGATCTCTGAGTAATTACTACATCAAAGTATACTTCATATCGATCGGTAGAAGGTAGAGAAAGAAGAACCATGATTAAACATTATATTTGGGTTTATCCTTGAGGGGTTTTTGTAGTTTTTACACATATTATCTATTGATCAATGGTTTATGTAATTTGATTATAATTATTTTATTTTCATGGATTGGAAATTTCCCATTCTTCTATGGATACCTATTTCACTTTGCAGCGAGGATTCTATTTAGTCATTGGAAAATATAGGTTTCTAACTTTTGTGTACAATTCATCTCATTAAAATTGTATCTTTGATTTCTTATGGTTTTATCAGGGGATCATATTGGATTTGATTTTTACCTCTTATATCTATATGAAATATAAGTTTATAATATTTTATTGGACCATTTCTACAATATTTAAAATATATTTTATCAGAAATGTTGATCTCTAGACAATTGTGACGTGAATAAGAAATTATTTTTGAAATTTCAGTTCCATGAATTCTTGTGGTAATTAGTCATGAAAATACTTTTGATGTTGATTTGAAAAAGTTGGGGATAAATTTATTTTCTAAATATTAGGATATTTAACCCTTATCTAAAATGATTTAAAATGTTGTAGTTTATGAAGTGGACATGTGATGATTATTTGTTTGTTTACCAAAGTGATTTCTATTTCCATCACTTTTAATAAATGTTCCCAAGGACCGATTGTATCTCTTATAATTTTAATTACAAATTAAATACCCAGAGTACATACCCTTTATATTGAATGGTATCTCCTCATTTTTTGGGATACATGTCCTAACTATCAATTTAGTTGATGTTATTTAAAAAATTGAAACTAATGGATTTTTTAGACATCATAGTATTACAACCACTAGTGTGGTGGTTATATTGTATTATATAATATTTCATGATTGTTTTGGATTCTATGGGGTTACTAACCACGTATTAGTTGTCATAGAATATTACTATAAATGGAAAAATAGAATGATCCTCTGTGGATACTTAGGTACATGATAGAGATAAATAAATGAATGGTTTTTTAGATATCATTCAATGGTATAAATATTTTATTGAAATATTCAAATCTATGTTGATGTATATTTATAATCACCTATATCCATTATGTAGTTTATTTCATTATTCATTACATAAATATACACATAATACAATACCAGAAGATCAAGTGGCCTTGCTTACTAATGAAAGTAGTTACATATCATAAATATAATGAATATGGATAGAATTAAATTATTCAAAAAGTCTATAACATTACATTAAATTGAATTGATCTTCTAAAACTGCATGGGATATCGTAGGGATTTACCTAATAAAGGGTTGACCTATAAATCCCAATAAGTGAATAATAAAATAATTTCATAAATTAAATTAGTACATTTTAATCAAGAAGCCTAATATGATTATATAGAAAGTGGATATTCATAATCATGAATATATAATAATTGTATAATATGTTATCATCATGGAATCATAAGAATGTGGAAATAATATAATATATGAAATCATAAGAAAATTTCAAGGATGTTCCATGAGTCTTCATAACATATTGTTCTTAGTCTAACTATTATGGCACCATACATGGTATCTCATGAAATCCAAACCATACCTTATTCATAATATATATCTATAATTATATAACAACCAATAACATTCATATTATGAACATGGAATATTGTTCTTCATAGATCATCATGTATAATAGAATCTATTATCCAACATAAACCCATGAATAATGGGTATGGTATATATACATGGAGGTACCAAATCAATGAATATTAGGTTCAATAAAGTGAATATTTTTTTTTGGAAATGGTTATTGGAATTCAAAAAATAAATTTTTCAAAAAGAAACTCATGGGATTATTTCCATAGCATAATAGGTTTAAATAAATTTTAATGTAAGTGATTAATGTGAGTTAATGGAGGTCTTTGATTACATTATAATCATAATGATAATAAAGGGATCTGTAAAAATATACAGCAAGCTGAAAAATTAGAAATAAAAGGCTTAATACAATGAATGTACATGAGTTATGAGGAGGTGAAAGATAATCCATCACTATAAAGGTTTCTTCTAAAATCATTGGAGGGTATTTTTAAGAGATTATGAAAAGATTGGGAGGTATTAATAAATTTATAAGGGAAAAAATTAATAATAGATTTTTGTGGAATAAGATTAATGAGATTTTGGGTGGATATTTATAGAAAATTATGTGGGAATTTATTACTATTTTTGAATAATGGTTTTTTTAATATAATTATTAAAATAACAAAAACAAAAAAAATCAAACATATTTTCCATGCTTTCAATCAATTAGAGCATGTTTCCAATATATTTTTAGAGTATGAAACAAAACCAATAAAATAATACCATTCATGTTGTGTATATGAGTCATTTTGTTATTTATTTTTATAAAATAATTAAATGTAATATATATTTCGGAGGATTCATTTTTTATTTTTAATATTAATAAATTGTTATTAAAAACATTATTTAAAATTTGGAATGTCTTTTTCGAAATTAAAACCTTTTATATTATTTATTAAATCCCTTATTCGCTTTTATAATGTCATCATAAAAACCACATATTTATACTATATTTCATTTTTACCTAAAACATAAACTATCATAGAAAATTATGGATAACTCAACTCTGGATAATTTCTACATGATGATTTCAAAAATAATGTTTATTTTTTTAAAAAAAATAATTATTCATGAATTTACACTTTTATATATAAGACTTTATTTCATATAAAAAAGTAATTTTTAATACATTGTTGGTAATCAAATATGTTCCACAAAAATAGATGAGAATGATTCATCAAGTTAGGATCAAATACATGCCTTAGTTGACCAAAAACCCTCTTAAGAGACTACTTGACAAAGCCCTTCCTCTACAAAAATGGATTGAGGTCATAAAACTCCTGATGGAAAAATTCACTTCATGACCATGTGAAGGATTGAAATTTTCATCCATGATTCCAATAGTGCTTCACAATAATGTGATAGACTCAAATTTTCATTCATGAGTATAATGAGTCTTCTTGACCGTGCGAAGAATTGTCGATGTCCTTTACAAGTGTAAAAGATAATTTTATGAAGCCCATAATTCCTTTGATAACTACTTCCCATTAATGTGAAACACCTTTCCAATAAGTACCACCCTCATTCAATCCATTACAGAACATTTACCTGACCTTTTATCTTCCAAATTTCTCCAAATTCAAAAACATACTGAGCATCGAAAACCTGAAAAAAAGGATCATCCATAGTTTTTGGTCTTCATAAAACCCCATTTAGTTTGTTATGTAAAGCCTCAACTGAAGGTGGATATTCCATTTTTTAAGTCTTATTCCTTAATGATGGAAGGAGTCCCTATGTGAAACATAAAGATTCACATAGAATTCAACCTTCATTAAGAATTCATTTCATAAGCTAAGACTTCATCCTAAGGCTAGGCCCCCCTATTTCATGAATCATGCTACTTCACAAATCCCTTGGCCTCCATGAATAACTTGATATTCATAAAGAACCTCTATTTGGGACCTTAATCTTCATGGAAACTCTTTCATTTGCCTCTTCATGCAGAATCTCTTCTATTTATACCTCTTCATGATGGATGATTACCTAGAGCCACCAGAACAATCTTGGATTGGTTCAGCCACACCTCGAGTCCCTATCTAACATGTGCCACAATTTATTTTGGCCCACTATACTTAAAGTTCCAAATGAGACACCCTCATTCCATTTTATTCTCAGGATTTGTTTGCTAAAACCAATTTATTCTTAGAGTAGGGACTATAATTTGGACCTCATGAGTCACTAATCTTCTCTTCCATCATATCCTAGAATTTATAAGGTCATTAGCCTCTCATAGGTGCATGAGATATGGTTGTGTAATCCAAATGGGGAAATATAGAGTCCCCCATGTACGAGCTACAACATGTAAAACTACTTATAACCACATTCTAGTTGTATAATGTTAAATTGTATGCTAAATTCTTCAAAACAATGGTGTAAAATTGTAGTCATATGATTTAAAACTATCATAGGATACCCTTTTCTAATGAAAATGGTATGGCCCCACACCTACCCACTCTGGGAAGCTACTATGAATAATACCAAAACCATTTGTATCTGGGAAACCTTCACATAATCCTCACATAAATTCTGCTACAAGAATATGATGCTCTTTGTATCAATCATCAATAATGATATCCTCTTTATATGGAATGAGATCCTCTGCACATGGAATGATATCCTTTTTATTGAAGATTTATCATATAAGTCCCACAAAATCTCTTATTGAAACTTATTTTGCAACACAAGAATAAGTTCTACTCCTTCCTCTTGTTTCTCGCAAAGATCATGAATCTAGTGGTCTTAGAGGATATTTACGAGCGTGACATCCACCCAATTTCACCATGGACTGCTACAGCAAGTAATATGCAACCATACTCATCCTATGGTCCATTTCCATGCGTAACCCCAACAACATGTTCTATTGGGAACCCAATTTAGGTATAATCCCCAGTCTATTCCGAACTATATGGTATTTGATTCCCAAATAATTGGTATAGTTAGGAAGCCTCCATTTGGTCCAAACCCCAAATCCACATCAATCCTGAATTTAATTGCGCCACACTCTCGGTAAGATCATTCCCCCACTTAGGAGACCATATATCCCCACAGACCCTCGAGTAGCTCAATACGTAAACCTACACCCACTCCAACCAAGATAAATCTTCATGGGAAGTGAGTATTCATGCATTTTTTCCACAACATTCCTCATCGATTCTTCCATAATTATGATATCATCCTTACATAATTATGTTAAACAACATGGATATATCCTTTCAAACAACATTAAACTGCGGCATTGAGCTACATTAATTTTTATCCCTACCATATGTAAAGGGTATGTAGGATTCATCTCTAAGGTTTAATCCCAATCCATGGTAAACCTATGTTCTCACGCCCATGTATGACTTCCTTGATCCACTATTTGGGGTGTTATGATCAAAAATCATGGTGTGAAATGTTCCCTTTATGGGATAAACCTCATAGATCCTCCCCCATAGGGAATTTCGATCCATCTTTTTGAAAAATAATTAAGTGATACCTACTAGGGATGCACTTACTTGATCTTCCGTCATGGGGTGTTCTGATTAGTCTCACTCTATCTCCAAAATATGATAAACATAGGCCATGTCCCATCCCAAGCAGATGTTATGATCAATCCTTACAAGACATTATATTTGGGTCCTAAATTGATACCTCATATAAATCATGGGATACATGATTTGAAAACCGTGGATAGTATGCACCTACGTATTAAACTATATCATAAAAAATGTGTGATGATTGAGGTGAATTTATTGTAAGATATACCCCTTCGGCATAAAATACATCATAACCAACATGGAATTTCCTAGTTTTTGTACCTAATATTCCTCCATGATATGCCCTCCCAAGAGTAAGTTTGTAGAATTCCAATGTTCCTAGCATCTAGATATGCTACAAATGTTGAACGCGACTACTGCCCTAACTAACAGTTGTCTTCCTATCAAGAACCACTAAAATTTCATTACAAAATCAATGTAATTTACAAGATTCCACAAATATTTGAAATTAGAAATGAATTCCATGAACATGACTCAAATCCATGTGGTTGAACCAGACTATGAAACATTTTCTGTTGAGGAATCCATGGAAGGGGTAACCAACATCCCATCATATCATTTTGGCCAAGGATCGGACATCACTAATGAAAGTGATGATAGCTTCCCTCATACTAGAAGAAGGAGTTCTTGGTAATAACCAAACTAGCGCATATTGACACACAAGGGGTGTCCCTGGGAAAATCATCATAAAAAATTGTGAACACAATGTGAAATGTTTTATCCTTCAACCACGGGGAATAGTTACGTTGGTCATTAGATCAGTGATTTTTGTTAGATGCAACTAGAATTATTCTTCACCAAAGAATTAGTAAACTATTCATGAACTATTATCCTCGATTTGGGTACTGTGAGCGTTCAATACCTAAGAATATAATCATTTATTCATATCCATCAATCCGTCATCATGACGCACCAATAAAATTTGGGACTGGCATTGAACACATAAGATCTTGAGGTAGTTTATCATTAGCCATTCCATGGTCTATGACATTATCAATGTGGATCAACCTCTCCATCCATGGGAACATTATAAAAGGATAGGGAAATGGACATAGATTTACATACATATATAATGATGTCTAAATCCACTGACATTTGTTGGATCCTATCCATAGGAAACTATCCACCCAACAACCACATATACAGGGGGTAGAAAAATGTTAATAAGATAACCCCACAAGAATCCACCTCTGCCACAACTTCTACTGTGACTACAGTTACATAGTTCTCATGACTCATCTCACCCTAATTGATTATCCTTATGAGGTTCATGGACACCATTGTATGTCGGTACAATCCATATGGTTTCATTCCAACAAAGAATATGTCCATCAAGTTCATGGAGCCTTCAACACCTCACTGACACTGCCACCCCCAATATCTGCACATGGAACCACCCTACCATGTTTCAATAAACATATACTTGTGGATCCTCTATTAAGAGTGGTATATAAGTTGATACTTACACTGAGGATGTGGGGATACCTGAGTCACCCCTACTATGACTACTACCCAGTAGTCACTAATAAGGGATATCTCTTCAGTTGTAGAAACAACCAATTATTCAAGACAAAGAAAATGTTTCTATACAATTAATGCACTTGCCCCAAACTGAGCTACCATGATTCAGCATCAGGTTTATACCTAGTAGAATGTATGATAAGTGGAATCATATTCCATGGATAATGTTTCCCATGCCACTACCTACACATTCCACGAGATTCTTATGATACAAAGGAATGGATTCATCCATGTGAGATTGGGATCGAGACCTCAGTAGCTCGGAATATAGAACGGGTTGACTCTGTCAATCACTGACACCACCAATAGTACTCACGGGTGATCCTTCAGTGAAGAGTGTCATTGAGGAGGTCCTCCCCATTTCACCCAAGCTATGTGGCAGTCCTCCCCACTATCAAAATCATTGTGAAGGTCCTCCTCATGAGTTTTATAGTTCAAGAGAAGGTCTTCCCTTGTTCAATAACCAGTGCAGAGGTCCTTCTCATGCCACTACCACTATTCCACATAGAGGCCCTCCCCATAACATATCAAATCACTATTAATTTCCTCCTCATGAAGTTCCTTGTTCAATAGAAGGTTCTCCCTCCTATTGGAATAATCAAGGCGGAGGTCCTCTTTGTTTCTTCGGTAACAACTACGGAGGTCATACCCATGAAATCATAAGCCAATGCTATGGTTCTCCCCATGTCACAACCTACCAGTGTAGTGGTCATCCCCAATACTCCAATAGTCAATATGTAGGTCCTCTATTTACATTTATAAAATAGGATGAATTTATTCTATGTATTCTATCTTCTGCTCATAGAGGCCTCCTTGTTTCCATTTTGAATAGTGAAATGGTATTCCTCATGCTTCAACTCACCAGAATGGAGTTCCTCTTTGTTCCATTCATATCAGCCAGTATATGTTCCTCCCCATACCACCATCAATAAAATAATAGGTCCTCCATACTTCATTAACAACCTGAGTAGAGGTCCTCCCCAATCATGTGGTAGTCAAAGAGGAGACCATCCCCCCTCTATCAACAAAAAATATGAAGAACCTACCCATATCCCAACTATCCAAAGTGTGAGTCCTCCACACATTATCACCTACCAATATAGAGGTACTCCCTAGACTAAAGAATTAACCGACTGTAAATAACCATATAAGATAATAAGGATGAACCAACACAACACAAGTCTAAATAATGGGAAGTATCAGGTCATCATCAATCTCATTCACCTCTAAAATTTTGAGGGGTAATGTGATTCAATGATGGAACCTTCACCATAGTCATTATCATCATATTATATGGTATTATCCTAATATGTGGAGTTCAAAATCCTGAAAAATTATATTTATAGGATCCCCAATTACCGCTAAAAGTAATAGCAGGTGGAAGAAGTCCCAGATCCCTTCTAGGGGCTCACAGTCAAGGAATCTCCACCATCGCTTGTTTCCCTATCCACATATACCTAGTTTCATAGAGTATTATTCTAGAATAGGATATATGATGAGAGTTTAGTTGATCCACTGATGAGTGTCACTATAATCAAAGATGAATTAATGGTGAAGACCTAATCATATAATTATTTAATGATGAGTTTGGCACTTCCCACGAGGGATTAACCAGCATGTAGTGAATAGTTGACACACATATCCACTCCTCCTATGGCATGTAAACCTCCAAACTGGACCACATCATTTTTTACACCAATCTCTAAGAACCCACTATTCATTGTTTTGGATGATAAAGAGAATGTCCATGCCCTGGAAAAGAAAATATTTTGGAAGACACTTCCTGCTAATAATTTTTTTGTGAAGTTATAGAAAAATGAATCTACTAACATCGACAATCTAGAGTCCCTCACCAAGGACAAGGAAAAGTGTTTTTTTCTAGAACATTTTTATAAGGATGCCACATCTCTGTGACTATCAGTAGGTTTACCTAGGATTTCAACAACACTTCGAGGAGATTGAAAAATAGTGGCGGGGGGTTGAGTTTTCGACACCCAATGTGGCTCATCACCATACATCACCTGATTACCAATAGACCCTCCAATATATATGTCTCAATATCCTCATTGTGCTCTGTAGAATCATGGAAGATGTGTCTCTGCATGTAAATATTAGGGGATGGGGATAGTATATTTCCCTCCACTTTATCCCTATCCAAGGACAACATGACCTAACCATTGATATTTATTATTTTACATTGAATATAGTTATGGTAAACATGGTTGTACCTAATTTTTTTGAGGATGGTCACACCATAGTAGGGTTTTGATCGAAAGAAACCCACCACCTAGGGAGACAAAGTATCAAGAAAACCCTCATAAAAGTGTTCATACCCACCAATAAAGGGATGAGATCAGACTTCTGGATCCCTCTACATAATTTACTAATGTATATAATTACAATAATGGAAAGGGAACTCTTAATCCATTTAATTTGTATGATACCATAAAGAGGACTAATGCAGATCCCCCAATTTCTACCTTACATAATTAGGTCATAGAAAAGAAAATTATTGTTGATGATACTTGATGAGAAACATCTAGATTTTGATGCCCCTCGATGAGATCCAATTTCTCCCCCACTGGGGAAGCCACAAGTCATATTCAGCTAGTTTTTCACCATTGAGTTCGGTGATCCTATTCATATAAAGAGATTTTAGGCATGAGTGTATAGAAATATACTATGATATGAGTCGTTGAATCAACCTGATATGCATGATAATCTTCCTCGAGACCTAGATTGATCTACTATCTAAGTCACTTATCATGATTACTAAGTTTCTGATATTGTCAATAAATTTTCTGTTATGAATATTCATTAGGAGAGAGACCCACAGAAAATAAGGTTAGATAACTTCAATGACTACTCTCCTTGAGGCACTTGAGACATGATATGTGAAAATCCCACATGCCTTAATGTTGTACCCGGTAAGGGTAGACAATATGAGAGCACCACTAGATTTAAAGAACACAATAATTTCCCATTTGAACATGATGGATGACCCACAATATCATTTATCCCACTACATCGTGTAGTTTGGGCCCATGTTAAGAACCCTATTGAAGTAAGAGGCCTCTAAGATTCGATGCTTCATACATAAATGGGAAGGGTTGGTTATCATCTGGTACATCCAGTTAATAATTTGGTCCTTCACCAGTTGGGAAGATCTTCATAGATAGTTCCATTACCAATTTAGCTCTATCACAAACATAAAAAGTATTTGTATCCTTTTCATGGGAAATTTAATTCCTAATTAGCATGTTAAAAACATTGCTTAGTGGAAAGGCCTCATGTAATTATTAGAAATGCCTCTAACCTATGAGAAGCTAATGAGGATGTATGTGGGGAATGAAATGATTGAGTTAGTACTTACTCTCATCACTAATAATGCCTCATGTTGGGTATGGGATTTCTCTAACAAGACCCATCAGTAAGAGGAGTCCATGTAGCATGCCAATAAGCAATATCTTCTACCTCTCGCATGAAGAGAATCCAAGTATGATATTTCTTCCACTATTAAAGTAAAGGACCTAGAGCCTCTAGAGGTGTTTACCATTTTTCTATAAGAGATTATACAGGTGAAAAAATATCATCATGATCATCCTCTCTCAGTACATAATTGATAGGAACCTCCTCCCAAGTGCAGCGACATATATGTGAGAATGTGGATATGCACCCTCATCATGTGATAACACCCATTAGGACTAGGATTCTTGATCTTCCATCCGTGTACAAGATGAACTAATCTTATTCTTTCAAATATTAATAGGTTCTTGGTTATATATTCCATTCCCTAGAGTATGAGATCCTGAAGCTTCCATTGTGAATGAAGCCTCAAGTAGCTAAATGTACAGATTTCCATAAACATTTCCCTTACCATTGGATCCTTGGGAATACCATCCACGAATTCTACGTGTTCTAATATTTTTATTATGGTCCAAGAGGATAGTGGTCTAGTAAATTTAGTAAATTTTCCCGCACAAGTGGAACACATCTACGTTGATCTTGAAAGTGAAGGTGAAGGTGATTGATAGTAGGTTTCCAACCACTAGACTTATAAAAATGATGAGTTTTTATATTGTAGAGCATTTTTCCATTCCCATGGTGTCATACATGCACTCTTAGACTACCATGAACCTCTTGATTCCATCGTTCCATCTCAGGATGATGTTTCAACATCCTCATCAAATCCCTTCAAATATCAGAACAGAATACCCTAATGGTTCAAGGGAAATAAAATTCCTACACTGATGATAAATTAATCTCATACTCTATGTTATTCCATGACTTCAAATATTGGGATCTCCCCCAGGATCAACCCAACATTATAATATTTTTTTGATGATGACTCGGAGTATAGCTCTGTGAACACCATCAATATAGTGGAAACCTTTATGGTCCCCAATGATAAGGGGCACCAAGAAAATCATTATAATTCCTCTAGATGAAATAATTTAATGAATGGTATAAGGCATGAAATATGAAAAGATACATAGGAATGTTCATAGAGATGAGTTATGCATGCTACCATGACTATGAAATATGTCATGTTTAGAGCTTGGTAGGAACATTCCTCTGAGCTTTCTTTATTATATACACTGCCACAACTGTTTATGTTAACTAAATGAGTAGGACATCGGTTACAACACCATGATCAGTCTAGTCTAACAAAAGCCTAGCCTCATCCATCTAACAAAAATGTAATAATGGTTTTGGACGAGTTAGATAATGAGAAGTTATATTTTTATGATAGTGGCCAGCATCAAGTTCTATAACTATCATCACCTACTGTAACTCCTTCCAAATAGTGACCAATATTTGTAGAAATGTGCATATATCATTGAAGTAAGATATTCTAAAAAAACCTCAACAAAACACCAATAAGGATCAAGATTCGGGAGTATCTCCACATGCTGAATGAAATGTATGAGGTCCTTATAGATTACTTTAAAATCAATAAACAATTATAAGAAAAAGTGACTACCTCATAATCTTAGTACGTAGAGGAGGTCGATAAAACAAGATTTCAAGCCTTTATCTTGTTCTCTAGAGAAGATGAAGGTGTTATTGTGTAGGGGAACATTCTCTTGTTACACATAATAGTCTAGCTCAATTGTGTGTTGATTTTTCACTGTCTATTTTACATAGGTTCCTCCATTAATCTCACCCCAAACTTAAAACACTACATGTTGGGAATTAATGAAACATATTTGATTCTATTTGACCTAATGATTATTGGTTATGATAGGAATGAGCAGAGACAATGTGGTATGATCCAATTAATGATTCAGTTTTTTTATATTGGTAGAAAGAGCTGAATTCATTGTTAGATCATAGGATACAACCTAGAATGCATTGACTAATAGTCCTTGGTTTCATCTGTATGTAAAAATCCCTACCTCGTATCAATGATAACTCACGCATTACATCAACAATAAAAAATGAATGATTTAGGGTGTGGCATCTCCATTTGATTGATGTGAAACCCAATACCGGGATGCTAACTATTACCAGGGAAAAGGGAATCATGTCCAAACGAAATAGATTTAGTGCACAACCATTACATCAATACCATGGGAAGACATAGATGATGAATTCACTCTCCCAATTCATTGGTAGGAGTACAGGATGACAAACATGATATGTTTCATTATCATTTCAATGAATAAAGGGTAATAAGTCCCAAATTTCAAGGATTTTCGGAAGATTACCTCTTACTCCTACATTGTCCATGACCGTGACATACCGAAATTCCCTACACCTTTAAAGTATTAGTAGGTTTTCCCTATAGCCGCCATTGTATATCATAATGGCATGTTTAAATGAAAAAGGATGAATTGACTATAGCCAACCCAACACCATTTCTTTGATTTCAAGTATGGACACCATTATTGAAGTAATGATGGAATTAGTTTTATTGATTCTATTTCTACACTCTCAGCAGAGCCGAAGTCCCCCAGTAAATATTTTGCATAGACCTAATAAGACACGTGCATTCCTCATGAATCTGTAAGTCGGTAAAAAACTCTTACAACTAATTCTTCAACCACATATGTTTATGTGGATTTAAAATATGCTCCTTCAACATTTTAATAGGTTGTATCCACCACTGTCGATGAGTTTATTTAAGTAAACCTTGGTAATGGAACATATCCCGAGACAATACAGATCCGTGAATCCATGCCTCTATAAAAACAATATCAATAGGTGGATTTTGTGAAACAAATTAATAATGTAGTCCATGAGATCTATGATGAGATACTAGGACTATACCCTCAAATTTTCATCCACCAACTTTGTATCCCTGTGAGATATTTTTTATTCAAGATGCCTCCCAAAAATTTCACCCTTCTCGGGGTTCTATGGTCGATGTTGATGATGATATGATTATCAATTAAAACTTCTTCAATGATTTTTAGTACCCAAAGTGGATATCTAACATCATTAAAGTCAGAAATAATAACCATCATATCAGTGTCTATACTGACTTCTGGGGGCTTAACTATGATTTTCCAAAGGATGATTTTATCCTTCTTATGTTATATTTTTTGATTTATTCTATAGCTGGGTTCTAGGTAATATCTTACATTGATTAATACTATGAATAAAACTAGATCTAGATGGACTTCAAGATGAGGAATCTTCCACCATAAAAAAGAGACGTGGTACCTAATTTTCTATGGTAATTCTCTTCAATCTGAAGAATGTAGGAGTGAATGTTTATAGGGATTTTCACCAAATCATCAAAATGATGCAGGGGATGATGGTGATATTATTTTTGGATGATTTTTGGTCAATTCCCTCTAGGTTAGGAACCTTTGTAGATATATTGAGAAAGTGGTTGGCTTCCTCAGCTCCTACAATTTGAAGATAAACCCCTAGAGATGTGTTCATTTGGGGTCCCCTCTTAAATGTTTTAGGGAATATTTGTCATATACCGAGGCATTGAGATCGACCTAGAGAAGATCTTATCCATTATCTAGTTTCCTCACTTGAGAAACCTGTGGGAGCTGTACGACCTTCAAGAATTCTTATGCTATATACATTGATTAATTTAAAATCATTCTAAAACATGGATTCATATCCAATATATTGAATAAATGTACTACATACCAATTTAATCAAGAGTGTTAGTCCTCCATTGAAGAAATTAATTAGTATCTACTACAACCTCCGGTTATGGAATCATTCATATCTAGGAATCCTTTTTTTTATCCACATGATGACCCCATAATAATCCATTGACACACTTCTCATTCTGAAGAACAATGAACATAGAGAGAATAGTTTATACTATCTCAGTAGCATGATCCTCAACATGGAGGAAGGATACTCCCATATCGAGAAGATCATCATTGCACTAATTTTCATAGTGAAAAAGTTGCAGAATTATTTATATCATCACAATATAGAACTAGTGTCCCGAGTAAAGCCAAAGAAGTATATCATAAATCCCCGGATGATGAGAAGTCATCTAGTATGTTAGAAAGTTATCATTCAGTAGTTCGACATTAGATTTTTCTTGAAAAAAATGAAAAAGGCCAACCCTTGGACAAATTTCTCATTACCCATCTGGATCCAAAAGAATTTATGCTCAATGTAGACATCCCAAATATGGATATTCTCTCTATGGATGTATATATGCCTCTTTGAAATATGAACTTCTATAGTGCCTTTCAGATCAAATTTGGTATACATCTCAATTATCAAAATCTCAAAAGAGTTAGATCAGGAATTATCTTCATCACACATGCTGTAACGTCCTGGATCCGGGTGCCACTCAACTGGTGCCCCAAAACTGGTTCGCCACCTGACCTCAAGCGAATTTACCCAAACGCCAGAGGCTGCCGACTAGTAGCGAGGGCCCTGCTCTGATAGCGGGGAAACTATGCCCTCATTTGTCAAAGTGTAGCGCAGCGGAATGAAATATCACATACAATAACAACAGAGGAAATTAAACCATACACAACTGAAATAAAAAACTACAGTAGTTATAACCATCCAGTATATAGATGTTGATACAATATGCCACAGGTTCTAATAAAGCAGTCAGAATATGTTCATTTGCAGTGTAATACAATACAATACAATGTACAGCAAAACCAAACAAAATAGCTGGCAGCATCACAAGCCTACGCTCGGTCCCATGCCCTCCTACTCCTCAGCAATACTCATGTACCTGTATAGGGAGTCTTTACCCTATCCACACCTGCAGAAATTTAATCTGTTTGGGCTGAAAAGCATTACCCAAACAGGGTTTGAGAAATATATCTCAATGGGCCCCCACCAAAGGACCGTGCTCAACTGTGTGTAAAACTTGCAACAAGTGTGCAGTAGTAAAATGCAATAAACTAAGTAGTACTAAAAGTAACTAACATTCCAGTTATATTTCCATTTAATTATTCATTTAATCCATTTAATATTTAGAAACCACCACGGTGAATTTCTAAATAATCAGTCAGCACCCTTAGACAAGTAAAATCTCACCCTCAGGTAATCAGAATCCAACCCGCAGGTATAGCCCTCAGGCATAACAAAAACATTCCCTCAGGCGTACGAAGTGTCGTCATCAGGCATAGAAGTCAAGACCTCTGGCACGAAAGGATTCCCTTAGGTGAAATAGAACTTCACCCTCATGATAATATAGTCACGCCCTCAGGATATAGTAAAACACCGCCCTCAGGCATAAGTAACCGGGCCAGGCCTAACACACAAACAAGCAGTAAATAAGAAATTCCTCTCGAGGCAATTCTGCAATTACTACTTTAAAGGTATACCCTCGATTATCCTGTCCAAATGGCTAAATAGTGGAACACACCATCGGGGTGGTTTTGGATCCAAGCAATGATTCTAACCAGCATATTAATATCACATTTAAATCACCTATTCAAATCTAGGTATTTAAAATAGCTATGGCCTTAGCCACACGACAACCCAACATGGGTTCATAACTCAAAAACACACAAAACACACAACACTTGGAAAATAAAAACCAAACCACCATCCTTATATGCCAACGAGCACTATACACGAACATCGGTTCCAGAAACGCCCAAGAACGACGTAGATCTGACAAAGAATAAAACCCGCTCAAACGTAAATAACATTCGTTAGGGAAGAATTGTTATGAACCAAACTAGGAGAAGAGAGGGATTACCCATGCGGTTCCAACGAGATCATCTGAAGGGTAATAGGATTCCAGACGTGCGCCCGATAGATCTCTAAAGGTTCGACCGTCCGCTCCCGAGCTCTCTTCCCATTCTAAGCCTTCCTTGTGAACAGTGGAGGCTACTTCCCATTTCAAGTGAAAAAAATAAAATTAAATGGCTTGTAATTCCATGTACACAGCGTGTAATCCCTTTATTTAATTGTTCCTCTGGAGGCACCACACACTGTTCATCCTTCGACATGAGTACACGACATGTACTGCCGACTACACGGCGTGTACTATCATCCAGCTGGCACCTGCTCCACCGCCTTATTGTTTTTTCATGACGACTGACTACATGGCATGTAAAGGACCACTACATGGTATGTAGTCGGTTCCTACACCCTTCGTCGCCGACATGGCTACACGCCCCGTGTACTCATCCCACACGGCCAGGAGTACATGGCGTGTGGAAAAAGTACACGATGTGTACTTCCAAAATTTAGGATTTTTCCCCATTTTCCATATTTTCTCATAAACACTTAAGGAAAAGAGAAAAAAAGAATCTCGTACCTCAAAATAAGAACCGGGTTCTTAAAAAATTCCCCCCTTATAGAACTTCGTCCACGAATAACCCTTCCATGGGTGGGGAAGATATAGCTGAGAATAACTCTGGCAACTGAGCATGTACATCGGTCTCTCGCTACAATGTTTCGTCCTGCACTCGGTCATGCTGGCATAGAACCCGTATGAGAGGAACTATCCAGCCTCAAAGATCCTTCGTGATCCTATCAATGATACGTATCAGATGCTCCTCAAAGGATGCATCCATCTGACTCTCAACCTCCTCTGGCTGAAAGGTGTGAGACGGGTCTGAATGATAGCGGCATAACTGAGATACATGGAAGAGGTCGTGCATGGCCCGGTACCTCTGAGGTAATTGCATCTGATATGAAACCGGCCCGATACTCCCCAGAATCTCAAATGGCCCCACATACCTCGGTGAAAGTTTAACCTGTCTCCTAATCCACTTCTATCCCAGCCTCAGCGAAACGCACAAGAAAAACTGATCCCTGACCATGAACGCCAAAGGTCCTCTGCGGTGATCAGCATAAGACTTCTGACGAGATTGTGCGGTAGCTATCCACTTCTGAATCAACTGGACCTACTCAGAAGTCTCATGCACGATACATGGTCTCAGTAGAGCTACCTCACCTGCCTCTAACTAGAACATGGGTGATCGGCATGGCCAACCATATAATGCCTCGTATGGTGCCATCTCAATAGTTTCCTGAAAGCTATTATTATAGGAAAACTCGACTAGGGGTATGTGCTTCTCCCAAGAGCCCCCAAAGTCTAGGACACATGCTCGAAGCATGTCCTCTAGCACCTGTATCATACACTCTGACTAGCCATCGGTCTGAAGATGGTATGATGTGCTAAGAAGCACCTGTGTACCCAGTTCCCTCTAAAAACTCTACCAGAAAAGAGACATAAAACGAGCATCCCAATATGAAACAATAGAACGAAGGAACCCATGAAGACATACATTCCCTTGGATATACAACCTTTCGAGCTCATCAACACCGAAGGTCTCCTTGATCGGCAAAAATTGAGCTACCTTCATGAGTCTTTCCACAACAACCCACATGGTGTCATTGCCACGAGGTGAACTCGGCAATCTAGTCATGAAATCCATCGTGACATCATCCCATTTCCACTCCGGAATGGGTAACTGCTGTAACAGTCCGACTGGCCTCTGATGATACGCCTTCACCTGCTGATAGGTGGAACAACTCGCAACAAAACCAGCTACAGCCCACTTCATACCCGACCACTAGTACGGACGTCTCAAGTCTCGGTACATCTTGGTAACCCCGGGATGAAATTCCCAAGATGAAGTTGAAACTCCCGCATCATCTCCTCACGTATATCCCATGGAACCCATACACGTCCATGAAAATGCAGAACTTCATCATCGCCTATCGTTCAACTAAGAGGAGGGTCCACACTTGCCACCGAATCCCGTAGAACTAAGCCTTCTAAATCAGATAGCTATCTAATGCTCACTCTGTCCAGGAGGGTATAAGTAACAACTAAAGTGGAAAGATAAGTCTGCCCCTGAATGTCTTGCACCTCAAGATGCATCTCCGAGAACAAATACATAAGATGCCCCTCACCATTGGCCTCCTCCACTGCCTGTATCCGAGTCTTCCTGCTCAGTGCATCAGCTACTGCATTACCTTTACCAAGTGTATAGGCATGCTCAAAATTGAAGGACTGTAGGTACTCAACCCATATTCTCTGCCTCAAATTCAGGTCACACTGAGTAAAGATATACTTGAGGATTTTGTGGTCGATGAAGACCACAAATTTCTCTCCCATTAGATAATGTCCCAAATAGCGCAACACATGAACAATTGCAGCCAACTTGAGATCATGTGTCGAGTAATTCCTCTCATGCGGCCTCAACTGCCAAGACCCGTATGCAACAAGTCGATTGACCTGCATCAACAGTACTCCCAGACCAATACCTGATGCATCACAGTAAACATTATATCTCTTTCCCTACTCTGGGAGTATCAGGATTAGTGATGATGTCAACATTCCATTATGGTCCTGAAAGGCTATCTTGCAAGCTTATGACCAAATGAACATCACACCCTTCTTAGTCAAACCCATCAACAGTGGTGCTATGCGGGAGAAGTCCTGTATGAAGCGTCTGTAGTAACCAGCCATCCCTATGAAACTCCGTATCTAAAACTCATTCTTATACTACTCCCAGGAAACTACTACTATCACCTTCTCTAGGTCTACAGCAACTCCTGCCTCTGAGATAATGTGACCCAGGAAGTGAATCTGATCTATCCAAAAGTGGAACTTTGAGAACATAGCATATAGATGATGCTCTATCAGTGTACTCAATACGATCTCATAATGTGTTTCATAGGCGTTCCGAGTGTGATAGTACACCAAGATGTCATCCACGAATACTACCACAAAAGAATCCAGATACGGATGGAACACTCGATTCATAAGAACCATGAAGACTGCTGGTGCGTTCGTGAGTCCGAACAACATAACCGTATACTCGTATAGACCATAGCTACTCATGAAAGCTGTGAGAGGTATATCTGATGGTCTAACGCGCAGCTTCTGATATTCTAATCTCAATTCAATCTTCAAGAACACTCTTACTCCACGTAGTTGATCAAAAAGATCAAAAATCATTTTCCAGGGATATCAGTTCTTAACCATCAACTGGTTCATCTTCTGATAATCCACACACAGTCTGAGGGTATCATCTTCCTTCTTCGCAAAGAGAACTGGAAAACCGCAAGGAGAAGTACTAGGTCGGATGAAACCCTTTTCTTGAAACTACTCTAACTGCCTCTTGAGCTCCTGCAACTCATGTATAGCCATCCTATAAGGAGGAATGGACACTGGTGTTGCTCCTAGCACAAGCTCGATAGAGAAATCCACCTCTCGCTCTGGTGGCAGACCTGAAAAGTTGTCTAGGAAGACATCCCTGAAACGATCATAAAATAGAGGTAAATATGTTTGAAAAGTCCCCTAATCATCCAGATATAATCTCACAATCTAGGTTGTGACTCCACCTCGCCCATGATGATTTGGTCCAACTCGACTTGCCTGAACATCCCACTCACCCTTGTATAGAAACTCTCTGCCCTCTAGTGATGTGAAACCCACCCTGTGAGGATAGCAGTCTACAAAGTCTTGATAGGGAACCAACCAATCCATCCCGAGAATGATGTCATAGCTCCTCATCTCTAAGACATAGGGGTCCCAAAGAAAGTGACACCCACAAACCTCAAGGGGGCACTCCTTGAAATGACCCACACCAGCTGTTCTAGTCCCCAATGGAGTGTCTAGAGTCATGATATTAGAAGAAGTAGAAACACAGAGCCCAAGGATCTCCACAACGGGTACAGATATGAAACTATGTGTAGAACCCGTATCGAAATGTACTGATGATAAAACAGAAGCTACTAGAATAGTACCTATGACTATAGAAGGTCTGGGATCCTACTCTAGCTGGGTCTGTTGCAGTCCATAAGCCTGCCCAGTGCGGAAGCCCTGCGACATAGCTTGGATACCCTGAGATATCCCGCCCTACTGCCTCTGAGATCCTAGTTTCTTGATACCACGACCACGACCACCATCTCTACCTGCATGCCCCGACATATTCCAGTTCCCTGACTGGTAAGAATCCCCTGGTCCTGCTCCCACATGCGGAGTCTGCACAAAACCCCACTCACTAGCCATCTGTGGAAACGCCCTGAAAAAGCACTGCAGCTGACCCATCATGCCACAATCTCGACACTCCACTGGGTCTCGTGGACACTATGGCCTCTTGTGCCCCTCTCTACCACAATGGAAGCACCTGATCGGGCCACCTGAAAAAACTGCATGGCCGGTAGTTCCACCCTAAGAGAAATACATCTTTCTCTTCATCTTACCAACAGAAATAGTACCAGAAACTGGTGCCGAACCACCCTGTCCCACACCACTAGCTTTACGCAGGTTCCTCTCTGAAATCAGCACTTGATTCACAATAGCATGTACAGCAGGCAACATGAAAACATTCAACAGCGCTCTGATGTCATAACAAAGACCATCCTTGAAACGTCTGGCTCTCAACGTCTCATCACCCACCATCACAGGTGAAAAACGATGATTCTTGGTAAAACGAGTAGAATATTCCATCACTGACGTAGCGCTCTGCTGCAGATTCATGAACTATAAAGCTCTGTCTGCCCGCAGCATCTCGGGAATGAAGAAGTCATAGAAGACTACCTAAAAATCCTCCCACGCCATGTCTTTGTGATGCTATAACTGGGTGGTGACGTCCCACCACCTCTTGGCGGAATCACGAGGCATGTATGTCACGAGCTTGACCCTCCTCCCTGGAGGCGTCTAAAGATGCTCGAAAATAGTCTGCAACGATCCTAGAAAAGACTCTACAGCCTGTGGTCCTCCATCCCCTGATAACATAGGCGGATGCTGCTGCTGGAAGATAAGAGTAAGTTTATCCATAGATGTTGCAGCCGACGGTGCTCCCTGAATGGTTTTTATGAACCGCATAATTCCTTCACGGAACTGCTCCTCCACGCCTGTGTCCGGTATAACGGCTGGCGCTGCATCTAGCTCTCCTCGAGGATCAACTGGTAGCCCATGCCTCACCATTTCTAGAGTATACTCATTGCCGCTCTCTTGGAGAACAACATGTGGTCGTCCTGGAGGAATTACTCTACAAGGTCAAAATACACCTTAGATTCCAGATTTATCAAAGACTGAAAGTGAAGGAACCACAAAGGGAACAAGGGGAAGATGGCATTTTATGATTTGAAAAACAAGACTACACGGCGTGTACAATTACTACACGGCATGTACTTGACTTCCCCTTCCCCTTCCCAGGTCCTTCTACATGGATAATCCACACGGCTCCCATTGAAAAAAACTACACGGCGTCTATATAATCTACACAGAGTGTATGGTGTTATTTTCCAACTTCCCAAGTCGTTTTTGACATGGCCGACTACTCGGCTTGACACTACAAGACGTGTTACACCCGTACATGGCATGTACTTCACCCCATTTCCCAACCACAAGGATAAAACCATATGGTCTGTCCTTGGGAAAGACTACATGGCCCATCCCACAGGTACATAGTGTGTTCAAATAGAGGTGACACCGACCCGTTTTGTTAGTTACACAGCCGAGTCCCCATGTCACACTACACGGAGTTTTCATCATTGACACGGTGTGTATGTCTCATGGTCTCTTCCGTCTGTGTTGGTAGTTACACGAGAGGACTCTAGGTCAACACTACACGGTGTGTAAAAATGCTACACAGAGTGTTCGCCCCAATCTTTTCCCTTCCCCGTGTCACCGCCAACATGATTTGTGACATGGGAAGAGACTACACGGCGTGTACTCTGGGTACATGGCGTGTACTCTGGGTACACGGCGTGTACTCAAAATGTTTATTTTTCTTCCCAAACAGAAGTCCATACACGGTGTGTTTAAAGTACTACACGGTGTATATACTGGGTTTTGAAACAGTATGACTCAGAAACTTCTTCAGAACCCAGAAAATACCGAAAAACAAAACCTAAGTGTCAAATTCCGACCCGTGGGGGCCCATACTCCCCATGGAATTTTTTTTGACATATTATTTGTGTTATAACTAATAATAATCTAATGATCCACCAAATTCCAGTCAAGGGGGGCCCATACTTCCCCAAAACCAATGTTTTTCATTTATTCTTTTAACAGGCTCAAACAATAAAATACCCTATAAAAATGCATGTATTTATCAAGCAACTATCACAACATCATGCTTTACTAGAACAAAAACTATCACAACAACATGTGATTTCTAATGCACCTACATGGCTTGGAAACTATGCATGGAAGGTGATTTGTAGCATGTGCCTAAAAGATTCATGAGATTTAATACCCTCATCTCTTAGGGTTGCAACTAAATAGAACCCATAGATAAAATATCACAGCACAATCCAAGTGCGTCACCCAACAGTGAAATCAAATCAAATGTAAAGTGAAAAATCAGTAAAATTTCAAAGCGAGGTAAGTTGGTTTTTCCCTATACATGGGTTAGCTATGCCCGAGAACAGATTATTACCAACTACCGTTCCTTCCTATCCCTGACTAAGGCTCCAAATAGTAAGTCAATGAAAAGAACCCCTCTGATACCACTTTGTAACATCCCGGATCCGGGTGCCACTCAACTAGTGCCCCGAACCTGGTTCGCCACTTGACCTCAAGTGAATTTACCCAAACTCCAGAGGCTACTGACTAGCAGCGAGGGCCCAGGTCTCATAGTGGGGATACTATGCCCTCATTTTTCAAAGTGTAGCACAGCGGAATGAAATATAACATACAACAACAGCGGAAGAAATTAAACAATACACAACTGAAATAAACAAATACAGTAGTAATAAACATACAGTATATAAATGTCGATGCAACATGCCACTAGTTCTAAGAAAGTAGTCAAAACATGTTACATAGCAGTGTAATACAATACAATACAGAGTATAGCAAAACAAAACAAAACAGCTGGAAGTATCACGAGCCTAGGCTCGGTCCCATGCCCTCCTACTCCTCAGAAATAGTCAAGTACCTGTATAGGGACTCTTTCCCCTATCCACACCTATAGGAACGTAATCTGTTTGGGATGAAAAGAATGACCCAAACAGGGTCTGATAAATATATCTTAGTAGGCACCCACCAAAGGCCCATGCTCAACTTTTTGTAAACATGAATCAAGTGTGCAGTAGTAAAATGCAATAAACTAATCTTTACTAAAAGTATCTATTTTTCTAGTTATATTTCAATTTAATTATTTATTTAATCCATTTAACATTTAGAAACCACCACAGTGAATTTATAAATAATCAGTCAGCATCCTCAGACAAGTAAAATCTCACCCTCAGGTAATCAGAATCCATCCCGCAGGTATGACCCTCAGGCGTAACAGAAACTTTCCATCAGGCATACGAATTTTCCCCCTCAAGCACAGAAGTCAATTCCTCAGGCATGAATGGTTTTCCTCTGGAGAAATAGAATGTCGCCCTCAGGCTAATACAGTCACGCCCTCAGGCTATAGTAAAACACCACCCTCAGGCATAAGTTACCGGGCCATGCCCAATATACAAACAAGCAATAAACAAGAAATTCCTCTCAAAGAAATTATACAATTACTACTTTAATGTTATACCCTTCAGTTTCTTGGCCAAATGGCTAAACTGTGGAACACACCCCCAGGGTGGTTACCGATCCAAGCAATGATCCCAACCAGCATTTTAATATCACATTTAAATCACCTATTCAAATCTAGGTAATTAAAATAGCTATGGCCTCTGCCACATTACACCCCAACATTGGTTCGTAACTAAAAAACACACAAAACACATAGCAATTGGCAAATAAATACCACGCCACTTAACTTATACCACAACGAGCTCTATACACGAACGTCGGTTCCAGAAACGCCCAAGAACAACGTAGATCTGATGAAGAATAAAACCTTATCAAATGTAAATAACATCCATTAGGGAAAGAATTGGTATGAACCACACCAGGAGAAGATAGGGCTTACCCGTTCGATTCCAACGAGATCGTTCGAAGCGGAATCGGATTCCAGACATTTTCCTGGTAGATCTCCGAAGGTTCGGCCATCCTCTCCCGAGCTCTCTTACTGTTTTAAGCCTTCCCTGTGAACAGGGAGGCTACAACCCATTTTAAGTGAAAAAAACAATGTACACGGAGTGTACTTCTAGGTACACGACATGTTCTTATTTCATTTAATTGTTCCACTAGCAGCACCACCACACTGTTCATCCGTCGACATGAGTACACGGTATGTACTCCCGACTACACTGTGTGTACTGTCGTCCAGCTGGCGGCTGCTCCACCGCCTTACTGTTTTTGCATCCTGACTCACTAAACGTCGTGTAAAGGACCACTACATGGCGTGTAGTCGATTCCTACACCCTTCTTCACTGACATGGCTACATGCCTCATGTACTCATCCCACACGGCCATGAGTACACGACATGTGGAAAAAGTACACGACGTGTACTTCCAAAATTTTGGATTTTCCCCCCATTTTCCAAATTTTCTCAAATACACTTAAGGAAAAGAGAAAATAAGAAGCTCGTACATCAAAATAAGAACCAGGTTCTTACACATCCACATGTTATTCAACCCTAGTCTTTCCAATTTTCAAAAGGTTGCACAAATAAAGAGGTAGTGTATTGGTCACTCATCACTAGTCTCAAGCTAGACTTAAATATTTATTCCACCTATATTTATGGGAAGGAGGACTCTATGTTTGTCATCAAACAAATCAATGGTGATTATAATGTCTGAAAAGCAGAGCTTGAACCCCAAATGAATCACACTTTCTATATGATGGCCTATCTCCCTTCTCAACTAGAGGTGACTCATATTCTCCAGTCATTTAATTGTTAAGAAATTTCGTTATCAATACCATACACATCTCATACATAGCCTAATCAAGATAAAATGTTCATTCATGTGGCACATTGAAGTGTCATTGCTCCCATCATCCAAGATAATGATAAATGATATTGTGAGAACTAGCAAGAAACCATTGCTTCCAAATCAGGACCCCAATGTCCATCCACAATATATGAAACCTATTATTGGATAGATCAATTACTCAAGAATCTCCATCCTGGAATCTGCCAATTAGAATGAGTCATGTTTGAAATAATTTGTTATAACACAACATAGTTCACACTCTAAAGTGGGTCTTACCTCATAGAGACTATATACAGATTTGGATATGACATAATTATCATATATTTCATCCTAGGAGTTGAAATTCACAATTTTATCTGTGTAGTACATGTGGGGTCTTTTGGTGCTCATTATGAAGTGTTGATGATATCCCTTCTGATTCATAGTTTGGGATTCAATTATCCCACCATGATCCATGATTTCATTGAGTATTCTAAGAGGTGTCATGAATTTAAAATGCATCTTATATTTTTTCATCATCAACCAGAGCTCCTCTACATGACCACATACTCTTGGACTTTTTCTGTATGGTTACTCGAAGTTATGGGATCCTATATACCAACAACAACTCATCAGTAAATATTCATTCGAACAATTAATAATTTCTTCTCCATGTTGAAAAAATTGTTTCCCCTCATGAAATTTGAGGCATTACTAGAGATCAAGTTCTTGAGATACCACTTCATTCATTGATTTGGATTTGGTCACTCTATTTTCATAGACAATGACTCCAACTTCTAGGTTTATGAGAAAAAGAGATTTATTTTCCAAGTACAGTATATGGTCCACCCATACTTCTAGCGATCATGCATAGGAAAATGGATGGATTGAGGAATTGAATAATACTCTCTCTAAAATTATGAAAAATATAGGGGCTATTACAAGTATATTTGACTGGATAATCTCCACAAAACCCTCTAGTCCAATTTAAAAGAAACAAAAAATTCCACCCCGGTGACTATATTCTCCCTAGTGTATGGAAAAGAGGATGTTTTTTAAATTAATACTCAGTTTCCAACATAATGAATAGTTTTCTATTCCCCGAATACAGTAGGAGAATTGAATAATTCTCTCTTGGTGAGAAAAAAATACCACAAAGAGAATAGGATCCAATCCTTTTACAATTGGAGAGGCACCGAAACAAGATAAAAAGAGTGTTCAATAAGAAATATCGCCTCCACTCCTTTCTCCATGGTGATTTATTATTATCCCTTAGAATTTAAATAATACCTAGAATAAAACTACAAAATATGGAATCTATGTGGTATGTACCTTAAATCATTCATAAGGTCTCTTATAATGGGGATCACTCTTCGATCAATATGGACAGAGAGCGCATTATTTCTCTTAACAGTGATCAGTTACTAAATCATTTCATCGCATAAGGAGACACTGCCCTAGTTATATGATGTCAAACCCGTATTTTGGTTAGAGAATCAAGTCCATCAACTAATATCCATCATATGGTCCTTGAAACATGACCTTAAAAATATTTCAAAAAGGGTCTAATATTTATGACCATAAATGAGGAATTATAGTCCCATCATTATAACTTTGAACATTGTGTGAGCCTTCTTGTGAATGGGTGTTTTGTAAATGGTCCTCCTAGGCCCCTATTCACATAAGTTTTTTTAATCCGTCATGCCACATATGATCATTTTGGGAAGCACCATTCTTTAGTTTAGAACTCCATTACCAAAAATTGGGTGTTGATGTCCCAAAATCATGACTTTAAATAGTTTGTGTGTCTTTTCAATAAAGTTCCATTCACCGTGAGCCTCTTTATTACTCATTCACATAAGGTTAATACATTCATGCCCCACATATCTTTTTTGGTCGAGATACTCCACTCCCTGGTCCAACTTCCATGATGTTAAACTAGGAATCATTGTCCAGGAATCCCCATGGTAACCTACGTGTGGGTTTTCATCGGGATATTTCATGTGGTGATGGGTATCTTAGGTCCTCATTCACATAGAGTATGTTATTCCACCACCATATGTTCATTCATGTGAATAAAGTACACTTTTTTGGTCCTAATACTATGAACTTAAACTAATATAAAATAGTCAGTGAATTATAAATTTAAACTATATGTGAGTCCCCTATGGAATGTGTTGTGTGACGTTGCACCTTCTATGACCTCTTTAACATTGACTTTTCACTATGCCACCCTACACATACTTGTTGGATAAGACACCGTTTCATCATTTTAAGAATTATGATCGTAAACTAACATCTTATGGTTTAGGAAACATGTCCTTAAATTATTTATATCATGTCCATTCATCACAACCATAAACTGTATGTTGGATTATCTCTAGGAAATATAGCGGCACACTAATCCTCCTATGCCCTCATTGAAATTAGGTGTGTATGTCTATATCACTATCATTATACACTTAATAATCTCATCCCCCATGGCCATATAATTAAGACCATAAAGTATGAGTCTACATTCAAGGAATACGTTTTTAAAATGGGAAATTGATCTCAAATCCAAGACAATAAACTAAGGGCCTATGGTCCAGATGACATAACATTAAACTTAAATTATATCCAATCGAAAATCAAGATTACTCTAAAAAAGAGTATATATCTACCCCATGCAGGGAATATATGATTCCCCATGATAATAATGGTATGTCTCAAATTCCATTGATGGAGTGTATCACCCATGTCGGTGTTAGACTCTTACCATTCGATGAACTAAAACCAAATGTTAATTTATTAACATCGTCTTTGGATATGTAGCGATGCCTAGTTTTCTCATCTCTATTCCTTGCCATTAATTCATAAACCACTTTTTCCCTTTTTTCTCATTGTTCAGTGTTTGATTTCCCTATGTCTCATTTTTATCGGATCCTCTTCAAACTGTAATGTGTGGTGTGCGCCTCCTTGTCTCTTAGTCATGTCGGGTTTTTAACTCTACCATTCAGAAATGTTTTTTAACAATTCCTATGGTCTTACCACTATGAACTGAAATTAAACAATCAATCCCAATACATATAAATTTAAACTTTTTGCAAGTCGTCTATGGTAGTGGGTTGCGAGACATGAGACTCTTTGGTCCTAATTTGTGTCAGGTTGTAGATACCACACCATGAACATCCATTTCAGAACACTTTCACCCCATGGTCCTCAATGTGTGAGGATAAAATATAGTCTTTCACTGTAAAATATTTGGATTCCTAATAAATAAGAGATAATGTTTACCCCATTTTAAAACATGATTCTCATATGACTAGTATGGGATGGTTATCAAATGTTACCCGATATCATACCCATGTGATACCCTATAATAATCATGGGATGACTCCAATTCCATCATCATAGAGGATCACCAGCACTAGAGCTAGTATTCTATAAAACAATGATCTATAACTGTGTATGGATTGATTCCCATCCTTATGGGATATTTAGTGACACCCATTCATTTAATCTATTGGCCAAACAATAAATTCACTAATCTTTTGACACATTACCCTGGTTTTAGCCCATCCATTATGACCATTAACCATATACGATTCACTTTTAGGTATATATGTGGTATATGAGCCTATGCGGCTCCATTGAAATTAGGTTTTACCTCGTGTATTCCATATATATACCATTGGTTCAAATATTTCTCCCATAGTCCAATAAACATGATATTAAACTGTTTTACATTGTCCAAACCGTATGACCTTCAATTATGTGTATCACCATTTAGAATAGTCTGATTCTTGAATCTTTTACTTATCAGTTATTTAGTAATATCCATACCTCTCATCGCCAAGACCATCCAAAAAAATACCTTAAATCACCTACCGCTTGGGCCCCATTATGGTCCAACCATCATGTTACTAAATTGTCCTCATGTCATCTTATGGATGTAGTTTCTGTATTTGGGCCTCGTTAGCCCTCATTCACGTCGTGGTTTCAAATCCACCTCACTAACTCCACCTTTATAAAATTCATTATTGGTCAATGAAATATTTCTTTAAACTATTTTTAATACCTGAGTTCAAATAATACATTTAATACACACCATTGGCATGCTAAAATGAATCATGGTGTGGAACCTAACATTTTGAATCCTATATGAACATTTCATTAATCCTTATATACACATTGAACCTTTATTAGTTTAAATTTCCATCATCATTCGAATATAGGTAGATCCTCTATCAATAATGGTGTTTAGACCATACTAATTTCATATCCTATTTCAATTCCCTAATAAATATCTCGTAAAAAAAGATCACATATTTTGAACAAGGTCAACAGTCAGTCTTTCCTTTTTTGTCCCCATTATTAACTGGTGTGATTGAGTTCCTCTTGGTATTGGGGCACTCATTAGAACTATTCGGCTAGGTATTTTTATTTTTTTCATCATCTGGATTATGAAACATGTTGTATCTAACTATATGATTCCATGTATAGTATGAGGATCATGCATAAATAAAAAGAGAACACAAACATACACTAAAAACATACATTTTTAATATTTGAATATGTTCTTGACTGTTACTCTCCACTGATGATCATTGTTGAAGTATCCTTACCAAGAACCCTCTATATCATCCACACATGCTTAAAAAATCTATGTGAGTGTTGATCATCAAATTTCATGTGCTAGTTTGGCAATCCAATGATATCTTCTCTGTCTTGATGATCACTGTTACCCTCTGCCTTTGATGCTTGAAGCCATTTTGGGATTTTTACTTAAGAGATATACTCCATCTCTATAAAGTGGGAGTAGATATAGAGTCTTTCATTCAAAAAATTAATTAATATTAAGTTGGGAGAGAGCCTCTATCATTATTCTAAGTGGAGGTTCTAAATACCTGGTAGAGTTCCATGACCCCCATTTAGTTGACATCCAAGAAATAAATAATTATGACAAACTAAACATCATCAATATTAATTATTATTTTATGAAATGGCTATAATATATTTTAAATATATATTTTGTGATAATCCCGAGTCATTTAACTTGGATTGTCATACAAGCTTAGAATTTAATTAACCACGAATATTTAATATATTAATCATTCGATTAATATTATCTCATATTTACTTAACATGTAAATAAATTAAATAAATTCAATCAAAATATTTACAACTTGAATAATAATGAATTTATATATTTTTTTTGGTGGTCGATAACGTGGAAAACAGTCGGACACTGTGGTGGGTCCCACCATGTCCAATATACCAATTCAACTTAATAGGGATGATTCTTCAATGCACTATTATATATAAATCTCTTATCCCTTATCTCAATAGCTGTGAATAAAATCCACAGTCCAAGAGCGGAGTCTAGCAACCCATTAAGACCCCTAAAAAGATAAGGAATGTCGTAGAAATGACGTCCAACCGACGAACATATACTATGTAATATAATATATTTTTCGTTAGATACCTCATAAATTAGTATGAATACTTGTGCCATCACTCTTTTCTAGATTTTTTACTCGACGATCTGAATAGATGGATTTACCTTTTGATTTCATTGACCAATGAAAAATAATGGTGGGACCATCCTGATCAATTAGTCGTGAGATATATAACATCCATAATCTTGATGTGATAAATCTGTCCTTGACCATTAAACAAATTTCATACAACAAATGACACACCCAATGATATCTACCTCACCATGATTTCATTGTAATGTTTTTTACCTTGCATCCATGTACACAATAAAATGGTACTCAATGGTAATGATCTCAAGTCAGGAGACCAATACACGCGTATTAAGATAAGAATAACTAATGAAACATAGAACATGTGGTGTTCAAATTGTTGGGTCTATCCTCATTATCACGCTACTAGAGATCACCAAGTGTGAAATTCAAGAGAATAAGTCTCAATACTTATGATCCCTGAACACCTGATAGTCCAAAATACATTGTATCTAGTTAGAATGATGTATCTAGACCATAATACATTTGTTTAAGATTAATTTCATAGTATTTTAATGTTCTCATTTTATCATGGGATCTGCTATAACCTTTTCAAATGAAAATTTATCTATGGAAATCACCATTAAATAGTGGACACAAAAACATCTACACTGTAATGGTAAGTAAGAATCATGTATATCTAACTATATAAACGATATCGTAATCAAAATTAATGAAAAATTGAGTCTAGGGCACCTAAAATTTCAAAAATAACACTTTAATTATATCCAAATTGATAACCATACTTGTTATATACTCATATGATAAAGATCATAATTCTTTTGAGTAATGGATTTAGCTGTTGGGTCTACCACATTCCATTCGTGTTCCAATTCGGCTATATATTACCTCTTCATCTTGAGTAAAACATATTAAGTGAATGTAACCATGATTATATCCCTTTTCCACTATAAAAACTTTACATATTTGATAGTAATAATATCATAATTTATATTTTGATAATATTTGACTTTCAAGGTGTGATTCTATGATTTGGACAAAATTGTTGCATTTGGATGCTTCTTAGATACCTCAGAAGATACAACGTACTCTGTATTTGTAAGTATGGCTACCACTATCTCTTATAAACATTTCTCAGTCAACATATTATCCTAATATTGATTTAACATCACTCTAATCTATTTAATTATAGTTTTGTCCCACCAAAACAATTATCCCCTCTCCACTTACATGAATCATAACTTTTTTACATACATAATTACAATCAGGTAATTCTATCTAATTCACTTGCAGTGCTCCTGGATATAATTGAAATCATACAACTGAAAATTATAACATGGAAATATAAATTTGTTGTACATATCAGATAATACATGATTAATGCATAACTAAATAGTATGGATTCAACTCACCATGTCAATCTCTTTCTATGTCTAAGATATGTTAACCTGGAGATATTATGCCATGTGACATTGTCATCAATTATTAACTTGAATTATTCCAACTTGTGATTTTTAATACCATGTCAATATATGTACGATTATCTAGGACCATGAAACCATTAGATCAACCTCAGTAGAGCATGTTATCTAAAACATAGGTTGATACTTATTGTAAATCACTGAGAAGTATATTCAATTTGGTCTTTAATATATATAAGACCAATATCTATTTTTCATATGTTACCAAACATATTTCAAATGGAAAACAATGGTGCTCCCACTAACCTTCGGCATACACATGGAAAATATTCATTCCAAAAAAATTTTATCTGATCATGTTTCTTATATTAATCATGTACTAGATTTATGTAACTTAAAATAGTTATTGATATCCAATGGTTTCACAATCACTTTCTAGTTGCGTCGTATAGACACCTTCCATGAATGGTGGTCATGACATTAAATGATCAATAAAAGAATCATAGAAAGCAGCTATTAAAAGTAAAATTCTAATGTATTTTTTCTTCTCAACTTGGGATTACCAATCGAGCCTCATTAGTACTTCACTATTACAATCCTTGTATCAACTCAATTGAATACCCACTGCATCATTAAATTTATAAGCCCCTTTGATCTTTGATGTATGGAATCTATTATTGAATTTTAATGTTATTTTCAATCTTATATGATTTCTATATTCATCTCACTTTTAATAATTATTATTCACAGTGAGTAATTTATCACTGGCCACGGTGAATTTGAAACCATCACTATGATATTATCAATCTTATGTTGTATGTGTCATTGGAATATTCTTGTCTGACATGTAATTGTGGAACTAGTTCCAATTCCAAATATAGTTTCACCTATAGCATTGACTAAGCATCGGTCATTCTTTGTCCCACTGTCTCAAATAGTGATGTGAATCTTTATATAGAAAATTATTTTTTCACTAGACTACCACTTTTTTATCTTATGGATTTATGTAATATCCAAAGAAACTGTTGGTATAATTACTTAGATGCACAATGTGTTTATCTTTACACATGTTTATTTATATACCAACAAACACTTTGCATATAAACACAAGTTGTACTACATAATGGATTTCCATCATACTCTGAATTGTATGATATCCATTGTTTATTTTTAGTTTGCATAGTAGTTATGATATTTATCTTTTATTCGAAAATAACCTATTTAAATATGATGGAAGTTATAATTGGTTGTATCATTGATACAACATACAACATAACATTTGTGTATAAAATGTAAATTTAAGAATTACTCTGCACATCATTTTTTTGATCAAAGCTAACTGTAAGACTCTTCATTGAACCTCATTATTGGCACCAATGTCATGATGTAGATATGGAAATGGGACTTTGGAAATTACTCTACTCTAAATTATCATGATTGATGAATTCATGGTAAATATAATCTTCATCACACTGAACTGAATAAACTTTTATTTGTTGACCTTGTTTATATTTCACTATCACATTCCTTAATAACATAATGAAATCTGATGAAGTATCTTTTCCTCTAGATTACTCATGGAACAGTTCATGCACACAAGATAAACTATTTATAAATGCTTTTTGGTATACCTATATTTCTAAAGGTTTCTTTGTCCAAACTAAATACATCCATAATACCAATGGTGATTAGTTTTACCGAGAATAAATACAAAACATTGTATATCCTTGATATACACTTTTGTTTTACTTGTAAACAAATTATCCTTCCACATCTGGGTAAATAATTTTTACATTTTATATTCATCACTTATTTCTCAGGATTCAAGTAACAATAATATATTTTATTCATATGTTGCCAAAAAAACTTCTTGAACGTGGAATATGTCTCTTAATGTCTAAATGGAACTTGAGATAATGTTTTTGGTTATACTCCACTGCAAGTTCAAATGGAATCATTATCATTGAAATTAGAAGTTTTGTGTTTGTCACTGGTGACTTTGGAACAAACCTTTCTTTGTTTCTTAGAGAAGAAACCTTACTTCTAGTAATATTTCTATAATTATTAGTTTACTTTATTCCAATAAACATATATGAAAGTCATATTGTATTTAATATCCCAAAAGTATGTCAGGAAAAAATAATTTTATCTAATGAATATACACTAAATAAGAAGCTGGTTCTTTCTTATTTAATTCAGTTCATTTCATTTTAAACTTCCATAAATTTGATTCATAATATTCGATACAAATTACCTATTGTTTAAAAACCAACCTATATTCTTCTATGTACATTACAATGGTTCCATTAGAATAACATTCAAATGTATTTTCCACCCCGTCTTCCAATTTATTCTCCATAATAACTAAAGATGGAGCATTCTTTAAAATTCTTATTGTTTTGAGAACCTTACCTAAAAGGTAATGAAGTGCTTACTCCATATTGTTCATTTTAATCCTTATTTAAAACTAGAGTAATTTGATGAAAATTTTATACAAATGGGATTCCATGAAAGATCATAGTATACCTTTCATGTTTACACAAATCTAGTGAAATCATCAATTTCAAATATTGCATCACTTTCTCCTTGCAACCATCTACGATATGAGACTACAGTTGATATCATTCATGATCCAATGTTTTATCCACAAAAAACATTAGTTGGTGATGATAGAATTAAAATTACTATCATATGATCGATTCATGAGTCTCCCCATATGAATTTTAACACCCTTTTTTCCCGAGGTGGCTTAATAGGTAGGGACACCAACACCTTGAATGCTTGATATAGTAGTATTATGCAAAATCACCTATACTACATGGGGAAATTCGTTCTAGTTTGGACATGAAAATTTTAAAATATTTATCGTATTTGTTTTTTGTTATATCCTATATTTTTCTATAAAAATAATTCTTTATCATATTACTACTTTTTGGTCAATTAATGAATTAGACATTATTAATTAATTTAATCATTAAATGTCTCCCAATATTTTATTGAATTATAGGAACCCTATATTGGAATCCTCATGTATTAATCATGTTTTAATGGTCACAAATCCTATTCAGTCTATAAACTATGTTAACTCTATGTAATATATCTCACATCAAATGTACAGTAGTTTAGTAAAGTCTATCCAAATCTATTAATTGATATACACTCAGTTTGGTTATTATACACCATCTTTTGATTCACATAATACTTTCTTTGAAAAATTATTATTTTTAACTAATTCAATGAATATATCTTCTTATGTCTGAAAAAATATATTTTTCTATGTCTAAGACAACATGAGTCTACCACCGGTTATGTATTTCTAGAAAAGTAATGAGACATTTTGAACGAGACACCGTGAACCATACACCGCGAACCAGACACCGTGAACCATGAGACACCATGAACGAGACACCGTGAACCATGAGACACTGTGAATGAGACACCATGAACTAGACACCGCAATCTAGTCACCATGAATGAGACACCATGACCAATCTAGACATATTTTGAAGGAGAAATTGTTTCCATGACATACAGTGACACCATTTCTTAATATGCTTTTTCATTTTTCAATTTACTCTCTAACGGTCATATTTGACTCTTTTTAATGCACTAACATAATTTATGTTTCTTTGTAGAAATTTCACCTTACATTACAAGGTACGAGGTGTAGAATACATCCAACATGTTGGATCCAACACATGCACTCCATGATAAAAGAGTAGTGTAGCCTAGAAACAATATATAGATGAAATAAAGGAAAATAGAAAAAGGATGATAACAAAGAACACACTCAGAGAATTTTTTAAGAAATAATTTTCACATGAAACTCGATGCTACTGAATAACACAAAAAACATACTTGAATCCCATAACTGAGAAAATCGTCACACTATTAAACATCATGAAGAACACAAGCATGATCTTCCTGAATTGCGAACCTCTTTTTTCCATACGAGGACTTGATTTCCGCATTTTCTACATCTCAGAAGCCCAGAGCTACAACGACATACACTCAGAGAACTTCTAAACTTTTTTCAATATTTCTACTTTGTTGTGTATCATTTTATTCTCTTTCAAGCATTGTGTGAATCTGTATAACAATAGACTCTGTCACCTACATTAAACGGAAGTATACAAGATATCCTTTCTCAAACATTTTTTACACTTTTATACCCATGGATAAGTGTGGAAGAGGTCCCGGTGTGTCCTGGTAGTTTGTACCCTCGAAGAACTATGGAAGAGGCCAAGTGACCTGGATAGTCATGTGTACATTTGTTAACCCCGATCCAGGGTGTGGATCATGTAAATTTATAAAAACTGCTTGGTGGTAGGTGATCACCAAATGGAGTGGATTAGGACTCGGCTTGAGACCGAAAAAATTCTTTTATATCTTTTGTGATTCTTAATTTATTCTTCCATGTCTTACTACATTACTATATAATTTAGAAATCACTAAATTCACTTTGGTAGTTAATCTTGGAAAGATGTTATAATTGTTTTTCCTTAGCATAATAACTTCAAAATTAGTCTTAATAACTGATCATATGATTACTGAGAATTAATCAATCTTCTAAGAAGTTATTCCAGTAGTCAAACATTGGTAATAGTATAACCTTGATTAACTAGGTTGTATTTAACCTCATTGGGGTAACCCTTTTAAGAATAATTTTAAACCATAAGTTCTTATAGATACTCAATTCACCCCCTCCCCATCTATAGTAATCTACTCTGACCAACATTTAATATTAGAGGTTGTTTATTAAATACTATGTTTAACCTTATTCAACTGTGATTGTAGTTGTACATTAATGATCTGTAAATTTCTGTTAATTTTAAATTTCTATATCTTTTAAAGTATTTCTTTATTATGGATAATAGATTAGAAGGTATTGCAACCAACAAACCACCATTATTTAATAGAACTATCTATGCTCAATGGAAAATTAAAATGAAAATGCATTTAGAAATTATGGGTTTTGAAATTTTCTCTTCCATTATAGATGAATATAATATTCCTTCTACTGATAGAATCACTTGGGATGGACCTACCAAAACATCCTATAATAAAAATTGCAAAGATATGAATGATTTATATTTATCTTTAGGAGATGATGAATTAAAAAAATTTTCTTCTTGTAAGACTTCCCATGAAATTTGGGATACCTTGTCTATTTCACAAGAAGGAACATCTAGTGTGAAAGAAATGAGGCTTAATACTTATACTATTAAATGTGATAACATTAAAATGAAACCAGATGAGACTATATATGACATGTATCTTAGGTTCAATGAGATTGTCAACACAATGATTTCTCTTGGAATAGATGTCATTTCTATGTAATAGATCATTAGAATTCCCAGATTTTTGCTTGATAGATGGAGAGGAACCTCTTTCTCTATTAGAGAATCATGTGACATCAGAAAGATACTCGTAAAAGAAATCTTTGAGAAACTGATGATTTATAAAGAAGAGATGAAAGTCAACAAGGAATAGGAGGATGAACCAAAAAAGGAAATATTTTGCATTAAATACCACCACCTCTAAACACAAATACAAAAGGAAATTGGAAGCTTTTAAAATATTTCCAGTAGTGAACATTCATCCCCTAACAATGATGTGGAGATGGATCAATTAGCCATAAGATTTAAAAGATTTTACAAGAAGAAGAACATTTTCAAAAAGCCTAACTTTATGGGAAGATTTGACCAAAAAAGAATTTAGAACAAGGATTGGAAAATTAGTAACAAGACTGATGAGATTTTCTGATTTGAATGTAAGCGCGAAGGACATATCAAGGCAGAATATCTAAATCTCATGTACAAAAAGAGATATGATGACAAGGAGAAGAAGTATAAAAATGAAATTAATGCAAACAGAAGTTCTTCTAAAGATAGTTCATGTGATTCAGAAACATCACATGATGAACAATAAAACAAATCCAATATGTGTTTTATGACAAACACCTATGAGGTAACACTAGACTCAAAACATAAATCACACTATTCTAGAGATGAGAGTGACTATGAAAATATGACTAATGAAGAAATGTTTGAATACTGTAACATGATTGAAGAAACATGAAATGAACTAAAAGACAAATATAATTCTTTGAAAAAACTTTTTTCTCTTACTATGACTGTTTAATCTAAACTCACAACTGAAAAAGAGAAAAAATGCCCAAATGCTTAAAGAGAAGAATGAATTAAAAATTTCTAATGATAAATTAAAGAATTACTTATAAAAGTTTAACAATGGTAAAAATACTCTTACTCAAATTATAGGTAAACAAATTTCCCATAAATACAACACTGGCATTGGATATCAACCTGGAAAAAGAAATCACTCTAGAACAAACATTGTTTCTAAATCTAGGACATATATGTTTACTCCTAGTTCTAGACTCAAATCAACTTGTTCAAGTTATGATAAAATTTCTACTATTTTATGTTTTTCTGGACTGAATAATGGTTATTTTTCAAATACTTTACACAATGCTTATAGGAAACCTATGAGGTAGATATGGGTTCCTAAAGAACTTATCACTAAAGTTATTGGACCCAAACCAATATGGATACCAAAATCTGTTTTTACTTGATCATATTGTAGGAATGCTACTTAAAGAGTTCCTATAAATGTTTATGGTACTTGGACAGTAGGTGTTCAAGACATATGATTGTAGACTACTCATGATTCATGAACCTAATAAAAATAGATGGAGGACATTTTACATTTTGTGACAAATCCCAAGAAAAGATTATTGGCCTTGGCCAAATCAGTAACTCTAACTTAGTTTTTATTTCTAAAGTACTATTTGTTTATGGTTTGAAATATAATATTTTTAGTATCTCAAAATTATGTGATGATGGATTTTATGTTATATTTGAAAATTATTCTAGTAATGTCTTTAATTCTAAAGAATAATTAATGTTTTCTGCACTATGAAACGAAAATGTTTATTCTTTTAACATAGATTCTTTAGTTTCTCAAAATGATTCATGCTTAATTGTATTTCATAAAGAGACTTGGATTTGGAATATGAGACTAGCGAAGTGTCATATTCACTCCCTTAGAATGTTAACTAGAAAAATCCCAGTAAAATACATACTGAAACTTTAGTTTCCAAATGATAAAGTGTGAAATCCCTGTCAAAAGGGAAAACGAAAAAAAAATTCTTTCAAGCTAAAAAAAGAAGTGTCAACTTCTCAACCTCTCAAACTAGTTCACATCGATTTGTTTGGACCATCTATAGTTTCTAGTTTAAATGGGATGCATTATTATTATTTTCTTGGAGATAACTTTTCTAGATATACTTGGACCTTCTTTTTAGCTCACAAAAGTGAAGCCTGCTCTAATTTTACTAAATATGCCATGTTTGTAGAAAATCATACTGGACATAGGATTAAATCCTTAAGAAGTGATCATGGCCGTGAGCTTGAAAATAAATTGTTTGAATTCTTTTGCTCGCAAAATGGATATAGTCATAATTTATCTGCCCCACGAACACCTCAAAAAAATGGAGTTGTAAAAATAATAAATAGAACCATGTAAGAGATTGCTACATCAATGCTTATTAAATATGATCTACCTATTTTTTTGGGGATGAATCTATAAATACAGAATTCTACATAATCAATAAGGTGTTAATCAGACCTATTTTTAAAAAGACTCAATATGAGCTATGGAACAATCAAAAACCCAAAGGTAACCACTTAAATGTTTTTGGATTCACTGTCTATATCATTAATACTAAAGAAATTCTGGAAAAATTTGCATCCAAGAGTGATGAAGCCATATTTTTTGGATATTCCATTTCTATTAAATCCTATATAGTGTTCAAGAAAATAAATAAATGTGTTGAAGAATATGTACATGTCCAATTTGATGAAACAGATCCACATGAGCCTAAAACCATTCTAGAAAACCTGTAGGATGATGTATCAAATCTGAACATTAATTCAAAATCCTCAAACCATTCTATGAAAGAATTTGTGAAAACCCCCAGTTCTGGAAATTCCTTTATCTCAAGTCACAATGAACCTAAACATGTTGATGAACCTGAAATTAATAGTCATTCTCTAGAGTTATTATAACTCTTAAGAACCATCACATAGATGATGTTCTAGGAGACATAGACAAAAGAACTCAAACTTCAGATTCTCTTAGAAATTAGGTTAACCATAAAGTATTCTTGTCACTACTTGATCAAAAAAACATTAGTGATGCAATCAAGGATGAATTTTGGGTGATGGTTATGCAAGAAGAACTGAATCAGTTTTAAAGGAACAATGTTAGGAAACTAGTAGAAAGTCCCAAGGACACATTCACCATAGGCACTAAATGGGTGTTCAGAAATATAGTAGATGAATCTGGTAACATAGTTAGAAACAATGCTATACTGGTTTCACGAGGCTATAGTCATGAAGAAGGAATTGACTATGAAGAAACCATTGAACCAATATCTAAACTTGAAGCCATCGGAATTCTGCTTTCCTTTGATGCACATCTGAATTTCAAACTATATCAAATGGATGTTAAGAGGGAATTCCTAAATTAGTATATTACTGAGGATGTATTTGTTGAGAAACCTTATGGTTTTACAAATCCTAATTTTCCAATACATATTTTTAAATTATCACATGCTTTATATGGTTTAAAACAAGATCCATGTGCCTGGTATGATAGGATGAGTACTTTTATTCTTTCAAAAGGTTTTAATAAAGGAATAGTCGATCCTGCAATTTTTATAAAACGAATTTCTAATGATGTTTTAGTTGTTCAAATCTATGTAGATGAAATTATCTTTAGATCTTCAAGAAATTGTTTATGTATTGATTTTTCTAAAATGATGAAAAACGAATTTAAAATGAGTTTAATGGGTAAACTAAAATTGTTTCTCATATTTGAAATCATTAAATATAATGATGGAATTATTTTAATTCAAAGTAAACACACCAGAGATCATCAAAAACATTTTGGATTGGATAATACTAAATGTAGTGACACTCTATTGAGTACAACTTGTATGTTAGATCTTGATGAAGATGGAAAATCTTATGATCAAACCACTTATAGAGTAATGATTAGATGTTTACTTTACTTAACTTCTATTCAACATGAAATTACGTTTTGTGTGTGTATGTGTGCTCATTTTCAAGAAAAACCTAAGGAATCTCATCTAAATGTTGTAAAGAGAATTTTCAAATACATCAAGAATACACCCAATCTAGGACAGTTCTATCCTAGAGGACAATCATTTGCATTAGTTAGTTATTCTGATGCAGACATCGGTGTCAATAAGATAGATAGAAAAAGAACCTCTCGATCATGTCACCTTTTAGGAAAGTCACTAGTATCATGGTGTAGTATGAAAAAACATTTGTGGAATTATCTACTACAGAAGCTGAGTACATATCTTCTAGTAGCTATTGTGTGAAAAACAATTTGATGAAACACACATTACTAGATAATGGATAACAATTCAGGCATGTACCTATAAATTGTGACAACAAAAGTGCTATTAATATCTCGAGAAATCCTTTTTCGCACTCTAGAACATAGCATATTGATGTAAGCCATCATTTTCTGAGAGATCATTATTAATATCAGCATGCTGATATATTCACCAAACCATTAAAATCGAAAATATAATACTACATAATACATGAACTAGGCATGATAACCATTAAGTAAATGTCTTACTATTTTATGTCTTACTCTTTTATATATTGCAGATTTATATATTACTGTGTCATGTTTACAGTCTCACCGTTAGTATTTCTTGGTTAATATCTAACACTTACTGTCTCTATCTAAACAGTCGCATGATTTAAAAATCACATTTCATTACTGTCTCACTGTAAAACATTTGTTACTGTCTCACTGTAAAACACTTATTACTGACTCACCATAAAACAATTGTTATTGTCTCACTATGAGTGTCAGTTACTGTCTCACCATAAGAATGTATTGTTATTGTATTTATAAATTAGAACTCGTATCATGGTAATTATTAATTTCTTTCTCGCACTTTTTTTATGATGTTTGGTATTCTTAAGTGATAAAATAAAAGGATTTTTCACTCGTTCTCTAGTTGAGCACCCTTCTATTCTCTCAAACTATAAACCTTCATCAAACTTTCAACCCAT
This sequence comes from Viscum album, assembly GCA_963277665.1. Taxonomy (NCBI): domain Eukaryota; kingdom Viridiplantae; phylum Streptophyta; class Magnoliopsida; order Santalales; family Viscaceae; genus Viscum; species Viscum album. The sequence continues at coordinate 806,862,962 of OY728119.1, read as the reverse complement.
CTCACTCTCGAACCTACAGTGAATGCCTAGGATTAAATTCCCTTCGTCGTGGACTCTTGAGAAACACAGTTCAAATAGGAATAAAATCACGCCTGAGTTAGCACCTGAGGGTCCTCTAAATCTAAATATAGTGAACCGAACTGTAGTACCTAAGAAAGAGATAAGCCCTAAGTGGATTCATTCTAGTAATCCTCTGTTTTTGAAAGTATTAAAAGAGAAAGGATGGTTAGAATGGTTTTCAATGGAAGATATACCTATCTAACCGAAGCTAGTTGCACAATTTTATCAGTTTTTACAATTTTTGTTTGATTTTGAATCGTTATATGTTGTAAGGGGTTGGATAAATGGATAGAGATTATCTTTTTATTTGAGGTTATGTGATGCATTCCTTAGGATACCTCAAGAAGATGTCTGTGAGGACTATCAGAGATGACCTCCTCCTTGGAAATTCATTATTTCTAAATATGCATTGAAAAGTTTAACCGGAAAAGGAACTAATATGAGAGATATAACTGCAGTAGTTGATAGAGAATCTAGAATTCTGTTTGAGTTTATTCAGAACTTGATTATCCCCAGAAAAGGTGATATTTCTATATGTAAATATCAGGATATATTTTTGATTCATCTTATGAAAATTGGACACAAGATCAATCTTTGTAAGTATGTCATACACCATATGCGTGAATTGATCAAGACAACTTCCAAGTCAACATCCCTATTATATTTTCATCTTATCTCAGCCATGATACATGAAAAATAATTTGTTGGACCAAATGGAGAAGTTAACAAGGATCATGAGTTCTGTCTTTCAAAATTCAATATCAAAAGGATTAAGATCAATTAGAATTCTTGGAAAAATGCATGGGTGGAATATAATGATAGGATATATGAAAATTTAAATTCAGTGGAACATCCCTCAAGACCAAAAGATATTTCGAATCATGGTTTAGAACCAGATAATGTTATTGAGTATTTTGAAGAAGAAGATGAAGAAGAAGAGGCTGCTGAGCCTGCCAGAAAAATTGTTTTTTATAAGGAAGACACTACTCCTATTCCTCATGTAGTAATTGAAAATGAAATACCTGGTCTTAAAGATGTTGCTGATCTAAAAGATCAACACAAAGTTGAAAAAAAATATGTTTTCAAAGTAACCAAATAGTATTCTATAGAAGAACATATAGATGAAGAAATTTCTATTATGCAAGAAGGTGACCTTGAAGAAAAATCCAGTGGAACAATCTATTCATAAAGTCATTTATTCGGCTGAAGAGAGGATGTAGCTAGATTTTTAGTTAGCTTGACATGAAATGGGTGAAGAACTAAGGGATGAATTCTTCCTGAGAAGGAGGCAACTGTTGAAGGGGGGAAGCCTCCCCAATCTAGAATATATTGAAGTGCCAAACCAGATTGATCCAAGCTCCGTAGACACATTGTATAACTGTCCCAGTTACATTGATGTGAATGACTCTCAATAAGTCTCAGTAAATGGTCTTGACCTCTCCACTTTATTTCAGTTGAAAATGAAATCTGGTCCTAAATTTATCTCTTCTAGATAACATGAGCCTCTCTCAGTCTCTTTCTCTAAACCTTCATTATAATAACCAACCTTGGTATGTAGAGATGACCTGAAATAATTTGGAGCTACACTTTTAGATGGTGTTGAAAAACTCTTGAATACCTAACCATCTCCTATGAAAAATCTAAGGGGGTATATGCCTCAATGATGTCAGAAAAAGTCATTTGGTATATTTAACCCAAAATTCTTCATGAGTTTCAGGAAGTCAGATTTTACAACAGACTACTTAGTGATGATGTGAAGACTCTAAGAGGTATGACTGAAGTCATATAGAAAGTGTTGAATTCGAGATCAGATCATGCTTCTCGTCCTAATGATCCTTTTGTTCCTCAAACCCCACAAGATATTGATTCTCTGTATTAACCTCATTTAGCTTCTTTAACTGAAAAAGTAGCTGAATGAAACAAACCGATAGTGAAATAGATGCACGAACTTTTTATTGGTCTTAACAGTCCCATTGATGAGGATATGGGGTTCCTTAAAAAAGTTCTAAATCAAATAAAATAACATACCTCATATTTCAATACTTCTAAAGCCTTTGGAAAATCATCTCAACCTTCCTTAGACAGTGACCTACTCTGAACAGTGGTCAAAGAAGAACTTCAGACTACACATATTGGTTTCAATAAATATTCTCTATATGAAGTTATCAAGAACAATGACAGAGTTCTTGATCAGGTCTAAATCCATTCCAAATTTTTTAATGATGCTCATCATGAAATTACCAACAAATTGGACTTCTACTTCAACCCAATCTACTCAAATACTAACATAACCAATCATTTCAAGTACCTTGTAGAAATCTTGAGGATTCCTCCTGTTACTCAAGCTTTTAAGACTTAAGTCCAAAAGATCATAGAATTCACTAGTCTGTTGGATATGTTTATGGGAAACAATGATTACTTTGATAAATCCATGTAGTATGGTGGAGAGATCATTGGTGAATTTATCAATCTTCTATGGACCTATCTTCATGTACAGAGTACATCCATAGTTTCTCATGTGGCTGCATCACTGAGTCCTGGTTTTCCAACCTTCACCTCTGCATTAGCATCCACCTCTATGTTTTTCATTCAGGCACTGAGTCAGATTAGGCATGTAATCCTTGATCAACAATTTCTTCATTCTTCTACTACACCTTCATTGGCTCCCTCTGTCTTCGAAGGTCTTCTATTACAATCTATGTCAACCAACTCAGTATCTTCTTCTACCTCAACCTCTACTTCTATAGATTCTTTTTCTGATGCTGCTGCTAAGGGAAAAGTAAAGACCTGCTAGTGATGAAGAAATTTTATTACTCCCCTATGATAATAATGTTGTTTCATTTAGTGTTTGTATTGAAATTTTATTTTGACCTAATGCACTGTTCCCTTTTTATTGTCTACTCATTATTCAATCTTTTTTATAATCCCAAAAGTGGGAGAAATTTCTATGGAAAAATCTATATGGGAGAAAACTCTATATATGTTATATTCACATTGAAAATATATTGTTGGAACACATATACACTATAAATATGAATGATTTGTGATCATAAAAGATAGGGATATTGTTGGACTCCTCTTGTATTAATCATGTTGTAATGACCAAAAATCATATTCAGTCTATAAGCCCTGTTAACTCTATGTAATCTATCTCACATCAAATGTACAGCTGTTTAGTAAAAGTTATCCAAAGCTATTAAGTTCTATACACTCATTTTAGTTACTATAAACTATCTTTTTATTTACCTTTTAATTTCTTAGACAAATGATTAAGTCTAACCCATTCTATGAATATCTCTACATAAGTTTGAATACTGATATTTGGCTATGTCTGAGACACCGTGAGTCTTCCACCGGTTATGTTTTTCTGGAAAAGTAATGAGACACTGTGAACAAGACACCATGAACCGGAGACCGCGAACTAGACACCATGAACAATGAGACACCATGAACGAGTCACCGTGAAGCATGAGACACTGTGAACGAGACACTGTGAACAATACACTGCAATCCAAACACTGTAAACGAGACACCGTGACCAATTCAGATGCTTTTTGAAGGAAACAACGTTTCCATGACATACTCTGACACCATTTCTTAATCTGCTTTGTCGTTTTTCAATTAACTCCATAAAGGTCGTATTTGAATATTTTAAATGCACTGACAAAATTAATTCTTCTTTATAGACATGTTACCTGACAATATGAGGTATGAGGTGTAGAATACATGCATCGTGTGGGCTCTAACACATGCACTCCTAGATAAAAGAGTAGTGTAGCCCAGAAACAATATATAAATGAAAGCGAGGAAAATAGAAAAAGTATGATAATGACGAAGACACTCATAGAATTTTTGAATAATGATTTTTCACATGAAATCCGAGGCTTCTGAAGAACACACGAAGCATACTTGAATCCCATAATTGAGAACATCTTCGCACTTTCAAACATCAAAAAGAACACAAGGTGAATCTATCTATCCTGCGACACTCTGTTTTCCATACGAGGAACTGATTTTTAGAATTTTCTTCATCTCAGATGTCCAGAGCTGCACAAACTAACACTCAGAGCACTTATAAACTTATTTTAATATTTCTACTCTATTGTATATCATTTTATTAGCTTTTGAGCAGTGTGTGTATCTGTATAAAAATACTCTCTATCACATGTATTAAACTAATGGATACAAGATATCCTTTCTCAAACATCTTTTAACACATGTATACCCACAGATAAGTGTGGAAGAGGTCCGGATGTGGGCGGTAGTTTTTACCCAAGAAGAACTGTGGAAGAGGTCAAGTGACCTGGAGAGTCCTATATACTATTGTTAACCCTGATCCAGGGTGTCGATCAAGTTCATTTATATAAACTTCTTGGTGGTAGGTGATCACCATGTGGAGTGGATTAGGTCTTGACTTAAGACTAAACCACTTGTTTTAAATCTGCTGTGCTACTTAATTTAGTCCTCTCTATTTTACTGCTTTACTATATAATTCAGAAATCACTAAATTCACTTTGATAGTTAATCATGGAAAGAAGTTATAATTTTTTTCTATAGTATAATAACTTCAAAAGTAGTCTTAATAAATTATATTAAGATTACTTAGAATTAATCAATATTCTAAGAAGTTATTCAAAAAGTAAAACATTCATAACAATATAATCATGACTAACTAGGATGTATTTAACCTTATTGGGGAAACCTTTTTAAGAATACATTTAAACCAGAAATTTTTATAGATACTCAATTCACCCCCATATTGAGTAATCTACTCCACCAAACTCCCTCTATGATTGAATCTGAATACTTGGTCACCTGAATATTCTAGTTGCAAGGATCCTTGAAACCCCTTATAGTGTAAAATAATTGGCTATGCTATTACACTAAGCGATTAAGGTAGGCATTTGGCTTGGCAACCACAATAACTCATGGTTCCTTGATATGTTGACCGATGTACCGGATTTTAAAATCATAACATGCTTTACTCAATGCCTTCCTCTAAAATTACAACGATCGATCTTTGGTTACTTTTTCTCTATAGTTTTAGTTAAGTAATCTAAACACTCACATAATAACTCTCTTAAAATAATATGCACCCATAGCTTTGGCATGACTAGCACCCCAAACACCTAGTTTATTTCAAAAATCAAATATGGAATGTGATGATGAATTAATATTTCATTGAGGCTTTTTTCTATTTTTCACTAAAATAATGAAATTTATTTCTACTAATCTTGTTCATCTATGTTGTAGTGATCACAACCGAATAGTAATAAAAAAATCATACAATTCTCATTTATTAATATTATTATTTATTATTTAATGTATTTTTTCAACTGTTATAAAATGTATAAAATAATAAATAGATGCATAAAGGTAAACCACTACCTAACTGGTCTTGAGAATCTAAAATGACTTAGAGGCATCAGACCGGAGACGTAGCTTGACTATTGATGCAGCTCACCCCAATCATGGATGTCCACTTCCCATATGAAGTATCGACTCATCTTGAGAGGGTCCTCATCACATCTTGAAGTATCACCTCATCTTAGTGAGATCCACATCATGTCCTTCATCGTCTTGGTCAATTTACAATACCTCATCTTGGCAGAGTCTACATCGTACACCATATTTATCCAATATACCAAATTACTAACGCATAGCCGAGGAGGACTAGGGGTGTAATGTACATCAATAAGGATTTGGATGGGTATTACCTTATACATTTTAAACAAAAATAAAGACGATGGGAAACCCATCATTTAATTAATTACAAAAATCATATATATTTTAATATAAATTGTTAAATAAAATAAGACAGACAATGTTTGGTTCTTGCTGAAGACCGGTCGATATAATAATGCACAATAAAAATTAAATTTCATTTATTTAATTACGATGAAAATTTAATTAAAATATAGGAATTAATTTAATTCATATAATTTAATTATCATTAGGCATTCTAATTAATTTAAGTTTAACCTTAAATAAAATTTATTTTGTCATCATGTATTAAAATTAATAAATAACCAAATTTTAATATTAATTATTTTAATCTAATATTTTACATAAATTAATTCATTAATTTGGATTAATTTAAAAATCTTCATGTGTCCTGAAACACTGCTCTAGCATATTGTGTGTTATAATGAACCCAGGTTAACCCATAACAGGCCTGGAAAATTCTAATGTCTATTTAATAGACATTTAATATAATAATAATTAATATTATTTTAATAAATAATTATAATTATTATATTAATATAATTGTAATAATAAACAATATTATTATTATTCTAATAAAATGATGATAATAAATATTATAAGAAAATCCACAATCTTAGTGGAAGGAAAAAATATATAGATGTTCATTGAATTTTCCCATAAATCATAAAAATGATCTGTATTAAAAATTTATAATGACCATAACTTGGACCATCTAAATCGGATAGACAAATGATTTGAACCATGGAAAATGTATTCAAACCATCTATTTAAATTAATGAAAATTAATTTTAGTTGGCTCATAAAATCTATGTGATCACTCTAATTCCATTTTTAGGTATTGGGGAACTCATTAAAAGCTGGTGGGCTATAGATCTTAAAATATTTTATTATCGGGATGATGTAAATTTTCGTTGGTGATTATCAGAGCCTCAATAGGGTCTAAGGATCATGCGTAAATTAAAATAGCACATAAACATAAAATGAGAATATAATTTTTTTAGTTTTTAAGCTGTGATCTACTTCAACTCATCGTTTTTTATTGTTTCTGGAAAGATACATATCATGATCCCTCTAGATCATCTACACTCACAATAAAAATTTGTGGGAGTGTTGACTGTCAAATTATGGGTGCTAGCATGGTGATCCAATAATATCTTCGATGTCCCGACGATCACCGTGATCATCAAACATCAATGCTTGAAGGCTTTCTTGGATTATCACTTGAGAGATAGACTCTATCTCTATAATGATGGAGGAGAGGGGGAGAGGCTCTCATTAAAAAATGAATGAATAGTACATTGGGAGAGAGAATATCTCTCTCTTTATTATGGAGGTTCTAAATACCTAGTAGGGATCCTCACCCACCATTTATTTAGAATCCACTAAACAAATAATTATGTTTAACTAAACTATGTAAATACTAATTATTATTTGATCACATTGTTATAATATATATTTATAATATATTACCAGAAAAACCGGAGTCATTTAACATGACTCGTCATTCCCGCATAATATTAAATGAACCATGAATATTTAAAATAATATTCATTCAATTAATATTTTCTCGTACTTACATAACTTCTTAATACATTAAATAAATTCAATCTAATTATTAATAACTTAAAAAATAATTTATTTATTTATTTTGTTTGTTATCAATACCTTGGACAACACTCAGACCCAGTGGTGGCCCCAACCATATCCAATATACTTATTCAACTGAATTGGGTGGATTCTTGAATACGCTATGGTGTGTAACCATCTAAGACATTATCTTGAATGTACTAAACAAATCTATAGACCTAGAGCGGAGTCTAGAAACCTATAAATTCCCCTAAAAAGATAAGGCATGACATAACAACGACAACCAACCTACAAATAATTATTGTGTAATATAATCTCTTTATCTATAGATATCCCATAAAGTAGGACACATATTTGTGTCATCTCCCTTTTCATGCTTTATTATTTTTTGATATAACTAGATGTATTTACCTTTTGACTACTTTGGAAAAAGGATGATAAAGGGGGCACCATCTAGATCAACCGGATTTGAGATATATAACATCCGTAACCTAGAAGTGACAAATCAGTTATTAATCATTCATGTAATGCCATACCACCAATGACACTATCCACACAAGTAACCTCACCCCAATTTCATTATAATAGTTTTTTCCTTCTATCAAACTATGCAATCAAATGGTACACACAGGTAATGATCTCAGGTCAGGAGACCAATACACATGTTCCTAGATAAGAACAACTAATGACACCAAAAACATGTGTTCTTCATATTGGCGAGTCTATCTTAAATATCTCATTACTATATTTCAAAAAGTACAAAAATCATTAGAAGAAGTCTCAATGATTATGATACCCTATCACCTAATAGTCAAACATCATTTGTGTCTAGTTAGTATGATGTTTATAGACTATATGACCCTATATTATAATTAATTTCATAGTATCTCAAGGTTCTAATTATGGACTAGGACATACTAAAACCTTTTGATATGAAAACTAATCTATTTAAATTTTAATTATATAGTGGACACAAAAACATCTACACTATAATGGTGATAATGAATCATGTATATCTAACTGTATGCATGATATGATAGTCAAAATTATTGAATAGTTGGGTTTAGGGGACAAACTAATTAAATTTTTTTCTATTTTTATACTATTGTGAACTATATATCCCTACCCATTGGTCACCCCTCATCCATATCCTAGATGGTTCAGCTTACCTCTTTTCCACTTCCCTCAATCCTAGTGGAATTTCATCGCGTTTGGTGTCACCCCTTAGTTCATTTTGATGCATGGATTATGTTTTCCAATTTAATTGGGAAATAATTAATTGAATACCTATTTATCCCTAATGTGCAGTCCCGAATTTTTAGAAAACCCCATTATAGTTCTTTGTTTCTCACACTGAGCATGAGTCACATGAAATTAAGAGTTCATTAAGTCTATGTACCGAAGTGGTTGAGTTTCGTAGGGGGTCCCATTTTCAAAATATAATGAACCTATACTAGGAGTCCTTGACCAAGCATCACGGATTTAAACTATATGTGAATCTTCCCTGGAATGCATAATGTTGTGCCTGGCCTTCTATGCCCTCATTCATATTGGTTTTTTCACACTTCCATGCTATGCATCAACCTTATTGAAAAACTTGTCACAGTATAATTTGTTTGACCTTAAAAATATTTTCTTAGGGTTCAAACTAATTGAACCTAAAAAAGGTTCCCACTTTCTGAGAATTATGGCCTTAAAGTATTTACATCTATGATAGTCCAAGCAAAAAGTCTTAAATATATTTTCCACAGACCATGATAATTAACCTTAAAATATGCATAGTTTTCTCCATGATACTTGTGTGGTATAAAAGCCTCATTTGGCTCATTATCATGAGGATTGTTTCTTTTGTTGCTTAATATTACCCTTATTGAAATCATTTCTGTGTTCCAAGCCATAGGAAATTTAACAATGAGTAGTTTCCAAGTCATATGATTCTAAATTGTAGGATATGTCATGATCACTTGATGTTAAACTATGAAATGTATTTTCCTCTCCATAAAACATTAAACTACATACCCAGTTTCCAAACCATATGATGAAAAACTATGTGTCTATAAAACTCATTATAAAAAATTAAACTACAAGGCCTCATAGGCCCTCACCTCAGAGACCCTCTAACACATTGTTAATCGTTTACCACATCATTCACATTTTTAAATATCACTCGCATCCGATATAACACATCCTTGGAAGAAGAATTCGACCATTCCTTAGACCAATACCCCTATAGAAATGTGATCTATAACATAGTGGAATAATTACATGATTATTTGAATCTATTCAGTCATTTCATCAATCCATTTACTAACATCATTTCCCACTTATTTGGATCCTCATCCACCTCAACATTTGATGGGACCCCTTAGCGATATGGTCTCATGACATAGTAGCTCACATACCATCATAGGAAAATATCCTAAAATGATTTAGATTGAAATATGTGATAGAATATATATTATAAACATGGCCAACTTTAACACCGTGATATTTTGTGAATTAATATTTTTTCAAAACTAGTTAATATTTTTGATATTTTTCACTTTATGCTACAGAAAATATTTTTTTTATAAAAACACTAATTTTGGTTACTTTTATAATGAACACCAAGTTAATATTTCACCACAAAAAAATAAATGTATTAGGTTGTGATATATGAAGCAATATTTTTATCTTTTATTATAAAAAAACAAGTCTCTTTTATTTCATTTTTCACATGCAATGCTCGGTTTTTATGTACTATAGTACACAGTTAACATAATTATTAAAATGTTATTATATCTAACACCTAGCCATTAAAATGGAAGTTATGAATAATATTAACTAAAATGTGAAAATATTATTTAATGTTTATATTAAATGAATCCTTTAGTTATTAATTATTATTATTTAATGTCATAACTATTTAAAAATATTGATATTAATTTGTTAAGAAAACAATTTTTCTATGTATAAACACAATTTTATCACAATAAATAAAAAAACCATATAATAGTAATTAATTTGATAAATTTTATATATTATATATTCATTTAATATTTTTGTACGATTCCAATATATTTTATAGGTATAATATAATGATAAAACAAATTGTATGAATAAAAAGATAAATTTTTCTTAAAGGAAATTTTACCACCTTTTAATGGAGAACCCATTTTAATCTGAGTTTTAATAGTTTGATAAATTTTATTTGAATAAATAAACATCATTATTAGAATAAATAAATAAAAATTTACTTTTGGAGTATTTTTTTTATTTTTCATATAAATTTAATCTTTTGATGAATTCTAAAAATAGTGGATTTTAATTCAATATTTTTTTTCTAAAATATTCATAAGGTTAAATTATATTTTAATTTCTTTTAAAGATTAATTATAATAAATTTATATCAATTATCCAATGTCGGTGAGTCGAATAAATTTCACATTGATTTTGGATAAAAACATAGCAATATTTTGAACAACGTTACTTTAAAAAACCACTTTTTCATCCCATCTGCAAGATTAATTTAAATTAATTTCCTCCTATTTTGTTACTTGGAATTGAAACATTTGATTACATATTATAAATAATCATAATTTATAATTTATGATAATTCCAAATTATTGTTTTACTAAATATATTAGTTAAAGGGATTAAAATTAATTATTATGGATAAGGAAAAAATTAGCTTCACAAAGGATTAAACCTTAATCTTACGGCCCAAAAGTACCTAGAAACCATTTAGAAATACATTTTATGTTCATATTTCAATCATATTATACCTTATATTTAATTGGTACCATTATTGGAGCCAAATTTAATGGGAGAAGGTGGGTGGAATTCTATTTTCAAAAATTTACAAGAATGACACTCTTCCTCCACTATAAAAAGGTACTCATCCCTCCCATATATTCACACCTATAAAAACTTTTTTGCATCAAATATATAATCATATAATATCTCAACTTTAATACCATAATACTAGAATAATCACTATGGGAATAAATCCAACCAAGGAATCCCTTTTGGTGAAAACCAAAAGGGGTTACCCAAAGAAGATTTAATATCCTTCCTCAGACTGTAGTTTTCTTTTTATTCTCCTCCACCTCTGTTATTCTTATTACATGGTTAAATATTAAACACATTTAAATCAATATACTAATATTTTTTTATTATAAGGGTTCTATCTAAACTAATAATCACATCCATCTATGGGTAACAAACTCATCGTTCTTGTGTACAGCGGACTACCGCCACATGAAATGATGTTGTTATTTTTTTCCATTAACACCTCTCATGGTAGTTCATTATGATGTATAATATATATCTTTACACTATATTTATTAAATTTATGATTTATTTATTCTTCTGTAATTATTATATAATTCACACCTTGATGATTCCCTTTTTTTAATACGATAACTTCTTTTGTGGAAGTATGGACTACCACCTCCCCAAAGTGATGTGATTCATTGAGGCTTTATTTGGAATGTATTCATGATGGTTTTAGTGAAATTATTATATATATATATATATGATATAATATTTCTAATGGAATTATATTATATATATATACATAATTGACATTTAAATTGTTTCATTCGATACCACAATAAAATAGACATAATATTCAAGCATATGTACGTCCAACCATCTACACGATTTGTGTATTCCATTTAATATATATATATATATATATATATTATTCTATTATAAATACCTATAGAAGGAATATATTTGATATTTATATAATTTATTTTAAAATAAAAATAAGAAAATAATTTTCTATATTAGTGGATTAAGAATATCAAGACAAATAATATATGAAAAAAATACGGATATTACCCAAAGAATAACATTAACATGGAGTTGTTAAAAAACATATAATATAAAGTCATTAACAAAAAATATATACTATTATATATAATAATATGGTTATTTTTTATATTTATAATGATGTTATATTTAGTATATATTTTGTTATTACATTTCAAAAGAAATTCAAGACTTAAAGTAAGGGGTTTGTCCTCTTACTTTTATTTTATGTGAGACACAAGCCATGTTCACCTCCAACATAATATATGTGGTATGTATAATTTTTATGTATGTATTAAATGATTAATATATATAAATATATTTTTATTTAAATATCCATTTTATGATCTTTATTTCATGGGGTTAATGTGTCAAAAATTACCAAATTGGTAATGTAATTTAGTCTCAATTTTCCTTCATTGAGACACTTGCCATGTTATACATATATAGTTTTCAATGTGGTGTATATACTTACATTGACATTTTATATCTTGAAAATAATTAATTTAATTATATTTTAAGATTATTTTAACGTTATTATTTTCATTTTATTATGATTCAATTGTAGTAAATTGTAACAGTTTGTTGATATAGTCTCATCACTTATAAAGATATTTTATGATTATGATTCCATTTATAAAATATTATGATCCATATCTCAAGAAACCTCAGGGTGTTTCATAACCTATGGTTATTAAATTTTTCTACAAGTAAATTTACCATTTTCCCACTATTATCTTCCAATGATAATTAAGAATTTTTTTAGAATCATAATTTATTACTTATTTTTGGTCTGAATATGTGTTATTTCAAAACTGTGTATTTTTAAAATGTATTCAAAAAATGTTTTTTATTATAATACTATTTTAAATGGGAATTTTTACCCATGTAATATATTTTTTAAAATAGTTTGAAAATAAATCTTCTTTTCATTTTTTTATCAAGATACTTCTCTATACTATTAAGGTGGAGAAATAATGTTAGGTATATATAGACGTACCCCCTATCATGACCATAATTTCCATGATGATTCCTTTTTAAATTTAAAGGGATATTTTTTAAAATATATTTTTTTATTAGTATCCAGAAAAAAAAAATTATTTTAAAATAATGTTCAATGAAATAGGTTTTTTAAAAATTATTTTACATTTAGACAGTGTTTTAAATTATTTTAAAAGTTATCAATTTATGTATAGAGATGTTTTTTTGAAGAAATGTAATTTAATGATATCAAAGAAAACTTTATATGTTTTCAATTTTTTCCAATGAAAATGGTTTTCAAAATGTTTATGCGCTTTTTTTATAAGTTTTTATGGAAAAATTTTCCCAAAATATTTTTACACTCCTTTATATATTTTCAAGGTTATTTTCAAGGAATTTGTTTTTCATCATGTTTTATGTTTTAACATTTTATTTTTTTCAAATTGAATATAATATTTTCCTCATTAAATGTTTTAAAAAAAATTCATTATTCATTTATATGCTTTCAATGTGGTTTTATGGAAATGGATTTTGAAAATGTTAAATGTTTTAAAATTTATTTTCAATTAAAAGTTTGCTTCCAAGTGATATTTCGAAATCCGTATCCATCTAAGAAGACATCCTTCATTATAGTTTATGATTTACTAGGGATATATTCCAGGGATACAATTCATTTTATTTCTCTATATGACTTATGTTTTTATGGATTGATGTTTATGAAACTTATTTCTATCCAATGGGTTATACCATGATAAATGGTTATCAAACCCACTACTTTTTAGGTGTTATTATCAGATAAAATGATTATAAAACTGATCTATTTTCCTTTATTTATGATTGCATGTTTGTGAGACCCATTAGTTTGTATAGGTGATGATAATAGGAATTTTTATGTCATAGGTATGTATGATTTATTATGAGATGGGTGGGACCTATATCTCCCTTCAAGATATTGAGTAAAGATTTATATCCTATGAGATATTTATTTGAAATAAGTTAATAGAAGTGATCGATAGTAGGAAACATGTATTTCACAATCCACACTGTGAAATAGGTGTGTCCTGATCCACTATGGGAAAAAGGTATACCCTGGTCCACTATGGGAAATAAGAGTGTCCTGATCCACTTTGTTGATGATCTTGGTAGTTAACCTTGACACGTGAAATGGGTTTTTATGTATATTATAGTTCCACACATATATGATATGATATTATGGTTCATGATTAATTTTATGATGATTTATCACCCTTATGTTTCATGTGTTATGAACTGCCAATAATTATGCCATGATTCATATTTATGATCTTCGATATGATGTATATGATCTTCTAATTTCACGATCAAATTTCATACCCTTAGGATGTTGTTTAAACTGAAATATCACCATTGTTTACTCATACTATTCATCTCATCTCATCCCATTCTAATATTTCCTTTTTAAAGGTTATGAAGAAAGGGTTTAAATATAAGTACTAATGTGGAATATATTTTCTGGAAATATTTAAGATCATTCAAAAATTTAGAATCTCTCGTTTTATGTTTTCAAAGATAGTAAACTAGTTTGGTCCTTAGGCATGTATTTTTTATTATGTTCTTAATATTAATTCAAATGATTTAATATCTTTGAATTTTTAGTCTAGGTCACAATATTTGCAGTCAACCCCAATTTGTTCATCCACATTAAAATCAAATAGTACAGATACTATGTTTCAAATAGGGTTAACAGTTATCTCATATTTCCATGCCACTTTTATTAAGTTCATGATTTTGGTAATATTGATGCCCACACCCCATTTCACATTATTCATGTCCAATTCAATGCCCATAAAATTATCCAATTTGTGCAGTAGAGCTCATTATAAAATATGTTGGTTGTTCTGATAACATCGTTCTCCAGCCACATCCTCACCAAGCCAAAAAACTGTCATTGATTAGTCAATGATAAAAGACACTTGGTTCTTGATAATTTTCTAGAATTTTCATATGAAAATAAATCACATGGTCATCCCTTGTTTCTCAGACCAGGCACAACCTCTACATGATCTTAAGGTTCTATTGATGGTTGTCTTATAATTATGATCAATGTAAGGCAAAAAAAAAATTACAATTTTCAAAAATTTAAATTAAGAAAAGAAAATACTCATGAGGTTCATCCACATAACTAATCATCCCCTACATAAAATGTTCATCTATGGATCTACCTTAGAGATTGAGAGCACAATCATGGCCACCCACCATTGAGTGGTTATAATGACATGATGTCATGTTTTCATGTCTTCCTTTCAATTATTTTAAATAGAGAGAACATCATTGGCTATGAACCACTACCAGTAATACTCCACCAAACAATCATCCTTTGTATAGTTGATCTCAACTATCTTGGCCTCGGAAGAAGCATGTTGAACCCTTATACTACTAGTTACCTCTTCTTATATATTAGTGGTTGTCACATGATCCTATGCCATCTCCTATAGACAGAAAATATTTTCCTCATATTTTATAACAACTTATGATTTCTTAGCCTTAGGTTTCTTCAATTCTTCAAAATATCCTACTATTATTAATGTGCCCCCTCATTTAGGATGTACCAAGAAAGCATGTGAATATTTATGGAATTCACCCCTCCAATATCTACATTTTATAACCCCTTCCAATGAAATCCAACATTATGTGCTTGTTTAGATATCCTAATATGAGTTATAATTATTTTCATTTTCATCCATACCTTACGATGGATATCCTATTTGTCATATGTGACCACTAGTCTAGAATCCTTGAAATATTTATGTGGATCATGATAATGAGAAAAAAATATCATTAATATCTTTTCAGATGGATCCTCTAGGTGTAGGTATACAAACATTAGCGGCTGGAAAATTGTTCTTTCTAAAAGTGGGAGTGGTTGGACAACTATACCAGGGAATAGTTCCTCATCAGCCTCTCCACCAATGGAATGAGCCTCTTATTCAAATTGAGGTACAACAAAGATGGACATCATCATCCTAGTTCCCTTATCTATCAATACTGGTTAAAAAATACTAACTTTATATCCCATAGTCACCTTGATTTGAAATTATAGGGTAGACACACCTGATTCTTCCTCCACATTAACTTCACCCTCCTGTGTAGTCACCACCGTTTCCACTACATACGAGGATTCAATAGATACTTCAGGTAGTGACACTACCATAGGCTCTTCCCCCATAGATCCTTTAGATATCCTTGTTGTGGACCTTTATGTGACCCCCTCCACTTAGGGTGTTGCCTCTGTAGTCCCCTCCAGTGGTACCTCTATGATTGCATGATCGCTATGGTCACCTTATCCATTACTTCCAGGAGATCAAACTCTATCATCTCCACCTCAGTTTCTGCAATGACTATCTCAGTGGAAGGTGTCTATGGTTGATCTCCCATGGACACAATTTCAAGAAGGGTAACTATAATCACCATTTCATCAGTTTAGGTTCACTCTCCCTACACATGAGGCATGTCATAGACTTACCCTTCTTCCGTACTCATTGATTCTTATATAAGTAAAAATAGGATCACACAATGAGCATGAAGATTGAGTGGTGTTTGAAAGAATGGAAAAATGAGTGAGTTTACTAATTATAGAGTAGAATGTGAGTCCCCATCAGATATCCAATAGTTGTCACTCCCCCATGATACATTCAATTTTATACATTAATCCATGATTGAATCCACATAGCTTGCAAGGAATGTTTGAGGATAATACATTCCCAACAATGTCCTTGCATGATTGGTCATTGGATGTGTGGTACCATAAGAGTAGATTATCTCCACATAATCCTCTATTTATTGATTAATTTCTTCAAGGGGTGCGTTGAATCCTTACCTTTCATGGCCTTGTATGTAATGGAATATCTCATCAATAATGAGATACAACCACACCTCATCAAGAGTGGTTATCTTATTTTGATATTCCTAGGCCTCCTAGGAATTCATTAAATGGAATCAATGAAAACATTTGCGTGATGTAATAATATCTATGGACCTTGAATGTGCACCCATTGAATCATCATAGAGGGATCCCCTTCTTCATGTTCCTACCTACCCGGGGCTTTCAATCCTGCTATTGTTCTTTTCCTTACATCTCCTACTTGATTAGGCTCATCCACTAGCTAAACCACTATTGTTTCCATTCCCACTAAACCAAATCTAGCTCCATGATTACCTCAAGACACCATTAGGCCTTGAGCTTTTGGTAGAGGGACCACCCCTTCATTGGACCGGGTGGCCGCTACCTCAGCATGACCCTAGGATAGGCGCTCTCCTAACACCATGAGTAATCATGAGAAATCCTGTATGCAGTAGTGGGTGATGGAATATCCTTACGAATATTTTTATCTTTCTGCGTGAACATGCACCATAGATTTTTTTCACAAAGGATGTAACTCAAGATGCACCTATGGGTACACCTTTATGGTTCACATTTGTAGACACTAAAATTTCCTCAAAACCCATTGTTTATTTAACAGCTCATATATCATCTCATAGTAAACTCTAGATATTAGTACCACGCCTTAAAAGGCCAAGAGGAATGGTCTCTATTCATTTTTCATTGTTCTATCAATAGTTACCACCCCCGTATGAGGGTCGAATGGATGGAGTATAATATTCTTCACTGACCCATACTAATTCATCACTTCCCCTAGACCCAACAAGAATAGGTGACTCACCACGACGTTCAAGATTTTCATCAAGTGGTATATCGAGGGAGGGGAAATTGGGTTCAATTACTCATAACCCCACATATGTGCGGCCTCCCAATAATACTGTAAGTAAAAATGTACACAAAAATATAGTGGCATATTCCCTTATTTGAATTTTCAAAGTACCTTGTATACCTTAACCATCAGTGGGATAGTGAGGTTAAAGAACTGCCACATCTCTGTCCTCAACACCAATACAAATTTTCTTAGTCCCACCCCCATGTGTGCATCCCTGACTAAGATAATCCACCAATAAATGATCATCATGATAAATCCAGTCATCCTAACTATACGTTGTGACTAAGTCATAACATTGTATCCAAAGATTATTCACCGACTCACTTCCTGAATCTTCTGGTATGAGCCATCCTAGCCCCACTGGTATCCCCTTGGCCATGTTCAAGGCCGCATTAAAAACATATCTTCTGGATATTCCATCTTAGCATGATCATATTTCGTCTTGTTCAAGAAGTATCTAATCCACTACATAAAAAGAATTCCATTTTCCCTCATCATCTCATCTGTGGTTCCCTACAACCAATCCAGGAGAACCTTTTCTATTGCTAACAGCAACTCTTTGTATTCCCATAAATTCTATGTAAGGATAAATTAATCATATATCACATAGGATCGGGATCCTGATGATTTGGTTATGGTCCCAAATGCTGATACTAATCACCCAATTATGTAAATGAATTTTTTTAGTCACTGGTGACCATCTTTTTTGATGCTCATGCATGATTTTTTGTGTCATGTAAATATGGAACTGAGAAGCCCATGATCATTCATAATGTAATATTTTATTTGGATCATCCATGAATTCTCATCATTACACACACTCCCAGTAGGCCCAGTCCCACTCATCTATGCTGTTATCCCTTAGAAAATTCTAACAATCAATCCATCACTTATCTGGATCAACCCAACCCACCATTATAATTGTCTGATGTTGTGGTAGGAATGCCTTATCATTCATCTTATTCGAATCAATACTGTTGATATATTTTTAGTGACAATATACTATTATGGGTGTGTGGCGTTTCTATAAGTGGCATGTAGAATCACTATACCACCAGAATTTCACCAGCATGCCTTCGAACCATTTGGATGGTTAGTCTCTGCTCATATCAAGGGTGACGAATTCGTCTATCAATAAAATACATTACATGGACTCCTCTTCCACAATAGAAATCTCTTTTTATTCTCTGAATGTAGCGCCAAAAATGTATCATGTTCTGATGTGCTTCATACACACTCCATGATCAAGATTCCATCCTCCATCAATTCCCTACATGAAAAATTTGAGTTGACATCCTAAGTATCAATTGGATTCATGAATTAAGGGTTTTATTAGTATAGACCGTTATTTCCATTTTTGAAGCATTTTAACAGAGCCAGGATCACGGATATCTAGTTTTGTAGGGTTTCTTCACTGATATGTGGTTTGTAGTGTTTCATTATCTAAGAAACATTAACACATAGAAGGTCTAGAAGTCCAATTTTCCAAAGAAGCATTCATGGAGAACATTATATGAGATGAAGGGTTATAGGAAAAGGGAGGTTAATATTTTCTTCTCCTAGAAGATCATTTCATTTGTGGTCCCCTCCCTCGGTTATTTATATGTGTACGGCTAGGCCAGGGATTATGATAGTCTCAATTACAGACACCGTCATGTGACAACCTCATGAGAAAACTTCACTAGTAAGCTTCACAAATGGGATTTGATTCCCAAATTATTTGTTATTCTACCCCATAATCTGACTATCCACTTTTTTCTACTATCTCACATTATCACAGTGGAATTATTTTGTGCTTAAATAAATTCTATAGGAATTTTCAAGGAATATGAATCTAGTTCAATGAAAATTCATGCCAAAGTTTCCCAAAACCACTATAAAGTGTCTTCTTCATGAATACCTTCTTATTAGAGAATGACTAGATCTCGAGGTTCTCTTGGATGTGAAATCCCCTTCGTGACCACACAATGGATTGAAGGTGTCCTTTATGAGGATTACGATACTTAGAGACCATGTGATAAATTGATGGTGTCCATTATGAGTAAGATGGAGCTGCTCCCATTAAATAATCCCACAATTCCTTCAAAAACTTATTTCCATATTCATGAAACCACTTTCATATAGATACCCTACCAATTCCAACAATTGTGGTATGGTTACAACACCTTTCAACATCCAAATTTATCTAAATTCGTGCACCTCCTGAGCATCATGAACTCGAAATAAATGGACCATCCATGGTACCTCAACATTGTGATACCTACTTTCTTGTTTTCTTATGATCCTTCACCCAAGGTGAAGATGCATTTTGTGAAGTATTATTACATTCATGAAGGAATAAGGCTCTACATGGATCTTGGGAAATTATAAGGAATTCATCCTTTGCAAAGGATTCCATTCCTAAGACAGGACTTAATCCTATGTCAAGGTCACCGTATTCCACGAAGCCTACTCCTTTCAAAGCCCCTAAACTCCATGAAGCCGGTGATATTCATAAAACACCCCTTTGGAAGGACCTAATATATGGGAAACCTCATTTATAATCTTCTACTAGAAGCCTCACTTCTGTTGATACATCTTCGTAAAGGTTGAGTAACCAGAGTCCCCAAACCCATCTTGGATCAGTTCTGCCACACCTAAAGCACCAATCTGACATGTTCTCTCCTTTCTTATGGACCACTCCACTTGAAGTGCGGAATGATACTCCCATGTTCCTTTTTATTCTCAGTATAGGTTCGTTAGCATCTGTTACTTCTCATCATAAGGACCATAACATGGACCTCACGAGACACCACTCCTATCATCACAATATCAATGCATTTTCAAAGGCAGTTCCCTACCATAAGTGCATGACCTATGGTCATGTAATCCCAATGGGTAAGAAATGGTTTTCCCACATCCAAGATAGATGACATACATCTACCCAGAAGAACTTCTAGTGGTATAACATTTAACATCATGATAATAACCTCAAAAAATGATGTAAAAGTGTAGTCATAATCTATGAGACAAACACACAATTCCCCATATCTAATTAGCATTGGATGGTTCCACAGCTACACACTTAGGGAAACTTCTATGTCTAATCCTCCCAAAATTTCACTTAGGGAGGCCTTTGCATAAGACCGACATGACTTGTGCTACAAGCATGAGATTCTCCACATACGACTTAGAGGTAATGAGATTCTACTCCCATTGAAAGATAAAATTTTGGTCATATTTCATGTTTAGGCCCCAAAAAATCTGTCAGTGATGATTCTTTCACATCATGATGATCAGTTATATATCTTTCTCTTGTTTATCACACAGTGAATGAATCACATTGTAATAGAGGTTATTAGAAACCATAATTTCTACCCAATATCTAACATGGCTACTCATGTTAATAATTCTTAACCATACTCATCCTATGGGATTCTTCGACATGTAATCCTGAACCACATGTCCCATCAGGCCTCCCCCTTAGGTATAAGTGCCATCCCATTTCGAAGTATAAGGGACTTGATAGAAAACTATTTTTGATATGTATGATGAATCTCTATGGTATGAAAACGACATCCACATCCATCCATATTTTCTATTGGCCACACTCCTAAGGTACAAAAACAACATCAAAATTTCTTCCACGTGTCATGAGCAGCTCAAAATAAAATCCCCACAACAACAATATCCATGATCAATCTACTTGTGAAGATTTTATTTAATGTCTAAGACCCACACAATTTCCCATAAAAATTATCTTCCTGATTTGAGTGTCCTTACCACACGATATTAAACTTAAAGGATATGTCTCGTCAAACAACCTTTAACTACGATAACAAACTATGTCGGCAATGATCCCTATATTCTAGATAGCGTATATATGATTCCTTTTTGAGGTTCAATTCCCACCAATGGTAAATCTAGGTTATCCCTTCTAGGAATGTAATTCCCTAATCAACCCTATGGGGTGTTCTCATCAACCATAAATGTGTGAAGTATTACCTTTATGGAACACACCTCTTGGATATTCCCCTATAAGAAATTCTGATCCATCCATTGATAAATCAGTCAAGTGTTCCATCCTAGTTATGCTCCTCCTTGATCATCCTATATTTGATGATTCTCACACCATCTTAACAAGACATTTAACTCATTCTTGGATCTATTCCAGGCATATGTTCGGATCAATCTCCAAAATACATTAAACTCATGACTCAAAGAGAATCCACATGCAATTAATGGGATGCCTAAAGTAAATGAATTTGAAGATATGTGCCTATGGTGTCATCTACCTCATGTAAAATATGGGATGCATGAGGTGAAATACATGGATTATAAACAAAATTGAATTTATATAACTCTCGATTGACATTGGGTTCCTTGGGTTCTATTGCTAACACTCCTCAATGAGATTCCATCACAAGAGGAAGAATACAAGTGACCAATGTTCCTAGCAACAATACATGACCGCAATGACCAACATGAATACTATACTATCATAAATTTGATTACTTTTCAATAATTACTAGAATTCACTAACCAAAGTAGTGTAATTAACTAGAATCTAGAATGAGATGGAACTAGGAATGAGTTCCACTAACATGACTCAAATATATGAGGGAGATCCAAACTAAGAAACATGTTCCAAGGAGGAGTCCATGAAAGGAGGAACTGACATTCCATTATAATGTTTTGATCAATGAGAAGAAACAATTGATGAAAGTGATGAAATTTAATCACATTTGGAAATTGAGAATGCGGGTTAACAAGCACCCGATCACACATTGACACGTAGTGGTGACGCTAGAAAAAGAATCATAAGTACAAAATAATAACATCTTGATCCTCATGTAAGTTTCATTGGACATCATTATATTATATTTTTATTTTTATTTAAATAAATATTATTTAATTATTTTATTTTATTAAATTAATATTTAATTACAAAAATTTAAATATATTAGAAATATTATTTTAGGTGAAACATTATATTTCAAAAAAATATGACTTTGTTTTCTTCATTTAAAAACATATTTTTACCAAACTTGTTAATTAATCATTTATATATATATAATGTAATAATGAAAAAGGATATATTTAATCAATATATTTTTAAAAATAATATATAAAAAATAATTTTAAAATGATATAGATACATAACCCATTATTACATGGGTATTTTACATATAGGTAATGAGTACATTGTTAGTACATTATAGCGTAGTTTGGAGAACATGGTTTTGGATGTGGTATTTATGAGATTAAATATATCCCCGAAATAGTTTTTCTCTGGTTTTGGAGTTTTAATCATGGATTTGGATTTATTATTGGAGAATCACAAAGATGAAATACATGGTGAATGATCAGATAAATGGGATATATTTGGTATGATCCTTTAATTCATGGTTATCACTTCTTCCATTAGTTTCAATTAGACATTATCACTATCCTTAATATATACTAATATAATGGTCATTGGTGAATGGATACATTAAAAATATTTATAAATATTAGTTTTATTTTATGTCCTATAGAGAAACAATGGGTATATTTTATAATTTTCTAAAATAAATATAAAATATTGGTCATGGGTTTTCGGTAACTACATTGCATGAAAAAGAATTTATTTAATCAAAATGGAATATAATTTATAAATTTTTCCATCGTTACATTCTTCCACTATTCTAAAATTTTTCACTCAAAATTTTATTTCTTATACTAAAATATTTTATTGTACTTTTATTTCAACTCTTATTCTGGATCCCATGTTTCCACCTCAAACAAGTGGTTTCACCATATTACATTTACCTATTTACATGTATTTTTTATTTACAATCTTCTCATATTTTGAAAGATCATTATTCAAAGGTACCACTTATGGATTTATTACATTTGATGGGTTTGATTTGTACTTATTTTAGAATGATACATGGAATACACCAAGTATTGGGGATAGGTAAGGTGAGAGTTCTAATTGATTTTGGCCACATCTTCAATGTCATCAATGATATTAATGTTGTCAATGTATATAAGAATAAAAATTAACTACTTCATAAACATCATTATTTTCTTCCTTGGTGATATACAGTGGAGGACATTTTCTCTATATTTAGAAGATATGTATCATCAATTTTTGTATTTATAGATTTTTGGTTAAATTTTTTTGGATTTAATATGACATAGAAGGGTTCAAATATACTATATGAACACTTCGATGATATTATGTCTCATCAGATTCCACCCTCCAACATCCTCTCATCATGTTGGAGTCCCACACCTATTACTATATACAAACTTATAAGATTCCATTTTAAAGGTATAATGGTAACTATTGTTATATAAGAACATAATTAGGGGAAGATAATGATCAGAATATCCTTTGATATTTATTGATCATGATCCCCTCATATCCTATAGAGTTTGAAATTATCTCTCAAAATAACCATTCAACATATTGTGATATGTAGTACCAAAACTCAAATCTATAGGAAATTCATGATTAAGTATTCCAGAGAACCTTTAGGTAATCATTTGGTCCCGATCAAATACAATAGAGGCTATTACTCCATGTAGGATTATATATTCACTTATACATATATATATATATATATCATATAGAGTTAGTAAAGATAAACATATTCATTGATAGTAATGAAATGGAATTCCTTTTTATGTTGATCAAATTCCACTGAAATGGTTTTATTTCAATTAGATATCTGGGGTACTATTTTGAAAAAAATCAATGCTTATGTCTTCCCATTTCTGAAGTTGTATTGGAAGTAGTTGACTCATACCCATAGACTTTTATCATCAATCCTTAACTTATTTCCATAACAAGCATCGAGTTATAAATTTTAAATTAACCATGTACATGCTACCCCATATATCATTCATTGTATCTTTATACATCATGGAGATCATGAGTTTAATATAGAATAACGAGTTTTGATCATAATATAATAGATATCTCTTTAGTTCTAGTTTTTAAAGGAAATCTATCAATGTCTAATCTTATAAATAAATATTCAATAACAACCCTACTCTTTATTTCACATTAATAAATGGTTTATTGCATAAAAATTACTCTTAATACAACACCAATTTTCATGAATGATAATTTATTTTGTTATTATAGACATAACATTACATTTTGAACATCAGATACAACAACATTATTTAAAACTTCTTTATCATGCTTATAAACTTCCATGTCTTTTTAAAACTGCACGGGATAACTCAAGGGAAAATTGAAAGAAGTAGTGAGTTATAAATCCCAATAAGGGAATTTACATGGAATATGGTGATGCATGTTTCACAATAGGTATATCAATGGGGAATAAAAATAGTATGAATAAAAACATTAAAAATGAGACATGATATAACATGATAGTCATTAAGGTCACATGGAAAATGTGGCAATAAATTAAAACACTCCATCATAAACATAGGTCAAGGATAAACCACTAAGACATCATGGTCGACAATTTATAGTAATGTAAATAGAATCAATCTCTATCCAAACATGAAATATCATGATACAAAAAAACTCAATGAATTTGGGAGCTATCTAATTTCAGGAACACTCATCACATTCATTTCAATCTCTTGTTTAAGTGTGCCACTTAGATCAAAAAACATAAGTTCATTTATCATCATAATTTATTCCATGATCATGTAGTGTGGAATAAATTTATATAAGTAACCAGTCAAAAGGAACACAGTCCTAAATTTGAACACCGTATATAGTAAATAGGTATGTTATTCACTACAAATGTATTTGTGAATGGAAAAATCATGGTGATATTTCGACAGGACAATAGTGTTATTAGATATTCATAAAATGGGATAATGATAGAGAAGTGGGTATATCATAAAATAGACGTCAAATGGGTAGTAATAGGGACATGAAATAATATATCCTTACATTATAAATCAGACATTTAAGTCATATATTAATGTAAAAACATGAATATATAAAATAATCATAGCTATATTCTAGTATGGAAATGGGTGTAGAAAAAGTGTCATTTGAGGATAAATTAGAATGAAAGGGGGATATCATCATTAATAAATTAAATGGAAAGTAATTTAATATTTAGGAACATATCACAACACATGAAAATGTAATTTAGGAGGCATGAAATAAAATAAGTACTTGATAAAAATATGAGAGTATAAGATTCCTTATAGAATTTTGGGCATAGTAACGTCATATGAAAGGGTAAAAATTAGAGATGAAAAATAATATACCATTTATATAAAATCAATTGGAATGTATGATAATGATTATAAATTAATAATAATATAAAAACTGTATTTAATAATATTAGTTTCAATGAATGTGTTTGAATTGAATGGATGAGTGGAAAGTGATGATCCCTTACGTGAGTGTGTGACTATATAAGCTTGGGAGGGTATTCTTGAGTGCATAGGGGAGCCTTGAGAGAAATATATATGTTGGAGGGAATAGTATAGACTTGATGCAATAATTTTTAGTGAAGATAAAAGGGATATTGGGTAAGATTTTATAGCAAAAAATGGGGATTTCTTTATTATTTTGTTTTTTGGACTCTACAAAATAAAATATCAAAAAACACAAACCAACCCATGGGTTTTCCCATAATATTTCCCAATTGGGATATATTTTTATTATCTTATAATTATATTGGATGAACTTATTAAAATACTTTCCTTTCTTATGTAGAGGTGAGTCACACTCATAATGAAATGACTATAAAACCATAAAATATATTATAATTTTTTGATGATTTTTAATGGATTTAAATAATAATTGAAATAAAAATAAAATAAAATTTTCAATCATTAAGAGAAATTATTTGGTCATGGATACCATTTAATGGGATTATTACAATATGTTTGGGTCATTATGATGTGATAAAACACAATGTATTTTTATACGTTATATAATTCCTAAAAAAATTTAAATTTCTCAGAAGATTATAAAAATTTATTGTTTGGATAATTTCAACATTATGATTCCAAAAAAAATAGTAATTTTATCAAAATATTTTCTTAATTATTTAAATTATATATTTTAATATAAAATCGACATATATTAATAAATTCTACTGTTTTTAAAATTATTTTTTAGAACCCTTATAAAAGCTATATTTTACATCAAAAAAATTATTTGATAAATATTTAATATTAATTTTTCTTTAAAATATTATTTTTATTCAAAAATACATTATTTCTTTAAAATAAATTCCTCAATTGAATTTGAATATTAACAAAAAATACTATTTTTTGATGAATAAAAAAAATTCACAATATAAATATAATCCACTAATTATTATATAATAAAATAATATATATATTCATATTATAGGAGTATTTATACATATACACATAATACACTACAAAAATCCATGAGAATAAGGTGCGTGATGGTGGGACTTTCATGGGGTGGTATAGTAAACATGGTTTGGATCGTGATCTCAATGAACATGAACTTACTTCGTAAATGGTTTTTCTCAGGATTTCGTTGATTGATCTCAATATGGTATTAGTCATGGTAAAATCCTATAAATTCAATATCCCTCATAATCTTATATAAATGGGATTTATAGAGTGAAATCCATATGGTTTAGGCCATCACTCCCTTTATCTTGTCAATTGGATTTGTTAAAACCCTATATTTATATTAATCATTATATCATTATTCATAGACTATATTATAAAAGGTAATTATAATAATTGGAGATTTTTATATAATCAAATATAATAAAAATAAGTGCATGTGTTTTCTATAACCATATTAATTAATAAGACATTTTATTAAAACAAAGGGAGTAATTTTATTTATAACAGTTCAGATCTTTACAATCTTTCCCCTAAATAAATTTTTCCCTCACAGTTTTCATTTTCCATAGTAAAATAAATGAGGGTGACTATGATTAAATACATCCTCTATCTCCAACATTACTTCTTGATATTTTTTGTTCCTCCCCAAATCTTTGACAAGACTTATTTTCTTCTTTCAAATAATATTTTCTCTACCCATCAATGATCTTCATCGGGTGGCCCTCAAAGGTAATTTCATTCATTAATGGTACTACCACTTAATTGAGTATGTGTGAGCGTTTTTATGTACATTATAAATAGGGATACATGAAATGAATCATGTAATTAATATAGGATCGGTGGGAGTACTAATTGGTAGGTCGCAACTTCTATGAGATCAAGGATATCAAAGGGACCGATAAATCATGGATTAATATTTTCCTTCTTCAAAAGTCTCACTAAATTTATCCATGAAGATATGTGGATGAATACCATGTATCCAACATCAATATATAGGTCTTTTATATGATTAGTAGCATAACTCTTCAGCAAACAATGATCATCCTTGATGTGTTGTTTTATGGTTCTAACCTTTTTCACCTTTTCAATGACTATTTAAGGACCTAGATGTTTATGTTCCTCAAAATCATTCCAACATGCATGTGTTATGAACCTCTTCCCATAATGGTCTTCATATGGATAAATTTGTATAATCAAGTAGAAACTGTTGTAGTAAGATAACTTGACCAATGGAAGATGTTTGTCCCATCATCCTTTGAACTACCTATAACATGCTCACAACATGTCTTCAAATGTCTAAATAGTCAACTCAGATTGACCATCAGTTTGAGGATTATAGGACATAATAATTATTAGCTTCGTATATTTTAGCATGTTAGAAAATTTTATAGAACATGGATGTTAATACCTGATATCGATTAGATACAATCGATTATGATGCTCTTTGTATCCTTATAACATCTTTTATGTATATCTATGAATGTCGATCGAGTGATATATCCTCTTGAACTGTGATAAAGTTAGGTTTTCTTGAAATATGATTCATGAAAACCACATATAATTGTTTCTCCTAGATAAATTTGGATGTCTTGTGAAATATTAAATGGATATGTTCTCCAATTTCAATGTTTATATAGGTAATGGTTTCATCATCTGCTTATTTTTCAACCATTAATTCATCACTTCCTAGAATATCAGGCACATTAATGTATATTTATTGATCCCCTTCATTATATTTTCCCACTAATAGTGCTCAGGGATATACTGATACATCTTTGTGATTCATGGAGGAATTGAGAATTTTGAACATTGTGCATCATCAAAAACTACCCTCTTTAACTATGTATTTTATGGAACACATATTCATGACCCAAATCTCACAATTACATCATCAATTATAAACTCTAAGGATTTCAAAATTCTCATTACCTCCCCCTTCTTATAAATTTTTACATAATTTCTTTAAGTGTCTTTTATTTTCTCAACAAGGGTTGGTTGATCAATCCTGATATAGGATATATGATGTTCCTTGCATAATGATTCCCATTTACATCATTTTCTTATATAATAAGATGGTAGTGGATTTAGCATTGATAATCCTTGATGGGATTTAAACATCTTCATTTATTTATATTTATCTCTTTCTATTTTATTGTATATATTTGAGACATTTGTGATTTGTATATATCTCACACTTCTCTCAATACACATAATTCCGTTAGATTTTCTTCATAAAGATCATAGTTTCTAACACCATATCAGGCATGTGATTTTTTTTGTATTGAATTTTAAACATCCATGAGGCATATGTAATCACATTATAATTTTTCATCATTACATAGACAAATAAATTATTTGAATCATGACTATATACATGAAAGAGTTCCCCACATATCAGTAGTGTGATCATTGGTGGTATGATAAGCCTATTTTTTATATCCTTAATGATTTCATCATATTATTACATCTAAAAAACTAAACTCCCTTCCAATTTATCTTTATACAAGGGTTTTGAAAAATGTAATAAATGTCCCAGAAATAAATGATAATACCCACCAAAACAATGGAAATTATAGATATCAGTCATAGATGTTGGCGTCTTCTGGCCTTAAAATGATTCAGTGATTTACGGGTCCACAGGTATTCCATTTCATATGATATATTCCATAAGAGAGATACTTCATTCAACTAGTAACCACATTTTCTATAATAGCGTATATAATCTCCTTTTGTAGAGTCTTTATCATAGTTAAAAGATACACCTCATGCTCTTCCTTACATATATATTATATTAGAATATCATATCTAAAAACTATCAAAAAATAATTGAGGGAATCTCTAAAGAAAATATTAATCAATTCCATAAATATTGTTGGATATTTAGTGATTCTGAATGGTATCACTATGAACTTATAGTGCCCATAATTTTTATGAAAATATGTCTTTGGGATATCTTATTTCCTTAACCTTACTTGATAATATCCTGACTGAAGATTCACCTTGGAGAAGGATTGTGCCCCATATAGTTGATTAAAGAAATCATAAATCTGAGGTAGGTCATATTTGTTCTTCATCATGATCTTTTTTATCTCAGGATAATCAATGCAAAGGAGAATTGATCTATCCATCTTATTGACAAAGAGGACTAATGTACCCCATGGTGAAGCACTTGGGCATATAAACCATTTATCCATATTCTTATATGTTCGCTTCTTTAGATCCTCATGTCCCACAAAAACCACTCTATTCAGAGCCTTGGATTATTTAAAGTCCCATGTTATAACCTCGATTGAAAATTTATCCTTTTAACTAAAAATAATAACATGAAATTCATTGAGAAACAGAACATCATATTCTCTCATAATAAGCATATCTATATGGATTATTCCTTCCATAGTCTTAATAATTTGATCTTTATATGGTTTCTCCTAGGAAACTAATATCTATTCCTAAGATGGTGGTGATAAAAAAGATCCATCCTAATCCTTTCACTTGTATATAATTATATGAAGATTTGAGATATGAAGAGTGATATCATTCTCCTGAAAATTTATCTAGGATCTATATAGGAATATATAATACATGCCTAGAATTGCATCAAATTCCATAAAAAACCAAATGAAATGGTTATCTAGGATTTTCATCTCAAAATCATTGAAATGGGAGGAGATATATACCTAGGATGAAATAATTTCTTCATTTTCAATTTTCAGAGATATCTTTACATCTATTCTTTGTGGTGTTGTTTGGATAGTTCTACTTAACTATTGTGATATGAAGGAATGGGAAGAACTAGAATAAAAAAGTATGTTCTCTATTATTGAATGAATAACTAGTTTACATTTGACCAAATCATTTTCAGGATCCCCCTCAGTAGTTTTGATAGAAAAGTATTGACCTTGTTACCTTGGAGGTTGTTGATTTTATCTGAAAACCAATGGGTCATTGAATTGGTTTGAAAAGTTCCATGGTTCCTTATAGTTAGAGTAAAAAAACAATGAGTTGAGGCCTGACCGGAGCATTTATTTCCTCCAATGGATTAGTGGGTTTCTCAGATTGGCAATTGTTCGCTAGGTTCCCTTCCTTCCCTCACCTAAATCATTTATTCATCCCTTGACCAAAATTCTGGGGTTTTATTTATGCACCTTTGACAAGTGCTATATTGAAATTTCATAGAACAATTAGATTTATATTTCTCAATGTAGGAATTAAAATATAGTTTTTTCTTCTTATCCCCATGCTAACCTTGGATTTTTTTATCTATATTTCAAATTTGAGGGTACACTGGACAATTTCATCATAGATATTAATGTCACAGATCACTAGGGATTTTCATAGACTTGGTTTTATCCCACCAAAAAAAATTCATCATCGTATTCATGGGAAAAGGAAAAGACCAAGGAATATAGTTCATGTTTTTTTATTTTTTCCTTATATGCCCCAAAATATTTATCATATTTTCTATGGATGGAAAGGAAATCCATTTCTATTTCCAGTCAGAGAGTACGATGAAAATATTTATCGATTTTTTTTCTATATTTCCTTTGACTCAATCAATTTGATCTCTTCCTCATGCTTAAAATTATTGATCAACGCCCCACAATGAAGCTCTTCTCCATACATAAGATAAATAACAAGTTGAAACGTACCATACCCATAACAATGAATGATGGATAAGATCTTCTTAGTGGAGGGGATACATCATACCATGATTAAGGGATCAGATGATCCATTGAAAGTCGAAGGCATTTATCACACAAATATCTAATTTTTTTTCTCTCATAGGGATATTTGGAAACTCCTTCTAATCCAGGATTGAATTTAGAACCTGATTCAGCTGAGAGGGTATCATCATATTGTATGTAATTCTTTCTCCAATCAGGTTAGTTATCTTGTTGGGGAGTTCATCACATTTCTCGTTAAATTGATTGTTTACTTGCTTCCTCTTATTTTCATCCATTGGATAGATTACAAGAAAAAACTAAAGATTCTTATTTTTAAAATGTTAAACACATACAAAAATTTAATGATAATAAAGCGGTAACATATGACTTATATTTTTGTCTTTATCTTATAAATTTATAGGCTTTAATATATATTATACACAATCTATTTCATAACAAATATTATTATGGGATTTTTGTTCCCTTAATAATGGTTTGTAATGATAATATGAATTTAAAAGAGCATAGCCCCATGAATGTAAACCTAGGTGTGAAGTAAGGTTCATTGTCATGTACTATGTTAAAGTGAGTCAGGCCTGCAACACCATGTCAGATTTATTACCCGAAGGTGTATCTGTTATAGAACCACATCTACTTTTAGTATAGAGACATATATTTATTTTCTAGATAAAAAACATACTCTAAACATACAAAATTTATGATTTTTTTCTTATACATAGTCTTATCCTCAAGAAATCATATAGATTTTTCTAATCCTAATCACATAACTAACTATGTTGTTTCTTTGATACCAACTATAACAACCCTTTTCATTATTTCACATTAATATATGATTTATTACATAAAAATTAAATTTAATATATACCAAAATATTGATACGTATGGTGTATATGGGAATTAGTTATATAACATAACACTTTGAACATGTGATACTAAAACAATATTGAAAATATCCTTAACATGCTTCTAGTATTCTGTAGATTTATTAAAACTGCATGGGGTATGCTAGGGGATAACCTAATAAAGGAGTGAGATATAAATCTAAATAAGAAAATAAACATGAAATTAGGAAATACATGAGATATAATAGACATATAAATGCTAAATTAAAAGAATTGGAATCATATATGTGAATAATTAAACACTATATAACATGATAATAATTATTCCTCATGGGAAATGTGGAAACAACTTAAGACACTACTTTATAAACATAGGGCAAGGCTAAACTGCCATGATGTGTTAAGGGAAAAATTAACCTCATGGAATTAGGTTCACTATAAGTCCCAACATGATGTATCATGATACTACACATTACACAATACATTTGAGAACTATATAATTCCAGGCGCACCTGTTACATTAAATTCATTCCCATGCTTAAGTGTTCCACATAGATCAAACAACATGGGTTCATTCATCATCATAATTTATTCAATGATAAATGAGTGTAAAATAAATGTATGTAAGTCCCCAATAACAAATTACATCTATATAAACGTGAGAACCCTTGACTGTAAATTGGTTTGGTATACACTACATAATTTTTTTCGCATGAAAAAATAATGGTGAATGTTCGACAGCATAATGATGTCATTAAAGAATGATAAAAATTGTTTGATGGGAGATAAGGGGGTATCTCATCACAGGCATAAAATTGGATGTACTAGGTCCATCTGAGAACATATCTCAACATTATAAATTCGACATTAAAGGATTAAGTTATGGAATAAATTTGAATAATGAAATGAATCATAACTATATTTTGGCCTGGTAATGGGCCTAGATAAAGGATAATGGGAGGATTAATTAGAGGTAAAGGAATATATAATCATTTATTTATTAAATAAAAGGTAGGAGAATATGAATGAAAATATACCAACATAATAAAATATAATTTAAGTGACATAACATAAAATAAGTGGTTGATAAATAGGGAAGAGTAGAAGATCCCTAATGAAATTTCGGCTTAGTAATGGATTAGGTAAGGGTCAAAATGAGAGAGGATAAATAATATCTCAATCATATAAAAATAATTTGAACATAATGGAATGGTTATAAATTAAATAAAATTTAACAAATTCTAATTAAGAAGACTAATATCAAATAATATTCTTTAATTGAAAAGAGGAGAGAAAGGTGAGGATCCCTTACTTGAGTGTGTGGCATTACAAGATTCGTAGGGGCTTCTTGAGAGATTGGGGTGACTTTGGAGGACTCTAGAT
Source organism: Viscum album (assembly GCA_963277665.1). Taxonomy (NCBI): domain Eukaryota; kingdom Viridiplantae; phylum Streptophyta; class Magnoliopsida; order Santalales; family Viscaceae; genus Viscum; species Viscum album. Next base: position 806,828,843 of record OY728119.1, on the reverse strand, counting down.
TGTTGAGGAAAGATTATAGACCAATTATAAGGAGTTTTAGTGGAGAGAAATTGGATCTTTGGTGAGTTTATATAGGAAATGAGGGGGATAACTTCATTATTTAGGTTCTAAACTCTACATAATAAAATATCCAAAACCACAAAAAATCACATTCTTTTTACCATTATCTATATAAAATGAGAATTGTTTTTGTTATTTTATAATTACAAGGGACAAAATTATTAAAATAGTTCCCTAAATTATGTGGAGGTGAATCACACTCATAAAGAAATGATTTTTAAACCATAAAATATATTATCGGAATTGGATGATTCATAATTGATTTAGTTAATATATAAAATAAATAGTAAATGAAATTATTTTAAAGGGATAACATTTATTTGGTCATTGATCCTATTTATAGTATTTATTACATCACATTGAGGTCATTATGTTGTCATAAAACAAAAAATATATTTATATGATATTTAATTTTTACCTGAAATGTTTAAAGTTTCCACAAATTATGAAAAATTCACTATTAGATAGTTTTGAAATCCTAATAAAAAAATAATATTCACTTTTTCCTAATAATTTTTTAAATATGTGAGGTATAAATATTAAAATAAAATCAACATTTACTATGAAATGTTGGTATATTGAAAATAACTGATTTCAACCCATAAAAATTTATTTTACACTTCATAAAAAATATATGATCATTATTTGTTATTAATATTTTATTAGAATATATTTTATTTAAACAATCCATTAATTCTTAATAATACATTCCTTATTTTTATTTGAATATTCATAAAAAATACTATTTTAATGTTATTGAATCAAAATAAAAATTATTTACAAAGTAAAAAATAATATATTCATTATTATATAAAAAATAATATACATATTCATATTGATAGGTTTTGATACATATCCCTATAATATGCCAGAAAACACCATAAGAGTAAGGTATGCGATGGATGGACGTTCATTGGGTGGTTCAGCAAACATGGACTGGTCTATGATCACGATGAACATGAAATTCTCTTGTAAATAGTTTATATCAAGCTTCAGTTTCTGGATATCATCATGGAATTGGTAAATGGAAAATCCTAGAAATGTTATCTCCCTAGGAAGCTTAGATAAATGGGCTTCATAGGGTTTGATCCTACCCATTAAGGTGATAACGTCCTCTGTCTATGTTAATTGGATATGTTAAAACCATATATATATAATAATATTGTGATCCATATTCAACGACTATAATATCAATGATAATGATATCTAATGGTTTTTTAAATCCAAATGGATATAATAAAACAAAAGTAGTTTATGTGATTTTTATAACCATATTACTTAAAAATACATTTAATTGAACCAAAAAAAGGTAATTTTATTTATAACATTTTGGATTATTACAACACCAACATAGTTGAACTCGAGAATATTTATTATTATTATATATAGCTACTATCATTATTTAGGGCATACTTGATCCTCTTAATAATGAATAGTTTACATATTACTTTAGAAAAAATCATAATGTTCCTTTTTCTATTAATTATGTCTATCATTTATCTATGAATAAGGATTGGATCATTTTAAATCACCATCATCGATAAGGATGGGTGATCATTTATAATCATAGAATCTTTTACATTATCAGCCTTCCCATTATAGTAATGGAATAATAATTCATAATTCTTGATCAGCTATAAACACCTTGTTTAGAGAATAATGAACTCCTTATGTATGAATAAATCCTTTTGGATTTCAGTATTTATATATATTATATACCTCTCCCCATAGAAATAACTTTACCAAATAATCAATGGAAATATCACTCCTCCCAGTTTTATAACATGAATTCGGTTGATCTACGCATGGATATGTATTTTTAAGGGAGAATTGAATATAAATTTTTCATATTTAATGTGTATATAATAAAATACTTTTTCTGGAAACATTTATGTAGATCTCAAATCCTTCCCCACTAAATAATAAATGGAGCCTATGTGAAGGTATTTTACACTTAATTACTATTAATTTGACTCTTCAAATTCATTTGTGTATAAAAACATTACATTGATTCAAGTTATTCTGGTTAGTGAGTTTGGAAATCTGAGAGGTTCCTCACAAACTGAATATAGTGCCGAAATAATATTAAAAAACTATAGATCTTTATCAAGGAGTTTTTTCTAGACCATTCCTAAATTAAAAATTTCTTTAAATGATCTATAGATATCATATCACTAGTGATAACATTCCCTAAGAATGTTCCCTACTATGTCCAAAACATACTGTTACAGTACTTTTCATATAACATTTACTTTCACGTAGCCTTCAGAATAGATTTCAAATTCTATTAATGTTCACCCATTATTTTTAGTAGACAATAATATGATAAAAAATTATTAGTTGAGTTTTTAATTTAATCCCTAAATAATATATTCAATATTTCTAGGAAGATAACTAGATAATTTTTGGTTCCAAATGGAATCAATATAAAATCAAACTTCCCCTATATATTATAAAATGTATTCTTTCAATTGTTCTCCTTCTTCACCATTGCTTGTTAATGTGTTGGTAGAAGATCAACATTAGATAAGTATTAGGATCCATGTAGCTGATTAAAAAAAGTGGACAATCTGTGGAAGTGGATATATGTTTTCTTTGTTGATGTTTTTGAGCTCACAATAATCAATACATAGGCACATTGACCAATCCGTATTTATGAAAAGGACACGTTCACCCAATGGGGAAGCACATGGGTGTGTGAAGCATTTATCCATATTCTCTTGTAGTCCCATCTTCGTATCATCATGATCAAAAGGGGAAATTTTTTTGAGAGTCATGAATAATAAAAATATCTGTGTAGAGGATTGATTGATCACATAACCACCCAATCAAGATGAAGACTAATTAATAATTGGGGTTAACATCAACATATTCTCCTATAATGGTCATGTCATAAAGTATGATTATTTTCATAGTCTCAATCATTTGAGATAGATATGAGTTCTCGTAAAGGTATAATATCAACTATTTATATGATAATTAAAATGGATATATATACTCTTCCATACACTTTTATATAATCCGAGGGTAATTCATGGTTCCTAGAGTGATGTCATTCTCCCAAAAATTTATGTTTGAAATATTTATGTAAATATAATATATACAATGAAATCATCAAATTTTTCAAAATGGAGTACTAAAATATTTTTAGGAAATTCAACTCACAAATATTTTTATGGGAGATGATATTTTCTTGGGATGAATTAATTTAAAAAAAATTCAATTTTCAACAATAACTCCACCTTCTTGTTTTTAGTTATTGTTTTAATAGTTTTAAAAAAAATTTATATGAAAGAATGTATTTTTATAGAACCAAATAGTACATTTACTATTCATTAATGAAAAACTATTGTACCAATTACTGAATTATTTTAATGATCTATATTAACTGTTGTGATTGAATATACACAACCTTTCTCTATAATCTATTGAGATATTTTTTCTAATGTTATCTTTGAAAGATCCAGGAATAGTAAATTGATTTGCATAGTGTCATTGTTTCTTGTATATGTAATAGTGTACCATTGGAAGAAGGTTGACTGGAATATTCCTTTCATCCAAAACATTAGAGGGTTTCTCCCATTGACATATTATAGATAAGTTACCTATAATAAAAAAGAAACCTAATTTCCATTTCCCCTTCAAGAGATTTCTATTATTTTTTCCTGCACTTTTAATATATGGGATGATCGAATTTATTACCACTATGATATGTCTCCTTCCTTTATCTGAAATTAAAATATATTATTCACTTCCTGTATACAAACCCATGAGAAACTTTCAATTACCTGATCTCTATTTAAAAATTGGTGGAACATCAAAAAAATTAAATATATACTTTAATGTCTAAAATAAAAAACTAATTTCAATGATTTTTATTTTTTCCAAAAAAAAACAAGTGAAATTTTCATTTTGGGTCCATGAAAAAGTTAGGGATATATCATGTGGGTCTTAAAATGTTTTCATCATTAATAGTAATGGATTAATCTTGATTTTACAAATGTCCAAAATAATCTAACACCATTTTAATTTAGAGAGTGTGTGAAAAATACCTAAACAAAAAATTTGCCGAATTATTTCTACTACATTCTCTATATATCATTATCAGGGTTCATATTACTAATAAATAATCACCTATAATCAAATTACCCAACCATATGATAAATATCATTAAATTACTTACTCATACTCATAGAATGTATCGATAGAGAAGATCTCATCAATGTATTTTGTTAATTTTTATCACGTTATGTTATTAGATGATCGGTTAAAAGGTATGGTCTTTCTAAAATAAAGGAATCAATAGCTACATGAAATTTCTTAGGTTGGGGGGTGTTCCTCGTAATTCATTTTTTAAAAAACATTATATTATTGATTAATTATATTATTGATGTTATTAATAATTATTCCCACTATTTTGGGAATCTGATTTGGTAAGTGATAATTTTTTCCTCCACATAGGTTGTTAGCTTTGTTACCCCTATTTCTAGATATTTTCTAAATTTAATGAAAAATTAGGTAGAGAATGTTAGAAATATTAAATGCATAAAACTGAAACTATTAACATTTCAGGGATAGCTCATAAATTGCATGTATTTTGTAACTTATGACCTTGTATATTTCAATATATATAATCAATGGATTATTTCATAACATTAAATTAAAGTTCAATTTTTATCTCATCATAATGGTTTATAATTATCTTGGTAATTTAACAAAAATATTCCCCAGTATATTCAAACTAGTTGTATAGTAAGGAATCATTGTGGTGTTCCATGTAATGTTCATGTTAAGACCTAATGATCCGTTTATGGGTTATTAACCCTAGGTACATTTTTTCTAGAGGCACATACAATTTCATTTTGAAAGTAGATATTTAATCTCATTTAAAACACTCTCTCTAAACATAAAAATTAATTAGAATGTTTTCCTATGATTAGTCTTATCCCTATGGGTTTAAATAAGGTTTTATTGTCGTTGTCCTAAAAATTACTAGACCTCCCTCTCATACAAAATAACACTACCCATATATTTTTATACACAATATTTCATTGTTTATGACATATAAATACACGTAATAATTACATAGATGATCGATAAGAGTAGTTTACATGGGAAATTATATTTATATAATTATGTAATTAAATAAGGATAAATCTTCATTATTTAAAAACACTATAATATTCCCTTAAAATCTGTTGATCTTCTAAAACTATATAGAATAACATATGGAGGTACACAAGAAATCGGTGAGATATAAAGTTGAGTAATGTAATTATTAAATTGTGTAATAAATAAATGCAGTACATGTGAGTTTTTAATAATAACACGTTGACCTAGAAATGTGGTAATAGTTTTTATTATAATCAAATTATGATATAATATTATAATTTCAATGAATCATAAGATTTTGGAAACAACATAAGACATGACATCATAAGAAAAAGTAAAGGCAAATAGTCACGACATCATAACCTTGTGTTCTTAGTAAAACCAGTCAAGAACTATACGTGGTATCTCATGAGATAAAAATATTACCTAATTCATGGTGTGATAAATAATTTTGAACCCACCCATCAAAATCACATTATGTGCATTTATTTTTGTTATATATAGATCATAAAAAATAAGAAAGTATATAATAAAATTATATCCCAATACTAATTATTTAGGTTTATATACATAGAATTATATAGTCAATATAGCATTGGTAAAACTAGCTAAATATCCATTAGTGGAATTGGTGACAGGTATTCACCACAGAAAAATTTTTCATGGAAAATCATGGGATCATTTCAACAGTATAACAGGTGTACATAAAGGATCATTGAAAGATTAATGAGAGTGAAAAGTTTTATATCATAACTTATAAATCATAATGATAGTAAATTTAATATTAAAAAAAAAGATATATCAATATAAATAATTGGGAATCAAAAGGCTTAATATAGATAAATTGTTGAATAAATAAGAGTATGAAAAGAATATAATAATTGATTTGTTAATTTTAAAATGAATGGATGGCATTCACATAAGCATGAAAAGCCATTAGTGGGGATTTAGAGATGTATAAAGAGATAAAATTCATCCCCAATGGGTTTTATTATTGAATAGTAATTAGAGTTTGGGTGGGTATTTATAAAAAAGGAGATATAAATTATTTATTAATTTCTAAACATAGGTTTTGAACTATATGTAATAAAATAAGAAAACCCTAAAATATTCCAGCATTTTTTTACCATTTTTTCTTTTAGTGAGTAATGGTTTCCAATATTTTTTTAGATTAAGGATAAACTATTGTAAGAAAATATCATTAATAGTGCTGAGGTGAGTCATGTTCATTAAGAGCTATTTTTAAACCTCTAATACATACTATTGATTTTGTATAATTCATTTTGGGTTTGTAATATATATCAAATAAAAAATCAAATTATTTTAAATGGTAAATCTATTTTTTATCTCATATAAATTTTAGAGAATTTATTACATCACTTCTCATTGATTATTATTTCACAATTCACACAGTTTATTTATACCATATTTATTTTTTAGTAAAAAATATAACCATCTCATAAAATTATTTAAAATTAACCATTAGATAATTTAGATGATCTAATTCTAAAAAAATATGAAAAACATAATTTTAGAAATATGAGAATGTACAATTTTTTTTAAAAAATTATTTAATTGAAAATACTAATTTTTAAAATACTAAAAACTTCATGACCCATATATAATTACATTATAATTAATTAGATGAAACTATCATTTATATTTACATAAATATCATTTAATAAGAATGTTTCATTAATATTATATATAACTAAAACAGATAATTTTATTCAAAATTAATGTGTTAGATGAAAATATATATATTAAAAAAATACTAATTGTTTTCCTCAATTCAGTGTATAAATTTTATAAAACTCGTTATATAATCATGTATATATAACATAAAAATGAAAAAGAATAAATTGAATAATTATTTTATTAATAAGATAATATAAAATTTTATATTATGGTTTCTAGATAAATATACCCTTATTATAATATTTTATAACTAGATGGTATGGAGTCTAATAGAAGTACACTATTTGGGTGGATCATTGTACATGGTTTGGGAGGAAATATCTATGATCATGAATAAATCGTATAAACATTTTTTCATGAATTTTAGATATTACGTTTCATATTTGTATTGGTTAAGGTAATTCCCTACTGTTGTCGTCTCCCTTGAAAGCTCTAGTAAATAGACTTCATAGGGTATGCTACTACTGGTCGAGGCCAATTCTTCTTCATTATATACCCATTATAATAAATTATAATTTTGGAGATACAATTATATAACAGTCACTTTTTTACAAAAATTTTAACAACAGTTGTAATATTTTATAGTATTTTAATCCTCACACAAAAATTATGATATTAAATTTTAATGGTCTAAAATAACAAATAAAAAATAGTCTGTGCATTTCTGTTAAATAAATTACATAATAATGAATTTATTCAATTAAAAGGGAATTTATATATATGTTTCTAGGTCATTATAATCTTCAAACTTTGGAAAAAATTTCATCAATATTTTATATCATACTATAGAATAGAAATGGGTAATTATATTTCACTATCTCTATTATTTCACATGTTTCCTATTAAAACGTGTGGTCTTGGGAAAGTACATTGACCGTTTGTTTATGCTTATTTAATATTGGTTTTTTTATCAATGATCTAATATCATCATCAGATGATACTATTATAAAAGATGATTCTCCAAAGTATTAGCCTCTATATTAAGTATGTTTTATGGGTCTAGTATATAATTCATTTAGAAGAAATCATGGAATATATCATGTAATTTATACACATTATGTGGTAGTGTTACGAGATGGGAAATGTGTTTGATGTTCTCAACGATCGTAAATGTGATGATATATCTTGGACTCTGACTCCTTGTTTCCAAACATCGTGATTTTCTTCTATATAGATATATTATGGAACACCTTATCTCATATCACAAACTCTAGGTCTCATGGACAAATCCATACATAGATGTACTATTGTCCTTGCATGGATTTAATATAATGGGAAATGTGTTAAAAATTAACTATCATCTCTCGGATATGATTATGTCACATCCACTTATTATCTCCCACATTATCCGACCATGTTGGAGTCTAAAGCATATTATTATATAGATCCGCATGAGATGAATTTTAAATTCTATAATGAAAATCTTTTTTATATGGTAACTCAACTAGGGTAGTTGTTGATCCCAACATCCTTCAAAATCCATTTTGAATGATATGATTAAATCCTATATTATTTTAATATTTATCTTAGACTAACCATCTATATGTGGATGATATTTTGTACTAAAACATTTATCTATTTCAAATTATTGTTTAAGTATTATCCAAAACAATGAGTTAAAACTCCTATATGTATTATATATAATAGGTGTTTTTCCTCTCGCTACCCCATTAATGTTCTTGACATCCCTTATATATATTTTGTCTAGTTGGAAATTAGTGAATTATTTTGTGATATTAATGAAATGCACAAACTGTTTTGGTGAATTAGTACCACAAAATAGTGTTATTTCAATTAGATATCATGGTGAGTGAAGTTACAAAGTATTAAATAACAACTGAGAAGGGGGAGGGGGTTGAATCAGTTCTTCACTTTTTATGAGGTTCAAAACATTTAGAATATTAACCCCTGTATCCTCTTATTATTTATTTCATTATCAAATTTTAGTAAATACTCATGCATGAAAAAGTAGTAAAGTTAGTAAAGAACACATGATTTACAAGGATTGTAATCAGTGTGAGAACCAACATCCATAACATAGGCACTCCCATAGTTATATGGTAATTAACAATTTTGAATAATCCAATAAAACGTGTGCCAAATATTATTATAAAATTTCAATCCCTTGATACAAAATATTTTACTGACTCCCATTATATTAAAAAGTTTATTTCAAAAAAACTTATTCCAAAAAATTTTTTGTTTAATTTTCTCCAAAAAATCTCACTCTAAATTCGCAGTTCAATTTGAAGTTTTCTTATTTTCTAAGCCTAATGAACTGAATATTATTATACCTTACTCATTTATTACTTCTAAAACTCTTCTTAGAAACTCAATATGATCTTCTTTAATCTGATTAAATCAATATGATGATCCTCACTATGGTTAAAAAACAATATAATAAAAATATTCTAAATATATTTTTTCCCTATAATAACATTAACTTAAATTTATTCAGAACTCCCCATTTTTTCATACATAAAATATATTTTCAGTACAAATGATCTGGGAAAATAGTTATAGGAGACTCAAAAAAATAACAAAAAATATGAAATCATTCTTTGTTCTTAAAATTTCAAAACTCCTGAAAACCATTTTATATAAACAACATATTTGACTTCATCAATACTTATCATATTTCATTGATATTTATGCATAATTAAATTTCATGTTTTCCATCTTGAAATATTCATTAAACTTATGGAATATTTTTTTAGTCTTCTTCATAATAATCATTTGGTAATTTCTACTGTTCACTCAAGGATATATAACATCATTATATTTAATACAATGTATCTTCTTCTACTTCAACCTCATTGTGATGTGCCTTTCTATCTCATATCATTATGATATGCCATTATTTCTCATGGCATTATCATATGCATTTCTTTCTCATCACATTATAATATTCATTTCTTTCTCATTTCATTATGATCTTGCATTCATTATCAGCTCATTCTTCTCATCCATTTTTTCTCAGTTCATTATGATCTGACATTCTTTATAAACTCGTTTTGATCTTATATACTTTTCATCTCATTATTAAGAAATTCTCATTATGGTGGAATTCTTCACTCTACCACATTGAAATTATTTAAAAAATTTCATCTTTTCATGTTATGAATACTACAATCAACTGTTTCTAGCACTTCTTGATATGTTGTATTCATTATCATCCCTCATTTTCTTTAAAATTTTTAATCATGATTGTTTACATGAGTATTTAGAAATCCATGATAACTAAAACATCATCTGAATTTGATTGAAGAGTTTGTGAACATTCTAACTCCGAATTTCATAATCTTCAACAATCCACTTTAGCAACATAAAAACGTCTATTCTGATCAAAATATTAATTTATATCCAATGTTGAGTCTGATGAATCTTCATGGAGATATATTGGAATCCAATAAATCATTTGATCAACAAATTCATCTTTTTGACTGATTTTTCATATGGTATTTTTCAGTCCAATAAATTATTTTGGAAACCTATTTTTGGAGAACATATTTCCTAAAAGACTCCCCTTATGATTTGGTTTGAAAATTTAGAAACTTTCAACTTTCATTCAATACTCATTACAATTGACTGGGTCTAATTCGTGAATAATAAAATCATTCTTATAAAAAAATTAGTAGTCAACAAATAAAAATCTTTATGAAAAAAATTTACCAAAAAGTTTCTTTAACAAACCCTTTATATTTTTTGAAAATCCTTGTTAAAAACTTTTCCAATCCTTAGATTTTTTCCATAACTCAACATTTGTAAACAACTCCGGTTTATTGACTGTTATAAAAATGCATCCCTTCTCAAATAAGAGTTCACTTACATCACACTACTAGATAAAGTAATGTTTTCAAAGTAATTCTACAGCTCGATGAAAACAAAAATTTTCATACATTTAAATATACACTCCCCCTAATTTTTATCTTTTCCACTCTGATTTATATTTTTGTCCCCCATTTTATTAAAATGAAAAAAATCACATTCATTAAATAAAGATAAGTAAAAACCTATTACAAAGAATTTTTTTTACTTTCTCTCCCAATTTTTCAACATAATCCAAACCAAGGAGGTTGTCAGCCTAATGAGGTTTAGGATTTCATTGGACGAGGCTTAACATTAAGTCACATCCTCAAATCCAAAAATAATTCTTTTGGAATGGATGTTGTGTAAATATTAGCAATTTGACACTTTTTTGAGATGTATTCTGGTATATCTTCTCCAATATAAACGATATATTTTATAAAGTGAATATTTATATCAATGTGTTTTGATATTTAATATTGGAAATTTTTTTTAGAAAGATCAATTTTAAATTGATTATCGCAATTTATTTTCAATGGATTTGAATAAATTGTATCCAAATCATCTAACTAAACATTCATCCACAACATTTGAGTACAAGATTGTGTAGCTACAACATATTTAGATTCTGATGTGATCAATGTTACCGAACATTGTTTCTTACTCTACCCACTCATATAACATTTACATAAGAAAAATGTTCCCCTAGAGGTTGATTTCAAATAATTACAATCTCCGTCCGAATATACATCAGTATAACCCTGAATTATCATTAAAAATTTCATTTATATAACATCCCATGTGATGTTGTTCCTTTTACATATCTCATAATCTTCTTACTGCCAATATATGTGATTCTTTCGGATTACCATGATACCTCAAAAATAAATTCACATTATAGAAAATATCATCCCTTGAGTTTGTAAGTTAAATAATACTTCCTATCAGCTTCATAAAGTCTTTTTTGATTCACACTTATTCCATATTCGTCATTACTAAACTTTGTGCTCACTAAAAAATCAGTATAAACTTTTTTTTTATTTTTCCATCCTTATATTATTTAACAATTACGTGGAATAGTTTTTTATATATAATAAAATGTACATTTTTGATAATTGTAAGTCAGGGAAGAATGATAATTATCCAAACATTTATATTTTAACATTATTCTTCATTTCCATGAAATATTCATTATAAACTTTTACTTTATCCCCATAATAAATTAAACCATACATATAAACCATTAAAAATATAGTTCTAGAGTCAAAATCATTCACAAATTGTTTCTATCAACTATTACTTTAGAAAATATCATCATTCTTAAACAACTTTTATGTTTAGAATACCAAGAATGTGGGGGTTATTTCAACCCATTCAACGCATTCTTCAATATAAAACCATTGTTTTCAACACAATCAATTTGAAAACCAAAAGGTTTTTTGATATAAAAATATTCCTCAATCTCACTATTTAATAAAGATTTCATTACATAAATCTGATAATAATTTTAATTATGATGTGTGTCCACTGAAGGAAACCGTATACTAGTTTTAAATCTTACAACTGGGGAAAAAGTTACTTCAAAATCCACAACTTCCACCTATGGATAACCTTTAAAAACAATCTTTACATTGTTTCTTGAAACATCTCCATGTTTATTCAGTTTGATTCTATAATTATACTTCATTCTGATAAAAATTTTATTTCATGGCATTTGATAATGTTCCCATGTTTCATTTTTCTCAATATAATCCAAAAATTCATTCATTGAATCCACCCATTATTTGTGTTTAATATTTTTTGAAACAGATATTGATTCAACTATTTTGTTAATTGGAGTCTAGTTTTCTAATATCATCTTTTTTATAGCCTGAACTGGATACTTCTCGTTTCCAATAATGTTTTTGGACTCAACATGTTTGTATATGGTAGAATATTATAACCCTTTTCTTACACATAAACCTTATTTATCACATTATTCCTATAAATCATCATATGTATGTTTTGACTTGAGTTCTCTATTTTTTGAAATCTTGAGTTTATCCACCTCATCATTCTCTTAAATCTTATTAAATAATTTTTATTTTAAATTAATTCGACATCATATGAGACCACCAACTTTTTTAAACATTTTTTCTATCATTTTTAACTTATTCCATTGGGTGAATAACACTAAAATGTTCATACCTCATCTCTCTCAGTATTATTTTTTAGATCCAATTTTTTTATATTGAGTAATCATGGACTTCCAAAAACAATTAAGTATTTTAATGATTTTTTATACCACATTTCATAATGTGTCATGTTGGTTTTTAGTCTCAATAAGAATATATTTTGTACTTGTCCTCTAGTACTAATAACTTATCTCCAATAGAAAAATTAATGATTAAATTCTGTTAACAAAATTATTCCCATTTCCAATATAATTATATTCATTATTTCTAATAATCCAATTATTATGGAGTATAAGGATCACTATAATGATAATTTTTTTTTCTAAGATAGGTTTCAAAATTATTTCTTGTAAATTCAGTACCATTATGTGTTCTCAAATACTTATTATAATCCCCCATTTCTTTCTCAACTTATTTTCTTTAAATATGAACATGTCTGTAGCCTCAGACTTGTTTTTAATTAATATGATGTTTTAATCTGAGTTAAGTAATCAAATAAAATGATAAAATATAAATCTCTCTTTGATTAATGATGTCTCATCCGTCCACAAAAATCAGAATGAATAATTTGAAGAGGTCTGGTATATAGATTCTCTACACTCATGTGACTTTTTATAGTCATATTCCCATACTAAAGAATATTTCAAAAATATTATTCACTTATATTCAATTCTTGCAAATTCTATGCAATATAAACATTAGAGAGTGTGTTCATGCTTTTCTTTCCAAGGTTCCCATGTCATTGACGCCATGCTTTTTTTTCATATTCAGCACTAAACTAACAAGAGCTATAAAACATTCCTATTTAGAAAATATTACCAATGGTTATTTCTCATTTTTTTGATAACTTTTCCATCTCTCAAACTTCAGATGATAAAATAATATTTTTTGAAAATAACTTCGTTTTAATTATTAAAAATTTTAATTACAATGGTTAAGTAATGTTTTAGCCCATCAATAAATATAAAATCTTTAAAATTATAATTTTCTTCTTCAATGTCATATTATATGATTCCCTTATATATTAATGTAAAATTATTACCAAAGTTAAATAATAATCCACCATTACTTTTAACATGTTTCATGAATTTTATATCACCTATCATATGTAAAGAAGAACCGCAATCAATTATCTATGGTTTCTTCATTCTACATTCTTTTAAAGTTGTCTTAACCAAAAATATATTTCTCTAATATTCTTATTTACAACATCCATTTATTTAATACCATAAGAAAATTATAACTGAAGGATTGTGATTCACCATTCGATATGATGACCAACCTGATCACATCTTCCACAATATTCTTCTAGACATTCAAATTGATTTTTTGTTCAAATGTTTATAACATCTTGAGATTTTTCTTTTATAACTTCCTAAGGGATAAAAATGTTTCTCATCCTTCATCAACCATTACATTAACATTGTTCAAACCTTGTAAAATGTGGAGATATGTTATGATAATAATTTTATCCATATTCCCATTGATTCCATAACATCAACAATAACCATTAAATCATGATTTTTTTAATTTTATGATATATATCTTTATAGAAACATTTTTGATGTTGATAACTTCTTTCCCACCAAAAAATGTCATGATGTGGATCATAAATTCTCTTAATATTTTTGTCATCCATTTTAGATGAAATAGGTTTCTCACAACCTTTTTACACCCAATATTTCCCGATAATTTTTATGGATCCTAAATCATTATAAAAATCAGATGATATTTTATTTTTGGTGGGTGTGTATTTCAACTTATTATTGATTTGAGTATTCTCATAAAATTTTTATGTCTCATCACTTACTCTTAATTCATTGATGAAGTTATTATTTATCTTCCCCAATGTATTTTAGGAATCAATAAATTTTTATTGAACCTTGTTATGTTCTTATTTCATAGTTATCATCTTCTTATAAAGATGTTATATCATCATTATCTATTCAATAATTCTATGTTTGTAACTTAATATCTCCTAAATGTATTATTCCTCCAACTTGATGACATATTTTCATCCTTTAGAAATTTCTTCAAAATATTTCCTTAGTAATCAGAATTACTTTTTGAGGTATTTTTTTTCTCAAGACATGAAAGATGCTTTGTTCTTAGATTATATTCATTGTAAGATTCTTCACCTCTTTCTTCATAACTATTTGAGGATTCTTTCACTTTATCTTCTTTTGAAATTAAGGTTTTAACCATTTCTTAAAATTTCATCTTCCAAATAATTATTTTTATATGAGTCAGATTTATATTTATTACTCAAAATACTCATCTTGTTTTTTGTTAACTTATTCTTTTATTTATTGTATATCTTTTCTTAATTATGATATGATATTACAATTCTTCTCTCTAGGTTCTTCATCTGAATAATCTTGATATTCTCATACTTTTTTCTTGTGGAAATTAATAGAAAATTTCAGATTTTCCCACACTCAAAAAATTTGAGAGGAAGTTTACCTTAATAATTTCTTCTTGCTCTTTTATAAATCTTATATATAAAGGACATGATTTGTTCCATTCTAATAATAATCCTCTTTATCTTAGGGGTTAAAAGGATCAACATCATTATAGTCTTTTATTTTCATTTTTCTCATGGATTCAAACTCTATTTCATATCTCATTTTCTTTTTAATCATTGGATACTTTCTCATTTCATAAGGAATAAGAATGATATCAAATTCAACATGAGATAAATCATCCATGTAATTTAAATAAGAAATTTTAGAATGCAACATATCCAAAAATATTCTCAATTGTTTCTTCAAAATTTTAGAATCATCTAGGATATCTCAGAATCTTTTAATGTTTCAAAAAATTTCATTTACTTTGGATTAGTATTAATAAATATTTTCTTTATCTATCATTCTAATTCCATCATACATATTATTCCATATTAGTATATTTTCCTCTTTAGCTTTATTAATCCATTAAAAACACTTTATAGCTTGTCTCTCATACTCTTTGATGTTTTAAGATGCATAACCTTCTGAAAATTTTTTTTTGATAAGGACACATGGATAACAATTCTAGATTTTATATTTAATTCTATATTTAATTTATCTTTAAATTCATGACATAATCATTCTCAATAATTGGAAAATAAAATGCAGTGTAATCAAAAACATCAAAAAAAGAGATAAAAGACAATGAGTCATTCTATTTATTCATCCATAATAACTTTTTATATCAAATTTATGAATTCATCTACTATAAACTGAATTAAGAGTATCTGTGATAATGATTCAATAGGGGAAACTCCCTTTGATACCAATTAAAGATTCTAAGGGTAGAATAAACACTATAAAGGGGGAGGGTGAATTTATTGTTCACTTTTTATAAGATAAAAAACATTTAGAAACATAACCATAACAACCTATTCTGATTTATTTCCATATTAAATTTTCATAAAAACTCATGAATGAAAAAGTAGTAAATAATGTAATGCATGTAATATTTACAAGGTCCAGCTTCAGTTTGAGAACCTACATCCTTTCGTAGACACTCCCATGGGTCTATATAAATTAAATATTATGAATAATTGAATACAACTTGTGTTAACTCATGTTAGAAACCATATATTTCCAGATAAGAAATATTATATTGACTCCCATTATTTTAAAAAAGTTTCATAAAAAATAAATTCAACCAAAAAAATAATAAATACATTATACAATTTTCTCTAAAAAAATAGATGTTTAATATCCAGTATTATATGGATGAGTATTATTTTCTCAGTTTCATGAACTCAATATGATTATCCCTTACTTATTCTTCACTTCTTAATGTCTACTCATAAGATCAGTATGATCTTATTAAATCTTATAAACATAGTATGAGATTTCCAAATATGGTTTAAAAAAATAGAATCCATATCTTCTAAAGAGATATATGTCTTTTAGGAAAATTGACTTTGAATTGTTTATAACTATGAATTTTTTGTTTACATGAAATGTTTTTTAGTAAAAATGATCTGAGAAACTATTTAAAGGAAAATCTTAGAAACAAGAGTGGGATACATGAAAAAATTCCCCACTTCCAGAAATTTTATGTCATTGAAAAACAAACACATTTAAACTTCAAATTTGACATCTTAAACTCTTTTTAGATTTATTTGATATTAACAAAAAATTGAATTTCATGTTTTACATATTCAACTCTTCATTAAACATATGGAATCATTTCATTTGAGTCTTGTACATAATCATCATTATTAGATAATATATCCTTTATTCATTACAATGTATCTTCCTCATATTAAATATGATTTACCTTCCTTATCATCAACTTCTATTCTCATTACTGTCTTCCTTTTTTTCTCAAATCATTATAATCATCCTTTCATTATTAAATCCGTACGATCTGCCATTATTTCTCAAAACATTATGATATTCCATTCTTTCTCACCTAATTATGATCAAGATTTATTTCTTAAAACATTTTGATCTACCTTTATTTCTCAGTTCATTGTGATATGGCTTTCATTCTCATCTCATTACGATATTTCATAATTTCCCATATCATTATGATATAATTCTCCTTATGATTGAATTTTCCACTCTAAGACTTTGAAATTATTCAAAATTCATCAATATTAAACATTCAATCTTCTAAACATTTATAAGTTCTAGACATCAAGATCTGAAAAAATCATTTCGATTCCTCCATTTCTTCAAAATATTTTTTCATTATAGCTTTAATGTTTTTTGAATATATAATTATTAGAAAAGCATCATATGATATTGACTAGAATATTTGAGAATTTTCTAACTCAAAATATCAATTTATTTAAAAATCCCCTTTAAAATCATTACGAGTTATTAACTATCAACATCATATATTCTAAACAATGCAGATTTTGATGAATCATCATGTCAATAGGTTAAAATCCAATAAAGCATCTAATCGAAACATCATCATTCTGAATTCCCTTTTATATGGTGTTCTTTAGTCCGAAAATGTGAGTCCATAAACATGGGATTGTAAAATAAATTTTTTTATGATAATTTTTTTCCTACCCCTTTATGGTTGGGTTTTTACATTTAGAAGCATTCTACTTTCTTAGAGAAGGAATTACTATGGAATGAGTCTGATTCATGAAGAAAAAGTCATTCTTATAAAAAATATTATTTTTCAAAAAAAAACCAAAACATTGTTAAAAATATATCTCATAATGGATATTCAGAGAGTATTATGAAAATTTCCATGGTAATGATTTTCCATTTCCTTATTTGTATGGGAAATGGATTAATCTCACAATTTGACATAATTCATTCATCCATTAATTTATAAAGACTCTGATTTCTTCCATGTACAAATAATTTTTTTTAATTATATGTAATTATTTTGAGACTGTGAAATCTAACGGGGCATGATTCTGTGGCCCGGAGTGCCCTGAATGATCTGTCGATGTTTTGTAATACTATAAATAGCATGCGTAATCATTTTTCCTGAAATAGTGGAATAAATCTTAAACAGTTTCCCAGATAAGAAATCTAAGAGCACTGTTACGCTCAGCATAGAGGGATTACCCTAGGAGAAACTTCTATTTAGTCGGTGCGGGCCTCCTGCGAGAAAACATGAAAAATAAAAAACCATAAATAAAATAATTAAATAAACTTATTTTATTGTTAAAATGCTTATAACTCCCGAATGGTAACTCAGATTGAAAATCTGAGACCACTGTTTAACTTTTGAGGGTATTCTTTCCCTAGGTTGATACTAACATTGGCTAGCGCAAGCCACTAGTGAAGGTTAGTTGTTAGCCATAAATAAAATAATTAAGTGGAAAATATTTGATTTTAAAATCCATAGCATCTAAACGGTAACTAGGATTGAAAATATGAGAGTACCATTGGGTTCGTTGGGGCATGTTCTCCTTAGGCAGATCCTAACCTCAACCGGCATGAGTCAAGGGAGAATGCTAATAATTTATTTAACATTTTGTCGGTTTCGTTCAGCAAATGCATGAGTAGAATTTTCTAACTTCCGAATCGTTGCTCAGATTAAAATTATGAGGGCACTGTTGAATCTGCAACGTCGGGATTCTCTTAAGGGAGGCTTTATTTTGACCATATTTGATCCAAATAAAAAGTTACGTTTTGTGACTTTTTAAAAGAAATGGAATAATATAATTTTACTATTTTATTTCATATCCTCCAATGGACAAGTAAATGGGTGGGGCCAGCTATGTGTCAAGCCAATAAATGGCATGACCTTTCAACCCAGTGTAACGAAACCATTGGGGAATTAGGAAGCTTCCTAATTCATGAGCCACATTAAATTATATCGTCGTTACTTACCCCCCCCCCCCTTTCCTATATATATTGATCATGGGTAGGGGTATGGGCACAACTTCACCGAAAAATGATGTTCTGAAGGAGCACCATGACGCCAGACCCTTAGAAGACGTAGCTGATTCTAGCGGGAGGTGATAGGTGACATCGAATGATGAACTAGACGATGTTGTGCGAGCGACGTCGTTAAAAGCTTATTGTGGGAATGAAGAAAATAAACCAACCTTCAAGAATGGGTATTTCTTCTATGATTCTAGGTAAGGGGTTTATGCATTTACATTTCCTTAATGGATACCCTCTTCCCAATTCTTGAAAATTATATGAAGAACAAGGGTCAACCGACTAACATGTTGATCCACGAATCATTCATTTTGTAGAAGGTTTTTAAGGGATATCCTTGTGGGGTTTTGTATGTTGTTTAATACATGAATGTGTTAAACAAAATTTACCCTCCCTTTGATCATAAGCTGACCTGGAGGTCGCAGACCAAATGAACTCGTCCTGAAACTTCTGCAACATTGTTACCCTTGCGCCTTCCATGGAAGACCACTGACATGGTGACACAAACCGACTACAAAATAGGGGGCATGCCAACACACACCACTAGAGGAGTTCGTGACATAAATATACAATGGACATCAGTGTGGCCAACACCGGATGGACACAGAGAAGTTGTGGCGCGTCGTCACGCACCGCTGGTGTGAAAAGGGGTCGCGGCTCGTCAGCCGCAATAGATGGAGAAGAAAGTTGGATTTTCGTCCGACTGTCGAAGGGAATGGTGGAACTTCATCAGGACTTGATTGTGAGCTGGAGACCACACCAAAATCCGTCGTGAAGTAGGTAGAACCCGCACCTCTAGTGGGTTCTGTGGCGACCGAGCAATGTCCACATGGTGCCGCCGCTTTGAAGGCCGAACGTTCTTTGGACGTTCGAGATCTAGGTGGAGCAGCTCCCCCTAGCTGCCTGGAAGAAGCACCGTGGGCTGCACCCTTTGCGACTAAACTACCCTCTAGCGAGTCGCCGCCAGTGGGCCGGACCACGCCCCACTACGGGCCGAGCCGCCCCACGGCGGGACCCTCCCTACATGGGTTGAGCCCCCTTATGGGAAGCCGTTTTTTTAGGGCAAGCCAGATCTCATCCCAGTGGTTCGAGTCGGCCATGACCCCACCCAAACTGGGTTAGGCCGGGTTAGTCTGACTCAGTCGGATCGGAACCGGGCCCCACCAGGCCCCAAAACACATAAAGGGACTTATCTTGAGAACTGAACATTAATTTGACGAACCGTCTACGGAATTGAGATCCTTGGAGAAAGATGGTCCATTTGACAAACTCCAGGATAGTTTTAGAGAAACCTAGACTATAGTTGGGTTGGATTGCATACGAATCCAACTGGGCCCTCGTCACTAAATAGCCAATAATGCACTAACTGGGTGTCCGTTTGACGTGTTGTCTATTGCATTGGAACCCTTGTGACACAACTTCTTATCGAGTTACTTCGTAATAAGACTTTCTGATAGTTTAAATAAGATCGATGTCTTGGGAATCGGTTCTCCCATGCGTGCTATGTACGAAACCCTGCGACTGGCTGAGACATGATGACTTCTGAATTTTCAACTCAGAGTGACTTGAATACCATGGTAAGCAATGTGGATGAGTACATTAGCATGAAACAGTGGGGATCTTCCATGGTACATGATGAGGGGGAGTACCTCAACAGACCACGGTAGGGGAGAGGCTCTGTGTGACCCGACAGAACCACAGTGTCTGATGGAAAGGAGTACCTCAGTAGTTCAAGTTCAGTAGGAAGAACCTTTGTGTGATGTGACATGCTAACTATACTTGATAGTGGAGGAGTTCTACAGTAGCTATGGTGTTTGACGTTGTGACTGTGAATTTTACTTGTTCCCAGCCTTAGAGAATCAATGGATAGCTATCATCATTCATAGAGATCCTGTGTGGGTCAACATCATATCATATTTCTCTGAGTTTTATACCTAGTTTGAGTTGTGACTCTATTTGAGTTGTATCTATTAATTTTTTCATTGTGATTGAGATCAAGACTTGTGGTTTTCCTTGTGCAATTATGAGAGACTTTTGGGGGACTCGGGGTCCCTATTGAGTATCTTTATACTCATCCCTACACGGGAATCACACACACCTTCTTGTGTATTGTGCAGACGATGAATAGTTGGGCTAAGGCTTTAGGGAGTGAGTACTAGCTAGTACGAGGAGGAGACAGGCGAACATGGAGTACTGAGGAGGTGATCTACACCAACCCTTCAGGTAGGATCCTAAGAGAAAAATTCAATAGATGATTTCCCTTTTTCAGTATTATTGTTCCTCTAAATTGTATTTTTACTTTTAGTTGTACTCGTACATTCAGTTGGGCTTATATTCCGGCCCCTTTTACCTTCATCACTCTTTTTTACTATAGCTTTTTACATCACAGTTGCTTCTTATTGTGTTCTCAAACCATGTGTTTGTACATGTTTAAAGGCAACCCCTTTTTATTTTAGGGAATACGCCATTCATGACTAGTCTAAAGCCCCTGGCCTATGGAAGGTGGGCTTGGGTAGTTGTGGAATGAGCCCCGGGGGATGGGTTATGAAAAAGTGGTATAATAAGAGATTGGTTCTACCAAATAAATAAGACTCTGATCTTTTCTATGAAGAAATAGTTTTAAGTGTTATGAGTGTGGTTTTTTGTTCTGGGAGTCTAGTGTTGGTGGGGAAACTGATGTAACCATACAACAAGACCCTGGATTCTTATTTCTAACTCTATGTATGATAACACAGATTCTGTCTATTTTGAAATGTTTCCATTTTAATCTATTGAGTCAGTTCATTAGGTATAACAAATTGACCATTGAACACCTATCTTCTTTCAGGATGCTACCACATAGACAGCCAGGCAAGATTCCCATGTGAGTATGCAATGATGGCCCACTGAGCGCTGAGGCCTCAGTGCAAAGCCCTTTTACAGTGTTGGCACATTTGGGTGGTGTAACAGCAGCACCACTACCTATTGTATAGTCATTACCCCCTGCTCCACCAGTAGAGGATTCACGCTGACTGAGTGTGTTGGAAGAGTTCTAGTGGTAGATTCCTATGAGGTTCTGAGTAGAGATAGACCCATAGGTGGCTGGGGACTGATGGGAGGTTGTGGCCAGTGGTTTCCTCTTGGTTGGGATACCAGCTGATTTTATGATCATCCTAGCAGAGAGAATTTTTTCGGCAGTAATAGGGATATGGTGAAGCCTAATGCTACCGATACACGATGAGATGACCCTCATCTTGGCAGACTTTGAGGGCCTTTTCAGGGTAGAGTTATTCCCAGAGACCTTATGCTCTGTCCGTATATAGAAGTTGATGCACTTACATCAGGGCAACAAAACAGTGGCCGTGTACTCGGTGAGGTTCACTGATCTCTCCTGCTACTCCACCGATATGATACGAGACCCCTTCTTCTGGGCCCAGACCTTCGAACAGGGTCTCTAAACGGAAAATAGAGCATCAATGGTATCACTCAAAATACCGACTAAGGCTGTGGTGCTAGAGTGAGCACTATTGGTGGAGAGCTTCTGAGCTGAGAAAGCACCCACAATGAGAGCCACCACTAGATGTCAGTTAGTAGAGTCTTCTAAAACATGCAGTAGGCCGATGGGATAGAGTTCCAAGAAGACCGGAACTTTTTGGTGGACTACGGCGAGATGCATAGTCAGAGGTGAGAGGTTCGTGAGGCAGAGGAAGACAGGAAATGGACATGTATTGTTACACGTGCGGTGGGCAGGGTCACATGGCCCGCCAGTGCCCAACCCGTCATATGGACGACTATCAAATAGTTGAGGGACCGCCAAGGTAGAGGAATAGATTTGAGAAAGGAGTTCCAAAGGGTGGTGGATGTGGAAGAGGACCTGGTCGTGCAGTAGGTGGTGGGTGGTGTTTCGAGGTTCTACCACCGCTGCTGCTAGGTGGTCCACCATGACCAGAGGGAGCAGGAGGAAAGGACAAGCTCAGCTCCAAGAAACTGAGTCCTATGACCACGTCAATCTGGAAATTATTAGAGGTAAAATATGTTTTTACTCCACCGTAGCTGCAGTTGTTGAGTGAGGTGACAAGGACGCTTTCCATGTTGTAGATATCCTTCATGGATAGAGATAGAGTAGCATACATCCAATCTAGGATAGTCACTCCCCCACTCCATCAGCGATTCATGTAGTTTTAGATTGGGGACATCGACTATGAGGATTGATGTGCTCATATATACTCAGGGAAAGAAACTGATGGATTTTCGAAAAGTGGGAAGCATGTCATCCCCTTCAAAGTATGTACCATGGTACTAGTGGCGCTATGAGAGGAGGTGTTTAGGAAGTTCCATACATACCCTATGTCGGTACATCCTAGTGTGGCGAAGATATACCAGGACTTCCAGCATCAGCAATGCTTTCCATGGATGAAGAATGGATTAGAAGAGTTTGTTTCACAATGCCTCACATGTCAGCAAGTGAGGGCCAAGAATCAGGGTCCGACAAGATTAGCTCAGCCACTATAGGTGCCAGAGTAGAAGAGGGATGAGATCTACATAGACATTGGGATAGGGATTTCATGAATGTCTAGGGAACATGATTCTCTTTGGGTGATTGTTGACCGAATCACCATGTCGGCCCACTTCCTATCTATCTGAGAGTAGGGATCAATAGAGGGCTTGGGACACCTCTACATGCACAAGATTGTGTGAATTCATGGGGTTCTATTGATGATCATATCTAACCATGACGTATGTTTCATATCTCGTTTGTGGAAGGTATTGCATGAGATGTTTGGGACTCAGTTGTGTTTGAGCACCACCTTTCATCCTCAGATAGATGGTCAGATAGAGTAGACCATTCAGATGCTAGAGGAAATTCTACATGCATGCGTCCTAGATTTTGGTCATAGTTGGGAGGATCATTTTCCCTTGGTAAAGTCTGCATACAAAAATAGCTATCACTCCACCATTGGTATGGAACCATTAGAGCCCCTATACAGTTGACCATGCAGATCACCTCTTTGTTGGATAGACTAAGGGGAGTCAACACTTATATGTCCAGTGTTGGTATGAGATACCACTGAAAAGGTGCAGATAATCCAAGAGTGGATGATGACTGCACAGAGTAGAAATAAGTTGTATATTGACAGGAGTCAGAGACCTCCAGAGTTCTAGGTGGGGGACCACGTTTTCATGTGAGTCTCTCATTAATGGGGACTACAGAGATATGACAGGGGTAGCATGTTATCACTGAGGTTTATCATGACATTTCGGATACATAGAAGGATAGGTGAGGTGCCATACCGCTTGGAACATCCACCGTATCTTAAGATGTTGTACGACGTATTCCACGTATCCCATATGAGGAGATATGGGATTGACCCATCTCGCATCATTTCCCATGGAGATCTTGACATAGATGATGGGGCGACATTTACGGAGCTTCCAGTAGAGATTGAGGATGGACAGAAGTGGGACCATCATGGTTAGTTGATACCTCTGGTGTGTGTTTCTTGGTAGCACGGGACCCTCCATGAGAGCACATGGTAGCGGGAGGCTCAAATTCATGATCATTACGCCCATTTGTTTTCATTGTCTATGTTGTGGCTTTTGTGGACAATAATCCGTAAGGGGTGTGGGGAGAATGTAAAGACTCATATCATTCCAATGAATTTTTTTAATTATATGGATTTATTTTGATACTGTGAAATCCGACGACGTGTGATTCCGAGGCCCGGAGTGCCCGAAATGATCCTTCGATGTTTTGTTAAACATTAAATAGCACGCTTAAGTAGTTTTCCTAAAAAAGTGGAAGAACTCTTAAAAAATTCCTTGGATCAGAAATCTAAGAGAACTTTTGTGCATAGGATGGTGGGTTTACCCAAGGCGTGACTTCAGTTTATTCGATGTGGTCCTCCTATGAGTAAACCTGAAAATGGCATAACTGTAAATAAAATAACTAAATAAAATTATTTTATATTTCAAATGCTTATAACTCACGAAAGGTATCTCAGAATGAAAATCTGACACCACCACTGAACTTGTGAGGTAATCCTTTCCTTAGACTGATACTAACATTGGCTAGCGTGGGCCACTAGTGAATGTTATTTTTTGGCCGTAAATAAAATAATTAAGTGGAAATTATTTTTTAATAAAATTCAAAACATCTAAATGGTAACTCAGACTAAGAATATGAGAGTGTCATTGGTTTAGTTGGGGAATTTCCTCCTTAGGTGGATCTTAACCTTGACCGACACAGGTCAAGGGTGAAGGCTAAAAATTTATTGAACATTTTTTAGGTATGTTCAGTAAATGAATGATCGATGATTTCTAACATAAGAACCATTTCTTGGATTAAAAATTCAAGGGCACCATTGAATCCACAATTTTGAGATTCAATTAATAGAGGCTTTAATTTTACCGTAGTAGGTCTGGATAAAATGTTATGTTTTTTTAACTTTTTAAGAGAAATGAAATGAAATAATTTTGTTATTTTATTTCATATCCTCCAACGGACAAGTAAAGGGGTGGGGCCAGTGATGTGTCAAGACAATAAATCGCTTGACCTTCCAAATCTAAGTAACAACATCATTGGGTAATTTGTAAGATTTCTAATTGATGCACCCTATTAAATTCTAACGTCGTTAGTTACCCTCCCCCTCTCTAATATATATGGATCCTGGGAGGGGTATTAGTATAGTTTCACCAAGAAATGAAGTGCTGAAGGAGCACCACAATGACGAACCCTTAGAAGACGGAGGTGATCCCAGAGTGAGGTGACAGGTTACACAAAACCACGAACCGGAGAACGACATGTGAGGGGCATTTTTAAAAGCATGTTGTGAGAACGAAGAACACTTAACCACCTTCAAGTGTGAGTATTTATTCGATGTTTCGGGGTGTAACATCCTAGTCCCGAATATCCACCCGAATAGTGCTAAACGGGTCTGGTGTTACTACCTTAGGCGCACCTCCCCGAACACCAAAGGTTGCCGACTAGAAGCCAGGGTCTTTATAGGTACAGTGGGGAGGCTATAACCTCTCGAAGGATACTAATGGTAATGTTCCGAGTATAATAATAAAGATGCAGCGGAATAACTACTATGTAGACTCGAACCAGTCCCGCAGAGCAGAAGCACCATCAATATAAATAAATAGAGAAAGAAATAAATATAACAATAGTAGCGGAAAGTAAATACAACAATATATTTAACACTTGTAACTACCACTGTACAAAAAAACATGCATCCAAAGCGGGACATACACATCCATATGTAAAAAGGGCACTGATATCTAACCAACTACAGCTACAAAACAAGTAAGCATGCTAATAGAGGAAAAAAATGAAAAACAAGGTAAACTTTACCTAGTAAAGACCTCAAGTTCCATACTAACTCCATGAAATTTCTTATACAATCCTGCTCCTGATGCTGACCTTTTCATGCATGTAAATTCATAAAATTTTCATGCGTTGTGAAGGGCCCATGCAGGGTATGAGGAGAATCTCATTGGGATGCCACCCAAAGGTGCATACCTAATATAAGTGTTTAAAAAGGCATACATTTATAATTAAAATAGTAATCAGTACGATGCAAAAATAAACACAAACCCACTAGTTATCAACAGCCACCATGGAGTCTCACTTGCTTCGGCCAACATTGGAATCTTTGTCATGTGACATGGCTTCATGAACCCCCTGACACCTCGTGTCTCATGTTCCGACATCCCAAAGGAAAGCCCAGTAGATAGTAACCTGGTGGAACAGTGATACCTACCCTCAAATAAATAATCGGAGGGACATCGATATCTCCCCACAATATAAAGTAACAGAGGGGACACCGATGTCTGCCCTCAAAATAACGGTGTGCCTCTTCCCCCAACTTGATAGCTATCCCCTGAAGTCTCCACACCTACCATGTGGCTTCCTACGGATAGAACCCCCAAAACCAATAGTACCTAAACCGCAAATAATTTTGGGAATCTACCCACACGAGTGGTCAAAACCACCTCATCATGGAGTCTCTCCGTTTCCACACTAATAAATGTTTCGGTTGAGTGGTAATCACCAAAATAGTACCGAAGCCACAACCCATCTGACACCTCATGTCCCTGTGACCAAGTCACTCAAGTCTGATGGTCTCTCCATCCCAATAACTCGGGCCATGCCCAACCAGACAGTCATCCTACCTCAAACTGATGCCCATGTTTCTCAATCACATCGTTAGCACCACCAAATGTAACTCGGGCCAAGACAAACCTATGATCAGCATCACTCAAGAATATCTTGTCATGCCCAACACAACCCAAGGGTTCCACCTTATTAAATTTAGCAATTACATAAATAAAAAATATAAACAGAACACATAAACCGGAAAAATAATCTAAACCGTTGAATTTCACTAAACAAGTGTTGTCTCATACCATCACGGAGGACTTTAAGGCCTATAACAACTCATATCAATGTTTAATAAAATAAACTCAACTGTCTAAAACAAATAAATTAAATTATAACCATTTTGGAAACCCCGGACAAAATGCATCATTGATCCACAACCACTCACCCAACCCTTTTCAAGAAAAATAGGTAACAGGGCATACCCAAAGGCATCCCATAGGTCAAATAAAAAATTAAACAGGGAATAGTAGGTAAATTAGGGTCTCGCTCAAAATACCTGAAATCACACCATAGGCCGCGCCACCCAAAAGTCTGTGAAAACACAAAATAAGGTATGCACCACATACACAAGACTCGTAGACGTAGGCATGTCCGATATCGAGCTCTAGTTTGAAGCCTATCTTCCAAGATCTACGTTTCCATCAAATCCCAACAATTCCACTTAGATAGAAACTAAGATGTGTGAGGCAAGGGATCAAGACTGGAACATGATGCATCTGTTTAGCCTCGCTATTTTTATCTTGCTCCCACCGACGGGTTGAATAATGGATATCGGTTATAGAATCTAGGGAATGAAATGTTTTCTCCCTCTCGGAGCACCATCGTCAAAAAAAAAGGAAGAAGAAAGATTTTCTGGAAAAGATACGTGACACTCCTCCATTTAAGCGAATAAAAAAGTAAACGACATGTATTTAAGGACTAAACACCATATAGTGGCCTTTTCCATATTCCAGATTAAGAGGAGATAGCCACACGACTTGGGCGCTCCTCACGGGTTGACACACAACTTGAACCCAACGGGTATGCAAAAAGGGAATACACTGCGTGTCAAATAGCACTACACGCCATGTAGAAGAAAATTCATACACATACATCACACGACATGTACTCCGAGAGAACATGGTCGGTACTCGACCAATCCATACACGACATGTACATTAGTGTACATGGCGTGTAGTCTTGAAATTTCCAGATCATCCCAGATTTTCTCAGTTATCTCAGAAACAAGTCAAAAATTCAAACAGGGTCGGAATTTTGACCCATTCTAAAATCCCAGGATCTTACAATATCCCCAACTTAATATAGCTCATCGTGGAGCTATCAAACGAAACCCGAATATGGAACTGAACATTCCACACTGATTAAAATAACCCGGACTTCCCCAGTCTCAAGGGTTCTGGATAAATTCCTCAATGGGGATCCCCAACTTAGAAATTTCTTAACTCGGTCTCAACCTGAAAAAACTCAAAACAAGAAAAGGATAACTAACCTGTTTTCTGGATGCAGGGTCCTCTCAGGATGCATCATCACCCTTGCCCCTCATTGGTGATCCCGTGTTATTCCTAACACCCAACGTATTCTGCACCACATCGTTGTACGCCTCTACAAGGTCTTGCATCCCATGGATGATCAAATAGAACCTGATTCCATGCACCTCAAGTAACTTGCATCATCGATTCCCCGATTCCCATGGAACCTAAAGTAACCTGGAACCTCAGTGCCCCAATGCCCGAGGCACGTCATGTAACCTGCATCCTCGATTCCCCTGATGATACACATCTCATACATATATATAAATATATCATTCAACCGATATGGTGCCAATCCCACTGACCAGTGTCTAGTCAGTACACATAGATCATGTGCATCACATGTACTACAAATAGACATCACTTTACATGTCATGTAAAAATGGAAAACATATAAATCAGGGCCACACTCATGGTCTACCTCTAACCATCGTCAGCTAACCAACCTGCTCAGACTCTGGAAACTCCACGGCGTGCACCTGGCCTAAAGTATAGATGCATGATGCCTAACCTCCCTGTGGTGCTACTCCAGCCACCAGCCACTAACCCCTCATCTAGGTTCCCATGTATCTGTCACGACTTACACATGCAGTTGAACCGCATCCACCCTCTCCTGTTACCGAACCCGAACCAACTCCAGATGCCACTGTCTATCCGGGTCCCTCCATGTTGGATGTCTGAGAAGGCTTCCTATAAAACCTCTCCATATACCTGACCTGTCCACATTCCTAGAACTCCTTCGGAGGACTATCACAATAATTCCAAACTTGTCCCAGTTGTCCACAGAGAACGAAAACAACTGAATAGATTCTAAGAGGTGGTCGAGCAGAGTCCCTTCCCTGAATGCCCTCATGGAACATATCTCGTCCTTGCTTCCTGCAGTTTGAACTGTCACTTGAAAATGTTCCTCGACCAACCTAGCACATATCCCTCTTGTTTCCCTCTAATATGGACGCCTGATTCACCACCTATGAGAATGAACCCAGCCTAAAGATATTCACCTATATCTGAATGGTGTGTCGTGATCCATCCTCGAAGCGACTAACCCTTACCGTTTCATTGCTTACCATAATAGGTGCAATGTGATAGAGCTCAGTAAAAGTAGATTCATAGTCCATGATGAACATGTATCCCTACTGAAGGCTTAAGAACTCCCAAGCTCTCTCTTCTCTTAGTGTTTCTGGGTAGAAGTGCTTGAAAAACCTTTACTTGAAGTATATCAATGCAAGTACCTCGTTCCTACGAGCCTGGACCAACACATCCCATCTGCGCTTTTCCGGTCCGTGCATCATGTACGTCGCCAGCTTGACCCTCCACCCTGTACGCCTCTCAAGCTGCTCGGAGATCATCTACATGCTCTCTATCCAGTTCTCTGCCTCCTGCATACCACCCTCACCCAGAAAAAGTGGCGGGTGATATGGCTGTAACTCTCGCATCAGATATTCCATGTATAGATGTGTACCCTTTGCACCTATATCAATCCCCTACAAGAAACATACTAGGCTATCTCGGAGCTGCTCGTCGAGCCATGGTCTGACCATTGCAAAACACGGCTACTGTCCTGCCTGCACTGGATCCTAAACCTGATCCTATCCTTAATCCTATACCTGTGGCTCCTGCTCTGCCTACACTGAATCCTAAAACTAATCATGCTCCTACGGCATTGTACCATCTCTCGTCTGACGATCCATCTATGTCACCCAAAAAGGAACCTGTTGAATACCATAAATGGTGATACAACCCACATACATACAAATATATACTAATATAATGTAGATAAGGAATGTAGTAAAAGGAAATTCCTAACTACTACCCTTACTCTCCCCCACCGCAACCTTGACCCATATCATCCCAGCCTCGTGGCCTCTTTACCCTCCATTAGTATCTAAAGTACCTCGGTCCATGCCCATCCTGACAACTATCGTTGCCTCAAAACGATGACTGAGTCTCACAATCATGGTGATCAAAATCACCTCAACCATAGTACATGCCATCTATTACAAGACCCAGACCCAAATACCCTGCCACATCTAATTCTACAATTATACAAATCATGACATAACACATGAAATCCAACCAGAAATTCTCTTAGGAATTTCAGTTATTCACATTTAAAGAATGCAATGCATGGAAATTGAAATTATTCACAGGGTATTATCACATCACAAAGCATACATGCAGTTATGAAATTGATATACCATAAAATGTGCCTATCAAAATCCAATAAATCAAGAATTTCCATACTGGGCCAATATCCAACTCCCCCTTACCACTTAGGGTCAAAGGTCACATATCACAATCAATAACATCACACACCAAGTGATCTATTTAGGAGAAATCATATAAAGTGTAATACAATCAAAAGAAAACAGCAATTCCCACCCATGGAAACTTAGTTCATCCCTCGTACTTGGGGCTACAGGCACCCAAGAACAAGCTAGAAACCTTGTTTCCAGTAACAAACTATCTCTAGTGTACCATATCCCAAATAGTAAAACCATCAGAAATAAAAAAGAGAAGTCTCAATCTCATTAGTATCCAGTGAAACACTATTAGTAAATCCCTATCAAGAACTTCTTTGATACCACATTGTAATGCCCCGGACCCAAACAGCCACCCAAAAAGTGCTAGATGGGACAACTGTTACTACCTTAGGGACATCTCCCCAAACACCAGAGGATTCCAACTAGCAGTGAGGGTTTTTATTGATATAGTGTGGAGGTTTTACCCTCTTGGAGGATAATAATGGTACTAGTCCAAGTATAATAATACAGATGCAGTGGAATAATGACTCAGTAGACTCAAACCAAACCCACAAAACAGAAGCACAATCAATATCAATAAACAGAATAAGAAATTTATATAATAATAGAAGCGGAATGTAAACACAAAAGAATATTGAACACTTGGAACTACCAATGCACAAAAAAACATGTATCCAAAACTGGTCATACATATCCATATGTAAAAAGGGCGCCAATGGATAAGAAACTGTAGCTACAAAAAAACTATGCATACTGATAATGGAAATAAAGAAAAACAAGGTAAACGCCAGCTAGGAAAGACCTCAAGGTCCATACCATCTCTATGCAATAGTTAATGCAGTCCAGGTCCTGATGATGACCTCTTTCCTTCATGTAAATTCGTTAAATATGAACACGTCCTGAAGGTCCCATTCTAGGTGTGATAAGAATATTAGTAGGATTCCATCCAAAGGTGCGTACCTAATATATGTTTTTAATCAAGAATGCAGTTATAAGTAAAATAGTAAATAGTACAATGAAAAAATAATCCCAAACCCATAGGTGCTCAATAGCCACCATGGAGTGTCACCTACTTCGGGCAATGCTGGAATATTTGTCATGTAACCAGGCACCATGTGCCCCCTGACACCGCATGTCTTAAGTACCGACGTCCCAAAGGCACACCCAGGAGATAACAACCCGGAAGAACAATGATACCTGTCCTCAAATAAATTACCTGAGGGACAGTGATGTCTACCCAAATGATAATGTAACTAGATGTACAACGATGTCTTCCCTAAAAATAATGATACTGTAGGGACGACGATTTCTACCCTCAAAATAACAGTGAGCTTATTCCCCAAAACCGATAGCCTCAATTCTATCCCCTAAAGGCTCCCACCTCCCACATGGCATCCTACGTCAATCACCCCAAAACCAATAGTACCTAAACCACAAAAAATGGGGACCTCTACCCACATGAGTGGTCAAAACCACCTCATCATGGAGTCTCTCTATGTGCACACTACTCATAGTTCTAGGTGAGCGATAACCACCAAAATAGTACCCAATACCCAACACATCTAACACCTCATGTCCATGCGACCATGCTGCTCAAGTATGATGGTCTCGCCATCCTAGTAACCAGGGCCATGCCCAACCTGACTGTCATCCTGCCTCAAACTGATGCCCATGATGCCTAATCCTGTGGTCAGAACGACCCAATGTAACCCGGACCAAGCCCAATCTGTGATCAGCATCACTCAAGAATATCCACCCATTCCCAACACAACCCAAAGGTGGTAGAATATTAAATTTAGTAATTACATAAATAACATATCTAAACAAAACACATAGACGTGCCAAACAATCTAAACAGTTGGATTTCACTAAACTATTGTTGTCATATACCAGCACTGACGTCTTTGAGGCCTCTAACATTTCATATAGAGGTATAATAAAAAAACTCAACAATTTTAAACAATACAATTCAATCATAACCATTTTGGCATCCCCGACCAAAATTCCCCGATGAGCCGCAGCCACTCGTCAGGCCTTGCTCAAGAAAAACAGTAAACATAGCATACTCGAAGGAATCCCAAAGGTCAAATAAACAATTAAACAGGCAATAAGAGATAAATTTGGGTATCACTCAAGATACTCAAAAAAGCATCATAGGTCGGTCCACCCAAAATTATATGAAAACACAAAAATAGGTTTACACCACCTACATAAGACTTGTATATGTAGGCACATATGATATCAATCTTTAATTAGATGCTGATCTTCGTAGATCTACATTTCTGTCAAATCTCGACAATTCCACACTAATGGAAACTACGACGCATGAGGAAAGGGATCATGAACGGAACAT
The DNA here is from genome assembly GCA_963277665.1 of Viscum album. Taxonomy (NCBI): domain Eukaryota; kingdom Viridiplantae; phylum Streptophyta; class Magnoliopsida; order Santalales; family Viscaceae; genus Viscum; species Viscum album. The sequence continues at coordinate 806,795,344 of OY728119.1, read as the reverse complement.
GGTGAATGGGTTTAGCCTTACTATTGTGATCTCGTAGCCACCAATTCATTGATGAATAAATGTCAGATGAAGAATCTTGGGAACAAAACCTTTTCATCCTCTCAGAGCACCAATGTATGAAAAGGGGAAGAAGAATGTTTTCTGGAAAAGAGATGCGACACAATTACATTTAAGCGAATAAAAAAAGTACACGATGTGTATTTAAGGAATAAATTTAGTGTAGTGGACTTCTCATTACTAGGAATTAAGCTTGGATAGCCACATGGCTTGGGCACTCCACAGGGGTTGACATGTGGCTAGAACCCACCCAGTACGCAGAAAGGGAATACACTGCGTGTTGAATAACACTGCACACCAGGTAGTAGGAAATTCTTACAAGGTCATCACATGACATGTAATCGGCAAGCACATGGCCATTACATTCCCAACCCATACACATCATGTACTTTAGTGTACACGGTGTGTAGTCTGGAATTTTCCAGAACACCCCATATTTTCCCAGTTCTCTCAAGAACAAGTCAAAAATTCACACAGGGTCGGGATTTTGACACTTTCTAAAAACCCAGGTTCTTACACGAGGTAGGGGGTTTATTTGTTTACATTTCATTAAAATATTACCTCTTACCAATTCGTGAAAATTATACAATGAACATGGGTTAATCGACTAACGGGTTGATATGTGAATCATTCTTTTTGTGGGAGGTTGTTATGGGGTATCCTTGTGGGGTTTTGTTTGTTTTTTAATAAAATAAATTGTTAGAACTATTTTATTCTCCCTTTAATCATGAGATAATGTGGAGGGAGCGGGCCTAACAAATCCTACCCAAATCCTTCACATCTTTTCTACCCTTGCACCTTCTATGGAAGACTATCGGTGTGACGACACAAACCATCTATAAAAGAGGTGACATGCCAAAGCACGCCCCTAGAAGAGGTTGAGGCATGATGCTGTGGAAGACATCGGATCGGCTGACACCGGCCGACCACGGAGGAGGTGCATCATGTCTTCTCGCATCACTGGTGTGCAAAGGGGCTGCAGATCGTGACCCACAATAGACGGAGAAGGTAGTCGGCTCATCGGCTGGTCGTGGAATGGAAGGGTGGCACACCATCATGCACTAACGAGAGTAGGAGACAGTGGCCAAATCCACGTCATAAGAGAATGAACCTACGCCTCCAGTGGTTTTCCTGGCGACCGGGCAATACCCACATGGTGGAGCCATTTTAAAGGATGAACGATGTTTGTCCATTCGGGATCTTGGGGGAGTGGATCCCCCAAACATCCTGGAGTGAGACTATCCTTTTGAATTACTCCATGAGATTTTTTGAGAAACCTTCAGTATGGCCGGGTTGGATCGCACCCGAATCCAACTAGGCCCTAGGTACTGAAATTTCAAAAATGCAGAAACCAGGTATCTGGTTGACATGGGATCTATTAGTTGGAACCGTTGTGACACGAAAGATCCTTGGGCTAATTTTTTTGTGAGACATTGTGCTGGAAGAAATATGACTGATGACATGGGAAGCAGTTCTCCCATGAGTGCTACGTACGGAACCCTGCAACTGGCAAGGTCATGGAAATTGCTGACTTTTTGACTTGGAGTGACTCAGTGAACATGGTAACCGATGAGTAGGAGTACCTCAATGGGCCATAGTGGGCAGAAGCCACGGTAAGTGATGGGGAGGAGTACCTCAACAGGCCACAGTGGGGGAGTAGCTCAATGTGACATGGAAGACCCACTATTCGCGATGGGGAAGAGTACCTCAGTAGTTCAAGGTTAGTGGGAATCTCCTTTGTGTGACATGATAGGCCCACTGTATTCAATAGAGGAGGAGTTCTCCATCAGCCGAGGTGTTCAACATTGTGATTGGGAATGTTACTAGTTCATAGGCCTATAAAATTCATGGTTGGCTATCAGAATTCAAAGCGATCCTATGTGGGTTAGCATTATATCATGTTTCTTCGAGTTGTATACCTGGTTTGAGATAAGACATTAATTGAGTTGTGTCTATTTATTTGTTCTTGGTGATTGATAACAAGCCTTGTGGTTTTCCCTGTAGAATTCTGAGTGACATTCAGGGGTCTTGGGGTCCCTACGGAGTATCGTTATATTCACCCCTACATAGGCTTTGCCCACACCTTGTTGTGTCTTGTGAAGATGATGAGCATCTGAACTAAGGCTTGAGGGAGCCAGGAATAGGCGGTACATGAAGAAGACATGAAGATGTGAATTACTAAGGAGGCGATATGTACCTACCCTTCAGGTATGATCCCATGAGAAGGACCCAGTAGCTGTTTTACCTTTTTCTGTTGTATTGTTCCTTTCAGTTGTATTTTTACTTTCAGTTGTACTTGTACTTTTAGTTGGGCTTGTTTTCTGGCCCTTTTTACTTTCAACACTCTCTTTTAATACATCAGTTTACTTCACAGTTACTTCTTGTTGTTTTCTCGGATAGTGTGTTTGTATAGATTTAAAGGCAATGCCTTTATGTTTTAGGGAATACGCCATTGGGTGCTAGTCACCATGCCCTAGACTATGAAATTTAGGCTAGGGGTAGTCACAACAGGGGCCCGAGGGATGGGTCGTGACATAATTATTGGCATAACAATCATAAATATGAAAATTCTACAATGTCCCTCCTCTTGTTATCAAATATGATGTTTCTCTTTATATCTCTATATATCATAGTTATTCATGTATAAATAGATATGGATGACCTATGTTCTTCATCCAATAGATTCATATATAGTTCGATTTTTTTGTAAACAAATATGAGTTCCAAACCATACAATCCATCTTATGTATGGTTCATTTATAGAATATTTTTTATATTATCTATATATCCTCATCATCATTACGAGAATCCTTGACCCTCTCGTGAATAGATTGTTATGATTTTATTTTATCATGGTGGTATGATGTTCCTTAATGATCCACATGTCCATCATTTTCTTGTCCATGATGACTGGATCCCCTTCATAACACATCGTGGATATGGTTGTGTGATTGTTTTTATTTAGAACATCATCCATATTATTGACCATCATAGGATGTCAATGGACTGAATATTAATAACCCTTAATCAGCTGCACCCACCCTCACTAGCGCATATTGATAGATTGTTGTGTAGATATGTAAATTATGATTTCAAAATATTTATATATGTCATACTTCTCCCCATAGAGATAATGTCACCAAATCCTAATGAAATTATCAATGAAATAAATTTTGGATAAATTTTTTCATAGTTTTACTCACGAATAATTAATTTTTTAGAGGAATTTGTTATCACATTATCATTTTTCTAGTGTACATAACAAACCCCAATTTCTGATGCATCACTATAGATCACTAATCATTCACCACAAGTGGATAATGTGACCATAGGTGCAGTGATAAAAATATTATCTAAAACATTAAATATGTCCTCAAAATCATAGGTCCAAAAAACATTACTCCCTTATAGGTTATATATTTTGTGGGTTTCACAATCTTGAGATGATTGTAACAAATCGAATATATTAACCATCTAATCTAAAGATTATACTAATATTTTTCATATATATTTGTCTAAGACATCATTCAATCAAGTCATTATTTTCTGGATTCATATATCTGTAATTTTGTTGGACATCATACCCTATGAATGTTACCATCTCCATCCAAATATCCTATTCTTTATACTTTTCAAAATAATTCTTTTTTCTAAAGAACTAAAATATAAAATAAAAATTATCCTCATATTCCTACTAACATTTGGAGTAGAAAAGAATATAATATATAATACTATAATGTATTTTTTGAGTTAATTCATAATGAATATATTTATTATTTCTATAAAGAGAAAAATGAGAATTAGTGAGTCAAAATTGATTCACAATTAACTCATAGTTCTCGTAACATTAACACACAGTATAAAATTTCACATTATTTATCATTACATGATAATATCTACAATGAACATCTACCTTATAGATGTAATTGGATCCATATAGAACTTCAAACTTGTTATAATTTTATAGAGGAAGAGAAATTTTATTTATCTTTATCATGTTGAGCTCATGATAATCAATTTCCAGGAACATATACCCATCATTCTTCATGAATAAAATCACTAGTACACTCCATGGTGAAGAAAATGGCTATATAAATAATTTATCTATATTCTATTATAGTTTCTTCTTCATATATTGAATTTCAAATGTCACCATACTATATTGAGTCCTGGTTATTGGAAAGTTATATGAAATATTTTTTATTTATAACTCATCCTCTCATAGAGGATGAAGACTAGGAAACCCTTTGGGGAACACATCAGTATTTTCACTTATAATAGGCATGTAATTAAGGTTGATATTTTCCATAGACTCAATAATTTAGTCTAGATACATGTGGTTATAATGAAATAATATACATACTTGAGATAATTATTCTATATGATATCCATACTCTTCCTTATACATGTATATGATTCTTGCATGATTCGTGATATGGAGGGTTCTTCATTCTCTCATCAACTAATTTTTTCTCCATATTAGAAAATCTTATCCATAACTTTTACTGCATATAATTTCAATAGATTAAGTATCATAAGGGTCATTGGAATATTTAAAAATAATATATTCATATGTTAGACGTTTTATTATTGGGATTATATAGTTAAGAAAAATTCATATTAAATAATAACCATAATTCAAGGCTTATAGTGCTTAAATAGTTCAACTATACATGCAGGATGTGAAATAATGTGTAGGAAAAAATAGTATATTTTTAATTCCTAAATTAATACAAAAAATATATTAAATTAACTCATTTTCAAGTTCCACCTCATCATTGGTGGTGTCATGTTCTCTCCCTTTCAAATAATTCATTAGGGGTTATATTCAAAACTCCTTGGATTAGTGAATTTGTTCACATAGTGTCATTTTTCATTATATTTGAAACATTTAAAAATTGACAAATTATTTACTGGAATGTTCCTTAATTTCATCACATTATTTTTCTTCCCATGTTAACATTACCTAGTTAGGTCCCCTCCATTCCACTCATAATGAATTTAATTTTTCACTGAATAAAAATTCGTAGATGATTCTTTCCAAACATTTTTAAGTGGGATGTTGGAATTTAATACCACCCTGAGATTTTTCCATCTCTCTAATACATTTGAAATAAAATCTTCAATTCCATCACTCACCCCATTGAGAGCCATTGGATTCACAGATCATTATTTTAACATTTAGGGATCATTTTCCAATTTCTTTAAACCTTTCAATGTATTGAGTATGAAATTATTTTCATATATTCATATTTAACCCACTAAATATGAAATGAAATATCATTTTATGGTCAATATAATACCTTTATATGTATACAAAAATATTTGTGATGTTTATTTCATATACCATAATAGATTCAACCTCATTTTTATTGAGGAAAAAGAGCTCCCTTTAATTTTTTTTAAATAGTGTGAGGAAAATATTTAAAACAACATTTTATAAAATTAACTATATGAAATTTATTCAATATATCCATTAAAATTTTTATTCTAGGTTAATTTCCCACAATGATCAAATTATACCTTTTTGTGTTAAATAACCTATATGGTATTTATTTCTCAAAGAATCAAAGGAAAAAGAAGACAATTTCAATGGATTTTTCAATTAATTTTCGATTAAGGGATCATTATATCTAATGAATGAAAAATTCCATGGTCACCTAATAGTCTCTATTTCATATTTATATTTCTTAGGGTGATATGGGATTTCTTCCTAATTAATATTTCTATTTAAAATATTAATTTAATTTGGTAGTTAGTTTCATGAATTTATTGAATCCTTCTAATGTAAGGTTAGAAATAACATTTGCTTAGTCATAAAAAATCCAATACAATTGTTCATTGACCCAGTTCCTTGTATATTCAAAAATTTAGTAAATGAATTTATAATTAGGAATATGAATCTTCATACAATTAAAATTTAAAATTTTATATATGAACATTTAATAAATAGCTATTAAATGACATGGATTACATAGCATTATAATTTATAGGTTTTAATTATAGTTATCCATTCATTTCATCCTAAAATTAAATTTCATATTCATTATTATTCTATTCATAAAAATTCCCAAAGGGAATTTTTAGTTTCCACATCATATCCCAAAGAGGTTAAAATTAGTCAAGCATCAATTCCACTTCATCTTACACTAGGTACATGTCATGTTAACAACCAATGAACCCTTTCACGGTTATTACACCTATTTATATATGTGTGAGATACACACCAACTTATAGTATCATAACATGGTTTTTTATTTGAAACAATATTCTCTAAATGTTTTCAATTTTATTGATGTTTTCCAAGTTGTAGTATTATCCATGTTGTTTTTTAAAATGTTTTATAATCCTAATCTTCAAAAATAAAAATCAGTTCATATGATAACATCTTTGATAACCAATAAATTCCCTACATTTATTGAAATGAATTTTTAAATAATGATACACATAATAAAATCCCAGAAGATCAAGAGGACTAGTGTAATTGAGAATGTGGATAATTCTCATGGTAACATGAAATAGCAATACCACTAAATTATTTAAAATCTCTATAACATTCACTTATATTAAAGTTATCTTTTAAAAATATTTTGAATAAATTATGGAAATATATATGAAAAGTGTGAGTAACAAATTCTATTAAGGGAATAACTAAACCATAGAAAAAAAGTAATGTAGTACATTTGAGTCCAGAGGTATAACACGATGGACATATAAAGATGTGAATCATAATAATGGATAAAAAACAACAATTTGAAAAGATAAAATTAAGGTATCATTTGAATTTTTATACAATAGAAAACATGTTATGATACAAATAATAATGGATAAAAATAGGTAAACAATAACATAGTGTGATTATACTAGCCAATTTTTCACCATACACATTTTCTCATGATATTAACTCATTACCCAATTCATTGGTGGGAAACATAATTCTTGGCCCACCTATCTCATTAATATAATTTACATATATTTTTTTTTCCACATAGATCATGAAAAATAAGAATATTTATAATCATTTTTAATTCCATGATTAAAGAGTGTGGATTAACTATATACATGTAACCAATAAATTAAATATATTTACAACTAGTTGAGTATCCTTGATTTAAAATGAGGATGAATATTCACCATATATCATATTGGAAATAAAAATCATTAGATAGTTTTGGAAGAATAATAGGTGTGGTAAAAGTTCTCGTAAGGGATTAATGATAGTGAACCAAGGTATCTAATTTCTTATGAATCATAAATAGGTAAAATGGATGTTTAAACATTTTTAAATTAAAAATTCGAAATAAAAATGATAAAAATAATTAATGTACATGATATACGGGGGATATAATCTCTTACATTATATCTTGCTTCAAAATACATGGGAGGATCTTCTTATGTTCATGAGAAAACTATGGGGGTTAGATGGGGGTTGGGAGAAGAACATTAAACTATATGGGGTTTGATTTAATAGGAAGGGAGGTTCGGTGTTTATTTAAATAAAAAGATAGGGAAATTTTTAATTATCATCTAATCATAGGTATTATACTTTAAAAAAATGTTATAATATTAATATTTTCTTTTTTTCTACCATGGAATAGTAGTTTTTAATATAGTATTACACTAAAAATTAACTCAATAATATAATTTCATAAATTATGTATAAGTGAGTAATGCTCATAATTATTTCTTTCTAAAACCAAATAATATATTAAGAGTTCTTTAGTATCTAATTTTTTCTTTTTAAATTAAATAAATCAGAAAAAATATTTAAATGGGTAAATTTTTGGGGGATTCCATTATTATTATTTATTTCAACACTTTTGGGTTATTATGATTTTATAATAAATATTCTATATTTATTCTAATTTTAATTTTTACAGAAAAAATAAGTTGTCTTTGAAATTTTTCAAAAGGAAAAATTTTCTTATTTTGATGTGAATATTAAAAAAATAATATTTATTTTACCAAAATAATTTTTAGAAATGAATATTTAATCTATTATATAAAAATGATAATTTACACGAAAATAAGTCTCTTTATAACACTAAAATCATCATAAACCTAAATAACATACATTTGAATTCATAAAATTTAATTATCATTCATATTGAGATAATTTTTTTAATATTATTATTTAATGAAAATAATATTAATTTAATTAAAATAATATTTATCATATATTTTTTAATAATTTAGAATATATATTTTTCAAAAATGATGAAATGGTTTCTTCATATAAAATTATAATTTTTATTAAAATAATTATATTATCATGGTTATATAATATGTAATAATGAAAATTTCTAAATTAAATCATTATTAAATTTAAATATAATAATATTCATTCTAATGGGGTCTAGATACATAACCCCTTATTAACCAAGTGTTATCCCTAAGGGTACGGTGTGTGATAGTATTAAATTCTTACATTGTTTTGGATAACTAAGTTTGTGATGGTAATCAAAGATATTGAATTTCACTAGAAGATAGATTCATTAATGTTTTAGTTTTGAATATTGGCTTGGTATTGGTCATGGTAAAATCCTTTTGATTAAATTTCACTAAAAATTTCTGATAAATGGGATTTATATGGAACAATACTAGGGGTTGACAATATCAGTTCTTACTTATTTATCAATTATAATCTATCATTACAATTAATGTATTCTAATATATGGTTTACAAAATAATGGCTATATTAAAATTGTTTATCATTCCTAAAGGTCTTTCAAGCATGGTAGAAAAAATATTTATATATTTAATATTGGTACAAAATCTCAAATGAAATTAATTTTATGTGTTTTTAAAAACTACATTATATAGTAATGAATTTATTCATTTATAATGGAATTTTATTTATAAATATTTTGGTTGTTATCATTTTGGTAATACAATATTGGATAGATGGGATGTCAAGGTTCAAAAGTGAACTAGTTTAGGATTATTCTCTTACAGGGGGCCCTTCTTGTGACAAAGGTAAAGCTATGTGATAGTACCAATTAGTCTGGATTGAAAGGGTAAGGCAATATATAATTAATTGTTTATGTATTTGATGTTTTTTTTGACATGGAAATTATGATTTAATGATGAAAATGTAACTCTATTATGAATTATTCTACCTGAAGACATATGATTCCATTATGATGATATATATCTACATTTTACAATGTTTAGTTATCTATAATTGATATTGAATTATGGTTTTTTCAATCAATTATTTTGTTAATACAATTTTACATGAAATTTTTATTTATTGTGTTAAACATACATAAATAATGTTTTAATATAGAAAGATCACCATATTTTAAAAATTGAATGTTTCAATGGAAATAGTTTGACAAATATTTAAATGAATTAACTATAGAATACCTATTTATATATCCTCTTTTCAATGTTTCATGAAATAAAATTTATATTAATGTGTTATGTTATGTATTGGATGGTGGTAACATAATAGATATTTTAGATCATAACGATATATAGTATAAGTTATCTACTCTCGTTGGAGTAGTAGAGATTCATGGGCCTATTTTCTTTTATTGATGGAGGTTAGGTTGGAGTTATTCATTTCCACATAGAGATAAATAAATGGCCTTATTATTTTTATCTTCCCTTGTTTTTAGCAGGATCACCCATAAGTATCATATCACGGTTCCATGTACATTGGTTTTTTATTTATTATATAGGTGTTTCTATTTTTTACCATGTCATTTTATTCTCCAACTATTTAATTTTTTTTATTGTGTAAAATTGATCCAAATGAGATCTTATTGATACCCATGAACTTGTCTCAATCCCATGGGGATCAGAAATGTAGTTTGAACCACTCTATGATTTTTCTTGTTATTTTGTTTCTTTTATGACATTGGTTACTTCATGATAAAAATAATCAATGATTGAAGTAGTTGTCTCTTGGGTTTCTCCCTAACATTTAGTAGAGATTTTTCTATTCAACTAGTCATGAAGGATTTGTAATAATGTTTTTCTAACTTATCATGTATTGGTCCACCTTTGGTATCTTTCTCTAGGATGTATTATGATTTTTTTGGACAAACTAGGTATATCCTATTATTGATTTTTTGAAGGAGAAACCATTCAGTACAATTATTATTAACCTTCCATAGTAAGGTGTTATTTTTGACGATTACTATGATTCTTTACCCCTTGTACTTGGTTATATAATTATGCTATATAGAGTGGTTATCTTCTATGGGTCTAAATGGTTGTGAACCATGAACATAACTATAATACCCACGATCTCGAGTGTGGAACAATTGGGTTTTCATTGATTTTTTAAGACACTATCTGAACAATGAGTTCATTTTGATATTTATGGATCATAAGAGTTGGAGATATTATTCTCATAGAAGAATTTGAAATTTTTTAGAAAAATAGTAGATAGACTTCTTATAATACTGTAAATTCGTGATTTTATATACATTATAGGAGTGGAATTTTAATATAGGTGCACAGATCTAAATATTATGCATAGATATTCATTAAAATAAATTATATTCATTAAGAGTGGTGGTGGAGAAAGAGGTGTATCTCTTTTATAAAGGATATATTAATGGAATATGATGTCTTTAACTAATAACCATCTATCTATTCAAGGAGAAATTGGTGTATTAATATCAATTGAGAGATTTTGTGTTAGGGGTTTTGTGTTATTGAGTAATCAATTGTAATTCACCTCATAGATGGTCTATGGGTGTACATAAACTACTGTTATTAAAAGGGAGTATCTTCACTAATTTGGTTATGTGTGATGTGGTTAATTTTCAAGTTAATATCACACCATATGTAGTACATCTTAGTGTGGCTGTGTTGTTAAATTCTATGAGGAGTAAATTTTTTTGGTGTTGGATGAAGTGATCAATTTTCTATTTTTTATCTTAGGGTTTTTCAATAAAAAATTAAAGGTTGATGAACATCTTCTGGGTGGGTTTTGTCATCCACTCGCTAATCTATAGTAGATGTGGGTAAAAATTTCAATGGATTTCATTATGAATTTATATAACATTCCATACACATATACCAGATCTGTTGCTAAAAATATAATCTTTACATACTTGTTTTATTAAAAACTAAGGTGAAAAAATGTTTAACTTCCATAATTACAAAAATAAATAATTTATCAATTCACATACTTGCCAAAATAATTACAGTTTTATAGTGTTACAGAATTAGGAAAATTGGTTCACAATAAAACCCATATCTCTAAACAAATTCACATTTTTCCTTATATGTCAGATTTTCATATCCTATATTAATTTTTAACTATCTCCCTCAAATTTCTCCTACCACGATACCCCTCTTGAAATGTTGTATGTATTACTATTCTTCATAACATTGGGAAATGAAAAAATAATAATGCATGAGTTTAAATGGCCAGTAATAGAAATCATAAAACAGAATTTATCATGAATACATAAGAAGTTTACTGTGTGGTAGAGTATATAATAAATATATATTCCTTTATTTAATAACGATAGCATGAAATTATTCTATATAAAATATAAATGTAGTATTCACATGGAAAATAATAAGTCATTTCATAATACTGGAATTTATAATGTTCAAAAACATAAAATTACCAAGAAGGACTCATACAAAACTTCATATATTTGTAGAAATGTTGTATGCCCTGTACGAAAGATATTTTTTCTAATAATACCTATCGATGCATTGAGGGGATATCTAATGTCATCCCCTACCTGTGGTATACTATTTATAATGTGTCAATCACATTAAAGAAATTGTTAAAAATTAAATACATAATGACCATTCCCTAGTAAAAAAAATTCTTATTTAAAATCAATAAAAATAAATATCAAAATTTTTATTTTACAAAATCCACCTTCAATAGATTTTAATATTCATCTAAATATAACAAAAAAGTTTAGAGATAGTCATTTATTCCCCAATAAATAAATGAGCTATCATTCTTGCTAAATACCACCAATCTAATTTATATAAAATATTATGTTTACAATATATAGAGTATTGAAAATAAAAAAATAAAAAATTGAAAATGATGTATAATATATCAATGATAATAAAGAAAATAGATAGTACGAAAATCAACATTTCTTGAGAAATTAATTTTTTCCATTAAATACAAGTATCATGTTAACTAGTGGTAAAAATTATTGTGAAATGTTTTAAAAATATTATCTTAATGATTTGGTAACATTATTTGAAAAACAAATTATACTTCACTTCCAAAATACTTTTCATAAGGTTTCAGTAATACTTTTAAAACATTATTTTTAAAATAATTCAAAATAATAAAAACATGAAAATAAAATATACATTAGTTAGAAAACGTATAGTGGAAGAATAATATATACATAAGTGAGATAATATAACTTTTTAGAAAATTTGGGAAGATAATAGAATTCTATATTGACGATGAAAAAATGGAAATATATATTATTTTGGAGAACCATAATAACATCTAGAAGATTCTACATCATTAAATTGGGTCATAATGATGGGATAATTTTTTCACATGTAGTGAATGTGAAAATATATTATTTTGAAAAAATTATAGTGATTTTATATAACTAATTTTATAGAAAATTTTAAAAATATTCCATTAAAAAATCTAAAAATAATGTATAAGTTTAAAGAAATTGACCATTAGAAATCATTGATGTGTAGAAAATAAATTTCTTGAAAAAAAAGAACAAATATGATGTGGAAATGAGTTATTCTTAATTGAAAATTATAAATACGTTCTTATTTTCTTATAAACATTATCACAGTGGTTTTGATTAAGAATGAGGGGTAGAATGGAAATATTAATTTTAAACTCAAAAAATTATTATAGGAGAGGAATATTTATGGGGGTTTAATAGAGTAATAATTTTAAATAACATAAAAGGAAATTGAAACATAAACAGGACCAATTAAAAGTGATATTGTACAATAAAACATTTTGGATATTATGAAAAATTAATCAAAACCTATGGAGGTAGTTTTTAAAGACCCAGAATGTCCCCGAATGTTTTTTTAATAAATGGATATTTTACAAGTCTGTGATTTCTAAAGGCGTGCGATTCCGAGGCCCGGAGTGCATGGAATGATCCGTCGATGTTTTGTTAAGTTTAAGTTAACGCCCGTAAGTAGTTTTTCTTAAAAAGTTAAATATATCTTAAACGGTTTCTCGAATCAAAAATCTGAGGGCACTGTTGCGCTCAGGATGGTAGGTTTACCCTAGACGCAACTTAATATTAGTCGGCGTGGGCCACCTGTGAGAAAACCCAAAAATGGCATAATTGTAAATAAAATAATTAAATAAAATATTTTATTTTTCAAATGCATATAACTCCCAAACCGTAACTCGGATTAAAAATCTGAGGGCACCGCTAAACTCATGAGGGTATGCTTTAAAATATGAGAGTACCATTGTTCAGTAAATGCACAAGCGGCATTTTGTAACATTTGAACTGGTGCTCAAAATTGAAATCTAAGAGCACCGTTGAACTTGCAGCGCCGATATTCAATTAAGGATACCTTCACCTCCACAGTAGATAGTCGAGGGTGAAAGATAGTTTTTGGGTATTTTGTGGAAATAATAAAATAAAATAATCTTAATTTTATTTTATTTTGAAGTTACATGTGGATATTTCAGGTGGGGTCCACCGGAACTAAACCTCCATGTGGAAGTTAGATGTGGGGACCACTAGACCTTAACCTCCCATGAGAGGTTAAGGTGGTGGGGACTACCCGAACCATAACCTCCCATGAGAGGTTATGGTGGTGGGTACCACCCGGGATGAAACCCCCCATTAATTGGGAGAAACCCTCAACTCCATCAATTAATGAGTGATAGCATCTTGAACTCCTCCAACTTAATTGTGCCAACACATATACCATTAATATTTTTAACGCACTGAATCATAGTACCAGTATAAATTAATTGGCATGACCCTTTTTAAACAAAGTAATAACATCGTTGGAATTTAAGAAGGTTCCTAATAAATGAACCGTTATAAAATCCAACAATCTTTACCTACCTTCCCCCTCTCTTATATATATGGAGCTTGGGAGGAGGTTTTGGGATGACTTCATGAAACAATGAAGCGCTGGTAAAGTGACATGATGCCCAACACATGTAGGATTACAGTCTCTAACAAAAAACACTCCACCGACGAAGAACAACCTCCTTCGACTTCTTCCTATGAAGTATCTTGAGGAGGCAACCGACTTGGGACGTCTTTGACGACCGACCCTCCCTCCTCATTATCATCAACGAACCGACACATGAGATCGAGATTGGATGTGTCCGGCAGATGCGACGAATGACAACAACTCCATCTTCTTCCCCATGACTTTGTCAAATAACAACGAACAATGGAAGGAGTTTAATTTTATTTAAGTATGATATTATTCCCTTGTTAATTTTCTTCCCAATAAAAGAACATAGACCAAATTATTTTCAAATTGATTAGAGGATGATTTTCCTTGCGGTTTGGGAATATTTTTTCAATGAGGGATTATGAGAATTGATGTTTTTTAGATATATTCTTTTCTTGTTCTTTTCTTCATTCTTATGATCCAATTTCTATAACCCTAAATGTGGAAGGGTGTGGGACAAACCAACGTGGTCAGACCCCTCCACCGATCTTCTTTATGATATTCTTCAGCACGGTGATGAGGCGACGAAGGCGATGAAGGAAAGCTGCTCACCCCTGTGCCGCTCCTGCTCCCTGGGCCGAACCGCGCTGCCCGCTGGCTGAGCCACCCACCTGCCACACCGGCTCGACCATGCCGCACCCCGGCCAAGACGCACTCTGGCTGCACCGTGCCCCGGATCCTAGCCACCATGCTCCCAAATCCATCGTTGGTCAATCCGGCCCGCCGTCCTCTGCGCGCCCCATGACTCCGCAATCCACGCACCCTGCGCGCCCCGCCCGGCCACTGCCCGAACCAGCCCTTCAACCTCTGTGTTCCCCGCTCACCAAGAACCTCTGTCTTCTACGCGCCCCATGGCTCCCCAACCGAGTTGGACTCCAGATCCCAGCACTAGGTCGAGCCGTCCGGAGTCGGCCCCTCGCGGCGATGTCCGGGCCGAGCCGTGCCCTTGCGGCGCCCTCCGACGCGAACCGCCCTCACGCTGACCCGCAACCGGTCTGCGCGCTCATGACTGGTCCACGATTTCGCAACCCTCTGCAACCCCAGGTGGATTTCTAGGCTTGGCCCAGTGGGTCGGGCCGAAGGTAACAGGTCGACCCGCCCAACGGACCGGGCCAGACCCAACGGGTCAGGCAGGGTCGGCCGAGACAGGGTCGGATTGGACCCGATCCCACTATGACCGTTTACATTCTTTGGCCATATCTTTGGCACTGTGCATTCTTTTGATGAGCTGTTAGATACCCTAGTAATCCTGGAGCATGACGGTCCCTTTGAGTATACCCCACTAGATTTTGGGGTACAGTTGAGATACGGTCAGGTTGGATTATGCACGAATCCAACCGGGCCCCTTGGACTAAAGGCTTATAACTCAAAGATCACGCATCTAATTGATGTGTCATCTATTGCATTGAGACCTCTATGATGTGGAGAAAATTTGACATAAATCTACATGGGGCTTCATGAATGTTGGAGTAAATACCAGTAACTCAGGGAAATGATCTTTCTAGAGACGAGCGGATAGAGTGCGGACACCTAGTAGCTAGCTGAGACTTGACGAATGCTAACTGATTGAATGAGAGTGACTCGACTACCCCAATGGGGAATTACTCTTTGTAGTGGCAGAACCATGGTGGAGGAGCACCTGGTTGTGGGGGCAGACCCACGATACTCGATAGGAGGAGTACCTCTGCAGGCTATTATGGGGAGAACCTGGTTGTGGCGGAAAACCCATGGTGGGGAGCGCCTTGGTGATGTAGAAGACCCACAGTACTCAACAGGAGGAGTACCGCAACAGTTCAAGGTTAGTGGGAAGCGCTTTGGTGTCACAGTAGTCCCACTGTACTCGAAAGAGGAGGATTTCTCCAACATTCATGGTTTCAATAATGTGAATAAAAATCCCGGTTGAGCTGAGTTAATAACTCTTGTGTTTTCCGCAGGATTGAGATGGATTGCATGATAAATTAGGTATATGTATGGTCATATACCTATGTGGGGTTATCTATTGATTTCATACTTAGTGGTATATCCTTGTTTGATTTTGTGATACCTTAAGGGTCTCGAGGTCCCTACTGAGTATCATTATACTCACCCCTGAACAGGCTATGCCCGCCACTTGTTGTGTTGGATGTAGACGACATACAGTGTTGATCGAGGCTGAGAGTACCAGGACTGGATGGTACCTGGAGGTGGACTATACGATGAGTCGGCTCATAGAGGATACAGAAGTATGTGGAGTGCAGAGGAGGATATCTGTACCTACCCTTCATGTAGGAATCCCATAGGATGACCCAGAAGTTGTTTTTCTTTTCTTCAGTTGTACTTGTACTTCTAGTTCCTTGTACTTTACAGTTGGTCTTGTTTTTAAGGCCCCTTTTACTTTTTAGTACTCTTTTTTTAAACTATTTAACTACTGTTTTTTATCCAGCTGTGTGCTCTATTGTGTGTGTTTACAGTTATAAAGTCAATGCCTTCCCAGTTTTATGAAATTATTCCTTTGGTGATAGTCGCCAGCCCATGGTCTATGGAAGGTGGGATTGGGGTAGTCACTGCATGGGCCTCGGGGGACGGGTCGTGACTAATTGGTATCAGAGGTGTCAGTTCTACCATATAATGTAGGAATCTGATCTTTCTTTTATATTAAGCAATAGTGTTAAGTGTAGTGAGTGTGGTTTTCAGTTCAGGGAGTCCAGTGTTGGTGAGGCGGCCAACGTATCCATACACCAGGACCCTGACATCTGATTTCCAACTCAGTGCACACAAAAACTAATTGTGTGTATGTTTTCAATAGTTTTCTTCAAGTCATCTCAAACAGTTCAGCTCACCAGGTATGATCTCTTGACTATGTCACATCTGTTTCTTTTAGGATTCCTGCATGTAGACAACTGACTAGAGTTCCGAGAGTTGTACGCACTGACAGCACACCGAGAAAAGAGGCTCCGGTTCAGGGCCCTCTTACAATGTGGGCACCTTAGGGTGGTGTACCAGCAGCACCGCCACCTGTTGGGAAGAAGATACCAACATCCACACTGGCAGAAAATGCACGCCGACTGAGCACATTTGACAAGTTCCAGTAGGAGAGGCCTCTGAGGTTTCGAGGCGAGAAAGATTCCCACGCAGCTGAGGGCTGGTTGGAGGCGATTTCTAGATTTTACCATCTATTTGAGACACTAGTAGAGAAAAAAGTGATCTTAGATACTAGTGTTCTTCAGTGAGTGACCATGAGAATGGTCCTCTTAGTGATGAGGCTTCAGTACGTGGACTGTTTCCCACGAGAGTACCTTCAGGTATTGTGCCAGCTATATCACTAACCATTGGTTAGTAGTTACAACTGGCAGTACTGATAGAGGACACATGTATGATTAATGCCTTAAAAGTGTTTCGGCATCAGATACCCCTCAGGGTCTGAGGCAAGCCTGACTCACAGGCGGATGGGGATTGGCTCGAGGAGGTGGATGAGAGTTCTCTAGAATTTATATAGCTTTGGCAGGATGACATGTTGGTAGCTGAGTATTCATCGAGGCGTACCAATATTTCCTGGTACTCGATGAATATGGTATGATCAGTGCTTGATGGATCAAACATCAAGAAAGGTTTGTTTAATGGTCATCAGAACCAACACTATTCCTCTATGAATTCTTACTTATAATAGGGTGATAGAGATAACCTTTGTGGTTGAATGTTCTTCAGCTGAGTGGATATAACCAGTGAATGTTAGTAGTGGGTAAGTAGGAAACTGGCACTAGTCTCAGAGACTTGGGCATGTAAAATGTTTCAGGAAGAAGAATTGTTAGGGACAGATGAGTCTGCAGGGCAGTAGACATGGAAGCAGATCTAGGAGAGCAGCATGAGGTGGTGTACTTTTTGAAAAGTTACAACCACCCCTTTTTTGTGGACCCCGCTAGGCTCAGGGAGCTAGAGGACATGGGAAGAGAGTAGTTGAATTAAGTCATGGAATACAACCCAATGGATCTAGGAATGATACTAGGTACGGCCTATGTCTAATACTAGTTGTCGTATCAATAGACATAGGTACCAATCATTGCTTCCATCAACGAATATTTTTCTAGGACCTAGTGTTTCTGGTTAAACCATTGACTTGACCCTCACGTCAGAAGATTCCTTTGGGAGGAGACTCGATAATCACACTTACGCCGATAGTGTGATCTGACACTTGTGGTGAGAGTTTCGGTTGGAACCACTTGGTGGTAGTGCCGAGGCCTTATGATGTTAGTTTGGGTTTGGACATGACATCAACAGTTCAGAAACAGATTGACTGTATTAGGAAAATAGGTTGTGGTTTATCTACAATGTTAGGAAGGGGTTTTCCTTGGTCGGAGAAAAGGGAAACCCATGAAGCACCTGATAAACACATGCATAGGAGGGTTTAGTAAATTACTCATGTGTCAGATTACCTCACCCTCGTGGCAGCAGAAGTTGAATTTGAGATAGTCTATACTCATGGAAAGAGGAACATGGTAGTAGACGCACTCAGCAGGTGGTCTGACCTGCATCTGTTGAGTGAGGTGACAGAGAAGCTAGCTACTTTGCAAATATCCTTTATGGATCGAGAAGGACCAGCTTTTATTTAGTATCTTAATTTCACTACCCTACTCCTTCGGCAAGTCATTGTGGCGCAACATGGATACATTGACTGCGAGACACGACGTGCTCAGATATCCATAGGGTATTCACCTGATGGATTTTTTGATGTTGGGGAGCATTTCATCCTCTTTAGAGGATGTAACATGGTACCAAGATCACTTTAAGAGTAAGTGTTGATGGATTTCCACAGATCCCATCTAGTGGAACATCCATGAGTGGAAAGGATATACCAGGATCTTCGACAACAACACTGGTGGTCGGGAATGAAGAAAAATTTTTGTTGAGTTTGTCTCTCGATGCCTCACTTGTCAGCAAGTAAAGGCATATCATCAGGTACCATCAAGATTGGTTCAAACATGAGAGGCCCCATATTGGAAGTGGGATGGGATATCCATGGGCTTCGTGATAGGACTTCTACGTACATCTAGGTGACATGACTCTATTTGGGTGATCGTCGACCGACTCACCAAGTCAGCCTACTTCCTACAGATCAGAGAGCAGGGTTTAGTAGAGAGCTTGGGAAGCCCCCATGTGTAGAAGATTGTGAGGATTCACGGAGTAACTTCGACTATTATCTCTGATCGTGACAATCTATTTACATCCTGGCTATGGAAGGGGTTGTTGGAGGCTTTCGAGATGCAAATTCATTTGAGCACCGCCTTCCATCCTCAAACAGATGGTCAGACTGAGCGGACCATTCAAAACCACGAGGACATTCTCCACGCTTGTGTCCTCATCTTCGGTCGCACCTGGGGGGATCACTTTCCTTTGGTGTAATTTTCGTACAACAACAAATATCACTCCACTATTGGTATGGCTCTTTTTGAAGTGTTGTACGGGTGACCTTGAAGATCACTTTTGTGCTAGACAGACATAGGGGAGTCAGCACTCTTGAGACCAGAGATGGTATGGGCTATCACAGAGAAGGGGCAGATCATCTAGGAGCAAATGAAGACTGCATATAGTAGGAATAAGTCTTATGACGATAAAAGACAGAGACCTCTAGAGTTCGAAGATGGAAACCACGTCTTTCTACGGGTCTCAGCTCGATGAGGTTTGGGGAGATTTGGTTGAGGCAACAAGTTATCTATGAGGTTCATCAGACCATTTTAGGTCCTTAGATGAGTTGGTGATGTGGCATACCACTTAGCTCTTCTACCTCAGTTGCACTGGGTGCACGACGTCTTCCACACATCCCAACTGAGGAGATTAGTGCGCGACCCTTATCGCATCATCGACCACAGGGAGTTGGATGTTGATGACGGGGAGACTTTTACAGAGGTTTTAGTAGAGATTGAGGATCAACAGAAGTGGGTTTTTTGTGGACGGTCGATACCTCTGGTGCACGTTCGTTGGAAGCACAAGAACCTCCAGGATAGAACATGAGAGTGGGAGGCTCAGATGGGTGGTCAGTACCCCCACTTGTTTACGTAGATGAGTTGTGGCTTACAGGGACGTAGATCCCTAAGGTGGGGAGAATGAAAAGACCCGGAATGTCCATGATTTTTTAATTAAATTATAATTTTACGAGTTTGAAAAAGATTTTGGAACACGATTCCAAGGTCCGGAGTGCCCGAAATGACCCTTCGAAGTTTTGTTTAGCCTAAGTTAACGTGCATAAGCAGTTTTCCTGAAAAAGTGGAATAACTCTTAAATGGTTACATGGATCAGAAATACGAGGGTATCATTGCACTAAGGATAGTGGGTTTACCGTAGGTGCAACTTAATATTAGTCGGCGCAGACCTCATGTGGGAAAACACAAAAATGGCATAATCGTAAATAAAATAAATAAATAAATTATTTTATTTTTAAAATCCTTATAACTCACAAATAGTAACTCGTATTAAAAATCAGAGGCCACCAATGAACTCTTGAGGGTATGCTTTCTTTAAGCAGATACTAAATTTGGACGGCGCATGCCTTCAGAAAAATTTAGATTTTGGAGGCAAATAAAATAATTTCTAAACGATAACTCGGATTGAAAATACGAGAGTACCGTTTGGTTTTTTGGAGTGCGTTTCAAATAGGTATTGGAAAACCTTGACAAGCGCGGGTCGAGGGGGACTGATTTTAATTTTTCAAACTTTTTTTTAGGTTCATTCAGTAAACGCGCGAGTGACATTTTGTATCTTTTGAACCGGTGGTTGGTATTAAAATCTGAGGGAAAAGTTGAAATCACAGCTCCAGTATTCATTTATGGAGACTTTCACCACGATGGTAGATGGTCGGCGATGAAGGTTAGTTTTTGGGTTTTTTGTGGAAATAATAAAATTAAATAAACTTCATTTTATTTTATCTTGAGAATCCATTGGATATTTCTGGGTGGGTCTACCGGAACTAAACATACATGTGGAAGTTAGAAGTGGAGACCACCAGACCATAACCTCCCATGAGAGGTTAAGGTGGTGGGTACCACCAGAACAATAACCTCCCATGAGAAGTTATAGTGGTGGGGACCACCTGGGATGAAACCCCCCTTTAATTGGGAGAAACACTCAACTCCCACAATTAATGAGGGAGTGCCTCTTGACCTCCGACACCTTAATTGTTTCATCGCATATACAATTAATCTTTCTAACCCACCAAATCATTTCCCCAGCGTAAATTAATTTTCATGCCCCTTTTT
This sequence comes from Viscum album, assembly GCA_963277665.1. Lineage (NCBI taxonomy): Eukaryota > Viridiplantae > Streptophyta > Magnoliopsida > Santalales > Viscaceae > Viscum > Viscum album. The sequence continues at coordinate 806,773,916 of OY728119.1, read as the reverse complement.
AAATTAAGTAACAACATTTTTGGAATTTAGGAAGGATCCTAATAATTGAATCGTCATAAATTCCAACGATCGTTACCTACCTCCCCCAACTATTATATATATGGTGCTTGGGAGGAGATTTTGGGATGGATTCATAAATAGACTAAGTGCTGGTAATGTGATGTGATGCCCAACACTTGGAGGATTACAGTCTCCATCAGAAAACACTCCACTAACGAAGAACGACCTCCTTCAACTTCTTCCTCGGAAGCATCATGCAGAGGAAACCGACGAGGGAAATATTTGACAACCAACCCTCCCTCCTCATTATCCTCAATGAACCGATGCACGAGATCAGGATTGGAAGTGTGCGGCCTATGTGATGAATGATAACAAATTCATCTTCTTCCCTGCGACGCCATGAATGAACAACGAACAAAGGTAGTGGTTTAATTTTATTTAAGTATGATATTATTCCTTTGTTACTTTTCTTCCAAAACAAAGAATGCAGACCAAATTATTATCAAGTTGATCCGAGGATGTTTTTCCTTGCAGGATAGGAATATTTTTAATTGAGGGATTGTGGGAATTTATGTTTTTAAGATATCTTCCATTCTAGTTCTTTGATTTATTCTTGTGAGCCAATTGCTATCACCCTAAACGCAGAAGGGTGCGGGCCAACCCAATGTGTTCCGACCCCTTCACCGATCATATTTATGATGTTATTTGGAATGGATACGATGCAACTAAGGTGTTAAAGGATAACTGTGCCGCCCCCACGATGCTCCGATGCCCTGGGCTGAACCGCACTACCCTTCGGCTTCTGAGCCACCCTAGCTGCGCTGCCCGACGACCGCACCTCCCACCGGCCGAAACGGCTGAGCCGTGCCGCACCCCAGTTGAGTTGTGCTCTGGCCGCACCATGCGCTGGCATTTGGCCACCGCACCTCCCCTTCCTCCTGCGCGCCTCGCGCCACCACTGGCCGAACCGGCCAACCGGCCTCTGCGGGCCCCATGGCTCCGCAGTCCGCGCAACCCGCGGAGCTTCCCGGTCCCGGCCATGCCACCCCGGCCCTGGGCCGAGCCTCCCTGATCCAGCCCCTTGCGGTACCCTCCGGGATGAGTCGTTCCCTCTAGGCACCCTCTAGGCCGAACCGCCGTCGCTCCGACCCTTATCTGGTTCACGCCCCCATGACCAGTCAGTGCTCTCGCGGCCATCCGCGCCCCCTTGCGGCTAGCTGGGCTAGGCCGAGCGGGTCTGGACAAACCTAATGGGATGGCCCACCTAACGGGCTAGGCCAGATGAAATGGCTCTAGCTGGGTTGACCTAGACCGGGTCATCCCAAACTGGGTCGGGCCAGGTTAGTCCAACCAGGTCGGACCGGACACGGTCCCACTACAAACCTTTACTTTATTTTGGCCATATCTTTGGCATCGGCCATCCATTTGATTAACCGTCAGTGGCCCTAGTAATATGGGAGCATGAAAGTCCCTTTGAGTATACCCAACTAGAGTTTGGGGTACATTTGAGATACAATTAGGTTGGATTGCGCACGAATCGAACCGAGCCTCCGAGACTAAAAGGATAATAACTCAAAACTGAGCATCCAATTGACGCGTCGTCTATTTTGTTGAGACCTCTATGATGTGGCAATCCTTTGAGATACTTCTAAGTGGGACTTCCTGATAGTTTTAATATCGACCAGTAGCTCGTTGAATGGATCCTTCCAGAGAAATGCTGGTAGAGTGCGTAGACCTAGTAGCTGGATGAGACTTGATGAATGCTGACCGATTGACTCAATGTGAATCGACTAGCCCAGTGGGGGGCGCCTGGTTGTGGCAGCAGACCCGCAGCGGAGGAGCGCCTGGTTTTGGCGGCAGACCCCTATTACTCGATAGGAGGATTACCTCTGTAGGCTATTAAGGGGAGCATGTAGTTTTGGCGGTAGGCCCACAATGGGGAGCGCCTTGGTGACAAAGTAGACCCACGATACTCGATATGAGGAGTACCTTAGCTGTCCATGGTTAGTGGGAAGCCCCTTGGTGTTGCGGTAGGCCCACTGTACTCTACCGAGGAAGTGTTCTCCAGTAGTCGTGGTTTAGATAATGTAAATTAAAATCCTGGTTGAGCTAAGCTAGAAACTTTTTTTCCACACGATTGAGATGGATTACAAGATAAATTAGGTATATGTATGTGCATATACCTAAGTGGGGTTATCTGTTTATTTCATACATTTTCTTTTATCCTTGTTGGGTTTTGTGAGACCTTGATGGTCACAGGGTCCCTACTGAGTATCATTATACCCACCCCTGCACGGGCTATGCCAGCACCTTGTTGTGATGGATGCAGCCGACGGACAAAGCTGATCGAGGATGAGAGTACCAGGACTGGACGGTACTCGGACATGGACCATACGATTAGTCGGTACATAGAGGATATTGAAACACGTGGATTGTTTAAGAGGCTATCTATACTTACCCTTCAGGTAGGAATCCCGAAGGACGACTCATCAGCTATTTTTCTTTTCTTAAGTTGTACTTGTACTTCCAGTTCCTTGTACTTTACAGTTGGGCTTGTATTTTCACCCCCATTTATTTTTCAGCACTATTTTGTTATAATATTTACCTAGTGTTTTGTATCAGTATGTGTTCTATGTTGTGTGTGTTTACAGATTATAAAGGCAATTCCTTCCCAGTTTTAGAGAATTACGCCTTTTGTGCTAGTCGTCAGCCCCTAACCTATGGAAGGTGGGTTTGGGGAAGTCCTGGCATGGGCCTTGGGGGATGGGTCATGACAGAGTTAACATATAATATAACATCAATTAAAATTATTAAAGAGTGCATCATGATATAAAATTTCAAATACATATCATACTCCCCCATATCAGGGAATAATATGCATAATTCGAAACATGTATCACTAAAAAAGTTTTAATCGAGAAAAGATTATCATAGATTCCGGGGGTTTCAAACAAATTCCAACCCATGAATACTAATTTTATCTTTATTATTCATCTATATAAAATCAATATTATTATTGATCATTATTTATATTGTTTGTTCATGTCATATTTATTTTCCAAAATAAATTGTTTATTTGTTAACTATTATGTTTCTCATGAATGTTTTGATTTGATGGTTTGGGTCCTGGTACCTTGGTCATGAATTTATCAAATTCATAATTTTCTTAATGACATATATATTAATATATACATTAAATAACTTTATAGAACTATCCTTTTATACTTTTTTTAATATGATATATATAATCCATGGAGGTTGTAATAAGCATGTATGCATGAGAATCATTTTCATTTTTCTATGGATGTAAAAAATGATGTTGATAAATTTTTACACATTAATAATAATAATAATATAATAAATATTCTATTTATACCATAAATGCATCCTTATTACCAGATATGTGAGTTGGTGACTAAAAATTAATCGTATCAATTTGTGGAAGGAGTATTTTTCTTATATGTTCCAGTAAAGATTCCAATTGCAAATTTATACAAAGTTATGAATATAGATAACATATTGTATTTAAATAATAATAATTCTTTATAAAATATTAGATATTGTAATAAATAATATCTTAATTTGAAACTAATTTTAGAGATGATAAAAAAATGGCATACCATGATTTGATGAGACGTTAGTCCATATGTAAGCCAAAAAATGTTTTCCATACCCATTAGATGTAAAAGTTGTTGAAAAATATTTATTTACTAAATATAATAGAGGTTATAGAAATTAATTATTAATATTTAATTAAATTATATGTTTATAAAAAATAGAGGTGGAAGAAGAAATAAAATTTTATGAATTCGGTTATGACTTATACCTTATCCTTGGATATGTTCTTTTTGAATACATCATAACCATTCTTGGATGGATTTTTGAAGAACTGAAAAATATATTGGCCATAGAAATTTTATTTGGGTTATTTTTGAATATTTTTTCTATAAATCACTGTAAATATACATTAGGAATATTTTATTTAATAGCATGTATGTCACATAACACCAAATATGTATGTGAATATAATATCGCAAGAATATATAATATATATAATATTTTAAATAAATTAAATATAATTTATATATTATAATTCATGAGACACAGAGTTAGTGTACATCATATGAAACAATTATTTTCATCAATATCTAGCGTTACATTAAAGACCTAGTTTTAATAAACAATAATATATTAAAAAAATTATTATTTAGTAAGATATAATCGAGTGGTTAAATTAATGGTTTTGAATATTATGTACTAACATATGAAAATATATATTTTACACAAATATAAAATGAATTTATTGTTTAAAAATTAGTTATAAATGAATGTAATAACCAAATGAATAAAAATGTAATGTTTTTAAGGAAAACTAATTTTAAGCCTACAAAGATATTTAATTTAAATAAACTAAATTAATTTCAATTAGTGAGATATGTTAATTTAATATTTTTATATGTAGTATATTTAGTTAAAAAACTAACATCCGTCCAATAGATTAGGTTGGAATGAGATAAGAACAAACCTAATATTAATCTAAAAATCCATCCATGGAATCCCTTTGGTGTAAACCAAAACATGTTACATGAATAAGAGGAAACCTCATCACTCAATGGATTTATATTTTTCTCATTATCCACCCCTCCTATATTAAAATTAAATTATTATATAATAACACCATTATCCATAATATAATTATATTTTTATTGTATGTTTTCTACCATCACTTACAAAAACATTCATCAAATGGGTAATGAACTTACCGTTTATGTGTAAGGCGAACTACCGCCTCGCAAAACAATGTTGTTCGGTCTTTCCTTTACCGCGTACCATGGTTGGGAATTATGATGGAAAATATGTTTCTATATTATATATATTATATTTATAATTTCCTGATTATTCTGTAATATTTATATAACATATACCTTTATGATATCCATTTTGGGTAAACATTATAACATCATTTGTGGAGGTGTGGACTATCACCCACTCAAAAAGATGTGATTCATTCATGATATACAAGTAATGTATATAAGTATGATTTTAATAAACCTATTTCACATATATTACATTAATATTATACTTTAATTATTATATACATATTAATCATTTAGTTTTGATTCTTTTACTACGAAAAATAAATGAAACTTGAGCTCATGCGTGCATACGACATACCATATCCAAGAATAGTGTAGTTCAATTGATATACCCAAACATTATGGATTGTTATAAATAAATATATAATAGATATATCTGATAATTTATTTATGGTTTAAATTCTATAGATGATGAGACCATGATCTATGTAATAATAACAACAAGTAACCAGTGAAAATATAACATAAAAACTAAGCAATTAAAACCTAAAACAATGAAAATAATGAGATATTGTAAACAAATGGGTAATAAAATATAATAGGAAGATCATATATGATATCATATGTATGAATATGTTCTTCTATAAGATAGTGACATTTTCAAAATCCATTATATAAGAGTTCACAAGACATTCACCTGAATAGAAATATAAGGTAAGGGATTTCATCTCTATTTACATTCCATTGAGACATATTTATTTTTATGAAATTAGTTTATTTTATATGGTGTATATATATATATCCATTTTACATATTATATAATGAATATATTTATTATCATGATATACTAAGTTTCTTTTACCATTATTTCATCATGGATAATTTGATTATAAATTTTCAATGTGGTATAGGATACTTTGGAATGTTGTAAGATTATTCTCTTCATGAACGTTTTTAAGGATTATATTTAATATCTCACATCCTTTTATGATTTTTAAAATTCTCTTGAAATAATAAATTAATTATTTGTAAACATAATTTATTATATATTGTGTAAATACTTCCACTTTTTCATATAATATCATGATTTTAATATAATATCATGAATCATTAATTATTTAGGATATTTTGAGTGAAAATGTTAATTATATCATTTAAGGGGATTTGAGGTAAAAGTTACGTAGTAGAAAATAATTTACTAACTGAATTTCTTTTCATTAGGTTATACTACTACCTCATTATCGTTAATATTCTATGATTATGTGTATGATGAATTACACTATCTATTGATGTATTTCTACATCCTTATGTATATTTATATTTGATACACATAATATACTAATTTATTGATTATAGCTTAATAATTATATCATTTTCAATGGTTTACCTTATATTCTCAATTTTTTCGAGATTATTTGCACTTGAATTCCCATCAGAGGAAAATATTTGATCATTGTCTAATAAAACCTTTACATTTTTTCTCCTATATCCATTCATGACTATTATCTAATAATAGAACCAATTTTAAACTATTTGGTAATTAAAATGTTTTATAAAAGATTTTTATTTTTACCTGACATCATTCTCTCTTTAGTCATTGAACATGTTTTCTGTTAAAATAGTGTTATATTAAAGGTTTTCAAAAATAATTTAAAACCTTAAAAAAATTATGAATAAAACATTTTCCCTTTTTTATTTTACAAATTTTTTCAAAGGAATGATCTTTTCAAATTCCTAACAATAAATATTTCTAAACTTTTACGATGTAAAAAGAATTTTATTTTTACCTCATACAAACTGTAAGGATTTACCTACACTCATTTCTTAAAATATTCTTTTTCAGGGTTGATATTTTATCTTTTTAATGAAAATGTTTTTAAAAGTGACTTTATAAAATATATTTTTTTAATAAAATTAAAAAGTATATTTTTTTCTCAAGAATTTTAAAGAAGTAATATTTATAGTATTTCAATTCATCAATGAAAACAACCCTTTATTTCAATTCCACTTTTGATGTTTTTTATAACATATTTATAATTCATGTAGATTGTTTATGATTGATTTTTGAAAGTATAATATTCACATTCACTTCATTAATTTCATTTCTGTTCCCCTTGAAATATTTGATTTCCTATGATCATAAAAAAATTAAATTTTCCAAATAATTCATATCATTTATCATGGATATATTTATTTCCTAAACCATATATCATTTTACATATTGTGATTACTTTAAATTTATTTGACTATCTTGGGAAATTATCATAAATTCTTATCCTTTATTCAATATGACTATTAAGTAAGGCATTTTATTTATTCAATTATTTGAATTGACAAATCCTTTGGACTAGCAATGATGGGTGGGGGACAGAAAATATATTGCCTAAGGATTCATTATAAGGTTATCATGAGATAAATAAGATGATAATATTGAATGTGTTTCAACTAGTTGTTTTAAACCATCTTGTGAACGGTCCTTATGGTATATATTTTTATGTACCTAATACATGACATCCAATAATTATGCATTGACTATATTTGGATTCAGTTATTATTTATCCACAATATTTTTCATTGATATTTTTGTGGATGAATCTCATTATTAATTTAATTATTAAATAGTATGTGTTTCAATTTCATACCATTCAATATTTATTTTTCCTTATTTAACTCTTTTAATGGCATGTGTTTCCATTTATTTAACTTTATATATTGTTTATGCACTTCCTTATCATTTTATTTATTACATGGAGGGTATATTAAGTTATTACCCTGCCCTATTAAGTATTTTTTCAATATACCTTCCACAATACTTTATCATTACATAGAATTTTATCTCACCCTTATTTTTTTTCTCAATCCCCAAGAATCTAATAAGTATATTATTAATGATATCAAATGATAATGAAAGTGGGAATAATGTCATCCTCGAAAGAAAAATATATATTTTAATTAGTGTATTCAATTATAATAACAGAATCATGTATGTATATGTTTTACCTTGACTATTAAACACTTATGCCCTATGTGATTTGATTCATTGTAATCATGAAAATGTAACAACAGTAGACACAATCTTTGGGATTTCTGGGAATGAGTTGATATAGTTGGTATCAAATGATGTTTAGTAGCAACCTTAGTAACTAGATTTTGAAAAAGGTAAATTAGATTCCCTAACCGTAAGATAGAGTTTGAGGACAATTATAGAATAAAATTCCTATATTTTTTATGATAGAGATTATGTGGGTATTCATAGTAATAAATTATTGTATAAATACAATAAGTGGATATGGTACCAGAAAATATATATCTAGGGGTAACAACTCTAACATGTTATGATGGGCCTGGCATGAGTATAACCTAATACAAGAATGTGTTCTTTGTTGTGCACTTGGTTTAACACTCCCTGGGAAAATGCTTATGATAATTCACTTTTTCATTAAAAACCATTAGTAAGGATTTTAATAGATGATGAAAATGAATCAACTAGGTTTAACATGAGGTGCCTTAGACTCCAAATAATTTTTCAAGATTTAATTAAATAAAAAATAATTATATAGTTTTCCCAATATGATAATCTATACTCAAACTATTGTTTTTGGGTTTCTAAAATGCCCTCTTCTAATGGTTGAACCATAGACTAAGGCATGACCTATGTTAAAATAATTAGATTAATAATTTCCTTATTGATATAGAATTCAAAAACATATTTAAATGATTATTTTGTGACTAACTTTTTTTGAGGATGTCAATAATATTTATTTTTGAGAATTATATTAATATTATTTTAGAAAAGGAAAACCACCATACTAGGTGAGAATCCATCATGTCCAGATAATCCATGGGACTTTTACAAATGATCAAATGATAATATGGTGTTAATGGAAACCACTTATCTACACAATTTCTGGGTTAATAATTATTTGTTTTTATTTAAACAAATTGATGAAAAAATATTAATGATGAACCAGTAGTGTTAAATTTTAGGTTAAGATACTCATGTATTAACCATATCGACTTTGGAGAATATTTGTAGACAAATATTTATACGTTTCACTATTTTAGGGACCTCTCAATCCATTAAAAGTTATTTTACTGCTTCTGGAATCCATGTTAATTTTTGGATATCCATTTCAAGAAGTAATGGATGAATTGGAAAGCCAAGAGAGGGCGGTTGTTGGTTTAATGCACACCCACCCTATCATGATTCGATTTAAATCGGAGGAAGACCTTATCACAGCCTGGTAGTCGGCCCCTTGCAGCTGCAACGGGAGTCATTTCTTCCTCCTGCGCTGGTCTTTCAATTTTCATATGGATCAAGATCCTCCCTCGGCGGAGGTTTGGGTATGCATTCCAAACAACCCGTTTCCCTTTAAAAATCCGTCTAGGATCAGATTTTTGGGTAACCTCGTTGGGAGGTTTCTATGTGCGGATAGTAGAACAGAGGATGTATGTCATCCGGTTAATCCCCGGGTCTCTGTTGAAGTTGATTCCTCACGGATTCCACTCGATTATGTTTGGATTACCATAGTATAGGAGTATAGATGCAAGAAAAGGGTTATTTATGAAAATTTGGTTGATTGTTTTCTTCCTGTAACCAACACAGGTTGCGGTAAGGAGGGAGGAAGCTCTAAAAGATACTGAACCTGCAGTTTGGGGGGGGGGGCTATCCCGGTTCAGAGGGTGCACGATCTGGATAGTGGTGGTAGGACTCAGCCGCTGGGTCTAGTAGAGAAGGAGGCATTAGAAGGTGCTCTCAAGGAGTATGAAGTTCATGCTCTTGGTTATGTGGTGAGGGAAACATTGGTTATCAACCCAATGGTGTCTGGCATTTTTAGAAGGCTGAGGCAGGATTTAGAGGGGCCTTCCCGGAAGGGATCACAGAAGGAGGAAAATTGTTCTTGTGAGGAGGGGGGAAAGAGGAACCTCAAATGAATGGAACTGTAGAGGTGAATGTTAAATTTGCTAAAGGAGAAGGGGTTGAGTCTACTATGAAGGTGATCAGTCTAGTCAGGACCTGAGAGGAGGGAGATCATGCTCTACTGGTGAGACCTATTTTGAAGTTGAGTAAGAGATTTGATAGTCTATCAGAAGTTGACTTGGTCACAGATCATGTGGAAGTCCTCTCCGGAGGTGTGGATGAGGGAGACAAGGAGAATCCAATGTATGAATGGGGGGGGGGGGCGAGGAGACATATTTTCCGGTGGAAGAGATACCCACACGGGACGCTGGGAACTTGGAAGACAAATAAGAGGTATCTAAGACAGGGGGAGAGGGTGAGGGGAAGGACTTGCCTAAAGCCAATGGAGATGAGTTTAGGTGTCTCTTAGTGATTGAATGCAACACACCTGGTGCGAGGAAGGGAAAGAACAAGGCATTCAAGGAACTTGTGTCAGAATCTCATTTTGGAAAGAGGGGGTATTCATTCGGGGGTGATAAAGAAACCCTGGATGAATTGGGCACTCGATCCTTTAGTGATATAGTTCAAGGGGGGAAATGATGATGAATGAATATTTTGGATTGTTGTCGGCCTTACCAAGAAGGAAAACAAGAAAGGATTATTCTTATCTGCCGCGCCCGGCGATTACTAGAGCTTCTACTAAGCGTGATCGTGGGGTGATCCTGGATTTCAAAAAAGACATCATATCCATACAACCGAGCCAGGATCAGCTCTTTCCGGATCAAATGAGGAGTCAGGTCCAAGGGGAAAATCTCTGGAGGCAATATAAACTAGCTTCTGAATTGGAATCAGTCTCTGCGGAGGAGGACTCATGTGTCTGGTGTTGTGATGAGTATGGATATTATGATTATTAGTTGTTGTGCTGGTTGTTCTTGTTGTTTGTTTTGGTGATTTTGATTGTTGGTTGTGTTTGTTGTGTTCTTCTGCGGTTGTGTTACATGGTTTCTCACTTTCCCTAAAAGTGTTTTGAAAAAAAAATTAAGTTTCAGTCATATAAAATTAAAAAAATCATCAATATTTGGAAATGTATCTTAAAATAAAAAAAATCATATTACCTTCAATTTTGTGGAACCGATGGTCTTTCAGAACAACATATATTTATAAATTTGAGGGCATCATCAATCCATTGATCATTCATTTTTTTGAAAATGATGACATTAATCACTCCCTATAAATATTTATTCATTTCCTCTATATACATATCTCATAATTACAATAATGTTATCCTACTTAGAGACCAAATTATCGTTAGTCCATGTAACCTTTATACATCTAATTCTCTCTTTTCTGGAGAATGTTCTATAAACCCTTCTCACGATGTGTGATTTCAACATATGAAATATAATAAAATATATTACAAATGCAAATGTTAAATTGTGAGGATAAAATATCATTAAGTTGGGGAGAATGTGACACTGAAAAAATATAAAGTCGGAAAATTGTATTCGATAACATGTTTTTTATGAAACACCTAGCATATAAAGCAATATAATATCTCAAGAATTTATAAAATATTTAATATTTAGCTTTTTAAATAAATTTAATATAATTATATATTTAAATTCCCATGATACTGAATTATCATATACTACATGCAAAAATGGGGTTGTTGAATGGATTGTGTTGCACATAAGACCTTGTTTTACTGAAATACATTATATTAATAAAACATCATAATTTAATAAGATATATCCTAGCCATAAAATTAGTTGGTATGAATAAAATTAAATAACTAATGAAAAATTATGTCTTAAAAAATATAATGTAAATTAATTTTTTACAATTTAATTATAAATAAACATAAGAACCAATTTAATATAATGGAGTGTTTTTAAAGAAATATATATTTATGCCCACAAACCTATTTTATCTTAATAAAAAATTATTTAGAATAATTTGTTTATATAAATGTTATATATATATATATATTATTAAATAAAATATTTTTTCATTGAACTGTATATTTGATAGGAATGAGATAAAAACAAACCCAATATTAAATATAAAACCCCATATTTATATTAATGATCTTTTACCACCTTTTAATGAAGAACCTATTTTGAATCTAATTTTTGGAACCTTAATAAATACTATTTGTACAAATGATCAAAAATATTTGAAATACCAGCATAAAAATTAGGTTAGGTTTAATTTTTGGTATTTTTTCTGAGGTTTAATTTTTCAATAAATAGTGAAAATAATGAATTTAAAATTAAAAAATTGTTTTCATCTAATTTATTTATGAGGTAAAATTATACATTTAATTTGGTTTAAATTCTAATTAGTTTTTTTATTATGTAATACAATTAAGTATATTGGAGTAAATTTCAACTTGAAATTGGATATAAAAGCATCTCAAACTGTTGAAATTTTTTCATTAAAAACCTATATTGTTGTCTTGTATGTATGATTAATTATAAATTAATTTATGCCACTTCAAATATTGGAATTTGGATAATTTGATTCCATGTTTTTATTAAGAATAATTTCTAATTTCTAATAAGTCTATATTATTTTTTTACAATAAAATCTTAATGAAAGTGATTAAAATCAATTATATGTATTAAGAGATAATTTCACATTACGAGGGACTAAAACATAAACATAAGGGCTGGCATGAACTATAATGTTGACCAAATGACATTGGATGGACATATTTATACTCTATCCTCACTTATATATATTTTGTACCATAATTAGAGACACTTTTAATGGAAAAAACGTGGCTGGAATACCATTTTCAAAAATTTACAAGAGTGTCACTCATCCTCCACTATAAAAAGACACTCAATCCTCCAACTTTCTCACACCTCTCAAGTTAACTTGGATTAACAATTATCTTAACAAATAGCTCGAAATATCCATCCCATCATCATAGAAGACTCACCTTAGGATTAATCTATCAATGGAAACCATTTGGTGAAATCCAAAATTTGTTACCCGAATAAGAGGTAACATCTTCTATCACTACATGAAAACAGTGTTTTAGCGGCTGTTTTTTCACGACGGTTATAAAAACCGCTGCTAAATTATTTTTCGATCAAATATTTAAAGGCGGTTTTAAAAACTACCGCTAAAAATCAACCATTTTTTTTTAATTTTTTTTAATTAGCGATGGTTTTTAACGGCGGTTTAACCACTGCTAAATCTTTTTTAATTTTTTTTAAATTTTTTAAATTTTTAAAGTAGCGGTGTTATTTTAGCGGTGGTTTAAACCGCCACTAAATCGTTTTTATTATTTTTATTTTTATAATTTTTATAATTTTTTAGTTAGCGGTGGTTTAAACCGTCATTAAATCGTTTTTAATATTTTTTATATTTTTTATTAATTTTATTAATTTTTTGAATTTTTTATTTCTTTATTTTTTTTATATTAGTAATTTATATATTTATTTATTTATTTATTTAATTTACTTATTATTTATTTATTATATATTTATTATTTATTTATTATATATTTATTATTTATTTATTATTTATTTATTATATATTTATCATTTATTTATTTACTATTTATTATTTTTTTTATAATTTATTTATTTATTTAAATTTTTTAAATATATTCTAAAAATTACAATTTTTTAATGGTGGTTTTTTTAAAAAACCACCGCAAAATAGCGGCGGTTTTTTAAAAACCGCCGCAAAATTTAAGAAAATATTTTTTCAAGAAATTTTCAAAATTATTTATTATTTAATATTTATTATTATTTTTATTTACAATTAAATATAGTTTATTATTTATAATTTTATATATTTATAATGTTTCAATTAATTAATATTTATAATTATTAGTTATACTATTTTTAAACTGAAAGCAAATCTTAAATAAGTAGGAGAACAGACTTCAACATCAAATTACCATAATTCTTGATCTGAGAGTCCTTTTCCACTCCACAACCAGTCAAATTGATGTTTATCAAATTAGAAAAAACCAAGTGAGAATTAAATTGTGTGATAATCAAAGGGAAAATATATATTCATAATTCAAAAGTCGAAAATCTAACTTGAAATTCAAACGACTGTAACATTTAATCCAGGTGTCTGTTTGGGCTCTACCACATATCAAATCGAAGCCTCAGAAAGTTCTTGAGGGCCTCCAAAACAGAATTTTTAGTTGGAGACACCGATTTCATAAAATTCAAACGGTTATGACTTTCAATCCCTATGTCTATTCGGCCTGTACCACATATCATATCGAAACTCATTTCATGGTCTTCAATTTGACTGGTTGCGACACTTGAAAATGAGTATCAGATCATATTTTATGACAATTTCAATTTTTTAGGTTTTATAGTGGTTCTTAACATTTTATGATTTATTTAATTAATTTTTTATTTATTTTTATAATATTAATTAATTAATTAATAATTATTTATTATTTATTTAAATATTATTTATTATTAGGTATTTATTTACTTATTTATTTATTATTTAGTTATTATGTATACAGTAATTATTAATTTATGTTTAATTAATTTATAAATTTATTATTAATTATTAGTTATTTTTTATTAGTTTATTATTCATTTATTATTTATTTATTTATGTATTATTTATTTATTTATTCGTTATTCATTATTTATTTATTAATTAATAATTAATAATTGATTAATTATTAATTATAAATTATTAGTAATTAGTTACTATAAATTATTAATTATTAATTATTTATTTATATATTTATTGAGCTCTGTAGTTATTTCATTATTATTTATTATTTACATTATATGATTTAATTTATATTCTTTGTTCTTTATTCTTTATTCTTTATTCCTTATTATTTATTTTTAATTTAATAAATATTAATTAATTATTAGTTTATTATTAATTTATTATTTTTAATTATTTATTATATTATTTATTATCAATTAATTAATTAATTATTATTTATTAAATATTAAATATTGAATATTTTCATATTAAATATTAAAATTATAATATGAATTTTAATTATTAATTATTAATTAAGAATTAATAATTTTTTAATTATCAATTATTAATTATTATTAATTATTAATTATTAATTATAAATTAATTATTATTAATTTATCTATTTATTTATGTATTTATTTATTTATTATTGAATATTTATTGGTTATTTATTAATTAAATATTAATTAAATATAAATTATTTATTAAATACTAAATACATAATATTTAATTTTAAATATTAAAATTAAAATATTAATTATGAATTAAGAATTAATCATTTTATAATTGTCAACTAATAGTTATTAGTAATTAATAATTTTTATTTATTAATTAATTATTATTTATCTATCTATTAATTTATGTATTTATGTATGTATTTATTATTTATTTACTATTTATTCTTTCTTATTTTTCATTTATTATTTATTATTTACTAATTTATGTTTAATATATAATAATTAATTTATTATTAGTTGATTATCAATTTATTATTTATTTATTTATTTATTATTCAATATTTATTAATTATTTATTATTATCTTAATGATTTATTAATAATTTATTAATTTATTTATAACTTTTTTAATATAAATTAATAATAATTATTTATTAATTTATAATGATCAATTATTAATTATTAGTTATTGTTAATTATTAATTATTAATTATTAATTATTAATTATTAATTATTTATTAAGTAATTAATTAATTAATTAATTATCTATTATTTATTAATATATTAATTAATTTTTATTTATTTGTTATATGTTAAATTATTTTATAATTATTTTATTATTCATACATTATTTGTATATATATGTTATATTATATATTATATATTATATATTATATATTATCTATTATCTATTATATATTATCGATTATATATTATGTATTATATATTATCTATTATATAATAACTAATATATAATATATAATATATAATATATAATATATAAGATATAGTATATATTATATATTATATATAATACATTAGATATTATATATTATATATTATGTATTATATATTATGTATTATATATTATATGTTATATATTATATATTATATATTATATATTATATATTATATATTATATATGATTAATTATCAATTATTGATTATTGATTAATAATTATTGATTAAAAATTAATTAGTTTGTATCTACTTGTTGTGTATTACTTGTTTTTCCAATTAATATATATATATATATATATATATATATATATATCTCTGTGAGTATAAATATATTAAATTCGATTTATTGACCACATGAAGAGCATGTTGGAGTGGTAATGTCTTTGGAAAATAAGCAAGAGGTAAGAGGTTCAAATATCACCCACTACAGAATTTATATATATGGCATGGGTATGTGCATGGGCATGTGCATGGACATAGACCTATGAATGGAGATGGATGTGCATGTGTGTGGTAATAATAAATAATAAATAAATAAATAATAATTAAATAAATAAATAAATAATAAATTGTGAAAATAAATAAATAAATAAATAAATAAATAAATAAATAACAAATAAATAAATAATAAATAAATGAATTACGAAAATTAATATTAAATAATAAATAAATAAGTAAATAAATTATGAAAAAAACGAAATTAAAAATTAAAAAAATTAAAAAAATTAAACACGATTTAGCGGTGGTTTAAACTGCTGCTAAAAAGCCACCGCTATTGAAAAACATAAAAAAAATTAAATAAAATTTAGCGGCTGTTTAAACCGCCGCTAATTATTTCCCGACGCATGATTTAGCAGCATTTTTCCGAAACCGTCATAAAATGATTTCGCGGCGGTTTAAACTGCCAGTAAATATAAATTTTGGCGTAGTGTATCAATATCTTCTGTTTTATTTTCATTGTCCACCCCATAAAATATTATTATTACATGATCTTATAATATCAATAGTATAATTAATATACATATAGGTTTTCATTCAATAATTTTGACCTTAAATTACACACTCTTTCATCTAATGGGTAAAGAACTTACTGTTTATGTGTATGTTGAACTACCGCCTCACAAAATGATTTTGATCACCTTTCATTCAACAACTCTCATGGTTAGAAACTATTATAGAAATTATGTTTATAGATTATATATATTATATTTTCATTTTCATTATACCGAATTTTTTTTATACAACACAAACTCTAGTGCTTTCTATTTTCTATGAATATGATAAAATCATTTCTGGATGTGTGGACTTCTGCCCCATCAAATCTATGTGATTCATTCATCGTATACATAGAACGTATTATGGATGATTTTGATAACCCTATTTCACATATATTTAATTAATATTATATAATAATTACAATATACATATTTATCATTTATTTTTTTAATACATCAAAGAAATGAATGGAGCATTCATGTGTATATATGGACTAACGTATACATGAATAGTTTATCTAATTTTTTATCTCCAAACATTGTGGATTATTATATATACCTATATAATGGATATATATGATAATTAAATCATTATTTACATTATTTACATTATTTGAACATGATCTATATAAGAATAAAAATAAGTAAGAAGTCAAAACATACTCGAAAAAGTAGTCAATTATCACCTAAAATAGTAAAAATAATGAAATATTGCTAACAAATAGGTAATAAGATATTTTAATAAGATAATATTTATTTTAATAAGTATGAATATGGTTTTGGTATATGTTAGTGACATGTTTCAAATCATTATACATGAATTTAATGAACTTTTACCTGAAAGGAAATGCAAGGTAAGGGGTTTTGTCTCAATTTTCATTTCATTGACACTTATTTTTTTGTTATGAACCTAATTTCTTTTATATGGTATATATATATATATATATTGTTCATGTTATATTATAAATATATTAATTATATTCATATTTTATCTCTCTTTTACTATTATTCTTTCGTGGATTTTCAGATACAACGTATTCAACGTTGTGTGGGACACTTTGTAATGTTTAAAAATTATTCTCCTTGAGAATGTTTTTAATGATTATCTTTGCAATATCACTTCATTTTGTGATTTTTAACATTATCTTGAAACAATAATTTTTTTTTGTGAACTTAATTTCCTATATATGGTTTACATAACACAAATGTTTCATATAATATAATGATTCATTCATTCTTAATGATATTTTGTGTTTGAATTATAATTATTTCATCTATGGGGATTCTAGTTAAAAGTTACCATGTAGAAAATAATTTCATAACTTAATTTATATTCATTGAGATATACTACTACCTCATTATCATTAGTTTGAATGATTAAGTGTGTATTTAATTTGACTACATATTGATTTATTTCCACTTCCGTGCATGGATTTATAGTTGGTACATATAATCTACTCATTGATTGATTCTCACATCGACGTTAAAATAATTTCAAGGGTTTACATTACAATATAATTTTTGGTGGGATTTTTTACACATTAATTCCCATAATAAGTAATTATTTTATTATTTTAAAATAAACCCTTTCATTTTATTCTACTCTCATTATTCATGACCATTATCAAATAATAGTACAATTTCTCCACTCTTTTGTACAATACCATTATCTCATTATTCATAGAACCTAATTTCTTCTAAAACCTTATTTTCTAAAAATGTTCTAAAAATGGGTTTTAAACATTCCAAAATGATTTATTAAATAAAATTTTACCCACTTTTTTTAACAATGTTTTCAAAGAAAACATATTATCGTTTTCTAAACAAGACATTTTATAACATTGTTTCCATGAAAAAGAAATGTTATTTTTACATTATACAACAATTATGGATTTACAAACCATAATTTCATCAATGATTCCTTTTAATGTATAAAAGGAAAATTTGTAATTAATTTTTTTCAACGTTACTTTCAAAGAAAAGGATTTTTAAAATAAATCTCTATTTTCCAAAATAATGTTTTAAAATACCTTTTATAGTATTTTTATTCCTCGACAACAAAAATACGTTATTTATAATCCACTTGGGTTACATTTCATTAAAAATATCCTTATTCTTCATCTGGAGGGTTTATGATCTATTTAGCCAAGCGTATTATTTACATTCACTTTCTTGATTTTTTTTCTAGTCCCCTTAAAATATTCAAATTTTTATGAGAATAAGACATTGTATTTAAAATAATTATCTATTTCCTTTATCATCAGTATGTTTACTTCCTAATCCATATAAACATTTTCTTATGGTGTTTAATTTGATAGTTATTTGATTATATTGTGAAATATTGATAAATTCATTATCTTTATAAAATATTAGAATTAGATAAGGAATATTATTTATTTCGAATATTCTATATATCGAATCCCTTGTATTGGAGGTTATCGATGGGGATCGAACATTTTATAGCCCCTCGATCCAAAAATATGTTCAAATGGGAGAAATAGGTTGAGTAAATTAAATAGGTTTCTACATTTATTTTAAAAACATCTTATAAAAGGTCAGATGGTATATGTTTTGTGATTCTAAAACATGAAATCCAATAATTATGAATTTCAATAATTTTTATTTAGTTATGGTTTATCCTTTAGATTTTGTGTCGACATATCTATAGATTCATTTCGTTCACAGTTCATTTATTAAATGTCATTTGTTTCTGTTTCTTACTTTTCCAAATTTATTTTACCTTGTCTTTTTATTAAAATCATATGTGTTTCTATTTATTTACCTTTCCAATTTTTTATGTATTCCCTTATCATTTCATATATTACATTGCATGTTTGTTCAATTATTAGCTTTCCATTTTGATCACTAATTGATTATTTATTCCTCTATACATTATCCTTAATAAACATTAAGCTCACCCTTTTTCCCATTTACATAGGAATCCAATAATTATACTAGGAATGATATGGAAGGATATGGTATGTAAGAATATATTTATCATCAAAATAAAAAAATAGGTCGTAATTGGTGTATTCATTTATAATACAAAAACCTTTTACATATTTTTTTCCCACGACTAGGAAATACTTCATTCCTTCTAAATTTGATTCCTTGCGACATACTAATGTTATGGAAGTAGACACTGTCTATGCTATTTATAAGGTCATGTTTCTAATTTTTTTGAGTTAATGGTTCTATGGGTGTGTGTATAACATAGGATAGGATATGTCCTTTTATATTTTAGGGGAGTTGATCAATTTAAAAATTATTAACATTAAATAATAATAAATGAGTTTCTTAGGTAAAATTAAATTTTCTCCAACATAAATGGTCTAATATGGTTTGGTAAATATTCAATCAAAAATCACTTTTATACAATTTTTAGAGATATTTTATGCATTATCTCTTTATTTAACACCTAAATTATCCATTTAACTTTTTCTATGATAATAAATTATTAAAATTATAATTATTCCATATGATTACAAATTATATTAAACTAGATATAATTTTTGAAATTCCAAATATCAATTTTTTTGACTGTCAACTTATCACTTCATTAACATGGTAAAAATAAATTTTAATCCACGTTCCACAAATATGATGAAAACAATTTTAAAAAAAATTCCCTTTTTGATCATAACAATGATTTTATACGAAAATAATGTAAAATGATGATTCTTATAAAATTAATATTATTATGATTAATAAAATGGGATCACTTTGAATCGAATACCAAAAATCAATTAATGAAAAAATATGAGTACTTGATTAAAATAGAATAACTAAATATTTTTTATTTTAATAAATACAATACTTATATTTTTAAGATATCAATCAATGATTTCTATCTTTAAAATAATATTTTTAATGTATTATCTTATATATAAAATATATATTTTGTCTATAAAATTGTTTTATAAATAGTAATTTATTAATTTTAACTAGATAATATCAAAATAGTGATAGATTTGTAAAATTATTAAGAATTTTTATTCACTAAAAAATAAACAATTTTAAAAAATAGACAAAAAATTCACCTTATTAAAATTTTTATTTCGGAAATAAAAAAATTAAATATTATTTCATAAAAATAAATTTATCAAATTCATAAATTTATCATTTAAATGAAAATACGAAATATAAAAAAACTACATTTAAAAAATGAAATTTTCAAAAACAATGTTTCAAAATTTTTTTATAACCATTTATAATTAATTTTATATTAATTTTTTAGTCTATTAAATGAATTTAATTTAATGTGTTAAATTTATTAAAATAAAAAACTATTTGAAAAAAATACATCGAAAATTACATCTTTGAATATGAAATGATTTTCATCCAATTACATTTATTATTAATTTTATAATCATTAAAATTCATTTGTGATAAAAAATGATAAATTATATGTATCATAACTTCTTATTATCATTATTTTTTTAAATTATTATTTTAATGTAGGATTACTTATTGTTTTCAGTGTTTTGTATGACATATGATTTCATATATAAAATTTTTGATAGAGAATTTCATAATTAATTACTAGGGTCTTACATTCTCCCCCACTATAAATTAATTATATCCTCAGAGATATAATATTTTACTAAATTTTTTTTATTGAAAACGGTTAAATAACATATATGGATAACTACTTTCAATTTCACTACTTGGAATCTTAGCATTTCTAAGTTAAATATTTCAAAAACAATGTATATACCATTATCTGATTAATAATGAGTTTCATAAATCATACAATGACAACTGTGAATTATTTTCTACCTAATACATGCTAGATTTTTAAATATCATGGCTAATACGAGGAATTAATTTTTAATCAAGATTGGGAAAAAATGATAAAATATACCAACATGATTTATTTTCAATATATATTCACAATTTCATCCATTGATTCTGTTTTTATCATTTTTCTACCTCAAGTTTATCTCATATTCTAAATGAAGAAATATAATTTTATTTTCCATATATGAAGTAATTAAATTAAATATTAATGTATAATAATACCCAAAAAACGTATGCTATTATATTTCAAATATCTATTTTCATTTACTAAAGAAAAAAATTACAATAAAATATAAATAATTAAAAAATGAAATATGAATATACCATCAATTTATGAAATTAAACATTAATCACTAAAACATCAAAAATAATATCAAATTACCAACATAAATCTATCATTATAAATTTTCAAAATATTCCCTTCATTTTTCCTAACCCAAAAAACACAAAATATAAATCACATATTCTTCTGAAATCAACATAATATTTCTCTCCAAAAAATATTATTTATTCATGATGTCTCATACAAAATGTGTATATAAAATAAATTAATATTCTCCCAAATATGGTACTAATTTAAAAAAATAAACCAAATCCCAATTAAGAACAATAATATCATATATAATTCAAAATATTTTGACAACATTTATTCCTCATTTATATTTACCACATTGATATGAAATCCCATATATGTTAAAAATTTCCAATTTACCATAATTATTATAATTTTCCCAAAAATATAATTAATATCATCAAAAATTAATTTTACCACTTAATTATTTAATTTATTTTCAAATCACATGGTTACCTATAAGAAAAAAATAACCATTCTTCCTAATTGACCATATTTACCACAATATCAAGGATAAATTTTTTTTGATGATTATCAATAAATTAATCCATAATTTTTCCTAAATACAAAATTATATTTTACAAAATATCATTAATTAACATCATATATAATCAAAATTAACATAACAATTTTACCTATACTTTTTCAATTAGTATTATTTTTAAATATTATAAATTATAAAAAAACACCACTACTTTATAAATACTAAAACTCTCTAACCATAAATCATAATCATTCATCATCCGTTACGAAAAATTAATTTTGATTTTAAATTTTATTCATTATTATTTCCTTCATTAAATTTATGAATAGTTTCCTAAGATTCATAAATCATATCTCTTAATTTAAATTTAAGTTTGGATATAAAAAAATTAACGACTTTTATTTTTTATCCATTGTTTCTTCATCCTTAGTATATGACCTTTTCAAACAATTATTCTGATAATATTGTTGATCCAGATCATAAATATTTACCTTGTGTAATAATTTTTATAATTCATGAACTCTAAATATTTTAAAAAATAAATTAATATTATAGGAATAACATTATCCCACTTATTATGTTAACTAAAGTCTTCATTATTGAATAAAACTTTATTGATTTATATAATCATTTACTATAAATAAAAGATATTTAGGATCATTTTAGAAATTAACAGGTTTCATTTATCCCATATTTTTTACTCGTAATAGGTCAAATCACATTAAATTAATTTTATTCAGTAACATAAATTCAATTAAAACCCATTTTTAAATTATTTGGAGTGTTATCAAACTCACATAGGTTATGATTATTAGTTAAAATTCTATATAGTTGGTTATAGATTACCGTAAATGTTTTCACTCCAACTCCTATCCCATTTGGATTCTCATTCATAAAAGAACCACATTTTCTTTTTTATTCATTGATAATTTGGTTCTTATTTGTTCATGTAGTTCAATAAAACCAAATATGGTTATCATGGGTAAGTCAAATAAAATCATAAAAACCCATTTTTTAAAGATAATCAATACAATTATATCCTTAAATAAGTATCCTTATGTTCGATTGTTTAGATTCATCTAAAAATATAATTCTCAAGAAAATATTAATATTTAATGTTGTAGACGCATTTTATAAAAAAATAGCAAACGATGATATTAACCCGTGAGGTTTTTAAATTTTTTTAAAGAATACTCATTCAATAAAATCATAACATTGTTTTTCTTGAAAACTAACTATGATACCAACTATAATAGCCCAAAACCATACAATTGGTGCTAGTTCTAAATATATAATCACATCATACAAGTTTTTATTCCAACACACATTAACCAATTTTGGGCTTCCATAATTATAACATCAATGAAATGATTATGTCACCGATACACAAAATTCATTTTTAGGTTTTCATATTTATCGAATAGAGAAAGTATTTACATAAAAAAACTCATATCAGTCTTACACAATTAATATGTTTTCCACTACATCCATATTTTATTATTACATAATAATAATTTAATATCTCTTAAAAAAATATATACACATGTTACCCTCAAAATATATCATATTTGTTATTCATATTAATAACCTTGGAAAATAGAAACATTGTAAAGGGTTAGTTCAAATAATCATTATGGGAAATATATAATTAATTATATCATGAATATATGTGTGAAAAATAAAAATCTTGAGTAAATAATGAATATATATTCTATTTATTTAATAACATGAGTTCAAATTTTAATTATTTATTATAACAATTTATAAACAACATTGAAAATAATGTCTTACTTCATGATGACATAATTTATATTGTTTGATATCTTAATCTTACCATCAAGGTATTATACTAAGAAATCATGAATATACTAGGATGAAATAAACCACATAACCTATTGAGATTATCTCATGAGACCTGACAATTCATCGATGGGTGATCTATTAAATGTCCCCACCTATAAATTACAAAATCATTTCCATTAAATGTTTTAATGAAATTAATAAAAATTAAATACATAATCAACACACCTTTGTAATAAATATTCATTATGTAATTTTTTGATAAAAAATGTCACTATTTTTATAGTACTCAATAAACATGTCTTAGAATTCAATAATAATTGTAATATAAAAAACATGCATTTGGTTTTCTATTGTTATACCTGTTAATGAATGACCTCCATTTTATCGAAAAAACATCCCCAATATGATTTTTATAAATTATAGTGTTTACAGTGTAGAGAGTAATGGTAATACTAACAAGTAAATATTTTAATGATGAAGAATACAAGCATTATAATAAAGAAAAAAGGAATTTTTTAAGACTATCAATTCATTAGAAATGATTTTTTTAGTAAATATAATTCCCTTTTAAAATAGAGTTGAAATGGAATTGAAATGTTTTAAAAATAATTTATCTTATATACTATATAATATTAATACAATAATGATGTTATAAATCAACTAAAAAACAGATTTCATAAATATTTAATAAGAATATAATATTCACATTCATAAAAATGTTTACAATAATAAAATAATTATATTAAACTAGAATTAAGTAATAATATTTTGATTGGATGATAAAAGTAATCATAATTTGGATGAAATCCTTCTTCATAAAATTTAAGAAAATAATATCTTTTTCATATGAAAAATTAATATAATAATGAAAATATATATTAATCTTAAGACCACCAAAAATGGGAAAGAATATAAATCATGAATAATAGTTATGAAAGTGGTAAAATATGTTCATGTGGAAATTATTAAAAAAATATGTTGTTTCAAAATTTGGTAATGAAATTCCATACTTAATTTTATAGAAAACATTAAATTGATAATTTTAGAATATTTTAAAATGAATTGAATGTTAAAATAAACAAACCTTATTAAATAATTTATGAATTTATTACAAAATTATTGAAATTATATAATGAATATTGACCTGGAAGATAAGGCGTCCCTTCCAAAAAAATATAATAAATGTACAATTTTCTTATAAATATTATTTCAATGGTTTCGAGTGCCTAATAGAGTGGAAATTTAATACTACCTAAAATCCAATAAATAATCATAGTACAAGATAATTGGTTGGGTTTATGAGAATAAGACCATAGAATCCTGTCGAAATAGATTGATAAAAACTCATCATGGTATAGCATGAGATTGGATAATAACTATTGAAAAAATTATAACAATTAAATAAAAACATATAAATTGATGAAACGTGATTTGGAAAATTACATTCCATGATTAAATAGTTTATAATAGTATAATGTTTCAAATATTAAACATATAAACCATATAATGTAAATATAATATTTTTTAAGAAAATTGTTTACGTAAGGATGATTGAGATGAGATATGATCTCCTAGAATCTGGGCACTTAAGAAACAATCTAGCATCATTTATAATAAAATTTTATTTTTTATTCACCAATATCATATCCATATTTATATATATTAGAAAATATCATTTATCCATAACTCAATTCATTGTTAAAAACAATTATATACACGGTAAATATGATGTTTTTCTTGAATGTTTTAATTTAGAGCCTCTACTGATTTTAATATAGTCTAGATTTCATCACCTTTGAAATATTAACAATTTAAAATCAATCATATTTATACATTAAATGTATTTTTTTGAACTATCTATGTAATTCTATTAAAAAAATAAGATATGCCATTCCAAGATTTTGTAGTCCACATATATGAATAAGAAAATTATTTATTTTATAATAGATGAAAACGAAATAAGAATATGAATTATTTCCATTAAATAATTACAATAATATAATAAATAAAAAATTTATCATTATATTCGATCTTATGGCTAGCCATGTGAGGAGGAGACTAAAAAGTAATTACATCACTTTTGTATAGGTTGTATTCTAGACATACACAGAACCAAAATTTAATTTTTATAATAAATTGGAGTGTAAGTAGTTGGATAACATATTAAAATCAAGGAATAGTAATTATTAAATCATTATAATATATATTCATTAATTATATATTTATAAATATCTATGTGAGGTGGTGATGAGAAAATAAATTCATTGCTTCATGTAGATCGTAGTTTATACATATGTTCAAGCGATTTTTTCATTTCCCATTAGATCGAAAAATCTAAAAAATAGTTCTCGCATTAACATAATGAAATGGAAATATATAAAAAGTGCTTATTTTTTATTATATGATAGTTAGAATAGATTTTATGTTGGAAAAAGAAGAAATAATCTTGATTGAACTTGGATAAGACTTATTCTTCCTCCATAGATATATTATCATGGATTAAACCTTAATCCATATAGACTGAGAATTTTTTGAATACCATAGAATCTTTGATGTGGATAATGGTGTTGGGAGAGTTTTTGGGTGTATATATTTTCCACCAATGTGATCATTTTTTTTCTGAAGAGAGTAGATGAGGTGTTATTTGATAAGTGAGGCAGGAGGAACCTTTATAAATATCAACACCATTCTAATATTATAAATTCTATTCTCATGGAAATTATGTCCAATTTATTTAAATTTTTATAATAAGATTATTTTTTATAGAAAATAAATAAATAAATTGTGTTTTACTTCATATTTCATATATTTTAAACCATATCCTTTTTTATACCTCACATGAACCCTTTTAACAATTTTTATAGTCACAAACTTTTACCATGGTTACTATTAATTATGACTAAAATTGAAATTATAATCATTTAACAGTAATAAAATTATGATACTAAATATGTAACCCACTATAGAACATTCCAATTTTTTATTTGGTAAAAATTTATTTTAATATATGCTTTTAAAATTCATTGAAAACTATTTTTTGAAATATTATATTTTAAGTATAAAAATTTTATTATACAAAAATCATCTATAATGTAGGTTAACAAGATATTAATTCAAAAAAAAACTAAAAAATGGGACTTATTTCACATAAAATAAAATGTAAAACCAGAAAACCCATGATAATTCATTATTTAATTTGAAGAATAAAAAAATTTAATGGAATAAAATCATTTTGTAGATATCCAAAATGTAAAATATAGAATTATAAGGTAAAAAGAAAAATTTTAATGTAATAATATTACTTATTAATATATGTATATATATTTGGAATTTGTTTGGTCTAAAAGGCACCAATTATATCACTGTGTCCTGATAATTTCATTAATGTGACTACTTTGGAAAAATTGGTATTCTGCACAATTCACCCAGCAATCTATTATTTCAAAAAAAAATCAAAAAAGTAATCATAATATAATCAATATAGTATGAATATATAAATTAAATTAAATTAATAATATTTAATTTCAACAATTATTAAATTTCAATTTTTTTTTAAAATGATTTATATCATGCGAAACTTCTTTTATAGAGAAATTGAATTCATAGGCATCAAGTTATCATTTTCTTATTCAATATCAATTTATAATCAATAGAGTTATAAGTTATTATCACATAAATATAATACCCCTAAAAGTGATCAATTTATTGATATTAAAAACACTTAAAAAGAAATTATTTTATATTTATACTTTTTTTACATTGAATTATTTTAACCATATAAATTTAATTATTTATTTTCAAACCACTAGATTTTACCAGTTTGAAAAATAATATAATATTTGTATAAAAATATATAAATTTTTTATTTTCACAAAATATTTTTTGTAATATGTTGTGATTTATGGCCATTTAGTGCTTGATGTAATGTATGTTCTCTAGCATTATATTATTTAAATTCTAATTACATATTGATATCTTAGGGTGATACTATATACCCAATTATTTGGGTTGATATGATGATACATGGATTATTTATTTTTTTATGATGTATCAAAATTTCATGGTGATTAATGATTCTATCTCATTGTATGCCTAATGATGTAGTTTTTTGTAGACATTTTCAGGCACCTTTAATTCCAAGGATGACCATATTCGATCAACATCATTCCATATGTGTGGAAATCTATTTTGCATTATTTCAAAACTCATCTATTCCTTATTACAAATTTTCATCCAAAT
Source organism: Viscum album (assembly GCA_963277665.1). Classification (NCBI taxonomy): domain Eukaryota; kingdom Viridiplantae; phylum Streptophyta; class Magnoliopsida; order Santalales; family Viscaceae; genus Viscum; species Viscum album. Next base: position 806,745,618 of record OY728119.1, on the reverse strand, counting down.
CTGGATAGTTGAAATAGTAGAATTATGAATTTGTTAGAGGAAATTATTCATGAATTCAATTTTTATTTTGGAGGATAGTGTGATAACCATATACCTTTGGTCAAGTTTTCTTATTGTTATTTTTATGCTCAGACCATTTGTAAGGCCCCATTCAAAGTGTTGTATTGATAAACATGGGAATTTATATTTTTTTTTATCAATTTCTGAGATTCAATAATTCTTACACTATAATTAGTTAAATACATTTTAAAGACATTACAAGTGATTTGTGAGCTAATAAAGGAAGATCAATATCATCAAAATTGCAAAGAAAAACATTGGAGGAGGTCAATGGAGTGTGAAATTAGAGATCATATATGTTTCATGATATCTCTTAATCAAGTTCATAAAATGTACAAATGTGGGAGTAAACTTTCAGCCCTATTTTTTAAATGTTTCATTGTGTGGAGAATTTTGGTGTGGCTTTGTGTCTACTAGAACTACCCTTGTAAATGAACTATATCCATTAAATTTTCCCTCTATTGAAGATTCAATGATACCTTCACAATGATTCCAATTTCATAATTTGGGTGAGTTTATTATTTATGATGATGTGATATTTAATTAATTTCTTATTGATATTCATGTACTGATATGAGAAGGTGTGTGTGGATATGTTAATCCATCTATATGTGTCTTAAAAATACATTGTGGTTTATAGGAGACTACAAGGGAATGTAAAACAAAATTTCCTTTAATATTAAAATTTATTTAATGATTGAATTAAATAAAATGATATATATATCCCTTGGGATGGTTGATGTGTTGATTTCTGATGTTGTCTAATTTTGTTCTCTATGTTATATTTTTTTGTTGTGTTCTTATTGTAATGAGATCTCAAATGGAGTGGTATATCATTTTTTCTTTACTTATGTATGTCTTATCCTTCTTCTTGTGCCACATTTTTATTTTTATGGATGATAATCATTTGGGGGGTATATGATATAAGGGATAAAATTTTCCAAAACCCTTTAATTATTATATCATTATTATTAAGGAATTATGGCCTTGTTTCATGTAAATTCAAAGGTATTAGATGTTTTTTTATTTTTTAAGAAATTTATAATAATATTAATATTTATTGGATATTTTTAGTTCACTCAATTTATAGTCTTGATTCATCTACGTTGATTTCCACTGGGTATTATTTTTCTCATGATTCATAGATATGAAGAATAATTTTTATCCCATTGATCTCATACATAGTAGGTTTGAACCTCTCTATTCATCTTTATTCACATGTAGTGAACCATCAAGGATTCACCTCAAGGATGGGTTATATAAACATGAATTTATTTAAATCCATAATGTGTTCTAATTATTCATAGGTTTCAAGAGGAGAAATAACGGAGTCCAACCTATGATAATATTAAAAATTAATTTAATAATTTTAAGTGAATATTACGTGGTATAAATGAATAATTATTTATTATTATTACTTCCTCTTTATATTTCTAAGATTTTTTGGTTTTATATGTGTTCACATTTACACTATATCATATATATAATAGTATAAAAGATTAATAATGACTTAATTTTTGAAAACCATGAAATATTATGGATTAAATGATTTTGATAGTTTTTCAATAAATTTTAATGATGATTGATCTCTTCATAAAAATATTTATTTGGTCATAAACTGCTGATTGATTTAGGTATATTTCATAATTTATTTTTTAAAATAATCTCATAATGATATTTTATAAATAATATGGAATGCAAATGTATTTTATTGAAATTAAAAACTAAAGAATTAATGAATTCTAATTGTATTATTCTATTGTGTATCATCCTTGACTTATATCACTCATAGGTAACTAAACAGAGTTTCTATATGGTATAAAGAGCACCTCCCAATATTCCATATGATACTGAAAATATGCGAGGTATTAAGAAGATAAAATATGGATACAATACCCCTTATTTAGACTAGTAATATCAATATAAATCAGATTGATTACATCCATCATATACCATCATAATTTCATACCAATGAAAGTTACAAATAATTGGATATGTATAACTACACTGAAATAAATGAAAATCATTGTTTAACAAGAAAAAATTCTAATAGATCCCAAATAAAAAATTAAAATCCCCATATTTTTTGATGCCATATATTGTCCCACCATCCATTCTCCTATCCAAACACAGCTGTGAAACCATCAAACATAAGGGCCTTACCCTTATCCTAACCTAAAACCATGAAATATGGTTGACTAACAAATGATTCCTATGTTTGGTGTAAAATAAACTCATTAGGATACAATAAATGGTTTCTTAAAAAATCCAATCCAAATTATTTATATATTTATGTGAATGTAAGAAATATAGAAATATAAAAATATAAATAAATAAAATTTATATCATTAACCCTCATGGTGAGGGTGGAACACATGTTAAACATACATTATACATCCACTTTTGGATTTATCTACCTATAATACCATAATAAATTGTATATATATGTGGTAAAAATAGATACTGGGAAACATGTCATGGTCCCCCAATAATAGTAATCAATAAAACAGGGATAAAATTCCCTTGACATCCTGTTATGGACTACCAATAATAATATTTATTCATACCAGAATACAATTTCCATAGAATCACATAAAAGTCCCAAAAAATAAAAAGAATTAGTAAATTCATATTGGATCCTTAGAAACACATCAGGGCCCCCATTATAATAATTAATTATAAAGCTAGACTATATCCGTGGAAGTAAATCCACCCCCACATAATAAGTAATTATTTTATTCATGTAACTTCATGACCATAGAATTTAATTTATTAACCAATTCATTATATAGAATCCATGGAAGTGATTATGAACATCTGATTCCATAACCGGTTAATATCATTTAATTTTTAAATAAAATTCTTATTGATAAAGTTCAATCCAAGAGTCTCAGAAATGTCTACTAGACTTTTGGTAATTCTAAATAACCCCTTTAATCACTAATTTAATTACATTATTTTTTCAATGGTTATATTATCTTACGTAATAACCGATGGCCCATTAATTACATAATAATATACCACATGATGTCTATGGGAAGTCAAATTCATTTAATAAAGGATCACAATTCAATTATCAATTATAAGAGGAAAGGCATGTGTTATGTTGGCATGGTTTCACCACAAATACTTATGTAGATAAATAAAGTACAAAAAGATATATTGATAATATTTATCTAAAACAATAGGATTTTATAGTATTTAAATTGGATTTGTATGATAAGGAAAAATAACTAATATGTAGTCTGAACTCATAGAAAAAAATTAGAATATACAAATTCTAAAAGGGGGATATAATTTCAATAAACCCAATGAATGATGATTGATCATCATGATGTCACCATAGGATAACAATGATCCATAATATCTCATAAAGTATTAGTGTAAAGGGGTTTTTCTAAGAGTATAAACAGTATTGATGCATTAAAATATTACCCAGAAGATCACAATCCATATTAATAAACATTAATAATCTCCCTAGAATATGAGATTGCAAATAGGCTATTTAAAAACCAAAATCATGAGAAATTTTGGTGGGGTTGTGTCCACCATATTCATGATCTCATTGGTAACAACCTTCTATAGAGATTGACCCTAGTGATGGACCAATGTGTAGGGGAAAATATTTTCCCCTTTTTACACATCATTCCTTAAACCATATTATAGTAAGGACATATTGGTCATGGTCCACATGAAGAATTCTTTTCCTTATCACTACATTCCACACCCTACCTTGGAATGTTGGTATCCATGTTTTTCATAGGAAATCTCTAGGAAAAACTTATATTCAACCAGAGTGTTACATCCCATGTAGAACAAAAAAATTTCTTAAACCCCATTTAATGTCACTAGAAACCATCAAATATATCAGAAAAAATAAAACCATCACCAGTCAAAAATACCATAAACCTAAGATGTGAAAATTACTAGAACACATAAACTTTCATAATTAAGATATCCTTATGAGAATCACTATGAATCATTGAGGAATAACCCATGTTACTGGACCTAGACATCATATTCCAAATCCTACATATCCTCTTAGATTCCCTTCTGCTTCCACATAACATGTACTAGTGGAATAATCATTCCATGTATGGTTATTTTACTCTAATCCGCTATATGAACCGGATACTCCTTAAAAGAATTATAATTTTAATTCATTATCTCATTGGTGTTGATCTCATGTGAGGGATCAGAGTGACATAAAAAATATAGTGAAACCTAAATACTAATTGGGTATGGTGTCAATATTATATGGATGGGATATCTAGTATGCATAAAAATAAATATAATCCATAACATGAGACATAAAAACACACATGGGTTCTATATTCCCCTAATCTTGAATTCTGGGATGTACGAACTTTAGTAACACACTTGAAAATAATATTCCTATATCCTCTAAGTCTATAGGTTTTAATCAATGATTAGGATATAAATTCTCTCTAGTCTAGGTGGCCAAAAACCATTTTCTAATAAATTGATTGTGCAGTGTTGTCCCTTTCATGAAACTTTTTTGAATGAGTGAGGACTAAATAGATTCCAACCAACACAATGATGAATGAAATTTCCACCATAAATTTCTTCAAACAAATACATCTGAATCATTTTCTGGAAGATATTATTGTAATAAATCATTTAAGAATACATCTTGTCCTCCCATTATCCTCTAATATAAAAAAACAACACTCTGAGAAAATATACTAGATTCTAAATTGTAAACTTATAGTATCCATTAGTCTATGGAAATTTAGTTATACTAATATATATTTATATATTGAGAAAATTCATTAACCACTTTCAGATTTGTGATCTAGATAGGGGGAAGTCATTATGAAAATATTCATTGTGAAACTTCATATATATTCTATTTAACTTGATATTAAATACATCCCATTCCATCTATATTTATGGTCTTCTCAGTTATTATTTAATGAGCTACCATAATCAATCAATCAATGAATAAATATAATTTGTTATTCCTCAAAGGTGTTCTCAGTAGAAATATCAAAAATTACGTAGTGAAATCATCAAACTTTTACAAGGGTATATAAATGGTCCACAGAGGACAAGCAGGATTCTAGTTCTTAGACATTAAAAATAGGAATGTAATTCAACGTACCAAAGAACCTTTTATATCCTTCTTCATCTCAGACTATCATTACTACCTAAAAATGTCATGGTAAGCCCTTTTTATATAAGGATTTACTACCCCCTTAAATAAATAATACTCCATAATAAATTTTTCATGAATATATTTGGGAACTAAGATACGTCCATGGATATGAATAATTTCATCGTCATTGACGGTCTATTCTGGCCATGTCTCCCCACCACATATGTTATACCATATGGCTAACAAATATGTGTCTAGTGTCTCCAATTTATCCTATTTTTAATTGAATATATAATAGATAATGATATAAGTGTTGTTGGAAGTTTATATTTATATATGTGTGTGTAAATTAATATGAAAAGATCTATATTTTTTCGCTCCTCCGGGAACTCCTATACAACTTGATTTGATGATTCAATATTCAAAGCTTAAACAACAACATTTTCATTCCTAGTAGTGTATTCTAAATCAAAATCAATTTGTTTTTGGTACTAAACCCATCACCCATGAAAAAGGATAAAATCATTATTTTATGAAATGTAATTAATTTTTTAATGATCCATATATGCGACAAAAAAATCTCTTAATAGGTAATGTCAAAAAAAGATCAAATTGCAAACAAAAAACAGCCAATTTTAAACAATATTAAAATAGTCTTATCCATATAGACATAGTTTCTTATGATCTATAATATTGCATGGTTCAATATTTAATCAAGTCTAATCCTAGCCTATTTCTAGATACGTCAAAATACATAGTATATTCTTTGCATGACTATAATATGATTAGAATAATTTTTTGGGTAAATCTTTTTTTCAACTTATATAAATAATTATCCCATGTATGTGTCCTCCAAAACATCGACCCTTCATGGTTAGGTTTTTCATCGTTGTTTAAAAGTGTTAGAAGTCTCGAATAAAACATAAAATTTGTATAGAATAAACAAAAATGATATGAATGCCCGAAAAATTTCTAGGACACGCTAAAATAATTACTACACTAATCATCTCGGGTTACATTTTCATTTAAGTTTTATATATAAAATTCCAAAATAAGTGTAACAATAATTTATATAAGTGTAACTTTGATAGATTGGTATATAATTTATGATCCTTCTAGGTTTCAAGAAAAACTCCTAGATGTCATGAATCTTCTTCCAATTTCTTATAGTAAAGAACCATATCATAGAGAATACAATTTGATACATTATTGAGAAATAATTGGAAATTTTTTTTATGATGGAAAAAATCATTATTGGATAATTTGAAAAGATGAATAAAATGATTAAATTATCATAGAGACCATATCTAATTTTACAGGTAGTGTGGAATATATCAGAATTCCTTACCATAAAATACTGATAACCCGATCAAACTTGAATACTTCAGAATAGGTTCAATCTTCTTATTTGATAATAAATATCATCTATACATGGATGTGTTTATAAAATATTTATATAGAATATGTTTTTACATCACTAGTCAATTTATAGTAGGAAAAAACGATGTACCTTTATGAAAAAAGGAACCAGAGAACTACATGTTGAGGTGCGCTATAAGACAAGTACCTTGTCTAATAATTCATCCCATTAAACTATTCTAGATCACTCTAATAAAGTGGAATTGAAATTATATCAACCCCCTAAATGAGATCTATATTTAAATCTACCTCCCTTCAAAGTAGAAGTCAAATGGAATTATCTTGGAAAACATTTCATAGCATTTCTAAAACTAGAGGGTTCACATCCTATAGTGATATGTCATCATACATGATGAGTTGACACATATTGGAAGTAATTAAATCCAACTAGAGATTTCCAGGTCATAAAAATCCATTCCCTAAATCCCTATTTCTCACATCAACATGTATTCTAACATAAATATATGTAAAAAATATATAATGGTGGTTTCATTTAATATATTCATGATATTGTATGAAACAATCCATTTTGAGAATCATATTCGACCATTCATTTCAAAAACAAATAAATACAAATGAAACTGATAACCGCTATATTCAATTGAACATTCCTAATATTAATTAATTCCATATGACCACATCCCTAGTAGTGTGTTTTTTGTTATCAACCAACAAAAGTACTACATAATGAAGTTCATGATCACAGTGAGTTCACTATTAAAATATATGTTGGAATCTATTATATCATGTAAACAATATGATAAATTTTAAAAGACCATAATCCAACCATAAAAGGTATATATGATGATATTGTGATGGGTTGGAGTAATTTTTTTGATATTAATCAATCTTTTACCATGGCACTAAGACCTAGAATATATAACCAGAACTGCACCACTATGCTAGATCATCTGCCTCACCCTTGGGTTACCATGTCCCACAACTCTTCCAACATGACCTATAGAGATCCAACTATCAATATATTATAATTATAGTGATACCATTGCAAAATAATATATTTCCCTTAACATCTCATTACTAGATGTTTGAGAAGGGTTCCTATAGATCCTATGTATGTTGATTGTAAGTTCGTTACTCTACTAGCTATTGATCATCATGAGGTCTCTTATATCATGCCCTTCCACATATAAAAATTCACATTAGTACAATTCCCTAGATTCTATTTCCCCTTATTCCCTAATGGTAAACATGTTAATGGATCTTTTTACTTCTAGAAGATTTAATGTCATCTCTAATGGACCAAACTATATTTCTAACACCTTGGGAATCATTCAGGTATTTATCTAAAAAAATATCCTATTTCACCACTTAATAACGATTAAAAAAAATAATCCATTCACCTATGAAACAATTTATATATAATCCCATATTCAATGAGATTCACAAGTAGTTACCTCATCTCAAAACATTGTTGGAGAGAAACACTGCATGCCATTGCGATTGGCGATATTATCCACTACATAAATAATTACCTATAAGAGGAACATGAGATCCCTCAACTTTTTCACCATCAAGGTATCATGAATTAATTATTTTAATATACATTAATATAATTTATTGACAGTTAAATCCAAATAATGGTTCACCTAGAGTAATATTTCCACCATTACTTCACTGATAATCAAATCATAAAATCATTAATCATTACTATCCTCTTAGAATGTGTATCTAGATGGTAATATATGGTCCACACTAAATTCCCCCATAACTCTCATTCATAAAGGCCACAGTCCCCAAAAAGGTTGAGTGGGTATTTTAGTTGAAACTATTTTGTGAGGTCTAACATAATTGGCTCAGTTCATAGAGGTCCTCCTCCTTTTGAGTGTATAAATTATCGTGATTTAGAATGTCCTTGATAATCTAATTAATTTTCTAAAAAATTATAATTCTCTATTCTAACAGTAAAAGGTGAATTCTTATTTCTACCTCTCATTACTTAATTAAATGTATTCATGGAGACAATCCTCTAAATTTATAAAGACATGCATTTTATCACATTAGTGTAAAAATATACCATCAAATTTGAGGGAAATGACTATAAGAATTACATCATGATATATATATTCCATAGTTTACATGTCATAAGGGAATCATATTTTTTAACTAATTTTCATATATTATCAAATAATATGGTGAAATCCAAATTCATTTATCAGGATGGATGCATGTTAACATTTATGTCATACGGTCCTAGGAGTATAATAATAGAAATAATAAAAAATGTATACATTCATAGAATTACTGAAGGTGAAATCCATAAATGGTAACAACGTAACCAAAATCACAACAACACCCATAGTAACTTTTCATTTTCTTGAATGTGGGTTGGATACTCCATGATAGTGGTTTTGTTCCATATTTTGATAGCCTCATATCTATTTTCAAAAAAAAAAAAACATAACTTTAAGGTTTGTAAAATTTCTTCTAATACCACATTTTAATATCCATGAACCATCTCGCTCAGATGTAATGGAATCATGAAACTAAATTACCCTAAGAATGACTCTTCATATTCCAGTGGATTCAAATATTCATTTACTATCTAAGAGAATATAATTCAGAGACTATACCATCACATTCTAATAAAATAAACATTTAAAACATCAATAAGGCATGTTCCAAATAATAAGAAATGTACACCCATTATAAAATAAATTAAAATTTTATAGTAACTATAGAAATTAAAAAATAATACTAAAATAAAATATAATCCTATCTAGTTATGAGGCCATTCTTATTCCCGCGATCCATGCTTCAATCCTGAAACACCTTTTTAACCATCAATAAAATGTACCTTAACATTATCAACAATATAAACCCTGAAATCTACTCCAACATCAAAAGACTCAAGAGCTTGGTGTCCGTAAAAGTTTGTGGGGGCACTCCCACTTGTGTCTATGAATATGAAACCTATTGATACACATACTAATGATCATGTAAGAAATAAATTATGATTTAAATATATAAAAATATTATAGATATTATAAACCCTTAGTTCTATAGTGGAACTTGGATTGACTATTTATACTTTACGTAGTGTCATATGTCTCTACCAAAAATTCCATTTTAATTCATATAAATATGTAGGCACCCGTGATCCTTAGAAACAAGTTAAAGAACTTCAATAATAATAACCTATAATACAAGTATACTAGATCTTTGTAATAACATCATGGTCCCCAAATAATTATCATCATTCATTTTGGAATCCCAAATCCTTGGAATTAGGTCAATACCACCAAATAATAACAATCGATGATACAAGAAAACTAGATCCTTGGAAACATGGTAAATCCCCAAAACATAGTAATTAATAATATGGTGACAAAAAATACTTGGAAACATGTCAAGGTTTCCTAATATAATTTTTAATAATATTACATAACCTAATTCCTAAACATTGATCATAATTTATTTATTTATTAATTCACCAAATTTCTTGTCCAAGAGTTTGACAATCACAATTAGTCAAGGGTTATAATCAATTAATCTTTTTATAAAATTCATAGGGTTAATCTATGATCTATGAATAAAATAATGGTTCATTATCCATGTTGTAATCCCAAAAAACCCTTAGCATCATTAATTTAAATTCCATTTTAGTTTTCAAAGATTGGAAGACTTTAAATAGTATCCTATGTCCAAGTATTTACATTCCTATGGGCCACTTGGGCTTCCATAAAAATCTAAAACAATTAATTTAGAATTTTAAATTCAATTATCAGGGATAACAGTTCAATAAAATAAGATATTTTCTCATATTCTCATCATTTAAATATTGTAATGTTTGAAGACCTTTATGGGTAACTAAACAACATTCACATTGATTACATATAGTTTACAAAAACATAGAATGTTCCAAATTATAAAGGGAAATATGGAACCTCAAGTACAAATACATAAAAACATTCAACCCGAATCGTTCTAGAAGAGATTGATCATCTATAGAATCCCTTAAAAAGATGATTGGACATTCATATCATACCCTAGATTCTTCTATATTAATAAGATATCATAATAGAGAAATGAAAATCTTTTATTTCTGGTAGATAAATGGACCAAGGATGCATTAAAACAACACTAATAGGATCAAATTCCATAATAATTGATAGGAATAACCTTTATACATAAACAAGTGGTTGATTCACCCATTTAAAAATCTAAAAATGTAGTAACCATAGATTAGAGGTTTCCATCATGGTCATTGTGTATTCCATCATACTATTATTTGGATACTGACTACGAAGAAAAACACTATGTATGGGGAAAATCAAATACCTTTTTAATCCCATATTTCCCTGCATAATTATGTGGTGAGTTCATATAGGCCATGATACATATGGTGACTTCCAACAATCTATGTTAATGACCATTCCATTCACAGGTGTATTGGTCTCCCCGTTTAAAGTAGTTTATCACTAGGTGGAACAAAACTTGGACCATGGAATGGTATATCACATTATAAACTATAACAATCCCAAAACCAAATATAAATTCACATGGAATAAAATTACAAATCTTGATCCAAATTACACCCTTTAAAGGTTCAAAAATAAAAAACACATTAATCCAAGTATGTTAATTTTTTTTAAAAAGGGGTTATATATTATTAATTTTAGGTTATTATTTATTATCACTGAATGGTTAATTGAAATTTCAATTTATTTGTAAAGTATATAAAAAATTGCCAAAATTGGATAAAAACATTATATGGTGGATGTGGTGAGGGTGGGATGATGTTGATAATATTATGTTACTGTAATTTTCTAATTAATGAAGTATTTTATTGATTATGTGTAATGGTTTTGATGATGATTGAATTTGATGATAAGAATTGATTAATTTTTTGCATTTACTATTTACATTATTTTTTGTGGATTTTGTCTATTTATTATCCATTTTGGGTATAATAATATGATATAAGGGAATATATTCTTAGTGACATAAATTATTGAATGCTAATTAGTTTTTAAAAAAAATTAATGAGAATGGGTATTTCATGATTAAAAATGATAGTGGAATAATTTAATATTAAATATTTTTTGTGGGAGTTATAATTTTGATGGGACCACTGATTTGGGAGATAAATGTATTACTCTTGAAATTGATCAATGAATAATATTAATTAATTAATGGAGGATTAATAATTATTGATAAGTGAATATTTATCCCCATGATTGTCTGCATAGGTGTTAGTTTCACAATCCTTGGATATGATTGTTGGAATGACATACTAGATGAGAGCTATATAATGAGTCTAATGATATGAATTTTACCTCATAATGGTAGTTTGATATGTAAATATATGTATTTATCTTTTTTATTCCATTCAATACATCAACTAAGTTGGTTGGTGTGGTTAACACCCATTATTATCCTTGGGTTTTGAGTGTTTTCTAAAAAACTAGGTTTTTGAGGTTATAGATTTTTGTATACTCCTCCTACCATAGTCTCAATTCCATTAAATGATTTTATTTAAACATATATAAATGGTGTGGTGGATTAATGTTATAGGATAAAATCTCATAGGGTTTTTAATGGATATTAGTTATGTTTTACATTTACATGAAGGTTTTGATTACATGTGGTTATATGTAATACATTTATACGCGTTCTTATGAATGAGTTATAATGGAATAAAAAATATTGTCTAGTAAATAGTTTGTGATTTTAATGTGGTTTTGATATATTTTATTAGAAATTTAATATATCTTATGGAGGAGATAAGAATACTATGTTGTAAATCATTGGTGATTAAGGGGATTGGTTCAATGGGACAGTGATAATGAGACACCCTTATTATATATATCTTATAAAATTATGTTAATTAATTTAGTTTGATACTTGGTGACAATGAGAATCTGAGGATAGAAATATATTTTACCTATTTAGGTTTTGAATTCATTTCATACTTTATTCACCTGTTAATTACAATAATTCTTCTAAATTTGAATGAGATGTTAAATAAATGATCACACTAATTAAACATTAATGTTCAATAATATATATATATCATGATTCTTAGTGGGTGTTGGTTATCATGTTGGATATTACCTATTCATGAAGACTCTCTGTGAGTTGTTTTTTATCATGGTTTCTAGCATAAGAGATTTTTTGTTTAACCAAACCATACAAAAAAATATGAAATACTTTTTGATAAATATTCAATATAAAGATTAATAATCCTTGACATAGAATCAAAAAAGTTTATTTACATTGGAAATATGTATATATAAAAAAATTACATAAACTTCCAGCATATTATCACATTGTGTTCTTCAAAACTAGAACCATTCTATGACATATCGTACATAAAATATTTCATTTTATATTTGGATAATGAAACGTAATAGATTTGGATCTTATATTAATTCAAATAGTAATCATGAGAGAAATAAATAAATTATAATATATTAGAATATCATGGGTATGAGGGTATAATAACTTTATCTTAAAATTATATAATCCTAACAATATGTTCATGTATCATAATGTTAATATAAGTAATTATAATATCATAAGATATGAATCATTGAATAATTAATGATTATAATACCTAGGATTATAAAATGAGCATTAGAACTTGTCTTAGAGAGTGGAATATAATTTTTTCCATAAACATGATCATTGGATTATTTTTTGAAGGATATCCAATGAGACATTAATCACATATTGGTCTCGGTAAAACCACCTATATACCTTATTTAATATTGGCATAGTGTAATGTGTTCCATCATTTAGGGTTGTGATAAACTTCCACATATATTTGTTTTAGAATTTTGATATTGTATTGTGTTCTATTTTATCTCATGAAACAATATCATATTTATAATTCCTTTGAAGGATATAACAAAAAAATCCGTCACATAATCAATTAAAGTTTATTCTAATATATCATGAAATTTTTTTTATTACATCACTGAAAATCCCATAGACAAGATAATTGTTTTCATAAATATGTCATCATCATAAAATAAACCATCTAGATAATGAATAAAAAAGATATCATTGGATCATATCCATATCATGTAATATATAAAATCAATTTATGTTTTCATGGATGAAAATTCCTTTAATAGGAAAATGAATCATATCTAGAGAAAATTGAAATTTTCACTTTGAATCACTTATTTAAAATATAATTATTTTTGAAATATTATGTAAAAATTATCTTTATAAAGACAGTGCAATGAAATTAAAGGATTATTCAAAGTAAATATATTTTAGTATGGTTAAAAAATTCTTCCATATTTTTTATGTTAAAACAATTTCACTCACACCCTTGTTAAAAAGTACCTCTTTCAGAAAATGACATGAAAATTCCATTTAAAACATTTTATATAAATTAAAATAATAGAATAAATGCCTTTAGTAAATATTTTTGGAATTATAAAATAAATTTTTAAAAAATTATAGTAAAAATATGGACATGGATGAAATGATTCCTTTCCCAAGAGATAAATAAATTCAGTTTTCAATGAAAACATTTTTTCACGATTTTATGTATATAGAAAGATAACAATTAAAGGGAAAAATTTAATCACCAGAAATAAACAGAGGATAAAATAATTAATATTATTTTTGAGAGATATATAATATAATTTTATAGTCATATAAATTATCCATAATCATTTCTAGTAAAAAGTGAAATTGTTACAAAAACCCTTATGACCTTGTTAATATTTAAATCATAACCCTATGAATGAGATTAATTCAATTGAACCATTATATAACATGGATATGAAAGGATTTATGATATATCATATTAATTTTTTAGTATATCCACTACATTATTAAAACAAGAGGTGAATATAGAATATGTCTCATAGAAACAAAAGTGATATGCAAAACCCTTACCACAAGACCAGTTTTTCTTAATAAACATTCGAAAAAACTATATAATAAATAATTATTTATTATACATACAAAAAAATTCACATTAGTACAAATATTACACAATATGAATAATTTATAATTTCCATTTATACTTTTATTAATAATGTATTCATTAAAATGAAAATTCGGGTGAAAATGGCAGGTTTTCCATGTTTTTTTAGTTTGATGGTCATGGTTCTTGCACATTGGCCATGTTTTCATCATCAAAAAATATTAATAATGACATAAATAAAATACTAATTTATTATATACACATTTACACACAATAATAAACATTTATGATGAAAATTTAATAACATAAATACATATATAATGAAAATCAACATGTACACACAAGTTATATCTACATTTTTCGATGGATAGAAATAAAAAAAGGTAAATAATAAATCAAGATTATATAATAATAATTATATATTATTTATTAATTAAATATATACTTATTTCTATCCGTATAAAAATAAACTGTAAATTCCATCACAACACTTTGGGGAGGTGGTAGTCCACACGTACGAACGAGAAATGTTGACATTTTCTAATGGATGAGATGGTAATAAGGTAAATAATATCATAAAATTACATTAGAATAATTATTAGACAAATATAATATATTAATAATAGTTATCATGAATTATGGTGATCTAGAATTTATAATATCACTACAGGTAGGTGGTAGTTCACGCATATGCACGAGTGATGCTTTCAGTTCCCATTTGATTAAAATGAGGTGAAACATGGTCTTCACATACCAATACTAATATATTATTACATTGGTGATATGTAATCCTTATTTTAGGAGTGATACAATATATTTATATTATTAATAAGATGAAATAAACATTTAACGATTTTGGTAATACTATTACCTCGTGTTTGAGAGAACACCTTTAGCTTACAACTTAGGCTATCTTAGGATGGTAATAAGGGAACCCATGATGATCTGGAATGAATATAATGAATCTGTTATCATATTTGGGATGGTATTTTTAGATATATTTTTTTAATAATTGTGAAGAATGTATAAGATGATCTTCCGTCTTATATATGTTGGAAAGCACACAATTTAAATTACATAAATGATTTAAATCAAATATATATCATAATCATTTCATGTGGAACCAAATAGACATAATTAAAATTTTGTAACGTTATATGGAAAAAATAAAATCAAAAAATAAAATTTTGAAATGTTTATTTTTCATTTTACACATTATATGTAGGTCGTACCCCCTTGTGGAACTTTTTTGTCCTTAATTATGGTAATGTAATCATTTTACTTCAAAGGTCGTAAATTTAAATCTATGGGGGAACATGTATAAAAATGATTTATGGATGAAATTTTGTACAATTTCAATTACCATTTATAATATAAATATAAATATATATATAAAATCATTTAAAAAATATTGTGTATTATAAAATAATTTTAGTCATTTTTTAGACGATTCATTAAATTTTAAATCAATGGAATCAATATGTCAATTAAATTATAATATGAACACACATAATATAATTTATAATTTTTTTTAAATTCATGGTATACCATAATTCATCCACTTAATATTAATTTTAAACATTCTATAACCATTTACCTTGATTTCTCTACTACTTTTATAAGAATTGTATTAGTATTGTGTAATCAACTAAGGTAATCATATCGTCTACAAAAAAATAAAAAAATTACAATAATAATGATATAATTAATGTTTGAAATAACCTTTTATAATCATTCATACCTTTTTTGTATCTATATTTAAACATATAAGAGAAACTATAATAAATAGATTGAAATATTGAATTTATTAATTTTATTGAATTATATAAATGTTATAAACAGTGGAATGTGTTAAAAAATTGCATATTTTAAAATATGGGATGTATTTTTAGAAATAAAACTCATAAAATAATATAATTTAACGTTTTATAAATATTTTAGTTTGTATTATATTGTTTTGACCACTTTTTACATGTTTTACCCTAAATAATGTGAAAAATAATACCATGGTTTCTACTCACAATGAAGAAAAATAAAAGGGAAATATTTAATAATATGAAACTCATCATTAAAAATATGTAATATATTTTTCCAATATTAAATTCTAGTAAGTTTAAAAAGATTAATTTAAATGCATAAAATGAATTGAAAAATAGATCAATGATAATTGATTTTTATGCATCAAAATGAACATATACTAAAAGAACGTATATTTTATATTTAATTGAAATATATAGTTTACATTTACCAAAATTTATATTTTTAAGATAAAAATTAAAACGATATTCTAATTGGAATATAAAATAAATTTATATAAACTAAAAGAAATCATAGTTTTATGAAAATATGTATTTTTTACTATTCACTTAGAAATAAATATTTGTAGGAAAATCAAAAAAATTTACCATAAGATAATACTGATAATCTAATTTCATAAATAATATTCATTCGTTCAAATAAATTTTCTAAAAATAGTTATAAAAATTAAATATAATTCTCATGCACAAAATGTAGTATAATATAATTTTAAAGAAAATAAATATTTTAAGAAAAAAGATATTTAATAAAAAAAATTATTTTTTAATTATAGATTAATTAATACATTTGAATTATTCACAAACATAATTTTTAATTTTAAAAATATTTTTTAATTAATATTAATGACTACTATATTAATGTATTTGCCAAAATGGTCACATTTGTATAATAATATTTTAATAATATATCATTGTTCTCATAATACTCGATATTTTTTGTTAAGAAAACTATCGACCACAATACTCATTTAAGCTAAATATTTTGTGTGTAACATTATCCCAACTAAATTTAAACATGTCCTATAAATTTCAATATCAGTGAAAAATGGTTCAATATTTGATATTATATTTGTGGAAAACCTATTTATTCAATGACATAATAAACAACCTTTGAAAAGGGAAGTTAAGAAACATAATGGTTACCGAAAATAACAGGTAATCAGGTTTCTAGATAGGATAACATTAACAAGAAGTGAATATATAGGCATGGATGAGAAATTTAATTTCTAAATTATAATGGATATGGATAGATAATATGATCATGATAAAGGTAATAACGTAAAATCATAACGTAAAGAGGGATGAAAACAATGATCAATTATTTATAAATAATTAATAATAGAGAAAAAATTAATTTTCCATATACATTTTCCTAGACCTTATCAATTCTGATAATATTTAATAGATAAAAATATAGATACTTAATATTTTTTAATATATAAAAAAAGATTCATCATTTGGTTTAATTTTTCAATTACTTTTCACCTATTTTCATCCCATAATCTAATGATTATTGAAAAATATGATTTGTTTTCCTGACTGAAGAACTAAGAAAACTTTATAATAGATCATAAGATCTACCAATGGATAACCTTATATTCCTCTAGTCTCTATTTAGTTAATGTAAATAAAAATGGATAGTATATTCGTAGATATAAAATTTGAATACACTATAATTCGAAAGATTAAATTTGATGATATGATTAATAGTATAAAAAAAATTACTTGATTCATTCCATATATATATATTATATAAACCAACAAATCATTCATAACTAGTATACAAAAAACAATGATTAAAAAAATAGTTCACAAAATATACAAAATCTACAAAGTGACACCCAATTTTCAATATAAATAATTATATAAATAACAAATATTAAAACTCTACAAAATATGGCATACTGAAATTGAATCCCAGTGATTTGAATGATTTGATCAATTATTCACCAGTTATAAACAAAATAGTTACCTCTAAATAATATCAATAACATATAAGGACATACGTAAATAATATATATTCCTTAATCATAAATACCTAACCATATTTTAATCATTTATATAAATATCCCAAAACACCATAATGGAAAAAAACATTATGCATCCAAACATCAGATATACAGAAAATTCTTAATTTATATTATAATTATTAATAAAAACATTGTTAGAACTAAACATTATTATATACGATTTAGAGATATATTAATGGATATTTAACCCTCAGTCTTGTGTTTTCCAAAACTGACACCATACCACTTAATTACTTTCAAGCTAACCATTACAGTTCAATATATTTTTGTAAATAATTAATGTAAACATATGATAAAATAATACATAATGTATTATTATTAGAATAAAAAAATAAATTTATTACATACATATACAACATAAATCTCAAATTATAATTCATAAACACATAAATTATTCCACTTACTTCTTTTACTATTAGCCCATATTTGTTTTATAATTCCTTAATAAATGTTTACCCTAATATGTCTTTCATTTTCTATTCTTCCCTAATAGAAAAACATTTTCTCATGCAACATTTTTTATCCTAATTTTTATCTTATTTTTATGCTTCCCCCTAGGATATTGATTTATCATATTTAAAACACTGTCAACCCTTAAAATATTTATCCATATATTATTACTTAGTGAAACCATTATTCCCATCAACTACATGAAATGTTATTTTATTCACATAAATTTAAATCTTTATTACCAAATTTTCCATAGATTATATAATTTCGGATTATTTTGAAATCTTCCAATGAGTGTATCTATCCACATTTTAGTTGTTGGGGTTTAGATTAGTGGTAAGCACCCCGTAATGATACATGAAAATGGGTGTTCAAAACCCATTGGGTGTAGGTACTGTAGCAACGGCGAGTACTGTAGTGGTGGAAGGCCATTGTAGCGGCGACATGGATACTATAACAGCAATGGTTACTGCACTATACTGTAGCAGTGCAGTTACTGTAGTAGTACTATTCACAGAATGGGCCTTGGGTCAAAAAATTGGGCCTACAGGCCTTGTAATGGGATAAATTCCCACTAGGCCTTCAGGCTATGTAATAGGTCTCCCTCTACCTAGTTACAAGAGGTATTTACTTTGATTTAATAATAAATGAGGCTTTGACCCCAATATTGAAAAAAAGTATCTATCTACATTTTAAACAAGTAACAAATTGACTATTCATTCCTCCATTATATTCCTGAAACAAAATTTTTCTATTATTTACTTCATTAAAAATTACACCAATGGATTAGTTTTAAATGATATATTGAGTTAGATGGTTATTCAAAACCATTTGATTCATCACTCCAACTTCTGTACATGTGGGATTTTCATTCCTAAAAACATAGGTCCCTCCACACCCATTGATAACATTATTCCTCCATTTTCAATCCATTTATTAAAAAAATAATACATAATTATAGAGACAATTATACAATGAATAATCATATTTTGTTGGAAATCATTCATATGATTTCTATTTCATAAAAATTTGTTTCAATATATTACATATTATGTTTTTTCTATGTCATCCATGTTAGTTATCAACTCAAACACTTAACAAGGGTTCCTTAATTAAATGTTTATTAATACTGAAATATCTCAAAGGACTTTATATCCGGGCATGTAGTATTAGGACCAATAATCATAATTTTTAAAAAATAAGGTTAATAAACAATATTATTCTTTTAGATTTATTACCCCTAGTTTCATATGTTCTTTATCCACATAAATTTTACAGTATCCATAAAGGGATATATTTAAAATTAAATCCATGACCTTTTGATTACTATAACATTGACATATATCATATAAATTGGATCATACTAAGGCTCCCACTAATTTTTTATCATCACAGTATCCAAATATAACTAAACCCTTCTCTGATACCAACTTAGGTATCCAAAAAACGAAATATATAACACACAATATTCAATTATAATTACTAAAGTTTTCTTTCTAAAACAATTATATCATAATTCATGTAGTATAATCCAAGAATTTGATAAAAACCTAAATAAAAAATTTTATAAACTGAATTTTATTAATGTAATTTCATGCTTTAATTCATCATTCAATCATTTTCTAAAACTGAATTTTTTATTTTTTTTATTTTTGATATAGTTCATTTTTTTAAATATTTAATAAATACTAATTATAAAAAGACATTATCATTTAAAACATTATAATGATACGTAGATAACATAAATTATTTTGAAATATTTTTGATATAATATATATATATTTATAAAATAAGTGATATAATAAATTTAATAATATAGTGTTGTTCTTAAAAATATATTCTTAAAATTTAGAAATATTTTTAATGGTTTTGTTAAAATTAAAAATGGTTTTAGTTATTTCCATTTAATAAGGTACTTATGAGGAATATTTCATTATTTATTATGTTTTAAATAAAAATGATCCAAATTTTATTTGACATTATACAATTATTTGCATTAGAATAATAATTATACTTTCATTCACAAAATAATCAATTGTATGCTTAAATGGTTTTTCCTAAAAACTTTATTTATTGTGTTTTGAGAACATATTTTTTAACTAATTCCAAACAATTATATGATTTTAAGCATCTACAATTTATTACATATTTGGAATCATAAAAATTAATATTTGGTAATATGGTCAAAATAGATTTGTGTCCTGATGAATAGTATCATTGGTAAATATTTATCACATTAGGTAAGGGTAAAATGGATAATGAGGATTAAAAAAGGATAAGTTATATATATAAAGAAACAATTTTTTAAAAAATTTATTATTATTTTACATTAAACAGATCATATTATAATAAATAAGTATACAGATCCACATTCATAATAAAATTTCTTTAATTATTTAAATCTTTTAGGTTGTTTAATGTCAGACCCTCCCATCACATATATAAGACAACATCTTATCCTCTATTTTACAAACATTAATACATTTATATCCATCAAGACCTACCCAATAATCTTCATAGATTCATTAACAATATTCTTTGTATGTAAATAACCAAGGAAATCCATTCATCAGATTTCTAAGCCAGCCAACCACATACCTAAAAAGTTTCCCCAATCATCATGGGTTGATGTCTACCATCATTCGTTTTATAAATGATTGTTGGGAATAATTTCACCATCATGGAACGAAATAAAAAAAATCCAAATAAGGAATAATAAAAAATGAAAAAATACAATCCAATATAACTTCCATATAAATAAACATACAATAATAATTAAAAAACTATAAGGGAAGTTAAGAAAAAATAACGAAATAAGAATATGATACAATGATCAAGCCAATCAGTTCATCAAAAATGAATTTTTTATCACTTACACAATGTGAATCATTAGTCACCACTATCACCTGAATGACACTTGCTTCCCAAGGAATATAGAACCATATCCAACGTGAAATTCAAAACCAGCAAAAACTAGTAGAAGACATGAAGACTACATACACACCAGTGTGAGTATATAGGGTATGATCCTAAGCCAGTAGGATACCACCATGAGTCCCATTAAATATATTTAATAAACTAACCCAATTTTCTAGTTTGGAATTAGTAAGTAAAAAGGTTCTCATTATCCTTTTTATTATATTTGAAATAAAAATATATAGGATAACTTTCTCTAAATTACAACAATTGAAAAAAAATTCCATATCAAGGTTTTAAAAATATTAACTACATCAAAGATATTATTTTATAAAACCCTTTAATTTTTTTTTATTTTTTTAAAAAATCCAATTCGAAGGAAAACCAAAAATATTCCTTCAAGCATTGTGATATTGAATTTAAACTGATTCAAGTTTCATAATTATCCATGAATTATTCTATCCCATAAATAAATAATACACATGTCAATTCCAATGATACCTTTGTCTATGAAAATATTTAATAGTAAACTCGAACAAATCATGAGCCATTTTAAAATCACACTCTATAGGGATTCCACCATCAAAACCATTTCTCACATTCCCATCCAAAACACAACACACACATTTTGAAACATGAGTGAAAAACAATCAATTTTTAAAAACATCCCAACAGTTACCAATTAAACACCCAATTCCACTTAGGATCAACATGATAAATTATCCAAACATGGTATTTTAATGGAGGGTATAAACATCCTCATATAATCAATAAACATAAAAATTTCAGAACATATCCCATTACATCATATTAAATGGGGCACTAAAAAAATGTATATATCAATAGATAAATCCAATCCAAGAAATAAACACTTCAATGGAATAAATTATCCATTTAATTAATCCATTATACCATATCATTGGTTTGGGTAACCATATTATATATCAATGGGGACATAAGTCCTAAAAACATAGTATTACTCCATGAATCCAACTAAGAATGAAAAAACCATTTCTGATCATCCCCAAATAGATATAGAATATATATTACTATACCATTGGGTTCATGGTAATTAGTTCTTCCTTGAAATAAATACCATGGAAAAGGGCTCCCAAGCGTTATTCAATACCACCCATGGTAATGGTGAATCAACCCAATCTCCTAAAAACATTCCATTAATCACATCACTAACCATCATTCACAATAATATCTGCATTCCCTAAATACCTTCAATAAGGTAAAACCATTTCAAAGACCTTTCTAGAAATCCTTTTTAAAGAACCTCCCTCGATCCATTTCATCAAGCACATGGTTTGAAAACAATACAATTCCATTTAGGGAAAAATTAAAAGATAAACATTAAACTAGGTATCTAATACCAAAATATATCTTCGAGTCCCAACCCAAAACTCGACATTTCATTAAAACCATTTAATTTTTTCAAAAAAATATCTGTAAATAAACCAATAGTTGAAAATATTAAAAACCCACATTCCCAAAATGAGTCTTACTCTTGAAAACCCAAAACAATGCCCTAAAACATTCATTTCCATCAAAACACTTTTAAATATGAAAATTGTACTTTCCAATCATATCACACTCTTTTGGAAATATTGTTTTTAAAAAGCATCGAATCGAAACAAAATTCAATAGAATGATTGATTGTTAACAATATAAATCATTAATCCAATGGGAACTCTATTTTTTTACATTATAAAGACAAAACACCACTTTGGAATGAAGGAAAACCATTAAAAATAAATGGAATCCCACTATAAAACCCCCCAATTAATCTAAATCCCAATGATCAAGTTAATTTAATAATGAAAAAAATAATTGTTATTATATCAAGCATTAAGATTGCATAAAATGAATTTTCAAAACCATGTTCCAATGAAAGGACTAATTCATCCATTATTTCCCAAGGAAAAACACATACAATCATGAAATAACATTACTAGACCAAACTAGAAATTATATATACAATTATGTTTAATTAAAAACAAACATAAAGAATCAATAAATCCAATAAAATTAAAAAATAAATTATTTAGAAAAACCTGCCTCAAGTGGAGGAATCATGTCACCTTCGACAAAATCCACCAAAAATACACTTCTAGTATATCTTGAAACCCTTTTAAAGAAAAAACCAAAATTTCAAACCACAATATACATGTAAATCATCCAATAATGTATAATATATTTAAATGATAATGGTAAAATAGAATAATAATATAAGGGAGTGATAGGGGATCACTAACCATTCTATCCAGGTGAATAATCACCAAGAATCCCCTTTAAAATCTATTTGGAGGATAATTGGAGAAGGAAAACCAACCATGCGAGGTATCCATGTTTAGGGAAACCAATTAGGGTGTCCAAGGGATGAAACCACACTTATAATAAATCAAAGAGGCAAATATACTCATCTTTGGGTGTTTTTCACAGTTATTTTTCAATGTTAAACAAATTGTGAGCAAGCTGTTCAAATCCCCATAGTTAGGAGTTTTATGGGATGAACACATAGGCTGCACACTTTCTTTAATCATGAACCATAACAATGTGACATGTTTACACTTAGGCTGAATGGTTAAATATAAACATGCTCTATAACCCTATTACTTGGAAATATCAATGAAAATTCATCCTTTAAGCCCAGAGAACCTCAACATCAAGGGTTCAAACCACCTAACAAATACCCACACATAAAAGTGACATAGGGGTATCACAATCTCCCTATCATATCACATTTTCCCCATAACGTTACAAAAAATCGATAGTAAAGTAACAAGCCACAACAAACCTTATGCAAAGTGAGGTGAGTTGAATGATATACCACTAGAGAGGTGCCACGAATGATACTCCAATGTGAAAAAATCAATAAAAATGAACCACCTAATCCACAAGGAAACTATGAGTCTCCAAGAAACACACAAGAATACTTTCTTGTATATGATCCAAAAAATAGATATAGGGCATGTGTCTACCAACTATTTAGAATTAAAATAA
This sequence comes from Viscum album, assembly GCA_963277665.1. Taxonomy (NCBI): domain Eukaryota; kingdom Viridiplantae; phylum Streptophyta; class Magnoliopsida; order Santalales; family Viscaceae; genus Viscum; species Viscum album. The sequence goes on along the minus strand of OY728119.1, from coordinate 806,720,889 downwards.
ATAATGTAACAAAAGATAACCCCTAAAATAGATCCCATACTTTGGGAAATTCTCCAAAAATATCCAAAGAACACTTAAAAATAAGATCTCACTTTCTCAAAGAAAACCAACCAGAACACCTCATCACTCACATGGTCAGTCCATAATAATTCATATCACACATAAAATATAAGTAAATACTTATGTAATTCCACATCAAGAGAGGACATGGTACCATGACCTAGTTCACTATAATCCAGCGGTAATCTAGGATCTCAAAATAGAACATCATCCCATAGTGAACCCCAATAACTAGCACCATCAATTTCACAAATGCCCAATGGAATAAATGTTCGTAAATACTTGTGTATCGACTCCAAGATCACTTATTACCACATCAATATGAAAATATCTTTAAAGAAGGTCACAAAATATGAAAACACCAAATGATTCAATTGATTCTAACTAAACACAAAAGCATACACCTAACCTCAATACCATGCAATCCACCGAGCTATAATGTAGTCAAACAAACCACATGAATTTGAAATCCAAAACACACCCAATCATTTTATAAATTTTCTACCCATTAGAAATTACCAGCAAATTGAAAATCACTTTTCCCAGTATCATCCCTTTCGAAATTAAGTAACACACAATAAAGATAATTTCAAAGAAAAATAATTGGAAAACAAAATTCCATTTTTTCCACTCATAATCATGATTAGAAACAAGTCATATCCTAACAGCTTCCTTTGGAAAAATACCTTTTTTAATCATGTATTGTATAAATTTTAAGGTAAATTAAATCATAGATCACAAATTATATTTATTAAAACTCAAAATTTTATACTTTTTAATGATTCAATTCCACATTAAATCCATCCATTCAAAATCATGTTCACAAAATCCATTTTGGAAATAATCTTCCAACTGAGTTTTTTTTTCAAAAACCCTTAAACATTTCCAAAATCCAAAATATATTTCCATAAAACCCCTTAATTGATTAAAACACACCATTAAAATTTCACAAAATGTCCCAATTGAGTTAGTAAAATTTCATAACATCACACCACTTAGAAAAAACTATTTAAAAAGATTCCAATGTTCTAAAGACTTTAAATAGCCAATTATATCCCCCAATAAAAACCTTTTAAAGTTGAAAACCACACATGTAGTGTAATTTCATAACATAAATGAGGTAAACCCCCGTTTAACATTCAACAAAAATTTAAATAAAACTTTTAAAATTAACAGAACTAGTCATTTCGAGTCTCACTTGAAATTCCCTAGAAAAAACTCCTTCCCTGAAATAAATAAATTCACCATGAAATATTTTTTAAAAACCCATAAATCTTACATGAAAGGGTTAATACTTAAGACTTGGGATTCTAAAAAATTATTGGAAACTCAACTATTTACATCCATAAGGGAGTAGGTAAGAACCCAGCGGTCAAAAAATTATAAGAGAACCCCAAAGAACATCACTCTCTTCTATTGAAACATTTCTGGAAGGAACTTGGTAAAAAATAGAAGACATAATCCCAACCCAAAATTATAATAAAACAATACAACCATTCCCATATTAGAGGTAACCAAAAATGACACCACTTCATAAAATATTTTGATAAAAAATTTAAACGTCATTACAAGTATCATTTGAAAACCGAAAAGTTTTCTAACACATTTCTAATGACCTCATCCCATTACAATGAACCACCAGTCTCAAAATCATTTAAATCAAGAGTAATTTAACCCAATGTTCATATGTTTATTTTTAAAAATTATATCTTCACTTTCATTAAAGATGAAATATCAAACATCCTAAAAGAAATTTCAAAAATCCTCTTTTAAAAAACCAATCTCAAGAAAAACACTTTCATAAATCAATTCACAAAACATCCACTTTATGAATTTAATGTCTTCACAAAATTCCAATAAATTGATACAAAATTATATGAAAACCAAAATATTCTTCATTAGCATGGATTAAAAAGAAAACCCACATGGTTTTCAACCCATCAATAAACATTTTTAAAAAATATATCAAACTATCTATTTGAAAAATAAATTTCCCACATTTCAAAAAAAATCTTCCAAGGTACAAAACCAAGAATACAATAACATATTTCATAACAAAACATATTAGAAACAAAAAATTCAACAAAATTCCAATTAAAACTCCACTATATCATATTAAAACAATGGAATACTCCATTAGAGTCAATATAGGTTGTAAGGGAGAAAAAATAACAATTAAAGAGGGAAGAATACGTTGTACATTATTTGGCCTCATGAGCTTGTAAAACATACGCCATCCATATAGAATAGTCTATCATGTTTAACATAACCAAGTATTATTGAATCCTTATGATTTACTAGATCATTAATGATAACCTTGTGACACTGGGAAATTAACAATTTTCACCTCTGAAACTCAAAAGGACCCCTAAAATCACCGGTACATTCAAAGGGGACAAAATAATCATCAAAAACATCTCACAAATCAATTTGATCATCCAAATTCAAACCCAATATCCTGATTCAATATCAATAAACCCATTAACATTTTAGTTTTACTAAGATGAAGAGATTTCCAAAACCTTTATTGCACACTCCATATGATCCCCAATGTTAATCATAGTCCTTAAAATACCCATAGACACCCAAAATAACACAAAGGGATTCTAAATAACATATTCCCCATTGTAAGAACCTAGAGTTATGATACAAAATTCAATAGAACCAACCTGGGACATCCATCCATCGAATTATTGAGCCAGACATCCACATAATTAAAGAAAATCCCTGATCCCCTTAGGATAATGAATAGTGTCATGGGTATCATACATGACTTTTGGGATCTATTCACTATTAATTAACACAATTAAAAATACAAAAAATGCATCACATAAAAATTAAATGATATAATTCAAGTGATGTATCATATAAATAAACATCTATTCAGAACTAAAAACTACAGTGGAAGATAAGAAAAAAATAATGAAAAAGAATCTGATACAAAACTCAAGTCAATTGATTCCACAAAACCGAGATTATTTTTACTAACTCTATATGACTCTATAGTCACACCTATCACCCGAACACAACCCTCATCTCAAGGAAGAAGAAACTATATCAAATTTGAGATCCAAAACATGGAGTGACCTTCATAAAGAAAGAAGACTACATATCCACCAGTGTGAGTATGTATTGTGTGATCCTAATCTAATTGGATCCAACCGTTATTCTAATTTATTCCTATAAATAAATAATCCTAATTCTCTAGTTTGGAAACAATAGGTGCAATTGGATTTAATTCTCCTTTTTATTTTCTACGAAAAACCAATATAGAGTATAACTTTGTCCAAAGAACCTTTTTTTCCATGATATTCCAAAATATGGTATTTAAAACATGTACAACATGAAAATATCATTTTATAAAATCATTCTACAAAATTAGTGTTATTAAATGAAGCCAATTCCATGGAACACAAAACATTTTACTTCAAAAATTGTTCTTTTGAAATTAATCTCACACTCATTTTAAAACGAAAAATGAAGTCTCATATCCAATCAATAAATAATACACATTTCAATTCATGTGCTTACTATGTGTCATTAAAATACCATATTTTGAATAATCAACTCACATAAGTTTTAAAGCATTTCGAAAGCATGAAGAAAAATAATTCAACCTTGAAAAACCCATTTGACACTTTTCCCTTCTAAAACCGGACACACACATTATTGAAAAAACATCATCCTTAGCCTTATAAAAAACATGAAAACCATTATCATTTTACAACAAAACCCACATTCTCTATTTGAGTGAAAAACTATCACTTTTAAACATTTTCCCACATTTCTCAATTAAACACCCAAGGCCACTTAATAACAACATGCTCAATTATCCAAGAAAGGTATATCAAAGGAGGGTATAATCATTATTATATAATCAATGAACATAAAATTGAAATAACATATCATATTAAATAATAAAAAACATGTTAGTAAAACAAATTCAAAAATTTGAGCAAGTCTATCGTTGAAATAAACATCTCAAGGGAATCCATTTTCATTTACATTAATCCATTTTAGAATGGACCATCAATCAGGTTACCCATTCCATATATTAAAGAGGTCACAAGTTTTAAAACACAGTGCATTAGTCCATGCATCAAATAGAGACTTGGAACATCATGTCTGACCATCCTCTCCATGATATGGAACATCATTTCTTGGACCTTGAGTTCATGAGTGTTATTCCTTCCCCCTGAATTACAACTATGAATATGGGTTCTCAAGCATCATATATAACCACCCACTACTGTGGAGCATCATCCCATCATCATAAACACATTCAATTGGTCTAATTATTATCCTTCCTTCACAAAAAAATTTATATTTACTAAATACCATGAAAAAGGTTAAAAAATTATATTATCATTTTAGAAATCCTTTTTAAACCATTAATCCCCCATTGATCATTTGTAAAAGGAACATGGAGTGAAAATTTTCGACATTATTTTTGGAGAACTCAGTTAAACATATAAATTTTCAATTGGTACTTAAATAACCACCCATGGATTAGAGTGGCTGTCCTGGAATCCAAATTTTATTAACACCATTTAAATCAATTCTAAAAAATTAATAAAATCACTCAATCATTCAACACATTACCAAACCACCCACCCCCCATGAGTCTAACTCTAAAAATACCAATCTAAGTCCCAAATCCATTCATTTCCTCAAACCACTTTTAAAGATACCAACTCAGCTTTTCAATCATATCTCATTCTTTTGGAAATATTTTTTATGAAACAACTTGGAATTAAAACACAATTAAAAGATCATACATTATGATAAAAAATCACAATTATCAATCTATGTGGATATCTATTTTTCAGATTACAAATCCATGCAACCACTTTAAAAATATGGAAACCTATTTAACACAAAAGGAATCCCACATTAAAACCCCCAAAATTAACCTATATCGTAAGAAAAAAGTTCCTTTAAAAAAGAAAAATCTCAGATTAATTTTATCATACATGACAAATGAATAAAACCCTATTTCAAAACCGCATTCAATTTCACAATTAAATCCACCCATTATTTATAGTGGAAAAAACCATCGAAGCCTGAAATACCATTAAAAATACAAACTAACTATCATATATATATCTATAATTTAAATTAAAAAACACTTAATGAATCATGAAATCAAAAAATAATTAAATAAAAGGCAATGAATTATAAAAACCCACCTTAAGTAGTGGAATTATTTCTCCTTTGATGAAATCCATAGCAAATACCATACTATTATGGATCATAACACTTATAATGAAAACCCCTCAATTACTTACCACCCTATCCTTGTAAATATGTTAGTCATGGAATCTAGAATTATAATAGAAAGATAAAATGGATGAAAACCAAAGGATAAAGATATGGGAGCCCTAACCATTCCATCTGGGTGTTGAATCACTAAGAAACTCCCATTAAAATACACTTGGTGGAGCTTTGGAAAGGAAAAAACACACCATGGGATGAATCCAAATTGGGGGATACTAAGTGGGGTTTTAAATGGAATAAACCCCATATAAAATAAGGAAAACATGAAAAATACCCCTCATTGGGTGGGTTACACGGTTTTCTCTCATTATTAAACATACCATGCGGAAACCATGTAAATCCCCACTTTCAAGAGTTTTATGGTATTTTTAGTCGGGGTTTTGATTAGTGCTAAGCACCCCGTAATCCTACATGGAAATGGGGGTTCAAAACCCATGGGGCGCAGGTCAGTGTAGAAGTACTGTAGTAGTACTATAGCATTAGTGGTATTGTTCATCGGCGGGAACTATAGCGGTGGAGGGATACTGTAGCGGTTCCATGGCACTATAGCAGCGGTTGGTACTGTAGCAGCGGGGTTACAATTCAATGAATGGGATTCAGGCCATAAATTTGGGCCCATGGGCTATGGTATGGGCTACATTCCCACTAGGCCTTTGGGCTATGTAATGTGTCTCCCTCTACCCAGTTAAAAGAGGTAATTTCTTTGATTTAATAATAAAAATGAGGCTTCGACCCCAACCTTAAAAAAATAGTTTTATGGGATTCACACATTGGACTGACACTTATTTTCATTGTGCACCTTAACCATTATACATGTTCACATATAGGTTTTAGGGTTAATCTAACTGTGTACCATAACCATGAAACATGGAAAATGTCCCCATAAATTCATCCTTCCAGTGAAAAACAACTCTAAATCAAGGGGATAATCCACTTGAAAAACAACCACACGTAAAATTTTCAATAGGGTTGTTATATACTTGGTTCTGTTCTCTTACACTTAGATCATATTAATTATATGTAATTTGTAAACCAAAGGTGTTCTCTTAAATAATTTTTAATCACCATACCTGAAACATTCAAATTTAATTTATTATTATACATGATAAAAATATATTATATCTACAAAAATAATTAACACATTTTAAAAAATATACTGATATATTATTATGAATTTTGGATAAAAATTTTAATCCTCAATTAAATCCTATGGAAGATGAAAACATGACCACTTATTAAACAGGCCCAACCACCTCATGTAGAATCTCAATTCTTTTTTCCATCACCTTTTTTGGTGGATGGTTATAAATTTCAATGTAATGATATATATATATATATGATATTTATGAAAAAAAATTATATTTTATTAATAGAGGACATCATATTCTTTCTTACCCTTTAATCCATTTGAAAATGGTAGTTTCACTCATGTATATGTTCGGACTATATCCTTTAGGAAGTGAGGTGATTAATTTTTTGTTATAAATGTGTAAAGATGATTAAATTTTTTTTATTATGATAAATAATTATATTTAAGGAATTATTAATGTTTGGGAGATTATGTAACCATTTAATGAGACCTTTAACTATGGACGACATGCTAATAATGTTTTGGAAAAAATGACTAAACATCTATAAAATATTTAATATATGAAATAACAATAGAATCAAAGGATTTGAAATGATTATAAATGAACCTTACAATAGAATATATATATATATGAAAATTGTTCTGTAGTATTTTATAAATTCGTATTCATTACACAGGAGTTCCAAAAATGTAAGACTAAATAAAGATCGTATGTAAGGTATTTCTGTTACAATCTATCATTATTTAGGGATTTTTAATGATGACATTTTCTTTTAAAAACATTAATGATACTAATATTGTAAAACCTAAATATTTTATTATCTTATGTTTTTATTTTTTATTACTTTTTTATTTATCATTTATTTGTTGGGATCAAGGATCATTAATGAAGTTCAATGTGTGGGAAATTCATTATGTAAAACATGTTCCGATGTTTTCTTTATAACCCTTTTTCTTCCATGTCCATGATTTTATAAAAACATTTAACAAATGTTTCAAATTTTATCCAAATAATTATTAATATCATATTTATTAATGATTTAATTTCTATATTTTTTACATTTTATTTTTTTTATTTACAAATCAGGTACTTATTACCAAAGTAATGAAGAAATTTTTAGTTCTAATATACACTGTATGAATGGATTTCATCTCTATCATGATTACACACTTAATTGATTCTTTCATTACAGTTTCCCCTAGATATATTAAAATAACTTTTTTTATCAATATATTGGAATTTTTTATTTAAACTTATCTAAAAAATGGTATTATTATCATAAATAAATGAAAATAATTTTGATAATTTATTTATAGATATGTTATTCCAAAAAGATACAATGAATTTATTTTTAATCTTTTTATTTTATTATATATTCTAAAGGCTTGGATTTAAAAAAGAAATTATTTCGATTGAAATTATTTTATCACTTTCTTTATAATTAATTATTCTAATTATTGAGTTGATTAACATTCAAATCATTATGTTCTCTATCAGTCTCCATTATTCTTGAAAATTGTTCTTATCCCCATTGTCCATATTTTTTATATTATTGTGGAATTAGGAATCATTATTTTTACATTAGTGATATTGTAACTATATATCGTATCTATATGTAGTATCACATGATCAATGCTTATTTTTATTGTTCATTAATTTACTAGGGAAATATTTATGATCCATATTTTTTATATAATATGCATTATTTTTTACTTAAAGGAATTTTTTGAATAATGTTTATTGAAGATTAATAAATTAATTGAATATTACAATATTTTTGTTATGTTTAGGGGAATATTATATATTTTTAAATGGGATATCGATATGTATAACGAGACAAAATATCAGGCATGCCAAATTAGATACAGATCTAGTTTGAGATGAATTTATGTAAAGATTAATTATATATTGGTTGATTGACCATGATCATGAATGTAATGAATTATAAAATTTCATTATAAATGATTTTTTCCAATATACATATGATTTATATGTTGTTATTAGTCATAGATTCTTTTTTAAATTAATTGTGTGATTTAATATTAGTTATTTAGAATGTCCACCAAACCATCTAGATTATTCTATAATTAATTTTGATAGTTTTCATTGAATATACAACTTTTTAGATAACTTAAATCAATCTATATTTGTTTTATTTTTCCTATGATATAAAGAAGGATATTATAAATGATTTATAGGGTGTAAAAAAATTAATTCTATTTTTTATTTCAAATGAAGCAGAAGAATTATTATTTGTCTATTTAATCCAGAATACTAAACTGATCAATCCAAGATGGAGATATCCCTTTTATTTTATACTAATGTAATAATGTAAACGCAAGATATATGCTTTAGTTTGGTTTTTGAAGAAGTATATTAGTAACATTTTGAATTATATTTTAAATAAACATAAATATCATGAAATTTATTATAATCACTTGGTGTATTTGAGAACATTTAAAATTATAGGGATTCAGTTTTGTATCACAATATTCTAGACGATTGTGAAATAACCCGTCATTTTCCATTTTTTGGATAAGGTTCTAGTTGAAGGAATGGAATAAATATTCCTCACTAATTTAAGTATTTCCCTACTAAAAAGACCAATAAAGATATTTTTGGAACTAATACTATCTTTCCCATGTTACAGAAACTATCTTAGGTTATGTGAATATCCTTACCCATATAGAGAACCGGTTTTTCAACAACATGATTCACCTATGTTATAGTTATTAATGTGAAAAAAAGTATCTATATTTTTTTGAAACTAATATTAAATTATTATCTTATTAATGGATTAACTCCATCAAAAATATTTTTATGGTTATTCCATGTAATTAAATGGAAAAGGTTATTGTTTAAGTGTATTGTATAAAAGGATATGTTGAGTAATGGTGGTAATGGATCTAGAAAAATAATGTGGTTGAAGAAATAGAAGTATGGAATTGATAAAATTAATTTATTTTTCATTGGGAAATAATTTCCTTGATTATAGAGAGCTAAAATATAGAAGATGTTTATCAAATTTTTGTAGAAAAATCAAGAATATGTTGTAGAGTACGGGGATGACTTTATAATCTAATCCATGAATTTAATATACTATATTCATAATATAGAAATCAATATTTTATATTTAATTGATTTGAAATTTTTTTTTGAAGGGAAATATTTGCTCATACATTTTTATCATATGATGATATGGTATCAAGTGCCAATAAGAAAAAAAATAAATTTATTATTATAATATAATCAATGGAAATTAATAAAATAAATGGTCAGATGAGAACCAAAGGAAATGATATGGGTTAATGAAGAAAAAAAGAGGACTTTATTTCTGACATGTGATAATTGTGGAAGAAATTCCTTGTTACATTCTTAATAGGAGCATGGTATTGTTTCATGTTTGGATAAATGGGTCATAAAGAGCTTGAAAATAGTAAAAATGATAAAACCACTAATATCCCATGCATTAACTATAATACCTTGGTTTTAAATTCAAACTAAATTCCCATGTGTTAATATAACATCTCTTAGAAGTGGCCAAAGTGAGAAAGCTAAGCCTATGTGATTACTACAACTACAATTATAGTTACCAAATATACAGTAGCAGGCAATTTTTTATGATTTTATGTTTTTAAAATGGTCTAATTGATTTTATTTAATTGGAATCATTTATATCATCCATATTTTCTATGAAAATTATATATCTTCCTATAAATAATAAAAAATAGTTGTAAATTAAGAATCATAGGGGATATATTTTTATAAAGGGGATATATTAGTCAGTTTCCCATTATGACAAAAATACATAAACTATTTGTAAACAACATTATTATTCTAATGGTTTAACTTGATAAAATTGTTTTTATGTATTTTATTTTTTGTTATAATGAAAAATATTATTTCTAAGATAAATATATAACTATTTATGATAGAGATTTTGAATCCATTATCATCATAGGGGAGAATACATTATATGAACCATATATTTATCTACCTCATATGTCCATATTTTCTTAAATTAATAGAGATGAATTGATAATACAACTTATGTATAAGAAATTTATCCACATAATAGAATATTTTCGTAATGTATTAGAATACATCGATGTGTTTCCTAAATAACTTCTTTGAAATTCACTCGAGTGTAAAGTTGATATATATATATATATATAGATCTAATCCTTGATAAAAACTTATATACAAGACATGATAATGGATTTACCTAGTTTAATTAGTGGAACTAATAAAAACTAATTTTTTTTATAAGACTTGTTTACACCCTATAGTTTCAAAATAGGGATCCCCTATTCATTTTGTTAGGAATATTGATGGATCTATGAGTATTTTCATCGATTACATGGAAATAAATTCAATTAATATAATTAATATGTATCCTCTTACTAGAATTGATGATTTAAAAAAAAACTACATAGACCCCAATATGTTAAAACGACAAATCATCACTATAGGTTTCATTATCTATAAAAAGAAGGATATTCTAAATATGAAATTTCAAATTTGGTACTAACATTATGAATTTTATAAAGTTCCCATTAGATTGAATTTATAAAACTATTTTTTTATGGATCTATTGAAACATGTATTGATAGATTATCTTGAAATTTTAATTTTTTTCTTTATAAATAATATCATAATATATTTTTAAATAATTTAAGAGTAAAATATTTTTTTTCCATACAATCATAAGTTTGTTGAAAAAACAATTATATGTAAAATTCATAGAATACAAATTTTTCCATTAAAATGATTTTTATAAGAATTATATTCTATATGGAAGGAATATAAATTAATCCATCAAATTAAAATGTACTTATGTGGTGTCCTATTGCAAATAATATAACTAAGATTTACTATTTTCTTAGATTAACAAGTTACTACATATGAATGGTTCAAAAACATTATCTATTAGAAAAATTATTAACCAATTTGAAATATAAAGGGGTTATGTTCATATATTTAGAAGAATGTAAATATTTTTTGATAATTTAATAAAATACTAGTTAAAGAACTTATATTATATTTACTGTATTAAAGGGATGGATTTTTAATATATATTGATTCATCAATGATTGGAGTTGGTTGTTTCCTTATGAATAATAATATAGTCATTTCATATGAATCAACGTATTAAAATATCAATGAGAAGAATTTTCACACCCATGATGTTCATTCTAATACCATAATTTTTTAAATTAATATTTATATTTTTCTGAACCAACCTGATTTTTCCTCAAACCAATCACCCGATCCAATCTTCGAGAAGGCTTGATAGGCATTCCTGATCTTCTCAGGCATGCAACCAGTCTCAAGACATCATCAAAGAAAACCAATGGAAAATTTATCCAAATATAAATATATATAATAGTGGAAACTAACATAAAAGCCCACTATAAAGAAACATTCTAAATTGATCATCATTTAAACAAAAATGAAAATACAAAAAAACTACACAAAAAAACAAAACTAAACCTACTGATCACAAAGTCTCCATATGATCCCAAGGGTCACTCTCTAATACTGAAACCCATGATCAGCCACATCTATCAAAACTAATATGGAACATACACCAAAAGATACAAAAAATAAATAAATATAGGAGTGAGTATTAAAACTCAGTAGGCATGACCAAACAATTTATTCATAATTAAAATTATTTTAAATAAATGATACATATATTTCAAGATTGATATAAAATATATATAAATGGTCTTTCACGCAAAAAAATTCCCAATAAAAACATAAATAATAAATATAACTCTTTACATTCAATCCATATTCATTTCCAAGAATAAAAAATTATTATTTTTAAAGAGAATGCTGATAGTTGTAATTTTAAAATGATAAATGGAGTGTAAATAATTTCCAAATAAAATTAAAGAACCCATATAAAACTAACACATAACCTTTATCTAAGGATTAAACCATAAAAAATCTAAAAAATTATCACATAACAAGGGATGTGGGAAATAAACACACAAGAGTAACCAAACAATAAAGCATATCATTCATTCACCATAGAAAAATAAGTCCTTAAGAACTTGGAATAACCTAGGTTTATTGTGGAATGATCTAGAACATAATATACCTATTTACTTATACCAAAGGAATACCTTAATTTATACAAAAAATTTTCTCCCACACACTTGATTGTACCCTAACTGGTATGATCCAAGGGAACAATCCCATAAAAACACTAAAAAACAAACCCTATGATATTTGACTGTTGATACACCTAATTTATATTCTAGTGTAGAAACCATTAACAAAAAAATCAACCATCTATGCTAGGATCCCATGTCTCAACCAATGTGTGGGTGGGACATTAATTCTAAACAATAATCCAATGAAATTCACATATATCATACCCAGGAAACTCACGCAACATGTAACCCTCGAGACACCCCACAGAACAACATATTTCCTTTCAACCATTCAATCTCAAGGAATACTCTCTGTGTGGGAATCCTATAACATTAAACATAACAATGTAAATTGAATTTTTCATGAAGATTTTTCAAAATAATCTACTATTATTAAAAATTCCAAACAGGACTCAAACACCCATTAATAAATCACCCATTTTCGAGGAGACAAAATTACATTTCCAAATAGTTGTAAAAATAATTTTCTATCTCATAATCATTTTGAAAATTCCATTTAATTACTCACCATATTTTCATGCTAAATTAACATTCATCAAAAATAAAAATGGGCCACACAATGACATCATATATAAAAACATTTTCAATAAACCACACATGCGCCTATTTTAAGTCTGAACCATTTAAAAATCCATTGGATATATCAAAAACACCATTTTATGTTAAAAAAATACATTTAAAAATCCAATACAGGATTTGAAAACCTAAATCTTCTTAAAAAATATAAGTGGTAATTTTATCAAACACATTGTGTGAAACAAATTTGAAAACAATTACATATATATCAAATCAATCAAGAATACCACCACATTTCATGCCAATAATTTATTAAAAATATTATAACATGATATTTAACATATATAGAATGTGTAAAAGTAGTCAAACATCAATTAACTAATTTAAATAGTTTTTGAAAAGTGAAAACTAACTCAAATACGACAAGATTAAACAATTCTAACCTGAAACTTGTCCACAAAAGGGTCCATGAAAAAATAAAATCCATAAGGAAACCAATAAAGAAAAAAATCCCAATTTCACATGACCCGACGTGTCCAATTCGGACAATCATGGAAACTATAATTAGTAGATTATGGGGTGAAATTATTAAAATAAATGGAGATTGAGAGGGGATTCATAATCCTTCATCTCGGGTGGCGAATAACCAAGAAATCACCTTAAAATCCAATTGAAGGGTCATGGAGGAGCTAAAAATCGTATAAGAGGCATCCAGGTGATAGGTTTCAAATGAGAAATCCATGTTAAGAATCGTGACACATAAATAATGTAAAATTCCAAAAATACCCTTATTTAGGTGGGTTGGGCATTTTTCTCAAACAGGTAAACAAACTATGCGAGACCCGTGCAATTTCCTACTATCATGAGTTTCACTGGCTTCATAGTTAGTTTGTAGGGTTAGTTTGACAACATGACTTAATTGTGAAAACTTTCCACACTTAGCGGCATGATTAAACTAACTATGTTCCATAACCATGTTACCAAGAAAATGTCCCAAAAATTCACCATTTTCACCCCAAAACTCATTTAACTCAGTGGGTTGAAACATTCGAAAAACATACCCCACCATGAAGTGCCATTATGGGACACCCAAACTCTGTAAACCTCTCACACCAACCAGAAATATGGCAAAAAAACCAACCAAAAACTCCAAAACCTGAAACATAAATCGGGATCACCTGAGAGAAAAATAAGAGCAAAAAGATAAGCCAATACAAAAGATGAAAATCACAATTTGGGTGTGAGAATTTTCCCTACCATTATGTTTTATGGCCCAAAAAATCCACAATTCCTCAAATTGATTGATCATAGACAAATGTTCACACACTCACATGACTCAATTGATCAAATTGAAAAGTACCTCTACCACCAAACATATACTCACACCACTTACCCAAAACCAACCAACAAACCTAAACTAGTTCTCAAAAGATAATAAAAATAATCAAATAAAAACCCCTATAGTAATGGATCTATCAAGACCATTGAGCATACTCCTAATATCCCAATGTTTACTGAGACCAAAAGGATCTTGAAATAAAAAAACTCTAAACGAAACTACAAAACTTCAAGACAATATCCTAAAATAATTGGATTACCAACATGGGAGGACATAATAGACACCCCACTATAAAGATGTAACTAGTTTAATCCAACCAACACATACCCAAATGGGAAACCCTTCACACACCAGCTCATAAATTCCCCACATTGAAAAAAACCCCAATACAAGTATGTTACTTATAAAAGAAAATCCAAACCAAGGAGCAGACTACTCCATGATTATTCATCTACACAAGATGTAATCTACTCTGAATGGATAAAACCAAAATAAAAACAGATTACAAAGGGCTAACCACACAAGGGAAAACAAACATATATTCTCATCTGAAAAGGAAAAAATTCTATAATTTAATGAGTATAAGACCACCAATATATTTTCAGTAAAGTTAATATTACGATGGAATGGAAACCCACTACAATAAAATTTAAAAAAATTTCACCCTAATGGTAGAGACTAGTGGTAGATCAAGGTTCCCCACACCCCCTTCTATTTCTAACTATGTGAGGAGATTAGCTCCTATACCAATGGCCAAAGCCCTAATGTTTTTAATCATTTTCTACCTTGATGTCTATAAGTAAAAATATTTGATTGGAAATCCTTTTCTGGTGTCATGGGTGGCCACAAAGTAACCCAGGTTTATCCGAAAATAACATGAGACACAAAGTGGCTTACATTTCCTTAACAAAAAACATACACCAAGATAATTATTAAAAAGAAACACAAAAAAAAACCCTTTTGACACTAATGAAAAATGACAGAAATAAGGAACACAACAACACACACCTCTACTTTGAACAGAATAATATCAAAATTTATAAAAGATGTGCATGCTTCTATTAGAACAAAATATTTAGGAGTTCCATAACCTCCAATTCCATTGTTCAATGTTAATGAAAAACCATATATCCCTACCAGATACATCCATTACAAAAATGAATAATTACAATGAAAATGATGCCAAATTGATACCATAACAGCACCATACTCCGACAACCAGGTAGGAGTCTCTTTCAAAGGGGTGGAACTGGCTCCAGGTCAGATTCTAGAAAAACCATAACAGAACCAATTCATGTGAAATAGGTATCAATAAACACATTAGGTCTTAAGATGAATCAAATATTATTCTTTCTTATGATCTTTATTTCTGCACAAATGGAACCCCACAATCCTTTTCTTAGAAGAGGTAAAAGAAAGATCCAGAGGATTTTTAATCATGCAACTAACAACAAAAATTTCATAACAATTCCCAATATCATTACTGTAATTATCATCACATATTATATGGATAGGAAAAAAGTTTACTACGTCAAGCACTCCCACCAACACATCTTCAATATGAACATATTTCCTCACCATGTTAGTAGAGGAGGTTATACTAAACTAGTACACCGTCAACTAAAGATCAAGATAAAGAATGCTCTCAAAATTTCGTTCCATCAAGGAATATTCAGTAGCGTACCCCAGAAGATAAGGAATTATATTCACAAAATGAAAAAATTCCTCCAATACTAGTTCATCATGTTTCTTTATATAGTATATATTTATTTGTTTCCTCAACTAAAACACCATACATAATTACTTTTGGATGAACGTATATTGAAGAACTCCCAAATAATGTATTCATGAGGCTTGGTTATAAATATCAACATCCAATACTTCTAGGTCAATCAATCAAAAATAAATGTAGCTATCATAACATTTAACGAATAAAAAAACACAACAAAACTGATGTTTGTATCAATTTTCCACATCAACTCTTCCTCTTCAAGAGGATGTGATTGACCACAAAATGGTAGAGGTTTTATCTTATGAAACTCAATAAGTATGTCCGTAGGTTGATCAACTAGTAGGTTTACTAATGGTAAACCACACATATGTGCACATTGAATACATGTTAAATCGTTGTGGGGGTGAAAACTAGGCAATAAGAAAACAAAGAACTAAATAAAATCTATCTTATCAAATGGTGTTCACAAACTCAAAAAACCACATAAAAAATTAATAAATATCAAATAAAATGAACCATACATCCACTAGTTTTAAAAAATCACAATTTTCCTCATAAAAACACTTTTGAATAGAGAAAAACACGGTGGGTTGGACACTCACCAATGTTAATCCATGGATCCTCACACATGCACATTATTATGCCACCCTTGGCACTCATAAAATCATTCCAATCTATGAACTCATCCACCAACATAATCATTCTTACATAATCCCACACATATCAATGCATGTTATCACCCATGGGAAAACCAAAGGTCAATCCAAATGTATTACAATTTACAAAACAAGAAATTCTCCCCATATTTCAAAATCATAACCCATATACCTTTTCAAAATTCCACAAAATTTTTTTAAAATTCCACAAAGTGATAAAATCAAAAAAAAAATTCAAACTATAAGCATCCATCCATTTCATTCCACTTAAAGATAAAAATCTCTAAAATTTCAACTAAAATACAATCATATAACATTCAGTACATATTTAGTAGCTCCTCAAATCTCATACCATATAAATAATTTGATTGAAAATCATGTATTATTATTTAAAAAAAATTACAAAACACCGTATAAAAACATTTATTCTTTCCAAAAAAATAAATGTTAGTAACACCTTGTTTTGTTTATAAAAATTGAATCATGATAATATAATCCCTTTTTTACCAAAAAAAACAGATTATAAAATTCCATTTTCAAATTCCCTCTTCAAAATGATTCTAAAAAATCATTTTCCATATCCAAAAATCCAAACTATTACCACTTTAAATTATTTTTTCAAAATTCCAAAAAAAAAAATATTTCATAATCAGAAAAGAAAAAAATTACTCACAAGGGGAAACTGATGTCGATGGGTGACTTGGCCATATAGTTGGAGTCCATATGAAAATTTTACAACCATCATGTAGAGTATTCTATGAACATGTACCCTTCTCCACATGGGTTTCTAGGCCTTTTGAGCTCCCCAATATCTTTAACCCAACTACTTTTATTTCCCATCCCAAAAAAACCATAAGAACCAAATAAACCAAAAAGAACTCAACTTCCCCTGGAAAATCAAGCTTCAGTCCCAAAAGTGTTGTCCAGATACTCCCCTAAAACTAAACCCCAAGATCCAAAAGTCCAAATCCATCTACCTTGTTATCCCAAATAATAAAGGGAACTCTTAAAGAAAGGTTCCCTAAGGAACCAAATTCCATTGATACTATTTTTTAATGAACCAACCCAAGTCGACCCCGAACCGGTCATCCGATCTGATCCACGACACGACCCGAGATGTGTTCTTGATCCTCATGGGATAGAAACTACTATAAAGTATTTTACAAATAAAACCAAAGGAATTATTTCTCCAAATATAAATAAATAAAAATATGATAACCAACAGAGCATCCCACTATAAATAAATATTTTAAATGGAACATCATTTATACAAAACTAAAAATTCAATGAGCGAAAAAAAATAAACTGAGCTCAAAGACCACAAATTCTCCATGTCACTGAAAGGGCCACTATCTAATACCTAAAAAAACTATTTTCCATGAAAATAAAAACCTTTTTTGATCCTACGTAAAAATATAAAAAAAGAAAGAACATTAGGAGTGAGTATTAAAACTCAGTATTCCTGAAAAAACAATATATTCCCACTGCAATTCAATTAAATAAAATTTTAATCAATTTCATGATTAAAATAAAATATTAAAAAATAGTCTTTTATCATGCAGAATTTTCTCTTTAAAACCAAAAATAATCAATTGAACCTTAAATATTAGAATCTACATTCCTTTCTATATAGAAAACAATATAATTTTCTAGGAGAAAGGTGATGTTTTTAATTGAAACATTGGATGGAGAGTGTAAAATATTTCCAAAACATTTTCTATAAGACATTAAAATATATAAAATCACATTAATTTAGGGAGTAAACTATAAAATAAAGAAACAAAAATTATCACATAAGAGGGGAAATAGAAAATAGGAACCCTAGACTAAATAAACAATGAATCATTTTAATCATCATCTATGGAAAAAATAGTGTTGAAGAAAATTTGAAAAACCTTGTATCTATGTGAAATGATCTAGAACACACTACACATCATAAATTATTTCAATGTAATGAATTACGTGATAAAATCAATTATCTCCCACATTCTTGATCGTACCCAGATTCGTTTGACCGATGAGAATTATCTTATAGTAACAATAAAAAAAATCCCCTGCTATGGGCCACATGCCAGAGCATAATAGTAATACATTGTAGAAAGTGTTCACCAAAACCCTCCATCTATTTCATATTCCCATATCAATACTAATGTGGTATTGAGCTAAAAATTTCAACCAATCATCTAATCACAAGCACATATATCACACACAAGAAACTCACACAACAAGTCACCCTCGAGCCACCCCATGGAAAAACTGTTTCCTTTCAACCATTTAAACACAAGGTATCATCTTGGAATGGTTGTCACAAAAAAATTCATATAAACAAGGTAATATAATTTTCCATGTATATTTTTCAAGATCATCCACTATTATAAGAAATTCCAATTGGGCACCAAACACACTTCAATAAATCACCGATTTCTATGAATCAAAAACAACATTTCCAAAAAAGTAAAAGCACATCATTTTATATTTCTTAGGAATCTATAAAAATCCATTTAATTACTCACAAAAAAATTTCAAGTTGAATACACCTTAATCATTATGCAAAAAAACCACACATCGTCATCATATGTCAAACAATTTTCAAATAACAAAACACACACCCTTTCAAGTCCAAACCATTTATAAATCCATTGTATAAATACAATTTACCATTATAAATTCCACCAATACATTTAAAAACCCACTCAATTCATTAGAATCCAAAAATCACTTACAAAATCCAATCTGTCATCTTATCAATCACTTGGTGTGAAATAATTAAAAAAAATTACATATACATCATAACAATCAGTAAATCCAATTTATTTCAAACCAAAATATTATTATAAAGATCACACATTAATATATAACATAAAAATAATGTTCAAAAATAAATAATCCAATGATTCTTAAATTCAATAGGAATGTCAAAATGAAAACCTACCTCAAATCACATGTACTTTAATAATGCTAACCTGAAACCATTATACAAAGGTTCTAAGAGGAAATAAAATCCAAAAGGGATCATAAGAAGGAAAATACCCCAATTTCAAACCAATTTATGTATCCAAGTAGAAAAAACATGGCCACTGGGGTTATAGGATGCAGGTAGAATGAAAAAACACAAAGGAGAAAGAGATGGGATCCCTAACCTTTCAATATTATTAAAGAATTGCTAGTAAACCACTTTAAGATAAACTTATAGGGTTTCTAAAAATAAAAAGTGGGAATGGGAGGCATCATATTCATAGGGTTTTAGTGGGAGAAGAGAAGGGAAAAAACCCCTCTGAAAAGGAAGGAAAAATTCTAAAAAATACCCTCCTTTAGGATGGTTTCCAAGTTAGCTCGCAGAGTTAAGAAAACAATATAAAAATAATGCAAATACCCACTATTAAGAGTTTAATGGGCTTACACATAGGATATATGGTTATTTTAATCATTTGACTTATCAATGAGACCTGTATACACTTAGCTGCATGATGAAACTAACCGTGCACCATAACTGTCAGACCTAAAAAATGTCCCCAAAAATCACCCTTTTCACCCCAAAACTCATATAACTTAATTTTATAAAATATGTTAAAAATAGAACCCAAAAATAATTTCCCATGGGTGCCAAAAAATCCACACAACTCTCACACTAATAATGAATCGGTCCAAAAATCAACCCAAACCCTGAAAAACTAAAAACATAAATTTAAATCACCAGAAACTCAGGAGAAAAAAAGAGAAAAAATATAAGTTGGAACAAAGGAAGAATATGAAATTCCATGTGTGATATAGAGGAATTTCCTTAATGGTGAGGAATTTAAAATATATACAAATAAAAATATTAAAATACATTTTCTCCCAAAAAATTCCCAAATTTGGTCATGGTAGATCTCTTTAATTACTCAAGGATTATGATTTCTCTGTACACTAACAAAAAATTAAGTAAAATATGGTAGAGGTTGTGTTTTTTAGTAAAGATAATTTATTTTTTAATAAAATTAGGGGTAGAAAATATCCCATTTTGAAATATTCAGTATATCTTGATATATGAATCATTATGTAATGAGAAACAACACATATTTTACATATGGATTCCAAAACAACCTTATTAGAGTAATTATAATTTTTCTAGGAATGAAGATGTAAATATTAAATAGAAATCTATTTTTTGTAATGAAGAGATATTTATAGAAAACATATATTATGATGTAATAAAAATTTGAAAGTGGTTATGTTTTCTATAAATTCCTTGGATAAAAATATAATTATTATATGAATATCATAAATCAAATTTCTCTATACACCCTAGATACCCAAAAAAGTATCTAGAATAAAAGTAACATTTTATTTGGGATATGATGAAATGGTAAATTGTAGAGTATAAATCATAATTCATGGATTGTAATTATGTATGGTTTTAGTTACAAAATCCTAAGGGATTTATAAAACATATGCATATTCCTATATAGAAATGGAGTGATTATATTGTGTTATTTTTTCAATGGATTTCAAAAGACTCTAATAAGGAATAGTTTTATATGGTTTATTACTGATCAAAATTCCATGTATATACATTTAATAAATATAAACTAATAAATACCTCTTGAGTGACTATTTTGACTCAATATCAATGATTCTATGAGACTTCATCAAGAACACCCTTTAACTATATCTAAGTGCAACACGTAGTTTAGGAAACAAATTCTAGAAATATCTTTATAATGATGTTGATTGAGAGTTTTGGTTGATCACTTATTTTCATTATCATATAGATGAACATTCTATGAAGACTATTTAGATATTAAAAGACATGTTGAGGGAATTATTACATCATTTTCAAGGCATATGGGAAAAGTATTTAACTTTTTTGTAATTTTAATGTAATAATAGATTCCATTATAAAATTAAAATTGTATTGAATGAATAAACTTATGGGAAACAATGTAGTAAAACATATTTTTTGGGTGATTTTGGTTAATGTAATATTATATACATATAACTTGTTGATGATAAAATAGTTAATGTGATAAAAATTTAGGTTCATATGAAAGTTGTTTAATGTAGGTAAAAGGGATTTAAAGATACGTAATAGAAGGATTAAAATTTTAAGTAAGTGTCCATGTTTTATTTAAATAATATTCCATGGAAATGTGTTATATGGTTAGTAATGAAAGGGAAACTATATTTTATGTACATTAAGCCTTTTGAAATTCTAAAATGAATTGTAGTTGTGGCTTGTCGTTTGAAAATGCTACCTACCCTCTCTAAAGTTCACAGTGTGTTAAATATATATTAATTGAGCAAGTATCAGTCATTACCAACACATGTGATCATATACAATGAAATATAAAAATAACTTTATTTATATTTTAATGATAAGAATATCTATACTATTGACGCTATAGAATATGTGATGTGGAATTTGATGACCTAATTGGTGATGTTAAATTTGAGAAATAATGAAATATAAGATGATATAAGTGAACCTAAAAAGTTAAGATGAGGTACTAACCACAAATATTCACAAGGATATATTATATAAATTTTTAGGATGAAATTTATGGAGGTAAGAATGTAATATATGATTTAAAATTATATTAAGCGTTCTATTCTTTCTAAACAAACTATATTGTAATACATGTAAATTTATTCAAGAATGCTATTAATACCAAAATTCCAACCAAATTTAATTTTAATTTTATTAACTAAATATTATTTTTTAATACATAATTTATAAAATATATTAGAATAAATTTATGACTATTCATTTAGAATAGTTGAATTTTATGTTAGTAGTGAAAAAATATATATTTTACATAACTATCTTTTTTATGACAATAAATTTATGTAATAATGAATTGGTAGATTATGAAAAATTTTATATAGAATACGTATATAAATAAAAAAATTAACACATATATAATTATAATTTTGAACTTATAATGAAATTATTAACCTTTTGTATTTCTTATTATGGTTTTTGTTAAAATAAAAATTTCTTTTAGTCCTTTTAAATTAATCAATTATTTACAATATATCTATCAATTTTAGTTTTGTATAAAAGAAATAAAAGTATCTATTGATATAAAATTATCAAATAAATTAAATTAAATTAAAAAAATCATTATTTTTTATTAATATCAATTTTTTCTCCAAACAATAATATTTCTAAAAATAGATTCTATTGTGTTTTTTGAACATATGTCATAATATGTTTCCTATACTTATAGGCATGGAATCAACTAAAATTTATTATTTAGTTGGAATAATAATAATTTTTTTTGAAAAATAATGTAAAATAAATATTTTATTCATAATGAATAGTAAGCATATAAAATAATAGACACCTCAGTTAAGGGTATAATGTGTTTAATGGTTTAGAAAGAATATAATAGGGCTTCAAAATAACAAAAAAATATTAAACTTAACAGGTGGGTTATATATCACCCATATCCTTATCCTCTTCTATAATATAATTATTTGTAACCTCTATACTAATAAAATGAAATTATATTAAAAAAGGAATTTATTTACTTCTATTTGTATGTAATTCCCCTCACTTAATAATGGGGACCTATTATCCCCACTTATTGACAATCATTGACCACACTAGCATTGAAAATTCCTACCTAAATGAATTCATAGATTTATTAGATTTATTTCATAGTTGTCTATGTTACATTATGACATTATTATAAAGAAACAATGTCTAAACCAAATGATGTATCTCAATAAAGAGATAATCATCATACATGACTCTTTAAATATTTATTTTTTCTTATACTTACTATAATATTATTATATCCATCATAACAAAATTATTCTAGAATCAAAATTATATAGAAAATTTATTATTATTATGGGATAAACCATTTACACCACCATTCTATCTTATGGAAAATAAAAACATCACTACTGCATTTGTATGACGTACCATCTATGAAATTCTTTGTAATTCATTTTTTATCAGTATTTTACATTTGTATTTATAAAGGTGTAATTAATAAATTATATATTATATTTATAACATATTTATTGTTTTTTAAATATAATATATCTCATATTTTCATTCCCTTACATTTATTAGAAAATGATAATGTTGTTTATGCATACGTGTGTATTATTATCTCCAAGAAATGGTGTGATTCATTTTTATACTCCCTATATGCATGCATTCTTCTAATATTATATATAATGAATAAAACATATATTCATGAAATTATAAAAAGTCTTGAGAATATGTAACCATTTAATTAAACCTAAATCCATGATTAGTATGTAGAATTATTTTTGGATGAATTCATTAAATAACCTTACAATGGTCAATGTTAGCTAGAACCATTCAATTAATGGATTTAATTTTTTTAAAAAGAACCTAAAATGAAATATAAAATTATATGTTTCTTAAAAATATATTTAATAAATTTAAATTCATTATACTATAAGAATAAGAAAATAGTGACACAGGATTATCATATGTGAATATTACATAATTTAAGATTAATATTTAGCATATTATTTAAGTACATGGCTAACAACCATAATAGTTTATTATATTTGGAAGCTGGGAAGCTATTATTCTTCTTTTCTAAAAGGTTCTTCAATATATATAGTAAAGATGGTCCACTTTTAGTACTCCAACATAAAAATTTATTCATAATTTGGGGAATGAAGCATAAGTAAGGGTGATATTATATGCTTGGTAAGGGTAAAAATGGGAGATATGTAAGCGTAATAACGAGAATAAGGGTATGATAACATGAACATAACATTATAAGATCATACCTTGCACATCAAAGATTATAATAAAGAGTATGGAATTAATATATTCAGTTCATAGTACATGAATCATAACTAAATCAAGATAATAATCCTTGAAATCATAACATTGGGAGAAGACATATATTTTTAGAAAAAACAACAAATTATAACATTGTCAACGTATGTAAATATAAATTGGTTAACTCATTATTTATATAAAATAAATATATCACTTGAAAAAACCTATGGACATGAAACCGGGTCTGGGAAAAACATTCTGAACATATAATCAGGTTCACATATAGGCATATAAAATCATTTCGTAAAAGTCAAAGCCCATTTCCAAAACATATTTGGGAAATTCATGGGGACTGTACCTATTGTCCAGAACATACTAATATCCCCAAGAGTAGTCCATTCTTAATTTTAGATCATGTTACAACAACTTCACATAGTTTATCAAGACCTTAAATGGATTCCGTTAATTACCTTGGGAGATACAAATATTTACACAATGCATTAGATGGAGATATAGGCCCAATGCATCACATAATGAAATCAGAAAAACGATTTCCACAAGATCATAAAACCTTAACATACAATAACCATTACAATGAAATGGGTATCAAAATAATTTCATATTATCTTAATCTATAGGAAATGAAATGGCTTTATAATCATTTATTCGTAGCATAACCTATGAAAATAAGTGGGTTTCATAAGTGTTTTATAATGGTTTGACTCATTGAAAAAATGGTTTATATAAACAACATGTCATATTAAATGTAAAACCATCCAAATAAATGTTAATAATGATGTCCTTGTAACATATACATAGTAAAAAATATAATATTTTAGATTATGTCATAATATATGGAGGAGGATTTTGAATGATCACATGGATCATTTTATATTGGAAATAACCATTCCTTAAAAATAAAATTTTAAACCATAAAACTTTATAAAAATTCATGTCATTGACCAAAACATTGAAATATTATAAATTAATATTTATATAATAATTTAAAAAAACATGTGGAAAATAAAATTTATTCATTGAAAAACAATCCCAACAACATAAAACATTTTAAAATCCTTTTTCTTTGAAAATAAAATTTATTGATTATTAAAGATGATTTTAATACTATTTTTTAAAAATAATATTAAAAATGATATAAAATAATTTTCCTTAAAAATGAGCTTAAATTTTCATTTGAAAGAAAATTAAACCATTTTTAGAATTTGTTTTTTACAAAATTGATTTCCAACAAAGGAAACAGGGTCCAATCTTCTTCAAAACACCATCTAAATTATATTAAGTACCATAGAGTGTAAAATTATACCATTAGTAAATTATATAATTAATAACTATTAGAGAATAAATTTCATGAGAATTCATTATAGATGTATCATAACATTTTATCAGTTGAAGCATAATCATAAACTATCTCGATAAATGTTTAGATTGTGGCAGTAAACTTTTACCAATTTTGTAAGTTTGAATCATAATCCAAATGATTGGATAACATTAAATGAAGCATAAAATATAATTAGTATAAGGATAATGATGATATAACATGTTAATTATTAGTATATATGCCTCTTAAAATAATATATGTTGAAGACATGAAATTTTCTGCAATGAAGGAAAATTGAGACAAAATTAATTCACCAATTTGGTAATATTTGAAACATAAACCTCATGAAAGAGATATAACAAAATGGATATTAAAATACATATAATTACAAACATATAAATGTCATAAAATAAATCCATGGGATGTGTACATACCATATATACGAAATTGGTGGTGCACATGGCTTGTGTCTCTCAAAAAATAAAAGATAAACAGATCTCTTTTACTAATAAATAAACCTATGAATCATGAGACATATGAGACAATAACATCAATTGTATACTTTGATATCATGAAATAAATTAATTTAATGGTTTAAGATGTAATATGGTATTATATACACCATGTAAGATAATTCAGTGGTGAATATGAAATGAGTGTCTCAGAAATTAAAGAGAGATTAGAAATCCCCTTACCCAAAGTTTTGACATTCTTTATACATGTTGAAAACACATGTATAAAAAATAAATGATTTATATATATATAAATTAGGACCATATTATAATATATCATAACATATATTATTTTATTATAACTTTATTATACCCTTTCATTAACAACTTCATATTAATGTTACGTTTTAGGTAATAACCTATTTGTTTTTTTGTATATGCTTTGACTCTTTTTTTTATAACCTTATTTAAACCATTATTTAATTATTTAATGAATGTAAAAAATGGTATTAATATCATATATATAGTATATATGTATTCATAATATTATATAACACAGGTAAATATTAAATTAAATAAATCATTCATGGGAACGGTAGTCTGTACGTATGCATAAAAATTATTTCCATTTTATTATCATGTTTTTAAAGAAGTAAATGTATTTGATATATATAAATATAATATTTAAATAAAATTTATTATGTCATATGTGTCACATATTTTTATTAAACCAATCTATAATAAATTCTATGTAATAGAGTGTATGAATCAAATAGCTTTAAAGAGGTGTTAGTCTACCCATCCACAAAAAAAGTTATCATTTTCACAGAAAATGAATATTATGAAGGTATTTGTTATATAATAGTTCTAAAAGATTAAATAAATTATAAATATCATATATATATTATAAAAACATAATTTCCATCATTATTAGAAAGCATGAGAGGTGGTAATGGAAGAATGAATGACTTTATTCCATGAAGAGATAGTTCCTTGTACACATGAACGATGATTGTGTATCCCATTTGATTGAAGTTTGTGAAATATTGGGTCATAACCATTAAATAAAAACATATATATGTATAATTTTTTTAATGATGATATTATATTATATTTATATATTAAAAATTTAATGTTTATATAAATAGAAAAACAAAATAACTCATTGTATAACCTTACCATTACTTCAGTTAACTCCTTTTGGTTTGCAGAGAAGGGCCTCATTGGATTTCTTTCTACCCAATGTGAGGAATCTAGGATGAGATGAGTGATTTTGGGAGCATATTTTGGTTGGTTTAGTATTGTTCAATGATATTTATATTTTTTAATATGTGATGGGGTGAATACACTTTTATAGTGGAGGAGGTGTGGTATTATTGTAGTTATAGAAAGGTAAACACTATTGAGATTTCCCCCTAACATAATGAGCCTCATATAATAGTCCCTTTTAGCAAATTTGTGAATGAATAATTATATCCCTAGAATGGGTCTTATACATATATATATATCATTTTTTTACGTAGTATAAATTTTAGTCCCTTGGTAAACTCATATTTCTCATAATAACTATGTTAAAATTTTATGATTTTCAATAATTGTTTTTGTAAGAAATATTTTTATCTTGTTAAAAACTATAAATTATGAGGATTAAAAATGTTAAATCCATTTTTTCAAATTAAAATCACTTAATTTTTGTTAATTAATTTCAAATATGACTCCGTATGGGATAAAATTATATGTTTTTAAAGTAAAAATGTTCAAAAGTTTGAAATATTATTAATATTATATTTCATTGTTAGATTGATTGAAATGAAATATAGTGTATTAATTGATATATAATAGAACAAAATATATTTCAAAACATATTTAATATATAAGTACACTATATAAATATATTATACTAAAATGCATATTACAATTAAAATTTTTGGTTTTTTAATATTCATTCTAAAATGAAACTTCTCAGAAAAGTACCATAAATTTAACCAAATTAAATTATTATATTTAAAATTCAAATATGAATTTTATTTTTTTCCTATGTAAATTATGAATGTGTAACGAATTATTTTTAAATCAAATATTTTATTACAAGGATTTAAAACTTCCTCTTAGAAAAATATATGAATTTATGCTTAAAATTGGATTTATTCTTATATCTTGTCTATAAAATACATAGGATGAATGTTAAATAGTTTATTAAATATATAATATATATTAATAAAAAACATTAAAATAATCTATAAAAAGTTTTTTGTTTAACTTATTTAGATAAAAAGTTTTTATTCATAGAAAAATTGTTTCCGTAGAAAAATGAATTCTTTATTTTCCAATAGTTCTTACTTTCATTTATAAATAATTAATTACTAAAGGATTCCATATATATGTGTGTAAAAAATAATTTCACAATTTAGTTAATATTATTCTTATCTTTATTTCCAATGTATTTGTGGTCACTAGAATAATATTTTAATAAAAATATTAATAGTATATTATAGTTCGGTAGAACTTGATCTTATATGTAAATCAAGAAGTCAAAAGAACTTAGAATTGTCTATATGATGAGCCAAAAATTTTGTTTCATGTACCATAAAGTAGAAAAAGTGTCTCAAATAGGATAAGAGTAACTTTTTGTTTTATGTAAATAAATAATAACTTGGTTTAACAAGAAATAGAATCCATCAATGAAATATAATTTATTTTAAAAAATTAATTCATAAAAATGCTTGGGGTTTCATTATACCCCCATTAAAATGAATTTATCCCTTGAATTTTTTTTGGATAAAAATGGTTTAATAATTGAATTTTATTCACATTCGAACCCAGATCATAATAATTAATAATAGAAAAAGATTATAAAATGAGACAGGTAATGGTCAAAACAAAATGAGTATTTTTAATAGTAAAAGAATAGTGAAAAAATTGACATATAAGGGAAATATATCTATCGTGTTTTGGGGGATAGTGATAGAGAACATTTATCACAATAATGTGGGAGATCTAGAGAAGGATAATGACCACACAAAACCATTAACTAGATATTCTTTATATAGGCTATTGATATCATCGAAAATGATGATATCAGTACAACCTTTTACTAAAATATCATTTTTTAATATTGATGGATTTTTCAAAAGAATATATGCATACATGATTTAATTAAATTTATTATGCACAATAACACCATCTGGTTGTGTCTTGATAAATTTTCACTTGATCTCTTACTCAATGAAATCAAGGTTACTTTATTATTCTTAAAGCTTTAATAGACTATGAGATATATAAATAGAATGATATGTCATTCCATATGTATTTAGATATCATCAGAAAAAAATGGATAGAATAGGTTATCTTGTATGTATAAATCCTTACATAGTGAGATAATACTATAATTTCTAGAACATCATCATAATTTTAACTTAAACCATTCCTTAAATGGTTAAACTTGTAACCAATTAAAAATATGAAAATAAAAAACATTATAAATAAGGTCGAAAAATTTATCAAAATAATCTTATCATTGATCCCCAAAATGTTATAAAGATTCACACGGTTTTCACATAACAAATATGAGAATACATCTATCAATTATTCAATTTAAACAAGGTAATAACCTAAATTACCATAAAACCTTATTGAAATCATGCATGATTTCTTATTGAAAATATTAGTTGATATATTCCTTAAATCCAAAAAATTTTAAACATCATACATGATATCATATAAAACTTTTACAATAAATCATTAATCGTTTCAATTGTAATCAGTTCTATCAAATTTAATTTATCCATATCATTAGTTTCTTTATCGATGAAAAACACAACATTCTAAATATTTGAAAAACATATAGGGTTCAATTCCTTTAATAAAAATATAATTTTTCCTTTAAATTAAATTTCTAGTCACCTTTACCATTGAACATATCATGGAAAATTTGTAATGGAAAAATGTACT
The DNA here is from genome assembly GCA_963277665.1 of Viscum album. Classification (NCBI taxonomy): domain Eukaryota; kingdom Viridiplantae; phylum Streptophyta; class Magnoliopsida; order Santalales; family Viscaceae; genus Viscum; species Viscum album. Next base: position 806,690,532 of record OY728119.1, on the reverse strand, counting down.
TCACGATTAATATAACATAATTCTTTAATTAAAATATATATACACTTCAATCATTCAATATTACTCTTAACCCGTTAACTAGGATTCATTATCTTCTTCTTTAATGCCACTTTCATAAAATATAAAATATGAATAAGGTCTATACTGTATAATCATGCTTATAAAAAACCAAATAAAATGAAATATACCTTTCATGTGTCACTCATGTTCTCTTAATAATGTAAATTGGATAGTCATCCAATTAATAATCATCTGTCGGTACTATTCTAACTAACAATCATCCACGACAGGGACCACCTCTAACTCTATTCCCACTCAGGCATGCTAGCCTATGTATAAATCATGCATAGAAGCTCTCCAAAGCTCGCCTAAATCCTTTAGACGTGCTGCCTGTGCATCCTCAACATCGGGGAAATTAAACCACAGCTGACACCAAAATATTAATTCATATAAATACAAAAATTAATATATTTCATTAAATACAACAGAAAATTTTACCCATATCTCTGCCCAGGATTTATCCTTAACTTCATTTAGAAGCTTTCTGAATTAGAGCGGGCTGACAGGAATGATGTCGGAGTATTTGTCGAGCGTCGCCAAATAACTACAACATTGCTGCCCTGATTTTTCAATCACCCGACTATCTTAATTATAGTCCACTATCAACTGTGTGTGGCGGTTCCACAACGCACGCATGCAGGTACTCCCCCACCCCACCTCCTATCATTAAATATATCTTTAATGAAAGAAAAACAAATATTTTATCAATACATGTTATAATAAAAATAAATATTTGTGTAATAATTTATTAGGGTTGTATAAGTTTACCTGTGACAGTCTGATCAATGGGCGCCACTGGATTTGCAGAATTTGAAGGAATACTGTAACATCCTGGTTTTAGAAGCTACCTAGAAGCACCCCGTACCCGGTTGGTCACATGGCCTCAAGCGCATTTCCCTAAATTCTAGAGGCTGACTACTAGCTACGAGGGCCTTGGGTCTGTTAGTGGGGAAACTATGCCCTCATTGGCAGAGTACACAATAGAAGTAATAAACATGCTATAGTAGAAGCAGTAAATAACCAACAATAATAAATAGCGGAAGACTAAATCAACAAACTAGAGCACAAATGTCTATATGGAATGATGCAAGATACAACTCTAGAAAAGTAGCCAAACAAGTCACAATGCTGAAACACCACAGTACCAAAACAAGTACAAAAGAAAAGTAAACAGCTCCACAACATCGTAAGACAAAACATGGTCCCATGATCTCCTGCTCCAAGAAATCAAATATCATAAGTCGAAGGGCGCTTTCCCTGGTCTATACCTGCAACAACACAGTCTGCATGGGACCAAAAGCATGGCCCAAACAGGGTGTGAGATAAAATCCCAGTAGGCAACCACCCGAAGATTTGTGCCTAACTGTCAGTGAGTATATGGCAGATAAAAGTACACTATGTTGTAAACAACAAAAACAAAGAAGTGGGCAGTAAACAATAAACAGTAAAGCAGGATGATACAGAATAGTAATCAAATCCACAACTAACGAAAGTAGTGAAGCAAACAGCTAACAAGCAAGAAAACCCACTGGGAAGTACTCACTGTCATCCCCTATGGTCATATCCAAGGAGTACCACAACCCTCAGGGCAGTGCACTCAGCCTAACCCCTTGGGTATGGTCATACAAAATTATGAGACTCTCTAGGGAAGCTCACTCGGTCAATTCCCCTTATAGTCTAGGGTAGTCAGGGACTCTGTGAGGAAGATCACGTGGTTTAACCCTCTTATCCCCAAGGTCTACAGACTCTCTGAGGAAGCTATCTCGGTCAATTCCTCCTATAGCCTTAGGTATACCATAGACTCTCTGAGGAAGCTCATTCAGTCAATTCCTCCTCTTGCATGGGAAGGCTCTTAAAGGGAAAAAAACAAGGTAAGACTCTCTGAGGAAGCGCACTCGGTCTACCCTCCTCTAGTCTATAATAATCCATGACTATCTGAGAGCTCACTCGGTCTATCCCCTATATTCTAATGTCCAGTACTCTATGAGGGAGCTCCCTCGGTCTACCCTCCAGTAGTTTATAATGTTTAAGACTCATTGGGATGCTCACTCAGTCTATCCCTTATAGTCTATAGCACCATGTTCTCTCTGTCTCGTGGCGGTCAGTGCATAATAATGCCATAAGGCCAGATTAAACATATAGAGATACTTGGCTAACCAAAGTACACCATTAGAGCTACTTAGATAACATTCTACAGGGCAACAATAATGTTATACAAAAACACTCTATCCTATCGACACAAGGCATGGAAACAGGTGTAACAACCAAAGGAAAATGAAACCTGATGGCATTAAACAGAACAAAGAATGGGAAAAACATCCAAGCACAACAAAATATCCTCTAACATGATTAATTTACCTCTACTCAAGCATACAAGAAAGGAAAGAAAACAACAAAGGAAAAAAGAAAACATGCAATACCCCATTCATGGGTATTGGTGGAATTTTCACATAAAACTCAAAGACATTGAATGGTAAGGCACAAACCACATACTGCGATCCTAGGAGATCGATATACTTGAACCAGGATGACTGATTCTCTCCTGAATGTCATAGATATAAGAAAACTCCCAAAACGCTCATCCCATGATATCTTAAGAAAGAGGAGGAATTGGAAAACAAGGCTCATGCTGAAGGAAGAACTCACCACTGTTATTCCAACGCAATCAGCTATGCTCGAATCGTAGAATAGACGAAGGAATGGTGGCTCGTCGAAGATCTGCGGATTCCTGGCCATCTAGGATGAAGAAGCTGGAGAAGAAGACCTTTTCGTGGATTAGGCATGACCCCGGTCCATTTAATGAAACAAAAGAGAAGTACACGGCGTGTACTTTTAGAGTACACTGTGTGTGCAAGGTCATTCCTTACTCTAACTAAATCGGCCTCCACGTCACCCTACAAACTGTGTGTGTGGCCCGGACATGGCCAGTACACGACATCGGGTGGGAAAATAATACGCAACTTGTACTCAGAACGTACATGTTGTGTATTTAAAAAATTTCCAAAAACTCCATTTATCTCAAAAACTCCAGAAAAAGGGGAAAAAATACCAGAAATGAAGATCTGGGTTCTTACAAACTTCCCCCTTAAAGAAATTCATCCCTGAATTTCCCTAGCGAGGCGTAGAGGAAGAAACCCCGAATAGCATTGGCCACTACGATTGTACATCAGTCTCCCTCTCCCAGGTCTTCTCCTGTACTCGCCCATGATTCCAAAGTACCCGTACTAAAGGAACATACCGCCCACGGAGAACCTTCGTACTGCGATCAATAATTCGGATAGGATGATCCTCAAACGACGCATCCGCTTCGAGGTCAACCTCATCGGGTTGGAAGACATGAGACGGGTCTGAAAAGTAATGTCGAAGCTGAGAGATGTTGAAGACGTCGTGCATTGCCCGATACCTCTGAGGTAGCTGCAACCGATAGGCTACCGGCCCAAATCTCTCAAAAACCTCAAACGGCCCGACGTACCACGGTGAAAGTTTACCCTGTCTCTGAATCCTATTGTGTCCCATCCTCGGTGCGACATGAAGGAAAACCTGATCCCCGACTTCGAACTGCAAAGGTCATCTCCACGGATCAGCATAAGACTTCTGTCGAGACTGTGTTGTTGCCATCCTCTTCCGAATCAGCTCTATCTACTCAGAGGTCTCCTGAACAAGAAGTGGTCCCAGCAAAACTGCCTCTCCTACCTCCAGCCAGCATAAGGGTGATCGGCATGGCCTACCGTACAGAGCCTCATATGGTGCCATCTGAATGGTCTCCTGAAATCTGTTGTTATAGGCGAACTCCACAAGAGGTATATACTTCTCCCATGAACCGTTGATGTCCATAATGAAAGCTCAGAGCATATCTTCAAGTACCTAGATCGTGCGCTTGGAATGGCCCTCAGTCTGGGGATGGTATGCCATACTCAAAACCACCTCTGTACCCAAGGCCTTCTGAAGTTCCTGCCAGAAAAAAGATGTAAAGCGTGCATACCTGTCTGAAACAACGGATTGTGGAACTCCATGTAGATGAACAATCTCTCATATGTACAACCATCCCATATCATCAACACTAAAGGACTCCTTGATCGGAAAGAAGTGAGCAACCATTGTAAGCATTCAATGACAACCCAAACAACATCACTCCCCCGAGTTGACCTCTATAACCAGGTCACGAAGTCCATCGCGACATTGTTCCACTTCCACTCGGGAATGGGTAAATACTGCAAAATCCTGCTGGTCACTTATGCTCTACTTTCAACTGCTGACAAGTAGAACATCTCATGACAAAACCAGCAACATCATTCTTCATACCTGGCCACCAGTACTGGCGGTGTAAATCATGATACATATCGGTGATGCCAGGATGAACCTCCCAAATTAAGGAATGAAAATCCCACATCATCTCCTCACGTATGTCTGCTGACAACCATACGCGTCCCTGGAAACACAAGATTTAATCCTCGCCCACTATCCATCTAGGAAGAGGGTTCCATCCTAACACACTCTCCCGAAGGACTAAGGCCTCCGAATCTGATAGCTTCCTCATCCGTACCCGATCAAGAAGTGTAGATGTAACAGCTACAGAAGATAAGAAGGTCTTTCCCTGTCTGTCGTGCACCTCCAGATGCATCTCAGAGAACAGAGCCATAAACTGCCACTCACTGATGGCCTCCTAAACTACATGAATCTGAGTTCTTCTGCTCAACGCATCTGCCACTACATTTCCCTTTCCCAGCTTACTGTTGAGCTCAAATTAAAAGGACTGAAGATACTCAACCCACCTACGCTGACTCAAATTTAGATCATGCTGAGTGAAGATATACTTGAGAATCTTGTGGTCGGTGAAAACCACAAAGTGCTATCCCAGAAGGTAGTGTCTCCAACAACGTAAGGCATGGAAAACACCAACCAACACCAGATCGTGTGTAGGGTAATTCCTCTCATGTGACCTCAACTACCGAGACCCATACGCCACAACTCCATATCCCTGCACAAGCACAGATCCTAGCCCGATACCTAAAGCATCACAGTAAATAGTATATCCCTTTCCTGGCTCCGGAAAGACAAGTATCAATGCTGAAGTCAACCTACCCTTCAGCTCCTGAAAGGCTGACTCATAAGAATCTGACCATAAAAACTTCACACCTTTCTTGGTAAGAACTACCAACGGTGCTACTAGGTGAAAGAAGTCCTTAATGAAGAGTCTGTAGTATCCCGCCAGCCCTAGGAAACTTTGTACCTCAAAGACTTTATTTGTCTGCTCCCAAGATACTACCACTCTAAACTTCTCTGGGTCCACAGATAATCCATCCATTGAGATGAAGAACCCCAAGAAGTGAATTTTATCCATCTAAAAGTGGCACTTTGAGTGTTTAGCATACAAATGATGATCTCTCAGTGTACTCAGAACGATCGCAAGATGGGTAGCATGGTCTTGTTGAGTACAAGATTACACCAATATATCGTCCAAAAAGACCACGACAAAGGAGTACAAATAAGGATGGAACACTCAGTTCATCAATGACATTGAAACTGCTTGCATGTTCGTGAGTCGGAACGGCATGACATTATACTCATATAGACCATACCAGATCTTGAAGGCTGTCAGAGTTTTATCTGATGGTCTAACATGCAACTGATGGTAACCGGACCACAAGTCGATCTTTGAGAACACCCGTGCTCCTCAAAGATGATCAAAGTGGACATCAATCCTCAGAAAAGGATATCGGTTCATGACCGTCAAATGGTTCAGCTTCTGATAATCCACACAAAGCTGAAGGGTGTTGTCTGCCTTTTTTGAAAACAGGACTGGCGAACCCCAAGGAGAAGAACTGGGTCAGATAAAACCCTTTTTCCTGCAACTCCTCTAACTGCATCTTGAGCTCCTGAAATTCAGGTGTAGCCATCCTATAAGGGGGAATAGACATCGGTGACTCTCCTGGAATGAGCTTAATCGAGAAGTCTACCTCACGCTCTGGAGGCATAGATGAAAAGTCCTCTGGAAATTCATCCATGAAACGATCCACTACTGGGGGAATGTCTAACTGTGAAGTCCCCAGGTCATCCAGAAAAAGACTGGAAATCTGGGCTGTATCTTCCAATAGCCCATGATGCTCTGGTCCATCTCTACTTGTCCGGACATCCCACTTGCCTCTATGAAGAAAATATCTTCTCTCTGGTGATACGAAACTCACCCTGCGGTGATAGAAATCAACGACTGCCTAGAAAGGAACCAACCAGTCCATCCTGAGAATGACTTCATAACCCGAAATCTGTAGGACATAGAGGTCCCATAAGAAGTCCCACCCCGAAACCTCAAGAGGGAACTCTCTGCACTGACGTACGCTAGATTTCCTCATTCCAAACAATGTGTTAAGAGTCTACAAGTCAGCAGATGAAATGATATCGATCCCAAGGCTCTCCAAAACATCAACAGAGAAAAAGCTATGGGAAGCACCAGTATCGAAAAGAGCTAAAGATAAAACTGAGGCTACTAAGATCATACCTCGACTATAGAAGGGTCGGGATCCGGCTCCTGATAGGTCTACTCCATAGCAAAAAAATGGCCTGCACCCTAGCCCTGCACCCTTGGCTGACCGCTCTGAGCTGATCCACTCTGCTGTCTTTGATGACCTGGTGACTGAACACCACGTCTATGACCTCCACCTTGGCCCGAATGACTGGAAGCACTCTAGTTCCTAAACTAGTGGGAAACTGGCAAAGCATCTCCAGAACGCAGGGTCATAGAGGAACCCCTACCACCAGCTAAAGGTTATAAGATCTGACAAAAACGCTGAATATAGCCCATCTTGTCGCATGATCGGAACTCCATTGGATCTCTCTGGAACTGAGGCCTAGTATGCCCACTCCTACCGGACTGGTAGCATACAACCTGGCTGCCAGAAGACACACCCTGCGAACCCCAATCTCCTCTAGAAGACTCTCCACGATGCTTCCTACTGCCTGTAGGAGGAACAACAGATCTGGATGACAAACCGCCCTAGCTCCCTGCTCCAGAATCCCTTTGATTGCACTCAGTAATCAGTGCCTGGTTGATGATGGAGGATATAGAAGTCAACTAATTGATATTCAACTGAGAATGGATCCCCTGCCTAAGACCGCCCTCAAACTTCCTAGAAAGGAACAACTCATCAACTGCTAGGATCGGTGTAAAACGCTGCAGCTTAGTAAAACAGGATGAGTACTCCATGACAGAAACAGTACCCTGCTGCAAGCTCATAAACTCCCAGGCATGATCGACACTCAGGGAATCTGGATAGAAGTAGTCATAGAAGGTGTGTCGAAACTCATCCCATGACATACCCTACTGATGCCTTGACTGTGAGATCACCTCTCACCACCTCTTGGTAGTGTCCCAGATCATATAAGTAGCTAGATTTACCCTTTTCTTTGGAGTTATCTCTAGGTTCTCCATGATTGTCAGGGTGGCCTTGAACCATGACTCAAAATCCTGGGGTCCTCCATCCCCTGATAAAGTAGGAGGATGATGCTACTGAAAAACCCTCATCAACTCAGCCATCGATGGGGCAGGAGGAAGTGCTCCTTGAAAAGTATGTAACATCCCCAAGAAGTCCTTCCTGAAATACGTATCGGTGTTTGGGATGGGTATAACTATTGGTTCCAAGGCTGGAACAGTAGGAGGATCTGTAGGAGGATCAACAAAAGGTCCCTGATCAGCCATATTCGGTGTCCGATCACCGTCTGGAAACTGATGTACAACTGGAGAAGGTCTCAGAGGCGTAGCTCCGAAAGATCAAAATAACACCTTTGATTAGAATCAACAAGGATAGAAAACACATGAGTACAAAATTGGAACAGGGGAAAAACATTAATGTTTTAAAAAACAAGACTACATGGCTGTATAAAAACTACACGACATGTCTTATTCAACCATTAACATGGGCATGTACCCTGCCCAACAGGTCGTTCAACACCCCAAACTACACAACATGTTTTCCACACACACAGTGTGTACATGAAATCTAAACCCTTACATGAGTCTCTTTACACGGCTAACCCACATGGTTCAAACTAACCCCAGACTAGACGGCGTGTTCCCTTGGGAAACGACGTGTACTAGACACGGTCTCGGTGGCACGTGTTGTTAGTTACATGGTCGTCACCGACCCGTGTTGTTCGCGACATGGCCTGATACCTAGGACAAGACTACATGGCGTATAATTTACCCACACAACATGTATGGAAGAAGGTGACACCGACCCGTGTTGTTCGTGACACGGCCGGGTACCTGAACAAAACTACATGGCATGCTCTTCACCAACGCGGCATGTTCTACTCGGGCTTCCCTATCCCGTGTGGTTAGTGAGATGACGGAGTACACGGATATAAACTATATAGTGTTCACATACCGTACACGGCGTGTTCCTGATGTTATTTTCACGACACCTTGTTTTTGCTCCCACGGTCAGTGACACAGCCTTAAAACTACATGACGTGTATCTTGAAATTACATGCCGTGTATTCTGGGTTTTTTCTGGGCAGTATCTCAGAAAGCGCACAGAAGCCTAGAAACACTGAAAACAAGGAAAAGAGGTGCGAAATTCCGATCCGTGAGGGCCCATACTCCCCTAGAATCAAATCTTGGAATCTCTTACAGTCATGTACAAGAGAAATCATGATTATGATCCTCCAACATCCGATTCAAGAGGGCCCATAACACCTCAAGAATAAAAATTTGGCGTTCAATTTAGAAAAGTACAACAAAATGAATTTCTCTATCACAATAGAAGGGAATATATCAAGCATCTATCATAATAGCATACATAATCTAAACAGAGTCTATCACAAAAACATGCAATCGCTAATTCACTCTAGATGTCATGGAAAGAATGCATGGAATGTGATTTCTAACAGTGCCTATATGATGCATGAGATGGCATACCCTCATCTCATCGGGTTTCGATAGAAATATAACCGTAATATCAAAACAATAATAGCACAAATAATGTTAATCACTCTAGGTGAAATAATTTCAACCGTAAAATCTCAAAACCAGAAAACTGCAACAAACGAGGTAGTATGGGTTTTCCCTATACATGGGTTAGCTACTCCCGGGCACAAATTATTACGATGTACCGAATCTGTCCTATCCCTAGCTATGTCTCAAAACAGTAAAGCAAGAGAAAAGAAATCCTCTGATACAACTTTGTAACGTCCCTGTTTCGGAAGCCACCCAAAGGCGCCCCGTACCCAGTTGGTCACATGGCGTCAAGCGCATTTCCCCAAACACCAAATGCTACCGACTATAAGCGAGGGACTTGGATTGGATAGTAGGGAAACTATGCCCTCATTGGCAGAGTACACATTGGAAGTAATAAACATGCAATTACAAAAGTAGTAAATAACCAACAATAACAAACAGTGGAAGACTATATCAACAAACTGGATCACATAAGTATATATGGAATGATGCAAGATACAACTCTAGGAATGTAGCCAATCAAGTCACAATGCTAAAACACCACAGTACCAAAACAAGTACAAAAAGAAAAGTAAACAACTGCTCAACATTGCAAGAAAAATCTTGGTCCCATGCTCTACTTCTCCAAGAAATCAAGTACCAGAAGTTGAAGGGTGATTGCCCTTTTATATACCTGCAACAACGTAGTCTTCATGGGCCCCACAGCATGGCCCAAACAGGGTGTGAGATAAAATCCCAGTAGGCAACCACCTGAAAATATCTGTCTAACAGTCAGGGAGTATATGGTAGTTAAAAGTACACTAAGCATTAAACATCAACAGTGAAGTAGTGGGCAATAAATAGTAAGTAGTAAATCAGGATGATACACAACAGTAATCAAATCCAAAACCAACAACAGCAGTGAATAAAATAGCTAACACTCAAGATAACCCTCTAGGAAGTACTTGTAGTCATCTCGTATTGTCTTATCCAAGGATTACCACAACCCTCTAGGCAGTGCACTTAACCTAACCCCTCTGGTTTGGTCATACGAAATTATGAGAATCTCTGGGGAAGCTCACTCAGTCAATTTCCATTATAGTCTAGGGTAGTCAGGGACTCTCTGAGGAAGATCATGCAGTCTAACCCTCTTAGACCCATAGTCTAGAGACTCTCTGTGGAATCTATCTCAGTCAATTACTCCTATAGACTCAGGTATACCAAAGACTCCCAGAAGAATCTCACTCAGACAATTCCACTTCTTGCCTAGGAAGGTTCTTAAGGAGAAAAAAATAAGGTAAGACTCTCTGAGAAAGAAAACTCGGTCTACCCTTATGTAGTCTATAATAATCCAAGACTCCCTGGGACCTCACTCAGTCCATCCCCTGTAGTCTAATATCCAAGTCTCTTTGAGTAAGCTCTCTCGGTCTACCCTCCTGTAGTCTATAATGTATAAGACTCATTGGGAGGCTCACTCGGTCTATCCCTTATATTCAATAGCACCAGGTTCTCTCAGTCCTATGTTGGTCAGTGCATAATAATGCTATAAGGCCAGAGTACACCTATAGAGCTACTTGGCTAACCAAAGTACACATATAGAGCTACTTTTCTAACAGTCTACCAGGTAACAAGCATGTTTTACAATAATACTCCATCCTATGCACACAAGGCATGTAAATAGGTTTAACAGCCAAAGGAAAATGAATCCCGAAGGTTGTAAAAAAAACAAAGATTGGGAAAATCATCCAAGCACAACAAAATATCATCTATCATGATTAATTTTCCTCTATGCAAGAAAACAAGTAAGGTAGGAAAACAACAAGGTCAAAAAGGTAAACACACAATACCCCGTTCATGGGTATTAGAGCAATTTTTACATAAAACTCAAATACATCGAAAGGTAAGGCACAAAACACCTACCTCGATCCTAGGAAATCGATATATTTGAACCACGATGACTGATTATGACCCAAACATCATAGATCTGAGATAACGTCCAAAACGCTCAACCCACGATATCTTTAAAAGGAGGAGGAATTGGAAAAAAGGCTCATGAAGAAGGAAGAACTCACTCTTTCAATTCCAACATAATTGATTGTGCTCGAATCAGAGAACGGATGGAGTAACAATGGCTCGTTTAAGATCCACATATTCCTGGCGCACTCGGACGAAGAAGCTGGAGAAGAATACCTTTTCGTATATTAGGCGTGACCCCAGTCCATTTAATGCAAAAAAGAATGTATATGTCGTGTAATTTTATAGTACACATCATGTACTAGGTCTTTCTGTACTACGCCAAAATTGGCCTCTACGTCACCCCTACACACCATGTGTGTAGCCCGTACATGGCTAGTACACGGCTTCGTGTGGGAAAAGAGTACACGGCGTGTACATCAAAAATTTCCAGAAACTCCATTTTTCTCAAAAACTACAGAAAATGAGAAAAACATACCTGAAACAAAGATCCTAGTTCTTACAAACTTCTCCCCTTAAAGAAATTCATCCCCGAATTTCCCTAGTGAAGCGTAGAAGAAGAAAACCTGAACAGCTCTGGCCACTGCGATCGTACATCGGCCTCCCTCTCTCAGGTCTCGTCAGGTACTTGCCCATGCGGGCAAAGTACCCGTACAAAAGGAACAGACCGCCCATGGAGAACCTTTCTACTACAATCGGAAATTCGGATAGGATTCTCCTCAAACGACGAATCCTCATCGAGCTCAACCTCCTTAGGTTGGAAGACATGAGACGAGTCTAAAAAGTAATGTCGGAGCTGAGAGACGTGGAAGACGTCGTGTATAGCCTGATACTTCTAAGGTAGCTACAACCGATAGGTAACCGGCCCAACTCCCTCCAAAAACTAAAATGCCCTGACGTACCGCGGGGAAATCTTACCCTGTCTCCGAGTCCTCTTTTTTCCCAAAATCGGTGAGACATGCAGGAAAACTTGATCCCCGACCTCGAACTCCAAAGTTCATCTCCGCTGATCAGTATAGGACATCTTTTGAGAGTGTGCTGTAGCTATCCTCTTCCGAATCATCTCTATTTTCTCAGAAGGTCCCCTGAACAAGACGAGGACCTAGCAAAGCTGCCTCTCTCGCCTCCAGCCTGCATAAGGGTGATCAACATGACCTACCATAAAGATCCTCGTCTGGTGCCATCTGAATGGTCTCATGAAAGCTGTTGTTGTAGGAGAACTCCACAAGAGGTATATGCTTCTCCCAGGAACCGCTGAAGTCCAGAATGCAAGCTCAGAGCATATCCTCAAGCACCTGGATCATGCGCTCAGATTGTCCATCTAGCTAGGGATGGTATGTTGTACTCAAAAGCACCTGTGTACGCAAGGCCTTCTGAATTCCCTACCAGAACCGAGATGTAATGCGCGCATCCCTATCTGAAACAATGGATTGTGGAACTCTATGCATATGTACAATCTCTCCGATTTACAACATCTCCAGATCATCAACAATGAAGGTCTCCTTGATCGACAAGAAGTGAGAAACCATCGTAATCCTATCGAAAAAAACCCAAATAGCATCACTCCCCCAAGGTGACCTTGGTAACCCTGTAACGAATTCCATCGTGGCATCGTTCCACTTCTACTCGAGAATGGGTAACTACTGCAAAATCCATGCTGGTCACTGATTCTCTGCTTTCACCTGCTAACAAGTAGAACATCTCATGAAAAAACCAGAAACATCATTCTTCTTACCTAGCCACCTGTACTGGGGTTGTAAATCATGATACATCTTGGTGACGCCAGGACGAACTACCCAAATTGAGGAATTAAAATCCCACATCAGCTCCTCACGTATGTCTGCTGGAACCCATAAGCGTCCTTGAAAAAGAAAGATTTCATCCTCGCCCACTATCCATCAAGGAAGATTGTTCCCTCATAAAACCCTCTCCCATAGGATTAAGGCCTTCGAATCTGATAGTTTCCTCATCCGTACCTGATAAAGAAGTGTATAGGTAACAGCTACAGAAGATAGGAATGTTTGTCCCTATCTATCATGCACCTCCAGATGCATCTCAGAGAACAGAGCCATCAGCTGCCACTCACTACTGGCCTCCTGAACTGCCTAAATTTGAGTTCTTCTACTCAACGCATCTACCACTGCATGTCCCTTTCCCGGTGTATAGGCGAGCTCAAAGTCAAAGGACAGAAGATACCAAACCCACCTAAGATTCCTCAGATTCAGATCACACTGAGTGAAGATATACTTGAGACTCTTGTGGTCGATGAAAACCACAATGTGCACTCCTAGAAGGTAGTGTATCCAATAACGTAAGGCATGAATAACAGCTGCCAACTCCAAATCGTGTGTAGGGTAATTCCTCTCGTGTGACCTCAACTGGTGAGACCCATATGCCAGGACTCCATCTCCTTGCATAAGCACAACTCCTAGCCCGATACCTAAAGCATCACAGTAAACAGTATAGCCCTTGCCTGGCTCCAGAAAGACTTGATCGATGCTGACGTCAACCGCCCCTTCAGCTCCTGAAAGGCTGAATCACAAAAATATGACCATAAAAACATCGCCCCATTCTTGGTCATACCTATCAATGGTGCTTCTTGTTGCAAGAATTCCTGAATGAAGCGTCTGGAGTATCCCACCAGCCCTATGAAACATTGTACCTCAAAGACGTTCTCGGTTGCTCCCAAGGAACTACAGCTCTAACTCTCTCTGGGTCCACAGATACTCTAGTCTTTGAGATGACGTGAACAAAGAAGTGAATCTGATCCATCCAAAAGTGGAACTTGGAGAGTTTATCATATAGATGATGCTCTCTTAGTGTACTCAGAACGATATCAAGATGGGTAGAATGGTCTTGTCGAGTACAAGAGTACACCAGGATATCGTCCATGAAGACCACGATGAAGGAGTCCAAATAAGAATGGAACACTCGGTTCATCAGTGCCATGAAAACTTATGGTGCGTTCGTGAGGCCGAATGGTATGAATTTATACTCATATAGACTATAACTATTCATGAAGGCTGTCAGAGGAATATCTTATGGTTTAACGCGCAACTGATGGTAACCGGACAACAAGATGATCTTCGAGAACATCCGAGCTCCTCGAAGACGATCAAAGAGGTCATAAATCCTCGACATGGGATATCAGTTCTTAACCGTCAACCTGTTCAGCTTCCGATAATACACACAAAAGCCTAATGGTCACGTCTGCCTTTTTCGAAAACAGGACCGGCGAACCCCAAGGAGAAGTACTGGGTCGGATAAAACCCTTTTCCTGTAACTCCTCCAATTGCCTCTTGAGCTCTTGAAATTCAGGTGTTTCCATCCTATAAGGAGGAATGGACACTGGTTCCGCTCCGAGAATGAGCTCAATAGAGAAGTCTACCTCATGCCTTGGAGGCAAACCTGAATATTCCTCTAGAAAGACATCCTTGAAATGATCCACCACTGGGGGAAAGTCTAACTGTGATGTCCCCTGGTCATCCAGATAAAGACTGGAAATTTGGGCGGTAACTTCCCCTAGCCCATGATGCTATGGTCCAACTCTACCCTCCTATACCTCCCACTCTCCTATATAGAGAAAATATCTGCCCTCTGGTGATACAAAACTCACCCTGCGATGATAGCAATCGACGACTGCCTGGAAAGGAACCGACCAGTCCATCCCGAGAATGACGTCATAACCCGTCATTTCTCGGATATAGAGGTCCCATAAGAAGTGACACCACGCAACCTCAAGAGGGAACTCTCTACACTGACGTACACTATATTTCCTCATTCCCAACGGCATGTCAAGAGTCGACAAGTCGGCAGACGAAACGATACAGAGCCCAAGGATCTCCACAACCGCAATAGAGATAAAGCTATGGGAAGCACCAGTATCGAAAAGAGCTGAAGATAAAACTGAGGGAACTAAGATCGTACCTTGAACTCTAGAAGGACAGGGATCTTGCTCCTGATAGGTCTTCTCCACGGTAAAATATTGTCCGGCACAACAGCCCTACGCCTCTAGTTGACCGCTTTGAGCTGATCCACTCTACTGTCGCTGATGACCTGGTGACTGACCACCACGACCGCGACCTCCACCTCGGACCGAATGGCTGGATGAACTCTAGTTCCCAGACTGGTGGGAAACTAGCGAAGAATATCTAGAACGCGGGGTCATAGAATAACCCCTAACACCAACTAAAGGTGAGAAGATCTGACAAAAACGTGGAAGATGGCCCATCTTTCCGCATGATCGACACTCCATCGGATCCCTCTGGAATTGAGGCCTAGTATGCCCACTCCTACTGCACTTGTAGAATACAACATGGCTGCCCGAAGATGCACCCAGCAAACCATGATCTCCTCGAGAAGACTCTCTGTGACACTTCCGACTATCCGTAAGAGGAACAACATCTCTGGATGATGAACCGCCCTGGCACACTACTCCACAATCCCTCATATTGCGCTCATTAATCCGCGCCTAGTTGACGATGGAGGATATTGAAGTCAACTGAAAAATATTTGCCTGGGAAAGGATCTTCTACCTGATACCATCCTCAAACTTCCTAGCAAGGAAAAACTCATCACCTTTTGGGATCGGTGTGAAACGCTACAACTCAGTAAAACGGGACGAGTACTCTAGGACAGAAATATTACCCTGCTGCAGGCTCATATACTCATGGGATCGATCAGCCCTCAGGGTCTCTAGATAGAAGTAGTCATAGATTGTGCGTCAAAACTCATCCCATAACATACCGTGCTGACACCCAGACTATGAGATCACCTCCCACCACCTCTTGGAAGTGTCTCGAAGCATATAAGTAGCCATATTTACCCTTTTCCCTAGAGGTATCTTTAGGTGCTAGAAGAAAGTCAGGGTGGCCTTGAACCACAACTCTGTAGCCTGGGGTCCTCCTTCCCCAAAGAAAGTAGGAGGATGTTACTTCTGAAAAACCCTTGTAAACTCATCCATCGACGGGGCAGGAGGTAGAACTCTCTGAAAAGTTTGCAAAATTTTCAAGAAGTTATCCCTAAACTGCATATCGACACCTACGATGGGTATAAATACTGGTGAAAAGGCTGGAACAGTAGGACGATCTGCAGGAGGATCAACAGGAGGTCCCTAATCGGTCATATTCGGTGTCTGATCACCGTCTAGAAACTGATGTACAACTGTAGGACGTCTCGAGGGCATATCTCTGAAAGATCAAAAGCACACCTTAGATCAGAATCAACCAGGACAGAAAACACATGAGTACAAAACGGGAACATGGGAAAGAAACATTAATGTTTTAGAAAACAAGACTACATGACGTGTATAAAAACTACACAATGTGTCTTCTTCAGCCATTAACATGGGTGTGTACCCCTGCCCGACATGTTGTACAACACCCCAAACTACACGGCGTATTGTCCACACACACGATGTGTACTTGAACTCTAAACCCCTTCCCGATTCTCCTTACACGGCTAACCAACACGGTCCAAAATAACCCCGGACTACACGGCGTGTTCCGTAGGGACACAGCATGTACTAGACACGGTCTCGGTGGCCCATGTTATTAGTTACACGGCCGTTTACACGGATGATCCTTACACAGTGTCTTCCAAACAAACACGGCGTGTATAAGAGAAGTTAACACCGACCTGTGTTGTTCGCAACATGGCCTGGTACCTAGGGCAAGACTACACTACGCGTTCTTTACCCACATGGCATGTATTGAAGAAGGTGACACCAACTTGTGTTGTTTGTGACACGGTCGGGTACCTGAACAAAAATACACGACATTCTCTTCAGCAACACAGCGTGTTCTACTCAGGATTCCTCATCCCGTGTTATTAGTGACACGACCAAGTACACATCTTTAAACTACATAGCGTGCACCTACAGAACACGGTGTGTTCTTGATGTTTTTTTCACAACACCGTGTTTTTTCTCACACGGTCAGTGACACGACCTAAAAACTAAACAACATGTATCCAGAATGTACACGCCGTGTATTCTGGGGTTTTCTGGGCAGTAGCTCAGAAACTGCACAGAAGCCCAGAAACACTGATAACAAGGAAAAGAGGTGCCACATTCCGATCCATGAGGGCCCATACTCCCCGCAAATCAAATCGTGGCATCTCCTATAGTCATGTACAAAGAAACATGATTATGATCCACTGAATTCCGATTCAAGAGGGCCCATAAAACCTCAAGAATTAAAATTTGGTGTTCATTTAAGTGAAGTACAACACAATCAATTTCTCTATCACAATAGTAGGGATTCTATCAAGCATATATCAGAACAACATACATAATCTACACAGAGTCTATCACAACAACATGCAATCGCTAATGCACCCTAGATGTCATGGCAAGAATTCATGGAATGTGATTTCTAAAAGTTCTTATATGATGCATGAGAAGGCATACCCTCATCTCATTGGGTTGTGATAGAAATATAATAGTAATATCAAAACAATAATAGTACAAAGCATGTGAATCACTCTAGGTTAAATCATTTCAACTGTAAAATCACAAAACCAGAGAACTGAAACAAATGAGGTAGTATGGCTTTTCCCTGTACACGGGTTAGCTACTCCTGGGCACAGCTTATTACCAAGTACTGAATCTGTCCTATCCCTGGCTATGTCTCCAAAAAGTAAAGTAAGATAAAAGAACTCCTTTGATACCACTTTCTAATGTCTCGGTTCTGGAAGCCACCCAGAGGTGCCCCGTACCCAGTTGGTCACATGGCCTCAAGCGTATTTCCCTAAACACCGGAGGTTTCCGACTAGCAGCGATGGCCTTGGGTGTGATAGTGGGGAAACTATTCCCGCATTGGCAGAGTACACATCGGAAGTAATAAACATGCAATAACGGAAGTAATAAATAACAAACAATAATAAACAGCAGAAGAATAAATCAACAAAGTGGAGAACATATGTATATATGGAATGATGCAATAAAAAACTCTAGGAAAGAAGCCAAACAAGCCATAATGCTGAAACACCACAGTACCAAAACAAGTACAAAAGAAAAGTAAACAGCTCCTCAGCATAGCAAGACAAAGCATGTTCCCATGATCTCCTACTCCAAGAAATCAAGTAATAGAAGCTCAATGGTGCTTTCCCTTGACTATACCTACAACAACATAGTTTTCTTGGGCACAAAATCATGTCCCAAACATGGTGTGAGATAAAATCCCAGTAGGAAACCACCAAAAGATCTGTTCCTAATAGTTAGTGAGTATATGGCTGGTAAAAGTACACTAAGAAGTAAACAACAACAGCAAAGTAGTGGGTAGTAAACTATAAGAAGTAAAGGAGGATGATACACAAGCGTAATAAAATCCACAACCAACAACAACAGTGAAGAAAACAGCTAACAAGAAAGAAAACCCTCTGGGATGTACTCATAGTCATACCCTCTAGTCTTATCCAAGGATTACCACAACCCTCTGGGAAGTGCACTCATCCTAACCCCTCTCATTTGGTCATACGAAATTATGAGACTCTCTGGGGAATCTCACTCAGTCAATTCACCTTATAGTCTAAGGTAGTCAGGGAATCTCTAAGGAAGATCACGCGGTCTAACCCTATTAGACACAAGGTCTAGAGACTCTCTGAGGAATCTGTCTCATTCAATTCCTCTTATAGCCTCAGGTATACCACCGACTCTATGAGGAATCTCACTCGGTCAATACCTCCTCTAGCCTGGGAAGGTTCATAACGATAAAAAAAAAACAAGGTAAGATTCTCTGAGGATGTGCACTCGGTCTACCATCCTGTAGTCTATAATAATCCAAGAATCTCTGGGAGCTCACTCGGTCCATCCCCTGTATTCTAATGCCAATGACTCTCTGAGGAAGCTCTCTCAGTCTACCCTCCTGTAGTCTATAATGTCTAAGACACATTGGGAAGCTCACTCGCTCTATCCATTATAGTATATAGCACCAGGTTCTCTCAGTCACATGCCAGTCAGTGCATAATAATTCTATAAGGCTAGAGTACACCTATAAAGCTACATGGCTAACCAATGTACACCTATAGAGCTACTTGGTTAATAGTCTACAGGGTAACAAGCATGTTATACAAAAACAATCCATCGTATAGACACAAGGCATGGAAACAGGTGTAATAACCAAAGGCAAATGAAACCCGAAGGTCATAAATAGAACAAAGCATGGGAAAAAATCCAATAAAAACACAATATCCTCTAACATGATTAATTTACCTCTACGCAAGCATACAAGAAAGGGAGGAAAACAGCAAGTGAAAAAAAGGTAAACACACAATACCCCGTTCATGGGTATTGGTGGAATTTGCACATAAAACTCAAAGAAATCAAATGTTAAGGCACAAACAACATACCTCGATCCTAGGAGATCGATACACTTAAACCACGATGACCGATTCTCCCCCAAACATCATAGACCTGAGAAAACGGCCAAAACTATCAATCCACGATATCTTGAGAAGGAGAAGGAATTGGAAAACAGGGCTCAAGAAGAAGGAAGAACACACCGCTATGATTCCAATGCAATCGACCGTGCTCAAATCGGAGAACGAACTGAGGAATGGTGGCTCATCGAAGATCCTCAAATTCTCGGCGCTCTCGAGCGAAGAAGCTAGAAAAGAAGACCTTTTAATCGATTACGCGTGACCCCGGTCCATTTAATAAAAAAATAAAGTACATGGTGTGTACTTTTAGATTGCACGGAATGTACTATGTCTTTTTATACTCCCCTAAAATCAGCCTCCACGTCACCCCTACACACCGTGTGTGTGGCCCGGACACGGACAGTACACAGCTTCAGGTGGGAAAAGAGTACATGGCATGTACTCAGAAAGTATATGGCGTGTACTTCAAGAATTTCCAGAAACTCCATTTTTCGCAAAAACTCCAGAAAAAGGGGAAAACATACTTGAAACTAAGATCCAGGTTCTTACAAATACCCTGTATAGATGGAGTATGTCTCAATGTATGCTCCGTAGGGACAGGATATGGCAGAGCAGGAGTCGAAGAATATGGAATATAAAAGCCCAGAGAGAAGGAAAAAGAAGTCAAAGAAGATGACATGGATGGATGGCCAAATGCTGGATGGGGATTGTGAATCATCATCGGATATGGTACAGACAGGTGAGGAGGCTCATATGTAAAGGGTGGTGAAAATATTAGAGGCCTAAATATCCTGTGTGTCCCTAATAAAACACTGGGATCAGAATGTGGGATGGATGATATGTTAAGGGTAGGGGAAGGTTTTAATCTGGTACGTCGACCAGATAGTCTAGCCCCCGTACCACCCCCTCGTATGAACACCCCGAGTACGTGGACCACTACTAGGATGCTCATCGAATAACTATATCCAAATTGATGGATCCTGAAAAAATGTTTAAAAAAATTAATCACATGACATTATATATTATTTAAATAAATATATTTGAAATAAAATACTCATTGCAGGAACTAGTGGTGGATTGCCCAGCTCAGTCATGCGAGTATGGTTTTCTATAATATGTTTTCTTCGTCTCTATTCAATTGGTTTCATTTTTGGCATTTTAAAACAAATATTAAAGTAAATAGAAAAATAATAACTAATGTGTAACCCAAAAAACAAAATAAATGAGGGGGAATATGGGGATTCATGGATAATTTATCTAACCATTGTTTTAGGTGATCTTTAACAAATATATAATGAAGTCAATAAATGACACAAGATATAATAACTAAATTAAATTTTTAGTAGGGTGCTCATTTACTAAGTGTCATTAGTCTATTAAAATCATGGAACATTGATTCTACCATATTCATAAGTGGTAATACATTTTTCAAAATTAAGGAAAATTTTAATTTCTTTAGATTAGGTAGATGATTCATGTTTTGATACAAGTTTTGTAGAAGAACACAAACCATCATGTTCATTACCTGGTAAATTGTTAAATATAGGTCTTAGAGTCATAAAAAATTTATAAAAATCACAGTTGAATCATTGAAATGATCACCAAGTTATAAATGTTGGTTTCGTAAGTTAAAATACAACTCAATTCCAAATGAGAATATACAATTCAAATAAAAATTCCAACCAATAAACATTGAAAATTTACATAATGGTCAAGTAGGATACAACATATTTGTAATCAATATTAAATAAATTTTAATAGTACAAACCTTACCATCCCAACTCGAGGTAAACCAAAAAAATTAATAAAATGGATGAATGATTCTATATATTTTCCACCACAGCTTCAAGTTCACAATCAAATCTGACAATTGAGATATTAGAGTCATCAAATTAATCAAATGGATTGGTCCTAATGGTATTAGGGAATGTTTAAATTCCATCATCACCATAATCAAAAATATGTCTTGGAATTACTTCAACTATGACAAAAAATTCAGGTTGACGTTGGTATTTGACATAAAAAACATGTTTAGTCGTTGATTCCAATACTTGCGGTTCTTCGGTAGCAAGAGTGAGAGACATATTAATTAATCAAAATCCACAATCATCAATAAATTTTCCATGTCTCGTCATCGAATCAATCCAACGGCATTTCATCACTGTGACTCGTCCATGAGAGTAATAATACAATATTATTATTTTTTCAATGACTCCATAATAACCCACATTTTTAAATCGTGGTCTAATATCTAATGAAATAGTATAAAAATATGTCGTGGTAGTAACCATAACACCATACTGTTCTGTTCTCATGTTATTTTCTCATTCATTGACAGTAAATTTTTACCCATTGATATCAATTAATTTATAGTCACGAACCACGTTATTAGGACCAAAAGCCAATGCTCTTATTTCCTCAGAGAGAAAGTCAGCAGGAAAACTCAATACCTACAATATAAATGAATATTTAACTTAATTAAATATTTATTTAATTATTTTAAACATTAATATATTTACCTTCAATTTTAACAAAGTAGAAAATATTTGCTAGGAAAATTCTCCCTCCTTCTCAAAGATAACGAATGATGCTTTCTATTTATCATTGTTTTATGTTCCCTGTAGATAAAAAAATGAATAGATTAAATGACATATATGTAAGATATACATATTCAATTTAGTTACCTGATGCAGTCATCAAAAAAATCCAAGATGAACAAAACTTTGTGATGTGCCATCTCCCGCTCTTCAAGGCTTAATGTCTACAATGTATATGATCCAGGAACTCCTCCAGTTTGAGGAAGTGATGGAAAACTGAGTTCAATTTTCTCAATCTATTCTTATTCATGTTTCATCAGTCTATTCATTCTTGTAGTAATATTAGACAAATACATTGAGCAGAAATATATACATTCTTGAGCCAAGTAATCGTTCATGATAGAACCTTCAGGATGATTCCTGTTTTATAAATAAGACTTTAATTTGTACCTATTTCTTTCAGTTGGATACATACAACGAAAAGAAACGGTTCCTCTGAGAAATATTTCAGTGGGAATATCGATAGTCAGATGCAACATGCATGTGAAAAATAATGGAGGAAATATTTTTTTCCAACTCACACAAAATTAATGGGGCATCTGTCAACATCTTTTTTCAAGAAATACATGGACATCTTCTTAGAGCAAAGATCTCTAAAAAAATTGAACAGCCGAATAAAAATCAACCTAACATTATTTAACAAAATATGATAGATAGATATTGGAATCTACTTCTGCAGAAGAACATCATAATCATGAGACTTCAATTATTTTAACTTCAACTCTCTTTTGTTGACCCGTTTAGATATGTTTCTTGAATAGCCAATATGAACTCTAATAGTATCTAATACTTCTTGAAATTGTTTTTTTCATAGGTGTCATCACATAAGAAGAACATGGAACTTTACATCTATCTTCACTGAAACGCATAAGATTCAATTCTGGTCTGATACCCCAATCCACCCAGTTACGCTGAGACTGTAAATCATTTTTTGTCTTTCTCTTAACAATTAGATGTATCGAAAGGAAAATTTCACATATATTCTTTTCAATGTTCATTATGTCTAAAAAATGACATAAAAAATTGGTTGACCAATAAGGAAAATCAAAAAAGATATTCCTCTTCCCCAAATTGTATGAGGTTTCAGTGGAAACATTATTTCTCTTTCCATATTTCATTTGAATATTACCGAATGAAAAAATGAAATCTTTCAATTCATTAAGCACATCAGTTGAAGACATACACTAAGGTGGATCATCGGTCTCTATTGTATTATCAAATCTTTGATGATTAATTCTAAATATATGATCCATCGGAAAGAATTGTGATGTCCCATAAAACTTGAAATACAGTGTTGTTGCAGTCATCTGGATCATGTATTCTTCATAAAAATATGACATAATAGTTTTCTCTTTGTGCTCCATCTCGAAATCATTTCATAAGCTAGGAAATCATTGATCTTCCACATAATCATAGCACACATCTGAAATATGTATTTTGAATATGCATTGTATGTGTGCACTCTCACATCCCAAAGAAGTTTGATCTCTTTTATTAAAGGTTGTATGTATATGAAAAAATCAATTTCGGGATCAGAAGGGCCAGATATGAGAATATTCATGAAAGTGAAAGGGTTTTTCATAAAAACCCATGGGGGAATATTATAAATGTGTATAAAAATTGTCCATGTGTTGTGCAAAGTAATCATCTGCCAAACGGATTAAAACAATCGCATGAAAGGCCCATCCTCACATTACGCACGTCAGATTCAAAATGAGGATATCGAGCATCAAATATCAGCCATGAAAATCAATCATTAGGGTGATCCAACTCATCATTAGTATTCTTTCTCTCGATATCATTCCATCTCATTTTTATTGATACTTCATGAGACATAAAAATATTCTAGAGTTTTGGGATCAATGGAATGTGCCATATTACTCTTTGTGGCTTGCGGTATGGTGTTCCATTAGATTTTGACTTCCAACATGATGTTCCACATTTTATACAATCATTTCATTAAGAGGTTTCCCCCTAGAATAAACGTCAATATTTCAGGCAAGCATGGATTTTGTTTCTGGAAAATTCTAGTTCCTAAACTAACATTTATGTCATATAGTGGTTTGAGGGAATATCTGCATGATTTGGATGTAAATCCTTCAAGAAGGTAAGAATGTAATCGATTGCTGTATTAGAAATCCCATGCATAGTTTTTCGATGAAATAATGAGATTAAAAATTACCGCATTTTTATTTTATCGCATTGTCGATATACTAAAGTCGTGGCAACATCATTTTCATTATATGCATCATATGTACTCATATAAAAGTTTCTTGAGTTGAAATCCTTTCCTTTTCATGATGACGATTAAATAGAAAATGGTCATCTAAAAAATTCTCCAGTCCAGTCCTTTCATTTTGATCATCAGCAATTTGATATTTTACTTTCTCCCCATTGTGATACCACACATAGTAGTTTTCTTGAAAACCAAATTTGGTTATGTGTTAGTGGAATTTTTCATGGAAAAACTATGGTCTATCAAAAAAATTGTTACATGGTCAGTGTATGCGACCACTATATGAAGCATTGTGAAATGAAAAATCTAAAAATATCTCCATTTTTTTAAAAACTACTTGAGATCTGATCAATTTCATACATCCATCATCTATCTATTCTGTAAAAAAATTGTTATAATGCATTGCATCATAATCAACTCAATAATATTGATGTTTAATCGAAAATATATTTAAGTAAACGATAAAGGAAGGAGTTTCTTGATGTAGTGAACTATTAAGACAATGTAAAGATATACTAATTCAATTATGTTTACCTAAATATGTGGTGAGATGTGTTTTGTAATTTTTTCATTTATCACATACAATAAGACACCATAGACCTGATAGAAAATTGTTCAAGATATGGCAAAGTGAATGCTTTTCCTAAAAGATGCAGAATGTGTAAAGAGAGTTTATTAAATTAGTTATTGATGCTAAAAATGGAAATATTCTGAAAAGATAGTACATTTCATAACAACCAAACTAAAGTCCATATAAAGTACCATATCACCCCAATAAAAAAAAAGAAAACCACCTACCCAACTACCACAACCATCCCCAATCCCTTCACATGGATCATATTTATATCCATTACCCACCACAGGAAAATATGACTAAACAAACAATTTACCATCTTTGAGTGGGGATACATCTCACCAGCACCACCACTAGTTAATATGATTCAATAACTACATAAAAGGAGTGTCTATGAAGACTTCATATCAAGTTGATTCATATAATCATGACACTTGAATTGTAAAACAAATATAGAAAAAAAATCAAACTACACTTATTGGGTATGTCATGCCACACATGTCACCACCTGGTTTAGGACAAATCAAAATAGAAAAAATGAATAATATATGAAAAACATTTAAACTATGTTAAAACATAAAAATTTGGTGTGTAGAACTAAAACATTGATTGACTTTAGATATATTTACAGGGAGGAAAGAGTTCCCAGCCTATGTAAAGATAGAGGCCTCTAGTTTTGAATCCAAGGGGGACTTCCCCAAGGCTTCCTAAATCATAATCACTATAAATCCAAGGTAGATTTCCCCAAGGTATTCTAAACCAAATCATCATGATACCAAGGGGGTCTCCATGTGGAATTAAAAGCATTGTTTTTAACATGAATCCTAGGTTGGTTACTTCAAGGAATTATAAATAATTAATCAATGAACATGTACTCAAAAATTAAATTAAAATTTATTAATATTCATTTTCAATAAGTCTCATATAATAGGCACATGCCTCAGGTCCCATTATGTTTTATAGGAATCCCAAATAATTCACTCATTTTAAATAACTCATTCTCGGCACCCCTATGCACAAACCTTTAGTTACCCAATTAGTTCCCCAAGTGATGCACAACCCAAGGGTGGATAAAGTTTATGATTATACACAAATAGGTTATCCATAGATTGTAAAGAGGTTTAATTTCATAATGTATAGATAAAAACATTTTTTTTAAATTTTAGAGCAATAATAAAGTATTTTAATGATACTACACATCATAATGAACATAAAAATGTGATGCTTTTAAGGGATAGTTTATAAACCATATTCTATATACTCATAGACATCTACAAATAAATTATTAGTCATTGATTCAATATCAAATAGTGTGGATCATAAAATTTTACAAAATCCCTAGAAATAGGGAATAATGACAGTGATATTTCTAGGTACTGAAATAAATGGAGAATGGTTTAGAATAGAAAGATAAATTATAACTAGCTCTAGTGGTGGGGGTTTTCCATGGGAGTGGGGTGGTGTCTAAGGGGTCTGTCCAAGGGGGTGGTGGTGTCCAGGAGGTGGGGGTGTCTAGGGGGTGGGGTGGTCTCTGGGGGGGGGGGGGGGGTTGTCCAAGGGGGTGGGGCTGTCCGGTGGGTGTCTGGGGGTGGGGGTGTCTAGGGGGATGTCCAGGGGTGGGGTGGTTCCCAGGGGGGTTGTCCGGGGGGTGGGGGTTTTCCAGGGGTGGGGTGGTGTGGTGTCTAAGGGAGATATCTAGGGGGTGGGGTGCTGTCCAAGGGGGTGGGGGTGTCCGAGGGGTTGGGGGTGTCCAGGGGGTGGGGTGACATCAATGAATCATATTTCTACTACACTATACATGAAATACACCATAAAAATAAATTCATTATACTAAAAATACCTCTTATAATTGAGATAACATACCCCAAAAAACAGAACCACAATTATTCAATACCTCGAATGGGGTTTCACTATCTACATGGCACACTAGAATTCCTTACTATACAAATGGATGTGATTACAACTAGAAAGAACTTCTACTGAAGGCTCCCATAACATTAAATAATATAAAACCTCACTCTCATGATCATCTCTTGAAGAAGGGTCTTATGGCAAGGGAACATGATATGAGAAATATAAATATAGGAAGAAGCAGACCACACAGATCTCATTTAAGAGAAATCAAAACATATAACAAAAGAGAATAGACGTACTACATTACACATATAGATTAGAATTGTAGATGTAAATAATTACCTAATCGATTGTAGAGAGAGCTTCGAGAGATACATTGTGGTGAAGAGAGAGCATTGAGGCGTCATGAGCAATTAGGTTTAAGGATGAAATTTCACAGAGTGATTCTGGATGTGCTGTTATTTGGGGGAACATTTCCCAAAATTTTGTTAAAATCATTGTGAAAGTGTGTATTTCCCAATGGTTTTTAAAAACAATTGGTATATATATACCTTTTCCCAACATTTTGAGGAAGCCGGTGGGAAAATCTTGTTCACATCCCATTATCCTAATGGTTTGAAGAAACCATTGGTAAAAATTAAGTATACGAATGGTTTATTCAAATCGTTGGTATACAAGTGTTGGGAAAACACAATTTTTCAGCAGTGTGAGATGGGTGGGACCTATATCTCCCTCCAATTCATTTGTTAAGGATAAATGTTTTATGATCTCAATGTTTACATGGGAGAACATCTCAATCCTGAAATAAGAGGGGTCCAAGGGGGAACATCCCAATATAGAAACAATAGGTAACATGAGAGAACATCCCAATCCCAAAACACGAGGGAACATGGGAGAACATCCCAATTTCTAAAAAATATGAAACATGGGAGAACATTCCAATCCTGAAACAAGAGTGAATATGGGAGAACAACTAGATCCCAAAATAAGAGGGAACATGGGAGGTCATCCTAATCCAAAAAAACAAGTGGGAATAGGGGAGAACATCCCAATCACAAAATAATAGGGAACATGGGAGAAAATATGAATCTCAAACTAAGAGGGTACACGAGAGGAAATCCTAATCCCAATAGAATAGGGTAAGTGGGGGGATATCATAATCCAGAAACAATAGGGTACATGGGAGGGAATCAGAAGACCAAATAAGGTACACGAGTGATTAACCCAATCCTAACATGTTAAAATGGTCCTCATAGGCCTCTTTTATATATGGTTTTGGTGTGATTATGTGTTATCCAAAATTCCATTTTTAATTCCTATTTTATTTGATCAGGGATTATGTTCCGTATTTCTTTAGGATTCATGTATTATAAATATATAATATATATTATGATCTCTAATATTTAGGGTATGATCTTCAAATGTTATTCTCGTATACCGTACCCTATTGTTTATGTTAGGCTTATCCATTTTCTTTATTTAACCTTACTGAGCATCGGAGGTCACCCCTTTCTTATATTTAATTTCCTTATGTTTTGAAGAAATATTTTAGGTACTATAACTAATGGTGTATATATTTATGAATGATTTTGATGATCATTCACCAAGATAGATGATTTTGATTCCTTGTTCCCAAAGGCACTAAACTATTATGGTCAAATGGAATGAATGATTGAAATATACTAAATATTCATCTAAAATGATTTAATATCCACGTATGTTAATACTAGGTTGCTATACTATTTGTGTTCATTTTTTTACACATAGGATAAATGGATAGTGAGAGATTTATTATTTAATATTTTTATGCTTAACTTAAATATCATATGGAAATCTAAAATAATATTTTAAAAATAACGGTGGAACACGTGTTCTCATATTTCAAGGGAAGGGAACATTAAAAAATTTCTAAACAAATCCATATGCATGATTTGTTCATGGTAAAACAAAATATGCACACTGACCATGTGCAATGGAGAACCATTACAATGGCATCTCTCAAGGTTCTCGCATTATTTAATGAACCATACGATGAAACCATGGAGACCTTATAAAAATATTATTTTATTAAGAAATAAAATTTCATCCCCCATTCTAAAACCCTAAAAATCATGTGTTTATCTTTATAACCACTAACAACACATCCCACTGAGTAGATGACCTCCAATCCAGCCCCAACAGAATAATCATGGGATGAAGTAGCATATACCCAGTTCTGTGATCCCTCTGAATTTGATCCATCTACGAGATAACACTTATTATATTATTTTATCTTCTTCTTTTTCTTTCTGATATCTCATGACACTTTTTTCAACCTTTGATGGTTTCTTGGATGTTACTTTATCTGTCTTCAATGGTGTGATTGTATGCTTATATGTCATTCCACCTACCATTACATTGATATTATTGATTCTATCTTTGGTTACCTTATCAAGATAAATGGTGTGTCACTTTTTATATTATAAAGAAACATATCCTATAGGCAGGATCTGACACACCAATTGATTTCATATTTCTTTTTTTTATGAGGGGTTATTCCATTTTTTATTCCACCGCAATTTCAATTTTTTCTCCCTCCCCTTTCCTATATTTTCTCTCCCCACCCTTTTCCACCTTAATAAATTCACGAGGGACTGTTCTTTGTTTTAATTATGGGGGAGAAATCCAACATATGAATCCTTATTTTTTCATTTACATATCATTACCTAGGAAGGCATGTTTTTCATAGGGGTTTTATAAAATATTTTTATAGGTTCCACGCATGTATATCAACTAGATAAAAATATATTTTAGAAAAATATGTTTTGAATTCCTTTTATGTTCGGATTGATAAACTCATTTTGTTTGTATGAATAATCATTTTAAAACTTGAGGATAAGCCATTAGATATTCATTCATAAATGATTTTGTCTAAAAAAAATCATTGAGATGACGTAGTTTAAATTAAGGAACCCCTTAAAATGGAAATCAATTTATATATAATGGGAAGTAAATTATGGTCATTGTTGATGTCACAAAAATTGTTATTATGCATTATTATTATCATGAACTCTTTAATTTCCCCTTAAATTCATCTTTATTATACATTAATAATTGTGCCCAATTTTAATGCTAGTATCTCACCACAGTTAATGAAATTCGTGATATGAAAAAGAATTCCAAGAATTGTTGATGATGTTTCATCATTTTTCAAAAGATTCATGTTAGTGAGTTTGTGATACCTATAAAAGTTATATCTTGTCTTTTAGAGAAGATGAAATATGTGCTTAACCACCCTAAGTGTATGATTTTAACGAAATTAGGATTAGATCATTCTTTGAATAAAGAAGTACAATTTTAATTTTAAACAATAATGATTTAGGAATGAATATTTGAAGGTTTTGGATTAGTCTTTATTTATTGGATAACATCAAATACGAGTGAGTCATGAATAATGAATGTAGGTATTTTAATAATAATTAATCCAAAATTCATATTAATTTAGTTGATACAACTTTTGACATTCCTACTTGTTGGTTTGGTAACTCCTTTGATAAAGTTTTCTAGGCATTTGTTTGAGGAAAAATAATCGATCATGTGTGGGGTAGTTTGATTCACTAATGTTCATAAGACATTTCAATTCATTTAAGAATATTGAAATTCGATGTTTGCATAAATTTTCATGATTTTACAACCTAAACATGTTTTGATATCCATAATTTAGTCTTCAAGGAAATGGAATTGAAGATACAAAATAACTATGTGATTTGGATGTAAATAAGAGGAATTTGGACCCTTTTTACATGTTTTGTGATACTACTATTTTACCAAAGAAAAGAACCACAACCCTGATGTACATTTTGAGCATTGAATACCATGATAGTACTACCAGCACAGTCTCCGCATGATTTTACAAGCTACGTGTGGTGTACATGTTTGGAGAAAAAGGCTTACCACATGGCCTCCACACGGATAACCTAATGTGCATACCAGACCATGTACCCATGTGACTCCTCTTTAATGGATACAACATTGATCATATTTTGTGAACAGTTTAAAAAACAGTGTTCCTTAACTATGCAATAGTCAATGGGCCTCCACTTACATTCTATCTTCCCATCCTATCAATTATTTGTCCTAGGATTTGGACCTCTAACTACCCAAGGACAGTGGGGTGTAGATAATTATTATTCCCTAGACTATTTTTAATAGAGATTATCCTATGTAGAAGACACATATTGGATGGAGAGGATCGTGAAACACGATCTATAAAATTTTTGGAGAATTTTTTCTTATGTTTTTTTAGAATTTTTCTTTTATGCATCAGCTGTAATGAACATTTCAAAAATTAATTGTTTTTTATATCATTTATTAAATTTTTATCTAATTAACATTGTTTGTTGGGAATTTTAAAAATGTAGGTTCATTGTAAATTAATTCCCTTATTGTGTTTGTCATGATTCATCTTTCTCTCATAATCTCCCCCAAAAATATCTCTCTTAATCTTGTTGGATACACCGTATGAGATCAAGAAATGATTTTATAGAGAACACCAATGGATTTATGATATGTGAAACGATGATCACTGAGATTACTTTTTATCTCAAAAGGTACTATTTTAATAATGTTTATAGAAATCAATTTCGAGACCATTAAACTGATATATACTATCATAATCAAAACTCATTGGACCAAGGGGTTTAGTTACATTTGAAATCAGGAGATGTTAGTTATTAAGAAAAACAAATCAAAATAAGAAAATTTATTCTCAAAGACCTTCACAATCACCCATAACTCAATGAATTTCTTTCATTGATCATTAAACATCAGTTTTTCATTTTCCAATTTAATGTAATTCATTATGGAATTTAAATAATTGATTGCACACCCATATAAAAAACATCCAAAGATCACAAAAAATCTATTTTAAATTTCAAAACCTTATATTAACTAACTACAATTCAACAAACAGAGTCGAATAACACATTCTATGGATCGACATCATACTCACATTATATTAGTAATAAGAGTGGGTTATTCAATTTGGGTCATCAAATTTAACACTTCGGTTGGAACAACTCCATATATTTAATTTAATGAAATAAAATTTATTAATATATGTACAATGGAAATAAATATACATTAAAATCAATTTAATATATAATTTATCTATATATATAAATTAGATTAATATGATGTTTTCAAATAAAATTCAGCGTTTTTTATTATTCATAAAAAATGAAACTTCCCAAAAATGCATCAGAAACATTCCCAAAGTAAATTATTATTTATCCATTTCAAATATGATATTTATTTTTTTAAATAGAATTATAAATCTATAATAAATATGTTTTAAAAATGTATTCTATTAAAATTTGGTAAACTTCTTCTTAGAAAAATACATCCTTTTATACATAAATTTAAACTTATTCTTATCTATTGTATAGAAAATATAATATTTTAAGGGAAAATATTTTCTTAAATATAATATATATATATATATATAATGCATTAAAAAATCATAAAAAAGTGTTTTGTTTCATTTAATGATATAAAATGGGTTTGTACGTAGATAAATAGTTCTTTAAGAAATGAATTTATTTAATTTCAAAAACTTTTTAATTTAATTTCTAAATAATTGATAACCAAAGGATTAATTTTATATACTTGTGTAAACCATAGTTTCACAAATTTGGTTAGTATTAATCGAAACTTCTATTAAAATAGTTGGGTGGTAACTATAATATTATTTTAATAACACTTTTAATAGTATAATGTAGTTTGGTAGAACTCAATATTCTATGTAATGAATGTTATAAAATGAATATATACTTGAGTGTAACCCAAGACAAATATAGTGATGCATGTACTTCTAGGTAATCTATGTGTTGTGTACATTTAATTATTAATTTTTAGTTTCATACAAAGAGAGAATAACTTGGTGTAGTATGAAATTCATTCCATCAGATAAATTTAATTTAATTGTAAAAAAATAATTTATAAAAATATGGGGTGTTACAAGAAACGTATGACTAATCAGAGACCCAATGTAAGGGCTTTATTTTATAGGACCAATGTATTGTTTGTGTTTACACTTCTTTTGAGAAATTTATGTTATCATCATATTATAATTGAGACATATTTCGTTCCCCTCTAGTTATGATGGGGTTTGTATTTATTTCCATTTCATAACTTTTTCGATGATGGATCATCATGTATGATACATTTAAGGTGTTTTTTATAAAAATTTCTTATTTTGATCATTTTTATCCGGATTAATTTCATGAATGTCTATATTTGTATTAAATTTATCTCAAGGATGTTTTTTATATTATATGAATAATTTTAAAACCAAATTTTAAAATAAATTACTTTGAATAAATGTGACTACAATGAATCGTGATGTCATTTTTAATGCGGTACTTTTTAAAAAATGGTTCAAAAAAATATTTTCATTAAATTACACTGCATGAATGGATTGGATGACCATCATGAAAACTATTTTAATTGAATAATACTTTAGATTTTTTCAGGGTACATTTCAAATGAAATAATTCACACAATATTTGAAGAATTGTTTTTAAAACTAATTTAAAATTAAAGGGCTTTGTTTTCATAATGGAATATTTTTTTTTAAATTATTTTATATCTCTAATATTTCAAGTTGTTCAGAGGATTTTATTTTTAATGTGTTGATATTATTTTCACATCTAAATTCTTTGTCTAATTTTAAAACTTTCATTTAAAAGGAATAAATAGTATTAATTTACTGATAATGGATTGTAACTTATATTGAGATCATTTACTTTTTTTGGATCATGTTCTATATCAGTATCCATTATATAATAGACAATAATTTTCTCCATTTTATTTATATATTTAATATGATGTTGGAATTAAATATCATTTATATTAAATTGAATATTTTTCAACTATATACCATTTTAGTGAAGCGTAACCATTGAAAAATATTATTATGTGTCATATTTCATTTACTGGGGAAATATAGATGTTTTGTAATCCTAGTTCAATATATATATTTGTTGACTTACATGTAATTATGAGAGAAAATAGTTATGATAATTAAAAATACCAGGATTGAATAATATTTTCATGTAAACGTGGTTCTTGGTTATAAAAAAATCCTCTCAATGCATCCACAAATCTCATGAGAAACAAATATTAGTATTCTATATTAGTTGGGTATCTAGTTTACACTTTCCCATTTATTAAAAATTATTTATAGGTTTAGAGGAATTCATGGAAATATTCATGGTAAATTGGTTGATAAGCCTAAATCTTGAATTTATATAATTATGTATATCCTTTATTATGAATTTATTTTTCATTATACGTGTGATTTATATATTTTTACTAGCCATGTTTTTTCATTGAAGTTATGTTTTTATTGAATTTCATGTGTTTTTACGAAATAATCTATTATATATAAAATTCAATATTTACTCATGAAATATTCCATTATACATAACACTTACTAAGTATATGATATTACCATCTAATTTATTTCCTTCCCCTAGTATACAATAAGGGATATTATAAATGATTATTCGGATTACATAATTTATCTTATTCTATTTTTTATATGTATAATGTAATATGGGAAAAAATTGTTTAGTTATTTAAGATAGATAAACTAATCTATCACACTTTTTAGATCCCTTGTATTTTATACCCAGGTAGTAATGTAAATACTAACTCTATTTTTCTAGATCTGGGTGTTACAACATGCATAAATAAAATATTATTTTAGATTAATATTCAATATATCTCATAAAAATACAAGCCCCAAAATCATAATGGATTTGTTTCATTAGAAACATGAATATAAAAAATATTAGTACATAAATAATGTATATAATATTCCACTAAATTATTCATAATTATAAACATTATCTAAGATATCATACATAAAACAAATCCTCATATCTAGTGGTAAATGAATCATAGTACATGCAGATATTGGATTCTTAGTAAGGGTAAACATTAGAGATATCAATAAATGATCATATGTAATAATATCTTGAGAATAAGTGTATAAAAACATGAGGTAAACAATTTAAAATAAATCCCAGAAATTCGAAGACCATTATAATAAACTAAGGCTTTGGCAGATTAGAAGAAACAAGTCATAAAAATAAGTGAGATTGTAATTAGGGAAATTATAAAAAAGAATAATAATATTGAACTAGGAGTGGAATAAAATGTGTGGAATAATCATAATCCTAGAAATAATATTTCTAGTATTCCCATGCAGAAATTCGTTACATGTTAGGCTTGGGATATTAACCCATGTACTGGATGCAAACATAGTATAACCTCTTATGTATCCTCTTTTAGGATTGGGATAACCTCATTTATACCATTTTAACTTATAAAACATTAATATTTTTTCAATATATTTGTATGATATAATAAAACAATTTATAAACCCTAAATTCTTATACATATATATGATATAATAATAGATGAATATTTATTACATTACATAACGATGCAATAAAATATCATATATATCTACTGAATTTGAAAATTAGGACACATAACCAACTAGTTTATAAAATATATACATTATCCCCAAATATGATCATCATAAATATATACCCTCATAGACATATCATAATTATTTTATTTCATCCTAACATGGGTAAATGAAAAAAATGAAGGGATGTTCTCAGGTTCATAGTATAGGTAAACATGGTTGATATCAATGATCACTAGGGAATGACATGAATATAAGGGTATGATAACACAAGAATAACATTTCAAAATCATAACCTGTATATCATAGATAAAAATCATGAGACTTCGAAGAAATCATAGATGTTCATAAGACATAATTCATAAAGTAATCACAAAAAATGATCGATGATAGCATAACATTGATATAAGACATAAGTTTTCGGAATACACTGTATCTTATTTCACTGTGAACAAGTTTAAATTGAAATACTTTTAGTCACTATATAAAGGAAATGCAATATGTCTATTGAATAAACTTATCGAAATAAAATAAGATCCATTCATAATATTATGGAAATAAAAACATTGTCAATGCATAAACATATAGACATGAATTTCCAATAAATGAATAAACTTATGTACATGAAATATAGGTCCACATATAAAATTACGAATATGAAATTCGGTTAAAACATGACATATTGACCTAATTTTTTATCCATATTTTACTAATAAAATGGAAAAATAAATATCCTAAACCCATCAAATAATGAAAATAATACATATGTGTTCCATAAAATTAAACAAAATTAATCATCATATAACATATGATATTAAATGAGTTTAAAAAATTATTCATTATAGTACAACTATGGAAAACTAATGTGTCTCATTTAAATATTTTCATATGGAACCTACTCCATCAAGATAATAGATAAGGATATAATCCTTTGATTGTATCCTTTTTAAACCATAATAAAAATAAATTGATTTCATCATTGATGTAATGTGATTTGGAATGATCATGTGGAACAATTATCCAGGAAAATAACCATTACATTTTGAAATAAAAAAATTAAAATAATAATTTTAGAAATTATGAAGGATTTTTTTACGTTGAATATAACCATGGAAACATAGAAAGGAATATTCAATTAATGAAGAATTCATGATGTTGGTAAATATCATTATTTCCATATAAGATAAAAAACAATCCTTTGAAAATTTTCAAAAGAAAAATCAAAAGGTTATTCATTAAGAAATTGACATTTTTATTATATTTAAGCACATTATTTAAAAATTGAAACATGGTTACAAACCACATTAAAAAATAATTAGAGAATAGTAAAATCATTTTTTGAAACACTTGTAGAAAACATAGAAATGTGTGATAAATTATTATCAACTGAAGAGATAAAAAAAGATTGTTTTTCTCAAAAATATTATTCTACTAACATGAATATAAATCATAAACTATCCCAATAAATAATGAGATTCTAACATAAAACCCTTACTACATTGGTAATTTGTGAATATTAACCCCATAAACAATATATCCATAGATATATATTTTTATAATATAATTTTCACAAGTATAATAATAAAATAGATTCATGTGTGTCATATAAACCACAAAAGATGAACAAGTGTTGTATAATGCATGTGTCCCATAGAAAAAAAAAATAAGACCAAAATATTGTACCTTATGTATGAATTGCTTCAAAAACATTAAACACTAATATACAAATAATATATATTATTGTTAATATATAATATAAATATAATCACAGTCATCATACCATATATTATTTACTTATACACCTTTATCATCATAATTTTAAAATTATTTATTACAATCACTATTTCTGAAGATATGTGCTTCTTTTTTTCAAGTTTTCTATCAGTTGGTAGTTTTGGTTATTGTAAATTGATCGTGTATATAACATATCCAAATATATAATTATTATATTAATATAATATTTATTCATTATATATATCTATATATTCATTCATAATATATAGATTTGGAAAAATGGATTACATCGTTCATAGACACGGTCAACCTTACGTATGTAAGAGTGTTGTTTTTATTATTCAATGGATGTAATGAAAGAAAGTTAAGAAATAAATTTACTCTATAGAATCATTATTTTATCATATATATAATATATATCATTTATATTTTTTAAATATAACCTTATTACCATCTTACTACAATGAAAATGAAAAATTATTAGCATCACTTTTTGAAGGTGTTATTCCACACTTATGGATGAATGGTGTTTTATGTTTTAAATGGTTATGAATGTTAGAAGTTATTTATTATATTATAATTTAACATTTAAAATAAATAAATAATTATCTTATATAAAAATTATACTCATAATAATACCCATCCATAGAAGATGGTTATGCGGAATAAATTGTTTCTCTCTGTGGAGATGGTAAGCTGTATGTATGAAAAATTGATACTTTCACTTCCAATTTAATGGAAATATGGTTATTAAATGTTATTTAATAATCATAATATCATTTAACTATATTTTATATTTTTATGACTAATATAAAATATTAAATGGATGTACAATAATAGTTAAAAATAAAGTGATCAGTTAAGGTTGTTACCACTTCTTTGAAATGATTCATTTATATCCCCACATAAGGGATATAAGGTTGGTATTTAGGAAGACCAGAACATATATAATGTGTATAGTGATATTCATAAGATTTTATGGGATATTCTTCTCAATATAATAGGAACAATTTGGTATTAAGAAGAGATAATAGGGGTGTACTTTTATAAGTGAGGGTTGGGGAACTTTTGGAATTTCATTAAAATTTTACCTAATATAAATATATTTTGTGTCCAAATGTCAAAAGTTATAAAACATTCACATTTTTTAGCAGTATCATATTGAATCCTCCCGTAAAATAAAATTTTTACATGTTTGGATCACATTTCTACCCTTATTTTTTGTTTTATCCCTTCCAAAAATTATAATAATATAACGTATTCTACCAATTAAGGGTTTATAATGTTTCTATAAAATAAAAAAAAATACCCATTAATTTAAAATGGAATACTTTGAATACAATATGACATTATTTTGTGACATTATAATTTTTTTATTATTTTATATCATTTAAAAAATATAAGTTGTTATAAAATTTCATTTATATCATCTTAACAGTATTCAGTTCATATTACTTCAAATATATCATTAAAAGTGTAAATTTAAATATATTTCATTAAAATAACACTAATATGTAATAATAATATATTTTTTTTGGAAAATCATAAATAACCCACATAATATTACTTTTAGTAATTTATAAATCATTTATTATATTTTATAATTAATTAGAGAACCACTATAATAGAGTTTCATAAGAATTTAAGGATGTTATATAATTACTAAAAAACATAAATAAATTTATATCTTGAATTTAATTTCATTACACTGGAAATGGACTCTTATATTCAATCATAACTTGGGTTTTTCCTAAATGGAAATAAAATTGATAATTAAAGCTAAATGAGTGACATTTTTTAACATTCGGTGATATAACTATTATATAAGCCATTTTCAGGGAAAAGAATCCATTAAACAAATCAATATCTATAATAATATGTTAATTGTAGAAATAAATTCATCCAATAAAATTCATCATGAAAAATAAGGCATTCTCACTTATTTTCATCATAGATTCACCAGATTCACCTTTTACCAAGGTGATAAATTTTACCACAGATACTATTTGTATTAAACAAAAATAACAGTTTCATATTTACAAAATTTAAACATAATAAATAAAAAAATGGAATAATTTTTATCTAATTAAATTCATATAATTGGAAAAAAGAATTATAAAATTATTATGAAATATGCGATAAAAACATATTTTTAGAAGAATGCATTTTTAATCATAAAAATTGGATTATTATTATAACATGAATAGAATAATATTAAATTAATGATAAAATATTTAATTAATAATATATATATATATATTTCAATTAAATAATTATACAATAGTGAATAATTAAATTCCATAAAATAAATGTACATTATGCACATAAAAATAGTTCCCTAAAAAATATCACTTGTACATTCAAATGTTTTTTATTTTCAATTAAAATTAATTGATACTCAATAAATTAATTTTATCCAATATTAGTTATATATTTTTATAATTTAATTTTCTCTATTCATACCAACCAATCCAATGTTTGGGTGATAACTATCACTTTAAATAAGAAAATTTTAATAATATATCACAATTAGTTTAAAATTATTGTTTCATGTAATGCAATATATTAGTGAAATTAAATTAAAATAATATATATATATATATATATATCATAGAATCCCTTGGTGTTACATACCCCCTCACATAAATAAATTTCACGCTCGAAATTTTTATTAGTCATTAATGTTTTACTATTATAAAATTCCTTTGACCGAACCCACATCATAATAAAAGAATAATAAATCATCCATTACAAAAAGAATGATAAAAAAAAGGTTACCAAAAATAACATAAAATAGCATTAATAGATGATAGAATAATTGGAAAGAAGTTAAAATATGGACATGGATGAGAAAACTATCTCCTATGTACTCATAGAGTGTGACAAAGAACATGTTCAGGAGATCATTAGTGACCACAAAACGAAAAATCAGTGAAGATTTAAAAGACCATCAATTCAACAGAATTAAATGTTATAAGATTTTTTTTTCATTGGATCATTTTCCAAGATTTTATGAATTATTTTATCATATATACTATGAATTTAATGAAATATATATACTTGACATGTATACTTTCATCCATTAATCAAGTTCCACCAAAGACTAACATGTTTCCCCTAATGATGTGTATTCCAGATTATTTTCTTCATTCATGATGCACTAATATCAACATATAATTTATATAAAATATTTAAAGCCATTCCCACAATATTTAGGTTATAACCAAATTAAAAAATTATTAACTCATGTTAATTTTCAAAATGAATAAACAAATAAATCATTAAATACAACATAAATTTTAAAAACCCTTAATTTTCTAAACAACCTCATCATTAATTAGTGATTTAACATATAAAGCTATAGATCTATACTTAAATCAATAAAAATTTAATTACATTTTTCCTAAATATTATTTTATATTAAGTCACATGTTGAAGCTAAGGGTTACGCATACCTCATCCTACTGAGTCACCTCCTAAATATCATTAATTTTCATGATAAATCACTATATAATCTTTCAATATAATGGACTTCTTAAAATTATTATAAATCAAATATAGATACAAACCTAAGAAGAAATCCTTAAATTAATAATAAATAGCTCTCAAAGAATCGCCTTTTTAATGAATTTCTTTTTCACTATCAAGTTTATCTATATCCCACCATCCTATAGTCAATAATTTTATTGAAATAAAATTTTATACCAACATCCAAAGGTATTTAGACATTAATATAGTATAATTCCTAAAGAAATGTAAAATAATAACATCATAATCACATCACAAGAAACATTAAAAATGGATTTTTGATCCCTTTGAACTTTTTGTAATACTTAAACATACAAATCGATGATAGTATCCATAAATTTTATGTTAAAATTACATGAAAACTATTATTCATCCAAAAGATAATTATCCTTTAATTCATTAAATAATATCACCTCTTAATGAAAATCTATTTTAGAATTATGAGTTTAATCATTATATAATAAATAATTATATTTTTATTACCAATATCAAATTTATGTTATTTATTCTTAAATTTATGATGAGATAATAAATCAACACACTAAATAACATTAAATTTAACTAAAGAATGAAAAATATTTTTTTCATTGGGCGAATTCATAGAAATATCAACATGAAATTACCAACATTATAGTG
Organism: Viscum album; assembly: GCA_963277665.1. Classification (NCBI taxonomy): domain Eukaryota; kingdom Viridiplantae; phylum Streptophyta; class Magnoliopsida; order Santalales; family Viscaceae; genus Viscum; species Viscum album. Next base: position 806,649,549 of record OY728119.1, on the reverse strand, counting down.
GATGATAAATATTCCGTTATTATCATGATTTACTTAAACTATAATTATTTCATATGATTTCCCTTTTTCATTTGTTATAAATGTTTGTTGGGGATCATTATCATTATTATCCCTTGGATTAGGTGATTGATTCACATTATTCCCAAACTGCTTTCATTTATAGCACTGGAGTACAAGTGTTGTATTATATTGATCTCTCTATCTCTCTCTATTACATTAATAAACTTGCCACTTTACATAACTGTAACATTATTTTTCATTATTAAAAGGCTACCGACAGTTCAAAATATCTCTTTTTAATTTTATTCATCCCATGACATAGCCCTCCATCTTTTTTTATAATTAAGATGTTGAAATGTTTTATTAACATTATATGAAAAAATAGTAGATAATATATAAATATTTATATTCCATTTCTTTTAACCAAAACATTGAATGTTTCTAGTTTCCATTTAAACACTTGCATCTCATCGAATAATGTCATCATATCTTCCAAAATCCCATTATTTATATTGCCTTTCAATGAAACAATATTATCCTAATAATTAATAGGTTAATGTTTCTATCCTAGATGATAATTAAAATAGAATCATACCTAGAAAGTATTGTAAAATATCCCTCTTATGTAACAATAGATTCATCATCCTTATATTTAATCTCCAAGAATTATTTTGCTAATTTTAATAATTAATAGGAGGGATATACTTACTGAATCATAATCCTTAAATCTTATCACAATTAATGCATCTATTTTTTTCTATATTTTATTTATTTTTAATAAGAGTAAACCATTAATGTGCTTCACTATAAAATAAATAATGATATATGTTTAAATTTTCATGGTACAAGCACTGAATAATATAAAATATATTTTCCATTACATTGATTCACTACTAAAAAACAGTGGATTGGAATAACCAAAGAAAGAGTGCGGTCATTGTTGCATAAAATAATCAATATCATGATTGTCTCTCCTTAATGAATATGACTACTAAAACTGATATGTTTTACCACCAATATCATGGTGGAGTTGAGTAAGTATATCAAAACATGTTGTATCCCATCTCTAAATAAACTAATTTTCTCATAAGGATGGTCATTGAAATTTCCATCACAATCATTTTGCACAAAATTTTGTCATGTTCCAACCATTGACTGAAACTAAAAAAATATTCTGGGTAATGATAATAATGTTAGAAAAAAAATTATCATGAAAATTAATTTAAAGGATGTGTAGATCATAAAGCATTATTTTATAAAAACATATGTTTTTTCGATGTGATTCATGATTTTTTTCCAAATGTTTTAGATTTCATAATACAAATTGACCTCTACCCTTTGTTATAACTAATGTAGTGTAATACTAGTTTCAAAATGTTAAATAGTCCTTTATTTAATATAAACTATTGAATCAAAAACTTCTCATACATAAATATCACATTTTAATATATGAATATTCATAAAAAACACAATGATTCGTGTAAAAATCACAGAGGTTTAGTTCCTTTGGATAAATAAAAAATAAACAAATGGTTTTTATAAGATGTATATTTTCTCCCACTATGTTCTTCAAAATTATCATTCTTCATTAACATATCTCACTTAGTATGTTTATTTAAAAATAGGTGCAAATAAAAAAAATTAATTGTGATATTATATTTTTAGTATGGGTATAAACGTGAGATATCAACAATTACATGAGCATAATGTGGACATAATGGTATGAGAACCTGATAATAAAAATTTTAAATCATGCCCTTAGTATCATAGATCACAATCTTGAGTCACTGATTAAATCATGGAATTTCATAAGTAATGGATCATAAAGTAATAAAAGAACAAAATCCATCAGATACTAACATTGCAATAAGACCTAGGTTTTTGGTATACATAAGGGATTATGACATTGAGAACATGTATATATAGAAAATGTCTCACTCATTAAATGAAGGACCTAAAAGTAATCCATCAAATAAACTTATGGACAGGAATCAGTGTCCACACATAATCATATTTGCATGAAATCCATTTTCGTGTTTTATAATTATGGACATCAAGGCTAGGACCACACATACATTGATAAAAATTTGTAACATGTAATGACCCTAAATTTCCATGTAATTTATTTAAAAAAATGGTAATTTTTTGAGTTCGGGAAAATTGAAGGTGTGTGATTCCAAGGTATGGAGTGCCCGGAATGAATTTTTGAAGTTTTATTCAGGTCTATTCATTAAACATATGAGCGGGTTTCTCTATCTTTTTAACCACTACTCGGAATTGAAATTTGATGGCACCATAAAACTCACAGAACCAATTTTGTCTTAAGAAGACTTTCACCTCGATGGTAGTTGGTCGAGAGTGAAAGTTATTTTTTGGGTTTTTTGGAAATAATAAAATAAAATAAACACATGTTTTATTTTATTTTATCTATTATAACCACTCATGTGGAAGTTGGAGGTGAGGACCACCACAACATAACCTCCCCTGAGAGGTTATGGTGGTGGGGACCACCTGAGGCATAAACCTCCTCTTCATGTTTAATTATGGTGGGGACCACCTGACTTCTCAAAACCTCCCAATTTGAATTCGGGAGCGCGGACCACCCGAACCCCCATTAATGGTGGGGGAGAGGAAAACCTATAAACTCCCTCATTAATGTGGAGGATCCTCTTGAGATTCCTCCACATTAATTCTGCCAATGCACCAATTGATTTTTCCAACTCTCCATTAATAAATTCAACCGGTTTGAATACTATTCTAACAACACAATATATTATTTGGAGGCAATTATTTCATTTTGGTTGAATTTGGGAGAGAATAGAGCTTTAGAGAAATAATGTTCGGAGATAAATAACTTCATCTCCCAACGAAGAACGCTCTTTCAAATAAGAACGCTCCACCAACAAAGAACGACCTCCTTTGACTTCTTCCTCGGTAGCATCTTGCAGAGGCAACCGACGTGGGACGTCTTCGACGACCATCATTCTTTCCTCATTGGAGGTTAAGTTGTGGTGGTTCCCGCCTATTTTTTCTTGTGGGGATGGGAATATAATTTAACGAGGTATTATGGGGATTGATAATTTCTTTCATGCTCGTTCTTGTTTTTGTTCTTGATGAACCTCATGCTACTTCTCTAATGCGGAGAGTGCAGGCCAAACTAATAACACACGTCCTCTCTTTAACCATTGTGTTGATTTGTGGTGTCCTTCAAATTGGAGGAAGGATACAATGGTGCTGATGGCGACAAAGGTGACGAAGACAATGACCACATCACCCATGGCCTACGGGACCTGCACCGCCCCCAAGACGTTGCGGCACCCCGGCCGAACTTCCCCTACGGTCTCCGTCCTTCCGACCAAGCCGCCCCAGGCCAGGCAGCGCCGCCCAGGCCACGCCGTCTGCCGGAAAAATCGGCTCCGGCCACCCCGGCCTTGTGGCACCCTCGGGGCCGAACCGGCCCCGCGCCCACCAACTGTGCCATACGCCAGCCTCTATGTTGCCACGGTTGTGGCATCCACCGGCCTCCCGAGCCCTTGGACGAACCTGCACCCTTGTGGTGCCCCGGCCGAGCCGGCCTCCCATGCCCCTCGCAGTGCTCCATCAATGTCAGCACCTTGCACCCCTCACGATGCTCCAGCTGAGCCGATCTCCCACGCCCCTAGCGGCGCCTCGGCCGAGCCGGCCTCGCGCGCCCCACGTGGCGCCCCGGCTGAGTCGGCCTTCCGTGCCCCTCGCAGCGCACCGACCGAACCGGAACGTGCCCTCATGGTGCCCTCGGGGCCGAATCACCCACGTGGCGCCCTCTGGGCCAAAATTCACTCACGCCGACCCGCGGCCGGTCCGCGCCCTCTCGGCTCTCCGCGGCCCCTCGTGGCCTGCTGGGATGGGCCCAGTAGGCCAGACCAAACCCAATGGGCTGGCCCGCCCAACAGGTCAGGCTGGGTTGACTCGAACTGGGTTGGCCCGGACTGGGTCGGGCCGGGTCGGTCTGATCGGGTCGGACCGTACCGGGGCCCACTTCGACCCTTTACTTTAATTTGGCCATATCGTTAACCCTGAACGTTTGTTTGACGAACCATCAATGGCGCTGGTAATATTGGATCATGATGGTCCGTTTGAGTATACCCCAGTAGAGTTTGGGGTATAGTTGAGATACGGTAAAGTTGGATCATCCACGAATCCAACCGGGCCCTCGGGACTAAAAGGATAATAAATCAAAGGCCGAGCGTCCGATTGACGCACCACCTGTTGCGTTGAGACCCCTATGACATGGAAAACCTTTGAGATACTTTTTAGTCGGATTTGAGATAGTTGGAGCATCAACGAGTATCTTATGGAGCAGATCTTTCGGAGATGAGCGAGATGTTGTGCGGGAACCTAGTAGCTAGCAAAGACTTCATGATTGCTGATAGTTTGACTTGGAGTGACTCGAATGGCCCAGTGGGGAGTGCCTTGTTGTGGCGGCAGACCCACGGTGGAGGTGCGCGCTTGGTGATGCGGCAGACCCAGTATACATGATAGGAGTACCTCTAAAGGCTATGATGGGGAGTGCCTGGGTGTGATGGTAGACCCATGGTGGGGAGAGCCTCTGTGAGATGTAGCAGACCCATGGTACATTATAGGAGGAGTACCGTAGCATTCCAAGTTAGTGGGAAGCACCTCTGTGTGATGCAGTATGCCCACTTTACTCTATTTAGTAGGATTTCTCCAGTAGCCAAGGCTTCGATAATGTGAATAAAATCCTAGTTGAGCTGAGTTAGTACTTTTGTGTTTTCCTCATGATTGAGAGGGATTACTTGATAACTTAGGTATATGTATGGGCATATTCCTAAGTTGGGTTATCTGTTAAATTATTTCTTTTTGGTTTATCCTTGTAGGATTTTGTGAGACCTTGATGGTCTATGGGTCCCTACTGAGTTTTGTTATACTCATCCCTTCATGAGAAATACTCACACCTTGTTGTGTTGCATGCAGACGACAGACAACGGTGACTGAGGCTGAGAGTACCAGGACTGGACAGTACCTGGAGGTAGACCATACGACGAGTCGGTACATAGATGAGACTGACGGACGTAGAGTGCTGAGGAGGCTATTTGTACCTACCCTTCAAGTAGGAATCCTGAAGGATGCCCCAGTAGTTGTTTTTTCTCTCTTCAGTTGTACTTGTACTTCCAGTTCCTTGTACTTTACATTTGGGATTGTATTTCCAGCCCCTTTTACTTTTCTACACTCTTTTGTTATATAGTTTACATAGTGTTTTGTATCTAGCTGTGTGCTCTATTGTGTGTGTTTATAGGTTATAAAGGCAATGCCTTCCCAGTTTTAGGGATCTACGCCTTCAGTGCTAGTCGCCAGCCCCAGGCCTGTGGAAGGCGGGCTTGGGGTAGTCACGGTACGAGCCCCGGGGGACGGGTCGTGACATAACAACTTCATTTATTCAATGTATTATTCTAGAATATTCAATTGATTATTTTCATAACTAGGTGCTAATAAAACATGAGATTATGAGGCTCAATGTTCCCAAAATTAATATTAGAAATATATTAAAATAAAAACACATAATTTTCCAAAAACTGGGGTAAATCTTAAATAGAGTTACATGTCACTCATATGAGGTTTATATTGAGTTAAAAGTGGGGGTTTTACACTAAGAATGACATAACCTAAGATTGTATTGGATGTCTAGGGTTAATTCTATCATGGGTGAATTAATTAAAAAATAAACTGATTTATTTTTTTATTTAAAATATTAGCATGACCACATTACTGGTCTATTAATATTCTTCTTGGAAAAAATGTTAGGTTTTTTCACATAACCTTGGGGATTTTGTTTGAGAGTTTTGGAGGAGATTTTTTTGGTTATTAATGACCAGATCATGGACCCTCAATAGTTTTGAGATGTAACTCTAGGATCTCACCATCAACAACTAAATGGAATCTTTTTTCAGGATATATTGATAGAAATAGAGGTATTATTTTGTTTTTTATGGGTTTAATCATGTTTATGTATTCCTATATTGAATTTGAATCAATAGACCAATATATTGATTCATGAATCAATCGTATTGAGGGTACAATTTTATTTTTGGGGATTATTGGGAGAAATTGTTTATTAAAAATGGATCTTAGTACATTGTACTTATGGAAAAGGAAGAAGTACAACTGAACACTTCCAAGGATCATTAATCTATAAGGTTTATTGGTTTTCTCCAACATTTATTCATGAGATCCTAATCATCATTTTATTTGGATGAAGTATAAAAAATACAGGGGAAATAATATTTGTACGGAAAATTATGGGCAGAAACGATAATTATCATAGATTTAGGTTTGAATCAATTAAGTGGGAAATCTATGATTATAGTGAAAATGGATCAAGTTTGGATCATAGGTGTTCATATCTATTATTTTTTCATACAATAATGTTTTGGATTTGGGTAATTTTTTAAATAAAAGAAGAAGCTGGAATTTGAACAACCTACAATGGTAGTGGACATCAGACCATGGATCTGTGAATCCATGATAGAATAAATGAGATGATGGAAAAGAAAATGACATAGAGGAAAACCAATATTATCTATTAAATTCCAATTTAAACAATGTGTATTGTATATATACACTTCATATGTGACCCCATGTGCGGTTCTATGTTTTCACAATGAAGATAAATATCCCATAGTGTGTGATAGCTGTCACACAATGTTTGAAACTTACCTGGTGGCTCAGCATGTATCTAGGGGTACAAAGACATGGAGAGGATTACAATGGCACAAATATTCCATGTACACAAGAATAGACACATATAAAGGGACAATTACATTGTCAAGAGTACACGGCCTCAAACACACCATGTAATATGGAATAGATATGGCCAAAGTAACACAAACACGATCAAGAGCACATAGCCTCAAACATGCCATGTACTCAGAAATAGATATGGAAATAAGTCATGTCACATGGTTTATGACCTAATGATGAAGGGATAATACTTTTAATATACATAAATTCCATTTACCTCTTCAAATATGTCTTATCTCCATTTTATTAATCATCTTTTAAATTAATCACTTAGTTATGTTCCCTTGATTCATTCCCTAAGCGTTTATTATGGAATAATTTTCTATATAGTGTATGGTGATCCCTTTATAAGGACATCATTCATGAATTGTGTTGGTGGGATACTTGTTTTTTTCCTAGGGTTACATCCTCTATCCTTATCATTATACTATGTGTGTTTTATAAAATCATTATGACCAACACTACATGTAACACCCCGACCCCAGTTACCCAGAGTTGGTTCATTATTTTAATACATTGGCATGATTACAAGGAAGCAAGTCCCGAAGGACCGATCAGTTTAGTAGTCTTGGAGAAATAGATCACATACATGAATGTTACATTTGGACTTTAAGACATACAAAACAACATAAATAATCATTATGAACGCCATTATTCCCTTGGATTAACCCTACATGTCAATCACATTACACTTCTTGGAAACCTGGGAAAAAAAACATAGAAAGGGGTGAGCTCAAATGCTTAGTAAGGGTATGCAATACAGTGGAATCTTTCAAAAATAAGCATAAACATTTAAGGAAATGTATAAAACTAAAACAAAAGCCTTTTAAACATGAACTTCAGCATAATTTGGCAGAAATAAAATGAAATAATTCCATTTACTTATTCAAATGGATATTCTACTAATAGAATAATCATAGGAAATATCACTAACCAATTTTATAATGATAGAATGGATGATGCCGAACTTTAATTTCTGTGTCAATGCCTCGTACGAAGACCTAAGGGATAACTATAACCGGAACCGAACCTGGAGAGCCTATGTAACCGGACTCCATCCCAGAGTGCCTCTAATAACCGGACACCAACCCGTAGTGCCTCTATGAACCGGACACCAACCCGGAGTGCCTCTAATAACTGGACACCAACCCGAAACATACTAGTCCAACACATTCATCTTAAGAAGAGGATGAAATATTACATAAAAATTTGTATTAAAACTAGCATGAGAAATGTCAATACTTTTCCCATAAACCATGAATGGTATAAAAATAACACATCCATTGTCAAATATATCAAAAAACCTTCAACACAATATGGAAGATTTTTATCATGATAAATCAACTTCAAAAAAAGTTTAAAATCCATTAAATGATTTTTACATAGAAGAGATTGATTTGTAAAACTCTTTGAGAGAAATACCTCTTTTTCATGAAAACATTTAAAAGTCACACAATTTAGAAAATAAGTCATTTAAAGAAATTTTTTAATCAAAGTGTCCCATAACACTTTGAAACTTCTGAAAGGAATTAACATTTAAAAAAAACATTCATGTCCATATAAATAAATCCTTTAAAACAATTTTAAAGACATAGACATTACTGAGAAAGATTTAGAAGAATAAATATGTAAAACCTTCGAAATGATGTTTTTGTAAAAAGTACCGTAAAATAATCCCTTTGAAAACTCTTTCAGAAAACATGTACATGGATAATAAATATGTCCCAGTAGATACTTATGTAAAAACAACCACAGATAATAAAGAGATTGTGAAATTAACCCTTACCAGTTTGGTAACATACGAAACATACACCCCATGATATAGGTATCATACAATGAATATGTAAATACACATAAATTAAAGTGTATTACACAAAGAATACAATTATAGGCAGTACATATACCACACAAAAGGTAATAGTGGCAATATGGCATGAATCACACGGGAATAAGGAGTGAGATGAAAACCCCTTACCTTGCACTTTCCTTTAGTCGAGGGTACGTTTAACCTCCTTTACGTAGATCATATTATGTTATTAAATTATACCAGAACCATATTAATATTTATGATATCATACATGATTCATTTATGACTTTATATTACCCATTTAATAATAATTTCCATGTTAAGTTAACATTTCGGGTAATAATCACTTTCTTTATCGTACGTGTTTTAACTTGTCACTCTTGGTTGTATCACTTAGATCATGATTTAAATACTTCCAGAATATAAAACATGATAAATATATCATATATATTTAGAATATAAATATGTATAATAGACATATATATGAAATGGAAAACACCGTTTATGGAGAACGATAATCCGTACGTACGCATAAACGCTGTTTCTGTTTTCATATAGTATTGAACGGAAGTAAGTGAATAAGATATAAGAAAGATCATAAATAATTATATATATTTATATATATCCAGTAGAATTATTATGTCATATATTACATACTTATTAGTAATATATATTTTTATAATCGTCGATGAATGGTGAACTTGGAAATGAATCTCATCGCGTCGTGGAGACGGTAATCCGTACGTACGCACGAGAGAAAATATCATTCTTTAGATATTAAAATAATATATAATTGGATGATATATCATATATAAAGAATCATTATCATGTTATATTTATTATTTACATGAATTACAAATCATTATTATACCCATCCAAATAATAATATATTGAATAACAATTACACCACGACGTGGAGACGGTAAGCCGTACGTACACACGTATGGTGACATGTCATTCAAAGGATGGATAGAATACTGAATATGGTTGTATCATATTTAAAATAATATTACAGTATATAGGAGATACTGGATTCCTTATTTTAGAATGGGAATAACAAAGAAAGAAGAAGTAGAAGAAGAAAGGAACTTGAAAAAGGGTGGTGAAATCATTACCTCTTCTCCGGGTTCTTCCTTTTGATTTGATCAAAAGGGCTTCTTATTATGGCCTTCGGAGTAATGGAAGGCCTCTATGATGAAGTGAGGGAAGTTGGGAGAGTATTTAGGCAGGGTTTGGCCAAACCAAAAGGCTTTGAAGGTGTGAATTAATGAGAAGGGGGAGTGTCCTTTTATAAGAGGGGTGAGGGGCACCTTTGGAAAAGCCGGAAATATTATTTTATAATAAATTCATATTCGGTTTTTAATGGATCCAAAGTATATTATTTAAAGGTTATGGTGGGGATGGGTCAAAAACCAATCAACCAATACTATTTAGACTGGTTTGGGTCATTTTATTAACCTTATCTTTTAGTTTTAACTTTTAGTTAAATAGTTTGACACTTACCATGTCACTTTGTATTTTTATGTTTTATAGTTAATAAACATACTATATACATCCAAGAGACCCCCCAAGTGGTCCCTTAATAATACAACTATCATTATATAAGGATCTTGGCCGAACCATAGATTTTTAGGAATTTAATATCAATTAATGATATAATATTTGTTTTAAAAACTATTTTATGTCCATTTTGACACTATTCAATAATTGACTTTTGTAAAACTCATCAAAGAATGATTATTTCAAAAAAAGTTAATTAAATAAATCATAATATGTCATAGTATCCTAGATAATTAGTTTAAATCATTAAATGTATCAAATTATATTTAATTGTGTATTTATAATATCAATTATTTTAATTTTTCACTATTATGTTAATTACTGCATCATCATTGTGTCATAAATATATTAAATTCGTTAACGTCCAAAAATAATAAACAAAATGTAATTATTTAGTAAATATTTTTATCTTTTTAATGGATATTTATAGATTAAAATCCAACATATATAACCCTATGTAAATATTGTTTTTCAAAAAGATAAATGCTTATGTCATTTTTGTATTTATTTTAACTTAATTAAAATAAAGTGTCCCTATCACCTACAAGTATCTCTATGGGGTCCCAAAGTCAACCCAAAGATGCCCATGGTCGGACCTGTATCCACCAATAAGGTTAGGACATGTTTTAGGGTAATTTTGTATTATTATAATATTATTTATTAACCCTTATTTACCAGATTTACCCTTTAACGATGGAAAATAAAATATTTACCGAAGTAATTATTCAAAATGTCTAAAAATAAAAGTTACCTTTTAACACAGTCTGGACATCCTGATTCCAAATATGGAATCCATTTTTTTAAATTCAAAACACAGAAGTGGCAGAAATTAATTTTAAATTAATTCCTGCTATCAAAACAAAAAGCGTGTTTTTAAGATATAATAACTATCAAAAGATTGATACTTGTTTATGTTCGGTTTAATTGTGAAATTATGTCCAATGAACAAAATTATATTAAATGGTAAAAATATATTCTAAATATACATTAAAACTACTCAAATTCATAATTTATCACTATTAATTATTTTGATTAAAAAAGTTGTTTTTAATTAAAATTTAGTAATTTTCACTATTCATCAAAATATTAATGTTATCCGAAAAGTACCAAAATTTACCTTAGGCTAAATTTGATACTCTGAATCCAAAAATGAATTCCATTTTAAGAGATAAAATTTCTAAAATTTTAAAAAGTAGGTATTACTATTCATAACGGCTAGTTTGATTGGTCGTGGTGTGTGTTAGAACTCGAAGTTGCGTACAACACACACTACTGTATTATACAAAGAGAAGCGTACCGTGGAATCTCGGGGTGTTACATTCTACCCTCCATCAATAAATTACGTCCTCGTAATTTGATATTGTTCTTTGAAAATAAAGGTTGAAAATAGAAAATATCTTTGTGGAAAAACCCACATCGGAAATTTGGTTAATAAAATTTAGTCTTAAAAAGATGAAAAGAGAAATGAAAGGGTCACCACAAAATTTTGATCTCGATTAAGAAGACATTAGTGGAAATTATATACATATAATTGGAGGAAAAATGTAAATATTTATAGGTAGTGATTGAGGTTATCAATCACAAACAAGTTTAATATTGAGGTCCTTAAATTCATAAATCTATGATGATTTACAATACCATAGGTTCAAAAAAACATACGGTATTAGGATAACACATTTTTGATGTTTCAAAATATCTTAGTCGAAATCCCACATCGAAAAATGAATTAACGAGGCCTCTATTTAAAATAATGATTGGAAGATATGAAGATTACTGAAAATAACACATACTAGGGTTCCATGTAGGAAAATATGGATATGTAAGAAAAATATAACCATCAATACTCTGATAGAGAGTGGTAGAGAACATGGCTATGAAAAGGCCAACAATTGCAAATCCATAAATTAGGGATGATCTAAGGTACCATCTAGGAGAAAATTTTTGTTCAATGTTCCTTTTCTTAATGTTGAGGAATTTATTTATGAGATTGGACAAGATTATAAGGAGATATACTTACTTTATAATTAGAGTTTTATCCATTAATAAATTTCTTCCACAAACTCATCTTTCACCCCAAAACATAATACAACTCAAAAATACTCTATTTATCCTTATCGTTTCGGGTTCAAAATATAATGAATTTATAATTCACATATCAGACCCTTTATGTAAAGAAACTACATTATACCATCCAGGAACTTCATGTAGCGCAATGGCAGGTGATAAATCCCAATTTCAATATGGTTGTGGGTTCGATTCCCACAGCTTTGTCTAACACGACGGGTTGTCACACGGTTTGTGTGTTGTCCTTTTATAAAAATCCAAAAAATAACCTTTCAATCTTAATCCATTCCAACCATTAGATTTATCCAAAATACTATTATCCAAAATCACAGTCCAAATTTTACAAGGAAGGTAAACATAATGAGGATCCTTTTTCCAGGTAATAACATGTGAGCACCTTCCTCATATATTCTTTTACAACACTACAACATCCTGAATTACCAAAATCAACCATCTCTTATTCCAAAATCACTACCTCAGTATTAGGACCATATTAAGGTTTATCTTTCCTTCAACCATGTAATTTCCAAAAACAATTAACTCGCTGTAGAGTCACATTTCTTAGTACCATAAAATCTCACATCCTTAATTAAATAGTACTGTAGTACAATCCTTATTTATCTCGAGAACATCTTTGATACAACAGCTAAATGAAATAATTCTAAAATAACAACATAAGAACAGTAGTCATTCCTCTTAATCTGTGTTAGTATCATAACTTGATTATCATCCAATAGCATCATTTGCGGCATAGTCTGATGACTGGGACATTGGTTCACATAGTGTCCAAACTCCTTGAAAATGAAGCATTGTACATTTGAAACCATTTTCTTACACTTGCAGTCACGTACTTTGTGCCCTTTTCATCCACACTTATAACAAACTCCCATTCCTTTCAAGAAAGTTCCAAGGTGTTTCTTCCCACATTTATCACATATGGGAAAATTATTCTTTTCCCTCTTCCCTTTATCTGTCTTTCTCTCTTCCATCATATTCTTCTCTTACTTCCCTTCAAAGACATAGGAATCCGATAATTCTTTACTCATCTAATCAACACATGATACTATTTCTTCATATGATTGTAATACATGGGAAACTATTTACCTTCTAAATTTTGGATTAGGACCACAAATGATATAATCCTTCTTACTCTTAGGATCATTGGTATTACGGGAGTTCACATTCCTTTTACTGGGCACCATTTCTATACAATAGCATAAACTAGTTCAGTTTATGAATTTCAATGAATAATTACCAAACTTGTAAAATACCTAACACAAATTGAACTTTTTATGGATATAATCCATAATCATAAAAATGTTTTCATTGAGTATGTATATACTCATTGCCCTTCATAATGGTTTGTAAAGAAAATGAGAATTATCCTAAGCATATCCCCCAGGAGTGTCGTAACCAAGAGTGCAGCAAGGCCTGTTGTCGTGCACCAGTTCCCGTTCGAGTCTAGCTCAATGTGGTGTTTTCAGGTTCTACCCCTAGGTACATTTGTGCCAGAGCTGCCTCTACCTACTCATATCCAGACAATGATGTATTTCTCGGAAAACTCACAAAATCTCTACAATACCAATATTCTAGGATGTTCTTCTATACTAATCCTCAAAGTCTATCTTAGGGCTATGTGCTCTAATCAGAGTTTTATATAAATCTAGTTTCCATGGTTATTGCTAAACTTCCTCTGATACCAACTGTAATGCCCCGACCCCAGTTACCCAGAGTCAGTGCATTATTTTAATACATTGGGATGATTACAAGGAATCAAGTCCCAAAGGACCGATTAGAGTAGCAGTCTTGGAAAAATAGATCACATACATGAATGTTACATTTGCACTTTAAGACATACAAAACAACATAAATAATATTTATGAACGCCATTATTCCCTTGTCTTAACCCTACATATCAATCACATTAAAATTCTTGGATACAATGACCCATACTTTACATACATTGTTAATACATCAAAATTGAAGCATACTTATTACAACATATAACAAAACCACGAAAGGACTGTATAGGTATAGTGTCTTTAGAAACTAGGAAACATAAACAACTGGTTCATAAAGCATCTACACTGTCTCCCATTTATTTCATCATATCTATAGTCCCTTTTTGAATATCTTACTTAATTACCTTATTCCTGACCTGGGGAAAGAAAAAATACAAAAGGGTGAGCTAAAATGCTCAGTAAGGGTAAACAAAAGAAATATCAATCACATCATATACATAAGCGCATAAATTTTGGAAATCTTAACCTGCAAAAGAGATCATAATTTCATAACATGGAATAAATCATGGCAGTAAAATTTAATCACAATAATCATAACATAAAACATGAAACTTTTTGGCATACACACATAACCATAGAGAATCATTTCTTGTTAGTCAAGACTCATTTCCAAGACTATCATAGTGGACAAAGTCCATTTCTGAACTGAGTCACCCTCGTTTCAGTCCTGTTTGACTGAACCGGTATAACCTATAGTTCCCGCCATGTATATCTCATGAGATATAAAATCTTTACCCAATGCATTGGAGAGAGATATAGGTCCCACCCATCTCATAATGATACCATTCTTATGTGTGCCACAAAATCATAAATCATACATCATTGCATAACCCATGTAATACAAATGGGAATCTTAAACATCATGACATCATAAAAAAATTCATATAAGATAAAGGAATTCATAAAAATAATTCTATCACAACATAATCAAATCAATGTAATAATAGGGATAAAAACAGAACCCTTTATTATCTTAGATGGAAAATAATTTTGATAAAACACTTGAACTCCATTCTGGAGGAAAATATCCTTTCTTCTTCAAAAACATTTTTCCTTTCTTAACATGTCTTACAACTTTAAACTAAAAGAAGTTGATTAAAAATAAACATGAAAACTTGTAAAGGATGCTTCTTGGAAATAATGTTTTAAAAATCCCTTCATTTCGTATATGTTATAAAAACATTCTTCTCGTACTTCTGCCGGAAAAGTCAAAAAGTATCTAGTACGAAAAATGACAATATATTCCTTTCATATATTTTACTAAAAACTCACCGAAGGGTAAAATTGGATATAAACTATTGTATAAGGATATAAATATTACATATTGAGGAAACATGGATGTGGATGATAAATTACACCCCAGTAAATACCAAAGTATAAACAATCTCGAATAAAAATGAGATTGTGATATTTCCCTTACCTTAGGTCCATTTTGCTTCGTAAGTGTCCGAACCTCCTGTATAATGATTTAAATAATGTTATTGACTTATTCCAAAATCATAATTATTTTGATGATATCATATATGGTCATTTTCTTAGCTTCTTAGTAGTAATATTTCATTGCTACTTGTTATTCGGGTGTTTATAACTTTTTGTTCTTATGCGTGTTTTGTCGAATAAATTCTTATTATTTTATTTATGTTATAGATACCTCATTTCCAGAATGGTATTAGTGTAATATATATCATATTAATTCATTAAATTCATTTATATAATAATTATGAAATGAAGATCATGTAGAACGAGTCGCATCACATCGTGGAGACGGTATTCCATACGTATGCACGAGTGATGATATCGTTCCTATGATCGTGTAATTATATTGGAGTGTATGTATACTATTTAAGAATAAGTATAACTTTATAATAGTCATATATAGTCATTATTTACACCATTATACCCATCCACGTAAGGTGGTGGTGGAAAATAGATTACACCACGGCGTGGAGACGGTATTCCGTACGTACGCACGCGCGGTGATTTCTTTTTCCGTAGGATGGATAGATGGTGAAATAGGGTTGTTTCATACATATAATAACATATCAGTATGTGAGTGATACTTATGTTATTACTTCATAATGAAACAACTAAAGAATAAGAAGTGGAAGAAGAAATAAAGATGAAAGAATCGGTAACGGACATTACCTCTTCTTTGAAGTGCTTCTTTGAGACCTTCTTTTAGGGCACTAAAATTGGTCTTTGAAGAAGACCAGGACCTCTAGGATGTTTCTAGGGAAGTGGAGCGGTGGAATTGGAAGGGGTTGGCCGAGCCTGAAGGCTCAATGTGGTGTGAGGAAGAGGGGGAGTAGGTGCCCTTTTATAAGGGAGGAGAGGGGTACCTTTGGGAAAACTAAAAATATTATTTTATTATAAAGTCAAGTTTGGTTTTAAATAGCTACAAATTGATATATTTCGAAGAAAAGGTGGGGATGGGTCAAAATCCTCTCATCCATTAGAATTTAGACAAGTTTAGGTTCCTATTTTAACCTTGTCATTTAGATTTAACATTATGTTAAATAAGTTTACTTTTACTATGTCTTCTTGTGTTCTTATACTATAAGGTTAATAAACTTACTATAAGAAGCCAAACGAACCCCATGTTGTTTATTATTAATATATATAACCTTATCTATGTCATTTGGCCGAAACATTGATTTTTAGGAATAAAATAATAATTACTAATATAATATTTGTTTTAAAAACTATTTTATGTCAATTTTGACACTATTTAGTAATTGATTTTTGTGAAAACCATAACAGAATGATTAGTTCGAACAAAGTTAATTAAATAAATACTAACATGTCATATTAACCTAGAAAATTAGTGGAATTCATAAAAAGTCTCAAATTACATTTATTTTTGTGTTTATTAATTATGTCAATATTTCATTAATAAGATAATTACTGCGTCATCTTTGTGTCATAAATAAATTAAATTATATAATGTCTAAAAATTATAAATAAAATACCATTATGTAGGAAATATTTTTAGATTTATAATTAATATTTATAGTCGAATTTATCTTATGTATAACCCCATATTAAAAATTATTTACTTATTAAACTTTGATTATAACTATTTTAACCCTTCTTTAAATAAATTAATAATAAATGTCCTAATCTAATCCAAGTGGGCCTAAATGGTCATATTTTATTCCTAAGTTTGTTTTTGGTCGAATTACACTTGTCCAATAGAATTAAGACATGTGTTAGGGTAATAATAATATCATATTTACCCTTAATTACCCTATTTACCTTTAACCGTGGTAAAAAAAGTAAAAATTTACTATTCACCAAAAAATTATTTTCATCTCATTGAACCACATTTTACTTATTGACATCAACCGTGTCTCTCGGATTTTTGAAATTCCACTCACAGAAGCGGTAAAATTATGTTTTATGAAAAATTCAGTTTTTTAACTACCACTTAGTGGTTTCACTATTCATCAAAAATTGAATGTTTTCAGAAAAATACCAAAATTTCACCCTAGGATAATTTCGATATTCCGAATCCAAAAATGAAGTCCATTTTGAAAAATAAAATTATTAAGATTTCAAAAAGTGGTTATTACTATTCATAACAGCTAGTTTTAATAATATTTTAATAGCATATCGTTGTTTAATGAAACTCGGTATTGCGTACGACGCAAGCTATCGAGGAAGGTCGCGATTTCGTGTAAAGCAAGCCAAGAAAGTGTTGTGTGTAGAAAAATATTCCTTTGATGATTTATATAACATAAAAGTCTCGGGTGTTACATTCTACCCCCCTTAAAATGAATTTCGCCCTCGAAATTCGTCAATTTGTAACAAATAGATGAGGATACCTCTCCCTCATCATATCCTAAAGCTCCCATGTAGCTTCTTCTAATTGGTGGTTCCTCCATAAAACATTCACCAATCGAGTGGTCTTGTTTCGTAGGACTTTTTCTCTACG
Source organism: Viscum album (assembly GCA_963277665.1). Lineage (NCBI taxonomy): Eukaryota > Viridiplantae > Streptophyta > Magnoliopsida > Santalales > Viscaceae > Viscum > Viscum album. The sequence goes on along the minus strand of OY728119.1, from coordinate 806,631,584 downwards.
ATCCAGAATCTCTATCGATTGTTCTTCATAAGAAAGATCTTGCTCCAGCGGTATAACTTCTGACCTAAGTACATGTGAAGGATCAGGTATGTACTTTCTCAGGAGAGATACATGGAACACATCGTGAACTTGAGAGAGATTCGGTGGAAGCGCCAATCGGTAAGCTACCTTCCCAACACGATCCAGTATTTCGAAAGGACCGATATATCTAGGGCTCAACATCCCCTTCTTTCCAAATCTCATGACTCTCTTCCAGGGAGATATCCGTAAGAACACTTTATCACCCACTTCAAACTCTAGGCCTTTTCTTCAGTTGTCGGCATAACTTTTCTGTCGACTCTGAGCTGCTCTTATGTGTTGTTGAATAGATCAGACCTTTTCTGCCATTTTATCAACGAGATCAGGTCCTAATAGCTTTCTTTCCCCAACTTCATCCCAGCAAGTTGGAGTCCTGCATTTCTTTCCATAGAGAGCTTCATAAGGAGCCATCTGAATACTGGAGTGAAAGATATTATTATAAGAAAATTCCACCAAAGCTAGGTGTTGATCCCAACCACCTTTGAAATCCATATAGCAAGCTCTCAACATATATTCTAGGGTTTGAATTGTTCTCTCAGACTGACCGTCTGTCTGAGGATGATAAGCAGTGCTGAAACTCAACTCTGTATCCAGAGTATGCTGAAGACTTCTCCAGAACTTTGAGGTAAATCTCGGATCCCGATCAGATATAATAGAAAGAGGTACTCCATTCTATCTTACCACTTCCTTTACATATATCGTGGCAAGCTGATCCAGAGAGAAATCCTCTCTAATAGCAATGAAGTGTGCAGACTTTGTAAGACGATCAACTATGACCCAAATAGCATTATTGCCTTTGGATGTTTTAGGAAGTCCAGTGAAAAAGTCCATAGTGATGTTTTCCCATTTCCATTCGGGTAAGGGTAATGGTTGTAACATCCCCTTAGGCTTCTGTCTCTCAGCTTTAACTTGTTGACAAACCAAGCATCGAGAGACATATTCAACAACATATCTTTTCATTCCATCCCACCAGAAGTACTCTTTCAGGTCCCTATACATCTTCGTGCTTCCAGGATGAAGAGAGAATGAAGAACTATGAGCCTCATCCATCAGCTCCTTCTTTAATTCGGGGATGGGAGGAACACAAACCCGATTCCTGAACTTTATTATCCCATCACAATCAAGGTTGAATTCAGGAACATTTCTCACCTTCTTTTGTAACTCGACATCTTCTTTCTGTGCCTCTTTAATCTTCACATGTATAGATGGTTGAACATTCATTTGAGAAAGATAAGATATTCCCCTTCCATTATAATTCCAAGATCCATCCTTTGTAAATCCATAAATATTGGATCTTTTTTGATCCCCATCATGGATAAACTAGCATGGTCTTGTCGACTTAATGCATGTTCCACCTTGTTTGCTTTCCCAGGGTGGTAATGGATTGAGCAGTCATAATCCTTAATCAGCTCCAACCATCTTCTTTGACGCATATTCTGCTCCTTTTGTGTGAAAATATACATTTAACCTTTATGATCAGTATAAATATCACACCTTTCACCATAAAGGTAATGCCTCCAAATCTTTAATGAAAAGATTACCGCAGCTAACTCCCAATCATGTGTTGGGTAATTTTGCTCATGGATTTTCTACTGTCATGAGGCATAAGCTATCACCATATCATTTTGCATAATAACACACCCCAATCCCTTCTTGGATGCATCACTATAGATCACAAACCTTTCTCCACTACAAGGCAGTGTGAGAACAGGTGCACTGGATAACCGTCTTTTCAACTCCTTGAAATTCTCTTCAAATTCCTCCGTCCAAACAAACTTAACTCCTTTCTGAGTAAACATGGTGAGTGGATTAGATAATCGTGAAAAATCTTTCACAAAACGTCTATAATATCCAGCCAAACCAAGAAAACTTCGGATCTCAGTTACTGTTTTTGGTCTTGACCATCTTTCGATAACCTCTGTTTTTGCTGGATCCACGGATATCCCTCTCTTTTGAGATTATATGACCCAAAAATGCAACTTTTTGAAGCCAAAATTCACACTTGGTAAATTTGGCATAAAGCTTCTACTTTCTCAGGGTCTTCAATATAATTCCCAAGTGATCTTCATGTTCTTCCTTTCCCTTTGAATAGACAAGAATATCGTCTATAAAGACAACCACAAATTGATCAATATAGTCTCTAAAGACTCTATTCATCAGATCCATGAAGATAGCAGGGGCATTAGTAAGACCAAATGGCATCACTATAAATTCATAGTGTCCATACCTTGTACGGAAAGCCTTCTTTGGTATATCCTCCCTTTTGACCCTTAATTGATGATACCCTGAATGAAGATCAATCTTGGAAAAGTATTGAGCTCCGCGTAGTTAGTCAAATAAGTCATCAATGCGTGGGAGAGGATATTTGTTATTGATAGTGATCTTGTTAAGTTCTCGATAATCAATGCAGAGTCTCATTGATCCATCTTTCTTCTTAACAAATAGAACAGGTGCTCCCCAAGGTGACACACTAGGGCATATGAATCCCTTATCAAGATTCTCTTGGAGTTTCTTCTTCAATTCCTGCAACTCAATTGGGGCCATTCTATAAGGTGTCTTTGAAATAGGCAAAGCAGCTGGTACGAGTTCTATTGAAAACTCAACTTCACGATTCGGTGGAAGTCCCGGTAATTCCTCTAGAAAGACATCAACAAACTCTTGTACAGTGGGAATATTCTTAATCGTGAGTTTCTCACCAACCATTTGAGATAAATAACCTTCATTTAGTGGAATCAATACCCATAAAATGGAAGAAATTTCCACTGGAAGGTTATGTTCATCCTCGCATTGATAGACTATCATAGATTGATCTAGAATATGAAATTTGACTTCCCTTCTTTGGAAATTGATATGAGCTCGATATAAAGAAATCCAATCCATGCCAAGAATCACATCAAATTCCACTATAGGAAGGATCACAAGATTTGCAGGAAGAACTTTCCCACAAACTTCGATCGGAGAAGAATTATAAACTTTTGATGCGACTGTTGTGCCATTAGGTGTTGTCACAGCTAACTCAACATCTAATTGTTGAGGTAATATGGTGATACCCTTAAAATATTCTTCAGAAATAAAAGAGTGGGTAGATCCAGAATCAAATAAAACATTTTCTACTTTAGAGTGGATGGTAAGTGTACCTTTCACCACATCGTTATCGTACTCCACATCACTGATAGAAATTGCATGTGACTTTCCTTTGTCTTTATCCTTAAGAGTTTGTTGATGTCGACCATCATCATCAACCCTTGGATTAAGGCATTTATTGGAATAATTCCACATCTCCTTGCACTTGAAACATTGATGTGTAGTAGGTTCATTCTGTGTATCCCTTCCTTTGTTTGCATCATTAGACATCTTCTTCCCATCATTGCGGCATTCAAATGCCCGATGACCTTCCTTTCCACTTTTGAAACATTTACTTGTCCCTTTAAGAAAACTCCCTCCATTTTTCTTTCCACACTTTGAGCATAAGGGAAAGATCATCTTATTTTCAGTGTACTCTTTAGATTTTCCTTTGAATTCCATTTTCCTCTTCTTATCAAACCCATATGACTGATGGGTTACTCCAATCTTCATCTCGACTTTGAGAGCACATCGAACGATTTCCTCGTAGCTATTGAAGTCCCTTATGTCTAACGCCCTTCGAAGACTTGGTTTTAAGCCACTAAATAATCGATCGATCTTACTCTCAGGTTGGATAATAATACCAGAAGTGTACCTTGCAAGTCTTGTAAAATTTGCTTCATAGGTACCAACAGATTCATCATCCTTTTGCTTCAGTTCAAGAAAAAATTTCTCCATCTTTGTTCGGAGAATACGAGGGAAGTACTTATTTAAAAATAATTTCTTGAACTCATCCCATTCCATGGACTCAATTTCATCCCTTTGCCTCGTATTCTTAATAAGATTCCACCATTGATCAGCATCTCCTTCCAAACGATACACTGCTAGGATGACTTTATCATGTTCAGAACATTGAAGAACTGAAAATATCATTTCAGTAGTACTAATCCATTGTTCAACAACTAATGGATCAGTAGACCCGCTGAAAGAAGGTGGACGCTGCCTCATGAAGGATTCAACAGAATGTTGCTCCTTATTTTTCTTGTTTGGAAGTCCAGCCTGATTCATAGCTTGAGAAAGTTGTGTGAGCATGGCTACACGATTTTTCATTCCAGCTCCCATAATGTTTGGTTGCTCTGGGGGACAATCATTGCATTTCCCGTCGCATTCTGCATTAACACGGTTCCTTCGGGTTCCAGCCATTGACTAAAACCAAGAAGAATAGTGTGATCAACACTAATTATAATCGGAAAACCCATAATGAAGAATAAAATTTCACACTTAAGGTCTTATCCTAGGTTATTCATGGACATTTCTAAAACACTAAGATTGTGTTCTATGCTTAGACATATCCTTAGGGTTCTTACTAAGGCTTTCACATCCTAGTTTCCAAAGGTTGGCTATACCTTTCCTCTGATACCAACTATAACGACCCATACTTTACATACGTTGTTAATACTTCAAAATTGAAGCATACTTATTACAACATATAACAAAACCACGAAAGGACCGTATAGGTATACTGTCTTTAGAAACTGGAAAACATAATCAATTGGTTCATAAAGTGTCTACACTGTCTCCCATTTATTTCATCATATCTATAGTCCCTTTTGGCATATCTTACTTAATAACCTTCTTCCTGACCTGGGGAAAGAAAACATACGAAAGGGTGAGCTAAAATGCTCAGTAAGGGTAAACAAATGAAATATCAATCACATCATATATATAAGCGCATAACTTTTGGAAATCTTAACCTGCAAAAGAGATCATAATTTCATAACATGGAATAAATCATGGCAATGAAATGTAATTACAATATTCATAACGTAAAACATGAAACTTTGTGGCATACACACATAATCATAGATAATCATTTATTGTTAGTCAAGACTCATTTCCAAGACTATCTTAGTGGACAAAGTCCATTTTTGAACCGATTCACCCTCGTTTCAGTCCTGTTTCACTGAACCGGTATAACCTACCTTTCCATCCATGTCTATCTCATGAGATATAAAATCTTTACCCAATGAATTGGAGGGAGATATAGGTCCCATCCATCTCATAATGATTCCTTTCTTATGTGTGCCACAAAATCATAAATCATACATCATTGCATAACCCATGTAATACAAATGGGAATCTTAAACATCATGACATCATAAAACAGTTCATATAAGATAAAGGAATTCATAAAAATAATTCCATCACAACATAATCAAATCAATTTAATAATAGGGATAAAAAAATAACTCTTTATTATCTTATATGGAAAATAATTTTGATAAAACACTTGAACTCCATTCTTGAGGAAAATATCCTTTCTTCTTCAAAAACATTTTTCCATTTTTAACATGTCATACAACTTTAAACTAAAAGAAGTTGATTAAAAATAAACATGAAAACTTGTAAAGGATGCTTCTTGGAAATAATGTTTTAAACATCCATTCATGTCATATAAGTTAAAAAAACATTCTTCTCGTACTTTTTCCAGAAAAGTCAAAAATTACCTCGTACGAAAAACGACAAAATATTTCTTTCATATCTTTTACTAAAAACTCACCGAAGGGTAAAATTGGATATAAACTATTGTATAAGGATATAATTATTACATATTGAGGAAACATGGATGTGGATGATAAAATACACCCCATTAAATACCAAAGTATAAACAATCTCGGATAAAACTGTGATTATGATATTTCCCTTACCTTAAGTCTGTTTTGCTTCGTAAGTGTCTGAACCTCCTGTATAATGATTTAAATAATGTTATTGACTTATTACAGAATCATACTTATTTTTATGATATCATATATGGTCATTTTCTTATCTTCTTAGTAGTAATATTTCATTGCTACTTGTTATTCGGGTGTTTTTAACTTTTTGTTCTTATGCGTGTTTTGTCGAATAAATTCTTATTATTATATTTAAGTTATATATACTTCATTTCCAGAATGGTTTTAGTGTAATATATATCATATTCATTCATTAAATTCATTTATATAATCCTTATGAAATGTAGATCATGTAGAATGAGTCGCATCACATCGTGGAGACGGTATTCCGTACGTACGCACGAGTGATGATATCATTCCTATGATCGTGTAATTGTATTAGAGTGTATGTATACTATTTCAGAATCAGTATCACTTTATAATAGTCATATATAGTCACAATTTACACCATTATACCCATCCAAGTAAGGTGGTGGTGGAAAATAGATTACACCACGACGTGGAGACGGTATTCCGTACGTACGCACGCACGGTGATTTCTTTTTCCGTAGGATCTATAGATGGTGAAACAGGGTTGTTTCATACTTATAATAACATATCCTTATATGAGTGATACTGATGTTATTACTTCATAATGAAACAACTAAAGAAGAAGAAGTGGAAGAAGAAATAAAGATGAAGGAATCGGTAACAGACATTACCTCTTCTTTGTAGTGCTTCTTTGAGACCTTCTTTTAGGGCACTAAAATTGGTCTTTGAAGAAGACCAGGACCTCTAGGATGTCTCTAGGGAAGTGGATAGGAGGAATTGGCAGGGTTTGGCCGAGCGTGAAGGGTCAAAGTGGTTTGAGGATGAGGGGGAGGAGGTGCCCTTTTATAAGGGAGGAGAGGGGTACCTTTGGGAAAACTAAAAATATTATTTTATTATAAAGTCATGTTCGGTTTTAAATAGCTCCAAATTGATATATTTCGAAGCTAAGGTGGGGATGGGTCGAAATCCTCTAATCCAATATAATTTAGACAAGTGTAGGTTCCTATTTTTACCTTATCATTTAGATTTATCATTAAGTTAAATAAGTTTACTTTTACCATGTCTTCTTGTGTTCTTATACTATAAGGTTAATAAACTTACTATAAAAAGCCAAAAGAATCCCAAGTTGTTTATTATTAATATATATAACCTTATCTAAGTCATTTGGCCGAACCTTAGATTTTTAGGAATAAAATAACAATTACTAATATAATATTTGTTTTAAAAACTATTTTATGTCAATTTTGACACTATTTAGTAATTGATTTTTGTAAAAACCATAACAGAATGATTAGTTCGAACAAAATTAATTAAATCAATAATAACATTTCATATTAACCTAGAAAATTAGTTTAATTCATAAAAAGTCTCAAATTACATTTATTTTGGTGTTTATTAATTATGTCAATATTTCATTAATAAGATAATTACTGCATCATCTTTGTGTCTTAAATAAATTAAATTATTTAATGTCTAAAAATTACAAATAAAATACCATTATGTAGGAAATCTTTTTATATTTCTAATAAATATTTATAGTCGAATTTATCTTATGTATAACCCCATATTAAAAATTATTTACTTATTAAACGTTGATTTAACTATTTTAACCCTTCTTTAAATAAATTAATAATAAATGTCCTAATCTAATCCATGTGGGCCTAAATGGTCATATTTTATTCCTAAGTTTGTTTGTGGTTGAATTACACTTGTCCAATAGAATTAGGACATGTTTTAGGGTAATAATAATATCATATTTACCCTTAATTACCCTATTTACGTTTAACCGTGGTAAAAAAAGTAAAAAGTTACTATTCACCAAAAAATTATTTTTATCTCATTGAACCACATTTTACTTACTGACATCAACCGTGTCTATCGGATTTTTGAAATTCCACTCACAGAAGCAGTAAAATTATGTTTTATGAAAAATTCAGTTTTTTAACTACCACTTAGTGGTTTCACTATTCATCAAAAATTGAAAGTTTTCAGAAAAATACCAAAAATTCACCCTTGGCTAATTTCCATATTCCGAATCCAAAAATGAAGTCCATTTTGAAAAATAAAATTTAAAAAATTTCAAAAATGGCTTATTACTATTCATAACGGCTAGTTTTAATAATATTTTAATAGCATATCGTTGTTTAGTGAAACTCGGTATTGTGTATGACGCAAGCTATCGAGGAAGGTCATGATTTCGTGTAAAGCAAGCCAAGAATGCGTTGTGTGTAGAAAAATATTCCTTTGATGATTTATATAACATAAAAGTCTCGGGTGTTACATTGGAATCCTGGGAAAAATAAAACATAGAAAGGGGTGAGCTCAAATGCTCAGTAAGGGTAAGCAATACAGCAGGAACTTTCAAAAATAAGCAAAACAATTTACGGCAATGTATAAAAATAAAACAAAAGCCTTGTAAACTTGAACTTCAGCATAATATGGGAAAAAATAAAATGAAATAATGCCACTAACTTATTCACATGGACATTATTCTAATCGAATAATCACATGCAATATCACTAAACACTTTCATAATGATGGAATGCATGATGCCGAACTTTAATTTCTGTGTCAAGGCCTCGTGCCAAGACCTAAGGGATAACAGTAACCGGAACCCAACCCGGAGAGCCTCTATAACCAGACTACATCCCAGAGTGCCTCTAATAACCGGACACCAACCCGGAGTGCCTCTAATAACTAGACACCAACCCGGAGTGCCTCTAATAACCGGACACCAACCCGCAGTGCCTCTAATAACCAGACTCCAACCTGAAACATACTAGTCCAACACATTCATCTTAAGAAGAGGATGAAATATAACATAAAAATTTGTATTAAAACTAGCATGAAAAATGTCAATACTTTATCCATAAACCATGAATGGTAGAAAAATAACACATCCACAGTCAAATATATCACAAATCCTTCAACACAATATGGAAGATTTGTATCATGATAAATCAACTTCAAATCAAGTTTAAAATCCATTAAAGGATTTTGACATAGAAGAGATTGATTTGTAAAGATCTTTGAGAGAAATACCCCTTTTCATGAAAACATTTAAAAGTCACATAATTTAGAAAAGAAGTAAATTAAAGACATTTTTTAATCAAAGTGTCCCATACCACTTTGAAACTTTTGAAAGGAATTAACATTTTAAAAATCATTCATGTCCATATAAATAAATCCTTAAAACCCATTTTGAAGACATGGACATTAATGTGAATGATTTAGAAGAATAAATATTTAAATCATTTAAAATGATGCTTTAGTAAAAAGAACCTTAAAATAATCCCTTTGAAAACTCTTTCATAAAACATGTGCATGGATAATAAATATGTCCTAGTATATACTTATGTAAAAACTACCTCGGATAATAAAGAGATTGTGAAATTAACCCTTACCAGTTTGGTAACATACAAAACATACACACCATGAAAGAGGTATCATACAATGAATATGTAAATACACATAAATTAAAGTTTATTACACAAATAATACAATTATAGTCAGTACATACACCACACAAAAGGTAATAGTGGCAATATGGCATGAATTTCATGGGAATAATGACTGAGATGAAAACCCCTTAACTTGCACTTTCCTTTAGTCGAGGGTACATTTAACCTCCTGTACGAAGATCATAGTATGTTATTAAATTATACCATAACCATATTAATATTTATTATATCATAAATTATTCATTTATGACTTTATATTAACCATTTAATAATAATTTCTATGTTAAGTTAACATTTCGGGTAATAATCACTTTCCTTATCGTACGTGTTTTAACTTGTCACTCTTGGTTGTATCACATAGATCATGATTTAAATACTTCCAAGATATAAAACATGATAAATATATCATATATATTTAGAATATAAATATGCATAACAGACATATATATGAAATGGAAAACACCGTTTATGGAGACGGTAGTCCGTACGTACGCATAAACGTTGTTTCTGTTTTCATATAGTATTGAACGTAAGTAAGTGAATAAGATATATGTAAGAACATAAATCATTATATATATATACCTAGTAGCATTATTATTTCATATATTACATACTTATTTGTAATATATATTTTTATAGTCGTCGATGAATGGTGAACTTGGAAATGAATCTCATCGCGTCGTGGAGACGGTAATCCGTACGTACGCACAAGCGAAAATATCATTCTTTAGATATTAAAATAATATATAATTGGTTTCTATATAATATATACAGAGTCATTATCATGATATTTTTATTATTTAAATGAATTAAAAATCATTATTATACCCATCCAAATAATAATATATTGAATAACAATTACACCACGACGTGGAGATAGTAAGCTGTATGTACGCACGTATGGTGACATGTCATTCAAAAGATGAATAGAATACTGAATATGGTTGTACCATATTTATAATAATATTAAATTATATATGAGATACTGGATTCATTATTTTAGAATGGTAATAACAAAGAAAGAAGAAGTTGAAGAAGAAAAGAACATGAAAAAAGGTGGTGAAATTATTACCCCTTCTTCGGGTTCTACCTTTTGATTTGATCAAAAGAGATTATTAGTATGGCTTTCTGACTAAAGGAAGGCCTATAGGATAAATTTAGTGATGTTGAGAGAGTATTTGGGTAGGGGTTGTCTGAACCAAAAGGCTTTTAAGTGTGAATTAATGAGATGGGGGAGTGTCCTTTTATAAAAGGAGTGAGGGGCACCTTTGGAAAAGCTAGAAATATTATTTTATAATAAATTCAACTTCGGTTTCTAATGGCTCTAACGTGGAATATTTAAAGGTTAAGGTGGGGATGGGTCGAAAACCATTCAACCAATAGAATTTAGACAGGTTTTGGTCATTATATTAACCTTATCCTTTAGTTTTATCTCTTAGTTAATTAGTTTGACACTTACCATGTCACTTTGTATATTTATATTTTATAGTTAATAAACATACTATATACATCCAAGAGACCACCATGTAGTCCATTAATGATAAAAATATCATTATATAAGTCTCCTGTCCGATCCTTTGATTTTTAGGAATTTAATATCAATCAATGATATAATATTTGTTTTAAAAACTCTTTTATGTCAATTTTAACACTATTCAACAATTGACTTTTGTAAAACTCATAACAGATTGATTACGTCAAAAAAGTTAATTAAATCAATAATAATACATCATAGTATCCTATAGAATTTGTTTAATTAATTAAAAGTCTCAAATTATATTTATTTGGGTATTTATAATATCAATTAGTTTAATTTTTCACTATTATGGTAATTACTACATCATCATTGTGTCATAAATAAATTAAATTATTTAATGTACAAAAATTATAAATAAAATATCATTATGTATGAAATATTTTTATATTTATAATGAATATTTATAGTAAAAAATCCACATATATAACCCTATGTAAAAATTGTTTTTCTAAAAGATATATGCTTATGTCATTTTTGTATTTATTTTAACTTAATTAAAAGAACGTGTCCCTATCACCTAATAGTGGCTCCATGGGGTCGCAAAATCGACCCAAAGATGCCCATGGTCGGAAATGTATCCAAAAATAAGGTTAGTACATGTTTTAGGGTAATTTAGTATTATTATAATATTATTTTTTAACCCTTATTTACCAGATTTACCCTTTAATCATAGTAAATAAAATATTTACCGAAGTAATTATTCAAAATGTATAAAAATAAAAGTTTTCTATTTACACAATTTGGACATCCTGATTCCAAATATGGAATCCATTTTTCCAAATTCAAAACATAGAAGTGGAAGAAATTAATTTTAAATTAATTTCCACTGTCAAAGCCAAAAGCGTGTTTTTAAGATATAATAACTATCAAAAGATTGATACTTGTTTTTTTCCGGGTTAATTGTGAAATTATGTCCAATGACCAAAATTGTATTAAATGGTAAAAATATATTCTAAATATAATTTAAAACCACTCAAAATAATAATTTATCACAATTAATTATTTTAATTAAAAATTTGTTTTTAATTAAAATTTAGATAATTTCACTATTCACCAAAATATTAAAGTTATCCGAAAAGTACCAAAATTTTAACTAAGGCTAAATTTGATGCTATGAATCCAAAAATGAAGTCTATTTTGAGAGATAAAATTTCTAAAATTTTAAAAAGTATGTATTACTATTCATAATGACTACTTTGATTAGTCGTGATGTGTGTTAGAACTCGAAGTTGTGTACAACACACACTACTGTATTATACAAAGAGAAGCGTACCGTGGAATCTCAGGGTGTTAAACTATACATGAATCGATCCCCTAATCAGTAGGTTAATCCATATTTGGTTTTTGGTAGACCCAATTTTCTTTAGTGTTATACCCTTATGTGTATCATTCTTTTCATAAATCTAATGTGTACTTCTTATGTTGACATGAGAGGATAATGACATCTAAAATGTATGACATCGGTACTATTTGACTCATTGAGTATGTTCTCTTATAAGATTGTTATGTGGGACGTTTGATTAATATAACTAGGATGACATTACTGTGGTGACTTTTCATTGACATTATGTGTCTATGTTGTGTATATTTGGATAATATTATAATATTTTTTGTATACATAGACCTATTATTATATGAATTTTGTTCATGATGTTAAATTCTTAGAGAATTTGATGTGTCCAACTAGGTATTATTATACCCACACCTTCATGGGAATTTCCCACATGATTTGTGTCTTATGAAGAAGAGAAGACACTTGATGGAGTCTTAGAGAGTCCATGAATAGTCAAATCATGTTGATCGAAATAGAATTAGGTGTGTTCCTATAGTTTCAATTATAGAAAACCTCAGTCAATTTAATGGTTATACATGATTTCAGTTTCATTTTCATAGGATTGTATTCTTTCCTTTTTCTTTTGACTACTTGTTATCATACACTGAGTGTGGGATTTTACATATCTTCATGCATGGTTATAAGTTTTTTAATAATATTTTCATCTTTGGAATAGACCATAAATGAGAAGTGTGAATATTTCTAGGACGTTGTATGAACATGTGATGACTCACTGGATGTTGAAGATAGTGAACTGTGACTAGAGGGACTAGCCCTAGCATCTCGTCTTAGCTCTAACTGAATAAGTCATGATGCTAATTGAACATAACCACATAATTATGCTTCTCTCATGAAGTAATGGCTAAATTGACTATTGTTGACCTCTGATCTTTTGTAGTAAAAAGGTTCAATAGAATTACCTCATCAAGGGAGGTGGAAACACCCACTTCAAATAAAGGAGGGATGTCTCCTAAATCATCTTCATAAAAAGAAAAGGGATATTTAGTGGAGGGAGGTAGATCCTCTATGAGATCCCAATTTTGGGAGGCATTGGTTCCTGCTTTCCTGTACATGAAGCCCTTACTAATGAGTCTCTACTCTACTAAATCTATTGTGACAGAAGCAATCATTATAATTCTATATTACCTCCAATGGTGGGATCCTTTCATGATGTAAAATTAACTGTGGTGAGTCTCCATTTACTGATTCATCCCTTCTCTACTGAATAAGTGAGAATGTCATGAACTGGTGGTCATCAGGAGAACATCACATTACTTCACAATAATACGAGTCTCTATTATTACTCAATATTTCCCAGTTTAGGAGTATGAGTTTATCTGTGGGTGCTACTTTTTCTTAGATATTCCCAAACCATTTTTCATAGAGACAAAAAATAATCCTTCTAGGTTTTCCATTGTGGGTTCCAGATAATAAAAAGTGAGAATTAAGGAATACTCCAATTCTACCCATTTATTAACTAAATTACCTATAAGATAATTGATAGCATTGATATTCTCAATACCATTTTTCTAAACCTACATGCACTCACTCATTTAGAAGTTTTAATCTAAATAATAGGATTCATAGTAGACAAAGGGGGTTGAATCATGCGAGATTTACCCCACTCAAATATTGAGGGAGTATTTGAGGCACTGGTGATACAAGTAGGGGACTACAGTATTATCATAATATTGGGTCTTGTCATGAATTGAGTTATAGGATGTTTCAATCAAGAACACCATGAAATAATTTCTCGATATCAATACCCAAAATGAATCGTTTTTAAAAATATTTCATGTGGTTTCTACTCGATCTTTTCCTGACCTTGATTCTTTAGGTTGGATAGAGTCAAATATTATTCATTCAGTATGAGCCTGTAGAGTGTGCAGGTCAGAATATGTTTAATCCCATAACCAGTGTTAAATTGGGAGTGACATATCTCGATGATATTGCACTGGATAGTAATTTACAGTGGGTGCATGTTACCTGAAATTAGAATTCATGTATATTCCTCATAGAATGATAATATGGCTTTGAATTTCTCTTTCTTAACCTCCTATTAGTAATAGGAATCATTGGGTGGTACCTATGCTTTGAACTGGAGGGTTTTTTTCAATGATTATTCAATTGAATCACATGTTTCATTCAAATATAGAAGATCATTGAGAATTAAAATCATCATGGTTATATCAGAGAGATTCTTCAACATGTTGTACTTTCGTGCCTTCTGATTCATTTTTTCCCATGGAGGTTATCACTTTGTAATAGGGCACAAAAGATGTTATTGGATGAACCACTAACTTGTAGATCGTGATAGAAATTTTTTTATAATGACTAGATTAAATTTCGTAAACCACTGATGGCTTACATTCGATTTTATGAGGTCTTTTTTTTGATGAAAATGGTTGATTATGGAGTAGTTGTGGATGAGAGTTTCAATAAAAAAACAATGTCAGATGTGTAGGGGTTCCCAAATAAGAACTCTATGAGGATATAGATTTTTTAGATCCATGAAAAATATGTTTCCCAGTCATAGAAGTATGTACGGACTAGTTTGAGGGACTAGACTATGAGTTCTATTAGCTGGCATGTACTCTTCCTTTCCTCAGACTCTGTTGGGTGGAGGCACCTGATGGGTTAGAATGTAATTTTTCACTATTAGAAATCATCAAGTGATCTACAAAATTGATGGGGTTAAAATATTCAAACTTCTTCAAATCATCTATGAGTTCTTCCATTGCTTTATGTACCTTGAGCATTCCTCTTAAATCAATAGGTGTGAAATCACTGACAGAGAGATATGGATTCATCACCACAGGGTGCTCTAGTTTCCCATACTCTTTCAGTGCCTGTTCTTATAGGATTTGAAAGGTAGTTATTTTTATTATTAGGTACTGGTCATAGGGAGTATGAAAACCATAAAAAGTTTTTTGTTACATATTTGATCATGGATGACACCATGGGTGCGGGAAATGACCTTGTGATCCAATGAGTCATCATGTTTTTTGTACCATGTTTATAATCTTACTACTATTCACCAGATCATTAATAGTCATGGTAAGGTTTAGCATAAATATTCAACATTCACTATATTTTTAGCCATCCTGACAAAACCTTGATACACTTGTTCATAGATCCCATTTTTAAACATGTATAATTCTTTACTGGCATGTCAGGTGATCCTGTGGTACATTAAATTATAAGGATGGCTAGTTACACTGGCCTCTTGGGGTTTCCTACACTATATATTCATTATAATTCGATTATACAAGGAATATATGAAATTGTTCAGGACCTATGAATCTCTAAAATAATAGTTTTAATTCCTTAATTCTTATAAAGGGAACTCTTGGTCCCTAGACATGATGGGGGACTATTTCAAAATTCTCTTGTTTAGGCGGATGTTCTCGCTGAGGTGGTATCAAATGTTTGTGTGTTGTAAGACGCAATTCTTGATATTGATTGACTTGTAATGGATCCTCTGGAATAGGTTCTAGAATTTTTAACTAGTCAAGGGCCTCTAAGTGCATGGAAGTGATAGTATCATCTTACACATCAATTATTTATAATGGTGGAAGAGGTATATGTGTGGATTTTGTATAGTATACATGATAGATTTCAATAAATTCTAATAATTTTCAGATAACTCTCAGAATCGATAGGGGTATTTCTAGGTTATTAGAGAAGGAACCCAATAACATGATAATTACCCATTCACATAATTATCATCATATCTTAGGATTGTGGCATGTCGAGTGAATATGTGAGGCCATTCCATTGGGTGACTATGTTTTGGAATCACTTTTGAAGACTTTTTTAACTCTAAGAGGTCAGTAATAATTATTTTTTCATGGGGGAGCTGAACTAGTAGACGAATATTCTGTAAAGGTCCTCCCAATTGGCAATCAACCCTATTAGAAGTAGTTTTTAAGAAAAATGAAAATCCTTACAGTGTCTAAACCCAACAATGAATCTTATAATCCTATTACAATTCATGGAACACAAAATAGGTCAATACCATTAAATAAAGTGGAATAGTTTTAGCGGTTGGTTTCTCATCTGATTGAATAAGGAAATAATGGAATTTTCATACACCATGGGTTCTTGGTTGTTGCTCACACACACTGGGTACATATTTTTTTCAGGATGGATTACCACATATCATGTTTATTTGGCCACAAGTAAACCCGTTAAATATATCATCATGTCATATTGTTTAGGATATTTTTCAAACCCTAAATTTAAAGGCACATAAACTCAAAGTGTTGGATCATTAAATTGATAAGCATCACAACCAAAAACCCATGGTATCTAATCACTTTACTCTTATGGTTTTGGAAACTCAAACATCAATCACTTTCCATATCCAAAATATTCAACTATGAAAGGATGTGTAAGGCCTCTGAAATTGAGTGGTTGTTCTTGGAAAAGAATAATTAGGTACCATATTATGAAAATTATGGTGTGTCATGTAGATTTGTCATAATATGGGTACCACTCAGTAATGAGTTTTTCAATGAAACATTACTAGTCCTCAAACATCTAGATCATGTTATCAATTATGGGATTAATCTCTTCTATCTGTGAAACATCACATAGATCGAAGTGATTTATATTTCCCTTTATCTTGGTGAGGAGTTAGTGGGTAGGTAGAAATACAAAATTTCAGGGGACTATGATGACAATTTCCAACCTCAACAGATGAGTGAGGGATCCTACTAGAAGGTCTTTCTAGTTCTATGTTTTCCCTTAAGGCAGATGTTCCTTTTCATCACATGAGATAGTGCCCCTATTCATATGTTCCTAAGGCATTTATATGGGAAATATATTTTCCATGGATGTTACTGGATGGAATAATTAATCATTAAGAAACAATATATACTATCATTAGATATAGATGAAATATAGAGAATCATACTATCCACAACCATTTATTTGTATAGGAAAAGACTCTTCTTCCACAAATTTATTGAGCATTATAAGTCTATTAGCGTGAAATTATTGAAGGTTATGGTGGTAACCATAAGACCCACGGAACTAATACCCTAAGAGTGTTACCACCTATACCCTTCAGTACTACTGGATGATGGAATCATGGTGATCATAACATCTTAGGTAGGCCAACTGATGTTCATAGAGGTAGTGAGATTTCACCCAAATAATCTAGTGCAAACACATGTCTTGGACCTCTGTATGGTGCCACAAGTTGTAAATTCTTAAATATTAAGGAATCTAGAACACCATAGATGTCTATTCGGTGGCTAAATCCTTCAACAAGCCTTCAAACATAGAGGAAGGGTCTTACTATTGGCCACCAAAAACCCCGATTGTCTTGTCTGAGATATGGGCGGTGACCCTAATGTAAACATTACCTACTATTATCTTACCAGCGGAGGAGTAACTACTTGTGGTATACATTCACTTCATGTGATGGGTAACTCTCTAGGGTGGTGCCAACAACAAAATCACATCCCTAAAAGAGGGGGTATTCACCACAGCCTCATGTGTTAGGGTGGCGGTGTCTATATATGTCCTAGTAGAGTGGTCTCCATCTGAAGGTTCCATCCATATACCTAAAATCTATCCAACCTTTATCATGGAGGTTGAGAGGGAGAAATAGTTGGTGATAAAGGCAAATCCACCATGATCTCTGGGAAGAGATCTAAAACATCCTCCACTGTATGTATTGAAGGAAGAATTTGGGTATCTTGTGGACCTCATCTATTATGATTTGAGAATGTTATTTTTCTTATTCCTAGTCCATAATATATAATTTTGGGTGGATGATCCATTTTCATTTATTCCATTACCTCTTAATCCAAAAGGACAATGTGGTCAATGATGATGTACTACTTTCCTGGGATTCACCTTTGTTAGTGAGTGAAATTCCTTCTACACCATGATGATTATTTTGGTACGTTAATATATATGGCATAAAGATTTTCTCATTTCAATACAAAGTGACATGGGTATTTCTTCCATGTTCAATGTTGGGAGCCTGGGTAGGTCCTTCATAATGATTGTTAGGGACACAGGTAAGACTTTAGTGTTGAAAGTGGGAGTACAGATAGGGAATCTATATTAATTATTGATTTAGTGGGGAAGACGTCCACTCCGCTTGATAGAATAATGGGGAATAACTCTATATTGAATTCCCTCATCAAGGTATTTTGTATCATGGATATCAGTGGTTATAGTTATTTAGAAAGTGAACTCAAGATTCATATGAGGAATTTGGGGCCTGTATCACAATTAATAGATGTCTAATACTTGTTCTTCAGTCATAGTGATTGCAAGGAATGTTCCATTGGTGATAAAGGAAACATTAGTAGTAAAATATTCCCCTCATTCGGTGATATCATGGGTATACTTCAATATTGAAGTTTCATTCTCTAGAAAAGGTCTTGTGGATAAAGGGTGAACTCCACCTACTCCTCATCCCATGGGACCTGTCAGTGCTGGAAGGGATGAGGCCTTATGGGATTCATCCTTTGTTGATCCAGAGTGGTATTCAGGGTAAATACAACTCAAACATCCCCAAATCATTGCTGTAGAAGAGTGAATCATCAAATAACTCTAGGAAGACTCTCCCAAATCATTTCTTCCACCACTAAATACAATGTAGGGATATATGAGAATTGATTTCTCGAAACGCTCTCTCAAATATTCCATAAAAATTTCCTATGTTGCACTATATTTTCGCTATGTTTGGAAAAGAGTGATTTGACTAACATTCCATACATAACAAGTTGAAAGACATAGTCCCATCCTATATTGGTGGACTCCATTATAGTCACAACTGACAACATTATAGTCTATAGACCATTTTTCATCCACCAAAACTATTCTGATCAATCAGGCCCTTGATCAAAATAATGTTGTATCTCATAAAAAAATCTGTGTTGCATAATAGAAGTCCTTTGAGGGATAGATATTTCGCGATATATATTAGATTAATCTAGAATTGTACCATACTGAATTAGTGGATAATAAATAATAACAACTATTAGAAGTGGATAACAAGGATGGGTTAGAATTTATTGTGTTGGTATAAGCATTGTGAGATGATATGGAAATAGATGATTTAATATTGCAGATTTTACATCAAACAGTGGAGGATTCATAACATGTAATGATTCAACTATATGAATTTTCCAAACTAGACTTATAAGAACATTGATTAACCTTTATGGATGTAATTTATTTTATGGATTCTCTTCTCTCTCTATAATATATAAAATGATAAGGTATTCATTTTTAATCATATATCTATTAATTCCTCCTTTATATTTAAATTTTTGAAAATAATACTGGAGTTGGATGAATTAATAGAATGATCATTTATTAATGTGTTTAATATATAGTAATGGAAATAAAAAATGAATTAAATTTTAACTAGATCATATGACCTTGAGAGTTGAGAATCAAAATTTTTCAGGTCACCCTCTATGGTTTTTTAAACTAATGAATGTAGTGTCTTTTTAAAATGAATGATTGTGGTCTTGGATGACTGATTTAGTTGGTGTTTTTAGTCAAACATCGTTGAAAAACATTTATGGGAGTAATAGTATCAAACATGTCTGAAAGGACCAGAATATATTACTCACAACATAGATATTACTCATGTGTAGGGAGAATCATTTTATTCATAGAATGTATTTAAAACCCAGGGAACATATTCTAGAATCTTCTATGAAGATCAAACACATACACATGAAATAAGATATTACAATTCCATTAAATAAATGTTTTTTGTACTAAACACTTATACATTCATACAGTTCTAATATATGGAAATTACTGGCCATAATAAATTCTTCACTAGTGATGTTTTCAATTAAATGGGGTGGACTTATATCTCTCATTTTGATAAAATGTTTCATAGTATATGATTCATGATTTGAAAAAATAATATGAAACAAAATTCTGATTATTGGAGAGACAGTATAGGTTCTATAAGATCTCTTATGTCTTTATTAGTGCGGGAAATATGAGGAATGTTGGGAAATAATTTAAATCAATGTGGAAGTTCATGATAGGAAACACACGGTGGCATTTTCAACTTAATCAGATTTCATGTGGGGACATGAATTATGTTAATTAAAACTCATGGTTAGTCTTGATATCCATTACTAATAAATCCTTGAGAATGGATGAGTCCCCTATATATGTTTATCACATTCATACATAGAGGTAGGTAATTTTTATATTTCATTATGGTATTATATTTTAATAATTTGGGTCTCAAAAAATAATACCACATACAATTTCTTGGATTTATCTACCATGTAGGTAATGGGTTATATATAATTGATCATGTGTTACACGGTTTAAATTGATGCTACAAAGAAATAGATGTTCTGTAGTTTAGGTTCATGTAGAGAGGATAATTCCTTATAGTTTATTTTCATATAGGTTGGATGATTGGGAAACATTTTAATGTCATTATTATTATTACATTGATTAAATAGTTTATAATCGTGTTTTGGGGATTTATGATTGTTTTATTTATATAGTTTCATCAATATTACTAATAGATTAATTATTTTCTGTTTCTCAATGTAATCATGAATGTTCTATAATCTTCCAAACATTAATATGGATGATTTAATGTTGAAATGTGGTGGATTTTGTATCCAAAATGTGATATGTTACAAGTATAAAAGTAACAATCACGTTCCATGTTCGAAAGGTGGACCCCAAAGTAATTTTTATGGAGTCTTATAAAGATACAATAGGCCATTCACAAGGATAAAGTTTACTCTAATTGACATTCCTTTTGAGGGAAACTTATAGAGTTACAAAATGGTTTATTTTATTCATAGTAAAAATAATGGTGTCCCCATGAATTATACATTCAATCCTAAATAGATGGAAGAATCCCTTAAAGATTTATATTTTCCTATACACTGATTTTGAATTTTTTTAAATTAGGTTCTTGAGTGTTGAAGAAGTTTTTAATATCAAAATCACTAAATGATGGGGTGAGAGTTTTCCTATAAGTTTATATCCAATAAATAGCGATGGGGATTTTTTTTTAATATTGCAACTGCTCCTAGTAAGTAGTATCTGAGTGTCACTACATAGCTCTATAAAGAGTAAACCAAGACAAACATAGTTCATGAAAATATTCCCCACAGTAATTGAATTTATTTTTGCTAATGATATTTTTTCTATGAATACGAGACCACATGAATGGTGAGAACCTATATTGGGCCCTCTATTATAGATTTTGTCATTCCAAAGAGAGTGGTGTCATTTTTATATTTATGTTGGGCCATGATATTTGATGTGGTCGTCACTGCGTATCCCATCAAATATAGAATAAATTCATACATAGCTCTTGGAATGATAGGTGGTGGGAGACTATGACCCAAAATAATGGTCCTCTCATATGAGGGATATATGAATTTGAAATTTAACATCATATGGGATACTAAAACCATTCTTTTTAATATATTTTGAAAAAACAGTCGGTGTACCATTTATTATACTCTATATATTCATATTTTCACTATGATATAAACTGATACACACTGATCATGTAGAGAAGAATTTAAAAAAAAATCATAAGTCCATGTGATATATACTTAGTGTGAGAAAATAATACTATAAATGTTTTCTTTAACCACAAATAGGTGATTAAAATAACATGAATGAAAATTTTGATCATGGGGTGGATAGACCATGATGTTGAATCCATGAATTGATACGTATCTCATTGTAATTAGAGTAAAATTATTCATAGATCAGGTAGACCAAGAAATGAAATCTCATACCAAAAGGAACAAGGTCACCTAATTTCATGTAAAGGATGAGTGATAAAAGGCATATCAAGCCATGTATATTATATAATCCTTCAAATGTGTGGTAGTAAATTGAAAAAAAAATCTTGGGTTTTATCATATTAGTAAATGTTATGTGGGAAAAGTATGTATTGAGTAACCATGGGAAAGTTTTGAAAACTATTTTCTAGTATAAAATTTACGATGCTTATGGAGATAGAAGAGTTATCTACTATAAAGGAATCTGCCTCTGGTTTATAGAAATTTTGAGATAGACCTATAAGGATCAATACTAGGGAATATTGAATTTTTTTAAAAAAAAGGAGTTCCAAGGAATTATACATTATATCACCAATGATCATAGAATGAATATGGATATCCAAAATTAACCACAATATGTTATTTTTTTCATAAGGAATGTGTGTGAGAAAAGATAATAAATTTTTACCCGTATTGGTAATTGAATGAGATGTTCATCGAATGGATATTTGTTTGTAAGTGAGGGGTATTTTTTAAAATTCGTGGCCGGTCCCAATAAATGACGTTCATAATCACTATGTATCATGTTATATCAAGAGTCAATCAACACTCAGTTCTTGGATAATTGTGTGATGAGATTCAAACAACCAGGATGTTGGTTCACATAGAAAAAATAGGGAAATGTTATGTATTTTTATATCATACAACAATGTCATGTGTAAAGACCCCAACCCCAGTTGCTCAGATCTGGTGCATTATTTTATAAAATTGAAACTAGGTATATGTAATAGCATCCCAAAGGACAAAATATTTTACTAACAATAGAAAACTAAATACAAACATAAGTACTAAATTACAACTATAAATTAAATGAAACATACTAACTCCATTAGAATCACCCCTATTATTCTATATTACCCATGCATGTCAATTATAATAAATATTTTATTTCGAAGAAAAAATTTAACATAAGAAAGGGGTGGTCTCAGATGCCCATTAAGGGTAAAAATATAGTGAAATATATTATAAAAAAATTAAAAAATAAGGCAATGTTAATAACTAAAAAAACCCCATTAAAAAATAATCTTGATCATAATATAATGGAAATAAAATATTATCATATAATTCTATATAAGTAATCACATGAGAATGGAACATAACCATAAATATTCTAATAGTTGAATATTCATAGGTATTATTAATAACTAATCTCGTAATGAAAAAATACATAATGTGGGACATCATAAACTTATCAGCAAGGATTTTTCAAAGACACTATACATACTCAGGTAATACATCATCCAATACTCAAATATTAAGTCTTGTGAGACCTACCGGTGCATTGAGCCACTATAGTGGGAAATGTGTATCACATACAATTTCTAATTAATTATACATATGAAATTTGGGACACATGATAAACATATATATTCATATTTGAACTATAATTTAGAATAGCATTCCAAAAAAAATCATAAACCATACTGTGTAATATGATGAATAGTATCAAAATAGCACAATAAAAGTCAAAATGATCATATGAAAATAAATAAAATATATTGGATGGCATCCTAAGATTTTATCCTCAATTAAGTGAAATATCCAAGAAAATGTGTTGACATAGATGAAAATACTCTAACAAAATCATTCAGAAATTCTTGATAGAAATTAAAAATTACATTGAAATAATTTATTTAAAATGATGTATAATTATAAATTAAGAAATATTCATTGAAAATAACCTTGAAAAACTTGTAAAGGATAATTCTAGAAATTAAGGTGTCGTAAAAATTTTAAAATCTATTAATTCGATGTATGTTTCAAAAAAACATTCCTTTTAAATTTTTAAAAGAATAAACATTTAAATGAGTTTTTATAAACTAATGTTTGAGTACTAAGAAAATGGATTAATAATGTGAATAATTTGTTAATACACAAAAAATTGGATGAAATACAACATAAGATAATCAAAAGTCATTTCAAACATATTCATATCATTACATAATCAATGAAGAAAAATATTAACCCAACAAATGTAAATTGGATTAGGAATTAGCATACCAATATGTAAAACATTGAACCATATGTCCCATTAAATTAATGATCATAAAATGAAAAATTTAATACCATGAAGATAAATAGATTCATGATATTATTTATTAAATGATAGTATTTATAAAATTTGTAACATTTGAATAAATAATATATCTCATAGAAGTAAAAGTGATATGAGAAACCCATACCTTATGCTCAAAAGCATTCTACATGTGTAAATAATTTCTAGGATAATGAAAATATAATCATTAAACAATTAATTATTACATATTAAAAATATATTTCATTTATTATAATTTTATTAAGTTAAATTATGGATATTTTGATGATTTATAATGATTAATTTTTTTTGGGAGTGTTCGTTTGATGGTTTTATGATTGGATCCCTTGAGTATAAATATAGGATTTTATGTGAAAATGTAATAAATTATCTAGAGGTGAAATTATTTGGTATTAATTAACTTCTATAAGTTTCAGTAGTCTCATTTATAATTTTTTTTATATGGTATAAGGATGATTCAAAGGATAAAATGTGGTTGAAATATGTTAATTTAATTTGGTGGTTTTTATAACCTTCCTCAACATGTGTCATTTTATTTTATATTATGTTCATATATATTGGTTTCATAAGATTATATAACTATTCATATGTATATTAGAATCATATTTAACCATAATAATTTTTTGACCATATTTGATTGTAGTAGCGGAAAATGAAAACTTGTCATCCACGAAGGCTGTGAATCGGCACATCATGACAAAATATTTCATTTTAAAAATAAAAGGAGAGAATAGATTTGATGATTGATAATACATTAGAACAATAAAATTACAGTATATATATTATACTGAAGTTACCCAGAACCTTTTGATATGGTATGTGAGGACAGTATAAGATAATAAAAAAAAGATAAAGAAGGCAGATTTTACCTATTGACTATCAAGTTCTTGAGAACCAGATTAAAACGCCTATATTTTGTCTTTTTTTAATACCATTAGGTTTTATACATACGTAATAGTCTTATGATGGTAATTAGGTAGAATTTATAACAGATTAAAATTTGATAAGGTATAAGGATAAGGGTTTTAATTATAGGGGAATAGAGGGGTGTTTCTTAATTATTTTATTTCATTTTTTATTAATGTTTCTCAAGACTATCAATTAATTTGATTACCATGAATAAATACAATAACTAAGGCATGTGGGATATAATTAATGGGTAGTTATGTCGTCCATACATCATCCATGACTCAATTATTCATTGATTAACTTATAATTTTAAATACTATACATTACTGTTTTTCATTATTCACTAAAAATGAAACTATTTTAGAAATATAAAAAAATTACACTGAGAATTTTTTGACATATAGATTTCAAATATAGGCCCCATTTTATGAAAATAATTTTATAAATATGATATTAATTTAAATAAAATAATTATTTATTCGAATAATACCGATTTTAATATGATAACCAATTTTATGACACATTGAAAAATTAAATGTGGCCTCATAAAATTATTTTCTAATTATAATGAAAAAAATATTAATTTAGGAATATATTTTGTCAAAATAAATTTTCTTTTTAATAATTATAATAATTATAATATTTTAAATAAACATGTATGCTTCACAAAAATATCAACACTTAATTTAACATTTTTTAAACATTTATTTACTTATTAAATAAAATAAATGTATAATATTCTCATTAATTAGATACATAAATTTTATTTATAACTTCATTGTTGAGTTTGTTATTATATTTCCTAGATTTCTATTCCTAATGGTCAAATTACTATTCCAACCCCCATGTTAATATTAAATTGTATATAAAATTTTGTTTAAAATCTGTATTGTGTGCAACATAAGCTATCAAATAAATTGAATTTATTTTAGAACATACATACCATAAAATATTTGGGTGATATACACATCCATCCTTTAAAAACATTAATCCTAACAAAAATCATTACTCTTACCTTTTAAAAAGATAATGGTTTTTCTTCCCCATAACATCCTCATATTCCCATATTGCTTCTTCCATTTTTTGGTTTCTACGAAGAAATTTTACCAGTCAAGTCATACTATTTCATAATACATTCTCTCTACTTTCAAGCCTCTAAATTATATATTTATAGTAAGAAAAAAGGGTATAGTTCTATTTATTCATATGTGAGTAAATCCATTATGTCTAGAATATACATCCTTAACAAAGAGATGTGGAATATATAACATAATTTAGAAAGGCTAGGTTTCATACCCAAGTGATAATCCAAAACTCTTATTATTTCTCAAATTTAAAATGGTTCATTAACATGGAAATTAGTTTCCCTTTCTTACCAAATAATATGATAACCTTCCAAGGAGGTTATTTTAGGAATCCATGATCTCCCACTTGAATCTCTAAATCCTTTCTCTTGTTGTTAACATAACACTTTTTCCAACTTTGATATTCTTTAACATGATCCTGAATTGCCTTTACATTTTTTCATTTTATTTGGAATTAGTTATAGGCCTATAAGTGTCCTCTCACCAAATATATCTCATCAAGTTGAAGTATGAAATCACTTTCCATATAATGCATTATATGGGGCCATTTTAATACTATAATTGAAACTATTATTGCAATAAATCTATACCAAAGGTTAATACTAATCCCACGCACTTTCAAAGTCCAGTGAGAATGATCTATAAGACTATTGTATCATTTGAATAGTCTTTTAAAACTGTCCATTGGTTTCAGGGTGATTAGCAGTACTCAAATGAAGATCAGTATCAAAATCCTTATTATATTTTTTCTAGAATTTTGATGTAAAATGGGGATCTCGATAAGACATGATTGATATATTTGAACCATGTAGTCTTATTAAATCATTAAAATTCAATATTTCAAGGTTCTATATGTAAAAATCATCCCTTACTTAGAGTAAATGTGTGTATTATTTAAATCAATCTATAATTACCCATATTTCATCATTATTTATTGGAGTTTTTTGGAAATCTAGTGACAAAAACCATAGTAATGTTATACTATTTTTATATAGGAATATGATTTGGTTTTATGAATCCTATAAAATGTTGTCTTTCATCCTTAACCTACGGAAAAATTTAACATCTTGATACATAATAAACAATTTACTGTTATATATTATCCAACAAAAAATGTTTTTATAAATATCAATACACATTAGTGATATTAGGGTGTATAAAGAAATTTGAGATATTAGAATCGTCCAATAATTCTATTTTTAGCTTGGGAATAGAGGGAACATAATTCGTCTTCCAAAATTTCAAAATTCCATATTTATATACGAAGTCTACCAATTTTTCATCATTCAAACCATTTATTTTCTTTCTAAAATTTTCATCTTCATATTTATTACTTTTTATATTTTTTAATGAAGATGGATTGGAAAAAATTTGAATAAGTAGTGATATTTAACATTCCTTTGTAATTTCTATATTCATAATTACTAGATCCTTGAACAAAGTATCCTATTCAATCCTCATTTTGATCAGAACTCCATAATCCTTTCGGTTCAATGCATATGCTACAAATTTATCCTTCAATGGGTGGTAGCGTATTGAAAATACTAGTCCTTGAGTTTTTTTATCCATCTCCAATTCCTAATGTTGAATTATTTTTGTGAGAAGATATACTTCGAACTCTTGTGGTTTGTATATATCCCAAATCATTCACCAAAGAGATATCACCACCATATCTTCAGAGAAAATATTTTAACTACTAACTCAAGATCAGGAGTGGTATAGTTCTATTAATGAGTTTATAACTTCCTGATGCATAAGAAATAACACCATCATTATGAACAAGTACACAATCATTTCCTTTCATTGATGCACCACTATAAATAAAAAATCAATTATTTCCCATTTGTATAGACACAATCATGGAACTCACTAATCTCCTCTGCAATTCATCAAAGAATTATTCACATTCATTTTTTCTAATAAAATTAATTATTTTATGAGTAATCATGGTTATCAGTTTAGATATTCTAGAATTATTATTAAATAAATGTTGATAGTAACATGATAATGCAACAAATCTACATTCTTTGGTTATGATTATGACAACCCTTCTCCATTATTACACAATTAAAAATAATTTATTACATAAACATCACTTTATACAACGTAGAAGATATTGAGGTCTAGTGTCTATGGAGATTATGATCATTACATAACCACTTAAAACATGAAAAAAAAATCTATATTGAAAACTTCCTTTACATGAGCACTACATTCCCTCGTACTTAGCATTACATCAGATAACCTGAGGATACGCATAAGAAAAGGGTGAGCTATAAAGCCCAGTAAGGTAATAAACATGGAATAACATGAGGAATGAAAAACATGTTAAACAATAGGCATCTCAATATAAAACCATAGAAGCATATACATAAAGGTATGATAAAGCATGATAATCATAACATGGAAATGTGGCAACAACACTTAACATGGAATTAGCATGAGCCAAGGCTCATTGCACAAGGAGAATTAGTAAATACTCATTGTATAGAAGCATGAGTAAACCCTCATTGAACATGATTTAGCATTAGTAAACACCCATTTTACATGATTTATCATGATAATATACTTTACCCAAATCATTGGATATCTATAATGGCACACCCTTCTTAAACCATTCATTTCATGCATAAGTGTGCCACATGAATCATATATCATAGATTCATAATACATCATCATTTACTCCATGATAAAGGAATGTATAATTCATACATGAATATTTATAATTAATAAGTAAATTATCATAAAGGTAAATACCCTTGATATAGAAGTGGGCATGCTACTCACTACACAATGGCATTGGCTTGGAAAATTGGTGCAATTTCGGCAGCCTAAAGGCATGATGTAAGAATTCATAAAAATGGTTAATGTGAGATAAAGGGGTGTCTCATTATATTTATGTGACAAGGACAGTAAGGGGGTCATATAGATACATTTCCCATAAAATTTAATGGAAATTAGATTCATGATACAAAATAATTTCTTGAATGTAAAGGAGGAGAGAGCAATTCCTTTCGGAATTTTGGCGTAGTAACGGGTGTACCAGGGTGGAATTTAATGAGAGGGAAAGGGGTCTCCCATAAATCAAACATAAATAGGGATGTATGAGGGAGGTTCTAAACCATACCCCAACTTTTATAATTTAAATTAAAAGGGGATAACAACATTAAGAAAATGGGACAAAAATGAGAAAGGAAGAAAAATCCTTATTTGGAAGTGTCCTTACAAAGCCTTACAAGAAACTTCTTGGGATCTTGTGGCACCTTGGGAGGATTCTAGAGATAGGATGACAGAGTTTGGATGAACTCCAAAGGCTTTGAGTGAGGAGGAAGTGAGAGTTTGGGTAGGTTTATATAGGAAAGGTGAGGTAATTCATTATAATTTAGGTTTGGGACACCTCACACAAAACTATTCCAAACCACAAACCTACCCATTGATTTTGCCCGTGGTTTTTAGAAATGGTAATTTTAAAACAATATTTTATAAGGAAAAAGTCCTAACTTATTAAAATAATGGGGTTTCTTATGTGGAGGTGAGTCACACTCCCAATCAAAACAATTTAAAAAAACATGATGCCAAATAAGTCTTGAAGGGTCCATTAATGCTTCATAAAATAATTCAAACATACCCAAAATAAAATTATTTTAATGGTAAAACATATATTTTCCAATTATAAAGATTATATTATTTTATTACATCACTATTGTGTCATTATGATGTCATAAAACACATTATATATTTAAACGGTATTTAATTTTTACCCAAAAATTTCACTGTCTCAGAAAATTATGAAAAATTCACCTTTGGTTAATTTCAACATCGTAATATAATAAATAATATTTATTTTAACTAAATAATTTTCTAAATATGTTAATTTTCACTTTTAAAATAAAAACCGACATTTATAGAAAATTCACGGGTTTTGACAGAAATTGATTTTAAACCTTAATAAAAAGTATGATTGCATTCATAAAATTATACGATCATTTATATTTAATAAAAATTAATTTTAATAATAATATTATTTCTTTAATAAAATATTATTTTATTTAAAAATCTTTTAATTCATCCAAATATATTACTTAGTTGACTATAAAATAAAAACTCTATTTGTGCTTTAAAAACTATTTGCAAGGTAACAATAGTAAAATAAAAGTATATTCATTATTATATACAAAAATAATGTACATAACCATAGTGCTAAGTTATTGCTACAAAAACCCTTATAACACACACATAAGACTGAAGAGCAAGGTGTGTGATGGTGACATACTCTTGGGGGGGCTCAGATTACATTGCTCGGGTGGTAATCTCTATCAATTTCCATTTCTATCATTGGCGGTCCCGCTCAAGAATAACATATTCAAGCTCAACTTGGGATTGGTCATGATGGATTCCAAAATACACCACCTCTTTTCTAAGCTCTAAAAAATGGGCTTCGTTTGGGGCTTGTCTACTAGATGAGGTCATCGCTTCCTTTGTTTGGGTAAATTGGATTTGTTGAAGCCCTATATTTATACTAATCATGAGATCACTTTGCAATGGATGTATTAGCAATAGTAACAATTATTAACATAAAACCAAATAATTAGACATTTTATATAATCAATTTTCACAAAGATACATTTAATTAGATCAAGATGGATTTTCCTTAATTAATGTTTGGGTTGTTACAATCTTCCCCCTTAAATATTTTCTCCCTAGAAATTTTTTTCTCCACACTAAAACAGATGTGGGTATATTTTCTTCATCATTTCCTCTGTTTCCCACGTTGCTTCATCAAACATGGGGTTTCGACACAACACCATGATGAGGGGCCTTGTCTTATTTTGTAGAACTTTTTCTCTACGATCTAAGATCTTCACTGGATATTCCCCATAGGAAAGATTATTCTCTAACTGTACCACCTCGAAAGAGAGTACATGTGAAGGGTCTGGTATGTACTTCCTTAAGAGGGTTACATAAAAGACATCATGTACATTGGCCATGGTAGGTGGAAGTGCAAGTTGATAGGCCACAGCCCCATCACGATCGAGAATCTCGAAGGGCCCAATGTACATTGGACTTAACTTCCCTTTATTTCCAATCCTCATGACCTTATTACATTGAGATATGCATAGAAATACCATGTATACAACTTTAAACTCAAGGTCTCATCGATGGTTATCTGCATAACTCTTCTGTCGACTCCGGGCTGCCTTGATATGCTGCTGAATGATTTTCACCTTCTCCACCATTTCATAGACCACATATGTTCTAATTAGCTTACGCTCATGGACCTCATCCCAACACACCAGTGTTCTGCATATTTTCCCATAAAGGGCTTCATATGGTGCCATTTGGATGCTCGAGTGGAAATTGTTATTATAAGAGAATATGTTGATCCCATCCTCCTTTAAATTCCATTGAGCATGCTCTCAACAGGTATTCATGTGTTTTGATAGTCCACTCGGATAGGACATCTGTTTGAGGATGATAGGACATGCGTGAA
The DNA here is from genome assembly GCA_963277665.1 of Viscum album. Taxonomy (NCBI): domain Eukaryota; kingdom Viridiplantae; phylum Streptophyta; class Magnoliopsida; order Santalales; family Viscaceae; genus Viscum; species Viscum album. The sequence goes on along the minus strand of OY728119.1, from coordinate 806,599,985 downwards.
GTTCAATTCAGTATTCAGAGCATGTTGAAAACTCTTCCAATACATGGAGGTGAATCTTGGATCTCGATCAGACATAATAGATTGTGGTACTTCATTCAGAATTACCACTTCCCTGATATATATGTGTTTCAGTTGATCCAATAATAAATCATCCCGAATAGAAATGAAGTGTGAAACCTTTGAAAGAAGATCCACAACAACTCAAATTGCATTGTTTCCTTTGGATGTCTTCAGAAGTCTAGTGACATAGTCCATGGTGATGTTCTCTCATTTCCATTTTGGTATGGGCAATGGATGCATCATCCCTTTAGACTTATGCCTCTGTTCCTTCACTTGCGGACACACCAGGCACTTTGAGGTATATTCAGTGATCTCCTTATTCATATTATCCCACTAATAATGCTCTTGAATATCTCTATAAATCATTGTGTTTCCTAGGTGAATATATAAATTTGAACTATTTGCTTCATCCAAAAGATCCTTCTTCATCTTCAGACTTGATGGAACACAATGTCTTTTCACAGATCTCACAATTCCTTCTTCATTAACATTAAACTATGAGGATTTCCCTTTTCCGATTACTTCTTCTTTTTCCTGAATTCCCACATCATCCTTTTGAGCATATTTTAACCTTCTCAAAAGTAACGATTGAGAAATAATTTGTGAAAGGATTGATGATGTTCCCTTATTTATGATTCCCATGTCCATCTTCATCAAATCTAAGAAAATTGGATCCTTTTCTATTCTAATTAATGATAGAATCGATGGGTCCTTTATACTTAGGGAATCTTCCACCTTTTCTCTTTCTCAGGGTGGTAATGGATTGAGCAGTCATAGTATATGATTAGCTCTAACCATCTTCATTGGCACATGTTCAACTCTTTCTTTCTAAATATATACTTGAGGTTTTTCTGGACCGTATATATTTCACACTTCTCCCCAAAGAGATGATGCCACCAAATTTTCAAATTGAATATCATTGCAGCCAAATTGAGGACAAGTGTTGGATAGTTATATTCAGGAACATTAAATATTATTGAAGCATAGACAATGAATTTGTCATTTTTCATCAACACACTTCCCAGGCCCTTCTTCGAATCATCAATGAATACTACAATAAGCTCTCCACTTATGGTTAATGTGAGCATGGGCGTAGTGATAAGCCTCCTTTTCAACTCCTTGAATTTTTCTTCGGATTCATAACTCCAAGAAAACTTTACTCCCTTATAATTTAGCTTGGTAAGAGGGTTGTACAATTGTATGAAATTTCTCACAAATCGTCGATAATATCCAGCTAACCCCAAGAATCTACGGATATTCGTTTCCGATGTTGGCCTCGGACATCCCTGAATTGCATATGTTTTGGATGGATCCAAATATATCCCATTTCTTTTGATGATATGTCCCAAGAATGAGACCACCTTTGACCATAACTAACACATGTTGTACTTTTCATAGAGCTTCTCCTTCCGTAAGGTCTCTAGTACAGTTCTTAGATTCTCATCATGATCCTCTTTGGTCTTAGAGTATATCAAAATATCATCAATAAAGACTACCACAAATTTGTCAAGGTAATCTCTAAAGACTCTATTCATCAAGTCCTTAAATAATAATGGATAATTAGAGAGTCCTAAAGGCATTAATATGAATTCATAGTGCCCGTATCTTGTATGCAAAGAAGTATTGTTGATATCTTACTTCTTCACACTTAGTTGAAAATATCCCAACTAAAAATCCACCTTGGAGAAGTATTGTGCTCCAAGCAGCTGATTGAACAAGTCATCAATTCATGGTAGAGGATACTTGTTCTTTCTCCTGATTTTTGTAAGCTAACTATAATCAATGAAAAGGTGCATTGACCCATCATTCATCTTGATGAATAGGATTTGTGCACGCCATGGTGAGGCACTTGGGTGTATAAACCCTTTATCCAAATTCTCTTGTAGTTGTTTCTTAAGCTCATCAATCTCCACAACAGCCATTCTATATGGATTCTGTAATATTGGAAATGCCCCTGGTATAAGATAAATTTAGAATTCAACATCTCTTCTAAGAGGAAGACCAGGAAATTCTTCAGGAAACACTTCAGTGAATTCCCTCACAATAGGAATGTTTTCTAGGATGGTTTCCTCTTTAGGTTCAATCATTTGATCTAGATACACATGCTCATAGGGAAGTAATATCCATGCTTGAGATGATGGAGATATGGAAGATTAATCTTCCTCCTTGCACTTATAACGAATCAGGGGGTCGATTCTCTACATAAATTGTGATTTACATCTCATTGAAATTTATATTGGATCGATATAATGAAAGTCAATCCATGCCAAGGATTGCATAAAATTCCACCAGAGGGAGTATGAAGAGGTTCTCTAGAATGTTCAATCCATAGATTATGATAGGGGAGGAGTTATATTCATGGGATGCAATGATTTCCCCATTTTTCGTACTCACCGACATCTTCACTTCCATGATTTGTGGTGGTGTTGGGATTGTTCTACTAATCATTCGAGATACAAAAGAATGCGTAGAACATGAATCAAAAATCATGATCATTATTATTGAATGAATAACTGAGTACCTATCACCACTTTGTTATCGGGGTTCACTTCAGTAGTAGTGATAGAAAAATCTCGCCCTTACTGCCTTGGAGGTTGTTGGTTTCCTCTGAAGTCCCTTGCCTTAAGGCACTGATTTTCAAGATGTCTTGGTTCTTTGTAGTTGTTGCAATAAACCACGCATTGAGGTTCAAATAGAGAATTCATCTCCTCTATTGCAGTCTCTGGTCTTTATTGATGATAGTTAATAGCTAGGTGACCTACTCTTCCACACAGAAATCATTTTCTCATACCCTTCATGCAATTTACAGGGTGCTTCTTTCCTCCCCTTTGGAAAGTGGGGTGTTGGATCTTCATAGCACCATTGGATTTATCCATCGGACTACTAGCATTGAATTTCACCTTATGCTTCTTATCCCCATGATAACTCTGAGATTGTTTGATCTACATTTCTACCTTGAGGGAACATCAAACAATTTTCTCATTGCTGTCGAAGTCACGGATGGCCAGCGCTTTCCGAAGGCTAGGTTTCATCCCACCAAAGAAGCGGTAAACCTTGCATTTAGGGGCAATGAAAAATCCGGAAGCGTATCATGCAAGCCTAGTGAAGTTTGTCTCATATTCTTCAACAGATTCGTCATCTTTTTTCTTGAGGGAAAGGAAGTCCCTTTCCATCTTAAGGCGGAGCGTGAAAAGAAAATATTTATCGAAAAACATCTTCTGGAAATCCTTCCATTCCAACGCCTTAATCACCTCCTCAGGCATTGTATTTTTGATCAACCTCCACCATTTATCAGATTCACCCTCCATATGATAAGATGTCAGGAGAACCTTCTCTTGTTCAGAACATTGAAGGATGTAGAAGCTATTTTCAAGGGATATGATCCATTGTTCAGCGATTGAGGGATTAGATGATCCTTTAAAAGTAGGACACCTTTTTCTCATGAAGCTCTTGATAGAGACTTGTTCATTCTTAGGCAGGGGGGTTGAACATTCCTCTTGACCCATTTTTCTATTCAAAGATGGAGTTATCTATGAGAGATGCGTGACAAATTTTGTGATTCCGGCTCCCATTGTATTGGGCATCTTATTAGTATAGTCTTCACATTGATCTTCACATAGGTTGTTATCCCGAGTCCTCCTATTACCGGCCATTATCTGGAATAAAAGGAAAGTTAGGGGAACACATAAAGGGTAATACAAGAAAAAAACAGATGACTTATAAATAACTTTTATTTCCTTAACATATGAATCTATTGTCTTTACTCTATGTTATCCATGATCTAATTTCTAGAATATATTATTAGGGATTTTTTTGTCCCTTAATAATGGTTCATACTAAGCTTGTGATCTTACCAAAGCATATCCCCCAGGATTTTCGTATCCAAGAGTGCAGTAAGGCCCGTTGTCGTGCACCAATTCTCGTTCGAGTCTAGCTCAATGCGGTGTTTTCAGTTTTTACCCCTAGGATACATCTGCGGCAAAGGCGCCTCTACCTTCTCGTATCCAGACATGGATGCATTTTCACGATAAACCACTAACTCAACATATACCAAAAATTAGGCATGTTTTTATTATACTTGGCCTTTTCTATAAGTCTTTATGAGGGTTTTCTAATCCTAATCACAAAAACAACTAATCCTATCCTCTGATACCAACTATGAAAATCATGTTCTTTTATTACACAATTAAACATAATTTATTACATAAAATTCACTTGATACAACATAGAATATCAAGATTTATAGTGTATTTGGGGCTTAGAATCATTACATAACCTTTTAAAACATGTAAAACAAAATCTTTATTGAAAACTTCATTTACATGACCACTACATTCCCTCGTACTTAGCATTACATGGGATAACCTGAGGACATGCATAAGAAAAGGGTGAGCTATAAATCCAAGTAAGGGAATAAACATGTAATAACATGAGTAATGAAATACATGTTAAATAATAGGCATATCAATATAGAACAAGATAAGAATATACATAAAGGTATGATAAATCATGATAATCATAACATGAAAATGTGGCAACAACACTTAAAATGGAATTAGCTTGAGCAAATGATCATTGCACATGGAGGATGAGTAAATACTCATTGAATATGGAGCATGAGTAAATACACATTTCACTTGAATTAGCATGAGTTAGCACCCATTGCACATGACGTATCATGATACTATACTTTACCTAATGCATTGGAGCACTATAAGGGCACAACCTTCTTAAAACTTTCATTTCAGGCATAAGTGTGCCACATGGATTATACAACATGGATTCATAAAACATCATCTTTTATTCCATAATAAAGGAATGTGGAATTCATAAATTAAAAATTATACCAATAATTAAATGTGCATAAAGCTGAATACCCTTGATAGTGAAATGGTCATGGTATTCACTACATAATGGAAATTGCTTGGAAAATCGGTGCAATATCGTCCGCGTAACAGCATGATGTAAGAATTCATAAAAATAGATGATGAGAGAGAAAGTGGTGTCTCAATGTATTTAAATTACATGGACATTAATGGGGTCATATAGATACATGTACCAAAAAATTTAATGGAAATTATATTTATGATATAAAATATTTTCATGAATGTAAATTAGGAGAGAAAAATTCATTTTGGAATTTTGGCATTGTAAAGGGTGTACATGGGTGGAATTTAATGAGAGAGAAAGGGGTATCCTATCATTAAATGATAAAGAGGGAAGTATGGGGGAGGTGTGAAACCATAACCAATAATTTATAATTGAAATTAAAAGGGCATAACAATATTATGAAAATTTGACAAAAATGAGAAAAGAAGAAAAACCATTACTTGGATGTGTGCATCCAAAGGCATGGGAGAGGCTTGAGAGAGGCTTATTGGGAGAATGGGGCTCCTCGGGACGAGTCTAGAGAGAGGAGGGAAGAGGATGGATGAACTCAAAAGTCTTTTAGTGAGTAAGAAGTTGGAGTTTGGGTGGGTTTATATAGGAAAGGTGAGGGAATACATTATTATTTAGGTTTGGGACACCTCACTTTAAACTAATTCAAACCACAAACCAGCCCATGGTTTTTGCCCATGGTTTTTGGAAAAACAAAGTTCAAAAAAATATTTTATAAGGCCAAAGTAAAAAAATTCTTAAAATAATGGGGTAACATATGTGGAGGTTAGTCACACTCCCATGGAAAACAATTTAAAAAGACAAGATGTTTAATAAGTCTTGAGGGATCCATTAATGCAATGTAAAACAAGTCAAAAAAACTCAAAAACGCATTATTCTAATGTTAAAACATATATTTTCCGAACATAAGGATTATAGTATTTTATTACATCACTATAAGGTCAGTATGATGTCATAAAACACATTATATATTCAAACGGTATTTAGTTTACCCAAAAACTTGACTATCTCAGAGAATTATGAAAAATTCATTGTTGTATAATTTCGACGTCCTGATTACCAAAATAATATTTATTTTTTCTAAAAAATATTCTAAATATGTTAATTTTCACTTTGAAAATAAAAACCAACATTTATAGAAAATTCACGGGTTTTGACAAAAATGGATTTCAAACCTAAATAAAAATTACGATTGTATTCATAAAATTATATGATCATATTTATTTAATGAAAATTAATTTAATAATAATAATATTTTATTAAAATATTTTTTAATTTAAGAATCCATTAATTCATCAAAATATATTTCTTAGTTGAATATTAAGAAAAAACATTATTTTTGCTTAAAAAACTATTTACAAGGTAACAATAATAAAATAAAAGTATATTCATTATTATATAAAAAAACAATGTACATAATCATAGTTCTAAGGTCATGTTAAATAAACCCTTATAACCCCTGCATAAGACCGAAGGGTAAGGTTTGTGATGGTGACAGACTATTGTGGTGGCTTGGATAACATAGTTTGAGTGGTAATCTCTATCAACTTCCATTTTTCTCATAGGTGGTCCCACTCGAGCTTAACATATTCATGCTCAGCTTGGGATTGGTCAAGAGAGAATCCCAATGATGCTACCACATTTCCAAGCTTTGACAAATGGGCTTCATATGGGGCATGTCTACTTGATGAGGGAATCACAGCCTTTGTCTGAGTAAAATGGATTTGTTAAAGACCTATATTTATACTAATCATGTGATCACTGTTCAACAGCTATATTAGCAACAATGACAATTCATAACATAAAACCAAAGAAGCTGAAATTTTATATAAATATTTTACACAAAGAGTCATTTAATTAGATCAAGAGGGATTTCCATTAATGAAAGTTTGGGTCATTACAATGATCATTGGTGTAATCCATTCCTAGATTGCCTTCTTTCCTTTGGAGGATCAACAATGATTCCATAAATGGAGATAAAAGGTCAAGGAAAAGAAAAAATTTAATGCCAGAGTTTTCACTTTCTAAACATCCCATATAACTTTTTTCTTCTAACAGTCTCTAGAAAAATCCTCAAGTGGTTCTCATGGTCCTAGAATCTTCAAGATTACACCATGATATTATCAATAAATACCACAAAAAATTTTTCAAGATTTTTATTTATTAATTTTCTCATTAGATATATACAAATTAAGTGTGAATTATTTAGACTCATTGGAAGAAATGTATACGTGTAATGTCCATACATTGTTATAAGTGGTGTTTTTAGAATATATTCCTTCATTAACTGCAATTGATGATATTCATAATGAAGACAAATAGTTTAGAAATAACGAGCTCTATAATGTTTGTAAAATATGTTATGAATGTGAGGAAGAGGATACATGTTCTTTATCGTAATAAAATATATCTCCTCAACATCAATGCACTACCTCATAGATTCATCTTTATTTTTGATTACACAAACAATTTCTCCCATGGTTAAACACTATGGTGTATATATCCCTTACCACTCAATTCCTCTAGTTGTTTCTTTAACTCTATTAACTCCACCATGGACATTCTACAGGGAGTATTTGATCTAGGTCTTTCATCAGAGATTAAATAAATAAAAGACTCAACTTCACACTCTAGAGGATGTCTATGTAATTATTATAGACACACGAATGCAATCCTTTAAAATAGTTACATCCTCAATTTTAAGATCACTAGTTTCATCAGTAGGTTTTATCTACTTATATTCTCCAAGAATCTCATTTAGAAGAGCTACTAGAGGGCGATCCATATATGAATCAGATGATTAAGTCTCCCCTATAAAGATATTAAATTTCATATCATGATCATGAATCAGTATTTCCTTCTCTTTGAAATAAATTATTTCATTATATTTTGAAATCTGGTTCATGTAATGTATTATATTAAAATAAACCATAGTTATGATAATAAAATCATAAATTAGAGCACGTTTATGTGTCATAATTGGAACTACTTGACAAATAGTTTTTCAATAAGTCTTATACTTTGATTTTTTAATGAAAACTCCCTCATTAAATAGAATTTAAAATATCTAATTTTTGTTGAAAACTGGAAAGATATAAAGAAATGTGATGATCCAAAATCAAATATAGATTTTTCTAATTTTGAGTAGATGATTAATGTATCCACCACCAGATCATTTTGATATTCAAACTCATCTATTATGCCTATATAAGGATGTACTTTTTCCCTTTTCCTTTTTAATAGAATGTTTCATTAACATAAAGGACATTCTTTAGTGTAGTTTCCCATCTCTTTACATCTAAATCATTTCAATTTCTCGACTTTATTATTTACCTTGAGATCACGATACTTGTGTCCTTTTTCTCCATAGATGGAAAAAACTCCCATTCCCAATATGCATGTTCCATGACATTTCATTCCATATTTATTTCATGATGTAAATTATATTATTCCATTTTTATATTTTTCCCTTTTTAATTTTCAAAAGTACTTTGTGACCCACTTATTTCTTGAATCACATCAAATCCATATGGCTTGGAAAAATATTTATCTATGTTTAGGGAACATGATTCTCTATCCATGTATGAGGAGAATGTTTAAGAGACTAGTACCCTACCTATAATTTTATTAATACCTTAAAAATAAATATAAATATTTATATTTGGATTAGGTATGTAGTACATGAGATTCCTTTATAACCTTATAAAGATGGATTTGTACATAGAATTTAGTTCATCCTCTTTCTGTATAAAAATAATAATCATCTCTCTATATCTACTTGCTAATATTGAAGGGAATATTTTCCAATGAAAAATTCATTAAAAAAAATTCCTTTATATATTTCCAATTTCATCCTCATGTATTGTGTTTTGAATAAATTTCCACCATTGATATACATATCCCAATATATGATTAATTTTCATAAAGAACTTCTCCCTTTTTTACATTACAATTTGAGAAATATATTCTTTATATAACTTATCCATTTATCAGCAGAAAATGTGTATGTAGTCCAATTGAATTATGGAGGTTGTTGTCTCATGTGGAGGTCTATAATTTTTATATGGACTTAGGGATTGGGATACTCCATGAGAGTAGGGTTATTGTTCATAACCTGACTCATTTTTCCAATAATTGTTATAAGTTGTTCATTTCCAGTTGTAGTAAATGCTCCAACAAAATTATCTTCCATAGGAGGGAAATCCATACATTGAATATATATGTTTATATAGATTCTATTCCATAAAATCTATTCATTTATAATAAATATCATACACTATATTTGGTAATTACATTATGAAACCTAATTTATAATCTCATGATGATTAAATTACAAAACATAAATTAAAAATTTAGGAATAACTGGCCTCTAAATACTAAGCTTAATTTATTTAGAAATATTCCAAACATCTCTCATAGGGTTTCATTATCTAATATAGTATTTTATAAATGACTTTCCAAATGTCTCTACTAAAATTACTCTAATGCCAATAGTACATACCCAAACTCTAGAATCCTGGAGCTAATGACTTAAATTGTTACATTTTTACTAGATAATAAAAATTGTATCCCCATGGATGAAATAGTTTAGTAGCTTTGGGAGACTAGATAAAAACATAAGTATTTCAATAAAACATGAAATACTTATAGATTCACCATCAATGTACATTTCTCATATCTAATAATCCTCTGGAACAGATAAAACTCTTCATTATGATATTCAGTATCCAATGAAGACAATTCTTCTGAGGTGTTCTCTGCCATAAAATCGTCCAATACATGGTATTTGATTCCTTTTTGAGGATTGAATTAAATGCTAAACTGCTAAATAATGACCAACCACAATGAAAATGACTGGTCAACATTGAACTAATGAGGATGTATTTAAGGATCATTCAATGAGAGACCAGATGGTCCTCGTCGTGCTGCATGTAGTGCCTCAGTTTTTGGACTTCAATTATTAGCACTAGATTAATCTTCTCAATATTTGAATACCAGGCCTCAGCATTAATCATGGTTCAACAGAGATAATAAAGACTATTTTCACTATCAGTGTCATTCTTCTATGTGATTATGGCACCCAGTGATCACTCTAAGGATGTCACATACAATATATGTGGCCTTACTTTGACATGAGGAATCAGCACTGGTAGACTGAAAATATATTTCTAAACATTATCAAATAATTTTGGATAATAATCAGTCCATTGATATTTAACCCCCTATTTCATTAACCTGGTGAACAGAAAACATTTTTTTCAAGGTTGTCTATAAAGCGTCAAATATAGGCCAACTATCCATGAAGTCCTTTAAACTAACTAAGGTTTGGAGGTGTTGACATTCCAAGGATTTTTTTTTTGTTTTCTCATGGTCGAAATAAATTACATTATGGTGTGTGATGAATCTAATAAATTTCCTCAAAGTTGTAACACCCCAAGCTTTCACAATACGTTTCTCTTTCAATAATACAATAGCTTGCATTGTACGCAAGTTCGAGTTCTAACACACCGCGACTAATTAAAGTAGCCGTTATGAATAGTAATACCCACTTTTTAAAATTATAGAAATTTTATATTTCCAAATGGACTTCATTTTTGTATTCGTAATATCGAAATTATCATAAGTTGAATTTTTGGTAATTTTCTGAGAACATCCAATTTTTTATGAATAGTGAAAAATACTTAAAAACAACATTTTTAATCAAAACAATTTATAGTAAAAAATTATACTATTTAGTGGTTTTAATGTATAATTATAATATATTTTTACCATTTTATCCAATGGTGCTCGTTATAATTAATTTCACTTTGAAATTGGACATGAACAATTGTCAATCTTTTGATATATATTGTTTTTAAAAAACACGCAATTTGTTGTGACTGCGGGAATTAATTATAAAATTAATTAATGCAACTTATATGTTTGGAATTTTGTAAAATAGACATAATTTTTGAATTTGGAATATCAATTATAGCTTAGGGTGAAATTTTTGCATTGTTCTGAAAAACTTCAATTTTTTATGAATAGTAAAAACACTAAGTGGTAGTTAAAAACCGAATTTTCGTTTAAATGAAACATTACCACTTCTGTGATTTGATTTTCAAAAATTCGACATAAATTTTTGTCATTAGGAAGTAAAATGTTGTTCAATGGGATTAAAATAATTTTTTTGGTGAATAGTAACTTTTATGTTTAATTAATCGTGATTAAAGGTAATTAGTGAAATTTAAGGTAATGATAATGTTATAATAATATTAAATGACCTTGAAAAATTTCCTACCCCTATTGGATGAGTCATGGCCGACCAAAAAAATCCATGGGTCAACTTGGGGACCCCATAGACCCACTTTGTTAGGAAAATGACATTAAAAACTTTTTATTTAATGTTAAAATAAAAATGTCACAAACATAAGTTGTTTTACTAAAAAAAATTTAAATGGGGTTATACAAGTCACATTTTTGACTATAAATATTCATTAGAAATCTAAAACAATTTCCTACATCATGATATTTTTTTTATAATTTTTATATATTAAATAAATTAAATATTTTATGACACCATGATGATGCAGCGATTACCTCATTATTTAACGATTTAAATAAAATGGAATGATAATGTATAATATAAGGCATAAACTTGTAAAAAACCTATTCGATGAGTATATTTAGAACCCGTATCACCTTATACTCTAAATACATAAGTGTGGGACCTTTAAAATCCAAAACGCATTATATAATAAAGTATCATTTCATGACTTTCCAAGAGTTCCCCTCCTCTCCTCTTATAAAAGGCCCCCACCTCTACCACCTTATTCACACCATCAAGCCATTTGTATCAGCCATAATCTGCCCAAATACTCTCCCAAATTCCCTATCCTACTCCTAGAAGCCCCACTATGGGCAGAATTTATCCCAAGGAAGCCTTTGGCTTAAATCAAGAAGGAGTTACCCGATTTTAAGGTAATGTTTTCTCTTATGTTATTTTGTTTTATTTTTCTTCTCCATCCCCTTAAACTCTTTTTATTGCATTATTTTGTAACAAAAACCAGTATCTTCAATATAATATGATGTTTTTGTAAGAAGTATTCGAGCTACACTTACACACGTCTACATGTAATGGTTAAAGAACATACTGTTTCTGTGGATCGCAAATTTCTGCCTCACGAAATGATGATTGTTCAACACTCATATAACACCTTCAAAGGTATCCATTAAGATGTAACTATATTTATATATGATATATCATATGTTTATGTTTTCCTTAAGCTTTTTTATTTTTCATTTATGGCATACCTTTATGGATTCCATTATGGGTAAACGAAATATTTTCATTTTAGGAAGTGCGTACTACTGCCCCCTCAAAGTGATTTGAATCGTTAATGTCATTTGTGGGATGTATAAAGGATGGATTAAATTTTATTATACATTATATTATACTGGAATTATATTATACCTTTATATAATTATAAATTCATTCCATTAAATATGAAATTGAATTGAAAGTAGTGTTCATGCGTACGTACGACTTACCGTCTCCATGAATGGTGCATTTCATTTCTTACCTCTAAATGTTATGTATTATTATAAATGAATGTATATACTAGATATATATTATGTATATTATATCTACATAATTAATATAATTATGGATATAATGGATATTTTTCCACATGAACAAAGTGTAATTATAAGAAGTTTATTTTTCACTCAAGTACCTAAGATTGACAAAACGACCGTTATTAACTTAAATAATTATATAATGTTCATAACATGGTAATAAGTGATATAAAAGGAATAATGAACTTTAAAAAGGTTCTTAAGCAGGTAGATATTAACTCCAGTTTATTATTCAGGAGGTTAAAGAGCAGTTGATTCAATTCGGACACGAGGTAAGGGAATTTTTTAACCCAATTTCCAATCTTTGGGTTAATCTCCTACTTTCAAATTATGTCATGATATTATTATGTAGTATCTTGTATTTGTACTTTCTTTATCTGCACTTATAGTAAATACTCATAATATATCTATTTTATTTAAAAATGATCTTTTTAAGGATTTTATATCAATCTCCTTTAACTGAGGCATATTTGGTTTTATACGCAACTTTCATTTATACGGTGTATAAACCCCTTTGAATTTTACTTTTATTCAAAAGGAATCTTTTTATACAAAGTGTTTTTACTAAACGAAAAAAGGAATGTTTTTTCTTACGTATGTGGCAACAACGACTTCTCCGCCACCGTGACTATTATTTGAGTTTTGGATTACTCTATAAGCCATAACTTTCTTTTTTAAAGAAAAATAAATACCATGTTTTACTTTTCTTTTATTTTGGTATTAAAAATGGTTTTGATAATGTTTTTATTATATCAATGTGTTGTATTGATATCTTGTGATTGAAGTGTGGAAATATTATGTTTCCTTTATGCATGTTTTATGTGATACAAGGATGTTATAGTTTATGATATGACCTGTTCATATGAGGAATGCATTGGACTTAATAAGTGACGGGTGGAGCCCTCTATAGCTCCTCGATGCATCGGTAGGTCTCATGAGACAAACTAGTGTCTTGGCATGAGACATTGAAAAAATCTTATTTGTAGTGTTGGCACGAGGCCTTGGCTATATAGTTATGATAGTCTGGCATTATGCATTCCATCATTATTAAAGTGGTTATTGATATTGCATGTGATTATTCGACTAGTAGAATATACATGTGGGTAAGTAAATGGAATTATTTAATTTTATTTTTTCCATATTATGATGATATTAAAGTTTAAAAAGGCTTTTGTTTTAGTTATACATTGCCTTAAATGTTAATGTTTATTTATGAAAGCTTCTGCAATATTGTTATCCTTACTAAGCATCTGAGCTCACCCCTTTCAATGTTTTAATATTTTCCAGGATGTGAAGAAGTATTTTATGAATGACCTGTAGGGATAGTCAGAAGAGGATATGATTGTGGAATATGTAGACTTTGTTATTGTAGTTTTTCACTTTATGATGTAATGTAGCATTTATGAATTTATCTAGTGTTTCCAAGGCTACTAAACTAATCGGTCTTTCGAGACATGATCTTTTGTGATCATGCCAATGTTACACAATAATGCACCGACTCTCATTAACTGGGGTCGGGGTGTTACAGTTGGTATCAGAGGCAGTTTTGTACTAACCTTGGAAGCTAGATTTTGATAAAATCTGATTAGATCATATAGCCCAAATATAGACTTTGAGGATTAGTATAGAAGAACTTCCTAGAATTTTGTTTTTGTAGAGATTTTGTGAGTTTTATGAGCAATACATCCCTGTCTAGATACGAGCAGGTAGAGGCAGATCTGGCATAGATGTACCTAGGGGTAAAACCTGAAAACATCACTTTGAGCTAGACTCGAACGAGAACTAGTGCACGACAACAGGCCTTGCTGCAATCTTGGTTACGACACTCCTGGTGGATATTCTTATGATAATTCTTATTTTTTACAAACCATTTTGAAGGGTTTATGAGTATATACTTCCTCAAAGAAAACATTTTTATGATTATGGATTATATCCATAAACCGTTCAATTTACATTAAGTATTTTACAAGTTTGGAATTATTCATTGTAATTCATAAACTAACCTAGTTTATGCCATTTTATAGAAATGGTGCCCAACATATGGAATGTGAACTCCATAAATACGTATGAGCCAAAGGGTAAGAAGGATCATATCTTTCATGGTATTCATCCAACATTTAGAAGGTAAATAGTCTCCCATGTGTTCACAACATATGAAGAAAAGGTATCATATGTTAATAAGATAAGTAAAGAATTCCTTGAGTCTTATGGCTTTGAAGGGAAGAATGAGAAGAAAAGGATGTAAGAGAGAATGATGGATAAAGGGACGAGGGAAAAGAAGAATTTTCCAATATGTGATAACTATGGGAAGAAACACCTTGGAACTTTTCTGAAGGGAATGGGAGTTTGTTATACGTGTAGAGAAAAAGGACACAATGTGCGTGACTGCAAGGGTAAGAAAAAGGGTTCAAAGGTACAATGCTTCATCTGCAAGGATTGGGGACACTATGCAAACCAATGTCCAAATCATCAGAGTATGCCCCAAATGATGTTATTGTATAATAATCAAGTTATGATACTACCACATATGAGGAGGAATGATTAGAGCTCTTATGTTGTTATTAAATAATTTTCTCATTTGAGTGTTGTATCATTGATGTACTGGTTATAATAATTATGGAGTATATAAGTATTGTACTACAGTACTATTTCATCAAGGACTTGAGATTGTGTGGGACCAAGAAAAGTGACTCCACAACAGTTTAAATTTTTGGAAAATATATGGTTGAAAGAAAGATAAACCATAATATGGTTCTGATACAGAGATATTGATTTTAGAATAATACATGATTGATTTGGATAAATTATATTGGATATTCTTAACTTCCTTGAAACTGATTAACGATTTGTATAAATTTTTGGATAAAAGGAGTATATCCAGTATTCTATAATGAATAAGGGATCATGAATGTAATAAATAAAGATTTATGGTAATTTGGGATGTTGCAGTGTTTTAAAAGAATACATGATGAAGGTGTTCGCATGTTGTTACGCCGAAAAAAGGTACTTCATTATGTTTACCTTCCTTATAAAATTTGGACTGTGAGTTGGACAAAAGTATTTTGGATAACTATGAAGGTTGGAATGGATTAAGTTGAACCTTGGATAGTATTGTTTAAGGTTAAACCATTCCTGAATATTTTTTTTGGAATATTATAATACTATAGTTTTAGGAAAAGGACAACCTGTGGGTCGGAGGATAACCCATCGCGTCGGACAAAGCTGTAGGAATCGAACCCACAACCATAGTGCGACAAGACTTTATTACCTACCACTAGCCTACAGGAATTCCCTAGTTATTTAAAAATAGTTTTATTAATCTAAATGGTATGTGTTAATATTTTGAACCTTGTACGATTAGGATAAATATAATATATTTGAGTTCTATTATCTTTTTGAGTGGAAGATGAGTTTGTGGAAGAAATTAGTTGAAGATTTAAACTCTACTTGTCAAGCATAAATATATATATAACTATATCTTATTCTATGAATAAATTAATTCTTAAACTTTAGTAAAGGGATATTAAAAAAATGGGTTATCCTAGTACCTTATGTCTTGTTGAACTGATAATATTTTAAATCAACATAGATTGAAGTCTTTGAGGCCCTCAATTTTACACTTGTTTGTGATTGATGACCTCAATCACTCCCTACAAATATTTACGTTTTTCCGACAATTATATGTCTCTAATTTCCACCAATTTTCTCCTTATCAAGATCATAATCGGGTGGTGACTTTTTCATTTCCCTTTCCCTCTTATTAATGCTAAATTTTATTAACCTTATTTTCGATGTGGATTTTCCACAAAGGTATTTTCTATTTTTAACCTTTTATTTTCAAAGAAAATATTCAAATTGAGAGGACGCAATTTTTTGAAGGAGGGGAGAATGTAACACCCCAAACATTCATGATACGCTTCTCTTTCAATAATGCAATAGCATGCATTGTACGCAAGTTTGAGTTCTAACACACCACGACTAATCAAATTTGCTGTTATGAATAGTAATACCCACCTTTTAAAATTATAGAAATTTTATATTTCAAAATGGAATTCATTTTTGTATTAGTAATATCGAAATTATCCTAAGTTGAATTTTTTGTAATTTTCTGAGAACTTCCAATTTTTTATGAATAGTGAAAAATACTTTAAAACATATTTTTTAATAAAAAAATTTATAGTGATACTGTATAATATTTAGTGGTTTTAAAGTATAATTAGAATATATTTTTACTATTTTATCCAATGGTGTTCATTAGAATTAATTTCACTTTGAAATTGGACATGAACAATTGTCAATCTTTTGATATGTATTGTTTTTAAAAAACACGCAATTTGTTGTGATCGCGAGAATTAATTATAAAACTAATTAATGAAACTTATATTTTTGGAATTTTTTAAAATATAAATCATTTTTTAATTCGGAATATCAATTATATCTTAGGGTGAAATTTTGGCATTTTCCTGAAAAACATCAATTTTTTATGAATAGTGAAACCACTAAGTGGTAGTTAAAAACTGATTTTCGTTTAAATAAAACATTACCAGTTCTGTGATTTTATTTTAAAAAATCCAACATACATGGTTGTCAATAGAAAGTAAAATGTGGTTCAATGGGATTAAAATAATTTTTTGGTGAATAGTAACTTTTAAGTTTAATTAATCGCGATTAAAGGTAATTAGTGAAATTTAAGGAAAAGATAATGTTATAATAATATGAAATGACCTTGACACATGTACTACCCCTATTGGATGAGTCATGGCCGACCACAAAAATACATGGGTCAACTTGGGGACCCCATGGAGCCACATTGGTAGGAAAATGACATAAAAAACTTTTTATTTAATGTTAAAATAAAAATGTAACAAACATGAGTTATTTTACTAAAAAAATTTACATGGGGTTATACAAGACATATGTTTGACTATAAATATTCATTAGAAAGAAAAAAATATTTACTACATCATGATATTTTTTTAATAATTTTTAGACATTAAATAAAATAAATATTTTATGACACCATGATGATGCAGTGATTACCTCATTAATTAACGATTTAAATAAAAGGAAAAGATGATGTTAAATATAAGGCTTAAACTTGTCAAAAACCTATCGAATGGGTATATTTCGAACCCTTATCACCTTATCCTCCAAATATATAAGGGTGGAACCTTTAAAATCCGAATCGCATTATATAATAAAGTAACATTTCATGACTTTCCAAGAGTGCCTCTCCTCTCTTCTTATAAAAGGCCCCCACCTCTACCACCTTATTCAATCCATCAAGCCATTTGGCTCGGCCAAACTCTTCCCAAATACTCTCCCAAATTCCCTCTCTTACTCCTAGAAGCCTCAATTTGGGCAGAATTCTTCCCAAGGAAGCCTTTGGCTCAAATCAAAAAAGAGTTACCCGATTTTAAGGTAATGTCTTCTCTTATGTTATTTTGTTTTATTTTGCTTCTCCAACCCCTTAAACTATTTGTATTCCTTTATTTTGTAAAAAAAATCAGTATCTTCAATATACTAGGATGTTTTTATAAGAATTATTCGAGCTAAAATTACACAAACCTACAACTAATGGTTAAAGAACATACTGTTTCTGTGGATGGAAAATTTTTGCCTCACGAAACGATGATTGTTCAACACTCATATAACACCTTCAAAGGTTTCCATTAAGATGTCACTATATTTATATATGATATATAATATGTTTATGTTTTCCTTAAGCTTCTTTATTTTTCATTTATGGCATACCTTTATGGTTTCCATTATGGGTAAACGCAATATTTTCATTTTAGGAAGTGCGGACTACAGCCCCCTCAAAGTGATTTGAATCATTAATGCCATTTGTTGGATGTATAAAGGATGGAGTAAATGGTATTATACATTATATTATACTGGAATTATATTATACCTTTATATAATTATAACTTCATTCAATTAAATATGAAGTAGAAATGAAAGTAGCGTTCATGCGTACGTACGGCTTACCGTCTCCATGAACGGTGCATTTCATTTCTTACCTCTAAATGATATGTAATATTATAAATGAATGTATATACTGGATATATATTATGTATATGATATCTACATCATGAATATAATTATGGATATAATGGATATTTTACCACATGAACAAAGTGTAATTATAAGAAGTTTATTTTTGACTCAAGTACCTAAGATCGACAAAACGACCGTTATTAACTTAAGTAATTACATAATGTTCATAACCTGGTAATAAGTGATATTAAAAGAATAATGAACTTGAAAAAGGTTCTTAAGCAGGTAGAGATTAACTCTAGTTCATTATTCAGGAGGTTAAAGAGCGGTCGAGTCAAGTTAGACACGAGGTAAGGGAATTTCTTAACCCAATTTCCAATCTTTGGGTTAATCTCCTACATTAAAATTATGTCATGCTATTATTATGTCCCATCTTGTATTTGTACTTTATTTATGTGTAATTATAGTAAATACTCATAATATATATATATTTATTTAAAAATGATCTTTGTACGGACTTCGTCTCAATCTCCTTTCATTGAGGAATATTTGGTTTTATACACAACTTTCATTTATACGGTGTATAAACCCCTTTTACTTTTACTCTTATTCAAAAGGAATATTTTTATACGAAGCGTTTTACTAAAAGACAAAAGGAATGTTTTTTCTTACGTATGCGGCGACAAAGACTTCTCCGCTGCTGTGAATATTATTTGAGTTTCTAATTCCTCTATAAGCCATAACAGTCTTTCTAAAAGAAAAATAAATACCATGTTTTACTTTTCTTTTATTTTGGTATTGAAAATGGTTTTGATAAAGTTTTTATTATATCAATGTGTTGTATTGATATCTTGTGATTGAAGTGTGGAAATATTATTTTTCCTTTATTCATGTTTTATGTGATAGAATTATTTTATGGTTTATGATATGACATGTTCATATGAGGAATGCATTGGACTTAATAAGTGACGGGTGGAGCCCTCTATAGCTCCTCGATGCATCGGTAGGTCTCATGAGACAAAATCGTGTCTTGGCACGAGGCCTTGACAAAATCTTATTTGTAGTCTTGGCACGAGGCCTTGACAAAATCTTATTTGTAGTCTTGGAACGAGGCCTTGGCTACGTACTTATGATAGTCTGCCATTATGCATTCCATCATTATGAAAGTGGTTATTGATATTTCATGTGATTATTCGACTAGTAGAATATCCATGTGAGTAAGTAAATGGTGTTATTTAATTTTATGTTTTCCATATTATGCTGAAGTTCACGTTTAAAAAGGCTTTTGTTTTAGTTATACATTGCCTTAAATGTTAATGTTTATTTATGAAAGCTTACACAAAATTGTTATCCTTACTGAGAATCTGAGCTCACCCCTTTCAATGTTTTAATATTTTCCAAGATGTGAAGAAGTATTTTATGAATCACCTGTAGGGATAGTCAGAAGACGATATGAGTGTGGACTATGGAGACTTTTTTGTTTTAGTTTTTCTCTTTATGATGTAATGTAACATTTATGAATGTATCTAGGGTTTCCAAGGCTACTAAACTAATCGGTCTTTCGAGACTTCATATTTTGTGATCATGCCAATGTTACTCAATAATGCACCATCTCTGGGTAACTGGGGTCGGGGCGTTACAAAAGTAATGCCGAAATCACATTTCCTAGGGTTTATTTTTAGTTTGTGCTATCTTTGTTTATTGAAGTCGGTTTCAAGTTATAATAAGTTTTTTGTGAATTTTTGAAGTTTATCCACGAGGTTATCAACATTTCATTCAAAAAACATTCACAAAAATAGTTTGAATATGCGATGCATGACACTTTGATATGTGGCACCGACATTCTTCAAGACAAATGGGAGTTACTAGAAATAAAAATAATAACTAGGGGACCTGAAGGTAGTGGAATATTCATTTTATTTATCCAATAGTTTTTCATTTTATACTGAATATCCATCCATGAATGAAATATCTTGATATCTAAATGTTGCATTATTTTATAGTCCTATGATCGGGATTGGGAAGTCATCCTTTAGGAATCGCCAATTGAGGTCCCCGAAATCAATTCAGACTCTAATTTTTCTATTCCTATTTTTTATGGGGACTATATTGGATAGAAATATGGGATATTGGAACTCCTGAATGAATTTTTCTCGAATTATCTAGTCGAATTCATCCTCTATATTGGAAGAATGTGTCTAGTGCATCCTCCTAGAATCTTATTTATAGCCATAGTGGTAATATGGAAGACCATGGTGGTGAGTGGTGTAACGAACCGTTTTTTAGCGGATAAAATGCGAAGGTTTTTGAACTTTTTCTTTTATCAGTGGGTCGGTTTTAAAACCGAGCTGTGGAACGAGGTTCCGAGGTCTGGAGCCATTTTAAGTGGTGATATCGGACTGCACACAGTAGGTTTAACCGTGCGGGTCAGCCGTGCGGGGTACCCCGAGTATCCGGTAGTAGGCGCGTGGGCCGCACACGGTGTTCTGACGGTGCGGATAAAACCGTGCGGGTTGGGTGTGTTTTAGTTTTTGATTAAAATTAAAATAAAGGAAAATAAAAAAAAATATTAAAAACCTAAACTAAACACCTCCCTCACCCTCCCTCAACCCACGACGCACCCCCCTCCCTTCTCCCCCGCGAGCCGCGCGCGACCCCCCCCCCCCCCTCCACGGCGCCGCCTCCTTCCCCGTTCTTCTCGGTTTTTCTTCTCGGCTTCTCTCCTAATCATCAAGGTAATCACTTCTCTCCCTTCTCCTCCCTGTTTTCAGCTTCATTTTGACCTAATCGGCGCCCGGTGAGGTACGACCGAACCCTAGGGCTTAGAGGTGATCCGGTTTTTCGGTTTCTTCTTGTTTTAGGTCGGTGCAAAGGTTCTCTTGGGGTCCCTTGAGGTGCGTTCCGGCAACCGTCGTCGAAGGCGAAGCGGTTCGAGTGGTTTCGGTTCGTCGCTAACGTTGCGAGGTAAGGTTTTCTACCCGTCGTCAGTTTCACATCCTCCAAATTAAGGGCGTCATGTGTTATTGACTGCCTGATATTTAATTGGTAGGGAGTTGGGTGGTTTCACTTCGTTTCGCGTTGTCTCTAACACCCGAGGTAAGGATTTAATACTGTTGGTCGGTCTTGCCTCACTTAAATTGGGTTATCTTTGTGTCCTAAGGTTCGTAGTGGTTGTCTTATAGTGCGTCGGAGGATTCGGTATGATTTCGGGCTGCCGGAGTTTAGGCGACTCACCTGCGCAGGCATAGGTACGTATTTATATGTACGTGGGTTCCCCCGGCGTGTGTATATTTGTCCATGGCAGCGAATACACACACGTACGGGGCCAGTTGTCCCCATTACATATATAAAAAGTGCCTGTGCAGGTGAGTGGAGACCGGCTTATGTGTATAAGCATATGTGTAAGGATCCTCTTGCGCATGCTCATGGACATGCGGAGCGTGTACATTGGGGGTAGGTGTCCTTATACGTATGTGAAATCACATATGCCTCGTGGGGGAGCAGTTGCGACAGCTTTAGTTAGAAAGTGCCAAGAGCCGGAGTGGACGGATGGATCCACCTTGAGGTAGGGTCCCTCTCCTTGCCCTTTTAAATTTATGTAAAGTAATAGTGAGTTTAATATTGCACTTAGCATTTTAATTATGCAAGTTTAGTTCTGATTAAATGCTTCAGTGCAAATCGTGTGAATTGCAGGAATAAGATAAAAGAGGTTTTCTGGTCACTAAACTAACTATTTAATAATAAAACCCCTCTTTCGAGGTGCGCTACCTTCAATCTAAAAATGTAGCAATAGAATTTCATGATTTCCTTCCTTACTGTTTGGCTTCTTAACTTTGTTAAGTGTTGAATGAGTTTTAAAGTAAATGCTAAATTTCACTAAATGAATTGTTTGATAAAGTAATGGCATGTTTTCTAATAAAACTCCTCCAATGGAGGTGAGATTCCTTCAAAATAAACGTGTAGTAGTAGATTTCCTTTTTTGTGATTGCGTGCTTAAAAGTCTTATGACTCTTTATGCTTGACATTATACTTGATAAATGACATGCTTGTACTTGTACCTTACTGGTTACCTCAAATGACGTTGCTTCTTGAGAAATAATAAACGAGACATGAAAACTCCTAAGTTCATGGATTAACATGTAATTATAACTTTTAGGGTAGGGTGTTTACCCCCTTCCCTTTACTTCGGCGCTTATATCATGCCACGTCTTGTGTCGCTTGTCGCAACCTTCCGGCAATTCCTCTTTATTTATCATTGAAATGCTTGGGTGGTTCGCTCATTCCCATTGTGGCCTTTTTTATTGTAAAGCCCACCCTAGGTGCTCGCCTTGCCTCTTGGCCACCCCTTTGGGTGTGCCCCGCCTAAATGCCCCTTTTTCCTTGTTCTTTAAGTTATAAATTTAATGTGATAGATTGAACCAAATGCCTTGCTTGAACAAGTTTTTTAGCATGTACCATTTAATGTCATTAATCACCTAACATAGAGGCATGTTGATGCCATACGCTTTTGTTTACCTTTTATGCTCGTGCAAGTTCTAGAATGTTGAACAAGGACAATTAATTATGAGAATTGATTATAAAAGTTGAAATCTGATTTGGATAATTTAACGTGATACGGGGTGTTAGACATGGCGATCTACACCGAACGATTATCTAGGTGTTAGACATGGAGATCTACACCAAACGTGATACGGGGTGTTAGACATGGCGATCTACACCGAACGATTATCTAGGTGTTAGACATGGCGATCTACACCAAATGTGATACGAGGTGTTAGACATGGAGATCTACACCGAACGATTATCTAGGTGTTAGACATGGCGATCTACACCAAATGTGATACAGGGTGTTAGACATGGCGATCTACACCGAACGAATGATAATAACAATTTATGAAAAGAATGAGAGATGTGGGTAAAACCCGAGTGCTTTGTGATCAAATAAAGAAAGGTAAGAATGAGTGGATTTCAAGTATGAGTTGAAATGATAAGTGAATAAATAGAGTAAGTGAGAAAAATGATAAAAAGTGTTTTTATGCTTGAACCAAATTTACTTATGTTGTTTTAAACAGGTTCTCATCCTGGCTATGGGCCGAAGCAGGTAGTGCCGCCAGGTGTCCTTTCTAGAACCTGGACGGGAGTTAATTGTTTGCATTGTGTCATTATTGTTCGAAAATACCAACACTTTGTTTAATTATATTTTCATGGTCTAGAGTGGGCTAGACCCCGGTGGTTCTGGCCTACTGAGATATATATCTCACACCCTACTCCGGCCGCCATTGCACTGGGGTACCCGAGTAGATTCCATTTGGTTGCAGGACCTTGTTGTTGCTGTTTCATGTACTTGGAGTTAGGAGCAAAGGACCATGTTGGGGCTCGGGATGCTCATGGAGATCGCCCTCGGGGATTGAGACTTTTGCTCATTTACTTCTGCATTGATGTGTAAGTATGTCGCGTGATTTAATGCTTTCATTGTATCATTAGCCTGTCATGCATGCATCTCTTATATATACTTCCGTTCACCAAATTTATTCAAACCTTATAAATGAAAAAGGTTTCTGATGTTTTCTTATTATTATTTACACTTCTTATATTGCTGTATTTTTGGTCCCTTTGTTCCACTTTGATAAGAGGGTACAGTCTTCCCCCCTGACTTACCTTACACCCTCGCCGCTAGTCGGCAACCTCTAGCGTAAGGGGAGACGCACTTGAGGCCATGTCGCGGGCCGGCTCAAGTGACTTGGGTGTCCGGTTCAGGGTCGAAATGGGTTGGTTCGTGACAAAATGGTATCAAAGGAGGTTTCATTATTTTACTTTGTCTTACTATTTCGGGGATGGTAGACAGGAGAATAGGAATGTTTTGGCGCTTGGGTAAATAGCCGTGCTTGGGACTGATCACCCCATGTACGGGAAATGACCAAGTGCCCAGGGCTGGGAATTTCTGTTCAGGTTGTTTGCTGTTACAGTTGATGTGATTTCACCTTGGGTGAATGTTGTACTTTCCACTGCTTATTTTTTTATGAAGAGGTTTTGAAAATTTTCTTTGGCCCGATATGGCCAGGAAATTGCATTGCATTCATCATATTAGACACTTATAGATTCACATGTCATGCATATGTGCCATGCAATGTAGTTGCATTAGTAGGATGCCTTCTGATTTTGATTGTGTGCCTTGGAAATATGTCAAGTCTGGATTAATTTAGCCCGCTTCTTTAGAAAGAATGTTTCGGTGATAGTTAACATGTTTGGGTGATAATATGTCATGTTTTCTATCTTTCTTGTGTGTCATGCTCTGTGTTATAGCATGTTTTAGTGATTTCTGCTTGTTGCTTTGTGTTAGCTATTTGTAGTGGCTTGTTAGCTTGCTGGCAAGCGCTTGGTTGCTTTGGCTGAAATTGTTGGTTGCGATTACGACGGAACCAATTTTCCATTATAAGGTGTATGGGCGCCTTATAATTGGGAAAAGGGTAAATCATGTTTTCAAACGTTTTAAAAGATGGCTGCTGAAGTTTAAATGTTAAATAGAAAAATTTATCTGATAAATGGGAACCAAATTCCAGCGGTAAGGTGTATGGGAACCTTATCGATTGGTAGGTGGCCACCCATGTAATTGAACCTTTTTTAACCATTGCATGTGGAAAATGGTTATAAATGTAAAACTGTTGACTTTTGATTGAAATTTTGGTGTACTTTTATACATGCTAAACTGGACTAAGTGGGTTAGTTGGGGCATGTTTTATTGAAATGAACTGTGATATGGTTTCTTTTTGATGAACCTAGTTTGAATGAATGAGACCTTATGAGGTCGCCTCTTTGTTAAAAGGAATTTAGATGCTAAATTTTCTGTTTATGATTGGATAACATTAAATGTTAAATGTTGAAGAGGAAATTTGTTGCAACTTGCCTGTTTTTGCCGTGGGGCGTTGTTTGAAAACCAAGTACTTTTTTGTGAAATAGTACTTGTAGGTTTGTTAAGATCTTCTTTCAAATGATTAATGTTTGGAATTAATTAATGAAATGGAAAAAATGGAAAGAGGTTTTTAAGCCTAGTAATCCTTGTTTTGCGTGACCAAGAGTTAGGGTCGACGCGTGTGCTTCTTAAGGGACTAGCTCGTGCTATGTAGTACCCTTAGAGCTTGAGTTGCCTTGTTTTCGGTGTGAGATTATGATGTGGTTATCGTAGTTCGAGGAATGTTACCCGTGAGTTAAAGTGTTTCAAAAATAGCGCGCCGGTGAGAGGCTAGTTCTTACGACGACATGGACACTCCTAAGGTGGGTAGTGTCGCATGAGTTTCTGTTTTCATGTCGGTGCTTGCTTGGTAGCACGACTGTGATAAGGTTGGCTGTATGCACAACACTTTAGAAACTCCGTTAGTGCGGGAAGAGTTTCAGTGGTTAAGCTTGGACGAATATGAATGCCTCGGGTGGTATAGGCATCAGAGTTTGGTCTGATTGATCTTCTCAGGGACCTTGGTTTAATCTTAGTGTACTCTGCTGGATGAGACGAGCATGTCCCCCATCTTGACGTCGTCTTGGATACACTAAGGTAGTGTCAGTTATACGCCACACTAAAGTTTAAAAGTTGTTGGTTTGTTTCGTAATCTCTCTTTGGTTGTCTGTGGGATGCACGGTTTCTTGGAGTTACGCTTCGTGCTGAGGCACGATAGTTTTATAATAGTCTTGTGATGGATTGACTTGAAAATGTCACCAAAGGTCGTGTAAGTACTTCAGTGTATGTGTAGTTGATAACGGAACCGTTTTAAAAGCATGTCGTCGGTTTAAGGGCGAGTGTGAATCTCGGGTCGGCAATGTCTTTCGAGGAAATCTTGCGTGACCAATTTTAGTTGGTCGATCGTGATTCAACCGTTTTCTTGGGTTGAGGTCCCTATAATGGCCTCAGATGTAAGCTCTGCTTTTAGGTTTCAGTTGTAACGTGAGAGTTGGCTCGAGTTGTAAAGGCTTAAGTGCAGTTATCTTAGAAAATGCTTAAAGGTGCATTGGGCGTTGGAAATGAAATACGACAGGTTGAATGCAACTTCACGACCCTTGTAGGTCGGGTGATGTTGTCGTTGTTTTCCGAAGGCTTCTCGGGGACGAGAAGTTTTTTTAGGTGGGTAGTTTGTAACGAACCGTTTTTTTTTTGAGCGGATAAAATGCGAAGGTTTTTGAACTTTTTCTTTTATCAGCGGGTCGGTTTTAAAACCGAGCTGCGGAACGAGGTTTCGAGGTCTTGAGCCATTTTAAGCGGTGATATCGGACTGCGCGCAGTAGGTTTAACCGTGCGGGTCAGCCATGCGGGGTACCCCGGGTATCCGGTAGCAGGCATCCGGGCCGCACACGGTGTTCTGACGGTGCGGATAAAACCGTGCGAGTTGGGTGTGTTTTAGTTTTTGTTTGAAATTAAAATAAAGGAAAAAAAATTAAAAACCTAAAATAAACACCTCCCTCACCCTCACTCAACCCGCGATGCACCCCCCTCCCTTCTCCCCCACGAGCCGCGCGCGACCCCCCCCCCCCCCCCACTCCACGGCGCCGCCTCCTTCCCCGTTCTTCCCAGTTTTTCTTCTCGGCTTCTATCTGAATCATCAAGGTAATCACTTATCTCCCTTCTCCTCCCGTTTCTGGCTTCATTTTGACCTAATCTGCGCCCGGTGAGGTACGACCGAACCCTAGGGCTGAAAGGTCATCCGGTTTTTCGGTTTCTTCTTGTTTTAGGTCGGTGCGAAGGTTCTCTTGGGGTCCCTTGAGGTGCGTTCCGACAACCGCCGCCGAAGGCGAAGCCGTTCGAGTGGTTTCGATTCGTCGCCAACGTTGCGAGGTAAGCTTTTCTACCCGTCGTCAGTTTCGCATCCTCCAAATTAAGGGCATCATGTGTTATTGACTTTCTGGTATTTAATTGGTAGGGCGTTTGGTGGTGTCACTTTGTTTCGCGTTGTCGCTAACACATGAGGTAGGTATTTAATACCGTTGGTTGGTCTTGCCTCACTTAAATTGGTTTATCTTTGTGTCCTAAGGTTCGTAGTGGTTGTCTTATAGTGCGTCGGAGGTTTCGATATGATTTCGGGCTTCCGGATTTTACGCGACTCACCTGCGCAGGCATAGGTACGTATTTATATGTACGTGGGTTCCCCCGGCGTGCGTATATTTTTCCATGGTAGCGAATATACACACGTACGGGGCTAGTTGTCCCCATTACATATATAAAAAGTGCCTGTGCAGGTGAGTGGAGACAGGCTTATGTGTATAAGCATATGTGTAAGGATCCTATTGTGCACGCTCATGGCCATGCGGAGCGTGTGCATATGGTCTAGGTGTCCTTATACGTATGTGAAATCACATATGCCTCGTGGGGGAGCAGCTGCGACAGCTTTAGTTAGAAAGCGCGAAGATCCGGAGTGGACAGATGGATCCACCTTGAGGTAGGGTCCCTCTCCTTGCCCTTTTAAATTTAAGTAAAGTAATAGTGAGTTTAATATTGCACTTAGCATTTTAATTATGCCAGTTGAGTTCCGATTAAATGCTTCTGTGCAAATCGTGTGAATTGCAGGAATAAGATAAAAGAGGTTGTTTGGTCACTAAACTAACGATTTAATAATAAAACCCCTCTTTCGAGGTGTGCTACCTTCAATCTAAAAATGTAGCAATAGAATTTCATGATTTCCTTCCTTACTGTTTGGCTTCTTAACTTTTTTAAGTGTTGAATGAGTTTTAAAGTAAATTCTAAATGTCACTAAATGAATTGTTTGATAAAGTAATGGCATGTTTTCTAATAAAAATCCTCCAATGGAGGTGAGCTGCCTTCAAAATAAACGTGTAGTAGTAGATTTCCTTTTTTGTGATTGCGTGCTTAAAAGTCTTATGACTCTTTATGCTTGACATTATACTTGATAAATGACATGCTTGTACTTGTACCTTACTTGTTACCTCAAATGATGTTTCTTCTTGAGAAATAATAAATGAGCCATGACACCTCCTAAGTTCATGGCTTAACATGTAATTAGAACTTTTAGGGTAGGGTGTTTACCCCCTTCCCTTTACTTCGGCGCTTATGTCATGCCACGTCTTGTGTCGCTTGTCGCAACCTTCCGACAATGCCTCTTTATTTATTATTGAAATGCTTGGGTGGTTCGCTCATGCCCATTGTGGCCTTCGTTATGGTAAAGCCCACCCTAGCTGCTCGCCTTGCCTCTTGGCCACCCCTTTGGGTGTGCCACGCCTAAATGCCCCTTTTTCCTTGTTCTTTAAGTTATAAATTTAATGTTATAGATTGAACCAAATGCCTTTCTTGAACAAGTTTGTTAGCATGTACCATTTAATGTCATTAATCACCTAACATAGAGGCATGTTGAGGCCATACGCTTTTGTTTACCTTTTATTGCTCGTGCAAGTTCTAGAATGTTGAACAAGGACAATTAATTATGAGAATTGATTATAAAAGTTGAAATCTGATTTGGATAATTTAACGTGATACGGGGTGTTAGACATGGCGATCTACACCAAATGTGATACGGTGTGTTAGACATGGCGATCTACACCAAATGATTATCTAGGTGTTAGACATGGCGATCTACACCAAATGTGATACGGGGTGTTAGACATGGCGATCTACACCGAACGAATGATAATACCAATTTTTGAAAAGAATGAGATATGTGGGTAAAACCCAAGTGACTTGTGATCAAATAAAGAAAGGTAAGAATGAGTGGATTTCCAGTATGAGTTGAAATGATAAGTGAATAAATAGAGTAAGTGAGAAAAATGATAAAAACTGTTTTTATGCTTGAACCAAATTTACTTATGTTGTTTTAAATAGGTTCTCATCCCGGCTATGGGCCGAAGCAGGTAGTGCCACCAGGTGTCCTTTCTGGAACCTGGACGGGAGTTTATTGTTTGCATTGTGTCGTTATTGTTTGAAAATACCAACACTTTGTTTAATTATATTTTCATGGTCTAGAGTGGGCTAGACCCCGGTGGTTCCGGCCTACTGAGATACATATCTCACACCCTACTCAGGCCTCCATTTCACTGGGGTACCCGAGTAGATTCCATTTGGTTGCAGGACCTTGTTGTTGCTGTTTCATGTACTTGGAGTTAGGAGCAAAGGACCGAGATGGGGCTCGGGATGCTCATGGAGATCGCCCTCGGGGCTTGAGACTTTTGTTCATTTACTTCTTCATTGATGTGTAAGTATGTCGCGTGATTTAATGCTTTCATTGTATCATTAGCATGTCATTCATGCATCTCTTATATAAACTGTCGTTCTCCAAATTTATTCAAACATTATAAATGAAAAATGTTTCCGCTATTTTCTTATTATTATTTACACTACTTCTGTTGCTGTATTTTTGGTCCCTTTGTTCCACTTTGATAATAGGGTATAGTCTTCCCCCCTGACTTACCTTACACCCTCGCCGCTAGTCGGCAACCTCTGGCGTAAGGGGAGACGCGCTTGAGGCCATGTCGCGGGCCGGCACATGTGACTTGGGTGTCCGGTTTAGGGTCGAATTGGGTTGGTTCATGACAAAATGGAATCAAAGGAGGTTTCATTATTTTATTTTGTCTTACTATTTCGGGGATGGTAGACAGGAGAATAGGAATGTGTCGGTGCTTGGGTTAATAGCCGTGCTTGGGACTGATCACCCCATGTACGGGAAATGACTAAGCGGCTAGGGCTGGGAATTGATGTTCATGTTGTTTGCTGTTACAGTTTATGTGATTTCACCTTGGGTGAATGTTGTACTTTCCACTTCTTATTTGTTTATGAAGAGGTTTTGAAAATTTTCCTTGGCCCGATATGGCCTGGAAATTGCATTTCATGCATCATATTAGACACTTATAGATTCACATGTCATGCATATGTGCCATGCCATGTAGTTGCATTAGTAGGATGCCTGCTGATTTTGATTGTGTGCCTTGGCAATATGTCAAGTATGGATTTATTTAGCACGCCTCTTTAGAAAGCATGTTTCGGTGATAGTTAACATGTTTGGGTGATAATATTTCATGTTTTCTATCTTTCTTGTGTGTCATGCTCTGTGTTATAGCATGTTTTAGTGATTTCTGCTTGTTGCTTTGTGTTAGCTGTTTGTAGTGTCTTGTTAGCTTGCTGGAAAGCGCTTGGTTTCTTTGGCTGAAATTGTTGGTTGCGATTACGACGGAACCAATTTTCCATTATAAGGTGTATGGGCGCCTTATAATTGGGAAAAGGGTAAATCGTGTTTTCAAACTTTTTAAAAGATGGTTGCTGATGTTTAAATGTTAAATGGAAAAAAGTTTCTTATAAATGGGAACCAAATTCCCGCGGGAAGGTGTATGGGAACCTTATCGATTGGTAGGTGGCCACCCATGTAATTGAACCTTGTTTAACTATTGCATGTGGAAAATGGTTATAAATGTAAAACTATTGAGTTTTGATTGAAATTTTGGTGTACTTTTATACATGCTCAACTTGACTGAGTGGGTCAGTTGGGGCATGTTTTATTGAAATGAACTGTGATATGGTTTCTTTTTGATGAACCTATTTTGAATGAATGGGACCTTATGAGGTCGCCTCTTTGTTAAAAGGAATTTAGATGTTAAATTTTCTGTTTATGATTGGATAACATTAAATGTTAAATGTTGAAGAGGAAGTTTGTTGCAACTTGCCTGTTTTTGCCGTGGGGAGTTGTTTGAAAACCAAGTACTTTTTTGTGAAATAGTACTTGTGGGTTTGTTAAGATGTTCTTTCAAATGATTAAAGTTTGGAATGAATTAATGAAATGGATAAAATGGAAAGAGGTTTTTAAGCCTAGTAATCCTTGTTTTGCGTGACCAAGAGTTAGGGTCAACGCGTGTGCTTCGTAAGGGACTAGCCTATTCTAGGTAGTACCCTTAGAGCTTGAGATTCCTTGTTTTCGGTGTGAGCTTATGATGTGGTGATCATAGTTCGAGGAAAGTCACCCGTGCGTTAAAGTGTTTCAAAAATAGCGCACCGGTGAGCGGCTAGTTCTTACGACAACATGGACACTCCTAAGGTGGGTAGTGTCGCATGAGTTTCTGTTTTCATGTCGGTGATTTCATGGAAGCACGACTGTGATATGGTTGGTTGTATGCACAACACTTTAGAAACTCCGTTAGTGCCGGAATAGTTTCAGCGGTTAAGCTTGGACGAATACGAATGCCCCGGGTGGTATAGGCATCAGAGTTTGGTCCGATTGATCTTCTCAACGACCTTGGTTTAATCTTAGTGAACTTTGCTGGATGAGACGAGCATGTCCCCCATCTTGACGTCGTCTTGGATTCACTAAGATAGTGTCGGTTATATGCCGCGCTAATGTTTAAAAGTTGTTGGTTTGTTTCGTAATCTCTCTCTGGTTGTGTGTGGGATGCACGGTTTCTTGGAGTTACGCTTCGTGCTGAGGCATGATAGTTTTATAATAGTCTTGTGATGGCTTGACTTGCGAATGTCACCAAAGGTCGTGTAAGGACTTCGGTGTACGCGTAGTTGATAACGGAACAGTTTTAAAAGCATGTCGTCGGTTTAAGGGCGAGTGTGAATCTCGGGTCGACAATGTCTTTCGAGGAAATCTTGCTTGACCAATTTTAGTTGGTCGATCGTGATTCAACCGTTTTCTTGGGTTGAGGTCCCTATAATGGCCTCGGATGTAAGCTATGCTTTGATGTTTTAGTTGTAACGTGAGCGTTGACTCGAGTTGTAAAGGCTTAAGTGCAGTTTTCTTAGAAAATTCATAAAGGTGAATTGGGCGTTGGAAATGAAATACGACCGGTTTAATGAAACTTCACGACCCTTGTAGCTCAGGTGATGTTTTTGTTGTTTTCCAAAGGCTTCTCAGCGACGAGATGTTTTTTAGGTGGGTAGTTTGTAATGAACCGTTTTTTTTTGAGCGGATATAATGAAAAGGTTTTTGAACTATTTCTTTTATCAGCGGGTCGGTTTTAAAACTGAGCTGCGGAACGAGGTTCCGAGGTCTGGAGCCATTTTAAGCGGTGATATCGGACTGTGCACCGTAGGTTTAACCGTGCGGGTCAGCCGTGCGGGGTACCCCGGGTATCCGGTAGCAGGCGCGTGGGCCGCACACGGTGTTCTAACGGTGCGGATAAAACCGTGCGGGTTGGGTGTGTTTTAGTTTTTGTTTAAAATTAAAATAAAGGAAAAAAATTAAAAAACTAAACTAAACACCTCCCTCACCCTCACTCAACCCGCGACGCACCCCCCTCCCTTCTCCCCCGCGAGCCGCGCGCGACCCCCCCCCCACTCCACGGCACCGCCTCCTTCCCCGTTCTTCCCAGTTTTTCTTCTCGGCTTCTCTCCGAATCATCAAAGTAATCACTTCTCTCCCTTCTCCTCCCCGTTTCCGGCTTCATTTTGACCTAATTGGCGCCCAGTGAGGTACGGCCGAACCCTAGGGCTTAGAGGTGATCCGGTTTTTCTGTTTCTTCCTGTTTTAGGTCGGTGCGAAGGTTCTCTTGGGGTCCCTTGAGGTGCGTTCCGGCAACGCCCGCCGAAGGAGAAGCGGTTCGAGTGGTTTCGGTTCGTCACCAACGTTGCGAGGTAAGGTTTTCTACCCGTCGTCAGTTTCGAATCCTCCAAATTAAGGGCGTCATGTGTTATTGACTGCCTGGTATTTAATTGGTAGGGCGTTGGGTGGTTTCACTTCGTTTCACGTTGTCGCTAACACCCGAGGTAAGGATTTAATACCGTTGGTTGGTCTTGCCTCACTTAAATTGGTTTATCTTTGTGTCCTAAGGTTCGTAGTGGTTGTCTTATAGTGCGTCGGAGGTTTCGGTATGATTTCGGGCTTCCAGAGTTTAGGCGACTCACCTGCGCAGGCATAGGTATGTATTTATATGTACGTGGGTTCCCCCGGCATGTGTATATTTGTCCATGGCAGCGAATATACACACGTACGGGGCTAGTTGTCCCCATTACATATATAAAAAGTGCCTATGCGGTGAGTGGAGACATGCTTATGTGTATAAGCATATGTGTAAGGATCCTCTTGCACACACTCATGGCCATGCGGAGCGTGTTCATAGGGGATAGGTTTCCTTAGACGTATGTGAAATCACATATGCCTCATGGGGGAGAAGCTGTGACAGCTTTAGTTAGAAAGCGCCAAGAGCCGGAGTGGACGGATGGATCCACCTTGAGGTAGGGTCCCTCTCCTTGCCCTTTTAAATTTAAGTAAAGTAATAGTGAGTTTAATATTGCACTTAACATCTTAATTATGCAAGTTTAGTTCCGATTAAATGCTTCTGTGGAAATCGTGTGAATTTCAAGAATAAGATAAAAGAGGTTGTTTGGTCACTAAACTAACGATTTAATAATAAAACCCCTCTTTCGAGGTGCGCTGTCTTCAATCTAAAAATATAGCAATAGAATTTCATGATTGCCTTCCTTACTGTTTGGCTTCTTAACTTTGTTAAGTGTTGAATGAGTTTTAAAGTAAATTCTAATTGTCACTAAATGAATTGTTTGATAAAGTAATGGCATGTTTTCTAATAAAACTCCTCCAATGGAGGTGAGCTGCCTTCAAAATAAACGTGTAGTAGTAGATTTCCTTTTTTGTGATTGCGTTCTTAAAAGTCTTATGACTCTTTATGCTTGACGTTATACTTGATAAATGACATGCTTGTACTTGTACCTTACTGGTTACCTCAAATGACGTTGCTTCTTGAGAAATAATAAACGAGCCACGACACCTCCTAAGTTCATGGCTTAACATGTAATTAGAACATTTAGGGTAGGGTGTTTACCCCCTTCCCTTTACTTCGGCGCTTATGTCATGACACGTCTTGTGTCGCTTGTCACAACCTTCCGGCAATGCCTCTTTATTTATTATTGAAATGCTTGGGTGGTTCGCTCATGCCCATTGTGGCCTTAGTTATGGTAAAGCCCACCCTAGGTGCTCGCCTTGCCTCTTGGCCACCCCTTTCGGTGTGCCCTGCCTAAATGCCCCTTTTTACTTGTTCTTTAAGTTATAAATTTAATGTGATAGATTGAACCAAATGCCTTGCTTGAACAAGTTTGTTAGAATGTACCATTTAATGTCATTAATCACCTAACATAGAGGCATGTTGATGCCATACGCTTTTGTTTACCTTTTATTGCTCGTGCAAGTTCCAGAATGTTGAACAAGGACAATTAATTATGAGAATTGATTATAAAAGTTGAAATATGATTTGGATAATTTAACGTGATACGGGGTGTTAGACATGGCGATCTACACCGAACGATTATCTAGGTGTTTGACATGGAGATCTACACCAAACGTGATACGGGGTGTTAGACATGGCGATCTACACCGAACGATTATCTAGGTGTTAGACATGGAGATCTACACCAAATGTGATACGGGGTGTTAGACATGGTGATCTACACCGAACGATTATCTAGGTGTTAGACATGGAGATCTACACAAAATGTGATACGAGGTGTTAGACATGGCGATCTACACCGAACAAATGATAATAACAATTTATGAAAAGAATGAGAGATGTGGGTAAAACCCGAGTGATTTGTGATCAAATAAAGAAAGGTAAGAATGAGTTGATTTCCAGTATGAGTTGAAATGATAAGTGAATAAATAGAGTAAGTGAGAAAAATGATAAAAAGTGTTTTTATGCTTGAACCAAATTTACTAATGTTGTTTTAAACAAGTTCTCCTCTTGGCTATGGGCCGAAGCAGGTAGTGCCGCCAGGTGTCCTTTCTGGAACCTGGATGAGCGTTTATTGTTTGTATTGTGTCGTTATTGTTCGAAAATACCAACACTTTGTTTAATTATAATTTCATGGACTAGAGTGGGCTAGACCCCGGTGGTTCCGGCCTACTGAGATATATATCTCACACCCTACTCGGGCCGCCATTGCACTGGGGTACCCGAGTAGATTCCATTTGGTTGCAGGACCTTGTTGTTGCTGTTTCTTGTACTTGGAGTTAGGAGCAAGGGACCGAGTTGGGGCTCGGGATGATCATGGAGATCGCCCTCGGGGCTTGAGACTTTTGTTCATTTACTTCTGAATTGATGTGTAAGTATGTCGCGTGATTTAATGCTTTCATTGTATCATTAGCATGTCATGCATGCATCTCCTATATAAACTGCCGTTCACCAAATTTATTCAAACCTTATAAATGAAAAATATTTCCGCTGTTTTTTTTTTATTATTTACACTACTTCCGTTGCTGTATTTTTGGTCCCTTTGTTCCACTTTGATAAGAGGGTATAGTCTTCCCCCCTAACTTACCTTACACCCTCGCCGCTAGTCGGCAACCTCTGGCATAAGGGGAGACGCGCTTGAGGCCATGTCGCAGGCCGGCTCAGGTGACCTGGGTGTCCGGTTCAGGGTCGAACTCGGTTGGTTCGTGACAAGTGGCCACCTCAGTATTGAGGCATGGAATTCTTTTGTAGTCCCAAAATAATAGGTCTTGATGTTTCCTTTAGAAGGTAGTGTATATCTCTTTCCCTTTGGGGGATATGGTTACACAAATCAACCGGGGTCATTGATCTTCTTTGGTACCAATGTTTATTTCCTTGATTTCATCGATGGTGGTAGAGACCCCTTAATAGAGTTCTGGAAGGGTGTACCGAAGTTCCTCCTCCTCCTCATCTTCTTCCTATTATTCATCATCCTCCTATTATTCTAATGGGGAACCATGTCTTTAGATGAGGTCTCCATATTTAGGTGAGGGTATAATGTATCTATGTTTGGAAGTTAAAGAGACTTCCACTAATCCAGTGGAAAAAATGGGATCTCTTTGAAATTATGGATATGATGGAGTAAGAGATGGAAGGGTGTCCTTTTTTATTTGAGTGAAGAGATGAAATATTCTACCTAAACTACAGAGGAAGGGGTATAATAGACCTATAGGGATGGAATTAATCTTCTTTCATCTGAACATTCAACACTGTCTAGAGTGTCAACAAACTTTTCAACACTACGAGACCCAGTGGTTATGACTGAAACCATTATGAGTTATGAATATGAGTTCATATTTGGACTCAAACAACCATCCTGGTTAATGGGTAAAACATATTCTTCCCCAAGAAATTTTATGGGATCCACCAAAATCATTTTCAGACCATTCGTGTCAGTAAACCAATCAACACCATCGACTTGGGTTTTCTTCCCATTATCTTGATATAATCTATCATTGATATAATGTAATTAATTGAATTAAAATGGGGGATTATCCATGTGAAATATAAATTTTTTTCCATTAATACAATAATTGACGCATTGACAGTATGATGAGGGGATTTTCCCATGTTGATGCAACTAGGGCCTTCATAGTAGTACATTGAAGACCGTATTTGTTTCGAATCACTGGAAATTATGATTCAACCACAAGGTCTCCAAAAAGAGTCTTGGGATTTAATACTCAAAAGTATTATACTCAATTTTTTCATAACTCATAAGGTTCATGTTGGAAGGGTTTAGGTTATTCTCGTTACGGCCTAGTAGATGAAGAGTTCTAACTGGAATGAGATTAACTCTGGAGACATTATCAATGAATTCTTTATATATATCGACACCATTTATCATGTTGAATATATATAATGGTGTAATGTGTCCATCTATAATAGAGTCTACATCCTTTTTTGTAGGATTTTACCACAATCTCTTCTATATAACCTGTCCCTATCCGATATACATCAGTAGTAGCCAATTCAGCCTGAAAATCATGTGGGAATAGGAAATATTCAACGCGTTCTTCCTTTAGGTATTTCTACAATATTTTGGAACACAATGTTGATAGTTTTTATGGTACTTAGGTTAAATTTTTTAGAATTTTGTACATCCGGTCTAAAGGTTAGAACTATCCTGGAATGGGTATTCTTTTTAACAGGTGCTTTAGGGGCTTGAAAACCTGACATGGAAGGATCAACACTTATGACAGTAACCAGAGGTTCTTCTACCCTTGGTGGGTTAGGCCAGTCATACCTTCCTACCCACTGTTGGAGATTTGACTCATGTTATTCCTTTTAAAGTAATTACATAATGATCAATTCATAATGTATTATGGTAGGTGCATATGGATTTTACTATTCCTATTAGAACCACTGAGGGGTCTTTCACATGTTTTTTTGACATTGAAAATCCAATATGTTGTGTGTCTAGATTCCCAGTCTCAACCATGGATGTGTTTTCCTTAGTATCCTTTTCCCATGAGGCCTCTTCCCCCAACTCCCCATTTAGTAGTAGGGAATTTGATCTCGTAACCATTATCATTGTAATAGAAGTGATCCATTTATTGAGAATCATTAAAATAGTCCAAAATTAACTCTTTGTCTCATAATGCATCTGTCTAACTGGCTATTTATAGTGATTCCATTTGGAATGGTGTTTTCTATCTCCCAATATCGAGTGAAATGGAAAATAATATAGAAGATTGTTGGGACCCATTTCGTCATCCCATTTTAGTTCAATTAGACAGAGTAATTCATGGTCCATAAAGGCTATAAAATAGCCACATACATGATCATCTCGAAACGAATATTGTTTAATCCTTCACGCCTAGAATTAGACCTTTCTGGTTCCCTTATACATATCCTACCGATATAAGGATTTTAATTAATTCGTAATGGGTGATACATGATATGGTGCAGGTTTTGGAGTTGGAGCGGGTGTAGAGGTGGGATTAAGTGTGACAGATGATGGTTCCACCATTCCTTCTCATTTCCCAAAGGCTGTTGGGGATATCTAGGAGTTAAAAGTAGTCTTCCATATATATTTTTCTATTATTTGTTTGATGTAATAGAAATACTAGAACTCAGTCGTATATTTCATCAGGGTGAGTGTAATTTTCAGCTCTTTGTGGAGGCTATAGATTCACATATCAAGAATATCTTACTAGAGAAGAATCTGATTCAATAAATATGTAAACTCATTCCATTATGAAATTATTTACGACAATCTCTCATCCTATTATTTTTTACAGCTCGATAGGTCACTTAGTGTTGTCTTTGGAAACATTGAGCTGAATTGGAAGATGAACTTCCATTGGAGATCTTCCCATACCATTATTTATAGAGCTGGAAAACTCTTGTACCATACAATGGATATCCCTTGTAGGGTTCACACAAAAGATAAGAATTTCACTTCTTCTTGATGTTATGAATTCACTATCATGGGATCACAGTGGGACACATAGTAGGTCATGTGTTGTTCTAGATCACCTGAGCGATTGAATTTTGGGAACACCAGACACCCGAAATTTGTTGGTGGTGGGGTGTCGCTCACCCAATTGGGGTAAAGATTTCATTCCATATGTAATGAGGTATTCTTATCATCCAAAAATTATAATTGATATTCTAATGCATCAATGGTATCAAAAAGACCTTGATGTGTGTTCTGTTGGACATATACTTTTTCATGCACAATAAGGGGAAGGATTTATCATGCTGATTGTACCACAATTTGGGGGAGATATCTAGAAGGAGACATCTTATGAGAATTCACCTGGACCTATTCTGGTTTTCTCCTTAATACTGGTAAATATTGATATCTATCCATGATTGTGTCTAGGAAGACTGATGGATCAAGTGCTATATTGGGTGAATTATCTTTCATTACATCAATTTCTAGGATAAACTATTGTGGATTAGGTACAACTACTATAAGTGTATTTTGAGGCTCTTCATAGGGAGAATATTCGATAGAAAGTTTTCCTTAGAGAAACATTGTGTTGATTTGACTCAACTCTTTCATTTCATTATCAAATTAAGAAAATATTTATTTGATTGAAGGAGGTTCGTTACCATCCAGAGATGAAGTTGGGTTGTGTACAAACATGCTTTCATTATTCTCCCTAGAAATGATTTCATGGGGAATTAGTCGATCATTGAATGAGTGAGTGCCCAAATTTAGGGACACTCTCTGGATCCAGTTAAAAAAAGCACCATTCTTAGTGTGAATCAGATTTTGGATGGAATAATCCTCTTCTTATTCATCTACATTTTCATCATTCATATGGTCATTTGATTAGTTTACTACCATGATGTTCTCTAATGAAAAATGAAATATGAGTACCATAACATATTCTAAATGAACGGAGTATTGTTTTTTGATTTTTAGGACCAATCAATTCCATTTTGAGATCCTCTTCATTCTTTCTGGAGAATAGTGACTCAGAGGGAACCTCTATGTAGCATGATTGTATTCCTCCCTTCGAGGGTAAACGGGTCATGATATTGGATGAACTGGGAAACCTCTTTACTTTTCACCATCAACTAATAGTAAAATACTAATTTCTATTGAGGGGGGAGGGTGAGGTTAAAATACTCTTAGCCCCACCAGCTTGGAATACTGCTGTTCTACTTTTTATTATACCCTTATTCATTATAGTCAGCATTATGGGGTCATTTTTTGTTAAAAATACCATAGTCCAGTAGGCTGGGTCTAATCCCATATAGTAACCACTACTATTTTTTTCACCACACTCTCAATCATTTAAATACATGTTTGAGCATAATATAGATATTATGTTGGGTTTTTACATTAACTACTTACTTTGGGGGACATTAAAGGTCCTTGATTATTTGATTCCCTTAAGCGATAAGTTTTCTGAATGTTCTTGGTTATATGGTTCATGATATTTTGTATGACATTATCTAATTGGGAAAGAATTATTTGGAGACTTATTTATGGATTGTTCTGGTGGAGTTTTCCACCTTTACTGAGAAAGAGCTTTTCTTGGTATTAGCCAAGGAATAATGACAGAACAGTATGTCATTTTCAGTGGATTATTTTGGATTAGTTGTGAGATGAAATACAATTATCCATGTTCTCCCCACCCCTATATATGACCACTAGGAGGGGCGTTAGAAATGATATTGAACACCATATGTTGTGTAGTAAGGTAGGTAAATTGGAGATCAGTAAATAACCTCTTTGACTATGGCCGCCTCATAGACAGAAGGGATTCTATCTCAATTTTACGATGAATCTGCACCATTATTTTTAAATGGTATACATACCCATCATAATGAAATAATTTCTCTTCTAGGTGGTAAAGAGTCATCCATAGATTACAATGAACATTATGTATGAATTCTTCTTACAATGTCTTTGGTATGTCGAATTGAGATTTGGAAGAGTTCCAAAATATAATTAGTATATCATCTCAGTAAAATTTGACTCTAAAGAGAAACATATGGTTATTTTTCTTCCATGAGAGAATTTTGAACTTGATCAACCAAACATGGATGCTTCATGACAATTTTATCTCAAGAAGTGAGGCTGATAGAGGTCTCATTAATATGGGAACGGTATGGTGGTTCCTCAAAGGAGGATAATTTCTCCAATACACATCATGGATGATAAAATATGTCTCCTCTCACTTATAGTTTATTTATCATGTATGAACCAAGATTTACAAGCAGCTCATAGTACGAGGTATTTCTGGAGGTTTACCCGGTGAGTGGAGGACATGCTTTGTCGACATGGAATTTAACTATTAGGAGGACAATATTAGTGAATTCCATCATGGTGAGGACTAGATTATTATATTTTTTTATGAATATGTGGAGAATTTGATTAGAATATACCCTAGGGGAGGACTTTTAGGGAAGACAGTAGTAAGGGAAAGATCTTCTTGTAGGATTAATATCTCACTATGGGGAGGTCCTTCTGTAGTGGATTCCATTATGTTGAAGACAATCATCACAACATGAGTTTAGATTTAAGGGATAATATCTACATCAAATACCATGGGGAGGACCTTTAGGTCAGATAATAGGAAGGGGAGGAAGATCTTTCTTTTCGATCATATGGTCATGTGGAGGGTTACCATGATGCTCATTAGGAGATAAGATCTTATGATCAATTAGTTTGTGTCCATGAAGTAAGACTTAATGGTAAATGTTGTGGGGAGGACATATAAGATAGTTTGTAATATTGATATAGGGAGGAGCATCACAACCAATACTACCAATTCCGTAATTTGATAACAGATCAGCAGGATGATAGATCACTAGGGATAGGTCCCTGATGGCCTCTTGAACTCCAGCTTCAAGAAGTTAAGTGTCAAGAGTTTTATCATTATTTTCCAATTTATTTTGGTGTGATTTATTATTGGGAACACTCTTGTCGATTAATGGGGCATTTTAATGTATGTTTGGTCCTTCATATGTGGGATACCATTTGAGTGGAACCTTTGATGCTTCCAGGATATGCTAGAGAGAATACTGAGTTCTGGAAGGGATATATTATTTCACTAGATGTCCACCACGTGGGATCAACGTCCTAGAGTTGGAACAAGAATTCTTGCTTGACCTATTTGTTCATTTATCACATAATATTTCCAACCACCCTCCTGGATGGGATTAGGGATTCATTTCGTATTTTTTGGGACCACCCTATTAGAAGGATAAATCACCACACATAGAGTGGAGAGATTATGGGACCGACTCTTCACTATATCTATGGATGTGATTACATCTTGAAAATTATATAGGATGTGGTCATGAATTAATGTATAATACTCCATCATCACCATGAAATGTCAAGATATTTCCATTGATGGAATAGTTATACATTCCTATTCTAATGGTGAAGCTAGAATATGTGCCTACTATGGTCATCCATTTTATTTTAGTGATTACTGGTAGTTATCTATTGTAGTGGTAAAGATATGGGTCTACCCATAATTTATATCTAGGTTATGCTTGCTGTTTTATCTGATATCCACCATATCTAACCGATCTGATTCATATTCATGAGAATGGATTTTCTTCTTCTCATTGTCAACACTATTTGGATGATGTGATTGATATGAATCTTCATGAATTTTATTCATTATATATTTTATTACCACCATATTTGACTAGTGGGATTTATATTGGAGAGTGGGGATTTCTGTAGTCCTGTGATTTGTTGTTACTATATTTTTCGGAAGGTATTTTTTTGAATTATAAGGAGTTTTCACCTACTCAATGGTCTTAATAATATCTGATTGATGGGATTCATATGTGATGGTAGTAATTTGAATATGCATGTAATTTTCTTATTTTTTCTCATGTTGGGCTTGGAAATAAGTATCATCATTTTTTACCTGCTCATAACGGTACGTTATATTTTCATGGTGGGATTCATAAGATGGAGTAAGAATTTGTGAAATTTCAATGATTTCCATCGTATTTTATTGATGGGAGTGATATTCTTTCCCAAGAATATATTTTTTCTAATAATATGTTGTTTTATTTGACTGAGGGGCATTGTGATAGGTAATGTACAACTACTATTAGGTTACCACAATATTTTCATGGTAGGGTTATTCAACAAAAAATAAGATAAGGGACCATTATTGGTTATATAATATTTTCCCTATGTTGGCTTCCCTGGGGACCTAGTTCTTCATTGCTTCAGTTGGGGATCTTGGGATGGAAACCTCTTTTTGGTGAGGATATTGGGTTGTAGGACATTGGAAACAATGGTTTCAAGATAGACCCCTTCGATGGGACCCCTACGATGTAGGGATAACATCATTTTTTATGACTTAATCAGCCTGCATATAGAATGGGATGTAGTCATTGTCCCA
Source organism: Viscum album (assembly GCA_963277665.1). Lineage (NCBI taxonomy): Eukaryota > Viridiplantae > Streptophyta > Magnoliopsida > Santalales > Viscaceae > Viscum > Viscum album. The sequence continues at coordinate 806,556,870 of OY728119.1, read as the reverse complement.
TTCTAAGGACATTCTCTACAAAATGATGGAGATACCTAGTGGTTTTGCCTCATTTTAGACCACCGGCCATTACTGGGTAGATGGATGGTGGGGATTTATTCATTGGAGGTCATGTCATGTTCCATTCAGGGTGGGTATAATACTATATTGATGGTAATACCTATCTACTGCATTTGAGTCCTAGTGTTGAATATGTTGGGTGGTCCATGAGTCATATTCTTTATTGAGGACCCAACTTCCCATGAATCCACAGATTCACATGTCTATTAAAACTACTAAGATGCTATTATATTGAAGGAATACTTGAAGAGTGCATGAAATACATGTGATAGATACACAAAAGATCATTTTCAAAGGATCATCTAATGACCACGTGCATAATTGATGGTCTCATTAGGACATCTTCTATTTTTTATACAAAAGTGGCTAAACATGGGACGAAATCTTTATCTTGGTTATTGATTCAGATACGGATCACCATTTTAGTTCCAATGGAAAACACATTATTTCATATGTTTGATTGCAATTGGTTTATTTTTTTATGATCATTCAGATCAAGTCCACTATTTATGAAGGGTCTCGATTTTTTTTGATTATATAGCTAAAAATTCACAATAGATCTCATATCCCTGATTCATGGACGTACATTACAAAGGTAGAAATTCACTTGGTAACTTAGCCAATGAAACTTGAGAACTCATACTAGTCGAGAGTATGGGAATTCAGTCTCATGAGACCCTATTGGGGGAATATATTGCATATTTTAGGACTCACATATAGATTTATAATATACTCTCAAATCTGTTGTTCATTCCCAAATTTGTATACTATGGAATACCCTGAGGAAATGATCTATAATTAGAATGAATGGTTTTAGAACTATCTTTATATATATTAGTTTCTCTTTCGATGGAGGGATCTTCATGCATCTGAGGATCTCCATCAATGTTATCATTTTAGGGAAATACTAGGGGTTCTATGGTTGTTTTCCAGGACAACAATGGTTTTAAGCCAAGTAGTGAGGTTCTCTGGAGTTTACCCTCATCCAAGGAGGAAAGGTTATTTTTATGTTAGGATTGAACACATAACATGGTCTTCCTACGTATCCTCATGTGAGGAATTAGAACTCATTTAGTTTGCTGCTAGTTAACGGGGCACATAAACTTTTAAGGTCATGTGAAAAGGACCCAACCATGCAGTTTATCATTATACAACAAAGAAATCTAGCTCAAAGGTTCCCAGTAAAATGTGGTGGGGATGTATTCCGAGGAGGCCCAAGGGGTCTAGGAGAGATACAGTCTCATGTGTGGATAGGACCTTACCAAGGATGTGTTCTGAAGAACATTATTGTAGTCTTGAGTTCTGGGTTTGAATCAAGGAGAGGATTCCTTCATATCTCAGTTACTCATGAATCAAATCCCACATTTTTCGGTGTGTTGGGGATAATATGTTGAAGCTTCCCATTAAGGGGGCATGATAAGGTATTTCACCAAAAATGGCTTCCCATATTTGTCTACTTCATTAGAAATATGGCTCTATAGAGATTGAGATATCGATTCAGGGATTACAAGGTATAAGAGGCCAGATTGGTGTTAAAATTTCATGCTAATGTTTATGGAGAAGGACCGATTTGGGTCTTGTTCATGCAAATGTCATGATCTCCACTATCCTATAACCCCATATGAGTCAAGATTGGTGTGAGAAATATGACGGAGCAGTAAATCTAATGATCACACGATCTCACCCTATTCGTTAATGGATGGTTATAAATTCCGAAGGGGGATAAAATGGATTTTAAATATTTATGTATCCTATTTTCTTTTCATATCTCAGTTAGTCACATCAGTCGATCCATCTAGCTACATCCCAGGCTGGGAGGAAGGGAAGGAAGAGTGTGTCCTTCGGTCATAAAGTCAAGGGTATTAATCTAAAAGGGATTACCAAAAATTAATTCTAGGAGGGAGAAGAATGATTAAAACTAGGCCTCAACAATGGGAAATGACAGCAGTTCCCTATCAGAGGGAAGTAAAATTATGGTCCCCTTTTTTCCTTCCTAGAATTTTGAGGTTCATGTGAGCACCCCAAGGTCGGAGCCTGTGATACTATGGGAATGTAAACCCAGTATAAATATAAGGCCATGATTTATTTTAGTATTTATATATGTGACTACGGTTACCATGGGTATGTAAACATGGAATTACATGCTAATGTGCCCGATGGTCTAACCATACTTGTCTAGTGGCTTTGAAATGGTCCTTTTCCTAATTCCAATGGAATGGTTTTCGAAGGGTCTAATTTCATGCCTAATGACATGATAGAAGGGAATGACTGGATGGGGATGGTAGAATTCTATAGGCTGCCCCATTCCTTGCAGTAGGTTCTTATGGGGGATGAGTTTCCCTCTGCGCAGCGTGTTTCTCCTTGAGTGAGGGTGTTGTCCACGTAGATCTATACTATGTGGACATGGGTTCTTCCTACATAGATTTTTTATACATGGGGTTGAGTTCCTCCAACATTATGTATTTCTACACGATGATGGTTCCAATAGTATAGGTTGTTTCTTCATGTGGTAAGGCCTTGCCCGCATAATGCATTCCTATGTGGGATTCTCATCCGCAGATGGGCCACCGAGTTTATTCCTTGGCAGATTACATCGATGAATGGATTTGTTATTGATGTACCACTAGATTTTGGATTATTTACTCGTTACTACTATATGGTGGTTTTTACATACTGGGAATCATCTAATGTCTCCAGTTTACATAGTTCCTTGAAATATCTTTATCTTAGGTATGTGTGTCTCTCCATTTGTGTCTCATCGTTTGGTTATATTTGGGGTCTGTTTATAGAAAATAGGAGGGCTAGGAACTGACATGGACATTTATTCGTGGTGGACTGCGAGCCATCTTTTTCTGGTGGCCAAGGAGGGTTCCATTACCCACCAATAAATAAGTCAGTGTGGCTATCGTTTGTGGGTAGAAAATCAAATGTTTGACCACATAAATGACTTTTTTTAATTTGTGGGAATAGGTGTGTTTTCCTTGTCCTACAAACTATTTTATTTCATAGGGGATATTTATTCATAGTATTGAAAATTAGATGATTTTTCCATCAAATTATTTTGTTTCATTTGTGGGGGTCGAAGAACCTATCTCATAATAATTCCCTATAGAGTAGCGGTCTATGAATACGTTTATGATTTGTGGTATATCCCCCTTAATTCATAGTTTCATCCCTCTAAACATTTTTTCCTTCAACTCGTCTTCTAATTTTATTTTATACTTTACCAAATTGATGGAATTATCTCAATATTGTTTTGATAATTTTTCGGACCCGTCAATGAAGAAAATGGGTAGTGAAAATACTATATAAAATAAATTATAGTATTTAATATAAAACACACCTCATTAATTTGGAAATGTGGAAATGAAAACAATACATTAATTTCAGACATCCAAAAAAGAACTTGAATTTCCATTAGAGAATAGAATAATTGTATTAATCATATATTTTAGAACATTATAATAATATATAAGATTTTATAATCTTCAGTTTCAATTATTCTCTACATGTATGTTAGTTATCCACAATCTATTTTATGTAACTGTCATGAGTAATTAGGATTTTATAGAATATGTTTTCTAATATAATCATTGTGAATAATTATTCTCCCAGTGTTAATCATTGAAAAATAATAAAAGGTACATAAACTAATTCAAAAAAATTATTTTCACTGTTAAAAAAAATCTATGAAATTCTTAGTAACAATCCTTAAAATTGAAATCTTTGATGTGCATGTTTTAGTGATTTTTATTGAACAACCTTTGGTAAATTGATAAATGAGTTTAAAATAATTTTTTAAGTTCTATATAAAATATTAAATATTTAATTACCAATATAATATAATATTATTAATTATTTTCTCAAATAAATTCATTATGTTATTCAGTATATTTGTCAAAGTTTCTAGTTAGTCCCACCCAAACATGAACATACCATAATTAAGGGATAAGAATGTTTATGATTATTTTGTAGTCTAGAATAATATCATTATTAAAGAAGAATTACTATATTATTTATTTCTTATTGTGGAATTTAATTATACTACACGTGATTTTATAAAATAATAATTAAACCAAATGAAAAAAATATATATTAGGTTATGGAGTTAGTTGTCTATATAAAAACTAATGAAATATCTATTTTTTAAATTGAAAAAGAGAAAGGTATTTAATCATTATTACATCATTATAAGAAAATTAAATATACTATAATTAATTATTTAAACATATAATAATTGGAAAAATATATTTAAATGGGAAAATATAAAACAAACAATGTTTTGGATAATTTATACTTACAATGACACCTAGAGTTTACATATGGAAGACTTATTGGAAATAGAGGGATTATGATAACATCTCATGAATAGAATCCAATGTATGTAAAATAGGCATAAATGTTAACAATAATGTGTATAGTTTAATGTGTAAACAAAAATTTGGGAGTGGATTTGAATGGTTAGTGAGAGGTCCCTTCAATTAGTGGTGATAATAGAACTATAGTAATTATTTTATAATAATATAATGGGAGAACATGTTTCACATGTCAAAAAACTCAAAAAAATAGACAGAAATTTAGTGGGGATAAGTTTTGGAAGATTCACACCTTATAAACTCAATTATAAACATGTATATAACATGTTAGACATTTTACACATTGGATAACCGTTTTACCAGTTTTTAAATTTTACCATAGAAACTAATTTTAAAATAAATAATTTAATTTTAATGTCTAATAAAATTCAACTAATAAAATAATTCGGCCTTAATTTTTCTAAATATAAAATCAAATTTTTTTTAAAAACATTCTATATATTAAAAATATTAAATCTATCATCAACTCATGAAATGTGTAAAAACCCGTTTTTTACTCTATTAATATCGTAAAATTTATGTGTTGGAAATATTTTTTTTCGATTATCATGATAAAAAATGTTCAATTATTATATTTATATTTCATTCAATTTAATCCAACCCAAAATTTTACCGAAATAATCTTCTATTAATAATTAAAGACCACAATATATTGTTCTATCATATTGCTTAATCCCTTAAAATGTTAATTAATTTTATTCTAAATTCAATATAGTATTTTTCAAATATATAGTCTTATATTTAAAATAAATATATTTCAAATTAATTTTTTTTATAAAATTCATATCCATTCTAATATTAGGATAACATCACAAAACATATAGTTTTTTAAAATGATATTTTTTCACACATCACCTGAAAATCAATTATTTAAGAAAAATCCAAGAAAACATAAAATTAGATAATTTTAATTTAAAATAATATAGTATTTTTTATAAAATTAATGTTCTTAAAATTTATAAATATAGAATTTAAAATAAAATATGAGGTATAAGTTAAATGTTTCTTATAGAACCGTGATTTTTTATTCATTAAATGTTTTTCATATTAATTAATATAAATTTATAATGAAATTAATGATAATGTTATAGTTTATAAAATATATTAATATTAATTTTTTTAATTTAATTTATTTGTATATAATATTCTACACATTAATGAAATTATTTGAGAAATTAATATCTTTTATAACAGAATATCATTTTAATTATCTATCCCAAATTTGTCACTCATATTAGATGAGTGGAATATTCATAACAACTAGTGATTTTTTATTGATATAATATTTTTTTTAAAAAAAATTATATTCTTATTTTAGTTCAATTTTTCTTATTGATAATGAAATTGAACATAACATTAATTTTGAAATATATATTCCAGAATCCCACGATGTTACACTCCCCTAGGCCCTTCCTTAAATAATATCTTTCCACATATTTTTAATTATCACATACTAGTGAAACTAACTAATGTTATATGCAAGGTAGACATGAATCATGGTATAAATTCATGCGTGATATCAATAAACATTGAAAATGTATCATTTCCCTCAAAATAGGATGATCATAATATTTATTGTTTATCCTATCATTTTAGCTAAGCATACCTCATTATTAAGTATTATAAATGATTTAATAGAATAATTTTCAAAGAGTGATTATGGTTATCCATTCAATAATTTATCTTAAAAGGGTTCTTTATGTTCTGATATATAATTTCCATATTATTTTAACTTTTATTGGATCTATATAGAGATATTGAATACATTTCAAAATTTATAAGGATTTTGTTTAAAGTGGTGTTAATATGGATTTCATGACGCTTTTTAGTCAAAATATGTTTCGACTTTCCAATTGATATTTTTATTTTGGAAATCACAAATCACTTCTTTTTTTTCATATATATTGTTTTCTTATCATAATTTCATATGATGTTTCTTATCATAACCACATATGATGTTTCTTATAATAATAGAATATACTGTTTTACAATCATAACCACATATATTGTTTTCATAACTATATACATCATAACCATACATCATAACCATGTTATGTATCATATTCATATTATACATTGTCACCACACATCGTAACTAGGTTATACATTGTAATCATATTATGCATCATAACAATGTTATGCATCATAACCACAATATGAATCGTAACCAAGATATGCATATTATTCATGTTAAGCATCATAACTATGTTATGTATCGTAAAAATGATATGAATTGTAACCAAAATATTCATCATAACCATATAATGCATCATAACCATATTATGTATTGTAACTGCAGTATGCATCGTAATAATGACATGCGGCAGAATCATGTTAAGCATCATAACCATGTTATGTATCATACTCATGTAATGAATTATAATCATGTATTACTTCAATACTGTATACATTTTTCTATTACATATTATTTTATACATTTTTTACATACCATATTCTAACCAAAACGATTTCAGAAGTTAGTTATATACCAATAAAAATGATGTTGCGTATTCTGTTTGTTTTTACCGTTACAATTCAAGGTGTCCGAGTCCCTCTAAATTTTCTGGAGAAATATGATCGTTGGGAGAAATGTGACCATTGGAACCTGAGACCTCTAAATAGGAGGTCATTTTAATAAGAGAATATAACATTTGAGTCTTCCATGTTCTCGAGAGAGATTGTGTTGCATCTTTATTACTTCATGGGAAAAATCCTTGATGATACAAGATTTGAACGATGTTTTCCTAGTTATTGTATTTCAATAAGTGCTTTGTTTTTTATTGTGTGAACGATCATTATGATAATGATCGAGGGATTCTAAGGATATGAAGATGGTAATATCGATCATTGTATCAAGGCATTTCAAGTATTTGAATGATATAAGTGCCGATTACATTCTTAATCGAATGATTTTGTGGATAAGAAAAGAGAAGTGTTGATCATCGCATCGAGGGCTTACTCAGGTGGTGGAAAGAGAGACCTTTTCTCTTATGTGAAAGGATAACCTACTCTTTGGGATAAAATAATTGTAATAATTTTTCTATTCTACTATATTTTGTAATAGGAAGGGAATCAATTTGTTTCCACTTTCTATTCAAATTATTTTCTATTGTAATTTTTTTTATTTTTTATAGTTTCATTATATATTTTATTAACAGATTCTATATGATATATAGTAGAATCATTTACATTTGTTATAATTTGATCACTATATTCAGTTCAAATACAATTGTTGTTAATTACCTGTGGTATCATATCATATCATATCCATCAGATCCAAGACCCATTCAATCATTTTTATTGGTTGTGAATTGTATTAGATTAAGACCTCTAAAATTAAGTTCCTTCTTAAGAGTTTAAATGCAATGTTTTTTAAACCTATAATTCACCCCTCTGGTATTATGCTATCTCAAATACATCAATATCTATATTATGGTTGAACAATTGGTATCTGAGTGGGTTTCCACTGATTTGTTTTAATTAAATTATTTATTACTAAGTCAATTATATTTTTTTATAAACCTTTTGTTTATATTTAAATACTACTCTAACATGTGGTGTGGAAAAGAGTTTTATTATAATATGGATGGAATGAATATTGGATCAATTGACAATCAGAATCCAATTAGACCACCTATTTTTGATGGGAATGATTATGAGTATTGGAGAGATTGAAAATAGAAATTTTTTATTAATATTGGAGTAGATATTTTTTTTATTCTCAATATAGATTAAAAATTTCTAGACATGGAAGTATGAACCTTTAGCAACCAAGAGAAACTATAATATCAACTAAATTAAAAGGTACACAATACTTTGTTATATTCTATGACTAGGAATATATATAGTCAGATATCTTCCTGTGCAGTAGCCAACTTTATCTGGAAAAAATTGGAATTCATGAATTTTGGTACATCTAAAGTTTTAGAAATAAGAAGAGTTACGCTCTAAGTTGAATATCATGGTTTCGTTTTTCCCTATGGAAAATATCTATGCTAGAATCAATAAATATTTATGACAATAGTCAACAGTATTCAATAAATGGGTGAAAAAGGTCTTGATGATGAAGTTATTGTGGTCAAGTTAATATATATAATGCCTAATGAGTGGGAATAAAAAAGGAAAAATATTAATGAGAATAGGAAAGTTACTCAAATCACTCTTGAGGAATTATTTTGTACTCTCTAACAGCACAAGACAAGAATAAAAAGAGGTGTTGTTTTTAATAAGAAGAATAATGGCAATGGAAGTGTAGCATTTACTACTAAATAGAAATATAAGAACCCAGAAAGGGTAACAAGATCCAAATATAAGAATGATGTTGTTAGTTCAGAATTCAGTGAAAGCAATCATTCAAAAAATTATTTATCCAATCTTTCTCGTTGAATGAAAAATATTTGTTGGAAATAAATATTTTATGTATATATTCAAAAAGAAAGATAGAATGAAAAAGAAAGACTATGATGTAACTGTTTATGAATGTAAAATTTTAGGTCATATCAGACTATATTGTCTTTTTCTAAAAAGGAAATATAGAAAAGAAAAAAATTATTAAAAAACAAGAAAAAGGTTTACAAGTCTAAGTCCAAGAAAGTCTTCAAAGAAAATGATACTTGGACTGCAAGTGGTATTGACACATCTGATGAATCATCAGAATATTTATCTTCTAATCAGAAGAATATTGAACATATATCTAGATTACCTATTGATACTCATTGTCTCATAGATAAGGTACATAATGAATAATATCATACAAATGAATATTTAAGTGATAATTATCCTGATGAGAAATTTTCATACTCTTTGGATAAAGAATCGTCCTCATCAAAGGATAATTTACCTTCTTTTGAAGATGTATATAGATTTTCCAATCTACTTGTGAAAAAGAATTTAAAACACAAGAAAAATTTTGATAAAGTAAATTCGAGAATATTTATCCTTACAAAAGCAGTATGAGATCTTTCAATATATCTTGATCATAAAACTCTTGATTTAGAAAGTATTTCAAAAAACCATATGGAAGTATATTCTGAGAAGGATAAACTTTCTAAGGACATTGAAAAACATGTTTCAGATAAAAAAAAATTTTAAATAAAAAAAATTCAAAACAATTTCTTAAGAGAATGAAAATTTATTCAATAGAATAAAATATTAATTTTTTTCCTTATAGAAAATTTTATCAAATTTCACTTCTGGAAGGAGAGTATTTGATAAAAAAATATCACAACTTCATCCTATTAGGAAAAATTTTGGATTTGGATATACTCATTCAAAACCTATTTTTAGTCATAATTATTTTGTTCATCAAATTTCTCCTTTTTACACCAAATGTCAACGTGGTGGAAATTGGGAGAATAAATTTCTTTAAATAAAACTCAGTCATTTTTACTTCATTATAGTGACCCAAGCAATTTACATATAACATTACATGATTTTAAACATAAGTATACATCAAAGTACAAGCCCCACCATTGGTGCTGGGGTGTTAAGGGTTTTGTGGGTGAGGGGAAGGTCACGGGGTCAAGTCCCCAGGCTTGTAATTTAATGTAATTTTATTCTTTGTGTCGTGTGCCGCTTTCACGATTGTACCCAAATTTTTAAAAAAATACACCAAAGTTCAATCCAAGGATCGTTAAGTCTATTTTATTAGAAGACTAGGTACAGAAAACATTAAACATGGGGCTAAAAAACATTTCTTTATTTAATCTCCTTAAAGAGCTCCTATCTTTTTTTTGAGTCCTTATATCTGCATAGGATACCCTGGGGAACACATGAACAATGTTATGAGCTAAAATGCCTAATAAGGGAATGAATATAAGGATACATCTTAAGCACGTGATTTAAAGGGCAGGAAATAATTATAACAAAGCATGGAACATATGAAATCCTATCATATAAGCATGATATCATATAAACATGGAATCATATTAATGTGGCATAATCATAAGACATTTCTTTAGTACAGGTCAAGGCTAACCACCAATCCTGTTTCACATCGCATCTCATGAGACTTAACATTATCCAATGCATTAGAGCGCTATCTGTGCGCACCCATCTCAACATTTTCATGAATATTATTTCCACATAAATAATCTATCCACACCAATAATCACACATAATCTACCATACATAAACAAAAGGGTACCTGCGGAAAGAATTAGGTACTACAACCATGACATAAAACATAACCAATGGGCGTATCATGAAAGTTTCCATTAAAGAAATTAATTATACATGGACATTAAATAGGAATATATCATGGTACGTGATGTCAAAAAGGAGTAATAACTTGTAAGAAATGTATTTTGAAAATTTTAGCATTAAAACATTTTGTGTGATTTTAAGGAAAATACTATAGATATTTTAAAATAGAAAAGGGAAAAACAATTTATATAAAACCAGAAGTGAACCATAAATGTTTTAATATTAAAAATAGTAATTTTAAAAATACAATGGTTTCATAAAATATAGAATAGAGTACACTTGAACTTGGGAAAAAATTCAAGAAGTTCCCTTAAAACTGGTTTTCTTATCGGAAAGTTCTAAGGAGGGAATCTTTTAAAAACATGTATTTACCCAAAATATTATGATGAATGGGTCCTCCAAAAATATATTTTTTTAAAATAAAATGAATTTATAAGATTCAAAAAATAGATAAGATAACTCCTTTTTGATATAGATAAAGGCAAGGAAACCCGAAAGAACAAAGGAAGTTTGGGTTGATTGTGTTACGGATTATCAGCATGGTGTCGGGTGCACATAAGAGGGAATGATGAGAGATATAAGGGGTTTCTAATCAATTATAAAACATTAAGGAATTATGGGGTAGGTGTGAAAACACACCACGTCATTAGATATTACATATAAAATGGCGTAGCATAGAGGACAATCTTGATTTAAGAGCAAAATTGAGAGGATCCCTTACCTTAAATTCGTTGGTGTTCTACACTTGTTTTTAAATACATGAATAAAAAAATTAGTTTTTCTAATTAATAATTCAATAACCCCATCTATATTTAATTGTTTTATTATAATCATTTTATGTTCATTCATAACAGTTTTGATTGGTTATGAGGTTCAATTTCATTGTCCAATCTCGTTTGTTTACTTGCTTTTAATGACCAGTTCACATGTATTTATGTTTGGAAAAAAATATAAGATGAATGTGGTTACCCAGAATTGATGTTATATTATATTAGTAAACATCAATGATATTACATGGTTTTAAATTTAATTTGGTTACATAGTGAGAAGTCGAACTATTATATGAATCCGAAGTGACAACCGTTTTTGATAATTGTTTGGCATGATTACAAAGAACATTTTTTGATTAATAACTTAATAAAGCTTTTAAAAAAATATCACTGAATCAAAATAGGATATATTAAAGATATATAATATGGTTCAACCATAAAAAAATGGTTTCATGGCCAGATTTAATTATGATAATAGAAATTGATAATCTTTTTTCCTAGAATGTGCTAAATTAGAACATCTCAATCAGTGCATTCATTCCTTTATAATAAAAGATGGGGAAAGGAGAGAGGATAATTAAATTTACCATTAGCAAAAAAACATTCCAGTACATGTATTTTACTAGAGTTATCATACTATTTGGGTGAAGGGAGGTGAGGAATGAGACAAAAAGAAATGATGGAACTGGAAAGAAGAATTTACGTTTAAAAACATCCTCCATTGAGAACCTCCTAAGGAGAGAGGTTTTGGTATTTTGAAGAGGCTAAGGGATTTTGGACGTGGGGAGGATATTGGAGAGAGATTTGAGATGAATATTGGTAAGGCACAAGGCTTGATAGGAGTTAAGTGAAGAGGTAAGAATGAGTGGTATTTATAGTGGAGGGGAGGATGGTTTTCATAATTATTTAATCATTAGTTTATTATTTCCTCACAAGACAAGGAATAGTAAGTATTTAATGACCAAGAAAAATAATAAATTCATGTGGCATCGATCTAATTGGGATTAAATCAGCAAATCATCATCCATGACTCAATTAATCTATTATTTAGAATTTATTGTGAATTATCGGATTTTACTATTCATAAAAAATTCCATTCTTTTATAAAAATCCCGAAATTTCTCCCTAACCATTTGTCGATGTGTAGAATCCAAAAATGAATTCCATTTTTCAAAAATAGTTTTCTAAATACTATTAATTTAATATTTAATTAAAATCATAACTTAATATTAAAACCCCCTTTTAAGACATTCATTTACTTATTCTAAAATAATGGTATATCATAATTTCTCTTGAATATTCTTTTAATACTATCATAGGTAAGATTACAATTAATTTGAGTATATCACTATTCATAAGGGTATGTTACTATTCATAAGAGTAGGATAATATTCACCAAAAAATATGTTTTTCTTATTGGACTCCAAATAACTTACTGGTCACAACCGTGTATGTTAGATTTTCAAAATTCCAAACACAGAAGTGAGAAACCTATGTTTAAAGGTATCTTAGCACATAGAAGGCCATTATGTTGTGTTTTCATTGGATTTTGTGAAAAACATTTGAGAATGTAATTTTCATTGAAAAACATAGGGTCGTTACATTCTCCCCCCCTTATGAAATTTCTCCCTCAAAATTTGGTTTTACATTCTAAGCTATAAACAGGTGAGGGTACTTCTCCTTCATTGCCTCCTTTGTTTCCCATGTTGCTTCTTCAAACATTTGGTTCCTACAAAACACTTTGACAAGGTGGGTTATCATGTTGTGTAAAACCTTATCTCTTTGGTCCATAATCTTTACGGGTTGCTCCTTATAAGAGAGATCATCTTCTAGCTGCACCACCATTGAGTTCAGTACATGTGAGGGATCCGGTATGTACTTCCTTAAGAGTGATACATGAAAAACATCATGAAATCAAGACATATTCGGTGGAAGTGAAAGCCGATAGGCTACAACTCCTATGCTGTCAAGGATATCAAAGGGGCCAATGTACGTTATTCTTATCTTCCCTTTCTTTCCAAGCCACATGAATATCTTCCATGGTGATATTCTAAGGAAGGAATTATCCCCAACGTCGAACTCAAAGTCCCTTCGATGGTTGTAAGCATAGCTCTTTTGCTGACTCTTAGTAGCTTTGATGTTTTTCTAGATGAATTGAACCTTCATCGACTTCTCTTGCACAAGATCGTGTCCAAGTAACTTTCTTTCTCCAACTTCATCCCAACAGGTTGGAGTCTACATCTCTTTCTACACAGATATTCATACAGAGCCATCTGAAAACTCAAGGGGAAGCTATTGTTGTATAAGAACTGAAACAGGAGGAGATACTGATCTCATCAACCTTTAAATTCTAAAAAGTAGGCTCTTAGAATATCTTCAAGATTCTGAATAGTCCTTTCGGATTGGCCATCAATTTGGGGATGAAGGGCTATGCTGAAATTTAATTCAGTACTCAAAGCATGTTGAAGACTCCTCCAGAATTTAGATGTGAACCTTGGATCATGATCATATACAATTGAGAGTGGAACAACATGCAGTCTCACCACATCCTTCACATATACTTTTTCATGTTGTTCAAGCGATAGGTCTTCTTGAATAGCAATAAATTGGGAAGTCTTGGTGAGTTGGTCAACCACAACCCATATCACATTATTTCCCCCCGACATCTTTGGGAGACCCGTGACAAAGTCCATAGTGATATTCTCCCATTTCCAAATTGGTATAGGAAATGATTGCATCATTACTTTGGACTTTTTTTGCTCTGCTTTAACTTGCTGACATACCAAGAAACATGATATATATTCCACAATATCTTTTATCATTTTATCCGACCAGAAGTGTTCTCAGAGATCACAATACATCTTGGTAATCCCAGGATGGATAGAGAATGCTGAGCTATGTGCATTGTCTAATAGTTCCTTATTTATGTCGGGTGATGAAGGAACACAAAGACGTGTTCTAAACCAAATCACACCATCATCATTGATATAGGACTCTTGTATCTTTCATTATTTTATTGCATTCACCCTCTTTTGTAACTCCAAATCATCCCATTCTGATTCCTTAATCTTCTCTTGAATGGATGGTCATGTAATCATTTGGGTAAGGTAAGATATATCCCATTCCTTTATGATTTCTAAATTCATCCTTTGCATATCCATGAAGATAGGGTCATTCTAAATTCATAACCTAGATAGAGTAGCAAGTTCTTTTCTACTTAGGGCATCAGATACCTTGATCGACTTTCCATGATGATAGTGAATAGAGCAATAGTAATCCATTATTAGTTTTAACCATCTCCTTTGATGCATGTTGAGATTTTTTTGTTTGAATATATACTTTAGGCTATTGAGGTCAGCGTATATGTCAAACTTCTGACCATAAAGGTAGTGCCTCCACATCTTCAAGGACAAAATCACGACTACCAGCTCTAGATCTTCAATCGTGTAGTTTTTCTCATAGATCTTCAACTTCCGTGAGGCACATGCTATCACATTATCATTTTGAATGGGTACACAACCCAAGCCTTTCTTTGAAGAATCAATGTATATCACAAAATTTTCTCCACTTTTCAGTAATGTGAGTACAGGTGTAGTGATCAGCCTTGTCTTTAGCTCCTTGAAGCTTACCTCACATTATCCCATCCAGAAAAACATTACCCCATTCCGTGTTAGCTTGATCATTGGGTTTGACAATAATGAAAAGATCTTCACAAATCATCGATAATACCTATGTAGTCATAAAAGCTACGAATATCTGTTATCGAAGTTGGCCTGGGCCACTCTTCAATTTCCTTCCTCTTGGAAGGGTCCACATATATCCCTTTTCTGGTGATAACATGCCTCAAGAATGATACTTCCCTAATCCAGATCTCACATTTTCTGTACTTTGCATACATCTTATCCCTTAACAAATTATTTAACACAATATTCAAATTATCCTCATGTTCCTCCTTTCTCTTGGAGTATATCATAATATCATTAATAAAGTCTTCCAATAATTTGTCAAGGTAATCACTAAAGACTATATTCATTAAATCCATGAAAATCGATGGATAATTAGTGAGTCATAAGGACATCACTATGAACTCCTGGTGTCCATACCTCGTTAGAAAGGAAATCTTGGGAATATATTACTTACTCAACTTTAATTTATGATATCCTGACCGAAGGTCCACCTTTGAGGAATAACTACCCCCATGAAGCTACTCGAACAAGTCATCTATCCGTGGTAGGGGATACTTTTTCTTTATCATGATTTTATTGATATCACGATAATCAATGTAGAGGCACATTTATCCATCCTTCTTCTTGACAAATAGGACTGGTGCACCCCAAGGTGAGGAACTCGGGCATATAAAACCATTATTCATATTCTCCTATAACTACTTTTCCAGATCTTCCAGCTCTACGGTGGCCATTCTATATGGTTTATTTGATATATGTAATGATCTAAGAATAAGTTCTATCAAGAACTAAACCTCTTAGTCAGGAGGAAGACCATACAACTCTTTAGGGAATACATCAGTGTAATCCTTCATGATGTGCATGACTGTAAGCATGATTATCTTCTTTTTCTCAATAATTTGAGCTATAAATGCTTGCCTGTAAGGCAAAAATATCCACACATGAGATGAAGATTTTAAAGGAGACTCATTTTCCTCCTTACACTTTTAATGAATCTAAGGATCCGTCAAGATGTGAAGAGTAATCTCACATTCCCAACAGTTGATGTTGGCCTTGTACAAAGATAGCCAATCCATACCCAAGATAGTGTTGAACTTCACTAAAGGAAGTATGACGAGATTTTCTGGGAGGTTTATTCAACAATCGTTAACCGGGGAGGAGTTATAAACCATGGATGCAATGATTTCTCCATTCATTGTTCTCATAGATAAATTTTCCTCCTAATTTTAAGGTGGTGTTTAAATAAATCTACTAAACATGAAAGATATGAAAGAATGCATGGAACCAGAATAGAATTGTACGTTCGATATTCTTGAATGAATAACTAGCATACTTGTCACCATGTCATTTTATGGTTTCTCTTCATCAGTAGTGGTATCCCAATCCCTTCCTTGTTTCCTTGGAGGTTGTAGTTTATTGCCTCCGACACCCTTGGCTTCGTCCAATTTTCTTCATAATTCCCATGCTCTTTACAGTTGTAACACTGCACTACTAGCTGAGTGTTAATATGAACCTTCCATTCTTCTTCAACATTAGAAGGATTTTTCATATCCCTTCAGTAGTTCTTGGCCAGATAACCAAGTATTCCACATTTAAATCAATTCTTCTCTCCCTTCAGACAGTTACCAATATTATTCTTCCAACAATTTTTGCAAGGTGAAAAGTCAGGCTTATTTCCATAATGGGATTTGTTTGATGAACCACCCATGTTGTTCTCCATTTCCCTCTTCTTTTCATTGGGCCCACGAGAACACTAATAGTCTCCAATCTCCATTTCATCCTTGAGGGAACAACACACAATATCCTCATAACTATCGATGTCTCGAATCACCATTGCTTTTCATAGACTCAGCTTTAGTCCTCTAAAGAAGCTATCCACCCTGCTTTTAGTGTTGATGACTAAGCCAAAGGTGTACCTTGAATGCCCTGTAATGTTTTCTTCATATGACCCGACGAAATCATCTTCCTTCTGCTTGAGTCTGAGGTACTATCTTTCTATCTTGAGATGAATGGTTCAAAAAAAATTATTTTTTGAAAAACATCCTCTTGAATTCCTCTCAATCCATGGAATCAATTTCCTCTTGGGTCATTGTATTCATGATCAGTGTCCACCACTGATCATCTTCCCCATCAAAACGTTAGACTTCTAGTACAACCTTATCTTCTTTCGAGTACAGATGGATGAAAAATATATTTTCAATTGAGTTAATCCATTGTTCCACGAGAAGGGGATTAGAAGATCTTGTAAACATGGGAGGCCGTTGTAGAATGAAGGATTCTACGACAACTTACTCTTTCCCTAGAGGAGGAGGGTATTCTGAATGATTCAAGTTATTATAATTAACTCGAGCCAGCTGAGAAAGTACTATCACGAGGTTTTGAGCACCCGATCCTATTATATCAGGCATATCATTAGGTTAATATTTAAATTTCTTATCACATTGGTTGTGGGAGTGTGTTCTTCTATTTCCTTCCATTAACTAAGGAAAATATCGTATAATTAGAGGTCTTGAATAAATAGATATTGATCATAAAAAGAAAAATCTAAACATAAAAAGATGAACTTATAAATAAGAAGTACATACTAACTTGTGATTACTTATGTTTAAATCTAGGTTATCCACGATTTATTTCTCGACTTATATTTTCATTGTATTTCTTCCCTTAATAAGGGTTTGTACTATGCTGAA
The DNA here is from genome assembly GCA_963277665.1 of Viscum album. Lineage (NCBI taxonomy): Eukaryota > Viridiplantae > Streptophyta > Magnoliopsida > Santalales > Viscaceae > Viscum > Viscum album. Next base: position 806,539,084 of record OY728119.1, on the reverse strand, counting down.
GAATCTACCAAATCATATCCCCATGAAGTGTCATAACCAAGTGGGAAGAAAGGCCCGTTTTCGGGTATTGGATACCTCGGGTCAACCACAAAACTCCTTGTCAGATTTTTTAGTCCTTGGTAAATTTATGCCAATGCCGTGTCTTTTTACCTCGCATCCAGATAGGGATGTATTTTCTTGATAAACCACTTACTCTATACTTACCAAAATTTTGGGTATGTTTTATTATACATCATCTCATCCTTAAGGTTATCACTAACGTTATCTATTCCTAATCTTAAAAAAATAACTATACCATCATATGATACCATCTTTTGAGACCCAAGACTTTTATATATAACATTATATGATTTTATGAATAATTATACATCATAGTACAATCCAAGAATCATTATGTATAGTGTCTTGGAAGACTAGGTACAAAAAACAAAAAAACATGGGGCTAAAAAATACATTTCATTATTTATTCTTCATAATGATCTCCTAATGTATTTTGAGACCTTACATCTATATAGGGTACCCTAGGGAACACATGAACAAAGGGATGAGGAAAAAAACATAGTAAGGGAATGAACAAAGGATAAATCCTAAGTAGATTAGTTTAGAGGCATGACATAATGATAAAAAATAATGAAATATATGAAATTATATAATATAATAATGGGATCATATAAACATATAATAATATAAATTTGGATTAATCATGAGACCTTTCTTTAGTATGGGTCAAGGCTAACCACCTATCCCGTTTCCCATTTTAGTATGGGTCAAGGCTAACTGCCAATCCCATTTCACATCACATCTCATGAGACTTAACATTACCTAATGCATTGGAGAACTATGTGGGTGCATCCATCTCAACCTTTTCATGAATACTCATTCCACATAAATAAACATTCCACACCAATAATCATACATAATCAACCGTACATATACATAAGGGTACCCATGGAAAGAACAAGGTACCACAACCATGAAATAAAACATATCCAATGGGTGTATCATGAAAGTGTATATGAAAGAAAAAAATTATACATGGAAATTTACTAGGCATATATCATGGTACATGATTTAAAAAATTATTGACAACTTATAGGAAATGTATTTCGGAAATTTTACCATTAAAACACTTTATACTATTTTAAGGAAAATACTATAGGGATTTTAAAATAAAAAAGGGAAAAACATTTATATCCCTGAAAGACAGTGATGAATTAGTCTTGATAAAATAATTTTTTACAAATAAACAGAATTTATAATATTCAAAAAAAATAGATAAGATAAATCCATTTTGATATAAATAAAGAAATTACAACCCGAAAGGATAATGGAAGTTTGGGTAGATTTTGTTACGGATTATCAGCATGGTGTTAGGTGGACATCAGAGGTATTGATGAGAGGGAGAAGGGGTTTATCTTCAGTTATAAAAAATGAAAGAAGAATGAGGTAGGTATAGAAACATACAACATCATTAGGGATTACACATAAAATGGAATAGCATAGAGGACATTCTTGATTTAAGGGAAAAATGAAGAAGATCACTTACCTTAAATCCTTTGGTGTTCTACACTTGTTATTAAAGACCTGAATAAACAATTAGGTTTATTAATTAATAATTCAAGAACAAGTTATTTATTAATTGGTTTAGTATAATAATTTTATGATCATTCATAATCATTTTGATTGATTATGAGGTTCAATTTCATTGATTGGGCTCGTTTGTTTATTGATTTTAATGACGAGTTCACTTATATTTATGTTTCGATAAACATGTAAGATGAAATTGGTTGTCCTGAATTGATTTTATATTATACTAGTGATCAATCAGGAGATTACATGGTTTTAAATCTAATTTGATTACTATGAGTGAAGTCGAACTATTATAAAAAACCAAAGTGACAACCATTTCTGTTAATTGGTGGGTTTGATTACAATGAAATTTTTTTGATTTATAACATAATACCATTTAAAAATATATTACAGAATCAAAATAAAATATAATAAATATATATATAATCTGGTTCAATCATAAGACAAATGGTTTCATGACCAGATTTAAAGATGATAATAGAAATTGATAAACTGTTGTCCTTGAATGTGCTAAATTAGCACATCTCAAATGGTGCTTTCATTACATTGAAATAAAAGGTGGGGAAATGAGAGTAGATAATAAAATATTGCATTAGTATAAAAACATTCCATTACAGCTATGTCACTAGAGTTATCATAATATAAGGGTTATGTGAGGTGAGGAAAGAAACAAAAAGAAAAGAATAGAAAAGACAAAGAATGAATTGGAAAGAAGAATTTTCCTCTTGAAACATACTCTTTTTAGACCCTCTTATAGGGAAAGGTTTTGGTATTTTTAAGAGGATAGGGGATTTTAGATGTGAGGTAGAATATTGGAGAGATATTTGGGAAAATTATTGGAAAGGAACAAGGCTTGAGAGGAATGAAGATAAGTGGTAATAATAGGTGGTATTTATAGTGGAGGGGAGAGCGATTTTCATAATTTTTTAATCATTAGTTTATTATTTCGTCACAAGACAAGGAATAGTAAGTATTACATGACCAAGGATAGTAATAAATGCATGTTACTTCGAATAAAGTGGACTTACATCAGTAGATCATTATCAATGACTCAATTAATCCATTATTTAGCATTTATTGTGTGTTATCAGATTTTACTATTCACAAAAAATTCTTGTATTTTTGAAAAATCCAAAACATTCACCCAAACCATTATTCGACATGTAGAATCAAAAAATAAATTCCATTTTTGAATTTTTTTTCTAAATATTAATAATTTAATATTTAATTAAAATCACAAATTATTATTAAAACACAATTTTAAAACATTCATTTACTTATTTTAAAACACAGGTACATCAAAATTTCACTTGAATATTATTTTAATACTATCATATGTAAGGTTAATATTAATTAGGATATATCACTATTCATAAGGGTATGTTACTATTCATAAGGGTAGGTTAATATTCACTAAAAATTATGTTTTCCTTATCAGACTCAAAATAACTTACTTGTCTCAACTGTGAATGTCATAGTTTCAAAATTCTAAGCACAGAAGTGAACAACCTATGGTTAAAGGTCACTTAACACTTAGTAGTTCATTATGTTTTGTTTTCATTGGATTTTATGACATGATTATGAGAAGGTAATTTCCATTGAAAATCATTTGATTGTTAGAGTAATAAATATCACATTTCAAAACAAATGTCGATTCTTAATGTTATTTTACATAAAATTTCTAGATCCAAACATGTTTGGGTTTTAAAAATCTACTAGTTTCATTTTTCATGAAAACAAAAAGTGTACCAATGACAATAATAGTTGGTATGTGGATAGTGGATGTTCATGAAAAATGACTAAAAATAAATATTTCTTTGAAAATATAATTGAAATAATATGTGAAAGAGAGACCTTCAGATATAATGGTCAATGAAATATCATTGGTATATGTAATGTTGTATATTTAGGAAAATTATTAATTTCAAATGTTTTTCTTGTTAATGGTCTTAAGAATAGCCTTATAAACACATGACATTTATGTGATGATGGTTATCTTGTGAATTATATGAATGAATACTGTTTATCTCACAATTCCAATGATGAATTTATTCTCTCTTCCTATAGGCAAGACAATGTATACACACCTAATGTAGAAGACCAAAGGACCCATGACTTACCTTTCTTATGCGCAATGTAAGACTAGTCATTGATATGGCATAGAATGTTATGAAAATGTAACATTAGGAACCATTGTAAAATCTTAAATAAAATACATGTTAATGATCTACCAGATCTCATAATTGATTCTTCAAAATTCCATGACCCTTGAAAATATAAAATGCAACATAAAACAATCTTTAAATCACTTAATGATATTTCAACTAATAATGCATTACAACTAGTGAACATGTATTGTTTTGTTCCTATATAAACCGGTATAAATGGAGGCAAATATTATGTATTTATTTTAGTTGATGACTACACAAGATTTACATGTGTTTATTTTCTAGAAATGAATTATGAATCCGGATTCACTTTCGAAACATTGAGATCCCATGTTAAAAAATAGAAAAACCTACTAATGATAAGTATTTGAAGTGGTCATGGTGAAGAATTTCAAAATTTGTATTTTGAAAGTTTTTGTAGTAATAAGGGTACTTACAAATTTATTCTCCATGAAACCCTTAGAAAAAATAGTGTTTTTGAAAGAAGAAATTGTATTCTTTAAAAAATTAAAGGAACCATGTTGATTTAATACTCAATTTCTAAGAATTTATAGACTCATGCAGTATCTACTGCATGTTATAGTATAAATCGACTTTTAATTAGACATTCTCTTAATAAAACACCTTATTAATTATGGACTGGTCGAAAACAAAATGTTTCTTATTTTGGATTATTTGGATGAAAAGTATTCATGTTGAATACTAATGATAACCTACATAAATTTTCACTTAAATCCAATGAATAAATCCTTCTAGATATTCCACTTATTCTAAAGATTATAAAGTTCTTATCAAATAATATTATACTGTTGAGAAAACAGTGCAAGTTAATTTTGATGAAACTGATCCTTTTGTTTTTATTAAACCCCTACCTAAATCAACAGATGTGTTTTCACAAACTAATTATCAACATTTGATTGAAAACTCTTCTAAAAATGGAAATACTCAAGAACACATTTCTGAAATATTTACCCCATAAGAATTTGTTCATTATATTGATGAAAAAGAATATCAAAACCCAAATAAATTGTTCCTTTGGAATCATCCAAGTGATAATATAATTGATGATATAAATCAACCCACATAGAATATAAATTCCTTGGGAAATGAAATATAACGTCTTTCTTTTCTATCTCAATTAGAACCTTAAACTTCTAATGAGGACTTAGGTGATGATTATTGGATTAACGCAACGCAAGATGAACTAAATTAATTTGAAAGGAATAAAGTATATACTTTGGATAAAATACCTAAAGAAACAACTATAATTGGAGTAAAATGGGTTTTCCGAAAAAAATGAGATGAAAATGGAGTCATTATAAGAAATAAATAAATACATGTTGCTAAAGGCTATAAACAACAAAAGGTAATAGACTATAAAGAAACACATGATCCAGTATCTAGACATGAATCTATTCATACTCTATTAGCCTTTACAGCATTATTTAACATTAATATTTTTCAAATGGATGTAAAATCTTCTTTTCTAAATGGATTTGTACAAAAAGTTGTTTTTGTAGAACAACCTCCTACTTTTGTAGACTCAAAACATCCTGATCATGTTTTTAAACATTACAATGATTTTTATTGACTTAAACAATACCCTAAATCTTGGTATGATATACATACATTTTTTCTTTTACAAAACAATTATTGTAAAGGAAATGCAGATCTAACCCTTTTTATAAAAATAGAAAACAAAAACATTTTAATTATTAAAATCTATGTTGATGACATTATATTTAGAACAACATAACACTCCCTAACTGATTATTTTTTGAATTTGATGAAATGTGAGTTTGAATTGAGTATGATAGGTGAGTTAACATTCTGTTTATGTTTTTAAATGTCTTAAAAACCATAAAGAACCTATATATATCCTAAAATAAGTATATCAAATATTTATATAAATATATGGATATGAAAACACTAAAAGTATAAGCACTCCAATCAATACCTCAAATAAATATGATCTTGATGGAGCTTGGAAACCAACAGATCAAACATATTTCAGAGGTATGATAGGATGGTTGTTATACATAACATCTATTCATCCATACATAATTTTCTCAGTATTCTTATGTGAAATATATCAATCTAATCTTATGGAATCTCATTTAAAAGTTGTGAAATGAATTTTTCACTACTTAATGTGAACCGTGGATTTCGGAATATTTTATTCTTCTAGAAATGATTTTGTTTTAATCTTTTTTCCAGATGATAATATTGATGATTGTAGAATGGAAAAAAGTACATATGGAAGATGTTATTTCTTAAGAGATTCATCAGTTTTTTGGTTATTGAAAGAACAACCTTCAGTAGAACTATCCACTACTGAAGCTCAATATGTAGTAGTTCGAAGTTGTTGTACTCAAGTGTTGTGGATGAAACAAAAACTCACTCACTATAGCATTGGTTTTTCCCAAACTCAAATACTATGTGATAATACTAGTTCTAGTTATCTTAGTAAAAACCTTTCACATCACTCACGTGGAAAACCCATAGATATTAGGAATCACTTTCTTAGAGATCACAAACAAAAAAGAGATATTATTTTACAATTCATCAGAAAACAATAACAACTTTTTGACATATTAAAAAAGCACTCTCTTTTGATAGATATTAAAACATTAAATTGAAAATAATAATGATCACAGTAAAGTAATCATTCAAATATATTTATGGTTTAAACAATCTCTTTACATTAAGTTACGCCTTTTCAAAGGGGGAGTATACATACTTTTTATCGGTTTCAATTTCTAGCCATTTTACTTTTTGTCAGTTTCAATTTTTATTAGTTTTAGTTATTATCGGTTTAACTTTTTATTAGTTTCACTATTTATTGATTGCCCTTTTTATCGGTTTCACTTTTTATAGGTTTCACTTTTATCCAGTTCACTTTTTATCGATTTCACTTTTTATCAGTTTCACTTTTTTATTAGTTTCACATTTTATCAGTTTAACATTTTATCAGTTTTAATTTTTATCAGTTTCATGTTTATCAGTTTCATGGTTCAGTTTCATGGTTATCGGTTTCATGGTTATCAGTTTCATGTTTTATTAGTATTAGAATATTTTATCAGTTTTATAATTATTATCTCATACGTTGTTTAGTTTTAAAATTTTGTTTGTATTATTATCATAAGAAAAATATATTAAAATCAATTTATCTATCCTGATACTCCAACAGGTAAAACGTATAAAAATTTATTTTGTCCATTATATTTCAACTTGTTAGTATGTCAATTCCTTCTTTTAATTCCAAATCAGATTCTTTTTTAATATGTTTTTAACGAAAACCTCAAGAGTTCAACATCATTCTCAACCATTGGATATTTTAGATCTAATCTTAAATATCAAATTATTTTTTTAAAAGAACACATCCCAACCCATCCCACATCAAACACCTCTAAATTTTTCCAAAATGTTGACAAACTATATATACCTATCACGTTTTGTAATAAAATTTTATTTTAGTTTTCGTAATTAGTGAAGTCCATATCTTTCTTAACCAGGAAAACATTAGGGTTTGATATAGTCATTCATGTCCTAGTCAACTGCATCAACTCAAAATCAAAATTATTCAAAAATATTCTCTTGAATGACGTTTCAAGGTGAATGTTTAGTCTCTTAAGATTTTTATGAGACATTTTATTCTTTGTTGAAAAGGATAATATGTTTCCAATGATGGAAAAAACATTTTGTTGAAAGACAAAATTCAAATCAAGACTTTCTGTTTTATGAAGATGTGTTAATATTTTATAAAACAATGGGGATAGATAATAGTCACAAGATATCCTTAATGATGTATGATAATAAATACAAAACTTCAATAAAACATGAAGAGTCTTTCCTAAGACTTCTGTCTGAGAGAGATTCCATTTTTCCTACGCTAAAATTACGAGAAGTATATGGGAATTTTGATAAAAGGAAATCATAGGAATCTATTTTTGAGATAGATGATGATAAAATGATGGTAAATCATTTTTCAGATAACAATCATATCATTTCACTATGAATTCAAGGATTTATAGTACCGATAAAGGGTGGTAAGGAAACCTTGAATGATTTTGATGTTTATGTTCATGACTATCTTATGATATGAGGAAATTAAATCATATGGGTTTCAATTTTATAACAATTGAGTAACATAAATCTAGTACCATAAAGTATAATCTGATCATGTTTCCTACCAGTCATAGAATGTTTTTTAAAGAGTTCATGAGTTTTTGAAATGTATAAATTATGTTTGATCTAACATCCTTGAAGGATCCCCTCATTAGTAAGGATATAATCAACAAAATCATGTTTTAGTTTAATTATTAATCCAAAATGATTGAGAATGATATGGAAGATGAGAAAGGAAAGGAAGGATATGATGGGAGTGAAAACCCTTCAAATCCCTCCAAATAAACTTCAAGAAAAATATAGGTAGATAAAGACATAACCCTCAAGAAATCAAAGAAATAAAAAAGTAGTATTGGATGAGGTTGTGGTATATTGGAGGAAGATGAAAGAAGAAAGGAATGATGGTGATCCTCATTTTGGTTGGGATCCGTTTGAATCCCTGGAAGTGAAAATAATAACCGAGGAAACATCAGAAGAATAATAAAGGAAGAAAAGAATGAGGAAAATAAAGCCTCAAGGTATTGATATTGATAGCCTTCTTAAGATATCTGCGGAAGCTTGAACCGGAAAATTCATATGGGAACCACCTGTTCAAAGTAAATCATGTCTAATAGAGAAAGGAAAAGAGAAACTACCATCAGAACAATCAGTTACTCAATGTCTCAATCGAGAAACTGAAGAAGAAGAAGAAAAAAAGATGAAGAAGAACATTGTCCAGAATAAGAAGAAGTGGAAAATAATGATGATATAAATAAGGGTAATATTTCAGCAAAATCTTCATAAGTTCCATCTTTTGATTTTCCATCTCCTGATTCTTAGACAACCAAACAAGTTTATCAATGGTTTTATTCTAAGAAAGTCATTCAGATCTCAGATAAAGAAGATGAAGAATCTGATAAGAATTAGAATCATCCTTCTCATTTTATCTTCATTGAAAATCATTTTTGAGATCTTCCAGAATACAATGAAGATACGAATTCAGAATGAACCATCACGGTGAAGGGAATTTAGTACACTGAACAAGCATTGAACAGATTGGAAAAGATTATATTGTTCTTTAAAAAAATTGAAGTCATGATTTATATCATTTCAAATAGTCATAATGACAAAATGGATTCTATAAAGACTCTGGTGGGCAGGTTTTTGAATCTTGAATTTGATTTCAAAATATTCAAAGAATGTGCTGCTGAGCACAATAAGTCTTGTAACAAGGTTGTCAGGTGGTTATACAACATTGATTATAATCTCAAGTATCTTGTGGACATGATTTATTAATTGGGGAAGCAAATATATGATCTCAATTCAATCTACCAAAATTTTTTCATTGATTTAAATGAAAAACCTAATGTATTTCAAAGACTGGGTACCTCAAAAAGAATTTCCTTTGAAGAGCTTGATCATTTAAAGGATAATTTGGAGAATTTCTGTAATGATGTTGTTTTTATTATAAAATTGAGTTGTAATCCTAGAGAAGGGCTTATGACTTAGAGTGGATGATTTCAATGACCATAAATTTATTCTTTAATCACATGAAGAAATTAATTGACTTCAAAAAGATAAACTCTAAAAGAAAAAAGTATTATTTCAGAAAAATATTTGAAGCTAAAGGCACAATAAGTATCTCTTGAAAAATTTATGGAGAGTAGAATAGAGTTCAAGAAGAGGAATCAATTTATGTTCAACCTCTTGGAAAAAAGGAGAAATAATGTATTTTTTAACTCTTTTTGTAATAAAATATTATTTCATTCCATGTAATATATATTGTTTCATAAATTTTTTCTCTAACTCTTTGTAGGAATAGAATATGATCCCTTATTATTATTAAAATCCACAAAGGGAGATAATGAGTTAAAAAAGAATAAATTGCATTAATAAAAAGGAAAAAATTGAATGCCTTATTCAGGGGAAGAAATCATATGTAAAATTAAATAGAATACGGTCCTTTGTGGTATTTTTATCCTTGGGTGGAATTATTCATACTAACTATTAATTTTAAAAGAGTTACTAAATTGAGGGGGAGTTAAGTCTTTATTTTTGTGGTTTGATTTGTGGATTCCAAAAAGAGGGAGATTGTTGAGTCAAAATATGTTTCAACTTTATCATTCATCATTTTGTTTTGGAAATCACAAATTACTTCTTTTGTCAATAATATTATTTTCTTATCATAACCACAAATGATATTTCTTATTGTTACCACATATGATGTTTCTCATCGTAATCATATATATTTTTTCAATCGTAACAAAATATGTTGTTTTCATAACCATATACATCGTAACCATACATCGTAACTAGGTTATGTATTGTATTCATATTATGCATTGTAACCATACATCGTAACCATGTTATACATCGTAATAATATTATATATCATAACCATGTTATGTATCATAACTATGATATGAATTGTAACAATGATATGTTTCTTATCCCTATTAAGAGTTATAACTGTGTTATGTTTTGTAACCATGATGTGAATTATAAACATGATATGCATCATAACCATATAAAGCATCATAACTGTATTATGTATCATAACTACAGTATGAATAATAATCACGATATGCATAGAAATAATTTTTAGCATTGTAACCAATATATGTATCGTACTCATGTAATGCATTGTACATATTTCTTACTCCAATACCATATACATGTTTCTCTTACTTATTGTTTCATACTTTTTTACATTCTATATTTTAACCAAAATTATGTTGTGAAGTTAGTTATATACCAATCAAAATTATGTCATGTATTCTATTTGTTTTTACTGTTATAATGACACATTTACAAGTACATTTGAAATTTTCAGAGAAATATGACCGTTGGAGGAATTGTGATAGTTGGAATCTGAGGCCTATAAATAGGAGGCTATTCAAACTAGAGAATATAACTTTTGAATCTTACAAGTTCTAGAGATATACTATGTAACATCTCTCTTGTTTCATGCAGAAATCCGTGAAGATATATGATGTGAATTCCTTGTTGCTATTTATTATAGTTAAGTTAGTGAATTATTTTTATTTGTGTGACAGATCATTGTGATAATGATCGATGACTTCCAAGTATAGGAAGTCGGTGATGCCGATCGTTGTATCTAGTGATTTCAAGTATTTGAAGGACATATGTTCCAATTACCTTCTTAATCAGGATCTTCATGTAGGATCGAAATAATGATGTAGATTCTCAAGAGGGGGGTGAATTTTATACATTAAAAATTCCTTTATAACCTTTAAAGTTAGTTATGAATAACTAAGGTTTCCTTAAGCAAAGGAAATGGCTATGTTTAACAATGTTAAACTATGAAAATTTACAACACCTCTAATACCAAATGAAAACGTGGAAAGAGATTCCGAAAGTAGGTTCCGGAAATATGGTTCTAGTAATAGAAACTTAACAAAAGATTACAATATGAGATTCTACCTTAAAGCGTATAGAATCTAAATGAAACAGAGTACAAGTAAGGAAGTATAAGAATGTTATACTTTCCATAAAATACAAAATCCAGCGGAAACCAACAAGTAGTAAAACTACATGTAATATGATAAAAGTATTTTAACCCAAAGAGAAGGGTATCCAACAACCTTGGATAAAGGTCCCTTGATTTATACTTTCAAGCAAGTCTGTCTTACCCACACCCGGGTAAGACCTCGATATGAAGATCGAAGTCTCTATCTTGCTATCCCCGTAATCCCTACACTTCACGGTAGTTGGCAACCTCTGTCTTCCTCAGCAAGAAAGCCCTCAACTTCAAGGTAGTCGGCACCTCTGTCATCCAATCCCCGGAAGTCCTCGAATGTAATCACCAACATTTGGAGTCACACGAAGAAAAAACTGAATGAGCGGTTCAGTACGCACAAGGCATGAAAAGCTTTATCACTCTAGAAATCACCTTAGTAGTGTGTGGTCTCTAGATCTATCAACTTCTCTATTCTTCTTTGAGCTCTTTCAAATGAGATCCTATTTATTGGCAAGGTCGGCCTCCTTTCCAATGGTCATATTTTCCATAATAGTCGGAGGGACCTGTACATGTGTAACTTAACCAACAGTTAGTTTATAACAGAATAGACGACATCGTTTTATAACAAAATAAGTGTAACAGAATGTACGACATCGTTTTAAGTATAACTTAAAACAACGTTCGAAGTGATGATTCAGAGTGAATGTTCTGAGTGTAAGGAAAATATTAAAGAGTAGAAAAATTATAAAAGTGTAAGGAAAATGAATGTTCGGAGTCAAACCAAAAATAAATTTCGGAGTCTAAATAAATTCAGAGTGAATAACAAAGATGATTTGATTCTGTTTAATAGGTGAATTCAGAATGAGAATTCGGAATGAGAATTCGTAATGAGAATTCGTCATAAGAACTCGTAATGAGAATTCAGAATTAGAATTCATAATGAGAATTCATATCCAGAAATCGGAGTAGATCTTTATCATAGTTCGTATCTAGAATTCGAAATGAAATTTCATTACAGTTCTCATCCAAAATTCAGAGTGAAACTTCTTTATAGTTCTCATCTGGAATTCGGAGTGAAACTTCATTACAGTTCTCTTTCAGAATTCAGAACCTAAAACAGAATGCTTCATATCAATGTTTCTAATGATTCCGAGAATATAGAAATGAATCCGAATCTTATACTTAAGAAATATATGAATGAAAATATGATAAGGATAATTTTTTTTACAAAAGTTATTTTCCTTATAAAAGAGATTTTCCTTAAATATAAGGTGTTTGTGATTTTCAAGACAAGAAGGAATGGAAAAGTCATAAGGAAAACCTTATTGACTCAACAATATCCCCCCTTTTAGAAAGCACAAACATCCTTACGAAAAAGAAATTCTTAGAAGAAAGAAAACATTAAGGCTTATCTCCATTTTCTTTAAGGATATTGATAAATATGACTAACTCCTCCTTAGGCTTTGAAACTCTAAGGATCGTATTCTAGATTTCCAGAATGACATTTCATTACGAATAAGAATGCCTTCTTTAATGAGAAACTCCCCCTTGGATAAACTCTTATTAGAGTTTGTTTTCTTTCTCACCCCTTGTTAAGATTCTTTTTCCCTTTATTAGAGTTCTTTTCGTTCTCCCCCTTTGTGATTTTCAAAAAGAATTCAAGAGAATGGAAAATATAACAACGTACCTGAAAAAAATAGTAGCAACAATAAAAGAAACGAGCAAGCACAATTTTCATTAAGTTGGAAAGATCAACAACAAGGAAGATTAGATACAACAAAAGATCAGATCTGTCTATTTTGGATATTTTTCCGTCACCATGAGACCCTTAAGAATAGTCCTTGTCTTCTTCATGTCTTTATGGTCTTCCTCATCTTGCTTCTCTAACACAATAATTCTTTCACTTTGAGCATCAATCTTTTCTTCCTGAGCTTTAAGCTTTTCCTCCTGAGCTTTAATCTTTTCTTCCCGAGCCTTCAACTTTTCTTCAAACTCAATCCGATGATCCCTTTCATACTTCCAGTTTTGAGAAACAGAATTCAGCTTCCCATTCAGATCTCTGACATCTTGAATCCGGAAGTTCTTTTCATCTGTCAGCTTTTCTTCAAAGGATGAAGTAAGCTCATTTATCTTCTTGTCTTCTGTCTCAAAGGAATCCTTTACATTATGTTGAAATTCATCAAATAGCCTCATCCCTTCTACAGTTTTCCTCGACCAGCTAGTCATCCTCTTGTAATATCTTTTGTGGGATTTATATCCGACAAAGAAAGTTTTAAAATGACATTCTATATCAACACATTTGTCCATAACCATGGATACAGAGTCTGTTTTCTGATTCAAAGCATGTTGGAGAATATGGCATCTTGAATCAATACTTGAGAAAGTCAGAATAGTACCTACCAACTTCTTTAACGACTGAACAACAAAGTCATGCCCCAACGAAGATGAATCCAAATCTGAAACTTTTCTTGGAGAATCTTCTTCTTCAACATGCTCAACCTTCTTCTTAGAAGAATCACCAACATCCCTTCTCTTTACTACCACTGAGCTCAGGGTATCAATAAAAAGTTGTTTTACCTTGTCCTTTTTTGGAACGGATTCCGGTTCCAAAGTTCTCTTTTCACTGTCAGACACTTGAAAAATATTGTCTTCCTCATCAGCAACTTTCTGAGCACCAACCTCTACATTCTCCATTTGAGAAATATCATGTCGAATTTGTTGTTCCTCCTTATGATAAGATACTTCTTATTCTCCTTTCTCCTCATCCATCGCTGGAGTGAATAGCTTAGCAGACTCACCTTCTGAGGTTCAGAGCGACAAATGTTCTGAAGGAGTCCCCTTATAATCATCTACTTTCTTGAAAACATCTCAGGTGTCACCACTACCTTCAGCAATAGCTTCTTCCTCTTCCACTTACTCAACTTGATCAACTTTCTCATCAGGATTAGCAGCTGCCTCTTCTAGAGCGACAAAGTCTATTCCTGGAGTCTCAGGTAGAGATTCCAATGAAAAAGATATCGGAATAGTAATGTTCACAGAAACCATCTCATTAAACTTCAATAATGCCTGAGCTAGCTCAGCTTCAGACAACTTCTTCTTAAGCTTCTTTTCTTTCACTTGTTTTTCTAGCTCATCTGCAGTTCCTTCCTTCAAGGCCTTAGCCTCCGCAGGATCCAAGCCGAACTGAGGCTCCCCTTGCACTCTCATCTCTTTTATTTCACTCTACTTAGCAACTACCTAATCTGGGTAAGCTTTCTTCTTCTTCAGTTTTGGAGGTGCGGAATGAACTTCTTTAGACTTGGGATTCTATTCTTCAACTTCAACTTCGTTCAACTTTCTCTTCCTCACTGGCTTAGAGGATTCCGGATCAGCAACTTTCGGAACCGTTTCTTCTTGAGAAGGTAAATCAATAAATTGACCAGTCTTCTTGTCGAAGGCTACATCCATCCTTTTGAGTGTACCATCACTCACCAGCATAATTTTTCAAACTCTTGGCTTAGACTTACATGCCTCCTTGAAAGACTCAAGGTACCGAACTATCAACTCTGAGAGGATTGCTGGATACATTATGATCTGAGCTCTCAAATTCCCTTTCTTAACATTCTCAAGGGTAATAAGAATGTGTTTCATCAGAATAAACATCCTCAGATTTATCAGAAAATATAGGATGTAGATCTCACTCTTCATCAAACTATCTTTGTCACCCTTTCTCGGTACGATAAGGCCTTGTACCCATAACTCTAGAATCCGGAAATTTGTAGACAGAGAAGCAATCTTTGGATCCTTATCATCTGACAGTCCGAGAGTTCCCAAAGCCTTTTCCTTGTCGAAACATCCCTTTGAATCTGGAAAAACATGAGAAATAAACTCAGCTTCTCCTTCATTGTTCAGCCCTACCAAGCTGGCTGCCTTGGCATAAGAAAGCTTATAAGTCTTACCATAAGACTTAAAAGATAACTTCTCCCTTCCATCTTCCTTAAGGAAAGAGACTGTCTCATAGAACTCTACAAGAAAATCTGAGAACACTTCATCTTGATTCCCCGGCTTTGACACCACAACATCTTCCCAACCGTTGAGCTTAATGTTCTTGGATATAAGAGAATCATACTTATTGAATAAATCAGGATGAACCAACCTTTCTCTATATACTAACCACTTCGAAATCGGTTTAGAGGAAGACATGTCTTGAGAAGCTACATCCACAGACATTCGGATCTGAAGTCCTCTGAGAATTTCGGAACCAAGAAAGCTGATGTTCGGAATGGTCTTAAAACAGAGTGGCAGAACTTCGGGATGTTGGAGCTTGAAAACCGATGTGGGACGACCATTTAGGGTCCCCTTTATATAGGCAAGGAAAAAACAGTTCAACTTCCTCAGTTGATCGAATGGTTGTGACAATCTGAGATCAGATATGACGGTTGAAAACCAATTCTCAAGAAAACATGAATCCGATCTTTTGAGGTTTTTATTAAAACAAAGATTTATGAAAACTATAATCCGAAAACAAAATATAAGAAAATTCCAGCAAGTAAAGTATGCCTATGAAAACTTGAGTAAGGAAATCATACCTTTCGGAATGGATTAGGAGGATTATTTGTAATGGGTAACATAATAAAAAAACTTCGAAGAAAAAAAACAACACAAAACTGACTACGAAAAAGAAGTTCAGTACAGAAAACTCAGTATGAAAAACATTATAAGGATTTCAGTATGAAAATTTCACTAAAAAATTTTTTAAACAAAAAGCTCATTATGAAAGTCTCGGTACACAAATCTCATTATGGAAATACCAGTATGAAATTTTCCATTCGGGAAGTTTTCAATACGAAAATTTCCATTCCAGAATTTTTCTATATGAAAATATCATATTCTGAAAATTTCAGTTCCAGAAATTTCCATTCCGGAATTTTAGTTCCGAAAAGTATGAAAACAAATTTTGAAAATCTTAGTTACTCTAACAAACAAATGTACTCCCCCTATGAAAAGGAGTTTATTACTGTAAGGATAGTTTTTCAATAGAAAGTTAATTAAGAAAGATTACCTTACAGTTATCATTCCTAACTTCTGTTTAATGTATTCAAATCTATCAGAAGTCAATGATTTTGTGAAAATATCAGCAAGTTGATCCTACGTACCGATAAATTGAAGAATGATATCTCCTTTTAGTGTGTGATCCCTAAGAAAGTGATGCCTAATATCTATGTGTTTTACACGAGAGTGATGTGCAGGGTTCTTACTAAGGGCAATGGAACTTGTGTTATCACACAAAATTTGAGTTTTAGTAAAACTCAAGCCATAGTCTATGAGTGTGTGTTGCATCCACAACACATGAGCACAAAAACTTCCAGCTGCTACATATTTGGCTTCAGCAGTGGAGAGTGCTACAGAATGTTGCTTCTTGCAAGACCAAGAAACTAATGAATCTTCTAAAAAATGACACGTTCTGGATGTACTTTTTCTATCCATTCTACATCCACCAAAGTCAGCTTCAGAAAAGCTTTTTAAAATAAAATCATTTCCAGAATTATAAAATAATCCTAGATCCATGGTTCCCTTAAGGTAGCGAAAAAAACTTTTTGATGCCTTTATGTGAGATTCCTTAATATTGGATTGATATCATGCACATAAGCATACTGAGAACATTAAGTCTGGTCGACTAGCCGTTAAGTATAGTAAACTTCCAATCATACCTCTAAAAGATGTTTGATCTACTGGTTTCCCAGCATCATCAAGATCTAAAGAGTTTTAGGTACTAATGGGAGTACTTATACTCTTAGTGTTTTCATAACCATACTTTTTGAGAAGATATTTAATATACTTATGTTGAGATATATAGATGCCTTCTGGTTTTTGAGAAATTTGAAAACCACAGAAAAAAGTTAACTGACCCATCATACTCATTTCAAACTCAGATTTCATTAGACATGCAAAAGAGTCAGTTAAAGATTGCTGAGTTGAACCAAATATAATGTCATCAACATAAATTTGAACAATCAAAACATTTTTCTTATCTTTCTTTATAAAAAGAGTTGGATCTGAATTTCCCTTAACATAGTTATTTTGAAGAAAAAATCCATCGAGTCTATCATACCATGCTCATGGGGCTTGTTTAAGGCCATACAGAGCTTTGGTAAGTCTAAAAACATAATCAGGATTTTTTGTATCTTCAAAGCGAGGAGGTTGTTCAACAAAAACTTCCTCTTGAACATAACCATTAAGAAAATCACATTTCACATCCATTTGAAAAAGTTTAAAATTAAGGAATGCTGCAAAGGAAAGTAGAATACAGATAGATTCAAGTCTAGCTACTGGAGCATAGGTTTCTTCATAGTCTATTCCCTCTTGCTGATTATAGACCTTAGCAACAAGTCTATCATTATTTCGTACTATGACTCCATTTTCATCACATTTATTTCTAAAAACCCATTTTACTCCAATTACAGAAGTTTCCATAGGTCTTTCAACCAATGTCCAGACTTTATTCCTTTCAAATTCATTTATTTCATCTTGCATGGCTTTGATCAAATCACCATCACCTAAAGCTTCATCAGTGCTTCTGAGTTCTAATTGGGAAATGAATGATAGATGTTCTACTTAATTTCTTAAGAAACTTATAGTCCTTATAGTTTGATTTACATCACCAATGATACTATCACTGGGATGATTCTTAAGAAAAACCGGATTTGGGTTTTGAAAAGCCTGTTCATCAACATAGGGTAGAAATTCTTCCGGGGTAAATGTTTCAGAATTATCTTCTTGAACATTATCCTTATCAGAAGGTTCTTCTGTCGAAGGTTGACAATCAGTTTTTAAAAACACATCCGAGGATGTAGGCTGGGATGGTTTAAAAACAAAAGGATCAGACACATCAAATTTTACATGTACTGTTCCTTCAACAGTACAAGTATTTTTATTAAAAACTCAATAAGCCTTAGAAGTTGTGGAATAACCTATGAAAATTCCTTCATCAGATTTTGGTGCGAATTTATGTATGTTATCTTTAGTATTCAAAATGAATACTTTTCAACCAAAAACCTTGAAGTAGGATAGTCTTGGTTTTCTACCATTCCATAACTCATAAGGGGTTTTATTAAGAAAAGGTCTAATCAAAACTCAATTTATAGTATAGCAAGCAGTACTTAAAGCTTCAGCCCAGAAATGTCTAGCTATAGAATATTCAATCAACATGGTTCTAGTTATCTCTTGAAGAATTCTATTTCTTCTCTCAATTACACCATTTTGTTGTGGAGTTCTAGGTGCTGAAAAATTGTGAGTAATACGTTTTCTACTACAAAAAGTTTCAAAATCTGAATTTTGAAATTCTTCTCCATGACCACTATGAATAGTTTTCAATGGAAGGTTTTTCTCATTTTTAACTTGACCTCTAAAACTTTTGAAATAAGAAAAAGATTCTGACTTAATTTCTAGAAAATAAACCCAAGTAAATCTAGTGTAATCATCAACTAGAACAAACACATAGTATTTTCCTCCAATACTTCCAGTTTGTGTTGGACCAAAAAGATCCATGTGCACTAACTATAATGCATCAGTTGTTGAGACTTCACCGACTGATTTAAAACAATATTTATGTAGATTTCCATATTGACAAGGATCAAAAACTTTAGAATAATCAAATCTAAGCTCCGGTAGATCCTTAACTAGATTCTTCTTAGAAAGTTTACATAGGTTTCTAAGGTTACAGTGACCTAGTCATCTATTCCATAACCAAGAATGATCTTCCATTGCACTTCGGCAAGGTAAATCTTAGCTTCGGAGGTCTTCTAGGTTCAAAGTGTGAACATTCTCTTACCTATTGGATGAGAGAATAAATTCTTCCTTGAAATTGTGAACTAAGCACTTAGCATTCCTAAAATTTACAAGGTACCCTTCATCACATAACTGACTTATGCTAATGAGGTTGTGCTTAAGACCCTTAACAAAAAGGACATTTGAAATCAATTTTTTTCCTAATAGAACAATATTACCAATACCAACAATCTCTCCCTTATCATTGTCTCCGAAATATACCTTTCCTCCTTTAGTTTTGATAATATTTTCAAAATAGCTTTTGTTAACAGTCATGTGCCGGGAACATACACTATCTATGTACCATGTATTGTTGCTGGTACTCTCTTTATTTTCCTGAAATCAAGAAGAGAATTAGACTTTCGGTATCCAAACTTGTTTGGATCTGTGATTACCAGATAACAAAATTTTAGGAACCCACATCTTCTTGGAAAAGTAAGCTTTGTGAAAACCTAAGGATTGGGTTTTGTTTAAGAAACAATTCTTTTCCCAGTGACCACCACATAGACACTTAGTAAAAAATGGGGCACTTTGAAAAACAAAATAATTATTACTAAAAAATGGTTTTTCATGGGTATAACCAAATCCGGATTTATTTCTTAATGGTCGTATTTGGGAATACATTTTATCAAAATTTTCCTTACCATGGGTAAAGTTTGACAAACACTTCTTTGAGGAAAAAATTTCAGAATTGATTTTTATAACCAAGTTTTTATCCTCAAAATCATTAGTTTTAGAACTAGAGCTAGGCTCGAAAACATTTTTCTTAAAAATTACTTTTTCTAACTCTTTAGAAAGTTGGTTCTTCTCAGAACTTACTTCCTCATGATTTTTTGAAATACGTTCAAAATCAGAATTTTTCTTATCAAGATCTATAGAAAGATCTGATATCTCTTTTGTAAGAATAGAATTCCAGAGTTTTCCTTATCATGTATCTAATTGAGTTTAGAATTCTCAATTTTAAGAAGTTCAGCAAACCTAGAAAGTTCTTCATAAGT
Source organism: Viscum album (assembly GCA_963277665.1). NCBI lineage: Eukaryota > Viridiplantae > Streptophyta > Magnoliopsida > Santalales > Viscaceae > Viscum > Viscum album. The sequence goes on along the minus strand of OY728119.1, from coordinate 806,518,934 downwards.
AGGTAAAGTATTTTCTTCATCAGAAGAGGATTCTTCATCAGAAGAGTTATAATACTTACTATCCTTAGAATTTAAAGAATCATTGGTCAATGATTCAGCATTTCGTACCTTAGGCATAGAAAAATGATTATTAATAGGTAATCTGGCTATAAGACCAAGATTCTTCCATCCTGAAGATTCGTAATCAGAATATTTATCTGAAGAATCACCACCACTGGCACTCCAGGTGTCACTAGATTTCAGAACTTTATTAGCTTTGGCTTTATAATACCTTTTTCTGTTCTTGTCTGAATGCCTTTCTTTCCATTCTTTCTTTTTGAGCAAAGGGAAATCTGGTCTAATATATCCAGCTCTCTTGCATTCATAACAAGTAACTTCTCCATCTTTCTTATCTTTCATGTCCATTTTCTTATACTTGGAATGGAAATTTCGCTGACCAGCTATCTTGTTCATTTTTCGAGAAAGATTTTCTAATTCATTTTCAGAGATTTCACTTTCACTAGAATCTGATTGAACAACTATATTCTTAGACTTCGATCTGGTTACTCTCTCAGGAGTCTTATCTTTCATATTATTTGATGTTGTTGTAAAAGCAATAGTACAATTTCAATTTTTTTTGATGTTGTCAGCATCTCTCTTCATTCTGGTTTCATGTTGGACAAGAGTTCCAAATATCTCATCAAGAGAAATTTGAGTGACCTTCCTGTTCTCATCTATAGCAGTTCTTTTGGTTTCCCACTCATTGGTCATAATATCAATTATCTTATCCACAAGAGATTCATCATCTAACCCTTTTTCTCCCATAGACTGTAAGCTGTTGACGATATTCATAAACCTCTGTTGAACTTTACATATTGGTTCACCATAAGGAAAATTGAAGCCATGATATTCAGCTCTAAGCATAGCTCTCTAGGTCTCAATCACTTTAGAAGTTCCAAAGTGTGTAACCTCTAACTTCTTCCAGATACAATTAGCTGCTTCACAAGAAGAAATTTGGCTATATATATTTCTATTCATTGAACAAAGTAAAGTATTGCGTACCTTATAATTGAGCTGATACTCTTTCTTTTCCTGGTTAGTAAAAGTTCTAACTTCCTTATCAGGAATTTTATAATCTCTATTAAGCATAACAAAGTTTTCCACTTCAGTATTGATAACAAAAGTATTCATTCGATCGCTCTAGTACTCATAATAATTACCATCAAAGATTGGTGGTCTTGTAGGATTTAGATTATCAATAGAACCAACATTAACTCCTGCCATACTTAGAATAACCTTCAGCACACAAAATTGTTAGTAGAAAAAAAATCATAATAACAATGTTCGGAATGAGAATGTTCGGAATGGAAAAGTTTGGAATGAAAAAAAATGAGCAATAAAAACTTAAACGTGAGTACAATTATTCCAGAGACCTCCTCTGATACCAATTGTAGGATCGAAATAATTATGTAGATGCTCAAGAGGGGGTGGGGGGGTTAATTGTATACTTTAAAAATTCATTTGGATCCTTTAATGTTAGTTATGAATAACTATGGTTTCCTTAAGCAGAGGAAAGGTCTATGTTTAACAAAGCTAAACTAAGCAAATAAACAACACCTCTAATACCAAATGAAAACTTGGAAAGAGATTCCAAAAGTAGGTTCCGGAAATATGGTTCTGGAAATTGAAACTTAACAAAAGATTATAATATGAGATTCTACCTTAAAGAGTATAGAATCTAAATGAAACAGAGTACAAGTAAGGAAGTATAAGAAAGTTATAATTTCCTTAAAATACAAAATGCAGTAGAAACCAAGAAGTAGTATAACTACAAGTAACAGGATAAAAGTATTTTAACCCAAAGAGAAGGGTATCTGACAACCTTGGATAAAGGTCCCTTGATTTATACTTTCAAGAAAGTCTGTCTTACCCACACCAGGGTAAGCCCTCAATACGAAGATCAGAGTATCTGTCTTGCTATCCCCACAAGCCCTAAACTTCAAGGTAGTTGGCACCCTCTGTCTTCCTCAGCAAGGAAGCCCTCAACTTCAAGGTAGTTGGCACCTCTGTCTTCCTATCCCCGGAAGTCCTCGAATGTAATCACCAATATTCGGAGTCGCACGAAACAAAAACTGAACGAGCGGTTTAGTACACACAAGGCATGAAAAGCTTTCTCTCTCTAGAAATCACCTTAGCAGCGTGTGGTCTCTAGATCGATCAACTTCTCTATTCTTCTTTGAGCTCTTTCAAATGAGCTCCTATATATAGGAAAGGTCGGCCTCCTTTCCAATGGTCATATTTTCCTTAAAAGTCGGAGGGACCTGTACACATGTAACTTAACCAACAGTTAGTTTATAACAGAATAGACCACATCATTTTATAACAAAATAAGTGTAACAGAATGTACGACATCGTTTTAAGTCTAACTTAAAACAAATTTCGGAGTGATGATTCAGAGTGAATGTTTAGAGTGTAAGGAAAATATTAAAGAGTAGACAAATTATAGAAGCGTAAGAAAAATGAATGTTCAGAGTCAAACCAAAAATAATTTTCGGAGTCTAAATAAATTCGGAGTGAATAACAAAGATGATCAGATTCTGTTTTATAGGTGAATTCAGAATGAGAATTCGGAATGAGAATTCATAATGAGAATTCGTCATAAGAACTCATAATAAGAATTTAGAATAAGAATTCATAATGAGAATTCATATCCAGAATTCGGAGTAGAACTTTATCAGAGTTCGTATCCAGAATTCAGAATGAAACATCATTACAGTTCTTATCCAGAATTTAGAGTGAAACTTCTTTATAGTTCTCATCTGGAATTCGGAGTGAAACTTCATTACGGTTCTCATTCAGAATTCAGAACCTAAAACAGAATGCTTCATATCAAATATTCAAACGATTCCAAGAATATAGAAATGAATCTGAATCTTATACTTAAAAAATATATGAATGAAAATATGATAAGGATAATTTTTCTTAAAATATCGATTTTCCTTATAAAAGCGATTTTCATTAAAGATAAGGTGTCTATGATTTTCAAAACAAGAAGGAATAGAAAAGTCATATGGAAAACCTTATTTACTCAACACTTCCATGGATATAAATATAGTCGTGCTGATCATCGTATCGAGGGCTTACCCAGGTGGTGGTAAGAAAAACCTTTTGTACTAGGTTAAAGGATACCTTAATATTTGTGAAAAAAATAGTTGTAATACTTTTACTATTCCAATGCCTTTTGTAATAGGAAGGAAATTAGTTTTTTTCTCTTTCTATTCATATTCTTTTATATTGTAATTTTTTAATTACGATACTGTCATTACATATTTTATTAAGAGATTTTATATGCTATAAGGTATTATAATTTAGATTTATTATACTCTGATCATTGTATTTAATTCAAATACAATAGTTCTTAATTACTTATTGTATCATATCATATCATATCATATCATATCATATCCATTGGATACAAGAGCAGTTCAATCATTTGTATTGGTTGTGAATTGTATTATTTTAGTACTTCTTAAACTATGTTCCTTCTTTAGAGTTTAAATACAATGTTTTTTAAACCTTCAATCCCACCCACTCTTGTATTTCTCCATTCCATATACATTTATATCTATATTATGATCCAACAAAAGTGTATTCCATTATCCTAAACATTTGATGAAATACCAATAAATGTATTTACATGATAATATAAAATCATTGGGGTATTATTGTTTTATTTTATTAAAAAAAAATAGGCCAACTAGGTTGAATATAACTAAAATATATTTCGATATCACTAATTATGGAATGAAGGGTTAGTATAAATTTTACCATTCAGTTTTTATAACCCAGTTTCCACAATTGGGATAGAATGGGATTTCATTTTCCATTGTTTTAGGAGGTTTTTGTGGTTTACTATCCCTATAATTCATTAGGTTAGAAAAAAATTATACATAGTGATCAAAATACTAATACTATAGGCATTGGACATTCATCACTAAAATTTCATTAAATTCTAGATTTGACCAGACATAACAATTAGGTTCTTAATGAACAATCCTTCTACACATAAAACACTTTCTTGGTCATATAAGGCATTCACTTGAGTGATTCTTCCAATATTTTTGACATATAGGATGTTGAGTATTCATTCCTTCATCTTCTTTGTCATGTGATATAAATTTAAAATATATCCTTACCTTATTTGGTGTTTTTTTGAATGGATCAATTTATTAATCATTGTGTGGGATAGTTGATTGAGAATAACTACAGCATACTAAACACCATCTTATATCCCATTAGGTTACTCATTATGGGTTTGACTCCCTTTTCTATCATGTACATTATTAACTTGGTTCCTCTTAGATATATGTATTTCTATAAACCATACATTAGGTATCCATGGATTTAACCATACCAAAATGGTTATCTTCCGTAAATAATAAATACTTAAATACTATGATTGGAATAACATATGTTTCCCTAGCCTCAGGAACCCTTCATAACAATAGATAAAAAAATTTCTCTCAAAAGCCTAAGATCCCTCAATTGTATAGTATCACAAAGATAATTAGAAACACATAAATCCTTCTTGCATTTATAAATAAACCCAAAATATTATTCATTATGATAAAACCCTGAAAATCATACAATGAAATGATCTCAATGTAACTGAATTCTAAAATAATTCACGTCAAATTATGATAGCGGAATTTAAAAAATATCCCACGAACTCATATGACACTTATATTTAAAATAAAATATCCATTTTCCATATCTATGTATATCATTGGTGTCTCTAATTACTTTGAAAAAATTACTTCTTCATAATAAATAGTTCCACTTGACATTTTATTTTTATTCTAATAATATATTACATTACTATAGTTCATTCAGATTCCAACCTATAGAAAAAATAATTTTCATCTTATGAAATGATATTTCTTTATTTAATGAATTCAAAAAATATTTCACATAGAATACATTCCTTATTATTTTTGATGAAGTTAATATGTTGGTCTTGATATTACTTCATCTGATTGATGATGTTATATTTTGAATTTGAGAATTAAAAATCTTTATCTGATGAAATAAGTAATTTTTTGTCTGATTTACAAAATATGTGTATGTTTAATTAATAAAAACTATTCCTTTCAATGAAAAATATTTTTTACATCCAACTAATCATAATTTATAATGAATATTTTATAGAAATTGGGAAGTATAAAAGTTTTTAAATTATAATATTTTATGAATGTGTGTTATTTTTTTTAAAATTGGGTTAGAAATAATTGAATGTTATGAGTTTGAATCAAAATTATCCACACATTTTCTATTTTTCAAACTAGTTCAGTTTACCAATTTAATAAATCATTTAACCAGAAATATATGTAAAATGTGACATGTCTATTTTGTTTGACCTAGAATGATTGTGGAAAAATATTTTTAGTATTATATAATGAAATGTATTCAAAATAAGGATAGCTGATCAAAATATAATAAATAAAAATTATTTATTTGAAATATGACACATGAAGTCAAATTAAAATAAAATTTATCCAAGAATAAACTATAATTTTATAAATCCTCGGTTCATGACATTAAAAAATAAGAATAATTAATTTGATAATTACTCAAATGATGAAAGGACCCATACTACAAGTAAGATAAAAAATGTAATTTAAAGTTAATTATCAAAGATTCATATAGTAAGAATAAAGGTTAATAGAAATCAATGTGCTACAAAAAATTTGATAAAAAATAATCAATATTAATTCAAACCCCTTAAAGCCACTATGAAGGGAAAACATGTAGAGTGAAAGAGTGGATGAATTTACTTTGATGATATTTGAATTATACTATTAATTGGTTCACAAAATGATCTATTAAATTGTGATGATAATTTAACTATTGGGAAAGGAACTGATAAATTAGTATAGGATTATGTAAACATATCTTTGTTCTCAAGGAATAAATTATATTTTATTGATATTGTTTTAACTATTCTAACATTAGTTATAAAAAATTTGAGTATGCTTTTATAATAAAAAGAAATTATTTTTATGAATCCTTATGGATAATTAGAACATAAAAAATTAACTCGGTCACTTTTAAGAATAATGTTTCCACATTGGAGGTGAGGATAGAGTCATTGTATATTCTAAAATTAACGAGGTGGTACATTCTTATATCTCAAATCATCCAAATGAAAAATGGATGTGAAAGAAAAATAAATAGAAGTATATATTACATGAAATTACACTAATGGAATGTATGAATGTTAGTAAAAGGATATATAATAGTGGGTTTTTATCATATATGATAGTAAATTCATGTATTTCATTAAAATTAAATAATCATGTTGATGAATGTTTTTAATTGGAAATTATGGATATAAAAATATCAAAGGAAGTGGTAAAATGATTATATCTAGATATTATATTATGAGCACCAATATAATCAATAATTATGGGATTTTAAATAATATATTCTTTTTTAACAAGAATTTTTATATGATAATCAAAGTTACATTTAATCAAAATATCATCCTAATATAATTAATGAATATAAATCCACTAATTCAATGATGGATAGAAAATGATAATTTATATCTATTGGAATGTAAATTGAATTCATGTTTTATCATAATGGATAATATATACATTTTTTTGAATTGAAATCTTGAATATATTCATTAAAATATGGCGAAGAATCTCACGAATCATAACTCTATAATTAATTTATTTGATAAGAAAAAATATTGGGATATGATATGTGATAATTGAAAGTTATTGAATATTGTGCAATATATTTATATGAAAATAAAGGAAAGAGATTCACTTTTTCTTGATTTGGTTCACATTGATGTTTATTTTATTATTATTTATATGATAACATGATGAAAATTGTTTTTATCTTCTTTATAAATGATCAAACATAGATAAAATGAATTTTTCTTATGAAAATAAAAAAATAAATGACGGAATGGATTAAAATATATTAATGTTAAGTTGAAAATAAAATTATAATGCTAATCAAGATCATATGGATTGGAAGTCATAAATAGTAAACCTCTATTAATTTGTAAAAATATCTTGATAAAAATGGAATCATGTCTGAATTTGATTTATTTATAGTCCCATATAAAAAATGGAGTAGTTTAAATGAGAAATATATTGGTGATTAACATGAAATAGACACTATGAAGTGAGTGAGATATGTCAGAACTTTATTGAGAATATATGGTGAATGTAGTTTTTTATAAAATAAATTGTAGATTTTAAGTAATAATTAAAATATAATGTTCTATTATAATTTTTATTGAAGAAGGGAAAAATTAGGAAATTATATATTCTTGGAGAGAAATTTCTACACATGAAAAAATAAGGAAATAAAATATTGAAAATATGATCATTCAATAGATAAAGGGTGTGTTTCTTAGATATTAAACCATTTGTAAGGGATATAAGTGCTTAAATATATGTCCAAAAATATATTTTTGAACATAAACAAGTGAAATTTTATTAACGAGAAGTCTATAAATATATCTATAAATTTATATTTGAATAAATGTTTTGTAGATGATGTTAGGGCCAATAGGGGCCTATATACCCTGAGAGGGGGGGTGAATCAGGGTATGGATATTCTTTTTCCAAGTTCTTCCTGCCCCACTGGATCTTGACCTCTTTGTTACAAGGGTCACTTTGTTTGCACTTGTGTGGTTACTATGATCACTTGTCTACTTTACCTGATGATGATGCTTTGAATACAATGCAGGAAAGTAAGCAGGCAGACACAAAGATTTTTACTTGGTTCACCTCTAAGGGCTACGTCCAAGGAGCATACGCCGACAAGTTGCCGGTTCGTACCAAATTCCACTAGACTTCACTAGCTGTGGATTACAATGTTCGGGCTAGATCACTTCTATGCCCAGGCTCACTGCCTTTACAATGTTTAGGGTCAGCTCACTGCTTTCCCAAGGGTCACTCCCTGTTTCTCTCTCTCTGGCTCACTGCCGGTGGAGAGGATCACCTTCTTCCTCTTCCTAAGCTCACTGCTCTTGGAAGGGAATCCAATCACAGTTTATAGACCTGTAGGTCTCTTCATTTCCATTAAGGAATGCATCTTTCTCTGTATGTAGATGCTTTGTTGAAGTCCAACTTTCACCCGCAGATGAATCTCACTTTGCACCGGATGTACCGGGCAACCTCAAGTTTTACGCGCAACCCTTACGGTGCTTTGCGCGCAATTTCTATGCTTTGCGCGAAATTCCTTTTTCGCGCAACTTCCAAATTTTACGCGCAGCCTGGAAACTGTCTTGCGCGCAATTCACTGCCTTTGCGCGAAATCCACTTTTCGCGCAACCTTCCTTTTACGCGCCAACTCAAACTTTCTGCGCAGCCTTTGCTTTTCGCGCAATCCGACTTTACGCGCAAACTTTAAGTTTACGCGCAACACCCTTTCAAACTTCAATTTCGCGCACCAGAGCTCGGGTATTTTCTATGTCTTGAACTCTACTGAATGGAGGAGGGTCACTTCATATTTATAGGCAACATCGACCCCGCGCGAAAAACCCTCCTTGAGCGCGTAATCCGCTTTGATCTTCCACGCCCAAACATTTTCCGCGCACTGCTCCAGAATTTCGCGCACCTCATGCCTTTGCCATTTTACGAACTTCAGACCTCGTAACACCTCTTGCGCGAAATACTTCATCCGCTATTTCGCGCGCCACTTCAATTTTCCGCGCACGCCTCCAAAGTCGCGCGCGCCTCATGCCTTTACCGTTTTTCAAGCTTTCGGCCTTGAAACATCTTTTGCGCGAAATACAATTTCGCGCAACCCGCTGTTTTGCGCGCCACACTTCAAGATTTCGCGCAACCCTCTATTTTTGCGTGCCACGCTTGATTTTTCCGAACACCTTCTTCATTTCTCTCTCCTCAACCTTTGCCAACAACATATCACTCCATTTTCCATTGGTGATTTTCAGGCCCAAAAAAATTGGCAAACACTGGAAAACGGCGCCACCTTGTACTGCTCTTTTGTACCGCCTCCAGATCGTCCTTTCCTTTGTCAAAGTTCTTTGTCAACATGGAATGTCAACAACTTCTCGGGAACTCGACAATTCTCCATGGAAACCTGCTTTGTCAACAAACACAATCAACCCAAAAATGCTGCAATGTTACCTTGAGGGATTTTTGCCCAACAATCTCCCCCTTTGGGTTTGTTGACAACTCTTCACAACTCTGCTCAGAAATATTTTCTGCACTTTGATACCTCACTGAGTCTTCTTCCAGCTGCTACCACCATTCGCCTCTTGCGATTATGATAGCGTTCAAGGATTCACTTAACATGTACTCTAAGCCCACATGAGCAATGCTCGGCGTGAGAAACAAGAGTAGAATGAAAAGTTCATCAATGAATCGCTTCATGTCAGACCCCAATTGTCAATTCCACCCTGATACCAATTCTTAAAAGAAAAAAAAACGGTTGTTGAACCACACTGATACCAATTGGTGAATTCTTAAGTTGATACCAATTGTTGATAGCTGGACACTGTCTCACACCATTCCAACACCACTGTTCTGCTTTTATCACGATCCTCAGCTGTCGTGATTTCTATGATTTGATCGATCACGTCTAGCATCGTCAGATTTAAAAATCTCTCCCCCTTTCTCATTGCTCCCCCTTTCTGGCTGCTCCACCTGTCAGCTTCTCCCCGTATCAATTATGATTTATCAAATCTCCGCACTATTTTCTCTCTTGAACTAACACTTTTCTCCCCCTTTGTCAAGCACTTTTCAAGCACTTTTCTCCCCCTTTGTCAACGAACCCAAAGGTCACGCCTTTGTAGTCTGTAACATAGTAGAGAACACATATCAGCACATGAGGGAAAAACACACCATACCTCGGGGAGAGGGGGGGGGACCCATATCCACACTATTTCAAGTGCGGGGAGTAGACTGAACTCCCAGAGCCAGTCGATGCCTCTCAAATGCTTCCTTGGGTAAGGCCTTTGTCAGAATGTCTGCAACCTGCAGCTCTGTAGGCACATACTCCAACTTCACGATCCCCTGCTCAACCTTCTCCATGATAAAGTGATACTTAATCTCAATGTGCTTTGTCCTGGAATGATGGACGGGATTTTTGCTGAGATTTATAGCACTTGAGTTGTCGCACTGGATTCCGATCGGAGACTTCACTTCAACTCCCATATCGGCAAGCTGCTGCTTCATCCACAATAACTGTGTGCATGCTTGAGGGGCCGCAATATACTCAGCTTCTGCGGTGCTCAATGAAATGCAATCTTGTTTCTTGCTTAGCCAAGAAATACACAATCCATTATGATAAAAAGCACCACCTGACGTTGGTTTCCTATCATCCGCTGAACCGGCCCAGTCTGCATCAGTATATCCCAATAACTCTGTCTGAGATTTGTCATTGTATGTCAAGCCGAAGTCTACTGTGCCCTTGATATACCGAACTATTCTTTTCACTGCAAGCATGTGACTTTCCTTGGGATTACTCTGATATCTCGCTGCTTGGCATGTGGCGAAAACAATATCAGGCCTTGTTGCGGTTAAGTACAACAGACTTCCAATGATTTGCATGTATTCTGTGATATTAACTGCCCTGCCACTGTCATCTTTTGATGATTTCATCCGGGTAGAAACCGGAGTCTTCATCTCCTTGGAATTTTCCATTCCAAATCATTTCAAAGCATCATTGGAATACTCGGATTCAGAAATGAATGTTCCATTCCTGCCTTGTGTAACTATTCTTCATCTGATCTTCCAAATATTATGTCTTCTTCCTTGACCAGCCTCACCATCCTTTGATTACTATTGTTGTTGAAATAAAGATTGTAATCAAATCCCCCACACTGAAAACCAATCTTCTTCAAATACTGATATAGCCTTCAGTACCATTCTCTTGGGGTGTATGCTTTACACACCAGTCGTTCTTTGTTTCGAATCATTGTACCATCTTCGTTCATCTTGTCTAAATAGACCCATTTTGTCCTGATGACGTTTTTATCATCTGGCCTCGAAACAATTTCCCAGGTCTGATTCTTCTCAATTCTGACCTATCGCTTCATTCATGGCATGATCCCGGTTTTTCATCTTCCGCTGCATCAGCAAAGCATTTCGACTCAACCTGAGATAGTAATGATGTCTGCTGTAGTGATTTCATTCTCTTTGTCTGAACTGGATCTCACTGATCACTGATGATAGTCTGCCTGTCAATTTCATCTCGATTCTTTGTATTTTGTGCAGATAAGGATTTTACATCCTTGTACTCATCATTAGTATCTTATTTTGAGTCACCCTCAGCCAGTTCTTCTCCCACTGTGTTGCTTTCTTCCTCAACACTTTCGTCAGGAAATTTTTCACTGACTCATTTTTCAGTGGCTTCATTTCTTTCAGCTACTTTTCGCAGCTTCTTGGTATCCTGAAAAACAATCAGCTGATACCACAATGTTAGATCAAAATAAATAAGCATGAAATTCTTGATCACTGCTGCTTCTCCCATAGTATGTCTTCTCTCAATAGACAACACTTGAGCTGGGTCATCCAATTATTTCCTTGACGGATCTGGCATATGATTTTGTTATCAAATGCTCCCCCTGTGTTACACAACACTTCTATCTGGTAGGCCCAACGGCAGAGACCCATAATCATTCTTCTCCACGTGCACCATTTATACTAATATGGCACTCAGCATCGATCCATTAACCAAATCTCTAAGCCTACTGAGTTGGAACTCGGTGTAGGAAACAAGAGATAGAGTTAATAACACAAACACTTCCTATTGTTCTCTGTTGCTCCCTTTCTTCATCAACTCTAGTACCTGATTTGAATCAATTGAAATTCTAGAGCAAATCACTTCTCCACTTCGCATCCTTAGATGCCACTACCCCATGGATCATATCTCCCTAAAACCTGAAACGCATGAATCATCAGTTAATAGCATTTAAATATATAGGGAGAGGGGAATCTTCTAGAATCCTCAACATGAGGATGATGGTTGATCCTGATGGGTCAACCCTTTGATTCTTTCTTGGAGCGCATCACACTCCTTTCTTGCTTCCTCCAACTGCCTGACCAACTTCAACTGTTCTGGCCATATGACTAGGCATTCTTTGCTCACATTCTGAGCCTTTTTCTGATATGAAGATTCTGCAGACTTGGCCTTTCTCACAATCTGGGGTTTAGACCAACTGGTACACATTTCGATCTTTGATGTTCTACCGAAATTCCATTTCCCTTGATTGTTTCTCGGTGCAGGAATCTCCTTTCTTGTCATCTTCCCTGTCTTCTTTGTCCATTGTAGGGATCTGTCTTTTTCTTCCACTTCTCGTTGCAAAACACGACATGTGGATTTTTCGATGCATTCTTTGCTTATCTGCCTTTTATCAGATTTATGAGTCACCGCCCTATTTTTCAATGGTGGTGGGTCCTCCAGTGAACGTTCATTCTTCTTTATCACCACTGGAGTAGATCTCCCCTTAATCTTCCAGGTTTTCTCACATTCTCTCCTTGAGAGCTGTTGTGAGTATGACATAGGAGGTGACTGATACACCTTTCGTTCAGCTCCACGTGATTTCCTTGAGGCTTGAAGCCTATTCTTCTCCTTACCACTTTGTCTCCCAGTACATGCTTCTTTCTTGTACACTTCCTGTGGTGGAGATCTCTTTTCTTGTTCCTTTCCCTTTCCTTCTTTCTTCTTACTGCAATGTCTCGCCATGTGCCCATAGTGAGAACATATAAAACATTTTCCCTCAAAGGCATACCTCATTTCATCATCTCTCTGCTGAGATGTTGATGCACCTTGAGTTCTTCCTCTGATATTGTTCTCCTGAGCTTCTTGACACATGCTCATGGTGTGTCCCATTCTTCCACAGTAATAGCATCTAATATATGCTTTCCTCTGAGAAGCTCTTCTTTCTAATTTCTCATGATGCTTCTTCCTGTTCTCAGATTTATTAATGTCTCTCTTTTCACAGCCTGAAATGTACTCCAGAGCCTCTGTACAGAAGCTTGATGTGTGGCCATGAACTCCGCAGAAATAGCACACATCATCACTCCTTGAAACTATCCTCATAGGCCTATCTCCAGCACCTACAAGATTTTTCTTACCTTTGTAAATTTTCACTGCATTTTTCTTATCATCCATAGGAGTGGAATTATCATATCCAATGCCAGCATTTCCAAAACTTGCTGGTCTTTGAGCTGAGAAAATATTATGTTGTTTCTCTTCAGAAACAGCATATCTGTTCTTCATTTTATCATCACTTGTCGAAGGATGATCAAATAGCAAGTGCAGTGCATCCTTCAACTTGGGCTTATCTTTGGATTTAGACTTCTCTATTTCCTGCTTGACTGATTCGAGCTCTTCTACCAACTTTTGAATCTTCATATCCCTTGATTCAAGTTGGACATCATGTTTTTCCTTGAGAAGCTTCCCTCTACTTACCTCATCTTCCAGTTCATGCTTCAGCTTATCAACCATGTCATTTTTCTCCTTTACCTTCAATTTTTCTTGAGCGACAGAGTCAGAGCAACATGCATTCTCTTGTTGTAGCCTTTGATTTTTCTGAACTTCTGCAGACAACTGTGCTGCTAGATCATTATTTCTGGCTTTAAGATTTTGTGCTTCATCTGACATTTGACTCTCCTCATAATCACCAGCCTTTTGTTTTCCTTTCATTCTGGCCATCTTCTGCAGCTCTTGAGCACGTGAATCATTCTTCTCTGTTAGGTCAGTAACTATATCAATAAGCCTTTGATTTAAACATTTTAGCTTGTTGACCTCAATCTCCAACCCCTTGATCTGGATATCTTTAGATTTGGCTTCTTCAGTGTTTCCAACGTCACTTGGAATATTCGGTTCTTCGATGCTTTTGAATTGATCTATCACTTTTCTATTCAAGCCATCGATCTCCCGTTTCTGTTCTTCAATCTTAAGCTTATACTCACTAACTGATTCTGAGTTCTCTGGTGCTGATAACTTGAGTTTCTCAATTTTATTTATCAACTCAGACTTCTCTTCTTCCTGCTGCTGCATATAGAGTTTGGCATCGCGAACAACTTTGTTAGCATTCTTGGTTTTGACTCTCCAAACATCTATCTCTTCAAGAGCAGCCTCTAACTCAACTCGCATATCTATTCTTCCTTCAATTTCTTCTTCTGTTTCAGTATCACTCTGATGCTCATGTACTTTACTCATTCCAACATCATGATTGAGTGAATCAATCTTTTCCCTTTCTGATTCATCCAAGCCTTCCTTCAGCAAGTTGTTTGATTCCTTTAGTTGAATCACACATTTTCCATATACACTTCCACATTGAGGAGTACCACCTGACTTCTGCTTGTTCTTGGATGTTTTTCCCTTTGCCATGGCTGATTGAGATAAGAGAAGACTGATTCTTTATGCACACAGATCGACTACACCAAGTTGGAGCAAACAAATCTGATAACAACAACCTTCCCTCTGATACCAATTGTTAGGGCCAATAGGGGCCTATATACCCTGAGAGGGGGGGTGAATCAGGGTATGGATATTCTTTTTCCAAGTTCTTCCTGCCCCACTGGATCTTGACCTCTTTGTTACAAGGGTCACTTTGTTTGCACTTGTGTGGTTACTATGATCACTTGTCTACTTTACCTGATGATGATGCTTTGAATACAATGCAGGAAAGTAAGCAGGCAGACACAAAGATTTTTACTTGGTTCACCTCTAAGGGCTACGTCCAAGGAGCATACGCCGACAAGTTGCCGGTTCGTACCAAATTCCACTAGACTTCACTAGCTGTGGATTACAATGTTCGGGCTAGATCACTTCTATGCCCAAGCTCACTGCCTTTACAATGTTTAGGGTCAGCTCACTGCTTTCCCAAGGGTCACTCCCTGTTTCTCTCTCTCTGGCTCACTGCCGGTGGAGAGGATCACCTTCTTCCTCTTCCTAAGCTCACTGCTCTTGGAAGGGAATCCAATCACAGTTTATAGACCTGTAGGTCTCTTCATTTCCATTAAGGAATGCATCTTTCTCTGTATGTAGATGCTTTGTTGAAGTCCAACTTTCACTCGCAGATGAATCTCACTTTGCACCGGATGTACCGGGCAACCTCAAGTTTTACGCGCAACCCTTACGGTGCTTTGCGCGCAATTTCTATGCTTTGCGCGAAATTCCTTTTTCGCGCAACTTCCAAATTTTACGCGCAGCCTGGAAACTGTCTTGCGCGCAATTCACTGCCTTTGCGCGAAATCCACTTTTCGCGCAACCTTCCTTTTACGCGCCAACTCAAACTTTCTGCGCAGCCTTTGCTTTTCGCGCAATCCGACTTTACGCGCAAACTTTAAGTTTACGCGCAACACCCTTTCAAACTTCAATTTCGCGCACCAGAGCTCGGGTATTTTCTATGTCTTGAACTCTACTGAATGGAGGAGGGTCACTTCATATTTATAGGCAACATCGACCCCGCGCGAAAAACCCTCCTTGAGCGCGTAATCCGCTTTGATCTTCCACGCCCAAACATTTTCCGCGCACTGCTCCAGAATTTCGCGCACCTCATGCCTTTGCCATTTTACGAGCTTCAGACCTCGTAACACCTCTTGCGCGAAATACTTCATCCGCTATTTCGCGCGCCACTTCAATTTTCCGCGCACGCCTCCAAAGTCGCGCGCGCCTCATGCCTTTACCGTTTTTCAAGCTTTCGGCCTTGAAACATCTTTTGCGCGAAATACAATTTCGCGCAACCCGCTGTTTTGCGCGCCACACTTCAAGATTTCGCGCAACCCTCTATTTTTGCGCGCCACGCTTGATTTTTCCGAACACCTTCTTCATTTCTCTCTCCTCAACCTTTGCCAACAACATATCACTCCATTTTCCATTGGTGATTTTCAGGCCCAAAAAAATTGGCAAACACTGGAAAACGGCGCCACCTTGTACTGCTCTTTTGTACCGCCTCCAGATCGTCCTTTCCTTTGTCAAAGTTCTTTGTCAACATGGAATGTCAACAACTTCTCGGGAACTCGACAATTCTCCATGGATACCTGCTTTGTCAACAAACACAATCAACCCAAAAATGCTGCAATGTTACCTTGAGGGATTTTTGCCCAACAGATGAGGATGATTTTGACACTAATTAATGATACACATAATTAAAATCTCAAAATAATGATTTAAAGGATAAATTAAAGGATGAAATTAATGATAAATATATTTAACCATTAACTATAAGGATAAAAATAAGATTAGGTATTTATGGTCATTGTAAGAACCTGAATCATCCTTTCTGGTATGTTTTTCTATTTTGTGTTGTTTTTTAGAAAAAGTGGGGTTTCTGGAATGTTTTTAAGTACACGTCATATACTTATATGTACACGTCGTGTACTCTTTTCTCACATGTAGTCATGTGCTAGCTATGTAATGGCTGAGAAAACAACCATGTGTGGTGACATGGAGACGGCCTTTTGTTGGGGACAGTTAGGGGAAGTACATTTCATGTACTTTTAAAGTACACATCGTGTACTTTTTTTCATTAAATAGACCGAGGTTGCGTCTAATTGGAAGATGTGTCTTTTTCTTCACCTTCATTTACCAAGATCATTCGTACAACACCGATTATTCTCTAATCCCCTAGTCGAGCATCCGTTCTCTGAATTAAACTCTTCCCATTGTGTTGGAATTGCATCAGTGAGTTCTCTATTCTTCTTGAACCTCGTTTCCGGATTTCTCTTCTCTCGTGTGTTATCCTCAGTTGAAAGATTTAGATTTTTTTTGTAGATATACCATGTTCTTGGTCGATCCCAGGGTCGACACAAGAGTATATCGATCATACAACTCTGAGGTAGGTGGTTTGTGCCTTTATGTAGATAATCTTCAAGTTATATGTGCAATAGTGCCCAAAACTGAGTTTGGGGTATTGCGTTTTTACGAATTTAACCCTAGTGTTACCTAGTATGATTTATATTCTTGAGTAGGGGTCAAATTAATGTGAATATGGTTAATTGATATTCTATGGATGTATTTCCCATGATTGTATTGTTTATGATCGTTTGGTCTTTCATATCTTGTTAGGCTGCATGATTTCCATTCCTAGTGTTGATAGGATGAAGTAATTTTATTTATTTGACATGTTGTTATGTTGTAGACTCTTTATCCAAGTAGTTCATGAGGTTTATTTTTGTCATTATATATCACTATTCATGATTGACTTACACAGGGTTGTGATTACCTAGTGTAGTAGACCATAGGGAGAATGGACATTGAGGGCTTCTCTAGAGTGTCTGTTTATTGTTAAGCCGCGAGACCATAGGGGGAATGGATGTAAGTTCATTCTTAGAGTGGTTGTACTTCCTCGATGCGAGACAGATGGGGAATTAGACGTTGATTTCTTCCCTAGGGAACCTTTTAGTTAATGATACAAGACTATAGGGGGAATTGATGGTGAGTACATCCTGAGAGAGTCTGTGCAAAATCTGAACCAGTGGGGTTAGAATATGTGTACTTTCTAGAGGGTTTCTTGTGTTTGTTTTGGTTAGACCAGAGGTGTTAGGCTATGAGTCCTTCCCATAGGTTTTCCTACTTATGTTTAGATACTTACTTGATATTAGATAGTTGAATGCATTTGAAACTGTAGTATTGTTTACTTTTGAGTACTTCTTTGTTTACTGCTTCATTTTGATTATAGCCTTCCATATATATTCACTAACTATTAGTCATAGATCTTTGGGTGGTTGCCTTCTGGGATTTAGTCTCACACCGTATTTCGGTCATGCTTTTAGGCCCAAACAGATCATATTGATAAAGGTATAGATCGGGGAATGTGCCCTTCTACATTAGGTACTTGATAGATGCAGATCATGGGATCATGGGACCAAGATGAGGCTTGTGATGCTGTGGAGTTATTTTTTCTTATTTCCTGGTGACCTTTGGTTTAGTATGGTATTCCAGTATTGTGATTTGTTTGGCATATTTCTTATAAATATGTATCTTGCATTATATATATATATATGTGTGTGTCTGTGTGCTATAGTTGTTTATTACTTCCAATTTTTACCTATTGCATGTTTTACTGCTTCTTCTATTTCAATTTGTTTTACATGCACTGTGTTACTAAACTAATGAGGGTATAGTTTTTCCACTATCACACCCATGGCCCTCACTGGTAGTTGGTAGCCTCTGGCATTCATGGAAATACTCTTGAGTCCATGTGTCCAACTAGGTACGGGGCACCTCTCGGCAGCTTCTCGAACCGGGATGCAACAATGTAGTATAAAAGGAATTATTTCTTCTTGACTTACTATTTAGAGCCTACAGCTAGGGTAAGGAATGAATATGTAATTGGTAATAAGTTGTGCCTGAGAGTAGCTAACCCGTGTACAGGGAAATTCCAATCTACCTCGTTATTGGAATTTTTTTTCTTATTTTTCAATTTTACAGTTGATTTGATTTCACCGTTGGGTGATTCACATGTTTTGTGCTGTTATTCGTCATGTTATTGAGGTTCTATTTCTATTGCTACCCGATGAGATGAGGGTATGCCATCTCATGCATCATATAGAAACATATTAAAAATCACATGTCATGCATTCTTGCCATTCCATTTAGGGTTCATTAGTAATTCCCTATTGTTGTGATAGATGTTGTGCAAGATTTTCATGCTGCTGTAATAGATGACTTGATAGAATACATGATTTTGATAGGGTATTTAATTGTGTATGGCTTCGGATGAATGAACACCAAACTTTGTTTCATGAGGTGTTATGGGCCCTTTGAGACCAGATTATTGTGGATCATTGAACTGTTATGTTTATATATGACATGTATAATATTCAAATATTTTATTATCGGGAAGTATGGGCTCTCACAGATCGAGATTTGGCACTTTAATGTTCATTTTAGTGTTTTTATGGGCTTCCAGAGTATTTTCTGAGGCTTATTGTTTAGAAAAACCCAGAGTACACGGTGTGTAATGATGAATACCAACCATGTGTCATTCTGTTCAGAAGGAACTATTTTTATTAAGTACACATCATGTACTATATGTACACACTTTTTAGTGTCTAACTGTGTCACTGGGTGTGTGGGAAAAGACACAGGGTTGGGAAATATTTGTTGGAACATGCCGTGTTGTGAATACCACGTAACCACCTGTATGACTAATGAAAGATATTGATAAAACATATGTTATACTTGTCGTTGTAATATTTAACATGCCATGTAGTGTAACCCTTGTATCCGGCTATGTAACTAACAAACACAGGTTGGTGAGGTTCGTCTTGTAACGCTGTTTCTGGCACTAACACGTCGTGTAGTATTGTTCTAGGCGAACTATGTGACATAGCTCTGTAGAAGAACTCGGGAAGGGAAAGATGATTTAAGTACACACCATGTGTTAGTATAACATGCCATGTGTATGGGGTGTTTCATGACCTGGGTTAGCAAAAGTACACACCCATGTGAAGGCTTAAGGGAACATTCCATGTAGTCATTATACACGTCGTGTATCCATGTTTTAAAAAACTTGAATGATTTATTTATCTTGTTCCCTTCTCAGACTTTTAAGTTTCATATCTTGTTAGTATTGATCTAAGGTGAGCTATTGAACTTGTAGAGTCATTCCACCATTATGTCCTTTGGTTGTCAGCCTGTTATAGGGTAGTGATCAGACATCGACTATGTCTGATTAAGGACTACCAGCAGATCCTCCAGTTGTGCTAGTCTAGGCACTATCCTTTATCCTGGATATAGGTGTCGATCCACTATTCTGAGATGGCTTCATGAGGTTCATGCAGAACTTCTGAGGAGTACCACATCTTTCCCCTTCTATGGCGGAGTTGACACATGTTTTCCAGCAGTATCATCCTCCCACCTTTATAGATGAATGAGGACCTAAGGCTGCATATTCATGGTTAGAATCCATAATATCTATCTTCGAGAATCTGGAGGTGCCTCTAGAGAGGAGGGTGAAGCGTGCTACGTATATGCTTCTGGAATCTTCCAAGCGATGGTGGGTTGTGATCTCATAGGTGGGACACCTATAGTTTATGGCGTGGGATGAGTTATAGCATGCCTTTGATGACAACTTCTACCCAGAGACCTTGAGGTCCGATCGAGCCCAAGAGTTCATGAGTTTGGAACATGATACTCTTTTAGTTATGGAGTATTATTCTTTTATCATAGAGGAATAGTGCTTCATGCCTATTATAGGAGGTGTTGAGTTATTGCTGGCAAAGAAGATTTAGGATGGTCTTAGGCATGACATCTGATCTTAGGTGAACATATTCAAGTTGAATTGCATCACTTATATAGTAACCAAAGTGCTGATCACGGTGCGCAATATGAGGGATTATGGAGTGGTGAGAAAGGGTGGTTCAATATCTGGATATGGTATCCATCCTACTGATAGTAGGAAGCACCGCATGGAATCTATAGGTAGGGATCCGAGGAGGTGGGAGACATCTTATGGTTACTAGGTGGTGTGCTACCAGTGTAGATAGAGTGGGAATATGAGGACACATTGCCCGATAGACCCAGTGGAGTTTCGATCTTGCGGAAATATGGGCCATCTTTAGTTCTTCTAATAGATCTTCTCACCAGAAGCTGGTGAAATGGGTTCTTCTATGACTCCTTTTTCAGGAGAAACACCACCAGTTTCTCATCAAGTGGAGAACTAGATTTATTCTAACCGTTCAGACTGAGGTGGAGGTTGTGGTCGTAGTGGCCATTCACTGGGCTTTTAGCGACAAAAGGGTGGATCAACTTAGAGGTATTAGACAGGGTTGCAGGGCGGCGGTGTAGGTCGAACTTTTGCGATGGAGCAGACCGAGTAAGAGAAGGATCTCAGACCCTCAACCGTACACGGTATGATCCTAGTTTCCTCAGTTTTAGCTTCTGCTTTTTTTGATACAAGGGCTTCCCATTACATTATATCTGTTTCTATTGTGGAGAGACATGGGCTTTGTATCTTTTCTTCTTCTTATATCCCGACTTCAGTCACTCCGTTGGGGATATAAACAAATTGTGTATGATAGTGAGAGGAGTTCCCTCTAGTGGTTGGTGGGTGTCACTTGTTGTGGGACCTCTATGTCTTAGAGATGATAAGCTATGATGTCATTCTCAGAATAGACTGGTAAGTTCCCTTACAGGAAGTTGTCGATTTCTATTGTCGTATGGTGAGTTTCACATAACTAGAGGGTGGATCGTTTCTTTATAAGGGCGAATGGGATGTCCAAGAGAGCAGATGAGGACCCGAGCATCATGGGTTGGGAGGAGTTACAACCCAGATTTCTAGTTTTTATCTAGATGACCAGGGGACTTCACTGATGGATTTCTCTCCAGTGGTGGATCATTTTACGAATGTCATTCTAGATGAATTTTCATCTATTCCTTTGGAGAAAGATGTGGACTTTTCTATTGATCTTGTTCTAGGAGTGGAACCGGTTTTGATTCCTCCTTATAGGATGGATACAACCGAGTTGAAGGAGCCCAAGAAGTAGTGGGAGGAATTTCAGGCAAAGGGTTTCATCTGACCAAGTGCATCTCATTAGAGTTCGCCGATCCTATTTGTGAAGAAGGTGGATGGTACCCTCAGACTTTTTGTGGATTATCATAAGTTGAAGCCGTTGCTTGTCAAGAAATGATATACCTTGCGGAGGATTGATGATATATTTGATCATCTTCGAGGAGCTTGGGTATTCTAGAAGATTGACCTATGATCCGGTTACCATCAGTTCCATGTTAGACCATCAGATATACCTCTTACATCCTTTTAGTGTAGGTATGGTCTATATGAGTATGTGGTAATGTCGTTCGGTCTCAAGAACGCACCTGTAGTTTTCATGGAACTAATGAACTGAGTGTTCCATCCATACTTATATTCTTTTGTTGTAGTCTTCATGGACGATATCTTGTCCTACTCTCGCACTCAACATGACCATGCCACACATCTTGAGATCATTTTGAGTACACTGAGAGAGCATAAGTTATATGATAATCTCTCACAATTCCACTTTTAGATGGACTATATTCACTTATTGGGTCATGTTTCCTCAGAGATAGAAGTATCAATAGACCTAGAGAAAGAGAGAGAAATAGTTTACTAGAAGTAGCCGAATAATTTCTTTTAGGTAAGGAGTTCTCTAGGGTTGTATGGTTACTACAAGTGTATCATATAGGACATTAAATGCTTAGCAGCACCAATAATGAGCCTGACTAAGAAGGGAGCAAGGTTCTTATGGTATGCTTCTTGTGTGTTAGCCTTTTAGGAGTTGAAAGGGAGGTTGAATTCAGCACTGATACTAGTATTACCATATCTGAGAAAGATCTATAATATTTACTATAATTCATTAGGCATCAGGCTGAGAGTAGTGCATATGCAACGGGATGGGGTTTTTGTATACATGTCTCGGCAATTGACGCTAAATGAGAGCAATTACTAAATGTATGATCTCGAGATGGATGTAGTTTTTTATTCTTCACATTGTTAGAGACATTATCTTTTGGTAGAGCATTTTTTTGTTTTAACAAACCACAAGAGTCTCAAGTATATCTTCAGTCATCGCAGTATGAATTTTAGTTAGAGAAGGTGGGTTGAGTACCTTCAGTCCTTTGACTTTGAGCTTGCCTATACGTCTGGGAAGGGCAATGCTATGGATGATGCGTTAAGCAGGAGGACTAGGATACATGAATCTCAAAAGGCCAACATTGACTGGAAGCTTATGGTTATGTTCTTAGAGATGAATCTGGAGGTGCAGGATAGGAAGGGGTAGAATTTTCTTTCTTCCGTATCTGTTACATTGACTCTACTTGATCAAGTGTGAATGAGGTATCTATCAGATAAAGCGGGAATGTTCCTATGGTAATGGTTTTCAGGAGAGGACCCTATTACTGGATGGACCATAGGTTAGGATGAGATCTTGCATCTTCATGGGCGCATATGAGTGCCACCAGACATACACGAGGAAATGATGCGAGAGTTTCATTCCTCAGTTTTGGTAGTTCATGTTTGTTTCATTAAGATGTATCGTGATCTACACAGCTAGTATTGGTGTCCAGTTATGAAGAGAGTGGTTTCTAGTTTCATCATGATGTGTTCCACTCGTCAGCTGGTGAAGGCAGAGCATCGGCGACCATTAGGGCTTTTGCAGTTGTTACCCATTCATGAGTGGAAGTAGAATGATGTCATGATGGATTCCTTGATAGGTTTACCGATGTCACCTCGAGTGAACGGTGCAGTGTGTGTTGTCATTGATAGACTCACAAAGGTTTCTCACTTCTTACTAGTGAAGGAGACCTTCATTGTTGATGTGATGGGAAGGTTTTACGTCTGAGCGATTATATTTTTACATGGAGTTCCACACTCCATTCTTTCTGATAGAGATGCTCGTTTTACTTCTCGGGTCTGGAAGGGATTACAAAATTATTTGGGTACACAGGTACTTTTGGGTATGACACACTATTCCCAAACAAATGTCTTGTTCGAGCGTATGATTGAGGTACTTGTGGACATGCTTTGATCATGCATCCTAGATATTGGAGGTTTGTGGGAGCAGCACATGACTCTTGTGGAGTTTTCCTACAATAATAGTTTTCAAGAAACTATTCAGATGGATCCTTATCAGGCTTTGAATGGTATTCCATGATGATCACCCTTATACTAGCTGGAGGCAGGAAAGGTAGCTATGCCGGGACCTCGTCTTTTCTAGGAGGCCACAGAGAAGATATAGTTGATTCAGAACAGGATGGATACTACACAGTCTTGAAAAAAGTCTTATGCTATTCGATGGAGATGACCTCTAGAGTTCGAGGTCGGGGATTGGGTTTTCCTGCGTGTCACACTGAGGTTGGGACATAGGAGGATTAAGAGATAGGGTAATATTTCACTTAGGTATGTCGATCCGTTTGAGGTGTTGGAGAGAGTTGGGATGGTTTCCTATCGGTTTCAGTTACCTCAGAGGTATCGGGATTTTCATGATGTCTTCCATTTTTCTCAGTTTCAATGTTTCTTCTCAGACCCATATCATGTTTTTCAACTCGATGAGGATGAGTTAGAGGTGGATGCCTTATTTAAGGAGCATCATATCCAAATTATTGATAAAAGTACAAAAGTTCTCCATGGGTAGCATGTTTATTTGGTACGATTGCTATGGTAGCATAGGTAAGTACGGGATGAGACCTAGGAGAGGGAGGCCGCTGTACGATCACAATGGTCGGAGCAGTTCGAGGATTATTCTTCTATGTCGCCTTTCTAGGGAAAATCGGGGGAAAATTTCTTTAAGGGGAAAGTTTGTAATAACCCAGATCTTCTTTTCAAGTATGTTTTTCTATTTTCTAGTGTTTTTTGAGAAAGGAGGAGTTTTTGGATGTTTTTTAAGTACAAATAGTGTACTTATATGTACATGTCATGTACTCTTTTTCTGCATGTAGCCATGTACTGTCCATGTAACGGCCGAGCACACAGCCATGTGTTGTGACCTGGAGAGCACCTTATGCAGGGGCCGGTAAGGCCAAGTACATTCCATGTACTTCTAATGTACACATTGTGTGATTTATTTTTTTTTCATTAAATGGACATGGGTCACATCTAATAGGAATAAGTGTCTTCTTCTTCGCCTTATTCGACCGAGTGCGTCCGTACGATGCTGATCCTTCCCCAAGCCCCCGATCAGGAATTCGTTCTCCGAATCGAACTCTGTCAGATTTGATGGAATCACATTGTTGAGTTCTCTCTTCTTATTGAACCTCATTTCCTGATTTCACTTCTCTCATATGTTATACTAGTTTGAATGCTTTAGTCATTTTTATAGATCTACTGCATTCTAGGTTGATCCATGGGATGAAACTAGAGTATATCGATCATACAACACCGAGGTAGGTAGTTTGTGCCTTTCCGTAGATAGTCTTTGGGTTATATGTGCAAGAGTTCCCAATTCCCCTTTTGGGGTGTTGCGTGTTTATAGATTTTACCCTGTTATTGCCTGCTATGATTTACATGCTTGAGTAGAGGTCAATTGAATGTTAATAGGGTTAATTGTTATGATATATATTTCTTTCCCATTCTTGTATTGTTTATGAGGATTTGGTCTTACGTAGCCATTTAGGTTTCTTTCTTTCTATTCTTAGTGCTAATAGGACGTGGTTATTTTATTCATATGAGATGATGTTAAGTTGTAGAATATTTATCCAAGTATTTATTGAGGTATACTTTTGCTATTATATATTGTTGTGCTCGATTGACTTATAGAGGGTTGTGAGAACCTGGTGTAGTAGACCATATGGAGAATGGATGTTGAGGGATTCTCTGGATTGATTGGTTACTGTTAGGATGTGAGTCCATAGTGGGAATGGATGTAAGTGCTTCCTCAGAGTGTCTATAGTTCCTCGATGTAGTCATCATTGGGAATTGGACGTTGAGTTATTCCTTAGAGTGCCTTTTAGTTATCGATTCGAGACTATAGGGAGAATTTGCAGTGAGTGCTTCCTCAGGTAGTTTGGGCCAAAGCTGAACCAGAGGGGTTAGACTGTGAGTACATCCCAAAGGGTTTCTTGTGTTTTTTTTGGTTGGACCATAGGAGTTAGGCTCTGAGTACTTCCCAGAGGGTTTCCTTTTTATGATTAACAGCTTACGTAATATCAGATAATTGAATGCATTTGAAACTGTAGGATTGTTTACTTTTGAGTACTTCCTTGTTTGCTGCTTCATTTTGACTATATCCTGCCATATATATTTACAGACTGTTAGGCACAAATATTTGGTTGGTTTTCTACTAGGATTTCGTCTCAAACCTTTTTTGGGTCATGCTTTTGGGCACAAATAGATCATATTGCTATAGGTGTAGATAAGGTAAATTGCCCTTTTACTTTAGGTACTTTATTACTATGGATCAGGGGAGCATGGGACTAAGTTGAGGCCTGTGATGTTGTGGAGTTTTTTTCTTCTATTTTTTGAACTTTGGTTTAGTATGGTATTCCAGCATTGTGACTTGTTTGAATTCTTTCTTAGAAATATGTATCTTGCACTATATTTATATATATATCTCTGTGTGTGTGCTCTAGTTTTTTTATTACTTCTTATTTTTACCTATTTAATGTTTTACTGCTTCCACTAATGCAATCTGTTTTACTTCCTCTGTGTTACTCAGCCAATTAGGGCATAGTTTCTACACTATTCCACCCAAGGCCCTCACTGCTAGTCTGGAACATCTGGCATTCAGGGAAATGAGCTTGAGTCTATGTGACAAACCGGGTACAGGGAACCTCTATGGGGCTTCTGGAACTGGGATGTTACATTCATGAAGCTTTAGTGAAAAGAAATCATAATCACAATCATAGAAAATAATAAATTTTAAGAACACTATTTTATTTTCATATATGGAGGGAGAGTTTGTGAAATAAAATCAATGTTTAAGGCCATATAATAATATCATGATGAAATATATATGAATCACACATGGTAGATTTTGAAGTGGGTAAATGATTATAAAATAATTAGAATAAAATAGTTGGTGAAGAGAAAATACCAAAAACAGGAAATTTGATTCCTAACAAAGCTATGTTTTATAAAAATTATGTGCTAAATTACCTAAAATAGATATTGTGGAAATGTCTTCTGAAATGAAGAAACAAGATTTATTTTAAAATTTATAAGTTTTTTTATCTAAAATAAGTATCAATATATATCAAATGGACATAGAGATATAATTCATGAATTGTGTTCTCATAGAGATATATTATATTGAATAGGTAGTCCAATATCAATATGGTGATGATGAATGTAAGGTATATCATTTAAAGATATATATATATATATAATGAAGAATCAACAATGAAAATGGTATTTTTATTTTGATTCATACAATAAAAGGATTGAGTTTTTGGAGGTGGTGTTAATCACATCATTTGTGTGAATTTGAAAAACAATGAATAGTTCATGTTATATTTCTATAGTAAAAAATCCAAAAACATAATGGGACTAGGAAATTTTTGAATTAAAATCTATTAGTGGTTTTCTGTCCTTCATTGAAATTAAATGTGTTATCAATATTAAAATAAATAATAAAACAATTGATTAAATAATATGAATTGGAACATATTATGGTGATAACATAATATTCTCAATTGATTTTTCACCATATTCCCTCACATTAAGTTAAAATGTATTATATACCTATATTATTTCTTATTAAAAACATTAATTATATAATTATATTTCAAGATATTATTCATGATCTTTTAATCAATGTAGTAATCCTAAAATTTCAAAAAAAAAATCATTATTCATTATGAGAAAACATGACTTCTATTTACATTCCTATTGATATAAATTATGATTTTATATCTATCCTTGAATTAGATAATTTATATCCATTAATTTTATTAGGATGACCTTTTTACTGAATGTAACACTAATTCTAATATACAAATGGTTATTAATACTCAACATATTATTCAAAATACCATCCATATAGAATATTTTTGTTTTCTTAATCCAATATCAATATATAATCATTTTACCAATACCTTTGATATTTTTAGATCCATAATATCCAATAAAACTATTCATTAACATGATTCTTTAATTTTAATGACGTGCATGAATTTACTATCATATGGGATCAACACCCTTTATTAAGTGTCGTTGTACTAATTTTATTATATTACATTACTTTAATTTAAATAAATATATCAAAGTCTTTATTTTTCATTCCATTACATGAATAAGTTTCTTGATTCGAGATAAATGAATGTATCACATCCTTAAATTTGAAATATACAACATCTCTCCCATAATCTTCTTCAATGGTGGAAAATTTATTCTTAAAATTGATGAAGTTAATTTCTTATGTTTAAATTATAAATAACGATTCATATAATTTTTTTTTCTTTTTATGTTAAACACATACCCATATTTCTTAGGTTTAATGATAGATTAGTAAAAAAATATCCACAAAAAAATTTATTCCCTGAGATCAATGAAATGTTCAGATCATTCTTAGAAAATTTCTCAATTCCTTTCCGAGTTGGTAAATAATCACCACAATTAAATAGATAATGTTGTGACATAATTAACAATGTAATTAGAATATCATCAATGGATATATTCTCTCCCTTTATGTCCACATGTTTTCTCCCTCTTGGTGTATTTTACAGTTATGAATTAATATTGATTATTTTTATCAAATTATTTCTAGAACATTTATTTCCATTCATATCTATTATTGTCATATAAATTCAAGATAATTCACCTAAAGTTATATTTTTGATATTACAGTTAGAGTGGGACCTTTTCTCATTTGAGTAATTATAAAATTCATTATACCTATTTTTTAACATCATCAACTGAGGATTTCCCAAATTATTGTTTATTCATGGATCCATTACAATTTAATTTGTCTTCATGTTTTGTTTTTTAGATAATTTCTTTATTTATTTTATTTTATTCATCCATCCTAATTCTTAATGTGTATAATTATAGCAGTATAATATTAAATTTTCACTTTCATTATATATCATACAACAAATACATGTTGAATTTTACTAGTATTCTATAATACATTCTTTTAAAAAATTAGTAAACTGAATTGGCATGAAAAAGAAATGACATGTGGATAATATTTATTCAAAAGGATAATATTAAATTATTTCTATCTTTGTTTTTAAATTCACAACACACCTTCATAAAATATTATAATTTACGGACTATTATAATTTACAATTTCTATATATGTTTTATAGAAATTATTATTTAGTGGATGTAAAAATATTTTTAATCAAAAGGAATATTCTTTAGTAATAATATTAACACATATTTTGTATGTCATAAAAAATTACCTATTTTATCAGATGAATATTTGTAATTCATGAATTTAAAATATAACATATTCTGTCAGATGAACTAATATAAAGACCATCAACTGAATTTTATCGGAAAGAATAATAAATTTTTTCTCATTGAATAATTAATAAATCCATCAAATGAAGAATTCTAATTTCATTGGAATGAAAATTATTTACTATATTGGTTAGAATATAAATAATATATAGTATTGTTATCTATAATAAGAATCAGAAGAAATTTTTATGTAGAAATATTTTATGTAAAGAAAGAATTTTTTCAAATTCTTTCGAGCCACCTCCGAGATATACAGATATAGAAAATAAATATTTTATTTTAAATAGATGCGACATATGATTTGGAGGGATATTTTTTAAAACTGATTAATTTTAATTTTGTGTGAGGTTTCATAGAATCGTGTTACATTAAGATCATTTCATTGTATTCATTTCAAGGTTTTATCTTATGGAATCTAAATGCGAGTTTCATTATTAATTCCATAAGAATTTATGTGTCTGTAGTTTTCTATATGATATTATATAATTTATGGGTGTTAGGGTTTTGAGAGAAAAATGTTTTAATCTGGTGTGATCAAGGGTTTTTTAGGCCAGGGAAAAAAAATTTATTCAGATATTAGTATTTTATTATATATAAGTTAAGGATAATTAAACATTATTAAATGGTTAAAACCATGGATACCTAATGTATGGGTTATATATTTCCTTAAGGAAAAAGGGAAATGTGTGGATATTTTTTATAAAAATCATATACATTTTTATTACATAATTTACTAATTTATCTTTTCATATTATTAAATGTATATATTTTCATTGTGTAATTTATAGAAATTGTTTACCTCATTTGTTATAAACCTTTTTTATACTCTTTGAATCAAATAGAAATTTTTTCTGATAATCCAATATGAGTATCATTGTGCAAATTCTATATTTTATATTTTGAACTACACTTTACCCACACTCCATTGTAGTGTTCTGCATACTATTATAATCCTACAATTTATATCAGATATTTCATATAATTGTATACATTGTTATAATTTGTTACATTAATGTGAACTATAAAAATAGAGTATATCTATTTTTAATTATAGAAGGTTAAAATTTTAGACACATAATTACATAAATAATATTAGGTCATTATTGTTTTTTATAGTGAATTGGAAAATCGTAGAGATAGAATGATTTATTTTATAATCAAAACTGGAGTTGATTGCATTGAATTGATGAATAGAAATTATTTAATTTTGAAAAAACAGTTTTATAATTTTTCAAATGATGAGAACATAAATATAAACTAAATTGTAATGTTATAAATACATTTATATTTTATACATTGAATAATATATATAATATAATTCTATCAAGTAAACCTACAAAGGGTATTTGGAAAAAAGTTGTTATAAAAACAATGGAAAAAACTGTCATTGAAACATCAATATCTAGTTTAAGATATGGTTATCAAGATTTCAATTTCTTATCTTAAAAATATGCTTCTAATATGCAATTGATATTTATGAAAATCGTGAGTAGTTTACATTAATTTAGATAATCATATTAAATTTACTAAATATTGGTGGATAAAATTATTGATGTTATCGCCAATGAGTTGGAATATAAAACAATGAAATTAGATGATAAAGAATACACAACTATGTTTAGTTTGAATTATTTAATTGGAAATATCATGATTTATAATCGTATAATAAAAATTGATACAAAGAAAAATTAGATGAGAAATAGTGGTATATATTTTTCATCTACATCTACAGTTTTTAAGAAAGAAAGGTCACATGATATTATTTCTAAATCCTCTAAGATGAATATTTTTATACATGATATATGTAACTCCCAAAGATTGTATTTTATGTCTATTTTTTTAAATCCAAATTCTTTGATAGACTATGAGCTTTAACATATGATAAAATGTTATTATTAATTGTGATAATTATTATATAGACCTCTGAATAGAGGGAAAATGAGATTTGATAAATTAAAAAATTATAGTTTAAAAATGTTGGTAAAATTATTTTACTGGTGACTATATAATTATAAATGAAAATAAAAAAAAATTGAACATAATGGATTTTTTTATAAAAAACTATTCTCATTCTCACAATGACATTTTATCTTAATAAATAAAATTGACCACGGTTAGTTAAATATCATATTTTTATTATATATTTAATTAATATTTATATAATTTTTCCGTCAACTTTAATTTGCTTATGAATGAAATAAATCCAATTCTAATCATAAACAATAATATTTTTTATAAATGCATATTTCACCCCCTGTTAATGGAGAATCTATTTAAAAACTAAATTTTGACACTTTTATGAACTACATTGAAAAAAAACTATTTTTAAAAGAAAAATTTAAAATTTATCATATATTGATTTATTTTATTTTTTCATAAAATATATATTTTCAAGTAAATATTGAAAAATAAATATTTTTATAAAACCATAAATTTCATTATATTATATTTCTACTTATTATTTTAATATTTATCTCAATGTAACTAAAATATAATTTATTTATAAATTAATTAAATTTTTTCATCACAATACCATTTTTTTATAACTACATTTTTGGGATTAATAATGCATTTTATAAAAACTGTTTTTTATTGCGTTTTATTTTGTTTAATTTTAATTAATTTAGTATACTTATATGTTTTTATTTTTTAAAAATTCAATCTTTGTTTGGAGTTAAGGGGCCAAAATTTACTAAATATGATGCATTTATGTTTTAAAAAATGGATAGTAGCTTTGAAATTTTTTTATTACCACACATAAGGGTAAATATGATAATTTAGTGTAAAAATAGGATGAAAAAATTATAAAATTACCCTAAAACATTACCAAATTTTATTGGTTAATTAATAATAGACCCCTAAAACCAAAGGTTCTAATTTGAATTATTTAATGGACACATATTCATGAAAATAAATTTTATATAATTTAAATGAAATAGAATCACAAAATGTAACTTTCTTTTCCTTAAATAAAATTTATGAGTCATATTTGAGAAAAAATTAGGTTTTGAGTGAATATAAGTTTCCATTTAGAGCTTAATAAATATATTTTTATGATAAAAATTCATTTATGAATTTTTGGGACCATTTGGATGAGGTTAGGATATTTATAATATTTTATATATAGAAAAGATAGAGTTGTCACATTCATATTTTAATAAATGTATTTTTAATATATTATTATTAAAACTATATCCTTCACTATATAAATTATTTTTAAATATAAAATATAAAATTACTTTATTTTATTTTATTTTTAATTTTTAGTGAAAAAATAATTTCCTTATATATTTATACAACATAGATGTAGTAATTATTTTATCACTGGAACAATTAATCAAAAGATATTATAAATATTAAAATACATATAATTTGAACTAATTAAGGTGTTCAACTAATAATATATAGATTTATGACATGTTTTGGATGTATTAAAGATTTTAGTGTGAAAAAATCTTGTTTTCGTGGTTTCCTTAATGCCAATGTAATGAATAGTGTCAAAATTGAAAGTAATGATATTTTATCAAAATAATAATTAATTAAATTATTTCACAATACAAAATAAATTGTGTATAATTTATTCTAATATGTCATAAATATTCAAATTTTGGTCCATTTTTTTTTATTATTAAAAAAGTACAACATTTTATTATTAAATAATTAGTTACCATAATTAAATTAATATAGGTTAAATATGGTCAATCAAAATGATCATGTTTAAAATAAAACAAATGCATGTAATAAAATTTATTGTATGATGATATTAAAACATTATATAATATTATATTATAATTCATGTCCATTTGGTTGTATTTAGATAGAAAAATAATTTATTATAATTTAATATTTCGATGATTTCCAAGGGTGCCCCTCACAAAAATTATAAAATGGTAGTCCTTCCTTCATTTCATTGGAAGACCTTATCCCTCCATTCTTAAAAAAATTATCTATTTATATTCCATACATCCTTATATATGTTCTAAATGTTTTTTTCCTTCCAGAAGACCTAACATAGATCCCTTAAGAATATATTAAAGATGCACACTAAAGAATAAGTAATTGTCTTCATTGAAATTTTCTTGTTCGTTTATTATTACACTTCCTCTTCATGTGTTGTTTCCATAAAAAATAATATATATAGTATCATATGTATACATATATGTTATTAATATTATGAAATAACTATATTATACATTTTATCTATCCTATGAAAAATCAAAGCATAACACGTGCATACATATAACTTATCGTACCCACAAAGCGGTGTAATTCATTTTCAATGTTCATCATTTAAAAATGTTTATAAAAATATATTTAATTATTAAATATTATTTTTATGATAATAATGGTATCCTCAAAAAGTTTTATTTATAACCTAGGAAAGATAACTAGTTCTTTTACGACAAAACAATGATTAGAAACAATGCAATTGACATACGAAATAGTTAAATGAATAAATATTATTAACATAAAAGCGTTAGAACATTATAAGGGGAGAATATATGATATAATAAATATTAATAATAATATTTTATAAGTTAGAATATGTTTAAAACCATTATACATAAGTGTCAAAAAATACAATGGAAATCTGACCTAAGGTATGAGAATTCATAACCCAATTTCTATTATTTAGGTTTAAATTTTACGCCATTGATTATTTTATGATATGATTATATGTGAAACTAATTTTTATTATATTATGTTGTATATAATCTTATTTATGTCAATTTACATATGATAAGAAAAAGTGATTCATTTGGTTAACACTCAATCCTTCTTTTGAAAATATACTGTGAAATATTTCTTCTTAAAAATTTATAAGGATCAATTTTTTAAAACATATAATAGATAAATAGTGTTTCCTACTTTAATGAATCATTAATTTTTGAAGTTTCCTTTACAAAATTGTAATTTCATTTTCAAATTAATTTTTTTCCTTTATAATTCCATAACTTTGAAAAAATAATCGATTTCCGGTTATATTTTGAATTGTCCTTTAGAAATTTTTAGGGATTTTATTACGAATCTATATCAACATACTTTGATGAATAATATGATTTATTGAGATTTATCTATTCTGGTTCCATATACAATATTTTAATAAATATTTTAAGTTCATTTTGACTGGGGATGTACTATTTTGACACCATTAACCATATTTATCTATATCGTTTATGATAATGTTTGTTGAATTGGAAAAGTATTTTCATTTCATATGCTAGTTTAAATATGAATTTTTTATGCTGATTATATTATATCCCTTTGATATGTGGAATGAATTCGATTTAGTATGTGACGGGTGAGGCATTCTATATCCCCTTGATGCATCGGTAGGTCTCATGAGACAAACTAGAAGATGTTTTGGATGAGGACTTACCAATTTATGTACACTTATTGGATAAGGCCTTGATGTTACATTTTATACAGCCCACATTATTCACTACATATTTATGAAATTAAATTTTTATATTAAATGTTATTATTTGACTAGTAGAATATCTTTGTTTATGTATCATTTTTATATGATTATTTATATTGCCTTATTTGATAAAATTATATTCCTGATATATTATAATCAATATAATATTTTAATGGAATAGTTCTTCTTTTATTCACCTTTTTTAATGTTTTTGATTATTCATTATAGCTCTTATTATATTGTTACCCTTACTGAGCATTTGAGATCACCCCTTTGTTATGCTATATTTTCCCCAATGATATGAGGAAGTATTTTGTTATATTTAATACAGGATATACTATGGTGAAAAAAAATCATGAACAAAATTATTAATATATTTAATTTTTTTCAATGTATTGATAATATAATTTATGTACCTAGTTTACCAATACTAATAAACTATTTGGACATTTAGGATGTTATTTCTTGTATCTAGTGCCAATGTAATAATGTTACCATTGAATCTAGGCTACTGAGGTCAAGGTATTTACAATTTGTATTAGAGGAAGTTTAGTTGAAACCATGGGAACATGATTTAGGAAAATTTATATTAGAGATCAAAACCATTTTATAGAATTTTGAAATATGTCCAGAGAAACAAAGATTTGGAATTAGAGGTCAATCATACATATGTTTTCATTTTCCGTTATATGATTCACTAGTTTTGAGATTATACATTATGTTTCATAATGTTATAATATATTCTAGTGTATTCCATTTTTTAAAAATAGAACCTAGAAGAAGTAATGTAAACTATATCAATTCATATAAGAATTGTACTTCTAAACGGCGTAATTATGTTGAATATGGAGATGCAACTAGATATGAATAACTTATAACTATATTGGGATAGTTAAATCAGGTATGCAGAAATAACATTCTCTTTATAAAGTATCCCATGGATAAAAAATGGGATGTAAAAATTTTATTCCACTTTAGTCATTCGCAAACTCCATCATTCAATGTAACTATGAATCCATTAATAGATGATAAATGGATAAGTTCTTTAGAGAATATATTTCCCACAATGGGAAGTAATGAAATAGAGAAGATTGTTTTTGAAATTTATCCTCTCTTGAGAGATATGAATCAATGTTGGCTATTAATATTAAACATTAATAAGGAAAAAGAAATTAAAAATATTGAATTGATGGATTTTATGGAAATTTTAATGGATGTATATTTCCCATAAAAAACACAAGTTGTTTTAAAATGAAATTATTGAGTCTAAAATAAAAGGATGATGAAAATGATAATAAGAATAAATCCAAAATTAAAATGTTAACAAGGCATGTTGTGGACTATGTACATGATACAAAACACATGATTGACAGTTTCGTTGATGATATTATTTCAATTCTTTAAAGGATATTGTTCTGAAAAACATTCTTATCATATGAGAAAATTTTAGCATGTGATATCAAGATAGAGGATGAATTATACAAGTATTATGACATACAAAGGAATTAGGAGAAAAAGTTGAGGATGTGAAAAAATATGGATAAAGTGAAGAATGTATATAGATATTTCCCCATATGTCAAAATTATGTAATGAAACAACCTGGTATATATGTGATGGGGTTGGATGTTTTCAAAAAGTGTGGAGTGAAAGGACACCATGATCATGATTGTAATGGAATGAAATAATTTTTCAAATTCATTAACTATAAAGAGATGATGAACTATGAAAAATTAATTTCTCAAGCATTAAATAAATATAGATTAAAATGATAAAAGAGATCGTGGTCAAGTATATGTTGTTACTACAATCAAAGTGGAATAATTAAATTATTTTTATTTTTGGATTGAAGAATTATGTTATGATATTATGGTTGAATGAATCATGAGATATATAAGGATTCTATTGAAGTACATATTCTTTATTGATTTTGAAGATATAATGTTTCCATTATGGTTTTAAGGTTATAAAGATATTCTAATATTTAATATGTGAAAATAATAGGTACATTATGTTATTTTGGGAATATAATGTTATGTTCTATTTTGTGTATAACTATTTGAGTAAAAACTGGGATATTTGATAACCTGTTCTAACTATTTTGGTTTTGATAATTATTTAGAGGATGAAATAATGACATGAGAACCTTAAGACCCATTAAAAGTGCTTCAGGCATAACAATATGTCTTCAATATCTAATTCTTGGTGCATGAAATGATGTGGAAATAGTTCAAAGAACAACTAAAGGATGATATTATGATTATGAAATGAAAATAAATTAAGTAATTTTATTTTATAATGTTTATAGTTGGATTGTAAAACAAGTCCAACAAATCTATGAATTTTTTTAAACAAAAACGTTAGTTGTTTACTTTTTTTCAGAGAAATAATTGGTCTTTGAACTGATCATAGATTTACAATTTTGAGATGGTTAATCTTTAAATGACCATTTCTCTAAAACTCTCCATCATAAAAAGGTAGTTATATTTTTCATTTATTTTTATATTTTCACTTTGCAGTAATGTTTTCATATTCGATTGCCAATTTTTGTGGTGACACTCTCATTTACCTTTCTCCCTTTTTAGATGGAATTTTATTTTGTTTTTTTACAATATTGGATTTCCATAATGGTATTTTAAAATTACTACTCCGTGATTACCAATAAAATTTTAAAAATGTAGGAAAAAATTTATTTATTGAGTGTATAATGTAGCACCCCTTTATATTATGGTATGTTTTTTTTTCAAAATTCAACTTCTTCGATAGCCAACAAGATTACAAATATGATTAAATATGATTATTTATTTGTGATAGTCATCACCTAGATTCTGGAATGAAGGTAAGGAATTAGATTCACTAAATTATGAAAATATAGTATACGAAGGTTCATATAATGAATTTATCTGATACAAATTAATTATAATGAAAATAAAAACCAATCAAACCTAACATATGTGTTTTAAAAAAACTATTTTTATGCTCAAAATAAATATTTGTATTAATAAATTATATAAATCACTATTAGTGAAATATATTAATCAAATTTATATTTTATATATTCATTCAAATATTTTATAATTGAACCAATAATTTTCAATGGCTTAATATAAAAATAAATCCAATTTGAAGCATAAAATCTATTTTTTTCTAAAATGTAATTTTACTACATTTTAATGGAACAATTATTTCAAAACTAACGTTTCAAAATTTTATAAATTATATTTTAAAAAATATAGATAAATTTTAAAATTAGAGTTTCAAAATTATCTTTGGGTGAATTTTTGGAAGTATTTCGAAAGTATTTATTTTCAAGTGAATAGTATGGAAAACTAATTTTATAAAACAATCAATTTCATTATATAAAAAGACTATATATGATATTAAATATATAAAAATGTATCTTGATAACTATTTAGTTGTAAAGAATATATTTTTCTTCATTATTATGCATTATTTTGGTATAAGAACATTCTCGGGCTTAATATTTCTTAAAAAACAGTTTTTAGTTGCATTTTATGGATTTAATTTTGTATTAAATTACTCCAAGTATTTTTTTATGAATTTTGAAGAATTAATTTATTATTTTTAATTGAATGATAAAATATATTAAATTGTCTCCATTTATTTTTCTTCAAAATGAATTGTATATTTTTTTTTAATTTTTATTACAACGGTTTAGGATATATAAGGTAATTTAGTGTAAAAATGACAAGGATTAGAAAATTACCCCAATACATTAAAAAAATTATTTTATAATTTATATTTTAACAGTATAATATAATGATCAAATCTGAGTTATTTATTACACTTTTTCCATAACAGTGAATTTTATATTTTTTAAATTATTGAGAATACAAAAATGTCACTTTATTATTCTTAAACTTCTATTCTGTGTCCACATGGGGACAAAGGTAAGTTATGAATGAATATAAGTGCCTGTTTTGAAATTAATTAACCAATTTTCATTATATAAATTTATTTATGATATTTGGGGACCATTTGGATGAGGTTATGATATTTATAATATTTTATTTAAATAAAAGACAAAGATTTCACATTCATATTTAAATAGCTATATTATTTATAATATGGTGTAAGAAAAAAGATATTTCTTACTATTGATATTATTTTAAAATTAATCTTTTTCTACCTCATCTTTATTTATAGTTTTATTTATGAAATAAATTCCTAAAAAAATATACATTGATTATGCAATAATTATTTTATTAATCAAATAATCAAATAAATTATATTAGAAATTTGAAAATAAATATATATTAAATTAATTATGGTGTTCCAAAAATTATATGGATGATTATTACATATTATGTCAGGTATTAAATTTTTTGTTTTGATTTTATCATGTTTCCTTGATTTCACTAACACCAACATAAAGAATAGTGTCAAAATTGACACTAATGATATTTTCTCAATATAATATTATATTATATAATTTTAAAAACATATAAATATTAAAAAATAAAAAATGATTATTATTTGGTCTAAAATTTCATAAATCTGCTATTTTGGTCCAATTTACATTTTATATGTAGACTTTTAGCACCTTAAATATAAAATAAATTGTTACCATAATTAAAATTAAAAAGACTAATTAAGATCAATCAAAATGATAAGGTTTAAAATAAAACAAAAAAATTTAAATAATTATTATTTGGTGAGATTACATCAATATCTCATATTATATTCTAATCCATTAAATTTTTATGGTATTTTTATTGAAAATAAATTTATTATAATTTAATGTTTTTAATAATTCCAAGGGTTCCCCCACCTTAATTATAAAATAGAACTATTTCTTTCATTTCATTTCACCCCCTTATGGATTATATATAAACAAGACAATTTTTATTTCTCTTCCCAACATTCTTATATATGTTCTGTAATTTTCGGTCCTTCCAGAAGACCAACCCAAAATCCCCTAAGAACATATTAAATAAGTCATCAAAGAGGAGCTAATCATCCATATCGAGTTTTTCAAGTTTTTTTCCTTTTACCATTCCTTTTAATGTGATTTTATATTATAAAATAATAAATCCAGTATAATTTATATACTAATATGTAATTTAGATTATGAAATAACAATATTCTATCTTAAATAAATCCTATGAAAAACCAAAGCATCGCATGAGCGTATGTACGACTTACTGTCTCTAAGTACCAGTGTAATTAATTTTCAATGTTTAACATTAAAAAATCGGTCTAACAAGTATTTAATGATAAATTATATTTTTTATCACAATAATGTTATGTTAGAAATTTTTGATTTATACCCGGTTCAATAGAACTGGGTCTTTTCTGACAAAATTAGAATGAGAAACATTGCAATTAACGCCATAAATAGTGAAATGAATAAATATTAATAATAATAAATTTGTAAACCATTATAAATGGTAAACATATGATTTAATAAATATAAATATTATTTTATGTTATGTTACTAATATTACTAAAACCATCATATGGGAGGTTCTGGAATGTATGGTTTTAAGCAGACCTGAGGTAAATAAATTCTTAACCCAATTCCCTTTCATTCAGTTAAACTGTTACTCCATTGATTAGTTCATAATATTATTATATTTTAAGATAATTTTTTTATTATATTTTATTCTCACTTGTTTTATGTGTATTTACAGTTAATTCCCAAAATAAATTCACTTGTTTACCACTAAACATTTTTTTAAAAAATAATCTTTTAATTGTTACATTATTAAACTTTAAATGAGATGATTTAAAAATTATTATAATGGAATGAGTGGATTTTCCCAATTCTATGATGCTATAATTTTGAGGCATCCATTTAAATATTAAATGATCATTTTAAAAATAAATTCATTCATTTATAATTTTTTAGATTTAAAAAAATAAGTGGTTTCAATGTTTAAAATGGTATATTCCTCAAGAATTTTGTAGTGATCTTATTAAATTATCTATATCGACATCCTCTATTAAATTATATTTTCTATTGAGCTTGATATATTATGACACCATTTTATCGATTTTATTTAATATTTTATGATCACTTTTAAAATAGATGTACTATTTTTTCACCATTCACCATATTTCTCAAGAGGAATTATTATTATATTTATTGAATGGGAAAAATATTTACATTTCACATTCTAGTTTTAATAAAAATGTTTATGTTTATTATTTATAATAGTTTTCTTATGAAGAATGTATTGGATATAGTAACTAATGAGTGGGTCCCACTATATCATCCTAATTCTTCGGTAGGTCTCATGAGACAAAACAAACTGGGTTTTGGATGAGGTTTTGGAGATTTATATATACTTTTTGGTTGAGGCCGTGATGGTATGTTTTAATCATCGTTCATAATGTATTCCATCATTATGATATTATTTTTTCATATTCCATGTTATTATTAGACATGTTTAATATATATGGTTATGTTTTATTCTCATATGATTATTTATATGGCATTATTTGGTCAAATTTTATTATAGACATATTATGCACATGGTTATTTTTTAATGAAAATAGTTTTATGTTATTCATCCTATCATATTGTTCTTGATTATTTATGATATCTTCTATTGTAAGCTTACCATTACTGAGAATCTAATCTCACTCTTTATTATTTTTTATTTTCCCCAATATAAGAGGAAGTCTTATTTATTTTTATGCATGGATATATTGAGGGGAAAAAGTAATTCTTGAAGAAAATTATTTTTTGAATTTTATTTTTTAAAATATCATGTTAATTTAAATTATGGATCCATTTTAGGAAGATAAATAAACCAGTTGGTCATTCAGGTTGTGATTCATTGCATTTAGTGACCATATAAAACTGTAGCCACAAAATCTTTGCTATTAGGGTTATGGTCTTTTCAATGAAATTCAACTGAGAAAATTTAGATTAAATTATCCAACCATACCAAGGTAATGAATTTGATATTCTAAAAAAGGAATTTTGTTACTAATAAAGTAAATGTTCAAGGGATATAAGTGAAAATAATGATTCTTATGGGATAATATGTTATGAATACAGTATTTGGGATATAATAGTCCTGATTTTCATAGAAATCATTGGATAGACATGAAATGATTTAATCTTAATATGTTATATATGAATAACATATTAATTTTTAAATTATTTCGACACTTGTCAAGAATATGGAGGTGATAGTTATTCAGAAGATATTTCTGAAAAAGTGATGTTATTTAAGATGATAGGGGTTGTTTATGGATATTCCAAAGAAAAATAAATGATATATGGAAAGGGTATCTGGTGAATCCCTTAATAATATTATATTAAATGAAAATTATTCTAATTATAAGGATGGAATTGAAACAACTTCTTCTGATGAAGAAAAATATAGTTCATCTGAAGAATATTATTCTTTACCAATGTTTGAATATTAATTAAGATTTTCTAAATGTTTATAAAAACAAAATTGTAATATTTATGAAAACCAGGAAGATTATATTGTATAACATATTAATGAAAATATTATAATTTCATAAAAAACATCAGAGGATTCAAATCGTATATTACAATTAGAAATAAAATCTGATTATGATATAAGTAGTGAAGACAAGTATTTAGTTAAAAATATAGTTATGATATATTTAGTATAAAAAAACATTTATAAAAGTTTAATTCATATAATAATGTTTTTAAATAACATTATATTACAATAATTCCTCAAAGAAATACCTCTATGAAAGGTTTTAAAAATTCAACACCTCATTTTCAAAATAATATTTTTGTTACGAAAATCCTCCCTTTTTCACAAAGTGTTAATGGGGTGGAAATGGGAAAATAAATGTTCCTTAAATAATTTCAATCCTTTTATTTTCATATATAATATTATTCTATAAAATTTAAAACTATACAACATACAAAAATTATTTAGATGCGAATTAAAAAAAAATTATTTGATAATAATGTTGGAACCAAGAATGTGTGGGATCCAAAAATCTATCGTCCTATATTTTAAGGTAAATTTGAGAAGATTTAATAGAAAATCTATTAGCTACTGGTATATTATTCTTCCAATCACTTGAATTGAAACC
This sequence comes from Viscum album, assembly GCA_963277665.1. NCBI lineage: Eukaryota > Viridiplantae > Streptophyta > Magnoliopsida > Santalales > Viscaceae > Viscum > Viscum album. Next base: position 806,476,583 of record OY728119.1, on the reverse strand, counting down.
AAATTTTTATTCATAAGATCATGAATGATAATAGTAGTTAGTTTACCTTTCATGATAATTTTCAATGATAAATTTAGTGTATAAGTAAAATTTTTCTTATTGGAACAGAATTAATTTCCAATGTTTTTTTGTAAGATTTAAGAAAAAACTTATAATAATAAGTCAATTATGTATTAAAGTTTACCTTGTGAGCTTCTGGAATGATAAATTCATTATTCCATGATCAAATATTAAATTTTTTATTTCATTTGACATGGATGAGAATGTATACATTCTAAACATATAAGACATAATATGCCATGATGTATATTACATTAGTGAAATAGTTGATAAATTTGATTTGAGTCATTAAAAATTAATATCTTATAATATTTTCAAATTTGATAAAAATAATATGAAATGATTTTTTATATTTCAACCAAATATTATATTTATTACTTCTATAGATTTTGGTCCTTATTGATTTTGAAATCAATATAAGATATGTTTGAAATATAATAGAAATGTTTTTAATGATGATAAATTATAGTTTGTGAACATAGATATATTTGGTCAAAAAAGTGTATGTATAAATGTAAAATATTATATTTTTTTAGTTGATGACTACATTACATACACATGTGTCTATTTTATGAAAACAATAGGAAGCCTTTTTCTTTTTTAGGAATATTGTACTACAGGCTATAAATTAGAAAAAATAACCGTTGAAAACAATTTTTAGGGATAATAGTGGTGAATTTTAGAATTATGAATTCAAACTATTTATAAAAAACATACAATACACAACCTTTTCATCTCATATAATGTAAAATAAAATAGTGTAGTCAAGAAAAGAAATTTAATTCTTTAAGAGATTACTAGAACTATGTTGGTTAAGAACTCGATTTATAAAAATTTATAGGTTGAAACAATTATTTCTACTAGATATTCTATATAAATTGTGTTTCATTGACAATATAATAATTAAACTTTTTATGATCTACGTAATGGAAGAAAAAAACATTTTTTCTTTAATGTTCTTTTCTACAATGTATTAATCGTGATTACTAAGGATGTTTTAAAAATATATTCCCCAAAATATGATGTTTGGATTTTTATATTTTATTATTAAATTAGTATGAATTTTATAGTTTTTAACCAAAATAATGTAATTTTGAGGGAACAAAGCATATAAAATTTCATGAAACTAATCCTTTTGTTTTTAAACAACCCTAAATGAAATATTTAGATGTATTTAAAATAACATTTTTTCAAGAGATGTTGAAATATTCATCATTTAAGATTATAACTCAAGATTCATCTTATGATGTTGTAACCCTTTATGAACATAAAATTGTTTTCAAGAAGATAATTTAACAAACCCATGTATTCATGCACACATTAGGAATCATTATAGTGATAATATCTTTGGTGACATTGGAAACCAAGCTAAAAATATGAGTTACTTAAGAAATTTAATTTAACTTTATGTATTTTTATTATAATTTATACCAAAGAATCATGATGAGGATTTAGGTGATGAATTATTGATAAAGGAAATTTTTTATTAAAAAAATAAAATTGAGGGGAATAATGTTTGGACATTATTTAAATGTTCTAAAATTCTATTTTATACGTATAAAATGTGTTTTCTATAATAAATGTGATGAAAATTGATTAAAAGTTAAAAATATTGATAGGAATGTAAATAAGGGTTATAATAAAAAAGAATCCATAAATTATGAATATTGTTAATATACAGTATCTAGTAATAACAGTACTCATATAATTCTAGAATATAAAACATTTCATTGTTTTACTCATTATAAAATGGATGATAAGTGTTATTTCATTAATGAATATATACAAGAAGATATTTATAATGAAAAAACTTTTTTTTGAATATATAAAATCCATGGATAATGTTTTTAGGCTTAATAAGTCACTTTATGGACTTAAACAAGATCCTATACCATCATATGAAAGATTAACCAGATTTTGTAACGATAAAATAGTGTATAAGGAGCATTTGATCCAAATTGTTTAAAAAACATTTAATGACACCAACATCAATAACATTTATAATTTTGAAATTATAATTGAATCATCTCATAAATTCATTGTTTAATACTTATTTAATATTGTGAAATTTGAGTGTGAGATGAGTATTACGGGTGAACTAACAATATTCCATTATTTTAAAATTTCTCAAAATATCCAAGGAAATTATATTTAACACAAAATATATATAGGATATATGATTAAAATGTACTTTTTTTAGAACTCGAAGAGTATTTTTACTCCCATTTAGACCAAAAAAACTATTGAACGTAATGAATTAGGGATACCAATTGATCAAAGTACTTTTAAATTAATTATTGTTAGTTTAAAATATATAATAAATATTTGATTAAATTTAATGTTTTAAATATTATTATTTTAAATATATTAAGAAAACACAAAATAATCCCATCATAAAGATTGGAAAGGAATTTTTCATTACATTAATGAAATAGTAGATCATTCCTTATTGTATACTTCCTTAAATGTTTTTGAATTTTATTTTTTACAATTTCTTATTTTACTAGATTTAAAATAGATAGAAAAACGTACATCTGGATAATTTAATTTCTTTGAATAGGATTTAGATTCTTTTTCATGTATGAAAAAATGTTCAAAATCAATTTCTACTATTAAATATGAATATTTAGAAACTGGATGTTTTTTTTCTCAGGTTTTGTTGATGCAACACATACAAATTTATTTTTTCAATACCATGTCTAAAACTCTTATTATTTATGAATAAAGATCCATAACCATATATAAAAAACCATCACATCACTCATGATATATGGAAACATATATAAGACCACATTTTTTAGGATCACATAAAAAATGGAGATATAATTTTACCATTTATCAAAACCCAAGAACAACAAGTTGATATTTTTTCAAGACACCTCTATTATAAAAGACATTAATACATGAAAAAAATCATTCAATTATATATAAATATAATAATTCAATCTATTTATTATTTATGAATCTACATAAAATAATAAAATCTTTATAAAATTATTAGTACATTCATATTATAGAAGTAGTTTTTATTATTCGTTATACAACTTTTTAAAAACCTTAATATTTTTGTTTCCTAAAATTTATCATAAAAATAGTATTTTGTTGAAATTATTATATTTTTTTATATTTGGGAAAACAATTTTTTAGAATGTTTACAAACAGAATATTTTTTGAAAAAAAATTTAAAAAATTTTGTTAGAATTCATTCATATAAATGTTCTGTTAGAAAAATTTCAAACAATATTTTTGTAAAAAAATGTATTTTTATTAATTTATTTATTTTCAAATTTTTGGATATCTATAATTTTTAATTTTTTTTCATATAATAAATGATTTTTATATTCATGGATAAATTTTTTTAATAAATATTATAGCATTTTTCCTTCAAAAGACTAATACTATATCATTTAATAACTTTATTCTTGATTTATAATTTATTTTTGCGTTTTATACATATTTTAAAATTTTACAAAATCATATGTTTTGTCAAATGGAATCATATTATGATTAAATTTATATCAAATCATTATTAAAATAAATAGTTAACAATTATTCTTTCAAATATTAACAATGTTATAGTGAACCACTGATTTTAATGAGAATTTAAATCTATTCCCTTACATTTGATGAACTTAAATCATCACTCCATATCATCATATATATATAGCACGAGGTTTACAGCTTTCCTTCACTTATTGATATTTTGATGTGCTCTTGTGTCTTAGAATCATATTCACCCTTTCATTTTTGGTTTTTCTGATAAATATTTTGAATGATCAATCAGATGACCTCCTCAAGAGACTTCTAAACCAGAATAGTAGTTAATATAATATTGATTAAATTATTTTGGAATGAAAAAAATATTACTCTCTTAAGAAGTCCGTTAAATATTTTTAGGTATGGGAATCCCTATTTCTTAAAAAATAATAATTCTGTCTAAAATATCATGATATTATGGAAAATCTATTCTTATATTTATTTTAATGAGTTTGTTTATTTAATGTAGACAATATAATCATTTTTGTGAAAGGATTATATGTTTTACAATAAACACATTTCTGATTTAAGGAAAATTACTCTACAAGATGAATCTATAAAGACCTCGACCATTAGAGCAGAATGATAGGGGGTACATTATTAATTTTTTACAAAATCAAATAAAATATATAACCAAATGTAACAAATAGTTTTTTAGTCCTAGTAAATTAGATTCACACTCTAATCCCACATTATATTTGAAAATATAAAATGAAACATAGTATTTTCCTTTGGATATTCTTTATTCCCTATAGAATATCCTTTTATATTAATCATAAATTATTTCTTAGAATCATGTGGAAATGAATCATAAGAATGGTTTATGATTATATAATCCATAATTAAATTCATATAGTAGATTCTAATAAATAATAAATAATATTTAATGAATAAATGATAATCAATGAATTTCATAATTACAATAAACATAAACATATAATTTTCCATGGATATCATAACTATTAAAATAACAAAATAGTTATCAATATTTAATTTCATAATGATGGAATTTATAAATCCAGACATCGAAACATACCATCGTGGAGTGTTCTAAGACCTCTTAAAATAACATTTGGGTATCTTGCAATGAAATGTATATAAATATATAAGTCCTCATCCAGATACCCAATATTCGATATCTCTTGAGACCTACAAATACATCAAGTGGATTTAGTATTATAGGCCCCAACCATGACATAAAAAGTCTAATGTATTAATTATATGAATAAACAGAATAACAAAATCAGTACAACCAGAAATTCAAGCACTGTCGTTTTTTGAAGAACTATTATGTGGAATATTAATAATTTCAATAGTAAACATTGTCATTAACTACAAATATATATATGAAAGATTGTATCATAATATTATATCTTTATAAAATACTAAAACTTTATTATGGGTGTTTAAATAGATGAAAATATATTCAATGGTTCACTGTAAAATTTCATGAGGAAAATACACTTTTTCTAATTAGATAAAACTTATCAAATTCTAAAAAACATCCCAAATATTATACAATTTTTTTATCCAAAATAAAATTCATAGAACTGTAGGGTAATATTAAATGAATCAAATGGCCACAATGGACTTAAATTCCATCCATGCTGTATTATTTTTAAAAAAGCATTCTTTTCACACTTTTATAAAAAGGTAAAAATATACCACATTTGAAAAAATCAAAAAGATTTAAATTAATCCATATCTTAAAAATTTAACCATCTAAAGAAGTTATTTTATAAATTATTTTAGAATAATAATAAAAATTTTGAAATTATTTTATAGATAATTTGTAAATGAAAGAAAAAAATCCTGACCGAGTAAACAAAAGTAAGTTTTCCATATAAAACTACATTGTTATCATTAGTTCATAAATAGGTAAAAATTAATTGAAATAATTAATCATAATAAATATATATATGATAATAAAATTAATTGGTTTTAAGAGAGAATGATAAAAATAATCTTCCAATAAATACCTAAATAAAAATATTCTTGAATAATGATGATATTATGAAATAAACCCTTTCTTCAGATTTTCCTTCCTTTGTTCATTAATAAACCCAAAATATAGTAAATAATGATTTATTATATATATATATAAATTCTATATTTATAATAATAAATATCAGAAAAAATATGATTTACTTATAATATTTTATCACCTTTTTAATAGCTATTCATTATTCAAAACTGCTTTAGTAAAAAACTTCTTTTTTCATGTATGTTTTAGTTTTTTAGGGCTGGTCCTTTTAATTTAATCATTATTACATAATCACAATAAGGATAAAAATGAGAAAAATGTATAATATATATATATATTTAATTTAATTAATAAAATATAAGGATTGAAGAATGAATTAAATAGTTCATAGATATGGAGATCATATATATTTATGATCAATTTATATAGTTTTTAAAGAACGGACTTAAAGAAAGATCAATAATAATTCCCCATTCTGAAATAATTATTATATAATATACAATTTAAATTAATTAATTTTATCTTTATTACCATCCTTGTACAATAAAAATGAAAAAAATCTCATCGAATCGTGGAGGTGGTAGTCTACACGTACGAATGGGTGATGTTATCATTTTGTAGTGGATCAAATGATAAGAAGGTGTATATTATAATTCCAAAATTATAATTATGATACAGGTATTATATATAAATATAAAAAAATCTTATTGATCATCTAATAAATATGAAGGTGGAAGATGAATTGTGTTTCTACATGGAGAAAGTATGTCATACATACACACACACACGATACATTCACATCCCATTTAATGAAAAAGAGGATGGATAACGATGATTTCAAAATAATAATAATAATATTTTAGTATATTGTGGATAAAAAATTTATTATATTATAAATAATATAACATATTTACTGGAGGTAAAAGCATAATTAAAAATAGAGTTTTTCATTTAAAGTGATTACCTCTTATTTGGAAAACTCCAATCTATATCATCTTAAGATACCTAAGGATGGAATTTTGGGATGAACATAACCTGACTAATGTTTCTAGGTGAGTTGAGAAGATAAGATGACAATTTTTCTAGATAAAAATGGATAAATGTGTTGTGAATAATTGATGGTATAAGGTTCTATTTTATAATTTAGGTGAAGAGTATTTTTTGGAATTTCAAAAAAGAATCAATTATAATAAATTTATTCTAAATAAAAATAATTCTAATTGGGAAATGAATTTGGTAATGTTTAAGTGGGGTTTCAAACCGTATGTTTTGGTTTACCCTTAGTTATTCATTTTAAACCATTACCATGGTGACATGATTTTTACTCTTAAAGGGTTAAAATATTACGTACCAGTTCACTATTAGATTATAAATAAACAATTAATGGAATTTATTACCATAAAATATCATAACAATAAAATTTCAAAACAATTATATTTTAAATTATTAAAAAAATTATTTGAAAAAATATCAATAAAACTATTTTTGACATAATTAAATTGATTTAACATTAATGAAAAGAAGAAGAAGCTATAATTTTAATGTAATCTATTTAACAGAATAATATTTCAGATTCATCAAAAAATATTCATGGAACATTATATCTCACTTCAATTAAATATCTTTTATTATTTTTAATATCATTTATTTTGTTTTTTGATTAATATAATAAATATTGTTTTTAATTTCTATAAGAATTTACAGTCATTATATAATATATCAAAATTAGAAAAAATATTCAATAAAGGAAATAAGATTATAATTATCAATAAACACACTGATATTCATTCCCAACTTATTTTTAACCTATGTGGAAACATAAGAAATATCTACAACTAAGAGGGTTACATTTTGTATCTTCCAGTCATTTAAATATTATATACGTAATTATAATGGACATGTTTCTATTTAATGAATCAATTTATAATGTAAGGTAATAATTGCATAATTCAGCTAATCTAAAATTATTATGTAGAAATATCATTATCTTATAACTTATTTTTAACCTAGATTAACTAGAACTACTTTTAACCGTGGTGATAAATTTTAACACGATTACTATTCATAACTACTAAAACTAAAATTGTAATATTTACCAATATGAACATCCTGATTATAATTATGCTTTCCATTTTATGAAATTCATTATATATAATTGGAATAAATTAATTTTAAAATAAGTTGGAATAAAGTGATGAAATTCTCTCTTTAGAAAAATGAAAATTTAATTATATTTTTTATATTAATTTAAAATATAAAACTTATTAAATGATTTTAAATTTATTTTTATTAAAAAAGTGAAAATAAATTAATTTTATAACTACTAAAAAATATAATTTGAATTTATATATACTTTAAATGAATATACAGTTTTCAATAAAAATATATATTATTTAGTATTCATTAAAAATTGATATGTTTCACAAAAATATCAAAATTTCACTATATGATAATTTTATATGAAGAATTTAAAAAGGATATAATTTTTATTAAATAAAATATATAAATGTTTAAGAAATTAAATATAATATTCACTCACTAAAACCAATAAATACCATTTTAAAGAATTTTTTTGGATGAGTAATGTGCCTTTTCAAAAAATTAGGTGTTTGATTCCTAAAAATTAAAAAACCATTTTTATTGATTAGGACCACATTATATATTTCATAATTAATTTAATACTATTCAAACCCATCGATTCAATGACTATGTTATAATGATAACAAAATAATATTTTAATAGTATATTATTGTTCATTTAAACTTTCTATTATGTATAATGAAAGATATCAATGAAGTTAATTTTTTTTAAAGAAACATACCATTAATTTATAGGGTGTCAAATTATCCCCCATTAATAAATTTTATCCTCTTAATTTGATCTTATTCATGGTAATCAAGGGATTGACATTTGAAAATTATTTTATTGGAAATCCACATCTTAAAATGAGTTAATAAAACATTCTATTGAGAAGAGTTAAAATCCTATATGATGGTCCTATATAATAACACATATATAGGTTTAAAAATATGATAAAATTAGTGTAAATTGAGAATATGTTTATGGAATAGAAAAAAATAGTTATGTAATAATATAAAGTGAGACAGAACATGGTCACCAGAAAGATAACATCCTCAAAACCATAAATATTTGATGGATGAGAACATCCTAAATTCATTGGAAATGATTTCAATAGGTTATCATTTTTGTTTTATGATACCTTTTCCATTATTTTAGAAATTCCTTTACAATCAAGACTAAGAACATAAATAAATATGTTTATTTGATACCTTTCTATTTCACAATCATAATTTTATATTTTGGATGTCTTGGATAAATTTCAATTTCAACTCTTACTATTAAAAACCACTATACAATATGAATTCGGTATGAATGATGTAGTACAATTAATATATAATATATCAAATATTTAAAACCATTATACCATATAATTCCTTCAGTCTATAGACATTTTCCAAAACCAAAATTATTCCCATATTTCATCTAATATTTTTTAATCTATAAAACCTTTATAACCCCATCCAATGTTCAACATAATCCATTCCATAAATGGTTAACATTAATACCATTACAAAATATGATATAAAAACTTCCAAATAAATTTAACAATAATATATAACATAGATATTATTTGTTATATTCCAAATTTGTGAAATACTTTAACTCATTTTGACCAAAAAAATTATATTTAACATAAATTATCAATGAAATTGTATAATCTTATATAAATTAACATTCTCTACATTCCATAAATACAATATCATTTTATCAACTATATTTCATAAATCCAAAAAACATTTAAACACCATTACAAATTACCCTTTCATAAAATCACTAACCATTTTAATGGTAACCATTACTCTCCCATAAAATTATTTAATGTCAATCATCTCTTTATCTAAACAAAAAATTATTAACCCAAAAACATGAATATACTAAGAGTTATCTTTAACTTATTTATGTATTTTCCAATAATATCACCTTACCCTTGAGTCAATTTTCTTGGTAATTAGTAGCGTTTAGGATATACTTTAAAATCCTTAAAAACCCTATTTTTCTATAATTGTTATAAATTTAATCATTTTTATAACAAGAATATAATTGATAAAATGTTCTTACAACATAATTCGTGAATTTAAATACACAATCACTTTAGTCAGTTAACATAAATAATAGTAAATGCATTACCTTAACCTTGGGCCCTTAGCTTCTTCTAAGGAATATTCTCTACATGCTTGGACAATTAATTTTTTCAGTTCCCCGTCTTCTTACAGTTGAAACCATAAATATTAGTGGATTATTTCTTAACCTATCTTTCACATTACTATTGTTCATTCTGCAAACATATCTAGAAAAATCACATTCCCTTCAAAAATTTACTAGGGTATTTCGTTCCACAATTATCAGAAGTGTGAAAATAGTCTTTTCTCTTCTTCCGCTTATCCATTTTTTATCTTTCCCCATATTTATTTTCTATAAATTCAATAGGAATTATGAAATTAATTCTCCTTTATGATAGAAAATGATTTTATATCTTCAATTGATGAGAATATTTTGGAGACTAGTTCTATTTTTTGGATTGTCTTCAACCCATTAAAGAAAAAGTCAATCCTACTCTATGAGTTAACCACATTTTCCACAAAATTAATTGATAATACTATAAATATGGCTTCATACTAAAAAAAATTAACCATTTCCTTTTATATCAGACTTGATAATTCACTCTCCATATCCACTCATTATTTTCAAGGTAAATTTATATCTGAGAAATGTTTTTTAAAATCCTTCAATTTCATTCTCTCTATTTCCACACAATCTTTAATATTTTTAATCAATGATTTAACTGATATGATTCCCCCTATAGAAAAAAAAATTCCCTAAGAAACATTTCTATTTCATTACTTCCTAATGTAGGAAATATATTATATAAATTATAAATCCATTTTTAATATAAAAATTGGTTTGTAATTCAATTGAATTGTTGAGGTTGTTGATGCATGAAACAATATAAATCTATTACATAATGTTGTGGATATTTAGCCTGATCCATTTATTCAAGGTTATCAGTCACAAACTATCTAACCTACACCAATATATTTACAATTTATTCAGCTGCACCTCTAACTTCATTATCATTTTCAATATGGGCTACCTATTTGGATTATGTGCATTGATAGGATTTACATTCCTTCAACTATGTGACATATCTAAACATTGTAACAAACTACAATAGATCATTTCATTATTAATCAAAATGTTTAATTAAATAAAATAGATAAATTGATTTTTAGTATAAATAAACTCTAAGCAATAATCCTTGCTTCTGTGGGAATATTTTTAAGGTCTGTCATTGTGCTATGTTCTATATTATATGTTTTCCTAATTTTGGATCCCAAGGACTCTAATAAAAATTCTATAATACCAACTATAATGTACCCAAACCAAGTATCTTAGATAAGGTGGATACTTTAGTAGATTTTTACTAAATACAAGTAATCAAATAAAAAATAATTGAATAATTTATAACTATTGGTAATCTAGATACACACATAAATACCATATTACATTTTAAAACCTAAAATACAAAATAGTATTTTCTATAAGATAATCATTTTTCAATCAAAAATAACTCTATAATTAATCAAAAAACATTTCCAATCATCTTTGTGAATTTATTTAATGACATGTATTTTCTCTGATTTTATTTTTATATATTAATTGGGATAAATCCAAGACTAGTCACTAAGACGACGTGAGATTCTGAGGCCTTTTGTGCCCAAAATGATACAGTGAAAATGTTAAGTATTTAATAAAGCGTGCTGGTGATTTTTCATTAAAATATGAATAAATAATGAATAGATACGTGGATCATAAATATGAGGTCACCTTTGAGCTTAGAGTCATGCCTTTACCATAGGCACGACCTAACTTTAGTCAGTGCATGTCTTTATTGGAAAAACACAAAAAGGTCATAAACATAATTTTTTTTGTAAAATCATTATAAATAGTAAATGGATACTCTAATTTGAAATATGATAACGCCATTGTGTTTGTAAGGGGTTTTTTCCTTAGGTTAGGCCTAACATCGGTTGTCGTAGGGTGATTATGAATGATATTTTTTGGACGTAAAAGGCTTTAAAATATTTTAATGAAAATATTTTATTTTTGACACAAAGACACATTTTCTTTTAATATGTGTTTGTTAGAGAATTAAGGGTTATCACCATAACCCTATAATTAATTTTAGGTAAGGATATGTAGATCTATAAATAAGCGATGGTATATCATGGATCACTGATCAATGATGAACCTCAGATTCGAAACATCTTCACCCATGGCAACGATGTGATGACCGTTCTTCATCAATGATCGAAGCAAATCAAAGTATGGTGTTTGTGATTTGATTAATTTTCCCCATTAATGAATTCCATGATGAAAATGAACCAATAAAAAAAGATTGGCTTGTGGATGAATCGTTGTTGCTAGATGGGATTTACCTTTACGTGGTTTTGATGGGAGAATGATCTTGTGATTATTTGATGAATTTCAATTATTGATATAACATATAAGAACAATGATCGACACAAACATTAATAATGATAAACTATTCTTGGTTTATTTATTCTTTTCTCCGCCCTCGTTCTTTGTTCGTTGCGGGCATCCTTTATTTGGCTTGTGACTCGACATATTGTGATTGTGTTCGATCGATTATTGCACACCTAATCCATGGCGCAAAAATTCGATTGCATTGATCTAGGATCAGTATGGCATGAATAGGGTGCGATGAAAATGATGTACGTATCAAAGAGGTTTGGGAGATATCTTTTTTTAGTGAATTTTATTTGGAATGGATCGTTATGTCGATCTGAGCCTAGGGTGATGAAGAACACAACCTGAGGATCGTAGATGAGCTTCCTTTTTTAAAAAAGAATCACCAAAGAAGATCCAATTGCCCGTAGAAGGGGAAAATAGTGGCACACTATGGTGGAATTAGCTATTGGCCGCATTGAAGTCCCACAATGGTGTAATTCCATTGGCGGACAGGGGGCAGACATGGAGGCCACGCGGTTGGATAAGACTACATGGAACATTAGGGGATGCGGCCGGGGTGGGCCACGTTGGGTGCATAGGCTGGCCAATAGCGTGGGCTGGACTAGAGTAGCTAGGCCACTCTAGTGGCCTAGTAGGCTAGAATCTATGTTCCAGGTCAGTTTGTGCCTAACCAGACCAGACCCGGTTCATGTCATTTTACAAAAATGGTCATATCATTTAAATTGTGGTTCCGTTTGACAATCTATTTGTGGTTATGGTACCCTTAAAATTTGAAAATAATTTTGAGATTAGTTAAGTGTGTCTTTGTGAAAGTTTTTATAATATCTATTTTCTTGAGTGTTATGTTCTACCGGTATATGCGCTCTACGAGCGGAATCTTGTGGCTGGTTGTATCTTGGTGACTATATGACTTTGGGGATCTGTAACCCATCAAAACATTATGAATTTTAACCACTACATGAACCATCAATGATATGTGATCCATCGATTCTTTGTACACCATTGATGCTCTATGCTCCATCGACGCTTCGAGCACTATCAACGCTCTGGGCACCTTCAATGCTCTGGGTGCCATCGATGCTTCGGGTGCCATCGATGCTACGTGCTCCATTGACGGTGTTTGTACCCTTGATTATTCTTTCTCCATAGACTCTATTTGTATTATTGATACTCCTTGTGTCATGAAAACTAGGAGATATTTGGAAAAAATTTAAATGCATCTCTTTATTATTTAGACTTATTCCTATACAAGATGACTATACTTTATGTATTTCCATTGTGTTATACTTCATGTGTTTCATTTGTGGTGTACATAGTGTGTTTCTTTTATGGTTTACTTTTTTTGTTTCCTTTTTAGAATACTATGTGTGTTTATTTTTTTGAATACATCATTTATTTATTAGTGGTGTTTTTATGGTTTTGGGGTGTCCTACTGAGTATTGTTTATTCACCCCTCCATGGGATTTTCCCTCACATGTCATCTATTGTGTAGTAGATCGAAACTTTGAAAGAGTTCAAGGTGTACTTGGACCAGGTAGGTATTTGGGGAATCAAACAGACATGTTGTACTCCTAAGATATTATGTAGCTATCTTACACCTACCCTTTAGGCAGGATTTTCTATAGACTAGTTTTAGGAACATGTGGATTCACTTGGTAGAGTATTTATTTTGGTGGTCTTGTACTCTAACCCTACTTACTTTCTTGTTTTATTACTATCATACTCAATATTTGGTATATTAGTGGATTGATGAATTTTTTTACTTAGTGTTTTTATATTTCATCCTTCTATTCTTGGATATGTGCACGTTTGCATAGGAACTTATAAAAATGCCTCCCATTTGTGGGATATTCTTACTCAGTGCTAGTCACCATCCCCTGGTCTATCAGAGGAGGGCATGAGTTATTCATGAAAAATTCCCCTTTGATATGGGTCATGAGAGAGTGGTATCATAGCTGGTAAGTTCTACCTAACAAGACATTATTCTGTACGACTAGTTTGGGGCAACCGTGTTATGCGTTTTAAGTTCAGCTTTCTGAACAGAGACTCCTGTGTTGGTGAAATAGTCGATGTATCCATACACTCAAACTCTGAATTTCTCTTCTAAACTCGTTTGATGAAAACAGTAGTTTCATGAAAATAAATGGTACATACATTATATTGGATTTTGAGTGTGTTATCATGTCAATATTGATTCAGGTCACCATGTTTACTGTATTGACTATAATACATATTGATCTATTTCAGAAAGCCTCCATGCAGATAGCCTTCCAGGAATCCGATGTGTGATCATGGGAATGACCCACCTATCGATGAGGTGTTAGTATTGGGATCGGTACCTGAGATAGCACCTCTGGGTGGTGTAACAGTGAGACCACCCCCAATGAGAAGCAATTACTATCAGTGCTAATGATAAAGGATGTTCACAAGATGAGTGTGTTGCATGAGTTCTAGAGGCATAGACCTCTTAGGTTCATAGGTGATCTAGACCAATAGGTAACTGAGTATTAGATGGAGGCAGTTACACATGCATTCCCCCTAGTGAGGATTCCTCTCAACTAGATGACAATCCAAGATGTGAGTCTCCTTCAATGATCAACGTGGATATGATATAGCTTAGTGGTTAAAGTGCGTGAGGAGACAACCCTCACCTAGATATACTTTGAGAGTCTCATTACGAAGGAGTTTTTTTCAGTGACATTAAATTTCGTGCATATACAAGAGATACTTCATTTGTAGAAGGGCAATCAGACCATATAAGATTACTCAGTGATATTCACTAATATTTCTCTCTACTCTACAGATATGGTATGAGACTCATTCTATAGGTCTTGGACCATTGATCAGGGGATAAATCGGGAGATCATGGAAGCCATTAAATCCTTTAACATCCCTACATATACTAGGGTACTAGAGCGAGACATGATGTGTAGAGAATTCCGGCAGAGCAGACTCTAGTAGTGGGAGATACAAACATGCAACATGCAGCTATGTCTTAGGCGGTTAGTAGCAAGTAGTAGATGTAGGGACCCAATCTGGTAAACCAATCCATGTTACGATCCTATGATATGGGATCAGCGATGTGGTGCTCTGAGGGAAGATCAGGTCAGGTAAAATAAAGTAAATGTTATTCGTGTGACCATTGGGGACATCTATCTTGAGATTGCATGACTCACCATGAAGATAATCAGAAGATGGTTGAGGGACCACCGAGGTAGAAGAGAAGGTAGGAGAAGATTTCTCAGTAGGGCAGAAGACATGGTAGAGGATTATGTTGGGAAGTAAGAGGTGGGAAGAGGTTTTAGGTACAAATACCACCAACCCAAGTGGTCCACCACAAGCTAAGGGACCTAGTGGATAAGAACGAGGACAACTTCAGGTGATGGAGACTTACAAACCTGGTGATGTAGATATGATTAAAGGAACGATCTATTTATTTTCCACCATATCTGCAGTTTTGATAGATACAAGATACATTGGCCATTTTTTTACCACGACCCATATTCAAGACTTTGAGATTCTAGTGGAACTGTTTACTTGATCCCAATTTTTAGAGATTCTAATTGGGGGGGTATTCAACAATAACACACTGGTACTGATAGTGTTCCTTTAATAATGTGGGTGAGAGTTTTATTTTGGATCTCATGGTGATAGTTTCAAGGACTTACAACATCATTCATTGTATTGACTAGTTATCCAGAGTTTATTCCTAGATTGACTATTTTAGGCCCAATTAATAGTGTATTCATAATGAAGGGCCCATGTATTCATCATTTGAGGAAAATGAAACACATGAATTTTAGGATTGAATCACAAATAGGAGGGAACATCTGATTACTCACAAGTTGGCTAGCCTCACCCTCAGTATAGTGGATGATAAATGTTTTTAATTTCCTATAGTGGTGGTGGGGTATGAGGACATATTTCTTAAGGATGATCCTTGATTATGTCCCCATAGGGAGGTAGACTTCTATATTGACATGTACCTCGGGAAAAAACTGATATCTACACCTACATATTGGATGGTTCCAGTGGTTCTTCGCGAGTTCAGGGTACAATTGGAGGATGTACAACAGATGGTTTCGTGAGACCAAGTGTTTCACATAAGGCTGCCCCAATTTTTCTTTTCAAGAATAAATATAAGAGCTTGAGATTATATGTGTACTTCTAGTGTGAGAACCATGTGACCATGAAGAATAATTATCCACTACCAAAGATTGAAACCCTCTTTAATCAATTGATGGGATAGAGGTGGTTCACAAAGATAGACTTCAGATATGGGTATCACTATCTTCATGTACGCGATAAGGATGTCCCAAAGATGACCTTTAGATATCGATACAACCACTATGAGTTCATAGTGATGTTGTTTGGATTTAAGAAATCCCTAATAGTGTTCAAGGAACTCATGAATAAAATATTCGATCCTTACATAGATCGGTTCATCATGGTCTTCATTGATGATATCCTAGGGTACTTGGAATCTGAGGAGGAGCACGCGATACACATGAGGATGGTCCTGGACACAGTCCAAGAGAACCAACTCTATGGTAATCTCGTGAAGTGTCAGTTATGGATTTGGGAGGTCCACTTTTGTGGACAATTTATTTCAGAGGATGGAGTTGTAATGGATCCAACGATGATTGAAGCAGTGTTTTATTGGGATACACCCAAGATTGTTACCGAGGTGTGGAGTTTCCTACATTTGGATGGGTACAATCAGTAGTTTTTACCCAAATTATCTAGGGTAGCATCACCATTGATGACCTTAATAGAAAAGGGGAAGCCTTTTGTGTAGAGAGGGAATTTATAGGATTTATTTTAGGAGCTGAGGTAGAGATTGATGAGCACCCCCATCTTGAGATTATCGGAGGATGGTGTTGAGTATTTGGTGTTCTATGATGCATCAGGGTAGAGGGATAATTTTTTATCGATGAAAGGGAAATATTTTATTACCTATGGTTTGCTCCAGTTGAGGGAGCAATAGAAGAACTACACAAACTGTGATCTTGTGCTAGTAGGAGTTGTCTTTGGATTGAAGATGTGAGGACACTACTTGATGGGAAGACAGTTTACCATCTACTCAGACCATGAGAGTCTCAAGTATATATTCTCTCAGAAGGATATGAACTTGTGACAGAGACTATAGTTATAGTTACTCTAATACCATGTCATTGATATTTTCCACATTACTAGGAAGAGGAACATATTGGCAGTTGATTTCAGTTGGAGATCTAGCTTGTAGTTGTTGAGGAATGCATCAGAGTAGTTTTCCACAATACTGATATCATTTGTGGATGGAGATGAGAAATAATACCCCTTTTTGATGGTTTTCACTCCTCCACTCTTACAATATGTTATGGAGGCCCATCTCAGAGACACCAACTATGAGAATTTATGTGCTGAGATGTCTATAGGGATGGACCCTAATGGATATTCGAATGGTGGGTAGCACTTCGCACTCATCAAAGGGTTCATAGTAGTGCTAGAAACAATGATAGAGGAGGTCTTGAGGGAGTTCCATAGTTCTCCTTTGGTGGTACATCAAGGAGTGGAAAAGATGTATAAGGACCTATGACATTATTTTTGGTGGTCGGGGTTAAAAAGTTAATGGTAGAGTTAGTTTCTATGTTCCTAACTTGTCAATAATTGATGTCCAAACACTAGGTTGTAGTTGTCTTGACACAACCACTTGAGGTTCTAGAGTGGAAGTAGGATGAGATATCTATGTACTTTGTTATGGGTTTACCAAACATGTATAAGGGGAACGATACTGTCTAGGTGATCGTTGACCAACTCACTATGTTTTCCCACTTCCTTCCGATCCGTGAGAAAAGATGAGTAGATTGTTTGGGAAGCCTTTACATACAGGAGGTATTTTGAATCTATAGATTCCAATCAAGGATAGTCTCAGATCGTGTTTCCCTATTAACATCCTAGTTGTGGAAGGGATTAAAGGATTCATTTGGGACTCAGTGGCGCTTGAGCATGAAATTTCATCCCCAGATGGATGGCCAAAAAAATAGGACCATCCAAGTTCTAGAGGACATGATACATGATTGCATCCTATACTTTTTGGAAGTTGGGAGGACCACCTACCTCTGGTGGAGTTTGCGTACAACAATAACAATCACTCCACCATTTGTATGAAATTGTTCAAGGCCCAGTATTGGTGAACATTTATGTCACCATTATGATAGATAGACCTAAGATAGTCAACACTCATGGTTCTATAGTTGGTACAGGCTACCATAGAGAAGGTGAAGATCATCTAGGAGCAGATATGGCCTAACCAGATATAGAAGAAGTAATATAATGGCAGGAGACAGAGTCCTCTGGAGTTTGATGAGGAAGATCATGTGTGCCTTTAGGTCTAACATTAATGGGAATTCTGGAGATTTGGTCGAGTGTAAATTTATCTTTGAGATACATTGACCCTTTTCAGATTTTGAGTATAATTGGTGAGGTGGAATACTTCCTAGATTAACCTAAGTAGTTGCACTAGGTACATGATGCCTTCAATATGTCATAGGTGAGGAGGTATGTGCATGATCCACCACACGTCATCGACTGGGGAGAGATAAAAACTTAATATGGGGTGACTTGTGAGGATCACCAAGTCAATATAGATGATCGAAATGATTTGATCCTTCATGAGTGAATGATTCATATAGTGTGAATTCAATCGAATCATAGGAATCTCTAAAGGATAACTTGGGAGTAGGAGACTCATATTTTTGCTCAATAGCCTATACATTTTGAGTATGAATTGTTTTTGGATATCGGGCACATAAAGGCCTAAAGTGGGGAGACTGTAATGACTTGTAGTATCTCCATTTTAATTTTTATAAATAAATTGCGAAATATCTATGACTAAGTGTGAGACGACGTGAGATTCCGAGGCCTGGCATGCCCAGAATGATGTGGTGAAACATGTTGAGTTTTTAAGAAATCACATGTGTGGTTTTTTATTTAAAATAAGAATAATTTTTTATTAGGATCCTAGATTAGAAATATGAGGGGTCCGTTGAGATCATAGTCGAGACTTTACCGTAGACGCGACTTAAATTTAGTTTCTGTAGGTCTTTAGTGGAAAAAACTGAAAGGGCGTAATCATAAATAAAATGATGAAATAAAATTATTTTACTATTAAAATCATAATAACTCACAAATGTTAACTCATATTGGAAATTTAATACCACCATTGAGTTTGTAAAGGGTTTTTTTCTTAGTCGAGGCCTTACATTATCCAGTATAGGCCGGTTATAAAAGATAGTTTTTAATGTAAACCTTATTAAAATATTTGATGAAAAATATTTTATTCTGGATGAAAGGACAAATTTTATTTAAAAAAAACAATTTTCATATAATCTAGAGTTATAACCATAACCATAGAATTTATATGAGGTAATGAGAAAGATATCTCTCGATGAATGGTGGCAGACCACATATCGACGATCTACAACGAACCTCAGAGTCTAAGTATCTTCACCCACAATAATGGAACGACAATTGTTCTTAGTTATAAATAGAACTAAATTGAGGTGGGGAATTTTTGATTTGATTTAATTTCCCCATTCATGAATTCCACGATGAATGCAAACCAATCTATAAAAACATTGGCCAATGTATAGATTGTTGTTGCGGGACAGGATTTACCTCTGCGGGGTTTTGATGAGAGCATGTTCTTTTGATAATTTTTTGCACTTCGATTTTCATTCTAACAACAATGAAACTTGATCTACATGAAAATACATCAAGGTATATTATTCGTGGTTGATTTATGATTTTCTCCCCCTATTCATTACTCATCATGGACATTCTTCATTTGGCTGGTGACTTTACATATTACAATAGATTGATCATTTCATACTTGACCCTTGGAGTATTTTTCCAATATCACATATCTGGGATCAATAAATAATAATGGAGGTGCGATGATGATGAAAATGAAAGATGGATCAAATATTATTAGGAGATATCACTATTTGAGTTAATTATTATCAGAATGGATTGTGACGTTGATCCAAGCCCACATTGATGAAGAACATGACCTGAGGATTGCAGACGAGCATATTTTTTGAAAAATAGAACCCCATAAGAGAAATGATGGCCCAGAGAAGAGGCCATTGGAACCAGATGTAGCATGATGCATTAGACTTCTATGGGAGGTAGAACACTACGGTGACATAAACTACATTGAAGTCATGGGGCGGTGGAATTCCATTAGAGGATGATACACAAACATGAATTCTACATAGTTGGGGTGGACTTCATGGACCAGTATGGGATTCAACTGGGGTGGGCAGCATCGGGTACACGGGTCAGCCCACTCCAGCGGCCTAGTGGCCTAGCGAGCTGAGCTCAGCTGGCCTAGAGTGGCCGGCTAGTTTGGGTCATACCGAACAAGACTAGTCCAGGTCAGGTCATCTGGATTGGGTCGGGTCAAATCTGGACCAGACCCGCATCAGGATATTTTACAAATATGCCATATCATTCAAACTGTGTGACTATTTGATGATTTGTTTGAGTTGTTGGAACCCTTGAGATATGAAGATCCTTTTTAGATACAGTAATTTAGTCATTGTTAATGTTTGAATATGTCGTATTGAATTGAGGAGTAGGTTCTCCTAGTATAAGCATACTATAGCTTTTTGGTAGCTGTCCTACACCCACCCTTTTTGTAGGGTTTTCCAAGGATGTGTTTTAGGAACTTGTGCATTCACACAGTAGATTATTTATTTTGGTGGGATTGTATTATGGACCTATTAACCTTCATGTTTTCCTAATTTTGTACCATGTGGTTGGTATCTTAGTGTATGCATGGTGTTTTACTTAAGGTTTTAATATTTTAGAATTTTGGGCTTGGTGATGTGTGTGTGTACATGTACTTTTGAAAAATTCCTTCCATTTGTGGGATATTCCTACTCGTTGTGAGTTGCTAGACCATGGACTATCGGTCGTGGTCTTGTGGTAGTCACGACATGGGCCCCTCTGGTCTTGGTCATGACAATGTAAATGTAAAAATGTGGTGATCCCAGATGATTAGTAAGGGAATGCATACATTGGTATCTCATAATGACTGAATAAATAAAAAGAATAAAATATAATAAAATAATTCCATATAAAAAATAACATGATAAAAAAACATATATGTGGATATCATCATTTTTTAAATTATATCATGGTAATCGATAACTAATTTCATAATGATTTAATGAATAATTTCATTCACTTGATCTTACCATTGAGGCCTTATTCCGACACATCTAAAAATACAATTAGGACCAGGTGTCAAGAAATCTATATAAATGTGTAAGGAATTAACAAAATACCAAATCTAGTTCGTATCACAACACTAACAAATAAATAAATGGGCTATATAATTTTGGGCTACACCAGTCACTTGATTAGCACAATTCATTAATTATATAAATAAAATACATATCATAATCCATTTTTAAAAATTCAATAATTATCCATATTGGAACAACTATTATAATAAATGTCAATACATTACATACTAATGTTGATCTTAAAACATATATAGTGATATGATGGATGGTATCATAAGATTATAACATCAGTAATGATTAATTATAATAAATTATTTTATTATAGAAGATGGAACTTTCAAAATCTCATTGGAAATAGTTTTAGGAAAATAAACTTTTATATTTGAAAATAACTTATTAAAACCTATCAAATTTCTAAAATATTAAGAAATAAATTTTCTTTGAAATTAAAATTTTGAACATGTAAATTAATCTTCAATGGAATTATAGGTTAAGATGACTTAAAATTCCATTCATACGATATAAATTTTAAAACATTATTTTCCTACTTTTGTAAGAATTACAAAAAATATCTCACATAAAAAATGATAAGAATATTCCATTTAAACTATTTTTTAAAAATTATAAGATGTTTAAAAATTAATTTAATCAATAAATTGATAATATTAAAAATATTGATTAAAAATTTTAATGGATAAAATGGATATGGAAGGAAAAAGATTCTGGCCTTGTAAAAACCAACGTCGGTATTATTTATGTACATTATTTTGGTATATTGAGTACATAAAGAGAATAAAATAAAAGGATAAAATATAATTTATTGAAATTACATGATTATGGAAAAATAATTTGGGATTAATATTGATGGATCAAATAATTCCCACAATGAATACATATACATAAACAGTCCTGAATAATAATGAAATTGTGAAATAAAACATTACTTTTGTTTCAAAATCCTTCATATTTTTTAAACCCTTCATTAAAAAATATATATTTATTATCCATATATTTCCTAAATATAATAACATATATCATACCATATATTATTTATTTATAATCAATTATCACCCGTTTATTAACAATTAATTTTTTTAAATCTCAGTTCTATGTAAAAATTACATCATGTTTCATATATGTTTTGGTTTGGTGTTTTATTCATTTTAGTGATATAATTTTTCCAAAAAATGCCTAATTTTAAACTTGGTATTAATATATATATATATATTTAGTATTACCCCTAAAATATAGCGAGGTAAAAATGAATTACACCATCCATGTAGATGGTTGGTCATACGTAGTCATGAATGATATTTTCACATTATAACATATGGAAGTCAAGAAATGTAAAAAAATAATTCACATTTCCATAATAATCATTTTATCATATAGAACATATATATTAATTAACATTATCCTTGTTACCATACTTGTAAAATTAAAATGAAAAACAAATCTCAATACATCATAGATTTTGTAGTCCACATATATGAATGAATAAAATTAATGATTTCTAATGATTTAGTAGGTAAAAAGGTAGATATTATAAATAAATTAGTAAAATTATTTAATAAAAATTATTTATAAAAATTAAACCCATCATACTAACCATCCATTAAATATGGTGGTAGAAAATTAATATTATTGCTATGTGGAAATGTAAGTCATATGTGTGCATTAACGATACATTAAAAACTCATTTGAAAAGAATTATGTTATATAATTATGATTTCTTAATAAGAATGAAAATGTAAATTTTTTTGAATATTTAATACTTTATTTTATGAATAATATAACAAATTCAGAATAGGTAAAAGAAAAATTTAAAATCAATAGATCAGTTAAAGCAATTATATATTCTTTGAAAAAAAAATAATTTCCCCCCTTATGGTACATATGGTTTTTATGTTTGGAAGAGAATTTTTTAATGGTTGGTCAGGATATAAGTATCCATGTGGTGTGATGAAATCATAGAAAGAGGTACCATTTTATAGTTGAGATGATGAATACTTTTAAATTCTTTCAAGAATTAAATTATAATAAAGTCATTCTCAAGAAAACTGATTCAAAATGGAAATATATTTGAAGATAAGATAATATTTGGTATTAATACAATATACCAATAGAATTTTTATAGGTTTATACGGTTTTTTAAACCTTATATTTCTTCTTAACCCCTTAGTTGAACATTTTTAACTATAACCATAGTAATAATATTTTACACTTAAAGGGATACAATTTTACATATAAGATAAAAATGGATTATAAATGGAAAATAAATGTTATTTTATAACTCAAGCAATCCTAAATTTCCAAATTTCTTAATTTTAATATTTTTAAATAATTTAATTATATAATATTTTGAAAAAATATTGTTAATGTAAATTTTGGCATGACTCAATTATTGTGAGATTAAAGGAAATAATATGGTAGTGTAATGAAAATATAACCCATTTACACATCATTAATATATTATATTAATATATTAAATTATGGAAACATTATAACTCACTAAAATTATATTAATTTTAATATTTTTAATATAATTTATTTTAATATTACTTTAATTTAATAAATAATTATTTAGCGTTGTATTGGAATTTAGGGTAGCTATTTAATACAATAAAATTAGAATAAATTTACATCATGAAAATATTTTTATTTTTATCAATATATCTATTCAAATTAACTCACCACTTATAATTTTTCTTATATGGACACATAAGATATATGTAAAACTTAGAGAGTTATGTTTCATAACTAGCATCGATTTACATATTATATTGGTAATTTTGATTCAATGTTTCTATTAAAATAAATAAATTTCATGCCTAAGATTCTTATGGTATATTACCATCATCCAATAACAATTAATTAGAAGTATTGTGACCTTATCACTTCATTTCAATCTTGATAAACCTGAGTTACCTTTTTCCAATCTAATAAATTTTTACATGGATACTATGAATAATCCATAAAAATTAAACTGAATTATTTAAAATAAATTAACCACTTGATTCTATATATTAAATACATTTTATCCGATGAAATACATATAAATGGATGAAATAAATTTTAATACTAGTGGAAAAAATGAGACGATACCCACTTTTTACAAAAATTCAATAATGAGCACAAAAATGTTTTTATACTGGAGGACAGTATAATTTTAATTAGGTGACTTTATTTTATTTATTATTAATAAAATTTCACACATTTATTTTAATTATCTCCAAAATATAATGTTCTATAATAAATACATTTATTGAAAATATAGTGTTTAATACAAAACAACATTTTTTACTATTCTTCAAAAACTATTATAGAAAAAACTCTAAAAATTTGGTATAAGATAATTTTGATATTATGATTTCAATGATTTTATACATTTTATAAAATAATATTTATAAAAATTTGAGAAATTATTTAGAATATTCGCATACCAAAATTAATAAATTTTGTTTTTCAAAAATGTTTTTTTATGAATAAAATTTCTTTACAAAAAATTTAGTGTTTAATTCATAATAATTAATCAATAAAAATGTATTGATTGGGAATTATATTTATATATATATATTTGATAATGAAGTTAATCATATTTATAATTTGTAATCTAAAAATTATTTTATAACGACCAAATAACAATATTTTAATAGTTGAATGCAATTTTTTTAATCTCAGTGTTTGATGCAACATAAGAAATTAATGAGATTAAATATATTTAATGAAAAATAAATAAATAAAATCTCGGGTGTTACATAAGATAATCTTGTTACATACAAATTTCTATATAAGATTGGATGTTTTGAAAAATCAATGGAATAAACTTCTATTTTTCTGCATATGAAAAAATGAGAATTTTTTTATCATTCTCCTTAAGAAACAATAGCGTAAATATGGATTAAAAACAATCTAATTCCATGAAAATTTTATAGAGATAATTTTAACATTTATTATGTGTATATTTAAGATATTTTATTGAAATATTAAGAAATTCAATATGGTAATGTATATATTTGACAGAACTAAAGTAGTGGGATTAGGGACAATAATGTTAATTATACCTCCTTACCCTATATTTGTCATGATATTTTGGTTAGTTTTATGAAAGATAAAAATATCATAAATGAAGCTACATATTTGATGGAAAATATTTCATTTGTTTTTTAGGAAACAATATATAATATGAGCCAAGTATATGATTCTTATCAAAATAAATTCATTTAAATCTCTAATAAAGATGTGTTTGAGATTAAAGTTAAGAAAATCATATAGTATTCATATAAGATAAAATAAGCTTAGAAAAATCCTCCTTTTCAAGGGAAAATCCAATTAAAATGTATACGGAAACATTTTTTTTATAAAAATGGACAAAATAATTGAGACGATATATCCTTTGGGTTTGATAAGGCTGATGCCCTAACCCTTGGTTAATAAAAATATTAGCATATTATAGAATAATATAATAATTAAATAATTATAGAAAAATAATTTTAAGAAACATTTTCTAATAATTTCCATGAAAATATTGATCCAATGCAACCATGTTTTGATGTTGCAACATAAACTATTACTTAATTTGATTGATTATAAGAAAATTTTTCAAAACTTTTAAAGCTAAATATGTTCGAATTTATTATAACCTTTCCAATTTGGAGAAATCAAGGGAAAGGAAATTGCAGTTGGATTATATATTTCCAAATAAATGATTTTCAAACATCAAAATATCATATAAAAATGAATTGGAATGAACTGTTCAATCATTTCATTTGAAACATTTAAATATTCTCAAAATAAATAATATTTTGAAGAATAAATATCAATTCAATTAAGATATCTAAGAGTATTTTTATTTTGATGATATATCTAAATCGTACCCAAAATTATTTCCTGTTAAATTTATGAATTTTTTTTCCTTGAGTATCTCATATAATAATGTATCTCTAGAATAAATTGATCACTATTAAAAAGATCACACATCATACAATCCTCTTTCTAATAATGATGATGATAATTAAGTGTATGTTTTTGATGAAGGATCTAATGTAAATGATATTTTAGGCCTTCTAGGAATCTAGGGATATCAATTCCATGTTCCTCATGTGATTCCAAAATAAATCCCCTTAATAATTAAATCTACTGAATGGAAAGGAAAACAAATTTCCTTAGTGAGGTAATACATATATTCGATGTAATTATATAATTTTATCATGAAATTAATGTTAGGTGTAAGTATATGATGGTGAAGATTTATCTGTTAGAGAAATAACTCTCTTTTAAGAAACATTAAAATTTCGTTATATAGAATAATGAAGGGTTAAATGATTTCAATGGAATATAGAAATTTCATTCATTAAATTTAAAGGGAATTATTAACTAGATAAATCATACCATTGTTTATTTTAAATATTATTATGATCATATTCTTTGTATTTTAATAGAAACAATTCCAAAAACATGATATCCATGAAGAATGAGTGATAATGTCTGTGACACCATCAATGTGTTAGATTGTATATAGTTCCTTATAATGAACCAATATGATGATGTTAAAAAAGGAAGAATTATTAATGATATAAAATATAAATTTGTTGGTATGATGAGAAAATTTCTTTCTTAAGGAGAAACCAATTTTAAATATATAAAAGACATAGCCTTACTGGAATATGTTTTTAATTTATAGAAAACAATTGTTAATTTACAAGGGAATGTGAGTAAAGATATTAATGTTAAAGATTCTGAAGGTGATATAGAAAAGGTGAATTCATTTTTTGAATAATCATAAAAATATAAATAATATAATAATATTTTCAATAGTATCATAAAGAAATTCATAAATTAATATTGATATTTTCATAAAAACTCTATATTTTTTTGGTATTAATCAAAATAAATAACTCAGAAAACATATTTGATATTATTTATAATTTATTTGTCGAATTGATATTTTACCATTCATTTGGATAATATAATTATAATATTTCTCATTGGATTTCTATCTTATATTTTTAATGATTATATATGTTATTTCTTAAAAAAGGTTTCAATCAATAACATTTCAGGTACACTTTATACCTTATATTATCCTCTCTCTTTTCAAAAATCCTAAATGATAATGTTTATATATTTTGAACATAACATATAAAATGTTATAAATGGATGATTCCGGTCTCTCAAACATATGTGGATAAAGAAACAAATATGAGATAATGTAAAAAATGATACTTGTAGGAGACATCAAAATCAAGTATTATATTTTTATCATTAGTTATACCTTTAAAAATATAACATTTTTTATTTTCAAAAAAATGTTGTCTTGAGTAGAAATTTTAAAATTAAACACATTATAAAATAATTATTATTATTATTATAATTTTAAATTTTTATATTTTACTATCTTTTATATTTCTCAATTTTGATTTATGTTTTGTATAAATGATGTTTTATAGGATGTCGAATTATTTTACATCAGGAAGAATAATTTTCTCTATTTAGAAAAAAATATTATTTACATTGGAAGAATTAATTTCTATTTCATAATATATATATATATATATTTTAAAGGTTATTATATATCATAGTACATCAGATGAATTTATAATAAGACCATTGGAAGAACCTCATCCGATAGAAGAATATATGTTGTACAAACGATCATTTATTAAATCAATAAGATGAAGAAATATCATATCATTGGATTAAGAATATTTATTCTACCTGATGTAATATGAATACAAAGTATTAGTGTAATATGTTATTATCATCAAATGAATATTCTGATTGGAACTCTTTCAAGAGAAGAAAGAATTTATCTGATGTTTTTTCAACCTCCTATGAGATATGTAGATATAACCATTGGATATTTTCATATATATATATATTATATAAATTTATAGAGGAGGGTTTTTTCAATATATGTTATTAAATGTTTTTATGTATATTTTGTAATAAAATATTTTTTACTTTGAGGGTCAGTTGTTGTAATATTTTGTGGGTTTTCCTTTAAGGCATATTATTATGAGTTTCCCTTCAAAACAATTAAGAATTTATAAGTTTCTAGTTGTTTTCATATTATATTATGACCGTGGGACCTTAGATTACTTAGAGACAGGGTTTTATAGCCTAGTGTGAATAGAGGTTTTTAAGTCTAGAGAAATAAAATTCCATCGGATCTTAGTATCATGGGATTCCTTTTATGAGTAAGGAACAAGTTTTTTGTTTTTTTGTAAACTATAGATACCTAAGGTATGAGTTATAGGATTCCTTAATGATAACTGTTAAAGCATGGATCTTTTTTATGAAAGATCTATATGTTTGTCGAAATGGTTTTCTAATGTTCTCTTGAAATTTTTATATAATTATATATTTCTGTTTTTCAATATATAAAAAATTTTACATTATTAAAAATATTCCAATAATTCTATAATTCGACATATAATTTTTTTGATAAACCAATATAAATAGAATTTTTTAAATTTTATGTTCTTTATATAAATACAATTCACCCACATCATGTAGTGTTTCTATATACTCTTATGGTCCTATAGATATTTTTAATAAATGGAACTAACCTAGAGTATATAACAAGGTAATTCATTTAAACTTGGATAGTTTTTCACTAACATGAGATATTTAAATGATCTAAATCAAACTATGCTACTATAATATAAATTGATGTATTATGAAAAAAATACTAATTCCTTCATAGATATTATCTATCATATTGGTCTCATAGTATTCCTATTGAATAGTTAGTTCTCTATACGATTTTATAACAATCATATATTAGGACCAATGTGTTTTAAGTTCTATGATGTTTATTTTCCACTAACCTATCTATGTTTAGAGTACAGTTTTTGTATTTTTAGAAAAATACAAGTGTGGTATTCAATAAAAAATATAAAATATTTCACTCAACTAAATATTCCCAGCCAAGGAAAAAATGATCTAACAAATATTCATTGCGTATTGTTAACTCTCATTACCACCCTAAAATGATTTATAACTACCAAGTAGAAATTTATATATACTCAATAGTTATATGACATCCCAAATCACATAATCCCTCACACTCATATTTAATCTTTCCCCAACTATATAAATACAAATTAATAATTGGAAATAGAATAAAACTATAAATAATCATATTAATTCAACATCATAAACTACATTTGAAAAAAATTCCACCATAAAAATAGGTATTACATGAGACCCAAAGAAATCATATATGATATAGAGAAAAGTGGGAAATAATGGAATAATGATCATTTCAAGAACATTATAAAATCTCAAAACATATGATGTGATACTATAGTATCACCTCACTAATATAATCCCATCTTAAACTTTTCTCGGATACTTATTAATCATATATGTGTTTGATTAGGGGTTTATCACCTATTTTTTCCTTCCACCACTTATTATACATTATTTTTAATTGATTTAGCATGTACATTTTTGATCAAAAATTATTGCAGTAAAAGATTAAATAAAATCATAATGGGTTCCTAAATTCCCCCCTTAAAAAATATTTTTATTTCATAAGCCTCTATCTAGTATCTCTGTCTTTTAAACATAATTTTATGGTTTTTCATGATTTTGATAGAAAATTTGTATAATGGAATATATTATGGTCCCCTAATAATTACTTGCATTCCAAAACAAAAGTTCATTGTATCCAATGTGGATATATTATTTACATTCCTAGTAGTACCTTCACTCTTTTTTAGTCATCTATTATGGTCTATAATCATTCAATGAGGTTTAGGAATGTAATATGGTGTCATGGGAGTGATTTAAAAAAGTGATAATGTTAAGATATTAAAAAACCTATGTTTTAATGAAATAATGTATTCATAAATGAATAGTTCACTCATTTTACGTTATGTGTAAGATTATACCTAACACATTATGCATAAATGATTTATGAAATATTGTATTAATGATTCCTTAAACTGTAGGTCCTAAGGATACATTGGAATCCTCTAAACAACATTACTATGACACTAAAAACATATTCAAAATAGAGGATAAAAATTATCAATACATTTTAGTGGATTTGTAGTGTTTTTTATGATCTATAATATGTTCGATATGTGAAACTTATTTAGGGTATATTAGATTTTTCGGATGATGTATTCTTAGTAGAATTCATGAGCTATGTTTACCATGTACGTTACAACCTACCCCGCTAGGACCCACCAAGCCAATAGAAAGTTGTGTGTGACCACCTCAAATAAGTTAGGGGATCAAAAAATGTATCAAGAAGGCATAAAATAAAATGGGGGTCTTATGATAATTTACCAACATGCACACACACATCTTCATCCATGAAAAAATTGAGAGGAATAAATAATGACTACAACATGTAGAGTATAACAATGTATGGATACCTCTATGTAAAAAATCAGTGTATGAAAACAATCCATATATTAAGCTAGAAAAATAGACACCCAAGTAGATATAACATCTCAACATAACTATAATTGGAAAAAGGAAATTTGAGTAAAATCTGACAACTGATCTCCATGTCTAGAAACTGAACGTATCAATGCACTCATATATAATAACATCTTCTGATGTAATCTATGTTCTATATTTCATAATTATACGACAAGACATGTGGACCCAAATCCCAAGTAGTTGTTATTTTATACATACATTGTATGACATCCAAAAAACCATAAAGGTAGAAATTTATAGATAAAACAATAGCCATATCAACCCATAGAAAAGGGGAAAATGTGACTGAATATATATATATATATATATATATATATATTTGTGTGTGAGTGTGTGTTTTTTCTTATAAAGAAACCGAGATGAGAGAGAAATGGGTTTTGTATATCCACCACACAACTAAGTATAATGATTCATCCCAAAACACAAAACATAATTTTTTAAATACCTACCAACATGGAGAAACTTGAAATAATCTACATAGAGGGGGTCACTTCTCATGGGCGTGCTCCATATCCAATGGAGCCACAACAGTAGCATAGTACTCACACCTCACTGAAGCATGATGAAGGGGGAGTACCCCTTAATAGAAATAAGACCCACACCCTAGTTTAATTTTTGGGAGTACTAACTCTAACAATGTAATGATTAAAAGGGACCCACACAGTAGTGTGATAGGAGAGTATCGATCCCAACATATCTTCGATTATATTCCCTAACCACATCCATCACTCAAGCATCGTCTAATGATGATTTATTTTTAGAACAATTTAGATCATTTCTTGTAAGCTGAAATAAAATCCACCATGGTGTTCTAAATAGAAATAAATTCAAGATATGATACTCTTAGGATAAAATGTATAGAGACCCATGCATTTCATACATAAATATTACATCTTAATAAGTTGATATCCATATTATTAAACAATAACACACCCGGTTACCATAATGGTTTAGTGTATTTGTATACCAGACACAAAATATTCATATTTTCTAAATGATCATCAACATATTCCATAAATATCTTCCCATGTAGTAATTTTCATAGACACACACTACATAAAACATTTTTCATCATAACTATGAGAAATGAAAATAGGAAAGGGAAATATAAGATACGTATCAATGGTAAAAAGGTTACAAATCATCATAACATATTCCTAAAAGTATGATAACATGATAAAAATATTCGAAATCCATACACTATATTTCATTGATCATAAACTAGATTAATGGGATAAATCATGGTAGTATATAAGAAATAAATCATAAAAGAGTTTAATGAATTTCATCAATGAGATTATAACCTAAACATTGAAATCTGGAAAAACCTTAATCTCATAACAATGTGAATATTTATAAATAGAGAAACATTCACTCTCTTGGTTAAGGACATGAAATTAGTTTCGTATATAAACTTATAGGTATGGAAACATGGTATTCACATAATCTTATCGGCATGAAAACCATGTCCAATTATGAAGTTGTGATCATGAAATTAGGTTTATTCATAACATAATTAACTCATGTGTAATCCATAATTATCCAATGTATCAGAGGGATATATAATTTTTTTCAACCCATCTCAGAATATAACACAACCACCCATCCTTTGTTATAATGTAACAACCTGTCACATAATGAAATCATTACATATATGTGGCACAATATCATTAAACATTCCATATATCATCAAATAATAACCCATGAAAATAAATTTGTTTCCTAAAAATTACAATTTCATAATCATAAACAATCTTGAGAAATAATATGGTTATTATGATTATATCATATCCTTTGTAAAGATTAATTAACATCAAAGGATGGCCATATATATGAATAATTATTTTTAAACATTAATGGAGAATTTATAGAGGAAAATATCATTCCAATTTTCAAAACACATATTTAAAATATAATAATTTCACATAAATTAATGTTTTTTATGGAAATAAAAATTAAGAATTGTAATGTAAGATTTAAATAATTTAGTGGTTATTATATCTGAAAATACCATTTTTTCATACACATTAAAATAAATATTCCTTTAAAATTACAATAAAATTTAAAAGATATTTTTTTAGAAAAAAACAATATTAAATTTAAAGCATTTTAAAAAGAAAATCATCAGTATAAACTTAATCAAACTATTATTAGAGAATAGTTAAGACTTTATATATAATAATTTTAGAAAACATGGACAAGGAAGAAAAATTATTTTTGTCCGAAGAGATAGATAAATCCACTTTTTATTAAAAACATTATTTTATACTATTCAGTTAATAAAAAGTGGAAGATGGAAGGAAACATTTATTTACTCAAAATAAACCTATTATAATAAAATTCATGAGTTTATTGATATAAATATAACAATATTTATTCATCAAAATAATAATCATTAACAATCTCAATAAACAATGACATTGTTTCATAAAAATATTAACACTTTTACTATTTGAATAAAAAACCCATGAAATAAACAAACATATATTGATATTTATATGACATAATATTTTGTATAATAATAATAAAATATGTTATTTATTTTATATAAATCACACAAAAGAAACAAGTGGGGGATATGGTATGTGTCCCATGTAAATATTAGTGAGACGAAAATCCCCCACCTTGTGTCTTGATATTCTTAGTACATTTTAACACCTCCATTATAATTAATATTGTTTTATTATACATATATTAAAAAACCACCATATATATAAATATATCAATCCACATATGATTTACCTATAATCTTTTTTTCCTCATTGTTAAATTTTTTTTCTAAAAATAACATTTCAGGTAATATCTACTTTTTTCATGTATTATTTGGTTTGGAATTTCTTGTCCTTTTAAATGGATCATGGATCCATCATATATATAATTATGAAAATTATATAAATATAAAATAAATTTTAAATTTATGTACTTACATTAATCCATAATTTTTAGCGATATCAAATCAATAACATCTTTTATGTAAACAAAAAACCATACGTACATATGAAAACTTTTTCCATTTCCTCAACAGTTGTGACTATGGAATGGTATGTAATATATAATAATTAAGGTATCATTTTTATGTCATATATTTCATATATCTGCATAAATGTTCTCATTTTTATTATCTATTTCCAAATAAAATGAAAAGGCATCACATCGCTTCGTGGAGGTGGTAATCTACACATATACATGAGTGACATTATCATTTTACAATATATTTTAAGGTGAGAAGGTATATGTGATATTATAATTATATAATTATAAATATTTCAAAAACATAATATAATTATTTTAAATAAATTATCATATTCATCCATAAAATGAAGTGATGAAAATCGAATGATTTTAGTTCTAGAGGCAGAAGGTCGATATACACACGGTTGATATTTTGATTCCAATTTAATGGATGAGGAGATTGATATTGGTTAATAAATTACACAAATAAAATCATTATATATAATTTATAAATATTTTATTATATCAAAATAATTTAATATTATTTAATAGAGGTGGAATTAGAAATGAAAATACACTCTATTAAGAATAATACCTCTTTTTCAGACAACCTCCTTATGTTTTCACCAACAGAATTTTTATGAGTGTTTTATAGTAACAATAAGGACTATAGGAAGTCTTCAGTTATGTATTGATGGTATTATAGTGGTACTTTTCTGAAATAGGGTCTTTTATGTGTGAACTATATATAGTAGTGGGTTCCTTTTATACGTGGGGGAGAGTACATAAATTGATTTTTTCAAAAAAAAATGTTATAACACCATTTTAAACATTCCAATAGGATCCAAAATGTCTCATTATATTACCATAGATGATATAAGTTATAAATAATACCATAAAATCATAATTTGCAATTTTTTTGGTTGACTTTAACCCTTAACAGTTTAGTTTTTCACCATATGTAAACCAATTTTAACATTTACTATGATAAATAATTTTTACTTTTATTAATATTCATTAAAAAGAAAAAATAAGTTGAACTTATTATATAAAATTAATTATATTTATCAAAATATTTAATCAATTTTTCAAAATTAAATACAAAAATGTACAATTGTGTAATTTAAAATCAAACCCCTAAATAGGATGTAAGCATGTTTTTTGTAATGAAAAACATTTCATAAGTATAGAATATTTTCGTATAAATTTTAATGAAAATTTCATTATAATAATCTAAATATGATAAATTATAATATAATTGAACTAAGTTTTAATTTTATTACTTATATGAAATGGATCCTTATAAATTATTTATGTTAAAATCTATTATTCATTAAAAATCACTATTTTCACAATTCAACGAATTATTTATCATTTTTAAAAATTATAAAAAATTAATACTAAGATAAATTCATTAGTTGTATTTGAAAATTGATTTTAATTTTTTTAATAAAAATTCTAATATAATTATTCATTAAAGAAAACCAATAAAAATTATTATTTTGGGAAAATTTATTTTGGAAGCATATAAAGTATTTACCAAAATAGAAGTGTATATTTATAATTATATTTTCATTACCTAATAAAATTATAAAACATTTTAGGAATGTGTTTATTACTTTTCATACAACGTAATCTAATATCTTGGTAATAATATTTGTGTTTAAAAAACAATATTAATAGTATATCTAGTTTTGTTAAAACATGTTGTTTCATGTTGCACAAGCTATCAAAGAAACAAAATTTATTTGAAATGAATATTTCATAAAATATTAATGGGTAAAATAATACCCCCCATTAAATTAGTTTATCCCTCAAAATTATCTCCCTATGAATGAAAAAACTAAGTATACTTATTTTTCATCATATACTTAGGTTCCCACATAGGTTCTTCTGGTTAGAGGTTTACCTATAAAACCATAAGCGAGTGAGTTGTATTTTTTTGTAGAACATTATCTCTATGATATATAATGTATAATGGTTTATCAAGATAGAAAATATCATGATCCATGAATATTGATTGTGATTTCATTACATTTTATGGACCAGTTATATACTTCTTCTGGGAAGATACACATAAAACGTTATGGAAATGAGAGACTTTTGGTGGAAGAAAAAAGTGATATGAAACCATCCCAACCCGATCAAGAGTTTATGAAATTAAAATATAAATAAGGAAAATATTTTCATTATTAATGAATATCATGTCCTTTTTAGATGTCTAAATTCAATGGAATACATATTCAATAACTCTAATATCCAGATCACTCCCAAAATTGTTAGCATTACATTTTTATGAGCTCTGAAATTCCAAAATTTGTTGTTGAATGTGACTGACATTATTTTCCAATTCCGCAATGTAATAATTTCATAATATCATCCCTTTTCTAAAATCATCCCTTCATGTTGGAAATATTAACTTATTTCTATATAGGTATTCATATGTATCCATATAAATTATTGGCAAAATGATATTATTGTATTAAAACATTAAAAGAAGAATATAATTATTCCAACCCCCTTTAAAATCTATGGAAAAATAAAATTACATATCATATATATTTAAATTATAATCTCATACTTACCATATATATGAATATGATACGTAATAATGAAACTCAACTATGTATCAATATCCTATAGGATAATTCACTATAACATTGAGGTAAACCTAAAATACAAATCAAATACAATCTAATTAAGAATTATATGAATTATTACCACTTCATTAATTTAAATCACAGAGAGATGATCCAAAGAGAAATATTATCAGATAGAAGTTAATTTTTAAGAGTGTATATAATGATCTTCTAAAAACCATATATCAATTATTTCTTTGGATGTTTCGTGGAGTCTGACGACAAAGATTGTGTTGATATTTTACCATTTTAATTATAGAATTGGAAATGGTTGTAGGATCACATTATAATTTTTTTATCGGTATTAACTTACTAACATACCATGAAATTAGATATAATGTATTAAATATCAATCATTATGTCATCACACCAGAAATATGATTTCATTTTTCTATACATCTTCATACTCCTAGTTTGAATAGAGAATGAAGAACTATGACCCTCATAAAACAATTCCATAAAAAATATGGTATTAACGGAACACAGAATGGTTTTTTGAACCATATCATTCCATATCAATCAATTTTAATCTTATGGAAATTTTAATCCTTCTTCTACATATCTCCATCACCATTATCTACCAATATAATCATCCCATGAAATAAGTGTTGAATTATAATTTGAGAAATATTATATCTATCCCATTATGTCAAAAATTCTAGTTCCATATTTTACATATCCTGAAATATTCAATAATTTTCAATCTTCATAATTGATTAGATAACATAATCTGTATGATTCATTGCACATGCCAATTTCTCCAATTTTCCAGGGTGGTACCCTATTGAGTAGTCATAATCGTTATTTAGCGCCAACCATCTTCTATAACAAATTTTGAACTACTTCCATGTCATCATATAATAAAAAATTCCTTGATGATTATATATATCATAAATATCACTATATATATAATTAGTCCATATAATTATTGAAAAAAGTTCCATAGATAACTCGAAGTCATGATTTCGGTAATTTTTATCATGAAACCTCAATTTTATAAGTCATAAGTTTTCACCATGTCAATCTAAATAAGAAACTATCCCAATACCTTATTTTATGCATCAATATATATTAAAAACCCTTATACAGTGTAGCTAAATGTAAGAACATTTTTGTTGACTAATATTTTAATTAGTTTCTTGATGTGTTCCTCACATTCATCTATCTATTGAAACATGTATCACATTCATGTTAACATGTAAAACCATGATAAAATTCCCACTAAACATTGATAATATCTATCAATTACAAGAAGTCATCATATAAAATCCATTAAGATTGTTATAGAAGAATGTTCAATATTCAATATCATTAATGGGTCCACCAGTAAATAATCAATTAAGAATATATGACCAAAAATGAAAATTATTGTATCCAAAATGTTGAAATGGTATATTTTTCATTAAACTAATCCTTCCTTATGGTCCTTATTAAAATTATCTAGTGATATTAATTCCATTCCATTCCCATAGAATTTATAATAACATAATCTATGTAGACAAACACTAACTGGACACGATCTGTGAAGATATAATGTGGATTAGTAACAACAAATGGATTCATTATATATTAATATTTTCTACATGATGTAGAAAATTTGTAACACCCCGAGGTTCCACGATATGCTTCTCATTCAATAATGCAATAGCTTTCATTGTACGCAAGTTTGAGTTCTAACACACCACGACTAATCAAAGTAGCTGTTATGAATAGTAATAACCACTTTTTAAAATTATAGAAATTTTATATTTCAAAATGGACTTCATTTTTTTTATTTGTAATATCGAAATTATCCTAAGTTGAATTTTTTGTAACTTTCTGAGAACTTCCATTTTTTTTATAAATAGTGAAAAATACTTAAAACAACTTTTTTAATCAAAATAATTTATTGTGATAAATTATACTATTTAGTGGTTTTAAAGTATAATTAGAATATATTTTTACCATTTTATCCAATGGTGTTCATTAGAATTAATTTAACATTGAAATTGGACATAAACAATTGCCAATCTTTTGATATAAATTGTTTCTTAAAAACACGCTATTTGTTGTGACAGTGGGAATTAATTATAAAATTAATTAATGCAACTTATATGTTTGGAATTTTGTAAAATAGACATCATTTTTGAATTCGGAATATCAATTATAGCTTAGGGTGAAATTTTGGCATTGTTCTGAAAAACTTCAATTTTTGATGAATAGTGAAACCACTAAGTGGTAGTTAAATAACTGATTTTTCGTTTAAATGAAATATTACCACTTCTGTGATTTGATTTTCAAAAATACGACATACATGGTTGTCATTAATAAGTAAAATGTGGTTCAATGAGATTAAAATAATTTTTTTGGTGAATATTAACTTTTAAGTTCTTAATCGCGATTAGAGGTAATTAGTGTAGTTTAAGGTAAAAACAATGTTTTAATAATATGAGATGAGCTTGAAACTTGTACTACTCCTATTTGATGAGTCATGGCCGACCAAGAAAACCCATGGGTCATCTTGGGGACCCCATGGAGCCACTTTAGTTGGAAAATGACATTAATATATATTTATTTAATGTTAAAATTAAATTGACACAAACATGAGTTATTTTACTAAAACAGTTTTTATGTGGGGTTACACAAGTCCAAATTTTGACAATAAATATTCATTAGAAATATAAAAAGATTTTATACATCATAGTATTTTTTTTATATTTTTTAGACATTAAATAAATTAAATTATTTATGACATAATTATGATGCAGCGATGACCTCATTATTTAACGATTTAAATAAAATGGGAAGATAATGCAAAATCCAAGGCTTACACTTTTCCAAAGCCTATTGGATGAGGAGATTTAGAACCCTTATCACCTTATACTCGATATATATAAGTGTGGGACCTCTAAAATCCGAAACTCATTTTATAATAAAGTGACTTTTCTTTACTTTCCAAGAGTGCCCCTCCTCTCCACTTACAAAAGGCCCCCACCTCTCCCACCATATTCACACCATCAAGCCATTTGGCTCGGCCAACCTCTTCCCAAATACTCTCCCAACTTCCCCCTATTACTCCTAGAAGCCTCAATTTTGGCAGAACTCTTCTCAAGGAAGCCTTTGGCTCAAATCAAAAAGAGTTACCCGATTTTGAGGTAATGTCTTCTCTAATGTTGTTTTGTATTATTTTTCTTCTTCAACCCCCTAAACTCTTTTTATTCATTTCTTTTGTAACAACACCAGTAACCTCAATATACTAGGATGTTTTTATAATATGGATTCGAGATACACTTACACACACCTACATCTAATGGTTAAAGAACATACGGTTTCTGTGGATGGCGAATTTCTGCCTCACGAAACGATGATTGTTCAACACTCATATAACACCTTCAAAGGTGGCCATTAAGATGTCACTATTTTTATATATGATATATAATATGTTTATGTTTTACTTATGCTTCTGTATTTCTCATTTATGGCATACTTTATGATTTCCATTATGGGTAAAACGCGATAATTTCATTTTAGGAAGTGCGGACTACCGCCCCCTCAAAGTGATTTGAATCGTTAATGCCATATGTGGGATGTATAAAGGATGGATTAAATGGTATTACACACTATATTATACTGGAATTATATTATACATTTATATAATTATGATTTCGTTCCATTAAATATGAAATTGAAATGAAAGTAGCGTTCATGCGTACGTACGGCTTACCGTCTCCATGAACGGTGCATTTCATTTCTTACCTCTAAATGTCATGTAATATTATGAATGAATGTATATACTGGATATATATGAGATATATGATATCTATATCATGAATATAATTCTGTATATAATGGATATTTCACCACATGAACAACTTGTAATTATAAGAAGTCTATTTTTGACTCAAGTACCAAAGATCGACAAAACGACCGTTATTAACTTAAATAATTACATAATGTTCATAACATTGTAATAAGTTATATAAAAGGGATAATGAACTTTAAAAATGTTCTTAATAAAGTATATATTAACTCTAGTTTATTATTCAGGAGGTTAAAGAATGGTCGAATCAAGTCGGACACAAGGTAAGGGAACTTCTTAACCCAACACCCATTCTTTGGGTTAATCTCCTACTTTCAAATTATGTCATGATAGTATTATGTCCTATTTTGTATTTTTACTTTCTTTATGCGTACCTATAGTGAATACACATAATATATCTATTTTATTTTAAAATTGATCTTTTTAAGGACTTTGTCTCAATCCCCTTTCATTGAGGCATATTTGGTTTTATACACAACTTTCTTTTATACGGTGTATAAACCACTTTGACTTTTACGTTTATTCAAAAGGAATCTTTTTATACGAAGCGTTTTGCTAAACGAAAAAGGGAATGTTTTTCTTTCCGTAATTATGCGGCGACAACGAATTCTCCACCGCCGTGACCATTATTTGAGTTTCAGCTTCCTCTACAAGCCATCATTTTTTGTAATGAAAAATAAATACAAAGTTTTAACATTATTTTATTTTGGTATTGAAAATGGTTTTGAAAGCGTTTTTATTATATCAATATGTTGTATTGGTATCTTGTGATTGAAATGTTGAAATGTTATGTTTCTTTTATGCATGTTTTATGTGATACGATTATGTTATGGTTTATGATATGTTTAAACCTATTCATATGAGGAATGTATTGGACTTAATAAGTGATGGGTGGAGGCCGCTATAGCTCCTCGATGCATCGGTAGGTCTCATTAGACAACTAGACGTGGAATTGGCCGAGGCCCTATTCCGATTTTGATTTATGGTTTTGGCCGAGGCCTTAATCATTTTAGATGTCTTGGCCGAGGCCTTGACAAAATGTTTCAGAATGTCCGGCGTTATACATTCCCTCATTATGAAAGTGGTTATTGATATTTCATGTGATTATTCGTCTAGTAGAATATCCTTGTGAGTAAGTAAGT
Source organism: Viscum album (assembly GCA_963277665.1). NCBI lineage: Eukaryota > Viridiplantae > Streptophyta > Magnoliopsida > Santalales > Viscaceae > Viscum > Viscum album. Next base: position 806,435,139 of record OY728119.1, on the reverse strand, counting down.
GGAATTATTTGATTTTACTTTTGCCATATTATGCTGAAGTTCAAGTTTAATAAGGCTTTTGTTTAGTTATACATTGCCTTAATTGTTTGTTTTTATTTATGAAAGCTTCCGCAATATTGTTATCCTTACTGAGCATCTGATCTCACCCCTTTCAATGTTTTAATATTTTCCAGGATGTGAAGAAGTATTTTATGAATGACCTGCAGGGATTGTCAGAAGAGGATATGTTTTTGGTCTATGGAGACATTGTTATTGTAGTTTTTCACTTTATGATGTAATTTAACACTTATAAATGTATCTAGTGTTTCAAAGGCTACTAAACTAATCGGTCTTTCGAGACTTGATCTTTTGTGATCATGCCAATGTTACAAAGTAATGCACCGACTCTGGGTAGCTGGGGTCAGGGCGTTACAGTTGGTATCAGAGGATGTTTAGTACAAACCTTGGAAGCTACATTTAGTTAAACTCTGATTAGAGCACGTAGACCTAAGATGAACTTTGAGGATTAGTATAGAATAACTTTCTAGAATTATGGTATTATAGAGATTTTGTGAGTTTTCCGAGCAATAAATCCCTGTCTGGATATGAGAAGGTAGAGGCGGCTCTGGCACAGATGTACCTAGGGGTAAAACCTGAAAACACCGCTTTGAGCTAGACTCAAACGGGAACTGGTGCACGACAACGGGCCTTGCTGCACTCTTGGTTACGACACTCCCGGGGGATATGCTTAGGATAACTCTCATTTTCTTTACAAATCATTATGAAGGGTTTATGAGTATATACTTGCACAAAGAAATTTTTTTTATGATTATGGATTATATCCATAAATAGTTCAATTTATGTTAAGTGTTTTATAAGTATGGGATTATGTATTTTGATTCATAAACTGATCTAGTTTATCCCATTGCTTAGAAATAGCGCCTAGTGGAAGGAATGAAAATTGTACCAATATACGCACTCCATGTAGGGATTTCCCTCCTGCTCAAGATAATTATAGTGGGGCTGGTGATGCAACTGGTGCCGATCAGCTAATCACCATACTGGGACAACTTACTCAGGTTATGAATAATAACCTTACCCGTATGGAGCACCCTGATCCACAGCGTGGGGGATCAATGTTAGATCGATTCATGAGGCAACAACCACCAACGTTCAATGGAAGTACAAATCCTATAGTAGCTGAGCAATGGATAAATTCCTTAGAGAAAATATTCCATGCCTTGGGGAGTAGTGAAAGGAAGAAGGTTGTTATGGCAGTTTACCGCCTCACTGGAGATGCCGATCCATGGTGGTCGCTGATTCAAAACACAAAGGAAGATGATGACATATCAAATATGGAATGTAGGGAGTTCAAAGAGCTTTTCTTAGAAAAATACTTTCCTCGTGACCATCGAGCAGATATGGAAAGGCAATTTCTGAGTCTGAGGCAGAAGGAGGATGAGAATGTCGCAAAGTATGAGGCTAACTTTACAAGGTTAGTGAGGCATGTTGCCGATTATATACGTAACCCAAGGAGTAAGATTGATCGTTTCTTTAATGGGTTAAAACCATTTCTCTGTCGAGCTTTAGTATCACAATCCTTCTCATCATACGAAGATATTGTCTCGTGTGCTATCCAGACAGAAAAAGAATTCTCTATGTCTTATGACAACAAAGTAAAGCAAGATAAGAAGAGAACGGTGGAACAAGAGACAAATAAATGGAAAAAGGGAAAGAAGGATTTTCCATTATGTGATAATTGTGTGAAGAATCACCCTAGTACTTTCCTAAAAGGAATGGGAGTTTGTTATAAATTTGGAGAAAAAGGTCACCAGGTGCGTGATTGCAAGGGAAAGAAAGAGGCTATCAATGTTGAATGCTACAATTGTAGAGAAATGTGTCATCATGCAAATCAATGTCCTAAGCGTCAGGGAAACTTACCTCAGAAAAGGCCAAGGGATCAAGGAAAATCTTATGCTGTTACTACATTTGAAGAAGAATAACTAATGTATTGGTGCTTTTGGACTAATGGATTATATTCTGGTTATTAGAATAATGTGATATATATATAAGGACTGTACTGCAGTACTTTTTGATTTCAGTAAGGTTTCAATATGATTAAGGTAATCATATTTTTAGTATGTGACAATAAGAGAAACTTTTCTTTGTTTGGGGAATCTGATGTTACAATTGATTTTGGAATTTAGAGACCTTTTAGAGAAAGTCTGGACGGAGGTATATTGGATAACTATTAAAGTTGGAATGTATTAAGTTGAACCATGGAAAGTATTGTTTAAGGTTAAAGCATTTCTGAAGATTATTTTTGGAATATTATAATACAATAGTTTTAGGAAAAGGACAACATACAGGGTGGGGAATAACCCGTCGCGTCGGACAAAGCTGCAGGAATCGAACCCACAACCATAGTGCGACAAGCCTTTATTTCCTACCACTAGCCTACAGGAAGTCCCTGGTTATTAAAAAATAATTTTACTAATCTAAATGGTATGTGTTAACATTTGGAACCTTATACAATTAGGATAAGTATAATATTTTTGAGTTCTATTATCTTTTTGAGTGAAAGATGAGTTGAAGGTTGAAACTCTAATTGTCAAGCATAAAAATATATATACCTATCTCTTATTCAATGAATAAATTAATTCTTAAACTTTAGTAAAGGGATATTAAAACAAAAAATGTGTTATCCTAATACCTTATGTCTTGTTGAACTGGTGATATTTTAAATCAACATAAATTGAAGGCTTTGAGGCCCTCAATTTGACAGTTGATTGTGATTGATGACCTCAATCACTCCCTACAAATATTTACGTTTTTCCTCCAATTATATGTCTTTAATTGCCACCAATGTTCTCCTAATCGAGATCATAATTGGGTGGTGACTTTTTCATTTCCCTTTCCCTCTTATTAAGGATAAATTTTATTAATCTTATTTCCGATGTGGGTTTTCCTCAAAGATATTTTCTCTTTTCAACCTTTTTCTTTCAAAGAAAAATTTCAAATTGCGAGGACGCAATTTATTGAAGGAGGGGAGAATGTAACACCCCGAGCTTCCACGATATGCTTCTCATTCAACAATGCAATAGCTTTCATTGTACGCAAGTTTGAGTTCTAACACATCGCGACTAATCAAAGTAGCCATTATGAATAGTAATAACCACTTTTTAAAATAATAGAAATTTTATATTTCAAATGGACTTTATTTTTGTATTTGTAATATCGAAATTATCCTAAGTTGAATTTTTTGTAACTTTCTGAGAAATTCCAATTTTTTTATAAATAGTGAAAAATACTTAAAACAAATTTTTTAATAAAAATAATTTATTGTGATAAATTATACTATTTAGTGGTTTTAAAGTATAATTAGAATATATTTTTACCATTTTATCCAATGGTGGTCATTAGAATTAATTTAACATTGAAACTGGACATAAACAATTGCCAATCATTTGGTATAAATTGTTTCTTAAAAACACGCTATTTGTTGTGACAACGGGAATTAATTATAAAATTAATTAATGCAACTTATATGTTTGGAATTTAGTAAAATAGACATTATTTTTGAATTCGGAATATCAATTATAGCTTAGGGTGAAATTTTGGCATTGTTCTGAAAAACTTCAATTTTTGATGAATAGTGAAACCACTAAGTGGTAGTTAAATAACTGATTTTTCGTTTAAATGAAATATTACCACTTCTGTGATTTGATTTTCAAAAATCCGACATACATGGATGTCATTAATAAGTAAAATGTGGTTCAATGAGATTAAAATAATTTTTTCGTGAATAGTAACTTTTAAGTTCTTAATCGCGATTAGAGGTAATTAGTGTAGTTTAAGGTAAAAACAATGTTTCAATAATATGAGATGAGCCTGACACTTGTACTACTCCTATTGGATGAGTCATGGCCGACCAACACAACCCATGGGTCAACTTGGGGACCCCATGGATCCACATTAGTTGGAAAATGACATTAATATATATTTATTTAATGTTAAAATTATATTGACACAAACATGAGTTATTTTACTAAAACAGTTTTTAAGTGGGGTTACACAAGTCCAAATTTTGACTATAAATATTCATTAGAAATCTAAAAGGATTTCCTACATCATATTATTTTTTTATATTTTTTAGACATTAAATAAATTAAATTATTTATGACATAATTATGTTGCAGCGATAACCTCATTATTTAACGATTTAAATAAAATGGGAAGATAATGCAAAATCCAAGGCTTACACTTGTCCAAAGCCTATTGGATGAGGAGATTGCGAACCCTTATCACCTTCGCCTCTAATTATATAAGTGTGGGACCTATAAAATCCGAAAATCATTTTATAATAAAGGGACTTTTCTTTACTTTCCAAGAGTGCCCCTCCTCTCCACTTATAAAAGGCCCCCACCTCTCCCACCTTATTCGCACCTTCAAGCCATTTGGCTCGGCCAACCTCTGCCCAAATACTCTCCCAACTTCCCCCTCTTACTCCTAGATGCCTCACTTTGGGCAGAACTCTTCTCAAGGAAGCCTTTGGCTCAAATCAAAAAGAGTTACCCGATTTTGAGGTAATGTCTTCTCTAATGTTGTTTTGTTTTATTTTTTTTCTTCAACCCCCTAAACTCTTTTTATTCATTTCTTTTGTAACAACACCAGTATCCTCAATATACTAGGATGTTTTTATAATAAGGATTCTAGCAACACTTACACACACCTACATCTAATGGTTAAAGAACATACGGTTTCTGTGGATGGAGAATTTCTGCCTCACGAAACGATGATTGTTCAACACTCATATAACACCTTCAAAGGTGGACATTAAGATGTCACTATTTTTATATATGATATATTATATGTTTATGTTTTACTTATGCTTCTGTATTTCTCATTTATGGCATACATTATGATTTCCATTATGGGTAAAACGCGATAATTTCATTTTAGGAAGTGCGGACTACCGCCCCCTCAAAGTGACTTGAATCGTTAATGCCATATGTGGGATGTATAAAGGATGGAGTAAATGGTATTACACACTATATTATACTGGAATTATATTATACATTTACATCATTATGATTTAGTTCCATTAAATATGAAATTGAAATAAAAGTAGCGTTCATGCGTATGTACGGCTTACCGTCTCCATGAACGGTGCATTTCATTTCTTACCTCTAAATGTCATGTAATATTATGAATGAATGTATATACTGGATATATATATGAGATATATGATATCTATATCATGAATATAATTCTGTATATAACGGATATTTCACCACATGAACAACTCGTAATTATAAGAAGTCTATTTTTGACTCAAGTACCAAAGATCGACAAAACGACCGTTATTAACATAAATAATTACATAATGTTCATAACATTGTAATAAGTGATATAAAAGGGATAATGAACTTGAAAAAGGTTCTTAATAAAGTAGATATTAACTCTAGTTTAATATTCATGAGGTTAAAGAATGGTCGAATCAAGTCGGACACAAGGTAAGGGAACATCTTAACCCAACTTCCATTCTTTGGGTTAATCTCATACTTTCAAATTATGTCATGATATTATTATGTCCTATTTTGTATTTTTAATTTCTTTATGCGTACCTATAGTGAATACACATAATAGATCTATTTTATTTTAAAAATGATCTTTTTATGGACTTTGTCTCAATCCCCTTTCATTGAGGCATATTTGGTTTTATACACAACTTTCTTTTATACGGTGTATAAACAACTTTGACTTTTACGTTTATTCAAAAGGAATCTTTTTATACGAAGCGTTTTGCTAAAAGACAAAAGGGAATGTTTTTATTTCCGTACTTATGCGGCGACAACGACTTCTCCACCACCGTGACCATTATTTGAGTTTCGGCTTCCTCTACAAGCCATCATTTTTTGTAATGAAAAATAAATACAAAGTTTTAACTTTCTTTTATTTTGGTATTGAAAATGGTTTTGAAATCATTTTTATTATATCAATGTGTTGTATTGATATCTTGTGATTGAAATGTGGAAATGTAATGTTTCCTTTATGCATGTTTTATGTGATACGATTATGTTATGGTCTATGATATGTTTAAACCTATTCATATGAGGAATGTATTGGACTTAATAAGTGACGGGTGGAGCCCGCTATAGCTCCTCAATGCATCGGTAGGTCTCATGAGACAACTAGACGTGGAATTGGCCGAGGCCCTTTTACCATTTTGATTTATTGTTTTGGCCGAGGCCTTAATCATTTTAGATTTCTTGGCTGAGGCCTTGACAAAATGTTTCAGAATGTCCGACATTATACATTCCCTCATTATGAAAGTGGTTATTGATATTTCATGTGATGATTCGTCTAGTAGAATATCCATGTGAGTAAGTAAGTGTCATTATTTGATTTTACTTTTTCCATATTATGCTGAAGTTCAAGTTTAATAAGGCTTTTGTTTAGTTATACATTGCCTTAATTGTTAGTTTTTATTTATGAAAGCTTCTGCAATATTGTTATCCCCACTGAGCATCTGAGCTCACCCCTTTCAAGGTTTTAATATTTTCCAGGATGTGAAGAAGTATTTTATGAATGACCTGCAGGGATTGTCAGAAGAGGATATGAGTGTGGTCTATGGAGACGTTGTTATTGTAGTTTTTCACTTTATGATGTAATGTAACACTTATGAATGTATCTAGTGTTTCCAAGGCTACTAAACTAATCGGTCTTTCGAGACTTGATATTTTGTGATCATGCCAATGTTACGAAGTAATGCACCGACTCTAGGTAGCTGTGGTCAGGGCGTTACAAAATTTTATCTTAGGAATATCCTCATTTAATGAACCTCAACTGATTATATATATAAGTACGGTCAATATTAGAAAATTATTAATCTGTATGTAGTGATCAAAAATTTCATATATATAAGGTAGATGATAAATGATCTTAATTTTGATCTTGTATGGCTCTAGATAATCAAAGAATTGTCTCATAAATCCCTCTTTATTCATAATGGAAATAAATTATGCACCATAAATTACCAAAATTGGATGAATAAATCACTTTTTAAGATTCTATTGAAGTTTCTTCTTTAATTATTAGAACTCAATATGGAATATTATATAGGCTTTTTTTGAAATAAGTGAAGCACCAAATACGAGATCTGTTGATAACTCAACAACATGATTCAATGTATGACTATGAAAATATTTTGGAAATACATAAATAAATCATTCCCAATAGGAAAATCATTGATGCTTATTTTCCATCAAACATCTGAGATAAACCCCACTTTTGAGTGGGAATATGGACCCATTAAATGTGTTTAATTTCCATAATAAAATCATATATACCATCAAACTAATTTAAAACCATAGGTTTTCTTATAATATCAATTATAAAATACCTTCTATATAATTTGATGTGGGATTTATGCATAGAAGGGGAATCCATGATAAAGATAACATAAAATGAATCCATAGAGATCATATCAAGAATTTTAGTAATCAATTCCCAAAAACATATACTTGGGAATAATTATAGACATGGGATGTGATCATTATTCCATTAGGGGTTCTGAATAATAATTCAACATCTAATCATTGAGGTGGTATTGTGATTACATTAGAAAATTATTCAAATATAATTGTTTATAGATTTGTAATAAAATAATACATAACCAGTTTTAGAGTTGATTGTAAGTGTACCTTTCATAATTTCATAATAATTCCCCTGCAAGAAAATAGTAATCACATGAGGTTTTCATTTATCTCTCAACATAAGAGGTTGTTTCCATTGAATACCATCATTAAAATTTGTAATTTATTATTGGTTAGTATTATGTTCACACTCCTTATATTTGAAACACTATAGAGTGGATGGTTTATTTTGTGGAGAATTTTCTATTTTTATATCATTAGCATAATTCATCTTATCACATGAGAATTCAACAAATTTATGACCATATTTTACACACTAAAAAAAATATTCATATCCAATTATGACTATTTCTAGCATATTTCCTTCCACTCATCGAGAACCATGGAAAGATCATATATTTATCTTCATGTTTTGTAGAATTTACATTCAAATCCATCTATAATTTTATAACAATGCAAGACATTTTGGGTTAAATAAAATTTCCATTTTCACCTTGATTGTATATCGAAAGATTTTTTTTTAAAAATTTCCTCATTTTGAAAACACGCTTCATATACATTGTAACATCCCAAGTAAGTAATTAATATTATATATTTTTATCTATTCCTATTAATGAATTAGATAGTGTTTTATAGTCTTAAAATGAAAATAAATCCAATCTTAAGCATGGAATACACTAATATTTTTAAAAGATTGTTTTACTGCCTTTTAATGGAAACCCATTTTTAAATCTATCTTTTGACAATTTTATAAGATATATTTGTCAAAATAAACTTATTCTTTATGATTGGGTCATCAAAATTTACTTTGTGTTAATTTTTGGTATTTTTCCGATAAAGTTCATTTTTTAAAGAATAGTGAAGAATGTTGTATTTTAATGCAATAACTCTTTTTAATATAATTTATTTATAAGATTAGATTATCTTTTGAATTGGTTTTAAAGTGAAATTAGAATATATTTTTACCATTTAATCCAATGGTGGTCGTTGGAATCAATTTCAATTTGAAATTGGACTTAAGCTAGTGTCAATCTGTTGATACTTATTGTTTCATAAAAACACGCTATTTGTCATGACTGCGGGAATTAATTATTAAATTAATTAATGCACCTTATATGTTTTGAAATTTGTAAAATAGACATCATTTTTGAATTCAGAATATCAAATATATCTTAGGGTGATGTTTTGGAATTTTTCTGAAAAACTTCAATTTTTGATGAATAGTGAAACCACTAAGTGGTAGTTAAAGAAACTGATTTTTCATTTAAATGAAACATTGACACTTATGTGTTTGGATTTTCAAAAATCCGACATACATGGTTGTCATTAAGAAGTAAAATGTGGTTAATGGATACATGAACAACTTGTAATTATAAATACATGAACAACTTTAATCTCCCGGATATATATGATATATATGATATATACATCATGATTATAATTCTGGATATAATGGATACATGAACAACTTGTAATTATAAATGGTTTATTTTTGACTCAAGTACCAATGATCATTAAAACGACCGTTATTAACTTAAATAATTACATAGGGTTCATGACATGGATATAAGTGATATAAAAGGAATAATGAACTTTAAAAAGGATCTTAAAAAAGTAGAAATTAACTAAAGTTTATTATTCAGGAGATTAAAGAATGACCGAGTCAAGTCAGACCCGAGGTATGGGACTTCGTCTCAACCTCCTTTCATTGAGGCATATTTTGTTTTATACACAACCTTCTTTTATACGGTGTATAAACCCCTTTGACATTTACGTTTATCCAAAAGGAATATTTTTTATACGAAGCGTTTTACTAAAATACAAAAGGGAATGTTTTTGTCGCATGTATGCGGCGACAATGACTTCTCCTCCACCGTGACCGTTATTTGAGTTTCAGATTCCTCTACAAGCCATACCTTTTTTTAAAAGAAAAATAAATACCATGTTTTACTTTTTTTTATTTTTGTATTGAAAATGGTTTTCATAATGTTTTTATATCAATTTTTTGTATTGATATTTTGTGATTGAAAGGTGGAAATGTTATGTTTCCTTTATTAATGTTTTATTTGATACGATTATGTTAAGGTTCTTGGGCATTGTTATGAAGATGGGTGGTTCCGTGATAAACTAAGGGCGGGTGAACTCGATATAGATCTCCAATGCATTGGGTAACGTGAAGGAGTGAAACATTAAGGTTTCTCCAATGAGATTTAATGAATATACTATGATGGGTATTCCAAACGTAACCAAGAGGGTTACTCCATACGTAAGAATGTTATGAATGCCTCAAGTTACCTTTATGTCTTATGATTTCTATGATTCATTCATGATTTGATGAGGTATGTTAAAGTGCATATGTTTTATGGGTAAAGTATGATTTCATTCTTATGTATATATGAACTTATGTTTCCTTTCCATATTTTTATAACCCATACAGAGCTTTTGATGCTCATACCAAGTTTTTTTTTGAAATGTTTTTCACGGGTCAAGGGAAAGGTACATGATATGATGATAATGTCAAGGAAGTGTCAAGAATGAATCCATGTCTTATTTTAAATATGTTTCCATTGATGGAAAAAATGAATACTATCATTATGTAACCACATTATTTATATGTGGAATGTAATGCAAGTTTTATGTTCTAATTCTCTAAAACTCTAAACCTGAAAAGATCCTCAATGTGTAATCTTGTAATAACTCATGATTAAGTAAGGTTTAAGGACGGGGCCTTATAGTTGGTATCAATGGTCGGTTTAGATAACTTTAGGATTTATAATTCTTTTAAATGATTATCCAAAAATATTTTTTTTGAAATGATATAGAATTTGAAGATTACCATGTTGCTTCATCTAAGACATGTTTGTTCAGAATGGTTTTCCGCAGAGGAAATAGGGAAGCTGTGCTAGGAAGGCATATAGAAGGAAATAACCTTCTAAATCAGCATCTTGAGATGGTCGTAATTGGAACTGAATAGTTTGTTGTAGTAATGGCGCAGTTGACTCAAGCGATAAATGGTGGTGGTATCCATGCATGAGATCAGCCAGATCAACCGCAGAGGAACATGTCAGTGGTGGAACATTTCATGGGGAAACCTACCCCATCATTTAGAGGATCATCTGACCATGTGCTAGATGAAGGGTTGATTAAAGCACTGGAGAAGATTTTCGATGTCATGGGGTGTTCTGGCAATCAAAAGGTTAGTCTTTCTATTTACCGTTTGGAGGGTGAAGCAGATCAGTGGTGGTCGATTGTTAAAAATATCAGGGACGCTGATGTGATTGATGCTCTTGACTAGGATGAATTCAAAGGTATGTTTCTTGAGAAGTATTTTCCTAATGCTGTTCGACTTAGGATGGAAAAACAATTCTTCTAATTGAGGCAAGAGGAAGACTCAGTGGTGGCCTATGAAGAATGGTTCACTCGATTGGCAAGGTATGCTCCAAATTTTATCCGAGACCTTGATAGTAAAATCAATCGTTTTTACTCAAGATTAAAGCCAAAATATCGAAGGGAATTATCTTCTCGTGAGTTTGAATGTTATGAAAAGCTTGTTCGATGTGCGGAGAAGGTGGAAATGGAGTTTTCCAATGATCAAGTGTTCTATAACAACAAACAGAAGAAGAAACTGAGGTGGTAGGAGAAAGGGAAGATATCTTCAAAAAAGTATGATGGTAAGAACTCTAAGTTTCTAGTTTCTGATAAATGTGGAAAAAGGCATGCTGGGGAATGTATTATGAATTCTGGAAAGTGCTACCGCTGTGGAAAGATGTGACATAAGACTCGTGATTGCACTGAGAAAGATCAAGGTTATGGTAAGTTCAAATTTTATTTACAGTTAGTGAAATGTTTTAAGTGCAATGAGATGGGTCACTATGCAAACGAGTGTCCGACAAAGATCTAGAGTGATGGGACGTAGTTAGACTACAAGCATAAAGGGGTGGTGAAATCCTTTGCAACTACTTCAACAGATGCCGAGCCATCAAATGAAATTGTATCAGGTACTTTGTTTGTTTTTTCAGATTATGCCAGTGTGTTGTTTGATTCAGGGTCTACACATTCTTTCACCTCTGAAACCTTTTCTAGTAAAATGGGAATACCATCTCATGAAATGACTCATTAACTTGTGGTAAAAACACCTGGGGGAAATGTTGTGGAAAAAAGAATTTATAAGAATATTCTTATCCTTATCCGTGGAAAGAACCTACTTGAAAACCTTATTGTTTTACCTCTAGTAGAGTTTGATGTTATCCTGGGTATGGATTGGCTCTCTATTTACCATGCTAAGATTGACTGTAGAGCTGAAGATGTTTCTTTTCATAAAGACTTTATGTTTGTGTAAAAGAATGAACCCTTACTATTGATAACATATCAAGAGTCCGAGAAACTTGTAAAAGATGGAAATGAATGTCACCTTTCACATATTGTTGAAAACAAGGGAACTGTTCAGATTAATGATGTGCCAGTGGTAAATGAGTATTCTGATGTTTTTCCTGATGAGTTGCCTGGAATAATACCAGATCGGGAAGTTGAATTTACTATTGACTTAGTTCCTGATGCTAAGCTAATTTCGAAACCCCCATATCGAATGGCTTAAATTGAAAATTTGGAGTTGAAGGAGAAATTGCAAGATTTATAAGAGAAAGGTTTCATTCCACCTAGCACGTCACCATGGGGTGCTACTGTTTTATTTGTTAAAAAGAAAGATGGTTCTATGAGACTTTTCATTGATTATAGAGCCTTGAATAACATCACTGTTAAGAACAAATATCATTTGCCTCATATCGATGATTTGTTTGATCAGTTCGAGGGAGCTCAGTATTTTTCAAAGATTGACCTGAGATCGGGGTACCATCAGCTGAAGGTAAAGGAAGCAGATGTTCCGAAGACTGCGTTTCGTACAAGATATGGCCAATATGAATTTGTGCAATGCCTTTTGTGCTAACCAATGCACCTGCTGTATTCATGGACTTAATGAATAGAATTTTCCATGAGTTCTTGGATAAGATTGTGGTGGTTTTCATTGACGATATTTTGGTGTTTTCTAAAATTAAAGAGGAGAATGAAAGACATTTCAGGGTTATTTTGAAAACCTTAAAAAAAAGAAATTGTATGGAAAATTCAGCAAGTGTGAGTTTTGGTTACAACAAATTTCTTTCCCTGATCACAATGTTTCTAAGGATGGGATAACTATTGATCCTTCAAAAACAAAGGTTGTTGAAGAATGGAAAAGACCCACAAATGTAACAGAGATTCGTAGTTTCCTTGGTTTGGTAGGCTATTACCGAAGGTTTGTTAAAAATTTTTCACGGTTATCTAGTCCAATGACTAAGCTAACTCGGAAGGGTGTTAAGTTTATCTAGACAAAAGAATGTGATGATTGTTTTTAGCAACTAAAAAGAAGATTGGTGAATGCTCCGGTTTTTGCACTACCTTCCAGGAATGGTGAGTTTTTTATATACAGTGATGCTTCATTGAAAGTAATTGGTTGCGTCCTAATGCAGAATGATCAGGTAATTGCTTATGCTTCACGATAGTTAAAAACTCATGAGGTAAATTACCCTACACATGATTTGGAATTAGCTGCTGTTGTTTTCGCTTTAAAAATTTGGAGGCATCATTTGTATGGAGTAAAGTGTGAAATATATACTGATGACAAATGTTTTAAATATATATTCACTCAGAAAGAATTGAACATGAGACAAAGGAGATGGCTAGAATTAATCAAGGATTATGATTGTAAAATTCATTACCATTCGGGAAAAGAAAATAAAGTGGCTGATGCATTGAGTTGAAAAAGTAATTCTTCCTTAGAAATGTTGCTGTTGGAAAGTGATCCTTTGGTTACGGATTTGATGAACTTTGGAATAGAAGCTGTTGGGGTAGGATGTTCTTCTGTTTTGTTTCAGGTATCAGTGAAATCTTCTCTATTAGACAGAATCAAGCAAGCAGAGAAGCAAGATAGTGAGTTGAAGAAAAAGGTAGAGCTGGTTCAGAAAGGTTAGTTTCCAGAATTCAACATTGATAATGATTGTTTTTTGAGATATGGGAAGAGATTGTGTGTGCCTTGTGATTCACAGTTGAAGAGAGAGTTGTTATGTGAAGCTCATAGTTCTCCATTTTCAGTTCGTCCTGGAAGTACTAAGATGTACAAAGATCTGCGGGAGTATTACTGGTGGGATGGAATGAAAAGAGATATTGCTGATTTTACTGTGAAGTGTTTGACTTGTCAGTAGGTTAAACTAGAGTGGCAGTTACTGAAATGGATGCTTCAGCATTTACCAGTGCCAGATTGGAAATGGAAGAATATATCCATGGAATTCGTTGTGGGATTGTCAAAGACCCCTCGAGGTAATAATGTAACCTGGGTTATTGTTGATCGCTTGACTAAATCTGCTCATTTCCTTGCTATACGAGATACATTTTCCCAAGATCAACTTTCCCATTTGTTTCTTAAAGAGACAGTCAGGTTACATGGAGTTCCTCTCTCCATTGTATCTAACCGTGATCCCAGGTTCACTTTTAACTTCTAGAAAGGCCTTCAGAAGTCGTTGGGTACTGAATTAAATTTTAGTACAGCTTTTCATCCTCTATAAGATGGGAAGTCAGAACAAACAATTCAGACTTTGGAAGATATGATACGTGCTTATTCGATAGATTATCAGGGACGTTGGGACCAACATCTTTCTTTGGTTGAATTTTCTTATAATAACAGTTTTCATTCCAGTATACAGATGGCACAATTTGAGGCATTATATGGGAAGCGGTGTCGAACTCCAGCTTTCTGGGATGAAGTGGGTGAAAGGAAGTTGATGGGACCAGAATTGGTAGAATAGTTGGTAGAAAACGTTCAGCTGATACAGAAACACATGAGAACAACTCAGAGCAGGCAGAAGAGTTGTGCGGATAACCGGAGGAAGGATCTATCTTTCGAGGTAGGTGATCATGTTTTCTCAAAGTATCACCATGGAAAAGTGTGATGCGATTTGGTAAGAAAGGAAAGCTGAGTCCAAGGTTCATTGGACCATATGAAATTCTGGAGAGAGTTGGATCAGTTGCATATCGGGTGGCTTTACCTCCGAGTTTATCTCAGGTACACAATGTTTTTCAAGTTTTGATGCTGAGAAAGTACATGCCAGATCCATCTCATGTTTTGAGTACAGAGGTAGTTCAGCTGGAAGAGAACCTATCTTATGAGGAACAACCGGTCCAGATTCTTGACCACAGGGAGCAAGTGTTACAGAATAAGGTGATTAATCAGGTAAAGGTTTTGTGGAAAAACCACAGATGAATGAGGCAACATTGGAATCTTAAAATGCAATGAGGGATAAGTACCCCCATTTATTCGATAGGTAAATAAATTGTGGGGACGCAAATTTCTAAAGGGGGAAGGATGCAACATCCCATGTAAGTAATGAATAATAGAAATTTTTATCAATTCCTATTAATGAATTAGATAGTGTTTTAGAGGCTTAAAATGAAAATAAATCCAATCTTAAGCATTGAATACACTAATATTTTTAAAAGATTGTTTTACTGCCTTTTAATGGAAAACCATTTCTAAATATATCTTTTGACAATTTTATAAGCTATTTTTGTCAAAATAAACTTATTCTTTATGATTGGGACATCAAAATTTACTTTTTGTGAATTTTTGGTATTTTTCCAATAAAGCTCATTTTTTAATGAATAGTGAAAAATGTTGTATTTTAATTCAAAACCCCTTTTTAATCTAATTTATTTATATGATTATATTATCTTTTGAATTGGGTTTAAAGTGAAATTAGAATATATATTTACCATTTAATCCAATGGTGGTCATTGGAATCAATTTTACTTTGAAATTGGACTTAAACTAGTGTCAATATTTTGATACTTATTGTTTAATAAAAACACGCTATTTGTCATGACAACGGGAATTTATTATTAAATTAATTAATGCATCTTATATTTTATGAATTTCTTAAAATAGACAACATTTTCGAATCCATAATATCAAATATATCTTAGGGTGAAGTTTTTGAATTTTTCTGAAAAACATCAATTTTTGATGAATAGTGAAACCACTAAGTGGTAGTTAAAGAAACTGATTTTTCATATAAATGAAACTTTGCCACTTCTGTGTTTTGATTATATAAAATCTGACATACATGGTTTTCATTAAGAAGTAAAATGTGGTACAATGAGATTAAAATAATTATTTGGTGAATAGTAACTTTTAAGTTCTTAATCTCGATTAGAGGTAATTAGTGTAGTTTAAGGTAAAAATAATGTTTTAATAATATGAGATGAGCTTGACACATTTCCTACCCTCATTGGATGTTTCATGGCCGACAAAGACAATCCATGTGTCAACTTGGGGACCCCATGGAGCCACTTTGGTTGGGAAATGACAAAAATAACTGTTTATTTAATGTTAAAGTAAAAATAACACAAACATGAGATGTTTTACTAAAATAATTTTTACATGGGGTTATAGATGTCAGATGTTTGATTATAAATAGTCATTGGAAAGCTAATGTGATTTCCTACATCATGATAGTTGTTTTATAATTTTTAGACTTTATATAAATTAAATTATTTATGACATCATGATGATGCAGCGATTACCTCATTAATAAAGGATTTAAATAAAATGAAATGATAATGTAACATCTATGACCTACACATGTCCAAAACCTATTGGATAGGAGGATTTCGAACCCTTATCACCTACCCTATAATTATATCAATTTGGGACCTTTTTAATCCGAAAATAATTTTAAAATAAAGTGACATTTCTTTACATTCCAAGAGTGCCCCTCCTCTCCTCTTATAAAAGGCCCCCACCTCTACCTCCTTACCCACACTTCCAAAGCCTTTGGCTCTTCCAACCCCTTCCCATTTTGTCTCTCCACTTCCCTATAATACTTCTTGAAGCCTCACTTTGGGCATAAATCTTCCCAAGGAAGCCTTTGAGCTCAAACCAAAGGGAGTTACCCGATTTTTAGGTAATGTCTTCACTTGAGTCCTTTTGTTTTATTTTGCTTCTCCAACCCCTAAACTCTTTTTATTAATTTATTTTGTAAAAACTCCAGTATCTTCAATATACTAGGAGGTTGTTATAATAATTATTCGAGCTACACCTACACACACCTACATCTAATGGTTAAAGAACATACTGTTTCCGTGGATGGTGAATTTCTGCCTCCCTAAATGATGATTGTTCAACATTTTTTTAACACCTTCAAACGTGGCCATTAAGATGACACTATATTAATATATGATATATAATATGTTTATGTTTTCTTTAATCTTCTGTATTTTTCATTTTGGGCATACCTTTATGGTTTCCATTATGGGTAAACACGATATCTTCATTTAAGGAAGTGCGGACTACCACCCCCTCAAAGTGATTTGATTCATTAATACCATATGTGGGACGTATAAAGGATGATGTTATGATATTATATATGATATTACACTGGAATTATAATATACCTATATATCATTATGATTCCATTCTATAAAATATGAAATAGAAATGAATGTAGCGTTCATGCGTACGTACGACTTACCGTCTCCATGAACGGTGCATTTCATTTCTTACCTCTAAATGATTATGTAATATTATAAATGCATGTATATACTGGATATATATGATATATATGATATATAAATCATGATTATAATTCTGGATATAATGGATACATGAACAAATTGTAATTATAAAGGGTTTATTTTTTACTCAAGTACCAATGATTGTTAAAACGACCGTTATTAACTTAAATAATTACATATTGTTCATGACATGGAAATAAGTGATATAAAAGGAATAATGAACTTTAAAAAGGTTCTTAACCAAGTAGAAATTAACTCAAGTTTATTATTCAGTAGATTAAAGAACGTCCGAGTCAAGTCGGAGCCAAGGTATGGGACTTCGTCTCAATCTCCTTTCATTGAGGCAGATTTTGTTTTATACACATACTTATTTTATACGGTGTTTAAACCCCTTTGACTTTTACGTTTATCCAAAAGGAATCTTTTTTATATGAATAATTTTACTAAACGACAAAAGGTAATGTTTTTGTCGTACGTATGTGGCGACAATGACTTCTCCGCCGCCGTGACCGTTATTTGAGTTTCGACTTCCTCTACAAGCCATACCTTTTTTACAAGAAAAATAAATACCATGATTTACATTTCTTTTATTTTGGTATTGAAAATGGTTTTCATAATGTTTTTATATCAATGTGTTGTATTGATATCTTGTGATTGAAAGGTGGAAACGTTATGTTTTCTTTATGCATGTTTTATGTGATACGATTATGTAGAGGTTCTTGGGCATTATTATGAAGACGGGTGGTTCTGTGATAAACTAAGGGCGGGTGAGCCCGATATAGCTCTCCAATGCATTGGGTAACGCAAAGGAGTGAAAAGTTACGGTTTCACCGATGAGATTTAGCGAATATACTGTGATGGGTATTCCAAACGTAACCAATAGGGTTACTCCCTACGTAAGAATGTTATGAATGCCTCAAGTTACCTTTATGTCTTATGATTTCTATGATTTATTCATGATTTGATGAGGTATGTTAATGTGCTTATGTTTTATGGGTAAAGTATGATTTCATTCTTATGTATATATGAACTTATGTTTCCTTTCAATATTTTTATAACCCATAATGAGCTTTTAATGCCCATCCCAAGTTTTTTTTAAATGTTTTTCACAGGTCAAGGGAAAGGTACAAGATATGATTATAGTGTCAAAGAAGTTTCAAGAATGAATCCATGTCTTATTTTAAATATGTTTCCATTGATGGGAAAAATGAATACTATATTTATATAACCACTTTTTTTATATGTGGAATGTAATGCAAGTTTTATGTTCTAATTCTCTAAAACTCTAAACCTGAAAAGATCTTCAATGTGTAATCTTGTAATAACTCAAGATTAATTAAGGTTTAAGGTCGGGGCCTTATATACATAGTTTTATACCACTTAATAATAAATCAATATTTCTTTAAGGTAATTTTATAATTCTAGATAAATTAATTTAGTGTGTCCTAATATTTTCCTCATTGGTACCAACATATTCAATATCCTTATTCCTTATATCAAGTAATTCCTTCTCCATTTTTAAAGAATATTAAATAGGATGTATTTACTGAAAAATAATATCTTTTTCTAATCTCACTCCATAGATTATATTTCATCTTGTTTTATTTTAATCATGATATTATTATATAATTTATCTAAATTTCTTTTAAAAATTATAAACAAAAATAATGAGATAACCATGCTCTAAATAATGGATATTATAAAATAAATTTTCAATGTTACTGGTATATTCATTGGTAATTAATAGATTATTATAACCACTAAATTTATTTTAAAATTACCTCATGATGGAATCGTTTTTATCTAGTACCATCCTTTAATTTAGTGTAATTTCAAAATTATTTATATCTTGATAACGGTGTGTGACCATAGAAAAAATAAACATTTCCATTCCATATATCATAAAATTTGGTTTCTCATTGGATAGTTAATAAATTTTCCATTACCTGAAGAATTAACAAGATTCTTTTAGGTTCTAGAAATTGTCTAAAATATAAAATTATAGTTTATTCAACAATAATAAAAATGAGGGAACATATAATCCAAAATATAACATATATAAAGTCTAAATAATGAAACCCAGTTTTCAATAAATTACTACATAGGCTCAACCTAGGTCATTCATTATCATTATTCATATCCATTATGATGGTTTATATTGAGTTACTAAATTTCCAAATCATATCCCTCAGGATTGTCAAACCATGTGTCTAGTAAAGCACATTATCATACTCTTAGTGGGGATAAAGTCCCACTCAATGTTCCCTTTTTGGTGTTATTACCTCGATTAAAATTTATTTTAGAGCCACATCTACTTGTAGATCCATAAATATATTTTATTTATAAAAAACCACTCACTCTATACATCACCAAAATTCTAGTATATTTTGTAATATATAGTCTAACCCATAACCATACCATTAGATAAGTCCATAGATATCTCACAAATGTTTTCTCATCATGGTTACAAAATGGTTAACTACATAATTCCATTGATAAAAATTCTAGAGACCCAAAATTTTCATATATAAATATCATATCTTAATAGGTTAATATTCATATAAATTTAAAAAATATACTTAACAATGGTAAAGGTTTAGTATCTTTGGGTAGTAGAGATACAATTTTCTTATTTATTGAATGATTATCAACACCCCGCATATAAATCTTCCCACATTGTATTTTTCTTAAAACTACCCTACATAAAAACATTATTTACAACCCGTCGAAAGGAAATGTATGAAAGGGTGAGCTTTGATTCTCAAAAACTGTAAAAAAGTGAGATATTGACATAATAAACACCTATGGTTATGAGAACGTAAGAATAAAATTTTAAAACCATACCATGTATATCATAGATAATAAACATGATTCATGTAATAAATAATGAATGTTCCAGAGAGATGAATCATAAATGTATATCAATGAATGTAATCAATGAGAGAATAACCTAAGCATATGAATGTGGAAAATTAATATGTCCATTATGTTGTGATGAAGTGTAAATACATACATGTTTAATTATTAGATTAAGGGAATGGAATCATGTCGTTGGATAAACATATGGATATGAAAAATACCACTACTATGAATCTTAAGGACATGATAAATTGTTCCAAAAATAAAACTTTAAAATTGAAATACGATTGAAACATAAAATAATTAACTCTTGATTTATCCATATATACCCAAAGCATCATAGGGATATGTAATTATACTCCCACCCATATTAATTTGTGACATAACAAAACATCATACAATATAACAAAACCACACATCACATAATGAAAAGAAAATATATATATTCCAAAATATTATAAAACATTCAACATATCATCATAGATTAACCCATGAAAATAAACCCATTTAATAAAAATTTAATTTTCCTATTAAAAATCCATCTAGAGAAAAAATACAGATAGCCCCTTTAGATGAAATCCAATGTGAATATTATATAACATCAATGGATCCCCTCTTAAATGAAAAATTATTTTGATATATTATATAGAAGATATAATGACGAAACAATCTTTTACATTTTGAAAAAAAATTATTTAAAATATAAATATTTTATAATCCATTAAAGAAGACGTTGTAATTGGTAATAACATTGGATACTTATAAGGGAATATTTAAATTATTGAGTGGTCATGCTGGTGGAAAACAATATTTTTGATGGACACATTATAATAAATATTTAATTCATATTTTTAATAAAAAATCATAAGAAACTTGTCCAGAAAATGACAGGAGGAATCCATTTAAACCATTTTCTATAAATTCATTAATGGACATAGACAATAAGGATTTTCAACTATAGAGTGAGATAAATTATTTTTATCTTAATAAAAATTATATTTGTATATTTAGTATTAAAGAGATTAAATGAGAAGAAGTATTTATTCTATATAAATAACTATATTAGAATAAAATTTATTTGTTTATTGAGATACATATAATAATATTTCATAATCGAAAGCATAATAAAAATCAATCCCGATAATCAATTATTTTGTACCATAAAATTTTTACCACTTCGGTAACATTTAAATGAATAAAATGAATTAAATAAAATAGATATATTTTTAAATCCCATGATTTTAATTTGAATCATAATAATATACATTCATGTGAATTATATAAACCATTCCAAAAAATCATGTGGTGAATATAGATTGTGTCCCATAGAAATAAAAGTGTGATAAAAATCTCTTACCTCAAGCCTTGAATTTATTAATACACATTAAAACATATCATATAATTAATATTGTTTTTTATAAATATATTCTAGAAAAATTGACATATATATCAATATATATATTATTTAATTTATAACATTTTTACCTGTCTCTAAACAATTCATTTTTAACAACAAATTTTCTGTAATAAATGCTTCATTTTTCATATCTGTTTTAGTTTGGTATTTTTGGTCTATTCACATTTATAACAGTTAAATTATCTATAAAACATTATAAATGATATTAATATATTTTATATTAAATATATATATAGAAGTACATGAAAATTACTAAGAGAGAATGAATCACATCTTTCAAAGAGAGGGTAGGTCGTACGTACACATCAACACTTTTTCATTTTATCAAATAATATAATAAAAGATTGGTAAATAATATTTCACATATTTATAATTATTATAATATCATAAATACCATATTTAATCATTAAATGTATCCATATTAATGTCTATGTAAAAGAAAAATGAAAAATAACTTAAATTGCTACATGGAGGCGATAATAAACACATACACCCAAACAACATTGTCAATTTCCAATGGATTGGAAGGTAAGAAAAATGATATGATATTATAATTACATAACTATATTTATATAATAAATATAATATACTTATGTTAAAACCATCATCATATCCATATATGAGAGGTGGTGATAGCAAATTAATTACCTCAGTTCACAAGGTGTTTGTTCATCATACACACAATCAATTGTTTCATTTCCCATTTAATGGAAGAGTTAATAGATGTAGTTTATTCCATTAAAAAATAATATTTAATTATAAGGGATATATTTATGTAATTATATTTGAATAATTGATGAATACCTGAAGGATATGGAAGAAAAAAGAAAAACACCCAGTTAAGAATGATACCTCTTCTTCAAACAACCTCATTAGGTTTGAAACTAAATACATCATATGGGGGTTTACTGGTCAAAATAACCCATATAAAGAATGGTTATGAATTTAAATAATGTCTTTGTGTAAATATTATCTAATACAAAAGGATATTTATTTTTGAATAGTAGATGAAAATGGTTTCTATTATATAAGTTGGGGTGAGGAAAGACATGAAATATTCGTAAACAAAAAGTAATACCTACTTTTCAAATATTAATAAATGACCAAAAGTGGATAGTTATCATCTTCTAATTGATATACGGTCTAATTTCTTCCATAATAAAAGAATTGGACGGGTTTTTGGTTAGTTTAAATACATATATTTTTAATTCTAACCCCACAGGTAAACCTGTTTTAACCTTTTCCATGGTAATAAACTTTTACTGTATTACTACTCATTATGACACAAAATTTTGTATGTCAAATTATATAATAATAATAATTCTAATTAATAATATTTAATTTTTTTATTAAATTAATTTTATTGACAAGGAAAAATTTAATTTAAATGAAAACCCATACATGGGATGAAAAATCTATTTTCTAAAGAATTGTTTTCCTAAATATAATGATTTTTATGTCACTATTGAACATTAAATTGATTCCAATGATATAAATTGGAATAAATATAATATAATTGATAATATTTTTCTTTAAATAAATTAAATTAAAACTCAACCTAAAAATTCAATAAACGAATATGATTTTTTAATAAAAATCATTATTTCTCAACATTAATTAAAAAATTATGCTTTTTACGAAATTATATAAAAATAATTGTATGAAATTTTTTCCTAATTGATTAAAAAACTATTTTATTTTTATGAAACAAATTTGTTAAAAGTGGATACAAATAAATTTTTTATTCACTCATTAGAAGCTGTGAGGAAATTGTTTTTGAGAAAAATTAATTTTTGATGCATATATCGAATATACCAAAAAAATCATTCACTTATTTATAAATATATTTTGTTTAACTAGAAAAAATATATATAATTTTTTAAATGGTTTTTTGATATTAATAAAACCATGTTTAAATTCTAGGTTATAATAGTCATGTTTAAATAATAATATTAATGTTATATCATTGTTTGTTAAAACATGATGTTGCATGAAACACAAACTATTGAAAAAAAAAATTTATTTGGAAATAAATATTACATAATATAATATGTTTTTATAACATATGAGTTCTGGATAAGGTAATATGAATGGTAGATATTCCATGGAGTGATATACAACATGTAAGTGGGGTCACAAAGCATGGGACCTCACATCATTTCCTTGGCTTGTTCTCCCCTTGACTGTGATTAGGAATCCATGACACACTACAAGGCATGTAAAGGTGGTACACTGTGTGTCCCAGTCACTCGTGGCCTGATTGTTTCCTCCTAGCCTGTGAATATTTACATTTTCCTTTTCCATGTATACTAATCATGTCCTTATACATGGACATTCCAGTGTACTCTAACCAAGCCCATGTGTTGGGCTATGTAAATGTTTTTTTACTCAAAAATTACTAATGATATACAATAAATAGGTCACTTTTAATGTATATTTCATTCAATTCATGTGATATTTAACAGTTGTTGAAACACTATCCATCATGTCTATGTTATTACGTGACATGTGTTCCTCTAGGATACATGATTGTTAGATTCGATTTCACAAAAAAATTTGTTTCCCCCTAAAGATCCAAAATCCTTTGTTTCTACCACTATTCACACTTAGTTGACCACCCGAATCTACTAAATTCATAGTAACAACAATGTACATTGATTCTCAGCCTCCAATGGATGGAATTATGATGTTGGATTGATAGAGAAGGATTCTGTCATGCATCTTCCAACACCTCCAATCACCAATCCTTTGTGAAAACACCCATTTCATAAAACACTCCTTGGTATACCTCCAAAACATATTTTTGTACATCTTTCATGTATCCATGACAGATCTAGGGGTTTTATTTCACTTTATCCCGACTTATCAATGTTGAACCGCAACCTAATGGTACAATGGTGAAAAAACGTGACGCAATGTGGTGGGAAATTACAATAATTTGGTGAATCCATCATTGGACGATGGGGTCTTGGCCAATGATCACATTAATATGAGAAATTACGATGATAAAGGGAATAATGTTGATAATACAAGTTCAATATAACAATTTATGATTGACACATGTGAATAATGAAATTTTATTGTTAAATTAAAAATATAATAAATCAATTGTTAATCTATAGTAAAAATGTTACAAAACCAAAAATTATGAGCCCTAACATGATTATGGATTCATTTTTGTAGATGATCATATTCACCAGTCATGATGACAATATATTTTATTTTTTACCTATATCTCGATTAAAGCCATACTGATCACTGTCATTCTCCATCTAGATCCATCAATGATGGACAAAACACCACTACAATACTCCTAGGGTTATAATGACACCTCTATAAATATTCTATACTGAGGTATTTATAGAGGGAAAATTAGGTTATGACATTTAATAATAATAAATAAATACAATATTACATTATTAAATTCACCCTACAAGGGTTTCCTCCCATGGAACATATGATGTTGACGAACCTTATGTCATAGTTAGAGTAAACCATTCATTATATAAGAAATAATTGTCTTATATTTCTTATCCATGATCCAAACCAATTTTTAAACAATTTATATAGGAACAATTATCCCACATGAATTCAAATATATTAATATTTTTAATATATTAATCTGATGTTTTGATACACACAATCACAACATTGAATCCACCGAAAAATAAATAAATATATATATATATATATATATATATTAAAAGGACTAATCTACCTAATCTAATGTATTTTCATTTTAAAAACCATAAAAAATTTCTTACCAAATATAAAATTTGATATAAACTTTTTGGGGTACTGATCCCGCATATGGATCTCCCGCTACTAGGGGAACTCCAACACACTTCCATACTACCAAGGAAAACAACTAAATATATAGCCTATCAAAAAAAAGATCCTCTCCACTTGATCATTTATCTCCCCCATGTACCCTGTGAAGTTGGATACATTATCTATTTACATCTCATCAAACTCAATAATTTTTATCTACTTATTAACAAATCTCCTCTTCTAAGAAACATATAACACATCATGTACCTGGTCTTACTCTAGGGGAAAGTCCAAGCCTTTAGAAACCTCTCTAACCCTCCAAAGGTTCTCGAACGTCTGATGAACCTTTGGGATTTGTTGAATCCCTTTCTTAACCATTATAATACTCTAAGTGGGGAGACCCTTTGGAAAACATTTTATTCTAGAATAGGATCTATGGACCATTTATGATGATCTATGTATGATTTATGATATCTATTGGATTCCCTCATATGGTAGTGGATCACTTGAACCTTATCCATCATCACCTAAACCATCTTAATCATTGATTGCTATGTATCTCCATTATTAGTCTAGTATAAGGGTGACATGCATAGTCTCCCATTTAGATCATTTAATGGTTCCTTATCAATAGTTGAGTAATGAAAATTATTATAATAAAAATCCACCAATTGGTTATGATCCACTAAGCTATGGGATATGGCCAACACACATTCCCCAAACATATCCTCCAACACCTAAGTAGGATTATTGGTCATCCTATCCATTTAGGGGTAAAACGCCACATACATCCTTAACTAGGTCCAAAATTCCTCCAACAATCCCCTCAACAATGGTGATGTAGTCCTAGAATCACATTTAGAGTAGATCATCAAGGATAAACCATGAAGCTAGTGATTATACATCATGGGAAAATAACCTATTTACTCTACTAAACTATACTCCCTAATGGTAAAGAGGTATTCCCACATTCTAAGATAGTTAAAAATCAACCAGATATTATCATGGTATCTTTTACTCAAGGAATTCAGATCATAAATTATATGTATATTCCCTCCCATTTCCACTCTAGAATCTCAAGTGGATGTTTCAAGCCTTCCAAAACAAAATTACTGGCCTTTACCTCATGACTTTTGAGACACCAAGAGATGAACTCAGTAATTCATTCCCTCATTCTACCACAAATTAATGCCGTAAAATGTGTGGGTACATCATTTTCACTCAAGGATGTATAACCAAATGGGATGTCTGAAACATCCTCACGAATTCCTATTCCAATGTGACTTAGACCACCATCCATCTCTAAAAAAGGATCGTGTGATTACATATTTTATAAAACCTATCTTGTGAATCTACTGAAAATATAATTTCATATATAACCTCACATTCTATGTATCCCATATAAGAATCTCTCACATGTTGATAACTCAGAGTATTCTCCACCATAAATTGAAGGAGAACTTGACCTCTCTCCTCTATTAGGGCAAGCTGCAATGAAAAAAACAACTCACTCACCTCTTCCTCCAAGTGGGAGCTTGACTTCCTTTTAAGGGAATCTATGGCCATATTTCTTTTCCGAGGAATATAGAGTATATTTAATTCATAGTATTTTAGGATTTTCATCCAATTATTATATTTTAGGTTATGATATATATGAGTGAAAATCTACCTAAAACCCCAATGGAATGAGTAAAAAAATAAATGATCACTAAGACTATAGTTCTGATACATCTTCAGAGTAAAGTCCATCACTTTCAAATCTACGTCATAAGGAACACTGTTCTTTTAGTGGTTCCTCAACAACATCGAACGATATGCAGTTACTTCCTTATTATGAATCATTATAAAAGTGATTATATATCGATAAGAATTATAAAACAATAGAAACTAAACACCCTCCTATATTAGTGACAATAAAAGATCGCCATTTACCATCAGCCTCAACTTCATGATAGATCTCTAATACTTCTCAGTATATTTTAATGGATACTCTTTCCCCATCAATATTTTCAAATTAGATAAAATTCTTTAAAATACTTCCATGAAACTCCAATAGTACCTCTCTTAACTAAGAATACTATAAACCTTAGAGAAACTAATTGTTGGATACCAAAAAATCATGATTTCATTCTTTTCTAGGTCCTAAACTAAACCATGATCTGATATAAAGTTACTAAAATTGAACCTCAAAGATCTAAATAGAGCAATTCAAAATCTTATTAAAATGTTAGTGCTCCTAATGTAACTATAAGACTTAACTCATATCCCTTGTATGATCCTCCTCTAATGTAGAGTAAATGAGAAATTTATCAATGATGATAACCACATATCAATCTATATTTTACTGGAATATCGAATTCATAACAGACATAAAAATAGTGGGTGAATCCATCACACTGATAAGAATCCACATGTTTTCATATTATTTATATAACCATCATAATGTCATCGTCAGAATGACATCATCATTCTCCCTCAATTAATTGTAGCCAAACCTAATATCTATATTAAAAAGCCCAATCATTCATCTATTATTTTAGATGTGCTCAAATATCCAAAAATGGGTACTTAATCTTTTTCAAGAGTGCATGTTACATAGCACTGCTATCTCTCACTCTCGCAAAGTTGAATCTTGTCCAAAATATCTGATGTAATACAAATCATCAATAATGAATGTCGATCTAAAATCCAAATATTTCAAAAATGACCATAACCAATATGGAATCAAAAGGATTCATCATGACTACCATGAGTCCCCATGAAAACTCACTCCACTGGGTTCCAGCTCGCACTGCTTCAAAAAATGTGATATAGAATAATCAATACACTTAGTAAAATATAGTCATACATGATAAGAAAAGTGAAAATGGGGGGATATATCTCTTACATGTGGAATAAATAGATGATTTAATGGATCAAATATACTTATACCACTACTATAGGAAGATAATAATTGTAATGGACTATACCGTAGATCGTCTCATGAGCTGCCTGGTCATACATCCCCATACCCTTCAGTTGGCCACATCACTGACCACCCACTCTCTTAGACTAGTGTGGTCTACTTGGTGGTTGTGGTGAAAGTATATTGTATCTCCACCCTCCACCATCATGTCCAAACTCTATATATATTCATGCAATTATGTTAGCATTTCCTCTTTAGTGGCAACTCTAAACATGATTGGGTGATTGTTGATCGAGTTGGTTCATCGTCATTGGTGGCCCATCCACTCTATTCATATATATATATATTAGAATAATAAGTATGGAGATCCTTATCCATGTGAACTCTCACATGATAACAATATACATGGAGCCCTCCTGAATGAATAAATTATTTTCCTGATCTCTGATCCATTGAGCCATGTTTCTGAGTCTAGGTATGAGTATGTCTCTTATGTCAGGACCTCAACATTTGACATTAGCTAACTATTGGAGTTAAAATCGCAACATGTTTTCCACTTCCAATTTCATCCACCCAGAGTCCATATTATTGAAAATCATGGTAATTTGGTAACTCTTCCAAACTACAAAATATGTAGGAATTCACCAGGAGTATAATTTTTCATAAATCTCTGTCCACATTATCTAAACAAACATTCATTATACATAAAAACCTTATCTCACCATATCAATTCAGTAACAGAATATTTTACTGTGACTATTGAAGTAAAATAAACTATCATATCATTCTATAGTATCTCAATATGATTTTATATCTATATAGAGAAAAATACTTAAGGGTAATTGTATTTAAAAAATAACCAATAGTTGTTTGATAATTACAGCGCCATCTCATCACATGTCTACATCCTCATAATCCACCATCACCCTACTACACTATGATGAAGGATGGACACAAGCCCAACCTTTAAGGACTTAGCCTTAAAACATTACATAATCTTGAATTAAATTAATAATTCACATTGTGGATATTTTAGGGTTTAGAGTTATAGAGAATTTGGCCATAACTATTACATTACATCTCAAAAATTAAAAATTAGAAACTTCTACTCAATTTATAGTTTTTTTATAAAATTAAAAATCATGAAAAAAGTGTATGGTTCCATGTTTTAGACAGTATGACTTTTCCTTGATCCCTTCCTTGACTCTATTCATCTTTATGTCCTATGAAAAAACATTTCAAAACTAGGGATGAGCATGAAAAGAATAGTGAGGGATATAAAATAAGGAAAGGAAAAATTAAACCATCAATAAATAAAAATCAATGAAACCATACTTTTCAATCATAACATTCCTCATAAAATTATAAGATTTATGAATAACACACATAAATCATAAATCATAAAGGTAACTTATGGAATTTATAACATACTTATATTATATATTTAATAGCTATGTAGAGATTTAGGATTGGAATAACCATCACAATATATTCCCTAAATCTATTAGGATGAAAATTAACATTTACCTCTATCATGTTACCCAATCACTACTGAAAAAACGAGCTCTACCCACGCTTCAAAACAGTGGGTATAGCCCCCAAAACCGGGGGTATAGGCTATACCCACAGTTTTGGGAACCGTGGGCTCGAACAGCGTCGGGATAGGGGTCTTGACCTATACCAACTGTTTTGTAGAACTATGGGTATAGGTGTTTAACACACCCACACCATGCTGTATAGAGTGGGAGGGAACTTACCCCATGGTTTGAAAACTGTTGGAAATTTGAATTTTTAAAAAATAGCAGGTAGTAGGTTTCGAACCCGCGCTACACGCAGGGACTCAGTTTCACAACACAACATCGGACCAACCGAGATGACATATTTATATGTATATACAGATAATTTTATTATAATATATTAATACCAATGCAGTTATCTAAAAATTGTAACCGACGGGTTTCGAACACGCGACCTGGAAGAACGGAGTAGAGCGGTGAACCAACTAGCCTACGAGGATTATTTTTATATATTAATACGATTTCATAGTTATATTAATATTGTCGGTATATTTAAAAGTTTTTTGTGATGATATTTGAACACCGCACTTCACAGAACAGAACGACGAACTATACCAACAAAGCTACCAAATTTTTATTAATATATATTGGAATCTGTATAATTATATTATTTAAGACATTGTTACCGTGTAAAATTTATTTCATCTCACGCAATATTTTTCCCATTTTTCCCCCCGCCATAATGCGGGAAACCTATACCCACGGTTTTTAAAAACCGTGGGTATAGATCTTTGAAACAAATACCCCATGTACCCACAGTTTTTAAAAACCGTCGGTATTGGTCTTCCGAAAAAAACCTATGCCCACGGTTTTGTCAAAAACTATGGGTATATGTTCCCATACTATATTATACCGGTGGTTCTCAAAAACTGTGGGTATAGGGGGGACCTAATCCCACGGTTTTGTGAAAAACCGTTGGTAAAGGCCCAATTTCTAGTAGTGAATGCATTGGAGAGCTATCTCGGGAACACCCATCCTATGATTATCATGGATACACCCATATATGTAAACAATTCCCAAAACCCATAATGTATTCGTAACACATAAAACAAGAATAAATGAAGGATAACATTTCCACATTTCAATCAAAATTTATTGTTTCAAAAATATTTAAATAATCAAGTCTATATCAACCATTTTCAAAACCATTTCAAACATAAATAAAGAGATTTTTTAATCAATGTGTCCCATTCTAAATTGAAACTTTTAAAAGGAATTTAATTTCAAACACTCATACCCAAATAAATATATACTTAAAACCATTTTCAAAACATGGACATTAATGAGAATTATTTAGAAGAAAAAATCATTAAAACAATACATTAGTTAATGTGTTCTTAACCAAATGAGAGATGCTTGAATACAAATAATTGAGAAATAACATTAATCAAAGCATGTAATATCATGAGAATAAAGTGATTCATGATATAATATGTCAAAGGGTATTATATACACCATATAAAAGTGAATCTGTGTATAACAATAAATATGTCTCAATGGAATGTAAATTTAGACAAAGTCCCTTACAAAGATTGAATCTTTAGATTAAGGATAAATTAATGACATAATTATGTGAAACATATAATAATACAACCAATATAAGTGGTTATTAAGTGTAAAACAATCATATTTCATTCATACATATTCATAGCACGACATAATCAAGAAGGTCAAGTTTAACCCAAATAATTGATATTGGCTTAAGATGTTTTCTTAAAGAAATTCGACAGCCTAACAGTGTCACTTAAAAATTAAGAACATGCATTGATGAGAAATAAAATGTTCTATAATCACTTGGAAACTTTATTTATAGTAATAATGATATGTAATAACATATGTCGACATAATAAAGTGGAAATAAAAAGACATTACGTAAATGAAGTCTTCTAAATAGAGGAGGGTGAAAGATTCCTTCACCAATTTGGTAACTTATGAAACATACACCCCATGAAAAAATGATCATAGAATGAATATTTAAATACCAATAAATTAAATTTTCACATAATTAATACAATCATGTGCAGTAAAAAAACTACACAAAAGGAAATAGTGGAAAATATTGTATGAATCTCACAGGAATAAAAACTGAGATGAAAACCCCTTACCACGTTGTAATCAATCGAGTCATAAGACCAAAAGTTTATAACCACCCAACGAATCAATGAATACCATGAATATAAATATATTCGTGATAATATATATCAATTGGCAGTACAAAATACACCACATGCAATAAATAAGTGGTGAAAAAGGAAATCTCATGAAATTTAAAGTGAGATATGAAACCCCTTTCCTCGTGTCAGACTTGACTCGTTTGTTCCTTATTATTCCTGAATAATAAAAATAAGTTAATTTATACTTTATTAAAAACCCTTTTAATGTTTATTATTCCTTTTATATCACTTATTACCTAGAAATAAAAAATATTTAATTATTTGAGTTCATATCAGACATTTTTTCGATGCTAAGAAATTGAGTTAAAAATGAACTTTTATAATTACAATTTGTCCATGTGGTAAAAAGTACATTATATCCATAATTATATTCATGATATAGATATAATATATAACATATATATCTAGTATATATATATTTATAACAGTTCACAAAATTTGGACATAAGAAATGAAATTCACCGTTCATGTAGACGGTATGCTATACATACGCATGAACACTACTTTCATTTTTTTCATTTTTAAAGAAATGAAAACATAATGATAAATAGGTATATTATAATTTTAGTATAATATCATATTTTATATATGTTACATAATTTCCTTTACACCATCATTTTTCATTACATATATCATATGAATTGGTTATATCACTCTAAGGGGGCGGTAGTCCACACTTCCTCAAATGAAATTATCGTCATTATACAGCATGTAAAGCATAAATGTATTTTATAAGTGAACATCACAGATGAATATTGATAAACTAAAATAAAATATATATCATATATAATTACAGTTCCATCATAATGGCCCCCATGAGAGGTGTTTGGAGACATTTGATCAATCATCATTTCGTGAGGCAGTAGTTCGTTGTATACAGAAATAGTATGTTCGTAACCATTAAATGGAGATGTGTGGAAGTGTAGTTAAAATAATTCTTATAAAAAAACAAGTATATTGAGGATAATTTTTAAGTTTTAAAAGAAAGTAATAAAGATATTTTAGGGGGATGGATAAGTAAAATAAAAGAAAATAACTAACGAGAAGACATTACCTTTAAATTGGGTATCTTCCTTTGGTTTGAACCAAAAGGTTTACTTGAAGTACATTCTGCCTAAGGTAAGGTTTCTAGGTGGAAGAGAGGGATATTATTATTTTATTTGGGAAGAGGTTGGATGATCCAAGGGTCTTTATAGGTGTTAGTAATGTGTTAGCGGTAATGTATTTTTATAAGGGGGAGGAGAGGTTCTTTAGGAATGTTTGAAAATATTATTTTAATATATAATTATATTTGAGTTCTAAAGGTCCAAAAGATTTTAAAGATTAAGATAAGATGACTCTTGTTAGAAATAAAATCATCCAATAATAATTGGATAGGTTTTGGTTATTGTTTTAATCTCTATAATATTATTTATTTAAATCATTCATTATTAAGGAAAGCACTGCATCATTATTGTGTCATAAATAATTTTATTTATTTGATGTCTTAAAATTAAAAATAAAATACCATGATTTAGGAAATCTTATTAACTTTATATTGAATATTTATATTTATATATATCAATTATATTACCCAACATTAAAATATTTTTAGTAAAACAATACATGTTTATGATATTTTTATTTTTTACCTTAAATAAAAGGTTATTAATGTCATTATCTAACCCAAATGGCATTAAAATGACAAATATCTCACCCGAGGATTGTATTTGTCGGCCATGACTCATTCAGGAATGTTTAGGAAATGTTTTATGATAATTTTATATTATTATAATATTATTTTTACCTTATGTTACCCTATTTACCTTTAACTGCGTTAAATAAAAGTCAACATTTACTATTCACTAAAAATTATTTTCATCTTATTGAAAATAATTTTACATACTAATAAAAAAATGTATTTTTTATTTTTAAAATTCAATTCACATAAGCTGCAAACTTTATTTTCATTGAAGAAGTCTATTTTTTAACTACTACATAGTGTTTTCACTATTCATCAAAAATTGATGGTTTTCAAAAAATACCAAGAATTCAGCCTAATATATATTTCATATTCTGAATTCAAAAATGTTTTATATTTCTTTATATTAAATACATTTATGTTGAATTAATTAATATAAAATCAATTTCCATTGTCAAAATGAAAAGCCTGTTTTTAAAAAATAATAACTATCAAACGACTCACAATTGTTTATGTATAATTCCAATGTGAAATTTCATATAATGACAGACATTGGATTAAATGGTAAAAATATAATCTAATTTCACTTTAAAACAAATTAAAAAGATAATATAACCATAAAAATATATTATATTAAAAGTTAGTTTTGAATTAAAATACTGTATTTTTTACTATTCATTAAAAAAATTAATTTTATCAGAAAAATACCAAAAATTTACCGAAATTAAATTTTAATGTCCTGATTCTAAATAAGAATTTTATTTTGTCAAATAGAACATATAAAAGTGACAAATACTATATTTAAAGAGGGTTCACCATCAAGATGAAGTAAATCAACCTTTTAATTAATATTAAAGTATTTATGCTTAAAATATGATTTATTCGCATTTTAAGCTTATAAATTTTATAGAATAAATGAAAAAAACATTTAGAAAATATGTATAACAATATTTGAGTTATTCTTGGTCATTACCACCAATAAACCGACTATGTGTTAACTACCATTTTAAATAATAATATTATTATATTATTTTTCGGTATAACTTAATGTTGTGGGTAACATAAGATTTCAAAGAAACCTATTGCAGTTTATTAGGTATTCCATCAAACATGGATTCCCCACTAAAGTTAAATTAATATTTAATTCAAAAATATTAATAAATATGAAAATTTCTTTTTCTTTATTCACCTGGGATGTTACACAACCATTTGATTCTTTGGGGTTTCAACAATATTGAAGGCATGGACTACCGACTCCATGAAATCATCCACTACCCAAGGATCAATCTCATTGAAAAACTGTAATTGTCTCTTTTATTGGAAATCACGTACTGTGCTACCACTACGCACATCCTCATCACTATCTTCTTGTACTATCTACAAATTGAAAAATGGTAGAAATTATCCTCATCCACTTAGTGGAAGAAACTCATAAGACAGATCCTGAATTGAGGCCTCATTGGTCAATGGATTGTATTCATAATAATGTATTGTAACCTTGGATAAATACCTTCATGGAAGCATCTTAAAGGTGATTTTGATATACTACAGTTATATGAAAAAATATATGGGGAGCTAACTAAATAAAGAAATTCATAAGAATAAATCATAAATGATTCATGTACCATGTGTTCCCTATAGTAAATGTATTGGTATTTTGAGTTTACAAGAAGGTAATCATTGCCTTGGTGAATGGATATGCTGAATTCCACAATATCACTGAGTTCACCAACCTAAAAAAAACTGAAAATACCCATACATTGATTCCCTAAGTTCCCACTTCAATCCTCTCAGTGGGTACCACTCTAATAGTGACTTTTGGATGAACTGTTGTGATAACACTCTATCACAACACAACCCACTAGTGAAGGCTTGTCCAACATCATGCCTGGTGTGATACCCCTAAACAATATACAAATTGGCTAGCATGTGATACAAAGAACCAAGATGGCATAAACTAAGATAGGAGGCCTTAATCTAATTTACCAGTATGCACACACACTTCCATAACTACAAAAAATTACAAAGTAACAAATAAAGACTCCAACTTCTAGAATATAACCATTCATTAAAAGCCCCTCTAGTTAAAATTTAAATTTTTAAAATTATAATATAAATATAAATGGGAAAATTAAATTGCTAACCAAAAATAATGACCCAAACTGAACATAAATGGAAATATTAATGAAATTATTATCTTTATGTCCAACCACTGAGTTCTATCAATACAACTATTTCCCACAAGACTCTACATATATCACCTAGGATATTTTTGTAATCATTGTATGAAATTATTCATAATTGAAAATTATATGTAGGGGTGTGTATATAAACACCCTACATGATTCCCTAAAATTTTTAATATATAAATAGATTGATGAAATAACAGTTAGCTCAACCCATAAAAAGAGATAAATGAATCCTAATATATATATATATATATATATATATATATATGTTCTTAAAGAAACCCATATGAGATATAGAGGTTATATCCATCTACATATCCCAAATAAGTACAAATAGTCTTCATGTAGCTCCAAAAGTTATTATCTTATTCCCAACTTCATGATCAACCTCTTTAGAATCTATGTGGTTGGGCCTACAGGTCACCGCTACACACAACAAAAAAGGGATCCAAAACTCAAGTGGGGACTTGATCTCTACTGGATCTTTACGTTGAAGGAGTATCCATCAATAGATGGAGGATCTTCGACCTACTTTAATGTAATGGAACATTGAATATACTTATTTAATGTGTATGGGGGGCCAACACCCCAGTTTGATAGGCGAGTAATAACTCCAAAATCACTTAGATGATCCTATAGGATCACTTCCATCACTCATACATTTCCTAAGGAAGCATCTTGCTCGTAACACTTCATTTCATATATTGTACTCCACAATAAAGATCACGGTCACATTATATAAATAAGAACACATTGTATAGGATACTATTGGTCCAAAATCATTGTCACTCTACATATGACATGTACATGTGGAACATGACATGTCTCGACAACCTGGGGCCAACCTGTGTCCTCCCAGAAAATTCTCGTGAATGTTGGATGAGTCTGTGTACACTAGTAATGTTGGATTACATGACCATCCCGGTGTACTATGACCATGCCCATGTTATTGGATTTTTACCTTCAGATATTATCCCATAGTACATAATGGTCTTCCATAACTACAGAACACTGAGTGTTGGGGCCATCCAAAACATGTGATATTTATATCTACTAAAAATCCTAGCAACCATAGCCAAGGGACAAAAAAACGTGCATTTTATATAGACACACAAAGTGTGGTAGATTTTTTTTCATGAAGGCCGTGTTTCCCTCCACATATTTGAGAACAAAATTTTCCACCTCTATTCATTCCTATTTGACCAAACATGTCTTCCAAAATCATTATTATCACCATCAAACATCAATTACCTACCTATGTTTTTCAGACATCGGAGGCCTGATTGACTGCGTAGTATTTCCCTAAGTGGACATTTCCACCTTTGATCTCAAATAAATTAATAAATCCACTATATACTATTACACATATTGATCCAACCCCAACTCATATATTGGTACATCGTTTATACAACTACCATGAATCTAGGGGTTTGATCACCCTTGAACCTGCCCCATAAATTTCAAATCATGACCCTATAAGCCAATGACATTGAATGAAAAGGACAATGTGAAGAATATGATTGTAATGACGCAAAACATAAATTTTACATTTTAATCTCAACAAATGATCATATAAAAAGGAATTATAATGATGAATACAGTTTAACGACAATAAGATGGGTTCAATATCAAAGTTTATTATCAGATCCCAAGAATAAAGTCCATCATTGAAAAATAATGATTATAATAAATTTTTCATTAATAATTAATTAAAATATTTGATGACCACAAATAATTATACCTTCCATGATTAAGGATTGATCATTTGTGAAGAGAACATTCACCATTGATGAATAATATCCACTATGTTCGCTACCTACCTCTTGATTCACCTTGATTCAATCATCATCATTTTCTGATCCTAATCCTTAAATGAATAATTCCCCTCATAATGTCACATATTCATAGGGTTGTGTGTCTATCCCTAATGATTTTCAAGAATATGTTATTTATATAGGGGTGATTAGGTTAGGTCATTTAATAAAAATTAATAATTTTATCTCTTAAATTCACATGTCGTTGGTCACCTGCCATGAATCATCTGATGTTGAACAACCTTATATTGACATTGGGTTAAACCATATATTATATAATTAACCATTGTCTTAGGATTCCCAACTTATGTATGAAGAATTAGAAAATTATTTAAACTGAAATGATGATAACATGTGATTAAAAACATATTAAAATATTATATATATTAATTTGAGCATCATGAGACACCCAAAAACAACACCGACTCTTCTAAAAAATTACACACACACAGAGATATATATATATATATATATATTAAAAGGAATAATCCAGTATAGCATGATTCATTAAATTATGATACCTTCTTAAGATATCAGGGCATGAAGTGTTAGAAATCATCCACATACCTAGTATCTAATAACTGAAAGATTTTCTCCCTTAACGGTGCCCAGTCCTTCAAATGTTATAAAAGAATAGTCTTTGAAAATCATTATTTAATGATATGAATCTTGATATATTATATTTATTAATAGAAACATCAAATAAAATTCCTAGACATAAAAATTAATTCGAAAAAAAATTATCAATGAAATTATTCATATTAGGTAGGGTTTAATAAATAATCTAAAATTTTTCTGATAACCTAATGGACACTAAATAAAAATTAAATTTGAAATATGGAAATATAATATGAAATAAGAATATGATGTAAAAAAGAAATTTATTCTAATGGAATTCATCCATACATGACATATTGTGTTCCTCGTGGAAATACTCTCAAAAATAATTTTAACCTCTCGTAGAATTTATCTAAAATTTATTTCATAGGTCAATGATGCTTAAAAGTTATGGAATCCATTGAATCATTATTTTAAAAAATATTTTTTTGAATAAATCTCTCTTAAGTCGCTAATTTAATATTTTGTATAACACACAATTTTTTTATCTTATGGAATAATCTAATAATCTATCATCTCATTCATTATTTGAATTTAAAATTCCACTTTTTATCTATCTACATCAGTAACTAAGCAAAAAAAATAAATTATATTTTGATAATATATTTCATTTTCATTGAAATTATTAAAATAATATACATAATTTTAAACTAATAAATCCAAATAATAGGCTCCCCTTAGACAAATTATAATATCCATGTCTTGTAATTGGAGTAGAGAATTAGTATCTGCAATTTTTCATTACTCTTATTTATGTATTTTATTTTTCACTCAGTACTAGGATATATTGGAAATATCATTATATGATCCAAAATTATCATTTTAAACATTTTTATATACCATATATTATTATTCATTAAGATAGGTCCATGAATTGTTACTATTTTTAAATAAATAATTAACCTATGTTTAAGTATAAAAATACCATTCATCAATGATTTGGTTTTTATTCACCTAAAATATATATAATTAATTTATACTGCACATGTTCTATAAATATGAGTACCCATGTTTCTAGAATTTGTTTTAATCCTAGATAATGATGGATAAAATCTATCATGTAGTTTAATCACACACAATACATGGGATCTTACTCTTTAATATATATGTACATATTATGGGATACATAGTGAATGAAATATGAATGAAATTAAAATTACAATAAGGGAATAATATAATACCTCTATTATTCTATTCATGCTATCTGATTTATTTCATTTTTTCTCATTACATTTATTTGGTTACCATTCTATAAATTTCAATGTATCAGAAAGTGGGAGAAATTATAATTATATTAACTCAATGAAATCAATATAATAATTCAAATCTACCTGTGAATTGGGTATCCCCCCAACCATTGATTTAGTTTTGACCTTTTTATCCACGATCACTTGAATCAATATCCGAGATAGATTAAGAAATTTGGTATCCTAATCACGAACCATTTCATTTTGGTTAATCCTATTATTCTCATAATGAATAAAGCTAAATATATTTATGATGATACATGGGATAATCCCAATATTAATTAATAAAAAATACATTCAAGGCCCCGTTATCTAGAAATATGTAAAATTATTTTCACTTACTCATTGATCATATAAATAATGTGATGGTCTAGGGAGGGTTGTAAAATAATGTGATTTCTCCACATAGGTGTATCTTGTATTTCATAGCTTATTATAACTTATTTTTTGGACATAAATTCTATAAAACATCAATGGACTTCACATTCCATGTTTTTCAAGTGTGGCCTCAACCACTTCTTATCCTTACCCCTTAAGTAGTTTTTCTATGACCCAAATGTTCATTGTAGCTTATTAAATCAAATTTCACAGTCCCCAAAGACAATATTCAACTCCCATATTTTGGATTGTATGACTGAATATAATTCAACCAGATGAGATTTTTTTTGTTTTCTTAGATTATATCAATTATATCTAAAATTAATTTATACGTATGGGACTAATTATCACATTTCCCATATTTAATAGTTTTTCATTTCCCCTATTTAATACCCATACAATGAAAAAAATAGTTTTTTGGTTTCCCTAACCATATCAAAAGGATTCTATTATTGACCCCCAAAACTAGTTCTATTATTTTATACAATATAATTTATCATTTTTAATAACACTATATATAATCACATGAAAAAAGATATAAAAATGGAATTATATCACTTGTTAAATTAAATTTATATAATAATATTATATAAAAAATATTATCTTATGATATTTTTTATTTTTTATTTTACTAATTTTGATTGAATAAATATTTTAAAAAATTAATTTCACTAAAATACACTAGTAATAAAAAATAATATCACTAAAAACAATTACAATTTTTATTTTGAATTATATCAAGAATAAATAACGTATTTTTTATGAGTGATTGAAAACCTATAGGGTTTATTTGAGTTTTACTAGTATTATTTTTCTGACTATTTAACAAATATAGATGATGAAAATGGTGTGGAAAATTGAGGATTGGTGTATAAATATACAGAAAAATATCAAAATACTTCTTTATAGCCAAGGATATCAATTCCATTTAGAGTGTATTTAACTTGTAACGTATGTGGAAATAAACTATGTATATGTCTTTCTATAGTTTATTGAAATGTAAATAAAACCAATAAGTACTTTATAGAGGTGCACATACAATTTGATCTGAAAATTTTCATATATTAGAATTGATCCCTTTTAAGGTTTTTAAACAATAATATTTTTTAATTAATGAGTTATTGGATTAATGGTATTTGGTATAAAATTTCCTAGATCAAACATATTCATAGTTCACTCCATTTCACCTTCCTCGATGATGTGAAAATGGTTTGGCTCAGTTCTTAGTATAGGTTAAACTCAAAATGTACCGTACAAATGGTTTATACTACCAATTATCATTATAATGACAGTAAATCAGTATGGAAGATTTCATTTTTTTCATCACTCACGCTCAATGTTAATCGATCCAATTCCATCTAAGTTAGAAATAATAATAATATACAAAATTGCACACTATGTAATCATAGAAGTTAAAGTTATTTAAATTAAACTAAAAATGTCCCACATTGATAATTAATTGAAACTCGATACCTAAATTAATAATACACGACATAAAAACAACCGAAATTCTTTTACAAATTACCATGTCAATAATTCTAGTAAAATACCTCTAGCTATGACATTCACCACCAAAATCAACTCAATCTTGGAATCTCATAGAGAAATCTTCTCAGATGCATTGTAATTCTATTTTCCAATATAAAATATTCAATTAATACTTTTTTTATTTCCATATTATTTTATATACTATTTTCAATTTTCATTTAGGACCATTTAGTGTGATATTGATATGGGGTAGAATAAACCTCAATCCGTTACACCTGATATTATAAATTCACTCCTCTTTATGTATTAGCTTTTATACCACACACATTCTCTTGGATATTCTCCCATTTGGCCTTTCTACTGAGAAATAACAAAATTTTGAAAGGTAAGTTTTATTGGATAATTTGTTTAGTTTCTCTAATTATTAAATGTGTGTGACGTAAAAATTTATATAAATCCATGATAGTGATCTTCTTAACTTTCTTATATCACCCATTGTTCTCCACTAGTCCGATAAGATTCTATTGGATGTATTAATGAGGTTCTATAATGTAATTTAATATCTGTGGAGTTTTTTATGTGCAATATAATTGAAAGTGTAAGGTTGTATGTGTTTACACTATAGATAGAATTCATAGATGAACATACAAAGCATTGGGTTTGCATGGTGATATTAGTTTAAATGTTTTCTACATTAGTGGTTTAGATGGAATTGTCTTACTAACACCTCCTATAATAGATATGAAATATTTGATAGTCTACACCATATATAATTTCAATAACAATTAAAATTTACCAAAAATATAGTTTAACAATTCCATACATGTTTGAGAGGCTTTATGGTGTGTTATGAGACCCCATGCTATGTTGTATGTATGAATCTTCATCATTGGATGATGCAATTTAATATTAGTAAATGATGTATTGCCAATGGGTTGAGCAATCTACCTTGTCTCCTAGACACATTATTATTATATATATACGAGAATAATTTTCAAGGTGTCAATTCCTTAGGTTTCAATGGTTGATGAGTTATCCTGTTGATGATATCTTTTTCCAATATTCATATCAATACATAATCTCTATGTTTCATCATTTAATAATACCAAACTATCTCCTCGAAATTCAAGAACAAAAAAATCAAGTCATTTTTCCTATTTCAAAAATTATGATTAAAAATAATAAAACCACTATTTAGTTAATGAAATTACTAGAAATTTTTTTAATATTTTACTGAAATAAACATAAAAATAATTTTAATTGTCTACTAGTAAAATATACCAAAACATGAATGAATACAATTCCATAATTAAGTAATGTAATTTAAAAATACCACACACCTTTTTTAGTTTATCTCAAATTTTAGTCAAGGGTCAATGAAGGTTTCATGGTGTCGATCGAAAATTACTTTTTTTATTCAAATATAGGTGTGTATCCCAGGAACCATAAGGAGTCATGGTGGCCTAAAGTGGTGTAGCACAAGGTAATACACTTGAAAAAAATTAGTACATTCCTTGTGCAGTGATCCCAGACTATCAAACACCAACAAAGGGTCCTCCAAACTACTACCCCGTAACAAGGAGCCCATAGAAAAGATAGCCTCACTAAGGGTGTGGTGAACCGAGCAGCCATGTCTTATTTCCAAGGGAAAACGTCGAACAAGGTATGTCAGGTGCGAAGGGGAACCACCTACCCATTTAACACCCAAAAAATATTCTCAGAATCCAACTCCACTTTTGAAAAACTCAACAAATATTCCTGCAAAGGGTGACACCGGTGTGGAATGTCTTAATTAATGATTTTATTAGTAACAGGGTGTAAAATAGATATTTATTAAATTACACATCTTTTATTCTATTACATACATCCTTGATAAAGAAAATATAATAATCTAGTAATTTATAAACCCTATCATTATTTTACTTACACAATCCACTTACTTTAAATCTAACATAATAACTGGAAATTTTACTGTTATTTTATTACATTCTATTTCCTGAAATTTTTTATTTTTCAATGATTTTATTTTTTCCAAATATTTAATTTGAAATCGATAACATCTATGGATTTTCATTCCAATATTACATAATCCTCCTCAGTCTTATCTAACAAATTCACTTCATTATTCAGTTTTTTGTCATATTAAAGGGACTGATTAACATTCCCTAATTCTCTATATTTTTATTTTTTTCATTTATCCAATTCTTCTTGTGAAACCAAAAGCTACCATTTTTTATGAAATACCCAGTTCAGTTTGTGTCTACCTTGTATTTTACATAATATATTCTTCAAAATCCATATCATATCATACTATGAATCTAATTCAAATTCTATTTGACTCTCTTCTAGAAATATATCATTATTTTAATATTATTTTTGAAACTATGATATTTTTTTCAATTTTCCTTCTAAATTAAAATATAAATATAAATTTATAACAATGTTAAAACATTATTTATTAACATTATGGTAAATTAAAATGAAATTTATCAAATAATTCATTTCATGTATCATTTATATGAAAAAATATTAATCTAGATTGTATGATTTGGAATGAAAATTCATATATTCGAATTTTTCCACATTATATGAAAATGTGATTCTATGTATCCTTGCTAGAGCTTTTAATAGTAGTCAATTATTTATATTATATCACATTTTATATTAGACTCTTGTCATATTAAAAAATAAATTAATCTCCATATTTCATAATTTTGGCATTTTCAATGACTGGACTATTATATTTTAATGTTTTT
Organism: Viscum album; assembly: GCA_963277665.1. Classification (NCBI taxonomy): domain Eukaryota; kingdom Viridiplantae; phylum Streptophyta; class Magnoliopsida; order Santalales; family Viscaceae; genus Viscum; species Viscum album. The sequence goes on along the minus strand of OY728119.1, from coordinate 806,391,031 downwards.
TGAGTTGTGGCCCTAAAATTTAATCATGTTTTTATTTTCTATCATATATTATGTCATTATATTCACTATGATATTCTCATTAATTTTTATTATTTCTTTACCCTCATGTGTTATCACATTCAATTAAAATTAACTACCTTGTTTTAGATTCTATATTACAAAAATTGATGATTTATGTCCCAACCCTAATGTATTGGAGTTAATTACTTCTATAAATTAAAGGATTTTGCGGGGTAATATTTTCCAATATCAATAAAAACCATGTTACCTAAACTACATTGGAATATATTAGGTCATTTTGACCTATATTAGGTTTCCTTTGAGTTTTCATGGTTTATAGACTCTATGGTTATACATGGAATTATTGTTATTCCCATTGATAAGGTATTCTCAATTGTAGTTTTTAAAAGACACCATTTGGGTTATCTAATATGTATGATTCTTTGGTGATATCTCTAATTGATTGCAGTAGAATTGTGAATAGATTTTAATTGTTTTATGGGAATATCATCATTGTGGTTTTTGGTATGAACTTATTCCTTGATGTCACTATATTTATTATGGTATAAATGATGTCGTGTTGATTAGGGTTTTGTTTAAAGTGATATGTTTTCTTTAACCCGCAAATTTTCATATTTTCATCATTGATGTTGAATGGTTCTTCATTTTTAATTTTTTCATCGATTATGAAATTATATAGGACTGAAACTCTAAATACTAATATATTATTTCCTCATTGTCATTTCTTGGTTCAAAATTAATGTTAATAATGATTCTTCATTATGTGATTTCAAAAAATAATGATATGTAAATGTTATCTAGTTTTTATATGCCCAAAAATTTAAAACCTAATGTGTTGAAAAATTACCATTTATTTAAACTTATTTTCACCTTATACAAGCATTTTATAAATAATTTATTAAAAATAATCTTCCACATTTTCCTCATAATAACTAATATTATAGTTAATATTTTATATGGAATTGATATAAAAAATTTTGTATAAGTGAATTTTTAACCATATAATTTGAAATGTACTTCTTATAAAACTGAATTGTTATGAAAGTCATTATGTAAATGATCTTTCTAAATCCATTCATCGTGAGTCGAATCTTTTAGAATGTACAATGGTGGTATTGTTCTCATAATATTAAAAATAATAAATGAAAATATATTTTTTTAGAAAATATCACATGAATTGATTTGGTATCCATAATGATGAGGTTTAATAAATCGTGAATTTTAAATTAGTGTTCTATTTTCAAATTGTCAAACCAACTTAAGAAGCCTATAAACATTAAATCCTTAACACAATTGTCTCTAAAATTTATATTAGAAAACATGTCCCATATAATTTTCCCAGATGTATGAATTATCACTCTCATGTCAATATAATTTGAAATATATTAAGATATGGAATTATGTTTTATTATTTAAACATTGAGAATGGCGTTTTAAATTTCACTCAAATAATTCATTAAAGGATCACATAATTGAAATAAATGTGTTATTATTGAAAAATAATATAATTTATGAGATTGTAAATTAAATTACAAGTGATTCTTCTATATATGATAATTATGACAAGATAATATTAGAACCCCATTTTCATTAAATATAGTAATATGTTTAAGATCAAATTTAGAAACTTCTTTAAGAAATTACTCTTAAAACATGATACATATTATTTAAATAAAAACCTAATATAATCCAAAATGGGTTTGAATTAGGGTGTTATGATTTCTTTCAACATGAGGATATTATTCTCACGATAACAATAACATATAACTTTTTTAACTCATATCAAACATAAAAAATATGCAAATTTGAATCCAAATCTCTAGGAAAACAATATTTTTACTTGGTTCACAAAAAATAGGATAAATCTAGATATTTTAGACTGAATATGCTTCAATATAATTAGAAACCACTAAATCACTATTTTTAGTAAAATGTGTAATATCATCCCAATGAAATTTACAATGGTTAGTCCTTCATATTATCTCTCCAATCATAATTTCATGATATAGTTATGATAAATATGTCACATGGGACAATATAATGAAATAACCAATAATGAATTTAAGCACAAAAATCTAGAGTGGCTTCACCTCATTTCCATCATCCAATGTGGATTTATATTTTAATTTTAATAAAATATCTCAATTATTCTCAATAAATAACTCTTCAAAACGACTTATTGTTAATTTTTATCCTTCATTATAGTGTTATATTTCACAATTACACCACTATTATTAAAATAATCATATAATCCATTAATCTAATAATTAATAATCTCTAATATAATATGACACTCATAAACACTTATTTGGTATTCATAAAAATCATAAATGTCCATGTTAAATCTTCCATTAAAAAAATTAGCCACCCCTTATTTTCAAAATATTCCACCTTAAAATAACTATTGTCATATTATATTTCATGATGCAATGATAACTGTAATGGCACAATGACTTTCAGTTAATATATTATTTGAAAAATGATGAAATAATTTATTATTTGAATTCCTAGAACAATGGGGTTTGGAAAATGATATATTCTCATGCTATATACAGTATGGATTAATAAAATTCATTATTATTTAATCCATGAAATATTATAAGATTATAGCCTTCCATAGTCACTAATTTCCAAATTTATAATCCAAATCCATGAGATCAACTTATTTAATAGTTCATCACTCAAAAATAATGGCCCATTATTTTGGTATCAATTACATCAGTAATAAATAGACATAACATATCCGTCATTAGTGTTATATATTTCTATATGAATCTTCATAAATAGAAATAATCATGGTTAATTTTGTAATCTTGATGGTATAATATTTATTTATTCAACTAGTAAAATTACCCAATAATAAAAATAATCACTTTTTAATTATTATATCATATCATTTTCATCCTTTACAAATACAAATATGAAACTCAATAAAACTTCTCCACACATATTCCATAATTCCCCATAATAATTATTCCTTATATAAGACTATCCTCTATCAAATAAAACAATTTTATGGATTTATAAATTATTCTCAATATTTTACCAACATAGGGACTATTTATCATCAATTACATATTGTATTAATTTTTTTCTAATAGTTAAATTGATCCATATAGAAAAAATTTTGGGGATGTGGTTTCTATTTGGGATATATGTGTGTGACCTTTAGGGAAATTTCATAGCATCTGATGGCTTATGTAACTTCCCAATCATGGTTTTTTCCATGTTGAAGTGTCCCAATCCTTGAAAAAGTATTCCAATACACACAAGGCAAGTGACCAACTCGGAGGGTCTATGGTATTTGTATAGTGTGAAATGTTCAACCAACATCATAAAAAACAAATATCATATTAATGAAACCATCATATTATCCAATAGGATTATAGCTAACAGATTTCCAAAAACAAAATATAATAAATATAATATTTGTCATTTTTTGTGGTGTTTTTTCCAAATGATTATATGATGAAAATTCTGTAAGGGATTACATGGTATAAAAGATTAGTGTTATCCATATTATGTTAAATGCCCTCAGGGGGTGGGGGTGAATTAGGGTGTGACAGATAAAAAAATTACCACTTAGGATCTTGTTTCATCATTAAACAAAACACTATTTTCTCTTATACCGATATAAATATATGAAACAAATGAAATAATGCACAAGAAAAAATTATTATTACATGGTTCACACTCAATGGGCTACATCCAGTGAGAATACAGTGTTAATGTGCTGATGTACCAAATCCAATAAATCTCACTTCCAAATTACAAGGTTCATGCTATATCACTTATATGCCCAGACACACTACATTTACAATATTTAGGTTCTACTCACTATAATCCAACAGGTCACACCATATGTCTCTTTCATTGGAACACTGATGTTGGAAAGAAACACCATCTTCCTCTTCCTTTTCTTATTACTATTGGATGGGATCCACTCACAGTTAGAATACGTTTAGGTCCTTTCATTTGAATGAAATCATGCATCTTCAACTGTAGAATGATTCTATATTGAAGTCCCCTTTCACCCATCGATGAAAAATAATTTTCTATGCACTATAAATTTACATAAATTTATAAAAAATATTTTATATTTCCTTTGAATGATTTATTTAATCCCCCCAAAACAACATCTCTTCCTCCAAAAACTACGCCGCACAGTGTGGCAGATGTGCTTTGCTGACACCCTCTCCTCCACGTACTAGATCCTCTTCTATAGAAAATGTATCCTCCACTGACCATTTCATCTTCTACTGACCAAATCAAACTCCATAGACCATCCCTGCTTTACTGATGACTTCTCATTATGTGGACCACCTATCCATCATTTATTACCTCAACTTCTACGGACTCATGATCTTCCATAGACTACCTCTACTTCATAGAACCTTTTCTTTATGTGGTATAGTTCCCTAAAAACTCACCTCTATGGACTATCTCCGACTAATAATTCTCCTTTCACAGAATCCTCCATAGGAACGTCTTCCCCTTTATGGATAACCCCATGAACTCTTTTAGAAATCGCTATATTTATTACATAGTAATAATGTTTTCTAATGAAAGGCACTCATCATAATTATTATATTTTCTGACCTTATATAGGAAAATAGATCCCAAAAATACACAAATCCATTTTTATCAAAATGTCGATGAAGTACATATTCACTATGGATTTTTCTCCTCCCATGAATTGTTTATCCATTCACAGTCCAAGTCGTGCCTTTATTCCTTCATAGTTGTTGATTCATTGCATAGAAAAATCTCTTCCTCTCAACCATAAATGAAAATCCATCCCATTAACTTCCAATATCCTATGAACCAAAATCTATACACAATCTATGATCATCCCATGAACTGTTTCCCATACACGGTTTTTGTACCATGCTTTTCAGTTCTCATAGATCTGCTATGAGAAAATCCCTATGTCAATTTTCATCACTGTTATGTGTACTCACACTGTGTTTTTCGAACTATACTTCACAATCTGCAAACAAAATTTTGTGGAAAAACATTCCTCTTCCCAAAGCCAAACACATTGGAATTCATCTAGCTTTATTAAAAATCACACACAACCCAAAAACACTGAGAGGATGACATATTATATTTTCCCCAACAAATGACTAATAGAATATTAACATAATCCTTGTGGAATTATAGTCGTGTTTTATTAAATGAAAAAGTACTATTTTGATCCAATAATTTATTCTATGATATTATTTCTCAAGAAAATAACAACGACATTTACCTTTATGGAAAGGTATGAATTTTCAGAATTATATATAAGATTATTAAATTACATACATGAGCTTCTACACTTTATTAATGGAGGATGCACATAAATCATGTTATGAAAAAATATGTCATGTTTTACCATGCTATGGAGACTCGGTTTTTGACATTGTAAAATATTGAAATATTCCTATATATATTTCTAGATTTAGGTGCTGAGATGGTATATAATTCCATGTCCTGGAATCCTGAGAATTAATTTAATAAAAATATTAAATATAATTTATATTGACCATGTATAGTTTCTTAAAGAAAATGAGATAAAAATTAAATGGATTCTTGGATTAAATATCTAAGACCATGGTTGAGGACGGAACGTGGTGTTTAACCTAGGCATGGTATAAAATATATTGGCACTTGGCATTCAGACATTCCTCTAATTATCGGTATATTATGTGGATTATTTAATTAATTTAATTCATTCATTCATTCATTTTGGACTAAAATTTTTATAAGAACATTTAAAGAAGATTTCTATAGGGTTAGAAAGATAATCCATGGGATTATTCCCGAACTTCCCTTCCTCCTATTATTAGAAAATCACATAAAATGAATATGAAATGATAAATAAAATAATATTGGTGTTTAGAAAATGAAATGATATATTCCAATCATTGGAAAGAACATTCTTTGAAAAATAACTATCCATTCTCTAATTATGACTCAATAATTTATGGTTTACTCCCTTGTTTGTTAAAATTATTGAACAAATTGATCCTTTTTATCGATATGCACCAATTGAGTCTTATGAATGTGCCTATGTACTAGTTTAAATTTATTTATTTCTTTGGTGTCTAACCCCATTATCATTCTTTTTTCATTGTTTTTCAATAATATTTTTCTAATGATGGTTAAAAAATATAATGGTGTATTTATCACAGATGTACTTAGAATTATTCACCATTAGGACCCTACAGTCCCATCTCAACATTTCCAGTTAGAATCAAGACTAATCGGACCCCCAAAATTGTGATAGATCGATGAATGAGGCAAGTATCAAATAATTTAGCACAAATATGATATTTTTGCAGGTTTTTTATGATAATTTCAATTATTGGAGGCCAAATATTCAATAAAGTATGTTTTGAGATGCGATATGGTGTATGGGATCACATGAACTCAATCAATGATCAATTGTTGACCATACCACGGTCAGAAACAATATATATTCACTAGATCTGATGATTACAGGTAGATTAAAGGCCAAAATCAACGAAAAAAATTCCATATTTGAGTAGTGTAAATTAGATTGAATACTCAATGAAAAACTAGACTACACACAATTTTTAAGGATGACAAAATGTCATATAGCCCCTTAAGTGAGGTGTTATGGTTTTTGGGAAAAGATATGGATGAAATGACGTGTATCCCTCCAACACACTGTGTACCCCTTCCCTAAATGAGAAACTCGAGTGGAATATTGAATGGGAAGGCTCTTGTGTTGATGTACATGATAGTGTACTCGTTAAATGGTCATAAGGTTATTACATGGATGAAACCAACATGAAATGGCCTAGTCCTGGTTTGTCTGGGCATAACATATATTTCACAAAATACGACATGTACTATTACATTAGTTGTGATCCGTGTGTCATCCAGGGAAATGATCAGGTAGTGGAGTGTTACTACATGCTATGTGGGTTCCCTCACACATCGTGTACCCCTTGGTTCATTTTTAATCATATTCAAGTTCGGTATCTCCTCTGTTTGTACTCATATTTTGATCAGTGAGTATACTATCTAGATTTGTTTTCATATAATGTGATGGTGCCCTCTTTTGTGGTTCTGAGATACGATGTAAAATATTCCCCGCACAATGATTTTTAAGGTGATTTATAGTAATGTAAGTGATTTGGTTGGATCACCACACGCTTCTTCTGAATTGAACATACCTATCAGATATGGTGTGGGTCCACAATGATCACAGTGGAACCACACTATCACACTAGGGTACTAGTCCTCAACCACTAGACTGGATTCCCCATCAGCATGGGCGTGTGTCCTCTATATCTACATCAGGATTGGAACCCCCAGACACACTTTGGAATGGGTTCTTAATGACTAGAGTGGAAGCCCTATTTTACCATGGCTTGAGTCCTTCACTTCTAAGTGGAGCCCCCTGTCTGATTTTTCGTGGGTCCTCACTTACTAGAGTGGAACCCTTTATCACACCAGGGCATGGGTTCTTGAACTATATAGTGGGACCCCCAACATAAAGGGTTCAAATCCTCTATAGATATATAAAGAGTGGTAAATCATTGACATACTAGGTCTCCAGTCCTTTACTTTGAGGTTTTACCCCCTTGACTATTTGACATAGTGATGAAGAGTGGTCTAACTTGTATGTTTACATTGGGGAAGACATGTGAAATGGTGGAATCATTAAAGGTATTTTATAACTATTTGAGAGTTTTCATCTTGAGATGATGTGTGAGATGAAGGTACCCTTACTCTCTATTATTTTGGATTCTTTGACTGATCACACACACACTGTAACTCACACACACAAAAACATATATATTATTCTATATTTGTACCTTGGATTTTATTACACCCCCTCTATAAGAGGTGAATATGAAGAGGGTATTCTGCATGATTTCATTCATTATCTTCTCTTGGTTGTATGATTCTACTATACTACTATATGTGAATAAGTCTCAATGTGTAGTTCTTCTACTCACCATATCGATCCCTTTTCCTTGGAGGAGGTTACATTCACTCTTGGATTGGGTTGACCTCTTATCATTCACTATATCATTCATATTTTTTACTTTCAAATGTCTTTATATTCATGTTATATATTTTAATTATCCCCATCTAGATTTTGGGTCATCCTTATGGGTAGTTATATAATAACTCCTTTATGGTATTTTCCTACACATGTCGTGTATTATGCAAATGATAGATAATTCGGCGGTGAAATAAAACATACATAGGGTTACATGAAAGTCTATAATATGTATGTTAGTCACAACTTGGGATTCATGAGCTGGGATCCCTCAACCATTTTCTTTTTTTGGTTGGGACATATATCTCGCATGGCGTGTATTTTTGCCCTTTACTTTTTAGTTTTCACTATCATACTCTTGTACACCCTTGATGTTATTCCTTCTTAGTTTACATTCTTACTATGTTTTATCGTTATCTCTTTCCCTATTCAATTTTTTTTATTGATATGGTATTGTTTATCTGTGTTCATATAGGTACATAGGAAAGTGGATCCCCATGTTAGATATGCCTTTAGCGCTAGTCTCCATCCCTGAGTCTATAGAGGTAGGCTTTGGGTGGTTGCAACTCAAGGAATCACTTAGGCCATGTCGTGAAATATTTTTATTCAAGGTGGTTTGATCCATAGGTTGTTGTTCATACTAATTACATTATGAGTATTTGGATGGCTGTAGGGAAATAATTTCAAAGTGTATCGAGTAAGTCTCTCAGTCTAGGGAATCTACTTATGGTGTGGGTAGCTGATGTATCCAATCACAAAGACCATGACTACCAACTTATTTTTTTCATGGATTAATGGTATATGTATCATAAAAGATTTATTCTTTAACTTTACTTCTTGATTCATCTCCCCATTGTTTTTATATATGTATTTATGCTCATTTGAATATGATATATATTGATAAATATCAGGATTCCTCTACAAAAAAATCTTACCAGGATAGAAGTTCCAGATTAGGATCACGATCTGATGAGAGATGAGACCTCAGTTTAGGGTCCATATTGTGTCCCCCTTTCTTAATGTGGGAATGTAGAATCACCTCCACTTTTCAAGTATCATATCTCTTCCATAGAGATGGTGGTGTGTGCTTGTAAGCTTTGTGTGCTCTGTGAGTTCAAACACCAGAGGACACTGAGGTTCTACAGCGAGCCAGATACTTAAGTAGTATAGGATGTAGATTTAGTGTTCCATAAATTTAGGCATTTTTAGACTGTGATAGTTTATATGGTTTTTCCAGTAGTTAACCTCTTCCAAGTAGTAGTTGGGAACTGCTGGAGCCTTGTTATTTAGATGCACAATGAGTCGACACTCTCATGGACTAACTTCCAGCTATTGTTCTGTGAGATGTACTACCCCACCAACTTTCAATCAATTTAGATTCAGGAGAAATTGGAGATACAAAATGGAGGGATGGTGGTGGATGAGTATGCAACAAGGTTGAAAAACCTTATGTGGTACGTCCTCGACATGATATTTGATGGAAAAATACAAGAACATAATTTTGAGTAGTGAATCCTACAAGATATCTGAGCCAAAATTGTTCCTTTGTGTATCCCCACCTATAACAGGGTGCTGGAACAATCTCTAGTGACATAAAGATTTATTTCTAAGGGATTCCAAATAATTTGAGCTAGTATTCCGCATCATAGGTCTAAGTCATCGGAATCATATAGCAGATGCTAGGTGCCAGTATCCCTATGTAGGAGAACCCTCCTTGATTAGACACCAGAACATGGTCAATGGTAGTTTAGAGGACCAAGGAATCCCATATAGGGAATGTGAATTACCTCTGATTGGTGAGGTCACATAATGTGAGACTACCCAACCATACATTCCATGTACCATAGTTTGATAGATGATGGACCAATACGATAGAGGAAACATCATGGTCAATGATCTCCTAAGTGTAGACACAATAGTCCCTAGGGAGGTAGATCTACAAGAAGAGTATGATATGATATGGGTGGTGAATTATTTTATTAGATCCTTCCCAAACCGCAACCTAGTGTCCCACATCAGGATTAGGGACCTGGATTTCAGGGTTACAAAGATTGGTTGGTTTTAGAGGATTTTGATCCCACAACCCATGAGATGATTAGAGGTAAGATATTTTTTATTAATCCCCCGATTCAGTATTAATATACACTGGTGACATTAATTAACTAATCTTTATACTCATAGCGTGAGAGATTGAACTTCTAAATGAGGTTCTATTGCAACAGATTCATTTGGAGGTTTTAAAAGGGAACACTTCTTCTGTATCTTTTATCTGTCAGTAGTGCAAGCTATTTATTGATGAAGATAGGTTGACATGGGACATTTTTTTCATCATGATGGAAGCCTATGATATCATCACCGGTATGGATTATTTTTCAATGGTCCAATCATAGAGTGAGTGTCACCACAACCATGATTGATTCATATGAACTAATGGGAGAGAATCTCTTTATATGGAAAGAGACATCCCATGGAAGGAAATGTGTGTTTTATAAGAAGAATTTTATAGCCCATCACCAATCAGTTATGGAGTATAACCATTGCTGTAGAAGGATAATTAGGTATCTAAATTACTAAAGTTTTGGATTAATATATGGATTTCTTCCCAATGAACATTCTGGGACTACCTCCAAAGTGGAAGATGAAGTTTTACATTGGCTTCCATCCCAACACCACAATGATATCTTTTGAATCATATTGAATGGTACCTAACCAGATCTCAAAGTTATAGTTGTGGTTCAAGGACTTTAATGATAAGGTTTTAATCAGTCCCTGGGTGTCCCCTAGGGAATCTCCAGTGTAATTAATGAAAAAGGAAGATATGAGAGTTCAGATCTGCGTGGATTATCATTGTTGGAACCTAGACACAATAAATAATAAATACCCTTTAGGATTGATGTTATATTTGATTAGTTGTGATGTATGATATGGTTCTAAAAAATGATCTCTAGTATGAATACCACTAGTTGAGGGTTCCTGAGGCTGATATTCCAAATATGGCATTCCAATTTCTCTACGAACACTATGAGTTCCTAGTTCTTCCATTTAGTGTTAATAATTCCCCCACCATATTTTGGGATCTGATGAACCAAATCATCCATCCATACATCAATCAATATTTTTTCTTCATCGAAAACATACTCATCTACTCTCCATTGGATGAGGACAATGTGGGGCACTTGATTGTGGTCTTGGATTTTCTTCAAAAAAACCGGCTTTATGGGAAACCCTCAAATGTACAGTTATGGATTCATGAGGTTCACTTTCTGGAGAATTTAATTTATGATTATGCTTTATCCATGGACATATAAATGACCAATATTGTGCTTTATTGGGAGACATACAACAATATTTCAAAGGTGAAAATAATCCATGGTTTGGTGGCATACTACAAGAGGACTGTGGATGATATCTCCAAAATCATATCCCTTTTGAATTCCATAACACGTAAAGGGGAGTTTTTAACTGGTCTAGGATGTTCTTGAGGGCCTTTGAGGAGTTGAGGATGAGGCTGAAAAGTGATCATGTTTGGAGACTACCAGAGGAGAGTTTGGTGTATGTGTTATACTATGATTCCTTAGGAGTTGGGCTTGAATTCTTTTTGATGTGAAAACCTTTATGTTTAACAGGTTGTTTGAGGAACATGATGCTCCATGAGAAGAATTTTTTTACCACAACATAGAGGTGATAGTTATAGTCTTCACCGTAATTATGTGGATGCACTTCCTTTTGGTGGAGTGTTTTCTGGTTTACTTATTCCCTCAGATTCCTAAGTCCTTCTTCATGCAGGGAGACATGACCACGATCAATGGTGTTGGATAGATTTTCTATGGGAAATAGACTTTGATATATCCTATACTCAATGGAAGGTAATGTGAGTAGAATATTCACTTAGAATGAAGTCATAAGATCGCTTGTTGAAGGAAGTTTATGAGAAGTTGTCTTCCTTGTAGCTAACCCTTGGGAGTAAGAGGGAATGACTTTTCTAAAGTCAATGTTGTTGAATCCTCTTATTCTGATGAATTTAAGAGGGTTTCATCTAGTAGGCATCGACTACGAGGTTATTACTGACTAGATATCCATAGGAAACCCACTAGTAGAATATTTTAAAGGAATAAATAAGATCATATTGTTCCATGGGATGAAAATGGTTCATGTCATGATGTCAGAGAAGGTCATATGAGAATTTCACACATCTAACCAAGATATACATAATATGGTCTAAAAGTTACACAGAGACCATCAATAATAGTTTTTGTAGTCTGAAATGAGATGAAGCATAAATGAGTTTATGTTTAGGTCCCTAAAATGTAAGTAGGTGAAGGTTGAGTACCATGTTCTAGAGGTTTTGTTTCACCCCCTTGATATCATGATGTGCATGTCAGATGACATATCCAGTGAATTTCTGATAGGCATTCTATATAGAGTGATGTACCATGATGCCATTTGGGAAATATTTGACTAGCTCATGATGTCAACACACAACCATGATATTAGGGGAACAGTTCAGTAAACTGTTTCGGGATATTTCACAAATGAGATATTGTTCGACTTCTAGGGTTTCCATTAATGATTGTCTCTTATCATGACATATGGTTTACATATTGATTTTGGAGAGAAATAAAATTGGAATTTGGGACCCAAATGATTATGAGTAAATCCATTCACCCCACGATCGAGTGAAAGATTGAGAAAATTATCTAGGTGTTGGAGGATATGATAAGGTCTTTCATGTTATACTTTGTCATGAGTCAAGAGGATCACCTTAACTTGGTAGATTTTACATGAAACAATAGATACAAATCTACCATAAGCATGGATCCTTTTAAATACCAACATGAAAGACCCTTCTCTTAACCCTTGTTTTGGACATTAATCATGGAGACATCTCTTGTGGGCCTAAAAATGGTGCTTTTATTGATGGATATATTTCAGATAATCCATTATCGGATGATAACTCCATAGAGTAAAAATAAATCCTAAAAAAATTTCCATCATATTCCCTTGTAGTTCGAGCAGGGATACCAAGATTTCCAAAGAGTCTCCTTGCAATGAGGCTTGTGGAGGATTAACAGGGGAGGAAAGGTATTTCCAAGGTTCATCCGGATTTTTGAGACTATGTAGAGGGTTGTTGGGGTTTATTAACTCCCCGAATTTCCATCATAGTTAATTTGGTCGAATGCCTTCTTCCATGTGTCAGATCTAAGTAGATATGTGCATGACCCCACACACTACATCAAATGGGGGAGCTATAGATCGATGATAAATCCACCTTCATGAAGAACATAGTACAGATTGAGTATCCACATGATATTAAGTTGTGTGGATGGACCATACCATTGGATCATTTGTTGTGGCGGTATGGGAATGTATAGGACAGTTGCTGGGAGAGGGAGGGCCAAGTGTGGACATAGTTTCCAATGTTACATTATATGTTCTTCATTTCAAGGATGTAGATATTAAATAAGGGAATGATCTAGAATACTGGTTATTTCTAGATAAGGATTCTAAATATTTTAAAAAATATTAATAGAGAAAAGAAATTATAAGGCATGAGATTTTGAGGCCATTTGTTCTGAAAATTAATTTTCTAAAAATATTAAACATATATTACAATACACATAGATAGTTTCATAAATAAAATGTGATAACTATTAAAAAAAGATCGAATTAGAAATTAGAGACCTAGGGTGAATTTGGAATGTATTTTTTACTGATGATATGACTTAAAATAGGTTGGTGAGTAGATTTCAGACATGTCTCTCATTGGATATACGTTGATGTGATTAATTAATATATAAAATAAATTATTTAATTTTGACCTAAAAATAATTCTATAAGAACACTACCATTGAGAATCTTCTAGGTTTAGTTGCACAATCCTTCAGACAAAACTTGATCATCCCTTCATCCTTCCATTGGAAGATCACATCAGGTTATGATGAAACACTAGATTGTAGATGATTTGAGTGAAGTGAATGAAATGACATCTTATAGTGACTAGAGTGTGCATTATTTAATAATGGAAAATCCAATCTCCATGTAAGACTTTTCAATTCAGTATTATGACATTTTTTTAAACTAATTATGTGTATCAATTCCTCCTATCGGTATGTACCAAATATGGCCTAAGAATTCGCCTTTGTACCTATTTAAATTGAGTTTCTTCATTGGTTTCTAATCCAGAAATCACCATTTTTTATCATTAGCCAATAAAAATTGGATAAAAATGGTTGGAACATTGTTATAGTTCAATTATACCATATTTTATTCACATTCTTAATCAATAGGACCCTATGGCCGAGGATCGACATTACTGAGTGATACCAAGCCTAATCGAACCCCCATAATCATGATATATAGATGAAAGAGGAACAAATCGATGAATCTAGAACAAATTTGGGATAATCACGTGGTATGGATGGTTGTTTCAATGATTGAAGGATAGATCATCAAATACAGAAGGTTTAATACATGCATCGGTATACCGGATCACATGAACCCAATAGAAGATTGATTTCTAGCCTCTGAAGGGTGTATAACAACAAATTCATAGAAAATATTGTTATAATTTGAAAGGTTGGGGCCAAAATAGAATAATCAAATATATATTTGAGAAGTGGAAAGAAAATATGATATTCAATTAAATAATCAACTACATACTATAGAAGTATGAACACATGCCATGTATACACTTGATTTCATTTATTAGGGTTTCGGGAAAAGATAAGTATTTCATAGTGTGTAGTCATCCGACACATAATATACACATTCCCTTGATGTTCACCTCATGTGGTGGGTCACATGTGTAGTGTTCTATGTCGAAGTTTATGACCAGGGTAGAGACCCAAGCTTGATGTACATGGGCATTACATTACTTTTTTGGAATACTTAATACATAACAAAAACTAACACCCAATGACCATAATAGTTTAGCGTATTTAGAATCATGGAACATAATCTTCTAATCATGGTAAAAGATCTTCAACATATCCCATAAAGATCATACCCTTCTATTTTATTTACGTAAAACCAATATTTATATCATGGTTAAAATAAAACATAAAAAGGTTGACCTCAAATGCTCAGTAAGGGTAAACATGGAGAACATAAAACAATCTATAAACATTTCAACGTAAAAATATGAACATAAAATCTAAACATCAAAATCATTGGAAATGACATAAAACAAGGTAGTACACAAGGCATTAATCATAAAGAAACATTTATCATGATAAAGTAGAATTGGGATAAAACATGTAATTATGGAAAACCATTAATAAAATGTTATGATTTCCATAGTATCCAAGGCATTGCTACCAAGACCATCATAGTGGACAAAGTCCATTACTGAATAGGGTTTACTTGCCATTCCAGCCCTGTATTACTGAACGAGATTAAATTTCTGTTCCTTCCATGTTTATATCATGATATATAAATCTTTACCAAATTCATTGGATGGAGATATTGGTCCCACCCATCTCATAATTAAATCATTCATTCATATTCCACAAAATAATCATAAATCATTCATCATAACCCATCGAAAAAATTGGTATCATAAACATCATAACATCATAACATAATCCATATAGCAAAAATAGATAACATTCCATCATAAGATAAATGAAACCATGTAAATAATAGAGACATTATAATTGAAACATAAACATATAAAATAATGTCATCTAATATGGAAAATGGTTTTGATAAAACACTTGAAATGAATTATTGAGGGAAAATATCCTTTCTTCTTTAAAATCATTTTCTTTTCTAAAAATTCCATGAAATTTTAAAAGAAAAGGATTTCTTTGAAAATAATAATTAAATTGTGTTGTGGAAGCTTCCTGTAAATAAGTCATTATGACACCGTAAAAATCTGTTCATGCCGTATAAATTAAAAAAACATTCTACTTGTATTTTTTCCGGAAAAGTCAAAAAGTACATTGTGTGGTAAGAAAAAGAATGATTCCATCTATACCATGTGGTAAAAAAGGGTAAAAATGAATTTAAACATACATGGATGAATAGTAAACATTTTATGAATACATTTTGAGGAAACATAGACATGGATGATAAACATAACCCTAGTAAATAATTACGAATAAACAATCTCGTATAAGAACGAGATTGGAATAATTATTTCACACCTCATGTCCAATTTCATCTGTATGTGTCCGAGACTCATGTATTGTGGTTTTAAACATATTATTAACTTTTAACAGAACCATAATAATATTTTTGATATTATATATGAATCACTTATGACTTTATATTACCCGTTCATTTGTCAATTCCATGATAAAGCAGCATTTTGGGTAAAATCGATTCATTTATCATATTTGTTTTGACTTGTAATTATTCATATGATTACTTCATCATGATTAATTAATTACATAATGTAAAACATGATTTATATATAATATATATTAATCATATAAATATATATAGTAGATCATGAAATGAAATGAAATACACCGTTAATGGAGACGGTAGGTCGTACGTATGCATGAACGCTATTTTCCATTACTTATTAAACTGAATGGAAGTAAATAAAATATAAATAAATATTTTATCATTATTATGTCATATATTTCATGATTATTTATTATATATAGTTTATAATCATTCTGGAATGGTTAACATGGTGAATGAATCTCATCGCGTTGTGGAGATGGTAATCCGTATGTACGCACGAGCGATGATATCATTCCAATAATTATTTAATGGAATTAGAGTGGATGATATAATACCTCAGAATAATTATGATGTTATAATAAAAATATATAGTTTTTATTCCCAAAATTATATCTATCCAAGTATGGTGGTGGTCGAAAAACAAATTACACCACAGCATGGAGACTGTTAGTCGTACGTATGCACAAGCAGTGATTTCGTTTTTCATATGATGGATATTGGGTTGTTTCATTTTTATAATAACATATAATTATATTAGTGATTCTTATGTTATTAATTTATAATGAAATGACTAAAGAAGATGATGTTGAAGAAGAAATAAACTTGAAAGAATTAGTAAAAGAGATTACCTCTTCCTCGGCATGTCTCTTTTAAACTTCCTCTTAAGGCACTAGAGTTGGTATTTTGAGAAGAACAGAACCACTATAATGTAACTAGAGAGGTTGAAAAGATGAATTTTCAGGGTTTGGCCAAGCTTTAAGGCTCAAGATTGAGTAAAGAAGATATGGAAGGGGTGCCCTTTTATAATAGAGGAGAGGGGATCTTTTGGAAACATCAATAATATTAATTTATAATCAACTCAAACCCCACATAAAAACTTCCAATGTTACTAAAATTAGGATATTAAGTAAGATAAGGTTTTTATATCATCAAAAAATCAAATTTAGGCATGTTTTTATTATATTTTAAACCTTATCATTTTCATTTACACTTATTTAATATACGTAATTTTATTTGCGGTAATAATATTATAATTTTTAAATTGTTATAAATACTTACTTATGTGTTGTGAATTTTAAATAAATGGATATATTATTACATTTTCTACCATATAATATTAAATTTTAAAATTTTTAAATATTTTTTTAATTTTGAGACAATTTATTAATATGTTATTAGTAAAAAAAATCAATAGTGTCAATTTTGACACTATTCAATTATTTTAATTTAAATAAAATCCAAAAAGAGATATATTCGATCCAAAATATTAAATATATTACTAACATGTCATATTCATCTAAAAAGGCATGGATAACATTAATTTATTCAAATAATATTTATTTTAATATTTTTGAAACCATTTATTTGATTTTTCTCTTAATAAAATAATTACTACAACATTTTTGTATAATTATTTAATATACTTATTTTTTGCATAAAAATTACAAATAAAATACTATTATGCATATAAATATAATATCTTTAATAAGAATAATTTTACTCGAATTTATCATCTTAAAATCACAACATTTAAGTTGTTATATTTATTAAAGTATGAAGGTGGAAACTTTGACATGATTTAAAATAAACTAATTTAAGTGTCATAATCACTTTTATAAGGCTCTAAATGGTCCACAAGTAGACCCTTGTATGATTAGGGTATATATACACTCGGCCAATAATGTTTGGTCATGTTTATGGTCCTTTTGATGGGTATTATTATTATAATTAAACCAATATTATTATTTTTTCACTAAATAAATAATTTTTGCATCATTAATGTATAAGATATTAAAGTAATTATATATTTTTTAAAAATTCTAAATAAATTACCATAATATATAAACACATTTTATTTTTCATATAATTATTTATAATTGAATTTATATTCTATAAAACCTTGTATTAAAAATACTTTAATTATTAAAGTTTGAGTGAGACATATTTCACTTTCCGTTAAATAAAATAAATTAATGGTCTTAATCTCATCCAAGTGGGTTCCAGTAGATTCCATTTCAACCCAAGTATTTTTAAGGAGGAATATAATCAACCAATGATATTTAGACAACTGTTTGGGTAATTTTATTATATTATTTTTATCCTTAATTACCAGATTTAACTTTAACTATGGTAAATAAAATTTTCCATAGTAACTATTCATAATGAAAAAATATATAAAGTAGCATATTAACATCATTTGGAACTAATGATTCCAAATATGGAATCCATGTTTCCAAATTCAATACACAGAAGTTACAGTATTTAATTTAAAATTAATCCCGCTATTGAGAAAACAGGTTTTAAAAGATAAAACATTGTAAATGATTGAAATGTTTTTACCAATGGATTCAATGTAAAATTAATGATAATTACTTATATTATATTATATGGTAAAAATATATTATATTTATAAATTAAAACCATTAAATTTTATAATTTAACCATATAAATTATCTTGATGAAAAAAGTTGTTTTTAATTAAAATTTTGCGTATTGTTTACTATTAATCAAAATAAGAAAGTTAACAGAAAAATATTAAAAAATTATAAAAAGTTAATTTTTATATCCTTATTGAAACTAATATGTTTATTTTGTCAAATTGAACTTATAAACAAGTTAAAAAATAGATTTAATG
Organism: Viscum album; assembly: GCA_963277665.1. NCBI lineage: Eukaryota > Viridiplantae > Streptophyta > Magnoliopsida > Santalales > Viscaceae > Viscum > Viscum album. The sequence goes on along the minus strand of OY728119.1, from coordinate 806,371,937 downwards.
TTGGTAAGCCATCGAAAGGTAGAAAAACATCATTTTTTGAAAAATACTTCCTTTATACGAAAAATTGATTTTGTTCTCATACCATGTTCTAGAAAATGTGAAAGATTAATTATAATGTTATAAAATTAAAAATTTGGTTAATACTATTCATAACGGCTAGTTCATAATAATATTATAATAATATATCATTGTTTAGTAAAACTCGGTTTTGCGTACAACACATGCTATTGAGGAAGGTCGCTCTTTTGTGCAACACAAGCCAAGAATAGGGTTTGCGTATAATAAAAGATAATATGGGGTTTCATATAGTGCAATCTAAACATGGTGTAGCGTACAACACAAGACATAAAAGAAATTAAAAATATTATTTCTTATAAAATCTTGGGGTGTTACATTCTACCCCCCTTAAAATGAATTTCTCCCTCGAAATTCGTCGGGGTTATAAATCATTAACTAACTGATAGTTTATTTCATATAAACCCACATCATAAGAAGTTATAATAAAACTAAATTTTAAAAAGTAATTTGATAAACATACTGGTCAACCAAATTAAATCAACACAGGGTTTCCACATAAAACAATATAGGTGAAAATATGAATATGGAAAAGAAATCTAGCCATCATGTTCTGATGAATATTGGTAGAGAACATGTCTATGAAAAATCCAACAATCACAAAGACATAAATTTTTGATGATCTAAGGTACCATTTGATTCATGGGATATGAGGGTACTTGGACAAATTTTTTGGTTTTCAAGATCATTTCCCTAAAGTTGATGAATTGTTTTTATTAAGGATAAATACTTACCTGATTTCAGTGTAAAATCATCATTGGTCATTCCATGAACAATTTCTAATTCAACAGTTATTTAAAGAAATGATGTTGAATTTTTCATTCTTGAACTATTAGCATATCATGATATAGAATGATATTTCATTCCATCTCACTTTTTCACATAAAGGATAACCCAAATTATTAAATATAGATAAGTCCATCTATAGTGTATATGATTCAAAAATTAAACTTATAAATTATCTATCATACCACTTAATAAAAGAAAACTAATTTCTACTAACCAGGGACTTCTTGTAGGCAGTGGTAGGTGATAATGTTCGGTCGTACTTCGGTTGTGGGTTCGATTCCCGCATCCTTGTCCGACGCGACGGGTTGTCACCCGTCCAGCAAGTTGTCTTTTTTCTGAAACTATACTATTATAACATTCTAGAAAAATGTTTTAGCCTTAAAAAATAATATCTAATGTCCAAATTAATACATTACAACCTTTATGATTATCAAAAAAACTTCTGTCCAATCTCATAGTATAAAAAAAAGATTACTAGAGAGGTCATCTACCAAGCATGTAAATACCATCATTTGTCCCCTGTATATCATACGATATATCTAATTGGTTACATTTCAACCACTTGAATTCCTTAATCATGTATTCTCTTGAAACATGAATTATCGTATAATCTTTGTGAAAACATGAATGCTATCAAAAATTAACTCTTTCCACATACCAAAATCCTCAAATTTCTATATTCCAAAACCATGATGTCACTTTGTCTTTATATCATTCATGAGCTCATTAATACTATCAAACATGTCATTATCTTTTTATCACTTTATTATTCTCATATTAGGTGCTTTCCAAAAATATTTCAATCACTTTTAATGGTTATCGGTACCATATAATTATTGAAAACCACAACAATCCAATACATTGATATTCCAATATTCCATGATACTCTAAAAGAGATTCCACAACACTATTTTGGAATCCCGTTACATAAACACTTAATCATTTCACCACTTCATTGTCATATTCATAATCTCAAATAGTGATTGCATGTGACTTTCCTTTTTAATTTTTCTTAAGAGGTTGTTGATGTCGATCATCATTAACCCTTGGTTAGGGCATTGGTTAGCATAATGCCCCATTTCCCTGCACTTGTAGAATTGATGTGTTGGTGGTGTGTTCTCTATAGTATTTTTTTCTATTCACATCATTAGATAACTTTTTTCCATTACTTCGGCACTCAGATACTTGATGACCTTCTTTCCCACACATTATACATTTTCTAGTCCCTTTAATATAATCTCCACCATGCTTCTTTCCACACTTTGAGCATAAAAAAACATTTTCCTTCTTTTCACCATTGTTTTCATAATTATCATTGAACCCCATCTTTCATTTATTGTCAAAACCAAGAGATGGATATGTAACATGAACTTCTAGTTATTCCTTGATATCACAATTCACAATCTCTTCTTAGCTACGGGAGTCTCTTATAGCTAATTCCTTTATAAGACTTGGTTTTAAACCACTGAAGAATTGATCCACTTTACTTTTGGGTTGGATGACAAATCCAGATGAATACCTTGAAAGACGTGTAAAATTTCCTTCATATATACCAAAAAATTCATCATCCTTTTGCTTAATCTCATGGAACTCCTTTTCCTTATTTGTTCAAAGAATATTATGAATGTACTTATTGAAAATTAAGTTCTTGAACTCATCCCATTCCATGGATTTAATTTCATCATGGGGCCTCATATTCTTAATTAGATTCCACCACTGGTCTGTGTCACCTTCTCAATGGTAAAAACCCAGAATGAATATTTCATGTTTCAAACAACGAAGTATGAAAAATATCTTTTCCATGGTACTGATCCATTTTTCAACAACAATTGGATCAGAAGACCAACTGAAAGAAGGTGGACGTTTCCACATGAAGGACTCAATAGAATATTGTTCCCTTATCTGCTCATTTGGAAGTCTAGAATGATTCATAGCTTGTGTAAGTATAGAAATAATATTTTTAACTACATCTCCCATAACATTGGATTGTTCAGGAGTATAATAATAGAATTTTCAATTACATTGATCAACACGGTTCATTTGGGTTCCAACCATCGTCTAAAACCCAAAAAGAATATTGTGAGTGGAAAAAATCATGCTAGGAAAAAAAAATAAAGGGTGAGTACATTCAATATCTTAAATCATAGGTTTAATTCTAATATTTTTACCATAATTCTAGGACTATAACCTATATTAATAAATATCCTTAGATACATCCCCCGATATAAATTATAAATATCTCTAGGGATCTCACTAATGATTTCGTATCCTAGTTCCCAAAGGTTAACTAACCCTTTCCTCTGATACCAACTATAGAGACCCAAGCTTGACATACATGGGAATTACAGTAATTTTTCGGAATACTTAATACATAACAGAAATAGACACCCAAGGACCGTAATAGTTTAGTGTCTTTAGAAACTCAGAACATAATCTTTTAATCATGGTGAAATATATTCAACATATCCTATAAAGATCTTCCCCTTTTGTTTCCATACCTAAAACCTTTCTATGTATCCTGCGGAAAATAAAACATAAAAAGGGTGAGCTCAAATGGTCAGTAACGGTAAACATAGAGAACATAAAAAATTCATAAACATTTCAACCTAAAAATATGAACATAAAATATAAACATCAAAATCTAGGGCAATGACATAAAACATGGCAGTACCCAAGGCATAGAATATAAAGGAACATTTATTATGATAAATTAGCATGGGGATAAAACATGTAATTGTGGAAAACCATTAATCACATGTTATGATTTCTATATTAGCCAAGGAATTGTTGCCAAGACCAACATAGTAGACAATTTACATTATTGAACTGGGTTTACTTGTCCTTCCAGCCCTGTATTACTGAACTAGATTCACTTGCCCTTCCAGCCATGTCTATCTCATGAGATATAAATCTTTACCCAATTCATTGGTGGGATATATAGGTCCCACACATCTAATAATGAAATCATTAATTCGTGTACCATAAAATAAACATAAATCATTCATCATAACCAAACGAAAAAATGGGTTTCATAAACATCATCCCATCATAACATAATCCATATAGAATAAATGGATATCATTTCATCATAAGAATAATGAAACACTGTAAATAATAGAGACATTATACATGAAACTGAAACATATTAAATAATGTCATCTTAGATGAAAAATGGTTTTGATAAAACACTTGAAATGAATTCTTGAGGAAAATATCCTTTCTTCTTTAAAAAATTTTCTTTTCCCAAAATGCGATGAAATTTTAGAAGAAAAGATTTTGTTGAAAATAATCATGAAATCTTGTAAGGCAATCTTCATAGAAATAAGTCATTATGAAACCGTAAAAATCCATTCATGCTATATAAGTTAAATAAAACATCCTACTTGTACTTTTCCTAGAAAAGTCAAAAAGTGCCTCGTATGGTAAACAAAAGAAAGATTCCTTCCATACCATGTGGCAACAAAAAGGGTAAAAACGACGTTAAACACACATGTATGAATAGTAAACATTTTATGAAAACATTTTGAGAAAACATGGACATGGATGACAAACATAACCCCCGTAAATACTTACGAATAAACAAACGCCTATAAGAATGAGATTGGAATAATTATCCCTTACCAAATGTCCAACTTCTTCCATATGTGTCTGAGACTCATGTATAGTGGGTTTTAACATATTATAAACTTGTAATGGATCCATAATAATATTTATGATATCATATATGATTCACTTATGCCTTTATATAACCCATTCATTTGTCAATTCCTTGTTAAAGCAGTGTTTTGGGTAAAATTGTTTCATTTATCGTACGTTTTTTGACTTGTAATTATTCATATGATTACATAGATCATTATTAATTAATTCCATAATGGAAAACATGATTTATATATAATATATATTCAGAATATAAATATATATAGTAGATCAATAAATAAAAAGAAATACACTCTTCATGGAGACGGTAGGCCATACGTACACATGAATGCTGTTTTCGTTTCCTTATTAAATTGAATTGAAGTAAGTATATAACACATACATAAATATAGTATCATTATTATGTGATATATTTCATGATTATTTATTATATATACTTTATAATCATTCTGGAATGGTTAACAATGTGAATGAATCCCATCACGTCATGGAGATGGTAATCCGTATGTATGATGGATATAAGGTAATATAAGATTGTAATATCCTCAAAGATTCAAATTTATAATTTTTTTATTTTATTATAAACATTATCATTTTAATTTATCCTTATTTAATATATTTACATTTATTTTCGGTAATAGTATTCTAATTTTAAAATTGTAATAAATACTTACTTATGTGTTGTTAATTTTCCATAATTAGATAAATTATTACATTTTAGACCATATAATTTTAAATTTGTAATTGTTAAATATTTTTATTATTTTTAAACAATTTATTATTATGTTATTTGTATAAAATATCAATTGTGTGCATTTTGATACTATTCAATTATTTGAATTTAAATAAAATACAAACATGAGATATATTCGAACCAAAATATTAAATATATTACTAACATGTCATATTCAACTAAAAATATCCAAGAGAACATTAATTTGTTCATATAATGTTTATTTTAATATTTTTAAAACCATATATTTGATATTTATCTTCATAAAATAATTACTACAACATTATTGTATAATTATTTAATATACATATTTTTTTCATAATAATTTAAAATAAAAAACTATGATGTAGATAAATATACTATCTTACATAATAATAATTTTACTCGAATTTATTATCTTAAAAACACAACATTTAAATTGTTATATTTATTAACGTATGAAGGTGACAACTTTGACATCATTTAAAATAAACTAATATACGTGTCATAGTCACTTTAATAAGGCTCTAAATGGTCTACAATTCGACCCTTGGATGATTACTATATAGATATACTCGACCAATAAGTTTTGGTCAAGTTTTGAGTCCTTTTAATTGGTAGAATTATTTTAATAAAAACTATATTTTAGATTTTTCACTATATAAATAATATCTGCATTATTAATTTATAAGATATTAAAGTAATTATATATTTCTTAAAAATTAAAAATAAATTACCATAATAAAGAAAAACATTTTATCTTTCAAATGAGTATTTATAATCGAATTTATATTCTGTATAACCTTATATTAAAAATACATTAATTATTAAAGTTTGAGTGAGACATATTTCACATTCCTTTAAATAAAATAAATTAAAGGATTTAATCTCATCCAAGTGGGTTCCAATAGATTCCATTTCGACCCAAGTATGTTTAAAGAGAAATATAATCAACCAATAGTAATAAGTAATGTGTTTGGGTAATTGTTTTATATTATTTTTGCACTTAATTATCCGATTTACCTTTAACTGTGGTAAATAAAATTTACCGTAGATACTATTTTGAGTGACCAAAAATAAAAAGTAGCCTCTTAACGTAATTTGGACCTACTGATTCCAAATATAGAATCCATTTTTCGAAATTCTATAAAGAGAATTTGCAGTATATAATTTAAAATTAATCCCGCTGTTGAGAAAACTTGGTTCAAAAGATAAAACGTTGCAAACGATTGAAATGTTTTACCTATGAATTAAATATAAAATTAATGATAATGAATTATATTATATTAAATGGTAAAATATATTCTATATATTATTTAGAGAATTAAATATTATAATTTTACCATATAAATTATCTTGATGAAAAAAATTATTTTTAATTAAAATTTTGTGTATTTTTAATATTCATCATAATATGAAAGTTAACAGAAAAATAATAAAAAATTATCTAATGTAAATTTTTATATCCTTATTGAAATGAATATTTTAATTTCATCAAATTGAACTTATAAACATGTCAAAAACAAGATTTACTGTTGGTGCGCCATCAAAATGAGGAAAAACTGCATTTTTTAAAAAATACTTCCTTTATACGAAAGATTCATTTTGTTCGAATACCATGTTCTAGAAAATGTTTAAGATGAATTATAATATTATAAACATTAAAATGTGCTTAATACTATTCATAAGAGCTAGTTCATAATAATATTATAACAATATATCATATTTTAGTAAAACTCGGTATTGCGTACAATACACGATATTGAGGAAGGTCTGTCTTGCATGCAACACAAGCCAAGAATAGGGTTTGCGTATACTACAAGATAATATTGTGTTTTTTATTGCAGAGGATAATATTGGTATTTCGTACAACACAAGAAATCAAAGAAATTAAAAACACTATTTCTCATAAAATCATGGAGTGTTACAACTAGGAACACATTCATTTACATGAGTACATAGACTTGGGGTCTATACATGGAAAAATCGAATAGGAATCCACTCAGTGCCAGTTAGGCTGGACAAAATGTATATTCCACCTACACGGTATGTACTACTACATGCATTGTGATCCATGTGATGGTAAGGAACATTTTTTGGCGGTGGTATGAGACCACATTCCATGTGGCTCCCCCCACATATTATGTAACCAATGGTTCCTTTTTATGAAACATCAATGTTCTGTATCTACTATATTTAAACTCATATTTTTTCCTTCAAGTAGCCCCTCCTAAGAGGTTTTAGACATAGAACATAATGGTTCCCTCTATCATGGATTTCGAGATATGATGTAAATGATTATTAGAATGATTCTTATTGAGGAGATTATTGTTAAATGTAGTGATCAAGAAGGTCCACCTAAATATTCTTATATGTGGAATCCCTTAACATATTGGCTGCATGACCTCGATGAGAAGAGTTGAACCCCCTATCAATATAGGGATCAATTCCTCAACCTGTAGTGTAGAAACCCCACTAGCATGGTCATGAGACCTATATTGTAACCTAATGTGTGGAACCACCTGAAACACTAGGGAACACGTCCTTAATGACTATAGTGGAACCCCACTTTAGTACCAGAGAATTAGTCCTCAACATCACAATGGAACGACCCTGTCAGATATACCATGGTTCATCAATGACTAGAGTGGATCCCCCTATCACACCAGGGCATGGGTCCTCCACATATATATTGTAATCCCCCATCGTCATCGGGGATAGTCCTCTACAGATACATACAGAGGGATCCTAACTGATGTAATTGGGTGTGGGTTATATACATTGAGGTTGGACCCACTTGACCATGAGACATAATAATGAGGAGGAGTCCAATATGTGTGGTTACTTCAAGGTAGACACAATGAGATGTTGGGCATACATGATGGGCTTTTGAAAATGTTATTGAATATTTTTCATGGGTTATGCCACGTTTGTTATATGTTCATATTCTCATGGTAAGATGATTCTACTCTCCTGTTATAGGTGGTAAAAACTCAACATGTATTTCATCTAACATATTTTTCTATCCCATTTTTCTATAATGAGGTTACATTCACTCTTGGATTGGGTTGAGTTTCTCTCTTTCACTACATCTTGAATATTTTGTACAATATACCATATGATTATTCTTTTTTTACTTCTTAATACTCCCTATTAATCATTTAGTTTGTCCTACTGGGTATGTAAATAATCACATCTGCATAGTCTTTTACCGCATGTGTCTTGTCTTACGTAGATGACAGACTGGAAAAGGGTGACATAATAGGAGCTTCAGAATACCTGGTACTTTGGACATTGTAAGGTCGTAAAAACTAGGGATTTAGTATTTTTTATCTCACATCAGTTTACTTTTCTAGCTTTTTCATTTTGGGACATAATTCTTTTTGGGAATTTATTTTTATGATTTAATTTTTAGTTTTGAATTTCATACTCTTGTACAAGCTATATGTTTTTCATGTATGATTTAATTTATAGATGTGTTTCAACGTATTCTCTTTCCCTATAAATTTTTACATCTATATAGTTGTGTGTGTAAATAAAGGTAAATAATAAATATTTTCCTATGTTATTTTTTCCATAGATGCTGGTCTCCAGCACCTGTCTTACATAGGTGGGCTTGGGGTAGTTGTGACTCGAGCATCGACATGGGTCAAGTCATGAACTATTAAGATTAAAGATGTTTGGATCTAATAATTTTTTTAACACCATGATAGTCAGCATTATTACATGAATGTATTTGGATATTTAGTCATGGTAAATTACCTAGATGAATAAGATTCATTAACATAGTGGAAAATAGTCATATCCTGTCAAAGATTATATATAATTTTATGGTTCATACCTTTTAATGGTTTAATTTACATGATGAGGAGTGTCATCTTGTGGTGTGAATGTTGAAGGAGAATCTATAAGTATTAACCATGGAATGTTTTAGGGGTGTGCACAATGATAACTGAAGGACTAAAATTAAATATTGTGAAGGAAAATTTCAGGGTGTATAATTACCCAAAGAGGTAATACTTAAGTAATTATAGTGGTATTAAAATCTAGAAAAATTGATTATAGAATATGTTTATTTACTATATTTATTATCTTACAATAGGATATATATATATATATAATATAATTAGTAATTCTTTTTTGGTTGGGAAGAAGATATTGGGATGAATTTAAAAAACATAATGGTGATGAATTGAATACAATTAATAGTGATATAATGTGCTTCTCAAAGAACGTGAAAAATATAATTTCCTTCTAAAGGATGAATAAAGAACAACAATCAAAAGAGTTAGAGTCAATGAGAGAAATATTTATGGATTTCCATACATGAGATGGAATTTTAGGTGTAAAGACGATCCCAATGGCTATCTTAGTATAGGGTTATGGGTTTATTATTTTGGATGAATATTATGTAAATTGGAAGGCTACTTTTGGTTTAAACTCAGCCATTATTTATGTTGATAAGGGAAACTATGCATGTTTCTAATTATTTTTCCACATTTTCTACTTTATTATGTTTTCACACTCTTATTGAATAAAAAATAATGATGATTATGATGAGGTTTTTAACCCTAGAGGGATTATGCGGTAACTCAGAATAGTAGTAATAACGAAGTGTTATATGGGTTTTAGGTTCATTATCACATTTTCATTAAGTTATTCATAGAATATATTGGTTAGGGTGAAATAATTACAAGAGAATGTATCCATTTATTAATTAATTTCTAACAATTTATCTAATATAATAGAGAGGTTTTTTGATAATAAACATAGAACCAGATCATTAAATGGGATCATTTATGAAAGGTCAACATACAATAATTAACATCTCCCCATGCTGTGGTTATTTTCCATTCATTGAAAACATAGGTGTAATCACTTTTAATGTTTTCAGATAGAGTACTCTATCTCAAAGGAGATTTAAATAGTCTTTAATTATAAGAGAATTGAAAAATTTGATGGATACAATTTCCAATTTTAGATAAATAAGATGAAATTTTATTTGAATTCTTTTAGAGTATATGTTTATATGAATTACATACATGAGATCTTGGTTAATTTGGAGAGGGGATAATTATCCCAAATTAACTGAATGTAACTTGATGTAGAGGCTAAATAAGTCAATGAATTAGTAGGTGATTTATCCAATGTAATATATTTGAATGTACTGTAAAATAATTCCTCACTGTCATTTGGGAAAACATCTCAATTTCTATAAAAGTGATTCCATTTCATATGAATCTAAATTGTAGTTTTTATAAAACAATTATGATAATTTGATAATTAACGTGAATGAGTATGAAATTTATTGTTCTTTATTTTAAGAATTTTTATAGAATAAATTAGAGGAAATAGGGAAATATTCTATATATTCAATATCATTAAGTGGATAATGAAAAGGTTACAATTTTTTTTGATAAAAATGACATGTTCATCATATAAACATAGAGAATCAAGATGACGATGAACCATTAAGTAATTTATCATTGTATACTAGATGATGAAAAATAAAAATAATTCCAAAAAATGGAGGATTATTTCGAATTATTGTACATGATTGTGAAGAAACATTCAATGGAAAATGATCTTGAAGATTAGAAAATTTATTATGCGACTTTTTTTCGATTCCTAATACATTTAACATGGAAAAAAGGAGAATTCAGATGAAATATTCAAGTTATAGTATTTCAATGTGGAAGTGCTTCGAATATAACTATAGGATGTCTAAATATATTTTTATTTTATTACGATGATATAGACCAAATAAAAGGTATTAATATATATTAATGATAACACGATATCATTATTATAATTAATTTAAAAGGATTTTTTTTTCATATTATGATTCTATATAATATAAAATATATGAGGAATATATAGAGGACTCTAAATACCTTAGTGATTTATTTCTTATTATTTAAATATAAAATTTAATTTTGGAAGATAATGATGATTAAATAACTAATGTTGTTGGAGGACCAAGCCATAAAGAAAAATAAAAAGATTATATTAATGAAATTGATGTTTAAATAGATAAAATATAAAGTCTAATGGTGTTGTATTCGATTCCTAACTATATATACATCATCATGGAAAATAAAAATATGATTTAATTGTTGAGATTAAATAGATTAAATATGAAAATTCATAAAATTATAATGTTGCGATTGAGTGTAAATAAAAAATGTAAAAGTAGTCGTAGATTACATGTGTAACTAAATATTTGATAAAATATAATATCAAATGTACTTATGACCATAATGTAAAAGTTTTGTATATGTTATGAGATCTCAATGATCATGAGATAATTTTGAAAACTAATTTACCCTTAGGATGTTTATGTGTATAATTGATGGAAAATCTATGGAGGGTCGCAATGATTCAATGAAAAAGGTATAAAAATTATGACAAGTGTAGTAGTTAGAAAATAATGAAAATTATATTAATAGTATTGATAATAAGAAAAACTAAATGGCAGTTTATTTTTAACCTCCAGCACTCACACCCCAAAACGCAAGTATATTTGGGTGATTCAATAAAAAAGAACCCAAATTCCACAAGAATTGAAGTGATTAAACACAATATAACATTAAAAATATATTTATATTGTTTTTTATTTATGTTTTATGAACAATATTGGTGCTCCAAAGAAAAATGAAATTCTATTTTATAATGTAAATAATGAAATATGATTAGAATTATTTATCACAAATATGTTTATGATACTTACTATTTTTGGTTTAAATTTTATGGAAACTAATATATAAATTTATTATTGATAAAACAAGTATTTGTTTAAATAGAGGTTGATATTATTAGACCCCATTAGCATGATGTATCTTTATGTTGGATGAAAACATCTAATCAAATTTCAAATTTATAACATAATTTCTATCAAATAAAAATTTAGGTGAATAAATAACATTTACCATAGATGGATTGAAAGAAACTCTCATGGAACCCAAAAGGAACATTTAGGATGGCAATAATCATCATGGTTTATTTGAAACCAGTTAGTATAGATAGAGCGTGGATCCTTGAAAGCTTATTAAATTCATATACTAATGGAAAAAAATAATTTCACAACTATCAAATAGGATAATGATGATTTTTTTCTTTCAAAAAAATAAATATTTGAAGGTCATTAGAATTAGAAAATAGAAAATTATAGGAATTAATTTAAGGTATAGAGATATTATTCTGCATGAACTCCTTAGACAAAATATTCTAAAAAACATTATTTTACTCAAGACATGAAATAAATATCAACAATAACAATTGTATAATCAAAGTGAATTATGTTTCAATTTTGATAGATGGAAATTATAAAATGTGGAATCTCAAAATCATTATCCAAGAAGAAGGTAGGTTATTTATAACCAAAGAATAATATAATAGTTTTATGAATAAAATTCATGTACACTTGATCTAAATTTCATTAGAATACTTCTTAAAGAATTATTGATTTCAGGATATCATTAAAATGTCATGATATCATAGTCACATGTGTGATACTTTTCATAAAAGAACATTCATTTAGAAGACATAAAATCCTAAGGGGATGATGTTAATAAGATTGATTGAGTTTTTGAATATTCATGTTTTTATTCCAATATCAACTAAATACATTTATTTAAATGAATTATTTTTTATTTATTTATGATTACATCATGATGGAAGGGAATATGGTAATATCTCACAAATCATATTTAATTAAGTGCATTACACATTACCAATTAATGGAATAGAAATTGGTCAAGATAAAAATATCAATGTATCAAATTAATAATTATAAATAATTTTGAAAAAAATATGATGGAATAATATTTCATCATGTTTTGAAAAATTCTCTATGTTTCATTGATGATGACACCACATGTAATCGAGCTCATATAGAGGAGGAAATGAATTGATAGAACCATGGCTCATACAATATCCATAAGAATTTTATACTAGAGATATCATGTAATAAATAAATGCTCACGTTGTTTTATATCTATAACATGGATTTATTTTATCTATATGAAGATAAGAAACCATTCAAGACATGGTCGAGGATGAATCCAAAACTATTTTAATTTCAAATTTTCATATATAAAACCATTATTCTAAAAAAATAGAATAAATTAATGTTTGATGCTCATTTGGATGAAGGTACATTCTTAAATATTCTTCCAAAATAAAGCTGTAAAAATGTTTATAAAAATATATTCATAAATTTTTTAAATGTCATTATTTAATGTTTGTTAAGAAATTTGGATTTTCTATCCCATTGAGTTGTTTAAAAAAATAGTGAAGAAATATCCAAGCAGAGTGATGTTCTAGAGAGAATTATAGGAAAAACACATATGTTCTAATGAAACAAAAAAATACGTTTATGATGAGGAAATGAAAATAGGATTAACCAATTCAATTCAGTAAATAAGTATGAATTATATTGATGGGGGAAACATCATCACTGATCAGACAACTCTGATAAAAAAATAGAAGATCAATACTCTATAGAAAACCTATTTCTTGGAATCGTTCCTTTTAAATTCCTACATAATTCATTACATAGTACAAAACCTAATAACACATAGGGTCTATTGTGTTTTAGTTTGATAGAAATTAGAAACATAGTAGATAAAAAAAATAAAAAAAAATTGAATCCACTTTAATGACTTCTTCAAAGGTTCATCCAATGGTACTTATACTACATTTCATATCATGGGAACATGCATCAAATTAAATGGGAGAGAATAAATCCTAATAATGGATATATAATGGAAATATAATATGAGTTATCATCATGGAAAATAAATGAAGCACAAAGAGTGGGACTAACTATAGTTACATGATATATAACCTTTATGTATGCCTACTACATAAGGTGTATACATTCATAGTAATGTCACCAATTATTAATACCAAGGATTCATAAATAATAATTACCATGGTTATTCACCAATTTATAGTAAAACAATCCATCTATAGATATTATTTCTTAACATAATACAATGGAGTGATATCAGGGTTCAAACTGCATATGTATTATTTCCTGTGTTATCAAAATATCATAATAAAAAATTTCATCAATAAAAAGGGGGTATAAATAGTATTTTTAATAAAAAAATCATTTTATACATAACTATTTGATTATTTTAAAATGACTTCATTTTTTATCCAATGAAAATTAAATATGTTTTTTATACAAATAAGTCCCTAAATCAATAAATCATATGCTCATCTTAGTGAATTCCCATGGGTATTAAATGGGTTTGGGTATTCACTCTTCATTAATATTTCATAATAAATTGGTATGTTAAATATATTTAATCTATATCATGAATTTTTACAAAATGGATCAAGAAAATAGAACAATGACTGGGAATGAAGGCCCCCCTTTGATATTTTTCATTATGGTAATGGGAAGAATAAATGTTTATGGAAGGAAATTAACCCGAAATTTAGATTTCTTACTATAAATAGGTACATTCATGGATTAAAAAAGAGAAAAATTCTCTTACCTTATTCCCAACATTATTTCACTGCATTTGAGCCTGACTTTTCTTACTGTAAATTTTCTCATACAACACTAAACACTGATGATACTTAGAGTTAGTTATCTCCAAAACAACCCTATGTATTATATGCGTATTGGGAGAGTGTATTTGGGATGAGTTTTGGATTTAATATGTGTAGGTAAAATGTTTTTCCAAGGGGAGAGATAAGGGTAATTTATTCATGAGGAGAGCGGTCTGTTTAGATTAAACAATTGGATAACAAATTAATTTAAGGTAAACACTATAATTTTTATTTTTGACATTATTAATAATATTTTAGTATCATATCAATTTTTAAGACTTTAATCAACTTTATAAACCGAATCTATTTGTTTATTAAAAATAAATATGCAAGAAATGGAAAATTTTATTTTATGGAAATTCACTGGACTCGAGACTTATTAAAATGGGTTTAAGGCTTGGAAATTATGTTTAATTGTTTTAAATAATCTATTTATATTATAAAATATATTTTAGGAAGAAATAACAATTTAAAAATTTATTTAATCATTATTTAGTTATCATTATTTAATTATCATTATGTAACAAAACACATGGTATTTTAAAAAAAATATATTTACTCTTCATGTGAAATTGATGTCTTTGAGAAAATTACAAAAAACTAACCCTTGGGAAATTTCAATGAATTAATTAAAAACATTATAATATTTTTATGAAAATATTTTTCAATCATAAGTAATTTTTATTTTAATTTTACAAAGTATTCTTTTTTTCAAAATACATTACAATAACGTTTATTAAAAATAATAAGTATATTATTAATATTTATATTTATTTTATAGAGTTATAATATTTTTATTTCATCGAATTTATTATTATATATATTATTTATATCAAATATTATTATTTTTATGTAATATTACTATTCAAACTATTAGATTAAAATTCCCAATTATTAGGTTACTTTTATAACAACCCTGCTCTTTATTTCATACTTAAGTATAATTTATTACATAAAACCTTCACTTAATTCAAAATAGAAGATCGTGAGGTATAGTGTATTTGGGGATTAGGAACATTAATTAACAAATTTAAAGATAGAATGAAACATCTTATTGAAAACTTCCTTTACATGACCACTACATTCATTTGTACTTAGCATTGCATGGGATAACCTGAGGACATTCATAAGAAAAGGGTGAGCTATAAAGCCTAGTAAGGGAGTAGACAAGGAATAACATGAATATTACAACACATGTTAGGAAATATGAATATCAATGGATCATAAGAGAAACATGAACATAAATTCAAGATTAGACATGATACTCATAACATGGAAATGGGGAAATAACACTTAACATGATATTAGCATGAGACAATGATAATTTGACGTAGAGCCTGAGTAAACCCTCATTGCACATTATGCATGAGTAAACACTAGTTTAACTTTAATTATAATGATTCAATGCTCATTTCACATGACTTATCATGATACTATACTTTACCAAATGGATTAGAGCTCTATCAGGGCACACCCTTCTTAAAAATTTCATTTCTTGCATAAATGTGCCACATGGATCATACTACGTGGAATAAATCATCAACATTTATTCCAAGATATAGATATGTGGAATAAATACATGAATCTTTATAATCAATAATTAAATGTTCATAACAGTGAATACCCTTGATAGATAAATGAGTATGGTATTCACTACACAATGACATTGTCTTGGAAAATCGTAGTGCAATTTCGACAGCATAATGGCGTGAAATAAGAACTCATAAAAAATGGTAGATGAGATGAAAATTGGTGTCTCATCATATTTACATGAAATATAATGTATGAGGGTCATATATATTCATTTTCCAACAAACATAATAGAATTTAGATTCATAATAAAAAGGAATTACTTGGATGTAAATGAGGAGAGATAATTCCTTGACGAAATTTCAACATGGAAACAAGTGTACATGTAAGGAATTAATTGTAGATAAATGGTTCTCCCTTCATCCAAACATAAAAACGGATGTATGAGGGTGATGTGAAATTATACCCCAAAATTTTTAATTGAAAACAAAATGGCATAACAATATAAAGAAAATTGGAAAAAAAATGAGAAAGGAAGAAATCCATTTCCTAGAAGTGTGCATCCAAAGGCTTGGGAGAGGATTTAGAGAGGTTTCAGGGGAGATTGGGGCACCTTGGGAGGATTATAGAGATAGAAGGGTAGAGTTTGGATGGACTCCAATGTTTTACAGGGAGGATGAAGTGGGAGCTTGGGTAGGTTTATATAGGAATGGAGAGAGAATTGTTTATGATTTAGGTTTGGGACACCACACATTAAACTAATCAAAACCAAAAACCATCCTATGTTTTTTGCCCATTTTTTTACAAAGGATATTAGAAAACAATATTTTATGAGTAAAATGGCCGAACTTATTAAAATAATAGGTTTTCTTATGTGGAAGTGAGTTACACTCTCACGGAAAACAATTTAAAATGAAAAAATGTTTTAAATTTATTTGAGGTTCCACTAAAGATTTGTAAAATAAATAAAATAAATCTAAAATCAAACTATTTTAATGATAAAACATATATTGTTCGAAAGGAATGTTTATATTATTTTATTACATCATTATTGGGTCATTATGATGTCATAAAACACATTATATATTTAAGCGGTATTTAATTTTTACAATAACATTCGACTATCTAAGAAAATTATGAAAAGTTCACCATTGGATAATTTAGACATCCTGATTCCAAAAAAAATATTGATCTTATCTAAATAAATATCTAAATATGTGAATTTTTACATCTAAAATAACAACAGACATTTATCGAAAATTCATGGGTTTTAACAAAAACGGCTTTCAAACCCTAATAAAAATTACAATAATATTCATAAAAATTGTATGATACTTTATATTTAATAAAAAAAAAATTTAATAATATTTTATTAAAATATTATTTAATTCAAAAATCAATTAATTAATAAAAATATATTTCTTATTTGAATACTAACTAAAAATACTATTTTTTATTTATAAATTATTTACAAAGTTACAATAATAAAATGAATGCACATTCTTTATACAAAAAATAATGTATATAGTCAAAGTTCTAGGGTTGTGTAACATAAACCCTTATAACACTCACATAAGACTAAAGGGTAAGGTGTGCGATGGTGACAGACTCTTAGAGTGGATTAGATAATATCGACCGGGTGGTAATCTTTATTAACTTCCACTTCTCATATAGTCAGTTCCACTCAAGCTTAACGTGTTCAAGCTTGACTTGGCCTTGGTCAAGAGTGAATACCAATGATGAAGCCTCATTTCTGAGCTTTAATAAATGATCTTTGTATGAAGAGAGTATACTAGATGAGGCCATCACTTTCTTTTTTTTGTGTAAATTGGATATGTTAAATCCCTATATTTATACTAATCATGTGATTACTATTCATCGACTATATTAGAAACAATCACAATTCTTAAAGATATATTAAAATCCAGAAATATAAAACCAATGAAGTTCACATTTTATATAACCATAATAAGTCATTTAATTAGATCAAGATGAATTTTCATTAATGAAAGTTTGGGTCATTACAATCTTCCTCCCTTAAGAAATTTCACCTCCTAAATTTCCTTTTCCCACACAAATAGATGTGGGTAAATTTGCTTTACCACATCCTCCAATTCCCACATCACGTATTCAAACTTTTGGTTTCGTCACAACCCTTTAACGATGAGATTTGTCTTTTTTCATATAACTTTATCTCTACAATATAAGATCCTCATTGGTTTTATATCATAAAAAATATCATCCTATGACTTTAATACCTTTGAAGAGAGTACATGTGAAGGGTCTGGTATGTATTTTCATAAGAGGGATACATAAAAGACATCATGTACTTTTCCATGGTAGGTGGAAGTGCTAGTTGATAAGGCACAACCCTGACATGTCCAAGAATCTCAATGGGGCCGATGTACGTAGGACTTAACTTCCCTTTCATTCCAAACCTAATGACATTCATCCATGGAGATATGCATATAAATACAATATCTACAACTTTAAACATAATGTCTCATTGATAATTATCTGCGTCACTCTTCATTCGACTCTAGACTACCTTGATATGCTGCTGAATGGTTTTCACCTTCTCCACTATTTCTTTGACCATTTCTGGTACTAACAGCTTAAGTTCACCGGCATTATCTCAACATGCTGATGTTTTTCACCTCTACCCACATAGGGCTTCATAAGGAGCCATTTGGATGCCTGAGTGGAAAAATTTATTGTAAGAGAATTCAACCAGTGGAAGATGTTAGTCCCATACTCTTTTGAAGTCCATAGAACACGATCTTAACATATCCTCTAGTGTCTGAATAGTTCACTCAGATTTTCCAACAACTTTAGGATGATAGGCCATACTAAAGTTCATTTTAGTATCTAGAGCATGTTAAATAATCTTTCAAAACATAGAGGTGAATCTTGGATCTCGATCAGATATAATAGATTTTTGTACTCCATGTATCCTTAACACTTCCTTGATATATATTTGTTCCAGTTGATCAAATGATAAATCCTCTTGAATTTCAATGAAGTGAGTAGACTTTATAAAATGATCCACACCAACCCAAATTGCGTTGTTTCCTTTGGATATCTTTAGAAGTATGGTTATAATGACCATGGTCATGTTCTTCCATTTCTAAGCTGGTATGGGAAATGGTTGCATCATCCCCTTAGACTTATGCCTCTCTGCCTTCACTTGCTGACACACTAGAAACATTGATTTATACTCAAAAATATCCTTCTTTATATTATTTCACCAATAATTCTCTCATAGATCATGATACTTCTTTGTGATTCC
The DNA here is from genome assembly GCA_963277665.1 of Viscum album. NCBI lineage: Eukaryota > Viridiplantae > Streptophyta > Magnoliopsida > Santalales > Viscaceae > Viscum > Viscum album. Next base: position 806,352,318 of record OY728119.1, on the reverse strand, counting down.
TAGGTGAATAGAGAAATTCAAAATATGTGCATCATCCAAAATTTCCATCTTTAGCTTGGGATATGATAAAACACATAGTCTTTTCCCAAATCACACACTTTCTTCTTCATTTACATTAGACTCTGGGGACTACCATTTTGTGATGGCTTCCACTTTCTTCTTAATTCACACATCAACCTTTTGAGCATCCTTTAACATTTCCAAAAGAGAAGTTTGAGAAATAATTTGTCAAAGGATTGGTGATGTCCCCTTCTTTATGATTACCATGTCCATCTTCATGAAATCTTAGAAGATTGGTTCCTTTACTATTCTCATCAATGATAGAATCGCTATGTGCTTTATACATAGAGCGTCTGCCACCTTGTTCGTTTTCCCAGGGCGGTAATGGATTGAGTTGTCATATTCTTTGATCAGCTATAACAATCTTTGTTGGCATATGTTCAACTCTTTCTGTGTGAATATATACTTGAGGGTTTTGTTTTCTATTTATATTTCACACATCTACCCAAAGAGATAATGCTGCCATATTTTTAAAGTGAAGATCACAACATCCAACTTTAGATCATGTGTTGGATAAATATTCTCCTAGACAATCAATTTACTTGAAACATAGGAAATGAATTTGTTATTTTTCATCAACACGCAACCTAGACCTTTCTTAAAACCATCACTGAATACCACAAAAATTTCTTCACTTGTGGGTAATGTGAGCATGGGAACATTGATAAGCTTATCTTTAAAATACTTAAAGATTTTTTTCACATTGATCACTCCATGAAAACATTACTCCCTTATGAGTTAACATGGTAAGAGGGTTGGAAAATCATGAGAACTTTCTCACAAATCTTCAATAATATCTAGTTAACCCTAAGAAGCTACGAATATCCGTTACAGATGCGGGCCTCAGCCATCCCTCTATTGCATTTGTCTTGGAGGGATCCACAGATATCCCTTTTCTTGTGATGATATGGACCATGAATGATAACTCTTTCAACCAGAACTCACCCTTGATATACTTTGCATATAGCTTCTCCTTTTTCAAGGTATCTAGTATAGTTCATAGGCACTATTCATGAACCTCCTTGGTTTTGGAGTATATTAGAATATCATCAATAAATACTACCAAAAACATTCTAATGTAATCTCTAAAGACTCTATTAATCATGTCCATGAATATTTCTGGAGCATTAGAAAGTCTTAAAGGTATTACTATGAATTCAAAGTGCTCGTATATTGTAAAGAAAGAAGTCTTGGGTATAACTTCTATCTTCACCCTTACATGATAATATCCTGACTGTAAATCTACCATGGAGAAGTATTGTGCTCCACGCAGCAAATCAAACAAGTCATCAATTTGTGGGAGAGTATACTTGTTTTTTATCATGATTTTTTATGGTCATGATAATCGATGTGAAGGAACATTGGCACATCCTTATTCTTGATGAAGAGGACTTCTGCACCCCATAGTGAAGAACTTGGGCATATAAACCCTTTATCCAGATTCTCTTGTAGTTGTTTCTTCAGCTCCTCAAGCTCAACAAGAGCCATTCTATATAGAGTATTGGATATTGGAAATCCCCATGTATAATATCAATTGATAATTCAACATCTCTTCTAGAAGGAAGACTAGGCAATTCCTGGAGAAACAATTCTGTGAATTCCCTCAAAATAGGATTCTCTTCAAGGATGGTTTCATCATTATACTCAATCATCTGGGCCAAATTTTCGTGCTTATAGGGCAGTAATATCGACTCTTGAGATGATGAAGCTAATAAAGATTCATCTTCCACCATGCACTTGTAAATAATCGGGGGTTGATTCTCTACATGGAAGGTGATTTACCTAGCATGCTAATTTATGATTTATTTATATAAAGAAAGCTAATCCATGCCAAGAATTGCATCCAATTCCACTAGGGAGAGTATGTCAAGGTTCATCAGAAAGTTCAATCTACAGATTAAAACAGGGGAGGAGTTATATTCATGTGATACAACGATCTCCCCAATTTCCATACTCACCAACATCTTTAATTCAATGATTTTGGGTGGTGTTGGGATTGTTCTACTAAACATTTGGGATATAATAGAATGTGTATAACCTGAACCAAAAATCATATTCACTATTCTTCAATTAATAACTAGCAAACCTATCATTACTTCATTTCCGGGGTTCACATCGGCAGTAGTGATAGAAAAAGTTCACCCTTGCTACCTTGGAGGTTGTTGGTTGCCTCAAAAAACCCTTGGCTTAGGGCACTGATTTGAAAGATGTCATAGTTCATTGTAGTAGAGATAATGAACAATGTGTTGAGAGTAGAATAGAGTGTTCCTCTCCTCTGTTGCAGTTGTGGGTTTTTTGTCATTAGTTAATGGCTAGGTGCCATTTTCTTCCACACATAAAGCATTTCCTCGTCCCCTTCAGGCAATTTCCATGGTTATTCCGTCCACACCTTTGGAAAGTGGGGTGATGCATTTTGTAACAACCATGTACAACCCACAATCATGATATTGTCCTATTTGGTTCTAGCCAACATGGTTTTGTTTTCCCTAGGCTCTGGCCCTCAGGCACCCCTAGAAAATGCCTCATGATGGGATATGTATCCACACCACCATATAAAGGGGTGCTTCGTGGTCCTCCTCTATCAATGTGGGATTTCTATAACCCACCCCCCTAGAAGGTCCCATAGTCCTCACTGGCACATCAAATAGATTTCTGTGTACTTTATGAGTACACTCCATGTACTCAGTTACCATGTGTAGTCGTGTGATGGACATGTTCCAACCTTTCACACGACCATGTGTGGTGACCTAGAGGCTGCCTAAAGTGGGGCTCGGTAAGGGAATGTACATATCGTGTACTTCAAAACAACATGTCATGTATTTGTTTTTCATTAAATGGACCTGGGTCATGTCTTATAGATATACATGTCTTCTTCGTCGACTTCTTCATCTGAGAGAACCCGTACGACCACAAATCTTTTCCATGTCCCCGAGCAAGCGTCTGTTCTCTGAATCAAACTCCATCGGTTGTGTTGGAATCAAATCGGTGAGTTCTATCTTCTTCGTGAACACCATATTCTGATTTCTATTATCTTGTGAGATATCATGGGTTGAATGTTTTAGACTTTTTGTCGATCTACCACATTCTAGGTCGATCTAAGGGCCGATGTCATAGTATAACTATCCTACAATGTCGAGGTAGGTGGTTTTTGCCTTTCTGTGGAATGTGTTTGAGTTATGTGTGCAAAATCACCGATACCCATGAACGGGGTATTGCGTGATTACTGTTTTAGCCCTATTTTTTGCATTCAATGCTTGTATTCTTGAGTAGAGGTTGATTTCATATGAACATGGTTAATTGATATTCTTTGGAGGTGTTTTCCCATTCATGTTTTGTTATGTCTGTCTAGTACTGCTTAACCTCTTAGGCTGCTTTTTTACCCATGATTAGTATTGTAGGATGGTGTGACCATTGTTCTAATATGATTTTGTTGTAGACAACTATCCAAGTATTTCGTGACGCTTACTTTAGCTGATAGATGTTTCTCTACTTGTTTTACTTAAACAGGGTCGTGGGAACTGGGTGTAGTAGACCATAGGGAGAATGGATGCATGGGATTCTCTAGAGATTTTGTTTTTCTATTACGATGTGATACCATAGGGGGGTATTGATGTAATAGCATCTTTAGAGTGTCTGTAGTTCCTCAACATGGGCCACAGAGAGAATGTGACTAAGTGATTCTCCAGAGGACCTTTAGTACATATACGAGACTATAGGGGGAATTTACGACGAGTGCTTCTTTAGAGAGTCTATACATTAGCTAAACCAGAGGGGTGAGACATTGTGTGCTTTCCCAGGGGTTTCTTGTACTTATTTGGTTGAATCAGAGGGGGTTAGAATGTGAGTACTCCCCATAGGGTTACCTGATGTGATTAGCTTCTTACGTGATGTATGAAATTGAATGCATTGTAATTGAAGGAATGGTTTCTTTTGAGTACTTCATTGTATACTATTTCTTCTTGCTTATTGCATGCCATGTATATATTCACTTACTATTGGGAACATATCTCTTAGTGGATGCCTACTGGGATTCGTATCACACCATTTTTGGGTCATGCTTTTGGGCCCAAACAGATTATATTGCTTCAAGTGTAGATAAGCGAAGCACCCTTCTAGTTCAGGTGCTTGATTGTTGTGGAGATGGAGAGCATGGGACCAAGCTATGGCTTTCAATTCTACATAGTTATTTACTTGTTTTTCTTTTGTACTTTGGATTGGTAATTTATTCGTAATTATTATTTGTTTGGCTTCTTTCCTAGACATATGTATCATGCATCATTATATATATATGTGCTCTAGTTGTTTCTTTATCATTCATCCACATTTTACTGTTGTATGTTATTATTATTATTTCCGTTGTTGTGTACTCTGCCAATGAGGGAATAGATTCCCCAATATCACACCCAAGGCCCTCGCTGCTAGTCAGAAGACTCTAGAATTTGGGGAAATGTGATTGTGGTCATGTGACCAACCGCGTACGGGGTGCCTCTGGGTGGCTTCCAGAAACAGGACATTACAAAGTGGTATCAGATGAGTTTTTTTACTTCTTGACTTATTTTTTGGTGCCTATAGTCAGGGATAGGAAGGAATAGGTACTTCGTAATAAGTTTTTCTCAGGATTAGCGAACCCATGTATAGGGAAAATCCAATCTACCTTGTTTATTTCAATTTTTATTGTTTTTCAATTTTACAGTTTATTTTCTTTTCACCGTTAAGTGATTCACCAGTTTTTTGATATTATCTTCGGTGTTATTGAAGTTCTACTTCTATTGCAACCCCATGATATGAGGGTATTCCATCTCATGCATCTTATAGGAACTTGATTGAAATCTCATGTCACAAATTCTTTCCATTCCATCTAGGGTGCATTAGCGTTTCCATGTTGTTGTGATAGAAATTGTGTTTGATATGCATGTTGTTGTGATAGATTCCTTGATAGAATTCCTACTTTTTGATATGGGTATTGATTTGTGTAAGGTCTTTTTTAAATGTACTCCAAATTTTGGTTCGTGAGCTGTTATGGGCCCTCATGAATCAGAATTTGGTGGATCATTGAATAGATTTCCTTGTATATAAAATGTATAAGATTACAATCATTGATTCACGGGAAATATAGGCCCTCACAGACAAGAATTTGGCACTTAATTGTTTGTTTTAGTGTTTTTATGGGTTCCAGAATAGTAATTGAGGCTTACGGTCTGGGAAAACCCAGAATACACAATGTGTAATGTTAAATACTTTCCATGTGTTCTTCTGTTCAAGAAATAACTTTATTTCATAAGTACATGTCGTGTACTGTATGTTCAAACCATGTTATATCTAATCGTGTCACAGACTATGTGAGCAAGGCCACAGGGTATAGAATCATTAGACAGAAATGACGTGTACCATATGTACACGTCGTGTTGTAAAACCATGTAACCGGCCATGTCACTAACAACACGGGAGAGTAAAATCGTCCTAGTATACGATGTGTCCATCAATAACACACCGTGTAGTGTGAGCCTTGTATCCGACCATGTCTCTAACAAACGGGTTGGTGAAGCTCATCTAGTACACGTCGTTTCTATATTGAATACGCTGTGTAGTCTTGTATTAGGAGAGCTATGTGGATTAGAAATGTAGAACAACTCAGGCAGGGGAAGAGAAGTCGAGTACATGCTGTGTGTTAGGATAACATGTCGTGTCTGTGTGGTGTTACATGAACTGGGTAGGAAAACATATATGTCCATGTAAGTGGATTAAGAGAACACACCATTTAGAGATTATACACGCCGTGTAGTCATTTTTTGGAAAAAAACGCGAATACATTCCTTCTCATGTTCCATTCTTTCACTTCAAGTTTTCAGTCCTGGATATCTTGATCTAATGTGTGCATTTGAACTTATAGAGTCATGCCACCGAGACACCCTCCAATTGTCCACCAGTTACAAGGCTGTGATCACACACCAGATATAAATAATTAGGGACTTCCATCAGATCGTCTTATTGTGCCAGTCTTGGCACCAGAAGTTATACTAGAGACAGGTGCTGATGCACAATTCAGGGAAGGCTTCATGAGGATGATGCAGAATTTTCAGGGAGAACCACCTCTTTCCTTGTCAATGGAAGAATTCATGGGGGTTTTTTAGAAGCAGCATCATCCCACCTTCCGAAGGGAAGGAAGACCTCAAGCTACAGTGTCATGGCTAGACGAAATACTCACCATCTTTGAGAATATAGAGATGCCTCTGGAGAGGCGGTTCAAGCACTCTACATACATGCTACGAGATTCTTCCAATAGATAGTGGGATGTAATCTCATAGACAGGGAATCGATAGGTTATCGATTGGGAGGAGTTATAGCATATCTTCTATGACTAATTCTACATAGAGACCTTGAGGTCTGATCGATCCCGAGATTTTATGAGTCTGGAGAGGGGTACTCTTTATGTTATAGAGTATTCCTCTCATTTTAGTAAGCTGTAGCACTTTACATCCATTATATAGGGATATGGGTTATTCTTGGAAATGAATTTTGAGGATGGTCTCAGAGAGGACATCTTCTCATAGGTGAACATCATTAGGTTGACTTCCATCACTTATATAGTTAACCAGCTACTGATCACAGAGTACAATTTGAGGGATTCTGGAGTTGTGAGCCAGGGTGGCTTGACTTCTGGAGTATGTACCCCTCCTACTAACAGTATGATGAACCACTGGGAGTCTATGCGTAGATACCCAAAGAGGCGAGAGATATCTTGTTGTAGCCAGGTGGTGTACTACCAGTTCGGGAAGAGCAGATATACACGGCCACATTACCTGAGAGACCTAATGGAGTTCCGATCTTGCGGCAATATGGGGAACCATCAGCGTTTCTATCAGGTATTCTCACCAACATCTAGTGATAGTGGTTTCTCTATGACTCCGCGTTCAGGAGCATCACCATCAGTTTCTCACCAGTCAGGGAACTGGAGTTCATCTGGTTGTCCAGGCCAAGGTAGAGGTCATAGTCGTGGTAGTCAATTTCTAGGATTTCAGCGAAAGCAAGGTGGATCAACTCAGAGTGGTCAGGAAGGGTCACATGGTCACGGTACAGGCCGAAATTTTGAAATGGAGTAAACCGAGCAGGATTGGGATCTCGGACCCTCAACATTTCGAGGTATGATCTTTGTTTCCTCAGTTTTAGCTTCAACTCTTTTTGATATATGGGATTCCCATATCATTATATATGTTGTTGTTATGTAGATCCTTATGCTCTTTATCTTTTATTAAGCTGATTTATTGACGTTGGACACTTCATTGGGGGCAAGAACATCTAGTGTGGAACAACGCAATGAGTTCCATCTAGAGGTTGGTGGGTGTCACTCTCTTGGGATCTCTATGTCCTAGAGATGACAGGCTATGACATCATTCTTGGAATGGACTGGTTAGTTCCCTTCTAGGCTATTGTTTATATCTATTGTAATAGGGTGATTTTCACATCACTAGAGGGTGGATCTTTTCTATACAAGAGAATATTTGATGTCCAGGCGAGGAGAGCAGGACCCGAGCATCTAGGGTTGGGAGGAGTTACAACCCACATTGCTAGTCTATATCTGGATGACCATGAGACTTCACATTTGGAAATTCCTCCAGTGGTGCATCATTTTGGGGGAATCTTTCTAGATGACTTTTAAGGTTTTCCTCCAGAGAAAGAGGTATAATTTTCTATTGTGCTTGTGCCAGGAGCGGCAACGGTGTCCACTCCTCCTTATAGGATGGCTACACCTGAGTTTTATGAGATCAAGAAGTAGTTAGAGGAGTTACATGAAATGGGTTTCATCTGACTCAGTACTACTCATTGGGGTTCAGTTGTACTATTTTCAAAGAAGGTGGATGATACCCTCAGACATTGTGTTGATAATCAGAAGTTAAACCAATTGACAGTCAAGAACTGATATTACTTTTCGAGGATTAATCATCTCTTTGGTCAACTTCGAGGAGCCCAGGTGTACTGGAAGATTGACTTTAGATCCAGTTAACATCAGTAGCATGTTATATCATCAGATATACCTCTTACACACTTTCAGAGCAGGTATGGTCTATACGAGTATGTGGTTATTCTGTTCGGTCTCACGAATGCACTTGTGATCTTCATGGCACTGATGAACCGAGTGTTCCATCAATACATGGATTCTTTCGTGGTAGTCTTCGTGGACGATATCTTGGTGTACTCTCACACTCGACACGACCATGAAATGCATATTGATATCATTCTGAGTTCACTGAGAGAGCATCAGTTATATGCTATGCTCTCAAAATAACACTTTTGGATGGACCAGATTCACTTCTTGGGTCATGTTATCTCAGAGACATGAGTACCAGCAAACCGAGACAAAGTGAGAGCAGTAGTTTACTAGAAGCATCCAAAGAACTTCTTTGAGGTGCATAGCTTTTTTCGGATGTCTAGATACTACAGATGTTTCAACCCATACTTTTCTTTCTTAGCAACACTACTGACAGGCCTGACTAAGAAGGGTCCATAGTTCTGGAGAATAGATTTTTTTGAGTCAGCCTTTGAAGAGTTGAAGGGGAGGTTGATTTCAGCAATGATACTAGTTTTTGCAGAGCTGGGAAAGATTTATACTGTGTACTGTGATGCTTCAGTTATCGATATGGGAGCTCTTCTTATGTAGGGGGAAGTAGTCATTGCGTACAAGTCTTAGAAATTGAGGCCACATGAGAAAAACTACCCAACACATGATCTTGAGTTGGCTGTTGTTGTTATTTCCTTACGCTGTTGGAGACAATATCTTCTGGGAGAACATTTTGTGGTTTTCGCCAACCAAAAAAGTCTCAAGTATACATTCACTCAGCATGACCTGAATTTGAGACAGCGAAGGTGGGTTTAGTACCTTCACTCTTTTGACTTTGAGGTTGCCTACATGCCTAGTAAAGGAAATGCAGTAGCTGATGTACTTAGTGGGAGGACGCAGATACAAATAGTTTTGTAGGCCAGCAATGAGTGACAGTTTATGGCTCTATTCTCTGAGAGGCATTTTGAGGTGCACGACAGACAGGGTAAGATTTTTCTTTCATGGGTAGCTGCTACCTCTATACTGCTTGATTGAGTGAGAATGAGGGATATATCAAATTCTGAAGGCTTAATCCTAAGGGAGAGTGTGTCAGGAGTGGACCCTATTCTCGGGTGGACCATTGGTGTGGATGAGATCTTGCATTTCTAGGGGCACATATAGGTGTCAGCAGACATATGAGAGGAGGTGAGTCGGGACTTTCATTCTTTAGTTTGGGGAGTTCATCTTGGTTTCACGAAAATGTTTCATGATCTACACTGTTAGTATTGATGTCCTGGTATGAAGAGAGATGTTGTTGGGTTTTTCATGAGGTGTTCCACCTGTCATCAGGTGAAGGTGGAGCATCATTGACCATCGGGTCTTTTACAGTAGTTACCAATTTTTGAGTGGTAGTGGAATGATGTCGCTATGGACTTAGTGAAAGGTTTTATAAGGTCGCCTCAAGGGAATGATATTGTGTGGGTTGTCATTGATACACTCACAAAGGTTTCTCACTTCGTTACAATCAAGGAGACCTTCAATGTTGTTGAGCTCGAAAGGTTGTATATTTGAGAAATTATGCACTTACATGGAGTTCCACACTACATTGTATTAGACAGAGATGCACGTTTTACTTCTCGAGTCTGTAAGGGGATTCAGATGGCCTTTGGTACATTGGTAATTTTGAGTACAACATACCACACCCAGACAGTTGTCCAATCCAAACGTATGATTCAGGTGCTTGAGGACATGATTCAAGCATGCATCTTGGATTTTGGAGGTTCTTTGGGGAAGCCATACCTCTTTAGGAGTTTTCCTACAGCAATAGTTTTCAAGAAACTAATCAAATGGAACATTATAAGGATCTGTACGGTAGGCCATGCTGACCACCCTAATGTTGGCTTCAGGTAGGAGAGGTAGCTATGTTGGGACCTCATCTTGTCTGGGAGACCATAGAGCAGATATATTTGATTCATAAGAGGATGGATAATGTACAGTCTTGAAAAAAGTGTTATGATGATCATCAGTGACAACCTCTAGATTTTGAGGTTGGAGATCAGGTTTTTCTACGTGTCACACCGAGATTGGGACACAGGAGGATTGGTAGATAGGGTAAGCTTTCACTGAGGTACATTGGGCCATTTGAGGTGTTGGAGAGAGTTAGGAAGTTTGATTATTGGTTTCAGTTACCTCAGAGGTACCGGGATATGCACGATGTTTTACACGTTTCTCAGCTTGGACGTTACTTCTCAGACATGTCACATACTTTCTATCCCAAGGAAGTTGAGTTGACAGTGGATGCATCATTTGAAGAGCATACTATCCGGATTATTGATCAATGTATGAAGGCTCTATGTGGCCAATATTTTCTTGTGGTACGGGTGATATGGAAGCACATGCGAGTACATGATGAGACATGGGAGAGGGACGCTAATGTACGATCGTAGTGGCCGGAGCTGTTCGGGGTTTCATCTTCCATACCGCATTAATAAGGAAAATTTGGGGATGAATTTATTTAAGGGGGATGTTTGTAAGAACCGAGATCATATTTTCAGTTATTTTTTTCTTTTTTATGCAGTTTTTTCGGAAAGATAAGTTCTGGGATTTTTTGATGTACACGCCATGTACATTATGAGTATATGTTGTGTACTCAGTTACCATGGGTAGCCGTGTGCTGGCCATGTAGTGGCCTTGAACATGGCCATGTGTGGTGTCCTCAAGGCTGCCTAAATCAGGGCTCAGTACTGGCAAGTACATGGTGTGTACTTCAAAAATTTCTAGAACTCCTCTTTCATAAAAAACCCCCATAAAAAATAAAACCATACCTGAAAAGAAGATCCGGATTCATACATATTTTCTTAGCAAATTTGTTTTTATCCATAAGACTTCTAGAATTGAAGTACACCTTATGCTTTTTATCCCCAGGATAACCTTGAAGTTTACCGATCTTCATTTCAACCTTGATGGCACATCATACAATTTCATCATAGTTCTCGAAGTCATGGATATCCAGGGCTTTTCGCAGGCTAGGTTTCATCTTACCAAAGAAGCGGTAAACCTTGCATTCGGGGGTAACGACAAAGCCAGAAGCATAACGTGCAAGACTTATGTTGTTTTTTATGTATTCTAAGATAATTTCATTGTCTTTTTTCTTTATGTCAAGGAAGACCCTTTTCCATCTTAATCCGGTGGGTGTGTGGAAAATATTTATCAAAAACATATTTTGAAAATCCTTCCATTTCAATGACTTGATCTTTTCCTCAGGCATTGTATTTTTGATCAATGTCCACCACTGATTGTCTTCACCCTGCATATGATAGGCATCCATAAGAACCTTCCCTTGTTAGGAACACTGATATATAGAGAAGATATTTTCAATGGATTTGATACATTGTTCGGCGATTGAGGGATCAAATGATCCATTAAAAGTAGGAGGCCTTTGTCTCTTGAAGCTCTTGATAGAGACTTGTTCATTCTTAGGGGGGGTTGAACATTACTCTTGACATATTTTTCTATTCTATTCTTGAGTTAACTAAGAGAGTATCATGACAAAGTTCGTGACTCTCTCTCCCATCGGATTGGACATCTCATTTGAACAATCATCACATTGGTCTTCACATCAGTTGTAAGCTCGAGTTCTCCTATTACCAGCCATTAGATGGAATAAAAGTAAAGTTAAGGTTAACACATAATGTCTAATCCAAGGTTAAAATAGTTGAATTATAAATATCTTTTATTTCCTTAACATATAAATCTATAGGCTTCAATCTATATTATCCATGATCTAGTTTCTAACACATATTCTTAGGGGATTTTTTTACTCACTTAATAATGGTTCATACTAAGCTTGTGAATTTACCAAGGCATATCCCCTGGGAGTGTCATAACCAAAAGTGAATCATGGAATGTTGTTGTGTACTAGGATACCTCGTGTCAAGCCCAATACTCATTGTCGGGGTTTTCACCCCTCGGTACATTTGTGCTAGAGCTGCCTCCACCTACGCGTATCCAGACAGGGATGTATTTTATTGATAAACCACTTACTAAATACTCAACAAAATATAGGGATGTTTTTATTATATATAGTCTTATCTCTAAGGCTTCACTCGGGTTTTATAATCCTAATCCCAAAAATAACTAAACCAATCCTCGAATACCTACTATAACAACACTACACTTTATTTCATTCATAAACATGATTTATTACATAAATCCTTCACTTGATAAAATATAGAAGATTGAGAGGTATAGTTTCTTGGGGTCTTAGAATAATTACATAATAACATAAAACATAGAATGCAACATCATATTTAAATCATCATTTACATGACCACTACATTTTCATGTACTTATCATTGCATGGGATAACTTGAGGACATGAAAATGAAAAGGGTGAGATATAAATCCTAGTAAGGGAGTAAACCAAGATTAACATAAAGATTAAAATACATGTTAGGTAATATGCATGTCAATGGGGAAAAATATAAACATGAACATAATGTCATGATAAAGAAAGACAATCATAACATTGAAATGTGGCAATAACACTTAATGTGGAATTAGCATTAGCCAAGACTCATTGCACATGGTACATGAGTAAACCCTCATTGCACATGAATCATGAGTAAAACCTCATTGAATTTGAATTATCATGAGTCAACACTCATTTCACATGACATATCATGATACTAAACATTACTCAATGTATTGGAGTGCTATCAGGGTAGACCCTTCTAAGAAATTTCATTTCAGGCATAAGCGTGGACATGGATCATACAATGTGGAATCAGTTATCATCATTTATTCCATGATAAATAGATGTAGAATACATACAAGAATATTTATAATCAATAAGTAAATGTGCAGAAAATGTGAATTCCCTTGATAGTGAAATGGTCATGGTAATCACTACACAATGACATTGGCTTCGAAAATCGTAGTGTGATTTTGGCAGCATAATGGCGTGAAATAAGAATTCATAAAAAATGGTATATGAGAGAGAAGTGGATGTCTCATCATATTTACAAGAAATTCACAATAATGGGGTCGTATAGATCCATGTCAAACAAAACATAATGTAATTTAAATGCATAATACAAAAGAACTACAAGGACATAAATGAAGAGAGATAAATTACTCACAGAATTTTGGCATGGTAACGAGTATACATGGGAGAAATTAATGAGAGTTAAAAGGGTCTACCATCATAAAAAAATAATTAGGGTAGTATGGGGGAGGTGTGAAATCATACCACAATGTTTTAAATTGAAAAAAGGACAAAACAACTTAAAGAAAATTGGACAAAATGAGAAAAGAATAAGTCCCTTACGAGGAAGTGTGCTTCTAAAGGATTGGAGAGGCTTCTGAGAAGCTTCTTGAGAGAATGGGGATCCTTGGGAGGATTATATGGAGAGTAGGGAAGAGGTTGGACGAAATCCAAAGGCTTTGAGTGAAGAGTAAGTTGTATATTGGGGGTTTTATAGGAAAGGAGAGGGGATTTTTTATTATTTAGGTTTGCAACACCGCTCATTAAAATAATCAAAATAAAAAACCAACCCATGGTTATTCCCAATGTTTTTTTCCAAAGAGGAGTGGAAGAAAATATATTATGAGTCCAATTTTTGAACTTCTTAATATAATCTGGTTGCTTATTTGGAGGTGAGTCACACTCTTAAGGAAAATAATTTGAAAAGACAAATTTTTTTATAAGTATTGGAGGGTCCACTGAAGCTTTGTAAAATAAATCAAACAAATCTAAAATTAAATTTTTTAATAGTAAAATATATATTTGACCAAAATAATGTGTTTAGTATTTTATTACATAATTATTCGGTCATTATGATGTCATAAAACATATTATATATTTAAATGGTATTTAATTTTTACCCAAAAATTCGACTGTCTCAGAAAATTATGAAAAGTTAACCATTGGATAATTTTGTTGTACTGATTCCAAAAAATAATATTTATTTTACCTAAATAAGTTTTTAAATATGTTAATTTTTTACTTTTAAAATAAGAACCGACATTTGTCAAAAATTCATGGGTTTTGACAAAACGATCTTTCAAAACTTAATAAATATTACAATTGTATTAATAAAAATTGTATGATCATTTATATTAAATAAAAACTAATTTATTATTAATAATTTATTAAAATATTATTCTATTCCAAAATCCATTAATTCATCAAAATAGAATACATTTTTGAATACTAACTAAAAATACTATATGTTCTTTACAAATTATTTTTACAATGTAACAATAATAAAATGAATGCACATTCTGTATACAAAAATAATGTACATAGTCATAGTGATAGGGACTTGTTACATAAACCCATATAACACTCTCATACGACCAAAGAGTAATGCGTGTGATAGTGATAGACTCTTGGGGTGGCTCGGATAACATCGCTCGAGTGGTAATCTCTATTAACACCCATCTCTATCATAGTCGGTTCCGCTCAAGCTTAATGTGTTTGAGCTCGGCTTGAGCTTGGTCATGAGGGAAGCCCAATGAAGCCACCTCCTTTTTGAGAACCAACATATGGCCTTCGTATGATGCAAATCAACTGGACGAGGCCATCACTTCCTTTGTCTTAGTAAATTGGATTTGTTGATTCCCTATATTTATACTAATCATGTGATAAGTGTTCGATGACTATATTAGCAACGATCATAATTCCTAACGGTATTTTAAAATCCAGAAACATAAAACCAATGATGTTCACATTTTATATAACTATAATAAGACATTTAATTGTATCAAGATGAATTTTCATTAATGAATGTTTGGGTCGTTACAACTATACCCAATAGTCAGGTTATGACTCCAACATTCATATTACTATTCCAAATATAACATTACTAATACTAAGATCACATTACCTCCTATAAATAAATCTTCATTACATTATTTTATATTCCCAAAAATTCCTCCCTTGGTTCTATATTTTTATTTTCTAATACGGGGATTTGTTTCCTAATATTATATTTCTTTTTTATAGTATTGTTTGTGGGAGGGATGAATCTATTAAATGGAAAAAATATAAATCATATCATTTTAGTTTTAATTTAAATATTTTTTACCATTTTAATGATTGGAATTTCCATTGTTTAGTTTCATACTAATGTAACAATTTTTATTAATGAAATAAAGTTTTTTTGATAAGAACATTTTCTTATATTGTAAAATACTATATAACATAACACACATTTATTCTAGGAAAATCTATTTCTAATAATTTGAAGATTGTTATATTCTTACCCAATTTATAAATTCCATCCCTAAAATTTAAACACTTATTATTAGATGAGAGTTGGTTAGGGTATATTTGTTTATTATTTTTCTCTTGTTCCCATGATGCCTCTTCATAATTAAGTTTTATCCACATAACATTAAAATGGGAAGTTTTCTCATGGTGTAAAACAATGCTTCTATGATCCATGTTCATCACCAAATTCCCCTCATATTAGATGTCATTTTCTAGTTGTGAGACCTAAGGATTTATAACTTATGAGGGATTAGGTATGTAACTCCTATGTAGTGATACATGGAACACCTCACTAACTAGATCCACGTTTGGTTGAAGAGTTGTCTAATTAGAAACCACTCCAAGTAAATCAAATATATCAAATGGATAATGTTCATAGGGATAATATTTCCTTTCCTTTTAATCTACATGCCTCTCCTCTATGGTGATATTTAGAAGAGGATATTCTCTCTATTATCAAACTCCAAGTCCCTTCGATGGTGGTTAGAATAACACTTCTTCCAACACCGAGCATTTACTATTATTTGTTGGATGACATGAATATTTTCTACCATATCTTAAAAAATCTTGTGTCCATGTAGTACTTTTCCACCAAATTCATCCCAATAAGTAGAATTTCTATGTCACTTCCCATATAGTGCTTCATATGTCACTTTTTTATTACTAGAGTGGAATATGTTTTTGAATGTGAACTCACCTAATGGGAGATGTTGATCTCATCCACCTGTAAATTCCATTGATAAATATCATGTACTTTCTTCATCTTCCATAATGGTCCTTTTAGATTGACCATTATTTTGGGGGTGATATACAATATTAAATTTCAACTCAGTATTCAAAGAATATAGAAGAATTATATAAAATTATTAATAGATCCTTGGATCACGGTTAGAAATAATTAAGAAGTGGTACCCCATGAAGCCTCAACACTTCCTTTACATCCATTATGAAATGTGTTCCAACAAAGAAATATTATAAAATAGATATTAAGTGGAATGTATTGTGGAGTCAGTCCACCACAACCCATATCAAATTGTTTCTTTTGGATTTATTTAGGGGACCGATGATAATGTCCACAATGATTTACTTCTATTTAAATGTTGGTAAAGTCAATTTTTTCATCATCCGCATGGACTTGTGTCACATTTCATTAACTTTAGTACATAAAAACCATTTTTGGTATACTAAATGGTATGCTACTTCATGTTTCCCATTATAAATTTTCTTCAAAATATTAGTACATAATTTTTCATCCATGATAGATGGAGAATGATATTAGATATGCATTATCCAATTTTTATTTCATTATCTCATGTGGTGAGGGCATAAAATTTTTAGTACCAAACCCAAAGAAAAAATTCTCATTTATGTGTTATTCATTAATCTTCCCCTCGTTTGCTGCCTTCACCTTATATTAATGATTTAGATTATCCCTTTATGCCTCCTTAATCCTCTTTTGAGTTGATGGTTTGGAAATAATGTAGTTGTGATAGAATGTATTCTTTTCCATTATTATTTCCATATCCATAATTGTCGTATTCCAAGAAGACATGGAAATTCTCAAATTTCATCACAGATACGACATAACGTTCTTTTCTATTAAGAGATTTTTCCATTTCAGTATCCCGTCTGTGATGGTTGTAAATCGTGTAGGTATAGTTCTTTATTACCTCTAACATTCTTCTCTGTGGAAAGTTTGGATCATTATGTGTGAATATATTATTCAATATTGGGTGGTCTATGTATATATCAAATTTTAATTATAATGTTAGTGTCTCCATATCTTCAAAAAAAGATGATTTTTTCAAACTCTAGGTTATGAGTAGGGTAGTTTTATTTAGGCTAATTTAAATATAACAATGCATAATTAATCACCTTGTCATTTTACATGCATACACATAAAACTCCATTTAATTATTTTTCACTATAAATGAACAATAATTCCCCATTAGAAGGAAATTTTATCCCACGTTCACTATAACGCCCCGACCATAAACATTATTTAATATTGAAATAAATGAATAATTCACATTGAGGATCTTTTCAGGTTTAGAGTTTTAGAGAATTAGGACATAACTATTACATCTCAAAAGTTTACATAGTAGACACTTCAAGAATGTTTCCTTTTTTACAAAACATGAACTCTTAAAAAAAGAGACATGTCTAGTTCCATGTTTAAGATAGCATTACTTTTCCTTTATCCCATCCTTGACCCTATTCCACATTAAGTCCTGTGAAAAACATTTCAAAAAAAAACGTTGGGTGAGCATAAACAGCTCCGTAAGGGATACACAAAGAAGGAAAACTCTTAGTTTTTCAAAACAACATGTAAACCATGAATACTTTATCAAAGAAATACTTTTCACCTTTATGAAGTAGTAAAAACTCTTCAATGAATAAAATATTGTCACTTACCCTTTTGTAACAAAAACTATTACCATAAAACCCATATAAAGAACACATAACATATACAGGTAACTTGGGACATAAACATACTAAAATGGAATAACCATACGGTTGACTTCCACACATATAACTTAATGGAATAGCCATACGGCCGACTTCCATACCAAATGAATTGGAGGTTATAACGTAACCACTCGTTCTGGTATTCACGACACAACCTGTCATGTGGTTTGTCACATAACCACCCGCCAAAAGTCTAAGTAGCATAATAAAATCATAATACATAAAACAAATAGAATGGAAAGAAAACATTTCCACATTTCAATCACAATATATCCCTTAAATATATTGAAAAAACAAATCCATTATAAAAAGAATTTTCAATACCAAAATACATAAAAGATTATATGGTATTTATTTCATTTTAAAAAAATTACGGCTTGTTGGGGAAGCCAAAGACCAAATAATACTCACGGCGGCGGAAAAGGTCGTTGTCACCTCATACATTAAAAGAAACATTCCTTTTTTTCATTTAGTAAAATTCTTCGTAGAAAATGATTATATTTGAATAAAAGTAAAATTCAAAAGGGTTTATACACCTTATAAAGGAAAGTTGTGTATAAAACAATATATGCCTCAATTTAAAGAGATTGAGACGAAGTCCCTTACCTCATGTCTGACTTGACTCGACCACTCTTTAATCTCCTGAATAATAAACTAGTGTTAATTTACACTTTCTTTAGAACCCTTTTCAAGCTTATTATTCCTTTTATTTTACTTATTTCCATGTTATAAACATTATGTAATCATTTATGTTAGTAAAGTTTGTTTTTTCGATATTTGGTAATAATGTCAAAAATGGACTTCTTACAATTACATGTTGTTCATGTGGTCAAAGGTTCATTATATCCAGAATGATATTCATGATTTGGATATCATATATATCCATCATATACATGTATTTAAAATAGTATATAACATTAAGAGATAAGAAATGAAATGCACCGTTCATGGAGAAGGTAAGCCGTACGTACGCATGAACGCTACTTTCATTTCTATTTCATATTAAATGAAGTGAAATCATAAATATATATAGGTATATTATAATTCCAGTATAATATAATATATAATATCATTATCTCCATCCTTTATATGTCCCACATATGGAATTAACGAATCAAATCATTTTGAGGGGCAGTACTCCACACATCCTAAAATGAAGATATCGTGTTTACCGATAATGGAAACCATAAAAGTATGCCATAAATTAAAAATACAGAAGCATAAGGAAGACATAAACATAATATATATCATATATAAATATAGTGACATATTAATGGCCACCATGAATGGTTATAAAATAATATTGAACAATCATCATTTCGTGAGGAAGAAATTCGCCAACCACAGAAATAGTATGTTCTTTAACCATTAGACGGAGGTTTGTGTATTTGTAGCTAGAATACTTCTCATAAAAACATCCTAGTATATTGGAGATACTGGTTTTGTTACAAAATAATGGAATATAAATAGTTTATGGGGGTGGAGAAGAAAAATAAAACAAAAGAACACAAGTGAAGACATTACCTTTAAATCGGGTAACTCCTCCTGGTTTGAACCAAAAGGGTTTCTTAAGAGCTTTCTTCCTAAGTTAAGGCTTATACTAGGAATATAGGGATGTGGAGAGATATAATGAGCATATCGTGGTCAATCCAAAGGCTTGAGAGGTGTGGGTATGGTGGTTGATGTGGGGGCCTTTTATAAGAGGATAAGAGGGGCACTCTTTGAATGTTATAAAATGTTACTTTATTTTATAATGCCTTTAGTATTTTCAAGGACCCACAAGGATATATTTCTAGGATATGGTGATAAGGGTTAAAAATTCACCCATTCAATAGGTTTTTGACAAGTTTAGGTCTTATATTTTACATTATCTTTTCATTTTTTCTAAATCGATAAATAACGAGGTAATCGCGGCATCATCATGGTGTCACAAATAATTTAATTTATTTAATGTCTAAAAATTATAAAAAAAATATCATGATGTAGGAAATATTTTTATCTTTCTAGTGAATAATTATAGTAAAATAATATGACTTGTATAACCCCATGTAAAAACCGTTTTAGTAAAAAAATACATGTTTGTGACATTTATATTTTAACTTTAAATAAAAAGTTATTAATGTCATTTTCTTACACAAGTGGCTCCATGGGGTTCGCAAGTTGACCCATGGATTGTTTGGATCTTCCATGACACATCCAATAAGGGTAGGACATGTTTCAAGGTAATTTAATATTATTAAAACATTATTTTTACCTTAAATTACACTAATTACCTTTAATCGCGATTAATAAAACTTAAAAGTTACTATTCATACGAAATATTTTAATCCCATTGAACCACATTTTACATCCTACTGACAACCGTGTATGTTTGATTTTTTAAATTCAATTCACAAATGTGGTAATGTTTCATTTAAATAAAAAATCAGTTTTTTAACTACCACTTAGTGGTTTCACTATTCATCAGAAATTGAAGTTTTTTAGAAAAATACCAAAAATTCACCCTAAGTTATATATGATATTCAAAATTCAAAAATGATGTCTATTTTAGAAAATTAAAAAAATATAAGTTGAAAAATTAATTTAATAATCAATTCCCATTGTCAAAACAAATAGTGTGTTTTTATGAAACAATATATATATCAAATGATTGACCCTAGTTTAAGTCCAACTTCAAAGTGAAATTAATTCTAATGACCAGTATGGGATTAAATGGTAAAAATATGTACTAATTTTACTTTAAAACCAATTCAAAATAAAATTTAATCATATAAATAAATTAGATTAAAAAGGGGTTTTAAATTAAAATACAACATTTTCCACTATTCATTAAAAAATGAACTTTATCGGAAAAATACCAAAAATTTAAACAAAGTAAATTTTGATGTCCCGATTCGATAGAAGAATTTTATTTGGTCCAATAGAATGTATAAGAGTTACCAATACTATAATTAAAGAGGGTTTTCCATCAAAAGCCGATAAGTCAACCTTTTAGTGAATATTAGAGTATATATTCCTATAATTTAATTCCTTTCTTATTTTAAGCCTTAATATTTTATGGGATAAATGTAAAAACATTAAAAAAACATATATAATCATATTTTGATTATTTCTATTCATTCCATCGAATACAATGACTATGTGTTAACTACCATTTGAAAATAATATTATTATATTATTAGTATGCAACGTAAGATTTCAAAGAAACTGATTGTTGCGTATCAGGTACGCTATCGAACATAGAAACACTTTTAAAGTAAAATTAATATTTAATTCAAAAATATTAATAAATATGAAAATGTATTATTCTTTATTTACCTGGGATGTTACATCCTTCCCCTCTTTTGGGAATTGCCTCCTCGCAATTTTATTCTCTTATCAAAATAAGTGGGGGTCTTTATCCCTCATAGCATTTTCAGATTCCCACGTTGCCTCTTCAACCATATGGTTTTTCCACAAAACCATTGCCGGGTGAATTACCTTATTTCACAACACTTGCTCTCTTCGGTTAAGAATCTGGACTGGTAGTTCTTTATAAGAGAGATTCTCATCCAACTGAACTACCTATGGGCTCAAAACATGAGATGGATCTTGCATATACTTTCTCAACATCGAATCATGAAAAACATTGTGTACCTGGGAAAAACATTGATGTAAAGACAATCGGTAAAAACTGATCTAACTCTCTCCAGAATTCCATATGGTCCAATGAACCTTGGACTCAGCTTTCCTTTCCTACCAAGTCACATCACACACTTCCACGGTGAAACTTTGAGAAAGACATGATCACCTACCTCAAAAGATAGATCCTTCCTCCGGTTATCCGCATAACTTTTTTGCCTTCTCTGAGATGTTCTCATGTGCTTCTGAATTAGCTAAACTTTCTCTGCCAACCCTTCTACCAAATCTAGTCCCATATACTTCATTTCACCTACTTCACCCCAAAAATATGGAGTTCGACACTGCTTCCCAAATAATTCCTCAAACGGAGCCATCTGTATACTGGAATGAAAACTATTATTATAAGAAAACTCAACCAAAGAAAGATGTTGGTCCCAACATCCCTAGTAATCCATCGAGCAAGAACATAACATATCCTACAAAGTCTGAATTGTTCGTTCTGACTACCCATCTGATTGACGATAAAAATTTGTACTAAAATTTAATTTAGTACCCAATGACTTCTGAAGGAACTTCCAAAAGTTAGAAGTAAACCTGGGATCACGATCAGATACAATGGAGAGGGGAACTCCTTGCAACCTGACTATCACTTTATGATACAATCGAGAATGTTGATCTAGAGAGAATGTATCTCGAATAGGAAGGAAATGAGAAGATTTAGTCAATTGATCAACAATAACCCAGATTGCATTATTACCTCGAGATGTATTTGGTAATCCCACAACGAAGTCCATGGATATATTTTCCCATTTCCACTCTGGCACCGGTAATGACTGAAGCATCCCATTCAGTAACTTCCACACTGCTTTAACCTGTTGACAAGTCAAACACTTCACAGTAGAATCATCAATATCTCTTTACATTCCATCCCACCAGTAATACTCCCGCATATCACTATACATCTTAGTACTGCCAGGATGAACTGAAAATGGGGAACTATGAGCCTCACATAACAACTCATTCTTCAACTGTGAATCACAAGGCACACATAATCTCTTCCCAAACCTCAAAACACAATCACTATCAATTTTAAATTCACGCAACATACCCTTTTGAACCAGCTCTACATTTTTCTGCAATCCACTGTCTTTCTTCTACGATTACTTAATTTTGTTTGATAGAGATGATCTCACTGACACCTGAAACAAAATAGAAGATCTTCCTGCACCAAAAAATTCTATACCAAAATTCATCAAATCAAAAACCAAAGGATCTCTTTCCAAACATATCATGGTTAATGAATCATTATTTTTTCGACTCAAAGCATCAGCCACTTTATTTTCTTTTCCCGGATTGTAATGAATTGTACAATCATAATCCTTGATTAATTCCAGAACTCTCCTCTGTATCATGTTCAATTATTTCTGAGTGAATATATATTTTAATATTTTGTGATTAGTATATATTTCACACTTTACTCCATACAAATGATGCCTCCAAATTTTTAGAGTAAAAACAACAGCAACTAATTCCAAATCATGTGCAGGGTAATTTTTACTCATGAATTTTAAACTGACGTGAATCATAAGCAATTACCAGATCATTATGCATAAGGAAACAACCATGTCCCTTCAACGAAGCATCACTGTAGATAACAAACTCACCATTCCTGGAAGGATGTTCCAAAACTGGAGCATTCACCAATCTTATTTTCAACTCCTGAAAACAATAATCACAATATTTTGTCCAGATAAACATTACACCCTTCCGAGTAAGATTAGTAATTGGACTAGATACATGTGAAACATTTTCAACAAACCTTCGGTAGTGTCCTGGAAATCCCATAAAACTATGGATCTCGGTTACATTTGTGGGTCTTGGCCATTCTTCAACAAATTTTGTTTTAGTAGGATCAATAGTTTTCCATTTTTTGAAACAATGTGACCAAGGAAAGAAATTTGTTGTAACCAAAACTCACACTTACTAAATTTTCCATACATTTTCTTTTCTATTAAGGTCTGCAAGATAACCCTTAAATGACATTCATGATCCTATTTACTTTTAGAAAAAACCAAAATATCATCAATGAAAACATCCACAATCTTATCCAAGAACTCATGGAATATTCTATTCATAAGTTCCATGAATACAGCAGGTGCATTGGTTAACCCAAAAGGAATAAATTCAAATTCATAATGTCCATATCTACTACGAAACATAGTCTTCGGAACATCTTCTTCTTTTACTTTCAATAGATGGTACCCCGACCTCAAGTCAATCTTTGAAAAATAGTGAGCTCCCTGGAGCTGATCAAACAAATCATTGATATGAGGAAAAGGATACTTTTTCTTAACAGTGATATTATTCAAGGATCTATAATCAATTAAAAGTCTCATTGAACCATCTTTCTTTTTAAAAAATAATACAAGAGCACCCCATGGTGATGTGCTAGGTCGAGTGAAACCTTTATCTAATAACAAATGCAATTTCTTCTTTAACAATAAAAGTTCAACTTGAGTGATTTGATAAGGGGGTTTTGAAATTGGCTTAGAATCAGGAACCAAGTCAACAATAAATTCACCTTCCCGATCATGAATAATAGTAGGAAAATCATCAGGAAAAACATAAATATACTCATTTACCACTGGCACATCATTAATCTGAACAGTTCCTTTATTTTCAACAATATGTGCAAGATAACATGCATTTCCATCTTTTACTAGTTTCTCATCTTCTTGATATGTTATCAAAATCAAGGGTTCATTCTTGTAAACAAACTGAAAATCATTCTAAAAAGAAACCTCTTTAGCTCTGCAGTCAATCTTAGTATGATAAATAGAAAGTTATTCCATTCCAAAAATAACATCAAACTCTACTAGAGGAAAAACAATATGGTTTTCAGGTAGATTTTTTCCGCACATAAGGATAGTAAGGTTCTTATAATATCGTTTTGACTCAACGTTCCCTCCGGGTGTTTTTACCTTAAGTTAAGGATTCATATCTTGAGATGGAATTCCCAATTTACTATAAAACATCTCAGAAATGAAATAATGTGTAGACCCCGAATCAATCAACACATTGGCATAATCTAAACAAACAAACATTGTACCTGATACTACTTCATTCGATGGCCCAACATCTACTGAAGTAGTTGCAAAGTAATTCACCACCAATTTCTGATTTTAGTCTTGCTTCTTTTCCCTGTTGAGTTCTTCATTGGACACTCATTTTCATAATGACCCATTTCATTACACTTAATACATCTTACCGTTGGCTTTTCATTGCCTTCCTGATCATATTCCTTACAGTTACGAGAAATATGACAAGACTTACCACACCAAAAGCACTTTCTAGACTTGGATAAACATTCTCAAGGATTCATTTTACCACACTTCTCACAGAATGGATATTTGGCATTCTTAACCCCTTTCTTCTTTGATGAATTCTTCCCCTTTTCCTGCCAACTGGACCTCTTATTCTTTTGTTTGTCAAAGAACACCTGATCATCGAAAAACTCCATTCTCACCTACTCCGCACATCGAACAAGTTTTTCATAACTTTTTAACTCACGAGATTCTAATGCCCTTCGACACTTTGGCTTTAACCCTGAGTAAAACTTGTTGATTTTACTATCATGATCTCGTATGAAGTTTGGAGAATACCAATCCAGTTGAGTGAACTGTTCTTCATAAGCAGCCACTGAGTCATCCTCCTAACTAAATTCTAGAATTTTTTTTCCATACTAAGATGAACCACCTTAGGAAAATATTTCTCAAGAAACAAACCTTTGAATTCGCCTCAGTGAAGATCCTCAATCTCATCACTATCCCTGATATTTATCATCATCAGCCACCACTGAACAGCTTCACCTTCAAAACAGTAAACAACAAGACTAACCTTTTGATGTTCTGAACACCCCATGACATCAAAAATCTTCTCTAGTGCTTTAATCCACCCTTCAGCTAGCACAGGGTCAGATGACCCTATGAATGATAGGGGATGTTGCCTCATGAAATGTTCCACCACTGACATGTCCTTCTGCGGTTGATCTGGCTGATCTCGTGCATGGATAACACCACCATTTATAGCCTAATTCAACTGTTCCATCACTGCAACAAACTGTTCAGTTCCAATTACGACC
Source organism: Viscum album (assembly GCA_963277665.1). Taxonomy (NCBI): domain Eukaryota; kingdom Viridiplantae; phylum Streptophyta; class Magnoliopsida; order Santalales; family Viscaceae; genus Viscum; species Viscum album. The sequence goes on along the minus strand of OY728119.1, from coordinate 806,326,716 downwards.
ATCTCAGGTTGGTGATTTGGATGGTTGTATTCCTCCAGATGTCATCCCAATATAGCTGCCTTGTTTCCTCGGCGGAAAACCATTCTGAAAACAGAAATGTCTTAGGTGATGAAACATGGTAATTTTTAAATACATATCATTTCAATCATACCATAAATTAATATATAGATTTAACAATTTTATAACTCCTAAAGTTGTCTAATCCCACCTCAGATACCCACTATAAGGCCCTAGGGTTAAACATTACATAATATTGAATTAAATGAATAATTCACATTGAGAATCTTTTCAGGTTTAGAGTATTACAGAATTGGGAAAAAACTATTACATCTAAAAAGTTTACATAGTAGACACTTCTACAAAGTTTCTTTTTTTTACAAAACATGAACTCTTAAAAAAAGAGCCATGTCTAGTTCCATGTTTAAGATAGAATGACTATACCTTGATCCCATCCTTGACCCTATTCCACATTATGTCCTGTGAAAAACATTTCAAAAAAACATGGGGTGAGCATAAAAAGCTCAGTAATGGATACACAAAGAAGGAAAACTGTTAGTTTTTCAGAACAACAAGTAAAACATGAATAATATATCAAAGTAATACTTTTAACCTTTATGAAGTAGTAAAAACCCATCAATGAATAAAAGATCATAACTTACAATTTTGTAATCAAATTATTACCATAAAACCCATATAAAGAACACATAACATATACATGTAACTTAGGACATAAACATACTTAAATGGAATAACCATACGGTTGACATCCACAAATATCACATAATGGAATAGCCATACGGCCAACTTCCATACCCAATGCATTGGAGGATATTACGTATCCACCCATCCTGGTATTCACGGCACCACATGTCATATGGTTTATCATGTAACCACCCGTCAAATGTCAAAGTACCATTATAAAATCAGAAGACATAAAACAAATATAATGGAATGAAAACATTACAAAATTTCGATCACAATATATCCCTTAAATATATTGACATAAAAAATAAATTATAAAAACCATTTTCAGTACCAAAATACATAAAAGAGTTTATGGTATTTATTTCATTTTAAAAACATTAAGTCTTGTTGATGAAGACAAAGACCAAATAATACTCACGGCGGCGGAAAAGGTCGTTGTCACCGAGTACATTAAAAGAAACATTCCTTTTTGTCATTTAGTAAAATTCTTCGTAGAGAAATATTCATTTTGAATAAAATTAAAAGTTAAAGGGGTGTATACACTGTATAAAAGAAATTTGTGTATAAAACAAAATATGCCTCAATGAAAGGTGATTGAGACGAAGTGCCTTACCTCGTGTCCGACTTGACTCGGCCACTATTTAATCTCGTAAATAATAAACTAGTGTTAAGTTCTACTTTATTAAGAACCTTTTTCAAGAATATAATTACTTTCATTTATCATATTGCCATGATATAAACATTATGTAACCATTTAAGTTAATAAAGTTCGTTTTGTCGATATTTGGTACTTAAGTCAAAAATGGACTTCTTACAATTACAAGTTGTTTTGTGGTCAAAGGTTTATTATATACAGAATGATATTCATGATTTGGATATCATGTATATCATATATATCCATAATATACATGTATTTATAATAGTATATAACATTTAGAGGTAAGAGATGTAATGCACCGTTCATGGAGACGATAATCCGTACGTACGCATGAACGCTAATTTCATTTATATTTCGTATTTAATAGAGTGAAATAATAATAATATATAGGTATATTATAATTCCAGTATAATATCATATATAATATAATTAACTCCATCCTTTATACATCCCACATATGGCATTAACTAATCAAATCACTTTGAGGGGCGGTAGTCCGCACATCCTAAAATAAAGATATCACGTTTACCCATAATAGAAACCATAAAGGTATGCCATATATTAATAATTAAGAATCGCAAGGAAAACATAAACATAATATATATTATATATTAATATAGTGACATCTTAATGTCCACCATTAAAGGTGTTAAAAGAATATTGAACAATCATCGTTTCGTGAGGCAGAAATTTTCCAACCACAGAAACAATATGTTCATTAACCATTAGACGGAGATGTGTGTAATTGTAGCTTGAATCCTTCTCATAACAACATCATAGTATAATTCCGATACTGTTGTTGTTACAAAATAAAGGAATATAAATAGTTTATGGGGGTGGAGAAGCAAAATAAAACAAAAGAATACAAGTGAAGACATTACCTTTAAATCGGGTAACTCCCCTTCGTTTGAACCAAAAGGGTTTCTTGAAGAGCTTTCTGCCTATGGTAAGGCTTATAGGATGAAGAGAGATATGTTTAGAGATAAAATGAGCAGATCTTGGTCGAGCCAAAGGCTTGAGAGGTGTGGGTAAGGTGGTAGAGGTGGGGGCCTTTTATAAGAGGAGAGGATGGGTACTCTTGGAATGTTATAAAATGTTACTTTATTTTATAATGATTTTAGGATTTTAAAGGTCCCTCAAGGATATATTTAGAGGGTAAGGTGATAAGGGTTCTAAATCAACCCATATAATAGGTTTTTGAGAAGTTTATGTCTTAGATTTTACATTATCATTTCATTTTATTTTAATCGTTAAATAATGAGGTAATCGCTGCATCATCATGGTGTCATAAATAAATTAATTTATTTAATGTCTAAAAATAATAAAACAAATATAGTTAAGTAGGAAATATTTTTATATTTCTATGTAATATTTATAGTCAAAAAATATGACTTGTATAACCCCATGTAAAAATTGTTTTAGTAAAACAATACATGTTTGTTACATTTTGATTTTAACTTTAAATAAAAAGTTATTAATGTCATTTTCTTACCCAAGTGGCTCCATAGGGTCCCCAAGTTGACCCATGGATTGATTTGGTCGGCCATGACACATAAAATAAGGGTAGGACACGTGCCAAGGTAATTTCATATTATTAATACATTATTTTTACCTTAAATTACACTAATTACCTTTAATCGCGGTTAATAAATCTTAAAAGTTACTATTCATCAAAAAAAATTATTTAATCCCATTGAACCACATTTTAAATACTAATGAAAACCATGTATCTCTTATTTTTGAAATTAAATTCACAGAAGTGTTAACGTTTCATTTAAACAAAAAATCGGGTTTTCAACTACCACTTAGTGGTTTCACTATTCATCAAAAATTGAAGTTTTTCATAAAAATACAAAAAATTCACCAGAAGCTATATTTGATATTCCGAATTCAAAAATGATGTCTATTTTACAAAATTTAAATCATATAAGTTGCAATAATTAATTTAATAATTATTTCCCGTTGTGAAAACAAATAGCGTGTTTTTAGGAAACAATATATATATTAAAAGATTGATACTAGTTTAAGTCCAACTTGAATGTTAAATTAATTACAATGAAAACTATTAGATTAAATGGTAAAAATATATTCTAATTTCACTTTAAAACCAATTCAAAAGATAATATAATCATATAAAAAAATTATATTAAAAAGAGCTTTTGAATTAAAATACAACATTTTCCACTATTCATTACTAAATGAACTTTATCGGAAAAATACCAAACATTTACACAAAGTAAATTTTGATGACCCGATTCTAAAGAAGAATTTTATTTGGTCCAATATAATGTATAAGAGTGACCAAAATTATATTTAAATAGGGTTTTCTATTAAAAGTCGATAAGTCGACCTTTTAGTGAATATTATAGTATATTTGGCTTAAATTAAATTCTTTTTTTATTTTAAGCCTTAATCTTTTATGGGATAAATGTAAAAAAAATTAATAGACATATAAAATAATATTTTAGTTATTTATATTAATTACCTCCAATACAACAACTACGTGTTAACTACAATTTGAAATAATATTATTATATTATTAATGTGCAACGTAAGATTTCAAAGAAACTCGTTGTTGCGTATTGGGTATGCTATCGAACATAGAAACCACTTTAAAGTAAAATTAATATTTAATTAAAAAATATTAATAAATACAAAAATTTATTATTCTATATTTACTTGGGATGTTACATTCACTACGCAATATCATATTTAGTTTTTGGAAATTTTATTTAAACAATATTGTCCAGGTGAAAATAACTCCCTTTTCTCTTAATGTGGGTTGTGGATTTGAATGTCATGATATTTTTTCAAAAACATTCTATTGTATCCATATAAATAATGTAAAATAATAATATCAGTTACAATAGTATGACATAAACACTTGTCCATGGATTTTTTATGAGAAGATAAATTAATATTACATAATTGGTCATGATGTTCCCAAAAAATAAATATTTATGTAAATAGAACATAAATTTTATGAAATTACCCAATAAAAATCATTCCTAATATTTTGTAATATGAAACTTAAATGATACTCATATTCCTCATGAATTTTTGAATTATTAATTATACCATTAATAAATCTAAAAAGAAATTTTCTTATGTTATATTTAAAAAAATATGGTCATGAAATCAATTAATATGGGTGGAGCATTAGTCAAGATGATGGGAAAAACAAAAAAACCTATAATTCCCAAATATTTTTCATAAATTAGTCCTTGGGAAATCTTCCTTCTGCACCCTTAAGTAATGATACCCTAATCAGAGGTCACTCTTGGAAAATAATTGATCCCTAATAATCTGGTCGAAGTAATCATAAATCCTTGGATTTTGATATTTTTTATTCAATGTGATACCATTATGATCTCTATACTATATGAAAATCCTCATTTATCCAACAATTTTCTTCATAAATAGAATATATTCTCCCCAAGGAGAGAAACATGGTTGAATAAATCCATTCAACAAAAGATCATGATTTTTTTGCTAATTCTTAAAAATCCTCATATGAAATTCAATATGGTGTGTTTGATATTTTCTTGGGTCTGAGTATTATTTAAATGTAAAAATACCCCTATATTTTTGTGGTAGGTCTTAAAAAGTATTTAAGAAATAAATAAATTTATTCATAGAAAATTGGAATATTTTCTATCATAAGATGTTCCCTTTCTTCTTTTTCTTCCCCGGCCATTTTTATAATAATGGTTAAAGGATGTTCTTATAGATATAGTTCAGCATATGATACCTCTATTTTGAATAGTACTCTTGGTATTCTATTAATAACCACTAAAAGTCCCTCTATTATATAGTTCTTCATATAATTATAAATTGAGAGCTAGTCCATGCATAATATAGTGTCAAATTCTACTATTTGAATGACTAATAGATTTTTTATGAGATTATTCTAACCAATGTTGATACTAGAGATTCTAAATTCCTTTGATTCTCGGATAATTCTTCTATGAGTTTTAACTTATTACTCTTCATTGAGAAATTATGGGATTGATTCTACATTCTTTAAAAAAATCGGTAAGGCATAGGAATGAGTAGAACCAAATTCAATAAAATTACATGATATCATTGAGAACATAAAGAGTGTACATACCACTTTATCATAAAGATCCTCTAATTAAAACAATTTTATTTTCAAAAAAATGAAATTTCTCTAATGGTATTAACTATGGTTGATTATTTTCTCTATAATTTATCTTCAGATTTGGACAATGGTTTTCAATGTTCCGATGATTTCAACACTTGATGAATTTAAATTTATGATTTACATGAATCTTTTTACCTTTTCTAAATTGATATGTCCATAATTCTCCTCAAAACAACAATTCCCTACTATATAGCCATCTATTCCACTCTTATGGAAGTTTCACTTCCAATGAAAGCACTTCCCAAATGTTTCTTCCCACATTTCTTTGCATATAGATACTTTCATCATTATTCCTCATCATCCATGGTCAATATTTTTACCCGAATTTTCATCCATTAATACATTCCTTTAATTAATCCAATTAAAACATTTTATCAACTCCAAATCAATTTTGTCCTTTAAATATCTTCCTACTATATCCTATTAGATTTTATGGAAAACATTTTCTTATTTCCTGCACAAATGGTGCCTCAACCCACCGATATCATGTGTAAACTTCATTAATAATCCATTAAAATGCTATAGATTTATCAATAACGTATTGGGATGTTCATTTACCAATATCCCATTAATTTACCTTCAATATTATTCAACTAAAAGAATTTATTCTCCATTTTTTCTCAGTGAACATGGGAAATATTCTTTGAAAAATATTCTCCCGAACTATTGCATCTACATATAATCAATCCCATATCCTGGATTTATGTTATTAATTAGTGTCCATCATTGAATATATCATATTTCTAAGAGGTATACATCAAGGTTAATTACTCTATCTCTGAATAGTGATGTATATAAAATAAATTTTATTTTGAGGCGATAGATTGTTTAGTAATTAATGAATCAATCGATGCACTAAAGGAAGATATTCATTGATGCATAAAGGTCTCAACTGTATGTTATTTCGTTTGAGGAGAATCTGGATACTAAATGTGATTCTGGTAACTATTCATAACCCATAATAATAAATCCAAAATCTTAATGAATTATTATATTCCAGTTTCTATCATGTTAGGATGACCCACATTAGATAGTCCATTAAAATCATTATTTACACGGTTCTTTCTACATCCATACAATTTTATATAATAAATAAACCATTTTGAAAAAGGTTTTATTTTTAGTATTCAATTAATAATAAATGTAGTTTATATCCAATAAAATTTCAAATATGTTATTTATTAATATCCTATAATCACATTTGCATTTTCTATCTATAGATCATTATGGTTCAGAAAAATAGTTTGATTAACCAAACATATTATCCATGTGTGTAAAATAATGTGTGACGAAAGGCCAGATGTAATAAACTCGGTGGTGATTGAGTGAATGATTAATGAACCCTTTTTAAGTTTATTACCCCTTTTTACAACTCCACCAAAGCCATATCCATCTAGAGTATCCATATATGATTTTCTTAATACCAATCAATTAATACTTCACAAATATTCTTGGATGTTTTAGTATATTTATACTTATACCTAGGGTTTATAATAATGTTCTTAATAATAATTTCCATAAATTACTATACCGTGATTTGATACCATATATTTAAACTCAACATTTTAATATGTAATGGTTTCAGTACATATTAAAACACTTAAAAACATGTAGTACTATATAAGGTTTTGTTAATAAGAAATTAGAAATAAAATAAATGAATAAAAAACATCTAATCAACCCTAAAGTATTATTCATTGGCTCTTCCTATGTTTACTTTAATTCATCTCATAACCAAGGGACATACATTAATTGAAAGGGGTGATAATAAAGGCATAGAAGGGGAAAATTAAGAAAATGGAACGTAAAAGATCATATTGGATATTCAATGAGGAATAACATTAGATAATAACAATAGGCACATGATACATGGTATTATCATATTGATAAAATATAAAACTAAGACATTTATAAGAATATTATAGAGGATTAACACCAAGGATTAATAAATCATAAAAAGAATGTTAATTCACTAAGGTAAGTTACAATATGTCAACTATAGAGATTAATTATTTACCAAATATATTATAGAGCTATAAAGGCACAAGATTCATATGTGTTAATTAATTTCTAAAAAAGATTTCATAATAAAAGATTTTATCAATAAAATTAGGAGAAATATGAATGTGTTCTTTATGAAAAAAATATAGTACATAAGTGTTCAAATATTTGAACATTACATTATTTTTAACCCATAGAAAGGGAACACATGTTTACAACATTTAAATCCCTAAATCAATAAACTATGATTGAAACTAGTAGAATACCCATGGGTAAGGATGTGTCTTGGGTATTTACAATATAAGAATATTTCATATAAATATTTAAAATCATGAAATATAATTGGTAGCATGATGGTATAAAATAGAAATCCTAGAATGTGAATAATGATAGGGAAAAATGGTCACCCATTTTTATAAGATTATTTAAAATGTACTAGGATAAATAAAAGTGTATGGAATGAAATTCATTCAAAAATTTGATGGATTAATACAAATTAGTAATGGAATTGAAAATAATAATAGGTGAATCCCCTTACCTTAAATACATGTTCATTTCATTGCTTTTTTCCACTCGTTTCTCATGGTTTCTTCTTCCATAAGAGACAAAAAATTATTGGTGGTTGGTTGTAATTTTATCTAGAATATATTTATTTATTCAATTTTTTATGATGTTGATAATTTAGAAAGTGATTTGGATTTGGAATGCGAAGGTGGTTGGTTTTATGAGGGAATATAGATGGGTTATTTATATTTAATGGGAGGGGTATTTCTTGAATAAAAATTGAATAAAATACAATATCCACTACTAACAATGTAATTGTTATTTTTTAAAACTATGATTAATATGTCAACAGAAAATTATTATTTCAGGACATTGAAGACCTTTATTAACAAAATTCATTATTTTAATAAAAAGGAATGGTAAAAATGAAAAATTGAAATTTTAATGAATTAATTTCCATTTTAGACAATAGAAAAGTATTTTAACTATTGGAAATTAATTTGAATATTAATAAATGTTATATATATATATAATTAAATTGATTTGAGACTAAAATATACATTTTATCATTTATTATATAATTATTGGTAGCAACCCTGACACTAGTAGCCTAGAGACAATGGTGGTTTATATTACATTGGCATAAGATATAATAAATGACATCCCAAAGGACTTAATAGTCTAGAATTCATGGTAAAGTAGATACATACTTGAGTCTTACTTTAAATTTGAAAGAAAAAATGAGAACATATTTTTCCTATTTCATGAATAAATTTATTCCATCTCGAATAACCTTTTATATCAGTCATATTAAAATTGATGGAATACTAGGGAAGGAAAAAATTATGGTGAGATCAAGGGATCTGCAAGGGTTAGGTATAGAAGAAGCTACAATGAATAAATAAGAACAATGAATATGGAATAGTAAATAACAGATCAGTCATTCCATTTAGTTGAATGGATAAGTATAGTAAATATGGAAAGGTATATAACTATGAACACATTTCATTTAAATATCTAGATAAGGAAAAATCAATATGTCAAGGTAAGTAACAAAAAAACCATGTCAGTTAATATATATTCTAAAAATGAAATAATCCATGAGAAAAAGAAATAGTGAAAATCTAATTGATAAAAAAGAACGTAAAAATTAATGCATGAAATACATAATTATTAGATTCCATAATATCATGAATCATGATACCTCTACATTCAATTACTTTCACCAAAATAGTTTAAAACTATAAGGTAAAATTTCTTTAATGACAATATAACTTGATTATCTCATGAGACATACAGATACATTGAGGGGTAATATTATACTAATCCCTAACCATCACTATTTTTCCAAATCATTCATTATTTATTAAATAATCAACATAATTAATTAAAAATGTTTCTTATCATAAAAAAACTATATTGAGTAAAGAATATTTATTTAGCAATGTTTCCATAATGAATCAAATAACATTCAAAGTAAAATCCTAGATATAAAAATGAGATATTATTTATGAAATAATAATATCAATGATAAATAATATGGATATTTAGTGTAAATTAAATGTTTAATTATCATATGGAAGGGAATATTTCCCGTTGATGTTAATTCAATACCAAATGAAATGTTGGAGTTAATCTCAATAATTTATAATGTCAAAATAATCGTAAACCATCCATATGGATAATAATGATGCAGTCAACATAAAAACATTTGAGTATGAATAAAGGGTTTTGTCATGGATGAACAAAAATACCATAAAAATATATTAAAATAAATTCTTTCTGAAAATATACTTTTTATTTTGTTAAATAAATAAAATAGGTTTCTTGGAAAATCAATTTTAAAATCATATTTTTAAAAAGATATCATAAAAATGTAAAGGATTATTTAAATAAATGGTTGTCATGAAAGACTGAAATTCAAAAAATTCCATTAAATATAAAACTAATCTTCTTTTTCCAATGAAAAAAGTTTAGTAAAGAGCCAGGATCAAAAAATGATACGAAGATTCCTTTTACATTTTAAGTGAAATCCAAACAATAATTGTTTTTAAAATGTGATTATACTCCATTTTAATTTAACTAAATAGTAAAAATGGATGAAACATCTATTGATAAATCATTTTTAAATTGATAATAACATTTTTTAAAACATTTTTAGTAACAATTATCGGATGAAAATAGATTTTTTACTAAAGAGAGGAATGGATTTAGATTTTATTAAAATAATTGAAATTTGACCTAAAAATATAGTATAATATAGAACTATTATTTTTATATATCTTAAATTACTATGGGATAATATAATTTATTTTTTTATTAGTAAATGGAGAAATAATTTACTTTGGACTAAATTCAAGAGTAAACAATTGATATTAGAATGGAATTGAAAAATGAACCCTAATAGAGATAATTGAATTAAAGTGAGAATTAATAAATGAATATGTTCTATTTATAAAATTTAAATCCACATAAAAAATGTTTTATTTCAAAACAATCTAATAAAAATTCATTATAAACATTATTTTAGAATGAAATAATCAACAATGTATAATATTAACATAATAAACAAATATTGAGTTATGAAATCCCTTACCACTTGGTAAAATTTATTTAAAATACACTTAGATGAAATAATTACCCATAAAAATTAAAATATCATGTATAATTAATTATTCCTGATATTTCATGTCATATATAAAATATAGAAACCATAAATAAGAAATTAGGGGTATAAAATTACAATATGAATCAATATAATTAAATTAAGATGAAATACCATATCTTATGATTCCTTTGGTTGAACATTAATTAAAAAATATATAGGGTTTTTAAACATTTTATTAAATAATTAAAAACCGTATTAAAATTTATTATTTTATATATTATCATTTTATAACATCTTATTAGCTCTTAATTCATAACCAATCTTTATTTTCATTGATTCATGTGTTTATTTCCATGTTTTCCAATGTGTCTTCATTCATGATAGAACATTTTTTTATTAATATTATGTAGTTATATAATCACTAGAATAATAAACATGAAATAATTTTCATATTTTTACATAAATTATACTTTAATCCAAATCATGAATAATTGTTATGAGAAAATAGGTATATTATAATCATAGAGACAGTAGGCCATTCATACACAAAAGTAACATATCTATTTATAAATGATTGTCATAGAAATGATGTAAGTAATATTTTACATTTCCATAATGATCATAAGATAATATGTTATATATTATATACTTATATATCTCTCATCCATATGGTGTGGTGATTGAAATAGAGTCATATTTCTTTGTAAAGGTGATCTTCTACATGTAAACGAATGATGTTATCATCATGAAATGATTAAAAAAGTAAGAAAAATGTTATATATTATCTTTAAAGAATTATAAATTTGTAATTTATATTATAATTATATAATTATATCACATACAATAATTAAATTTTACTTCTTTAACGTCAATGTAAATCATTAGTGCTAGACGAATCACATCGCTTCGCGAGTTGGTAGAATTTCGTACACATGATTGGTATTATAATATCTACTATGGAATTCAAGGTAAACAGAAAAACACAAAGATATATATATATATATATAGTGAATAATAGGTACAAATATAATTGGTATAATTTATATCCATCATTACACCCAACCATGAGATATTGAAATTGAAATATGAATGACATCAGTTATCCAGAGAGTAGTATGCTCTACACAATAATGATGATGTCATAACCTTGATAATGGAAGTGTAGATATTTTTTAATGATTTTTGTTATAAAAAATTCCATTTATATGGAATATATTGAGATTATTACATAATCTTGTTTAAAAAAACTTATTTCAATGGAGAAGGAAGTAAAATAAAGACACTCATTGAAGAATGCTACATATTCTTCAAGTATCTTCTTCTGATTTACAATAAATCCTTTATTGAATATTTTTTTTGAAAAAAAGATTTTATGACTAGGTTAGGTAATTTTGAAAGTTATTTGGGAAGGTATTGGATAATACAAAATATTTTTAATCTGTGAATAATTGATGGGAGTGTGTTCCCTTTTACATTTGAGGAAGAGTGACATTCTTGTAAATACTCAAAAGTAGTCACTATTGGGAGGTCAATAAAACTTAAAATGGATCTAAAATGTATAATTTAAGGTTATTAGGGATGATATGGTCAATCCAAACCTACACCAAAAAATTAAACACATGTTTTAACCTTTTTTGTCCCTAACATCTATTTTTCTCTTCTTTTACCATTTTAGTTTTTCACTGTGGTAACAAGTACTCTAACCAAGGTAATTTATCCCTTAAGACTAAATTAAAATGAAAAATGGTAAATAATTTGGAAACATTGGTTATAAGTATTATATCTAATTTATACAATATAAATAATTTTTTAGAAACTAAAATTAAAACAATTTTATGTTTCATAACAAAACACCGCTTTAACCTTTACTATAGTAACATTATTTTTACTATTTAAGGTAAAATATTTCCATTTTAAAATAAAATTTGGTCTATAAGTGGAAAATAGTTGATATATATTATCATTTTAAAATAAGGATTAATAATATATTATATTTATAAAATTTAAATCAATTAATAAAATATAATCCATCATAAAATAACATTAATGTCAATTTTGACATTATTCATTTAAATTGAATTAAAAATATCAATTATATGATGTATTTTTAATAAAATAAGTAAAAAAATATTTAAAATTTTATATTAATATAAAATAACAATGGTCCGCAATAATTCATTCAATTTACTTCAATTTATTTACTTTTAATATATGTTGTTTTAATTCTTATTTACTAAATAATTATTTTATTCACATTTCATATTAATTTTAAATAAATAATTAATCTATAAAAATTAAAGATAAATTATTATTTTAAAAAATCATAATTTATATTTCAAAAAAATATTAATAATGGAAAAAAATGTTATTTTCTCCATATCTAAAAGCATTATATATACTAAAAATATGAAATAAATCATTTTTTTCATTACTTAACTTATTATATGGGTTATATTCAGACGAAATTGGAGAAGAAATTAGTTATTTCAGAGTATTTTAATTCAAAATATATAAATAATATTATTAAATAAAATTAAAATTATATTTTATGTCATTTTCAATATTTTCATTCTAGTTAACCCGATGTGAATTTCATTTTTAGAATAACTACAATAATTAATTTTTAAAACATTCAATAATAATTTTGGCCAAAAATTATTTTTAATATATTAGAAACAATAAATTATGAATATTAAAAATACTTAATCCATTCATCAAAATTCAATCCACATAATTTGAATATTTTAATTTAAAATTATTCTTGTTGATGTGATGAGAAAGTTAGTTTTTAATATGAAAATAGTCAAATGTTCATAAATATTTTAAATCAAAATTCTGTATAAAAATAAATTCAATAACCTAAATTAAATTAATTAATATATAATTATAATACTATTACTTTAAAACCATTACAAATTTTTAATATATCCATATAAAAAGTCTAAATAAAACCGTAGTTTTTGATTAAAAATCATTGTTTTTCACTATTGTTCTAAAAATCAAATATTTCATAAAAATATGAAAAATCCACTCTAAGATAATTTTAATATCATGATTTAATAAATTTGTTTTATTATGTCATATAAAAATTTTAATCATGTTAAAAGTTAAATTTAAATAATATGTTCAAAATGTGATTAATCTTTTTTTTTTGAAAAAATACCGTTTTTAGAAAAACATTATTTTTTAAAAAAATTAATATTTTACATATAATAAATAGATTGATAATAAAATATATAAAAAATAAATTTTCATAAGTAATTCAATCATATTTATACAATCCAATTTTATAGTTAGTTTATAACTATTATATTAAAAATTATTATTTTAGTAATATACGATTATTCAGCAAAACACAGTCTTGCATGTAACATAGGTGATTAAAGAAAATTATTGTTTCATGTAATGATATATTTCAATGACATAGAATTTAAAAAAAATATATCATAAATTTTAGGGTTTTTATATTCTCTTTTAATCTTGGTGTTCTGTATCACATACACTATCGAATAAAATGTTCATCATTTAGACTTTCATGGAATTACATTATCTCGACTGTAAATTAATTGCATCATCACTATCTAAACATGATCTTGGGGATAAATAGTTATTAAATTGGAAATTAATGTTTTGAAAATGCAATATTTAATGAAGGGTTAAAAAATATCCTCTTAATACAATCCAATGGGATTCATAAAGTTCGTTTAGAATTATATTTAACTATGTTTCTACATAAGTGAAAATCAGAGTAAATTAATGATAAGGTCATGGAAGAAAATATTAAATAATTATAGATAATGATACACGTCACTAATCACAATAAAGTGAATAATAAATATAATGTTAAGTGTCACAAAATGATTCAAAAAATATGTGTGAAACAGGTCATTCATTATTTTGTTCTGGTTTTCCGCCACGAAACGCTCAACGGCTCTATATCCAATGATTGATGGACCTGCATTCCAAAGGCAGGCATTCACCGGATGGTCTGACCACCAACTCTTAAGAAATCACATTGTTCTAGAGGATTGGAAGTCGGGCTCATCGCACCATTTTTGGGGGGAATTATTGCTTGTTCCGGGACACACTGATAGAGTTAAGACATACTCATATGTTCGCAAATCTTTGGTTTATACCCAAACATAGTATCCACATATTCAAACCTAGTTGGAAATGGTCAACTGGACACAGGGGTTTGGAATCATTTATGCCCGAGGTTTACTATCCCTCGTTGGATTAATGACCCCGAAGGGTTGGAACTCGCTTGAGGCGGCACCAGGAGTGGCGCGGTGAACCGATGTGGAGATGATCGGATCGACCAGATGTTAGGCTTGAACCCCTTGGAGGATTCCTACATACCCTATCTAGGAGACATGGATCAATGTCCATGTAGTTCTCTTAGGTTTCGGGGAGCCGACGTGAAGAGAGACCAGGTGGTCTGATGGGTAGTGGGCTTGAACCTCATGGAGGCTTCAAACGTACCCTGTCTAGGAGACAGGGATCAAATTCCATGTAGTTATCATTGGTGTCAGGGAGCCGACGTGAGGAGAGACTAGGTGGTCCGATGGGTACTGGGCTTGAACCTCATGGAGGCTTCCTACATACCATGTCAAGGAGACAGGGAAAAAATTCCACGTAGTTTGCATTGGGTTGGGGCTTACGCTCTGAGGCAGCCCAGAAATATGGATAGGGGATTACTGTAACACCCCATGTAAATAATGAATATGACATTTTTATATTTATCTATATTTGTGAATAAAATATTCATATTACTTTAAAGGAAACACTATGGTCGATGGCATACCCAATACGCGACAACGAGTTCCTTAAAAATCTTACGTTGCACTCTAATAAGAAAATAATATTATTTTAAATGGTAGTTAATTCCTAGCCATTGTATTGGCGGGAAATAATGGAACTAACTTTAAATGGATTATATATGTTTGTCAAATATTTTTACTTTCATTCAATAAATGTTAGAGGTGTAAAATGCAAATGAATCCAATTTTAAGGATAAATCTTCTAATATTCACTAAAAGGATGAACTATCACATTTTGATGGAGAACACTATTTAAATATAGTTTTGTTCACTCTTATACATTCTATTGGACCAAATAAAATCCTTCTTTAGAATCAGGACATTGAAGTTTACTTTGTGTAAATTTTTGATATTTTTCTGATAAAGTTCATTTTTTTAATGACTAGTGAAAAATGTTGTATTTTAACTCAAAACCTATTTTTAATATAATTTATTTATATTATTAGATTATCTTTTGAATTGGTTTTAAACTGAAATTAGAATATATTTTTAACATTTAATCCAATAGTGGTCATTGGAATTAATTTCACTTTGAAATTGGACTTAAACTAGCGTCAATGTTTTAATAGATATTGTTTCTTAAAAACACGCTATTTGTTTTGACAGCGGGAATTGATTATTAAATTAATTAATTCAACTTATATGTTTATAATTTTGTAAAATGGACATAATTTTTTAATTCAGAATATCAAATATAGCTTCGAGTGAATTTTTGGTAATTTTCTAAAAAACTTCAATTTTTGATGAATAGTGAAACCACTAAGTGGTAGTTAAAGAAACCAGTTTTTTGTTTAAATGAATCTTTACCACTTATGTGATCTGAATTTCAAAAATCCAACATAAATTATTTTCATTCCGAAGTAAAATGTGGTTCAATGGGATTAAAATTATTTTTTGTTGAATAGTAACTCTTAAGTTTATTAATCGCGATTAGAGGTAATTAGTGTAGTTTAAGGTAAAAATAATGTTTTAATGATATAAAATGACCTAGAAACATGTCCAAACCATATTGGATGTGTCATGTCCGACCATGAAAATCTTTGGGTCAACATGGGGACCCCATGGAGCCACTTTGGTAGGAAAATGACATAAATAACTTTTTATTTAAAGTTAAAATAAAAATGTCACAAACATGAATTGTTTTACTAAAATAATTTTTAAATGGGGTTATCCAAGTCAGAATTTTGACTATAAATATTCATTGTAACGATACAAAACTTTTATACATCATAGTATCTTTTTTATAATTTTTAGACATTAAATAAATTAACTTATTTATGACATCATGATGATGCAGCGATTACATTATTATTTAATGATTTAAATAAATGAAACGATAATGTAAAATCTAAGCCCTAAACATGTAAAAAACTTATCGGATGGGTGGATTTAGAACCCTTATCACCTTATACTCGAAATATATCAGTTTGGGATCTTTAAAATCATAAACTCATTTGAAAATAATGTAACGTTTTTTGACTTTCCAAGAGTGCCCCTCCTCTACTCTTATAAAAGGCCCCCACCTCTACCACCTTACCCACACCTCTCAAGCCTTTGGATCAGCCACAAACTTCCCAATTCATCTCTCCACATCCCTATCTTCATCATCTAATCCTCAAATTTGGGCATAATCCTTTCCAAGGAAGTCTTTGAGCTCAAATCAAGAAGAGTTATCCGATTTTAAGGTAATGTCTTCACTTGGGTTCTTTTGTTTTATTTTGCTTCTCCAACCCTCTAAACTCTTTTTATTTCTTTATTTTGTAAAAAACTCAGTATATTCAATATACTAGGATGTTTTTATGTGAAGGATTTGAGCTAAACATACACACAACTTCGTCTAATAGTTAAAGAACATACTGTTTCTGTGGTTGGCGAATTTCTGCCTCACGAAACGATGATTGTTCAATATTATTTTAACACCTTTAATGGTGGCCATTATGATGTCAATATATTTTATATATGATATATATGGTATTTATGTTTTCTATATTCTTCTTATTTTTATATTTAAAACATGCCTTTATGCTTTTCATGTTGTGCAATTGCGATAATTTCATACGAGGAAGTGTGGACTACCGCCCCCTCAAGTGATGTGACTCGTTCATGCAATACATGGAATGTATAAAGAATGAAATTAATTAACATATGTGACCTATATAACATATATATTATAATTTAATTATAATATATATATATCTCAATTATTTTTAATTCCATTAATATGACAAAGAAATGAAAGTAGCGTTCATGCGTATGTACGGCCTACCGTCTCCGTGAACGGTGCATTTCATTTATTTTTATCTAAAAATGTTATGGAGTATTATAAAATTAAAATGTACTGGATATATATGATATTTAAATCATTAATACTATTCCGGAGATGATTTAATTATAACTACATGGACAATCATTTTCAAACAAGTTCATTTTTGACTCATGTACCAAACATCGACAAAAACGTCTGATATGAACACACATTATTAACCAATTATTATAACATTATAATATGTGATATGAACTGAATAATAATCATTAAAATATTCCCTTAATAAATTATCAATTGACCAATGTTTATTATTCAAGAATATAAAGAAACGAACAAGACAAGTCAGATTTGAGGTAAGGGATCCTACCCCTCTCTTTTTTTAAGCACTCTCTTTTATGTCATTTCCTTTAAGATCATCCTTCTTATGTTAGGGGATGATAATTTATATTCCTATTATTGTAATTTTTATGTTCATATTATCATAGACCCTATCTTATCTCATCAAACCATTTTTGGATGTTTTTAGTTGCGTCGTTAGGTTGCCGAGTTTTCGTAAGGGATTTTTCATCTCACTTTTATTCCCGTGAGATTTATGCTACATTTGCCAAAATTTCCTTTGACTGGTATATGTACTGCCCATTATTCTAATCTTGGGTGATATACTTTCATTTTTGAGTATTTAAATCAATTTTGTATTGTCCTTCTCTCATGGGGTGTATGTTTCGAAAGATACCCATGTCGGTAAGGGAACCTTTCACCCTCCTCTTTTTAAAAGACTTCTTTTTGTTGGGGCATTTAATTTACATATTGTTATATTGGGATATGTTCTCATATATCCTTATTGATGTAAATTTTATGTCCATGGGATGAGATACAATTGTCTCTCTCATCAACTCTTTTTCTGAATTTTGAAGTGACGCCGTTAGGCTGTCGAATATTTGCAACAGAACTTCTTAACCCAAATTTGATTATTTGGGATAAACTTGTACTCCTTTAATATGTCGTTCTATGAATATGTGTGAATGAACTCTAATTGTTTTACACTTAATATCCACTTATATTTTGTGAATTCTTTTGTCACACATAATTATGTCATTGATTTATCCTTAATCCCAGGATATCGTATTTGTAAGAGACTTTTTCTCAATCTCCTTTCATTGAGGAATATTTTGTTTTATAGACAACATTATTTTATACGGTGTGTAAACCCCTTTGACTTTTAATTTTATACAAAAGGAATATTTTTCTACGAAGCGTTTTACTAAATGAAAAAAATGAATGTTTCTTTTAACGTACGTGGTGACAACGACCCTTTTCTGTCGTCGTGAGTATTATTTGGTCTTTGGATTCCTCAACAATCCATAATGTTTTGAAAATGATATAAATACCATATACTGTTTTATGTATTTTGGTATTGAAAAGGGTTTTTATAATGTGTTTTTTTATGTAAATATAATTAAGTGATATATTGTGATTGAAATGTGGAAATTTTTTATTTCCATTATAATTGTTATGATTTTATAATGGTACTTGGACATTTGACGGGTGGTTATGTGATAAACCATATGACGGGTGGTGCCGTGAATACCTGGACGGGTGGTTACATTATAACCTCCAATGCATTGGGTATGGAAGTCGGCTGTATGGATATTCCATTAAGTATGTGTGGAAATCGACCGTATGGTTATTCCATTTAAGTATGTTTATGTCCCAAGATACCTTTATATGTTATGTGTTCTTTATATGGGTTTTATGGTAATCTTTTGGTTCCAAAAGGGTAAGTAATGATCTTTTATTCAGTGAAGAGTTTTTTACTACTTCATATTGGTGAAAAGTATTACTTTGATAAATTGTACATGGTTTACATGTTGTTTTGAAAAAGTAATAGTTTTCATTCCTTGTGTATCCCTTATTGAGCTTTTTATGCTCAACCCACGTTTTTTTGAAATGTCTTTCACAGGACGTAATGTGGAATAGTGTCATGGATGTGATCAAGGGAAATTCATGCTATCTAAAACATGGAACTAGAAATGATTCTTTTTAGAATTTTTATTTTATAGAAACATAGTAGATGTGTCTACTTTGTAATATTTTGAGATTTAATAGTTATGTACTAATTCTCTAAAACACTAAACTTGAAAAGATCCTCAATGTGAATTATTAATTTAATTCAATATTAAGTAACGTTTAAGGTCGGGGCCATATAGTTGGTATCAGAGGTTGGTTTAGACAATTTTAGGTATTAGGAGTATTTGTTAGACACATGGTTAGTCCCTATATATATTATTTCAGTTAAATCCTTGTTTTATAACTTTTTTCAGGTCAAGTAAATTTAGTTACGAATGGAAGGAGGAGGATCTCAAACGAAATTCCTATCTCTTCGTGATGACTTGCTTGAAATAATTATTGCAAAGTCATGTTTGGATGATTGTGAATCTTTTTCTAGCATACAAGTCACTTGTAAGCAGTTGTTTGAGATATCAAACACCTCCACTATACCTCATTATCATTGTGGATCATGGGTTGTATTTAGAAAAATACTATTTTCACAATATTCTCATATTTTCAAGAAAGGTAAATATTATCAAGGTATTTTAAAATATTTTACCTTATCACAAGAATTTGAAGCATATTATGATTTTAAAAATGGTGCTAAGGAAGGAGACCCTTGCGCAACCTATTTATATTTTCTTTTAAAATGTAGTCTCTCAGCACATACTTTTGGAATTTAAAAGTGACCAATAATAGAAAGTTTCAACTCAAATTCTATTCGACTATTTTATAGAAATCATGTTTTATCAGATGATTTGGAATTATATGTCATACGTGATTATTTTCTAAAACTATTTTTCTATGAACACCATTATGACCCATGTTGTACAAGGTGTATTGGATGGAGGAAGCAAATGATTTTGGAGGATCTCTAAATCATTGTTGTAATGCATGGGACGTGAACAAGATGACGATGAAACCGAGTGGACGCCATGACCAAGGTATACTGCTATTCATTTTGGGAATCGGTTTATTTTATCTTATAGTGGTGAAATAAGACTTCAAGAATTAATATGTTGAGATTGTAATGAATTTGGATGAAAATGAAAGGCATGATATAATCTTGAGGTTA
Organism: Viscum album; assembly: GCA_963277665.1. Lineage (NCBI taxonomy): Eukaryota > Viridiplantae > Streptophyta > Magnoliopsida > Santalales > Viscaceae > Viscum > Viscum album. The sequence goes on along the minus strand of OY728119.1, from coordinate 806,305,865 downwards.
AATCATGTTATGGTTATTTTTGAAGATTTTATCTCTTATTGGGGAATTTTTTAAGAATTATATAGTTTTAGGAAAAGGACAACACGCAGACTGTGTGACAACCCATCGCGTCAGACAAAGCTGCGGGAATCAAACCCACAACCAAAGTGTGACTGGTATATTTATCACCTACCACTGGACTACGTGAAGTCCCTAGTTAGTTTGACTAATTATTTTTAGTTAGATGATTTTATGAATTTAGAGTAAGTTGATTTTGGGTTATCGATGGAAATTTTTAACCTCTCATGGAAGATATGTGATTAGGTTAATTAATTTTCAGTATGATACTTTAAGAGTAACTGATGTTATTTGGAGATAAATGTTAAGGTTTATCTTGGAAGACTATGTGATTAAATCGTTCAAATATTTTGGATTTAATATTAGTTTGGTTTACTTTGATGAATTTTATTGAAATTGTTTTTATCGAATGGTCTTCGTTGAACTTTGGGTTTTTCTTGACAAATTTTGGAGATTAAGAATAGATTTTCTTTATATAAAGGGTTATCCTTTTCTGGATTATCTGATCTTGTACTAACCTTTTTGGTTTTGGTTATGGTTAAATTCTAAAGACATGGGAAGTATATAGTTCTCTTTTTTGGATTAGTTGATTCTCTAGAAGTTGATTATAGCTCTCTTAATGAAAACAAGTCAACCTAAATACTCATCTTTTAGAGAAAATATGAGTTCGTGTAAGAAATATAGTAAAAGTTGAAAGTCAACATGAAAAGTAAGTATGTTTCCTTATTTTTTAGTTAAGCTCAAAAATAAATTCCTCAATGAAAAGTAACTAAAAAAATGTTGTCCATTAACTTTTCCTACTGGGGAATCCAATACCGTTTAACCCATCATAAGTTTTTGATTTTCATATGGTTAACTTTCTACTAGACATGTTTAATATCACTCTCCATCAGAACATGACCCTTTTTTTCCCCCATATCCATATTTTCATACATGTAATCCTAGTATGGGTTAACTTGGGTGACCTTTGTACTTCCCTTTCATTATTTTAAAGTGATAGTTTAATTTACTCATTTTCCTATGTGGGGCTTTCAAGGAAGTTTCCGAGCCAAATTTTAAAATTGTGAGGACACAATTCCCAAAAGGGGGGAAGGATGTAACACCCAAGATAAATAAATAATATGACATTTTAATATCTATCTATATTTGTGAATAAAATATTAATATTACTTTAAAGGGAACTCTATGCTCTATGGCATACCCAATACGCGACAACGAGTTCCATTGAAATCATACGTTTCACTCTAATAATAAAATATTATTATATTAAATGGTAGTTAACGTCTAGCCATTGTATTGGCGGGAAAGAAGGGAACTAAATACAAAATGATAATATATATTTGTCAAATATTTTTACTTTCATTAAATAAATTTTAGAGGCGTAAAATGCAAATGAATCCAATTTTAAGCATAAATCTTCTAATATTCACTAAAAGGTCGAACTATCACATTTTGATGGCGAACCCACTTTAAATATAGTTTTTTTTACTCTTATACATTCTATTGGACCAAATAAAATTATTCTCTAGAATCGGTACATCTAAATTTACTTTGTGTAAATTTTTGGTATTTTTCCGATAATGTTCATTTTTTTAATGAATAGTTAAAAATGTTGTATTTTAACTCAAAACCTCATTTTAATCTAATCTATTTATATTATTAGATTATCTTTTGAATTGGTTTTAAAATTAAATTAGAATATATTTTTACCATTTAATCCAATATTGTTCATTGGAATTAATTTCACTTTGATATTGTACTTAAACTAGCGTAAATATTTTAATAGATATCGTTTCTTAAAAACATGCTATTTTTTTTGACAGCGGGAATTAATTATTAAATTAATTAATAAAAATTATATGTTTATAATTTCTTAAAATGGAAATCATTTTTGAATTTGGAAAATCAAATATATCTTAGGGTGATTTTTTGGTAATTTTTTGAAAAACATCAATTTTTTATGAATAGTGAAAGAACTAAGTGGTAGTTAAAGAAACTGATTTTTCGTTTAAATGAAACGTTACCACTTCTCTGATTTTAATATCAAAAATCCGTAATACATGGTTTACATTAAGAAGTTAAATTTGGTTCAATGGGATTAAGATAAATTTTTTTGTGAACAGTAACTCTTAAGTTTATTAATCGCGATTAGAGGTAATTAGTGTAGTTTAAGGTAAAAATAATGTTCTAATGATATTAAATGACATAGACACATGTCCAACCATTATTGGAAGTATCACGGCTGACCAAGACAATCCATGGGTCAACATAGGGACCCAATGGAGCCACTTTGGTAGGAAAATGACATAAATAACTTTTTATTTAATGTTAAAATAAAAATGTCACAAACATGAGTTGTTTTACTAAAAAAAATTTACATGGGGTTATACAAGTCATAATTTTGACTATAAATAGTAAATGGAAAGATAAAAATATTTCCTACATCATAGTATTTTTTTATAATTATTATACATTAAATAAAGTAACTTATTTATGACATCATGATGATGCACAGATTACCTCATTATTTAACGATTTAAATAAGATGAAACGATAATGTAAAATATAAGAACTAAACATTTAAAAAACCTATTGGATGGGTGGATTGCGTACCCTTATCACCTTATACTCTAAATAAATCAATGTGGGGACTTTAAAATCCGAAACGCATTTGAAAATAATGTACCTTTTTTTGACTTTCCAAGAGTGCCCCTCCTCTCCTCTTATAAAAGGCCCCCACCTCTACCACCTTACCCACAACTCTCAAGCCTTTGGCTTGGACAAACCCTTCCCATTTCCTCTCTCCAAATCCCTATCTTCATCATTTAATCCTCAACTTTGGGAAGAATCCCTTCCAAGGATGCCTTTGAGCTCAAATCAAGAAGAGTTGCCCTATTTTAATGTAATGTACTCACTTGTGTTCTTTTGTTTTATTTTTCTTCTCCAACCCTCTAAATTGTTTTTATTCCATTATTTTGTAATATAAACAGTATCTTCAATATAATAGGATGTTTTTATGTGATGTATTCGAGCTAAACTTACACACACCTTCGTCTAATGGTTAAAGAACATACTGTTTTTGTGGTTGGGGAATTTCTGCCTCACGAAACGATGATTATTCAATCTTCCTTTAACACCCTTAATGGTGGCCATTATGATGTCACTATATTTTAAATATGATATATATGGAATTTATGTTTTCTATATGCTTCTGAATTTTATATTTAAAACACGACTTTATGCTTTTCATGTTGTGCAAATGCGATAATTTCATACGAGAAAGTGTGGACTACTGCCACCTCAAGTGATGTGACTCGTTCATGCAATACATGGAAGGTATAAAAAATGAAATTAATGAACATATGTGACCTATATAACATATATATTATACTGTAATTATAATATATATATATATCTCAATTATTTTTAATTCCATTAATATGACAAAGAAATGAAAGTAGCGTTCATGCGTACGTACGACCTACCGTCTCCATTAACGGTGCATTTCATTTATTTTTATCTCCAAATTTTATGGAGTAGTATAAAATGAAAATTTACTGGATATATGTAACACCCCAAGATTTCATAGTGTGTTATTTCTTCAAAATAATTCAATAATTTGCACTACAAGCAACACCGAGTTCAATTGCACCATGACTTACCAAAAAAAAAGCCATTAAAAGAGGTCATGAATAACATTAACTACATTTTTAACTGTATATAATCCTTATAATTTTAGAATCCATATTATGAGTTTCTTAGTCATAATGCAAGAACAGATTCATTTTCAGTATTGCACTTTTATCAACTTTTGATAGTGAAACCTTTTTAAATACAATATTTTAAACTTTTTGACTAAATGGATACATCAAAAAATTTAAAATGAAACATTCAAAGCTTCCACGGTACGCTTTCCTTTGAATAAAACAGTAGCGTGTGTTGTACGCAACGTCGAGTTTTAACACACACCACAACCGATCAAACTAGTCGTTATTAATAGTAATACCTAAATTTTGAAATTATATATATTTTATATTTGAAAATGGACTTCATTTTTGGATTCGGAATATTGAATTTAGCCTATGGTGAAATTTTGGTACATTTCGGATAACTTTCATATTTTGATGAATAGTGAAAATTACTAAATTTTAATTAAAAACAACTTTTTTAATCAAAATAATTAATAGTGATAAATTATGAATTTGAGTGGTATTAAAGTATATTTAGAATATATTTTTACAATTTAATATAATGTTGGAAATTATACATAATTTTACAATTAAACCGAACATAAACGAGTGTCAATCTTTTGATAATTATTATCTCTTAAAAACACGCTTTTTGTTTTGACAGCGGGAATTAATTTTAAATTAATTTCTGCCACTTCTGTGTTTTGAATTTAGGAAAATGGATTCCATATTTGGAATCAGGATGTTCAAATTGTGTAAATAGGTAACTTTTATTTTTAGACATTTTGAATAATTACTGCGGTAAATATTTTATTTACCATGGTTAAGGGTAAATCCGGTAAATAAGGGTTAAAAAATAATATTATAATAATACTAAATTACCCTAAAACGTGTCTTAACCCTATTGGTTGATACATGGTCGACCATGGGAATCTTTGGGTCTATTTTGGGACCCCATGGATCCACTTGTAAGTGATAATGACACTTTATTTTAATTAAGTTAAAATGAATACAAAAATGACACAAGCATATATCTTTTAGAAAAACAATTGTTACATAGGGTTATATATGTTGAATTTTAGATTATAAATATTCATTAGAAAGATAAAAAGATTTAATACATAATGATATTTTATTTATAATTTTTAGACATTAAATAATTTATTTTATTTATGACACAATGATGATGCAGTAATTACTATAATAGTGAAAAATTAAAATAATTGATATTATAAATACCCAAATAAATATAATATGAAACTCTTAATGAATTAAACTAATTTTATAGGATAATATGATATATTAGGATTGATTTAATTTACTTTGTTTGAAGTAATCAATCTGTTATGAGTTTCAAAAAAATCAACTATTGAATAGTGTCAAAATTGACATAAAAGAGTTCTTAAAACAAATATTATATTCTTAATTGATATTAAATTCCTACAAATCTATGGTTCGGCCAAGAGACTTATATCATGATAGGTCCATCATTAATGTACCACTTTGGGGTCGCTTGGATGTATATAGTAAGTTTATTAACCATATTATATAAAAATACAAAGAGACATTGTAAAAGTGAAACTAATTAACTTAGAGTTAATACTTAAAGATAAGGTTAATATAAGTACCCAAACCTGTCTAAATTCTATTGGTTGAGTGGTTTTCGACCTATCCCCACCTTAACATTTTAATAATAAGCTTTGGAGTTATTAGAATCCGAATATGAATTTATTATAAATTAATATTTCTAGCTTTTCCAAAGGTGCCCCTCACCCCTCTTATAAAAAGGAACTCCTCCTTCTCATTTATTCACACCTTCAAAGCCTTTTGGTTCGGCCAAAATCTGCCCAAATACTCTCCCAACATCCCTCACTACAACCTAGAGTCATTAGTTTGATCAGAAAGCCATCCCAAGGAGACCTTTTGATCAAATCAAAAGGAAGAACCTGAAGAAGAGGTAATGTTTTCACCACCCCTTTTTAAGTTCCTTTCTTCTTCCACTTCTTCTTTCTTTGTTCTTACCATTCTAAAATAATAACTCCAGTATCTCACATATACTATGATGTTATTATAAATATGGTACAATCATATTCAGTATTCTATCCACCCTTTGAATAACATGTCACCATACGTGCGTACGTACGGCTTACCGTCTCCACGTCGTGGTGTAATTGTTATTCAATATAATATTATTTGGATGGGTATAATAATGATGTGTAACTCATGTAAATGATAAATATAACATGTTAATTATTCTGTATATATGATATACCATCCATTTATATATTATTTTAATATCAAAAGAATGATATTGTCGCTCGTGCGTACGTACGGACTACCGTCTCCACGAACGCGATGAGATTCATTCTCCATCGTATCCATTCAAGTATAATTATCATTTGATGATTTAAAAATGATGTTTAAGGACTAGATATCATTCTGGATATGAATAAGATACAACAACCATGACTTATGTAACAAAACATATAAAAGAAAATGAGTAAGTTAACTCCCGAAACGACGATAATTCTAAGATATTATTAACAAATCAATGTTAAAAGATCATATATGATATCATATTATTATATATGATTATTGTATAATTTAATAAAAACTATTTCACCATTATATAGGAGGTTAACCTACCCCAACCAAGGAAAAGTACAAGGTAAGGGTTTACTTTACAACCTCCTCATTATCCAAGGTTGTTTATACGTAATAATCTACTGGGATCTCTTTATCATCCACATCCATGTTTCTTAAAAATGCATTTCAAAACATTTTTACTATTTACTAGAATATGAGTTAAAGTCATTTATACCCTTTTTGACTTTTATAAGTGGTTTATAAAGGAATCTTTCGGTCGTTTTCAAAACAAGGTCATTTTTAACCTTTTCGACAGAATTAAGGTAAGAATGTTTTTTTAACTTATACGGTGGGTGCGGCTATTTTCCGCCGTTATAAAATCTTCAAAGCTTCCCTTACAAGATTATAAGAATATTTTCAAAGAAAATGTTTTATTTTATATGGATCTTAAATTATTTCAAAATAAAAGGAGATATTTATTTAAAAAGAATTTTGATTTCATCCATGTCAACATCCTTTGATGGATTTTAAGATTATTTGAAGTCGATTTATTATGATACAAAACATCTATATTGTATTGAAGGTTTTGTGATATGTTTGACTGTGGATGTGCTATTTTTATACCATTCATAGTTTATGGTGAAAGTATTGACATTTCGTATCCTAGTTTTAATACGAATGTTTATGTTATGTTTAAACCTTTTCATATGGGAATGCATTGGACTTAATATGTGACGGGTGGAGCCCGCTTTAGCTCCTCGATGCATCGGTAGGTCTCATGAGACAAACTAGTGTCTTGGCACAAGGCCTTGACAAAATCTTATTTGTAGTCTTGGCACGAGGCCTTGGCTATGTGGTTATGATAGTCTGGCATTATGCATTCCAACATTATGAAAGTGGTTATTGATTTTTGCATGTGATTATTCGATTAGTAGAATATCCATGTGAATAAGTAAATGGAATTATTTCATTTTATTTATGCCATACCATGTTGAAAGTTCATATTTAAAAGGCTTTTGTTTTAGTTATACATTGCCTTAAATGTTTATTCTTATTTATGAAAGTTTCCGCTATATTGTTATCCTTACTGGGCATTTGAGCTCACCCCTTTTTTTATGTTTTATTTTTCCCAGGATGTGAAGAAGTAAGTTATGAATGACCTGCAGGGATTTTTTTATGAGGGGTTAATAGTGTGGATTGTGGAAACATTATGTTGTTGTAGTAGTTTTTCATTTTATGATGTAATGTAAAACTTATGAATATATCTAGTGTTTCCAAGGCTACTAAACCAATCGGTCTTTCGAGATTTGATCTTTCTTGTGATCATGCCAATGTTATGTAATAATGCACCGACTCTGGGTAACTGGGGTCGGGGCGTTACAGTTGGTATCAGAGAAAGTTTAGTACAAACCTTGGAAGCTAGATTTAGATAAACTCTGATTAGAGCACGTAGACCTAAGATGATCTTTGAGTATTAGTATGGAAGAACTTCCTAGAATTTTGGTATTGTAGAGATTTTGTGAGTTTTCCGAGCAATACATCCCTGTCTGGATACGAGCAGGTAGAGGCGGCTCTGGCACAGATTACCTAGGGGTAAAACCCGAAAACACCGCTTTGAGCTAGACTCGAACGGGAACTGGTGCACGACAACGGGCCTTGCTGCACTCTTGGTTACGACACTCCCAGGGGATATGCTTAGTATAACTCTCATTTTCTTTACAAATCATTATGAAGGGTTTATGAGTATATACTTCCTCAAAGAAAACATTTTTATGATTATAGATTATATCCATAAATAGTTCAATTTATGTTAAGTGTTTTATAAGTATGGGATTATGTATTTTGATTCATAAACTGATCTAGTTTATTCCATTGTTTAGAAATGGCGCCCAGTAGAAGGAATGAGAACTCCAGAAATGCACATGATCCAAAGAGAAGGAAGGATCATATCTTTCATGGTTTTAAGCTAGAATTGATAAGAGAAATAGTCTCCCATGTATTATCATCATATGAAGAAATAATATCATGTGTTGATAAGATAAGTAAAGAGTTTACTGAGTCCTATGTCTTTGGAGGGAAGCAAGAGAAGAAAAGGATGGAAGAGAGAAAAATGGATAAAGGGAAGAGGGAAAAGAAGAATTTTCCCATATGTGGTAACTGTGGAAAGAAACACCCTGGAAATTGCCTGAAAGGAATGGGAGTTTGTTATAAGTGTGGAGGAAAAGGGCACAAAGTACATGACTGCAAGGGTAAGAAAATGGTTTCAAATGTACAATGCTTCATTTGCAAGGAGTTTGGACACTACGCGAACCTATGTCCCAGTCATCAGACTATGTAACAAATGATGCTATTGGATAATAATCAAGTTATGATACTACCACAGATGAAGAAGAATGATTAGAGTTCTTATGTTGATTATGTCAATTGAGTGTTGTATCAACAATGTACTTGTTATAATAATTATGGAGTATATAAGGATTGTACTGCAGTAGTATGTCATTAAGGACTTGAGATTGTGTGGAACAAAGAAAAGTGACTCAATAGCAGGATAAATTTTTGGAAAATATATGGTTGAGAGAATGATAAATCATAATATAGTTCTGATACTGAGATAGTGATTTTGGAATAATATGTGATTGTTTTGGATAAATTATATTGGATATTCTTGACTACCTTGGAGCTGATTAATGATTTGTATATTCCATAATTGTTGGGGTTTTAAACATTTTTGGATTAATGAAGTATATCCAGCATTCTATATGGAATAAGGGATCATGAATGTAATCGATAAGGAATATGGTAATACATGATGAAGGTATTTATATTCTATTACGGGGTAAAAAGGATCTATATTATGTTTACCTTCCTTATAAATGTTGGACTGTGAGTTTGGATAGAATTATTTTGGATAGTTCTTATTTGGATTATTTTGGATTGCCATAAAAGGACAACCCGGAGGTCGGGCAGCAACCTGTTGCGTCCGGCAAGGCCACGAGACTTGAACCCGCAACCGAAGGGAGACAAGGGTGTATCACCTACCACTGGCCCAAGAGATGTCCTGGATTAAATAATGTAGTTTTTTTTAAAGATCTGGTAGATGAATTATAAATTCATTTATTTTGGAACCCTATTTGAATAGTATAAATAGAAATTTTTTTTACGTTCTACTATCTTTTAGAGTGAAAGATGAGTTTGTGGTAGAAATTTATTAATGGATAAAACTCTAATTATAATGTAAGTATATCTCCTTATGATCTTATCCAATCTCATAAATAAATTCCTCAACATTAAGAAAAGCAACTTAGAACAAAAATGTTTTCCTAGATGGTACCTTAAATCATTACTAATTCATGGCTTTGGGATTTTTGGCCTTTTCATAGCCATGTTCTCTACCACTCTCCATCAGATAATTGATGGTTAGATTTCTCTTCCATATACATATTTTCCTACATGGAACCCTAGTATGTGTTATTTTCGGTAATCTTTATACTTTCCACTCTTTATTTTAAATAGATGCCTCGTTAATTCATTTTTCGATGTGGGATTTCAACTAAGATATTTTGAAACGTCAAAAATGTGTTATCCTAATACCCTATGTTTTGTTGAACCGATGGTATTTCAAATCATCATAGATTGATAATTTAAGGACCTCAATTATACACTTGTTTGTGATTGATGACCTCAATCACTACCTATAAATATTTACGTTTTTCCTCCGATTATATGTCTCTAATTGCCACCAATGTTCTCCTAATCAAGATCATAATTTGGTGGTGACCCTTTAATTTCTCTTTTCCTCATATTAAGACTAAATTTTAGTAACCCAATTTCCGATGTGGGTTTTCCCACAAATATATTTTCTATATTCAACCTTTTATTTTCGAAGAACAATTTCTAATTGCGAGGACGCAATTTATTGAAGGAGGGGAGAATGTAACACCCCAAGATTTCATAGTGTGTTATTTCTTCAAAATAATTCAATAACTTGCACTACACGCAACACCGAGTTCAATTGCACAATGACTTACCAAAAATAATCCATTAAAAGAGGTCATGAATAGCATTAACTACATTTTTAACTTTATATAATCCTTATAATTTTAGAATCCATATTATGAGTTTCTTAGTCATAATGCAAGAACAGATTCATTTTCAGTATTGCAGTTTTATCATCTTTTGATAGTGAAACCTTTTTAAATACAATATTTTAAACTTTTTGACTAAATTGAGACATCAAAAAATTTAAAATGAAACATCCCAAGCTTCCACGGTACGCTTTCCTTTGAATAAAACAGTAGCGTGTGTTGTACGCAACGTCGAGTTTTAACACACACCACAACCGATCAAACTAGCCGTTATGAATAGTAATACCTAAATTTTGAAATTATATATATTTTATATTTGAAAATGGACTTCATTTTTGGAATCGGAATATCGAATTTAGCCTACGGTGAATTTTTGGTACATTTCGGATAACTTTCATATTTTGATGAATAGTGAAAATTACTAAATTTTAATTAAAAACAACTTTTTTAATCAAAATAATTAATAGTGATAAATTATGAATTTGAGTGGTTTTAAAGTATATTTAGAATATATCTTTACAATTTAATATAATGGTGGTCATTAGACATAATTTTACAATTAAACCGAACATAAACGAGTGTCAATCTTTTGATAGTTATTATCTCTTAAAAACATGCTTTTTGTTTTGACAGCGGGAATTAATTTTAAATTAAGTTCTGCCACTTCTGTGTTTTGAATTTAGGAAAATGGATTCCATATTTGGAATCAGGATGTTCAAATTGTGTAAATAGGTAACTTTTATTTTTAGACATTTTGAATAATTACTGCGGTAAATATTTTATTTACCATGGTTAAGGGTAAATCCGGTAAATAAGGGTTAAAAAATAATATTATAATAATACCAAATTACCCTAAAACGTGTCTTAACCCTATTGGTTGATACATGGTCGACCATGGGAATCTTTGGGTCTATTTTGGGACCCCATGGATCCACTTGTAAGTAATAATGACACTTTATTTTAATTAAGTTAAAATGAATACAAAAATGACACAAGCATATATCTTTTAGAAAAACAATTGTTACATAGGGTTATATATGTTGGATTTTAGATTATAAATATTCATTAGAAAGAAAAAACGATTTCCTACATAATGATATTTTATTTATAATTTGTAGACATTAAATAATGTATTTTATTTATGACACAATGATGATGCAGTAATTACTATAATAGTGAAAAATTAAAATAATTGATATTATAAATACCCAAATAAATATAATATGAAACTTTTAATGAATTAAACTAATTTTCTAGGATAATATGATATATTATGATTGATTTAAATGACTTTTTTCGAAGTAATCAATCTTTTATGAGTTTCACAAAAATCAACTATTGAATAGTTTCAAAATTGACATAAAAGAGTTCTTAAAACAAATATTATATTCTTAATTGATATTAAATTCCTAAAAATCTACGGTTCGGCCAAGAGACTTATATCATGATAGGTCCATCATTAATTTACCACTTGGGGGTCGCTTGGATGTATATAGTAAGTTTATTAACCATATTATATAAAAATACAAAGAGACATTGTAAAAGTGAAACTAATTAACTTAGAGTTAATACTTAAAGATAAGGTTAATATAAGTACCCAAACCTGTCTAAATTCTATTGGTTGAGTGTTTTTCTACCTATCCCCACCTTAAACTTTGAATAATAAGCTTTGGAGCCATTAGAATCCGAATATTAATTTATTATAAATTAATATTTCTAGCTTTTCCAAAGGTGCCCCTCACCCCTGTTATAAAAGGGAACTCCTCCTTCTCATTTTTTCACACCATCAAAGCATTTTGGTTCGGCCAAACTCTGCCCAAATACTCTCCCAACATCCCTCAATACAACCTAGAGGCCTTAGTTTGATCAGAAAGCCAACCTAAGGAGCCCTTTTGATCAAATCAAAAGGAAGAACCCGAAGAAGAGGTAATGTTTTCACCACCCCCTTTTAAGTTCCTTTCTTCTTCCACTTCCTCTTTCTTTGTTCATACCATTCTAAAATAATAACTCCAGTATCTCACATATACTGTTATGTTATTATAAATATGGTACAATCATATTCAGTATTCTATCCCCCCTTTGAATAACATGTCACCATACGTGCGTACATACGGCTTACCGTCTCCACGTCGTGGTGTAATTGTTATTCAATATAATATTATTTGGATGGGTATAATAATGATGTGTAACTCATGTAAATAATAAATATAACATGTTAATGATTCTGTATATATGGTATACCATCCATTTATATATTATTTTAATATCAAAAGAATGATATTGTCGCTCGTGCGTACGTACGGACTACCGTCTCCACGAACGCGATGAGATTCATTCTCCATCGTATCCATTCACGTATAATTATCATTTGATGATTTAAAAATGATGTTTAAGGAATATATATCATTCTGGATATGAATAAGATACAACAACCATGGCTTATGTAACAAAACATATAAAAGAAAATGAGTAAGTTAACTCCCGAAACGACGATAATTCTAAGATATTATTAACAAATCAATGTTAAAAGATCATATATGATATCATATTATTATATATGATTCTTGTATAATTTAATAACAACTATTTCACCATTATACAGGAGGTTAACCTACCCCAACCAAGGAAAAGTACAAGGTAAGGGTTTACTTTACAACCTCCTCATTATCCAAGGTTGTTTATACGTAATAATCTACTGGGATCTCTTTATCATCCACATCCATGTTTCTTAAAAAAGCATTTCAAAACATTTTTACTATTTACTAGAATATGAGTTAAAGTCATTTATACCCTTTTTGACTTTTATAAGTGGTTTATAAAGGAATATTTCGGTCGTTTTCAAAACAAGGTCCTTTTAAACCTTTTCGACAGAATTAAGGTAAGAATGTTTTTTTAACTTATACGGCGGGTGCGGCTATTTTCCGCCGTTATAAAATCTTCAAACCTTCCCTTACAAGATTATAAGAATTTTTTTAAAGAAAATGTTTTATTTTATATGGATCTTAAATTATTTCAAAATAAAAGGAGATATTTCTTTAAAAAGAATTTTGATTTCATCTATGTCAACATCCTTTGATGGATTTTAAGATTATTTGAAGTCGATTTATTATGATACAAAACATCAATATTGTATTGAAGGTTTTGTGATATGTTTGACTGTGGATGTGCTATTTTTATACCATTCATAGTTTATGGTGAAAGTATTGACATTTCGTATGCTAGTTTAAATACGAATGTTTATGTTATGTTTAAACCTTTTCATATGGGAATGCATTGGACTTAATATGTGACGGGTGGAGCCCGCTATAGCTCCTCGATGCATCGGTAGGTCTCATGAGACAAACTAGTGTCTTGGCACAAGGCCTTGACAAAATCTTATTTGTAGTCTTGGCACGAGGCCTTGGCTATGTGGTTATGATAGTCTGGCATTATGCATTCCAACATTATGAAAGTGGTTATTGATTTTTGCATGTGATTATTCGATTAGTAGAATATCCATGTGAATAAGTAAATGGCATTATTTCATTTTATTTATGCCATACCATGTTGAAAGTTCATATTTAAAAGGCTTTTGTTTTAGTTATACATTGCCTTAAATGTTTATTCTTATTTATGAAAGTTTCCGCTATATTGTTATCCTTACTGGGCATTTGAGCTCACCCCTTTTTTTTATGTTTTATTTTTCCCAGGATGTGAAGAAGTAAGTTATGAATGACCTGCATGGATTTTTTTATGAGGGGTTAATAGTGTGGATTGTGGAAACATTATGTTGTTGTAGTAGTTTTTCATTTTATGATGTAATGTAAAACTTATGAATATATCTAGTGTTTCCAAGGCTACTAAACCAATCGGTCTTTCGAGATTTGATCTTTCTTGTGATCATGCCAATGTTATGTAATAATGCACCGACTCTGGGTAACTGGGGTCGGGGCGTTACAATATATAGGATATTTAAATCATTAATACTATTCTAGATATAATTTACTTATAACTACGTGGACAATCATTTTCAAACAAGTTCATTTTTGACTCATGTACCAAACATCGACAAAAACGTCTGATATGAACTCTCATTATTAACCAATTATTATAACATTATAATATGTGATATTAAATGAATAATAATATTTAAAACATTTCCTTATGTAATTATAAATTTACCAATGTTTATTATTCAGGAATATAAAGAAACTAACAAGACAAGTAAGACTTGAGGTAAGGGATCCTACCCCTCTCTTTCTTTTTAAGCACTCTCTTTTATGTCATTTCCTTTAATCTCATATTTATAATGTTATGGGATGTTCTTTTATAATAATCTTACTTTACTTTTAATGTTCATATGATGGGAGACCCTATTTGATCTCATCAAACCTTTTTTTGAAGTTTTAAGTGGCTTCGTTAGGCTGCCGAGTTTTCGTAAGGGATTTTTCATCTCACTTTTATTCCTGTGAGATTTATGCTACATTTGCCACAATTTCATTTGAGTGGTATATTTACTGCCCATTATTCTACTCTTGGGTGATATACTTTCATTTATGAGTATTTACTTCAATGTTGTATTGTCCTTCTTTCATGGGGTGTATGATTCGAAAGATACCCAAGTCGGTAAGGGGACCTTTCACCCTCCTCTTTTTAAAAGACTTTTTTTGTTGGGTCTTTTAATTTACATATTGTTATATTGGGATTTGTTCTTATATATCGTTATTGATTTAAAATTTATGTCCAAGGGATGAGATACCATTGTCTCTCTCATAAACTCTTTTTCTGAATTTTGATGTGACACCGTTAGGCTGTCGAATTTTTGCAAGGGAACTTTTTAACACAATTTTGATTCATTGGGATAAACTTGTACTCCTTGAATATGTCGTTCTATGAATATGTGTGAATGAAATCTGATTATTTTACACTTAATATCCACTTATATTTTGTGAATTATTTTGTCACACATAATTATGTCATTGATTTATCCAAAATCCAAGGATACTGTATTTGTAAGGGACTTCGTCTCAATCTCCTTTCATTGAGGCATATTTCTTTTTATACACAACTTTTTTTATACAGTGTATAAACTCTTTTGAATTTTACATTTATACAGAAGGAATCTTTTTGTACGAAGCGTTTTACTAAACGAAAAAAATGAATGTTTCTTTTAACGTACGTGGTGACAACAAACCTTTTTCGTTGCCGCGAGTATTATTTTGTCTTTGGATTCCTCAACAAGATATAATGTTTTTAAAATGAAATAAATACCATATACTCTTTTATGTATTTTGGTATTGAAAATAGTTTTTATAATGTATTTTATTATGTCAATATATTTATGAGATATATTGTGATTGAAATGTGGATATATTTTGTTTCCTTTATAATTGTTATGATTTTATAATGGTACTTGGACATTTGACAGGTGGTTACCTGATAAACCATATGACGGGTGGTGCCGTGAATACCAGGATGGGTGGTTACATTATAACCTCCAATGCATTGGGTATGGAATTCGGCCGTATGGCTATTCCATTAAGTATGTGTGGATGTCGACCGTATGGTTATTCCATTTAAGTGTGTTTATGTCCCAAGTTACCTTTATATGTTATGTGTTCCTTATATAGGATTTATGGTAATCTTTTGGTTCCAAAAGGGTAAGTAATGATCTTTTATTCAGGGAAGAGTTTTTTACTACTTCATAAAGGTGAAAAGTATTACATTGATAATGTATACATGTTTTACATGTTGTTTTGAAAAACTAGCAGTTTTCATTCTTTGTGTATCACTTACTGAGCTTTTTATGCTCACCCCGAGTTTTTTTTTTGAAATGTTTTTCACAGGACGTAATGTGGAATAGGGTCAAGGATGGGATCGAGGGAATGTCATGCTATCTAAAACATGGAACTAGACATGTTTCTTTAAGAGTTTTTATTTTATGGAAACTTAGAAGAAGTGTCTACTTTGTAATCTTTTGAGATGTAATGGTTATGTCCTAATTCTCTAAAACACTAAAGCTGAAAAGATCCTCAATGTGAATTATTAATTTAATTCAATATTAAGTATGGTTTATGGCTGGGGCCTTATCATTACACTCTGAGGAGGCCCATAGAAGGATGTCATGGTTGATGCTTACTCTAAGCCCACGTGAGTCATGCTCAGTGTGAGAAACAAGAGGCAGTAGGGACCAGAGGATCACATCGCGAAAGATGCGTCCGTGAGGAGAGGAGTGGGGCTTACGCATGAAGTCAGACCAGGGTGATGAATTGGGGCTTACACTATGAGGAGGCCCAGATGTTCGGGGCTTACTCTGAGATGGACGCCCAGAAGGTCAGGGATTACTCCGAGATGGACGCCCGAGGTGACAAAGCCCAGCGGGAGAGGGAAAATGGGTTCTCCTGTGCCCATATCCTCTATTGCAGTGCACGAGGGCTTCCTTATGATGGGTATTTGACCATCTTCGAGGAACCCTCAAAAAGTGTAGGGGTAGAAAGGGGATTCTCGAGCTCAGACTCCACATCACCGTAGGAATGTGAACCCAAGAATTCTTCGGGAATCCGCTAAAGGGTCAGGGAAAACCCTTTGCCCATGTTTGCTGTGGGTATGTGAACTCAAAATAGTGCACTGATGCACCTGAAAGTTATAACACGTGGATCTGGTGGCTCTGGGAGAGGCCTCGGCTCGAGGCCGATGAATAGTCCAATGAGGGAGTCGCGGAGGACCTGGCTAGAGCAGAAGGATTTTACCTGGCTCTGGAAATGAGAACACCGAAGTATTTTTCAAGCCATTGAGATGTATGAGTGGTGGCGCCCTTCGCGTGGGGATGTGCCACGTGGCTGGAGAAGCCATCCGCAGAGCAGGGTGGTTCGCGGACTGATTGGTGTTCCGCGAACCATGGTGGTTCGCGGCTTTAGGTTTAATCCGCAATCCCGGGTGGTTCGTGGAGGGTTCCAGGTAGGCAACGACGGCCAAGGGCGGTGCCGATCAGAGGCTCATCGGTCAGGGCTTCGCCCACGTAGGAGGGTGCTACGTGGTACGAAAGATGGGAAAAGAGGCATAAGCACCCTGGTCCGTGGGGGAAGTCATCCGCGGAGGGGGTATGGTTCGTGGTTCTCCTTTTCATGTTATTTTAGGTTCGCGGTTCACAAAATTATTATGAATTTTCCAATTCCTTCTTAATTCATATACCTGTTGTGGTTCACGGATGGGAATTTTGTTGTTTGCGAAATCTTAAGCCATCCTTCAACCAATCTCTTTCCAAATCTCTAATCCCTCTGAATCTGATTCCAACTCTCTGATCCTCTATCCTTTCCCCCTCGGACTCCTTTTATAGAGTGGGGAAAGGAATGTATTTGTGGCCACGCGACACCTTTTTCAGAGGCCCAAGACCTGAATCAAAGTTGACTTTGTCAATCTGCTATTCACTGTGAGTATTGAATGCCTCCCCCCCTCTCCGAGGGGAACTCAGGGAGTGCTCCGCAGCTGCGGAGGGTTCCGCCTTTATTCCGAAAATGACAGCGGGTGCGGCATGGACCGGTCGATGCGGTCCGCGGTTAGGGTGGTTCGGGACAGTGAACCAGACTGGCACCCATCCTACCTCGCGACCGTGGAGGCTCTTCGCCTCCATTTCACGAATGAGAATGTTTCGCAGAGGGGGTGCCTTGTGGTGCCTGGCCACGTTGTGCTTCCATGGACCGGTTCGTGGACCAGTCCCTTTTTGTTTTGTCTCTTCATTGATTATTTTCCCCAATTATTTTGGGGGTTTTCGGTAAAAATTCCTTTGCGGATTTTTCAGGACCCTACAATTGCCCCCATCGGAATGGGGTCCGATCGGAACGAAGAGGAGGCCATTCCAATGCAAAGTGGTCTTAAAACTGAGATGGTTTGTGGTAGAAAGGTGGACCCGGCAGGGGACCACGCCTATAAATACGGGTAGTCCTCACACTTGACCTTTACCGAATTCTTCACGAAACTAGAGCTCCTTCGCCTCTACGTGTTTGCTCCATCGTGAAGTACCTCGTTCGCAAACTGGCAGCAACTTTCGCGAACCATTCCTTCTTCGCAGTCGCCTTCATCCGCGAACCAACATCCCGACCATGAACCATTACTCTTAATTAATTAAAAATTATGTGATGGAGGGCTGTATAGGAACTTGCTTCGCGGTTGCGATGCGCCATGGACTAAAATATCTTCAACATTAAAAAGTATCTGAGTTTTCCAAATAAACTCGGGATTGATATTCTACGCAGCAACATGGTTCGCAGTTTTCTTGCCAACGCTCTGTGGGCCAGGGCGTCAGGGGGCTGATTTCACGAAGGGCTGGTTCGCGTGATGATGTCATCCCGAACCATCCTCCAAGGCCTCCTTGAAGATTTGATTTTGAAGGCTCCTTAACCATTCATTTTGTCCAGATTTTTATTTTGTACTAATTTCTCTCATTGTGCAGGGAGAAAATATGGTTCCCCCTGGTTCTATGCCGAGGCCTACTGCAGAGCCCCTCTTAGCTGGCTGAGAGAGACGTTCAGCTATGATTCACAGAGCGGAGGGCATCAAAGAGGACCCTAGTCAGTCCATCATTCCTGATAATAGTGCATTGCAGAACCTACTCTCTCCGGAGATTCTAAGATATATATTATCCAATCGGCTCCCGCTCTATGGATTCAGTCTTCATGATAACGTCTCTATCCCCCTAATTTCACAGGTCTCCCTTCTCCTTTCTTGGAAGCACCTTCAAAATGAATTCAGTAAATCCTTACCCAATCTGAGGAGATAATCTCTAATTTTGGTCATAAAGACACATTTATTCTGAAGAGCTCTGTCTGGACCCAAAGTGATCAGTGTACTCAAGACTTTTCCCAAAAAGTTTTCCTTAAGGACTACCCTTCTATTATAAACCTTGCTCGAAGGGATCCTGATGCGGGGTGGGTCCCCAGGTGGGATCTTCGGTCTGGTGGGATCTTCTCAAGCGATTGGGCTTGGGCTTTCTGGGTCCATCATCATTTTCGGGAGTCTCCCTATTCACTGTAAGCAGTCAACCTATACTCCGCAGTGTGGGCTTCCCAATTTTCTATTTACCCACCATCTTCGATCCTACCCGACCTGTTCAGTCACTGGTGTTCATGTACTAATAATTTCAACCTCCCCCACGGGGAAGTCTTTATTAGTCTGTGGGACATCTACCAGATAGAAGGACTTCCTATTGTAGGCGAGATGTATGACGAATTTTTGCCCACTTCTGAGGCATGGGACGACATTGAACAGTTTCCTTTATTGGCGAAAGAGCTGCTGACCGTGGCGGAGTAGTCACTAGGTCAGGCATTGTGTACCCTCTTGCTTATTCCTTATATCACTTGGATAGATTTTTTTTTGAACACCACTGGTCATATGGATAAGATTAAGCATCACAGGACTCATCCTTCCCAATATTCATGAACCATTCGGGGTTCTTACTGGGCGGTTCTGAAAGCAGGAGACTACCTTTCATGGGGTTACGAGGTGTGCCCTGGTGTGTCGCCTATGCTCCTGTTGTCCGGTCTGTTTGCAATGTTTTTGAGCGGATGGCTATTTCCTTCCTGGGATGTTAACCCAGGTGTCCAGGCCTTCACTTTGATAATGGCGGCTAAGTTAGAAGAGGGCCGCTTGGTGAATTTAGTTGTTCCCACTTTGGCCCATATCTACGAGCTACTTTGCCACATGCATGTGGGCGGGTCACCCTACCGTCTAAGCGGGCCATTTCAATTTTTGTATGGCTGGGTGGCGGATCACCGTCACTGTTATGAATATCGTCACAACACGACCATCATGTTTCCTACCTTTTGGCCTACCCTATTGGATATAGCCGGAGTTCGCTTGATGCCGCTCAACTCTAGTGAAGTCCTCGAGCTCCTGGGTGACTTCTCCTAGTTCATCTTCACTCCCTACCCCACCCCTTCTGGCGTCTTAGTTGACAACCACCGAGGGAGCCTGGAGGAGAACTCTTACATGGTCTCCCTGTAGGATGGGTTTCTGTCCGCACGGATCTAAGATGTTTCTTTGAGCGAGCTATACGTCCCGTATCGCTTTTCTCGCCAGTTTGGGTGCATGAAAGTCCATGTTTCCATCCCCCCTTCTCGGGCTCAAGGACTGTATCCAGCCATACTTCTTCAGTGGGGGATGATGCTGACATGGGAGGGATCTGACCAAGCATTACCATTCCTGATACGGGGGCGACTGCCGGCCTTTCCATGGAGTATGCAAAAACATGGGTAAAATGCTATCCTGATGGGATTTTAGTGAATGCTATCCAGTAGGTTCCCATATCAAAAGGTATGGTGGTTGCTGCATCCACTACACCTACCTCATCATTTTTAAGGGAGGACCGACTAATGGATCGTCGATCAAAGAAACTTAGAGAACATCCCTCTCCCAACCCATCAGTGGCCGCAGTTCTGAAAAATTTATCCTTCTAGTGTGTGGATGAGGACGACCCTATGGTGTCGGGTCCCAGCGAGACCATCCCGGAGGTTCCTCCAATCAATATCGGGATTAGAAACTTGGTCCCCAAGCCTGAACCAGGGTTAGGGGTCACAGACATTCCATCTTTAGGTTCAACTTCTAGTGAGAACATGTCTGCACGGGCTGCCATGCCAGACATTGTTCTCCTGTCCTCCAGCGAGGATTCGAAAGATCCTCGTACCATGGCAGACCACCAGGCAGTGCGTAGGTGGGCCTGGTCCAAAATCTGTGAAATCATCACTGAAACCCCCTTAGCTGAAATGGCAACGAAAACCGAAGCTCTTCGTCTGCTCTTCCTGGGTTTGGGGTCGGGTGGCTTTGACTATTGGCAGTTCCATTCTCTTGCTTGCCAAGTGGTCATGGTCCGCAAGGAAGCTGTCACTAATGAACGAAAGCTTGCTCACTTCGAGACCATTCATTGTGGGGCCCAAACCTTGGAGGAAACCATATCAAAGCTCCATCAACTGATAGCATGGGGGCGATCTCTTGAGACCAGGAAGCTATCCTATCCTCTGAGTTGCATGCAAGTGAATAACGTGCCGTGATGATGAGGGATCAGTTATTGGCTATGACTGGTCGTATTGAAGTTACCAGAAAAGGGGTCAACGATCTCCAAACCGTAGTGGATCATATCCGTCCGGTTGCTGTGGTTGAAACCAGGGAGAAGGTAGTGTTGGAACAATCTTCAAACAACCTTCGCCGCACAGTCGCCGATCTGGTGGGGGGAGCAAGTCAGGCTCCTTTATAACTATCAGAGCTTTTTTTGTATCCCCTGTTTCACTTACCCCTATGTCCCCCACCCCCTTTTTTGTGTGAAGGAGAGACCCTGGCTTCTGGAAATCCTCCTTTTTTTTGTTCGAACGAAACACATTCTCTATTAATCACTCGTTGCTGTGGAATTTTATTGTTACTTAGAACAATTTTTGTGAGAATAACAATTCACTGAATCCGAACTAATCATAACATAGGAAAACAAGGTCTAATTTTTGCCTGGACCATGGGATCCAGCGAGAGTAGTCTGACTATTGGTAGGGTTTTATAGGGAAACACTACAAACTTTTTAACTTTTTTCATCTTTTAATGCCCTAATTTTTCCTGGGCCCATTTGGTATGGAACCAATGGGTATAACCTGGATTTTTCTTAGGTCGCCCTTTTCGGGTATTCGGCCTAACATGCTTTGTGCCTCTTTCTTCCATGAGCGGTTTAAAGTGTCACCGACAAGACTATCACTACTGATATTTTAGGTCAAACATCTTTGACCATATATTGTGGGGCGAGGGCCCCAATGGGGTTCAACTAATTAAAAGATTACTTACTACCCTTCGGACGCACGTGGGGGGAAACATATTTCAATTTGAGTGGCATGCATGGCATGTCTCAGGGCATGGGAGTCGTGTCAGCATACATAGGTAAGAAGAGCATTTCCTAAGGAAAAATTGCCTTTGTTAGATGGGCCAGGGGAAATCAATATAGAGAGACGATGAGTTCATGGTATGTATAGTAATAAAATGTGTTCTTAAGTCAAAGACTTATCCATTTCTGATAGCCAGGGGACATCATGGAAGTCTGGCTTATGGAAACCATGATGGGTGGCATGTAAAATTATGAAAACCACAAGGGGTGGATCAGAAGGGGAGTGTGACTTCTAAAAGGCTTTTGGGAACAACCAATAAGGAGCATGGTCCGGGGACCACCTCCCTACGCATTTAGTTAGCGAAAGGGATCATTGAGGCTTGACGCAGTTTAGATTCATGCAGCTGGGACATCATCTAAAATGGAACGACTTCTCCTGGTTCTCGGTAATCTCATCAATGAAGTTCTTACACATTCAAGAAGGATTGTAGAAGAGTTTGGTAAACTATAGCTCAGAGGGTTTCCGAATATTAGGATATAAATTGGGGCTCATAGGCCAAGATGCGTACGGAGAGATACACCGCCTAAAGAAATATTGCCTTTAGTAGATGGGCTAGGGGTGATCAATATGTTGAGCCGCTGCGGGCATGGTATGCATTGTCATACAAAGGTTTCCTTAAGTCAAAGACTATCCACATCCGATAGCCGAGGAACTTCAGGGAAGTTGAGATTTGGAACCACCAGGTGTGGATTATGGGAATTCAGATTTTTTTTTTGAGTACAGAGTATGGTTTATGATTATAGGGTGCCTGAATACGGGGGAAAAATCTAGACTAAACTTCATGAGAACGGGTGAAGTAATTATTTCTCACACTAGTGTAAGGCGGTGGTTCGTGCTGGTCTGACTCGTGCCCTGAAAGGTGAAGAAAAGCCTCTATTTCTCATTGAACCCATGACGAGTATGACCGTTTAGTTTATTGTCATGTGGTTGGGACATAATCCAGGAATTTTGGCGTCATGCGACAAGGACGAGAGGCATTTCTGAAGGTTGCAATAAAGTTTAACGTCATGCAGTGAGGATGGGAACATTTTTCAAAGGTTTTTATACAGTTTAATGTCATGCAGCGAGGATGGAGACATTTTTTCAAAGTATGCGCTTCATCATAATGTAACCGGGCTTGAGTACCTCAACATTCCTTAGACGGGGGGGGGGGGGTTTATTGGTGTAAATCATGTTTTGGGGCTTCTTGGATCATGAAAGGTGATTTGGGGGCTCTAAGGCCAGTAACCGTACGGAGATAGGAATAGCATCACCTGTGGAAATCCTTCCTTTGATGGACGAGCCAGGGGCTATCATTATGCCGAGCCGCTGAGGGCATGGTATGCAATGTCGTACAAAGGTGTCCACAGGTCGATGACTTTCCACTTCCGATGGGCATGAATGGTTATAAGGATTTTCAATTATCAGGGCCACGAAGTCTGTCATTTGGTAGGGGAATGTCTGGACATGTCGAGGATATCCTTCCCTGGTTTCTTGTTGAGTTTCAAAGAGCCCCATGCGCTGATCGTTTCTCCCATTTTTTGCACGGGCATGTTCCTTCATTCCATGTAGTTCAACATCATGCGGTAAGGATGAGGTGCCCCTAGTTTATCGGTCATAGAGATCTGACCATTGGGTGACTATTTCTGCAATCACTCGAAGGATAAATGAGTCAATATGTTCTGATATACATAGGACAAGGTGGGGGATGAAGATCATAAACTGCAACTTTGAGCTTTCCCAGATTAGGAGGTATGGTGTGGGGGCTCTATGGCCGGTAGGCGTACGGAGTTAGGAGAAGTACCGCCCGAGGAAATCTTTCCTTTGATGAACGAGTCACGGGCTATCATTATGCAGAGCCGCTGAGGGCATGGTCTGCATAGTCGTACAAAGGTGTCCTTGGGTCGCTAAATTTCCACTTCCGATTCCCATGAATGATTATGAAAATCCGCGATTTCTCACAGTGCAGATTTCGGCACGTAGGGATAATGGTGTCCGGGTATACAAGAAAAATATTCACCTCAATTATTCGTTGAGTCAAAGTAGCCATGTCCTGGATTGATTTTTTTGAAGCAGGTCTCTATGTGAACCACTGGCGGACACACAGGCTAGCCAGATAGGGGGACCCTGGCAACACATAAATGTGAAAAGGGGAATTAACTTGTAAAACACATCGTTGTAAACTTCTGGATTAAGAGTTATGGTATAGGGGCTCTGAGGTCGGTAAGCGTACGGAGCTAGGAAGAGTTCCACCTATGGAAATCATTCCTTTGGTAGACGGGACATGGGATATCAATATGCAGAGCCGCTAAGGGAATGGTATGCATAGTCGTAAAAAGGTGTCCACGGGTCGATGACTTTCCACCTCTGATGGCCATGAGTGGTTATGAAGATCCATAATTATCCGTGTCGTGGAGTCTGGTGTATGGAAAGGATGTATCCAAATGTGCAAGGAGTATCTCCATCTTGTATCGCCATGTGTCCTGGGTGGTTTACGACGAAGTCAGTGCAATTTAATGTCATGCGGTGAGGACAAACTGCTTGATGTTTAACATAATACGGTAAAGACGAAGGTGCCCGGACGTGAAAAAAGTGGGTACGTACAGTTTAATGTCGTGTGGTGGGGAAAACATCCATGCAGTTTAAATTCATACATTAAGGATAAAGATATACACCCAGTGTAGGTCTGGTCCATACACGGGGGAAGGGGGAATTTTGAACATCATTGTCCATGCAGTTTAACGTCGTGAGGTAAGGACGAGAAGTACACCCCGTGTCAGTCTAGTTTTCACACAGGGGGAAAGGGCACCACTATTTTATTTTTCTTAAAGGGATGGGCTAGGACTAGAGATCCTGGCATCGCTACTTATCCTTCGAGGGCAGGAATCAAGCCGTACGTAGTTCTCTAGAATCCATGAAGGTCTTGTCCATACATGTGGAGAGATTTATTCTTAATTCTTCATCATCCATACAGTTTTCATCGTGTGGTATGGAAGAAATACGTGAAGTTTAACGTCATGTGGTGAGGACGTGAATACACCCCGTTCAAGTCTGGTCCGTACACGGGGGAATGGGATTTTTTGTTTTTGTTGTATTTTTCATTTTTTTGAGGTTGCTGGGCCAGGGTGTGGAATAATTGCGTCACTACGTATCCTACGAGGGCAGGAATCAAGCCTAACGTAGTTCTCTGAAAGACGATACACCCTGTGTCAGTCTGGTCCGTACACAGGGGAAGAGGGTGTTTTTAAATTACCTTGTCCGTGTAGTTTAACGTCGTGCGGTAAGGATGAACTCCATGCAGTTTAACGTCATGTGGTGAAGAAGTGGGCCATACAGTTTAACGTCATGTGGTCAGGACAAGGCCCATATAGTTTAACGTCATGTTGTCATGATGAGGTCCATACAGTTTAACGTCATGTGGTCAGGACGACGGCCATACAGTTTAACGTCATGTGGTTAGTACGAAGGCCATACAGTTTCTATGCGAAATACTTCTTTAAGAATCTCGCATTCATAGGATCAGTTGTAAATTGTCCGTCCATGGGGATCAGGGTATATGCTCCGTTGGAGTAGAACTTGTGTACAACATATGGTCCTTCCCACTTGGGCTCCATCATTGAAGGCTTCTTGCCTGGTATCCTTGGGGTCCGGAGGACCATCACTAATTCTCATTCCAAGAAAGACAGGACATGGACCTTTTTGTCGAAGGCTCATGCGATCTAGTTCTGGTACACTTCCAGGTGGTGCAGAGTGTGCAACCGCTTCTCGTCTAGCTATTTCATTTCACCTAGCCACTTTTCTGACTACTCATCATTAGATAATCGATCACATATGGAAACGTGGAGTGAGGGAAGTTGGAGTTCAATGGGCAGGACTGCCTCCATGTTGTACACCAATGAGTACGGGGTAGACCGATTAGAGGTGCGGATTGTGGTTCGATAAGCCCACAATGCATTGAGGAGTTTATCCATCCATGACTTATAGTCTTTGTCCACTATTTTTTGGAGGATGTTGGACAGGGTCTTATTGAAAGATTCTATCTGTTTGTTGGCCGATGCATGGTAGCAGGATGAGTGGTTTGCCTTGATACCATACTCGTGGTATCGCTTTTCCAACTCAGCAGAGAAATAATAGGTGTTGTTTTCCGTCAGTATAGTATGAGGGACACCTAATCTGGTGATGATTTTGGTCTTCATGATGTAGATAATGTTTCTTGCCCTGACTTCCTTGAGGGGTATGGCTTTGGTCCATTTGGAAAAGAAGTCGGTTGCCTTGAAGATATACTTTAGCTGTTTGGTTGTGGTGGGAGGATATGGTCCCACGACATCCATCCCCCAGATGGAAAACGGCCAGGAGTACTTAGCTTGATGAAGTAACTCCGGGGGATGGTTTATGAGGTTGGCATGGATCATTCATGAGTGTAATTTTGCAGTAAAACGCTCGCAGTCTTGTTCCATTGTGGGCCAGTAGTACTCAAGCCTTCGAACCTGATGGGAGAGATTGGTCCCTGATTGATTTGCTCTACATGCTCCTGCATGTACTTCAGTCATGACGACAACAGTTTCTTCACCATCAATGCATCTGAGGAGCACTCCATAGAGGCCTTGTTTTTAAAGGACTTCTTGTTGACCGATTCCTCCACAAAGGACAAAATTGATTTCCCTTCTCCATATTTGCTCTCGCTCAGCCCTGTCTAATGGAAGCTCTCACCGTTGAAGGTAGTTCGTGATGGGGGTCATCCAGCCGGTAGCAGGAGCATATGGCTCGGGGAAAGGATGGACTTCATGGATCTTTTACGACTTAGCTTGAACAAATGGAAATAATATTAGATTGTAAGCAATACTGATAACCGTTTCATCCCGGTCTAGGTCAGCTAGGGATGTGGCCGCGTTAGCTAATGCATCAGCCTGAGCGTTCTGGGACTGGGGAATATAAGTCAATGTTTGTTCTTTGGAGAACTCGTCCATTAACCCTCCGACATGGTCAAACAAGGGGATCAACTACTCATTTTTAATAGAATATTCTCTATTTACTTTCTTGATGACCAGCTCTGAGTTGCCATTTACCTTAAGGTGTTGTACTTGTTCCTGGAGTGCGAGTTCCAGGCCTATAATGAGGGCTTGATATTACGCTTCATAGTTCATACATCCCTCTGACAGGAGAAAGGAATACATCAAAACTTCCTTTTCTGGGGACACGAGTATTATCCCAAGACCCACTTTGTTGAATCTGGGATGCCATATCCTCTTCCCGGTGGGGCGTCGGGTCGCGCCGTCAAAGTACATTTCCCATGTTGGGACTTCCTCTTGAACTGAGAAGATATCTTCATCAGGTAGTTCAACATATGGTGTAGTGGTCCCTATTGAAGGGTGATCTTCCAGAAAGTCTGCTAATGCCTGGCCCTTGATGGATTTTTGAGGCACGAACCGAATGTCTAATTGTTGCAGGATAACCGCACATTGGTATTGGCGTCCGATTAGCATCGGGCGACTAAGGATGTTCTGGAGAGGGTTACTCAGCAAGATCAAATGGAACACATGATTATGCAGATAATGTCGCAGCTTCTGAACTACGAATACCAAGGCAAGACAGCTCTTCTCGATATCTGAGTATCGAGTCTCATCATCAATCATGGCTCGACTAAGGTAATAGTGAATGTTTTCACTTCCAGCGTCGTTCTTCTATGCGAGGAAGGCTCCCAATGACCATTCTAGGGCCATCACATATAGAATGAGAGGCCTTCCTTAGACCGGGGGAATGATCACCATTGGGATTAAGAGGTACTTCTTCAAGTTGTCGAACACCTCTTGGCAGTCATTCGTCCATTGGTACGTGACCCCCTTCTTCATCAACCTAGTGAGGGGAAAATATTTTCCTGGATGGTTGGCTATGAACCACCTAATATAGGCTAGGTGTCCTTGGTATCCCCTCAGCATAGTGAGATTTCGAGGGAGTGGTAGGCTTAGGATAGCCTTCATATTCTCTGGGTCGACTTCGATGCTGCGATGGCGTATGATGAAGCCAATAAATTTCCCTAAGGTAACCCCAAAGGTGAATTTCAAGGGGTTTATCTTCAAGATATGCTACCAGAGCTTGTTGAAGACGGTCTCAAGGTCCAACAGGTGATCTGAGCGCTGTCTGGACTTGACCACTTGGTCATCCACATAACATTCAACGAATTTCCCTACTAACAGCTTAATGATCCGATGCATGGCATGCAGATATGTGGCACCAAAATTCGTGAGACCAAAGGGCATGAACCTGTAACAGAATACCCCTTGAGGGGCCCTGAAGGCAGTGGATTCTTCGTATTATCAGGCCATCCTGATTTTATTGTATCCGGAATAGCCTTCAATGAAGGATATAGCCTCATACCCGGCTTTCGCATAAATTAACAACTCGGGGATTGGAACCGGGAAGTCATCTTTCAGAAAATGCCGATTAAGGTCTCTAAATTCAATGCAGATGCAGATTTAACCATTCTTTTTCTTGATAGGGATGATGTTGTCCAACCAAATGGGGTACCATACTTCCCTGATGAATCCTACATTAATGATATTATCGACTTCAGCCTCAATCTTGGCAGCTTGTGAGGGTTGTGTCCTTCTAGCAGCCTGTTTGTAGCCCTGGTGGTCTTTTCGAAGACCCAGGTGATGCCTCGCTACCTCGAGATCGAGTCCTGGAATTTCCATGTAATTCCATGAAAAGACATCCCGATGTTTCCTTAAGAAGGAGGTATATACCTCGTGTTCCTCGGGAGACATGGCTGCACTAATGAGAGTGGGCCTCTGGTCTTCTTCGGTACCCAGGTTTATTTCCCAAAGCTCGTCCACAGTGGTGGAGATACACTCCTCAAATGCGAGAGGTGTATCTATAAGATCTTCCCCATCTTCTTCTCCTATGTCCTCATCCTCTTGATCTGACGAGGAGAGAGTTTCCGGTTAGAGCCTTCGAGGGTTTGAGGGAGAGGAATTGTGGGAATCCCTTCATGAGTATTCGTCCCCAAATCGAGGGTTGGTAGACGTTCCCTCATTGTCGTGCTCGACCATCGTGGCTGAAGTCATGAGGACATCTGAATGTGTGTCCGGACTTGAACTCCTACTCTCAACATGGTTGATGGGCAGGACATAATCTCTGCCAAGCTGCCTGAGGGTGTTATTAGGGACCATTTCCAGGCCATTTGGAGGGGGGATCCAGTCGACGCCATCGATCAAAGGCTTCTTCTTCGTTAGCACATAGAACCCGGTGTCGATTTAATGTGACTCCGAGAGCTCAAAAGGGACCTTGTCAGCGTGACACATCCCTATTTTTCCATTGACACAGTACTTGATACACTGGTGGTAGGATGATGGAATGACCATGTTCTTATGGAGCCATGGCCATCCCAACAGGGCATTGAATGTTGTTCTCTGCCGGACCACCAGGAATTTTGTGTTGGATACCAGGTCACCAAAATGAGTCTTTCACGTAATCTGTCCCATTGGTTTCTACTCACTCATGTTTTATCCTAACTATGTTATGGATGAGGGAATTAGATCGTCCTCACTATAGCCCGACATACTAAGTGTACATAGGGGAAGGAGGTTAACTCCAGAGCCATTGTCTATAAAGACTTTTCGGATCTCAATACCATTCAGCATTCTGAACACATATAGAGGTCTGATGTGTCCTTGCATGATGGAATCTTTGTCCTGATCGGTGAAGGAAATCGCCGCATTGCATTCAGTCGGGCCAGTCTCCGCCCGGTAAATCTCGGCGACAGGTACCTCGACTTGGAATTCATGGGGGCTGATCAATGCTTCGATAAGCACTTCCTTAAGGTCAGATGAAAAAACCAGGGCATCCAGTATTGATGACTTGGTTGGTACAAATGCCAGCTGCTTAAGGATGTCGTATTTTTTCCCTAGTGGTCGACGCTTCTCTGTTGGCGGGAGAGTCTTAGCGGTTTCTTTAGGAGCTGCAGCATTGGATGAGGGGGGACTGGCCACGAGGATGTATGTGGATGGTGTTCCCGCGTTTTGAGAACTTGGCCTGGCTGGTCTGTTTGTACACACTAGGGGGCCAGACACTTGCTTTTGCTCTGGTGGGTATCGCAGAACAACATGGAAAGAGTGGTTGCTTGTGGAGGTGGAGGGGAATTATCTTTCCTGCTGAGTCCGCTGAAGGGATCTCCCACGGGTTTCTGTGGTATTAACGGTTTGGGCAGGGGTCCAACCATTGGATTGGTTTCGACCGCGGCTGCGCCTCCCCTGGTATCCCTGTCCTTTGTGATTCCTCCTCCCAGCTCCTCATATAGGAAACTCAGGTTCATAATCACACCCTTCGTCAGGGAATGATTCCATGAGATGGATAACATTTATAGATCCATAGATTGGCTATTCATCCTCTGACAGGTCAACCTGTTTGGTTGTCTCTGATGGTGCCGTTTGGTGGGTCGGTTCCCGTTGTGCCAAATTTGAGAACATGAAATCTGCCAAGGTTGGGACTAACTTTTTCCCCGTCGCGGACTGATCTTCTTGTGATTTCTTCCTCCGTTGACTCTATCCGTATGACCGGCTTGTGGAGGGTTGTGACGCCGATGTGGCCGGCTTTTCGGATCCTGGGGATGCAGGTGGATACACCGGCTGCTGAAGTTGAGCTCGGAGTATTCCCTGGGCTCGGTTGATAGTCTTCCGAGTCATCCAGTTGTCAAATTTCTGCCCCTGCTTACTGGTGACCATCTGCCACCCCTCCTCTTTGCCAGAGTCGGTGGTAGAGATACAGGCCACATGTGCTAGGGGTGGTCCCAACTCTACTTGTCATGAATCTACCATCCTCTATAGGAGGTCTTTGAAGACGAAGCATTCTCGGATACTATGCCCCAACATCCGATGGTAGGGGCAGTAATCTGGCCTGTCACCATGGCCGACTTATTAAGGTTTCATTGGCTCCGGGAGGTAGAGAAAATTGCAGATCATGGAGGCAATGAAGTAGCCACGAACTTGATCATCTCAGAATGAGTATACTATTTGTCTTCGCTCCTCAAACTGGTTCCGCATCGGTCCCCTCTGATCGTCCCGTTTAGGCGGGGGCATCCACTGATATGCAGGGGGCCCATGATGATTTGGTGGAGGCTTGAGCGGTGGAGCGAGCACAGGGGTTAGCTTGAGTGTGACAGCGGATGCTTCATCTCTAGGATATCTCTTAGCAGGAGCATGTGAGGCTATTTAGGACTTTGAATTAGTCCGCTGCAGGGATTCCTAAATTCTCTGGGCAATGGCCGAGAGATAGCGGAAGCCAGTTGTGCACTCCACCGGTATGAGCGGTGTTCATAGCTCATCTCTAAGATTATCGATGCATATGGATAGCATCTCATCTTGAGGAATTGGCCTGTTCAGAGAATAGGTCAGAACTTTCCATCTGGAGATGACATCTGAGACCCTCTCATTCTCCCTCTTCTTGCAGTTCACGAGATCGCTAACCATTGTTTTAGGCAGCGTTGAGATGAAGTGGAACAGGAACTGCTGCCGGAGGTCCTTCCATCTCTTTATCGACTGGGCCGGCAGACTCGTATACCAGACGAAGGCAGATCCTTGAATGGTCCGTACGAAGAATCTGAGTTTCACTGCTTCTTGTTGTTCCGGAGTCCCCATCATAGGGTTGTAATAGGATGTGTAGTGCATCAAATGCTGCTCTATATCGCTTGATCCATTGATGATGGGGAATATAGGCCTCCCAAAATTGGGTGTAGGTGGTGTGTTGGTCACCCAATCTGGGAAGGGTTTTCGCTCTGGCTGTATCGGAGCGCGTCGACCATCCATCGCTTCCAATCGAGCTGCTAATGCCTCGATGGTATTGGTGAGTCCCTTTTTTACATCCTGTTGGGCCCAGTCCTGGGCATGCGTTGCCTGAGGCATTGCTTGAGGATCCAGATTGGCCAGAATCAAGGGTGCATATTCCGTTCGGGGTACCCTCGGAGGGTTCAGGCGTACATTCCCTAGTTTCCTCCTAAGTGGAGTGAAATCCTGGTATTCATCTTGATCCACATCTAGGTAGTTGGACGGGCCAGGTGCCTCATTCAGCAGCTGCCCTGATCATGCTTCGTTTTCTGGGTAAAGCCTTAGCATTTGAGGTGCCCTTGCTGAGAGTTCATGACGTGGCTCTTCTGGTGACGCACTTTCAATAAGGTGGTTCCTCTGGATCGGCTCGGCATTAAGCTACCTCAATTCATTCATCTCTTATTCCGGTCGAGTGAACCTCTCTTCGAGCCTGAGTGGCACATTTTTATCAAGAGAGGGGGACGAGTTAAGGGTAGTCGTTCCTTTGTTTTTTTCCTTGTAGGAAGCTCACAGGGTAGGCGGAGGGAGGTTAGCTAAAGGGGCGGCCATATTTAAAGTGTCCCTGTAGTTTCGGGTGTGTACACCTGGGGGTTTATTGTGGGTCACAGCCTGACCGGAACCGTCGTCTCCCGATCTGTCCGGATTTGCATTTTCTCCGGAATCACCTGTGGGGTTGGCCTCTAAGGCATTGATTAACGTATAATGCAGAGTGGAGGGGACGTCATCTTCCAATTTGGAAGAGGATCTCCTACGTCTTCTTATGGCCTTCCCTCTCATGAACTGGGATTTCCCTCGAACATCCTGGAGAAGGGTGACGTGGAAATTTCATTGATGCGACCTTACGGTGCGCCTTCCTTTTCAAGGGGGTGATGATTCATATAACGGGATAGGACGGGAACCTCCTCTTCTGACTGTCCTCCCTAGACGAGAGAATACCAACTCTCGTGGGGTAGGTTGTTATTGAGGGGGTAATACTGCACCCAGCCCTGAGGGCTGGGGTTGGATCCATTCCCTGGAAGTTGAGTCTCTTCCCAGTTTTATTGGTATTATGGGGGAATTCATTGTTAAAAATGCCACCAACCCTGCAGGCTAGGGTTGACCCTGGATTTTGGTAGTGGTTGTGGCTATCGTAACCTGCCTGATCTCGCGTGCCCCCATCCGGGGGTGAACTGGATCTGCTGCTGAATTTACATGTGGATCAGTCTCTTCTGGGGAGGCAGGAAGAGATCGTTGATTGGCCTCTCTTAGGCGAGAGGCCTACTGTATGCTCTCGGTGGCCTAATTCAAGAGTTTTTGAATGGCTCGTTCCCGTTGGGCCTGACTCTTATGGGACTTACTCGAGGCCCGACACAGTTGGGTGTGTTGCACTTCCTGAACATGGGGTCCACCCGATTTCCGTCTCGATGTGACGACGTTTCAAGACACCATGCCATACAGTTTCTTCTGGGATGGGAGTGGAGGGAAATGAAGAGCTCCGTGTCACCCCCAGCCCTTGATATGGACTCCTTCTAGAGCGTCACCGATGAGGCGGCGCAGCTGGTGCAATGCGTGGAGGCAAGCTGCCTCCATATTCCCATTGCGCATCTCATGGCGTTGTTGTTGCATCGAGGAAAGGGCTCCCATGTCGATGTGACACAGGAGGTCCCCTATCGTCTTGACATGGTCTACATACCCGTCATAGGGAAGGAAGCTTGATTAAAGCCGGCGTAGGGTAGTCTATATATTATGGCGGATGTCGTGCAAGAATTATTCCGACAACTCTCTCGGTATGTCGTACTGAGAGGTGGTCGTGGGCCAAAACATAACTGGTATATCATTTCTGGCCAGTCATTTACTCAGGTGCAGCATATTGGCATACACCTCCACCAGGGATTCCTCTACCTGGTCAGCCCAACTAAGGCTCTCACTGTAGTCAGAGGCAGTGGGACTAGTAGGTATCGAATTGTCTTGTGGGAGATTCCAAGGTGGTTCAGAAGATGAACGCGGCCCTAGAACATATCTTGACCGAAGAAGGGAATTGTTAGCGAAAAGTTGGGAATCTGACATGCTTGATCCCGTCCTTCTGAGTGCCCTGGCATACGAGGGCTTTTCATTGCATGATTCGGTAGGTGGAGGACCTTCCTGTCGATATAATATGTCATCGTGGGGAGGACTGTCGCAATGACTGTCGTAATGGTGAGGACTACCATTACTGCCTGATGCTTCACTTCATAGAGGAATTTTTCATTGCACACCCTCGGGAGGACCTCCAAGGCATGTTGCAGCAAGGGGAGGACCTTCTGGCTGCGTAGCGTCGTTACGGGGAGGACCTTTGAAACAACTTCCATCATGGTGAGGATGACCATCATGGATTGAAATTCGATGAACATCCTAGGGGGGAACTTCAGGTCACACTGCGACAAGGGGGGGACCTTCTTGTTGGTTGGGGCCATTGCGGGGAGCACCTTCGTAATGGCAGTCGTGGTGGCGAGGACTACCATCAGAGCTGCGGAAATGGTGAGGACTACCACTACTGCTGCTGAAGGGAGAATATCTATGGGATACATTCTAGGGAGGGCCTCCAGAATGTACTGCAATGAGGGTACGACCTTCTTGTTTCATGGCATATCTATGGGGTGGACTTCCTTTATTAGGGTGGTGAGGACTACCTCCGTGACCTGATGCCTTGCTGCTTGGAGTTCTGTTGCATTGTAACCCCAGGGGAGGACCTTCAAGGTAGGAAATGACAATGGGAGGGACCTCTTGTCATGATGAGACATCACTACGGGGAGGACCTCTGTAGTTACAACTATGATAGTGAAGAATACCATCATAATCTGTGTTTCTACTTCATAGAGAGTGATTACATTGTATACCCCAAGGAGGACCTTCAGGGTGGACCACAACAAGTGGAGAACCTTCTTTCTGCTAGATCTTCTGGTCATGTGGAGGGTTTCTGTGACTCGAATCAAGAGAGAATCTCTCTTGACCGATCGTTATATGCCCACGGGGGAGGCCCCCACAGGTGCTTTGGGGAGGACCTTCAGAGCTGCTGGTAGCGACATTGCGGGGAGGTCCTTCGCAACTGCTACTTCCACTCCCATAATATGGTAATGGGTGGGAAGGGTTTTGATCCTTTGATGTGT
The DNA here is from genome assembly GCA_963277665.1 of Viscum album. Classification (NCBI taxonomy): domain Eukaryota; kingdom Viridiplantae; phylum Streptophyta; class Magnoliopsida; order Santalales; family Viscaceae; genus Viscum; species Viscum album. The sequence goes on along the minus strand of OY728119.1, from coordinate 806,270,635 downwards.
TCGTAGCGACGTTGGAAACCCTATCTTACAGCAGAGCGGATTCATGAACCTGCCCTTTATTTTCCGGCTACCTTCGGTGCGTTCAGGGCGCTCTTTTGCGGGCATTTGGTACCGTCTGCTATTGACAACGGCCCTCACCTTTGTGTCCCGGTCTAATTGGGTCCCATGAAATTTCCAGGATACGCTGATGATCATATTGACTTTTAGCAGGGCTATATGCCTGCTATGGAGCATCCACCATGATGGACGGGTGTCCCCCAGTTGGAATGAGTGATGCTGCTCGATCCTGTTGCCCTTGCGTCGCAGAATATAGCCGGAAACCCCCTTGGGCTGAAGCAAGGATGCAGATCTAATCAGAGGAGGCTATATCATCTCTTAGATGAGTCACCTCAATTGGGGAGATGGGCTCACGGGCCCGAGTCCATGCTGTTTCCTCCGATGCAATTACATGCTGGAAAGTCTGCAAGATATGATCTGGGATCGATACCTGCTACTCCATTATTGCTAGGATATATAGAGAGACAACTTTGGCTGGAAAGGGTATGCAGGCCCATTCCGGTATCGGAGTAGTAATATACTGCTCTAGTCCTCTAGTGGTCATTGGGTACTAACTATTCTCCTGTGTCGGGGTAGGTGAACGAGTTTTCCCCTGTACCAGGATACGCCGGTTTCTCTCTCTTTTTTCCACCACATCGGGGTGGCAGAATTTTCTTGCATCCGTAGGGAGTTGGACCTTCATATATTGGTTTCTCACCGTATTGATTTGGTGGCCTTTTTCGGCGGGGAGACGTGCCCGCCTATGATTTTCCGCCACATCTGTGTGGCGGGCTTTGTTTATCGCCACCGTATCAGGATGGCTGGCGTCTGAATCAATGGCCAGGAGCTAGTCCTGCAGGTGCCGGGTCACCACCGCGTCAAGCTTCTGGGCATCACGACCCGGGGTAGGGAGAGGTTCTGGCCTGGTAAGTGTAGTCCTGCGTGAGCGACGGGCTTGATGGAGCTCAGCGGGGATGCGTGACGGCTCGTATGATGCCGCCATGTCTGGATGACGGGCTTGGGAGGAGTGAACAGGTGTAGATGCCAGCTCGTGGTACATCTCTATGACTGGGTAGCAGAGCTCCTCCTCAGGGACCAGGGTGATGACCGATCCCCGACTGTATGTCTCCCGCCCTCGTCGGGTGGTCCGAGGGGCCGGATCTCGGGGAGCATGGGCCTGAATCCTCGGGGAAACATCCTCCTCAGCGTGAGGATGTTGAGTCGCGGTGTGACCGCGATGACGCCTTTCGGTGGGGGCCTGAGAGAAGAACCCCCATTTGACAGGGATGAAGTCCTCAACGTCAGCCTCATCTACCTCCCTATGATAGGGGAGGTACGCATTGTCCTGTTCTGGGGATAGACTCCCGAAATGATTAGAGACAGCAATAGGGGCTGTCTGGGTCCACCTTTGTGGTCGTTACTAGGCAGGCGACCGTCGAACCGTGATGGATTGGAGGGAGTGCATGGCCGCCTCCACCGTTGGGAGATTACCATTCATGCGGTACTCTCGGATTAGAGCATCCAAAACCCAGCGTTGAAGACGCTGGGTGGGTGACAGGGTCCTCTGTTGTTGAGGATGTCTCGTCCTTGCATCATTGGAAGAGCACACTTGTGAGTTACTTTGCATTTCCATTGGATCGAAGGGAGTTCTGAAAGTAGTTCCTTCAAATAATTTTAGAAAATACAAGCAGAAAACCCATCAAAGCAGCATCTCATAATCCCATGCGTAATTAATGACCTTGTTAGGCCCTCCTTCAGCATAGGGGGCATAGGGTGGGGTTAAGATGAATTCGTCATGTCTGGTTAAGGATTCATGTCGGGTTCACCATTTTCTGTTTCGTTCTGGTTTTAAGCCACAAATGCCCAACGACTCCATATCCAATGATTGATGGACATGCTTTCCAAAGGCAAGCGTTCACGGGATGGTCTGACCAGCGACTCTTAAGAACTCACATTGGTCGAGAGGATGGGAAATCGGGCTCATCGTACTCTTTTTGGGGGGGGAGTTATTGCCTGTTCCGGGACACTCTTATAGATTCAAGACGTATTCATATGTTCGCGAATCTTTGGTTTACACCCAAACATCGTATCCACTGATTCAAACCTGGTGGGAAACGGTCAACTAGATGTAGGGGTTAGAATCATTTATGCCCGAGGTTTACCATCCCTCATTGGATTAATGACCCTGAAGGGTTGGAACTCGCTTGAGGCAGCACCAGGAGTGGCGCGGTGAACCGATGTGGAGATGATCGGATCAATCGGCTGTTGGGCTTGAACACCTGGAGTCTTCCTACATACCCTGTCTAGTAGATAGGGATCAAAGTACATGAAGTTATCTTAGGTGTCGGGGAGCCAATGAGAAGAGAGACCAGGTGGTCCGATGGGTAGTGGGCTTGAACCTCATGGAGGATTCCTACATACCATGTCTAGGTGACATGGATCAAATTCCACGTAGTTTGCATTGGTGTCAGGGATCCGATGTGATGAGAGACCAGGTGGTCTAATGGGTAGTGTGCTTGAACCTCATGGAGGCTTCATACATACCCTGTCTAGGAGACATTGATCAAAGTCCACGTAGTTCGCATTGGCTTGGGGCATACGCTCTGAGGCATCCCGGAATGATGGATTGGGTATTACACTCTGAGGAGACCCATAGGAGGATTTTATGGTCGATGCCTACTCTAATCCCACGTGAGTCATGATCGGTGTGATAAATAAGAGGCAATATGGACCAGAGGATCACTTCGCGAATGATGCGTCCGTGAAGAGCGGAGTGGGGCTTACGCATGAGGGAGGGCCAAGGTGCTGAATTGGGGCTTACACTCTGAGGAGGCCCAGAAGGTTGGGGATTGCTCTGACATGGATGCACCGAAGGTTAGGGCTTACTCAAAGATGGACGCCCGGGGCGACAAAGCCCAGCGGGAGAGGGAAAGGGGGTGCTCCTATTCGCATCTCCTCTCTTGTAGTGCATGAGGGCTTCTTTATGATGGGTATTTTAGCATCTTCGAGGAACCCTCAACAAGTGGAGGGGCAGAAAGGGGATTACGGAGCTCAGACTCTACATTACCGTGGGAATGTGAACACAGGAATGCTTTGGGAATCTGCTCAAGGGTCGGGGAAACCCCTTTTCCCCTGTTTATCGTGGGTACGTGAACTCAAAATAGCGCGCTGATGTGCCTAAAAGATATACCATGCGGATCCAGTGGCTCTGGAGGAGGTCTCGGCTCGGGGCCGATGAATAGGCCAATGAGGGAGTCATGGAGGACCTGGATCGATCGGAAGGATTTTACATGGCTCTGAAAATGAGAACATCGAAGTATTTGGAGAGCCACCAAGAGGTATGGGTTGTGGTGCCCTTCGCGTGGGGAAGTGCCATGCGGCTAGGGAAGCCATCTGCAAACCAGGGTGGTCCGCAGACTGATTGGCGTTCCGCGAACCAGGGTGGTTCGTGGCTTCACGTTTAATCTGCGAACCAGGGTTGTTCGCGACTTCGGGTTCAATCCATGAACCAGGGTGGTTCGTAGAGGGTTCTAGGTGGGCAACAACGGCCAAGTGCGGCACTGATCAGAGGCTCGTCGGTCGGGGCTTCGCCCACGTAGGAGGGTGCTACGCGGTAGGACGGATGGGAAAAGAGGCATAAACTCCCTGGTCCGTGGGAAAGTCATCCGCAGATGGGGTATGGTTCGCGGTTCACCTTTTCTTGTTATTTTAGTTTTGCGGTTCACCAAATTATTATGGGTTTTCCAATTCCATCTTAATTCATATACCTGCTGTAGTTCACGGATGTAAATTTCACTGTTTGCGAAATCTGAAGCCTTCCTTCAACCGATCTCCTTCCGAATCTCCATTCCCTTTGAATCTGATTCCAGTTCTCTGATCCTCTTTTCATTCCCCTCAGTCTCCTTTTATAGAGTAGGGAAAGGAATGTATCTGTGGACACACAAGACCTTTTGCGGAGGCCCATAACCTGATTCACTGCTGACTTAGTCAATCCGTGATTCGCGGTGGGTATTGAACGCCTCCCCCCCTCCGCGAGGCGAACATAGGGAGTGCTCCGCGGCTGGGGAGGGTTCCGCCTCTATTCCGTGAATGACAGTGTGTGTGGATTGGACTGGTTGACGCGGTCCGCAGTTAGGGCGGTTCGTGACGGTGAACCGGGCTGGAGCCCATCCTGCCTTGCGAGCGCGGAGGCTCTCTGCTTTCAGTTCACGAACGACAATGGTTCGCGGAGGGGGTGCCTCGTGGTGCCTGGCCATGTTGCGCTTCCATGGACCAGTTCGCAGATCGATCCCTTTTTTGGGTCTCTTCAATGATTATTTTCCCCAATTCATTTGGGGGATTTGAGGGAAATTTCCATTGCGGATTTTTCAAGACCCTACATTCATATAATAAGAAGTGAAGTCAATATGATAAAATTTAATTTCATTATAATTTTCCTAAAATGTATTATATTTAATTACAATATATAATTACATGATTTAATTCAATTTCATAAGAACATAATCATCATTTTTTAATGCCTCAAACTATTTCCAATTTATCCATTACTACAATAGTGAATATCAAAAAATGAATTTTTTATTCCCAATGGACTAAAATTTACAATTAAATTATCATAAGATCCATAAGGAGTGACAAGTATTTCCATACATGTTTAATTATTTTATAAAAAAAATATAGTTTGAACAAATTAATTATATAATAAATTAATATTTAACACTCAAAAGTAAAACCATTGGTTCATCATTAATATTTATTTTTAAAATCAATTAACTAAAAAAAGTAGTATTGACCAGGTCATCACATATCATAGTGGTAGGAATTAAACCCCCATCATCCTTTGGTCAATGTATCAAGCTTCATGGACTTTTAGAATGGGATGGGTTGTCACCGACCATGTAGGTTTTATATTTTCTAAACTATATTAATATTATTCATATAAAATTCCCAATAAAATATGATGTGAATCCTTAAAATGAAATTAATCATGAAATAATATTTTCTCAACAGTTTTCATTATGATCTTTTATTACAATTTCTAATAATAATATATTAATATTAGTGCCGTGTCCTTAATAATGATATAAACCAAAAATAACATCAACACCTTTAAACTACTATTTATAAAATGTAAAGGTGTTATTCATCAAAATACTTTTGAACTAAAACCCAAATTTCGCCCAAAACATCCTTAATGTTTTTATAATCTAATCACATAAAACCTAAATATATTTATTTTATAATTTGATATTATAATAAATCATAAAATGAAAATTCCTGATGGAATCAATAAATCATAATTTAATGAATACAAATAAGATTATAACACATTCCAAAAATGATTCAGAAATCTAATAACCAAAATAAGATTAGTAAAATTACTTCTAAAATGTCAATTTTTTTACCAATACTGAAATACTCTATTCTGTTTTCTATAGATAGGTTCTTCCTTTGTCTATAGTTTTCCCAATTTCATTCATTTCCATTATCTATTCAAGTCCTTCATAATGGTTTGGATGGAAAATTTTGATCATTCTATGTATGTCCCTCATGAGTTTCATACTGGGTGTACAATAAGGCCCATTACTATATATAAGGGGATGTTTGGGTTATGCCCATTACACCCTTTTCAAAGTTACTACCCCTATGTACATCTATTGTAGAACAACATAAATATATAGTAATTATATAGGTATTTATTTCCAATAAACAGCACATAATGTCTACCCAACCAAAATCATTAGAAAGGTATACTATACATAACCCCAAATCCTACCATAGTGTTGTGTTTTTAATATATGTGATGAAATATGTAGTTCCCAATGTTTTTAACAAACTTAATCTGATTCCAATTATAGTGACCCTATCCCTAGAATCCCAGAGCTAGAGTATGGATATATTACATTGATATAAGAAACACAAAGGTTCCTCTTGAAGGAGATAATAGATTCTAAATCTTGGGAAACTATATACAAAGTTAACCCTTACATTAAATTTTAATACATATACTACACAATTTATGTTTTATTCTCTTATAATAATTTTAATTGATATATCATATCCATGTATACCGATCATAGTAAACATCATGTAATCTTTTGGAATGTAATGAAAATAAGGTTGGGCACAAATTCTTAGTAAGGATTATGTACATCAGAACCTATCATGAATCAATAGTAATAATAAAAATTGAATGGTAAATAACTAAGAAAACATTAAATTTATATAAATAAATGAGGAATAATCAATATATAATGGTACATATCTGATCACAAATTCCTTTTAAATAACTAGATAATGCATAATCAATATGGCAAGGTAAATAACATAATACACATTCCATGTAATCATTTAAGTAAAAATGATATACAAAAAAAGATAATATATATGGTAAAATCGTATGGATAATAATAATTGAACTGTTAATGTAGAAAATATATAATTATTGGATTCCATGATCTCAATAATCATGAATCATATACCGTCAACACCATTTAGATAATGGTTTAAAGAATAGGTAACAACACGATTAGTATTAGACTACCACGATTGTATCATGATAGCTACTATTGAATTTATGGGATATATTATATAGTTACCCACCCATCACATCAAATCCAAATTATTCCTCTTATATATAATAACTAATTTATAAATTAATAATGTTCTTTATCATAAACAATTAATATTGATTTTACAATAAATGTAAATAAATTTTCCCAAAGTCAATTAAATAGATTTCAAGGTAAAATATATTGTGTATAAATAATATACAGTTAATAAATAATCATATTCATGATAAATAATTCTTATATTAAGGTGATGACTAATGTTTAATGATAAAACGAAAGAGATTATTACAAAGCAAAGTTAATGATGACAAAAATAAACATGAAAGTGAATGTCAATACTACCCTTGGACAAAATAATCATAAACCAACTAATAGAAGAATACATATGGTAATAAAATAATCAAATAAGAATAAGGGTAAGGTTTGTTTTCGTTTATTAAAAGAAATACTATAAAATTTTATTTATAAAAATTATTGAGGAGAATATTATTTTTATAATGAAAAATAAGTTGAAAATTTATTTCTTTGATAATAACGTTTTAAATAACTTTACTTTAAAATACACTCAAAAAATTGCAATTAAAGTATCAAATAATTGATAGCCATGATAGAATGAAATTATTTATATATTATAAAAGATAAAAAGAACTATCCTTCTGCATTGTAGAAGTTTTATGAATATTTATTGTTCACAAAAAGGCAAGAATATTATTTTGGCATTTTATGAAAAAACCAAATGAGAATTGTTGTGAAAATGACATAATAATCCATTGAATACATTTTGTATAGATTAAAAAAGGTTGAAAATTCCATTAAAATCAATTTATACATGGTTTGAAACATTTTTTAAAACATTATTATAAAACATCGTTTAGATGGAAACAGATTTCCAAATGAAGAGATAAATTATGTAAGATTTTATGAAAAAACATTTATCAATTAATTTAAGTACCAAATAGTTTATTATATATATATATATATTACTTTAAAATACCATTAATAAAAATAGGTGGATAATTTTATATTGCTTTATTATTAAATTGATAAATAATTTCCTTTGAATGAAATTCACGAGTAAACAATCTCGATTAGAATACGACTATGACATAAATCCTTATAATGATCATAACATTGATGTGAGAATTAATAAATGAATATATTATGTTAAACCACTATAACTACACATAATAAATGTGTTAATTAAACTTATGGAAACAAAATATCATTATACACAGAATCATTCAATTATATTATATATGGAGTATAAGATTATCCCAATAATGATTGATTGAGTTACGAAATCCCTAAAAATATGGAAAATTTAGTTCAAATCCATTAATATGAGATAATTCAAATAAAACCATTAAATTTCATGTATATTAAATTATTAAATATTTTAATTTTCAATAGGTTAATATATATTTAATATAACAGAAATTGCGTGCACAACACTACTATATGTCTCAATAAAATGAAATTGAAATGAAATCTATTACCTTATGTTTACATTGGTTGAACCAGCTTTATCCTCTTATGTAGAGAAATTAAAAAATTTATTAACTTATTTAAAAGAAATATTAATATTTAATTTATCAAATATAAAACTTTTGAAACATCTTATAACTTATTCCATAATAATTAATCATCACTCTAATTGTTTACGGTGTTAATTGGATTATTTTCTCATGGTTGTTTTGTCATGAAATATATATTTATTAAAAATATTATGTAGTTATTTAATGTTCAAAATAAATATTATATTTTTTTTCTTCAATTATACTTTTTAATCCAATTGTTAATTATGGTAATGAAAAATGATGTGTGTAAACATCATGGAGACGGTATGTCACATTAAATCATGTGTAACGTCTCAATTTTTCAATGATCGTTAATTAAATTATTTACATAATATTATACCATTAAAAATTGATACTAATATAATATAGTCGGTATTATATATATATATTATATATGTTGTTTGGTGATGAAAAGAGAATCACATTGGTTCGTAAAGGATGTTGTCCACTTGTAAATGAATGATGTTATCCTCTTTATGTGAGTGAAAATTTAAGAAATAAAATCTTATAATTTATCATCTGAGAATTATAAATTTATAATGAATAAAATAATTATTTCATTTACGTCACACATAATTATTATCTTTATATTTATCAGTTTCCATGTGAAGATTTATTGAAGGACAAATTACATTGCTTCACGAGGTAGTAATATTCATTACACACTAGAGGCATTATAAAATATCAAATATAATGGAGGTTAAAAATATATATATGATTTAGTGGCTCTATATTTATAAATATCATATATATAATTTTAAAAAATAATCATACCCAACCATGAGAGGGGGTAATGGAAAAAATGACATTAGTTCGTGATGCAGTAGTCTATTGTACACATGAATGATAATTTAATAACCATTTCGATGGAAGTGGATAGGGATTAAGTCCATAAATAAATATTAATACATAAAGTTATATTGAACAAACTAAGGTTATAATATCCTGATCATTTAACAAAACTTTATAGTGGTGGAGGAAGACTTAAAATGACGATACTCATTGAAGAATGTTTCATTTTCTTCAAGAATAAATTTTAGGTTAGACCAAAATCCAAATTCTGGTTTATTTATGTATAAAATAAGGAATCAATGATGAGGGGTGGAAATTTTATAATTCATTTTGGTTGGTGTATTCTGAATAAAAGTGTTAGTAATGGATGAATATGTGAGGCGAGTTAGTTACCATTTATGGTTGAGGAGTGGTATTCTTAAAAATACCCAACAGTATTAACTATTTAGAGGTCAATCATACCACATGTGGCACTGAAATTTATAATTTAATGGGTGTATGGATTATATAGTTGATCCACACATCCAACACACATTAAGAAATATGTTTTAGTAATTTTTCTCCTTAACTTCTATCATTCCCAACTAATTTTGGGTATTCCCTCTCACATAGTTAAATTATCCATTAACAATTATTTTAAGTGATGAATATTTGATAATATTTATATAAATATTACAAATATTTTATCTACTTTATAAAATAGAAATCCCATTAGTGATGGAAATTAACTTGAACACGAGTGCATGTATAGTTAAAAAAAATTTCTTTAACCATTACCACAATTACATCGTCATTACCCATTAGTGTTAAAATAATCACTATAAAAGTAAAATGTTCAATTAATGGAAATTATTTTCTATTTATTATAAACTAAAAATCACTTGGAATAATATATGATATTTATTAATTTTAATTCAATTATTAAATTTCATTTTATAAAAATAATAACATAAATTTAAATTTAGACGTTATTTATTTAAATTGAATTTAAAAAATGTCAATAAAAAAATAGAATTGGAATCCATAATGTTCAAATCTGAGTAAAATGATATATTAAACAAAAAAAGTTAATTTAACACAATAATTTAATCAATATAATTCATTATTATTATTTTTATTATTACTGGTTTATTTTTTTATAATTAAAAAATTACTCTATTGGCATTTCATAATCATTTTAGGTAACTAATTCATTTCTAAAATTTCAAGATAAATTATTTTAAAAAACATTATTTTTCACAACAAAATATTTATAATCGAAATGATGTTGTTTTTCCCTATTACAATGAATTATATTTTTTAAAATGAAGAAAGGTATCTTATTTTTCTTTTTCTTTACATATCTTACTATATAGATCAAATTCCATTGAAATTGTAAAAAAATTATATATTTCAAAAAATTATGTATCAAATTTGTAAATAAAATAATTCATTAAAAATAAGACAATATTTTAGGTCATTTGAACTCTAATCAATATAGTTTAATCATAAGAAAATCCATTTTTACCTTATTTGCAGTAATTAATTTTTACTTCCCTCACTGTTCCTTTTGGTAAAACATTAAGGTGTCCTTATCAGTAATTATAAATTATGATGATTAAAAAATGTAATCCAATTGACATAATTTTAAAATTTTAATCTAAAATTAATCCTGTGGACATGATAAGAAATATGATTTTTAAATTAGATATGATAAAATGTATAGAATGTTTTTATATAAGAATTGAATAAAAAATGAATTAAATGAACTATATCAGATAAAATGTTATAAAATTTTAAAAAAATTACATTAAAACCACTATAGAATTACATTTATCTTTATAAAAAATTTAAATGAAAAATATGTTTTGAATTAAAATTCTATATTTTTCATTATTCATCATAAAATGAAATATTTCTAAAAAATACCAAAAAACACCTGAAGATAATTAAGTTTATATTATATTAAAAATAAATTTTATATATTCGTATAATTTTTGTCAAATTATTAAAAATTAATTTAAATATATGCTTGGAAATCGTGATTAAACTATCTTTTAAAAATGTTGCGGTTTTTAAGAAAACATTTATTTTTAATTTTAAATGATTTATTTTTTTCTAATCAATGGATAAATAATAAAATATTTTGAACAATATATTTTATAAAATAATATATTACAATTCATACCCTCCAATTTAATGTAGAAGTTATCACATTAATATTAACTATTAATATTTTAATAAAATGTTATTTTTCGATAAAACATGGTCTTGCATGTTAGGAATGTTATAGAAAGAACTCATAGATTCATGAAATTAATGTTATTAACAAGATATAATTTAAATATATATGTATTAATATATCTAGTTTTTATATTCTCTTCTAATCTTGGGTTTGTTTATCGCATACTCTATCAATTTTTTTCATCCTTTAGAATTTTAGGCAGTTACATTCACCCCACCTCAAAGAAAAATTCATTCATACTATTTAATCATGATCTCAGAAATCATGGCTTTGAAATTTGGGAATTCATTTACTTAAAACTCCACAACTTATAAATGGTTAATAAAATATACACTTAATTAGATTTAAAGGTAAGTAAAAAGGCCCTACAGAATAATATATTATAATGTTTCTACGTAAAATAACATATGTAGCAAGTGAGTATATGTACATTAAAGTAATGTGTAAATAATTATAGATACTGATATAGGTCATTGACCACGTTAATTTTAATGATCAAGATAATGTTAAGGGCCTCAAAACCATAATTAAACATTTATAAAAAGAGAAACTAATATAATAAAAAACAATGTTAATATGATATTATTTTATTTGTAGATCCATTACAAATAGTTGAAAAAAATAAATGAGAAGATATACCTAATCAATTTTATTATATTTCATAATCACAATATCATCCATTTGGTATACTATGAAAAATTTCCAAGTCATCTCTTACTCTAAAAAATGACTATCCAATGGTTTATTTTGTATGAATGAAGAACGAAAATTCACATTCAATGGATTCTAAGATTCATAATGAGTGACAACTATTTTCATTAGTCAGTAATTGTTTTCCAAAACCAATATCATTATAATATATTATAAAATATAATTTATTAATCGGTAAAACTCAATAGTAACACAACTGATTCATCATTCATATTTAGATTTCAAATCATTAAACTGAAATCAATGATATATTAACCAGGGCATCACATCACCCAGTGGTATGTGCTAAACCCTTCTCATCCTCCAGCCATGGGTTCATGCTCATCGACCATTCCAGATGTGACTAGTTTTACCCAACATTTTATTTTCCCTTTTTTCAAAACACATTAATATGATTTCTACAACATTCCTAAAAAAATATAATGTTTATCTTCAAAATAAAATTAATCATTAAATTACCTTATTAATAAGTTTTTCAGTACAACATTTTATCAAAATTTATAATAGTGTTATTTTACTATTAATATTAAATAAATAATTATCAAATTAACCCTTAATGTTATCAAAATATTTAAAATTATGTCTATAAAAGTTAAAGGCATTATTATTCAAATAATATTATCATGAAAACATAAATTTTCCAAAAATAGCATTAATCTATTTAGATAATCATCTCATAAAACATAAAAATATGTGGATAAGACATCTAAATTATGATCAGACATAAACTCACAATCCATGATGTTATCTATAAATCTAATGTTAATGAATAAATATGTGATTCTTACACAATCCAAATATTCCTCATGATTCTTATAAAAAAATACACACTGTAAAAATATATGTAAAATGTAATTTTGTTGAAACCAAATACATAATTACTTATTTGGTTTTGTTTCCAAGTAGTTCCCTTTCATAGGGTTCATTTTACATTATTCATTATCATTATTTATTCAAATATATTCTAATGGTTTGAAAATAATATATGAACTATCCTAAGAATATCCCATGATAGTGTCAAAATAGAGTTGCAAAAAACACGTTTTTGTGCACCATGCGATGATCCGGTCAATAATGATGCCCCCTTTTCAATGTTATTACCTATCATTGCATATATTACTGAAAATATCTCAATATAGTTGTCATACATGTATTTTTTTCAAGTAAATACAACATAATATATACCCAACCAATACTTTTGGATGTTATTATATACTTATCATAATATTATATGATTGGGATGTGTTTCCTAATATATTTTATCCCAAATATAGTTACAAAATATTAAAATTAACTTCATCTAATACCAACTACAGATCATTTTAACATATCATCATGGAGCTATTGTTTAGAAACATTAAATTGGGATTAGATACAAGTAATCTTATCTGGAGGGAAAAAATATTTTATAAGTTTTTGTAAACTGGATAAATAAATGAATATTATAATACATTTATTATTATTATTTTCAAGAACAAAATTATTTCATCTTCCATGTCCCTGTATATCAAATATAAAAAAAAATATTGGAGTCATGGGGAAAGGGAAAAAATTATATTGATATCAAACACTCAGTATGATTTAAGTATATAAGAAGATATCATATGTCAATAAGCATAATAAACATGGAAAGATAAATCCCTGAGAACACAATCCATTTGAATTTATAGATAAGGGATAGTGAATATGGAAAGGGAAATAAAATAGAAAACATTCCATTCAAATAAATGGATAAGGGATAATAAATATAGAAAGGTAAATTACTGAAAAAAATTCATTTTATAAATAAACAGAAAAGGAAACACGTCAAGAGATATTATCATAGAGAAAATATCTTGGATAATAATAACTGAAGACAAAATTTTTACTATTCTTAATTATTGGATTATATTATCTCTATAATCCTGATACCTCTGTAATAAAAACTATTTACAATACTGATTAAAACTATAGGTAGTAAATCTATTACCACAAGAGACCTACTAAGGCATTGAGAGGCTATATTATATCGTGTTACACCCATCACTACAAGTATAAATCATTCATCATTTATAGAATAATCTATTTAATTAATGAATAATGTTACTAATCATAAATCATCTGTAATGACTAAAGAATATATATTTGACAGCATTTCCACAATCAACAAAATAATATTCAATGTAACACTATATATAGACATGATACATGGTTCAAGAAAAAATCATATCAATGATAAATAATATATATATTTAAGTGATGTTTAATGTTTAATGGTTTTATAGAAGTCAATATTTCAAGGATAAGTTGATGAATATAAAATGAAACCATTATGTGAATGAAATTATTATCTATGATCAAGATACTCATATACCATTCAGAGGGAGATTATGAATGGTATCAATATAAACTCATATTAGGATGAATAAGGTTTGATTTTATGGATGAAGATAAACATAAAAAAAATATTTAAAAAAATCGTGAAGAAAATATTAATTTTAGTTTGAAAAATATTATGAAAAACTATTTTTGAGAAAATAGATTTTTATAATATTTTCATTAAAAATACTTATAAACATGTAAATTAATATTCAAATAAATGATGTGTATGATAGGGGTAAATTAAATAAATTCTATATAAGATAAAAAGAACATATATTTTAAAATGATAAAAGGATAGGGATGATTTTTGTTTAGAAAATGACACAATGATTCCTTTCACATATTCAGTAAAATCTAAACTGAGATTTTATTGAAAAATTAATTATATTTATTTGAAAAAACATATAATACGTTAAATTTGGATGAAATTATATTGATAAATAATTATGAAAATTTAATAAAAATTTGTTTGGATGAAAAATTATTTCCAACTAAAGAAATAATTGATGACATATTTTCTTAAATTTATTTTATCAATTAATTTATTTAAAAAAACAGTCGAAAAATTTAACTGCCATATGATAATATCATGAATTAAAAGAGTATAATAAAATTAAGTGATTTTATTAGGAAATGGACAAATAATTCCATTAAACTAAAATTCATGATTGAACAACCATCATTTAAATTAGATTGCAAAATGAACCCATAAAATGGTCAAAACATTGAAGTGAGAGTTAAAAAATGTAAATATTATGTATATAGAATTTAAATACACATAAAACAAGTGGAAAGAAAATATAAGGTTACTTAAATTAATCATACACATAATCATATAATGACATAATCATTGGGGTAGACGATTAACATAATGAACAAAAATAGTGGTAAGATGTCCCTAACAACTTGTTAATATTTAATTCAAATTCAATTTGATAAAATATTTTTACTTAAAACATACAATTTCATTTTTAAGTATATATTCCTTATATTACATTATAATGGATAATTATATACACTATATAGTATAAATTAGTTTCATAAAATTACAATATGGCTCAATGAAATGAAATTGATATGAAATCCCTTACCCTACAATTCATTTGGATCAACATTATTTTTATTATTTTTAATGGTTTTATAAATATTATAAAATTATTCTTGAACCATATTAATATTTATAATATCATATATTATCCTTATATAAAAACTTATTACCTATTCATTAATAATATTTTATTAGTATTGTTATTATGAGTGTAAATTTCATTGTTTTATAATTTAATTTTCATTATTATTGATTCTATTATTTCATATATTATATAGTTATATAATATAAAAAATATTAATAATTAAATAATAATTATATTTTTATATAAATTTTTCATTTAAATCCAATCATGGATTGTGTTTAAAAAAAATTAAGTACGTTACGATCAAGGAGACAGTAGGCTATATGTATTAATGAGTAACATTTCTTTTTTTTTTCAATGACCATTATGAAATGTATTTTTGTAAAAATTTTTCTTTTTAAAATGAAAATAATATCATATATACCATATTTAATAATTATTTTTATTATCCATGTGGTGTGGTGATGAAAAGAGAGTCACATCGCTTCGTGAAGGCAATTGTCCACACGTAAATGGATGATGTTATCATCTTTAAGTGAGTGAAAAGGTATGAAAGAAATGATATATATTATTATTATATAATGATAAAAATTTCATTAATATTTTAATTATTTCATGTATATCATACCCAATCATAAAATTTATCCTTAAAAACTTCAATGTCAATACATAGTGAAAGACGAATCACATCGCTTCGTGAGGCGGTAGTACATCGTACAGATGTGCGACATTATCATATTTTTTAGAGAATGAAAGGTAAAAATGTATATATTATACAGTTAATATAAAGGTATAAATATCATATATATACTTTATGTTTATCATTTTATCGAACCATGAGAGTTGAAAAATTAAAAATGAAATAAACTAGTTAACAAGGCGGTAGTCCACCGAACACACGAATGATGACTTCACAAAACATTTGATGGATGTGGATATAGGTTTAGGTCACAAAACTATTAAAACAAAATAAAAATTTATTTAATATAATAATTTTAATATATCATCATGGTTTAATAAAAAATTATGTATGTGGAAAAATAAGGAAAATAAAGATGTCTGTTGAGGAATTTTAACCCTTCTTTGGGTACCCACTTAAGTTGGCACAAAATTATTCCTAAGATGGATTTATGACCATAATAAGGCTTATTAGAAAAGGTCTTGTATTTTTATAAGTGATTGGATTAGTTACTATCAGAACCAATGTGTTTTGAATGTGTTCATAGGTTATGGGAGTGAGTTCCTTTTTATAGTTGGAGAGGACTGGAATTATTATAAATACTCAAAAGTAGTAACTATCGGGTGGTCAATAATTACTAAAGTGAAAAAATATACTTAATGGGTTTTATCGATGATATGGGAGATCCAATACACCAAAACACATTGAAACACATTTCTTAAACTTTTTTATCCTTAAAATCTTAGTTACCCTACTTTTACTTTTTTCGGGTTTCACTACTGTAACTAGTTTTCTAACCTAGAAAATTTATACAATAAGAATAAATTAAAGTGATACATATTTGGGAATTTGGAAAAACATACTATAAAGTTTATATATAATTTATATAATTTATAACTGTTATGTGTTGGATGTTATAATTATCAAAAATGTTTGTAATGTGAAAAAATATTACATTAACCTTAACTGAGAAAATATAGTTTTTACTATTTATGGGTCAATATAGTAATTATAAAAGACAATTTCGTCCATGAATGGGATATATTATATATTTATTATCATTCATAAACAATATTGTATAATATAGGGTTTTTTTAAAAATTTAAAATCATTTAATATAATATAATTTATTATAAAATAACATTAATTTCAATTTTGACATTATTCATTTAAATTTAATTTTAAAATATCAATATAATGATATGATTTGAAAATATTTTATTAAGACGCTTAAAAATAATATATTAATCAAAATAATAATAATTCAACATAATTTTTCAATCAATTTACATCACTTTTATTATTTTTAATATTAGTTATTTTAAATATTATTAAATAAATAATTAATGCATTGTAATATCTTAAGAATTATATTTAAATAGTTCATCTCTAAAAATTGATGACAAATTATTATGATAAAAAATTAATTTACATTTAAATATAATATATATAATTGAATAATTTATTTTTTTCCATATCCCAACTCATTATGGATATTAAATGAATAAAATATATCTTTTTTGACTTTTTCATTACTTAACTTATTAAATGGGTCATATTCAAAGGAAAGTGAAATTTATTTTACATATTCCATATAATTTTATATAAATTTTCTTAAAAATAATCAAAATAAAATCATGATAGTATTTTGGGTCATTTTCAATCTTATCATTCTATTTTAACCCCGTCGTAATTCATTTTTACCTTAAGAGATGTAATTCATTTTTTCTACATTCACTCTATATTTTGGTCAAAATTTAAGATGATTTTATTAGTAATTATAAATTAATATTATTTCTAATGTTGAATCCACATTCAAAATTCTATTTTTAAAATATGAAAATTTAACTTTATAATTAATCATAAAGAAATGACGAGAAATGTGGTATTTTAATTTGAACATATTCAGAAGATTACAAATTTTATTATATCATAATTCAAGATTAAAATAATTTTAATGGAATAATTTTTATGAATTGAAATATAATTGAAATATATTATCATTAAAACCAATTAAAAATAAAATTTATCCTTATAAACAAGTTCAATAAAATGACATTTTATAATTAAAATTCATCATTTCTCTGTATTCATTTTAATATGAAATATCTCATAGAAATAGAAAACATAACCTAGAGATAATATTGATATGATGATATCAAAAATTAATATAATTTTATTTATAATGTTTCTAAATGTTTTAAAAATTAGATTTAATTTTTTTTGACAAAACACAATTAAACATTCTATTACAAAAACATATTTTCTTTTTAGAAAACATTTGTTTCTATTTTCAATGATTCTTATTATATTTATAATAAATAGATCACAGATAATCATGTTTGAAATATATATTTTTACAAGTTATTTAATCTTATTCATACCATGAAATTTATCACCTTGGTAAAATCTATTATTTTAAATTATAATATTTTTGTAAGATACTGTTTTTTCGTAAAACACAATAGTATGAGTACATGCATGATATCAATGAAACATGTTTTTTCATGTAATGCAAGCTTCTAATGATTTGGAATTTAAATAAATTTTACATAATGTATCGAGTTTTAATATTCTCTTCTAAGCAATTTTTTGCGTGTCTCATACACTATAGAATAACATGTTATTAATTGATAATATCAGGGTATAACATTATTGTGTCATCATAATGTCCAAAATCATGAGGCATTTTTGAAATTGTATATTATCTATTTATATTATAATTGATTTATTTAAGAAAATTACCTTAAAAAATTATATTTAGATAAAATTAATGTTATTATTATAATTATTACAGTCATTTCATCAAAATAATTTTCTTGATATTTTATTTTTATTTTTTAATATAATATTTATTATTTTTATAAAATATATTAAACTTGTGTTTATTATAAAGATTAATTATAATTTTTACTATTATATTTATTTTATTCATTTATAATATTAATATTTTTAAATTACACAAGATATCAATTATTTATATCACAATTTATTATTTAATGGTTAAAATAATTTTTCAAGGGTTAGTATACAATTCTCAAATGGAAGGTTACTATTTTAATATGTCATTCTACTATTCCAAGGTTCATATTACTATTCCAAGGGCCATATCACTATTCAATCATCATATTTCCCCTTGAAATACATCTTCAATCATTTTTTAATCTATCACTACAATTCCCCAAAAGGTTTTATATTTTAATTTCCCAAATATGAAGATTGGTTTACTAATATTATATTTCTTTTCTAATGTGTTTTTCATTCGAGGGTTGATTTTATCCAATTTGACCAATCTATATTATCCAAAATTTTTTCAATATTCAATTTATTTATTTTTATCATTTTTTATATGTTTAAGTGTTTAATATCAAAATAATGTAATGAATTTTATTATTTAAATAATCTGGTTTTCATTTTACTATATTCTCTTATTTTGTCTCACTATATAATACTACACAAATGTTTTCTTGAAATAAATAATACAAATAATAATCAGGTCGTTATATTTTTCATATGTTAAGAATATCATAAATTTTTAGAATAGGTTATCAATGAATCAATTAGGGAAAAAAATTTCTTGGGGATATTAAACTAATCAAGAAAAACCTATCATGTAATGTTATTTGGATTCTAGAATAAAAAAAATTAAATATTACCATGTCAGTTTTCTATAATGAAATGAATACAGTGAGATGAGTCAAAAAATTTCATGTAATGGGTATTCCCAAATATGGATAATTGATTTAGATTTAAAAAATTGACATATTTCCCCATTAGAATCTATTTTACTATTCAGAAAAATGTTATTTAAAAGAGGAATGCATTGTGCAATAAATGGATGTAAAATTTGAAGTCCAAAAAAATCTTAAATATATATAAATAGAGTGTCCACATGGATTTCATATAGTTAAATATTTGGGAAAATAGTGGTTTCTGAAAAACATTGTATACTAGTTAAAATAATGACCATGATCATTGTATTATACTATTGACCAAAACATGAGAAAGAATTCATCATAAATTATTTGAGATGAAAAAAATATCTTCATTAGAGAATAGAATTATCATAGGATATATTTGATTATATATGTGAAATACAAAATTTTTAGGTAATATAATATTATAAATTGTAAACTATCTATAGAATACGCGAGATTAATGATTGAAATATCCATGATTAGAGAATTAAAATTTTATCATGGTTTACAAGAGACTCAAGAAAAGATTATATTTCTTATTTGTTAATAAAAATATTCCATAGGTGAAATCAACATATATAAATTAGAGGATTCTAGGATAATGAAAAAACTAGTGTGTATTCAAATGAAGTTGTTAAGAGTTAAAAATGAAAGAAGTTCATTGTAATGGGATAAAATTAAAATCATTTCATTACCATTATAAATAATAATAACATAGGTCAGATTTGTGGTTAATAAATTCTATGATATATAGTACCATTTTGTCTCCTCAAAATCCATATTTACAATGTGAAATGTGTTCTTTATCAAATTGAGAGATTATTAAATTTGGAATATTTTATAATAGAACCTTATTCTAATTTGTTTGGGATACAATAATTTTGATTAGGATAGTTCAATGGATGATCATAAGTTGACATCTATAGAAGCATTCTACTATAGAGATTTTCACATTTCATGTATAATAAATATTAAATAATACATTTGAGTTATAACAGTAGTTGATGAATATATTATGACTACTATAGTGTGTAGTTAATTTATATAGATAAATTAACAACTTTTCCATGTTTTAATTGATATTAATTATCATATTTTAATTTTTTTAACTCGAGTTCTATTAAGCATTGAAAATGTTTTTTCCATATTTCACAAACAAATCATAAATAGTCATAGTTATATTCATAAATTGTAAGGATAAATAATGGATGATGTATTTGGAGTTTAAATTAACATAAAAACTATATATTTATGTCATAGTTATGTCACTCCCAAGGGATATGTTTGGAAGAAATATATTTTATCACTAATAATAACAATATCCATAAAACTAAACGATTTGGAGAATAGACCCCAACTCCCCATTTTTTCTATTTTGAAAAATCTATGATAACAATCTATTTAATTAAATTATTATATTTTTATCCCATTAATTATGAAATTTAGAAAATATATCTACATATTCATTGGAAAATGGTGGTTAATTTTTCAATGAGCTATTTGGGAGTGAAATTGATAGATATA
This sequence comes from Viscum album, assembly GCA_963277665.1. NCBI lineage: Eukaryota > Viridiplantae > Streptophyta > Magnoliopsida > Santalales > Viscaceae > Viscum > Viscum album. The sequence goes on along the minus strand of OY728119.1, from coordinate 806,249,328 downwards.
TTACATTGAAATTGAGGAAGGCAGTTGAGATTATCCATTCCTATTAACAAATATAGTGTAATCCAATTTAAGTATTTTGTATAGGGTGGATTTTTTGAATTTCAATTAAGGTGGAGTGGCATAGTATAGAGTTATTGATGTTAATAAAGATAATATAATGAAATTTAATGGGAAATAATTCATTTAAAACATATTTCTCAAGATGATATTGAAACATGTAGGCTAATAGTTCATAATTATGGAATCATTTATTCATTAACTAACCTCATGAAAGTTTATATAGAGTCTTTTTATCTTATGTTTTAAGATGATAAAGTGGTGAATCTTTTTTGAATAAGTTATCATCAAGTCACTGTGTTTTTCACCAAAATCCCTTTGTTATTTATGGATGTATTTGTTGACAATGATTATATGATAACACATCCCAATTAAATTACATTTTCATGAATATTTTTTTAGATAATTTTAGAAAATTATTTGAGTCATTACAATATTTTTTTCTATGTGGATAGAGCACATCATGCCATGTTCTGTCACACAATTAAACTAGTTCTCATGAAAATGAACAAGAAATGGAACAAAATTTATATTAATAGCATATCAAATTGAATATAATATTCATTTATATCTTACATGTGGTTCTAAAATTTATTAGTGGAGAACCAAAAGGTTTCATTTCGTTACACTCTATATCATGAAATGACTTATATTTAAAAGATTATCCTATCATGAATATTTTCATCATAGGAAGACATATTTGCATTAAAAGTTCCCATGAGTTTTTGTTTTGGGATATTGAGATTTAATCATATTGGTGTGTCTATGGTATTTTAGGTAACATCGTGAATGGATTTTTATAAGGAATTAGAGGAAATTACATGTATGCAAATGATTCATTCACACCATGGTGAAATTTCCATGTTATGAATAGGATTTTTCATGTTTTGAAGGTTCTTTCTTTTTGGTTTGGTTCATTTTGTGTTGTGAATAATCATGATATGGTGTGAAGAATGAATTATAATCTTATATTATTCTATATGAATTTATATTTGTGTTATCCATGACGACAAGATGATACACATTTCTCACAATAATTGAGAATTTTATGATTTGAAAGAACCTTGAGATCAATAAACATTCCCTGATTGTGATGTTAAGACTTTAAAAATTTCATGTACATTGAAGTGCTTGTTTAAATTTTAAATATTTAAAAAGGGAAATTAGGGAATTAAATGAGTAACCATAACTCAGTTTTGTGTAATGTATTTTGAGGAAATTTACTACTATAATAAATTAAAATTGTATATTATGAACTTGTAAATGTATTATTTTTTGTGAGAGATAAAAACATTTCCCTTATGAATGGCGGAATATTGATTATGGACCAAAACAGTTACTTTGGAGAAGAGAAATAGTGAATGAGTTTTATACATCTGGTAGAAATAAAAAGGTGATGGTGATGAAGGATTATATATAACTAGAGGTTTTATTATTTCATTATATTGGATGAAAGTGGATAAAAACCCACTCATTGACTATTATGAAAAGGGAAACAACACTTATAGTGGAATTGAGTGCTTTGAGTAGTGGAGGGTAGCGACTTTATTTTATTGGGATGGGTTTAAACCAACAAGGTCAGGGTGACTTCCCAAAATTGTATGAAATAATAATTGATTTCTTTTTTTGGTAATTTGGTACATTTTCAATGCATGATCCCTAGATTATCATAGTTTTAGTGAACCATGTAAAATTTCATGCTCACTTCATCTAATATCTATTTCACTTAATATCTATTTTATGGGAAAGTATTGGTCTTAATAACTATTGATAAAGATCATTATAAGGGTAAATTTGGAATGAATCACATAAATTTGTGCCCCCACTTTAGGATATTTACCTTTCATTAAAAAAACGAAATATATAATATAAACATCTCATGATAAAATAAAAACATATATATTTCATAAATAATATAAATCGTAATTGATCTCCCATTGGATAAATCATAAACATATTGTAAATACAAAAACAAAATAAAAAATTTGTCCTAATTACAAAAACATGATCCACTCTCTCTCTTTATCTCAATAATCAAATCATGATTCTCTAAACTGGTCACTAGTATAACCTTTTCCTCCTTTCATAAAAAAACAGAAGTTTATATTATCCATTAGGATCACGTGTAAGGTCTAAAATTAAAAACCAATAGGAAACCACATTTGAATCTAAAATATTCCATGATATAAAAAAAATATGGATTGAATAAATAAGTTACACATATCATCATGTTTTCTACATGAGGTTGTTGTGGGATAACAAAAATAAAACAACCCCTTTCCCTATCTACATCTTAAAATTTCATCCAATAAATCTATTATTATATGAAATAATACCATGATGTACCTAATTAATGTAATGTAATTAAAATAGGCAATCCTTTCTGAAATAGGTGTGCACCAAAATAATTGTAGGGATGAAAAATATTAAATCCCATTGGAAATTACTATATATTTGGTTAAAGGATGAGGGAATACCATGACTGAATTCCCTATATGTCACAGTTCATCATGAACAATAATACGGGATTCCATAATTTTATTCCCCCAGAATCTATAATGCGTGAGAGTAATGATAATGAGAATATTATGACCCAATTAACCTAGAAAATAATGTAAATATGGAAACATTAAATTAGTGAAATTTTACCTAATCATTGTGGAATATATATTTTATGGGGGATCGATGTGGCTTCTATATGAGTCCCTAATAAATTGGACCATCAACAATAGTTACATTTCACATCATTTTCATCTTTAATAACCCCATTTCAAGGATAAAAACACAAAAGGCATACACAACAAAATATATATATCTCTCCATAAAAATGAGGACTGTTCATATATTTCATATGAGAACCAGTAGGATATTAAAGTTCATTATTGTTTTTCTGAGTTGGTGAGTCCTGGAGAGAATTAATTATGTAAACAGATAATGGGATTTTTTTTAACTTGTACTCAATTTAGTGATGATAAATATAGTACTGGACTTCATCCCATGAAATTTGATAAATATAAAAAATTATATTATATATTATGTTGTGGTGTTTAGATAATCTTCACATTATATGAATACTATGAATTATTTCTCATGATAATTTATTCACATATAATAAATTGAATTTAATGTTACCTTAACTACAAATATACTCATGTTTGAGTTCTAGTTCAGTTTGATTTGAGATAGGATAACGATATTTAATGTTTAGTGTAGTTGAAATAAATCATGAAATGAAGGGACCTATTACTATGTGAAGGGATAGAGTTTGGATAGTATTGTACTCTAAAGTGATTGAATCGTTTTATGATTAAACAATTTTGTTATGTGAATATGTTCTTTAGGTGACTTTGTGAATAGATTGAATTTTCATGTGGATCCCATAAAAAGTAAGTAAAATTATATCTAAAATGATTAATGGGTTCAAATCATGACGTTGAGAATTCAATCAATGAGTTGGTGCCTACACATCATTAATTTGATCAGGAGAATTATGTGAATCAATGTATTTAAGGAAGCCAATAGAATAGACCCTAATTCATATGATCATTTTGTAGTGGGTGTTTGAATTTCATAGATCTATTTGAATATTTATAATGGGATATATTCCATATCTATTAGATTTTCTCATCAGGTGAAAATATATAAATCCACACCATGATACATGTAATGCATATAAATCCAGGGTTACTTTCCAAAAGATGATGATGAACATTAATGTAAAATTATATTTTGATAACTATCCAACCGTTCTTGGATAAATTCCATCTACATTTTTGCGGGTATGGAGGAGAATAATACTGATACACACATGATCAACATTATTGAGGAACAAGAGGTTTGGAATTGAAAATTGATCATCTTTTTGTTGATTTAATTTATTTCTCATACATTTGGTATATAATCCTCTTTGCATGACGCCAATTATTCATGTTGATTATATTATAAGAACACACACATTCAGATCAAACCCACTATTCACTATCATCTAGAAACCTGATAAAATGATTGACTAATCTTTATAAAAAAACCTCGTGAATAACGTGGGTTCATTATCACTCGAACTGTTATCCTATAAAAATTTCAATAAAAATATAATCATCCTAGATAATTGTAGGAAAAATATATAAATCGTTTTTTGGAAACCAATAATTAATCCCCGCCCTCTAATTGTTGTTGATCCCTCATAGGGTTATTTCACATATTCTCAAAGTTAGGTGGTTATTATTAACTAATATATTTATGATATTTATTATAGTGGATATTATAATATTCATTATAGGTATTTTATATAGTATATTTTATTATTTTATTGATAACATATTTTGAATGAAGAGATCTATTAAATGCGTGTTCATGAAAAATAATAATGGAATTCCAATGTTCAATGTGATGAGATTCAATTTTTTGGAAAAGATGATAGATTCATATATACGTTTTCTCAGATTTCAAGCTTTACATAACACCATGAATTTTTTATATATTTCCAATATTAGTAAACCCAAAACTTTTATAGATAAGATTAATACTAGAAATGATGTCCAAGAGTAAAAAATATGATGTTCTAGGATAAGAAGATGTATTTATAGGGGATTTTGGATCTCTAGATAAATGTTTCTAATGAGTAATGTCTTGAAGAGCATTATTGATCCTCCAAAAGAAAAAAAAGGTGATACTTATCATGCTTATATAAGTGAAAACGAGGATATATTCCTCATTGGACCAAGAGATGGAATAATTAATTGTCATTATATTATAATTTATTAGTGAATAAAGAATAATAATAGGTATTATAGACTCATAATATTATATTTCTGGAATAGTAAATCTTTGAAAAAATTGATTATAGAAAGGAAAAGTTTCAGTCAAAAGGGGATATCCCCTTCTAATGATTCCATCACTACTTTTCCCTGAGAAACTGATAGTCCTTGTATAATCTCTCCCTCCGCATGGATATTACATTCCTTTTATCATCAATGACATTTGAAAAACTACTAAATTCAATAATGAAAAATCATGAGAATAGGAATTTCTCATTGAACATATATCATTCAAACACTTCTTGTAAATAAGTCATGATTGTTTACAAAAAATTTAAATTCATCCATGTTCCTCCTAAGACGTAGCATCCTGATGCCAGATTAGCTAATGAATATATCCATTCCTTTTATAGTATGATAGCAATACATTGATAAAAATATTAAAATGTATGATAATATTTTAATAAGGCTGACTAAATGATTTAACATAAATGGTAGTAAATGAAAACACATTTTTTATGAGTGTGATTCTCCCCCAAAAGGGGAAAAAATTTATAGTTAAAAATATTTATAATTATTTTATACACCAATATGAAAAAATATTGTTTATAAATTCATTATGTTGATAGGGGATCCTTCAAATAATGCATAATTTTTTTCCCTTTAGATAGTTCAATTCATTTATCAATTAAGTAAGTGTATATTGTTGAGTAGATCTAGGAGATGAATAAATTAAATTTAATAATTCTATACCCTTTCCCACCCATCTTTGTATCATTCATATAGATTTCTTAAATTTTCACAATGGAAAAGAACCTTCCATTAATAAAAATATATATTTTTCCAATGGAATAAAATTTGAAGGATACATGTGATTCTTCTTCCACAATTAAATGAATTGATTTCAACACTTAAGACAACATTATTAATGTTTCTTCTCAACATATGTGGATAATGAATAATGAGTCTCAAGAATAAGGGATCTTTTTCCCATATCCAATGAATTATATTGATGACTTTAAATGTATTACCCTTAAGGTAAAATAAGAACTGTGATGAAGAATACATATTGAAAAGTATGTCATAGAACCCCTCTAATTAACCATATATCCTAAGAACCATGAGAATTAGGTGCTAATACATTAACTTAGAGGCCCTTTCAATGATACTTTTAATCATAATTTTTGCTCCAATGACATTCATATCAATATATTATAACATTTCTTAATACAAACCTATAACACATTGAATAGTTAATTCATTAGTGAATCTATGTTTATCTTTTTAAATAAATATATGGAGTGAAATAAGAATATTGACATATAAAATCTCAATAATTATTTTACAAGACAAATTACATATATTGATGTATATATATATATATATATTGATGGTGTTAGGGTGTTTCAATATTAAAATTTTAATTAATGTGTTAATAAAAGTTTCTCTTAAATGATTTCCACATTTACAAAAATCATTAAAGAGTATAAGAACTTCAATTTTGATGATATTCCAGGAAAATATATATAAGAAGTCATAATGAAAATCCGGACCTAGTGCACTCTCTGAATTGAGGTAATAAAAAACACCATTAATTACTTCAATAGAAGGTATAAATTTCAGTTCCACATTCTTATTGTTGTTAATAAATGGAATAATGTCATCAGAAAAGGGGGAGTAATATTTCTCTAAAAGTAATACATTTTAAAGGTCTGGTTGAGTTATGAAAAAACTACCACAGAGTTAAACATATAACAGATGGCCTAAAAGATCAATATAACCAATGAATAAATTGTCCCCCATTTTCATCTGAATATTTTAAATAAATTTCATTTATTTGAGGCATATCTAAAAAAAATTTGGCTTCTTATATAATTATACATTTCAAAGAGACATAAATCCATCTATATACCTATATTATTCCTCTAAAAGTATCTCTGAAATAACTTTTTTTTGTGGTACAATGATGTGTAGGTATCATCAACCATGACCCTGCAGATCCTGGTATCCAATTAGATAATCTCATTGTAAATTTATTTCAAACTATCCATATTACATGGTCACTTATGAATCTAGATGAGAAAGTTATCTTTATTCCACCATAGTTATTTTTTTATCGATATCTATACATGACCATGAATAATATTTTTCATTGACGTTTGAACGGTCTATATAATATCATAATTATGGTTCCACTGTTTTGAAAAAACCATTTTTTGATATTGTTCATCTTAGTTTTCCATAATTATAATTAGGGGCTCTTGGATAGATAAAACATGATATTGATGAGTATCATAAGTATATTGAATTCTTGAAATACCTTTATAGTTAGCTAAACATCTATCCAAAACTCTTGATTATATAACCTCATTATTTTTTCACTAGATGCATTTGTATAATAAAAACCCAAAATAAAATATATTATTCCCTGATAAAAAGGTTTTTAATTTTTCAATATCCCATCTAAATAAATTTTTAACTCCATTATTTTTATTTTTGTTGATAATTGTCCTGGAATCTCTACTAATAAACATGTTATGTAATTTAGGGTAAAATAATTATAGGTAAAACCAAACCACTTATCATTCCCAAATGTCTCATTTTTTATAAATAATATATAGATTAATTGATATAGATGTATTGTTCGCCTAAAAAGGGATATAATGAGATATATATCCAATTAGATTTATTTTTATACAGATTTTCAAGAAAATAAATATATGATTGTTTGATGGGATTTTTGGGATGTAATTTCAAAGATAATGATTCTTAACAAATTAGTTGACATACTTTATCTTGTGTATTTGTTCAATAACTTCTAATAACGATGCATTTATAATCCTATTTAATTTTTAATGCATTTTAATCATCTATAAGGATAATATTATTTATACATTCCACGTTATTATAGATATTATTGTGAATTTAATGGGGAGGCCATGTGGCCTTGAAATATTTGAACCATGGGGGATTTTGTTTGATTCCCTTCTACAACCCGGGGAAAACAATCTTGTAACCCGTTATTATTATAAAATTAGTACTGTCATGTAATAATAATTCATGTATATAATGGGGAAAAGGTTAAATAGATAATTATATTCTAGAGATAAAACAATATAGAAGTTGGGAGAATCAATGGGGGAAAAAATTCATACCTATAGAGAATTTCACTTGAATAAAGGAAAGAATAGGGGAATAAAAATGATGTGATATTAATTTACCCACATCTAGGAGATCTAGAGTATTTTAGAAAGGTAAATTTAAATTCATAGAATATAAATTATACCAGGATTTGTTTGTCATTTGAAACATGAATCTCCTCCCTATGAGGTTATGCAAACTAATCATACATGGAAGGACCCAGAAATTGGGAATGTTCCCCATTATCTATAGAAATTTTGTGTCATAAGAAAAAATATTTTTTTCTATGAGGTATCTCAATTTATTAAATAAGATAAAAAATTTCTACCATGGGACATCCAAATTGATCTGCAACGACATCATCTTTATAAACTCATTCTAAAGGGAATGCATGTTACACTAGAACATGGATTTCAACCAATTCATTAAAAACCAATTGGGAAACAAATTAGATAGAATCTAACTTTATAATATTACTAATATGGGGTGATATTAGTGTAAATATAGATAAATGTGGGATTTTATGATTAATATACCAAAAAATCAGGACGTGTAGAGAGGGGACCAGAAATAAGAAATAACTACACCTGAAAAATAACACCAGATTCATGGAAAGCCCCATTCATAAATCCAATATCTTACATGATGAGGTTAAATGAACTTATGTATAGTTTTTATTAAATAATCCCATTAAATATATATATATATATATATTATATATCATTCCATAATGTTATTTTGAACCTAGACTCAATTAGAAATCATTCAGAAACTATAAAATAAATATAACTCTCTATGGTGATATGTGCCAACTTGAGTTGTTTCATTATAATAATCTATTCATTAATAGAATAGAATTAAACTGGAGGATCAATGATACATTTAATGCCCCTATTTTTGGAAAGGGTATAAATGGATATAGATACAAATCCAAATTACATCAAACCAATGTTTTCTGGCATTATACACATCCATCATTATGAAAAAAAATCACCAGCTTCCAGAAGACTAAAACTCATAAACCATGATCGTATAAACCTATTCCATTAATAAAAGTGTATAAAAAATAATTAATATTTTAATATTGAATTTAATTCTTGATATATAACTTCTCAAGAATCCTAAAATCAGCTTAATACCACTAGTAGAAGATAATTGTTACTAAATTTTTAATTAAGAGTCAATTGATGGTAATATATAGTGGAGATTAAATAATCTTGATATGGGTGATCAAATGGAAGACCAAAAAACGATTTTATTTCATGTGGATAGTTTGATATATGAAAATATTGGTTGGAATGGGATTAGGGTGAAGCAAGAGATGAAGAAATAATTAAAGTAAATGACCATGGGGTATTTGATAATTGTGGGGGATCTAGCTTCTCAAAACCTTATGTTAGGAATGATGAAACATCATGGAATCTTATTTTAGGTGAGAAGACGAATATTGGAAATTTGAAAATGTAGAAATGATAGGATAATGACATTAAAATGGATAAATTATTTGGAAAAAATATGGAGGATAAGGTTTATAAGGATCACGAATTGGTGGATAATGTGATTCCATTGAGTGATCTATGGATACCACTGGTGGAATGTGATGCACATTACCTATCTAGACTCATCCAAACTTTTGAAAAATAAAATTTCAAGGATATAATGAGATAGAGTGAAAATTAATAATGTTATTACTCTTAATGAATGGGTTAATTGGAGTTTTTAGAATAAAATATAAACAAGAGATTTTTATAAAGTCCTTGATATACATACGGATAAAATAATGTTATATATTATTAGTTATAAACATATCATGATAAATTTAAGGATATATTAACATGATAAGATTAATATATGAATGAGTTATTAATTTTGGTAAATAGAATTGAACGATCTATTCATATATTTAGGCAACTATTTGAGGATTATATAGTAGTGATGAAGATGATGATGATTTTCTTAGATATGATCGATGGGAATTTTTATTCTCTTAATGATCATGACTTGGATTTGTGGACCATTATTTTTATCAACAACATTCTAATCAACAATGAGATGAGGTGATATAAGAACATAATAGGAAAATGAATATTTGGGAAGGAAATGTCTTTAAAATCATTAACATTTCCATACATTATTAACATATTATTTTAAATGAGGAGTTATATGAAGATTAAAATGTTTCCATGTCTTTTTTTATTTAATATAATTCTTTTCAAGAATAGTGAAATAATAAAAATTTAAATAATAAAAAAATTCCTCATTTCAATTTTCAATTAGGGAAATTGTTTGAACAATATTCAGTCAATTTTCTGATGAAAAAAAAAGAATACATGCCAGATGATAATTCTAAATAATGATCTATGAGAAACTTTTTTCCTATTGGACCTAGAGGAGGAATGTTTCTAAATGAAAAATTGAGTCAAATATATCAATGAAAAACAATATTCCCTCAAAACATGATTTCCTAACATGTAACGAGGGATGTTATAGGAAAAAATAGGAAAAAAATATATAGTTAAATATGAAATTCATGACCAAAAAATATCATTTGAATTTTTATTACAATTAATAGGAAGTAGAAAACAGTAGTTAATAAGATGGTATTCATGAGGTGATATTAGTATAAATTCAAATTGATAATGGAAATTTTTGTTTGATTGAATGAAATTTTGAATCTAGAAAGATATATTATGGATTTGACAAAGTATAATGAATCATTAAATTGAAAAATTAAACTTTGTCTATGGAAATTTTATCAATGGAAATCATGTTAATTTTAAATTCTTGATATATCTATTAAATACTTACAGAAAAGATTAAATTATTGATATTACAACTACGAATATGATTAATAAGAATGAAGAGATGAAGTATCACAAGTACATATTATTTTATGATGAAAATCACATGAATATACCATATTATGTGTTTTATAATTTATTATTGAAGATTATGGAAGCTTAAAATTATTTTATAAAGTTATTGATTCTATAAAATAGCTTGTATATTGTATTATGGATCACAAAACTATGTTATTTTATAATAATTATTACAACTAAAATAGTTTTATAAATTAAATTAATAAAAATAATGTGGCTCATCATAAATTATGTATAAATCACTAATTTTTAATGCAACACATTGTACTAAATTTCTGACAACAACGAGTTGGGGAAAAAATAATGAAGAAACTAAAAATAATGGAAATTCCTTGGTATGTGTGGATAATTAAAATAATGTCCAATTTAAATGGAAGGAGTATATTTTAAATTAAATGTAAGGTATTTTGGTAATATTTTTTTGGAAAATAATTTTAACCAAGTTGAAATATATTTGAATGTAGATATTGGTACTGCATATTTTATTGACATGAGCTTTTATTTAAAATTACATAATGTAATATTCTAATGGAACATAGGATATTAATTAAGGGTAATTAAAACAATATTTTTATTAGTCTAGTTGATATAAAATTCAAATATGATATTAATATTGTATAAAAATTTAGATTCAATTATGGAAACATGTGGTTGGTTGGATCAAAATTGACACATGTCCAAGAAGATTCTTAGAATTCATAAAGGGAAATAAAGTGGAAGGAAAACACAAAAATTTTAATAAGAGAGGTGATGAATAAAATTATTAATTGTTTATGAGTTTTAAAAGTCTTTTAAAGCTGGAAACTATGGAAACTTTATAGTGGTTTATCACCACAAATGAATATAATTACAAATAAACACTAATGATATATCAAAATCTATAATAGGGAAGTTATTGAATTCATAAATTATGGATCAATCAATTAAAAAGAAATTTAAACAACAAGAAGTTCGTATTAGAAACATTAATCAATAAAAATTATCTTTATTGATTGTTTCATGCATAATCTATTGAGTTAATCTCCAGTTGGTAACCATGGGAATAAGGAGATATTTTTTATGAATGGATGTTTCATAAGGTGCTTAAATTTTGTAAAATTTTTTATAAATGTATAATAAACCAATAAAGTCTTATTATAGATTCCCAATTATAAAATTCATTATTTTTTTATTGTAAAAGTTAATAATGGGTTGTGTAATTTAGTACATTACCATTTAGGTAAAATAGACATTGTTAAACAAGAAAAATATATTATAGTGCGGAATCTATATAAGATGAATCATGAAAGTCCCATACTTGTGAAACATGTCAAAAATAATAGATAACCATACCAAAAATATATGAATATCAGTGAAAATAAACATCTGGGGTTGATATATTTGGATTTGTAAGGATTAGTTATCTTTTAGTGGACTGACATGGAAATCTATTTGATTATTTTTATTGTTGATTTCAATTTTACGATTTATGCTTATCATATATTGGGTATTTCATAATATTATTACATCATTAAAAAAAACTGTATGATGTGATGAAAATTAAATAATATATTCTATTAGAAGATATAATTTTGATAATTAATTTGAATTCCAAAATGTATAATTTATGGAATATGTTATGAAACTGAGTTTAAAGAATGAGTTCGTCACTGTATACACATCCTAAAAAACTATACAAATAGAGAAGAATAAATATTTTTTTGTTCTTTTTTGGAACTATGATATTAGAGTTTAGCACCTCGAATTAATTTTGTATAAAATCCATAAATACTAGTATATACATCTTTAATTTGTGTTTACGTTAACAAAATATGATCAAAACATCATATAAGGTATATTTCTTGGAATAATTTGAATGTGGATAGTTCAAAGGTCTTAAAAAACTCATGTTATATTAAGATAAATTGAAGAAAAATGGGAATATTTGATGAGATTATTGATGAAAGAATATTTCATTAATATACATCTTATTACAAAGTTACAAATTATTTAAAAAAATATGATAAATAAAATAAAATGATTTTATATAAATGAAATGAAAAATATAAATTAATGGAAAATACAATTACCTATTGATGATGAGATTGATTATTCCTAAGGATAAAAAATTAAAAGATATTATACATACATGAATTTTATAGTATATTTTTAATGTTATCATGTTGAATATAAAATTTTCAATATCGATTAAGGTGTAGAGAAAGAATGATATATTTTCCAACGGAATAAAAACCTTGTTTATCTAAAAGATTATTTTAGAGTATCTACAATGTTTCTAAGAACATGGAGTGTATCTGCATCACCCATTTAGTCTAGATTTATAACCCAATATATATTTAAAATTATTAAATAAATAATTATAATATGTGGACTATAAGACATAAATGGAAAATTTTGTTACAAAAATTATGAATAAATAATCATTGGATTTGGTTTTAGGTTTTAATGATGAAAATATAATATTTTTAGAGTGGGTCTCTAGAAATAATATCTACATGAATGTTAAGGTTTTATGAAATGATGATTTTCATATATGAAAGGGGTACCCTCAAATTTATGGTAGAGTTTTTTAGAATAAGTTTTTATTTAGTTTTGAGTATTGAAATGATATAAATATGTGTTTAGATTAGTTTTAATAGTAAATATTTGATTTTTTAACTGGATTTTAATTATTAATTCAAGAAAGGTAAACTTGATTATGAACTCTGCATTAAACAACTACAAGTTTTTAAACTCAATAGTGATTGTTCCGATGTTTTTAAGATGAAGAAAAATTTATATGGGATTAAAAAATAACCTCAATAATGGAATAAAAATATGGAATGTGGATTATGTTGTATGGTGTTCATGAAATGAATGTTGGATAGAAATATACATCAAGGGATAAGATATATAGAAACACATTGTAAATATGAAAATTAGAATGTTATTTTTCAGACATTTGAACGAAACATATGATGAATTTCAAAAAAAATATATAAAACACATTAACAATTCAATAATTTGTGATATTATATTCCATTTCATCATAAATGTTATAAAAAATTAGATTATAAATTTATTTCACATTAATTTTTTGTTGGTTATTGAATATATTCTGAATGAAAAAATCTATAAAGTCCACTATCACAATAGAACATTAGACCAAGTTATTCACTAAGGAAAAACAATGTAGTTAAAATAAAATAGACATCAAAAAGATTATTAATAAAATATATTTAAATTTATATAATATAGATGAGGCATACTTGTTGTTGTTACACGTTGTTGATGATTGCAAATAAATATATATGATCCTCACGATATGCATTTGAAATTGATATGAATATACATTATGGGATCACTCTATTGTATCTTGCGGTTTGTAAAGGAAAAATATTTTCATAAGCATGGTTATGAAAATATGGATTAGGAAGTAATATTGTTGATCAAATGTATATTTCTAGAGGATAATTATTTAATGGATGAATATGAATTTATTTATTGAATATGAAGAAAAATAAAATTACTCAAAGAATAATGGGAATTGAGTAATTGATTATATTAATGTCTGATAAAAAAATTATGTGTATTAACCTATATCGTGATGATGCACGATTAAGTGATTCATACACATTTAAAATTGAGTATGATAATAAAAGTGAAAACAACCACTCTATTTATCCAAAATATCATTTGAGGTTTGAAAATGCTGATATTAAAAAAACCCTCCTCAATGAAAAATTAGAATGTGTAGGCCTTTCAAAAATATATTTCTTAATAATGTGGAGGGAATGGATATCCTGATAAATTTTCAAATAAATGATTCCATATTAGTAGTTTCATTAGGTGGAAATCTTGTTTCTTCTATCATATTTCATATAAGTAAATTCATCATGTTTTTGAAGCTGAAACCTGTAGAAGTGATTATGTGATGATTTACATTTTCAATCCAATTCAAATAGAGTAATTAGAGATCCCATACATTAGATTGATATCCATATATATGGGGAATAAATGAGTCTTAAAGATCCCTCACGAACTAAATTAACATTTTGATTGTTGGGAGTTTTTCTTAATTGATACTTGCTCAATAATAATGTTCTTTTTATATATTGATGGTAGAGAAATCTAAAAAATAAAATTATATGAAATAGAATTTTTCTTATAAAACCTTTATATTATTGGAATGCTATGACCTTTCTCTTATGTAATTTTAATAATGATAAATAAAGGGGTTTACAAGATTTATTTATTTTCCTCATATTTATTGATTAGTTGGAAATTAGTTAATGTTAAGATATAATTCTACGAAATTTTAATTTTCTATGTTAATAGTAATCATGCAATTAAATTATTTTTTCTACTATGGAGTGAAATATTATGAATATTATTTCAATTGTAAATACCTGGAAATTTTGTGAAATTTTTTTTCTTAAATTCAGTGGATTTTTTTCTAGTTCGTGAATTTTTATGGCGCTTGATTCTGAGGCCTGGTGTGGCTAGAATCAATTTCTAATTTTTTGTTCGGGTATGTTCAGTAAATGTACGAGCGTGATTTTATAACTTTTGAACTGGTGCTCAGAATTGATATCTGAGGGCACTGTTGAACTTACAGCACCGATATTATCTTTAGAATACTTTCACCTCGATGGCATTTGGTCGGGAATGGAAGTCAGTTTTTTGGGGTTTTAAAAAAATTAAATAAAAATAAGGTGATAACTTATTTTTATTTTGTGGTGGTTAAAACCTCCAAGAGGCGGTTACAGGAGGGGGAAAACACACCATAACCTCCCATTAGAGTTTATGGTGGTGGGGACCACCCGCATATAACATCCATTGGGAGGATATCCTTGGTGGGGCCAACATGAGCTTTAGACCCCTTTTACCCCCCACCCTTTATGTGGGATGAAACTCTCGACCTACCCCACTAATTAATTTTGTCGACCCACTCAATTAATTAATTGAAACTATTCACTTTATTAATTTAAAACCCATTTGAATTCTTTTTAATTATTTAGATAAAAAAATAAATAATGGGTTAACATAACCCATTATTTTTGGCTGGTAATTCTTTTCGTGGAGATTTTCGAGAGGTATTGGATGATTTTGGAGAAAATTTGCAGAAATATCTCTCAATGAAGAATGCGAAGAACGCCACATCATCATCCATCAATGAACGATGAAATCTTTCTTCGATCTTCGACCAAGCCAAAAGAGAAGGAGCCGACCGTGAAGAATGCTAATCACGCATCTTCCTCGGTCTCCTATACCAGACACTTCCCAATGTCAACAAATCTACGCATTCCTTTCTTCGACTTCATCAACGATTATCAAATATGATCTAGGGGTATTTGAGTTGATTTGTTCCCCGTTCTATGTCATTTAATTTATGGAATGTGAATTGCCTATTGTTATCACCCTAACACAGAGGGCGCGAGATGAAGAAACATGGCCTGATAACCCTCCGTTTGTTATTGTCATTTGATGGAGGGGGGTGGCGCAACGGTGACTCTAGAGGAATGGGCCGTGGTGGTACATGCGGTGACAGGCAACGAGCCGACTTTGGAAGAAGCCGGTGCTGCTAGGACTGCCACGCCGCCGGAGGGGCACGACGCCGTCGTGCCGCCCGGGGAACTAGGATGCGGCTAGGCGGGCCATGATGGTGCCAGTGGGGCGCGATTCCATCTCACCTCAAAAGAGGAAGGAGCCCCCGCCATGCATGCCACAGCGGTCGGATGGGCTGGGGCGTGGTGCGGTCGCGCCATACTGGAGAAGTACCATGGCCATGGGCTGCGACGGACGGAGGAGGGCGGCCGACTGAGTCGTCCGCCAATGGGCGCGATATAGGCAGGACTCGAAGGGTCCCGTGGTTATTGGGACAACACCACGCATTGGACATTGTAGAATATTGGGGGTGTAACCCCCCTCTATTTCTAGGGCAGGCCCCATAGGGCGCCGCCCCTAACTGGAACCCCCGCTTTCCAAGCGGACCATCCAGGCTGGGCTGCTGTGCCCAATAGGGACACCACGTTGGGTCGGGCCCGTTTTGGCGGGATAGACCAGTTTTGGTGGACCGGGTCGGACCCGTGGGCCGGGACAGACCCCGGTCCAGATCCGGACCGGTATCGGGTTGGGTCAGTCCAACTAAGTCGGACCGGACCCGGACCCACTCTGGCATGTTTTCACCTTTTCGCCTATATCTTGAGCAACATGTGTCCCATTGACGAACCGTCTACAGTGATTGAAAACATAGAAAGAGAATGTTATTTTGAAATATCCAACTTGAGGTTTAGACACACTTGGGATATGGTTGGGTGGGTTTGAACAAGAAACCGACCGGGCATCTAGAACTAAAATGCCAATAACTCACAGACCGGGTGTCTGATCGATGCGTTGTCTGCTGCATTGAGACCCCTATGATGAGGCAGACCTTGAGATACTTCTTCATGAGAGTTCGTGACCATTGGAGTATCGACCAGTATCTCGTGGAGCGGATCGTCTCAGAGATGAGAAAGTGGATTACGAAGACCTAGTAGTTGGCTGATACATGATGACTGCTGACCATTCGACTCAGAGTGTTTGGACTAGCACAGTGGCAAGCGACTCTATGTGACATGGAAGACCCATAGTGGGGAGGGCCTCTATGTGACATGACAGACCCACGGTACTCGACAGGAGGAGTACCTTAGCATGCTATGATGGGGAGAACCTCTGTGTGACGCTGCAGACCCACAGGGGAGAGCGCCTCTATGTGACGTTGCAGACCCACAGTACTCGATAGGAGGAGTACCACAGTAGTCCAGGATAGTGTGAATCACCTTTGTGTGACGCGACAGCCCATAGTACTCAATAGGGGAAGAGTACACCAGCAGCTGAGGTTTCGACAGTTTGACTGGGAGTGTTACATGTTACCACCCCTATAATAAAATCCTAGTTTTGAGCTAAGTCAGCGATGTTTGTGTTTTTATCATGATTGATATGGGTTACTAGATAAATTAGGTATATGTATGGGCATGTACTTGAGTAATGGTTTTTTGTTGATTTTATAGCTTGTGGTTTTTCCTTGTTGGATTTTGTGAGACCTTGAGTATCTTGGGGTCCCTACTGAGTATCGTTATACTCACCCCTGCACGGGCTATGCCCGCACCTCATTTTGTTAGGTGCAGATGACGGACAATGTTGATCGAGGTAGTGAGTAGTAGGACTAGATGGTACCTAGAGGTGGACCACACGACATGATGGTACACGGAGCGGACATACAGACGTGGAGTGCTGAGGAGGCCATCTGTACCTACCCTTCACGTAGGAACCCCAGAGGATGACCTAGTGACTGCTTTAAATTTCTTCTTTCAGTTGTACATGTACTTTTACATTTCCATTTACTTTACTGTTGGGATTTTAATTTTGCCCCCTTTACTTCCAGTACTCTCTTTTGTATATAGTTTTACTTAGTGTTTTACTTCCAGTTGTGTACTCTGTTGTGTGTGTTTCTTTTTATAAAGGAAATTCCTTCCCAGTTTAGGGATTTACGCCTTTGGTACTCGTCACCAGCCCCTAGCCTATGGATAACGGGCTTGGGGTAGTCACGATATGGGCCCCGGGGGATGGGTCGTGAAAAATTGGTATCAGAGGAGTCCATTACTACAAAAACATAGGAATCTGATATTTCATTTCTGTGAAGCAATAGTGTTAAGGTTACTAAGTGTGGTTTTCAGTTCAGGGAGTCCAGTGTTGGTGCGGGTGGCTGACGTATCCATACACTAGGACCCAAACATCTAATTTCTAACTCATTGCCTGAAAGCACTGATTACGTGTTTGTTTTCAAAATATTTTCTTTAATTCAGCTAAAATAGGTCAGCTCACCAAGTATAGTCTTTTGACAGTGTCACATCTGTTTCTTTCAGGATTCCTCCCCACGAACGTCTAGTTAGATCCTTGAGAGTCGTACATACTGATATACAACCGAGTGATGAGGCCTTGGTGTAGGGGTCTTTATTAGCGTAGGTACCCGCGATACTACTTCCCATTGGGCCTCTGATGCCACCAGCCCTAGCAGCAGATGATACAGTCCACTTGAGCACGTTGCACAAGATCCAGTGCTAGAGGCTACCCAGGTTCAGGGAATTGACAGACCCACATGCGGCTAAGGATTGGCTGGAGGCTGTGGTGCGAGTCTTCAGGATAGTAGGGACACCAGCTGACTATATGGTGATCCTTGCTACGAGTCTCCTTCAGGAAGCAGTACGCAGATGGTAGACCCTGATTCTCCAGGTCTAAGACGATGTGACACTACTCTGGATAGACATTGAGAGCCTGTTCTGGGATGAGTTTGTACTATCCACCCTTCATGCAGTGCGGATACATGGGCTACTTAATCTGAAGGAGGGAAGCATGATAGTAGCACAATACTCAGCGAGGTTTACTGACCACTCACAAAACTCAACAGATATGATTCATGACCCATTCTTCAAGGCATAGACCTTTGAGTAGGGGCTCAGGAGAGAGAACAGGTCATTAATGATCTCACTCAGAATCCCGACCCAGGAGGGGGTGTTAGAGAGATCCCTCCTAGTGGAGAGTTTCCTTGCTGAGCAGTCGCTAACAGTAAGACCCGATACAAGTTGACATGCAGCGAAGTCTTCTGTAGATGGCAGTAGAAAGATGACGCAGAGGTCAAAGAGGATCAGACCCTTGGGTGGACGACCGCATGAATCAGGATCTATTGTGCGAGGCACCTGGGGATGTGAAAAGAGAAGACATTATTACACATGCAGTGGGTAGGGTCACATGGCTCATAACTATCCGACCTGCCATTCTGATGATCAGAAGATAGTTGAGGGACCTCCCTGGCAGAGGCATAGGTTTGATCGCGGTGATCCACAGGGAGGAGGTGGACATGGAAGAGGAGCTAGACATGAATCTTATGGTGGAAAACGTTATGAGGTGTTACCACCACCGCTACCAGGCGGTCCACCCCGACTGCAGGGAGCAGGTGGACATGGGAGATCTCAGCTTCATGCAGTTGATGCATACGACCACGGTGCTCTGAAGATTATTTAAGGTACTATCTATATCTACTCCACCTTGGCTGCAGTTATCATAGACACAGGTTCCAGTCACTCTTTCATAGCCACTATCCGCATTTGGAGCTTGAAGATTCTGACAGATCCGTTGGCTCGATTCTTACGGCTAAAGACTCCTACGGGAGTAGACTCGATGATTATGCACTAGTGTCTACAGTGTGAGCTTACTATAGGAGGTGATAGCTTCGGCTAGAATGTCTTTGTAGCGGCGTCGAGGGCTTATGACATCATTTTGGGTATAGAATGGTTATCTAGAGTCCATGCATAGATATACTATATAAGGCGCAATGTGCGGTATGTCCGCACATATGAGACTAGGATTTCCTTCACAGGTGAGAAGGGGACCATTGTAGCATAGGACAGACTTACTCGGAGGAGGGTGTAGCCGATCACTCATCAGTTGGCTGGCCTCACCCTCAAAGCAGTTGATGTAGAGCGTCTGAGTTATCTTGTAGTGGTGGACCAGTACGTGAATGTTTTTCTTGACGATGTTCGAAGACTACATCCTTGCAAAGAGGTGGACTTATACATTGGCCTGTTCCCTGGGACGACACCGATATCTATACCAGCATATCAGATGGCTATCACTGATTTTCGTGGGCTGCAGGTACAGCTGGAGGACTTTTAGGGTAAGAGATTCATCCGGCCTAGTGTTTTTCCCTGGGCAGCCCCGGTTTTTTTCACCAAGAAGGCATACGGGAGCTTGAGGATTTGTTTCGACTACCGTTTCTTGAACCAGGTGACCATGAAGAACAAGTACTAACTCTTGAGGATTAACTAACTCTTTGATCATCTCAAGGTAGAATGGTGGTTCTCAAAGATAGACCTCTTATCAGGCTATCACCAGCTCATAGTTCGAGATGAGGATGTGCAGAAGACGTCCTTGGGGTGTCGGTACGACCACTACGAGTTCTTGGTTATAACCTTCAGAACCAATGTTGCAGCAGTGTTCATGTGTCTCATGAAAAGTATTTTTCAGCCTTACCACGATCACTTTTTTGTAGTCTTCATCGATGACATTCTGATCTACTCGACTACTGAGGATGAGCATGCCTACCATTTACAGGTAGTACTGGACACACTCATAGAACACTAGCTTTATGGTAATCTCTCGATGTTCTAGTTTTGGATTCGAGAGGTTCACTTCTTGGGACACGTCAATTCGGAGGCAAGATTTTCAGTAGATCCAGAAAATATTGAGGCGATACTTGCTTGGGAGCCACCCAGGAGTGTGACGGAGGTACAGAGTTTCCTGGGCTAGGCTGGATACTACTAGAGATTCATTCCAGACTTCTAAATAGTTGCATCACCACTATCAGTCTTGATAAAGAATGGGTAACCCTTCGTGTGGTCAGAGAGATGCCAACAGAGCTTTCAGGAGTTGAGGTATAGGCTGACTATAACCCCTATCTTGAGACTTCCAAAGGAAGTTGTATGGTATGTAGTCTACTACGAAGCATCAGGGACTGGAATCGGGTGTGTTCGGATGCAGGAGCGAGCTGTGATTGCATATGGTTCTCGGCAGCTGAGAAATCACGAGTAGAACTACGCTACCCATGACCTGGAGTTAGTAGCAGGGGTCATCGCCTTGAAGATGCGGAGGGACTATCATATAGGCGAACGTTTTACCTTGTACTCTGATCAGAAGAGTCTCAATTATATCTTCTCTCAGAAGGAACTAAAACTGAGACAACAGTGATGGATTCAAATCCTCCCGGACTATGAATTCGAGATAGTATATAATTCTGGGAAGGGGAACGTAGTTGCAGATGCACTCAATAGAAGATCTGGTATACAACTTCTAGGAGATGCGATAGAGCAGCTAGCTTCCTTAAAGATATCCTTTATGGATAGAGATGGAGCAGCATATCAAAAACCTCTTATAGTCACTCCTTTACTTCTTCAGTGAGTTAGGGAGGCGCAACGTGGTGGTTCTTACTACGAGACACGACTTGCTCAGATATCCATAGGGCAGGCACCTGATGGATTTTCTGAAGGAGGGGAGCACATCATCCTCTTCCAGGGACGTACCATAGTACCAGTAGTACTCTAGGAGTAATTTTTTAGGGAGTTCCAAACATCCCCTCTAGCGGTACATCCAGGGGTGGAGAAGATGTACCAGGACCTTTGACGACAGCACTGGTGGCTAGGTCTGAAGAATGCAATAGAGGAGTTTTTCTCAGGGTGCCTCACTTTCCAGCAAGTGAAGGAGGATCACTTGGTACCAGTGGGCTTGGTGCATCCCTTAGAGGTCCCATAGTAGAAGTGGTATGGGATATTCATGGACTTCGTTACAGGTGTTCCAAGTACATCCAAGAGTCATGATTCTATATGGTATATTGTTGATCGACTCACCAAGTCGGCCCACTTCATACCGATCAAAGAGTAGGGCTATGTAGAGAGCTTGGGACACCTCTATATGTAGGAGATTGTGCATTTTCATGGAGTAATTTCTTATATTGTCTCTGACCATCATTCATGGTTTACTTCCCGGTAATGGAAGGGGTTGCAGGAGGCTTTCGGGGCGCAACTATGTTCGAGCACTGCCTTCCATCATCAGACAGATGGCCAGACTGAGCAGATCATTCAGACCCTCGAGGACATGCTCCACACATGTGTCCTAGACTTCGTTCGTAGCTATAAGTATCACTTTCCTTCGGTGGAGTTTTCTTACAAGAACAACTATCACTCCACCATCGACATGACACTTTTTGAGGCCTTGTATAGTCGACCTTGCAGATCGCCACTATGCTGGACAGAGCAAGGGGAGTCATCACTAGTGGGACCAGAGATGGTACGTGATACCATGGATAAGGTGCAGATCATCCAAGAGCAGATGAAGACTGTACAGAGTAGGCATAAGTCGTATGCTGACAGGATACGAGGACCTATGGAGTATGAAGATGGAGACCACTTCTTTCTACGAGTCTCACCTCGATAAGTTATACGGAGATTTGGTCAAGGCTGAAAGTTATCTCTTCAATTCATCGGACCTTCCCAGGTCCTCAACAGAGTAGGATAGGTGGCTTAACTCTTAGATCTTTCACCTCATTTGCACCGGGTGCATGACGTATTCCACGTATCTTAGCTGAGGAGATATGTGCATGAACCTTATCACATCCTTCACCATGGAGAGCTGGACATCGATGACGGGGTGACTTTCACAGAGGTTCCAGTAGAGATTGAATATCGACAAGAGCGGGTCCTACGTGGACAGTTGATACCTCTGGTGCGCGTTCGCTGACTGCACGGGAACCTCCAGGAGAGAACATGGGAGAGGGAGGCTCATATGTGTGCTCAGTACCCCCATTTTTTCCCTTAGTTCAATTTGTAGCTTATGGGGACATAAAGCCCTGAGGTGGGGAGAATGTAAAGACAAGAAAATTCCATTGAAATGTTTTTCCTAAATTCATGGTATTTTTACGAGTCCGTGAAAATTTACGGTGCTTGATTCCGAGGCTCGGTGTGCCCGGAATCAATTTCTGATGTTTTTTTCATGTACATTCAGTAAACGTACGAGCAGGATTTTATAACCTTTGAAATGGTGCTCAAAATTAGAATCTGAAGGTACCGTTGAACACACATCGACGATATTCGCTAATGACGAATTTCACTTCGACGACAGTTGGTCGGGAATGGAAGTTCGTTTTTGGGGTTTTAAAATAAATTAAAAAAGGTGATAACCTATATTTATTTTGTGGTGGTTAAAACCTCGAAGATGAGGTTAGAGATGGGGGCCACCACACCATAACATCCCATGAGAGGTTATGGTGGTGGTGACCACCCACACATAACCTCCCTTGGAAGGATATCGTTGGTGGGGCCCAGACATGCTTTAAACCCCATTAACCACCCATTTAAGTGGGATGAAACTCTCTACCTACCCCACTAATTAATTTTTCCAACCATCTAAATTAATTAACTGAATTTATTCACTTAATTAATTTAAAACCCTTTTGAATTATTTTGAATTCTTTGGCGAACAAATTAAATAATGGGTTAACATAACCCATTAATTTTGGTTGGAAATTCTTTTGGTGAAGCTTGAGAGAGGGATCAGAAGATCTTGGAGAACACTTGGAGAAATATCTCTCAACTAAGAACTCTAATAACACCACTTCATTGTCGACTGAAGAACGAAGAAATAATTCTTTGTTCTTCGACCGAGCCAAAATAGAAGGAGCCGACCCAAATGAATGCTGACGATTCTTCTTCCTTGGTCTCTTATCTCAGACACTTCTTGAATTTAACGAATCGATGCCCGCTTTTCCGAAACTTCGTTAACGATCATCAAATTCGAGGTTGGGGGATTTGAGTTGATTTTTTCCCATTCTACGTCATTCAATTTATGGAATGTGAATTGCCTATTTCTATATCCCCAACGCGGGGGGCACGAGCCGAACACACATGGAATGAAAACCCAATGTTGGATCTCATTATTTGATGGAAGAGGCAGTGCAATGGTGCCGCCAGAGGAACTGACCACGACGGTACACACGGAGACCGGCAATGAGGTGGCCGCGGAAGAAGCCAGTGGCACTAGGGCTACCGTGCTGCCGAAGGGGCGTTGCGTCGTCGTGCCGTGCGGTGGTGTCGGAGGGGTGTGGTTTCGTCTCATAGCATCGGAGGAAGGATCTGTGACTAAGCAGGCCATTATGGTCAGACATGCTAGAGCACGGTTTCGTCGCACCGCACTGGACAAGTACCACGACCATGGGCTTCCGTGGATGGAGGAGGGTGGTCGGTTGAGCCAGCCGCTGGTCAGCGCGCTACAGGCGGGACCAGAATGGTCCCGCAGTTACTGTGCCAACACCATACACCGGCTGTTGTAGAAGACGGGAGGTGTAACCCCCACTTGATTTCTAGGGCGGTCCCCACAGGGCGCCGCCCCTAGCTGGCACCCCCGCTGGCCAAGAAGACCAGCCGGGCTGGGCCACCCTGCCCCCTAGGGCCGCCGCGCTGGGTCGGGCTGGTTTTGGTGGGCTGGGCCGGTTTCAGCGGACCGAGTCAAACCCATGGGATGGGTCATACCCCGGTCCGGATTAGTACCTGGGTTGGGTAGGGTCAGTCCGACCGGGACGGACCAGACCCCGACCCGCTCTGGCCTGTTTTCACCTTTTCGCCTATATCATGGGCTACGTGTGTCCAATCGACGGACCCTCTACCATGACGGTAAGCATAGAGAGAGACGGTTCTTTTGGTATATCCCACATGAGGTTTGGTCATAGTTGGGATATGTTCGGGTTGGTTTGAACCTAAAAACCAACCGGGGCCCTTGAACAGAAATCCCAATAACTCACAGAACATGCTTTTGATCGACGCATAGTCTGTTGCGTTGGGACTCCTATGACGAGGAAGTCCTTGAGATACTTCTACTTGGGAATTCATGATAGTAGGAGTATCAACTATTAGCTCATGGAGATAATCCTTTAAGAGACGAGCAAGCGGAGTATGAAGACCTAGTAGCTGGCTAATGCCTGATGACTACCGACCTTTCGACTCGGAGTGTTTCGACAAGCCCAGTGGGAAGCGCTTCGGTGTGACGCTGTAAACCCATAGTGGGGACCACCTCTATGTGACGCGGCAGACCCACGGTACTCGACAGGAGGAGTACCTTAGTAGGCTATGAGGGGGATCGCCTCTGTGTGACGCGTCAGACCCATGGTAGTCGACAGGAGGAGTACCTCAGCAGGCTATGAGGGGGATTGCCTCTGTGTGACGCGGTAGACCCACAGTGGGAGTGCCTCTATGTGACGTAGAAGACCCACCATACTTGATAGGAGGAGTACCATATCAGTCCAGCATAGTGGGAAGCACCTCTGTGTGATGCAACATGCCCAAAGTACTCTACAAATGAAGAGTACACCAGCAGTTGAGGTTTCGAAAGCTTGACCAGGAGTGTTTCATGTTACCACCCATCTAATTAAATCCTATTTTTGAGATGAGTCAATGAATTTTGTGTTTTATTCATGGTTGATATGGGTTACAAGATTACATAGGTATATGTATGAGCATATACCTATGTAACGGTTATTCATTGATTTCATACCTTGTGGTTTATCCTTGTTGGATTTTGTGGGACCATGAGGGTCTCGGTGTCCCTATTGAGGGTCTTTATACTCACCCATGCACAAGCTATGTCCGCACCTAGTTGTGGTGGTTGTAGATGACGGACAGTTCTAATCAAGGTAGAGAGTAGCAGGATTGGAAGGTACCCAGAGGTGGAACACTTGGCATGACGATATACGGATTGGATGAATGGACGTGGAGTGCTGAGGAGGCCATTTTTACCTACGCTTCAAGTAGGTACCCCGGGGGATGAACCAATGTGTACTTTACTTTTCTTCTTTCAGTTGTACTTGTACTTTTATGTTACCTTGTACTTTACTGTTGGGCTTGTATTTCCGACCCCCTTTACTTCCAACACTCTCTTTTGTATACAGTTTTACTTACACTTCTTCTTCCAGTTGCGTACTCTATTGTGTGTGTTTCAGTTTATAAAGGAAATTACATCCTAGTTTAGGGATTTATGCCTTTGGTACTAGTCTCCATCCCCTGGCCTATGGAAGGCAGGCTTGGGGTAGTCACAATACGGGTCCCGGGGGACGGGTCGTGACATTAATCTTACCTGGGAGAATGATAATATAATGAAAATAAATAATGTCAAGATAATTCTTATCGGGTATAAAATAGAATAAATTTGGTAATAAAGAATTTCATTTATAAAGATAGTAGTACACTATCTTTGTACCATAATGGGACCACACCATAATCTCAAGTATCATATAAAAATGTGTATGCCTATACAAAAAGAAATAGGTCATTAGAATATTGTACTACACTAGGTCAAATAAGTCATATGATCCACGAAAAAAATTCAAGGGGTCAAACCGTAGTTTTAGTGTGAATTTTGGGATTAGATTACTGATTTTTAATTAGATTTTTAATTATAATTCTTAATTTCTCTCAATTCTATAAATGAAAGTTCTATACTATAAAATATTTTAATTATAAAAATCGTTAGGAAAGTTCCTACACATGTTGATAATAGAAAATTTATAAAAACATTGAGAAAAATTAATTAATTTTCCAAGGATCATTATAATGTTATTTTGGATTAAACATTTGCGGAGAACAATGGTGCACATGTGATATAAATTATAGAGATTCATAACATTTAGAATTAAAAAATAAGAAACATGGGAATGATTTCCTTGCATTCTAATTTATAGAATTTTCAACCATAATCATTTTCCAATGCTTGTTCTTATTGATAAAACACATATGACTGTGTATAGTGAGATAATATCCATTGTTCCCAAAAGATTACATACATGATAAAAATACTTCGCAAACATTATAAAAAAATATAATGTGTGTGTTATTTATTTCTCTATATACCATCACCACATCACCTTATTTTATATATATTCACACTAATTGGTGAATGGAGAATAAATTTCATAGTTAATTTTATTGAAACCACAAATTCCACCATCCCCCTATCATATGAAGCAGTGGTCTACTCTCACATATGCCTTTCTATTTAAATTTTCTATCCCATAGTCGATGATATAGTGATCCTTTCCAATTCCTACACCAAAAAATGAAATCTCTCAAAAAACAGGAGGCTCATAATTCTGTAAAAATATGATTAAAAAGATCATAAAAAAATCAACCTTAATCTATCAACCTCTTCACATCAAAAGATGTACCTCATTGTATGGTCACAAATAAATTTCCATGTCTTCCTATTATAACAATAAACCCCAAAAAATCTTAGTAAGGTGATTATGATTCTATGAATCCCTTTTAATCTTTTATCAGTCCTGTATGTATATTAAAGAACATGAAACATAACCAATACCATGAAACACCATTATTAAGTACACCCACCAAAACTATCTAAAAAATACTATGATATGTTTTATGTAAAATAAATTAACATAACCAAAGTTCTATCATATAATAGAGGTCACAAATAATGAAAGCCAAAAATTACAACATAATATTACTTTTTTTCTGAAGGGAAAAACTATAATGTGAATGTTTTTTTATTATTCCAAGAAACAATGCTATATAAACAAATTATCCAAAACGTGATGACCCCTATAAACTACCCACACCACTACCAATATAAAAAAATTATTAAAAAATCCTATGAACAAAATTCCTTTTATCATCTATACTCATCAAATTAAATAAACTGACCACTTATCAATCTAATCACCAAATGAAATACCATCTCTAGGCCATCATAATTATCATAGAAGAGATTGCACTATATGATATATATTTTTTCACACACTGAGAAACCTTTTTGAAGTTTATGTCTCCAAATTAGAAGATTATCTAAATGGATGTGTAGTCATTTTGGGGTTTTAAAACCATTAAAACTATAATGGTATGACACATCCTTTACATGGACACCCTACCAAAAATATATCATAAAATGAAATTTTCATGAAAAACTTTCAGCTTTTTCTATTCCAAACACCCAAACATGAAAATGAAATATCACATAATGAACACGATTTATTTTTTATATAAAAGATTATGCCTATATAATATGGATCATAATTATCCTTCCTGATAACACTAACTGAGATATGAGCATAAAATTGTAAAGAAACATAGTTGATACCATATTCTTATATATTGGAGTCCATTTTAAAATATGGAATACCAATCAATACAATATTAGGGGATATTTATTAATGGGAAGGATATGAGGAAAATTTATTTTATCTCACCATTGGTTAGATGGTTGAAATGAATAAGAGTTAAATGTTATATTTTTTAGCCATAAAAGAAATTATTTTCTTATTTATATTATAAAAATAATTAAAAATATATTGGGTACCTATTACCCTACCACTATGTACCTCTTTCGAATTTTAAAACCACCCCTACCATTATACCATATATTAGGTACCCAATACATAACCACTAGTTACTGAGTTGTATTTAAAATAATATCCTAAACCATAATAGATATATTGGGAAACTAGTACTCCTCCATCGATAATCAATAAGACATTAAATATTTTATTACAAAAAACCCTTATAATACCTTTAACCAAATCCTTTATTTTCTAATAAATCCTATAAATCCAAAAAAACCTTATATACCTCAAACAAGAACCATTGACACATAGTGAAAAAATATAAATTTAAAACACCCCCAACTCCTCTTCTATAAGAGTGCATTTATCCTATGATTCCACTAACCCAAAGATACATAAAAAGTAAAATCTACAAAAAATATTGGTTTTTATCCCTATGATGTATTTTGTAATATCTTATAACATTCTATCCATCCACTATAATATGATTTCATCTTTTTTTCCTTTATTTTAGATTAAATGTAGACATTTTCTCTGCCCAACTAATCAAAATATCTAGATATTCACTAAATATTTGGCCATTCATTTACAATAAAAACTTTTAATTCCAAATCGATTCTTATAGAATCAATTTCATATAACTATATCTAATTACATTCATAAAATTATTGTTGCGACACTACCACATTTGAATCCTATAAAACTACACTTTCTCAATCACTAAAACACTATATTCCTAATCTAAATCACAATGTTTATATCAAATAATTAACCATAGATTAATATGATCTCATATTACAACACGACACACAAAATAGCTGTTCAATTTGTCAATATTACTATTATACTCACACTATGAGTACCAAAATACTTCAAATTTGACTCATACTTAGATTCTCTTTCTTGGAATTTTACACATTGTAGATATCTTAATTCTCTAAATCTATTTGGTGTCATAGATGAATCCAAAAATATTCTATTTAAGGGAAAAGGTATTAATAAAATAAATTATATAACCCCAAAAGTAATATTACTTTGCACTTAAATGGATATATAAAAAAAATTAGATGTTCAACTCAAGTAGCTCAACTGAAGGATTAATGCACATGAGATAAATAGGACTCTCCCCATCATATGGATATACATATCATATTACTCCGAAAAATAGTTTCTTATAATCATGATATCAAATAAAAACCCTTTTTGACACCCACATCTCTATGGTTTAGAGTAAACATAGGTTATACAAATTTTGTATTATTATAATAACGACCAACTCTAGCTAAAAACATCTGATCTATAAAATCATATTATATCCCACACAGGGATTTAAAAAAATACATTAATTAAAATATATAAAATATTACAATGATATGTGTGGAAATTGTATAACTATATAAATATTTGTAGAAAATTATATTCCCAAAACTCCCCAATTTATTATTCTTCTCATTTTTTCAATATCTCTAAGGATTCCCTATTCTCCACTATGTATGAAACCATCATAGATTGAGTAAAAATTTATATTTCACATACATCATCCTTCCATATTTGGTATTCTCCATGGTGAACTTCCTCTTACACCTTGGAGGCGATAGATAATTTTTATCACTAAACTCGGATATTTTTTGCTAATTGGCATCAATAAATTTTTATCTTTTCAAATACACCACCCTAATATTCATATTTTTTTAGGTAAGTGATTCACTTCCATATTGTGAAATGCATACATGAATGTCTTCCAATACTCATATAAAAAAAGAATATAAAAGTACTCACACTATGTAATATTACACCATTATAAAAAGAAAATTACTTCATAAAACCATTTCATTATGATACATATTGAAATGATATATAAACTCAAATTTAGTATTGTACCACCACCCTTAATCCTATGGTACTACTTAATATCTATAATGTTTTTAAATATTTAAGGATATACAATATTTGGGATGAATATTTCATAAATCATAGAATGTAAATCAATCCTTGTAATTATTGGGACCAAGATGGATTGTAGTTGTTTATTTAATATAGAAGAATTTGGTCTTGAAGGTGTTGTCTTTTTTTTCAAAGAATAAAAGAAATAACCACACCTTGTTACATTTTTGGAATATTGGAAAAACCATTTTATTAAAAAGTTTAGACTCAAAATTATTAATAATGTACATCATCTTGTGAAGAAGGGTTCGAAAATAAAACATTAATCGGTCTTTACTTTGGTTTGAAATGATCAGAAGACTATAATCATGAGGGGTGTCGAAGTCTGATTAATTAAAATGAAAATATGAAAATACTTTTCAGATCACGGTGTTCTCAAAAATAATATGTTATTTTGAAAACATATGATTCAAGACTTATGACGTAAATGTGGAGAGCTGCTTCTGCCAAACAAATTAAATATTGGTAGGATATACTTAAGTGTTGGAATACTTGGAAGATACAATACTTGGAAATGTTTGTCTGATGATACTATGTTGATTTTAAATGTTTTAAAATTCTTTAATAAGACATCCTTCAAGTACATTCTTCTGGAAAAAGTATGTTTCTGAAGTAAAAGACATTTGCTGTCAGTTCTATAGTTTGAGATCACATGATGCATATTTGTGTGGAGTGTGGGAATATTGATTAGATCATGAGAAAATGATAATGATGGTTTTAAAGGAGACCAATAAACCACAAGATAAAGATATTTATTGAAATAATTTGGTAAGGAAATAACATTCTATTGATACCGATTAATTAGATGCAGTGTTCCACTAATCATCGAAGTTATCTAGAAAATAATAATCATATAAAGTGATTATTAAAATAAGAGATCAGAGGTAGAATGATTTATTAGGAATGATGAGAAGGTTGGAATTTTTAATATTGATGAAATGTTAAATCAGAGAACAATCATCAATGTATTAAACCATTTTCATTCCAATTAAATTTTTTGTATAAATAGGGTCAAGAGGAAAATATGTCATGATTCCATAATAATTTGGTTAAGATAAAAAATAAATATGATATGTTTTCTATTGGGTCTATAATATCTGACTAGAGTTTTCACCAATTGTGGGATTGATGTAGGGACCAATCCATTAGGAAGAGGATGACAATGTTAAAGGTAATCAAATTCTGGACATCACCAGACATAAGATAATCAATTTAAAGAAATGAATAAAATAATATTTATTTCAAGAATCCTCCAATGAGTTTTCAAGGGGGGTCTTGAAAGGGTGTTTAAAGAGTTTTGTGAAAGTGTTTATTTTACGATTTTTTGAAGCTTAGTCTTATGTGCTTCCAAGATGATTTGAAATATTTAGAATTTGAGACTCTTTTTATTGAATAATGGTTTGAATTTTAATATTTATCAACTAGTATGATGCATTGGATTGTATATTTGGTTTTATATTGGTTCAAATTATCATAATGAGAAGGCATTTTTTTCATATGTTTTGTTTGGTGCAAAACAATATAATAAAGAGTATAATATTGTACATATGCCAATATCATAATGTAAAAAATCATACTGAAAATAAAAATCATGTTGGATAATTTTTATAATGTCTAATGTGAGAAGCAGTTGTGAGAAGATTCAAAAAAAATAAATGAGAAGAGTTTATAAGAACTACAGGAGTCAAATATGAACTTGAGATTTAAAGTAATTGATATATATAGAAATTTGGTTAAGCGAGAATTTTTTTTAAATTCCCTTCTAAACTACATTTTTAACCCCTATAATAGATGAAAATACATTATAATTTTAGACTAATATACTCTTTATGGAATAAGTGATAAGGAAGAGTGCTTATTTTTTTAGAGGGAGGGATTTAATGTATTTGGATTTCATAAGGGTGTTTTCAAAATAGAACAATATAAAGGAATATAAAATTCAACAGGTTCTAGATTAGACCATAATATCAGATTGGGATTTACCAACTATGACATATGGGTTTCATTATTGATTCAATGGAATGACAGTTGGGTTATATTATCAGATGTAGTAGTTGGACTGGTAACTCAGACTATAAAAAATTTCTGAGTATTTTTATAAAGTCTAGGGAATTTCATAGCTGCTAATGGGTAGGAAAGTGAACAATTTTATAAATATTATATTTGTTATTATTGACAAGGATGTATAGTGACATGTTTTAAAGAATCTAGTGAATGTTTCTTAAAATATTACACAAAATTGTATAAAATCATTTAATGGTATTTGAAGAAAAAACAATGTTCTATTAAACATAGTTCTACACAAGTTTAATGTTATATCATAGTGTTTATATCCAACTAAAAAATTGTTTTCTAGTGGATTTAATTGTATCATAATTTTTCCATATGATAACAATGACGTAGCTACTCTTATTGAGTAGTGAACCTTGTAATTTCTTTTTTTCTTATGCATGTGTGATTGTTTTTTTAAAGTAATATATATTTAATAGGATGAAATTATTGTTTCAAAATAAAAAAAATATTAAAATAAGAATATATCAATGACTCAAAGCCTCCCCCTATTAGAAATATATTGATCTTACCTAGGCTTTTACAAGTTGTACCTGAGAAAATTCTCCATTCATTTACTCGTTTATGATGTTCCTGAAAACAATTGTGATGGAAAATCTGAATTATGTGAACTATAAGGGGATTCTAGATTTTGATGTTAATAATTACCAAATGTATAACTATATAATTTTTCCTTATCTTACCTCTCATGGGTATGATTTTCTTGATGCTGTAATAGATGGATTTCCTCTTATTGATGAAATGGTTCCTCTTACATTTATTGGCAAGAAGAATTATGATAATAATAATATGGTCAATAATTCATTACTCTCATTAGTTTATGAAAATGAGTTTTTTAGAGTGACGGTTTTTGCCATAGCCAAATTTATTTGGGATATGATGAAAAAAATTATGAAAGTAATAAAAAAGAGAAGAAGGTTAAGTTACAAATTTGGAGAATAAAGTATGAAAGTATCAAGATGGGTGAATAGGAATACATTGGTAAATTATTTATTAGGTTGAATGTATTTTTCATCAATATTATATTTCATAGTTAATTGTTAAAAGATTCAAATATTATTAAGAATATATCGAGATGTCGACATGACATGTTTGATTCCATCATTTACTCATTAGATGATAGAGATCCGAAAAAAATGTATCTAGAATATTTTCACAGCATGGTCATTACTTATGAAATTATATAAGAGAATGTAATTAAACGATTAAAAATATTTGATCATGAATGTTGTATCAATGATACCATGAATGAAAATACTTTGAAGATTATTGATGAAGAATCTAGAGATTTTGATTCAAAAAACGAGGTATATAAAAATCATGATGAATTTTTATGCTTGTTTTTAAAAATAATGTGAAAAGATTTATAGGAAAATATTTGGGTATCATTCCATTGATTTTTTTGAATGTTGAGTCCTGGGGCACTTTTTAGATAATTTTCATTGAATAATGAAAGAAGAGGATTGATATAAATATGAAATAATGCTGATTTGATTATGGATGAAATGAGGTGATACAACGAAATATTATTAAAAAGGTAAAATGTTCACTAAATACAAAATGAGATTCATTTTTTCTAAACATGATAAATAAATAGATATTGAAGTTGAATCCAAATATTTTATTGATCATGTTGGAGAAAACAATTTCATTGAAATAGTGAAACATTTAGAGTTTAGAAGTAGTATTTATGAAAAAGAAAAAACATGATTATAATTTTATCTGAAGGAAGAACTAAAAGTATGTATGAGAAAGATTTTCAGACTGGATAATGAAATCAGGATGTTGAAAAATGAATAAATTTCAATAATTAATCAAAATTATTTTCTTGATGAGAAAGTTAATATACTAGAATATATTGTTGGATTTAAGAAATATCCTAATAAATAAAAGAATCATAATGAATATTTGGTTGTAAGGTTGAAGGAAAAAAGAAGAAGATTTGGATGTTATCCCAAAAAAATATTTTAAATATTAAAGGAGGCCTAAAATTTTAATAACCTTACTTCCATTTTTGGTGATAGTTATGTAGACGGTAATCCTAATAAGGAAGAAAACTTATCTTTAGAGGTTGAGAAGAATGTTCAAATTACTTCTAATATAGGAAAAATATTGAAATATTATGTATTTAGCCAAATAAAACATATTCTAGATGTTACAAGTTTCATAAAATTATATGTCTTAATATGTTTCTATTAATTATGGTTCTAATTAAGATTAAATGAAACCCATGTTGAATAAGAATTTTCCATTTGGAAATTGTTGGTGATCAAATAATTTATAATAATAAATATTAGATAGTTTTTAAGAAATATGTGCAGATCTCTTGAAATTATTTACGTTTCAAAAGAAAATATTTTTTATATAGATATTACCAGTATTGTGGTGGATTTAGAAATACAGAAAATACATATTTATTTGATGAATAAAATTAAAACTATTCCAGAAATTACATAAGTAAAGGTTAATGGGGATGTCAATCCCCTCAAACAAATAATTTTGATAAATTTGTAGTGATTATATTTGATAATGTTAGCTTAAAAGTTTAAAATTGGTTCCAACCTCTTGAAACAATTTATGAAAGTTGTGAATAACCATTACATCTAAAAAATGATGTATTATTTTTTTACTCGTACAAAAATTGTTTCATAATAGTTCAAAGAATCCAGATGTTAATAAAAATAAGGGTAAATAAAAATATATTGTTAAGGAAACTACTCTAGTGTCTATAAAATATTAATGAACATAGATCTTGGAGAGTGAGTGTTCATCTCATGTGATGTGAGATATAAAGTTTTTGTAAAATTTAAAATAATTAATATAATTAATAGTAAAATTAAAAAATAATTAATCGGTCATAATAATCTTCCTCAGGAAGATGAATCAGACTTAGATGTTTCATGTGATGAGGAAGAAAATTTACACTCTTATCCCAGGTTGAGAAAGCAAGTAGAAGCCAAAAACATCATTAGTGATGAAAATAAAGGTTTAAACAAGAAGTATGTCAACGTGGTTACACATACTTATTTTTATTCAAAAGTTTATCTGAGAGATGGGAATTAAGAATTTGAGCATCTAAAATGGGATCAAGATATGAATTAATAGTTGTATTAGATAGAAAATATTAATACATGGGATATTATACCATACCCAATGATAAAATATAATAAGTAAAAAGTGTTTTTGCGGAACAAGATGAAGGAAGATTGTTAGTTGATAAGAAATAAAAAAATATTAGTGTGCAATGTATATTTATAGAATAAAGATATTGATTTTAACAAGATTTTGGTTCAAGTTACAAGGATGGAAACAATCAGAACAATCCATTCTATTATAGTAAAATGAAGTAAAAAATCTTCTCGATGGATGTGAAATCAGTATTTTAGAACAGTGATCTTCATGAGGATGTTTATACTGTTAAAAATTATCATTATCACTGTTATTGATAAAATAATTGTTTGCAAAATAAAGAATGATTTTTATGGGATAAAATAATAACTAAGGGCTTAATATTCCTAATTGAATACCTTTTTATAAAAGATGAGTTTTACGAAAGGAAGGGTCAATATTAATCTATATATCAATGAAATTATAGAGTTTTCCTTCAATGTAATTGTTTATGTCGATGAAATTATTGTAATTGGGAATGATGAAAAAACTTGTGAAACATTAACTAAAGAGATTAAAATGTTGTCTGAGATGTCCATTCTGGGTGAAATGAAATATTTTTTTGAGTTAAACATTTTTAAAAAGAATAAACACATATTTCTTTCTCAATAAATTTATTCGAGGGAAATTATTTTGAAGTTCAGAATGTAAAATTCAAAACTAGTTTTCAAACCAAGCCAAACGAGAACCACATTGTCTAAATATAGATAATGTAAAGATGTTAATTATAAATTACTTCAGAAGTTGCTTGGATGATTGATTTTTTTTAATTCCTCATGACCTGACATTGTTTATGGTGTTACCCTATATAAAAGATTTTAGAGTTCTTAATAAGAATTAAATCAATTGGATTGGATATAAATTCTTAAATACATCAATGGAAGATCAAATAGGAGCATTATACATTAAATATCATTTCTTTTACTTTTTTTGGAAATTTAGATGTTGATTGGGTAGTAAATGTTGATTATATAAGATCCATATTAGGATGACTTTTCATTCGTGGAAAATGTTCTATTAGTTGGAATAAAATGAAAAAATAAATCAGTAACTCTTAACACAATGAATCTGAGTATGTTGATGCCACTCAAGATGCTACTAAACTACTATGGACGATGCCTTAGTTGGTAGACTTATTTTTTGATGTATATCTACCCTTTCTCTTGGGTTGTGATAATAAAACTTCCATAAACATTAAAAGGAAACTAGTTCAAAATTATAATTAATAAAATATAGATTTAAAATATAATTTCTTAAAAGATAATATAGAGAATATTAATTTAAAGCTAGATTATGTTCCTACATTGTAAAACATTATCCACATATTTGCAAAACTATTACCAAAGGATGTTTTTTTTCTAAACTAATGTTGAACATTGGCATCCATGTACCCTCTAATCAAGTTTGAGCAATGTATATTTGGACCCACTCTAATATAGTATATAATATTTTTTTCAATGGTTAAATTTGTTTCATAAATCTACTAATTTATTTATGACAAACCATTTAAGAATGAATATATGTGGGGGGAGTTGTGGGTAAGCTGTGATCTCATCATGTAAAATTTTAAATTATTATAATAGTTTTTTGTCGTGGTTATAATAATTTTTTTAATATGAATGTTTAAAAACTGAATAAATATATGAATAAAACATGAATATGTTTCATGCATCACTAATTGTAGAAAATATTGGTTTGTGTCAATGATTCTTGTTTCAGGTAATGCCCTGACCCATGAAGCCTAGAGCCAATGCATTAATTTAATAAATTTGGATTATTACAAGAAATAAAATTCCACAGTTCTGATCAATTTAGATGTCTTTGGAACCCGTATTTAATAAATGATACCCATTATATATTAGGAAATAAAAAATACAAACATGATAAATAAGGAAATTAAATAAAATACATCCTTGAATGTTTATTAAAATATTTATTCTTCATAACCTAGGGAAAGAAAACATAATAAGTGTAACCTCAAATGCTCAGAAATGCTATGTAAATTAGATGAAATAATGAATCAATGATAAAAAATCAACTAGTAAAGGTAAATAAATGATTACACATGCCATTTAAATAATTTGATAAGTTAAATAGAAATGCCTGAAACTGAAACACATTCCCTTTAATCAATGAACTAAAAATTAGTTATATCCATAATTATGTTAATGAAAAATATCATTGATAAAAAATAATTGAAATCTAATGAGATAAATTATTAATTACTATATTCCATGTTTCCTAGGTACATGGAACATGTACCATCATGACATTTCAGAATACAATTTAACTATCATGTAAAAACAATCTATTTTTGCCAACTATTCCATCTGATGAGACTACCAATGCATCAAGGGGAAATTTATAACCTACCTGCATCAATTTAATACTTTTTCAAATCATTCCCTATACCTAATTATCAATATAAATAATAAAAATACTCATTAACAAATATTCATATTGAACGAAAGTTAAATATTTATCAACTATTCTCCAAATTAATCATGTAACTATCAATGTAAACACCATATGTAAAATGTTATAATGTTTAGAAAATAATAATATACATCTTATAAAAATATGGATTTTGAAGGAAAATTATAATGAAAAATTATTCCCTAAATTTATTATTTCAAGGGATGGTTAAAAATTAGAAAATGACGTTAGATTACAAAGATAATCATTAAAAAGACCTTTGAGGAGAATAATCTTTAAAAATTATAAAGTGTCTTTTATGAATTTATAAAATTTAAATAATAATCACCATGAAGGAATAAAACAAAACTTATAGTTTCATTTTATTAAAGATATTCAGGATATAACATTCCAAATGAATATTTAAACACTATATAAAAGTGAATTGGTGCATAACAGATGATAAGACTTAATGAAATGCAAATTTAGAAGAAATATATTATCTTATCCTTTCTTTTTTTTTGTGGTTTTAATCCTACTATATATTAGTTTAAAATATTGTACTATATTATTAAAGAACCATATTCATGTTTATAATATCATATATTACCATCCGAAAATATTATATTACCTGTTTGTTAACACTTTTTTATTTTAACTATTTGGTATGAAAATTTCCTAGTTTTATCAAGTATTTTATGAATTATTACTTATTGTTCTTAATACTTATATCTTGATTTCGTCATCTTCTTAATATAAAACATGAATTAATTATCTTATATATACAATGCATATTATTCATTACAGTAGTCCCTAATATTTGGAGATAAAAAATGAAGTGCACCGTTCATGGAGACAGTATGTCATACAAATGCATGAATGCTATTTTCATTTATTAGTTTTATTAAAAAAATGAATGGTAAATGGTACATATGTATATTATAAATATGATATCACACATATTTTTTAAATAGTACATTAGATTATTAAAACCATCCATTATACATTCCATGTATATCATGAATGAGTCACATAACTTTGAGGGGTGGTAGGGTACACATCCACAAACGATGTTATCATAGTTACACAAAATGGAATGTCTAGATGTATGTGTTATAAAATAATTAAATAATAATAATGATATTATAAATATAATTTATATCATATATAAATACACTGTCTGTCATAGTAACAATCATGAGAGGGGGTAAATGAAAAATGATCAGTCCTTGTTTTGTGAGGTGGTAGTTCACCGTACATGTAAACATTTTGTCTGTAATCCATTCTAAATAAGTGTGTCTAATATGATGAAACCATAATTAAAAATCATCAAATTAATTTTAGGATACTGGTTTCATCATATAATAATTAATTGTAAATAATTTATGGGGTGGAGGAGTAAATGAAAGAAAATATATATTTGGAAAATGTTACCTTAAAAATGGGTAACTTATTTTTCTTTATACCAAAAGGCTTCCATGGAAGGTTTTATTCCCAAAGGAATATTTAAAAAAGGAATAGTGGTGTTTTGAGAATCGATTTAGGCTAGATGTTGGTCGAAACTATGTGTCTTTAGAGGTCTTAGTAAAGGGTATAGTGCTTTGATTTTTATATTAGAGGGGGAGTGGAACTCATGTAAATAAAAAAGGCATTCATTATTGGGTGGTATTCTATACCTAATATTCCTCCAAAATGGAAAAATAATGGATTTAAGGGGAGTCATGGTCTATTAAAACATCCACCACCCAAAAATATGGGCATTTTACTAATTGGGTTCCTTAACGTATAAGATTCAGCATCTAGTTTTCTTATATAATTAATCTATACATTAAGAATAATATAATGTGATATTTAATTGAAAATATATAATAACATAATTATTAGTATGATATAATATTTTTAAAATAAAAAGCGGATGTGTTTTTCAAATTAATTTTAAATCCATTTCATGTCATACACATAAACACTTATTAACCCCGGACCGTGTCGATTACATTTTTACAATATATGGGTTAATAGGTTAATTATAAAAGAATAATTGGTCCATTAATATACAATATTATGAATTTATTGACAATAAAAAATCAATTGGAATAATATTTTATCATTATTAATTTTAATCTATTTAATAAACTACAATTTATTGTAAAATATAAATAATTTCAATTTTGACATTATTGATTTAAATTTAATTTTAAAATATGTAAATAACATTATAATATAAATATATTATGTTATAGTTATTTAAACTGATATATTATTACAAAAACAACTATGTTATTGTGGTGTAACATGATATATTATTATTAATAAAATAAATAAAGGAAATAATTCTATCAATTAAATTTACTTTTAATTTTTTTATTATCATTTATTTAAGATGTTTATTAACTAAATAATCACTATGATTTCATTTTTTAGAATTTTATTTTTCTAAACCATATCTCGGAATTATTGATAAATTATTATTTTAACAATAACCTATTTATATTTCAAGATTATATGAATAACATAAAATATTATTATTTTTACATATCACAAGGTTTTATAAAAGTTAAAGTAAAAGTAAAATTACCTTTTTTAATGTTCCTTACATAAGCTTTTATATAAAGAAATTTCGTTTAATATTATCCCAATAACCCATAAAATTCGATACAAGTTAGTATATGGTTGAATTAATTTAATCTAATGTCTTTTGGAAAAGTTTCAATGTCATTTTGGTCTTTAAGATTATGGTTTCATCCATTATTAAGTTTAATCATACGTTAATCACTGTAATTAGATTTAATGACTTTCACTAATTTTTTTGGTCAAAAAATATGTTTTTTTATTTGATAAATAATATTTTACTGATTATAACACTGTATGTATGTTTTAAAAAATTAAAATCATATATGTGGTAAAAATATGGATAATGCTAATCCCATACACATGTCTTGAAAACATGTTTTTAATGTTGAAACATTGAAAATTTCAAAATGATTTAATATTTATTTATTATATAAAAATCATTTCACTGAACAAAATTAGATTAGTTTTTTAATAATTTATCTATAGTGTCTTTTAAACCAATTTAAAATATATTTTAACGTTATTAATTATTTAAATAAAATGTTTTTTAAATTTAAATGTAGTATATTTAACTATTTATTTAAAAATTAAACTTCTCAAAAAATACAAAAAAATTATCCAAAATATAATTTATAAATTCCAAATTCAAAAATGATGTTTATATTGGTAAATATAAATTATTAAATTTTTATAATTTAATTTTAATATAGTTATGCTATTAAAAGGTGGTAAAACCATGACTTGTGTAAAAATCATGCTAACTGAATGTGTTGTGAAGTAAAATCTAAACATTGTGTAGCATCTAAAGAGAGACAAAACAATATTTATTATGACATTAAAATTTCGTAATGTCTTTGGGTGTTACATTTTTTACATTGAGTTATCTCAACAAGGATTAGAATTCATAATATGTAGTGCATTTATTGAGGTTACAATGTATAGTCATTTATCAGCCTTGGTTGAAAAAAATCCATAGAGGGATATTATTGGGACTAAGTAGGATGGAAATTGTTTTCTGAAGCTGAAAGAATCTTGTATTTCAAGTTATATATTATTTCAAAAAATAAGAACATAAATCACCTTACTTTTTATTGTTTTTGGATGATCAAACTCACCATTTTATTCATACATTCAAATTCACAATTCATAAGAAAGTACATCAGATTGTGAATATGGATTATGGATGAAAAGTTTCATAAGACTCACCTCAAGTTTGAAATGAAAGGACGATCATAATAAGCAGGCGTATCAGAGTGTGTATAAAGAAATTGAAAATATAAAAATGAATTTCCTGGTCTGAGGTTCTCATAAATCCCAACATATCTAGAAAACATGGGATTGTTTCCTTATGAAGTAAATGAGTAAATATGGTGCCACAAATTAGAATAAATCTTGGAAGTATAAAATGATTTTTTGGAAGACTAGGCCGTTAAAATACTTTACTAGGAAATTTTGATGATGTTATGCCAATCATAAATATATTCAAAGTCATAAGGAATAAATGATACAAGTACAAGGTTGTGGTAGAAGGATGTCATTGATGTAACTGTTTCCTAGTCTTAGTTCATTGGTGTGAGATAACTAGACAATGATTTGTTTGAAGGTTA
This sequence comes from Viscum album, assembly GCA_963277665.1. Taxonomy (NCBI): domain Eukaryota; kingdom Viridiplantae; phylum Streptophyta; class Magnoliopsida; order Santalales; family Viscaceae; genus Viscum; species Viscum album. The sequence continues at coordinate 806,206,808 of OY728119.1, read as the reverse complement.
GGAATGTTGATTGGAATATAAGAAAACAAAGATGTTGGTTTTAGTCAGTCCATGAATCCACAATATAAAAATCACCAGATTAATAATTTGGTATGGAAATAATTCACTACTAACAACGATCCATCAAATGTGATTTGCCACTGATTTTCAGAGTTATCCTGAAAATGATCCTTAGAAACATTGGTAGTCGGAAAAATAGATCAAAGGTAGAATGGTTTTTTGGGATCAATTAGAATAAAGGAATTGTTGGAACCCATAAAAAATGGGATCACAGAAAATAACAATGTAGTTAACCATTTTCATCGGGATTAATTGTTCTATTTCATTTTAATCAAGATGAAATGAATTTATGTTTCCTTTATAAGTGGGTCAAGATGAATAATAAATCTGATATGTTTTCAATTGGGTAAAAAATATTAGACTAGATTTAAAATTTATTGATGAAGTGAAAAAGGTATTGATCCATTAAGTATAGGACAACATCGATAATGGTTATATATTGTTGGACTTCATGAGACCTAGGATAATCAGGCTGAAAAAAAGAAGAAAACAAGAACTATCTCAAGCAGGTTGAAAAGTGTTATGAATGTGTAACACGAAATGGTGTTTGAAGAGTATATCAGATTTTTTTGTTTGAAAAATAACATAGGTTAATTCAGTTGTACTCCCAAAAAGTATTGAAATATGTATAAATTTTGAATAGGTTTATATATATTTTATTTGAATGTTAATATTTATTATTTTGTACAGATCATAAGAGTATGTAGTTTTTTTCAGTTGGTTCTAAGAATCTCAATGAGAATACACATGTTTTTCATATGTTTTAATTGGTGTGGAGAAATTTAATATAGAATATAATATTTTACATATGTCCCAATTGTAATGAGGAAATCATAGTGACACTCAAACTCATACTAGAGAATGTTTATAATATCTATAGTGAGACGACGATATGATAATATTTTTTAATATATGAGAAGAGTAGAGAAGCCCTGAAGAATTTCAAGATGCAACATAAATTCAAGTGAAACTGAATTTTATATATACTTTGGTATGTGGGAAAGTTTTTATTAATCCCACCTAAAACAAAAATGTAACACCTATAAATAGAAGTAATTATATTTTACATTCGGATGGATGCATTATTCATAGAAGAAGAAAGAATTAATAGAGTTGAATGTTTTTAGGGAGAAAGGGTTTCTGAATTGGGGTTTCTTGAGGATGTTTTACAGAACAAAAAAGGTAAAGGAATATCATATTGAGTTATTTAAGGATCAGAATGAGTATGAAAATTGGGATTTAGAGACTAAAACTGAAGAATGTTAGTAATGATATAGTTTTTTGGCAATGTATTATTATCAGAATAAGAAATTATACTAGTAAATCAGAATGGGAAATCCGTTTGAGAAATAATATAATGTCTATAAAAGTTCTTACCTAATTCTTATTTGGAATGTGATGTATTGTTTTGAATATTTTATTTGTTAAAGATGACAAGGAAGCAGAGTGACATGTTTTGAATCATCTAGTGAATGTTTCAAAAAAATTAATAGAAAATTTTATGACATCATTTTATTCGACTTTAATCACATGGATTATTGTATTAGAAATATTTTCGTCCAAGTGTAAGGATGTATCATACTTTTTGTATCCACAAAAATGAATTTTTTTCAAGTATATTGTGTTTTATAAGAATGTTTTGATACCAAACTAATGACATAAATACTATTATTGAGTAGTTAACCTTATAGTTGAGCAGAGTCTCCTCTCCCTCCCGAGGCGGCTAGGGTTTCCCCTTGTTCTCACGTTCCTTCCCTCCCAGACCACCTCCTGAGTCCTCCTCTCCTAGGTCGCTTTGGTGGCTAGGAGAGCGTTGCGTGACTCCTCAATGCGTCGGTGAGAAGACGGACGATGGAGCTGTTTTGGTCCGGGGAGGGGAGGGCTTTTCCCAACTCCACTCATTTCTCGTGTTTGATTCTCTTAGATCCCTCAGTTCCATCTGCGTTGGTTTTAGCATTTTTGCGCTATGGGCTTATATGGTTGCCAATCCAGATTCGTGGGTGTAAGACCGGTTCGTCGATATACTCTACAGAGTGCTCCAGGTTTGGTTCTCGGAAACTCCTTTGTCCTACGGTAATCATTATGGCCCGCGGTGGTTGAGTGCCTTTGAGGGTCTATTGAGTCTTCTCCAATGGTTGGGGTGGTGGAGTTGGTTTTCTGCTTGGTTTTATTATTGGGTTTTCTGGGATGTTTGGGAATCACTGTTATGTCCTTGTTTTTTGGTTGATTTTTTTCATGATGCACACTAGTTGAGTTTGATTTTATGGATTTGTGATTGTATGTAGAGTGGATGATGATGTTTTCAGTTCCTTGATGGCGATGACGGGTTCTCACAGGCGTTGTTCTTTTGGTTTGCGATGATGGTTTTTGACGGGCTCCCGCCAGCGGTGTTTCAGTGGCGATGCAGGTTGATGGATGGCTGGTGGTTCGATGGTCATCGGTGATGCTCACCGGTGAGTTAGTTTGATGTTGATTGGTCAGTGTGTCGGTGGCTCGAGGCCTGAGGCGGCAGGGTCCGTCCTCGATGCTGATGGAAGACTCACAGCTCGAGGCATTTGACAGGTGTGCGGTTTGAGGGTGTGCGGATCGAGGGCGCTGTCTGGTATGATTGATTTTTAATTTTTTAATGTGAATTTTCACTACATTTTTCTATGTATTAAATTTGAAGTGATGAATTTGAAGAGGGAAATCATGTATTGGGTACCAGAAACACTTAAACCAGATTTTAGAAAATGAAAACAAATGATTTGCAGGCACGAGTAGTTAAACTTATAAGTTCATATGTTTTTGAAGACGTGTGACTGTTTTTTAGAAAGGTAACATCTGATTAACATGAGGTGAGATTTTTAAAAAAAAGGAAACCAAAATGAGGAATATATCACTAACTCAACCCCTCCTCATCTCATTGATACAGTGATCCTACCTATGTGTTAGCAGGAATACCTTCACCCTCTTATTTCAATCAAAGCTAATTATACCATTCATAACAATTCCCAAAAATTTAGATTCATCTATTTTCACCAACATCTATATCTTTATACCAATAAATTCAAATAGGAACATAAATTTTTCTATTAGTTTTTCTATATTTTAGTTCAAATGTTTACACTAAAATCATGGTTGTGTTTTCTTTGATTATCATTAATGTTTTGGTGGTCTATTACATACATTTTCAAATTTTCCATCTCAAACACTCAATGTACCCACATTATCCTATTTATGAATAAATATCCAGAATATTATAGAATGTGTGAGAATGAAAAATCCTCAATTTTTGATTCTCCTCTAAAGGATTTCAGTCAGAAATAACCCTTAGATAAAATTATCATTAATTCAAAGATATTTCTATTATGATACATCCATTATAATACTAAAATATGAATTTGAAACACGAGGCATTTAATTTACTTTTATAACTATCCAAAAAGGTAAAAAAATATCGATTATTAAACAAACCTTTGTTAATTATAATGAAAAACTTAAGGAATGCCATATTATATATAATGTCCCGTGATTTACAAGTGGAATATTTTAAAATGAAGTTGAAATTTCAATATGTTAATGGTTCATGTTTTTATCAATTTAGAATCAGATTCTTAAGGTTTTAATGCATCGACATGCTGTTTTAATAAATGGAATAAGTCTATTATTATAGCCTATATATTTTGAGATCATCTTAAGGTTATGAGTACCTAGTGAGGTGTTTTTAGAAAATGAATATTGGGGTGCATGTTTGGTGCAGAAATAGTGAAAACTGAAAGGCCAAACCATGAAGCAAAGGTATCATAAGAGAAAAAATAGAGAAACTATGTAGAATTCTAGGACAAACCATGTGTTTTTCATAACATTATAATATACGTGTTTCATCGTTAGAGAACTATCAGTTATATAAGGTTCCATGCCCATACCTTTGATGCAGTTTTTGGGTACTTCCAACATCACGATTAGAACATTGTTTTCCAATTATGCGTCTATACCATGTGACCCATTAAGTATCGTAACAATACAATTTTCACTTCTAAACCTATTTTTCAATTACCACTTTTCTCTTTATTTTCCTACACGATCTCCACTATAGATGATACCATCTTTCACCCTTTCTGTATGATAGTTTGTCCCCATTATTTGTTGGAATCATATATCATTAGGTGCATTGGAAACCATGAGGTAATACTTCAACTCTTTTTCCCTCTATTGTGTTCTATATATTCTTCATATAAGATTTTTTCCAATGGTAATATATTTTTCTCTGAATTCCAATGTATCATAGCAGATTAAATACTATTATTTGGGGGTTTCACTTTATCGAGAAATAGGATGACCTGAGAGGCCTTCTATGATTGGACACACAAAGTTATGATGATGAATACCTTAGATTTAAATTTTCAAGGGATTTTAACAATGTTTATTTAGTTAAATAAATGTTTAATTTTTATGGGTAGGGATTTAATTAGTAATAGTGATAGGGGAACCCTACGAACCATCTACATGTGGTTTCTCATATTGTTATCAAGAAAAGTGTGTCTAGTGAGTTATCCCTTGTTGTTACTTTTGGATATTATTTTAAATCCTATTGTATAATGTATTAATTTATGTTTCTTCATGAACTATCAATGCTTAGTGTGGTATATGGAAGTTTATGTGGATTTACTAAGGCTTAGATGATCTTGGATAGAGTTTTCGACATCTTTTTTATAATTGGTTTAATGATTCAATATGTTATGTGGCCCTTTATACCATAACAAATGTATTTATGCACTTTTTTGGTATGATGTGTGTTCTTTGGCATTCTAATGAGGTTAATTACAACTATTGTTTCATATTCTAATAAAATTTTTATAATAAATCAATCTGGTAGACATAATTAATGAATGTAAGTTGCCATTAACATCCTCTATGAGCTAGATTCATAATTAAACAAGAGACAATCACTGTGAGTAGAACCCTATATGGGATTACTACTATAATGATATACCCTAAAGGATCCCATGTTAGATTCATCACCGTTATTAATACTTATAAGGATCCTAAAAGGGATTAATTGTTTTGAGTTGAATTAGAGGACCATGAGAGGGGTACACCAGATTATATGAGGACTACATTTATCTTAATTAAGATGCCTCTATGGTGAAATAACAGTGTACCTGGTGGGTTCCCCCTGATTGAACCATTCTAAGCTATTAACTCATGTATTATAGTAGATATGGTAGTTAATGGAATCTTAAACCTGTATTCAACATGAAATCCAGCAATTATATTGTAGTGGTGATTATTATTAGGAATTAGGCCACCTTTACTCCTTTATATGTTAATTAACATTGTTAGTGTTACTATAGATATGTTTCCCAAGGTTATTCCTCTTTATTTAAGGATGAGCCTGATGTGATATGTTTTAATAGTGGTGATTACTAGACATAGTTCATGGATCCAACTCATGATGTTTCTTGTTGATTATCACCACTACCAGAATGCCCTTTTTATTAATGGAATTCCCCTAATCATAGGTATTTTTAGATTTTGATTCAATTTTTATTATATAACCCCTATATTTGATTTCATCTTATAGATGTATATCCTCTAGGATATAAGGGATTACAAGTGGATGACGTATGAGAACATCCCCCCCCCAAGATGTCGATATTATCAAAATTTTCTGAGATTGATGTTGTTAAGAACTAGTGATTCCTAAGACACTTACTATAGTAAGGATATGGATATTTAATGTATTTGGAGTGTTATCATGGATCCATATAGTATCCCTTCACTTAAGTGTCACCCCCATAGGGATCGTCTAAATTTCAATGTCATTATTTTGTAAGTACCATGACCTAGTAATATTAAATTGGGCTATATTACAAATGGATTGAGAGGTTTGGAATCCATCTTAGTGTTATATTTACTGGATATCTTGATAATACTTGGAATCCATCATCATCCAGATTATACCAAAGTATAAATGATCCAAGGTCTTGGAAATTTATCCCCCGGTGGTGATGTAGTTTTTTAGATACAATTATAGTTCTTTATAATATAGGTACCGTTGAATGAGAATACATAACTAAGGATAAAATTAATTATACTTGTATTGAGTGGCATGATATCCCACTCAATTTATGGTTCATTGTATGTCTAGTCGATCAAAAAAAGTGTCCCAAGGATTAGTCAGGTACTTTTTTTTATTTTATTGACACCTTAATCATATATATATACAGAAATATATATATAGGAATGCAAATATATATATATATATATGATGGAAATTTATATCCTGTATTGTCTTAGAGAGAGAAAAGACATTCTATTAGCATTCCTTGTTCAACTTTTTTTATATATTTATTCTCAGATTTTCGTTGTTATTAAGGTTATTTTAATCATGATGAGTAAACCACATATGAATACACCTCAATTTACTATACATGTATATGAAAGTTTTGGGAGTTCCCTAATGTGTTTTTATGCATATCTTTCTTAGGTTTCCATTGTACTGGGGTACCTAAGATGGCATTCATGTGATTATAGGGAAATATTGGGATTATAATCAGGATTGATAAAGCAGAATGGATCAAATATTTTCATTGAGTATGAGAATATGATGTGGCTTTTAAATGGAAATAGTTATTTGTGATTTTATATTAGCTTACTTTATATAAATCTATATGGGTGATCAGACTACTGGGTGATCTTTTATATATTTTTTACTTGGTCATTCCAGTCCTTATTACATAAAATTCATTATTAAAAGATTTTTTTATATTTAATGCTTCTAGACTCTATGTATTTTTTGCTTATACACTCCATGTATTTTAATACATTAGATGATGTTTGGTTATTTCCATTGTTATTTACCATGTTATGAGGATACTATCTCTATAATATACCACCATTAGACCCTCACTACTAGTCAGTCACCTCTTAAATATGAGGAGGAGATCTTGAGGCCTTGTGGAGAACCATATTAGCGAATAGAATTAGTGGAACCCATTTTGGGATGTGAAAAATAGTATCATATATTTTCTTTTTCTGTTGACTTACTATTTTGGATTTGTTAGATAGGAGTATTTGGAATTTTTTTGAACTCGTTACGGATGTTAGAGTTTTTCATCAAGAACACCTATTTTTGGAAATAAGTCCATTTTTTTAGTGATATGGAATTTTTTTCTTAGAGTTCATTGTTTCTATTGTGTAATATTTTTAATTTCAGTAATACACATGTTTTATGAGGAGTAAGACATACTATTTATTTATGGCTCTCATCCTATATGTGAGAGGAAATTGATGGATTAATGTCTCTTGGACCATTGTAAAGAGACAATTTATTGATGTTAGCTCATGGACAATACTGATAATTTTTTTCATGAATTATAATTGGCACACACGGTTCACTTGTTATTGGCCTTCAAATGTAAAATTTTAATACCAAAAAAATTTATAATTATATAATGTGTTTTCAACAACATTAATGGTTTTTACCATATATTGGTGGAAATCTACTCCAATTACCTTATTGATAAATATATTTATTACATATATTAGGTTATATTTACTTATTGTGTTGAATTGAATAGTATATTTGATGAATCAGTCCCCATGAATGGGTTGTGAATTGACCCTTATAAGTGTGTGTGGAAAAAGATGCACATTAATTGGACCCTTGTGGAGTGTTGTTTCTAGGTTTGGTTATTTAATGTATTATTAAAAGCATATATTGTGTTTTCTATTATGCATTTGAGTGGAATTAAACATAACCAAAAAGTGACTTTGGTCCATGAAATAGATTTTTTAGATGATATTGTGCATGTTTTTCACCAAATATGGTTATCTAGTTAAATCCTCTGGTATGATTCTAACATGTACCTAAACATGTATAGTCAATCCTTAAGGGGTATATTTTATTATATGGATGCTCTATGAGCCTCATTTCATTGTATTTTCAAGGACCATATGGTGACCTTATAGGAACCAGTAACTTATGAGGATGTTCAGAGAGGATCAAGGCCTAGGTAGTCTTATGTTGATAGTTTTTTACCCTCATCATTTGATATTATACATATATAAATTATGGAGGATTTACAGGATTTATATGATATGAGATTTTGGATTATTCCCTGTTGTATGCGACTTTGAGAGGTTTGGGTTTTTGGGGTGAGGTAATCAGAACTAGTAAACATGTTATAAGACATGATAGATAAGGTGAGGTGGGATACCATGAGATTGTTAGTTTTGACTTTTTCATTTGTTGGTAGATGTCTTGTTTGATAGAGGGAATCCTCCAAGAGTAGTTATACCAAGGTATGGATAAATTTTATAGAATTCATTCTGTTTGTACACTGATATTAGTATTGATGCATGGTGGGTGGTATTTTTATGATATATGGATGATGATGCGTATTATTTCTGAGGAATCACCTAGGGTGACTATATATCAAGTTTGAGTTTATTAGGGGTGATTCATTTTATTAATAAACCTTCTATAAAATAGGTGTCTTTAGTATCTTATTAGGGTTTGGTTAGACGCTTTGGGTCAAAATAATTTTTTTGATAGGGGGTCACAGAAATAAATCAATGAACACGTGAGGTGATCGATTTTGAAGAGGTGTTAAAAGGTAACTCCTGTATTGTTATGATTTTGTACTTAGTATCATGGTAAAAGTATCCTTGTGATGTATGACTGATGAGAGAATGTATTAGGTGATAATGTTATGCATCTCTTACACATGGTACCATTTAAATCATAAATCAGTTATTTTCCATTTGTGAGTTGAGGAATGGTTATTTGATGAAATATTTTATGAAAATGTTTACCATATATTTGTGATTAACAGAGGAAGGTACATATATGGTAGATAAGACAATAGTAAAATATTAGTTATTGGGAGGATATTGACCCATGGTTGGATTTGGACACACATTGATGAGAGACATGTCTTTAGGTGATGATTATGGATATTAAGTCCTGGTTTTGATGTCATCATGTATCCATAGAGTGATACAAACATCTAAATGTAATCATAATATACTCGTAGTTTATAAATGACTATGATATATATCTTTACAATGTTCTAAGTATTATAATATTGAAGTGGATATATGATAATATATATCTCTTTTGGTTTGATGAGAAACCTGTTGAGGATGCACTCGAGGAGTAGTATAAATTTATCCCTATTATAAGGGTGCATCCTAAGATGTTTCATGGTAGGGAACCTCATTGTGAGTTGGATTTTAGCATTCCCATGGGTACTATATTCATTGATTAAGAATGGGTGATAGGTGATGCTTCCATTAAAGATCATAGGTGAGTAATTTTCTATCCATTTTATTAATTATTTAGATTCATGGATAATGAATGGGATGTGTTTATGAAGAAATCATTTTTTGGGATGATGACTACGACAATAATTATTTCGAAAGTGAGATTTAATTAGAATGTATATAACCCTCACATGTTAATGGTTGTGGGATATTGATACTTGTTGTGTGAAGATAATTTTTCTTTTATATTTCATTTCATTAATTGAACCATGTATTTTTCTATTAATTAATAAATTCTAGATAGAGGTTTTCATACAAACTCGGGTGTATTTCGTGTATGGGTGGTGGACATTAGTTAACTTGTGATGATACAAGGGTGATAGATTCAAAATGTTTTTAGTTTTTATATTGTGGCAGTAAGATATTATTGGAACGCTGTTGGTTCATCATTCAGATAGCACCAAAAGTAGATTATGATCTTAACTGAGCTTACATAGAATCAAATCGGTGTTTCATGGGATAAAGGATTATAGATTGGGGTTTGGGAGATGAATTGGTTTCTAAGGTTGAGTGTTTATGGGAACAGTCACTACATTTGGTCTACCTTGGATTCTATTATATAGTTACATTTTTTTAAGTTATGAGCTATATTTGGTACTCAATTAGAATGATATGGGTGTTTTGAAAGGTTCAGATAAATATTTTCAATGAAAAAATTGTCCATCCGGGTCTTTCTTGGTCGATTGGAGTTAAACCATCTTAATTAGATCACGGTCCAAGGGTTGTTTATACATATTTTATTGGGTTTATTGATCTTGTAAACCTATTCAATGTGTTGTAAGATACTAGGGGGAATGTTTTGATATGAAATTCTATCAATGGAAGTATCGTGGGTTTCAATTGGATATTGAAACCAAGAACCAATAGTGGAGAACATCAAATGACATTTATTGAATGGGATGATGATTTGATAAAATTTCACCTCATTTGTGATCAGGTAAGTTCCATATTGATGACTCAATAACGTTCTTGAGTTCTATATGATGATTTGGTGGGATTACAATCTTTTTTTAAAGGGGAATTTTGAGAACATTTGGAATTAAGGAATGAATCCTATCCATTTGTGTAAGAACCTGAGTTTTGAGACTGTAAGACATTGAAATTTTCTTGATGTTATTCTAGAGCAGGGCGTTCAGATGGTGTGTGATTCCAAGGCCCATTGTGGACAGAATTATATTTTTAGTGTGTTCACACTAGACACACCAAATAAATATAATAACTCCTAAATAGTATCATGGATGGGAAAACCAAGGCCACCATTGAGTCCGGAGTGTTCTGTTTACCCTAGGAGGGGTGTGACTTTCGTGGGCACGACCCTTTTGTGGAAAACGCCACCAGGGGTGTTTTCGAAATTTAGAGGCCTCGGGCTTGAACTTTATGACTTCTGAATAGAGGCTTAGATTGAAATTCCAATACCACCATTGCGCTCAAAACGTGGATTTTTCCCTAGAGGCATCTTAACCCTGACCTTGCCGAATGTTCGGGTACGAGCCTACTGGTGGGTGTTTTAGTGTGTTTCCCTACTTAAACACATCCTCCCTTACTTTCTCCTGGTTTTTTCTCAGATGAATACACTCCCAACAATGGAGAAACCTTCTTTAAGCTCCTCCTCCTCCCTAGAAATTTCGTTGCGGCTCCAGCGGACCATTCATGAAGCGACAGGCTATGCCCTATGTGGTAGGTTCGTGTATTTTGTTTTTTTATTCTGCATCTACTTTGAACTCAAATTATAGAGTAGATATGATGTTTAATTTTTTTTAGCAAAGGCCATTTTTGAGTAGGGCTTGATCCGAGCTTTCCAATGAGTTTTTCAGATCAACCGTTAGAGTCTCGGGGTGTCCGGGGTGACCCGAGGAAGTTTCCTGGCCAAAACCCCCCGTTTCTAATGGTTCTAGGCTGGTCTGGAGGCTCCGCGAGGCGGTCCAGTGGGTGACGATGGCGGCGCGACATGTCGGCGGTGGCTCGAGCTTCACCAGGCGATGAAACGGGCTTCCCCAGGTGGCAGTGTGGCCCTTCGGGTTTCAGTGTGGGTGAGAGGGATGGTGGTCCGGGCCACAAGAGCGTGTGCGGGATGACTTCGACGGTCGGCATGCGGCGCGTGAGATCTGGGTCGTCACAACCCCGGGAGCTGGCTGAAACCCACAAATCCCAGGTCTCAGGGAAAATGAGTCGGACTGGATCATTTTAGTCCGGGTAAAGCCTCATGGCCCACGCGGTGATCCGCAGGCTGCGGTGGACCGGGTGGTCCAGGCGGCTGAGCCGGGGACCGCCGGTTTGAAGGGGTCGGATCGGCCTAACCGGTCTGGCCCACCCTGCCTCCGTCCGTTGGAGTTAAAAAGAATCTAAATTGAAAACCAGATGTTGGATTCATACTCTGTCTGTGGCGATTCAATCCCCATCTAGATTTTTAGGTTTGGATATGGTCTCGAGGATTTTTAATTTCCGATATGGGGGCTCTATGGCACGACATTCTCGTTAGGTATTGTTTAGCACCTCACCGTGATTTTTCTTTCAGATGGCGCGAACACATTTGGAGTCTGTTTTAGGCACTGTCAGTGATGTTGCAACCCTAGGATCGAGAATAAGTAGTCCAGCATGGTTTCAAGCATTGAAGCTAGAGTTGTGGTGTGGGCCCCATAGGCCATCTTTTAAGCTATGTGCAGTGTTTTGTGACTTTTCATCAGACGTCCGTTCGGGGTGAATGAATAGTTGTTTTTTTGTGTTTTTTTAGAGAGTCACATTGACACAGTTCTGTTGACCAATTTCGGGACCGAGGTGTGGGCCCCATGAGACTTCGTACTAGCATAAAGTGGTGTTGAATAACATTTTCATCAGGAGTCCGTTTCGAGCGAGTATAGAGTCGATCTGGTTTGTTTTTTCGCAAGGATTACAAAGGTGTAATCTATTTGAGCATGTGGATCCTTTTTAAAGATATCATTAAATGTGGAAACATGAAAGGGAGTTGGTCGGATGTTCTTTTGATGCACACCAAACTAATTCATGATAACGATGTTAGTGACACCCAGTGATGGAACGAGAAGTGCGGAGTTATTGGACCAGTTCCGGGTTTACCCTCCATCCAGGCTGGGCAGTGGGTTAGCCACCGACTTACCAGGGTTTACCCTCTAGCAGGGTTGGAAGTGGGTTACCCAATGACCATTAGGTTTTACCTCAAGCGGGGTTGGGTAGTGGGTAACCCGTTCATCTTACGGTTTACCCTCTAGATAGGTTGGGTTGTGGGTTTCCTGACGACCTCTTAGGGTTTACCCTCTAGCTGGGCTGGGCTCTAGGTTACCCGATGACTTTTTTCAGACTCATCCCTTTCTATGTGGCTAGTCAATGACATTTCTCCATGATTACCAGAGTCGTAACCTTGATTTTATGGTTTAGCAATGAGGCATCTTTGACGTGAGGGATTGTTGGGTGTCAGGGATGGATATCCTTATAACTATAGGAGAATTTTCATGGGCTAAGATTAGAAATGGAGATCCCCTTACACACTCGTTCGAGATTCTTTTTGATTATATATATATTTATAAAACCTACTTTTGTTCCCATTACATGGGTTCAGTTACTTTCCTTCTAGAAGGGGAAAAGATGTGTGGGGCATGCCACATGCCTTCTGTGTCTAGCTCCTCTTGGTTGGAAGAGCCTACTTCATTCCTTCTATTGGGTTGAGCTACTCTCTCTTTATTATACTCATACCCTATTATTTGTTCTGTCTACAACTCGCCATTTTATGTACAACCTTTGTTTCACCGTCATGATTTCGGGGCATCTTACTAAGCATCTTTATACTCAACCCTACTTGGGCTTTGCCCGCACTTTGTGTGCCCTTGCAGACAACAGACAGGTCAATCAAGACTATGGAGGAGCGTAGAGGACATATGAGTTTGGTCTATGTTCAATGGTTGTAGTAGAACTTTCAGGTGTGAGAATCACCATATGTTTAATTTTTTTTACCTATTTTCGGGTTGTGGCACCTTTCGGGTTTGGTGCGTGTTTTGACCTTTTTATGTTATGTTTTCTTGTCAGTACTTTTCAGCACTTTACTTGTTCTATTTAGAATTTGATGCATGACTGTGGTTGGGTTATAGTTTTTTTTCCTTTCATTTTCTTTTTTACTTTGCACTTTTACATCGAGTGGGTTGTGTGTGTATGTACAGGTACATAGGCGAAGGCCTCCCCGAGATTCTTAAGCCTTTGGTGCTTTTCTCTATTCCCTAGCCTATTGAGGCGGGCCTGGGTTAGTTGTGGCTCAAGACCTGTAGATTTGGGTCGTGAAAAAGTGGTATCAAAGGTGGTTCATTCATTGGGGAATTGTTTGGACATCTCTAAAAAGGAATTTGTTGGGATTTAGGGCAATAGTGTCGACATTCCTCGAGAGCGGATCTCTGGACAGGGACTCTAGTGATGGTACGGGCGGCCGACGTGTCCATTCACCAAGACCATGTTAACCTGCTTGTCGACTCGACACACTGAGACACTTGTTGCAGAGAATATGGAACATTCTTCTAGTAGGATTTAGTCTTTGAATATCCATTTTGAGTCAGCTCCCCTTTATTATTACTGATATATATATATATTCTCATTTGATCAGAGTAATCCTTGATTATTTCGAGGAGGCACCCACGATAGTTGCTATCTTGGTTACCCTCTCCAGTTCGTGACGACAACCAGGTGAGCGAAAAGGTGTCAGTTCAGGCACCCTCACATGATCCCCTTCCACCCAGTGGCTCTGCATTAGCTCCTATATCAGGAGAGTAGTCGTTTTTACTGGAAGCACAGGCCGAGGTTGAGAGAAGGCTGAGTGCACTCCGAGACTTCCAGCATCAGCGGCCGTAGATGTTTTGCGAGGACCTAGATCCCCAAGTAGCTGAATACTATCTAGAGTCCATGGACTGAATTTTCAGGCTGGTACATACACTAGCTGACCAGATGGTAGCCCAAGCATCTAGCCTTTTCCTCGGGATGGATGGGCATTGTTGGTTGTTGTTTACGCAGACCCAAGACGATTCGTCTCTCACGTGGGATAGCTTCCAGCAGCTCTTTCAGGAGGATAAAAACCCTCTTGTTTACGCTCCGTTTGGATTCAGATACTTATTGAGCTGAAGCAGGTGGGGATGACTGTGGAGTAATACTCAGCTTGATTTACCGATTTTACACGCTACTCGCTGGATATGGTCCGTGATAGTTACTTTCAGGCGTGGAAGTTTTAGTAGGGTCTTCGTAGGGAGATCTGTGCTAGTGTAGTGACCCTATGCATCCCTAATTATGCTAGGGTGCTAGATCATACCCTCTTGATAGAGATCTTCTTGGCCAAGGGACGCCAGCTAACATGGCCTAGCAGTGGCCGCTTCAGAGCAGAGTCTTCGGTAGCAGGTTGGAGGCAGAGACCAAAGCCCTAGTCGAGGAGACCATTCTGTGAGCAGAATCAGGAGAATGGTCATACACCGCATTGGCGCCATAGAGCATCGGTGTAGTTAAGATATATCTCATTTCAATGCTTGTGATGGAAGGGTTCACCTATAATGGGATTTCCCGACCACGTGTACTGAGCAACCGTGGAAGGCAGTGGGCGCACCGTAGTGGTAGAGGTAGCGCTGTGACCAGGGATCTCCCAGGAGATGACAGGGAGGTCCTCAGGGGGGCGGCACAAGCAGAGTGGTAGGACCTGGAGGTTGGGGTCAACATTTCGATGTCCTTCCACCGCCACCACCTGGTGGCCCACGCCAGGCTTAGGGAGCTGGTAGTAGGGGTCGTAGACAGCTTTAGGCTATGGGTGTTCGTGACCCCCCATCACATGAGATGGTCCAAGGTACTCTTTGTGTTTACTCTACTCTTGCTTTGGTAATAGTAGACATAGGCTCCAGCCACACTTTTATATCGCTTCTTTTGGTACGGGAGTTGGAGCTCCCAATAGAGGTACTGACACCAACGCTTAGCCTCGAGGTTCCTACGGGAAGTGAATCATTAGTGACCTTTGTCTACAAACAATGCGAACATATGTTCGAATGAGAGAGTTTGACATGGGTCCTAATTTTCATCATGATGAAATATTATGACATCATCTTCTAAATGGATTAGCTTTCCATGGTTCATGCCTAGATTGACTGTCGGCGTAGACCAGTTAGATGCATCCTTTCTAATGGAATGAGGTTCACCATACTTGGTGAACGAGACCTCGAGGTAGAGAAGACGGGTACTCTGAGCAGGAGACCATGATCTTATTTCACTAGTAGGTGAGCATGGATCTTAGAGCAGCATACACTATAGGCACCTAGATCCCGACCATTGTAGAGTACTACATGGACGCCTTTCCCAAGGATTTCATTGGACTACCTGCGAGGCCAGATATGGAGTTTTGCATTGATTTACAGTCGGGGACTGCCTCAATATCATGTGAAGAATATTTCATGATACCCACAGAGCATCGAGAGCTACGATTTTTGTTGACATTCCTTCAAGAGAAGGGATTAATTAGGCCCAGTGTGTCCCCCTAGGCAGCTCCAGTTTTGTTTATGAAAAATGCATATGGGAGTCTGCGACTTTGAGTGGATTATCATTTCCTAAATCAGTCCACAATAAAGAACAGGTACCATTTGCCGGGGATTGATGACCTCATCAACCAGTTGAGAGGTACGAAGTGGTTCATCAAGATTGATCTTCGATCTGGCTACCACCAGTTTCGGGTTTGTGAGGCTGACATCCCAAATTTGGATTTCCATTTTGTTATGGGCATTACGAGTTTCTCGTGATTGTCTTTGGTATGACAAATTCCCCTGCCATTTTCATTTCTTTGATGAACAAGATCATCCAGTCGTACATTGAGCAGTTTGTGGTTGTCTTTATTGACCACATACTCATCTACTTTGTGATGGAGGAGGATCACACTGAGCATTGGAGGATGGTCCAAGACTTACTACCGGAGCGCCAGCTAAATGGGAAACTCTTGAAGTGTCAGTTCTGGATTCATGAGTTTTACTTTTTGGGGCATGTAATTTCGGAACAGGTTTTGGCCATAGATCCCGCAATGATAGAGGAAATTATTTCTTGGGAACCACCTAAGAATTTTTCATAGGTGTGGAGCTTCCATGGTTGGGCAGAGTACTACAGGAGGTTCATGGAATATTTCTCCAGGATTTCTACCCTTTGACCGCACTGACGTGGATGGGGAGAACGTTCACCTAGACTGATCAGTTCCAGAAGGCCTTCGAGGAGTTGAGGAAAAAGCTGACTAGTAGTCCAGTGTTGAGGCTACTAGATGAGGGCGTTGAGTTTGTGGTGTACTCTGACGCTTTTGGAGCAGGTCTTGGGTGCGTGCTAATGTAGTAGTGGGTATTGATTGTATATGGGTTGAGGCAGTTGAAGACCCATGAGCAGAATTATGCGACTCACAATTTGGAGCTGGCAGCAGTGGTGTTCACCTTGAGGTTATGGATAAAATACCTTCTAGGTGAGCGTTTTGTAGTCTACTCAGACCACCAAAGCCTCAAATATGTCTTCACTTAGAGGGATCTGAATCTGAGGTAGAGGCGCTGGCTGGAGTTTCTATAGGACTATGACTTCGAGATATTCTACACTCCAGAGAAGGGAAACAAAGTAGTAGACGCCCTTAACATAAATTCCTAGGCTTGACTAGTGCGGGAAGCTTCAGAGAAGTTGGCTCCCCTACAGCTGAACATGGTGGAGAAGGAGTGTACGGCTTTTCTGTAGTCGATGGTGTTGAATCTATTACTCCATGAGCATATGAGAGAGTCGCAACTGGGGGATGTCGACAGCGAGGTACTACATGATCAGATATCCTTGGGTGATGAACCCCATGAGTATTCTGAAGGAGGGAATCAAGAGATCCTATTCAAGAGGCGTGTTGTATTACCAGTTGATATGCGGGAGGAGGTGATGTGGGAATTCCACTCTTCTACCTTGGATATACATCCCGATTTGGGGAAGATGTACAGAGAACATTAGCGCCAGTTTTGGTGTAATAGCATGAAGAAGAGCGTAGCTGAGTTTGTTTCTCAGTGTCTTACCTGTCGGAAGGTAAAGGAAGAGCATCAGATTCTGGCAGGGTTGTTGCAACCCCTTGATATCCTGGAGTGTAATTGGGATGGAATATCTATGGACTTCATCAGAGGGATTCCACGCACAACGAAGGACAACGATTCCATTTGGTTGATAGTGGACCGACTCACAATGTCGGCGCACTTCCATGCCATTAGAGAGTAAAGTTCGGTGGGGAGTCTATGGAAACTGTATGTTCAGGAGATCGTCCACCTTCATGGATTACCCTCGATGATCATCTCCAACCGTGATGCGGGGTTTACATCGTGATTGTGGAAAGGCCTACGGGAGGCCTTCAGGACTCATCTGTGGATGAGTACATCTTTTCACAGCCAGATTGACGGGCATACCGACCGCCCTATCCAGGTGTTGGAGGATATGTCAGGCTGTACATGTTAAAATTTGTACAAATCTTGGAGGATCAACTGTCATTGGTAGAGTTCGCATACAACAATAGTTATCACTCAACTATCGGTATGGCACATTTTGAGGCCCTCTACGGGACACCGTGTAGGTCACTGTTGTCATGGATGATGGTTAGGGAGAACTCCCTCGTGGGCAAAAAGTTTGTGAGGGCGATGACGGAGAAGGTGAAGGTCATTCGTGCGCAGATGAGGATACCTCAGAGCAGACATAAGTCCTATGCAGACCATCGTATCAGACCATTGGAGTTCAAGCATGGGGACCATTTTTTTTAGAGTCTCCCCGTGGCGTGGAACATGGAGATTCTGCCGGGGAGGCAAGGTATCCCTGAGGTTCATTAGCCCCTTTGAGATCATGTGTAGGGTTGGTGAAGTTGCATACTGTCTTGCTCTTCCCCCACAACTAAAAAGGGTAAAAAATTTCATCCATGTGTCACTAGTGAGGAAATACATGAACGGCCCCAGACACATCATTGACTGAGGAGAGCTGGACATTGAGTATGGAGCCACCTTTGCGGAGGACCCAGTGGTGATTGAGGGCCGGCAGGAGCGGACCCTGCGTGGATAGACCATTCCTTTGGTTCGAGTGTTGTGGTAGCATGAGAGGGTACAATAGAGCACCTAGGCATGGGAGAGCCAGATGCAGGCTCATTATCCTGAGTTGTTTTTGTAGTTTTGATTTTCGGTGATGAAAAACTTTGAAGGAGTGAATGATGTATGAACCCGGGTTTTGAGCCAGTATAATTTTGAAATTTTCTTGATGTTATTCCAGAGCAGGGCATTCAGACAACGTGGGATTCCGAGATCCATTGTGTCTGGAATTAAATTTTATGTGTGTTCACACTAGACACACCTAATAAATATAATAACTCCTAAAATATTTCTTGGATGGGAAACCGAGTGCATCGTTGAGTCAGGAGTGTTCTGTTTACCCTAGGAGAGGTGTGACTTTAACGGGCGCAACCCTTCTGCACGCCATCAGGGGCATTTTTGTAATTTAGAGGCCTCGGGCATGAAGTTTATAACTTTTGAATGGAGGCTGTAATTAAAATTCTGAGACCACCGTTGTGCTCAGAACGTGGATTTTTCCCTAGAGGTGGCTTAACCCTAACCCCACTGAATGTTTGGGTACGGGCCTACTGGTGGGTGTTTAAGTGTGTTTCCCTACTTAATCACATCCACCCCCTTCTTCCTCCTTGGGTTTTTTCTAGAGAATGATCTCCCAACAAGGGATAATCCATCTCCGGGCTCCTCCTGCTCCCCAGCAAGGTGGTTGTGGCTCCGGCAGACCGTTCGGGAAGCGACGGGTTACGCCCTACGAGGTAGGTTCGTGTGTTTCGTTTTTCTAAATTGTGCATCAACTTTGAACTCAAATTAGAGCATCAATATGCTGTTTAATTTTTCTGAGAAGGCCATATTTGAGTAGGGATTGATCTTATCTTTCCAATGAGTCTTTTAGATCAAATTGTCGAGTCTCGGGGTGTCCGGGGTGACCCTTGGATGTTTTCCTGCCAAAACCCTTGTTTCTGGCGGTTCTAGGTCGGTCTGGTGGCTCCGCGCGGCGGTCCTGCGGGCGACGATAGTGGCCTGACTCCCCGATAGCACGAGCTTCACCAGGTGTCGGTGCGGGCTTCCCCAGGTGGCCGCGTGGCCCATCGGCGGTTGGCGTGGGCAAGAAGGACGACGGCCCGACGGTCCAGGCCGTTGGTGTGCACAAGAGACTGGGACATCGCAAACTCGGGATCCGGTCGAGACCGGAAAATCATAGGTCTCGTGGAAAAGGAGGTGGACTGGCTCGTGCCAGTCTAGGTAAAACTGTGCGGCCTGCGCAGTGGACCGGTCGGTCCGGGCGGCCGAGGGGTGGACCGGCTGAACCAGTCTCGCCCACCCCGTCTCCGTCTGTTGGCATTAATACGCCTCAAAATTGCAAATCAGATGGTTGACTCGCATGCAATCTACGACGACATGATCCTCGTCTCGAGATGGAGATTTTGAGATAGCCTCAGGGATTTCAAATTTCTGATACAGGGGATCGGTGGGGTGACACACCCGTTAAGTATTGTTTAGTGCCTCGCCAGGATTCTTCTTTCGGATGTAGAGAGCACATCCGGAGTCCATTTTAGGCGCCATCAGCAGAGTTGTGACCCTGGAGTCGAGACGAAGTAGTCCATGGTGGTTTCAGGCATTGAAGAAATAGTTGAGGAATGGGCCCCATTGGCTTTCTTTTAAACTGTGTGTAGTATTTTGCTACTTTTCATCAGACGTCCGTTCATAGAAAATAAATAGTAATTTTGGTGTGTTTTTTTGAGAGCATCACGATGGTACAGTTCGCACAAACCCTTTTGAGACCATGGTGTCGGCCCCATGAGACGTCGTATGGTTATAAAGCGGTGTTGAATAACTTTTTCATCGGTAGTCTTTTTCCTGCGAGTAAATAGTCTATCTCACGTGTTTTTTGCGAGTATTACAATAGTGTAATATGTTTGGGCATGCAGAGCCTCTTTCAACATCTAAATAAATGTGGAAACATGGAAGGGAATCAGTTTGAGTTTCCTTTTACACAAACCGAACCAATTCATGATAATGATCTTAGTGACACCAAGTGATGACACTGGAAGTGCAGAGTTATCGGACTAGTTCCGTGTATACCCACCAGTAGTGCTGGTTAGTTGGTTACCCACCAGCATACCAGGGTTTACCCTATAGTGGGGCTGGGCAGTGGGTTACCCGTTGACCTTAGGGTTTACCCTCTAGTGGGGTTGGGCAGTGTGTTACCCATTCATCTTATGGTTTACCCTCCATCTGGGCTGGGCAGTGGGTTACTCGGTGACCTATGAGGGTTTACCCTCCAGCTGGGTTGGTCAGTGGGTTACCGAACGACTTCTTTCAAAATCAACCCTTTCTATGTGGCTATTCAGTGACTTTTCTCCGTGATTACTAGAGCAGGACCCTTGGTTGAACGATTTAGCAATGAACATCTTTGACGTGTGGGACAATTGGGCATCGGTGATGGATATCCTTAAAACTGTTGGCGACTTTTCCTGGGCTGAGCATGGAAATGGAGATACCCTTACACACTTGTTCGTGTATCATGTTGATCATATATATATACACACACCATACTTTTGATTCAATTCCTTGGGTTCAGTTACATTCCTTCTAGGAGGGGCGAAGACGTACGGGGTATGACACGTGCTTTCTATGTCGAGCTCCTCTTGGTTGGAGAAGTCTACTTCCTTCCTTCTATTGGATTGAGCTACAATCTCTCTATTGTACTCTTAAACTATTCTTTGTTCTGTCTACTACTCACCATTTTATGTACATCATTTTTTTCTCCCTCGAGCTTTTGAGGCATCCTACTGAGTTTCTTTATACTCACCCCTCCTTGGGATTTTCTCGCATTTGTTGTGCCCTTGTAGATGACGGACAGGTTGATCGAGACTATAGAGGTGCGTAGAGGACACATGTGCTTGGGTTGTGTTCAGTGGTCATAGTAGGAAATTCATGTGTGAGACTCACCACCTGTTTACTTTAGTTTACCTGTTGTCGGGTTGTGGAACCTTTCGGGTTGGGTAGGCGTTTTTCCCTTTTCTTGTTCAGTTATCTTGTTAGTACTTTTCAGCACTTTACCTATTCTATTTAGAACTTGATGAAAGATTGTGATTGGGTTATAGTTGTTTGTCCTTTGGTTTTCTCTTTTACTATGCACTTCTGCATCAAGTGGGTTGTGTGTGTTTGTACAAGTACTTAGGTGAAGGCCTCCCCGAGATCATTACACCTTCGGTTCTTCTCGCTTGCCCCTGGCCAATGGAGGCAGGCCTGGGGAAGTTGCAGCTCAAGACCGGTAGGGTCAGGTCCTGACAATTTGAATAGAAATCATGAACCATGTTGGTTGTGTTATTCGTTTTCGTGACCATTAAGGATCATTATGGGAAGTGATTTTTATGTTAGGGATGCTATATGGTATCATGTTTTTAGAGATGGAATTTTTTTAATTAAATTGAGATTTTAGATATTTGATATGCCATATTTTTATAAGAGATTTAGATTGGAATTCTGGATTTTTGAATGCATATAAATAATTTTTTTTGGATTTTTAATGAGGCATAGAATATGGAATGATGTTTAGGGTGAATCCTAAGGGTTTGGGGACTAAATGTAGTGTTTTGAAAAAACACATCACCGGGTGAACATTTGGAACAGAGTTATTGAGAACTATGCTGCTGAACTATGTGGCCCTGTTTTCATTGGGACATGGGACTGAAAACCCTTAAAAATCCTAAAAAAAATACAAAGGTCTCTAGTATATTAAATACACTTATCATGATTGTACCATGTTATATTAATACTTGAACTATAAGCATGCATGGGGAGTGATATTTTCACAGTTCCAACAACACAGTTGGTACACGATTTGGAAAACCATGCAACCAAACCACATGGTCAACTAAATGTATGAATTTACTTATTTCCCATTAAAATAGTAATTCGGTTTACAACTTTCCCTTTAAATTTCTTCATTGATTCCCCCCATATGTGCTACAACATTCCATTCTATAACATTAGTTCTTTATCATTATTTGTAAGAATAACATGTCTTTAGTTGTGTTGGAAACCATAAAGTAAGCATTTAACACAGTTATCAACTTTAGTTTTTCTTCCCTTCTTCCTCTAACCATGGTATTACCCATTAGAGATTCTATTCCCAATTCCATCAGAGTATTTATAGATTTGATTCTGGTGATTGTGGATTCACAATTACTAGGAGGAGGGTTACCTATGAGGTCGTCTCTGTTAGACCATATTCCATTTAGATGAGGAATAAGTTTTTATGAGTTTTAATGGGGATTTGAAATAAATAAATTTTATTAAATAATTGTGTACTATTTATGGGATGTTATTTTTTTTGGTAATTCTATTGAGGAAACCCTAAATAAAATTTTCATGTGGTTTCATTGATTTTTATCGAGTAATGACTATTCGACAAGTTACTTCCTATTGTTACATTTGGATTTTAATAAATTTGTGATTTTATAATGTTTAAATTACAGATTTTCTACTTTTCTTGAGCATTCCAATGTTTTTGAGGAAAATAAAAATTGATGTGGATTGGATAAAACAACATAGACAATGGAAGAAGATTCCAAGAGTAGATTATAAATTTGTTAGAACTTGCTTAAGGTTTTTGGTCTATTATACCTTCCATAAATTATTTTTGAATTTTAATGGTATTAAGTGTATTTATAGGATTTATTTGGAGGTTTATTCACCTTATATATTCCCATTGTAATGAAATATTATAAATAAAAAAATCATGTTGGTGGAATGGGGACTGTTAGTGGTTTCTAACAACCCATGTTCACCATCCTCAGACATTGAATTGGAATTATCACTAAGGATGAGGATACCCTATGGGATGCATCCATTTATAATCTATCCTAGATGATTACATGTATTGTACATCCACTAGATTATGCATTCCAAGGATCCCAATAGGGATTCCATAACATATGAGTGACATAGAGGACCCCACGAGGGATACTGGTGCTTACATATAGACCTTGAAGATACCATGTACGATCCCTCTCTAGTGTATTGAACTATGGGACCTAGTAGATACCCCAATGTTTTTTCCCACCCTGATCTATTTCAACAAGTATTTTTTAGTGATGGTAGAGTGTTTAACCTAAAACATGTACTAAACTTGTAATATCGCAAGGTTATTTTTTTGGTGTTTAAGATTAGTCAATTGACCAAAATCACTATTTAATTTATGATTGCACTTGGTTACGGTTGTTGCAGTTGTGATTTCTATAGATTTTTCATAGTACATGGTCAATTAGCCTAATGTGATATAATTTAAAGGTGGGTGTTACTATAAATTCATCCAATTCTTCCTCATGATATTTTTATCGATAATTACTATTTACATAATTACATTTTTCTTACTAGTATTCGTATCTTTAGAGGAACTTTTAGAGGTTCTTTTTGAGTATATCAGAGAACCCATTTACCTAGCGTCACCTTGTTGATGAAAATAATCTATGAACTAAATGATTACTATAGATTGTCTATAGGGAACATTTCCCATGATATGTGGATACTATTGGCATCCTAGAAAATATTAACTGATCTCCTCTAATGACTACTGGGATTGTACCAAAGGGACCATGGAGGAACAATTACTACATATCCCAGATCTATATGGGAATGTGGCTACTCAGGTGATAATTTAATGGATTCTAAGTGTTATTGTGGATCTTGAGAGCCTACCTACCACCTAACGGTCATCTCCCATTGGGATAATCTCTGTCTTAATTACATGATTTACTATAGACTATACCTAGAAATATGACATTGGGTTGAATTACAAATTTCTTGAATGGTTTAACATCCACCTTAGTTCTATATTTAAATGATATCAAGATATTACCTAGAATCTGATATCATAGTGATTATAGGTGAATATGAGTCATCCCAGGGCTTGGGTGTGCATCCCCCTTTTAGTGGAATATCATGATAAGAAAAATTCATAGTGTTGGTTGAAGTAGTTATTGTTTTTTAAGATTATAAACCAGAGCATAAACTAAATTTTACAAGGCTTGAGTGCCAGGACATGCAACACAATTCATTATTCATAGTTTTTTCTGATGATCTGGATCATGCTCCCAAGGATTATTTTTATTCTTTCATTATTTAAAAAATTGACTCCTAACTCACACAAACACAGAAAAATATAAATATATATTTATAAATGATGAAACCTTATTTCCAATTATATTTTAGATTTACTGATCACATTCCATGAGCATGACTTATTAAAAAAATTTCGTGATGTAATTATCATATTATTAGATATTATTTTTATTTTTTTCCTTATGAGTAACTCATATGAACTTATATTGTATATTAATTTTTATGTACAAAATGATGTTTTTGGTTCTCTAATTTATTTTACATAGATACGGTTTGGGCCTCCATTACACAAGGGTACCTCAGATGGCATTCAATTGATTGCGGGAAAATGTTGAGATGGGGTCTATAATTGATCAAGTATGGATGAAATATTTTCATGAATTTTGTGAATATGGTTCATCATAGAGATGTAATTATAAATTATTACTTTTATTTTTTTTAATTTATTTAATCATTTATTATATATTTTCATAGTGGGAATGTACTTATAAATGTATAATATAACTATTTAGGACCTTAATGTATTCGATCCTTTATTATAGAATTTATTATATTATATAATTCTACAATTTGTTTCTTTATTTCCACATAACTATCTAGATTTAGCTGTTATGGATGATGTTTTTTTATTTCCATTATTTTCAACTCTAACATGATGATATATTCTCCCCACCATAGTAGCTATATATCCTTACAACTAGTAAAAAGAATATGGCGTACAGTGTGGTACGCAGGAGGCCCTATGGTGAAGTGTCTTTGGGAATCATCTTAGTGGCTCTTAGGCTTGAACGTGAAATTTTATACCTTCTAATAAATACTATGAAAACTCACTTACCTCATTGGTAAATTTTATATAATAAACCTTTATATGCTACCACCCATCACCAATACCATTAACATGCACATAACCTTACATTACTACACTACTAACATGATTATAGCTTGGTTGAGTCATACCTCACTACCTTTAATGAAATATGCATTCCATATCAACCCACTCAGGGGGAATATAACCAATAATGGTTTCCAACACATATACTAAACCATATCAGAGGAATATGATTCAATTGTCAAATTATTCCTATAAAAGAAAATTATCAATAACACCAATTATATATTTGTTCCAATACCACAAGAGTATAATTTTTCTATAATAATATTGGAGTAGTAAAAATAATTCCATATCTTTTTGTTAATTAACACACCAAAAGTATTGTATTTAGGGAAAAATATAATAATATTTTTTCTATGTATTAATAAACAATCATATATTTCAAAAAAAATATCCTAAAAAACATTTTATTTTATACAAACAATATTTTTTATTTTGAAAACCATTTTCCAATCACAAGTGGTAATATACATTTCATATTACCAATGTTTCAATTACGACGACTGAATATAGGCCTACCTTCCACACTAGAACAATATTGAAAAAATTAATTTAGTATCAAACATTAATAATTTAATAAAATAGAAATATAAACATAAGTATAATAATAAAATGTCTTTGGTGATATAATATTTTACTTAATATGTGATCTTGAAGTACAATAAATTTTTTCATTTTATGTTCTATATAGTCTTATCATTATACATAATAGCCCAGAATAAATATTAAATATGACATGGTACTATGATTCCATTTGTAATTACTTATCCTAGGTTTCTATTCCATAGATACAGCATCAATAACATCATAAAATCCAACCCGTATTCCTATTTCTTTCATCTAGTGTTGAGGGCCTTCGAACATCGTTGTTAAGACTACACTGAAAATATTATAGTATAGAATAATTAAAAATAACTACAAATCATTAAAAAATAGAATAATTTATCAAAGTAAACATTATTATTATGTTATTATCTGAATAAAAAACAAAATATAATATAAAAATTCCAAAATAAATTTAATACATGTAGTCCATTAATATAATAATTCGCAAAGTGTTTTTTACCATAATAATAACATAACAAATGGAAATTAAAAGAGTATAAATCCATATATATAGATTAATATCTAATAAAAATCACGCATCTCCATTATGATATCTCTATAAAGTCACCTTTTAAATTTAATTTGATCACTTGTACAACCAAATTTACCTTACATGTAACACAAAAATAATTTATTATAACATTTTCAAATCAATTTAATTTCATTGATAACATGAATTACATGAAATATTGAGTTTAAATCAACCAAAATATACAATTAAATTATATAAATATCCTAGCCTTTGGATATGTAGGAATTAATATGAATAACTAATTTTTGAAAAAATATATTTTATATCTGATTAAAATAATTTTTTAAATAAATTAATTATAAATTAAAATAGAAATTATGATAAAGTAAAATATTTTGGAAAACACATTTTATTTTCATAAGTAAAATTTATTATAATAAATTCAATTATATGATATTTATAATGATTTTAATGATATATACATATTTTATATTTAATATTTTTTTAAAATTCATTAAATATTTTTCTAGGAATGTGATAAGAATAAAACCAGTTTTATGCTTAGAAATAATTTTTTTCTAAAGAGTGGGTTTCATTATTTGTTTGGAAATAATTTTAAAATAACGTTCTTCCATTTATAGAAATTGAATTTGATTAAATGGATTCAATATTTAGAATCATGTTGGTCAAATTTGGTAAATATTACCCCTTTGTGTTTTGTCAATATTAATAGCAACCATGGAAAAATTCATCACCTCAATAGAGGTTAAATTAGGTTAATTTAGGATAAAAATATTTGAAAAATCCATAATATTTCAACCTAGTTATTTTTTAATTATGTAATTTGTACAAATATAACCTTATGTTCAAAAATTAGTTTTTCAAATAACAGTTTCCCTTTAAAATATCTTATATGTTATAAAAATCAAAAAATGATACAAAATATCGCACTTCGGGTTTTAAATATATATTATTTTTCCACAATGGATATAATGAATGTTATGAAATAATATTAGTATCCACATTATCCTAAATTAAATTATCATCATGATAATGATTTATTACTAATTTTTAGTAATTACATAATGACCAGAAATATTTCTTCAATACTGAAGTAATATTTATCTATAAATTAAAAAAACATTATAATTTATTTTAATTAAATTTCAAATAATTTGGGTGAAATATGGTGTTAAAAAATTTATAATATTATTTTGTCATATAAGTGTTAGGTTAAATAATTATATTTTATACAAAAATATCTTTATATCATTTAAGTCAAATTAAATGACTAGTGTCTAATTTAGTAATAATTATTCTTTAATAAAAACAAAATATTATATCAAATTATATAAAAATAATAAAAAATATTAAAATAGGTAAAGAGGGATAATATGTGGTTCAAAATGAAATCCATTTCCCAATGATGTGACATTTAGAAACACCTAGATTCTAAGTGACTATAATATATTTTAATTTTTTATTAAATTATAAGTGTTACCCTCCCATCAATTATAAAAGGGTTCCCATACTGTCCCTTATTCGCACAACCCTTGTCATTTTGAATAACCCATACCATACCAAAATTCCTTATATAATTATATAACAGTATTACAATGGATCTATTCTCCCCCAAAGTCCAACCCTAGAGCCCTTAAGAAGAATTCTAATGGAGTTATTTGAAATAATAGGTAATAAATTTAAATGATGAATTTCATTTTAATTATTCATTTTACTAAAATAAAATAGTTATATTCAACACAAAATAATTTCTTAATTATGTTCAATATAATAAAATGTTATTATTATAATGAAGCCACTTTTATTTACCATCTTATTATCAAAATAGAAGTGAAAATAAGACCCATTATGTACATATGGCTTACCATCTATACGTAGCGATACAATTCATTACTCATCATGATCACTTATGGATGAGGATTATAATGAGTTTAGTTTTTATATATTATAATTATTGAATAATTATAATTTTTTATGTATAATATGAGATCATCCTTCATCCCATCCAAATAAATGGAAAATGATAACATCGATCATGTGTACGTGTGGACTACCACCTCCCAGAAGTGATTTGATTCATTTTTCATTTATGTTCTATATCAATTATAATATGAAATTATTTAATGAATATGTACAATTTATATAAAATATAATAATGGTTATGAAATTTCGAGTTATTATTTACCTTTTTATCATTCCATATATAAAAAAATGGAAACAACATTCATGTGTATGCATGACCTACCACCGCCATGAACAATGTAATTAATTTTCTAATGACTTTTTTTTTGAATGATAGAACACATGTATATTGTGACTATATATGATAGTTAAATAATTAATTATTATTATTTTTATAATTATGTAACCTCAATCCAAATACATGTACAAGACAACCAATCCAAAAAATATACGCAAAATGACGCATATATCACCCTTAGAGGTAATTTTAATAATGAAGTATTAAATAATAGGTAATAGAAGCATACAATTAATTAATATTTTTTATTATATATATGAGGATGGTTCTATAATATATTTAAAACAAACAATATTTATTATAAAGTAGGGACCCACCCACATAAAAGAAGTCAGACTAAGTTATGGGATTTTCATCCCACTTTTTTTCGTGAGAGACATGCCATTTTTTCCACATGTTTATTTTAAGTTATTTATATACTTACTATGAATATACCTTATGATCCTTATTGTTATAGTTATATGGATTTACATAACCATATAATATGTTTTCTTTCATGTGGGTTTCAATTAAATAGTTTCCAAAGTGTGAAAGGGTTTTACATCAAAATCTCATTTTTTATATGCATTATTTATGACTAAGTGTACCATGGTGATATCATATTATATATATTTGAATTAACTCATTAATCATATTTTACCATGATTATTTCATAATAATACATGTTTTTATCTCTTTTTTATCACTTTATGTACTAGATTGACTAAAAATATGTTTTTAGAGAAAAACGATTTTAATTAAATATTTGGATAAAAATACTTTTTAATCAATATCGAAATTTTCTAAAATTGTTATAAAAAGGTTTCTAATGTTATTAATTTATTTTTAAATATCATTTTTATCTATGTTTTACTTTTATCTAAATCATTTAAAAAATTATTTTTATTATCTAAATGTGGTTCTTTGTTGATATTTTTTATAAATGTACTAAAGGAATGTATTTTTTATCATATATGGAAAGAAAAAAATTTCACCCTCCTTAACACTTACATCATTGAAATTCCTTTAACTTTTAAATGATTATTTTGTAATGAGAAAAATCTCAACAACACTTTATATTTTTTTGGATTTTAAAGGTGTGATATCATAATTGAGAGGATATTTTTCTTAACAATATTTTTATTGATGTTTTAATGGTATTTTAAATCATTATGGACAATAACCCTTTATTTCACTTTTGTTATACTAGTTATATTATCTAAGGATATCTTACATATTATTCCTCTAAATGAAATTTTTTTAATATGGCAATATTATTATAAAACCCATTTCTTTTCAATGTGTTATGATATGATGAATTAATGAAAGGTTTATGAAAACCATTCTTTTAACATGGGTTATGTTATTAGGAAATTTTTTTGAAACCATTTTATTTCCATTTATTATAATATAATTAATTATTTATGATATTGAGGCACACATATGTAAGATTTTCCTTATATGAAGGGTAGACTTATAAATACCTCTAATTCATTGGGTATAATTGATATCTCATTACATTAATAGGACTAGAATAAGGATTGAATCTATTTCAGTAAGTTACATTTTCCACTATGATAGTCTTGAGAGATATCCTTTAATACTACTATTATTTTTCTAGTGATCCTAATCCACTATTTTGGACATATTAGCGATATTTTATTATTGAGGAAATTATTTTTTATTCTTATGGGTATAACATATTTTCATGTCTTGACACAATTTTATCTTTCATAACATAGGTTGTTGGATTATATTATTATTCATGTCAAATGAACTATGATTATAATTTTAATGACTCAAAATTTTGATTTATGATATGCATTTTATGACATATATTTTTTTATAAAATTTTTATCGCATGATTATATTCTAGTTATGAAAAAGTAATAATTAATATATCTCTTGTTAACACATACTGAGCATATAAGCTTACCCTTATGTTTCTTTTCCCCATGTTATGAATTAGGATATGTCTAATAGTGTTAATGGTTATGATGTATATAGTGGCAGATGATGTAGATCAATTATGGACCACTTTTTTATGTGTCTATGATTCTAATGTAACAATACCAATATTATTATATAATCTATCATTATGATATGTAATTAATGGTCATCTACAAATATATCATATCATTTAATTAAACTTATGTCTCACTATAATTTGAATTAGAAAATGGATTTGTTATATCTTGTAAAATAAAATGAGATAGATTTAGTGTAACACACCGAGCTTCCACGATACGCTTCTCTTTGAATAATGCAATAGCTTGCATTGTACGCATGTTCGATATTCTAACACACCACGACCAATCAAAATAGCCATTATGAATAATAATACCCACTTTTTTAAATTATAAATATTTTATATTTCAAAATGGACTTTATTAGTTTATTCGTAATATCGAAATTATACTAGGTTGAATTTTTGGTATTTTTCTCAAAACTTCCAATTTTTTATGAATAGTGAAAAATACTTAAAAACAACTTTTTTAATAAAAATAATTTATAGTGATAAATTATAATATTGAGTAGATATAAAGTGTAATGAGAATATATTTTTACCATTTTATCCAATGGTGGTCATTAGAATTAATTTCACTTTGAAATTGGACATAAACAATTGTCAATCTTTTGATATATATTGTTTCTTAAAAACACGCTATTTTTTATGACAACAGAAATTATTTATAAAATTAATTAATGAAACTTATATGTTTGGAATTTTTTAAAATAGACATCATTTTTGAATTCGTAATATCAATTATAGATTAGGATAAAATTTTGGCATTGTTCTGAAAAACATCAATTTTGGATGAATAGTGAAACCACTAAGTGGTAGTTAAAAAACTAATTTTTCGTTTAAATGAAACATTACCACTTCTGTGATTTGATTTTCAAAAATCTGACATACATGGTTGTCATTAAGAAGTAAAATGTGGTTCAATGGGATTAAAATAATTTTTGGTGAATAGTAACTTTTAAGTTTAATTAATCGTGATTAAAGGTAATTAGTGAAATTTAAGGTAAAAATAATATTATAAAAATATAAAAATACATTTACACTTGTCCTACCCATATTGGATGAGTCATGGCCGACCAAGACAATGCATGGGTCAATTTGGGGACCCCATGGAGCCACTTTGGTTGGAAAATGTCATTAAAAACGTTTTATTTAATGTTCAAATAAAAATGTCACAAACATGAGTTGTTTTACGAAAACAATTTTTAAATGGGGTTATACAAGTCATATTTTTGACTATAAATATTTATTATAAATCTAAAAAGATTTAATACATCATGATATTTTTTTTATAATTTTTAGACATTATATAAATTAAATTATTTTTGACACCATGATGATGCATCGATTACCACATTAATTAAAGATTTTAATAAAATGGAAGGATAATGTAAAATCTAAGATTTACACTTGTCCAAAGCCTATTGGATGAGTATATTTAGAACCCTTATCACCGTAGACTCTAAATAGATAAGTGTGGGACCATTAAAATCCGAAACTCATTATATAATAAAGTAACATTTCATTACTTTCCAAGAGTGCCCCTCCTCTCCTCTTATAAAAGGTCCCCACCAATACCACCTTACTCACACCTTCAAAGCCATTTGGTTCGCCCAAAATCTGCAAAAATACTCTCTCAAATTCCCTCTCTTACTCTTAGAAGCCTCACTTTGGGAAAAAATTTCCCAAGGAAGCCTTTGAGCTCAAATCAAAAAGAGTTACCCGTTTTAAAGGTAGTGTTTTCCCTTGTGTTCTTCTGTTTTATTTTTCTTATCCAACCCCCTAAAATATTTTTATTCATTTCTTTTGTAACAAAACCATTATCTTAAATCTAATATGATGATTTTATAATAATTATTTGAGCTACAGTTACACCCACCTACATATAATGGTTAAAGAACATACTGTTTCTGTGGATGGCGAATTTCTGCCTGACGAAATGATGATTATTCAACACTCATATAACACCTTAAAAGGTGGACATTAAGATGTCAATATATTTATATATGATATATAATATGTTTATGTTTTACTTAAGCTTATGTATTTTTCATTTATGACATACCTTTATGGGTTCCATTATGGGTAAATGCGATAATTTCATTTTAGGAAATGCGGACTACCGCCCCCTCAAAGTGATTTGAATCGTTAATGCCATATGTGGGATGTATAAAGGATGGAGTAAATGATATTATATATGATATTATAATGGAATTATAATGTACCTTTATATCATTATGATTTCATTCCATTAAATATGAAATATAAATGAAAGTAGCATTCATGCATACGTACGACATACCGTCTCCATGAACGGTGCATTTCAATTCTTACCTCTAAATGTTACGTAATATTATGAATGAATGTATATACTGGATATATATGATATATATGATATCTAAATCATGAATATAATTCATGATGTAATGGATA
Source organism: Viscum album (assembly GCA_963277665.1). Lineage (NCBI taxonomy): Eukaryota > Viridiplantae > Streptophyta > Magnoliopsida > Santalales > Viscaceae > Viscum > Viscum album. Next base: position 806,173,565 of record OY728119.1, on the reverse strand, counting down.
TTTCACCACATGAACAACTTGTAATTATAAGTAGTTTATTTTTGACTCAAGTACCAAAGATCGACAAAATGACCGTTATTAACATAAATAATTACATAATGTTCATAACATGGTAATAAGCGATATAAAAGGATTAATGAACATGAAAAAAGTTTTAAAGAAAATAGAAATTTACTCTAGTTTATTATTCAGGAGATTAAAGAACGGTCTAGTGAAGTCGGACATGAGGTAAGGGAACTTCTTAACCCAATTTCCATTATTTGGGTTAATCTCCTACTTTCAAATTATGTCATGATGTTATTATGTCCTATCTTGTATTTATACTTTATTTATGTGTAAATATAGTGAATACACATAATAGATCTATTTTATTTTAAAAAATGATCTTTGAAAGGGACTTCGTCTCTATCTCCTTTCATTGAGGCATATTTTGTTTTATACACAAATTTCTTTTATACGGTGTATAAACCCCTTTGACATTTACTTTTACTCAAAAGGAATCTTTTTATATGAAGCGTTTTTACTAAATGAAAAAAGGAAAGTTTTTTTCATACGTATGCGGCGACAACGACTTCGCCGCCGCCGTGACCATTATTTTAGTTTTTGCTTCCACTACAACCCATAACTTTTTTTAAAAATGAAAAACAAATATCAAGTTTTAATTTTCTTTTATTTTGGTATTGAAAATGGTTTTGAAAGTTTTTTTATTATATCAATTTGTTGTATTGATATCTGGGGATTGAAATGTGGAAATGTTATGTTTCCATTATGCATATTTTATGTGATATGATTATGTTATGGTTTATGATATGTTTAAACCTGTTCATATGAGAAATGCATTGGACTTAATAAGTGACGGGTGGAGCCCGCTATAGCTCCTCGATGCATCGGTAGGTCTCATGAGAGAAACTAGTGTCTTGGGACAAGTCTTTGACAAAATCTAATTTGTAGTCTTGGAACGAGGCCTTGGCTACGTGGTTATGATAGTCTGGCATTATGCATTCCATCATTATGAAAGTGGTTATTGATATTGCATGTGATTATTCGACCAGTAGAATATCCATGTGAATAAGTAAATGGAATTATCTCATTTTACTTTTGCCATATTATGTTGATGTTCATGTTTAAAATGATTTAGTTTTATTCATGCATTGCCTTAAATGTTTATGTTTATTTATGAAATCTTCCGCTATATTGTTATCCTTTCTGAGCATCTGAGCTCACCCCTTCCAATGTTTTAATTTTTCCAGGATGTGAAGAAATATATTATGAATGACATGCAGGGATAGTCTGAAGGGGATATGAGTGTGGAAATTGGAGACTATTTTATTGTAGTTTTTCACTTTATGATGTAATGTAACATTTATGAATGTATCTAGTGTTTCCAAGGCTACTAAACTAATCGGTCTTTCGAGACTCGATATTTGTGATCATACCAATGTTTCGCAATAATGCATCGACTCTGGGTAACTGGGGTCGGGGCTTTACAGTTGGTATCAGAGGCAGTTTCGTACTACCCTTGGAATCTAGATTTAGATAAACTCTGATTAGAGCGCATAGCCATAAGATAGACATTGAGGATTAGTATATAATAACTTCATAGAATTTTTTTGTTGTAGAGATTTTGTGAGTTTTCCGAGAAATACATCCCTGTCTGGATACGAGAAGGTAGAGTCGGCTCTGGTACAGATGTACCTAGGGGTAAAACCCGAAAACACCGCTTTGAGCTAGACTCGAACGGGAACTGGTGCACGACAACGGGCCTTACTGCACTCTTGGTTACGACACTCCCAGGGGATATGATTAGGATAATTCTCATTTCCATTACAAACCACTATGAAGGGTTATGAGTATATACTTCTTCAAAGAAAAATTTTTTATGATTAAGGATTATATCCATAAATAGTTCAATTTATGATAAGTATTTTACAAGTATGGAATCATGAATTTTGATTCATAAACTAATCTAGTTTATGCCATTTTTTAGAAATGGCACCTAGTGGAAGGAATGGAAACCGTATCAATGCACGCACTCTGTGTAGGGATTTCCCTCCTGATCAAGATAATTATTTTGGATCTGGAGATACAACTGGTGATGATCAACTTATTACCATACTGGGACAACTAACTCAGGTTATGAATAATAACCTTACTTGTATGGAGCACCCTGATCCGCAACGTGGAGGATCAATGTTAGACCACTTCATGAGGCAACAACTGCCAACATTTAATTGGGTTACAAATCCATTAGTAGCTGATAAATGGATAAAATCCTTAGATAAAATATTCCACGCCTTGGGGAGTAGCAAAAGAGAGAAGGTTATCATGGCAGTTTACCACCTCACTGGAGATGCTGATCAATGGTGGTCATTGATTTAAAATACAAAGGAAGATGAAGATGTATCAAATATGGAATGGAGAGTGTTCAAAGATATTTTATTTGAAAAATACTTTCCTCATGACCATCGAGCAGATATGGAAAGGCAATTTCTGAGTCTGAGACAAAAGGAGGATGAGAATGTCGCAAAGTATGAGGCCAACATTACAAGGTTAGCGAGGTATACTGCAGATTATATACGTAACCCAAGAATTAAGATTGATCGTTTCTTTGATGGGTTAAAACCATTTCTCCGTCGAGCATTAGTATCACAGTCCTTCTCATCTTACGAAGATATTGTCTCTTGTGCTATCAAGGCAGAAAAGGAATTCTCTAAGTCTTATGACAACAATGTAAAGAAAGAGAAGAAGAGAACGGTGGAACAAGAGATGGATAAAGGGAAAAAGGGAACGAAGTGTTTTCTATTATGTGATAATTGTGGGACGAATCACCCCGGTGCTTGCCTAAAAGGAATGGGAGTTTGTTATAAATGTGGAGAAAAGGGTCATCGGGCTCGTGATTGCATGGGAAAGAATGAGGCTATCAATGTTTAAGGCTACAATTGTAGGGAAATGGGGAATTATGAAAATGAATTTCCTAAGAGTCAGAGAAACTTATCTCAGAAAAGGCCAAGGGATCAAGGAAAATCTTATACTGTTACTACAGTTGAAGTGGAATAATTAATGTATTGGTGCTTTTGGACTCAAGGATTATATTCTGCTTATAAGAATAATGTGATATATATAAGGATTTTACTGCAGTACTTGTTTTTTTCATTAAGGTTTTAATATGATGATGGAAATCATATTTTTAGTATGTGACAATAAGAGAATCTTTACTATGTTTGCGGAATATGAAGTTACAAATGATTTTGTAATTTAGAGACCTTTTAGAGAAAGTATGGACATAGGTATTTTCGATAACTATAATTGTTGGAATGGATTAAGTGGAACCTTGGATAGTATTGTTTAATGTTGAAAAATTTCTGAAGATTATTTTTGGAAAATTATAATACTATATTATTAAGAAAACGACAACTTGCAGGTTGGGGGATAACCCGTCGCGTCGGACAAAGCTACAGCAATCAAACCCACAACCATAGTGCGACAGGCCTTTATTACCCACCACTAGCCTACAGGAAGTCCCTGGTTATTAAAAAAATAGTTTTCCTAATCTAAATGGTATGTGTTAATATTTGGAACCTTATATAATTAGGATAAATACAATATTTTTGAGTTATATTACCTATTAGAGTGAAAGATGGGTTTGTGGTAAAAATTTATTAAAAAATGAAAGTCTACATGACAAGTATGTATATTCCCTTATGTTCTTAGGAAATCTTCTAAATAAATTCCTCAACTTTATAAAAGGTAACTTAAAACAAAATTGTGTCCGATTAACATTTCCAACTGGGGATTCAATGACTGTTTAAGTAATCACATGTTTGTGGTTTTATTGTGGTTAAATTTCTCCTAATCTAGTTTTCTACAACTCTACATCAGACCTTGATGGTTTTTTTTCTTCCATATCCATATTTTCATATAATCCTAGTATGAGCTATCTCTGGTGACCTTTGTACTTATCTTTCTTTCTTTTAAAGTTATATTTTTATAAACCTTATTTCCGATGTGGGTTTTCAACAAAAGTATTTTCTATTTTAAAAATTTTATTTTCAAAGAAAAATTTCAAATTGCGAGGACACAATTTATTGAAGGAGGGGAGAATGTAACACCCCGAGCTTCCACGATATGCTTCTCTTTCAATAATGCAATAGCTTGCATTGTACGCATGTTCGAGATTCTAACACACCGCGAGCAATCAAAATAGCCATTATGAATAGTAATACCCACCTTTTGAAATTATATATATTTTATATTACAAAATGGACATCATTTTTGTATTCATAATATCGAAATTATCCTATGTTGATGTTTTGGTGTTTTTCTGAGAACTAACAATTTTTTTACGAATAGTGAAAAATACTTAAAAACAACTTTTTTAATCAAAATAATTTATAGTGATAAATTATACTATTGAGTGGTTATAAAGTGTAATTAGAATATATTTTTACCATTTTATCTAATGGTGGTCATTATAATTAATTTCACTTTGAAATTGGACACAAACAACTGTCAATCTTTTGATATATATTGTTTCTTAAAAACACGCTATTTGTTGTGACAGCAGGAATTAATTATAAAATTAATTAATGCAACTTATATTTTTGTAATTTTTTAAAATATAAATCATTTATGAATTTGGAATATCAATTAGATCTTAGGTTGAAATTTTGGCATTGTTCTGAAAAACTTCAATTTTTAATGAATAGTGAAACCACTGAGTGGTAGTTAAAAAACTAATTTTTCGTTTAAATGAAACATTACCACTTCTGTGATTTTATTTTCAAAAATACGACATACATGGTTGTCATTAAGAATTAAAATGTGGTTCAATGGGATTAAAATAATTTTTTGTGAATAGTAACTTTTAAGTTTAATTAACCGTGATTAAAGGTAATTAGTGAAATTTAAGGTAAAAATGATATTATAAAAATATAAAAATACCATTACACATGTACTACCCCTATTGGATGAGTAATGTACGACCAAGAAAATCCATGGGTCAATTTGGGGACCCCATTGAGCCACTTTGGTGGGAAAATGACATTAAAAACTTTTTATTTAATGTTAAAATAAAAATGTCACAAACATGAGTTGTTTTAATAAAACAATTTTTAAATGGGGTATTACAAGTCATATTTTTGACTATAAAAATTCATTCGAAAGATAAACAGATTTAATAGATCATGATATTTTTTTGATAATTTTTAGACATTAAATAAATTTAATTATTTATGACACCATGATGATGCATCGATTACCTCATTAATTAACGATTATAATAAAATGGAAGGATAATGTAAAATATCAGAATTACACTTGAAAAAAGCATATTGGATGACTATATTCCGAACCCTTCTCACGTTATCCTAGAAATATATAAGTGTGGGACCTTTAAAATCCGAAACTCATTATATAATAATGTAACATTTCATTACTTTCCAAGAGTGCCTCTCCTCTCCTCTTATAAAAGACCCCCCACCACTACCACCTTAATAACACCTTCAAAGCCATTTGTCTTGGCCAACCTCTGCCCAAATACTCTCTCAAATTCCCTATTTTACTCCTAGAATCCTCACATTGGGCAGAAGTCTTCCCAAGGAAGCCTTTGAGCTCAAATCAAAAAGAGTTATCGGTCTTAAAGGTAGTGTTTTCTCTTGTGTTCTTATGTTTTATTTTGCGTATCCAACCCCCTAAACTCTTTTTATTCATTTCTTTTGTAACAACACCAGTATCCTAAATATACTAGGATGTTTTTATAAGAAGTATTCAAGCAACAATTACACCCACCTACATCTAATGGTTAAAGAACATACTGTTTCTGTGGATGGAGAATTTCTATCTCACAAAATGATGATTCTTCAAAACTCCTATAACAAATTCAAATGTGGCCATTAAGATGTCACTATATTTATATATGATATATAATATGTTTATGTTTTACTTAAGCTTCTTTATTTTTCATTTATGGCATAACTTTATGGTTTCCATTATGGGTAAACGTGATAATTTCATTTTAGGAAGTGCGGACTACCGCCCCCTCAAAGTGATTTGAATCGTTAATGCCACATGTGGGATGTATAAAGGATGGAGTAAATGATATTATATATGATATTATACTGGAATTATAATGTACCTTTATATCATTATTATTTAATTCCATTAAATATGAAATAGAAATGAAAGTAGTGTTCATGCGTACGTACGACTTACCGTCTCCAGGAACGGTGCATTTCAATTCGTACCTCTAAATGTTACGTAATATTATGAATGGATGTATATACTCGATATATAATATATATGATATATACATAATGAATATAATTCATTATATAATGGATATTTTACCACATGAACAACTTTTAATTATAAGAAGTTTATTTTTGACTCAAGTACCAAAGATCGAAAAAATGACCGTTATTAACTTAAATAACTACATAATGTTCATAACATGGTAATAAGTGATATAAAAGAATTAATGAACATGATAAAGGTTCTTAAGAAAATATAAATTAACTCTAGTTTATTATTCAGGATATTAAAGAATGGTCGATTGAAGTCGGACACGAGGTAAGGGAACTTCTTAACCCAATTTCCATTCTTTGGGTTAATCTCTTACTTTAAAATTATGTGATGATATTATTATGTCCTATATTGTATTTATACTTTATTTATGTGTAATTATAGTGAATAAACATAATATATCTATTTTATTTTAAAAAATGATATTTGAAAGGGACTTCGTCTCAATCTCCTTTCATTGAGACATATTTTGTTTTATACACAAATTTCTTTTATATGGTGTATAAACCCCTTTGAATTTTACATTTACTCAAAAGGAATCTTTTTATATGAAGCATTTTTACTAAACAAAAAAGGAATTTTTTTTCTTATGTATGCAGTGACAACGACTTCCCCGCCGCCGTGACCATTATTTTAGTTTCGGCTTCCTCTACAAGCCATAAATTTTTTTAAAATGAAAAATAATTATCAAGTTTTAATTTTATTTTATTCTGGTTTTGAAAATGGTTTTGAAAGTGTTTTTATTATATCAATGTGTTGTATTGATATCTTGGGATTGAAATGTGGAAATTTTATGTTTCTTTTATGCATATTTTATGTGACATGATTATGTTATGTTTTATGATATGTTTAAACTTATTCATATGAGGAATGCATTGGACTTAATAAGTGACGGGTGGAGCCCGCTATAGCTCCTCGATGCATCGATAGGTCTCATTAGACAAACTAGTGTCTTGGCATGATGCCTTGAAAAAATCTTATTTGTAGTCTTGGCACGAGGCCTTGGCTACGTCGTTATGATAGTCTGGAATTATGCATTCCATCATTATGAAAGTGGTTATTGATATTTCATGTGATTATTCGACCAGTAGAATATCCATGTGAATAAGTAAATGGAATTATCTCATTTTACTTTTTCCATATTATGCTGAAGTTCAAGTTTAAAAGGCTTTTTTTAGTCATACATTGCCTTAAATGTTTATGTTTATTTATGAAAGCTTCCACTATATTGTTATCCTTACTGAGATTCTGAGCTCACCCCTTCCAATGTTCTAATTTTTCCAGGATGTGAAGAAGTATATTATGAATGACCTGCAGGGATAGTCTGAAGGGGATATGAGTGTGGAAATTGGAGACTATGTTATTGTAGTTTTTCAGTTTATGATGTAATGTAACATTTATGATTGTATCTTGTGTTTCCAAGGCTACTAAACTAATCGGTCTTTCGAGACATGATATTTGTGATAATGCAAATGTTACACAATAATGCACCTACTCTGGGTAACTCGGGTCGGGGATTTACATTTAGTGAGAACCATTGAATGAATTTTGATTATAGGATATCATAATAATATTTTGATAAGAATATTGAATGATTTTCGATAAACCTATGTTTTCATATAATATGTTTTGATGATTTAGATGTCCAGTAAATGATATTTCATGATTATGTGGTTTTACAATATGATAATATTTTCTCACTCTATTATTTTGGATATTAGTCTATGGATATAACATAAAGGGATAATGCTAATTAAGAACATTATGGACAACTAAACGATTTTCTTAAAGAGAAATAGAATTTTATTTGAGCAAGAATGCTAAATATTGTTGCTAGGACCACACATATAACTCATGTTATGTATCAAAATGTACATAAAAATGAAAAGAAAGGAATAAAAATATATTGAATCCCTTATGAGTAAACGCACACCCTCTTTTAGAGGGTTTTTTGATCCATTAGTTTTTGAGAAATATATTTGAAACATTGAGAATATATTTCCCATTCTAATGTCATCGGAACATGATAAAATTATTTTGTCCTTTTATCATTTATAAATATAAATATATAAATGGTGGAATCTTATCATGAAAAAAAGTAAACATGATAAAATTTCCATCATTGAGAGGTATGATTTTAATAGATTGTTTTTACAAATTTATATCCCGCATATTCTACACTTGAAAATGGATAAGGAATTACATGAGCTTCAATAGAAGGTTGGTGAATCAGTTGGTTCGTTTGAGTAAAATATTTAATGAATTATGGGTAATTATTATAAATTTATAATACAAACAAAAATTAAAGTTGATTGATTCTTCATTGTTAAAAAATGAAGTCCCTAATGTGAATTATTCGTAATAGGATTCAAAAGCTATGAATAAATCCATTGATTTTCCATAAAGAGGGGTATGGATATATGAGTTACTGATCAATCATATGGTTTGGATAATAAAATATAATAAAACATAAAATAAAATTCTAATAACCATGTAAATAATAATTTAATAATTTAATTATTCCCAAAGAGTTGAAGGAAATATAGGGGCAATTTTCTTATCATAAGTGGTAAAATTTTCATATATGAAATAAAATGTTATCAAGAAATCAAATGATGTAGTTGTGATAATAGGTCGTATAATAATAAAAATAATGAGAAAGAACATCAAAATTATCCAACCACACTATTATTTGTAAATTAATTGGAGTATGATAATTATGCTAACTAGTTTCCAAATTTAAAGGTTAATGATGATGATCGACATCAATTACCTATTAGTCCCATAGAAAAATAGAAATCACTATTTTTAACTATTTCTAACGAGGGGTACGATAATGATGTGGTGAAAAGAACACATTCCATTAACTCTAGAGATCTTAATTCTTATTTGATTTTGGATCTAGCCACACATTTATATGTTGAGTTAGTAGCAAAAAACCCAAATGGTATGATGATCACATATTATGTTAATCATTATTATCTGGATGATATTTGTGGGGATATTAGTCCTATAAAAATTATTATTATACTTTTAGTTGAGTTTATATACTTTTATTCATGGATTCTATTTCATCACACAAATATGGCATCATGTTCTGATGATAGGAAGTGAGTTCTGATTTTTTGAACCAAACCATGTTCATATATTAGTGAGCAAATAAATATAAATTTTTTATGGAAATAAAATCCATTTCATTATTACTGATTTCTATTAACTAGGGGTATATATATTATATGGTTGGTATGAAATTCCACATCAATGTTATAACATTATTATGGGACATTTTTTAATGTATTCACAAAATAATTTCCATTTCTTCCATTGAATTATGATGATTTGTACTTGATAGAAATCATAGCTAGTTATATTCAAAATTAAAAGATACTAGAATTATTGTTCCAGATTTAGTTTCATGAACTGATGAATAAACTGCATGAAAATCTTGACAAGGGACTCATTCAAATATCTGGGTCAACATAGGGTGCAACATCTCTTTTTATTATTAAGAAAGGCATGTCACAGAACCTTTGAAATGGTTATCTTGAAATTAATGAAACCGCTACAAATAAAAATTATCATGTACCCTATATTGATGAATTGTTTGATATACTACATAGATATTTATACATTTCTAAGATTAATCTTCATTTTGTACATCATCTGTTGAGGTCCATAAAGGATGATATACCCATTACTACATTATGTAAAGGGTAAAGACAATATGAGTTTACTGTGATGAAATTTGGTCTTACTAATTCACCACTATATTCATGTATTTTATGAATATAATTTTTTTATATTACCTTGACAAACTTGTTGTCATATTTTAGATAATATTATTATTTATTAAAATATAATGGAAGAGTATTAATATCACTTGATTATTATACAAATGAAATTGAGGAAGGTTGATATTTTTGAAACATTTTCCATGATTGATTTATCGCTTCGAAGGGTTTCATTATTGAGTTATATAATCACTAGCGAGGTTATATCAGAATAATATTTAATTCCATATGTTATTGAATGTATTCATATACCAAAATTGGATACTGAGATCTATAGTTTTCTTAATTTGGAAATATAATATTAGTTCTTTGTAGATAATTTATAGCAACTATCTAATCAATTGACAATGATAAATCAGAAGGGATTTATATTCTTCTGGGAAGATGAAGGTGATGAAAAAATCATGGAACATAAGAGAAGGTTATTTAGTGCAGCTTTTATTACCCTGCCCTATAGTTGAGAAGGTTTTTTTATATATACTAATGCAATTGTGAATGGTTTGGTATTTTTTTCATTCATAACGATACAATGATAGATTATTCAAAATTTTAATTGGATTTTCATGAGAAAAACTAATCGTATCATGATATGGAGTAATATTTATAAATTTGTAAATAAATATATAGAGGAATTTCACTTATACAAAATAGAGGGATATATATACTGATAAAAAAATTAATGTATATTTCCCCACAAAAGAGTTGAATATAGGCTATAGAATATGGTTGGAACTGATTAAAGATTATTATAGATCAATACATTACCATATTGAGAAAGAGAATAAGGTTGGAGATGATCTGAGATTAATGTATCATGATAACGTATCTATGATGAGTATCCAAGGGGATCCAATATTTACGTGTTTTCAAAATATTGATGTATAAATCATAAATAATGAGGATAAATGTTTTCAATTTTCAATAAATTGTTCAACCATATTTCAATATTATGATTAAAGAGGCATTGAAAAAAGATATGGAACAATAAAAAATGGTGATAAATGTTCCCTAGTTAAAAATTGATTTTCATAGGATGATAAGGTTCATGAAAAGATTATGTATTCCATCTAGACTAGATTTAATAATGGTATTTTTGGGCCAGGGTCATAATTCACCATTATATATTTATACTATATGTAAAAAGAAATATATAGATTTGATAGAGTATTTATGATGGGATGTCATGAAAATATAAATTTCTATGTTGGTATCTAACTGCATGGTATATCAGTATGTTCAGTATATGTGAAGAAAGTATAAATGGGTGTAACAACCATTACACCTACCAGAATAGAAATTGGAAAACATAACCATCAACTTGGTCATTGGAATCCCCCAAACACCAAAAGGAAACATTTATATATTGGTTATAGTTGGTCCCCATAGGAAATCATCACACCTAATTTCCATTATTTAATATTTTCTCTCAAGATAAGTTTTCAAAAAAAAATATTAAATAATTTTTATGGTTTTAGGGAGTACCACATTCTATTGTATCTGACCAGAATTCGAGGATTACTTCTTTGTTTTGGAAAATTATTCATTAGGCTAAATATATAAAGATAAGAACAAGTATGATGTATCATCCTCAGAAATATTGACAGTCTAAAAAAATTAGATCCTTTGAGGATAGGTGGAGATCATGTACTATGGATTTCAAATGTGGTGGGATCAATATCTTTCTCTAATTTAGTTTTCTTACAGAAATAGCTTTCACATGAGCATTCAGATAGCCTCATATGAAGATATATATGGAATAAAGTTTTGATTCCAAAATTTTGATATGATATAAGAGAAATAATCTTATTATGACATGATATATTCTAGGAATGGATTTATAATGTCACATCTATTTTTCAGCATAGTAAAACAGCTCAGATTCGATAGAAAAGATATGATGAAAATTGTCTATATGACCAGGAGATTGTAGTTGATGATAATTTTTTAAAATTATAAATTTAATAAGGTAGTGGAATTAGGAAACATGGGAATTTCTAGCCCTAGGTATACTAGCCATTTCTTTATTATTGATCGAGCTGGGATATTATTTAATCTCTTAGCACTTCTACCAAAACTCGCTCAGATTTATGATGTTTTTTCACATATCTCTCGTGATGATCTACATTCCAAATCTAACACATATAATAAATTGAAATGCCATAACCCTAAAAAATGAACTTTATCACGAGGAAAATTCTATATATATCTTGGATCATAGAGTCAATGTACGTTGTAACAAGAAAACACATATGTTGAATGGTCTCTAGGGAACTAATAATTCAAAAAAGGTACATGTGAACCTGAGGATGTAATGAATAAAATATATCATCATTCATTTGTTTCAACATGATAAATATCAAGGGTGAAATTAAATTTAGGGGGGGTTTAACATAACAACACCATATTTTATTATTATTTTTTCTAAAAAGAATAAGCTCATAAATACATTTCATTACCCGAAACATTAAATTTATATGTAAAATGATATACTATGAAATTATTGTTATAACCTAGAAATTAACTTGGATAGAATGAATAGGACCGACTAAATAATTAAAATCATACAACATATATATGAATATAATGAATTCATTCCATATTTATTAATTTGAAATGATAAAAAAATTCAAGAAAAGGTGATTCTTTCTAAGAAATTGTTTTATGTCTATTATTTATTTTTAGTAAATTTAATGAAATAATTCACCATTGGTGAATGATTTTAATTAAATATATATTTAATATATTTAATTAAATTTTTTAACATTTATTTCATATTTTCATGGTCACCTAATAAAAATAAACCAATTTTTATGATTTAAGATGTATTTTTTAAAAATAGATTTTCATCACAAGTAACGCTTTTGTTTTGAAATTAGTTTCTTCCACTAATATGAATTGTCTTTAATAAAATTGATTCCATTTTGTAAATAAAGTAGTAATTTTTTTAAATTGTTATGTTTTCTTATCAATATGAATTGTAACCTTCATAAAATTTATCACCTTGGTTAATGGTAAATTAGGATAATCTATATTTAAAATAAGTGATAAGGCTACAATGTTTCATAAACATTATTACTCCTTGAAGTTAAATATACAATTATCTACCTTATTTATAAATTTAATTTTTGTACGGAATTTTTTTCTAAAAAATAACCTTCATAATATTTATATAAAATAATGTTTTAAAATTCCTCACTCTTAGTATTAAATAACTATAATGTGTCCTCATAGAGAAAAAATCTATATATGAACCAATATGTGAATCTATTTTGTGCTGAATGAAATTATATTCATGATGGAAATTTATTTCTATTTTTTAATAAATATATAACTCCCTTAAATTTTTATGTAACAGTAAAATAAATTATTAAAATCCGTAACCACTTTATACAGGTCCCAATATTCCAAAAATACAAACATTGGAGAAAATAAGAGATTATCTAATAGTTCTTTTTCAAAGAGGATGTAATTGCCTTAATGAGAATTATTTTTTATTATTCTCTTACATCATTTAAATTTTTTATATTCTTCGTACAATAATAAACTATATATCCCAATTTTACATATATATTATTATTATAATAGAATGTTACTATTTTTTAGGTAGTCCTAAACCCCTATTTTTATCGATAATATTTTGGGTATAGTTTGGGGTTATTTCGTGTTGAAATATTAAATATTTTCAAAATTTTGAGCTAGTGCAGGGTCAATGCAAAGATTTCTAAAAACATAAACCATCTCCGAGAAAACCATACATCCAAATGTAGTGGGAATTTTCTTGGGTTTCACATGGTTATTCAAGTCATGCAACATCTTTGGAGAAACCATGTAGGACAATTAAGACAACTGAATGATTATTCTACATAGTTTGTCAAATCGTGAGGCTCTACCCAGATAACTATTCATGAGGTATATTTAATCGGAAAATCCATCTTAAAAATATTAGATACCCCATTTTAGGTTCTTTAAGGGCATATAACGAACCCATACAGGTTCTTATTCATTGAGAGCACCCATGAGAAGTTCTTAGACCCTTTAATTCCTTATTAATGTGATTCAATGATTGAGGAACACCCTTTGATATTCTCTGAGTTAGATTTCTCACCATGATCTCTATCTAGTATGATCTCTATATTCCTCCATAGGGTTATGGGGATCCATATTTCGGTTTGTGGATAAAATACCCACTTTTTTAGGATCTTAAACCTAGGGTTGCTCATCATTTGGATGATTTTATTATAATCATTCTTCTATATCGAATCCCAATCAGGGTTTTGTGTTATGAATTTCATTGATTGCGAGTTATGTGTTTCTTTCATGATGCTAAACTTTTGTTTAACCTAAATAAATTCATTTAATTTTAGTTATTTTAATTAAATTATTTTATATGATTTGGATGAAATGTATTACAATTGGTTTGCTGGAAAAACTAAATTCCAATGAATTGGTGTTTTGGAAAATGGGTTTTTTCATGAAATTAGAAAACCCCCAATTCCATTCATTTGGGGTGAATTTATGGAATTTTTTGAAATTTAAATTATTAAACTTAAATTGTGAAACATTTTGGTGGAAAAAATTAAGAAACCCCCAATTCCATTATATTGTAGTATTGACGTGAAAATGATGGAAATTGTTTCAAGTTAAAATTTTGAATTAAATTATGAAACCAAATTTTGAAATTGAATTATAAATTTATTTCAAATTGATTTTTCTGAAAAAATGGATTAATATGGTTTTTATAGAAACCATAGGGTTTTATCATGTAAAATAATTGTTTCTGATTAAAACCACATTTTCATTTTTAAATGGAATATTTTATTTTTGAAATTGGGGGATGGAAATTAATTTTATTTCCAGGATGCTTGAAATAAATTTCTCATCATTGAATTGTAATGTATAAAATAGAAGACTACATAGTTAGTGAGTTATTTAAAAAAACATGCTAAGATTGAATTTCCATAGAAACATATTTATGCTTTATAAACTGACAAAAAAAATTTCATCACATCTTTCATCCACATTGTGGAATATATGATTTTTTTATTTCCATTTCTGTGCCATCTATTTACACATTTCTGTTTATCCCATGAGTGTGTAAGGACCCCATAACCTATAACTATCATACCTATTAGTAGATTACCATGTTTCTCACTTTTTTATATATGAGATATAAATATATGATATTTTTGTAAACTATTTTAAATGTATTTGGTTTTATATAAGGTGTTTAATATAAAAGTGTTTATTTAATCAATTTATGTACAGCACTGTTTTTGAAATTATTTCCATAATTTTGAAATGTGAATCATGATTTTCTAAATTACATCCATCTTTTTAAATGTACATCCAGATTGGTTTAATTATGCTTTTGATATTATAAAACTATTTATTTGAAAATGGAAAGCACTTTATTTGTTTAATTTGATATTGGTACCCTATTATGGAATCCTTGGAGAGACCCTATTTGGATTTTATCCCACACCCTACCTGTGCGTTTGGGTGTTTGTAGATTATCTCCATACAGGTTCGAGTAGGGGTAAATCCCCACATAGATTTGGTTCTAGTTATTAATCCATAGACATGGAGTGTTGAATTTTTTGAAACATGGGATGTTTATCTTCCTATTTTTTATACTTTATTATAATATATTGGGTTTTTATATATATTTATCTATTAGTACAAATATCTTAAGGATTTTTTGATTGTAGACATACATATTTTTCTTCTTGATTCCACATTGATGGTAGAAAATTTAATTCCCCCTTTCATTTTGAATGTTTATAGGTGATTTCCACCATCCTGTGGGGATCAAGAATTCCATTTTGAACATTTCTTGATAGACTCAATTATCAACATGTGAGGGTACCTAGGATGATTGGTTAAAAAATGGAATTAGAGGCGATGATCATATTCTTATCTTGAAATCATTATGAATTTTTATATTCCCATCGGGACATAGGAGGTAGTGTCCACTGAGTGCCTTGATAGCTCTCACCACAATGAACATTAACTAACCCTAGGAGGTTACAAAAGTCATGTTGAGGATTTTTTTGTAGTATTTTCTAGGATTGTGATTTGGATAGACTGAAGTCCATATATATTTGTCAATATATTGGTATTTATTTTCCTTTGTTGCACTGTTTTAGTATTAATTTGATGTCTTCCAAATTTTATTTGATGTGGTGTAGAATAATACCTCTGAGAAGACGTGTGAATATAATCCAAGAGTGATATACGGATGTGCCTCATTGACCAAATACTCTCACGGACTAGATTATAGTTGTGGTGATTGTGCACATAGTCCATGATATTGAAAAAAACACCAACGGTTCCCATCTAGGCTCAAATTATGGAACCTCATAGGGAAGTTCTCAGGATTTCTTTTTCCATAAGATATAATCATTCAAACGAATAAATGATCCTCAAGAGGCTGAGGTGTGGTTGAGAAGAATGGAATTTTTTTTGGTACTTTTAGAAACCCAGCACAATAAACTAAAGGTTCACCAAAAACATGATTGAAACACCGAACAACAGATGGTGGGACACAATTGGGATAATAATGAAACATTAATAGGTATAATGGTTAGACTTCAAATATCTTTTTACCAATGAAATATATCTAGAGTAGATGTTTTTGGCCAAGGATACCAGTTTCTCAAACATTAGTAGGGTGAGAGGACCATGGAATAGTATGAATACCATTTTACAGAGGTCATGCATTTCACATATGATATTTTATTGAATGATTAGATGAAATCACAAAGGTTCGAGTTGGAAATTTGTTAGGATATTCATTATTATGTTTTCTTTCTGAATATTCATACATATAATGAGGTTCTATGTATAGGGATGATAGTCGAGATCAACATGACTTGAAATTAGGGTTATCAAGAGTTCATTTTTCTCTCTATCACAGTATGGTTTCATTTAAAATAAAGAGAAAGTGTGGTAATTTCTATGGTAGTTCTCAAATGTAGGGTCATTCTAGACCTCCTACAGTACTTTGGATAAGTCATTTGAATTTATACCAGTGGGATAATATATGAAATTCATGTATGGTTTTCATTGAGGCACCATTGTTATGTGGTTATTGTAGATACTCAGGTAACATACATAAATTCTTTCATTATATTCCACTTCGGGTAGTGGAAAGGGATAATTAGTCCCTCTAAAAACTATGGTAAAATTAGATGCTTCATTTATAAAAGGCATATGACTATAATAATATAGAATGAATCGACCTTATAAAGAGGAAGAGTCTCTATAGGAAATAGAAATGGGTCGAATGACAAAGAGAGGTACAATTACTATAACTTCAACATTAGTGGCAAATTTATTATAGACTTGTGAAACTCATTCATTCATTTCAACCCATATTTTTAAACTTCTATATCATCTTACATATCTTTTTTCTTAAGTCATGCATATTATTACACCCCTTAGTATAAAGAGATAGTAGGGTCTCCGTAGTTCTTCTTGTGTCTTCTCTCTATTATATGTTGATTTTTCTTGGAGTTTTCGGGTTCATGATATGTAACCTCATGACAATATATTCACAATGGTTTGGCTCATTAATGTTGTTCATAATTGGGTTTTCATGTCTTTTTTTATTCCTTTTCATGTCAGTTGTTAAGAGAAGTTATTATAGGAAAAGTTGTAAATAAAATTTTAATGTTGGTTAAGAAAAACCAAAATTTTAAATTATTATGTGTTACCATTTTTATATATATAATATCCTATAACCGACATTGAAAAATATTTTTCACATCGATTGTTTGATAACCTGTGTGAAAAAAATTACTCAATTGCTTATCAAGCCAGTTATTTGATAACTGATGTGAAAATATTTATTTTTAAATTGGAAATTGATTCAACCTCCATCACACTAAAAAAACTAACATAAGAGTAGGAAAGGCACTAGAAAACCGGTGAAACATAGTTATCATTGATCTTTCAAATTTACATTGTATATGAAAAATAAACTAAAAATTAATTAAACATGTAAAATGATTATGACATTTAATTTTTAAATATCTCAACTCATATGTATAATATGTCTTTAGTTCATAAAAATGATACAATATAATTAATAATTAATTTAAGATGAATTTTGAATAAAAAATATGAACTATTAAGGACAGATTTATAATGAAATCTATCCTTGTGATACTTGGTAGATATCCAAGTTGAAATTATTTCACACATAAATCTTAAAACATAATATCCACATTCTTTTAGACATTCTTGGTTAAGATACTATTTTAAAGAGACATTAATTCAAATAAAATTTTTATTTAATAAATCCGAAATTAAGTAATTGTATAAAAAATCAGTATTTTGTTGTACAAATTAGATATTGGATATATTCCTTCTTATATTATCACTAAATAAATTACATTCCCACTTTGAAAATAATATGAATAAAATAATTTTTATTTCATATAATATAAAAAGGTATTTAAATAAACAATCTTGTATGTTAAATATATTTTAAAAATGTTGTCCCTCTTCACCATGGATTATGCATAGCTAGTACATTGTCCTCTATCTTGAAAAAAAAATAATTTCCATTATCCAAAAATAAAAAATAAAATTTAATATGAGTTTTGGATAAGTTGTGTGATATATAACAAGTTTTATGAAAAAAAAATTTCATACTCCTCCTGATATAGAAGCATCATACACTAAATAGTGACCTTGTTTTGAATTCGTTCTACTATATAAACTATTTTTTCTACATCGATCATTGTAAAACCTATAATAGAAATAAATGGTGGGTCAATAAAGCCACAATCATATTTCTTTTCCTGCTATGTACAAATTTTATATAAAAACCTAACAAATACCAGACATAATTATAAATAATCAATAAATTAAAGGAATAGACATTTTTTGTAAATCAAATTACATGTAAAAAATTTTCATCTTGTTGATGACTAATTTATATCAACTTATAATATTCATGATATTATTTTTTAAAATCTCGATATTTAGTGAATTCCCTAAAAAAATAATTACATGGATTCTCTTATGCACCTAATAAAAAATTTGAGTATGCTAACAATCTATCATGAATTGTATAATCTATGTTTGATGTCTTGAAAAATTTAATGTTTTATAGTCTATATAGTTTTTCATTACCATTAATGTATTCCTATAAAACAATTGATAAATATATAATCTTCAAAATGATAAAAATATTTAACAACAACATGAAGTAAAAGATAACATATAAACATACCTCTATGGTAATATTTCAAAGTAATCTAGATGGACAAACTAAAAATTACCAATGATTCGTCCAACTATACTCACATAATATCTAGGATATGGTGTTTATTCTGATCTATTTATAATATTCCATATAGAACCAATATGATGCCCTATCTCAATCTGCTGATGATGAATTGTATCATAGATATACTATATCATCCCACTTGCAATAAAATGAGGAGGATCATTTAGAAATAACTCAATGAAAATTGGAGGATATGGAAAAGGGGGTGTATGGGTAGGATAATAAGGACTTGGGCATTGATGTATAGATGTTAGAGTAAGATAAGGTGAAGTGTTATTTTCTAATAGAGGTTGGAGAGAAGGATAAATAGGGATAAACTGTCTTTGCTTGTCTGAAAACATCGATTGTACCAATGCTCCAATCCATTCTTCCATCGTTAGTTGAATTACAATAAATTTCTCTTCCAAAGATTCATTTTTTTATAAACATACACCTTTGAAGAATCCTGAAAACATGGAAACAATTTTATCCCTAATACACCTACCAGGTATCCTCATACATGCCCAAGGAGTTTGGGCTTTCCAATTGTTATAACTAAAATATCCTTTCTATCAACAACAATAATGATCACTTATGTTCTCTAATTCTCAATTGAATCCTATATGGAATATTTGTAAAAACCCTGTAATGAATCAAAATATACTAATTGTTGATTTAAATTCAATAATTTAATAATGAAAAAAATTTATAGTCTTTTTAGCTACAACTGTTGACTCTTCCAAACGATATTGTACTTTTTTATCATCTGAGGCCTCTTCCATTTTTCATGTTTAATGGGTGGAAAACATTTCAGACCCTAGAAAATCGTCTTTTATATGTTGATGTTTCTATTCTAGCATATCTTCTTAAAATAATGTACACCCTCCTTGACATAACGTTTGATGATATCTATTTGTTTCTAGAATATCTTGAGGAGATCACCTTGATTTCTATAAATTAGTAATTCAGAATAAATAAATCTTTAACATGGTCCTCAATATAAAAAACTACAAAAAAGGTAGCATTTCACTTACAAAAACTCTTCTCATCATTTACAATGAAAAAATTTCTTCAAGGGTTCTTCATATATAAATAAATAAATATATATATATATATATATTAAGAATTTTTATGTTGTATATCTCCAAAAATTCATTGTAATGTGAGGTATGCTTTAAAATCCCACAATCTTCTAGTAGCCAGTGATAAAAATTTCCTCCCGACTCCTCCAGTATCAGGTATATCATATGTCATCTGATTATAATTGAAAGTATAATATTACAATATATATTTCAAGATAAGTAAAATATCCAAAAACAGGCTTAGGAAAATAGACTCCCATAATTGTGATAATGTCACATTGTCAACACCTTTCCAATCATCCAACAAAATAATAAATTTAATTTTATATGATACTAATACAAAAGTTTTGAATTGTTTCTAATTTAGACCTCTTCAAATATCATTAACATCAAAATCTATTGATATACACTTTTTCTGAATAAGGTAAAATAATAGATTGGGAAAATCTATGGTGAAACATTTATCAAACCCTCAATCTCTTTTTATCCCCACTGAAGTTGATGTTTCAAGAAAATAAGAACAAGGAATCTCATCAATAATAGTATGTGTATGTTCCTCCATAGAGAAATGTGTATTATCATCTCCAGAAATATGTGGTGTATCGAAGGATTTATCCTCCATTATCCTACAAATAAAGGTAACATAAATTAGTAAAAAATTATTCAAATCCAATTACTACATAAACAATGTAAATAAAAAATTAACAATATTAAAAAAATGTAATGTAAAATAATATTAACACATTTGTATTCTTATTTTTTATAGTTAAATAAAATTCTAACAATATTAAGGATTGATAAAATAACATAAATGATTTAAAAGTACACAATATTAATGAGATATGAAATGAAATAGTAAAAATTCACCAACATGATAAATCTTTTTTACAACAAAAATATATATTTTTTAATATACTCTTATACAATTTTTTTGTATTTTATTAATCATGTTAAACTTAAAATAATTCTATTTCCACAAAATCATCTAATAGATATGTTTCATAAGGTAAAAATAAAAATTCGTCAAAACTAAACTATTTTTACCCAAAAAATAACTTCTTATTTATAATACCTATTTTAATAAATAAATTATAATTAAAATATCAATATTATGAAATTTTAGAAAGTAAAAATAATTAAACATATTTTACCTGTAATATTTTCAATTTAATATATATTTTTCCAAATTTCTATCATTATTATCTTTCAATATGGAAAAAACAATGTCTATGATGTTATCGTTAATATTATTTTTCAATAATTCCATAGATGTATGGATATCATATAAATAAACATCTTCATCATGTTTATCAACACCAACAAACTATTTTCCCTTATAAAATAATAGACCACTCCATATGAGATTGATCATGAACATACAAGATTTCGTTGCATTTTTCTATGATAAAAAATCATTTATGTATTCCAATTAATTTAGATTAACTAGTGTCATTTCAAATTCATTATTTCATACACTATTATTTCTGATAAACATATTTACTCTAAAACTATAACATTAAATTTAATGAAATCAACATGCAATATTTTTTTTAATGACTCTATAATATTTCTTTAATATGGAGATTTGTTTTTGTTCTTTGGAACTAAAAAATTGATTTCTTCTTTGAACACCAACACATATCTATTTTGAACCGCACTTCTGCTGTCTAGATATTTCATATGAAATGTATATCCATTAATGTCAAACCCAATTCATGTTATCAAATTTCTACTTGAATTTCCTACTAACCATCTTAATGTTTATGATGGAACTATTTTACTACGGATGGTCTCTTTAAATCATATAATTTTTTATTATCCACATTGATATTCAAAACATCTTTCTTCATTAGATGACTTTGTTTCAACACATTAATATGATATTTTTTACATTGTTTATAATCATTTATGTTATTCAATAGGTTTATATGTACTTTATTTATCTGTTCACCAATAAATTATTTTAATTTCTATTCATGAATCCCCTTTCAACAATAATTAAATTGTTTAAGGTGAGATGTAGGAAAACCAAGGTGCTCTACTGTAGAAAAATAGTTTTCACAAAACTCTACAATATTACCAATAATATACATATTAAAAATGGAAAATTTATTTTGATAAGGATTCATAACATACCCATTCTATTTCATGATATACTATTCTAAAGTATACATCCAACCTTGATATATTGGTCTGCAAAGTGTTATTTTTCGAACCAAATCAACTATTAAATACATCATAATATAGAAAAAGATGGATGACAATACATTTCCATTTAATAATGTATAAAAATAATTCATTTTTCAATATGTTCAAAGAATTCAAATCAATCACATTTTAAAAAATTGAATAAATAAAATAACACACTCTCATGACAGTCATTCCATCACGGGTGGAAAATACTCCACAAAATGTGACTGGTAGGAGATGGTGCATCATGACATGAGAATCACGAGATTTCATACATGTCAACTTGAAAACCATTAAAGTCACATTCTTTACTTTTGATGAATAACCATGTGGAATTTGGATATCATGAAGACATTTACAAAAGCTAATTTCCTCCCTCTTGGATAAGGTATGACAAGATGGGGGTAGGAATGTTCAATTTCTATCTGGTGTGGGATCTAAATCCAAACATATTTCCATGGAGAGTAAATCAAACCTTGCATTAAACCCATCTTTTGTATTTCCTTTAATATCTAAAAATGTTCCAATCAAACATTCAAGATATTATCATCCTCATGCTTGAGATAAATGTTACATTTCACATCATGATATATCCAATTTGGTAGATCAAGAAATATTGATTATTTCTTCCAAATATTTATATCATATCTGTATTTATATGTCTTTCCAAATGTCACATCATTTTTTTCCACCCAATCATTATACTAATCAGTGGATAACAGTTTTGGAGAAATATAAATTCATGTGAGACATTGGAATCCTTTTTTCATTATATATAAGAGTGATATATAAGAAAAATCTTTAGATGACCCATATATATAGTTTTTCCATTTATGCAGTTGACAATATAATGTTTCTTTTTCAAAATTGGACATGCTTCATTCCCCCTAATCCGTTATCTACAAAAAATTCAATATACTTGTAGTCATTTATAGTGAACATATTCATTACATGTATCTATGAATATTCTATTTTTTAATAATAAAAGACCCTTATACCGTACTCCAGTAACAATTTAAAACCCTAAAATAAAGTTGACATGGAAATTTCAATATCATTTCTGGGATGTTTTGGCCCATAGATCAATATACTCAACATGCCATATTTTTTCGTCATACAAAATTTAAGAGATAGGTTGTAAATTAGCAATAAAACAAGACATGGAAAATGTGTGATATTAAGCCTTCAATAAAAATTCACTGCATCTGTTCATAATCCATTTATGAGATTTCTAACTTCATTTATAAATGTAGGAAAATGGTGATCAACTTTCTTCCACTATGGAAAATCCATTGGATGCCTTATTTTTACATGAAATATCCTCTCTTCAGCATACCATCTTAAACATTTTTCATCATGTGAATAATAAATTAATATTTTCAAATAAATAATTATAGGAAAATACCAAAGTTACATGGAGGGGGTATCGATAAATTCAAAATTAGACTCTGACTTTTATTACAACTTATACTATAATGTCCCACATTTAGGACACCCGGGATTTTTTGTAATTCCTTATTATATAGAATATAGTAATTCGAGTGAGAATGTATTTATTTGTATGCTAATTTCATTGTAAATAGTATTTTCTTTTTTTTATAATGTGAATCTATAAAATCATTTTCTTTACGAAGAATATGTTTCAACAATTGAAGATACTCTATAAAAATCTTATCATTTCATCCACTTTTCACCTTAATTTTAATGAATATTAAGACCATTTATTAAATCATAATGTCTGTACATCTTGGATACAATGGATTTTTATCATCTCCATATTGATGATCAATTCTCAATTTATTCTCAATTTCCCCTACTCGAGTATCAGAGATCATTTATATGATTTTATCAGACTTATCATCAAGAAATGAATTGCTAACAAGAGATTTGAAATTCTTCCCAGTTTTATCAAGTCAAATCCAAGTGATATAGTTTAGATTAAAAAACTGAAATATAAAATGATCTTTTATTTCTTATTATTTATAAATTTTTTATGTTTAAACATTTAATGAATGGAGATAAAATAATGTCATTTTTGGAACATTTTGTTGAAAAAAAATATAATAAATCATCGACACCATCCTCATATTCATCACTTCATCGATGTTTCCTACTCTATCATTGACTCATTATTATATATTAAAAATTTTAAATATATATATCTCGTCAAGATAATCCAATTTATAATTTATATGAAATAGTTTATAATTTTAATATTACAAAATATGAAATATTATACAAATATGAGAATATTTGAAAAATATAATTATGAATTCTATTAAATAATGGAATATATGTTTAAATAAAAATTTTAAACCATAAAAATTTGTGCATGGAACTAATTTACAAATGAAAATTTAGTAAAACTATTCCCTCAATTTGCATTTTCATATGAATGAAATTTGATAAAAAATAAAATTGAATATTATTGATATGAATCTTAATCATGTAAAATAAGAAGTATAGAGACTCCTTTAAACTGAAAACAATATGAATTGATCAAAGGTAAATAACACAAGACAATAAATTATATGTGCTATCACCTAATGATTGATTTGAATTGTTTAGATATTGAAGGATCATGTGTGGATCACCACTTGAGGGGGTTTACTTTGTGACCTCACCATGTAATGACACTACATAAATCAAGATATAATGATAAAAATCCTCAATGAATTAATATATAATGATCTATATGACTTTATATGAGAATCCATTTAACAAAATAAAAAGGATATTTGATAATTGATATGATCAAAGTACATAAAATATTAAATATGTGATATTTAAATTATATAAATAGTTTACATAATATAATTGAAATATATAATATTTATATATCATTTAATATCTTATATTTAAGATAAAATTCCATATAATGTATAGTTTCTATACTGCATATTGAAAATGAATAATTTTTGTGTTCAGTTCATATAATTATAGAATTTCCATAATTCATTGATAAATTATAAAATGCATATAATTTTATTTATATATGAATTATATATAAAAACGTTATATCGTGTTAAATAAATGGATATTATTTTTTAGTTTATTCTCAATTTCATTCATAAATATAATTTTTTTCTTATGAATATATACTCTTATGTTTAAAAAATAATCTTCTTTGAAAATAATCAATCATGCATCTAAAAATTACATATTACTTATATATGAGATTATATTCTAAACAAAATAATTATGACTCCAAAAAATATCCATGTATACCTCGACAAAGAATTTCAAAAAAAATTAGAAGCATGGATACATGTAAAGTGAATATATGAGATAGTATGAGGAGATTAAACAGGATGGTACTATGAGATTTTAGTAAATTTCATCGAAGAATGTACACTTAGGGCGTTCATGACATGAAACTACTAAAAACGAGATTTTTGAAGATTAAATTATTGTTGAGAGATTATCAGATCAAAAGTTCTGTAGAAAACGAGGATATATTAAGTTGGAAAATTGAAATAAGAGTCCACTAGATAAAATAATTATTGTTAGAGATTCTGCTTGTGAGAGAATCAAGTTTTCTTTTACCTGATAGATAAACCTAAAATTATTCAAACTGGGAATTCATATAAATTTAAATGATTTGTCACATTAGTTATTTTTTAAAAGATGTTATAAAGAATTTCTTATTACTTTATCATTTTAGTTATATAGAAATTGACCTAAAATTTTTATTTAACACATTTTTTATAAAATACCCGATGTTATAAAGCAACGATATTTCTTTATAGTGGTAGTTATTATATATAAATGATGTAAAAAAATATCGTTACCATGTTGGTTATTATATAACTGATGTAATAAATAGGGATACTTCATTTCTAATGTGGGATATCCTATAAAAATCATGATAAATCAATATACATTGTTTTTTCAAGTGAGTTAGAAATAACTGATGTGAAAAAGCTGACGTGATAAATTATATTAATAATATTGATTAAAATAAATCATAGATTGATTATTATGTACGACGAGTTTCCTTTACTACACCCAATGGTGTGTGTCATTTATTTCAAGGATAATTGGACCCAATATTGATAAGGGATGAACCTTCTTATCCAGAGTTGTGGAAAGTAATATCAACATTATATTTTGATTTAGAGTGGTATTATTTGAGTGGTGAACTTTCTCTAGTTATCAATAAGTTCATCAATGTCTTTCCTTTGGAATTATTTGGTTTTCCCCATGTAAGAGAAATGTATTTTAATACTCTTTTAGTTAATGTAACATAACTAGTTTCTATTCCATCATACCATATTGCACCATCTGAACTAAAAGAGTAAGAGAAAGAGTTCAATGATCTTTTAGATAAATAATTTATATGCTTGAGTGTGTCACCTTGGGCGGGGTTGATCGCTTTTCTATGAAAGACCATGGTTCCCTTCACATATGTGATCATTGTCGAATGATCAATGAAGATATGGAAAAGAAAAATTATTAATTTCTATGAATTGTTTAACTCTTTCACCAATTGTGAGTGGAGAAGTGGTTTTTAAAGATAGATCATTAATCTGGTTACCATCAGGTGAGATTAAAATAATCGGACATTCAAATAATTGAATTTTGGATAATCTGTGACTATAACAAGTACCCCGTCATGCCCTTTGGTCTAGAAAATTATAATATAGTTTTTATGGATTTAATAAATAGGATTATATATTAGTATTTGTATACCTTTGTTTTAGTATTTGTGGATGACATCCTTATTTAGTCTATGTGTGAGGAGGAACATTTGAATCATCTGATCTTAGTTCTGTTATTTCTAATAAATCATCGACGAACCAACATTTTGAAATGTGATTTTGTAATTTTTAAGGTAATATTATTTCGACGCGTGGTGTTAGAAAATCAAATATTATTTTATCATGATATGGTAGATGATGTTATGACATGGGAGAAACTATGTAATGTAATATATATTCAGAGCTTCTTGGAATTAGTTGGTTATTATTTTCGATTCATGAAATACATATCAATGTTATATTCTCTAATTACTTCTCTAAATTATAAGGGTGTAAATTTTTCATGGAATGAATAATGTCAGACTTCATTGTATGTGATTAAATGTACATTAACTACTACCTCGGTGCCAACTCTTCTAGAGGACGGTCATGGCTATGTGGTCTTTTGTGATGCATCAGGCTCAAGATTGAGCTACATTTTTATGCATGGTGATCATTTAATTTCTTATGTATATTCTCATATTAGGCCACATGAAATAAATTATCTGACCAATGACATTGAACTCACAATTGTGATGGATGGACATAAGAGTTGGCAACATAACCTTTTTAAATGATGGTTTACCTAGTTTTATTATTACAATTAATTGAGTAATATATTATTTCAAAATAATTTGGTTCCATGATATAGGCATTGTATGTAATACCTAGAGTACATCAACTTTTAAATCACCTATACCCCAATAAATGGTAGGTCATCACGAATTATTTGAGAACGAAATATCCGACCCAGGTGGTGAATGATTCATTAAAATATTTAAATTAGACAGATCTCTTTGAACAGTTGAATATTAGAGTATAAGAATCATGTAATTTAATTACTTTAGAAAATGTCTAGTTGACACTCGCTCTTATCGATTTCATTCTATAGGAGAGGAAGATTTTTGACGAGTTTCCTAGCATTGGAGAATCTCTTTATGATGGGGATACCATTTTGGAGCGATCATTTTCCAAATTGTACATTCTATGAGTTTGAAATTTTTTTGTTGTTCCATAAGAAGTAAGGAAAGATGTGATGGTGGATTTATATAATTACACATGTTATCAAAAACTAAGAACCATGAAGATGTTTTATGACATTCGGTGACAATTATTGTGGCTAGGTAAGAGAGAGTACATTTCTAATATTTCTTCTTGATGTTATATGTGCTAATAGGTTAAGGCCAAGCACCAGAAACCTTTATGTTTTTATCAACCACATCCATTGCCTACATGGATGTGTGATGAGATATATATAGAATTTTTTAGGGTTTACACATACCCTTAGAAATAAAAATGTGATGTGGTTTATGATAGAAATGTTGAAAAATTCGACTCACTTGGTATCCATTCGTGATACATCCAATGTAGGGGTGTTGGGAAATATCAATGTAAAATATATTTTTTTTTGTTCCATGGAGTTCAATAAGCTATAGTCTATCATAAGGATTCAATAATCACTTATCATATTTTAAAAGGACTTATAAAGGCACTGGGATCTCACAATCATCTAAGTACAACATACCCTCAACAGTCAGATGGATAGAAAAAAAGAGAGATATATATATTCTGAAGGATATTCTTCAGGTCTATGTAATCATTTTTTGGAGAGTGGGATGATCATTCGGTATTGGTTTAGTTTTATATAATAATAATTACCAGCCCATGATCATAATGTCTCATTTTTAGGTCCTATATAGTAAACCTTGTTTCTCACAGTTGTGTTGGTGAATGATTGGTGAATGTTCCTTGGTCAGACCAATATTGGTGTAAGACATATTATAACATCCCGGTTCTAGAATCCGCCTAGAGGCTCCCCATACCTAGTTGGTCACATGGCCTCAAGAGAATTTCTCCAAATTCCAGAGGCTACCGAATAGCAGTGAGAGACTTGGCTATGATCGTGGGGAAACTATGCTTTCACTGGAAGCATACAAATCCTAAGTAAACAATACATATAATAGCAGAATCAATAAATATCCAACAATAGTAATCATCAGAAAAATGGAATAATAAAACAACTGGAGAACATAAATAAATGATGCAAGACACATATGTCTCAGAAAGTAGACAAAAAAGTCACAATGACGGAATACAATAATACTAAACCAAAGTACAAAAATAAGTGATAAACAGCTCCTCATCATCAGAATCATAATCTTGGTCTTACTCTCTTTAGATCCAATGCAATCAAGTACCTGAAGTAGAGGGGTGCTTTCCCTTGTCTATACTTAAAACAATATAATCTATTTGGGCTCAAAATCATGGCCCAAATAGGGTGTAATATAAATCCCAGTAGGCAACCACCTCAAGATTTGTGCCTAACAGTCAATGAATATATGGCAGGTAAAAGTGCAGAAAGCGGTAAACAGGAAAGTACATAATATAAACGATACTCAGTTTCAATATTTGAAACAAATATCAATGTAGATAAACACAACAGGTAACCCTCTGGGAAGTGTCCACAACCAATCCCATCTAGTCATAACTAGCAACATAAACAAGAAGCTGGAAAATAGGTGACAGTATGGGAAGTTCCCACAAACTTTCTCCTCTAGTCCTACCAATCAAGTACAAGCAACCCTCGGCGCAACACACTCTGTATAGCCCCTATAGTTTAGCTTAAGCAGAGACTCTATGAGGAAGCACTCACAGTAAATTCCCCTTATAGTCTAAAGGAAAGAATGAATCTATGAGGAATATCACATAGTCCATTCCCCGTATTGTCTAGGGTAGTTAAGGACTCTTGAGGAAGCTCGCACGATGAATTCCCCTTATAGTTCCAAGGTCTAGGACTCTCTGAGAAAGCTCAGTCGGTCAATTCCCCTTATAGACCAGTTTGTTCTTTGACTCCCTGAGGAAGCAATCACCATCAAATCAACTTATAGTCTAAATAGTTAAGGATTAAAATCAAAGACACTCTAAGGAAGCTCACGTGGTCAATACCCTTATAGTCTGAGGAAATCATGGACTCTCTGAGGATGCTCACTCATTCAATTCCTCTAATAGCCTTAAGTGGTTCTAGGCTCTCTGAGGATGATCACTCAGTCAATCCCCCTTAAACCCAAAAGTGCTCAAATAATCTCTAGGGAAGCTCACCCGGTGAATTCCCCTTATAGTCTACTACAATAGGTTTTCATGGCCATGTCTAGGACAACGAGCATTGTAGTGTAATATGGAGAAGTAAACCTACAGAACTACTTGTCTAGTAGACTACAACATATCACCATGTCATATAAACAAGATCACTTCATCCTACAATACTAGTCATGGGAAAAAAACAAATCATCCTAAATGGATATGTAGAACCAAATAGTCATAAATAGAACATTCATGGGAAATACCTCCAAATCATAGTAATCAAACCTATTCCCATATAAATAACATCTACAAGCACACAACAGAAAAGAAGGCAATTAACAGGGTTAAAAATGGTAAACGCACAATACCCTATTCATGTGTATTGGTGATTTTTCACATACAATTCAATGACCTTAAACCAAAAGGCACAAACCACTTACCTCTTAGGGTCCGGCGAAATCGACCTCTTTGCCGAAATGCTCTCCAAACTGGGTGGACGCCTCCTCGAAACCACCTAAAAACTCTTCCCTATCATCAACAAGGTCAAACTTTAACACACAAAGTAAAAACTACCCTAGATCTACATAAAACCCTTTTATATCTAGGAAAATAAGAGTGGAAGAGGGATAACCCTAACCAAAAACATAAAGAACCAAAAGAGAAACTTAATCATATATAATCGCCTTCGATCCACCCAGAAACCCCTTCTATTTGCCTCCAAAACGAGCTAAAGAGCTCCCCCAACCTCTGGAAACCGGAACTCCCGCATTACACACGATTCGGGAGGAAGAATTGTGGAGGAATGGGAAATCATAAGTGGCTTGGGACATAAAAACCCTAACTTGAAGTGGTTTCATGGTTATCCTGCACGGGTTTGGAAACCGTGCGCCAATAGTGCAGTCGCCATTGTCTCACCCAGGGACTTCACATGGCTTTCCCACATGGTCTGAAAAAACCATGTGATGCCCATGTGGAGCCCACTGTATCACATATGAAATTCACCTGGCTTGCCCGCATAGTATGACAAACCGTGCACCGCCCATACGGAGCCCATTGTCAAGGGTTCACGGTTTCCTGGGATGGCCGCACAGTTTCTTCAAATCCTGTGCCAACGGTGCGCCCCTGCACAACCTCCAATACTTTAATGTTATTTCCCATATATTCCTTATTTTCTCAAAAACGACCTGAAAAGAGAAACATACCTGAAAAGAAGATCCAGATTCTTACACATACCATCAAATATTCTACATAATTATCGAATAATGTTGATGTAATATATTTTATATAACTCTTATAATTATTTTTCTTATATGCCATTGGATTTTTCATTTGGTGAACATGTGTACTTGAATGATTAACCTTTGTTTTATCATCGACCGCTTAGGAGGAAATGGACACATGATCCATATTTTGTGGGACCTTATGAGATTGTTGATCTTGTGGGAAAAGATTATTACCATTAAAAAATTACAACACAGATTACATTGATACGTAACAAGATTCATGTGCCTCAGTTGCGAGAGTATCTATTTGATCCATCTCCTATTATGAGTTGGTGCGATCTAGAAGTGGAACATGATTTATCTATGACTAAACATCCAGCCATGTTAGTTGATTATGTAACCATGTTACATCATGGGAGGAAGATAAATTCCGTTCATATGTTATGGAATCAAGATTATAATCGTAATTAGATGTAGGAGAGGGAGGAACTTATGAGAGATGAGTGGCCCTAGGTTTTTGGAATGAAAGCTTCCGAATTGGCTTTATGTGGATAGAAACATTCTATTTTCATGAGGTTTCAACATCATGTTATTCATTTTCAGGCATTACTAAACAGTTATTTTCATCATTATTTGGTTCGGTTTCATTTGGGAATTTTAGGTTTAGATTTTAAAAATTTTCAAAATTATGGGTGACTGGATGGTTGGTGCATATTTTCCTATAAAATTCCCCCCCTCAGAGTAAACCATACAACCTAATGTTAGGGGATTTTCATGGTTGGTGCTTGGTTAGATATCTTATTCTCTATATTATCAGAAACCAGGTAGCATATTTAAAATAGGCACATGATTAGTCTGTATAGTTTTTCAAAATGTACGGCTCTACCCATCTAACTATGCATGAGATTTCTTTAATAAAAACATCCAACATAAAAATCCACAAACCTCCATTTTAGGTGCCAAATTAAACTTGAATGAAACCATTTGAGTTATTATTCATTAGGATGACTCACGAGTAGTTCTTGGACCTTCATATCCCTCCCAAAAGTTATTCTATGTTTGAATAATTCCATTCGATCTTTTCTTGGTTAGTTTCCTCACCCTGATCTCTATCTCCTATGATCTCTCTTCTCCTACCTAGAGTTCTTTGGAACACTGTGTTTCGTTGTGGATAAAATAAACTCCATTTTGGGATATTAAACCAATGATTGGCCCTTGTTTCCAGATACCGTGATTCTAGTTCTTCATTGTCGTATCACAATTAGGGTTTGGTATTATGAGATATATTGATTCCGAAGTAGGTGGTTCCATCATGATACTCAATTTTTTTTAACAATAAATTACTTTATTTGATTATAATTTTTTGAATTTAATTAAATTTATTGATTTTTATTAAATGGATTTCAATTGGGTTTTTATAAAAAATCATATTCCAATGAATTGTGACTTTTAATAATTAGTAATTGTTATGAAATTTGAAATCCCACAATTCCAACAAATTTTGGGGGAATTTATGAAAATTGGTGAAATTTATATTTTTTAATTTAGATTGTGAAATTATTTGATGAATTTTTTTGTAAAATCTCTTTTCTGTTAAATTATGGTTTTTTTTAAATTGATGGAAATTTTTTTAAATTAAAATATTGAATTTAATTGTGAATAGGAAGTGTGAAATTAAATTGTAACATAATTTCCAAATCAGACTAATAAAAAAATGGCTTAAATGGTTTTGATTGAATCCTTATGGGGTTATCTTGTAAAAGGCTTATTATTTCACTAAAAACACTTTTTGGGATTTAAATTGAAGGTGTTATATTTGAAATGGGTAAATTGGATAGAATTTTATTTTAAGGTTGCATAAAATAAATTTCCCATCATTGAATTGTACTAGAGAACATGAAATCTTGGGTAGTTACATAGTTATTAGGAGAAACATGTTTGGTTGGAATTTACCTAACAAATGATTGAATTATTAAAACACTAAAAAAAATTAATATTTTTTTATTTTCTATTTTTACATAGATGAGTCCTATCACACAAATTTCAAGGGATGTGTGTACAAATTGTGGTTTATCACATGAGTTTGTGAGGATACCAAAACCTGAAAGTATCATATATCTTGTAAGGTGACTATGTTACTCACATAATTATATATGAGATATAAATTTATGTCTTGTTGTGAATTATTTTACATTCCTTATGATTTATATAAATTGTTTTATGTAAAAGTGTTTATTTAAACCCACTGTGTAAAGAACCATTTGTGAAAGTATTTCTATCATTTTGAAATGTGAAGCATGAGTTGATAAAGTAGTTAAATATTTTTAAATGTATTGTATGATTTCTTTAAATATGATTTTGAATTCCCAAAACCATTTATTTGATAATTGAATGAAATTTGAATGGTTAATTTTATTTTGGCATCTTGTTATGGAATCCATAGTGAGACCCTACAAGTATTTTAGCTCACACTATAAACGTGCCTCTTGGTTTAAGTAGATTATCTATTTCCTTGTTTGAGTATGGGTAAATAAACACTTATAGGTTGTTCTAGATGTTGATCTGTGGACTTGGAGAGTTGTGTACATTGGAACTTTGGCTGTTTATCTTCCAGTTTTTTGTAATTTGATGTATTAATTTAAGTTCTCATGCCTGTTTGAAACTAGACCCAATCCATGTCCCCACTTCTGAAGGTATAGAATTCGATGCTGACCAATATTAATGTGAATAGTCTATACAGATTATGGACACTCAAGATCATGTGTTGAGGAATCAGGATGTTTGTTATATAACTGATGTGATAAATAGGGATACTTCATTTCTCAGGTGGGAAATACTATAAAAGACATGAAAATTCAATATACATAGATTTTTCTTATTAGTTATAAATAACTGATGTGAAAAAGAAAATGTGATAAATAATTTTTTGACTATTGATGAAAATAAGTGATGGATTGATTGTTTTCTAAGATGGTTTTCCTTTACAATACCCAAATGTGTGTGTCGTGTATTTCAAGGAGAATTGGACCCAATGTTCATAAGGGATGATCCTTTTTATCCAGATTTGGGGAAAGTAATATCAGTGTTTTTTTATTTAGAGTTGTATTATTTGAGTGGTTATCTCCCTCAAGTTATCATCATGTTTATCGATGTGTTTCCTTTTTAATTATTTGGTTTTTCACTTGTAAGAGAAATGGATTTTTCTATTATTTTTGTTCATGCTACAAAATCAGTTTCAATTCCTTCTTACCAAATAGCACCATATGAACTGATAGAGATAAATAAAGAGATGTATGATCCTCTAGATAAAGGATTTATATTCTTGAGTGTGTCACCTTGGGCAGGGTTAGTTTTCTTTTCTATGGAAGCCCATGATTCCCTTCACATATGTGTTTATTTGAGAATGATCAAAGAAGGTATGGAAAAGAAAAATTATCCATTTCCAGGAATTGATGATATCTTTCATCAAGTGAGAGTGGAGAAGTGGTTCTCTAAGATAGACCTTTAATATGGTTACCATCAGGTGAGAATAAGATAATCAATCATTTAAAAATCGCATTTTGGATCAAGTGTGACTATTATGAGTACCTTGTCATCCCGTTTGGTCTATCCAATTATCCGATATTATTTATGGATTTAATAAATATGATTCTCTATGAGTATCTGGATACCTTTGTTTTAGTATTTTTGGATGACATCCTTGTTTCGTCTATGTCTGAGGTGGGACATTTGCATCATCTGATATTAGTTTTGTTATTGTTAATAAATCATTGACAGAAGAATATTTTGAGAATGTGATTTTTTAATTTTGAAGAAAAAATTATTTGGACATGTTGGGTTAGAAAATAAAATATTAGTTGATCATGATAAGGTAAATGATGTTATGACATGGGAGAAACCATGAAATTTTTTCTATATTCAAGGCTCTTTTGGATTAGTTGGTTATTATTTTTGATTCATGAAATACATATCAATGTTGTTTTCTCCAATTACTACTCCATATTAGAAGGGAGTAAATTTTTCATGGAATGAATAATTTCAGAGTTATATTGTTGAGATTATATGTACTTTGACTACTACCCCGGTGTTGGCTCTTCTAGAGTATGGTCAGGGAAATGTGGTCTTTTGTGATTCATCAGGTTAAAGTTTGACTAACATTCTTATGAAAGGTGATCATTTAATTTCTTATGGATATTATCATGTTAGGACACATGAGAGAAATTATCTGACCCATGACATTGAACTCACAACTTTGAGGGATGTACATAAGTTTTGGCAACATTACCTTCATAAAAAAAGTTTTACCAAGTTTTATTACCATAATAAGTTTAGTAAAATATTATCTCAATATTATTTGAATCCCTAATATAGGCATTTTATTTAATAGCTTAAATACATAAACTTTGAAATCACCTTTACCCTAGAAAATGGAAGGACATCGTGGATGATTCTAGAAAGAAACATCTGACCGAAGTAGTGAATAAATCTTTAAAATATTGAAATTTGATGGATCTCTTAGAACAGTTGGATATTAGATACTATGAATCATGAAATTTTATTACATTAGACAATGTATAGTTGACTAATACTCTTATAGATATTAATTTTTAGGAGAAGTATGTTGTTCATGGGTTTCATAGCAATGGATAATATCATTATGATGGGGATCCCATTGTGGAGCGATCATTCTCCAAATAGTACGTTCTATGATTTTGAAAATGTTATGTTATGCCATCATAAGTAGGGAAAGATGTTATAGTAGATTTCCATAATTAATCATGTGATCTAAACCTAGGAACCATGAAGATGTTTTAAGACATTCTGTGACGAATCTAGTGGCTAGGTATGAGAGAGTACATTGATAATTTTTCCTCTCGAGGTTATATGTGCTAATAGGTTAAGTCCATACACCAGAAACTTTTAGGTTTTCTTCAACCACATCTAGAGCCTACATAGATGTGGGATGAGATATATATGGACATTTTTGTTAGGTTTACACATACTAATAGAAAGAAAAATGTGATATGGATTATGATATAATGGATGATGAATTCGACTCACTTTGTATCCATTCATGATACATCCAATGTTGAGGATTGGTAAATATCAATGTGAAATAGATTTTTTTTGTTTCATGGAGTTCCATAAGCTTTAGTATATAATAAGGATAAAAGTTTCACGTATAATGTTTTATGTGGACTTCTTGAGGCACTAGATCTCACATTCATCTGAGTACAACATACAATCTTCAGTCAGATAGACAAACAAAAAGAACTATATATATTCTCAAGGATATGCATCAGGTATATGTAATAATCTTTTTTTTGGAGAGTGGGATGATCATTTGTAATTGGTTGAGTTTTAAAATAACAATAATTACCATCCCATGATCATAATATCTTTTTTTAGGCACTGTATGGTCGACCATGTTGATCACTGTTGTGTTGGTAAGAGATTGATGAATCTTCCTTGGTCAGACCAATGTTGGTGTAAGACATCCAATCAAATATTCTACTTATTTTTTAGATAATGATGACGGAATAGATATGATATAACTCTTAAAATGACTTTCTTTATGTACCATTATATTTTTCATTTGGTGAACATGTGTTCTTGAAATACTGACCTTCGTTTGGTCATTGACCGCTTAGGAGGAAAGGGAAACTTGTTCCATATTTTGTAGGACCTTAGGATATTATTGATCTTGTGGGAAATGTTTCTTACAATTAAGAAATTAAATCACAAATTACATTGATACATAACATGTTCCATGTCTCTCAGTTGCGAGAGTATCTATTTGATCCATCTCCTATTATGAGTTGGTGCAATCTAGAAGTGGAACCCGATTTATCTATGACTAAACATCCATCCATGATATTTTATTATGAAACCATGTTAATTCATCAGAGGAAGATAAATTTGGTAAATATGTTATAGAATCATTATTCTAATAATAATTAGACATGGAAGAGGGGGGAACTTATGAGAGAGGACTGGACCCATATTTTTGGCAAGAAAACATCTTAATTGGCTTTCTGGGGATAAAAACTTATTATTTTGGTGAGGTTGTAGTATCATGTTACTAATTTTCAAGTATTAATAAACCCATATTTTATCATGATTTGGTTGGATTTCATTAGGGGATTTTTTAGGTTGAAATTTTAATTTTTTTTCAAAATTATGGGCTAGTGCATGGTTGGTGCACATTTTCCTAAACAATTCTCCCTCTCAGAGTAAACCATGAAACCCAATGTCATGGGATTTTCATGGTTGGTGCATGGTTAGATATCTTATTCTATATATGATCGAAAACTATGTAGCCCATTTAAAATAAGAACATTGTTAGTCTGTATTGTTTTTCCAAACATACGGTTCTGCCCAGCTAACTATGCATGAGATTTCTGTAATTAAAAAATCCAACATAAAAATCCCCAAACACCCATATTAGGTGCCAGATAAAACTTGAATGAAACCATATGAGTAACTATTCTTTAAGATGACTCAAGATTAGTTCTTGGACCCTCATATATATGCCAAAACTGATTCTATGTCTGAATAATTCCCTTCGATCTTCTCTCAATTAGTTTCCTCATACTGATCTCTATCTCGCGTGATCTGTCTTCTCCTACCAAGTGTTCTTTAGATCACTGTGTTTCGTTGTGGATAAAATAACCTATGTTTGGTCATTGTTTCCATATTTTGTGATTGTAGTTATTTATTGTCGAATCCCAATTAGCATTTGGGATTAAGAGATATATTGATACCAAAGTATGTGGTTCCATCATGATACTGTATTTTTATTAACAATAAATTACATTATTTGATTTGAATTTTTTGAATGAAATTCAATTTATTGATTTTTATTAAATTGATTTCAATTGGTTTTTCATAAAAAACCCTATTCCACTGAATTGTGGGTTTTTATAATGGGTATTTGTTATGAAATTGGAAACCCACAATTCCGTTGAATTTGGGGGGAATTTATGGAAATCAGTGAAATTTATATAGTATAATTTAAATTGTGAAATTTATTTGATGGAAAAATTGTTTAAAACCAAAATTCTATTAAATTAGGGATTTTTTTTGAAATTGATGGATTTTTTTAAACTAAAATTTTCAATTTAATTGTGAATGTGAAGTGTGAAATTGAATTGTAACTTAATTTTAAAAATATATTTGTAAAAAATGGCCTAAATGGTTATTAATGAATCCTTAGGGGTTATATTGGAAAGGATTATTTTTTGACTAAAAACACATTTTGTGATGTAAATTAAAGGTGTCATAGTTGAAATTGGTAAATGAGACAGAATTGTATTTTATGGTTGTAAAAAATAAATTTCTCATCATTGAATTGTACTAGAGACTCTGAAATCTTGGGTAGTCAGTGGGTTATTGGGAGAAACATGCTAGGTTATAATTTACGTAACAACAGATTGACTTATTACAATAATAAAAAATATTTTTTAATAAATATTTATTTTCTATTTGGAAATTGATGAGTCCTCTTTAACAATTTTCATGGGATGTGTGTAAAAATTGCAGTTTATCACGTGAGTTTGTGAGGATACCAAAACCTGGAAGTGGCATACCTCTTATAAGATGACTATATTGTACACCTTTTTTTATATGAGATAAAAATTTATGTCTTGTTGTTAATTGTTTTACATTCCTTATGATTTATATAAATTGTTTTATGTAAAAAAATTTATTTAAACCCTTTGTGTAACAAACCATTTGTGAAAGTATTTCCATCATTTTGAAATGTGAAACATGAGTTAATTAAGTAGTTATATATTTTTAAATGTAAATTATCATTTCTTTAAATATGATTTTGAATTCCTAAAACAATTTATATGATTATTGAAATAAATATGCATGGTTAATTTTATATTGGCATCTTGTTATGGAATCCTTAGTGAGACCCTACTAGGATTTTAGCCCACACCCTACCCGTGCCTCTTGGTTTTAGTAGATTATCTATTTCCAAGATAGAGTAGGTGTAAATAAACATGTATAGGTTGTTCTCGATGTTGATGCATGGACTTGGAGAGTTGCATACATTAGACCTTTAACTATTTATCTTCTATTTTTCTAGTACTTTGTTGTATTACTTTGGGTTCTCATGCATGTTTGAAACCATACTCAATGAATTTCCACACTTCTAAAGAAATAGAATTTGAAGATGGAAAATCTTACTGTGAAGAGTCTATCTAATTTATGGACACTCTAGAGGAAGTGTTAAGGAATCAGATGACTTGAATGGTAAATAAAAATTATAAAAATCATTAAATGAAAAAAGAAAAATGGGATCCTCATGAGCATATGATAAAGAACTACCCACATGTTTTGGTGAGGTAAAATTCTGATAATTTCGAGGAAAAAAGGTTTGTAAGGAAGGGATAATGTAACACCCCAATATTTTGAAAATAAATTTAATATTGAATGCATTAAAAATTAAGCTTTAAAAAAACACAACATTATTATAAAATAGCTAATAAACATAATTTTTCCACCTCTGTGATTTGAATTTCAAAAAACATAGTTACACAGTTTCATTCCATATGTTATTTATAGTTTGATAAGACAAAAATATATTGTAATGAATAGTAACATACACTTATGAATATTAACATACCCTTATAACTAGTAATATTACTCTTATGAATAGTAATTTTACTCTTATGAATAGTAAATTAGCAAAAAATAGGAACTTCATCCATGAATGTATAAATACAATTTAGGCATCTTATGAGTGAAAAAATGATCAAAATGTAAGTATTTATGTTTTTAAATGTCATAAATATTTGATTAATCTATTATGATTAATTTAATAAGGTAAATTGGTTTTTTTTCATAAAATTTAATCCTAAATTTTTAGTTTATTTTCGTATGGATATAAGATAAATTTATGGGACCTTGATTAATTTCTCACGGTGTGATAAAATGAGTTAGAAGTTTAAAGATATTTTTTTGGAAGAAAT
The DNA here is from genome assembly GCA_963277665.1 of Viscum album. NCBI lineage: Eukaryota > Viridiplantae > Streptophyta > Magnoliopsida > Santalales > Viscaceae > Viscum > Viscum album. The sequence continues at coordinate 806,132,901 of OY728119.1, read as the reverse complement.
TATGATTTTATATATAAATTAAATTAAAAATATTAAAAAATTATTTTATTTTTAATTTATAAACATAGAAAAACGGTTGGGGATAATTCTTGGGAGTTTTAAAAAATACTTGAATTTTTAGTGAATAGTAAAATTACAATTTTGAGTTTTCGGTCTATTTAGGGAAATCATAATGTTGTAATACTTAATGTAAAATGATGGTCGACTATTGTACATTAATATATGATATTATGTGTCCCATGTGGATAATACCATCATAAAATACAATTGGAAGTCCAGCGGTTTAGAAAAAACAACTAATGAGGTGTCCTTTAAAATTAATTAAAAAACGGCCTCTCATTTAATATAAATAACCACTCATTACATAGTTTTATTTATTCCAAAGCTCATAATCCTAAAAGATTTTTTAGATTTAACTCCCAAGGATCCCTCTAAATATTTTATCAATCCCTCAATATACCATCCTCATGTTTATGGAGTTACTATAAAAGGTAAGGGAATCTATCACCTTTCTTTTTTTTTGAAGCACTATTTTTTATTTTGATATCTTTCATTTTCAATAAGATTATGCTGGGATATGTCATTACATACCCCCAATTAATTTCCATATTATGTATGAATGATGAGAGACCCATTTTATCTCATAAGTTTATTTATGATTTTTAAATGACATCGTTAGGCTACAAAACTTTCGAAAGTGATTTCTCACCTTTTCATTTATTTGAAGTTACATTATTTTCTTTTTTTCATTACTCACCTATTTTAATCCAAATGTTATCATATATACATTACCCTATATTTAATATTTATTTGGTAATGTAACAATTCTTCATCATATCACCTTTCCCCATATTTTATACAAGAAATGAAAACACCCTCCAAGATGTGTTAATTTACCACATTCAAGGACAACGAGTTTTGAATTTCTATTAACATATTCTATTATTCGGAATAAATCATTTTTATGGTATAAAAAAACTATAATATATTTATTACATATTATTTATCATTTTTGAATCTTTTTTACACATCATACTAATTTATAAATCAAAATGAGTTTGTCGTGATCAGGAATCGCCAATTAACCCAAATAATTACAACTAATGGTTTATATAATCATTCATCTTCACTCTATATAATCAAATGAATTTTATCACCATGTAATATCATTTTTTTCACTAGTAAAACACGAAATCTATTATAGAAAACCATTCATATTCTACATGTTTATCCGTACATGAATATTCTTAAACCAATCATGAAAACCCAAGTAGTAAATGCTCCCTAACAATGAAATTGAATATTTTAACACGTAAAAAGAAATAAATGAACCATATAATGATATAAAATGTAAATTAAATGTTGGGTAGGTTCTGGAATTATTATTTTACAAAACTAAATTATATTATTTAGGACACTAATATCAAGTGAGGGACACCTTTAGACTTAAGGTGAGGGTTTTCCACTAGAACCTCCATTTTCATTCAGGTTACTTTTATTATCTACATAGCTCTATTAAATTATTATTAATTAATATTTACTCAACATAATTTCTAATTGAATTATCTATATATTTCTTCCAACAAAAATCATACCTTAATTAATGGGGATTTATGTGTTTTAAATAGATCTTTTAAAAAAAATATTCTTGAAATAAATTCCCAATTCAACGGAATTTCTAAAAATTGTACCTATTTTTATAGGCACATTATAATCTATTATATGAACCATAATTTTTCTAAAATCACTTATTTTATTATGAAAATACCATCTTAAATAACTAATGGTTTTTCACAGTGATTTTTCTAAATGAACTTGTCTTTTCAATGAAAAATAGTATTTATCCCAAGAATTACTCGATGATTTCATAAGAGTATCTTCATAAATTTCATTACTCTTATTGATTATTTTTTATTATTGTGATTATTATTTATGATATTATCTACCATATTTAATTTAATGGTTTTTTATTAGTTTGACTGTATATGTGCAATCTTAATACCATTCACCATGTCACTCAGAATGGTTAGTGTTTATGCTAAAGGTTCGGGGAAAGTTATTTATTTTTAATATGATAGTTTAAATATGAATGTATAAATTGTTTATCTTTATCCCCATTCATATGAGGAATTAATTTGAGATATTCGGTGATTGGAGTGGCCCTCTATATTCCATCGATGCACTATTGGGTCTCATGAGACAAAAAGATATGGGCCTGCTGGAGGCATTGCCCATTTTGAGATATGGTTTTGGTCGAGGCCTAAATAATATTTAGATTGTCTTGGAAAGGCCATGAAGTCATGATTCATAATGTATGAAATATGCATTTACCTCATTATGAAACTATAAATTCATAGTTCATGTGGTAATTCGACTAGTAGAATACCTATGATTATGTTTAATTATGAAAATAATTACTCAAATTATTTTCTTGTCATATTATGGTCATGTTTATTTTTAAAGGCATGTGATTTCAATTAATCACCATGACTAATGTTTATAATATATTCCACTATATTTTCAACCCTTACAGAGCATCTTCTCTCCCCACTCCTTATATTTTATTTCTCCCCAGGATACAGATAAGTGTATTATGATAATAGGTTGGAGTAATCTACGAGTTTTGGGTGTTTCCAGTGAATATATTATGTTGTTTTTAATTTCAAGTTGAAAAGTTTAACTTATGTATGTATATGGATTTCCAAATTTTCTAAACTATTCATTCCTTCAGGATATGTGTTTCTTGTAATCATGCCAATTTAATGTAATAAGGCACCATATCTGGGAAACTGAGGTTATCAGGAAGGACCTTCGGGCCATATTAAGACCATCTTGGTGATCGGGTGACTAGGGTATCTAGTTAGGTTCGTGAAAATATTGATTTCAATACAAAATTTAATAATTTTATTTCAAAAAATGGTAATTGAAATTCTCTCTCATTCATACAGATGACTTACCTTATCCATATAGTGATACAATTCATTTCTCATCACCCTATTTTATGGGTGGGAATTATGATGTTTTTGATGATTATGTATGATAAAGCTAAAATAATTATAATTATGAATGTTTAATATAATATCTATATTCTTACATTATAAACTATTATAAATCAATGATGTCGATCTTGTGTATGTGTGGACTTCCACCACCATGAAGCTATGTAGATGGTTTTTTATTTCTATTTTATTTGGATTCAAATGAAGGTAGATTTAATAAATATATATTATATATGTGATATAATAATTATTCTTCAACATTGGGTTGTTATTTATATTTCATTCATTCTATCTGTCGAAAAATGTAAATAACATTCACTCATACATATGAACTTCCGTATTCCTAAAGAGTGTAAATTATTTTCATATCTTTATCAGTTATGAATGAATATAAACATGTGTATAAGGAGAAACTAAGATATTTATAACAATATTAATATTATTTATATAATGTTAAATTGATTTTTTTCCAAAACTACTAAACCAAAACATATATGAATAATGAAGAAAATATACCCTGAAAAATAATTGTACAAAAGGAGTGTTAACAAATGGGATATAGTTTTATATAATTAAATAATATATGGAAGGATGAATACTATTGTTATTCGGTAATAAACATAATAAATATATATTTATTATAATTTTGGATCTAATTTGTATGATATAATTTTGACCTTATTTAAGGGGTTTTTATCTCACTTTGATTTTATTATGACCATGCCTTATTTCCCCCCAAGTTTATTTTTGTGGTTCATATAAATCCCAAAAATTAATTTTATGATCTCTTTTTAATTTTATGAGGATTTATATATGTATTTATGGTTATTTCATTCATAGGTATTAGGATTCAAAAATTTCCAATGTCATAAGTGTTTTATTTTACAATATCTTTGTTTATAGATGTCACGCACCAGGCCGGGTCGCCATCCGACCCGGCGCCCGGCCCGGTCCGCGACATGGCCCGAAGGGTGTTCCCGATCCCCATGGGCTGGCACAAGTGCCCGGGTATCAAAAATAAACTTGTGAACGATTTACCCGGATGAATAAATATAAAATAGACAACAAGATGATTAAATTGAAACTAAAAATTGACAACCAAACAGACCCTTACACAAAGTTCAGATTTAAAGTTAACAACTTGAAATAAAAACTCAAAAGAAACTACATCAATAAAATAATATAATAGAAAAAAAACAAAACTCCACACAAACCTCCATGCGACATGAGGAGTCACATCCCCAAGTTGTCGCCGCCAACCTGCATGGGGAAACCAATGCCACTCAAACCCTCATCGCTAAGCCTGATACCTCGACCTAGAAAGAAAAAGAAACATAATCTACATACACCCAAAGGTGTATGTAGGGTGTGAGCTAAAATCCCAGTAAGTAACCACTGAGAAAAGGTTCCACGCACAATTATTAAACGACAAATACATTTGTAATTTTAATTAAAGAAAAGAACTAAAAGCTTGAACAACTTTAGAGAAAACAGGTTTAGAGAATGCAGTTTTAAAAAGAAACAATTTGAATTAAAACACACACACACACACTTACTTTTAAAATAACCCAAGTGTCACACTGATGAGCGTAAATTAACCAATGATCACTAATATGGGAGAGGCCGCGTTGGTGTTAGCTAGATCGGGCCCCTAGATCTTCGTGTCTTGGTGAAACGTGGCTTAGAAGGCCACGACCCTCTGAAAATGTGGCTTAGATGCCCACGGCCCTCATAAAACGTGGTTTAGAAGACCACGACCCTCAGAATAGCACAAGTTTAGTTAGTGTTGCAATCTTCAGTCCTGCTAGTGAAATAGGGTCGAGTCATCTACAGAACACTAGCCCACTAGTCTAGTCTACCCTCCTTGCTACCCGGGCTTCCCAGATTGTTCTCAAACCAATTTCAAGTTCATTTCACATGTCATAACAATATTCTCAAACCATACAATGTCCTACACACACCAAAACCACCATTCGCACACCCAAAAGCCATTTGAAATAAAAAGCACACTAAAAATATCTCAGAGATAAATCTGCAGTAGTTACAAAACCAATTAAAACAACTGCACAATCAAAGAAATCACTTTCATTATCAAACACGCCACTAACAGAATTTATTAAAAAAATTCCAGACACGTTGCATGACATTAAGAACCAAAAATATTCACACGATTTACCCAAAACAATTTTCACCCTTAATAATTATTTAATAAAACAATTAAAATTTTCATAAATAATTTTTTTAAGAGCAGAACATTGCTTTACACGCTAGACCGACCCAAAACCCCTCACATAACCACATGAACACAATGCCACCATAGGAACCAAATCTGCATCACACACATGATTAAAGAAACCACCAGAAAAACATGCCAACCCATTTGAAAATACGCCGCACAAACAAAACAACGACAATCCACAAAAATTCTCATTTATGATAGAACGCATATCGACGCTACTCCAAAACACCAATTTCACCCCATGCACATCTTAACAAAGTAACAACATAATTCATAAAACACTGGTGAATAGTCTGACATTGGTTCTCACAGCGACAACTTACTCATCTCACCTAAACACACTAATAAAAACATTAAGACATGCTAACCTAAAAAAATTTACATCAGAAAAACTAATTAGTAAGCCAGCCACACAAATAAAAAAACACACTAACAATTAAACAGAAATGTGTTTTCAGCAGCAAGTACACACACTATAAAAACACGCTACTAAACATATTTCAATTCATATTAAACTTCAAAGAGAAACAAATTTGTGCAAAACAAATTAATTAAACAACACTCTAAACTAATTAAAATTACAAATTAATTAACCAAATAACAATTGAACATGGAACCACCTACCTTGGTGACGGGAAAACCCAAATATCAATGCAAAGCTCCAACCGTGCACCGAATTCTCCGCAAACAACTCAAATAAACTCTAACATCGGACAAAAAACCAATTACACCGAAATTGAACCAAAAGTACAACCAAAACCATAACAGTAGCTTAATCAAATTAGAAAAAAAATCAACTGAGGTATAGCGCACTTACAACAATGGGTCCGAGAAGCTGTCCGAGCATGTTGGAGGGTGAGGAAAGGTGTTGCGCCGGCTGGACCTTGCCGGAGGGGGTGCTAGCCGGGTGCGCGAAGGGTGCAAGAAGTAGGTCGGGATGCTGGGCTGGTCAGATGGAGAGTGGTAGCCAGAATTGATCCGGCCAAAGCAAGGAGGGGAGGTTCGGCTGGCCAGATAAGGGGGATGGAGTACACGGACCGCTGTATAGAGTAGTGTGTGTCGGAGAGGCCGACGAGGAAGATGGGTGCGCGGTGTACTGGCCGACGAGCAGAAGCGCGACATGCTAGCCTGGGAGCTCAGGGTGCAGCACGGTGAGTTCTCTCCATTGGTGTCGCAGGCGGTGGCCTTTAGCGCACAGGAAGAGGGGGCGACCACCTAGGGATCCAATCGGGGGGAGAGGTGTGCTGCGGAAATAGAAGGGGGGAAGGAGGGGATCCACGTGAGGAGGGGTGAAGCATAGATAGAGGGAGAAAGGGTAGAGTGAAAAGAAAAAAATAATGAAATAAAAATAAATAATAATAGGGATAAAATAAAAACTAAAATAAAACTCTAAACTAATGTAGATTATTATTATTTATAATAATAATAGTAATATTAGTGATAACAAACATAATGTAAAATAAAATCATAACAATAACTTAAAATATATATACATATATACACATATATAACAATAGTTACAACCTAATTAAAACCATAACAAAATTAATAGTAATAGTAACGACAAAAGTGACATGCTGGAAATTTTATAACCTTTATAATAATTTAATATTATCTATATAATTAAAATTATAACCGAAATAATAACAAGAAGAAGAATAATCCCAAATAATAATAATAACCATAATATTAAAACAACTTTTCAGTTAATTAATCATTTTTCATATTTTATTTTTGAATTAATGTATTATTCATCTTTCCAATTAAAAGATTACTCGCGCACCGAGTAGGTCGCACGAACATCTGACGAAGCCATGCGGCTTCTCCCGTTCCTTGCCGACGCGCCGGAAACTACCAAGCTAAAACACTCAATTATCCTCAAAACACAATAACCCAAGTCGGGTCCGGAAATGTGCACAGTCATGTGCAAGGTCACACACCAAAATAATAAGTCATTTAAATAGGAAAATATCATCCAATTACGATTTGGCGTCTGGCACGGTTGCGCGTATGGGCGCACACCCATGTAAGATCACAAAACCCCTTTTAAATTATAATCGATTCAAACTGCAAATCAATAAAAGACCTAAAATAAATGAAAATATAATAAGTGTTAGGTCAGGGTGTGACAATAGAGATTATTCATGATTATGTCACTAATAATGAAATCCTATGACCTATATCTCAATAAACTCATGAAATTTATTCAAAACTATTTATTTCATAAGAATACATGTTTTAATATTATTTTCCTCACATTATGTACTAAAAGACAAAAAATATTTTTTCTTATAAAATCAAATCTATATCTATCTTTAGTAGAATATACATTTAATCCATATCCATATTTTCAATGAAATGATTTGAGGCTAGTTTTTACTATCCACCTTTTATTTTCTAAAATAATTTTTAGAAATTTTATCTATATTGGTTTTTTTAAAGGATTAATATTTTTTCTATGTTATGAATGTGGTAAATTTTTATCTATTTCAAAATAATGGATGATATGTTTTTTAAAATATAAACCATGAATATTCTTTCCCTTTATCCTGAAAATTAAGTGAATTAATGATTACATTACCTGTTTTGAGGTTTATTAACAAGGAATTTTTGTCCATATTATTTGTGAAATTTATGGATTTAAAATGAGTGATTTAGAAATGGAATGTTTATATTCCTCATTTACATTTTAATGATCTTGTAGTGGTATTTCTATTAAAAAATCGATAATAGGCCTTTATTTAAATGATGCCCAACTAGGGATTTGATTTAAGGGTACAATCATTATTAATTTTAAAAATGGATTATGTTTATGATGACAATATGTTTATGAAACCATTTCTTATCAAATTGTTATTCCATGAATAAATATTGAAATGTATATAAAATAGGTTCAATCTCATTAGGTTACACTACAATTAAATTCTTATAAAACACATTTGTTTTTAAGAGGTTAGATATGGTGAATCTTTTACGATTTAATTGGAAAAATATTTATGATTTTCATTATGTGATGTGTCAGACATACATCTCCCTATAATTTATTGGGTTAATATTGATATATCATGAGACATATTGGATTGGAATATGTAGTTCAACTTGTTCAGTTGGTGAATTTTTCAACTATGATTTTATTGGGGGTGAACCTTTACTACTAAGATGGTTTGGGGAGTGAACTAAATCCTATATGATAGTCTTGTATATTATCATTGACTAAGGGGGTATGATTTTCTATGATTATTTGTGTTCTTTATCTTCATGTCCTATGAAAATTTAATGATTCTACGATTTATTTTATTTGATTTGTTTATGATTCAGGCCCAATGAACTCCCCTAAATCATACCCTGAATTAAAACATCAATTTATGAAATATTGGGTATTATTTTTAAATGTTATTCTAATGATATCAAACCCTAATGTTCATGTTATTCCCAATTGACAACTGATATATCCTTTTTTACACTTTCTAAGCATCTAACCTCAATAATTTGTTTCTATTTACCTTGGTTATAAAGTATGATATATCTAATAATGGTGATTGTAATGATGATCTTATTGGAAGGGGCTGTAGAAATTTTATGAACTACCTATTTATTTTTCCATGTTTCCAATGTCACAAGATTATATTGTAACGTCCTAGACCCAGATTCCACTCAATAGTGCCACAAGCCCAGTTGGTCACATTGCCTTAAGTGCATATCCTAAAACGCCAGAAGCTAGTGATTAGTAGTAAGGGAATCGGTGTTTCAATGGGGATATTATGACCCCATAACCAGAGTATATAAATATTAATATCAATATCACCAAGAAGTGGAAGTGATAATCTATCATCGTTTCAACAAATGGGAGACATGATTATGTAAAAAATCCAGAAGTGTCTTGTATACAATATTTATGATGATACATGTTTCTAGAATGTATCAAAAACTTTTACATTGAATGAAATTATAGTCCATATATTTTAAATAAAAAAAGGCCAAATCTTTTCCAAGTTGAATCACAAGCCTCAAAATGGTCATATGCTCCGACGCTCCCAAGTAAAAAAATCAACAAACTGTTTTTGGCTTATTTCCTTTAATAATACCTTCAACCACATAATATATTTTGGACCCCAAGTTGGCACAAACAGGGTGTTAGATAAACATCTGAATAGGCAACCAGTAATAGATATATATAGTTCTAAGCATTACAATGAAATCTGATAAATAATTATAAGTAAGAAGCAATGTAAGTGTGAATACCCAAGGAATATGACAACTGTAAAAAAGTAAAACCAAAAAACCTCTCAAGTATTCTGGCAACATGTTTCAGCACTTAACAATGTAGCCATAAGTAATATAAACAAGAAACATGAAATCTCTATACATCCATCCATATCATTTCCACACGACCTTGTTGTATAATGAATCAATAACAAAAAACCAATCCACATGTTGTATATTGAAGTGTATCATTCTTCCAAGGCCACTCCATAACAACCAAATTATCATATATTCCAGGACCATGCCTTATAATGAAGTGTATACCATGAGGGGCCAAATATAAGTTGTAAAATACCACATCACCCTCATCATGTACTATGATAGTCTTAATGGAAACATGGTATAGGTATTTGTTGGAGTTCTAGGAAAATGTTTACCAGAAATTTCTATGTGAGTCCAAGAAAGCATGATCAAAGGGGTTACAAGGCATGATCCATCGTAGATAATCATGACCCAAGAAGGATCACTACTCAAGGCATCCACTACATTCAAGATCCATGGAGTGGAATCTATGTAATCTATACAATAATTGATCCATTTCATATCATTTAACAATCTAATTACATATTTTTTTACCCCATTCATATAATAAATTAAATTAAATTTTATTCAATTAGTATACCCACTCATTTTATCCCATTACAAGGGTATACAAACCAATTTATATCTATTTCCATTAAATCATCACATGGGTATAGCCACCAATTGACAAAATTAACTATTAAACAAGAAACATGGGTATACCCACCCATTTTACACAATTTCTATAAATTAAATTTATGAAATTTAAAATCTACCACAGAGTATACAAAAATGTTTAACCAGGTCAATTTACTACATTTAATCTTTTTATGCATGAATTATTATGATAATATAGGGAATAGATTCAAAACATCTCCTTATCTTGTTTGTTAATCCCATTTAATTATAATTGAGCTTCTTTAAACCATGAAAACTCAAATACATACCCCTTCGGTGGTCATCAAAGGTCAAAAATGGCATCGCACACCACATAGGTGGCTTTGTGTTGTGAAAAACCATCGATGCATTTAATGCAACATATGGTCATCCCCAATAGGTCATGTTTCATTTATTCAAATTTAACATTTCAATTTTGGGGTCACTCCATAATGTCTGATGGGTGTTGTAATGTTATATATCTCTATAAAGAACCAAATTCTGAATGAAATCTATTAAACACCTAATATTTATTAGTATTGTAGTGCTCGTCCAATATCAATTCTTGATTTGACTCTATTTAGGAGAAATATGATGAATAGATCAATAATAAGAAATTAGGGAATATGATCCAAAATCCAAATAGCACCTCCAATTTTAAGAATAATAAAGAATATATAAAAATGAATCTAGGTCATTTTGGCATGAATCTAATGAGACAGACTGTGAAATTGCCAGATTACGGTTCTCTAACTGGGATAATATCCTACATTGGGCTCCTTGGGGTGCTCTTTTGTGTGAGAGGTGGGAGAGGTGTGTGATATATATAAAATTAGAGGCATGTAGCTATATTTAAAAAAAACGATACATGGTCATTTACATGATGTATAAATTCCTTTCACGTAGTGTAGCTAAAAATTTCCATCCTTAGGAAATCCCCGTACAAGGTGTGAAAGGTCATGGAAAAATCATTACACGTATTCTAATTGAAATACATGTCATGTATCCCAATTTAAAAATGTGTAATTGGCCCACAAAAAAAAAATACCTCTATTTACTTCTATCGCATGAACTACCCAATCGACCCACGTGTGGCTTAGGTTCTAAGCTAAAATAAACATAAACAAGAGCTTTAAATAGAAACAAATTAATATGTACCTCAAGAAATACCTGGGATCTTAAATATATGACTCATGCATCGATCATTAATTTATGTAATTAATATTAGTATACTAATATTTGATATGTGTATGTGAAAATTAAGGTTCTCTATACTACATATATGAAAATATGTGTTTCACATTAATCAATTTGTAAATATATGGTGTGTGTATAAATCTCATTATGACACGTCCAATATGACCCCTATTATATGTCCTGTTATATCAATTATATGTAGTATAAAATAAATATATTATCAACACATATCAAGTTATCCACCATGATTGGTCTTTGTGTGTTGACAGGGTCACAAAAATACAAGACCATGACTAATTATATATTACTGTTCAATCAATCTGACATTTATATATATAGTACAATAGATAATTTAACTAATGAGATGGGTGTAAAAATGAAAATCGATAAGAAATTAATTGTGCATATTAATAATGCAATAACATTATATAACTAATCCATTTGGAAGTAACTATGCATTGATATACTAGAAAATGTTTTACCGGGAACTAATTCCCTAAGAAGTTATATTTCATTAAGACACTATAATAAGGTGTCCCATGATTCAATTCCATTAGAAGAGGTATTTTAATGGAATAATTGAAGAGGGTTTACTATAACCTAATTAAACTATAAAAGAAATTATATAATATCACTAAAAGATTTTCCCTTTGGTCCCTAATATCCAAATGTCCAAAAAGATATATTATTTTTCCTAAAATCATAATATGTAACTTCATTCAAGGGATAATAAATTAAAAATCAATGGTATCAAATTTTTCAATTGCCCAATTATAGAATTTTAACATATAATGTATCTTATTATCATGCCTCGTAATAATGGATATAATATTCACCAAAATATCCTACCAGCTAGGATAAATATTTCAGAACACATTATGACCACATACCACAACAAAATTGATATCCCAGACTCAATAATCCAATAGGCCAACTCAAAATTTTGAACACTAAATAATGTCTCAAAAAAAGTTATCGACTGCCTATTATACCATCATTCAAAATTAAATCCCCTCCAATGATTTAATATGAATTATCTCAAGACTACTTTGAACATGAATCCATGCTATTAGCATGTGGAAGAACCCTATGAAAAAACAACACCACGACATACAAAAAGAAAATACATTGATTAACATTATACAATAAATACCATGATATATTCTTAAGATTCAGTCCTCAACTCACTCTGATATCTATCATCACATTGTGCTCTATGCCCTAGGAAAAAACCTAAACACCATATTGCATCCCCTATTTTCCATAATGATAAACCATATCGAGTGATTAATCCAATAGACTACTTTAGGAGACACTAGTACATGGAAACCATAAATCTAATAATGTAGTCATATTTCTGTACCACACAACCATAAATACACACTCTTTTAGATAATATATATATATATATATATATAATAATAATCCATATTTTATTCTATATCTTTTAATCTTACAATACCAACCATTAGAAAAACTAATAATCTAAGAAGTTAAAAATTGACCCTTCTAATTAACCTAATGTTGTATGAAATAATCCACACATAATTTATCTGATGATTAAATAATATGTTTAGGTTCCTACACTCTATATTAGTTCACATTTAAAAAGAAGATATAGTATGTAACACCCCAGGTAAATAAAGAGTATGACATTTTCATATTTATCCATATTTGTGAATAAAATATTAATATTAATTTAAAGTGGACTCTATGCACGATGGCGTACCCAATACGCAACAATGAGTTTCTTGGGAATCTTGCATTGCACTCTAATAATAAAATAATATTATTTTAAATGGTAGTTAACGCCTAGCTATTGTAATAGAGGGAATGAACAAAACTAACTAAAAAATGGTTATATATGTTTTTACAATATTTTTACTCCTTACAATAAATGTTATAGGATTAAAAATGCGAATGAATCCAATTTTAAGCGTAAACATTCCAATATTCTTTAAAAGGCCGATTAACCGCCTTTTAATGGCGAACCTCCATTAAATCCACTTTTTGAAAATTTTATATAATATATTTTTCAAAATAAACATTTTATTTATGATTGGGACATTGAAATTTACCTTGGGTTAATTTTTGGTATTTTTCTGACAATGTTCATTTTTCAATGAATAGTGAAAAATACTGCATTTTACATCAAAACTGCTTTTTCATATAATTTAATTATATGGTTTTATTACCTTTTTAATTTTTTTTAAAGTTTAATTATAATATATTGTTACCATGTAATTCAATGATGGTCATTGGGATTAATTTCACTTTGGAAATAGGCATAAACAAGTGCCAAAGTTTTCATAAATATTGTTTCTAAAATACCCGCTATTTGTTTTGACAACGAGAATTTTTTTTAAATTAATTATTTCAATTTATGTGTTTGGAATTTGGTAAAATTGATTACATATTTGGAATCATAAGGTCCAAATTATGTAATTAAGACTCTTTTTTTTTGACATTATGAACAGTAACGACTGTAATTATATTTAATTATCTTGATTAATGAGTAAACGGGTAGTTAAAGATAATATGATAATATCATAATAATAAACAAAATGGCCACAAAATGTTTCCTAAGGCTACGGGTTATCTCATGGCCGACCATGAGATGCCTTGTGCCAAACTTGGTGGCCCCATGGAATCACTTTTGTGAGAAAGTGACTTTTTATCTTTTTATTTTTAAAGAATGTTAAATGTAACAAAGAATGTATCAACTAAGTAAAATATTTTTAATTTTGTCTACATAAATGAACTTTTGGACTATAAATATTCATTATAAATATAAAAATATTTCATACATCATAGTATTGTTTATAATTTTTAGACATTAAATAAATTAAATTATTTATGACATCATGATGATGTAGCGATGACCTCATTATTTAACGATTTAAATAAAATGGAAAGATAATGTAAAATCTAAAACCTACACATGTCCAAAACCTATTGGATGGGTGTATTTAGAACCCTTATCACCTTATCCTTGAAAAAAATCAATGTGCGACCATTACAATCCGAAACTCATTTGAAAATAAAGTTACATTTTATACCTTTCCAAGAGTGCCCCTCCTCTCCTCATATAAAAGGCCCCCACCCCTACATCCTCACCCACACTTCCAAAGCCTTTGGCTCGGCCCAACCCTACCCATTTTGTCTCTCCACATCCCTATATAACTCCTCAAATCCTCACTTTGGGCAGAAGGCTTCCCAAGGAAGCCTTTTAGATCAAACCAAAAGGAGTTACCCGATTTTAAGGTAATGTCTTCACTTGAGTCCTTTTGTTTTATTTTGCTTCTGCAACCCCCTAAACTCTTTTAATTCTTTTATTTTGTTAAAAATCCAGTATCTTAAATATAATAGGATGTTATTATAAGAATTATTCTAGCTAAAATTACACACACCTTTGTCTAATGGATAAAGAACATATTGTTTCTGTGGTTGGCGATTTTCTGCCTCACGAAAAGATGATTGTTCAATATTATTTGAACACCTTTAAAGGTTGCCATAATTATTTCAATTTATTTTATATATGATATATATGGTATTTATGTTTACTATATGCTTCTTTATTTTATATTTAAAACATAACTTTATTCTTTTCATGTTGTGTAAATGCGATAATTTCATATGAGGAAGTGTGGACTACCGCCCCCTCAAGTGATGTGACTCGTACATACAATACATGGAATGTATAAAGAATTAAATTAATGAACGTATGTGACCTATATAACATATATATTATACTGGAATTATAATATATATATATCATTTATTTTTAATTCCATTAATATGAAAAAGAAAAAAATGAATGTAGCGTTCATGCGTACGTACGGCCTCCCATCTCCATGAATGGTGCTTTTCGTTTTTTTATCTCTCAATGATATGGAATAGTATAAAATGAATATTTACTGTATATATATGATATATATGATATATAAATCATGATTATAACTCTGGATATAATGGATACATGAACAACTTGTAATTATAAAGAGCATATTTTGACTCAAGTACCAATGATCGTTTAAACGACCGTTATTAACTAAAATAATTACATAGTGTTCATGACATGGTAATAAGTGATATAAAAGGAATAATGAACTTTAAAAATGTTCTTAAGGAATTATAAATGAACTCATGTTTATTATTCAGGAGATTAAATAACGATCGATTCAAGTCGGACTCGAGGTAAGGGATCATACTCCTCTCTTTCTTTTTAAGTACACCCTTTTATGTCATTCCTTTTAAGAAAATATTTCCTGTGATTGGGATTCTATTTTATATTAATCATACTGTAATTTTTATTTTCATATGATGAGAGACCCTATTTCCTCTCATCAACTAATTTTATGAGTTTTGAATTGATGCCGTTAGACTGCCGAGTTTTCGTAATGGATTTTTCTTCTCACTTTTATTCCTGTGAGATTTATGCTACATTTGCCACAATTTCCTTTGAGTGGAGTATGTAATGCCCATTATTATACACTTTTTATAGTATAATTTCATTTATGGGTATTCACATCTTCATTGTATTACCCTTCTTCCATGGGGTGTACGTTTCGAAAGTTACCCAACTCGGTAAGGGGACCTTTCACCCTCATCTTTTTAAAAGACTTATTTTGTTATGTCTTTTAATTCACATAATATTATGTTGGGATATGTTTTTTATATCATTATTGATTTAATTTTATTTCCAAGTGATGATATGCCCTTTTTATCTCTCATCAACTCATTTTCTGAATTTTGATGTGATGCCGTTAGGCTGTCGAATTTTACAAAGGGAACTTTTTAACCCAATTTCGATTTCTTTGGGTTCAACATGTAGTTATTGAATATGTAATCTATTGAATATGTGTGAATGACCTTTTATTGTTTTACACTTAATATCCACTTATATTGGGTGTATTTATATTTTCACACATAATTTTGAGATTGAATTATCCTTAATTTAAGGATACCTTCTTTATAAGGGAATTCATCACATTTGACATTTCTATTGAGACTTCTTTGTTGTTATGCACCAATTCACTATTATATGGTGTATATACTGTCCTTTGGAATATTATATCATTAATCCATTTACTCTCATGATATTATAAAGTTCTGACTAAATGTTATTCCTCAATTATTGTATTCAAGTGCCTCTAATTTTTGTAGAACCCCTTTAACCAAAATATTGCATTAAATGTTTTAATTAATATCCATGATTTCAAAGTGGTTTTAAGGTTTTTATATATAGATATTAATAGTTTAAAATTTCAAAAGCTTCAAGGTGGTATGGGACACTTTGATTCAAAAATCTCTTTATTAAATTATTTAAATGGTATCTTTTTGAATGGATTCATTATTTCAATATACTAAAATGTTATATTGTGATTGAAATGTGGAAATGTTATGATTCCTTTATGCATGTTTTATTTGATACATTTATGTTATGGTTCATGGTCATTGTTATGAAAATGGGTGGTTCCGTGATAAACTAAGGGCGGGTGAGCCCGATATAACTCTCCAATGTATTGGGTAACACGAAGTAGTGAAACGTTAAGGTTTATCTGAAGAGATTTAGGGAATATACAGTGATGTGTATTACAAATGTAACCAAGAGGGTTACTCCCTACGTAAGAATTTTATGAATGCCTCAAGTTACCTTTATGTCTTATGATTTCTATGATATATTCATGATTTTATGAGGTATGTTAAAGTGCCTATGTTTTATGGGTAAAGTATGATTTCATTCTTATGTATGTATGAACTCATGTTTCCTTTCCATATTTTTATAACCCTTACTGAGCCTTTTATGCTAATCCCAAGTTTTTTTGAAATGTTTTTCATAGGTCATGGGTAAGGTACATGATATGATGATAGTGTCAAGGAAGTGTCAAGAAAGAATCCATGCTTTATTTTTTTAAATATGTTTCCGTTGATGGGAAAAAAGAATTCTATCTTTTATGTAACCACTTTGTTTGAATGTGGAATGTAATGAATGTTTTATGATCTAATTCTCTAAAACTCTAAACCTCAAAATATCCCCAATGTGTAATCTTTTAATAACTCTAGATTAAGTAATGTTTAAGGCTGGGGCCTTATAGTTGGTATCAAAGGTCGGTCTAGATAACTTTAGAGGTTAGGGTATTCTTTAAGCATAAGTGACATTACCATAATTTTTAGGATTTCAGAAAGAGTCCTAGTTTTAGATAAAGTTAATGAGTAAGTATATCTTAGTGTTTATCTTCCTCATTAGTACATGATGGTTTTGTTGATATACTCACACTGACCTTTTTGGTTTTAGTAAATGGCTGGATCTAGCATGCACCAAAGTAACAGTGGATGTGAAGGAAACTGTGACAGTTTTTTGAGCATGGAACTGAATGATATGGGAGCTGCAATGAGAACTCTTGTGATTATCCCCAACCAACTATCTGGAGTCATGATTGACCACCTAAACCTTGGTGATTTCTCTAAGGCATCATATATGCGAGAAACAAATCCCTACGGAACTACAGGTAATAATCATAAAGGTATGTGTGTTCAAAGACTTATGTGTCAAAAATGTGAAAAGAAACACCTAGGAAAATGTTTCAAAGGGACAGAAATATGCTACAGATGTGGAAATGAAGGTCATAAAGCAAGAACCTGCCATGGAAAAAGGAAGCATCCATTTGACTCGAGGAAAGGGAAAGAAGTTATTTCTAAGGGATCAATTGAATGTTTTAAATGTGGTGTGCATGGTCATTATGCAAACACATTTCCTATGTAGAAGTTTCATGAATGGGATCACCAAGATCATACAAATTTTTTTTACCAATACCTAATGCCATTCTGATTGAGGATGAAGAAACTGAAAATGACCAATCAAAGGTATGGATTATTTCATAACTATTGTTTTCCTATTTTGGAATCTTAGGATATGAGTCATGATTTTGTTTGTAGGAAAGAAGTATTTCAGAATAAGTTGGAAAGGAATGGTCAATGGATCATGAAGAATGTTGAATTAGTAAGATGTCAACATATAAGGGCTTTAAGAGTTATGGTGAAATTCCTAAGAGTATTAAGTCTCTTTTGATGATGGGGTTACATTAGAAATATTTTTATAGTATGTGTAACCTTGATGTTTAATATATGAAAATTTTATTCAAGGAATAGTTATCTGTTCTTTTGTGGACATAGTTATATAGAACCATTTGGGTTTATGTGATCCTTACTTTTGTGGTAATTATGGGTTACTATATGTTATGATAGAAGTGAAATGCATGAGATAAAATTGAGGTTAAATTATGTTATGGTTATCTTTGATGATTTTATCTCTTTTTGGGGAATGATTTGAGAATTATATAGTTTTGGAAAAACGACAACACGCAGACCGTGTGACAACTCGTCGCGTCTGACAAAGCTGCAGGAATCGAACCCACAACCAAAGTGTAACTGGTATTTATCGCCTACCACCGGACTACGTGAAGTCCCTGGTTAGTTTGAATGATTCTTTTTAGTTAGATGATTTTATGAATTAAGAGTAAGTTGATTTTGGGTTATCTATGGAAATTTATTAACCTATCATGGAGGATATGTGACTAGGTTAATTACTTTTCAACATAAGACATTAAGAGCAATTGACGTTGTTTGGAGATAAACGTTATGATTTAACTCGGAAGACTATGTGACTAAATCCTTCAAATATTTGGGTTTAAATCTTAGTTTGGTTTACTCTGAATAATTTTATGGACAAATTGTTTATCGAATGGTCCTCGTTGGACTTTGGGTTTTGTTGGACAAATTTTGGAGATTAATAATAGATTTTCTTTTTATAAAGGGTTATCCTTTTCTGGATTATCTGATCTTGTACTAACCTTTTTGGTTTTGGTTTTGGTTAAAGTATAAAGACATGGGAAGTATATAGTTCTCTTTTGTGGATTAGGTGATTCTCTAGAAGTTGATTATAGTACTCTTAATGTGAACAAGTCTTCCTAAATACTCGTCTTTTGGAGAAAATATGAGTTTGTGTAAGGAATCTAATAAAAGTTGAATGTCAAAATGATAAGTGATTATGTTTCCTTATGAATAAATTCCTCAATAAAAAGTAACTTAAAACAAAAATGCTGTCTATTAACTTTTCTTACTGGGGAATCGAATACAGTTTAACCCAACACAAGTATGTGATTCTCTTATGGTTAACTTTCTCTTAGACATGTTTACTATCACTCTCCATCAGAACATGACCCTTTGTTTTTTCCTCCATGTCCATATTTTCATACTTGTAATCCTAGTATCGGTTAACTCGGGTGACCTTTGTACTTATCTTTCATTATTTTAAAGTGATTTTTTACCGACTCTTGTTCCGATGTGGGATGTTCAAGGATATTTCCAATCTCAATTTTAAAATTGTGAGGACGCAATTCCCAAAAGGGGGGAAGGATGTAACACCCCAGGTAAATAAAGAGTATGAAATTTTCATATTTATCCATATTTGTGAATAAAATATTAATATTACATTAAAGGGGATGCTATGCACGATGGTGTACCCAATACGCAACAATGAGTTTCTTGGGAATCTTGCATTGTACTATAATAATAAAATAATATTATTTTAAATGGTAGTTAATGCCTAGCTGTTGTAATGGCGGGAATGAACAGAACTAACTAAAAAATGATTATATATGTTTGTCAAATATGTTTACTCCTTACAATAAATTTTATAGGATTAAAAATGCAAATGAATCCAATTTTAAGCGTAAACATTCCAATATTCTTTAAAAGGTCGATTAACCGCCTTTTAATGGAGTACCTCCTTTAAATCCACTTTTTTAAAATTTTATAAGCTCTATTTTTCAAAATAAACATATTATTTATGATTGGGACATTGAAATTTACCTTGGGTTAGTTTTTGGTATTTTTCTGACAATGTTCATTTTTCAATGAATAGTGAAAAATAATGCATTTTACATCAAAACTGCTTTTTCATATAATTTAATTATATGGTTATATTACCTTTTTAATTTTTTTTAAAGTTTAATTAGAAAATATTTTTACCATGTCATTAAATGGTTGTCATCTGGATTAATTTCACTTTGGAATTAGGCATAAACAAGTGCCAAACTTTTCATAAATACTGTTTCTAAAAGAACCCGTTATTTGTTTTGACAATGGGAAGTTTTTTTTAAAATTAATTATTGCAATTTATGTGTTTGAAATTTGGTAAAATGGATTACATATTTGGAATCAGAAGGTCAAATTATGTAACTAAGACACTTGTTTTTGGACATTATGAATAGTAACGACGGTAATTATCTTTAATTATCTTGATTAATGAGTAATTGGGTAGATAAAGATAATATGATAATATCATAATAATAAAAAAATGACAACAAAATGTGTACCAAGGCTAATGGTTATCTCATGGCCGACCATGGGATGCCTTGTGACAAACATGGGGGCCCCATGGAATCACTTTTGCGAGAAAGTGACTTTTTATCCTTTTATTTTTAAAGAATGTATCACCTAAGTAAACTATTTTTAATTTTGTCTACATAAATGATATTTTAGACTATAAATATTCATTAGAAAGATAAAATTATTTCCTACATCATAGTAGTTTTTTTATAATTTTTAGACATTATATAAATTAAATAATTTATGACATCATGATAATGCAGTGATGACCTCATTATTTAACGATTTAAATAAAATGGAAATATAATGTAAAATCTAAGACCTACACATGTCCAAAACCTATTGGATGGGTGGATATAGAACCCTTATCACCTTATCCTCGAAAAACATCAATGTGGGACCATTAAAATCAGAAACTCATTTGAAAATAATGTTACATTTTATACCTTTCCAAGAGTGCCCCTCCTCTCCTCTTATAAAAGGCCCCCACCCCTACCTCCTTACCCACACTTCCAAAGCCTTTGGCTCAGCCAAATCCTGCCCAGTTTGCCTCTCCACATCCCTATCTAACTCTTTAAAGCCTCACTTTGGGCATAATTCTTCCCAAGGAAGCCTTTTAGCTCTAACCAAAGGGAGTTACCTGATTTTAAGGTAATGTCTACACTTGAGTCCTTTTGTTTTATTTTGCTTCTCCAACCCCCTAAACTCTTTTTATTCATTTCATTTGTAACAAATACAGTATATACAATATACTAAGATGTTTTTATAAGAATTATTCGAGCTACACATACACACACCTTTGTCTAATGGTTAAAGAACATACTGTTTCTGTGGTTGGTGATTTTCTGCCTCACGAAACGATGATGGTTCAATATTCTTTTAACACCTTTAAAGGTGGCCATTATGATGTCACTATATTTTATATATGATATATATGGTATTTATGTTTACTATATTCTTCTTTATTTTATATTTAAACCATGCCTTTATTCTTTTCATGTTGTCTAAATGCGACAATTTCATATGAGGAAGTGTGGACTACCGCCCCCTCAAGTGATGTGACTCGTACATGCAATACATGGAATGTATAAAGAATGAAATTAATGAACATATGTGACCTATATAAAATATATATTAAAATGGAATTAGAATATATATATATATAATTTATTTTTAATTCCATTAATATGAAAAAGAAAAAAATGAAAGTAGAGTTCATGCGTACGTACGGCCTACAATCTCCATGAACGGTGCTTTTCATTTTTTTGTCTCCAAATGACATGGAATAGTATAAAATGAATATGTACTGGATATATATGATATATATTATATATAAATCATGATTATAACTCTGGATATAATGGATAGATGAACAACTTGTAATTATAAAGAGCATATTTTGACTCATGTACCAATGATCGTTTAAACGACCATTATTAACTAAAATAATTACATAGTGTTAATGACATGGTAATAAGTGATATAAAAGGAATAACTAACTAGAAAAATGTTCTTAAGGAAGTAGAAATTAACTCAAGTTTATTATTCACGAGATTAAAGAACGATCGAGTCAAGTCGGACCTGAGGTAAGGGATCCTACTCCTCTCTTTCTTTTTAAGTACACCCTTTTATGTCAATCCTTTTAAGCTCATTTTTCATATGATTGAGATGTTATTTTATATTACTCTTACTGTAATTTTTATGTTCATATTATGAGAGACCCTATTTTTGCTCATCAACTCATTTTATGAGTTTTGAAGTTATGCCTTTAGGCTTCCGAGTTTTCTTAAGGGATTTTTCATCTCACTTTTATTCTCGTGAGATTTATGCTACATTTTCCACAATTTCCTTTGAGTGGTGTATGTAATGACCATTATTATACTATTTTTGTAGTATAATTTTATTTATGGGTATTCACATCTTCATTGTATGACCCTTCTTCGATGGGGTGTACGTTTTGAAAGTTACCCAACTCGATAAGGGGACCTTTCACCCTCCTGTTTTTAAAAGTCTTCTTTTGTTATGTCTTTTAATTCACATACTATTATGTTGTGATATGTTCTTTTATATCCTTATTGATGTAAATTTTATGTCCAAGTGATGATATGCCCTTTTTATCTCTCATCAACTCATTTTCTAAATTTTGAAGTGATGTCGTTAGGCTGTCGAATTTTACCAAAGGAACTTTTTAACCCAATTTCGATTTCTTTGGGTTGAACATGTAGTTATTGAATATGTCATCTTTTGAATATGTTTGAATGAACTTTTATCGTTTTACACTTAATATCCACTTATATTGGGTGTATTTATATTTTCACACATAATTTTGAGATTGAATTATCCTTAATTTAAGGATACCTTCTTTATAAGGGAATTCATCACATTTGACATTTCTATTGAGACTTATTTGTTGTTATGCACCAATTCACTCTTATATGGTGTATATACTGTCCTTTGGAATATTATATCATGAATACATTTACTCCCATGATATTATAAAGTTCTGAATAAATGTTATTCCTCAATTATTGTAATCAAGTGTCTCTAATTTTGGTAGAACCCCTTTAACCAAAATATTGCTTTAAATGTTTTAATTAATATCCATGTTTTCAAAGAGGGTTTAAGGATTTTTTATATGGATATTAATGGTTTAAAATTTTAAAAGCTTCAAGGTGGTATGGGACACTTTGATTCAAAAATATCTTTATTAAATGTTTTAAATGGTTTTGGAAATGGTTTCTTTTTGAATGGATTCAATATTTCAATATACTAAAATGTTATATTGTGATTGAAATGTGGAAATGTTATGTTTCATTTATGCATGTTTTACGTGATACGTTTATGTTATGGTTCATGGGAATTGTTATGAAAACGTGTGGTTCTGTGATAAACTAAGGGCAGGTGAGCCTGATATAGCTCTCCAATGCATTGGGTAACGCAAAGGAGTGAAATTTTAAGGTTTCTCTGAAGAGATTTATGGAATATACTGTGATGGGTATTCCAAACATAACCAAGAGGGTTACTACCTATGTAAGAATGTTATGAATGACTCATGTTACCTTTATGTCTTATGATATCTATGATTTATTCATGATTTGATGAGGTATGTAAAAGTGCCTATGTTTTATGGGTAAAGTATGATTTCATTCTTATGTATGTATGAACTCATGTTTCCATTCCATATTTTTATATACCATACTGAGCTTTTTATGCTCATCCCATGTTTTTTTGAAATTTTTTTCACAAGTCAAGGGAAAGGTACATGATATGATGATAATGTCATGGAAGTGTCAAGAAAGAATCGATGCTTTATTTTTTTAAATATGTTTCCGTTGATGGGAAAAAATGAATTCTATCTTTTATGTAACCACTTTGTTTGAATGTGGAATATAATGAAAGTTTTATGATCTAATTCTCTAAAACTCTAAACTTGAAAAGATCCCCAATGTGTAATCTATTAATAACTCACGATTAAGTTAGGTTTATGGCTGGGTCCTTATATAGTAATTGGGAGGTTTTAAATTCACTATCTTGTAGTAGTATTAATAATTTATCTATGGACATTATACATTACATATCTATAACATTTAGAGGACATAAATCCACATTATGGAATCTATAAAATAAACCATTTTCTATATATATGAAATTACACATGGAACACATGATATATAGATTTATATAATATATTCCCAAAACTAAAACTCCTAAGACATGAGCAATCTTAAATCTCAAGCTGAATATACAATGTTTAACTAAAATTAAAAAATATAAATAAGGAATTTATATTACATATTTATTCGTTTAAATTATAGAGATTAGAGAAAGATTACAATTATCCATGGTAATTTCCATAGCCTCATTCATAAGATTCCCCTTCCATATATATTGAATCAATTATATGATAATACATGGGGATTCAGTAAGGGGAATGAGAGTGGGAAATGGGAGTTCAACTCTCCCCTTGGTGGTTGGTCAATTGGAATAAAGGTGTCGCGTTTTGTATCTTATATAACTTTTCAATAAGAATAGGATTTTCAAAAATAATTAAAGGATAATGTGTACCTAGTATCTGAACATCATGTACCTACGGATTATTTTGAGTCCACCCAAAACTATAAAATAATTACCATGTCACCAGTATACCACCACTATGTACCCAATTGTAATGAAAATAATTTTCATAACAAAAAGAATAAGATTGGGTCAAAGGTAGCCCTATAATAGGCACATAGTATTAGTATTATAATTTTCATGGAGGAGAACCCTCATCCGATGTTCACTCAAATTCCCAAATTCTATCTAAAACCTTTACATCAGTTTGAAAATTTCTATATTTTAAACCATATCCAGAAATCATAGACCAAAAATATAAATTCAAAAGACCCCCACCATTTTCCCCTCGAATTTATTTTCCTCTCTAATTCCACTAATAATTAATAAAATATGTCAATATATCTCATTCAACATGTATTGGTGATGGGGATCAATTATTTGTATATATTAGTTTATATGCGAGTTAATTTTGATCAATGATTATTATATTGTGTGATAGGTTATAAGGAATAATGGACATGGTATTTTATAGTGAAGATTAATGTGTGAAAATTCTTTCTATTTTTATCATGTTACCTCCCCACATATCCTAACTAAGTATTTTGTAGTGTAAATTCCGAAACTAAGAGAAATGGTGTTTATACCATTCAATGAAAACAAAATTAGTATATAATGGAACTCTATTATTTATATAATTTTTTTGATGATATCCATTCTAAAAATAATAATTATCAATTTTATTTTAGTGGATGCCTTTGTATGTATGATATTAGTATAGAAAGGTTCAAATCAACTAATTAAGTTTTAACAAACACTATCATTAAGGTAAATAATTAGGCAATATTGATAATTGTATTCTAATTCTTAATTAATTTTGTAAAATTTTTAAACATTAATAAAATATAAATGCTAACTCTATCACATAATTATATAAAGGGTGGTGTGAAGACTCCAATTGAGTACTAACAGAGCTAATATTTCAAAAAAATCACTATTTTTCATTTCATTAATCACCTAAATTTTATAATTTCCTGATTTTGAATAATATGTAAAATTAAAAGGAAAATTTGTAAATTTACTAAGAAATTAGTTAATTTATAATTTTTATTCCTTTAATTATTATTGTGTTAAAATTTATAAGGATTATACTTTAAATTTACATAATTTGAGTATATTAGGTGATTTGGTTGTTGTAGAGAGTGTGATCTTTTTATAAATGTTAGTGTGTAAATGTAAAATGTAATCACTTAAGAGTTTTTCGGGGGTAGTGCATAGAATTTTACTAAGTAAATAGTATAATTTGGGTCATTATTCTAATACCATAATACAATGAAAGATATCATATTTAAATATGTATGCTTAATTTTTTATTTCATTGGAGTCATTATAAAAATATTTGGAGATCATTTGATTCAAATAGAATTTATACATAAAAATATAAAAAATTATTAAAAAATATATGAGCCATATTTCTGTACCTATGAGTAATCTTGTACACATTAACGCCATTTTTCCCATTATATAATTCTATTTCTTGACTCTACACAAAACATGCCTAAGTTTAGAGAACAAAAAAACATTATTTTTGCCACACACTATGTATAAGAGTAATTTAAATAGCCAGAAATTTAAAATACTGATATTCACTAACATGTCCATATGGAAATGTAAGAATCAATTACAATGACGATTTATAGACATCCCTTTGTGATATTAGAATAAATGAGAGCATTTCACCATAGAATATGGAGTCATGTTTTGATAGTCTTAAGGAAAAAAATACATGGCAACATATTTTAGAGGATTAGATCATGAATATTATAATTAAATAATTAGTCATACTACCAAATTAAAGGATCCATGATGTAGCAATTTGAACTTTACCCTGGCATGCATCCATATATATTCAGAACGTTTAAATATTTTGATATATAGATTAACAATTTTTAATAATATAAATTAGAAAATAAATGTAAACAAGATCATATTGGAAATATGAAGACTAGTGATAAATGTTTAATTCCAAGGAATATCCAATTATTAAAAAAACATTGAAATATGTTATGAAAAAAATACTGCAAGCTTATGGAAGCTGCCTATTCATGATATAATACCTAATGGATCCTATAAATAATGTTTCTTCTAATTAATTTCTACATCATCATAAAATTATCTTTTTTTATACTTGAATTATTATGATGTATAAAATTTTACATTGGTCATGTGACATAGTTTTAGGTTTTTATACATTGTTTTCATTATGCAATGGCATTCTGTATCTTTGTAAAATAATAGTTCACTATTTCTCTCACTCCTCTCTAATTTTCATAACTCTTCTTAACTATGTTGAACAAAAATACTGATAATGGGTTTCGAACTTTAGGGATCTTCTATAGGATTTATATTTATAAGTACTTGAGTATTTTATCATTAAAATTACATGTTTCTTATATACATAGTTCTCTCACCTAATTTTTTTTTGTTTTGGGTTTTGTGTTAATTTATAAAAATAATAATTTCTTTGTGACAGATCCCAACATGTACGGAGAAGCGCCCCCTCTCCGAGGGTTTCTATTTCTATATTTTGAAGCTCTTCTAGTCTCATTGATTATGATTTGTATGAGATTTAAATAACCAAATTTTGTATTGAGGGATCTTTTCACAGGAGATGCGATCTCCCACCTTCTTGGAAGAATTTTTTTGGTTATATCCTCGGCATTATGGTTTAGACATCATTAAGTAATACTTTTTTTCAACATGGCTCCCTTAATCACCGGATCTACCAAGGATCTAATCTCCCCTATTCCATCAGAGTTTGTTTGAGTGGTGATGTTGTGGGGTAGGTGGTTTTAATAGATTGGGATTCTTTAGGGGGAAGATTGTATGGGACTTGCGGGGATTAGATCCCCCCTTCCCTAGATCTATCATGGAGATGGTATCCCCTATGTTTTCGGTGCTCGTTCAAATGCTGACAATGCGAGGGAAGTGGTTTCCATTGTTAGGGAATTTTCAAGGGTGGTTCGTGTTGGAGTTGTAGGGAGTAGGGCTTGAATGATGACATCCTTGCGTGATCAGTGTTCTTTTATGTGTGGAAATGTCTGGTGAGTTCGGCTATGTTAGTGTGATTTTGGGTAGTTGGATGGAGAGAATATCCAGTTACCTTCTTTTAGGCACCAGTGGGTTGGCATTCGTGTCCATTTCACCATTGGTTCTGATTTTCTGGGTCACTAGTGTTATACAGGATAGCAGTGGTCAAGATTGGATCTAGGATATACATTTTCCTCTGTTGTGCATGAAAATGGATTTTGATTGACTCCACTGGTCTTGTATGTTTTTGTCGGTTCCATAGTTTGATGATGGGTTCATAGATGTATCTAATGGTTTTGGATATTGTATCATCACATTAGGATGGAAATGAAACTTCTTTTGGGAACAATTGGGTGGGTGGCCTTGAAAGAGGGATGGGTGTACTAACACCAATTATCCAGCCATTTCTCCTTTATTTAATTTTATAAAATTATTTTGTCCTTGAGTTGTGTTGAATCGGGAAGACTTGTTGTAATTTTCTCAAATTAGTTTTTAAGTGGGAGTCTCAAAAGAGATATAGATGTGATGGTATATATAGTCTGGTCCACCCTACACACATTATTTACATGAGAGGGGTGATAAACCTCGTTGTGCTACCATCACGAGGCATCTTCTTGGTAGGGGAGCAACAAATTCTGTTTGATGAATTTTACTACTCCATAATCTTACAGGGGGGGATGAAACTTTTTCCCTTACATATCTTTATATTTTCTTTCTTTCGATCACTTGGGGAAATTTTTATCTCTTTGGGAGTATATTCCATTGGTATTATTGACACTAGGTTTTTTAGTAGGTTTCATCTTTTCCCCTTACTCAAAGTAAAATTTTATTATATATTAATTAAAGGAACTTTTCCCCTCATCTTGTTGTAAAAAAGTGTTATTTTGAGATAATTTAAAATATATGAGAGTGAATGTATTTAATCTTTTTTATTGTTCATGTTTTAATACCATTTTTTTAATTCCAACACTCATCCATAATCCCTCATGAATAGAATGAATCCTTGATGATTATTTCTATGTTGGTTTGATTCCATACTAGGATGGTGGCGTAGGGGTGCTTTTCGTTGAGTATCACCTTAACACAATATCCATAGAATAAGTGGATGTGTCATGTACATAGAAATCGATAGGAATATTTAATATTTCCAATTCCCAATAAGGATAGATGACGATGCCTACAAATTTGTTGTAGTATGTTCATTAAGTTGGTAGTAGGATATCAAAAAGTTATAAAATGGTCACTCTCGGTAACTCTTTTTAGATTATTTCTTTCTTTAATAGCCTCATTCATTATATATATATATATATTATATATGTGTATGTTTAGTTTATGATTTTCATTTCAACTATAAATCCCTTAATTATATTGAATTGGTTTCATACAACACAAAACACTAGAAAATATAGATTTTTATTTATTTAGTGATTGATTTGGAATCCATAATCTCTTCAAGATAGACGAACATGAAAATCCACGTTTCTACATAAGAAAAATAAATTTTATTTTCAGACAACATGTGGTGGGTGTGTGAGAAATCTAATGTTGTTTCTTGTTTCCAAGAAACATTATTAAAATCTATTCCCAATACCATTTTTAATTTTTTTTCATGAAACCATTTAAAAAAGATGAACATTATGTAATTGAATTAAAAATATTATTAATGGACTAATTAATAAAAGTTTTAATAAAATTACGATGTAGTTTATGATGAAAGAGAATATAGATTGATTGATATTAGAAATGATAACGATGAGATGGGGGACGGATTTAAATTGATATCACAATACTTCAGTACATCCAATGAATTGAATATTTTGTAGATAGGAATAGATAATACGCTTAAAGTGGTGCCCGTAAAAAATATTTCAAACTGAAGAACCTATAGTTGTTGAGATAGAGATATATATATATTATGTCACCAGAAATTTTTAATCCTTTACAAGAGCAGATAAATTAATAATACATGAATATTGATACACATGGTTTAGATCAATACATTACTCTTTTTAATGTTATAATAAATTTTTTGAAGGTAGCAAGAAAGATGGAACTCCCTATTTGAATATTGGAAATTATCCCTACTATCTATTTATCATCATTTAAAATAAGACACAACTATTGTAATGGAATTAGAATAAAATATGAATTATAACAACTATATTCCTAGATACATGATATCCCTGCACCATGAGGCACAATATATTGAATAATAATTGATAACATGACCAATACAATTAGAAAATATTTTTATAAAATATTTTTATTCTAATTTATTAAAAAAAATATGTATCACCTCTCACTATTTATTAGTAATATATTTATAAAACACATTTATATCATTGGATGGTGAAGTTAAATTAAAATTTGAACCTGAGGAGTAACACATGAAGAAACCCTAAAATATGTATCCTCTCTTTAAAGGAATACAAGTTGAGTTCCTATTATCCCTTCCAAAAGAAATGAAGTTACAATATTTCAAATGTAATGGGGTAGAATTTAATATTGATTCCACTTGTTTTATAATTTAATAAATATATTTATCATTGAGTTTTCTTTTGATGAATATTTAAATGAAGAAAAAAGGGAATCAGATGAGGAATTTTAAAAATAGGTTGTTTTTTTAGAAACTAAAGGTGATGGGGACGACTATTTGGAAATTTGGAAAAACGATAAGCACATAATAATGATATAAATATAAGTCAAATAATTTATAATGATATATTAATAGTTTATATAGTCCTTTATTGAACAGTTTTCACACCCCATTCTAGCCATGTATTACTTAACCATGATCACCCTTCATTCTATCCATATATTACTGAACTATGTTCATTTCCTATTCCAGCCCTGTAATACTAAACACAGTTCATTTATCGTTACAATCATGTTGATCTTATAAGATATAAATCATTACCCAATTAATAAAATGGTGATATAGGCCCCACTCACCTAATAGTAAAATCTAATAGATGTGCTCCACAAAATCTTAATCAATCATATGTTAACCCATTAAATTAAATGGGGATCATAAACATGTAAGTGTATCATAATGTATGGAAAACGATAAATGTTTTATAATTATTTTATCAAAAACATAATCCATGAATGAAAAATAAATCATATTAACATATAACCCATGGATGAGAAACAAATTTCATAAAGACCATGATATTAATAATATCATATCTAAAGAAAGAATATCAAGGTAAACATTATATTTTTCCTCGAAGAGAATAAGCAATTTAAATGATGTCATCATAGATCTAAAATAATTTTGAAATATCTTTCAAAAACAATTATTGAATAAAAAATTCATTCTTCTTTGAGAAAGTATTTTCAATACACAAAACCATGTTAAAATCATTTTCTTATATAACACCTTGAATACTAATAAAAGAACATTGAAAACATTTTGAAAACAATATTTCTCGAAAACTAATAAAAGATGATTGAAAACATTTTGAATAAAATTATCCTTGAAAATAACTTTTAAAAAAATGACATAATTAATTATACATTTAAAAATGAAAATAAAGATTCAATGAAATGATTGAAGGTAAATATGTACATGTCATATAAGTTAAAAATAACATTCCTTGTTCACTATAAAAAGGATATAAAAATACCTTGTTCGGAAAGAGAATAAAATAATTCCTTTAAAAATATTGGTATAAGAAAAAAAGGGTAAAAATGTCTTTTAAATATTTTTGGATAAATGTACAATATTCTTGAAAACCCTTTTTAAAAACATGGTTCTAATAGAACATTGATTTCTGACTGAAGAGAGGGTAAATTTAGGATTTCTTAAAAATACTTTTTTAACATTTATAAGTAAAAAATGTATAATGGTACCAATACATGAATATATATTGAATAAACCTGGGATAAGAAAATAAATTTCTGTTATTGTGATATGGATCTTAATATTTAACCAAAGAATCATAATCATTAACAATCTCAAAAAGAGATGAGATTGTTTCAACCAACTCTTACCACTTGGTTACAGGGTATCATACTATATATATAAAAAAGTAATTAAATTATGTTTAAAATATAATTAAATAAATTAAAATTATGATATAAAATATTAAATGTAAATATATACACCTCTAATGAGAATTTAGGTTTATAACAAAAAATGATTCCCAAAAAAAGAAAATAGAGACAAAACAATTTTAGTGTTTCAGTACCTTTTAAAACATAAACACCAAAAAATTAATATCATAGAATGGAAATGTGAATACCAATAAATTAAATTACAATATACATAGAATAAATTCATTTTTAGTACATACACCACAAAAAAATAAAGAGTGGAAAACATAGCATGTATCTCACAGAAATAAATAGTGAGATGTAGTCCCCTTACCTTCTTTTTGACTCTCATCATAATCATTCAAGCCACCTGTATAGAAAATATAAATTTATTATTAATATTTTAATGAAACATATTATAAAATATAATACAATATATGGATTTATTTTGACCATATATGACCCACTTGTTAACCATCTTATATTAAGGTTTTACTTCGGGTATTATTTGTTTTATTATTCAAATGTCTCTTAATTTTTTATATCATTGGTCCACATACATATACAATGATTCTAGAATGTAAAACAAGTTATGAAAAGAATATATATCAATTATATTTTTATTATTAGAATTTGTAGAATATATAATTAAAAAATGGAATACACAATTTATTGAGATGGTAAGTCGTACGTACGCATGAACGTTGATTCCATTTTTGTTGTCATATTGAATGAATATAAAGATAAATACATATAAGTGTGTGTATATATATATCATTATAATAGTATATTTATGATATCATATAATGAAAAATCATTTTTTCGTGAGGCAGTAGTTCTTTGTACACATAAACAGTATTGTCATTACCAATTATGTAAGGACCCGACCCCATTTTCCCAAAGTCGTTGACTTATTTGATTGCATTGGAATATAAGCAGCTAATAAACATCCCAAAGGAACGATTAGTTTAGTATTATTGGAAACAAGATGCTTACATATGTTCAACATTAAATCTTCAAATGAAAAACAAAATAGAAACTCCATAGAAAACATCCATTACTCCTTGGTTATTTTAGCTTGTCATTCATAAGAAAATTATTTATGTGCAGAGAAAATAAAATATAAGAAATGGGTGAGCTCAAATGATCATAATGAGTAAGAAACATAGAGTAAGATATCATAACATAAACATTAGGCATTTTGAATAAATAAAAACATATTCTTAAAACAAATAATAAACACGTGACTTTAATTTTCAGTCAGTCATAATGCGGCACAATATAACCATACCTTTAAGGGCTCATGCGAAGACAATAAATATTCATTTTGTCAAGGCATTGTGCCAAGACAATATTTTGTCACATTATACCTACCGATAAACTGAGTGGATATAGTAGGCACCAAAGGACACTCAATATGTCAAATTAATTCCAAATATTAATTGTTATAAACTTAAACAACATATACATTAATATTGAAATTAATATATGAAATGAAAATAACTTTCCACGAACATTAAGCATAAACACTAACCATTCATAGAAAATTGGAGAATGGTTTTAAGATAGAAAATCCACCTCCAAAATAATAATAATAAATTAAATTAAATATACTATACAATAATATGGGATAATAATCCCAATAAAACATAAAAATGAACAAAATTATTGAAATAGATGAAGGTACTCTTATAAAATATTTGATTAAATCTTGAGATAAATTAAATTTTACTATGAAAAGAAGTGTTTGTTTGGAAAAATATTTGAATAAATATATAATTTATGTAAGATAGTATTTTAATAATATGATTATTAATTTTATAAATATAATGGTTTCCAAAAACAGCTTATAGAGTACCCTTAAAAATTAGTAAGAATTAGATAAATTCTCTTAGATCAAGCTTGTATTTCAGAAAAAATATCACAACTTCCTTTTAAAATGTGTAACCATCCCAAAAATAAGGAAATATTCTGGTTAGAAAACATATATATAACCCAAAAAATTATTTTATAAAAAAAATTATACATAAGTGTTTCATTGGGGTAATTAGAAAATAAAAGTAACCCGAATAAAAAATGGAAGTTCGAGTGGAAAAACCCTTACCTTACGTCTGAACGTGTTCCGCTCATGTACTTAAACTCTTGGAATTTGAAATTGCACATATTAATAATTTATTTCAGAATAAATTTTAATCTTATTTAGTTTATCATTTTTATTTTTAGTTCATTTATTCCCTTAGTGATAGGTTATTATATTGAATTTTATCGTTCCAGTGTTTTCATTTTCTACTATTTTCATAATCGGTTCACTTATTTTTATGTAATGGTGTTGAATGGATGTAAATATATAGAATTAAATATTAATATGATTTATGAACATACATATGTATTAATGTTTATTTATATAATTTGGTTACATGGAAATAGGTTGAATTATTAGATGAAATACTTATGACATTCACTTAGATTATTTAGTAGTATTTTGATTTTTTGGAATTAGTTTGGCCACATGATTTAATAATATGTATGTATACTAGTTCATGAATATTAATTAGGTTATATTACATATATTAATATCTTTAAAAAATCAATATGGTTTCATGACTATTAATGAAGGATAAATTGAAGAAAAAATCTTCGTTGTCCACGAAGGTAATAATTTGGAACCTCAAGGACGTTGATTACGTTTATAAAATAAAATCGTAGATTGTAAGAATATTGATGATGGTTCTTCCATTAACATGATATAATTATTTTATATTTATGAAACTGGATTTATTAATTTCATTTTTACATAGGATATGGGGAGATGATTACAAAATAACGGAACATGAAATGAAACTAAACGAAAAAGTAAGGTGCTTTACCTCTTGATATAACCTCCTTGGGAACCTCCTTAAGGGAATGGGTTTTTTTATTTTTGAAGGACCAAGAGATTCCTGGACATGGAGAGTGACTAGAGGAGGGTATTTAGGCAGAACATTGAGGATCATAAAGGAATAGTGGAGTGAAGTGAATTTGGAGTGGTGTGGGGTTTTTATTGTGGATGAGAATGTTAAATTATTATTAATTTATTCATTATTTAAGTATTTCCATCAATTCAACCAATAGTGTGGTTTAATGTGACCCCTAATAGTAATAAGTTTATGTTAGTTCTAACCAAGTGGCCTTACATCACTTATGATGTCATAAATAGTGTATTTAACTTATAATTTGTATATACGGTATTTTACCATATTTCAATACACATCAAAAATCAAAGAATTTCAGAAAAATTCCAAAAATTCACCACTACCATTTATTGACATGTAGAATTCAAAAAAATTCCATTTTTGAAAAAAAAGATTTCAATATATAATTAATTTAATTTTTATATAAAATCATATTTAATTCAAAAAATACCATTTTTAATTTTATAATTAGTTTTATATCACATTGAAAAATTAATTAATATCAAATTATCTTATTAATTTAATAAAATAAAATATTATCATTTTTAACTATTCATAAATCTCTTATTAAAATTTATATTACAATTTCTAAGGTTATGTTACTATTCACAAAAAAACCCATGTTTGTTCTATCAGTCTTCAAATTACTTATTAATCACAACTCTGGATGACCGTTTGTTGAAATTCAAAACATAGAATATGAAATGTTTTGTTTAATGTCTAGATTATAAAATGGATTTATTTTCAAAACATTGGGGTGATACAATCTTCCCCCAATATAAAAATTTCATTATCAAAATTCAAAAAATGTTACATAAAAACATTTGGGTATGTATTTAACATAATATTCTTAGGATCCCACATTACATCATTTATCTTATTGTTTCTCCAAATAAAAATTTCCAGATGGGTCATCCGATGTCTCAATACTTGTTCTCTGATACCAAGAATCTTGATAGGGTCTTCACAATAAGGCAGATCAGGCTCTTGTGATATTTCTTCATAGGTGAGTTTATGTATTGGGTCTGGCATATATTTCATTAACATTAATACATGGAACACATTGTGATATTAGGAGAGACGTGGAGGCACTGTCAAACAGTATGATATGGCTCCAATTCAATCAATAATTTCAAATGGTCCAATGTACCTTGGACTCTATTTTCCCTTCTTACTGAATCATATAATACCCTTCCATGGAGATACCTTTATGAAAAAATGATCTTAATCTTGAAATTGAAAATTATTCCTTGGGCTATCATCCTAGACATTGTTCCTACATTGAGATATTTTGATATGGGTTTGGATAATATTCACCTTTTCCGTTGTTTTCTTTCTGGGCCTACGAGATTTCTCTCACCAACATCATCCCAGCAAGTTGGGGTACGACATCTCTTTCTGTATAATGTGTCATATAGTGCCATCTAAATACTTGAATGAAGATATTGTTATAGGAAACATCTAATAGAGGTAAATACTGACCCCACATACCATAAAAGTCATGTTAACCATACCTAAACATGTCTTCCAGTGTTTGAATAGTCCATTTTGATTCTTTATCAGTTTGTAGGTGGTAGGAAATTCTCCAATGATGATTAATATCAAGGGACTTCTAAAGACTTTTCTAGAACTGTGATGTAAAATGGGGATCACGATCAGAAAAAATTGATAAAGGTAAAACATGAATTCTTACAACTTCATTAATATATAGTCTTGATAAACATTCAAATGGTGAATTTTCTCTCATAGTAAGAAAGTGTGTTGATTTTGTAAGACGACCAAAAATGACCAATATCACATATTTCATTCTTCGAGTCTGTGGTAACCCCATAACAATGTCCATCGTAATATCATCTTATTTCCAGATAAGAATAGGAAGGGGTTGCATGAATCCTCCAGGATACTGTCTTCTAGCCTTCACCTGTTGACAAATAAAACATCTCGACACATAATCATAAATCTCCCTCTTCATGATTTCCCACCAAAAATATTACTTTATATATATACACACATTTTTTTCACCAGGGTCTATAGGGAAATTAGAACTATGAGAATTATAAAATAGTTCCCTCTTTATCTCCAGAATAGTGGGACCACAAATCCTCTTTCTGAATTTCAAAATTTTGTCTTCATATTTGAAGTTAATCAATCTCTCGTCACTAATAACTTTAATTTTCTTTTGAAAATCCTCATCATCAATATGATAAATTTTTATCTTTTCTTGTAAAGATTTTTTGGAAACTATTTGAAAAAGTATCGATGTTTCACCTTCTATGATTATTCCCATATCCATATTAACTAGATATATGAACATAAGATCCCTATCAACTCTCATATTGTTCAGAACTCTATGATCCTTTCTGCTCAAATCATCTGCCACCTTATTTTATCTTCCCCAAGTGGTATTTTATAGTGCATTAATCATACTTGAGTAGTTTAATACATCGTCTTTGCCTCATGATGAGTACTTTTTGTGAGAAAATATACATCAAACACATGTGATCGGTATATATATCACAATTTTAACCATACAGATAGTGTCCACATTTCTTCAAACAAAATATTTCAATTTCCAACTCAAGATAAAGAGTTGTATAGTTTTTCCTATAAATTTTTGGCTTCCAAGATGCATAGGAAATCACCATATCATTCTGGATAAGGACACAACCAAGTCCATTGATTGAAGATAACTATAGATAACAAACTCATCAATCATTGATGGTAGTGTTAGGATAAAAGAATTCAATAACATCCTCTACAATTATTCAAAACATTATATACATTCTTTTTCCATATCAACATAACCCCTTTCATGTGATCATGGTCAATGGGTTGTGTAAACAGGAGAATTTCTCAAGAAAACATCGATAATAACCTGCAAAACCAATAAAACTATTTACCTTAGTTATATTTGTTAGAGTAGGCAATTCTTGCACAACCTTTGTCTGCACAGGATCTATAGATATTCCATCCTTAGAGACAATGTGACTTAGATTGGAAACTGATTGGATCCCAAAATCACAGTTATTAATCATTCTATATAATTCATATCTTCTAAGAGACATCATAACATTGATCCAGTGACTTTCATGATCTTCATATCATTAATAGTATAATAGGTTATCATTAATAAACACCTCTTCAATGTCATCAATATATTCCTTGAAAACTTAATCATAAAAACCATGATTATAGATGGTGCATTAATCAATCTTGAAGGCATTACTATAAACTCGTAATGCCAATACCTAGATCAAAATGCTATTTTTGGAATGTATTCTTTACTCACAAGCAACTAATGATATCCATATCCAAGATCAATATTTGAAAAATATTGTTCACCATTATGATAATCAAATAAATCATCAATTTGTGGCATATGATACTTACTAATTATTTTAATAGCATTGATTTCTCTATAATCAATGCACAACCTCATATCCCCATATTTCTACATAACAAAATGAGCTGGGGCTCCCCATGGCGAAGCACTAGGGAGAATAAATCCTCTATCACCCAATTCCTCTAGTTGTTTCTTTAGATACACTAACTCTATAGTGGTAGTTCTATAAGGGGTCTTTGATATGGGCCATGAACTAGGAATTAAGTTAATGCAAAACTCAATTTCCGACTCTGGAAGTTGTTAATGTAAATCCTCTAGAAATACATCAACATAATATTTCCAAAATACACATTTTCAATTAGAAGATTTTTTCCTCACCTATAGATATTGGGTTCTCTTCCTCCCCAATAATTGAATATATTAGAGATAATGGGGTGGATCTTGGAGAGAAACAGATTGTGATGTTTCTATGCTAAAGATAAGAGTTTCCAAACCATTATCAAAAAAATTAAGTTCCTTTTTCTTGAAATAGATCTTTTAATCATAATTTGACAATGATTTTATATTGAGAATTATATCTAATTAAATCATTAGTGTGATGATAATTTCTGCAACTAAATCACATTTATATGTCATGAGGATGACTAACTGACATGTCATTTTTTCAATGATACATCCACTAGGGTTTTTTACTGATAACCTATTTATTAAATCAAACTGGACATATCTAATTTTCATGGAAAACTAGGAAGATATAAAGGAATGTGAGGATCTAGAATCAAATAAAGCATTGGATGTGATTGATGAAACAATCAATGTACATCACAACATAATATTAAGAATGTTGGTCTCTATGGCTATGAACACAAAAGCTTGTCCTTCCTCCATGTGCATTCTTTGGGGAACATTTCCCTTGTGATTATGACATTCATGTGCATAATATCTTATCTACCTGAAATTATATCATTGAACATTGGTAGCTTCTTTGTTCCCCTTACAATAAAAATATTGGTCTCCTTTTTCTCCATAATTTTAACAGACTCCCATTCCCTTCTGGCATGTGCCATGTTATTTCTTCCAATAATTACTATATGATAGAAATTCAACTCTTCCCTTCTTCCCCATTCTTTTATTTCATTTTCCAGTGTTTTCAGTAGCCCACTTCCTTTATTTTTTCCCTTAATGTCACGAGACTTATAAAATTCCTTTTCTATCTTGATATCACTTTAGAATATATATTCATATGATGAGAAATTTTGGGATACTAGAGCCCTTCAGAGGAATAGTTTTAAAACGTCAAATAATTGATCAATTTTTCTCCATGGATTACGTATGAAGTCCACAGCTTGTATTTCCAACCGTTAATTATTTCTTCATAATTGGAAACATTTTCATCTTTCTTCTGCCTCCGATTCAAGAACTTATCCTCCATATCTGCTCTGTTTTCTTGAGGGAAATATATTTCTAGGAATATTTCATTAAAATTCCTCCAGTCCATCTCTTCTATATCTTAATCCTCTCGTGTGTTTTGGATTAATGACCACCACTGATCTGTATCTTCTGATAGACGATAAAATACAATGACAACCATCTCTCTTTTGATACATCCCAAAGCGATAAATATCTTATCTCGGAAAAAATATCCACTGCTCTTCTACAAATGGGTTTGTAGTTCCATTATATGATAGATGATGGTGTCTCATAAAGTGATCTAACATGGCTCCCCTGCGTGGTTGATCCAAATACTCCATAAGGGTTAGGTTATTATTTATAACCTGATTATGTTGTCCCAGTAAAGTTATAAGTTGCTCAGAACCAGACACAGCTCTAGATCCAACATCATTATTTTTCATCGGTGTGAAATCCATACATGGTACATGCACATTCGTGTGGTTTCCATTCCTTACACTAGGAGAAATTTATAAATAATGGAATACACTTTACTAGGGTAAGAATCATAATGTATAATCTCAATATAAATAAATACATATCATAAATCTTAATTCTATGCATAACTAATCTCTTAATCATAAACATGGTATCTTTGAGGGAAAAATTAACATGTAAATCCTATATAATGGCTTTTAAGGAAAATGTGAATTATCCTAAGCATATCCCCATGGAGTGTTAACACCAAGAGTGTAGAAAGGCCTATTGTCGTGTACCAGGATACACCGAGTCAAGCCCAAAACTCCTTTTTAGTGTTTTTACCCCTAGTTACATTTATTCCAGAGCAACCTCTACCAGTTTGTATCCTGACATGGATTTATTTTCTAAAAATATACATATAATATATTAATTAGAAAAATTCCAGGATGTTCATGAATGTTTTTCAACAAAGACTACCATACTTATTTGATCCCTAATCTACATTTTCAAATATTGTTTCCTTGTTTTCTACTAAACTTCTCTGATACCTACTATAAGGAGCTAACCCCTATTTCCAGGATCATGTGCCATATTTGATTACATTTGAATATAAACAAGGAATATACATCCTAATGGAATGAGTAGATTATTATTATTGGAAACAAGATGTATACATAATTTCAACAATACAACTTGAAATGAAAAAAAATATTGAAACTCCTTAGACAAATTCCATAAATCGTAGGTTATTTCAGAAAGTCATTTATAAAAAAATTATTAATGTCCTAAGAAAATGATACCGAAGAAAGGGGTGATCTTAAACGCTAAATAAGAGTAATAAATACAACATAAGATATCATAAAATAAGCATTAGGAATATTGAATAAATAAAAAAAAATTCCTTTAACAAATAATAAACCTGATCACATTATGACATGAATAAAAACTGGGTAAATATTGACATCATATAACATAATCATGGGTATTATAATAGTTGAAAAACTACATGAACCATAAATATTATTTTGATAATTATGGAATGCATAATGTGGGACAATATAAGCATACCATCAAGTCCTCGTGCAAAGATAATAATTAATCATTTTGTCAGGGCCTTGGGCCAAGACCATAGTTTGTCTCATGAGATCTATCGATGCATCGAGGGGCTATAGAGGCCCCCACCCAAAACATAATAAATCCAATGAATTAATATATGAATGGGAATAAACATAAACAACATATAAATTCATATTTAAATTCATATATAAAGTAAAATAACGTTCTCTGGACATTAAGCATAAACACTAACCATTCGGAGAAAATTGGTGAATGGTTTTATGATAGAAAATACAAATAAAAAATAATCATAAACCATTAAATTAAATATTTTAGATGATATCATGGAATAATAATCACAATAATACATAATAATAAACAAGATTGTTGATATTGATGAAGATACTCTTATTAAATCTTTGACTAAATCAAGAGGTAAATACTCTTTTATATTGAAATGAAGAGTTCTTTTGGGAAAAAATTGTTATAAAATCAATAGTTAAATAAGATAGTATTTTTATAATAAAATGAGTTATTTTATAAAGATAATGGTTTTGAAAAATAGATTATAGAGTTCCCTTGAAAATATGTAAGAATTAGAGATACTCCCAAGGATCAATATTGTATTTCAGAAACAATTTAGTAATTTCCTTTTTAAATGTGAAACCATCTATAAAATAAAGAAATATTCATGTTGGTAAACATATATATAACCCAAAAACATAATTCTTTAGCTGTATATAACAATACATAAGAGCATAATTGGGGTTATTTGAGAATAAAAGTAACCCTAATGAAACTAGAAGTTTGAGTGGAGAAACACTTACCATAGTTCTGAATGTGTTTCTCTCTTGAACATAAGTTCCTAGAATTTGAAATTATAATTATTTATAAATTATTTCAGAACCTATTAGATAGTTATTTATTTTATCATACTTCTGTTTAGTTCATTTATGCCTTTAGAGATATGTTATTATATATAATTTCATCGTTCCAGAGTGTTTGTTTTCTACTATTTTTATAATCGGGTCACTTGTTCTTAAGTAATGGAGTAGAATGTTTTTAAATCTATAGAAACAAAATTTAATATTATTTATGAAAATAAAAATGTATTAATAGTTATTTATATAATTTTCTTACATGTAAATAAGATAAATCATTAGATGAAATGTTTATGAGATTCACATAGAATACTTAGCGGTATTTTGATTATTAGCAACTAGTTTTGCCATAAGATTTAATAATATGTTCTTATATTAGTTTCTAAATCATAATTAGGTTATATTACATATATTAATTTCTATTTCAACCATAATTCTTATAATTTGGAAGCTCATGGACGTTGATTTCATTTATAAAATAAATGGGAGAGTGTAAAAATATTGATGATTGATCTCCCATTCACATTATATAATTATTGTATATAGATGAAACTAGATTTATCAGGGTTATTTGGATAGAGGATCCAGGGAGAGGATTACAAAAGAAAGGAACATGAAATGAATCTAAACTAAAAAGAAAGGTGTTTTACCTCCAATTATAACCTATTTGGGAACCACCTTAAGGGAAGGGGTTTTGGTATTTGGGAAAGACCAAGAGCATCATGGACCTAGGGAGTGACTAGGGAAGCATATTTTGGAATAAAATTGAGTATATTCAAGTATTAGAGGAGGGAAGAAAATATGTAGTGGTGGGGGGTTTTATAGTGGAGGAGAGAGATGAATTTGGAATATTTTGTTCATTATTTTATTATTTCCATCAAGACAACAGATAGTGTTGTTTCATGTGAATCCTAATAGTAATAAGTTCATGTTTGTTCGATCCAAGTGGCCTCAAATCACTAATGATGTCATAAATAGTGTATTATACTGAAAATTTATATATACAGTATTTCACTATTCATTAAAAATTCATGAATTTCAGAAATATTCCAAAAAATCACCCCAAGCATTTGTTGAGTTGTAGAATTCAAAAACGAACTCCATTTTTCAAAAATATTTTTCTAAATATTAATAATTTAATATTAATAAGAATTCATTATTAATTCTAAAAATAAAAATTTTAAAGCATTAAATAGTTTTATATCACATTGACAAATTAATTAAGATCTCATTATCTTATTACCTTAAGAAAATAAAACATTGCTGTTATTTACTATTCATAAGACTAATATTACTATATATTAGGGTATGTTACCATTCAATAAAAATCATGTTTGTTCTATCAGACTCCAAATAACATACTGATCACAACTCTATATGACCGTTTTTTGAAATTCAAAACATAGAAGAGGAAAAATTGTGTTTAAAGTCTAGATTATAAAATGTATTTATTTTCCAAAACATGGGGTGTTACACATTATATAGAGGTGTGTGTAAGTTTAG
Source organism: Viscum album (assembly GCA_963277665.1). Lineage (NCBI taxonomy): Eukaryota > Viridiplantae > Streptophyta > Magnoliopsida > Santalales > Viscaceae > Viscum > Viscum album. The sequence goes on along the minus strand of OY728119.1, from coordinate 806,089,348 downwards.
GTAATAAAATATATATATATATATAAAAGCAGCCTTGTATATTTAGGATACTTTTTTGTTATAGAATCAAATATTGAAGAGAGTTGTAGGGGTTGGAGAAGGAAAATAAAATAAAGGACTTGAGACAGGACGATACCTCTTAATCGGGAAACTCTTTTTCGTTTGTGCCAAAAGGCTTCCACAGATTTCCTTATGCCGAAGGAACGGATTATATGGGGGACTATTTTTATAAAGTGGATTGGGAATGTATTATTTTTATCTTAATAGGTTTTAGAGGTTTGAAGAAGTGGGATAGGTGGTGGACTTTTATAGGGAAGGAAAATGACTCAATTAAAGTTTTTGAGTACAAGTTTGGTGTAAACATTCTCTTACATAGGAAAAGACATAAAAAATCAACCTAGATATATAATGGAAGGTTTATGTATTAATAAATCCCATAAAATGTGTTTTTTACATTTTTACAGGTAATTAGGGCCCCTAAGATTAAGTTTTAGTCCAAAATTAAACGTAATTTCACCATAATCGTTGGGATTATTTATAATCATTTTTACTAATCATTTTGGTTAATAATAAACATGATCCAATTATAATATAAATATTATAATTATTAAAATAGTTTATGTTGGTTTTTAAAAAATTTAGTTCATAGAAGAATCAATATAAAGATAGACTCCAATCACACAGATGAGATGAAATGATGGGGTTTTCATGTAAAAAGATGGTCAATCATTTATAATGATTTTATATTCAATTTAATATTAAAATTGATTATAATGAACAAAATTTTATTGATATATTTTCAAATAATATAATGTGACTTTCAAACAAATTTGAAGTATAATTTATCACTAATTATTATTTAATTGAAAAAGCAGTTGTTAACTAAAAATGAGTAATTTTCAGTATTGATCAGAAATTTATGTTTCTCAAAATAATACCAATAATTCACCCTATGATAATTTCTAAATTCTAAATTTAAAAATGAATTTTTTTAACAAATAAATTTTATAAATTTTTTTAAAATTAATTTTTATATAAAAAATATTTCATTTGATAAAATCGTATTTTTAAACATAAAAGAGACTTCCAAAAATCATATCTTTCATTAGTAATATATTTTATCTATATAAAACAATTACAAATAAAATTTGATAATTAGTTATTACTATTTATATAACTATGTTTAACCGTTACATTATAATTATCTCATATAAATAATTATAATAATAAAATGGTGTTTCAAAGAAACATCTGTGTTGCGTGTAATGTACGGAAAGTCATTGTTTCATGTAGAGAAAGAAAAATTTGTATTCTGTGTAGCACAAGACAAGTCGGTATTGTGTGTCGCACCACACAAGTTAGTTCTTTGTGAAAATAACATTTTAATTAGGTATATATATATATAACTATTTTCACTATCACATGATTTGAAAAATATCATGAAGATTACTTAATTTTTTAAAAATAATTCAGTAAATATCGAGGTTCTTCATTGTACCCCCCTTAAAATGGATTTCTACCTCAAAATTCGACTGTGGTATTAGAGTTTTAATAATACATAGTTTCATTCCTATAAACCAACATCATAAAATGAATACTAAAACATCCCATAAAAGGGAATGTTAGGGCCATAATAGTAACCCAATGTATCATATAATTGGGTTTAAAATAGGAAATTAGAGTTTGGGAGTGATAATTGGACTTTAAGGGAAAATTATAATATTTATATGTCGTGACTGAGGTCATAAATCATAAACAAGGGAATGATCAATGAAAAGTTGAGGGCCTCAAAGTCATAAATTTGTAATGATTTAAAAGGCCAACGGTTCAAGATAATTAACGTATTAATAAAAGAATTTTCTTTTGATCATTATCATAACATTGAGTAGTTATTTTATTGACCAAGAATATAAGAAAATAAACTACCATTACATAAATAAAATTGTTGTTCTGATTTTATCAATTTATAATTGATCCATTACTTCATGTAATGGTCATCAAAAAATTAACTTTAATTCATGAAGTTAATAAATAAAATTTTAGCATATCATTAGTCTCATAAAATAATTAAATTTATAACTATTATATCTTTAAATATTCATAAAATTTAATATGGTCAATACATTATTCCCTTATCCTAAATAGTAACATTTTTGTTTCATCTTAAATAATTATTCATCAAAAATAATTATACATTAACCCATACATTACATAGGCCAGTTGTAGGAATGAATCCATTATCGTCATTTGATCATGAGTTAAAGACCCATATATTATATATAATTTATTAACTATCACCCAATATACATGGCTTTTTTTATTAAACCATTCTAATATAATTTCTAAAAATATGACTCACATCCTTGAAATAAGGTTAATCAATAAATAGTCTTTTAACCAAGTATTTCAATATAATATCCAAACATTAATACTTTTTATAAACATTAACATAAAATTTTCATGAATTGATAACCATATAATCCTTATGAAATATGGAAATCATAAACCATAAAAATAATGTCTTGAAACTAGTTTAACATTGATAACTATTTGTCACAAAGTATCTCTGGATTGTCATAGTCCTGACATGGCAATAATCATGTGGTGTATTCCCTTGGAACCTGGTAATGTCTAGAATTATCATAAATCAATTTTGAAATAAATTAATTTTTCATTAATTCATAAATTATTGGACATATTCTATAAATCCAATATGTTTTAAACTTCATCCAAGATAGCATGAATTACTTCTAAATATGTCCTCAAATAGTTTAAATGTAATCTGAACCTTCCAGTTTACTTTTTCATATCTCACATATCTTTATAGAAATATCATTATCAAAAAATAAGGAACAAATTAAGGGTTATATTTCTATCAATCATGTTTTTTCCACGGATAACATCATGCCATTATATCACTTTTTTATTCCATCAGAACCATTCAATGTGTTCTTATAAATTTGTAGAGAAAAACATAAACATAAAAATACTTATATATTTCACATTTCATATAACATAATTCTTGAATCCAGACACATAAAATATTTTATTATTCCACTTCATTCGTATTCCATTAACACATATACCTCAACCAATTATACACTACCTCTTTACTTTCACATTTAATATGTAGGCTCATCATCATCAAGAATGTAACCATTACTCGCACCACCTTGATTGTTATCAATAGGATATTTCATCTTTGGGAATTGAGTTTTTTAATAACCATTTAATACATAGATAAACAACTAAAACTTTGATGATGTATTAGGTTGGAAAACATTTTCATCCATTTTGTTAACCAAACTCGTCATTTTTACCTTATATGATCATAATTTGTCTCATTCATTTCCAAAGTCAAAACATCTTATTGTTCCTCAAAGACCATGACATAAGTGATTCATTACACATTATTTACAAATAAATAATATTATTTCCTCCATGGTCTCCATGACCTGAATTCTTAGTGAACTCCTTATTTATCATCCTTGGGGAGTCAAGGAGTTTTTTTAGGGCACGAGTTGTTAATCAAGTTTTGTGAAGACTGATTATGCATGATCACAACATATTTCCCCCCAGTAATAACCCCACTTGACTAATCATCAAAAAATCATCCATAAAATTCAGCCTTAATCCAGATCTTTCTGGTTATCACCATTGACTAAAACAATAAGCATACTGTGAGAATTACTTATCATAGCATAAAACCACAATTTTAGGAAAATAATTACAGATAGGATGTCAAAATCATGAAACCTTACTTAATATATTACACCAAAGGATTATACTAGGTTATTAATACCCAAAGTACATTTAAATCCTTTATGATGGTTTATAAAGTATTTGTGTATTCCAAAAGCATATCCCTTAGAAGTGTCAAACTAGGTATGCAGTAAGGCATGTTTTCATGTACTAGATTACCTCCTGTCTAGCCTAGAACATCTTTTCGGAGTTGTTACCCCTATGTGCATTAATTCTAGAGCCACATCCACTTGTAGTGTTATGATAGTTATATATTTCTAGGTAACTTCACACTCTACCCTTTAGAAAAATTACAGGACATTTTCTTAAATGTTAACTCATCATTATAGTTATCATTAGATCCATCACTAGACATATCCTTAGAAATATTCCTTGGGATCTCCCTACGGTTTTTTAATAATAGTTTCCATAGGATAACTAAACCATTCTATTGATACCAACCATATATACCCAGTATTTACATACATGGATATTACATTGTTTTCGACAATTATTTAGTACATTAAAAAAATACATACCCAAGGGCCATAATAGTTTCGTGCCATTGTAAACATGAAAACAAAATCCTCTATCATGGTGAAAGATCTTCAACATCTCCTATAATGATCTCCAACTTTAGTACATCTACCTAAAACCATTCTTTACAACCTGGTGAAATGAAACAAAATAAATGGATAATCACAAATTCATATTTAGGGTAAATAAGAGAGATATGAAATAATAGTTGTGAGAATAGGGTTATGATATCCTGACCCTAAAAATATACGATCATACCCTTTATATAAAATATCATATACATGAATCATGTAATAATGAATGGCAGTTCATAATACCTGAATCATAATTAAATAAAGACTATAATATATGAAATAATAACATCGGAATAAAAAATGGAATTTTAGTAGACACATTAGAATATAATAATTATTTCTATATTATTTAAGGAAATGCTTATGAGACCTTCTTAGTGGAAGAATTTTTTTACTGAACCAGGTTATCATCTCATTCCAACACTATATTAATGAATTGAGTTCACACCTCGTTCCAACCATTTATTAATAAACCATGTTCATTTCCCATTCCATTTAGGGAATACTGAAGTAAGATCATTTCTCATTCAAGTCATTTATATATACAGAGATATAAAATTTTACCCAATCATTGGAGGAAGATATAGGTCCCTCCCATCTCATAGTGAAATCCAAAATACATGTGCCACAAGATCATAAACAATCATATTTCAACCAATGAAATAAAACTGGTATCATAAACAACAAAACATATCATAACCATTTGAGAAGATATACCCATCATATTCATTCCAAAAAAATAACCCATGAATGAAAAACAGATTTCATAAAATATAACCTTTTGAACAGAAACTGATTTCATAATGACCATGAAATTAATCATAACTGATTCATAGAATGATTATTAATGGAAACATTATATGATTTACTATAAGGGAATTATTATTATCAACGAATCTAATCTTAGATGGAAAATAATTTTAAAATCTATTTCAAAAAAATATCTTGAAGAAAATATCATTTATTCATTGAAAACGGATTTCAAATACATAAAACCATTTGAAAATAATTTTCTTATAAAATAGATAGAAAACTTATAAAATAATCTTGAAAACATAGTGAAAAAATTACCCGAAAAAAACTTTTGAAAACATTTTCTTCAAAATTATACATTTAAAAATGAAAATTAAGCTTCAAACAAATGAAGATGGATAAATCCATTCATTTCTTACATGGTTAAAAGATCAATCCCTTTGTATGGTAAAAGGTTAGAAAAATGACTTGTTCAGAAATCGATAAAAGGCATACTTTAAAGAGATTTTTTAAAAAAGAAAGGTGATAATGATTTTGAAAGATTATAGGATAATGGTACAATATTCTAGGAAAACGTTTTTATAAAAAATGGTTATAAAATAACCTAGATTATCGACTGAGGAGAGGGTAATGTTGGGTGTTCTAAAAAAATTATTATCTATTTTAAGTAGCAATGAGTTGAAAAATAGTACCAATATATAAATATTCTTAAATAATCAAAGGAATAGAAATGTTTTGAATGTTATTTAAGATGGATCATAATATTTCATCAAAGAAGAAATATAATTAAGAATCTAAAAAAAGAAATGATATTCTTTCAATAATGTCTCACCACATGGTTACTTGGGATTGTAATGACTCATATTTTTAGGGGGGTTTTATAAACTTTTTGGGAAAATTCCAATAATAAGAACTAAGAAAATTTGTGATTCTGAGACCCAGTCTGCCTGGAATGGTTCATCGAAAATCTTATGTCTTTAAATTGTTTGTGTGAGCAGTTTTCCCTGAAAAAATGGTATAACTCTTAAATGGGTGCCATGATCAGAAATCCAAGAGGCCCATTCCATTTCAGATGGAAATTTTATTATTGGCTTGACATAACTTTAATCAGTGTGGGCCTCCAGTGAAAAAATGTAAAAATGGAATAGTAGTAAATACAATAATTAAATAAAATTATTTTATTTTTCAAATACTTATAACTCAATATCGTTGAATCGGACTAACAATATTACACAACCATTGGGTTCATAATTATGTGTTTGCGATAGATAGGGCCTATCATTTTCTGGTTTGGGTCAACTGTGGAATGTTTTTTTTGGGATGTGACAGTAAATAAAATAATAAAATAAAGATTATTTTATTTTCAAATAATATAACTCATAAAAGGTAGCTCATATTTGAAATCTAAGAGTACTGTTGAGGTCATGAGTGTGTGAATTCCTTAGTTGGTGTCTAAACTTGACTAGCATAGGTCATGGATAAAAGTTAATTTTTTTTATTTAAATACAAATAGTATAAATTTAAGAGTGTTTTTTATTCAAAAAAAATTTAATGAAAGAGAAAGTTGAGATAGGTGTTTAAAATCATAAATGGAATAGTATAATGACACCGAAACTAGAGAATAACAAAAAAATTATTTCATTTCATAAATCAAATAGAGTAACGACACGACGACTTAGTGTAATAGAAATTATGAATCAATTTTCCTCAATTAAGTTGATTAAAATATATGCGGGAATATGGTAGGATGCTAGAGTTTTCTATAATTCCTTGTAGGAAATTCATGGGCGAATGACGAGCGGATATGAATGTTATTCCTTCCCCGGTACTTCCATTCTAAAATATAAATTCTGGGGAATTCATTAACAAATTGACCCATTGATCGATCGTCCTTATGGGAAACGAATTTTGACTTGTCTGCATTCAAATAGTGGATCATATCATGAAAATTATTTTAACATATCACCCTTTTTTCTAACACAATAAACAATGATCAAATGAACAAAACCAATGTTCATTGCATTTGGAGTTCATTGTTTTCTCTCTTCCTTCTTGGGTTCTTCATCGATGGAACCCCATGGTTACATCAGATTTTTTCATGGAGGTTCCAAACATGGTCGGTCACCCAGATCAATGATAATATTTATTGGAGTACACAATAGTGGAGGAGGTGAACGGATGATTATAGCGGGACTTCTAGATCAGAAAACAGACAACCTGAGTGAGCCAGGTTTCTCACAGAATCACCCTCAAGTGTGATGCATCATCAAAGGAGGCCAAAAACACTACTCTGGGTATTGATCAAAGGTCATCGTCAAGAGGGAAACGCTGGTGTGGGAGGGCGTGTTGAACCATTTCATGGATCAGATGGATGTGGTACTCACTACATCTTGTCTAGACAGAATCAGCCCACCAATGAAGGCTAGGCCAAAGGGGAGGATCGAGATGATGAAAGACCCAACTGGAAGAAAATCAGCCCGCTAATGTGGGTAGGATCAGTGGAATACTGGGCCCCCATGTGGGGCCTACAACCCAAAGGGATGGGTTAAAGAGTCCTAATGGGCCAGGACGGACCGGTTCAGTCGAGAACCGACTGGGTCAGGTTGGGTCGGTCTAGGCATGTACCCTATCCGACCCCTTGTCACTAAAATCCTCATAACATACAATCCATAGGTCTGATTGATGATCCATTTGTAGTGTTAGGACCTTAATGATATGGGAGTCTTTTTGATATACTCTATATGGGTTTTTTTGGTGGTTGAGATACAAATGTGGTCTTGAGGAGAATATTATCCAAGAATCAAGTGCACTACGGGTGGGAATCTTGTGGAAGGATGTGACGAGAAGACTTTGAAATGTGGGTTTAGAAGCCCTATAAGACCTAAGTGAAAATAGGATCAAGACTCCCAGAGTAGGTCTCAGTGAAGAGAGGATCTAGGTGCCCCAGTAGGCCTAGGTGACCATATGGTTTAAGGGCCTCAATAGGGCTATGTGACGAGCGGGTCGAGCTGCCCCATCAGGCCAAAGTGACGAGTAGGTATAGGTTCCCTCATAGGCCTAAAAGATGAGAAGGTCAAGATTCCCCATATAGACTAAGTATCTCATCAGGGATGAGTGTCTCAAAAAGTAAAAGGTGATCCACATTTACAACTGATAGTCTTTCTTTTCATACATTAGATTAATACCTGTGTGAGCTGACTCTAGTGACTCTCTTGACTGTACTTATTAAAGGATACACTTTGTGTACCACTTTACAAGTCTACTTTGTATACATCTATGTGGTATATCATTATGTTTTGGGGTCCTGACATAGTATTTTTTTACTCACCCATGCATGGCTTCGCCCGCATGTTTCATGTCATGTGAAGACAATCAATTCATTGATGGAGTCCTTCGTAGATCAGATCCATGTGGATCTTAGAGTGACTCAATAGATTAGATGTGTTTCTTTGGTCTCAGAGAGTTGTTTCTATACCTAACCTTCAGGAAGGATTTTTTGTGAAAGAGTTCCGGAGTCTTGTATGTTTACTCACTAGTTTCAGTTGGGCTTGTATTATTACCCCGTTTATATTAGGTTTTCAATTGCCATACCTTTTTTGTTTACTTAGTGTTTTCACATTCCAGCATCTACGACTTGGTGTTGGGTGCATGTGTACATTCACTTAGAAAAATTCCTCCCAATTTTTTGGGATATGCCAACTCTGTGTTAGTCGCTAGCCACTGGCCGATGGGAGGCAGGATTGGGGTAGTGATGACACAAACCCCTGGTGATGGGTCAAGATAGAGTGTTATCAAATGAGGTAGGTTCTACCTTAATAATCCCATGTCTATGAGTTTTTATTGGGGAAATATTGTCATGTATTTTGAGTTCGTCATTCAGGCCAGGGAATCCAGTGTTGCTGCGGTGGCCAATATATCCATACATGAGAACCATGAACTCTACATTTCAACTCTGTACATGAAAAAACTTGTTGTTGGGGAAAAGATGGTACATGCATCATATAGTAATGGGTAGAGTATTTCATGTACTTATTGAGTTAGTTCACTTGGTATAAACTATTGTTCGTGGAACATTTTTTTTTCATTCAAGATGCTTCCCTGTAGATAGCCAGCAATGATTCCACTACATGATCATGAGGATGATATGTTTGTTGAAGAGATGGTTATATGGGTTCATACCAGAGACAACACCACCGGGTGGTGTACCAGTTATACCACCACATTTGGAGTATCACATGGTACTCATAGTACCAGCAGTTGAGATGTGTAATTTTATCGCACTTCACGAGTTTCAGTGATAGACGCCCCTTAGGTTCCGATCAGATCCCAACTCACATGAGCCTAAGGACTGGATTGAGTTTGTGATTGTGTTTTCCATCTAGTCAGGACACCATTAGATTATATTGCGGTCTGGGAATGCGCCTTATACGTGGCTCAGCTGTGTGTTTGTTTGTTTTAGATTACCTGATCTTACGACGAGTTGAGTCATCTATGGACAGAGCTTGAGAAGCATTCTTAGAGAAGGGGTTCTCAAAACAAGTATAAGGGCTATGAATGGCCAATAGATTCTATAGTTTCAGAAGGATGATATGTTGGTAGCTGAGTATTCTTCAAGGAATACTCACCTTTCTAGGTACTCGATGAATATGATTCAACCACTGCTTTAGGGATTGAACCTTCATGTGAGGTGTGTTTAGTGACATCCTATCTAGCACTATTACACCATGAACTCTTACTTATGTGATGGTTCTTGAGTGAACCTATGTGGTTGAAATTACCATGGATGAGTAGATACAACCAATGGATTTTAGTAGTGGGAAAATAGGAGAAGAGACTTTAGAAGAAAGAAGCTAATGCCAGTATTAGAGACATGGACATGTCAGTCATTCGGAGATGAGGCTCCAGGATAGTGGATCTACAGCTTCAAGATCATTGGGTGATTACAATCAGCATAGAGAGAGGCAATGGTTTTCATGAGATGGTCGAGGTCATATCACTTGAGATTGTCCATCCCATCGGTGTAATGATAGAGAATTGGTGGATAGGTCATTAGGTTAGATATAGTGATACGAAAAGATCAATGTACAAGTTAGAAGTCATGGTAGAGGAGATGGGGGAGAAGTAGGAGGTGGGATAAATTTCACCATGTTACCACCACCACCCCAACGTGGTCCACACCAGGCTCATGGAGCTAGAGGATAGGGGAAGGGGGTTTCTGCATGTGGTCAAGGCATATGAACCAAGGGCTATAAGAATGATTCAAGGTATGATATGTATCTACTCTTATCTTCCATATTAATAGACACATGTTCTAGTCATTCCTTTTTGTCACAAATCATGATCAATACCTAGAGTTTTCGGGTAAACCGTTGACTTGAACCTTATTTTTGCAGATAAATATGGGAAGAGACTCAACAATCATACTTCTGCCAACAGTGTTATGTAACCATTGAGGATAGAGTTTTGGTTAGAAAAACTTTATTGTAGCATTGAGGCCTTACTAAGTCATTCATGGTATGTATTGGTTATCAATAGTCTATTACCAGGATGAACATTTTAGAAAAAATGAAATGATATGTACAGAGTGATGGAATAGGGTTTACCTTGATCGTAAAAAAGGTAAAACCATGAATAACAGAATAGAATCATGCATAGGAGGGTGAAATGGATAACTCTTGGGTTGGATAGAAATACCCTTGGGGTATTGGATGTTATGATTTTTCTGTTCCCAACAGTAGTGGCAGAGTACGAGGATATCTTTTAAAAAGTTGTTCTACGACTACATCCTTACACAGAGGTAGTCTTATGCATTAACCTATACCTCGAGATGGAACTGATATCAGCATCAGTATATTGGATGTATTTTTTAGAGCGTCATGAGCTAAGGGTGTAGGTTGATGTACTTTAGTGTAATGACATAGTAAGACCCATTTTTCAGGGTTATGGGTGGGTTACTGGAAAATTAAACAAGTGACCATGGTTATCATGTATCCACTATAAAAGGGTTTATTAACACTCCCATCAGTTGAAAGGGGCCGCTTCTCGTGTGGATATAATGGTTTCAATAGGATTTTCAAAAGTTAAGACAGATTTTGATGAGAACCCCAATCATGAGTTTTCCAAAGGAGGGAGTGGAGTATGTAGTTTTCAGTTATGCATGAGGGAAAAGACTTGGTTGTGTTCAGATGCAGAGGTATGCAGTGATTGAATATGGTTCGCGTCTGTTGAGACCACAAGATCAGAACTATGAGACCCATTATCCTGTGTCATATATGATAGTATCGGCATTGAATATGTGGAGACACTACCTGATGGGTGATAAATTTACCATCTACTATAACTAAAAGTTTCTAAATTATATATTCTCTCGTAAGGACTTGAATTTGAGATAGTGACGATGGATGGATTTTCTCCAGGACTATGATATAGAAGAAGTAAATACTCCAAGTATGAAAAAAGTGGTAGTGAATGATCTTCACAAGAGATCCTGTTTGTAGTTGACGAATGAAGAAATAGAAGAGTTGGCCACGTTACAATTATCCTTCTTGGTTAGTGATTATGTTGATTACTTCCCCTATTGTTGTCCCTCCACTCTTAATCTGAGTTCGGGATGCACAACTATATGATTCTAATTGTGAGTCTTAAATTACTCATTTGTCTATAGGGAATACCCTGGATAGATATTCAAAAGGTAGGGAGAACATTCTTCCTTTCAGAGAACGCACAATAGTAGTAGTGGATTCATAGAGTGACAAGATGCATCTGGATATGCATGTGGGTGTCAATAAAAACACTACGGATGACAGAACTGGTAGAAGTTGGTCTTACCAATTGATATAAAATAATTGTGATTTTTTAATCTATTTCATGGTTTGTCAGCACACCATGTTGAGACCCTCGTCTTGTAAGGTTTTTCTCTTTTCTTACATGGGTGCCAATAAGAGAGTGAGAAAGGATATCTATGGACTTCATTATGGGTTAATCATGTATGTCTAGGGACACTATACCATCTGGGTTATCGTTTTTCAACTCACTATGTCGGTCACTTCATTAATTTTGGGAACATAGTCTCATCGAGAGATTGGAAACCTCTACATACAATAAATAGTTAAATCCAAGGAGTCAAATCAACGATATTCTCAGATCAAGGTGAACGCTTTGAATACCGTTTGTGGAAGGAACTTAATGAGGCATTTGGGACTCACCTGTGTTTGAGCACATATTTTTACCCAAATACTGATGCCCAGATGGAGAAAATAATTATGGTCATTGAGGACATGCAACATGTTTACATCCTTAATTTTGGCCAGAGTTGGTAGGGTCACATTCCTTTTCTGGAGTTTGTGTACAACAAAATCTACCACTCCACCATCATTACATAACTATTTGAGTCCTTGTACGTGAAACCCTATAAGATTCCACATTTGCAGGTTTTCCCTCATAGAGTCGTCAATATTGGGAATGGAGTTGGTACAGTCAACTATTGAGAAGGTGCAGGTCCTCAAGGAGTAGATAAAGGCTACCCATATCCATCCAAAGTCCTATGATAATAGAAAATAGAGACCCTGGGGGTTCGAAGAAGTAGACAATGTGTTTCTTTGGGTCTCTCCTCGATGTGGGATACAATGATGTGGTCGGGGTGACATGTTATCTCCAAGGTTCATCAGACCTTTTCTGATACTGTGTAGAGTAGAATAGGTGGTGTGCCTCTTGGATATATCTCCATAACTAGAGCGGGTAGAAGACACATTCCACATATCTTAAGTGAGGAGATACATACATGACCAGTCACACATTATTGATTGTGACGAGATGACCGTTGACGACGAGGGGATTTTGGAAAAGATTCCGATTGAGATTGAGGATCGAAAGGAGAAGAACCACCATGGGAGATTAATTACTCTAGTGTGCGTTTAGTGGAAGCACAAGAATTTCAAGTAGAGTACATGGGAGAGGGAGTCTTAGGTTCATGATCATATCCTCAACTATTTATGAATCCCTTGTTTTGGAATTCATGGACATAAAACCTTAATGTTTCGAGAATAAAATCACTCAAAATTTCATGTTTTCATTTTGAGAAAATTTTAATGAAAATTATGAGACCAGGCACTAAGACAGTGAGTGATTCCGAGGCTCGGTGTGCCCAAAAAAGTTTCAAAAAAAATATTTAACTTCTTAAATAGCGCAAGGGAGCAGTTTTCCTAAGAAGATGGAAGAACTATTAAACAGGGAGTCAGATTATAAATTTGAGGGACCCATTGTGTTTAGGATGGTGGGTTTATCCTAGGCATGACATAAATTTAGTCTGTGCAGGCCTCCTATGAGAAAACCAAAAAATAGAATAACTGTAAATAAAATAATTAAATAAAACTATTTTATTTTTCAAATCCTTATAACTCCTGAAAGGTTTCTCAGATTGAAAAACTTGATATCACCATTGAGTTTGTGATAGATATTTTATCTTTAGGTGGAGCCTAAAATTTACCGATACAGTCAACTGTGGAAAGTTGTTTTTGGGACATGGCCGTAAATAAAATAATAAAATAAGAATATTTTATTTTCAAATCTCATAACTCATAAAAGGTAACTAAAATTATAAATATTATAGTACCCTTGAAGTGATGAGGGTTTTCTTCCTTTAGTTGAGTCCTAACCGTGGCCGGAGTAGGTCAATGGTAAATGTAATTTTATTGGAATTTAAAAAAAATTAAATAAACATAAGAATGATTATTTTCATAAAAAAAATTTCACTACAAAAGTACATCTATCATGTTTTTTCATTTCAAAAATAAAACCGTGTATCTATGGTGTATCTCAAGAGTAACATAAATGTTGTTTCATTTCATAAATGATATTGTGTAACGACATGTCAAATCAATGTAATAGAAATGATGAAACAAATATCATCAATTATGTTGATTCAAAGTTATACATGATCAAGGGATGATCCTAGAGTTTTCTTTGAGTCCTTTAAGGAAATTCATTAGTATATGATGACTGATGATGAATGACTACTGAGGATGGATCGATGAATGAATTCAGATCAGACGTTGATGGATTGATGAAAAAAGAATGCAGGATTCACCCCTTGCTAGCAATCAATCCAAACCTAAGTAGGGGTTTATTTATAAGTGATTAATTTCCCCCGTTATTCCTTTATAAACTATGAATTAGGGTCAATTATCTAACAAATTTACCTATGGATCGGCCATCATTCTAGGAATTTGATTTTTGACATGTGAGGATTTAAAGAGGGGATTATATCATGGATGTTATTGGAAGGTATACCCTTTAATTTCTAATGAAACTTACGAAGGACAAAATAATAAGGTTTATGTTCATTGAATTGGGTGTTCATTGTGTCCACTCTTCCTCCTCACGTTCTATGTCAATAGACCCTCGGGGTTGCATCTGATTTGTTCCGGGAGGTCCCAAATGTGGTCGCACCCACAGATCAATGTCAAGAAGTCGTGGAGCACAGGACAGTGAAGGTAGCGAACTGAGGATCGTAATTGAACTTCCAGATCAAAAATACCACTAGAGCGAGTCAGGTGGCTTGGCGAAGCATCCACCGGTGTGCCACAATGGCAAAAGAGGCCCTGAAGAATCCACCACGAGCGGTGATTAGAGGATACTGGTAGGAGGTGGTGTGGGTGGATCCGGCTTCTAGCCATGCCCTGTGGTGAAGGACTGCGATCTAGCAAGACCATGGAATGACCATGTGGCAAACCCGTAGGGTGGCTATGTGGGGAACCGCTGTGTGGCAAAGACGGTAAAGGCACTCAGAACATCCTAGTTGTATAGAACTAGCCTACTAGTGCCGGAAGTTCCAATGCGGAGGACTGAGCTACTAAAAATCCTAGCTGGAATAAAATGGTCCTCTAAGGGCAGGCCAGGCCGTATGAAGACCAGGATTTTGGGTGGCCTGGCGAGATGAACCTGCTCGCCAACAGACCGAGTTGAGTAGGCCCAATGAGCCAGGACCATGGGCTAGGCTATAATAGGGTGGCCCAGACCTGATCGATTTGGAATAGGTTAGGTCAGGTCAGTCCAATTGGGTCAGCCCAACCCTATACCCAACATGACCTTTCTCACTAAAATCCTTATAACATCCAAACCACACGTCCAATTTATTATCCATTTGTGGCATTGGGACCCTCATGATGAGGCATTAATTTTTATATAATGTATTTGAGTTTTTTTTTGAATTTGATATAAGGCCATTGGATTGATAAGACACTTATTCAGGAATTAAGCGTGATACGAGCAGGAATCCTAAGGGTGGCTACGATGAGAAGACTGTGATGAGTGGGTCTAGGTGCCCCAATAGGCCTAAGTGGTGAGTAGGTCTAGGTGCTCAGAAAAGCCTATGTGATAGGTGGGTCTAGGTGTGCCAGAAGTCCTTGGTGACATGTGGGTCTAGGTTCCCCAACAAACCTATGTGATGAGAGGGTCTAGGTTCCCCAGCATTCCTAAGTCACTCATCAGAGACACGTTTCTCAGTATTATGAGGTGTTTAGTGTTTATGAATGACAGTCTTTCTTTTAATACTTTAGATTTATATTTGTGTGAGTTGACTATAGTGGCTCTCTTTACTGTACTTCTTAGAGGCTACACTTCAAGTACCTATTTGGTAGTCATGTTTGTGTATTTATTTATTGAATACCTTTGTGGTTTTGGGTCCCTACTGTATATTGTTTTACTCACCCATTCACAAGATTCACCCACACATGTCATGACTTGTGTAGACAGTTGATGCTTTGAATGAGTTCATGGTGGACTAGAGCCAGGTGGTGCATTGAGTGACCTAAAAGATGAGATGTGCTTCTTTATCTTCAAGCAGCTATTTTTGTACTTACCCTCATGGTAGGGTTTTCTACGAAGGTGTTCTAGAGACTTGTACTTGTACTTTTATATTTCAGTTGGGCTTGCATTCTTGCCTTGTTTACCATCATTTTTCTACTATCGTACCTTGTGTTTGTTTACATAGTGATCTCAACTTCTAGAATATGTGTTTTAGAGTAGTGTACATGTGTAAAGGTAAATAGGAAAAATCCTCTAAATTTTTTTGGATATGCGAACTGAGTGCTAGTCGCATGGCCCATGCCTATAAGAGGTGGGCTTGGGGTAGTAACGACATGGGCCCCAGGGGAAGGGTCGTGAAATGGATCACACTATGTATGTAAGAAACACAGATTACATGAAGTTTACAATATCATTAAATAAAACTAAATTATGATATAACATGAAAAATTAAATTATATACACCACAAAATATATTTGAGGTTCATAACAAAACATGAGTCTTAATGAAGGAAAATCGAGGAAAAACTATTTTGCTAATTTGGAATCTTTTGAAAATAAACCCCATGAATGAAATATCATAAAATAGATATGTGAATATCCATAAATTTAATTATAATATATATTTAATAAAATCATGTGATGTGATTACATCACATAAAAATAAATAGTGGCAACATAGCAAGAATCTCATGGAAATAAAAAAGCGAGATGAAGCCCTCTTACCTTATATCTTCACTCTTTTCATACTCAGTCAAAAAATAGGAATAATAAATATAACATTATTATACTTATTTTTAATAACTATGATATTTTTATTATACCATATATAGTTTTATTTTGACGTTATGTTACCCTCTTGTTAACCATCCTATGTTACGATTTCACTATGGGTATTGTTCGCTCTATTTTTTGCATGTGTCTTAATTTTTTATATCATTTTTTCTTATCAATATATCTTGATTTAATAATTTATACCATTATATATATGTATATATATAATTTTTATGAATTTTATTTTTATTATAATAACCTATAGAATATGTAATTACAAAAAGGAATACACTATTCATGGAGACGGTAAGTCGTATGTACGCATGAATGATGTTTCCGTTTTTGTTGTTGCACTGAAAGAATTAAAAGTAAAATAAATAATTATATATATATTATTATTAAACTCTATTTAGGATGTAATATATTTCATATATGTCAACAAAAACCATCCTTAATACAATCTATGAAGTGTATGAATGAATCTTGTCACTTTTAGTGGGCGATAGTCCACATTTCCTCAAACGAAATTATCATATTTACACAAAATTGAAAGCATAAAGGTATGTCATAAATAATAATTTTAGATCCATAATGACATTATAAATATAATATATATCACATATAAACATATTTTCCATCATAATGGATACTATTATAGGTGTAAATGGATAAATGAACAATCAATATTTCGTGAGGCAGCAGTTTTCTTTACATAGAAACAAATTCATTGTTACCTATTATAAGGAGGTGTGTGTAAGTGAATGTTGAACCATTTAAATAAAGAAACTATTATATTTAGGATAATTTTTATTTTTTATATTTATATAATAAATATATTTTAAGAGGGTGGATAATGAAATTAAAAGAAATGACTTGATAGAAGATGTTACCTCTTAATCGGGTAACTCCATTTGGTTTATGTAGAAAGGATTACAAGGAATTACTTAAACCAAAGGGAAGGATTATAGGAGGAAGGGAGGAATAATGGAATCTGTATTGGGTAGGTAATGTCTGAAATTAATATGTTCTATAGGTGTGAATAAGTGCAAGAGGTGGTTGCCTTTTATATGGAAGGAAAAGGACTCACATGGAATTTTTGAGAACAAGTGAGGCGTACACATGTTCTTACCTAAAAAAGTCTTAAAAACACACATAAATAAATAATGGAAGTTTTATTTACTAATAATTTCCCTAATATGGGTTTTTGACAAGTGAATAGGACATTTGGCCCCCTAAGATTATGTTTTAGTCCTTAAGTAATCATAATTGGACCTAAATCGCTGTGATTAATTTTTATCACTTTTACTAATAATTTTGTTCAAAAATCATCATGATAAAATTAGAATATAAATATTATACTGATTAAAATGGTTTATTTTTGTTTTTAGAAATTCAGTTCACAATTGTGGAAAAATTAAGGTCAATGCTAACCCCGCACGCGAGATGAAATTAGGGGTTTTTAAGTAGAAAGATGTTAAACAGTTTAATAAGTTTTTATATACAAATTCTATGTTAAATTGATTATAATTAACTAAATATTATTAATATATGTTTAATTGGTATAATTTTACCTTAAAAATAATTTAATATATAATTTATCTTTATTAATTATTTAAATGAAAATGTAGTTTTTAACTAAAAAGCAGTATTTTTCACTATTCATCAAAAAATGATGTTTTTCAGAAAAATCCCAAAAATTAACCGTAATATATTTTTTACATTATAATTTTTTTTATTTTATCAAATTAAATTTATAAATTCTTCAATAATTAATTTAGTTATTAAAAATGGTTCTTTAGAGAAAATAATATTTTTAAACATAAAAGGACGATACAAAAAAATCATATCTTTCATTACCAATATGTTATATTTATATATAAAAATAATAATAATATTTGAATATTTTTTATTACTATTAAAATAACTATGTTTAACATATAGGTTATATTTATCTCATTTAAATAATTATAACAACAAAAGGATGTTTCGTAGAAACATCTCTATTGCATGTAACATATTCCAAGTCGGTGTTGCATATAGTGCAAGCCATGTCTGTATTATGCATAGAAAAATCCAAGATGGTATTGGATCTAGCACAATATAAGTTTGTTCCATGTGAAAAGAATAATTTACTTAGTGTTTATATATATATATATACATATTTCTGTGTCTCGTGAAATAAAATATATCAAGAAGCTTAATTAATTCGAAAAACAATTCCTAATAATATCATGGTGTTACACACTAGTTGTATCAAATCAACCCAGTAAGCATGGATCTAGTGTCTATTGTCATTAAATTATCATGATTATAAGGAATAAAATCTTGAAGGACCAAATAATTTAGAAGTCTTGATAAACCAGATCGATAAATGAGTCTTTTATTAAATTTTAATACACTAATTACAACATAATATTTTTTATTTATTGTATAATAACTTCATTAAATATAGATTATCCTCGAATATCATTCAATGAATACTTATTCGATTCATTAGGAATGAGAATAAAATAAGGGTAAGCTCAAATTCACAATAAGGGTAAAGTACAATGGAATAAGCAGTGGATCAATGGGAGTAGTCAATATAGAATTGTAATAATAGAACACACATTCCATGTAATAAATAAACTGATAAAGACATGGATAAAAAATATTATAAGGTATATAAATGGATAAAGCATGACATTAAAATAACTAGATAATGTAAAATCAATATAAAAATGGAAATAACTAAATCAAATTCCATTTAATCAATGAAAAGATAATGAAATGCATCAATAGATGCATCGACACAACATGTCACGGAAAACTAATAACATAATAAAAATGATGGAAATGCTTAATTATTGGAATTCATGTCTGAGGCACATTCTAACCTATACCATCAAGACCTTTCACAAGAACGTCTAATACTATTGTTATAAACATGTTGAATTTTTGAAACTTGTTTGTCTCATGATATAATGTTGATGCATGGAGGGTCTATATAAGGTTCGGGCCCACACTTCCCTGCCTGTCCAAAGAAATTTATATATGGAATAATGTATTTAATTTAAAAATAATATATCTCATCAAATATCTTTATTGAGTAATGATTATATATTTTTCAAAATTTCACCAGATAATCATATAACAATCATAACAAAATCCTTCTCTAAAATGATAAATAGTTGAGTTAATAAACATATCCTTGAAAAATTATATAGATTGTTAGGATACATTTATTTTCTACTGATGATGGGAAATTTAATATCTCAAGGATAATAAAAATGGAATCATGGAAGTGAATTTGATTAACCTGCTTGGCCAAATAAATCATGAAACTTCCATTAGATTAATAAGGATGGTATCAATGAAAAATATTCCAAGTAAAGTGCAAATGAAGGGGTTTTTTCCTTGATAAATGGAAACACAATAAAGTGTATTTTGAAATCCTTATTGAGGAATACTAAATTATTATTTTGAGTGGAAATTTTAAAATAATCTTCATTGAAAATAAATTTTATAAACATATCATTTAAAAAATTCCATCTAAATGTGTTAAGGAAGCTTTAAATAAATAATATTGGATAAATTTTTAAATTTCTTATGAGGTAGAAAAGAATTCTATTTTCATTGTAAAAAGGTTAGAAAAATGCCTTCTTTGAAAATGGAAAAAATATTCCATTAAAAACGTTGGTAAATGAAAAAAGGGTTATTTTTTTAATAAATCATTTTGTAATGTTTAAAAACTATTTTTAAAACAATTTTCGAAAATAGGATTTTTAGAAGAATGTAGGTTCTTCGACTAAAGAGATAAATAGTCCCGGGTGTTCTAAAACCCATTTTCTAAAACATTATCAGTACTAAAGAGTGTAAAAAATGTTTTATTAAATGAAAATGTTTTTGAATGAATGGAGGAGATGAAAATCAAATGGTTTGGTAGTCAATGATGAAATAATTTGCCCGATGTAAATTCATGTGTAAAAAATACCAAATAAAATTAGATTGTGATAAAGACCCTTGAAAAAATCATAACATTGATGTTTGACTCTACTAATAAATAGATTACATGTTTCATATGTAAATACAAATAAAATAAGTGGAAATAAAAAACACTATAGTAAAAGGTTATTACCCACATAATCTTTGAATATTAATGACAACAAGAAAGTATTATAACCCAAATAATGAAATGGGGTTATGAAATTATTGTCCACGTGGTAGCACTTAATTAATACCCCCATAAATGAAATAATTTTAATTAATACTCAAACACTAATATAGAATGAATGAATCGTGGTATTATATTTCAGAGTGTATTTATGTAAAAAATATATAATAAATTATGTTTATAAAAATAAATCATGTCTTAATGAATTTAAATAGAATTCAATTATCTTTAATAAAATTGAGGGAAATAATTGTTGAACATTCCAATTTGTCCCATAACACTGTTATGCATTTGAATCATAAGACTCGGGAAATAATAACATTAAATGAAATATTTAAATACCATGGATATAAAATGATTCATGATGTAATATTTCAAAAGGGCCAGTATATACACCACACACAGAAGTAAGTGGTGAAAATGAAATTTATCTCAAGAATGTGAAAATGTTAGCTGAAAATCCCTTAACATGTATTTACTTTTCTGGGAGTGGAATATAACCTAATATTTAATGGTATTAATAGTGTTGTTAAATTATTATAGAAACATATAAATGTTTATAATTTTATATATAATGATATAATGATATATGATTATCTCTTTGATATAAATATTTCATTATTTTCACTGTTTTAGGTTTAAATTTTCTAGTTTATCGAGATTGATTTAAATTGTTATTTATTGTTCATATTACATAGAACATTATATAGTAATATAAATAATTTAAACCATTATTTAATTGTAACATATATCCAATATATATTTATTTTGATAAATCCAAATTATTTCGAGATAAAAATGAAATTCACCATTCTTGGAGATGGTAGGTCGTACATACATATTACCAATACTTTCATTTTTTTGTATTATAATGGTGAAATGTAAATTATATATATTTATAAAATTATTATAGTATCATATTTATTTCAAATATTTCAGATATTTTTATTAAAACCATCTTTTATTAATTCCATATATTACAAGAACGAATCACATCGCTTTGAGATGGCGGTAGTCCACACACCCACAAATGATGTTATCGTATACCCACAAAATGGAAAGTATAATGTTATATTATATAATGATTTTATCATCATAAATGAATTATAATATTATTATATATCATATATAAATATATTGTCCATCATAATGTCCCAACACGAGTGGTGGTAATGGAAAAATGAACACCATTGTTTTGTGAGGAGGTTGTTCGTCATACACATAAGTTGTAAGTTCATTACCCATGGGATGGATGTGCGAATAAGTGAAAGAATAACTCTTATAATAAAAAGATATAAATAAATTTATTATAAATAATATATAATATATTAATGTAATACAAATATTTTAAGTGTTGGAGATTGAAAATAAAACAAAAGAGTGTTAAGAAGGATGTTATATCTTATTTGGGTAACTCGTTTTTGTTTTAACCAAAGGGTTTACTTGGGTTTATTTAATTATAAGGAATTCATATAAGATTAGGAGAGTCATTTGTAGGATCCATTTGATAATATCTTGGTCAAGTTGTATTTTATTGAGAGTAGTGAGGAAGAGAGAGGGTTGTGATTCTTTTTATAGTGGAGGAGGAGTGTCATTTTTGTAAATTTTGTTATAAAGGAATTCCTCTACCATTTTCCATATTACATGTGGCTCTAATTGTAAAAATTTATTACTCCATTGGAATATATTGTAAATATTTTCACATTAAATGGATATTTTAAATGTCTATAAGTAATTTTGGCCATTCGGTTTAAGGTTTAGATACTTGTGAAGTTATTTTTTCTCTTAATCATTGGAATTAATTTTAATCACATTCACAAATAATTTTTATCATAAACTATGTTTAAATTATTATAAATATACATTATTATGGTTCTAAATATGGAATACATTTTTCCATATTCCAATAAAATAATTGGAATACAATAATTGAAATTTAATTCCGCACACATTTTAAAAAAGTGGGTTTTGAAAATAAATTTTAAAAAGTTTTCTATTTTTTGAATTCAATATCAAATTGAAATTGATTCAGAAGACATAAATTGGATATATTTATTTAAAATTTATTTAATTAAATTTCAAAATAAATAAAAAATATAATTTACCCTTATAAATAAATTTTAATAAAAGAAGTTTTTTATTAAAATTCAGTAATTTCCAATATTCATAAAAAAATGCAACATCTGAGAAAAATAAAAAAATTCACCCTAACCCAATATTTATGTTCTAAATTAAAAATAATGTCTAGTTTTATATATATAATTTATAAATGATCAAAAAATATTAAAATCAGTTCCTTATTAAATGTTGGCATATGTGCATTTAGAAAAATATCAAATTTTAGAGGAAATATTTGATTTTCACTTATTTTATGAATACTAAATTTATTATATGAATTTTAAAAATATTATATTAAATATATATTATATTTATTTATTTATAATCACTTACTATTTTTAATTAATTAAATATATTAGGATAAAACATATTTTTGCGCAAAAAATAGTTTTCTATAAAAACCTTCTATTTATATTAAATTGGTTCTTATTAATTTGTTACTAATGAATTAATTTTATAATTATATATATCATATATTTTTATAATATTGATAATATTATTCATAACATATAATTTTGAATCCCTTTTAAGACTTACTATATTAAATAATATTATTTTATTAATATATTTTTGTTCAGTAAAACACGATGTTTTGTGTAATGCAAGTAATTGAAGAAACTTGTTGTTGTGTGTGACACATGCTAATATAGTATCACATAAATTTAAATATATATAATTGAATAATTTTATAAAAATATTAAATATATTATACAGTCTCATGATATTATTTTCCCTTACGTGCTTGGTGTTTCGTGCCATAAACACTTTAAAATAAAATGTTCTAATTTTATAATATTTGGGTGTTACAGTAGTGTTGTCCAATTATTATGTTAATAAGAAGAGATATTAAGAAACTACGTTCTAATTTTTTTACATTTATATTTTTCATAATCATCTTGGTATATTATTTGATAAATTTAATCACTTTTTTTTGTCTATTTGAACTTGTTAGAGTTCATAATTTCTCCCAAATGTGATTAATACTCTATTTTTAAAACTGATTATACATAAAACTCTTATTTTGGAATTCCCCTAAATCTAAATATTATTAATACACTTATATATTTTAAAAATATTATTTTTATCCCCATTAAAATCCATTAATCATATCTGGACTTTATCTGTATGTTTATACATAATTATTGGTATACTCTTTCGGTGTGAGAAGAAGGTGTGCATCGTGTAAGATCTTCAAGATCAAATATTCTGAAAGATGATATGATGTGAACTGTAATATTTCTTTTAATGTTGTAATGTAAAATAAATGGTGTAATCATGATATTATATAAAAAATATCATTAAATGGTTTGTTGAGTTATTAAACAACATTTTTTTATTTTCAGTTCCCCCACTACAATCTTAATTCGGATACCTACCATAAATTGATGATCTAAAATATGAATAAAAATAACTAGTAAAATGTTTTATAGATAAGTGAAAAAGAACAGAATAAAAATTACTTCATAAGTTAAAATGTGTGGACTTACCAAGATAATGACACAATGTATTATATAGAATCATAGTGAGGAGTAGATTGCGATGATACATTATTTGGTGTGATGTGTTATCATGTGCTTTTCATTATTATAAGGACAACCCTCCCCCATTATAAAATTTAAATTTAAGAATTTAAAACATTCTAACCCATATCCACCAAACAACTCATGAAAATATAATTATTATTGATATATTAATAACTATATAAATAGGACACTCTAGGTTGGAATCATGCCTATAAAGATGATGAAATATCTTGAGAATGATATAATCCATATTTTTAAATCCATGATTGAGAGAGATTTATATTTCCTAAGAGTTATGTAAAACATGTATATATGGATTAAAAAGTGGTTAATTAGAATTATAAATTATGTTTGGATTTAGGTAATTAACATCCATATATCAAGTATCAAATTTATTTCAATGTAATTATTTAATAGTGTTTCTATTAATATATTAATAAATATGTCTAATCTAGGTATTTTATAATTTCTCATAATTTTATTTTTAAATGTTATATAAATTTAAGGGATGCTATTTTACATATTTTCACCTTTTATTTAAATGGGTTATTACCCATTCATCTAACTTTTTATGGGAAATTTTCATATATTACGTATAAAGGAAAGTTTTGAATATTATTTTATAAATGAACTAATTTATAACTTTCGGTGTGAGCATTTGTATTTCATAAAATTTTCTAAGGAAATAATATAAATTCAAGTAAAAATATTATATAAGGTAGCTTGGATACATAATTAATAATAAATTGGTTGTGTCTATTAGCATATATAAGTGATTTGGAATTTCAATTGACTCATTAATGTATTTCTATTATAATTTTTCCATGTGATGAGACATGTATAAGAAATTATTCTAAGACCCTAATACTTTCATAACAAAAAAATTTACACATTTAAAATATCTTATTATATATATATATATGTTATCATGTAACTCCATAGAATACATAACATCCATTCGGACTCTATACTCCAAAATATGGAAATTCTTTAAAAATTATATGAGTTGTCCTTCCCCATGTATGTGCAATTTTTATCGTTATAAGTGTCACTTTTGGAATATAACTAGAAATGTTTTTAGGATAGGAATACATAAAAGTAATAAACATAGGATCCCTTTATAAATATGATCCATGTAGATAGTCATGAGAGAAAAAATGTAATTTCATATGATTAATTAGCTTGAATGAGGTTGGATATAAGAGTGATTTATAGTAATACACAATGTTTAATATTTTTTATATTTGAAGAAATAGAATATTTGTTCCATTGAAGATGGAGAGAGTCCATGATAGATCCTATGTGTCATTTACATGGAAACAACTTGTAAAAATTTTCATCATGGAGTAGGAATCTACACCGCAAGTAAACAGAGGAATTAGATAGTATTAGTGAAAAATTCAAAGGAGGCACACCATAGTGATTTAAGTTCAATCATGGCTTGTATCCTGAAAATTTTAACCATTTTATATATATTTATATCATGTATGAATATGTGCATTAAATAAAATGTGGAAATAATTGAAATAATATCTCATGGAAATTTAAATAAAATTGATAATATAAATAATATCAATGAATATACAAATCATAAAACCACATAGAAATATGATAAAGTTTAAATTCTATATTTATGTGGAAACAATCTAGGTATGATTAACTACCTACTAGATCTAACTTATGATTATTATTCATATATAAATTAGTTTCCTCTCAGTATAAAAAAACTCTTCATATATATATATAAAAAGTCACAAAATAGACTCCAAAATTAAGATATGTTTTTTAAATTTTCATAAACATTTTTATTTTGTAATAACATTTTGTATTTTTCAAATACAAGTTTACTCTACTTCACTATTATTTTTCTAATTTTACTTCTTATTTATCAAAATAAAATCTATTAATTATTATAATGTTTGACTAACAAGATAGATTATCATGGGAATATATCCAAAAAACGAGATTCATTCTTTGTTTATTAAAATTAAAATAATGCTCGTCTAATTTTATTAATTATATGGATAATTATTAGTGGGTAAGGGTTATAATGTATCATTAATATAATATAATTAGGATTAATGTGTTCTATTTAACTATTCTCTATACCATCATTTATCATCACGTAATATGAATGATCTAATATGATTTAGTGATGAATAGTTGTGAATACATATTGGGATGGTGAGTTAGAGGGTTCTCTCAATTGTAAGGCCACTTAAATTTATAACTAAGGAGTATGCGAAGGTATAATGTACATAATTATTAATATATATATTATATATTCACAACATGGGTATACCATTGTTACACACATATGATATATTGTTAATAATTATTTTATATATAACTAACAATGAGAAAACAAATGTTCCCTCTAGTTAACTCTTTTGGGAGTATTTCTTCACATACATGCCTTAATAATTATATATGTATTATTTATCTACATGATTGTTTTTGGTGTTTCATTAAAACTATATTTCACACATTAATTTTATTTTTAATAATAAAATGTACAAAACCAAAAAAAAAAAAATTATTCCTCAAAGTTAATGATTTACATTCCAACCAGTAACTCCTCGAGAGAGTTGAATGTAGCCACTCACTATACAATATAACAAAATAAGGGATATTTTTTCCATAATGTGATTATAGTTTCATACAGACTCATTCTGAAGAACACATTTATAGGATTAAATACTCATTGAAATTGGAATGTTTTATCTTCTCATCCCTAACAGATATATGGATTTACTGGATTATCACTAGTGGAATGACCCATTGATATATTGGTAATAAAGATATGGGTTTACTCGATCATAACCAATAAAATTATCCAATACATCGTACTTAATATATATATTTCTTCATAAAATCATCATTAGAAAACAAATCATCTAGCTCATCACAAATAGTTATATGGGTTTAATATCTCATTACCAGTATACTGATCAATTAGTCCACTACCAACTTAGGTATAGAATTATGGAATCCTATAAAGTAAATTGATTTATTGGATTACCAGCAATATAGATATGAGTTTACATTACCATCATTGATATATTTATGGAATGGTAAGATATCAATTATATATGGATACATCATTTCATATCTAATAGATTTAGGGGCCACTATTTTATCACTGAAAGGATTATGGTATATTGTAATATCCCTATAAGATGGATCTATTTTATCATCACAAATATTATTATGGTTTTATGTGGATCATAAATTTATAATGGTACTATGAAATGAAGGAAAAATTAGTTTTCATGCAATAAAATAATACATAAACGATTCATTGGGTTCATAAGATATTCAAGGGGATTTAATTTTTTATGGTTTTTAATACTATCACTGAATGATTTATTGTTTAAAAAGAAGATGTAACACCCCTAGATTTTATGAGAAGTATTATTTTTAATTTATTTGATGTCTGGTGTTGTATCATACACAAATATTATCTTACATTTTAATAAACACCATATTAGCTTGCAGTATAAGCAACACTATTCTTGGATCGTGTTACAGAAAATTTGAAGTTTGTTTGATAAAAGTTATTCTACCCAATGTTGATTATATATATATATATATTCAATCTATAAATTAAATATGGTTGGATTATATTATACAAAACAAGAAACGATTCTTGCACTACACGCAACCCTGGCTTGTCTTTAATTACACGCAATCGTGACCTTCCACGATAGCTTGTGTTGTACGCAATAGCGAGTTTCACTAAAAAACAATATGTTATTAAAATATTATATAAACTTTCAGTTATGAATAGTAATACCCACTTTTTTAAATTTTATAAATTTTATCTTTCAAAATGTACTTCATTTTTTGATTCGGAAAATCGAAATTAGCCTAGGGTGAATTTTTGGTATTTATCTGAAAACAGTCAATTTTTTATGAATAGTGAAAACACTAGGTTACTATTTAAAAACTAACATTTCATTTAAATAATTATTTATTTTATTTAAATTTATTTTAGGTAAAAATTGATACATAATACCTATATAAGTTCAATGTAATTCATTTGAGTCATTTTATAATAATTTCATATATATAATAATTTTATTGAACTTTTCACAGTCTTTTACCCACCTCCTAGGAGAATATGAAAATTTACATAAAAATTAATTTTACCGCTTATGTGGGTGTAATTTTGAATATCTAAGAGACACGGTTAATATCAAGGAGTAAAATTTGGTTCAATAAGATAAAAATAATTTTTGGTGAATAGTAGCTTTTTACTTTTATTTACCATGGTTAAAAGTAAATAGGGTAATTAAGGGTGAAAATGATATTATTATTACCCCAACACATGTCCTAATTCTATTGGATAAGTTTAATTCAACCAATAAAACGTAGGAATAAAATATTACCCTTTAGGTCCACATGGAATAGATTAGGACACTTATTGTTATATTATTTAATGAAAAGATAAAATAGATAAAATCAATGTTTAATAAATAAAACATTTTTAATATAGGGTTGTACATAAGATAAATTCGACTATAAATATTAATTAGAAATATTAAAATATTTCCTACATAATTCTATTTTATTCATAATTTTTAGATATTAAATAATTTAATTTATTTATGACAAAATGATGATGTAGTAATTCCCTTATTAATGAAATATTAACATAATTGATGTTATAAATACCCCAATAAATGTAATTTGAGACTTTTTATGAATTCCACTAATTTTATAGGTTAATATGACATGATATTATTTATTTAATTAACTTTTTTGAACTAATAATTCTGTCATGATTTTCAAAAAAATCATTTACCAAATATTTTCAGCATTGACATAAAATAGTTTTTAAAACAAATATTATATTATTAATTGTTATTATTTTCCTAAAAATCTAAGGTTCAGAAAAATGTCTTAGATAAGGTTATATATATTAATAATGAACCACTTGGGGTTCGTTTGTCTTGTTATAGTATGATTATTAACCATATAGTGTAAGAAAACAAGAAGACACGGTAAAAGTTAAATTATTTAACTTCTAGTTAAATCTAAATGATAAGGGTAAAATAGTAACCTAAACTTGACTAAAAACTATTGGTTTCGAGTATTTAGACCCATCCCCACTTTAACTTCGAAATAAATCATTTTGGAGCTATTATAAACCGAATATTACTATATTATAAAATAATATTTTGAGCTTTTCCAAAGGTTCCCCTCTCCTCCCTTATAAAAAGGGCACCCCTTCCCTGTTCTCTTCACACCCTTTTGAGCCTTGAAGCTCAGCTAACCCCTGATAATTCCTCTTCTCAACCTACCAGTTATATCATAGAGTTTTTAGTCTTTTAAAAAGACGAACTCTAGTGCCCTAATAAGATGTTTAAAAGAGGAGTCTCGGACACGTATGGACAAAATTAGACATAAGTTAAGAGATAATTATTCCAATCTCATTCTTATATGAGATTTTTTATTCGTAAGTATTTAATGGGGTTATTATTATTATCCATGTCCATATGTTCTCAAAATGTTTTTATAAAATATTTACTTTTCATCAATGTATGTTTAATGTCATTTTTACCCTTTTTACTTTTACCAAATCGTATGGAAGAAATCTTTCTTTTGTTTACCATATGAGGAACTTTTTCACTTTTTTTGAAAAAGTTCGATAAATATGTTTTTTAACTTATACAGTGTGATTGGATTTTTATTGTTTCATAACACCTTATTTTCATGAAGCTTACTCTACAAGATTTAATGGTCATTTTCAAAAAAAAATTCTTCTTTTAAAATTGAGTGGAATTTTTTGAAAAGAAAATGATTTTGAAAAAGAAAGGATATTTTCCTCAAAAATTAATTTCAAGTGTTATATCAAAAAAAATTTCCATCTAAGATGAAATTATTAAGTATTATTATGTTTCAAGTATAATGTATATATTATTTACATGTTTTTATTTTTCTTATGATGAAATGATATCCATTGCTTTTATATAGATTATGTTATGATGGGATGATGTTTATGAAACCCATTTTATTTGTTGTGTTATTATGAATGATGTATTTTTTTGTTTGTGGAACACGAAAGAATGATTTCATTATGAGATGGGTGGGACCTATATCTCCCTCCAATGCATTGGGTAAATATTTATATCTCATGAGATAGACATGGCTGGAACGGTAAGTTAATCTGGTTCAGTGTTACTGGACTGAAACGAGGAGTGAACTCGATTCAGAAATGGACTTTGTCCACTAAGATGGTCTTGGTAGCAATGCCTTGGCTACTATGGAAATCAAATCATATGCTTAATGGTTTTCCAAAATTACATGTTTTATTACCATGATATTTTATCATGATTGATGTTCTATTATGATCCATGACTTACGTACTTCCATGTTTAATTTCATTTCCCATGATTTTAATGTTTAAACAATATGTTCATGTTTTTAAGTTCGAATGTATATGGTTTGGTTTATTTTCTCCATTCTTACCCTTATTGAGCATTTGAGATCACCCTTTATATGTTTTTTCCCTAGGATATAATGAAAGGTTTTAGGTAAGAAAAAAAAGAGAAGATCTTTATGGGAGATGTTGAGGACCTTTTACCACAATTAGAAGATTATGTATCGAGTTTCCAAAGAAACTCAACTATTACGGTCCTTGTGTTTTTTTTGTTATGAATTAAGTATTCCGAAAAAGTAATGTAATGTCCATGTATGTCAAGCTTTGGGTCTCTACAGTTGCTATCAAAGGAAAGGTTTAGTTAACCTTTGGAAACTAGGATGCAAAAACTTTTGGGAGATCCCTATAGATATTTCTAAGGTATGACTAGGGGTGTACCTAAGGATTAGTATAACTATAGGTTACAGTCCTATAATTATTTTGACGATACTGAATAACCTAGGGTAAACCTAGGTTGCCATGGATTAAATAATTTGTCATAATTAATACATCCCATAAGTGAATCTTTATGATTATGTGGTTCTTTTTTATTTTAACGGTTTCTCACACCATGGTTTTTGGTTTTAGTCAATGGAGGGAATCAGAAGGAATTGGGTCAACATTGAATCCAATGGAAAAATTGGTGAATATAAGCAACGAAATTGCCTAATTACTAGAAAGAAAGATTTTGTGATTATGCCGAATAAGTCATCGCGATATATGATTAACAAGGTGAAATTTAGTGGAATTCCAAATTCATCAAATAAGAGGAAGTTGGAATTTTATGCATATTCTCATGCTGAGGAGAATAGAGAAAGGAATATTGAGATTTCTAAAGATGGGAAAATAACATTGATGAATACATCAAATGGAGGGGAAGATGTTATCTGTGTGGAGAGAAGGGTCATAGAGTGACAGACTGTTATGGAGTTCAATGTCTTATCTATGGAGAACATGGGCATTAACCAACATAATGAAATGACCTAAAAGGATACTTATAAATCAAGGATGGACTTATTCCATGACAATAATTGAAGAGGATGGATTGAACTGTTTATGTATTGGTATTCAAGAATAATGTTATTGAGTTACTTTTATGGTATATTGGAATATCTATATATTGGTCCATTGTGGTTTCCAATAATTTTATAGTACCAGTAACCATGAAAAGTGATTGAAATGTTTTTGGAAGGCAGATGAAATGAACATAATGAAGGATAAGTAGAAAATAATATGTATGATAGTATTCATGAGTTCAGGACGGTTATAAGGACAAAGTGATATCATGGTTTGAGTATATCAAAATTTGGGGATTTTGGTATGTTGAAAGAGTAAATTTTTGACAACATTCATGTTTTCACAAATGTTAAATGGGTATTAATTTTTTAAGAGAATACATGATTAATGTATTCACATGTTTCGAATGTGACCAACAACAAGATATATCTTGAGATATATGGGGGGGAAATGATGGAATTCAAATGCTCAGTAGATGAAATTTCTCGTAATCGGAGAGAAGTATTTTAGATAAGCCTAAAGATTGGAATGGATTATTTTGGACATAAGTTAGTATTTTTTATAGATATACCATTTTTTTGATATTATTGTCGAGATATTATAATAATGTAGTTTTAGAAGAAGGTCAACCTACAGGATGGGTGACAACCCGTCGTGTCAGACAAGGATGCGGAAATCGAACCCCCAACCGAAGTGTGACTGGCCTTTATCACCTACCACTGGCCTACATGAAGTCCCTGGTTAGTAGAAACTAGTTTTATTGTATATAGTAGTATGATATATGAAGTATAAGTACATTTTAGGAACCACATATGATTAATCTCATTGTAGATGGACTTATGTATTTTTTATAACTTTTTCTAACCTTTTTTTTGAGACAGATGGAATGACCCATCATTCTATCACATGATCTTCTAACACTTCACGAATGAAAAATTCAACATTAATTCTTAAAGTGATGAAGTGGAAATTTTCCATGGAACGACCAACGGTGAGATTGTACCAAAATCAAGAATGTATTTTTTTTTTAATTCCAATTTCTTCAACTTTAAGGTAATAATCATGAAAACCAAAAATGTTGTCCCAGTGCCCTTATATCAGATGAATTAGATGGTACCTTAGATCATCAAAAATATATGGATTTGTGATTGTTGGATTTTTCATAGTCATGTCCTCTACCACTATTCATCAGAAGTTGATGGTTATATTTCTCTTCCATATCCATATTTTCACCCATGTTGTCCTAAATGGAAAACCAGTGCTGAGTTACTGTGGGTGACTATTATGATTCTAACTTCCCTTTTTAAAATGAAGTTTTAGTATTCTTTTTACGATGTGGTTTCCTATGAAAGAAACTTTCATGTATTTAACCATTTATAACCACGACGAATTTCGAGGGATAAATTCATTTTAAGGGGGGTAGAATGTAACTCCCCGGGATTTTATGAGAAGTATTATTATTAATTTATTTGATTTCTTGTGTTATATGCTACACCAATATTATCTTGCATTATACGCAACACTGTATTAGCTTGCAGTATACACAACACTATTCTTGGATCGTGTTACACAAAATTTCATGTTCGTTTGATAAAAGTTATTCTACGCAACGTTGAGTGTGTATACATATATATATATATATTCAATGTATAAATGAAATATGGTTGGATTATCTTATACAAAACAAAAAATGAATCTTGCACTACATGAAACCCTGACTTGGCTTTCTTTACACGCAATGGAGACCTTCCATGATAGCGTGTGTTGTACGCAATACCGAGTTTCAGTAAACAATGATATGTTATTAAAATATTATATAAACTAGCTGTTATGAACAGTAATACCCACTTTTTGAAATTTTATAAATTTTATCTTTCAAAATGTACATCATTTTTGGATTCGGAATATCAAAATTAGCATAGGGTGAATTTTTGGTATTTTTCTGAAAACATTCAATTTTTTATGAATAGTTAAAACACTGGGTTACTATTTAAAAACCAAATTTTTATATAAATAAATATTTATTTTATTTAAATTTATTTTAGGTCAAAATTGATACATTATACCAATATAAGTTCAATGTAATTCATTTGAGTCATTTTATAATAATTTTAGATATATAAAAAATTTATTGAACTTTTCACCGTCTTTTACCCACCTCCTATGAAAATTTGAAAATTTACATAAAACATAATTTTACCGCTTCTGTGGGTGGAATTTTGAAACCTCGAGAGATATGGATAATATCAAGGAGTAAAATGAGGTTCAATAAGATAAAAATAATTTTTTTGTGAATAGTAACATTTTACTTTTATTTACCAAGGTTAAAAGTAAATAGGGTAATTAAGGGTAAAAATGATATTATTATTACCCTAAAACATGTCCTAAATCTAATAGATAAGTTTAATTCGACAAAAAACAACCTTAGGAATAAAATATTACCCTTTAGGTTCACATTTATTAGATTAGGACACTTATTATTATTTTATTTAAAGAAGAGTTAAAATAGTTAAAATCAAAGTTTAATAACTAAAACATTTTTAATATGGGGTTATACATAAGATAAATTCGAATATAAATTTTCATTAGAAAGATAAAAATATTTCCTACATAATGTTATTTTATTAATAATTTTAAGTCATTAAATAATTTAATTTATTTATGACACAATGATGATGGAGTAGTTACCTTATTAATGAAATACTAACATAATTAATGTTATAAATACAAAAATAAATGAAATTTGAGACTTTTTATGAATTAAAAAACATTTCTAGATTAATATGACATGTTATTATTGATTTAAATAAATTTTTTTGAAATGATCATTCTGTTATTATTTTCACAAAAATCAATTACCAAATAGTGTCAAAATTTACATAAAATAGTTTTTAAAACCAATATTATATTTTTATTTTTTATTATATTCTTAAAAATCAAAGGTCCAGCCAAATGACTTATATAAGGTTATATATATTAATAATTAACCACTTGGGGTTATTTTGGCTTGTTAATGTATGTTTATTAACCATATATTGTAAGAAAACAAGAAGACACAGTAAAATTTAAATTATTTAACTTAAATTTAAATCTTAATGATAAGGTTTAAATAGTAACCTAAACTTGTCTAAAACCTATTGGTTGATAGGATTTTGAGCCTTACCCACTTTATATTAGAAATAAATATTTTTGGATCTATTATAAACCGAATATGACTTTATTATAAAATAATATTTTGTGTTTTTCCAAAGGTCCCCCTCTCCTCCCTTATAAAAAGGGCACCCCTTCCCTCTTTTCTTCACACCCTTTTGAGCCTTGAATCTTAGCCAACTCCTTCCAATTACTCTTCTCAACCTATCCAGTTGTATCATAGAGGTTCTGGTCTTCTATAAAGACCAACACTATTTCCCTAATAAGAATTTTAAAAGAGAAGTCTCAGACACGTATGGATGAAATTAGACATAAGGTAAGAGATAATTATTCATATCTCATTATTATCCTCGATTGTTTACTCATAAGTATTTACTGGGGTTATGGTTATTATCCATGTCCATATGTTCTCAAAATGATTTCATAAAATTTTTACTTTTCATCCATGTATGTTTAAAGTCATTTTTACCCTTTTAACTTTTACCACATCATATGGAAGGAATCCTTCTTTTGTTTACCATACGAGGTACTTTTTGACTTTTCCAGCAAAAGTACCAGAAGATTGTTTTTTTTAATTATACGGCGTGAATGGATCTTTACTGTTTCATAATGCCTTATTTTAATGATTCTTACTCTACAAGATTTCATGATCATTTTAATCAAAATCCATTTTTTCAAATTGAATGGAATTTTTTGAAAAGAAAATGATTTTGAAGAAGAAATGATATTTTCCTCAATAATTCATTTCAATTGTTTTATCAAAACTATTTTCCATATAAGATGAAATTATTAAGTATGTTTATGTTTCAAGTATAATGTATATATTATTTACATGGTTTTATTTTTCTTATGATTAAATGATATCCATTTCTTTTATATGGATTATGTTATAATGGGATGTTGTTTATGAAACCCATTTTGTTCCTTAGGTTATTATGAATGATGTATGTTTATTTTTTGGCACACTAAAGAATGATTTCAATATGAGATGGGTGGGACCTATATCCCCTTCCAATTAATTGGGTAAACATGTATATCTCATGAGATAGACATGACTGGAATGGTAAGTTAATCTGGTTCAGTGTTACCGGACTGAAACGAAGAGTGAACTCGATTCATAAAGGGACATTGTCCACTAAGATTGTCTTGGAAGAAATTCATTGGCTACTATAGAAATAATATCATGTGATTAATGGTTTTCCATAATTTTATGTTTTATTCTCATGCTATTTTATCTTGATTGATGTTCCATTATGATCTATGCCTTACGTAATGCCATGTTTTATTTCATTGCTCAAGATTTTGATGTTTAAACATTATGTTCATGTTTTTATGTTCAATTGTATATGGTTTGTATTATTTTCTCCATGCTTACCCATACTGAGCATTTTAGCTCACCCTTTATATATTTTCTTTTCCCCCGGATATAAAAAATGGTTTTAGGTAAGAAAAAAAGGGATGATCTTTATGGGAGATGTTGAATATATTTCACCATAATTAGAAGATTATGTCCAGAGTTTCCAAAGACACTAAACTATTACGGTCCTTGTGTATTTGTTTTTGTTATGTATTTTGTATTCCGAAAAAGTAATGTAATTTCCATGTATGTCAAGCTTTGGGTCTCTACAAAGGATATGTGATCTTTTTAGGGATTGGATCTACAAAATGGTCTTTATATATATCCATGAGAGGGGAACAATAACCTATATTGTTCAAGGTTATTATTTAATGGAATATTGCTATGAAATTTATAACTTTATGGATTATTTGATGAGAACCAATATATATTTTATTTTCATATTACAATACAATATCATATGTATCGTTGTAGACTAAAGTCATATGATCTGGAAAATTATGAAATATATAACTATAGAATGATTTAATTTCAGATTTATTCCTGAGTAGACCAATTTAGTTCATATATATTGATGATACTAGAGAGTGTTTTGTGTATAATACTAGATAAGAGGCCATGGATACTATATTTATTTGAAAAAATAGATCACTATATTAGAAGATTAGATATTATGATATGAAACTTTTAAGAGACACTTATCGATTAGAAAATAAATAGCATTAGAGGATGACTAAACACAAGAGTTGTGTGAACCACAGTGAGAAATAATAGATTTCTTCTAAGAAGGCATCTTACTAATGAAATCTACCTTAGTATTCAGAGTTCAAATAAGAAATTAATATATATAAAACCCATGCAAGATTATTGTATGTTATTTATATATAGACCAATATGTATCAGAACTAAAGTGGAAAATTGTGGTCATTAACATACCTCTAGAGAGATGCACAATACATGAGTAAGTATTATGGAAAATAAAAATTGATTCTGGTTCCTATTTATTAAAATAATAAAAGCATGGATAACACTACAATGATGACTACAAATATTTTTCAGTACATAGGTTGTGTAAAAGATCAAAATTTTCTCATAAAAGGGATTAACCCTTTTATACCATGGATATACATAAATGTGAAAAAGGCTTAACTCCATTCTTAGGAATATAAGGCTTATTATAAATATAAAATATTTATTTTTATCATTTAAATGTACATTCCTTTTTCATGTTAGAAATTTAATATGTAATTTTTTTTCAGGATTTATAACTGGTGCATGATTTGAGGAAATTATGATAGTGAATTTCCAATATTAGGGATCACAAAAATGAATGTGTTGCACATGTCTGTTGATCCCAATGTCAATGTGTGACTCAAGTGTTTTTTATTTTACTTATGATCAATAATCATTGAACATAAGTCTCATGTTTGAATGATATTTTGAACTCTATGCCAAATATCCCACTATTTTTGGGAAATATATTCCCCTAGTGGATAATGGAAATAATAATTTTTTTTTCATCCCGATGAGTGACATATAAGTGTTATATTCCTGGAAATGGTATATGAAGTTCTCATAGATAACTGATTCCTAGAATGGATGGATTAAAATCATTCATTCCCTTAAAAATTGGTTTTCCACATATTGTTTTATTAATTTGGCCTATGTACCCTAGACCAATGATGTTGGAGATAAAATGGTTCTTACGAACCCATGTGAAAGTTATGGATGTGAGGGAATAATATATTGGAATATCAGTGCATGGATTTCCAATCATAGTGGTTTAAGATATTTTGGTTGTGGGTTTTTTTTATGAGAAATCAAACATATGTACTAGATCAATTCAGTAAGGAAATAATTTTTTGAGTTTGATTATTTAGTATCTGATCAACTTAGTAGATTCTAAAAATTAATTCACCAAATAACATTTTCACAATTTAATTTATGTTTCTTTTTACATAAACATTTCCACAATTTAGACACATTTTGTTCTTCATAATAATTTTGACCACATCACTTTATTCTGTATTACACCATTTCTATTAACTCTGATTGATCATAAATTTAATTAATGGATTTTGTTTTCACAAATATTTTTTATTTCAAAATTCCCACCACCTGAATTAGATTTATTAATAATTACTAGATAATAATTATTGGAATAATGATATATTGGGTTTTTTGTTTCCTTCACATGATCCCTTAAAAAAATGTATCTTCTACCCCTTTATATAAATGGGTGCTTTCCATCTAATAAATCGTATACATATATCCAATTTTCTAAAAACTGTTTTCTTATTCTAAATTTTTATCACTAAGATTTTTTTCATTGCATAACTACTATTCTATATCTCACATATGAGTGAATATATCATAAACTATTTGTTGTGTTATAATTGGGATGATGTAATTTCAATTTTTTGAAGAACAATAGTTTATCTAGATACTTATCCATGAATCATTTACTTTATCATGTTTCAACAATTTGTTAAGTTTTAAAAAATTAATTATTTTCTAGAACATTAGTAATTTAGTATCTTTCGTTTTATATGAAACATTGTAACATGTCCATGATAACACACTGCTAAAATTAACTTTAAAATTAGGGTTTCAATTTTATAAAATGACTCATGCTAAATTTTTTTACATAAACTAATATTACCATAAGACTATAATGGATAATGTTTGAAATGATTTCAAAGGACATCCTCTTTCGAGAAAGACTAATAAATATATATTTATCATATAGTATAATCCTATTATTATGTATAGGATATTGATTTGACATTGTCATGTATTTTGAACATGATTGGGAATATACAAAATAACATTTACCCAAATGATAAACACATTCAGTAATATTATTGTGTAAAATTTTAAATATTAAATTCAACTTCAATAACCATGAAAGTCTATACATAATGAAATATTTTGTTTGTTGGGTTTTGAGGATATTTGTTAAGAGAACACTCTAATAAATCTTCAACAAGGGGTTGATCCATGATCAACTCATATTTTACTATTTATGGATGTGGTGATGTTGGACACATTCAACAAGAATTATGGATGGTTATGATGGGGGATCAATGGATCCAATTTTAGGTGTCATTGGTCACTAAAGGCAGATCATCGGACAAGGTGGTCGGGCTTGACTTCATTAGAGGAAACATGATTACATGGGTAGGAAATCTCTTTTTTGGAGATGGGCGATAGTGTAACGGGCTTAGTAGAAGAACATATGGGAAATGGGGGGCCCTTGGCTCAGGCGGCGTTGACACCCACAATGTTTGGGTGATGAAAGGGTATCCTTTATGAAATATAATGGAAAAAATAAGATTCCCTTACCACTTACAAGAACTATATAGGGTTTAGAGAAAAATCTTATAGCTTCAATGGGATTAAATATTTGATGATTGGGAGGGTATTATGTATGGAATCTGGATCAAAAACCATGCATCTCTATACAGGCCAATACTTTCTTTTCATCCTCTAAATGTTTTGGAGTATGAAAAAGATATATGCTTTGCTCTAGTGGTGTTAAATATTTTGGGCACTCAGGGTCATGTCTAAGGCCATATATGTCTCATGGGACTACATCCCATGTATGATTCCCTATCAAATATTAAAAAGTATTTATTCGAAAATAATAAAAATATATATGGCCCTTTTGGTTTTAGGTAAATGAAATATTTTTAAAATCATTATATTGTTATATGATCACTAACTCTTTACTAAATTACCCAGACCAAGGATAGATCCTACAACAAGACATTCCATCATTGAAAATCATATCCATTAGTGGACAAGGTATTTCTATTTCTTAAAGAGTTTGGATAATTTGTCAATTCCCCAGAAAATGGACAACCTATATTAAGATTCTTGGGCCTAATAGTTTTTTTCATATTGGTGTTATGGATTCTTTTTGGAGTTATTTATCCTTCTATTCAAATATATGAATACTTTAAACCTACCCTATAATGACGTGAATATTATATTGTGGATTATATATTATATGATATGTGTTCCCACATTTATGGTCATGTTTGATAAATTTATATAATAATATAATGTTATATATGATTCTAAAAAAGTTCATGCAATAGGAATCAGTTATAGATGGAAACAATGTGGATTACATGAAAAGTATTTCATCCTAATTCGATCATCCTACAGAGTGAATGAGTAGTTATATTTTTTGAATCATCTAGAAAGAATAATTTTATGATCTGTCTACGGGTATTTCAATCCAATCATAGATAGTTTATTGAATGTTCATAGTGTTCTATCATGGATAGAATCCAACATACAATTTTTGGATACAAAATAAAACCCCCATTGGATCTAGAATTATATAAATAAGGATTCATATATATGTTTTTAGTGTATAGATCATTCCAATGTGATATTCTCATTCTTAAATTAGAGTTCGTACAATCTTGATGGCTACATGTTTATTAAAATGGTGTTCGATCATTTTCTATAAAATAAACATAGATCAAATCCAATATATTTTGGTCAATTTTCGTTTTTATGAATCTCTATATCATATCTATAGAATAATTCAATTTTTAGTAGGATAGTTGATCAGATTTGGAGATATGAGTTCCAAAAAACCACATTCAACAATCATTAAATTATATACATAGAGACACTCAATGATATTCTCATGAAACAAATTTCCCTTGATACTAATAAAATTATCTAATATGATATGATATTTTTCTGAATTTTCATTTTCTCCATATGTTATTCATTATGGTAAATATTGGCTTATTAAAATGCCACTAAAAATGATCCCCCATATATTATAACACATATTGGTTGTGTCTAGGAATATCTAGTGAACATATGTATATATTACAAACCATATAAACCATATTTTATTCATTTGAAATTTGGATTCATTAAAGCAGTTCCAATGATGCCATATTTTGATGCCCATTATGAGCTACATCCCATGATAATGTGTTATTTCTAATTAATTTTTGTACATAAAGATGAAAATTCATATATTGATATTCCACATGAATTCACCTAAATAAATTTATAAATGGTATATTATGAGGGTTGTAAAAGATGTTTCCCAAATGTAGAGTTGATCACAGTGATCAAGATATTATGTAGAAAACCTATCACAAAAGAAACATAGTTGGGGGATATTGTGGTCAATACTTTTGATGATAAGGGCCTATATAAAAAATATTCATATTCAATATTGGAATATTCTAACATGGATAATATCATGATTTTTTAATAATAGGAATATAATTAATATGTCTAATGGGAATTTCATTATGCCACTAAATACACTGATATTGGAAATCGATTTTTGGGAAACGGTGTCTAATTGAGGTAGGTTTCTACCATAAGAGAATAAAATTTTTTTACAAAAAACATAATTACAATTGATTATCATTTTATCATATAACAGGAAACAAATCCCATTGTAAAGGATACCATATACTAAAATATGTTTATGTGTTAGATATTAGATTAGGGTTTGTCGAAACCTAGAAACAAAATACATAAATAATATATCCTTTTAGTGTAATATTCAAAACATTTCACAATAATACATTACTAAGGACCATAATGGTTTAGGTTCATTGGAAACTACATATATAATGAACATAATTCATAAAATATATTAAAAATATCCCACAATGTTCTTCTCTCAATGTAAATTTCACAGATATTTATTACAAAAAACATTTCCTAACCTAGGGAAATTTGAAACATAATAACTGGTGACAATTTATTCTTATTAAATGAAGTAAAATGAGATAAAAATAAATGATCATAGTTGAAAATAAGAATAATGGTAATATTAGATGATAATAACTGAAAGAAATAATTAAAAACAAGTCAATGATATATAACCATGAATGATTTTAAATTATTTATTCATATAAAAATATATAATTGAAAAAATTTGGAATCATAAATAATGAATCATGATCCAAGTTAATAAATAATATATATAAGACATAAGTTGGTGGAATAGACAACAGCTCTTGAAATCAAATCATTAGTTATGCCTCACTGATAAGAATATAATAATTGATTGGGTTTACTCAATATTACACCATTAAATTAGTCATAGTTTACTACCAATACAATCATAGTATAATTATTCCCCTATTTAAGTTAGTTCAATCACTATTGAAGTCCATATTATCTAATGAGATGTAATTTCATAACCCATGCATCAGACGATTATATAATTTTTGGAATATCTATCCCATAATGAAATATATATATATATTCTTGGATCATGATCAAAATTAATCAATCAATTAATCATATAATAACACATATAGGGTAAAGGGGTTTCATTATATCATAAAATCATTTCATAACTTGTGGAAAATAAATATGTTTTCTAATGACTTCATCATATCACAATGATCAGATGGAAATGAAATATGTTTCATAGAATTATTAAAAATCCATTATGAACATAATTTTTGGAGATACATATAGTAGATGGTATCATATGACTATATCATCATAATAATAATAAGACCATTAAAGGATGTTGAAATAAATAAAAATACATCTACATGTGTATTTGAACATTTATTTTTTAATAATAAAAACTCTAATTTCAGTCTATAAAATTATAAATTATAAATTTTTAAAAATATTTAAGAATATAATATTTTTGAAATTAATAATTTGAACTTTTAATGTGTGGTAAAATGTATATAATATTCATGAATTTGGTAAAATTCATTCACGTGGTAAAAACAAAAATTCATTTAACAACATTTTTGAGGAGTCATAAATAACCATCTTAGAAAATGATGTAAAATTTAATTTTTAAAAAATTAAAATGAAATTAATGTTTAGTATAATAAGTCATGAAAAAATCATTTGATAACCGAAAAAACAATCTTGAGGTCATTTTAATGAATATTTAAATTGAAGAAAAATATCATCGACGAAAGTTGAAATAATGTTGTTTTTCATTAAAATCATTCTCAATCATTTTATGTCTAAAATAGGGAAAATAGTGTTAATAC
The DNA here is from genome assembly GCA_963277665.1 of Viscum album. Lineage (NCBI taxonomy): Eukaryota > Viridiplantae > Streptophyta > Magnoliopsida > Santalales > Viscaceae > Viscum > Viscum album. The sequence continues at coordinate 806,045,899 of OY728119.1, read as the reverse complement.
CTGAAAATTATAGGAATTAATACTTTATATAAAACTAAAATTTATTTAAAGGATATAATTAATATATTTTCCCTCAATAGAAAGTTTTCATATGAAACCACAAAAAAGAAATAAGATTGTAACATACACCCTAATATCAAGTCTCATCATGGATCATATGAATTAAAACTAATAATATATATATATTATAAATATATTCCAGGCCATATTCATGCATAACTTTTTTTTATCATTCCTTTATAATTTCCAACTATCTTTTTATTAATAATTTACTATGTAAAAAGAACTTCTTGTAGAAAGATGCTTCATTTTACATGAATTTTTCAGTTTAATGGTTTTCTTACATGGCCATTGGTCATAGTATCATTATCTAAAAAATAATTATCATGATATAAGAATAATATTTATTTCATTATATAAATTTTACAAATATTCAAATAAAATGGATATGAAAATTGAATTTCATCACTTTGTTGAGAGTGTAGTCTGAACATTTGTATACAATATATTTTTAATTTATCAATGGATGGATTGAATCATAATTTACTAATATAGAATCATTATTTCATAATAAAAAATCATATGCAGTCAATTATTCAATCTATATGACCTTATATGTAAAGAATAAATAAAAAATGAAACACATCTCTTCATGGAGGTAGTAGTCCCTGCACATGAACGACTGATGTTATTATTTTTCAAAGGATATGAAGGAATAACGGAACATAAAATATTTAATACATAATTAATAAATATTTAATTAATATAAAAAACAATCATTAAATTCTTTCTCATATTCATCCATAATGGATTTTCATGGAAAATGAATTATATCTCTCTATGGATGCTGTTGTGCACCCATACAGAGAAGGGCTACTTTAATATCTCATTTTATCAAAATATGTGAAATACAAGGTGTTCAAAAATCATAATAAAATAGGAATATATTTATCATATTTTATTTATTATCTTATGAGGGAAAAAATAAAATATTAGGATGTATGTGTAAAAATTATCTTTGAACAAGTTGGGAAAGACGAATATATCTTCATTGGGATTGCACAATTGGTATACACTAAGACCCTTCATAATAATATATTAGTGTATGTATAGAAACTGAATAATTAAGTTAATAATTATTGTATCATTTTTCGGTATGTCACAGTTGAGATGGAGTGAAAATGTATGTTAATAATGTAGGTGAATATGTGACATCTTTGAAGTGAGATGAGGATCCAACATAGAATTACTAAAATGATATAAATAATATAAAGAAAAATTATTCAGAATGTAAAATAAAATGGCTAGGAAATGAATATAAGGATATTATATATATTAAATATGTTCATAAAATAATATATATACCAGTGTATAGGGATTTTTTTACCATTTTATTTTATTTTTATCTCAGGGTGATCACATTTTAACCATAATAGTGGTCACAAATTTGTAATGTTTTTTCATTTATTATGACATAAAATAAATTTTAATCCATTAAACTATATTAATTATTCAAATTAAAATAATGGAATAAATTTAAAAAGATTCAGTTTTAATAATTTTTAAAAATATATTTTAAAACAAGAATGTCAAATGCAGTAAATACTTTTTTAGAAAAATGAATTTTATGAAAAAATTGATTTCATCTTATTTCATTCCATGTAAAAATAATTAGATAAATGTTAAATAATTTATTGAGGATATATATATATTTATATATATTATAATCAATTATCAATAGAGATTAATTTTATTTATTAGGAAAAACCATATAGTTCTCATAAAAGGTGTTTTTTGAGAAACCTCCCTTTATTTACATTCAAATAATTTTTTAATTTAAAACCAATTATATGTTTTGATTATTTTATGAAAAAAATCATCCTAATTTACTTATTCATATTCATACCATATTAAATAATGCACAGGACCTACCGATCACATTAAATAATAATATTTCAATTATATATCACATATTATTTTAACCAAGGGTTGTATGTAAATTAAGCTTTCTAAGATATAAAATATATTTAAAATAAATTAATTATATCATCTAGGGATAATACATTCTATCCCCAAAAAATAACTTCTACCACAAAATTATATTACTCTAATACCAAAAATTGAGGATAGTCCTACCACATCACATCCTCATGTTCCCATATAGCTTCCACAAATTTATGTTTTCTCGAAAACACATTGAACAAGTGAGTAGTCTTATTAAAAAATCACTTGTTATCATCAATAAATTATCTCCACTATGTATTCATTATTAGATATGTCTTGGTCACATTGTATTACCTTTGAGTGTATTGGATATTAATGATAAGATATACACCTCCTTAGGAGAGGTAAATTTGACACCTTCTGAATATTATAGATATTAGGAAGAATCACAAAGAGTTAATAAACTTTTCTAATGCCATTATTAATTAAATATGTAATTACATGTCTAGGTATTAGCATCCCCTTCATTCCAAATCACATGACAGTATTAAAAGTAGATATTCATACAAATAACATTCCACTAACTTAAATGAAAATATATCATATGAAATCATCCACGCAACTTTTTTATCAACTCTTAGCTACACCGATGTTCTGCCGAACAGATCTAGCATTCACAAAACTTTTATAATCTATCTCATGTCATAAATAGATTTATTTCTCTTTCAAAATTCTAGATGTTTGGATTCTGTAATTTCCACTATCGAGGTGTTCATATGGAACCATACAAATGATTGAGAAAAATATATTACTGTATAATAAATAAATGAATGAGTGGTGTTTCACAAAAAACCCTATGATAAATATAGAATATTCTATCAAAATATCATCCAAGAAATGAATAGTACTATTAGAATAGCCATTCTTCTAAGGATGATATGATATACTAATGCTCAATTGAATAATCAATGACTTCTAAAATAATATACATGATTTTGTGGAAAATCTCATCTCCAGATCATATTCAATAGAATGTTATCCTCTTTATAATCATACAACTAAATTTATTTTTATAAATTAAAGATGATAAGGTAATAAGTTTTACCTTATTTTATTGAAACCTGATAACTTTTTATGGTGACCGACCACAAATCTAATAGAAATATTCGCTTTATATATGTTTTGGAGTCCTTTTCTGAAATCGCAGGTGATTGGTTCCCATTCACAAACATGTAAGAGCAATGGACTCAATATCTCCATAGACACATATCACATAGAAATAAAATTTTAGCATTTTAAAAAACTTATATACATAGAACCAAATATATCTATTCCTCTTATCCAAATTGTATTTATTATAATGGTCTCCATAAAAGTGGACCCATCAAGCATAAAAAGATAATAATGTGATATAAGTTTAATAAAACAAATCATTCATCAATTAGTTTTTTTTAAAAAAATAATATGTTTTGTAACATTATCATTTCAACATAATAATGGTTAAAATCAAAAACATTTCACACATTTATCTATAGTTCGAAATCATCATTTTATTCCCTAATAATCCGTACATGATTGGATGGTTAAACATTTATCTGAGAAAGATAATATGTTAACATTTATTCATGTTGTAGATATCAATATTTTTTAAATACATATCTATTGTATAAATTTAAACTCTCATGTCCCAATTAGAATAGTCTATCTATCTCAGGGTTTCATCCAACATGTTTTCTTTCCTATGGTGGTAATATATTGAATAGTCTTAATCAATAATCATTTCTATCCATCTACATTCATTCATAATAAAATATTTTTATGTGATTATATTATTTAATAATTTGTGGTCTATATATATATATCTCTCTCTCAACATTAACCAAAATCACAATTTTTTCATATTTTTAATGAAAAAGGTTGTTTCTACCAGCTAAAATCATGATTTGGGTGCTTTTTCATTAATGGTTAACTAGTGTGAGGTATAACATCTAACCATATAATTATTCTTGAGGAAGAATCCAATTATATTCCTAGATGAATCAATGCTGATCAAAATCCCCTCTCCACAACAAGGTAGTGAGATAATAAGTGTATTAACCATCCATTTATTTATTTCCATTAAACATTTATCTCATTATTTACTCCAAAGGAACATTCCCTTCCATATAGAATATTTTATTAGATTCGATATCTATGATAAATCCATCACTAATAATCCATAGTATCCTAAAAACCTATAAAACTTATAGATACAAATCATTTTTATTGGTCCAGTTAATTTCTTAATTACATCCACATTTAAAGGATCTATAGATATTACCTTTCTTTAGTTTTTATTTCCAAAGGATGATACCTTATATATCCATAATCCCGACATACTGAATTGTGAATACCTATATTACATCATCATTTTATTCAACACAATCCTTAAATAATCATCATGTTCTTCTTTTATCATGGAATATATATGAATATCGTCTGTAAATACTACTAATAACTGATCTTGGTGATATGTAAATACAATATTCTATAAGTATGTGATAATATCTAGGGAATTGTTATGACCAAATATAATTACTATATATTCAAAATTATGATACCTCCATCAGAATGTTTTCTTATGTATATCCTCTTTCATGAACATTAATAGATTATATCATGAATGATGGTAAATCTTGCAAAAATTAATGTGATCCACACTGTGGATTAGACATTTCATAAATACATGGTACAAAATAATAGTTATTTATATTGATCACACTACTGGAAAAGTAGGTTATACCAACGGTTTAAAACCGTTGGTATATACTATACCAATGGTTTTCCAAACCGTTGGCTAGTAAGCCATGAGGAAAGCCCTATACCAACGGTTGCACTTAAACCTTTGGTATAGGTGTTCCAGAATTCTGGAAAAGGCTATACCAACGGTTCTGAACCGTTGGTATAAGATTTTCCATAAAAAAAGATATCCCAATGGTTTATAACCGTTGGTATAAGATTTCCAGAATTTGGGAAAAATCTATACCAACGGTTCTGAACCGTTGGTATAAGCTTTCCAGAATTCTGGAAAAGGATATACCAACGGTTCTAAACCATTGGGATATCTTTTTTATGGAAAATCTTATACCAACGGTTCAGAACCATTGGTATAGCCATTTCCAGAATTCTGGAAATCGATATACCAACGGTTCTGAACCGTTGGTATAACCTTTTCCAGAGCTGCTGCACAGCTGCCCCCCCCAGAAGCCGTCCAGTAGCCCTACCATCCACCTGCATAAAAAAAATTACACAACAGCCCTCAATATACCCTCCACTATACACCTATATAAAATATGTCACAAAAACCACATACATATTTCAAACAGTATAAAAAACACCAAAAATAGCCCAAAAAACACATATGACAACAATCATCCGGTGGTAATTCACCTCACCCATGCACAACCCCCCAACCAGCACACCTCCCCATCAAATTCTAATAGGCATAATAGTTTTATAAATATCTATTAGAGTTGAATAATAATTTCAAATTGGCTAAAATCCCTTTTTTTGTGATCCTAGGTTTGCGTATGTAATGATTTGTGATGAATTTTGCATTGAACTTGTATTGTTTATAATATATGGTGAAAATGTATTTTCTTAGGAGTCTCGTCACTTATGACCCCATTAGTGAAACTACCCGACTCATAAAAAATAGTTTGCGACTATCGTTGATGAGTGTAAATTTCAATTGTATTCACTTCAAATGATTTCCTTTTGAAATAAAAGAGAGGCTTTGAGTGGTGTCGTCCACACCACGCCTCGGATTGAGGAGGAGTTGACTCGTACATGTCACAAATGACCAATCGATCGTTTTCCTAAAGTATCAACTCAATCCGAATGCGTTTGGTTGGTTTCCCGTATGCCGGATGTTTTTACATAAATGCGTATCCATTTTAAACAAAAGAAATACACTTTGAGTGATACCGACCACACCATGCCTCGGATTGAGGAAGGGTTGACTCGTACACATCAAAAATGACCCATAGATCCTTGTCCTAAAGTATCAACAATATCTGAATGTGTTTGGTCCATTTTCCATATGTCAGTTGTTTTTTTTACTTAAACTGTTGTCCATTTCAAAAAAAATTTAGACACTTTGAGTGGTGCCACCCACTCCTCGCCTCGGATTGGGGCGAGGTTGATTCCTACACATCACAAATGACCCATGGATGGTTGTTCTAAAGTTTCAACAGAATCTGAATGTGTTTGGTCAGTTTTCCGTATGTGGTTTTTTTACTTAAAAGCGCATCCATTTTAAACAAAGGAAAGACATTTTGAGTGGTACTGACCACACCAGACCTCGTATTGAGGCAGGGTTGACTCCTACACGTCAAAAATGACCCATGGATACATGTACCTAAGTATCAATAGTATTTGAATGCCTTTGGTCCATTTTCCGTATGGCAGTTGTTTTTTTATCTTAAATTGTTGTCCATTTCAAAGAAAAGTTACACACATTGAGTGGTGACGGCCACACTGGCCCTTAGATTGATGAATGATTTACTCGTACACGTCACATACGACGCATGGATCGTTTTCCTAAAGTTTCAACAGAATCTGAATGCCTTTGGTCAGTTTTCCGTATGTTAGTTGTTGTTTTTAGTTAAACTGTTGTCCATTTCAAAGAAAAGTTATACACTTTGAGTGGTGTTGGCCACACCGTGCGTTGGATTATGGCAGGGTTGACTCGTACAAGTCAAAAATGACACATGGATCATTTTCCTAAAGTTTCAACAGAATCTGAATGGCTTTGGTCGGTTTTCCGTATGTCAGTTGTTGTTTTTACTTAAACTGTTATCCATTTCAAAGAAAAGTTAGACACTTTGAGTGGTGTCGGCCACACTGCGCCTCAGATTAAGGCGGGGTTGACTCGTACACATCATAAATGACCCATGGATACATGTCCTAATGTATCAACAGTATCCGAATGCCTTTGGTCCATTTTCCGTATGTGGTTTTTTTACTTAAAAGCACATCCATTTTAAACAAAAGAATGACACATTGAGTGGTACTGGCCACACCGGCCCTCAGATTGAGGTGGGGTTGACTTGTACCCGTCACATATGACCCCTGGATCCTTGTCCTATAGTTTAAACAGAATCCGAATGCGTTTGATCTATTTTCTGTATGCCAGTTGTTGTTTTCACTTAAAATCTTGTCCATTTCAAATAAAAGTTAGACACTTTGAGTAGTGTCGGCCACACCACGCCTCGGATTGAGGCGGGTTTGACTCCTACACACCAAAAATGACCCATGGATACATGTCCTAAAGTATCAACAGTATATTAATTCCTTTGGTCCGTTTTCCGTATGTGGTTTTTTTACTTAAAAGCGCATCCATTTTAAACAAAAGAATGACACCTTGAGTTGTACCGGCCACACCGGACCTCGGATTGAGGTGAGGTTGACTCGTACACGTCACATATGACCCATGGATCGTTTTCCTATAGTTTAAAAAGAATACGAATGTGTTTGGTCTATTTTCAGTATGCCAGTTGTTGTTTTCACTTAAAATCATGTCCATTTCAAATAAAAGTTAGACACTTTGAGTGGTTCCGGCCACACCGCACCTCTGATTGAGGCGGGGTTGACTCGTACACGTCACATATGACCCATGGATACATGTCCTAATGTATCAATAGTATTCGAATGCGTTTGGTCCATTTTCCGTATGTGGTTTCTTTTACTTAATAGTGCATCCATTTTAAACAAGAGAAAGACACTTTGAGTGGTACTGGCCACACCGGCCCTCGGATTGAGGCAGGGATGACTCGTACACGTCACATATGACCCATGGATCGTTGTCCTATAGTTTAAACAGAATCCGAATGTGATTGTTCTATTTTCCATATGCCAGTTGTTGTTTTCACTTAAAATCCTGTCAATTTCAAATAAAAGTTAGACACTTTGAGTGGGGCCGGTCACTACTTCAAAGAACATTTTCCATATCATTTTCCTCATGCATAAACATGAAATACATGGCTAACTAAGAAAGCTAAGTAAAAAAATAGAAAAATGAGTATCACAGTACCAAGGAATACTAAAGGTCTTGTTAGTAGACTAATCATACAATAAGAATCAAGTGAAAAAAACAGAATCTGAATGAAACGTCCCTATGATGAAGAGGAAAACCCCAAAGTGGAAAACCATGTTCATAAATAAAGAGTAATACAGAATTCAAAAATGTAATGGATCAATATTCCTCTGATCACTATCACCATCACCACTATCATCATCAGCCTCATCCTCGCTGCCATCTCTGTCCAAATCTTCATCCTCGTCATTGTCCCCATGCTCATCGTCGGCCTCATCCTCGTCCTCGGCATCATCCTCGCCCTCGACCCCATCCTCTCCCTCGGCCCCATCCTCGCCCTCGTCCAAATCCTCATCCTCGCCCTCTTCCTCTTCAGCATCCTCGTCATCACCAGGAACATCATCATCTCGATCTCCATTAGAGCTGCCGCCGGGTGCATTGGATGATGCACCCATCGACGACATAAATGTCTGACAAGACGCACTATCCTCTAGTGGAAGTTGTGAAGATAATGCTTTCATCAGATTCATAAATTCTCTGTCTCTTGTTTGAACTTGTACTTACAACTCTGTGACCCTTTTATCAGACTATCCTGCATGCTCCTTGACCTGTTCCAACTTGGTGGTACTAGAATGGATACCTGGAGACGACCAATACCTCGTCGGGGCTATATTCTTACCAGTTCGGCAGTGTACTCGACCAGAGTGCTCATCTCCCAAAACCTAATAAAAATGATCGTGTGGCCCAAAAGTTTTAGGCTCCTGGGAATCAAGATCCTCTAAAAAATCCTGTAAAAAATATTAATAGATTATTAGATTTCAAATTATATATTAAACATTGAAATAAACAAATTAAAACTTACAATCTTCTCTTGGGTCGGTTCATTTACCGCAGTTCCATCTTTTTTTCTTCTCCTCGAGCAAAACAATTTTGCTCGAGGGATACGTCCTTCAATATTCATTTTGTGATTTTGTAATGACATTGAAACAATATAAAGTGAAAGTATAATCATATATTCATTATTCAATAAATCACATAATTTAAGTAGGATCCACTAAAAAGGGAAAGTCCTAAAGAAAAATAATAAACAACTATATCGTACGTGTTGCCTCCCATGATCTGACATAGTTGTGCGCCCCAATGTGTGGAGGTATTGCTTTAAATCAATGTTTTTTTTTGTTTTTTTTAGAAGATTCTTAAATAATGATTAATAAATAATAATATTATATTAATGAAAAATATGAAAACTCTCATTTAAATAACTCAAATGAGATTAATACCTTAAATTTGGAAGTCGCCCAATGGGTAATCATTTGGCGATATTGCTCTATCGGGAAGTCATCCACGATAGGTAATGTCTCTAACTCCTTGCCCACTCTATCACACCATCCAACATACAGCTCATGTTTATAAGCTCTCCAATGCTCTCCTAGCTCTTTTAAACGTGCTGTTCGTTCACCTTCGCCCTCAGGGAAGATAAACCGATGCTGAAACCAAATTGATTAGTTCATTAAAATACAAAAATATACTACATTAAATCCAATAGATTTTTTACCCATATTTGTGCCCACAAGATATCATTGACTTCAGGTGGTAGATGTCTCCAAGAGAGAGGGATGACCAGAATGATATCGGAGTATTTGTCTAGCGTCGCCAAAAAACCCCGACATTGCTGCCCAGATTTTTCAATCATTTGTCCATCAACATTGTATTCAACCATCAATTGTGTCTGGCAGTTCCATACCGCACGCAAGCGAGTACACCCCCTCCCCCGCCTCCTATCTGTAGATGAATCTATTATTAAAGAAAAATAATATCAACACAAGTTATAATAAAAATAAATTTTGGTATAAAAATTTGATAGAGTTATATAAATATACCTGTGGTAGTTGGATCAATGGGTGCAGAAGCTGAAGGAATATCATGTACAGGTGGAGTGCCCCTCAGTGTATGCTCCTCAGCCACATACTGCGTCGCAGCAGGAGTCGAAGAGGGTGGAATATAATAGCCCAGAGATAATGAACCAGAAGAAAAAGATGACGGCATAGACGTCTGGCCAGCTGGTAGTGTAAACATCGGAGGTATAAATATCTCATATGTCCGTGAAGACATGCCAGGATCAAAATAGGGCGTAGAAGATATGTCTGTGGTAGTGGGTCTTCTAACTCTTGCCCCACGAGCCCTTGTACCACCAGCCTCAGTACCGGGACCACTAGATGATCGTCCATCTCTGACACCACCCCCCTCCTACCACCACCCTCTCTACTGGGAGAAATATCAGGCTCCTCGTCAGATATCTGTCGTCTAGGGGGTGGATCCAGAAAAAAATTTTGACATAAAAGTAAACACATGATATTATAAGTTATTGAAATATTTATATTTGAAATAAAATACTCACAACAGGTATGAGTGGAGGAACACACATATGTACCATGCGACGATTATTATCTGTCATCTTTTTCTACCGCCTCTCTTCAATGGGTGTCATTTCCTACAATGAAAACAAATATGGAAGTAATTAGAAACATATAACTAATGTGTAACCCAAAAAAAATATAGAAAAACCATTATGATAAAAAGAACACAATGAAACAGAATATTTATGGTGTTATGAAGGTAAGTACTAGGATACACACTCTGAATGATGTAGGTGAAACATGTAGGTGAGAACATGACTGTATGATTCTATATATTTCCCACCACAACTTCGGGTTCACAATCAACTCTGACAATTGAGCTGTTGGGGTCATCATAAGTAATAAACGGATTTCATCCAATTGTAGTAGGGATAGTGTCAACTTCATCATAACCATCATCAAAAACATGTCTGGGATTTACTTCAATAATTACACCGAATTTAGGATGATGATGATCTTTGAAATAAAAAACTTGTTTCACCATTAATGTCGATACATATGGTTCATCGGTGGCAAGAGTGTGAGTCATGTCAATAACTCGAAATCCACAATCATCAATAATGGTGCCTTTCCTCGTCATTGAATCAAACCATTGACATTTCATCATCGTGACTCGACCATGCGAGTAATAATCCAAAATTATTATTTTCTCCACGACACCATAATAAGCAACATTTTCAGAATGAGGTCTAGTGTCCGATGAACTGGCATAACAGTCTGTTGTGGCAGTTAGCATAACACCATTATGATGTGTTCTCATTTTTCTTGCTCGTTCAGTGATAATAAATTTGTATCCATTGATCACAAGTGATTTACAAGCATGAACCATGGTATTAGGACCAAAACCCAAAGCTCTTATTTCCTCAAAAACAGAGTCTGTAGGAAAACTCGATACCTGAAATATAAAAAAATAGTAAACATAATTAAATATTATTTATATTTAGTTATTACAGAAATATTTTTACCTTCAATTTCAACCAAGCAGAAAACCATTTGCTATGCAAAGTCTCCTTCTTTCTCAAAGATAAAGAACGATGGTTTCTATATATCAATTATTTATGTTCCCTATAGATACAAATAATAATAGTTTAACAAATATTTAAAATTACAAGAGATAAGATAATAGATACATGTACAATTAACTTACTTGATATACTCATCGAACAAATCACAATTGAACAACACTGTGCGATGTGCCATCTATCGCTCTTCAAGGCTCAAATTTGTCAATGTATATGATCCTGGAATTCCTCCTGTCTGAGGATGTGATGGAAAACTGGGTTCAATTTTTTCATAATGTTCTTCTTCATTTCTCATTGGTTTGTTTATTCTCATAGTATGTATAAGGCCCCAGCCATAAACCTTACTTAATCTTGAGTTATTACAAGATTACACATTGAGAATCTTTTCAGGATTAGAGTTTTAGAGAATTAGATCATGAAACTTGCATTACATTCCACATTTAAACAAAGTGGTTACATAAAAGACAGTATTCATTCTTCCCATCAACGGAAACATATTTAAAATAAAACATGGATTCTTTCTTGACACATCCTTTAAAATATCATCACATCATGTACCCTTCCCTTGACCTGTGAAAAACATTTCAAAAAAACTTGGGATAAGCATAAAAATCTCAGTAAGGGATATAAAAATATGGAAAGAAACATGAGTACATGTATACATAAGAATGAAATCATACTTTACCCATTAAACATAAGAACATTTACATACCTCATAAAATCATGAATAAATCATAGAAATCATAAAACATAAAAGGTAACTTGAGGAATTCATAACATTCTTACGTAGGGAGTAACCCTATTGATTAAGTTTGGAATACCCACCACAGTATATTCCCTAAATCTCTTCGGAGAAACCTTAACGTTTCACTCCTTCGCGTTACCCAATGCATTGGAGAGCTATATCGGGCTCACCCGCCCATAGTTTATCACGGAATGACCCTTCTTCATAATAATTCCCAAGAACCATAACATAATCGTATCACATAAAACATGCATAAAGGAAACATAACATTTCCATATTTCAATCACAAGATATCAATACAACAAATTGATATAAAAACTTTATGAAAACCATTTTCAATTCCAAAATAAAAGAAAAGTAAAAAATGGTTTTTATTTTTCTCTTAAAAAAGGTATGGCTTTTAGAGGAAGCCGAAACTCAAATAATGGTCACGGCAGCAGAGAAGTCGTCGTCGCCGCATACGTACGACAAAAACATTCCCTTTTGTCATTTAATAAAAACTTTGTATAAAAAATATTCCTTTTGAATAAACGTAAAAGTCAAAGGGGTTTATACACCATATAAAATAAGGTTGTGTATAAAACAGAATATGCCTCAATGAAAGGAGATTGAGATGAAGTCCTTTGCAATGACGGTATCCTTGGTTTAAGGATAAATCAATTACATAATTATGTGTGACAAACGAATACACCAAATATAAGTGGATATTTAGTGTAAAATAATCAAAGGTCATTCACACATATTCAAAGCTGACATATTCAATAACTACATGTTGAACCCAAAGAAATAGAAATTGGGTTAAGAAGATTCCTTGACAGCCTAACAGCGTCACATAAAAAAAGGGTATCTCAACACTTGGACATAAAATTTACATCAATAAGGATATATGAGAACATATCCCAACATAATAATATGTAAATTAAATGACCCAAAAAATGAAGTCTTTCAAAAAGAGGAGGGTGAAAGGTTCCCTTACTGACATGGTTATCTTTCGAAACATACGCCCCGTGAAAGAATGACAATACAAAATTGTTGTAAATACTCATAAATCAAATAATATTACCCAATGAGTAAAATAATGGTCAGTACATACACCACTAAAAGGAAATTTTGGAAAATGTAGCATAAATCTCACAGGAATAAAAGTGAGATGAAAAATCCCTTACGAAAACTCGGCAGCCTAACGACGCCACTTAAAACTTCCAAAAATGGATTGATGAGATGAAATAGGGTGTCTCATCACATTACAATAAAATTTCCAGCAAGAGGAATATAAAATAACATCCCCCATAATAAAAAAGAGGATCTTAAAAGAAGTGACATAAAGGAGAGTACATAAAGAGAAAGAGAGAGGTTAGATCACTTACGAAAATTCGGCAGCCTAACGGCGCCACTCAAAAAATACAAAATGGATTGATGAGAGAGAATAGGTTCTCTCATAATATGAACATAAAAATTAAAGTAAGATTAATATAAAAGAATATCCCAATCAAAAGAATGATGAGCTTATAAGGAATGACATAAAAGAGTGTACTTAAAAAGAAAGAGAGGAGTAGGATCCCTTACCTCTAGTCCAACTTGTCTTGTTCGTTTCTTTATATTCCTGAATAATAAACTTTGGTCAATTAATAATTTCCTAAGTACCTTTTTCAGAGATTATTATTCAGTTCATATCACATATTATAATGTTATAATAATTGTTTAGTAATGTTAGTTCATATCAGACGTTTTTGTCGATGTTTGGTACATGAGTCAAAAATGAACTTGTTTGAAAAAAGATTGCCCATGTAGTTATAAGTAAATAATTTCTAGAATAGTATTAATGATTAAAATATGATATATATCCAGTAAATATGCATTTTATACTATTCCATATCATTTGGAGATAAAAAAAATGAAAAGCACCGTTCATGGAGACGGTAGGCCGTACGTACGCGTGAATGCAACTTTCATTTTTTTGTCATATTAATGGAATTAAAACAAAATGAGAGAGTTATATATATGTTAAAATTCCAGAATTATATCCATAATTTAGATTTAATATATTAAATATATATCCATCATATATATGTACTTATAATATTTAATTACATTTTGAGATAAGAAATGAAATGTACCGTTCATGGAGACGGTAAGCCGTACGTACGCATGAACGCTACTTCCATTTCTATTTCATAATTAATGGAATTAAAACATAATGATACATAGTAGTATTTTATTTCCAGTATGTTATCATATATAATATCATTAAATATATCCTTTATACATACCACATATGGTATTAACGAATCAAATCACTTTGAGGGGGCGGTAGTCCGCACTTCCTTAAATGAAGATATCGCGTTTACCCATAATGGAAACCATAAAGGTACACCATAAATGAAAAATACAGAATATTAAGTAAAAAACAAACATATTATATATCATATATAAATATAGTGTCATCTTAATGGCCACCTTTGAAGGTGTTAGAAGAATGTTGAACAATCATCGTTTCGGGAGGCAGAAATTCGCCATCCACGGAAACAGTGTGTTCTTTAACCATTAGATGTAGGTGTGTGTAAGTGTAGCTCGAATAATTCTTATAAAAACATCCTAGTATATTTAAGATACTGCATTTTTACAAAATAAATTAATAAAAAGATTTTAGGGGGCTGGAGAAGAAAAATAAAACAAAAGGACACAAGTGAAGACATTACCTTAAAATCGGGTAACTCCCTTTGGTTTGAGCTCCAAAGCCTCCTTGGGAAGACTTCTGCCCAAATTGAGGCTTCAAGGAGTAAGAGAGGGAAGGTTAGAGACAAAACGGGAAGGGTTTGTCCGATCCAAAGGCTTTGGGAGTGTGGGTATGGAGGTAGAGGTGGGGGCCTTTTATAAGAGGAGAGGAGGGGCACTCTTGGAAAGTAAAGAACGTTTACTTTATTTTAAAATGCGTTTCGGATTAAAAAGGTCCCAAATTGATATAATTCGAGGGTAAGGTGATAAGGGTTCGAACTCCAGCCATAAAATAGGTGTTGGACATGTGTAGTTCATAGATTTTACATTATCATTTCATTTTATTTAAATCCTTTATTAATGAGGTAATCGATGCATCATCATGATGTCATAAATAATTTAATTTATATAAAGTCTAAAAATTATAAAAAAAATACTATGATGTAGTAATGATTTTTATCTTCCAAATGACTATTTATAATAAAAAATATGACTTGTATAACCCCATGTAAAAATTGTTGTAGTAAAACATCTCTTGTTTGTGTCATTTTCAATTTAACATTAAATAAAAAGATATTTATGTCATTTCCCTACCAAAGTAGCTCCATGGGGTCCCCAAGTAGACCCATGTATTATCTTGGTCGGCCCGGACACATCCAATGATGGCAGGACATGTGTCTATGTCGTTTCATTTTATTAAAACATTATTCTTACCATAAACTACAGTAATTACCTCTAATCGCGATTAAAAACTTAATAAGTTACTATTCACCAAAAAATTATTTTTATCCCATTGAACCACATTTACTTCTTAATGACAACCATGTATGTCGTATTTTTGAAATTCAAAACACAATGATGGAAAAATTTCATATAAACGGAAAAATCAGTTTTTATAAGTACCACTTAGTGGTTTCACTATTCATCAAAAATTGATGTTTTTCAGAAAAATCCCAAAAATTCACCCTAAGCTATATTTGATATTAAGAATTCAAAAATGAATTATATTTTATAAAATTTAAAACATATAAGTCACATTAATTAATTTAATAGTTAATTCCCACTGTCAGAGCAAATAGCGTGTTTTTATGAAATAATAAGTATCAAAAGATTGACACTAGTTTAAGTCTGATTTCAAAGTGAAATAAATTCCAACGACCACTATTGGATTTAATGGTAAAAATATATTCTAATTTAACATTAAAACCAATTAAAAATATAATTTTATCATATAAATAAATTAGATTAAAAAGAGGTTTTGAATTAAAATACAACATTTTACACTATTCATTAAAAAATGAACTTTATCGTAAAGATACCAAAAATTTACACAAAGTAAATTTTGATATTCCAATTCTTAAGAAGAGTTTCATTTGGTCCAATAGAATTTATAAGAATGAAGAAAACTATATTTAATGATGGTTCACCATCAAAAGGCGATAAGTGAACCTTTAGTGAAAACTAGGGCATATACGCCTAAATTTAATTATTTCCGTATTTTAAGCCTTTATCTTTTATTGGATAAATGTAAAAACATTTAAAAACATATATAATCATATTTTTTTTATTTCTATCCATTCCCACCAATACAATGGCTACATGTTAACTACCATTTAAAATAATATTATTTTATTATTAAAGTGCAACGTAAGATTCCCAAGAAACTCGTTGTTGCGTGTTGGGTACGCCATCGAGCATAGCATCCCCTTTAAAGTCATATTAATATTTTATTCACAAATATGGATAAATATGAAAATGTCATATTCTTTATTTACCCGGGGTGTTACATCCTTCCCCCCTTTTGGGAATTGCGTCCTCGCAATTTTTAAAATTGAGCTTGGAAACATCCTTGAAAGTCCCACATTGGAACAAGAGTCCGTAAAACAATCACTTTAAAATAAAGGAAGATAAGTACAGAGGTCACCTGAGTTAACCCATACTAGGATTACATGTAGAGAAACATGGACATGGAAGAAAAAGAAAAGGGTCATGTTCTTGAGGGAGAGTGATAGTAAACATGTCTAGGAGAAAGTTAACCATAAGAAAATCACAAACTTGTGATGGGTTAAATGGTATTCGATTCCCCAGTAGGAGAAGTTAATAGACAACATTTTTGTTTTGAGTAACTTTTTGTTGAGGAATTTATTCATAAGGAAACATAATCACTTATCATGTTGACTTTAAACTTTTACTAGATTCCTTAATCAAACTCATATTTTTTTTCCAAAAGACGAGTATTTAGGGAGACTTATTCGCATTAATAGTACTATAATAAACTTTTAGAGAGTCACCTAATCCACAAAAGATAACTATATACTTCCCATGTATTTATACTTTTACCAAAACCAAAACCAAAAAGGTTAGTACAAGATCGGATAATCCAGAAAAGGATAACCCTTTATAAAAATAAAATCTATTCTTAATCTCCAAAATTTGTCCAACATAACACAAAGTTCAACGAGGACCATTATATAATCATTTTGTCCATAAAATTCTTCAATGTAAACCAAACTAAGATTGAAACCCAAATATTTGAAGGATTTAGTCACATAGTCTTCCAAGTTAAATCGTAACATTTATCTCCAAACAACATCAGTTGCTCCTAAAGTCTCGTATTGAAAAGTAGTTAACCTAATCACATATCCTCCATGATAGGTTAATCATTTTCATAAATAAACCAAAATCAACTTACTCATAATTCATAAAATCATATAACTAAAAAGAATCAATCAATCTAACCAGGGACTTCACGTAGTCCATTTGTAGGTGATAAATACCAGTTGCACTATGGTTGTGGGTTCGATTCCCGCAGCTTTGTCCGACGCGACGGGTAGTCACACGGTCTGCATGTTGTCCTTCTTCCAAAACAATATAATTCTCAAATCATTCCCCAAAAAGGGATAAAATCATAAAAAATAAACATAACATAATTTAACCTCAGAAGTAAGGATCATATAAACCCAAATGGTTCTTTATAACTATGTCCACAAAAGAAAAGATAACTATTCCTTGAATAAAATTTTCATATATTAAACATCAGGGTTACACATAATATAAAAAATCTTCTAATGTAACCCCATCATCAACAGAGACTTAATACTCTTAAGAATTTCACCATAACTCTTGAATCCCTTATATGTTGACATTTTACTCATTCAACATTCTTCATGATCCATTAACCATTCTTTTCCAACTTATTCCGAAATACCTCTTTCCTACAAACAAAATCATGAAACATATCCTAAGATTCCAAAATAGGAAAACAATAGTCATGAAATAATACAGACCTTTGATTGGTCATTTTCAGTTTCTTCATCCTCAATCGGGATGGAATTAGGTATTGGTAAACGAACATCTGTACGCTCTTGGTGATCCCATTCACGAAACTTCTTCATAGGACATGTGTTTGCATAATGACCATGCACAGTACATTTAAAACATTCAATTGATCCCTCAAAAAGAACTTCCTTCCCTTTCCTCGAGTCAACTGGATGCTTCCTTTTTCCATGGAAGGTTCTTGCTTTATGACCTTCATTTCCACATCTATAGCATATTTCTGTCCCTCTGAAACATTTTCCTAGGTGTTTCATTCCAAATCATTGACACATAGGCTTTTGAACACACATACCTTTATGATTATTACCTGTACTTCTGTAGGGATTTTTTTCATGCATATATGATTCCTTATAGAAATCACCAATGTTTAGGTGGTCAATCATGACTCCAGATAGATGGTTGAGGATAATCACAAGACTTCTCATTGCAGCTCCCATATCATTCAGTTGCTTGCTCAAAAAACTGTCACAGTTTCCTTCACATCCAATGTTACTTTGGTGCCTGCTAGATCCAGCCATTTACTAAAACCAAATAGGTCAGTGTGAGTATATCAACAAAACCATCATGTACTAATGAGGAAGATAAACACTAAGATATACTTACTCATTCACTTTATCTAAAACTAGGACTCTTTCTGAAATCTTAATCGTTATGGTAATGTCACTTCTGCTTAATGAATACCCTAACCTCTAAAGCTATCTAAACTGACCTTTGATACCAACTATAAGGCCCCAGCCTTAAACCTTATGTAATCATGAGTTATTACAAGATTACACATTGAGGATCTTTTCAGGTTTAGAGTTTTAGAGAATTAGATCATGAAACTTGCATTACATTCTACATTTAAACAAAGTGGTTACATAAAAGACAGTATTCATTCTTCCCATCAACGGAAACATATTTCAAATAAAACATGTATTCTTTCTTGACACATCCTTGACACTATCATCACATCATGTACCCTTCCCTTGACCTATGGAAAACATTTCAAAAAAACATGGGATGATCATAAAAAGCACAGTAAGGGATATAAAAATATGGAAAGGAACATGAGTACATGTATACATAAGAATGAAATCATACTTTACCCATAAAACATAAGCACTTTAACATACCTCATAAAATCATGAATAAATCATAGAAATCATAAGACATAAAAGGAATCTTGAGGCATTAATATCATTCTTACGTAGGGAGTAACCCTCTTGGTTACGTTTGGAATACCCACCACAGTATATTCCCTAAATCTCTTCGGAGAAACCTTAATGTTTCACTCTTTCGAGTTACCCAATGCATCAGATAGCTATATCGGGCTCACCCGCCCTTAGATTATCACGGAACCACCCATCTTCATAATAATGCCCAAGAACCATAACATAATCGTATCACATAAAACATGCATATTGGAAACATAACATTTCCACATTTCGATCACAATATATCAATACATAAAATTGATATAAAAACATTATGAAAACCATTTTCAATACCAAAATAAAAGAAAAGTAAAACATGGTTTTTATTTTTCTTTTAAAAAAAGGCATGGCTTGTAGAGGAAGCTGAAACTCAAATAATGGTCATGGCGGCGGAGAAGTCGTTGTCGCCGCATACGTACGACAAAAACATTCCCTTTTGTCGTTTAATAAACACTTCGTATAAAAAAGATTACTTTTGAATAAACGTAAAAGTCAAAGGGGTTTATACACCGTATAAAAGAAGGTTGTGTATAAAACAGAATATGCCTCAATGAAAGGAGATTGAGACGAAGTCCCTTGCAAAGACGGTATCCTTGGTTTAAGGATAAATCAATTACCCAATTATGTGTGACAAAAGAATACACCAAATATAAGTGGATATTAAGTTTCAAATAATCAAAGGTCATTCACACATATTCAAAGGATGAAATATTCAATAACTACATGTTGAACCCAAAGTAATCGAAATTGGGTTAAGAAGTTCCATTGACAGCCTAACAACGTCACATAAAAAAAGGTATCTCATCACTTGGACATAAAATTTACATCAATAAGGATATATGATAACATATACCAACATAACAATATGTAAATTAAAATACCCAACAAAAGAAGTCTTTTAAAAAGAGGAGGGTGAAAAGTTCCCTTACTGACATGGGTATCTTTCGAAACATACGCCACGTGAAATAAAGACAATACAACATTGATGTAAATACTCATAAATGAAATAATATTACCCAATGAGTAAAATAATGGTCAGTACATACACCACTCAAAGGAAATTGTGGAAAATGTAGCATAAATCTCACAGGAATAAAAGTGAGATGAAAAATCCCTTACGAAAACTCGGCAGCCTAACTGCGCCACTTAAAACATCCAAAAATGGATTGATGAGATCAAATAGGGTATCTCATCACATTACAATAAAATTTACAGAAATAGGAACATAAAAGAACATCCCCCATCATAAAAACGATGAGCTTAAATGAAGTGACATAAAGGATAGTACTTAAAGAGAAAGAGAGAGGTTAGATCTCTTACGAAAATTCAGTAGCATAACGGCGTCACTCAAAACTTCCAAAATGGATTGATGAGAGAGAATAGGGTCTATCATCATATGAACATAAAAATTACAGTAATATTAATATAAAATAACATCCCAATCACAAGAAAAATGATCTTATAAGGAATGACATAAAAGAGTGTACTTAAAAAAAGAGAGGAGTAGGATCCCATATCTCAAGTCCAACTTATCTTGTTCGTTTCATTATATTCCTGAATAATAAACTTTGGTCAATTCATAATTTCCTAAGTAACTCCTTTAGAGATTATTATTCAGTTCATATCACATATTATAATGTTATAATAAATGTTTAGTAATGTTAGTTCATATCAGACGTTTTTGCCGACGTTTGGTACATGAGTCAAAAATGAACTTGTTTGAAAAAAGATTTCCCATGTAGTTATAAGTAAATAATTTCCAGAATAGTATTAATAATTAAAATATAATATATATCAATTAAATATTCATTTTTAACTATTCCATATCATTTGGAGATAAAAAACGAAAAGCACCGTTCATGGAGATGGTAGGCCGTACGTACGCATGAATGCTACTTTCATTTTTTTGTCATATTAATATTATTGAAAAAAAATGAGAGAGATATATATATGTTATAATTCCAGAATGATATCCATACTTTAGATGTAATATATTACATATATATCCATTATATATATGTACTTAAAATATTACATAACATTTTGAGATAAGAAATGAAATGTACTGTTCATGGAGACGATAAGCTGTACGTACGCATGAACGCTACTTCCATTTCTATTTCAAAGTTAATGGAATTAAAACATAATGATACATAATAGTATTTTAATTCCAGTATGCTATAATATATAATATCATTAATTATATCCTTTATACGTACCACATATGGTATTAACGAATCAAATCACTTTGAGGGGGCAGTAGTCCGCACTTCCTTAAATGAAGATATCGCGTTTACCCATAATGGAAACCATAAAGGCATGCCATAAATGAAAAATACAGAAGCTTAAGTAAACCATAAACATATTAGATATCATATATAAATATATTTTCATCTTAATGGCCATCTTTGAAGGTGTTAGAATAATGTTGAACAATCATCGTTTCGGGAGGCACAAATTCGCCATCCACGGAAACAGTATGTTCTTTAACCATTAAATGTAGGTGTGTGTAATTGTAGCTCGAATAATTTTTATATCAACATCCTAGTATATTTAGGATACTGTATTTGTTACAAAATAAATTAATAAAAAGAGTTTATGAGGTTGGAGAAGCAAAATAAAACAAAAGGACACAAGTGAAGACATTACCTTAAAATCGGGTAACTCCCTTTGGTTTGAGCTCAAAGGCCTCCTTGGAAATACTTCTGCCCAAAGTGAGGCTTCCAGGAGTAAGATAGGGAAGTGGAGAGACAAAATGGGCAGGGTTTGGCCGAGCCAAAGGCTTTGGGAGTGTGGGTAAGGAGGTAGAGGTGGGGGCCTTTTATAAGAGGAGAGGAGGGGCACTCTTGGAAAGTAAAGAAATGTTACTTTATTTTAAAATGCTTTTCGGATTCAAAAGGTCCCACATTGATATAATTAGAGGGTAAGGTGATAAGGGTTCGAAATCCACCCATAAAATAGGTTTTGGACATGTTTAGTTCATAGATTTTACATTAACATTTCATTTTATTTAAATCCTTTATTAATGAGGTAATCGCTGCATCATCATGATGTCATAAATAATTTAATTTATGTAAAGTCTAAAAATTATAAAAAAAAATACTATGATGTAGGAAATCGTTATAGCTTTCAAATGACTAGTTATAATCAAAAAAACGACTTGTATAACCCCATGTAAAAATTATTTTAGTAAAACATCTCTTGTTTGTGTCATTTTTACTTTAACATTAAATAAAAAGATATTTATGTCATTTCCCAACCAAAGTGGCTCCATGGGGTACCCAAGTTGACCCATGGATTGTCTTGGTCGGCCATGAAACATCCAATGAGGTTAGGACATGTGTCTTGGTCATTTCAGTTTATTAAAACATTATTCTTACCATAAACTACACTAATTACCTCTAATCACGATTAAAAACTTAATAAGTTACTATTCACCAAAAAAATATTTTTTCCCATTGAACCACATTTTACTTCTTAATGACAAACATGTATGTCGGATATTTGGAATTCAAAACACAAAGATGGAAAATTTTCATTTAAATGGAAAAATCAGTTTTTATAAGTACCACTTAGTGGTTTCACTATTCATCAAAAATTGATGTTTTTCAGAAAAATCTCAAAAATTCACCCTAAGCTATATTTGATATTCTGAATTCAAAAATGAAGTCTATTTTACAAAATTAAAAACATATAATTCACATTAATAAATTTAATAATTAATTCCCACTGTCAGAGCAAATAGCGTGTTTTTATGAAACAATAAGTATCAAAAGATTGACACTAGTTTATGTCTGATTTCAAAGTGAAATTAATTCCAACGACCACTATTGGATTTAATGGTAAAAATATATTCTAATTTCACTTTAAACCCAATTAAAAAGATAATATAATCATATAAATAAATTAGATTAAAAATAGATTTTGAATTAAAATACAACATTTTACACTATTCATTAAAAAATGAACTTTATCGAAAAGATACCAAAAAGTTACAAAAAGTAAATTTTGATGTCAGAATTCTTAAGGAGAGTTTTATTTGGTCCAATAGAATGTATAAGAGTGAAAAAAACTATATTTAATGATGGTTCGCCATCAAAAGGCGATAAGTGAACCTTTAGTGAAAACTAGGGCATATACGCCTAAAATTGAATTATTTCCGTATTTTAAGCCTTAATCTTTTATTGGATAAATGTAAAAACATTTAAAACATATATAATCATATTTTAGTTATTTCTATCCATTCCTACTAATACAACGACTACATGTTAACTACCATTTAAAATAATATTATTTTATTATTAGAGTGCAACGTAAGATTCCCAAGAAACTCGTTGTTGCGTGTTGGGTACGCCATCGAGCATAGCATCCCCTTTAAAGTAATTTTAATATTTTATTCACAAATACAGATAAATATGAAAATGTCATATTGTTTATTTACCTGGGGTGTTACAGTATGATCAGACAAATACATTGACCATAAATCCATACATTCTTTAGCCGAGTAACCGTTCACAATAGAACCTTCGGGATAATTCCTGTTCCAAACATATGATTTCAATGTGCACATGTTTCTATCAGTTGGATACATCCAACGGAAAGCAACGGGTCCTCCAAGAAGTATTTCGGTCGGAAGATGGACAGTAAGATGCAACATGCATGTAAAAAATGATAGAGGGAATGTTTTCTCTAACTCACACAAAATTAATGGTGTCTCTGCCAACAATTTTTGCACGAGGGATCTGGACAACCTCTTAGCACAAAGATCTCTAAACAAATAGGACAACCGAATAACTGAGAGTCTAACATTATTGGACAAGAGATGACGGATTGCTATTGGAATCAACTCATGCAAAAGGACGTGATAATCATGAGTCTTCAAAGATTTCAACTTCAACTCTTTTCTGTTGACCCGTTTTGATATATTGCTTGAATAACCATAAGGAACTTTAATAGTCTCTAGCACTTCAAGAAATTTATTTTTTTCAGTAGGAGTCATCACATAAGAAGCACATGGAACATGCCATTTATTTTCACTGATACAGACAGGATGCAATTCTGGTCTGATCCCCCAATCTACCAAGTCGCACCGAGATCGTAAATCATCTTTTGTCTTCCCCTTGACATTTAGAAGAATCGAAAGCTACATTTCACATATATTATTTTCAATTTGCATTACATCTAAGCAATGACGTAACAAGTTGGATGACCAATATGAAAACTCAAAGAATATACTCTTCTTCTTCCAATTGTAACAGGTATCATTGGAAACATTTTTCCTCTTTCTAGATTTCATTACACTCTTCCCAAATGAATAACTTAAATCTTTCAATTCATTAAGCATATCAGTTCCGGACATACGCTGAGGTGGATCTTCATTCTCCATGGTATTGTCAAATCTTCAACGATTGTTTCTAAATGGATGGTTCCTTGGCAAGAATCGTCGATGTCCCATAAAACTAAAACTACGACGATATTTCAGTCTTCTCGATCGAGTATTCTTCATAAAAATTGGACATGACAATTTTCCTTTTGTGCTCCATCCAGACATCATTTCATAAGCAGGAAAATCATTGATAGTCCACATAAGTGCAGTACGCATCTGAAATATGTCTTTCGAACATGCATCGTATGTGGGCACACCCACATCCCAAAGAAGTTTCAACTCTTTTATTAAAGGTTGCATGTATACATCTATATCATTTCCAGGATCAGAAGGGCCAGATATAGTATACTCAAGAAAGTGTAAGGCTTTTTCATACACAACCAAGGGGGAAGGTTATAAATGTGTATGAAAACTGGCCATGTGCTGTGCGAAGTAAGCATCTTCCCAAATGGATTAAAACCGTCACATGAAAGACCCAGTCTCATATTACGCACATCAGCTGCATATTCAGGATATTGAGAATCAAATCTTTTCCATGCAAATCCATCTGCAGGGTGAACCAACTCTTCATTATTCTTTTTTTCTCTCAGTGTCATGCCATCGCATTTTTACGGATATTTCAGCAGACATGAAAAGGTTTTGTAATCTGGGGATCAATGGAAAGTGCCACATTACTTTTTGTGGCACACGAGATGGTGTTCCATCATCTTTTGGCTTCCATCGGGAGGTTCCGCATTTTATACAATCATTTCTTTCAGCAGTTTCCTCCCAAAATAAGCTGCAATCATTCGGGCAAGCATGAATGTTTTTTGAGAATCCAAGTTCATCATCCAACTTCCATGCCATATAGTGGTTTGAGGGAATATCTGCATCATCTGGAAGTAAGTCTTTCAAGAAGGTAAGATTGTAATCAATTGCAGTATTTGAAATCCCATACATAGTTTTCCCATGAAACAATCGGATTAAAAATTCCAACTTTTTCATTTTATCACATTTCTGATATACTGGAGTCGTCGCAACATCATTCAATTTTTTCACCCTATCAAAATCATCATTTTCATTGGACGCATCATGTGTGCTTGTATCGAAATCTTGTTGGCTAGACATCCATTCCTTCTCATGATGTCGAATAAATGGAAACCGATCATATATCAAACACTCCAATTCAGTCCTATCATTTGGATCATCAACATTTTCAGATTCCATTTTCTCTCCATTGTGATACCACACATAATAGTTTGTTTGGAAACCATATTTGGTTATATGATAGCTAACTGCTTCACAGCTCAACCAAGGTCTTCCAACACAATTAATACATGGTAAGTGTCTGCGACCACTATCTGAAGCCTTGTCAAATGCAAAATCTAGAAAGATGTTCAAATTATTTTGAAAATCAGTTGAAATCCGATCAGTTTCGTACATCCAAATTCTATCCATTCTGTAAAAAATCGCAATAAGTCATTTCAAATAAATTCAATAATATTAAAGTTTAATCAAAAAAATATTTACGTAAATGACAATTGTTTACTCTATATAAAAGCATAACTGACACATTACTCTATATGAGAATCATATTAAGAAATACAACAAAATACAGTGTATATAAGAAAATAGGATACAAAATTTCTAATGCCTATATTAATGGATTGGCCAGTAAGATATTGGAAGTGGATCAAGGAATACATAATCCTTAAGGGTCCTATTGGGAGTATATGAGTTTTATAATTTAACTTATTCAAGTAGATCGGGATGAGGAGTAGGATGAGGATCATGGGTGTGGCGGGACTGTCCAAGGGGGGTGTGGCGTGTCCAGGGGGTGCGGGGTGTCTATGGGGTGGTGGGGCCATCCGGGGGGTCGGAGGTGTCCAGGGGGTGGGGTGCTGTCTAGGGGGTCGGGGTGTCCATGTGGGCGGGTTGTCCGTTGGGGTGGTCAGGTTGTCCAAGGGGGTCGGGGTGTATAGGTATATTTATATGAAAGGAATACCCCCACAATAATCATGCAGCCCTGTCATTTTTCTAAACCCCTAGAAGACATAAAAGAAGCTAGTATGGACATTTACTAAAATATTTAACACCATACGAATGAAAATACTCTCTAAATATAGTTTGAGAGGATATAATGGTGTGTGTGAAAAAAATGATATTAAATAAATTTAAATGAATATTGAACAAATGAGGGTTTATAATACACTAAGAGTACCTCAAACATTCCAAAACCACTATAGCACCACATATTCAACTTCATAAAACAGGACATGGAAATCTTACCTATGACTTTACTGATGACCACCTAATTGGAACACTATATTTATGGTTCTTGAACACAAGGAACAAACAATGTTTGGTCTCTACCAACTCAATCACCCCCTTGTAGATCATAATCTCATTTCCCCTTATACTAAAATGGTCTCACTGGAAGCAACTATTAATACCGGACCTAAACCATTCATTCTCCATAGAAAAATGATCAAAGAACCATCGAAGGTATCTCTCATATAACCACAACCATTTTATCTATGATGTAACGAAATTCACAATAATAACATTTATTCAATAACCTTTTGGTATATAATTTGCATCAACAATGGTTCAATTATATGGTTCATCACATTCCAAATTATTAATCACTCAAAGATGGAATATATGAAAATATTATTAATATAAATTATTGACACAAGATAATAATGTAACTATGAATGTTAAAACTAAACTTGTGATTAAATTTTATAACATATAATAAAAATTTCTTGGTAATGAAACATGAAAGGCACATCAAAAAATTAGACAACCGTCTAATGCAATCTATATGGGCTGGAATATGCATGGAATTTAATAAAGAACCGAAACATAAATAGGGCTGGAACATAAATTGGGTGGGAATATGAGAATAGAAATTGGTCACATCCTAAAGAGAAACATATACACATCAAAATCGAAAATAAAAACTGAAAGTTAATGAAAATAACTCACCTTGGATGGGATAGAGGAAGAGAACCGGAAGCACCTCCAAAATCGCCGATAGCTCCCGTTTAGGGCTCTGGATTGCGAATGGGGGAGAGGATAGGCTACTACCAATTTGGGGGAATTTTTTACCAACGGTTTTTAAAAACCGTTGGTATATACATTCATCCCAAACCATTATCAATGGTTCAATGAGAACCATTGCTAAAAGGTCACCGAAATCCAACTTTTACCAATGGTTCTCATTGAACCGTTGGTAAAAACTCCTCTATACCAACAGTTCATTACAACGGTTGGTAAATGTGTCTATAAAACCATCTATACCAATGGTTTCTGAGAACCTTTGGTATATATGGCTCTTCCCAATGGTTTAGTAAACTGTTGGGATATAACCGTTGGTAAAACTAGGATTTCCAGTAGTGTCATGTTTTGTTCCTCATAATAAATGTAACGTCAAATTCACACATCCTTATTCTTAACAAAAGCATCATGTAAAAATAATTGTGATTTACTTAGGAATATGAATCCCTTATTCAGATTCACTTAGTGTTTCTTTATCAATTATATAAAATCAATCAGGGCCATTATATAGGGATACATTGAAATATGTGTATTATCATGCGTGAGATCTATTGAAAAATCAACATCATGAATTAGAGGATAACTTGAAAACTAATCCAGAAAACAAAAAAAACTCTAATATAATAGTAATATCTTTGATATTGAGTTTATCCTCGTCTATAAGTGATATATAACCTTTGGGATAATGAATTTTGACCCATGAAATGTATTTAGTTTCATTGGATGTTCATATTCAATATCACAGTGATAAAAAAATTTGGTTTCATTCAGAATATGAAATATAAAAGCCAATTCTTCAAATATGATATAGGATATACAGAGAGACCAAATCCATGAAAAAATAACCATAAATTTAACCCAATGTACAAGAATAAGATTTTTTGGAAGCACATTCACACAAAAATAAATTAGAGAATATTCATTGACTTTTCTTGTGATCGTCATTCCCTCTAGAGTTTTCACTAGTAATTTAAAATATAATCATTTTAGGATAGAAAATAGTATTCATAGAGTCTTATAATGATTTAGGGAAATTAATATGAGTATTCTCAAATAAGACAATTAAATATTATAGTATACATACCACCAACTAAATGTCATCATTCTATCTTAAATCCCTTACTAAAGATAAATTTTTTATAATTTCAACAAATCATCTCTAATTCAAGTTATAAAAAATTTAATAATAAAATAATCTCTAAAATATATAATGTTAAGAACATTATTTCATCCCATAATACATTTGTTCATATATTATTACTGTTTCTTTTCATAGGTTGTCATATATTCTATTTTTTGAATTCATCAAAATAGTTTATAATGAAAATGTAAATTAACGCATGTATATTCCCCGAATGATTCATTCTATGTGTGAATTCTTAGGCTCATTCATCATGTGCCTATGATGATCAAGCTTATAGAGAATCTTTCACTTTTTTATTTTTTACCCATAGGTTCATCTATTCCATATTTAGATCAAATTTTCAATGTCCATTAATGAATGTATATGTTATGAAAGTCTCACATTCTATACATTACGTAGGATTCATGATGATATCATATAATTTTACTTTTATTTGTGGTTTTCAAAAATATTCTCTAACCATATTATCTAAAAAAATTATAACCATCATTGATACAAACTGAGGAAACTTAAAAATGAAATACAAAATGATTTTATAATTTTAGATGAATATTAATTACATTTCGTAATCATATAAACCCAAGGACTATAAAATATTTTCATATTTATAGTGTAGATACATAATCAACACATAAAATAACATATCATAAACATATCCCACAATGTTCTTTACTCATAGTCCCCTTTTGTGATATTTTCTTAATACATTTATTCATATCTTATTGAAAATTGATACATAACAAAGGATGGGGTCATATTCTTAGTAAGGGTAAACACATGAGACATAAATCAATGATCATAAC
This sequence comes from Viscum album, assembly GCA_963277665.1. Classification (NCBI taxonomy): domain Eukaryota; kingdom Viridiplantae; phylum Streptophyta; class Magnoliopsida; order Santalales; family Viscaceae; genus Viscum; species Viscum album. The sequence continues at coordinate 806,016,073 of OY728119.1, read as the reverse complement.
TTGAAATAACCACAAGGATATGAGAAAAATATTAATATATTAGAAAACAATACCCAATCAGTAAACTATCATTAATAATGATTTATGTATCCATGTAATGTCATAAAAAATTAAAAAAACCACAATAGTCTTGAATCATCAGTATTCAATCATATTCCAAAAGAACATATCATAATCCTAAGATGTAAGTGTGTGGTATATACATAAGGACAGAAAATCATTTCCTTCATCAAGTAAAAAAAATATCATAGTGTATTTGTTTCACTATCCGTTAAAACACTTCTGTAGTCATTTATCACTCCCAACAAAATTGTGGTTAACATATTCCCTTAATTCATCAGGTTCACTCAACATTTCAGTCCATATTATCTCATTATATATCATATTTACCCATTGTAATGGACCCCTCCAAACACATTATTAAAACTATACATATGTGTGTCAAAGGAACAAAATAAATTATTCAATTCATCATATCATTTCCTATATAAAGTAAACAATTTTCATTACATTAATTATTATAATATAACCCATTTAAACTAAATAGGTTTTATAAAAATATCATTATATCATAATTATCACATGGGATTTAAATGGGTTTCATAGAACCACCCTTACATCATAATCATTATCACAATCCATTTATATATTTATTGTTTATTGTATTATAATATCATACCCTCAGTGAAACAAAAAAAATTATTAAATTATACTAATATAGATTAGATATACCATTACAAGTGCATTTGACCATTATATGAAATCATGGAATATTTTGTTTTCATATATTTAGAAAATAAAATCACTCCAAATATATAGAAAATTATTATATTTCAAAATAACCAGTAAACATTTTAAAACAAATATTTACGGAATATAATGGTTATTATGTGGGGGAGGTAATATGTTCATATGGTAAAAATTAAAACAATTATTTATTTCACAATTTTTTTTTGTAAAAATCCATAAACCAACATTTCTGAAAATATTGTAAAAATTAATTTTTATACCATTTAAAAAAATTTAAATAATAGTGATTTTTAATTAATTATTTTATAATATATGAGAATATTCATGGAAACATTTTAATGAACATTGACACAAGTGAAAATTTTTGCTGACCAAATAGAATATCTTTTCAGTTTCTATTAAAAACAATTTCACTGTCAGTTAATCTAATAAATAAAAGTGAATTATATTTCAACAAAAAAATATAAGAATAAATATACCTGAATAAATTATATTGTTATTAATAGAAAATATCCATGTAATTTACCATAATGAAAATCTAGCATTTTTAATCCCAATAAAATTTGATTGTAACATAAACTCTTCAGTTTTTGAAATGATTTTAAAAAAAAACATCATATATAAATAAATTATATTTATTAAAAATATATACTAGAGAAATATTAATATATATCATTATATTTAACATTTATTTATAATTTCCACTCATGCTTTATTTAAAAATTGTTTCATTAAATGGATCATTTTTATGAATTATGGTCTATTTAACATGAATATTTTGGATTGTTTATTTTTTTACATGCACCTGGGACATGGTTAAATCATATTAAAATTTTAATAGTAACGTAATTATAGTTTTTATTAATTATTTTAACTCTTATAAAAAATCATAGAATGTAGTGATGTCTAATCAATTTAATAGCTTTGTGGAGAGGGTAGTCTATATATAGGGACTGGTGATTTTTTTCAATTTTCATTGGATGAAATGAATAATATTTCACCATTATTGAATTATAATAATATCATATCTATCATATATATTCATAAAATATATATTTATGATGATCCATGTAAAGGGGAAATGAAAAATGATTCAAATTTTTTAGTGGAGGTAGTAGTCCACACATATGCATGAGCGACATTATCGTTTTACTAGGGATGGATATTTAAGAAGTATGATAATATATTATAATTGAAAAACCATAATTATGTCATTAATATTATATATTATATTTAAATACATCATATTAAAAAAATAATGGATTGCTATGGAAATTGAATAATATCACAATGTGGAGGTGGTAGTCTAGAAGTAAGCATAAGTGATACAATAATTTCAAATTTGATTGAAATGAGGTGGAATATGGTTATCCCAAATTATAATAATATATTATTATATTTGGGTTATTATATTAATAATGTTTTATTGATAAAATATATTTCGGTGTTGTTTAAAAAGAAATAGGCATTTAAATAGCCGAGTAAGATGACTACCAGTCCTCTCATATGCCTTATTTGGATTACACATTAGTCCTTCATGAGATAATATTTAGGTCAGACAACAATCTCATGATAAAAAGGAATTATGATAAGAGTTTTTTTATAGGCATTGGCTATTCTGTAGTTCTCAATACATATGAATAATTTAGGTAATGAGGTAAAATATTTTATGTGAGGTAAGGGATATTTATGGAGTTACCTAATAGATTTAAATAATATACATTTTCTTTCATATTAATGTGATAGAAAATGTCAAGGAATTAAATGGTAGGATAATATAATTTTGGAATATCTTTAACAAATTAATTTAATACTCTTAATGTTTCATTTTTATCCTAATCTATTTAATTGACCCCCATATTAAAACCATTTAAACACATACAATGTTAAAAAAAGTTTTATATATTTACTATTAAATACGAACAAAATTTTTTTTCACCATACTAAATTATATAAATTTTTAGTAATGAAAATATATAATAATTTTTTCATGATTCAATTAATGTATGTTGTAGAAGTTCATTTTCAAATAAATTTTAACAGCATAATGAAAATCATAATTCCGAAAATGTGTTTCTATGAATAAAAACTAGATTTATTCTTATTGAATTCTTATTAAAAATAATATATTAATGTTGTATAATTTTATTAAAAATATAATAAAAAAATTTTATTAAAAAAATTCATAAATTGTAATTAATTTATATTCCTATGATAAAAACACATGGAATGAATTAGATAAGTTTTTTCTCAGAAAATAATTTCTTTTTAACTTCAAATGATATTATTTTCATTCATAAAAAGTGGAAAAAAAATTAATTCATTTTATACATTTGAACAAATTAATTTTTCATAATTTAGGTATTCTTATTAGTACCCTCTATTCTATTGTCTATTTTACAACTACCTCATTAAATAATTACATTTAAATTATATATATTCATTCATTTAATCATATTGTTTCTTGTAATAGAATGATATCAATGAAATAAGATGTGTTATAAAAAAATACACAAAAAAAATTTGAGGTGTTATAGGGTAGGGTATGTAAGTAATTATCCTGAAAATCGTGATGAGGAGGTGGAAATGGTGAAGTGTTTAGACTATAATCATTCATAAGATATTATATAAAATTGGAAGTTAAGAGAGATTCATTTTTCAAAAAATTTACGTTTATGGAACATATGGTTTAAAAAAATTTTGTCATAAAACTATTATTAGTTAATTTATTATGATATGGAACTATTTTATATTTCAATATATAATCTAATATAGATTTTAATATTTTAGACGCTTTTTTCAGATATTTAGTATAGTTGAACAAATGTTGGGCCTAAAATAGAATACTAAAGTTGAAATATATATTGGGATCAATGAGTGAAAGGGACAAATGATAAAAATTAACTACTTCTGATATTATTCATGGAATGTTTTTAGAAGTGGTGGCTAGGTTATAATTTTATCATAAAGGATGAGAGTCTCTAACATTATATCACACACATCTGTGATAAAAAATCCCCAAAGTCTGTCAAATTATCATTTATCTAATAACATGTTGATTTATATCATCAACTATTATATAAAGTGAAAAATAAATAAACATTATGTTTCCCCAGTATGTTATCTTCAAGGAGATATGGGTGAATTTTTGTATGATTTTATAGAACACTTTCTACTCAAAATATTATTTCGTTATTAAAAAACTATAATTTCACTTCTTATCACTATAATATAATTTCTGATTGGAAAAAATTCACAAGGAATTTTTTTTCAATTTTAGATAACATGTATTATTCAAAGAACATACAATGAAAATGTGATGATCTAATAGAAACAATAAAGTACATTGATTTTATAGTGTAGGGGGTGACTGACATTCCCCATTGGTTTACAACAATTCACCCTTGATTAAAAATGATACCTCATTGTAAATAAAATAACTTTTCCTAAAAAATATTATTCAAATGAATATTATCTTTTCAGAATTATTTCACAATAAAATGGGTGTTTCATGATTCATGATTGTTGTTTTAGTGATGAAATCCACTTTCCCTTGTAACCCTTACATCATGAAAATCTATATTCATAATTATTTATCTTTTAAAACATCTTTTTTATGTGTTAAATTTATTGAATACATTTCAATACATATGTCCAAAACTAGATCAATCCTCATTTAGGATATTATACTTCTTCTTAAAACAAAAACCTTCAAGGAAATTTCTTTCTATGTGAACACAACTTCTTTGAAAAACTTTTTATTCCTTGAAAATTTATTTTAATTAAAAGAAAAATTCTCTAGGAAATCTTCTCAGAACATATTCCTTCATGAACATCCTTCATGTATCATAATTTCTGAGGTAATACTTGATCATTAATTGTATCTATAAAATATTTTTTTATTTAGCATAATTCTCCTGTGATAATATTTTTAGTATTTCATTCTCATTCATAATGATATTATAAAATTTTCTTATATTATTAAAGTGACCTGAAAAACCATCTAATAAAAAATAATTCATATCCCCTAATGAAATTCATTAAATTTATAGTACTCCTTTTGAAACTGTGTACTTCACTGCATTAACGGTTTACCTGAAAACTAACCCCTCAATCACAAAAATATGAGGCAACCAAAAAGATCCTTCACAATCATCACATTCATATAATGTGATTGAAAACCTCTTACATGAAATCTATCCATTTTCAAAAAATATCTATGTAAAACTACCATTTTAAGACACAATGTATATTAAATACAATTCACAAATGGTCATGGACCACCTATATATATATTTGAATATGTGATACATGGTCTATATTTCTCTATCATGAAATTATTCCTTTTTCCAAATCTGTTATTACCACCCTCTAAATCATCACACATAAAAATCATTGAAAATACTAAGAAACATCACCAAATTGTATAAATAATTTCTATGTACCTATAAGTTATTGTTGAAAAAGATAGAAAATAGAAACACTAGAAGTTTTTCAAATGACATTATCATTAAATATAATTACCTAAAAAAATTTAAATTTCAACATAAGATGTTTTTTTCTCTAATAATATCACCATATGTGATTATTGAAAACAATATAAAAAATAAAAGAATACCATGTTGACAATAAATGAGTAGTTCCTTCTTCATTCATTGAATTCCCTTTAGGTTTTCCTAGATAGAGATCAATTATTAGCTCAACACATACTCTAAGACTATCTAATACATGATCAATTATAGAATCAGGAGTAGAATAAAATATTCCTCTATGAATCAATTTATTATTGATACCACTTTATTAATGATAATATTTAGTGAATCGTGGTAGGGTTATTGAGAAACCATGAAAGGTAAAATTATTCATTATAAACCCATAGTTGTCCTTATACTTTGTTTATGATTTATATAAAATGGAAAAATAACATCAACATCATCATATTTTCTACAACCCCTATAACATTTGATACTATGATACAAAATTTGTGTGTTTTCCACATTTCACAATATTAATCACCACCAAATAATATATGAATAATCACTTCACTATTTGTGGATAATATTGATCCCAAACTATGAAATAACATAATTGCCACTCTTTTGTAGTTAAAAATATAAAAAGAATATTTCGTAGGTATTAGTAAATGATGTGACCCCAGAAATGAGTATGGATATTATATATACATGATTTACATTGGGGGGTTGACTAGAAACCATTAAAGAAACAATAGCTTCAAAAAAATATTTGGATATAGACTGATGACCCTATTAAATAACGATGGTGAAGTATTTTAGTTTTTTTGATCGATTAAATATAATAAATTTACTAATTTTATGTAAATTTACCTCTATTATGGGTGGTTGTTATGATAGTCTACTAAAAAATAATCCCCAAGAATATGAAGCCATGATAATGAAAAAATACCATATTTTTATATTCTATTATAAGAAGACCATACTAAAGGTTATGAAACAAAAGTATTATCCTATTTAATTAGGAGGATAATAAAGTAAATAGTACTTATATATAGTGGAGATATTTATTAAAATCATATTATATTGGATAAAAATGTTTCCATGTGAATGAAGAATATTTGATATGGAAATGCAAATGGTTATTCTAAAAAACAATTTCAAGATTAATGAACACTATGTGATATCTTGAGAATAAAATTAATATAATAAATTTTTATATGAGAATATAAATAATTATACAAATATTTTATTTCCTAACGTAATGTGTGAATATATTCAACTATATGTTGAGAAAATAATACCGGAGTTTACATGAGTTTAATGGATATTGGGATTTTAAAACCATTCATAATAAATGGGTCAAAATTGTTGGAAACTATCCTAGGACCTATATATCAAAATCAATTGAAGTATACGAGATGTGAATGGATTGAAAGTCATTATGATCATATAGAAGAAGAAAATTTAAATTTCCTAGCATTAATTGAAGGAATATAAAAGATGAGAATACATTACTAGAACTATTCTTAGTATTCAGATATAGTAGGTGAAGTGATATGTATTAAATCATCAGAATGAAAAAATACTAGAAGATATATATGGTTATATAGTCATTATGATGGGATTGCGATGTGTATGGTCAATGGTTTTATAAAGGTGATTAGATTACATCATTTATTTCAATCAACAGTTTTGATATATTATGAATTACACTATAATAATTTATATTATACCAAATAATTTCTATATATTGATAAATAGATGAAAAACCTGTATGAAAAATTATGTAACTATACTTTATAGACAGGATGATCGATTATGAATTTATTAAGGTGGAACTTTTATGGTATTTAAAAAATCTAAATGGTAGATTTCAATATTGAAATACGAACCTCGAATGTTATAGAAAAATGAAATATCTATGAAAAATATAATTTAGTAACACATAAATCATGAATAGAAAAGACAATATGATAATATTTCAACCGATATAACTAGTGTATTTCAATCAGAATATATAATTATCTAATCATAAATTGACTTTCATATTTCCAGATGATACATATAATGCCTGATGTTTATAATAACCTAGAAAGAATAATAAACATCATGAATTATCTACATGGGGATATCATGAGAGGTTAAATCATCTATTATTAATAGAATAACTACCTTGTGATGTGAAGATCGATTAATTGTACATGTTAATTTAAGAGGTATAAGATTTGGGTTTTTTTCAAATTTAGAATCATGATGTATTAAGATTTTTTAATGATTTTTTAAAATTTTATTATTTAACAAAAATTAATAAGGAAACTGCATAATATATTAATATTTTATGATATAGAAACCCAAGATAAACATATTTTAAAATATTCTTTAATTTCAGGATATAAATAACGAATATCGTTAATAGACAAACAACCGATGATTGAAGTAATTAGTATATTAGAGGTTAGATAAATGTATATATTAAAAGATATAAATTTCTCCATATTATTACTCTTATATAAACACTTAATACAATCCACATGTTCTACTTGTCTTCATAAGCTTGGGATATGAAAAAATAAGAATAGGGTGTGCTCAAAGCCACAATAATGTAAAAAAATCAACATTTTAATATGTGTTTGATAATATGAATATGATAGCTCATGGGAAGTGGTGAAATTTCATATTCAAAAAAAACTAGAACAATAATATTTATTCATGAGATGGATAGGAATGTAATCTCAAATGAAATAATATATACCATGAAAATGTGTGACGAATCATAAGCCATTAAATATGAGAAGACAACCATAAATATTGGAACAGTATTATAAAAAAAATTAATGGATTAAAAATATAAGTAGAAATAGTATGTAAAATATACATACCATTATACATATATCATATTATAATTAGGATAATCACTGCCTAACCCTTATGGTGTTGTGATAATCCTCATGTGTACCCTAGGGATTTTAATAAACTCTCCTATGTAACCTATTTTCATGGAATAATTCATCATGTGTAACCACTATCTTTTAATAAATATTATTGTTTACACATTTTCTTATTATAAATCCACATGTGCCCCATTATTATTCATATAAATAATCTCATGTTCCCTTTTAATGTTTTTAATACTTCTTTATACCTTTTGACCTTGGATAAATCCTCTTTTGTACCATTTAGTTTCAGAGATATCCCCTCATTTACCCTTAGGATTAGGAAAAATGAAACCTTTTACCATTATTATTGGAAATATCCTCTCATTTATCCTTTGGATCTCATGACATATGAAAATTATGTAACACCCCATGATTTTGTGAATTACTTTTTTCGAATTAATTTCACTTTGTTGAAATTTTTTAGTTCCCGTTACATTGAAAATAGTTCTTTTTATATTAAAGAAATATTTGTGGATTAATAATGCACTACCCACAAAATAAAATTTAGATTTATCTACATAGAACACCAAGGTTTTATTTTTTTTACTTTTCATATGTTACACACATCACTAACTTTGTGTATGCTACATTCAACACTCACTTGGGGTATGTTACACACAACACTGAGTTTCTATGGAACCACTTTTTATAGATCTAATTTATAAATGATATTATTATAATATAGACATTAATATTACTATAATTAACATTGATAAATATTTTTCAAATATTTTTTATTATGGTTATATATATATCCTAATGATTATTAATGGTATAATTTTTCGTAAAGTCATTATATGTTTAAAAATATTATTCTCTCAAATAAACTAATTTTCATGTCGTTATATGAAAAAAGATAAAATTAATATTAGAAAATGATAGAAATTTAATTTTATCAAATAAACATTATTTTTTTTATAATTGAAATTAGATTAGGGTGAATTTTGGGGTTTTTTGAGAAACTTCAGTTTTGGAAGAATTCTGAAAATTCAAAATTTTAATTCAAAACTTCCTTTTCATCTTATTTATTTACAAAGTTAAATTATTTTTTAATTTTTTTCCAAAGATTAATTATATTATATTTTTATTAATTAATAAAATATATGTCATTTTAATCAATTTCACTTTAAAATTGGGTATAAAAACAACACAAAATTGTGGACATTTTTACTTTAAAAATCCATAGTGTCATTCCGTTAGGGGGATTAATTTTAAAATAATTTCTTCCACTTATATGATTTCATTTTGGAAAAAATGGATTCAATATTTTCAATCATCTTAATTTATAATTTCTAATTATTTAAACTTTTTTCTACCAAAAATATCAGTGAATGTGCTTAAAATAAATTTCAATAGTTAAGAGAAAAATTTGATAAATAAAATACTAAAGTATAAATTTACGAATCAAAAGACCTATAAACTAGTAAGAAACAATTTGGTTCGACATTATTCATCCATTAAATTTCCATTATTGAGTTTGGTTTGTTTTATATGTCTTTGTTTAGGTAAAACCATTGTTAAATGAAACATGTTTTCAAAAATTCCAAGTGTATCCTTTCCCTTCCCAATAAAAGGCCACCACCTATTTTTATTCTTCACAAATCACCAAACACTTATGTTAGGCCAATATATAACCAAAAAACATATAAAAATACATAAATTATTCCTTGAATCCACACGTTGGGAATAAATCAATCAAAGGATGACTTTTGGCACAAAACAAATGGATTTACCTGATCAAGAGGTAATGCCTTCTCTCAAAATCATTTCTTATATTTTCTGTCCCCACCAGATAAAATATTTTTATTACATGATTTCATATAAAAAACATCATCCCAAATATACTATGATTTTTTTCAAAGGGTTCGACCTACACTTACAAATACATCCATCTAATGGGTAACAATCCAACTGTTTACACCTACAATGAACTATCACCTCATGAAACGATGATTGTTTTTATTTTCATTACCACATTTCAAAGTGGAAATTATAATGAAAATTGGTTTATATAAGTAATATATTATTTTTATTATGTATTTAATATTATTTAATTTTTATACAACATATGTCTTTTTACTGTTCATTTTTGGTTAATATGATAATTTTGTTTGAGGATGTCTGGACCACCACCCTCTCAATGTGATGTGATTCATTCATACACTACATAAAATGTATTAAGAATGATTTTAATGAATATAAATGATATATATATGATATAAACATTATAATGTAATAAATGTATATATATACATGTTTTTCTTTACTTTCAATCTTTCAACATGGAAAATCAATAGAATAAGCATTCACGCATATATACAACTAGCTTTCTCCATGAACGATGCATTTTGTTTCACATTTATATATTATATAGATTATTATAATAATATTTACTAAATATAAATTATTTTTAAATCATTATTTACACTATCGAAATCATGATATAAGTATATGGACCAAAGATATAACAAATTAAGAAACATGCAAAAATCAAAGGGGATATTACCTGAAGTGAAACCATAACATTGATTTTTTAATAAGATGGTAATATAGAGATATAATACAACCCTATATGGTATTATAAGTAATAACATGATATTCTTATCAATATATAACAAATTAATATCTATTATATATTTATTATGATTGATTATGATGAATGTAAATACACAAGGTATGAGGATTTAATTAAACCTTTTATTTCCATGGGATACAAACCTTATTTACCAGACACTCCTTTTCGGTTGAATATACCCAACCGATGGTTTTATTTAATGATTATAATAATTACCTTTTTGGTTATTTTCATATCCATTCTAAGATATATATTTCATGGTGTTTAAATTTCAATATTTCAAAAAATCGATCAACTAGTTTTGTCTCAATTTTTCTTCTTTTAGAACCATGTTTTGTTATGCACCTAAATTATTTTTTGGGGTGCATATATCTCCATTTTACATGATATATCATGAATATAATCATTTTAATTATATATTATTCTTCCTATAATTTCCTTTTCTCTCATGGATATTATTATCCCAAGTTACCAACTGATACGAGCTTATTGAAACAATCTCCTCTATTTTCGATATTGTTTATGTTTATTCATTTTTTGAGGAAATATTATAATCCATATATCAAGAACATTCATGAATTTTCTTATCCTCCATTTATTCATAATATAATAATGTATTGGTCCCATTTTTATACTATTTGGTAGTTAAGATAGCTGGGAATGTTTTTCTATGAAATCTAATAATTACCCACTCTTCCATCTGGAATGTATTTTCCATCAAAACCATTTTTCTAAAAAGGGATTACAAGAATCATGTACTATTCTTCTATAATAATTAATTTATAGTTTTTTTCTTTTTTTGTCTTTTACCAATGTTTTAAAAGTAATCATTTTAATGCTTTATGAATAAAAATTTTTCCTAACTATTCACCGTGTGAAAGGAATGTTCTTATTACCAAATATGACATGTACATATTTAATCACCATCAATTCCATGAATCATCAATTACTTATTTAATTACATAATTTTTATTATTATATATTTAAAAATTATTTTCTAATAAATAGTGTTCAAAGCATTCTCATATGTTTTCAAGATATTATTTAGGGAATGTTTTTTTCAAAAATATTGTAATATTATTTTATATGTTTTAATGGAACATTGTTTATGAAATGTTTTCAATGATGGATTTATATGTTTTTGATGTTTTTTTCAAACATTTTCTTTCTTATTTTATGTGTTTTTAGGGAAAATTTTTTGAGAACTTTTTTATTCTTTATTTATATGTTTTCAATTTTTTTCCCAATCTAAACTTTAAAAACATTTTCAGGCTTGGTTTATAATTTTTCAATGCATTTTCAATGAAAATGATTTCAAATTGTTCTCAAGATTCCTTCATTATTTTTGAATTAAAATGTTTTCAAAAATATATCTAGATTTCTTTCTATGTATTAAAATTATTTTCAATGAAATATATTTCAAAAAAAATTCAATATTTTTTTTTATTTTTCTATTAGAACCGTTCTAAAAAGGTTTTATGTTATTAAAAAAATCATTTTTCTTTAAGAATGAATTTTTTCCAAAATAAATGCTTCCAAAGTATCTTTATAAGTTAAATTATATCAACAAAACTTCTACTGATGTTACTAATTCCCTTCTAGGAAATTATCCAATGTTTCCATTCCTATTATTTCTGTAATGGTTTATGTTTGATGAAATGATAATTAGGAAACTCATTTGTCTTCAATGGGTTTCATTATTTTCAAAAATTATTCTTTTCAGGGGTTATGATTATGATTAAATGATTACAAAACAAGTATCCTTCCCTATGTGTTATGATATGATTGCATTTTTGGGATACCCATTCATTTTATAGGATATAATATGAATCTTTTTTATTTTTTGGAACATGTATGTTTGATTTCATTATGAGATGTGTGGGACTTATATCTTCATCCAATGAATTGGGTAAAGATTTATATTTCATGAGATAGACTAATATGATATTAAGATTAAATGTGAAATACTATGATGGTATTGGGAGTGAACCATTACAACCATGATGGTATGAGAAGTGAACTCATGGAACTAATATGTCCATGGGGAGAACCATGACTACTAAGACGGTATAATAAGTGATTCCAAGCTACTAATATTACATGGTATAGTCTCATGAATACCATGATAGTATGGGGAGTGAAACCATACTACTAATATGGTATTGGAAGTGATACCTTGGATATTATGGAAATCATATTATATTCTTATTTTTCCATAATTTCACGTTTTATTACTATGTAATGATTTAATCAATTATGTTATTTATTTACTTATGATTCATGACTTATGAATTGGAAAACATTATGCCATGAGTCATGTATATGATATTTGATATGTTGGGTATGCTATTATGTTTTCTTGATCAGGTCTTCATACCCTTATTCCCATTATTATACTTACACATCTCCCTTATTTACACTTATTGAGAATCTGAGTGCACCCCTTATTATGTTTACTTTCCATGGTTTTGAATATATGTATTATGTCTAATTTGTATAAGAATGGTACTTTTCAATAATTCCTACTGTGTGATAATGTAGTTCATTTATGTACAAGTGTTTAGGTCCCTAGTTTCTAAAGGCACTACACTAGTATGGTCTTCGGGCATCTGTTTGTATAATGTTCTAAATATTCTGTAAAAGTTAAGTAATTTTGATTTATGAAAAGTGAGGGTATCTATATATAAAATTATGCATTAGAGGGTGACATAGGACCACACCTGTTACGATATATACATATGTGTTCCACAAAATATTAACCATAAACCCATATTCATGAACCCATTGAAAAATAGTGGGTTTGTAAATAATAATTAAAAAATTACCTAGCATAAACATAAAATATCACTGGATAAAAAATTATCATTTTACTGAAGAAATAATATCATAATTAAATATAAAGGATGTTAAAAAAATCACATCATTAGAGGTAGAACATGGAGAAAATATATGTGAAAATATCAAATCATTCAACAAACCATTAATACATTATTAAATAATAAGAACTCAAATTTACATTCAAAACCCCTATTTTACAAGGGAAAGAGAAATAAATATAATGGTATGTTATAATGTGTTCCAAATAATGTATTATACAAATAAAATAATTATTAAGAAAAGAAAATTTTACTGTAAGATAATGAATTTCTTTTGATTGGATATAAAACCATTTATTTATACATTGAAATACCTTTGTTTGGAAATTAATTTTTTATAAAGAGTGTAAAAAATTTGTTTGAAAAGTGTTGTTGATATTTATGATAATAAAAAACATTATCTTTCCAAAAAATATTGGATAATACTATTGGGATGTGATATTATGGATTTGAATGAAAAATCAATTGATATGAATAACAGATATTTAGAAAACAAATTATTTTTTTAGAAATAATAGAATCAACAAGGACGAAGGAGTATGTTTCAACCATAATTTTAAAATAAAATAATTTATAATTAGAAAATTACCTCATTATAGATTCTAATTGATCAATCATTAAGGAACATATTTAAATGGAGTGATTATTACCCGAAGAAAAAATTTATTTCTTGACAACCCCTACCATTTGAGGATCAATTATCTCAATCATAATGAAAGATCTAAATTTTTAAATTTATATAAATAACCATGTATAAATTTTGTTACATTATATATAATCTAAATGAGATAGAATAAATACTACTTAAGTATGTTTTATAATACAAAACATGTCTCAAAGAGAGACATCAGAGATGAAAACCCCCATAAATATTGATATATTTAAAATTAAAGACCCATGAAGTGTATAAATAGAGTTGGGAATTTAATTCCAATATTATATATTATAATTTTAAAAAAAATATCTCCAATGAAAATAAATAAATTAAAAATATGAAATAAGGGGTGAATACAATTTATATCTCAATGAACCAAAATTGAGATTCAACACTGTTACCTTGTATTCACACTTATTATAGAAAGATATAACCTCCTATATAATGAAACATAATATATTTTTACCCTATATTAGATAAAAATTACGAAAATAATAAAAATTATATAATAATTTTGTAACCATATATTACAAATATATTAACTAATTATAATTTTTTTAATTATAATCTGTTTTTTTTCACTTGTTTCCATCATAGAAAATTCATGAAGTTGTGATAAATTATCCAAAAGTGCATTAAAGTTCATAAAAAATAGATATGTAAGGATATAATAGAAATTTATTTAAAATTATTACTTATGTCTCATTTTAACTATGTGAATGGAATGAATACAATAATTGATAATAGAAATCCCAATGAACTAGTTATCGATGTGTTGCATGATCAAAGGGTGATATATTAATAATTATTTTATATAACAAAATCAACAATATTAATTAAATCATGAATAATTATATAATTATTATATGATATTTACATTATATTAAATCCAAAAACAATTTTTTAAATAATAATTATAACATAGACTATATAGGAGATTAAGACAACAGAAATAGAAACATTATATAATGATCTAATGAATAAGGGTATTTATTTAGATAATGATTACATGACATATATATAAAATAATACTTGTCATAATTTTTTAATCATGATTAAATACATTATAGGATCTACCAATGATGGGTGGTGAGGAAAAATGAAAATTTTAATTCGTGGAGGAAGTATTCTATCGAATGCATGAATAATTACCCCATAACTTAATATATGAATGGAATTATGGTATATGAAAATTGATCATTTCAGAATATTATTTTTCATAAATAAAATTTATATTTTCAAAAAATCCATCAATGATTCCATCCTTGGTTTGTGGTTTTGACCAATGAATAACATTTCTTCTTGAAAGTGATAATATGAATATATACATGATTATTTTTATTTTATTTCTAATAGATGGAATGGATTATATATTTTTTCATAAAATAATATAATTACATTTTATTATGAGAAATATTTTTATTCCATTATAATTATATGTTTATAAAATATTATGATAATAAAAATTAAGAAAGAAACACTAAGAAGAAGTGGGAAATCACATAATGGACTTAAATTTCGCTATGTATAATCTATTGAAATGATGGTCCTATTCTATCAAATGGTGAGCAGGGGATTATGAAAGTTAGACATAATTGGATGTGGATAAATTATAAATTCTATCATAAGGTGACAATTGAGGTAGTGGGGATGTTATTCTTTTATATGTAAATAGAAGGTTAATTTTGGGGATAGCCATTGATTTTAAATAATATTTCCCCCCTATTAAAGGGTAAAGGAATTCAAATGAGAAAAATGATGAACTGTGATGAAGTTTGGAAGAGTCACACCTCAGACAACTATTTTTATAAAATATTACATGTTTTTCTTATTCCCCATAGTTAATGAATTTTATTATTATTTTTAACCAGAGTTACTAATTTGTATCCAAAGATACACAAAATATTTTCATGCATATTTTTATAAAAATTTAAATATATTAAAATTGATTTTGGATCTAAATACCATTGTATTCCAACATTTTATTAAATTTTGGAAATGTAAAAATTATTAATCATAATAAATTTATTTATTAATAATTAGATATTTAATATTTATTTGAATATATTTTTTTATGATTCCAAGTGTTAAAATTTTTATGCTTTCAAAAAAACAATCCAACTAAGATGTCCCTCAACCTCAAAGGATAGTAATCCTTTTAGTCAGGCCGAATGAGGACCATCTGAAAAACTGAACCTGAGGAAGACCTTATCAGCATTAGGATATGCAAGGGAGATCAGGCTTATGAAGAGGTGGGATACGGGTGGCCAATCCCATGGGGAGTAGAAACTAGGGAAAATCCTACATGGGTCACCTATGCTACCGACCAAATATATATTAATGTAGTGTTTCTGAGAGACCACCCTGGTGAATATGTCTAATGTAATGGTCGTATTATCAAGATTAAAATCCATCTCAAACCCCTTATTATATTCAAATGTAGTATGAGGAAAATGTGCATTAATATTCCCCAAATTTTTAATACACTAGTATGTACTTATAAATAAGACTCTGCAAACTCCAATATGTTCCAATATTTCCACCTAAAACATGAATGTCTTCTACTAGTACTCTCACTAGGGAACCACCATGGGAGCACTAGGAAATAATGTGATCAATCCCCATCACCCTTATGATTCCTGATAACACCATGATTTAAATTTGAAAACCATAGAACCATAATGATCCCATTTCAAGTTTTACTCAGCCACATTTGATTCATAATGAAGGAGTTATATTGATTCCACTTCCATTTCCCCATGATTGTTGCTTCTGCTACCATGTCCACAACATCCACCACCATCAACCAAGCCAATGAGGACTCAGGATCTACCATTGAGCCAATGGTTCATCATGATCGGCCATTGATAAAATGGTTCCTCATGGGGAACATAAAATACCACAATGTCTCAGGATCCATAATTGATAAAATTTTAGATCTTGAGCCACCGCTGATTGTTTTCCACCGATGGATGTCACCAACCATCATCACTTATGTCATCTATGATCATTAATAAATCCCCTATAACTAATCATAGGATCACCATCTTTGACACTATGTAGCTCTGTTTGAGTATTTGAACATTCCAAAATCATACTATCAAGGAGGCACCTTTATCGCATTCACCAAAAAAATACAATAAATCACCTGATGGACCTAGAATAATCATTATAAGCCATTTTGAGGATTATCAAGACATTATTAAGGTTAGATGAGAAAGGGGATATATCACCATCACTTGAATAACTACCACTTTGCAACTGCCAAATTGACAAGCCCCCGTATCCCATGCAACTATCTGTATCACTCTTCCAAGCATGAAGAAGGTGGTCGATTTACCGTGATGGATATGTCAAAATTGAAACACATGATCATTTAGGGTGTCTTTGAACACCACTGGTCTCACAAGGGAAAATTTAAAATATATATTATTTTCATGGTCAAACATGGTAAAATAGGATCCTAAATATTTAAAGTGGTTGAATGGGGTATCCTTGTATTCTTATAAAAAGAAGAGGCTCACCACTGTAAAGGGAGTTCACATCTGTGAGAGGGATCTACCCGAATGATAATATTGTTTATTTTTTAATCTTATATTATCATTTTAGATTATTTATATTTTATTTTGAAACAAATTTTATTACAATTAATCTAAAAAATAAATAATTGATTCATTGAATTACATGTATTTCTCACCCATGATTCCTTTTATCCTCACTTAGTTTTCTTCTTATTCTTTATTTTTAATTTTAATTTTATTTTATTATTTATTTTATTATTATACTTCCATCTAGTTAATTATTCAATTTATTTTTTCTTTCATGTATTGTTTTATTATCTATCATTATCTTCTTCTTCTATTGTTACATTTTTTGTTTCATGTGTGCCTTTTTCTTTTTCATCTCTCATCATTTTTATTTTTATTATCCTCTCTTATTTTATTATTATCTTCATTCTTTCCATGGTATCCTATCACTCTTAAAAATGAGGGGCTAACCATATCCTTCGCCTGGGGGGGTATATAAATGTTTATATCATTATTCATGTAAATTGATATTTTTTATTCAAATTTTTGGCATGTAAAAGTGATGTGAATGAGTGTGGTAGTTGTACACTATAAAACTGAACTAAAACTCATTTATATTCTATGTTTAGATATTTTCTCTCACTTCCACTAAACATAAGCTCTTCATGTGATGATGTTGACCTATTTAGTGCATGAAACATTATACGATGTAGTCAGGTCTTAGAAGGTGTCACATTCTCAGTTAAGGAGTGTAATAATCATTGATTACAGGAGGAGGTGGACTTAATATTTCTAAAGGTGTTTTATATTTCACCACACTAAATAAAAGAATATTAATTCATTCATGAGCCCGTAAAATTTAATTATAATATAAATTATAAACATCAATAAATAAAATGATGGATTCAATAAAGCAAACAAAAAAAGTAATTTTATTTCTTTTTTAATCACATTCTATCATTTCATGTTATTATAAATTTTAGAATTTAATTTATTGCCTCCATTTCCATTGATTTAATATAAACAAATAAAAAATAAAAAGTAGTAATTTGTTGAACTAGATTATATTGGTGAACAATTATGAAGTTTGTCATGTGAGATGACCACGGTAAACCTCCATTATACATTAGAAAATAAATTATCTTTTTACAGACACCATGAAAGGCATGCATAAAAATGGGTACCATTATTTGATCCCTAATCATTATTTCATTTATATTTTCTATTTTCAAATAGTATATAGATATTAATTATTAAAAATAAAACCATAAGAAATTAATTTATTTTATGCCTTGAAACTACCATATTCTCAATTAATGGATCATTTACTTAGGTTTTATAGATCAAAAATAAACTACTGCACAATGCTGATAAGGATCTCATATAAAGGATAAATGAACTAACTGTCCTGGAAAAGAAAATAATGAATGGTCATGACACCGAATAGTCATTTAAATCATTGGATGGTGTGATTGATGAGTTTAATGTTTATAATAAAATAATTAACTATAATGAATATGTTCTACTTGAGATTTTAAATTTTATCTAAGAAATCCATGAATTTGATAATAAACTCAGATATCATTAACAACCCAAGAATTTCGGTATCATGATCAAATATTACCATGCAATATATAGTTGATTATAGATGAGGATGATTTTCTTACATAGATACATGTGGGAGATCAACAAGATCTGGATAATTAATGGAACGAGTATGAGGTACAACATGATCTCACTATTCCTTATAAAGAAGAAGATCCACTAACTCTCTACATGTCTCTATCCATGGAAATGGAGAAATCCACACAAGCAATTAAGACTGGAGAAAAGATGGATGATCTCGATAACCTACCTTTATCCTTTTTAATACAATGACAAGTGGGACTCATCATTGAAGAATATATTAATTAAGAACCTACATAGGGAGTTGACCTTATCTAAAAATCTATAAAATTAGAATTTATTCAATATGAAAAGTGTTTTAATTCTAAATTCATGGATTTTTTCGATTCAGATAATCCTTTCATTTTCATGATATGATGACTAAGAAATTGATCATCCACATAGTGATTAACACATAGATCTACCTTAATTTAATGAACAATTATTTCAGGAATCCCATTAGGGAGTCTATGTAGTTATTCTTGGTGAAATAACGAAATAAGATACTCATTTTTAATTGGATAAATTTCTTATTAAAAATTGAAATTTAAAAATATTACACGTAAAAATATATGTATACAGTCCATTAAATCATTAAATTCATCAATCCATTATTGAGATTATCAATAAAATAAGGAGAATGTTACACATGTTTAAATTAAATAGTATTCTTCATACCTCATCTTCCACCCTTCAAGAAAAATTTACCTAATTGTGAATGGGGTTGGTATATAATACTGTATTTATGGATAAATCCTCACTAAGAATGGGTAAGTGGGTGGTTGGAAAATCCACATGTAGTAATTAAAATCCAAGAGGCCCCACCCACCACCAGACCTTGAATAACATCTTGTGAAACCCTTTTGAATCTATAAAAATATAGGTCCCACTTCGGGGGTCATTATAAGACTTATCCCTTTACATGCTTTTGTGGAAATTCAATTTTAGTTATCAAAATTATTATATCATGCAACCCACCTCCCTCTATTCATTTTGTTCTTAAATGATATTATCTTTTTTCTTGATTGTGTAATTTTATTTTATTGGTTACTGATAGAAAATGGTAGCCCCTAAGACCAATTTTATTGATGATAAAATCATATTTTAAAATGGAGTTAAATTTAATTCTTAACTTTTAAACTCCCACAATTTTCTAAGATTACATCTATTAATCATAAAATGGAATTTTAGGCTAATACTAGAATTTATGAATCAGTGGAATTATCTAAGAGACATGAGTTTCATAGGAGTCCTTCAATGGATTTTTTACATTTCAAATATAATATAATAGAATAAATAAAATTGAAAATATGATGTTTAATGTGACACATGTATATTAAATTGTAACTGATGATTTTAGGGAATTGGTTGATTCATGTAAATAAAATATCCCTTACATTTTTTTTATTTAAAATTCATAAATTTATGTGAATATATTTGTTATTATAATTCATTCCTCGACTAATTTTCTAAATAATATTTCCAATTCTCTAGAGGATTTCATGTCCAAGTCCTTTTTTTTAATAATATTTCATGAGTGTTCTTGGGACATGAATCCTCCTAAAACATTTATTTAAAGATGTAAAATATGAAATTGTACAAAACATCATTTAAAATTATATATACATATTCTAAAAAACCCTTATTGTTCAAAATCAACTTTATATAAATTTTTTTACCCATAAAAACCATGAATTATATTGTTAGATATGATACATGTTACTTTCCATTTTCATCTTTTCATACCCTCCGCATAGTATTTTCTTAATATTTTAAAGATCATGTGCGGGGTTTGTGAATTTCATTGTAAAATAGATGAAATATATTTTAAGAAACAATTTTTTGGTGATAAGTATGGAAATTTTTAAAGTTTTATATTCATTTTATTCATTATTGTTTTCCCATATTAAATAAAATAAATTACAAAAGAAACCCCAAAAATAAAAATAATGTGATGTGATTAGGGAAAAAAATAATCATTACTAAACCACTAAATTTTATTATATGTTTTTAGGTGGTGGATGTGACATTTATTCAACGTAAAATTTTAGAATTGTAAAAATAAAAAAAAAATACTTTGAAATAAAACATATAAATGTAGAGAAAATTTCAAGACGGTTAAATAATAATTCATTTTTACATATTTTTATCAAAACCCAAAATTGATTTTAGAACAAAAGGGAGGTGTTACTATTTTAAGGGGATATTTTAATTAAACTTTTACTTCTAATATCATGAATTGTCCTCAATAAATAAGACTTATCTTTAAGTATAAATTTTTAAACATCAATTCAAACCAAACTTAAGCCCAATATTTGTTTGATGATTTATTTGAAAGTAATCATGATTTTATATTTCATTAAAAATTAAAAAGTGGGGAAATGTGTTCATTTACAATACTATATATTAGGATAATGTTCTCATGATTTGATAATTACAATAGTAGAATTTATATGATGAGAGATGAGTTATAATATTCAAGGTGTGATGAATCATGATTTTTCAAATTTAATAATAATTAATTGAGAATTTTGAATTGATGAAATAAAATTTCCTAAATTCTAAAAATAGAAAAGTAAAATACTTTAGTTTATTATTTACTTAAAAATTGATAAATTGAAATTATATTTTATATGGAATTTGAATTTTTTGTATAACATTGATAACTATAATGTCTTATATTTTTGAAATTTTAATATTTGAAACATTGGTGTCGTATAATTTTTAATTTTATGATTTTATTCTTGAAGACAAGAATTATGAAATTTGTGGTCTTTATTAAAATTTAATTCATGGTTTATTATGTAAGAATACACATAACATAACCCAAAATATTGGTAATTCTAGTGTCTATGAGAATTAGGTACATTAAATAACATCTTAAAACAAGGGGTACATCGAAATTATTAAAAACTTCCTTGACATGATTTTATTATTCCATCATACTTAAAATTCATGGGATTACCAGTGGGAATTGATAATTAATGGGTGAGCTATAAATCCAATTAAAGTAATAAACATGGAAAAACATATGGTAATTTATTACATGTTATGAAATAAGTAATTAAATGAGACAAAAAAAGTGTTAGAAATAAGAAAATGAACAATGAGGTTTGATAGTTCATGATAACATAATGTAAACATGTAAATATAGAAACAAATTTAATCATTTGATCATAAACATAGATAAAGGATAACCTCTAAGAAATCCTGACGAAAAAACTATTATGACATATGTTTTTTAATCTATAATCCCTTACATGATGTTTGACGAGATTTAAACATTACCCAATATAATGTTTCACTATATAATTTCAAGCCCACTCTTCACATTCATTTTATTCAGATGCATAATCATTCAACATAGATCATACAACAAGGAATCATTTATAATAAAATTTTATTCCATGGTCAAGGATATTGGAATAAATACCTTTAATCACTTGATCAATGATTTATAAGTTCATAAAGGTTAATGTTTTTTATTGGAAATTCGTATAGGTATTTATCATACAATTGTATGGCATAGAAATTTTCACTGAAAAACTAGAGCCTAACATTGGTACTCATAAAATGGATTATTGATATGGAAATGAGTATATATTTTTATCACTTAAAATTAATAGTAAGATGGATTTTGAAAAGAATATCCCTATGGTATTATTTCTAAATAAAAGTCACAAAAAGAAGAAAATTCTTGATTTGAAAATAGTTGGGCATGGTCCCTTAAAAATTTTGGAAATGAAATATTTGTACCTAAAGGATCATGGTAGGGATTAATGATAATTATCAAGATATCTCATATAATTGAAATAAAATGGGATTTCATATGTATATAGATTAAAATTTTAAAAACATCAACAAATTGAATTTAATATGCATAACATGAAATAACTCCATGAATAAAAATAAGATATGGAAATCTGTTACTAAATTTTATAACAGTGAAAACATAGGTAATAGTTAATGTGAGAGGGGATAAATGATCTTTCATTAAAATATCATCATTTAGACAATAATTATATTTCTATAAATTGATTAAAATGTATAAAATTGATTTTAAAAAGCAAATAATGAATGATGTTTCATGAATGGAAATGAAGAGTGATATTCCCCTTACTTTTTTTATGTAAAATAAGAAGATAATTTGTACAGAATAATAGGTATAAATTTAAGTTACTGGGATGTATTTATGAGAGTGAAAGGGGTTTTTCATTATGTAATCATAATAAATGTATTAAGGGGGATGTAAAAGAGAATATCCATATAGTAACAAATGAAAAATTTTATGTATAACATAAAATAGTTTCTTGAATAAATAGATGAGTGGGAAAACAATTAAATTGGTTGGGTGATTCCCAGAGCATGTGAGAAGATTATTGACAACTTGGGTACCTTGAATAACATATTATAAAATAACAATAGTGTCAATTTTGACACAATTCATTTATTTGAATTTAAATAAAATATATACAGAAGATATGTTCAAACTAAAATCTTTAATAGATTCATAAAAGGTCATATGTATCTATAAAATTAGTGTATCACATTAAATAGTTCATATAATATTTATTTTATTATTTTAAAAACCATTTATTTGGTTTATCTCTTAATAAAATAATTACTACAACATTTTTGTATAATTATTTAATATACTGATTTGTTGCATAAAAATTAAAAATAAAATCCTATGATGAAGATAAATCTATTACCTTTCAAAATAATATTTTTACACGAATTTATCATCTTAAAATCACAATATTTAAATTGTTATATTTATTAAATTATGAAGGTGACAAATTTGGCATCATTTAAAATAAAATAATATAAGTGTCATAATCACTTTTATAAGGATTCAAAAGTTTATATATTAGGTCATTAGATTCTTAAGGTGTAGATATACACTACCAAAAAGTTTTGGTCAGGTTTGTGGGCCTTTTAATGGGTATTATTATTTCAATTAAAACTATATTACTTATTATCCACTTAATAAATAATTTATGTACCATTAATGTATCACCATTAATGATAATTATTTAATCCCTAAAAATTCTAAATAAATTATCATGATGTAGATACTTTTATTATATTTCTGTAGACTATTCATGTTGGACGTTTTATGGTGTTTATCACTAAATTAAATTATTATACTTATAAGATTTAAGAGAGTGACATGTTGTCACTTTCTTTGGTTTTAATAATAATTAAATTATTTTCATGTTCAAAAGTCCATAAAATTAATCTAATCCAACCCTTAGGTTATATGAGTCTACTTTTATCCATACAATAGAATTTTGGCATGTGTTAGGGTAATTTTATAATATTATATTTACCAATAATTACCCGATTTACCTTTAACTAGGGTAAATAAAATTTACCGTAGTTACTATTCCTAATTCCCAAAAATAAAAAGTAGCTTATTAACATAATTTGGACCCACGGATTCCAAATATGGAATCAAGTTTTCCAAATTCAATACACAAAAGTTGCAGAAATTAAATTAAAATTAATCCCGTTGTCAAAAAAAACGGGGTTTTCTTTAAAACATTGCAAAAGATTGAATTGATTTAACCTAAGAATTTAATATAAAATCAATGCTAATGACATAAATTATATTAAATGGTAAAAATATATTCAATTTATACTTTAAACCCATTCAATATTATAATTTAACCATATAAATTATTGTGATGAAAAAAGTTCTTTTAATTAAAATATAGCGTGTTTTTACTATTCCTATAAGGCCCCGGCCTTAAACCTTACTTAATCTTGAGTTATTACAAGATTACACGTTGAGGATCTTTTCAGGTTTAGAGTTTTAGGGAAATAGGTCATGAAACTTGCATTACATTCCACACATAAACAAAGTGGTTACATAAAGATAGTATTCTTAATTCCCATCAATGGAAACACATTTAAAATATAACATGGATTATTTCTTGACACATCCTTGACTCTACCATCTTATCATGTACCTTTCCCTTGACCTGTGAAAAACATTTTAAAAACTTGGGATGAGCATAAAAACTCAGTATGGGTTATAAAAACATGGAAAGGAAACATGAGTTCATATATACATAAGAATGAAATCATACTTTACCCATAAAACATAGGCACTTTAACATACCTCATAAAATCATGAATAAATCATAGAAATCATAAGACATAAAGGTAACTTGAGGCATTCATAACATTCTTACGTAGGGAGTAACCCTCTTGGTTACGTTTGGAATACCCATCACAGTATATTCCCTAAAATCTCTTCGGAGAAACCTTAACGTTTCACTCCTTTGCGTTACCCAATGCATTGAAGAGCTATAACGGGCTCACCCGCCCTTAGTTTATCACGGAACCACCCGTCTTCATAATAATGCCCAAGAACCATAACATAATCATATCACATAAAACATGCATAAAGGAAACATAAAATTTCCACATTTCAATCACGAGATATCAATACAACACATTGATATAATAAAAACATTATGAAAACCATTTTCAATACCAAAGTAAAACATGGTATTTATTTTTCTTTTAAAAAAGAAGGTATGGCTTGTAGAGGAAGCCAAAACTCAAATAACGGTTACGACGGCGGAGAAGTCGTTGTCGCCGCATACGTACGAAAAAAAACATTCCCTTTTGTCGTTTAGTAAACGCTTCGTAAAAAAGATTCCTTTTGAATAAACGTAAAAGTCAAAGGGGTTTATACACCGTATAAAAGAAAGTTGTGTATAAAATAAAATATGCCTCAACGAAAGGAGATTGAGACGAAGTCCCATACAAAGATAATTTTTAAAATAAAATAGATACATTATGTGTATTCACTATAAGTACACATAAATAAAGTACAAATACAAGATACGACATAATAATATAATGACATAATTTGAAAGTAGGAGATTAACCCAAAGAATGGAAATTGGGTTAAGAAGTTCCCATACCTCGTATCTGACTTGACCCGACCGTTCTTTAAACTCCTGAATAATAAACTTTAGTTAATCTCTACTTGATTATGAATCTTTTCCAAGTTCATTATTCCTTTTATACCATGTTATGAACATCATGTAATCATTTAAGTTAATAATGTTCATTTTGTCGGTATTTGGTTCTTAAGTCAAAAATAGACTTCTTACACTTACATGTTGTTAATTTGGTCAATGTTTCATTATATCCAGAATGGTATTCATGATGTAGATATCATATATGTCATATATATCCAGTACATACATGTATTTAAAATATTACATAATCATTTAGAGGTAAGAAATGAAATGCACCGTTCATGGAGACGGTAAGCCGTACGTACGCATGAACGCTACTTTCATTTCTTTGTCATATTAATGGAATTAAAACTAAATGAGACTTATGTATATTTTAATTCCAGAATTATATTCATCATTTAGATATATCATTAATTATATATATCCATTATATACATGTACTTTTAATAGTACATTACATTTGGGGATAAGAAATGAAATGCACCGTTCATGGAGACGGTAGTCCGTACGTACGCATGAACGCTACTTTCATTTCTATCTCATACTTTAATGGAAATAAATGATAATGATATATATAGGTATATTATAATTCCAGTATTACATCATATATAATAACTTTAAATCCATCCTTTACACGTCCCACATATGGCATTAACGAATCACATCACTTTGAGGGGGCGGTAGTCCGCACTTCCTTAAATGAAGATATCGCGTATACCCATAATGGAAGCCATAAAGGTAAGACAAAAATGAAAAATACAGAAGCATAAGTAAAACATAAAAATATTACATATCATATATAAAAATAGTGACATCATGATGGCCACCTTTGAAGGTGTTAAATGAGTATTGAACAATCATCGTTTCGGGAGGCAGAATTTCGCCATCCACGGAAACCGTATGTTCTTTAACCATTTGATGTAGTTGTGTGAGAGTGTAGATAAAATAAATCTTATAACAACATCCTAGTATATTGATGATACTGGTGTTGTTACAAAAGAAGTATATAAAAAGATTTTAGGGGGTTGGAGAAGCAAAATAAAACAAATGAACATGAGAGAATGAATTACCTTAAAAAGTGTAACTCCTTTTGAGTTGAGCCTAAAGGCTTCCTTTGAAAGGATTCTGCCCAAAGGGAATCCTCTAGGATGAGGAGAGGGATGTGGATAGAGCAAATGGGCAGGGGTTGGCCGAGCCAAAGGCTTGAAGAGTGTGTGAAATGAGGTAGAGGTGGGGGCCTTTTATAAGAGAAGAGGAGGGGCACTTTTGGAAAGTAAAGAAATATAACTTAATTTGAAAATGTGTTTCGGTTTTAAAAGGTCCCACATTAATAGGATTCGTGGATAAGGTGATAAGGGTTCGAAATCCACTCATCCAATTGGTTTTGGACATGTGTAGTTCATAGATATTACATTATCTTTCCATTTTATTTAAATCGTCAAATAATGATGTCATCGCTGCATCATTATTATGTCATAAATAATTAAATTTATTTAATGTATAAAAATTATAAAACAAATACTATGATATAGGAAATCTTTTTATCTTTCCAATGACTATTTATAATCAAAATTTGGACTTGTATAACCCCACTTAAAAATTGTTTTCGCAAAACATATTATGTTTGTGTCATTTTCACTTTAACATTTAATAAAAAGTAATTTATGTTATTTCCCAACAAAAGTGGATACATGGGGTCCCCAAGTTAGGCCATGACTTGTCTTGGTCGGACATGACACAACCAATGAGTTTGGGACATGTGTCTAGGTCATTTTATATTATTAAAGCATTATTTATTCCTTAAACTACACTAATTACCACTAATCGCGATTAAAAACTTAATAAGTTACTATTCACCAAAAAATTATTTTAATCTCATTGAACCACATTTTACTTCTTAATGACAACCATGTATGTCGGATTTTCAAAATTCAATACACATTAGTGGTAAACTTTCATTTAACTGAAAAATCAGTTTGCTTGATTACCACTTAGTGGTTTCACTATTCATCAAAAATTGAAGTTTTTCAGAAAATTACCAAAAATTCACCCTAAGCTATATTTGATATTCCGAATTCAAAAATGAAGTCTATTTTACAAAATTCAAATCATATAAGTCACACTAATTAATTTAATAATTAATTCCCGCTGTCATGACAAATAGCGTGTTTTTACAAAACAATAAGTATCAAAAGATTGACACTAGTTTAAGTCCGATTTCAAATCGAAATTGATTCCAATGACCACCATTGGATTAACTGGTAAAAATATTTTATAATTTCACTTTAAAACCAATTCAAAACATAATCTAATCATATAAATAAATTAGATTAAAAAGCAGTTTTGATGTAAAATACAACATTTTACACTATTCATAAAAAAATGAACTTTATCAGAAAGGTTCCAAAAAATTACACAAAGTAAATTTTGATGTCCCGATTCTAAAGAAGAGTTATATTTGATCCAAAATAAATTATAAGAGTGATCAAAACTATATTTAATGACGGTTCACCATTAAAGGGTGAAAAGTGAACTTTTAGTGAAAAGTAGAGTATATATGCCCTAAAATTGAACTCTTTCCGTATTTTAAGCCTTTATCTTTTATTGGGTAAATGTAAAAACATCTAAAAACATATCTATTCATATTTTAGTTATTTCTATTCATTCCCGCCAGTACAACGGCTACTTGTTAACTAACATTTAAAATAATATTATTATATTACTAGTGTGCTACGTAAGTTTCAAAGAAACTCATCGTTGCGTATCGGGTACGCTATCGAACATAGCAACCCCTTTTAATTAAAATTCATATTTAATTCTCAAATATTAATAAATATGAAAATTATTTATTCTTTAATTACCTGGGATGTTACATCCTTCCCCCCTTTTGGGAATTGCGTCCTCGCAATTTTATTCACTTATCAAAATAAGTGGGGGTATTTATCCCTCATAGCATTTTCAGATTCCCATGTTGCCTCTTCAATCATGTGGTTTTTCCACAAAACCTTTACCTGGTGAATCACCTTATTCCGTAACACTTTCTCCCTGTGGTCAAGAATCTGGACCGGTTGTTCCTCATAAGATAGGTTCTCTTCCATCTGAACTACCTCTGGACTCAAAACATGAGATGGATCTGGCATATACTTTCTCAACATCGAAACGTGAAAAACATTGTGTACCTGAGATAAACTCGGAGGTAAATCCACTCGGTATGCAACTGATCCAACTCTTTCCAGAATTTCGTATGGTCCAATAAACCTTGGACTCAACTTTCCTTTCTTACCAAATCTCATCACACTTTTTCAAGGAGAAACCTTGAGAAAAACATGATCACCTACCTCGAAAGATAGATCCTTCCTCCGGTTATCCGCATAACTCTTCTGCCTGCTCTGAGCTGTTCTCATGTGTTTCTGAATCAGCTGAACTTTTTCTACCATCTCTTCTACCAATTCTGGTCCCATCAACTTTCTTTCACCCACTTCATCCCAGAAAGCTGGAGTTCGACACTGCTTCCCATATAATGCCTGAAATGGTGCCATCTGTATACTGGAATGAAAACTGTTATTATATGAAAACTCAACCAAAGAAAGATGCTGGTCCCAACTTCCCTGATAATCCATAGAACAAGCTCGTAGCATATCCTCCAATGTCTGAATTGTTCGTTCTAACTGCCCATCTGATTGAGGATGAAAAGCTGTACTAAAATTTAATTCAGTACCCAACGACTTCTGAAGGCCTTTCCAAAAGTTAGAAGTAAACCTGGGATCACGATCCGATACAATGGAGAGAGGAACTCCATGTAACCTGACTATCTCTTTAAGATACAAACGAGAAAGTTGATCAAGAGAAAAAGTATCTCGTATAGCAAGGAAATGAGCAGACTTGGTCAAGCGATCAACAATAACCCAGATTGCTTTATTACCTCGAGATGTCTTCGGTAATCCAACAACAAAGTCCATGGATATATTCTCCCATTTCCACTCTGGCACTGGTAAAGGCTGAAGCATCCCTTTCGGTAACTGCCGCTCAGCTTTAACCTGCTGACAAGTCAAACACTTCACAGTAAAATCAGCAATATCTCTTTTCATTCCATCCCACCAGTAATACTCCCGCAGATCTCTATACATCTTAGTACTGCCCGGATGAACTGAAAACGGAGAACTATGAGCTTCACATAACAACTCTCTCTTCAACTGTGAATCAGAAGGCACACACAATCTCTT
This sequence comes from Viscum album, assembly GCA_963277665.1. Lineage (NCBI taxonomy): Eukaryota > Viridiplantae > Streptophyta > Magnoliopsida > Santalales > Viscaceae > Viscum > Viscum album. Next base: position 805,985,390 of record OY728119.1, on the reverse strand, counting down.
CCCAAATCTCAAAACGCAATCACAAACTTATCCAAGAACTCATGGAAAATTCTATTCATTAAGTCCATGAATACAGCAGGTGCATTGGTTAACCCAAAAGGCATAACTACAAATTCATAATGGCCATTTCTAGTACGGAACACAGTCTTCGGAATGTCTGCTTCTTTTACTTTCAACTGATGGTACCCCGACCTCAAGTCAATCTTCGAAAAATACTGAGCTCCCTGGAGATGACACCACTTCATTCGATGGCCCAACATCTGCTAAAGTTGTTGCAAATGATTTTACCACCCCTTTCTGCTTGTAGTCTAGCTGCTTACCATCACTCAAGCTCCTTGTCGGACACTCGTTTGCATAGTGACCCATCTCATTGCACTTATAACATTTCACTAACTGTAAATCAAATTTATTCTTACCTTCACCTTGATCCTTTTCAGTGCAATCACGAGCCTTATGTCCCATCTTACCACATCGGTAGCACTTTCCAGAATTCAGAAGACATTCCCCAGCATGCCTTTTTCCACATTTATCACAAACTGGAAACTTAGTTTTCTTACCATCAGACTTTTTTGAAGAATTCTTACCTTTCTCCTGCCACCTCGGTCTCTTCTTCTGCTGGTTGTTATAGAAAACTTGGTCATCGGCAAACTCCATTTCCACCTTCTCAGCACATCGAACAAGCTTTTCATAACTTTTAAACTCACGAGAAGCTAATGCCCTTCGATACTTTGGCTTTAATCCTGAGTAAAAACGATTGATTTTACTATCAAGGTCCCGGATAAAATTGGGAGCATACCTTGCCAATCGAGTGAACCTTTCTTCATAGGCAGCCACTGAGTCTTCCTCTTGCCTCAATTCCAAGAATTGCTTTTCCATCCTAAGTCGAACAGCCTTAGGAAAATACTTCTCAAGAAACATACCTTTGAATTCATCTCAGTCAAGAGCATCAATCTCATCGGCGTCCCTGATATTTTTAACCATAGACCACCACTGATCTGCTTCACCCTCCAAACGGTAAAGAGCAAGACTAACCTTTTGATTGTATGAACACCCCATGACATCAAAAATCTTCTCCAGTGCTTTAATCCACCTTTCAGCTAGCACAGGGTCAGATGATCCTCTGAATGATGGGGGATGTTGCCTCATGAAATGTTCCACCACTGACATGTTCCTCTGCGGTTGATCTGGCTGATCTCGTGCATGGATACCACCACCATTTATATCCTGAGTCAACTGTGCCATCACTGCAACAAACTGTTCAGTTCCGATTCCGACCATCTCAGGTTGCTGATTTGGAATGTTATCTACCTCCTGATGTCGTCCCAACATAGCTGCTTTGTTTCCTCTGCGGAAAACCATTCTGAACACCGAAATATCTTAGGCGAAGCAACATGGTAATCCGTAAATGCTATATCATTTCAATCATATTATAATTTAACACTTTTCTAACTCCTAAAGTTGTCTAAACCGACCTCTGATACCAACTATAAGGCCCCGGCCTTAAACCTTACTTAATCTTGAGTTATTACAAGATTACACGTTGAGGATCTTTTCAGGTTTAGAGTTTTAGGGAAATAGGTCATGAAACTTGCATTACATTCCACACATAAACAAAGTGGTTACATAAAGATAGTATTCTTAATTCCCATCAATGGAAACACATTTAAAATATAACATGGATTATTTCTTGACACATCCTTGACTCTACCATCTTATCATGTACCTTTCCCTTGACCTGTGAAAAACATTTTAAAAACTTGGGATGAGCATAAAAACTCAGTATGGGTTATAAAAACATGGAAAGGAAACATGAGTTCATATATACATAAGAATGAAATCATACTTTACCCATAAAACATAGGCACTTTAACATACCTCATAAAATCATGAATAAATCATAGAAATCATAAGACATAAAGGTAACTTGAGGCATTCATAACATTCTTACGTAGGGAGTAACCCTCTTGGTTACGTTTGGAATACCCATCACAGTATATTACCTAAAATCTCTTCGGAGAAACCTTAACGTTTCACTCCTTCGCGTTACCCAATGCATTGGAGAGCTATAACGGGCTCACCCGCCCTTAGTTTATCACGGAACCACCCGTCTTCATAATAATGCCCAAGAACCATAACATAATCATATCACATAAAACATGCATAAAGGAAACATAAAATTTCCACATTTCAATCACGAGATATCAATACAACACATTGATATAATAAAAACATTATGAAAACCATTTTCAATACCAAAGTAAAACATGGTATTTATTTTTCTTTTAAAAAAGAAGGTATGGCTTGTAGAGGAAGCCAAAACTCAAATAACGGTTACGACGGCGGAGAAGTCGTTGTCGCCGCATACGTACGAAAAAAAACATTCCCTTTTGTCGTTTAGTAAACGCTTCGTAAAAAAGATTCCTTTTGAATAAATGTAAAAGTCAAAGGGGTTTATACACCGTATAAAAGAAAGTTGTGTATAAAATAAAATATGCCTCAACGAAAGGAGATTGAGACGAAGTCCCATACAAAGATAATTTTTAAAATAAAATAGATACATTATGTGTATTCACTATAAGTACACATAAATAAAGTACAAATACAAGATACGACATAATAATATAATGACATAATTTGAAAGTAGGAGATTAACCCAAAGAATGGAAATTGGGTTAAGAAGTTCCCATACCTCGTATCTGACTTGACCCGACCGTTCTTTAAACTCCTGAATAATAAACTTTAGTTAATCTCTACTTGATTATGAATCTTTTCCAAGTTCATTATTCCTTTTATACCATGTTATGAACATCATGTAATCATTTAAGTTAATAATGTTCATTTTGTCGGTATTTGGTTCTTAAGTCAAAAATAGACTTCTTACACTTACATGTTGTTAATTTGGTCAATGTTTCATTATATCCAGAATGGTATTCATGATGTAGATATCATATATGTCATATATATCCAGTACATACATGTATTTAAAATATTACATAATCATTTAGAGGTAAGAAATGAAATGCACCGTTCATGGAGACGGTAAGCCGTACGTACGCATGAACGCTACTTTCATTTCTTTGTCATATTAATGGAATTAAAACTAAATGAGACTTATGTATATTTTAATTCCAGAATTATATTCATCATTTAGATATATCATTAATTATATATATCCATTATATACATGTACTTTTAATAGTACATTACATTTGGGGATAAGAAATGAAATGCACCGTTCATGGAGACGGTAGTCCGTACGTACGCATGAACGCTACTTTCATTTCTATCTCATACTTTAATGGAAATAAATGATAATGATATATATAGGTATATTATAATTCCAGTATTACATCATATATAATAACTTTAAATCCATCCTTTACACGTCCCACATATGGCATTAACGAATCACATCACTTTGAGGGGGCGGTAGTCCGCACTTCCTTAAATGAAGATATCGCGTATACCCATAATGGAAGCCATAAAGGTAAGACAAAAATGAAAAATACAGAAGCATAAGTAAAACATTAAAATATTACATATCATATATAAAAATAGTGACATCATGATGGCCACCTTTGAAGGTGTTAAATGAGTATTGAACAATCATCGTTTCGGGAGGCAGAATTTCGCCATCCACGGAAACCGTATGTTCTTTAACCATTTGATGTAGTTGTGTGAGAGTGTAGATAAAATAAATCTTATAACAACATCCTAGTATATTGATGATACTGGTGTTGTTACAAAAGAAGTATATAAAAAGATTTTAGGGGGTTGGAGAAGCAAAATAATACAAATGAACATGAGAGAATGAATTACCTTAAAAAGTGTAACTCCTTTTGAGTTGAGCCTAAAGGCTTCCTTTGAAAGGATTCTGCCCAAAGGGAATCCTCTAGGATGAGGAGAGGGATGTGGAGAGAGCAAATGGGCATGGGTTGGCCGAGCCAAAGGCTTGAAGAGTGTGTGAAATGAGGTAGAGGTGGGGGCCTTTTATAAGAGAAGAGGAGGGGCACTTTTGGAAAGTAAAGAAATATAACTTAATTTGAAAATGTGTTTCGGTTTTAAAAGGTCCCACATTGATAGGATTCGTGGATAAGGTGATAAGGGTTCGAAATCCACTCATCCAATTGGTTTTGGACATGTGTAGTTCATAGATATTACATTATCTTTCCATTTTATTTAAATCGTCAAATAATGATGTCATCGCTGCATCATTATTATGTCATAAATAATTAAATTTATTTAATGTATAAAAATTATAAAACAAATACTATGATATAGGAAATCTTTTTATCTTTCCAATGACTATTTATAATCAAAATTTGGACTTGTATAACCCCACTTAAAAATTGTTTTCGCAAAACATATTATGTTTGTGTCATTTTCACTTTAACATTTAATAAAAAGTAATTTATGTTATTTCCCAACAAAAGTGGATACATGGGGTCCCCAAGTTAGGCCATGACTTGTCTTGGTCGGCCATGACACAACCAATGAGTTTGGGACATGTGTCTAGGTCATTTTATATTATTAAAGCATTATTTATTCCTTAAACTACACTAATTACCACTAATCGCGATTAAAAACTTAATAAGTTACTATTCACCAAAAAATTATTTTAATCTCATTGAACCACATTTTACTTCTTAATGACAACCATGTATGTCGGATTTTCAAAATTCAATACACATTAGTGGTAAACTTTCATTTAACTGAAAAATCAGTTTGCTTGATTACCACTTAGTGGTTTCACTATTCATCAAAAATTGAAGTTTTTCAGAAAATTACCAAAAATTCACCCTAAGCTATATTTGATATTCCGAATTCAAAAATGAAGTATATTTTACAAAATTCAAATCATATAAGTCACACTAATTAATTTAATAATTAATTCCCGCTGTCATGACAAATAGCGTGTTTTTACAAAACAATAAGTATCAAAAGATTGACACTAGTTTAAGTCCGATTTCAAATCGAAATTGATTCCAATGACCACCATTGGATTAACTGGTAAAAATATTTTATAATTTCACTTTAAAACCAATTCAAAACATAATCTAATCATATAAATAAATTAGATTAAAAAGCAGTTTTGATGTAAAATACAACATTTTACACTATTCATAAAAAAATGAACTTTATCAGAAAGGTTCCAAAAAATTACACAAAGTAAATTTTGATGTCCCGATTCTAAAGAAGAGTTATATTTGATCCAAAATAAATTATAAGAGTGATCAAAACTATATTTAATGACGGTTCACCATTAAAGGGTGAAAAGTGAACTTTTAGTGAAAATTAGAGTATATATGCCCTAAAATTGAACTCTTTCCGTATTTTAAGCCTTTATCTTTTATTGGGTAAATGTAAAAACATCTAAAAACATATCTATTCATATTTTAGTTATTTCTATTCATTCCCGCCAGTACAACGGCTACTTGTTAACTAACATTTAAAATAATATTATTATATTACTAGTGTGCTACGTAAGTTTCAAAGAAACTCATCGTTGCGTATCGGGTACGCTATCGAACATAGCAACCCCTTTTAATTAAAATTCATATTTAATTCTCAAATATTAATAAATATGAAAATTATTTATTCTTTAATTACCTGGGATGTTACAATTCCCCAAACTATGAAAGTTACCAGAATAATATGAAAATTTTATCCAAAGTAAATTTTTATTTCTTGATTCCAAAGAAGAATTTTATTTTTTTATATTGAACTTAAAAACTTGTAAAAAACTACAATAAATGTGAGTGCGCCATCAAAATTTGGAAAAACAGTTTTTTTTTTGAAAAAATACTTCTTTTATCCAAAAAAAAATGATTTTGCATTTATACCTCATTCTATAAAATGTATAAGTTGAATTAAAATGTTATGAAATTAGAAATTCAGTTATTACTATTCATAATGGATAGTTATAATTATATTTTAATAGCATATCTTTGTTTAGTGAAACTCGGTATTGCGTACGACGCAAGCTATCGAGGAAGGTCGTGGTTGCGTGTAAAGCAAGCCAAGATAGTGTCTTGTGTAGTGAAAGATTCCTTTGATGATTTATATAACATAAATACAAAATATTTCTCATAAAATTCTCGGGTGTTACACCTTGGGAGGGATATAGAGATGGGAGGGAATATTAAATATGTGATACATAGTTTTTTAGTGAAGATGATGTGATCTAGGGTTGGTTAATATTCGAAAATATATTGGAGTATTTTATTATTTCATAATCATAGGTTTTGGACTCTATATTATAAAATAATAAAAACCAAAATCCATACCATGGTTTCTCATATGGTTTCTTCAAAATATAAGTGTTTTGATTATTTTATAATGGTTTTTACCTAAATTATGAAAATATTTTGCTTTGTTATGTGGAAGTGGGTCATCTTTATAAAGAAATAATTTTAAAACTGTGACATATAATAATGGTTTAGGAGGAAACATTAAGTCATTATGAAATTATTAAAATTAAATAAAAATCCCATTATTATTATGAGTAAACATGTATTTAGTCTTTTATACTATTAATAGTATATGACATCACTTTGGTGTCATTATGTTCTCATAATATGTATCATCTACTTATATTGAATTTAATTTTTACCTGAAAACTTGACTCTCTCAAAATATTATGAGAAATAACAGTTGGATAATTTTGACATGATGATCTCAAAAATGATATTAATTGTATCAAATAATTCATTAAATAATATAAATTAAACATATATAATTAAATGCTCATTTATATATAAATATTTGTTTTTTTAATAATAATAATTTTTTAACACAAATAAAAAATAAATTTACACTTCATAAAATTATACTAATGCTTATATTTTTTGTATACTATTTATAACAATATTTTTTTAAAATATAATTTATTTTGAAAAACTCATTAATCCATAAAAATTGTTTCTTCATTAAAACAATATTTTTCCATGTCTACAATTTATGTGTTATTGTATCAAAAATATAATTTTAATAAAACAAATTATTTAATCATTTATAAAGTTTAAAGACATATATATTGTTTATTATATTAAAATGAATATATATATATAGACATTCATACTGTTAGAGTTACATTGTTTTTATAGCCTCTAAATGTATTTTCAACCATTAATTAACATATTTTCTTTTTTATTATGGTTATAAATATTTACAATAGTTACTATTCATATTGTTCAAAAATAAATTTGAACTTATTCTCTATTATTAATCATGATTCTTCCAAATATGGATTTCATTTTATCAAAATTAATTTAATTTATTATAAAAAATAATTTCAATTAAAACCTATAATAATGATGAAAGAGACAACTAAAACCAAAGAAATAATAGAGGGTGATAAAGAGCATCAACAGTATATATTAAATAGACACAAAAACATAAATCTATAATGGGAAGAAATACTATCTTTTCATTAGAAATGATCATAATATGAAAATATTTTGTTTTTAAAATTATTTTCTTAAAGTAAAGGAATTCCTTTACTATTTAGGCTAAAAGAATAAGTGAATATACCTTCTTGTCATGTATATTTTCTTAGATTAACAAATATATACTATAATATCACATTTACATCAATTTATAATAAATCAAGAAGACTTTTTTTTCTGGAATAACTAGAATAAACATATAATATATCACATAATACACAAAATAATAATAATAAATTCTCTTCAATATTTACTTAATCCAAACTGGAGAGCATAATGAATGATAATACTGAAAATGAATAAACCATAATACATTAATCTCTAAAATTTTACAAATAATTCTAATTTATTGCCATAGATCATTCCTAAAAAATCATATATATCCCAAATAACACTTGTAACCTCAACACTGAATAATGTTTTAAATTCAAATATTGTCTCACACCCTTCATCAAACATCTCAAAAAACATAATAGTATTCTTCTCAAATAATCTAAATGATTATATATACCTTAACCCAATAAAACATATCCCAAAATGTCATTAATCTTCATAAAATAAAAAATACTTGATATTATATTATGTTTCCCAAAATATCCATAATAATACTAAACATCCATCACATATATCTTTAGAGGTTTTATAAAGTTTTTTACACCAAAGAGTAACTGTAGATGTTTCATCCTATGACACATTTGGTTTATCCCTATAACAAACACATATTAAGGTGAATCAATAACCTTATAACAAAATCACTTTTATAGGCTATCAATACCATTCATCATATATTTCATATCATTTAGGTAAAAATATGATAAAAAATAAATAGATATTTTATGATTTTTTATATCCAAATGACATTTATATGAAACTTCTAAAATATAACTCTCCAATACCAATAAATAAACAATTAAATTCTTTGACCTCAATGATTTCCATAGAATAGGTTCTTCCTTAGTATTGGATTAGGCCCATATTCTCTACACATAATAATTTGGACAAAAAAGGGTTATTGTAGGATATAATATATTCAGTTATATCTTAATCATAATTTTTTTATTGTAAATAATATACTTTACTACCTAATATTACACACATAAAAAACCTTTGAGTTCCTTTTGGACATTTCCTTTGGTTCTAATTTCCACATTTTGAAAATCATGAAATTGATTCTTCATTCCATTATCTTCCTTATTAGTTAATCTACATTAAAACTTCATCCTCGTATTAATTGATTACTTTATACATTAAACTATATTCCAGTTTTTTATTTGTATTTTTGATAGATTGTTTGGAATTATCACAAGAAGACTTACTTGAGATCCCATTATAATCGATATCACATATAGTAATTAATCACACTTCCCATAACATTGGTCGTTGACTCAAACCATCCTATTTCTATTAGTTGAAAATAATAAATGGGAAATTTGTGATGATTATATTAGTATATTAAAAATAAATAAGTGGACCAAATAACATTTTCATGATAAAATATAAATGACATTTATTTCCATAACATATGAATTCATAGGCTTTAATGTTTTTTATCCATTTTATATTTCCTAACACAGACTTTTAGGGGAATTTTTATTCCTTGAATAATGGTTTGTACTGACTTTTTGAATTTACCAATAAATACCATCAAAGAGTATAAAATCATGTTTAATGAAAGGGATTTTTTCATACACCAGATTCAGATTGATTATTAATCAATTTTGTGTATTCAAGTGTTCCCCCTAGGTACATCGACACCATAACCACATCTACATGTAGTATCTAGATATAGATTTATTTTATTATAATTCACATACTCTGTAATTCACCAAAATTTAGGTATTTATTCATTTTTTAGTTATATCCATATATATTTTTGTTTTATTTTTAGTCCTAATACCCAAAATAACTAAATTGTTTTTTGATACCATCTATGAGTAACATTTTCTTTATTACATATTAATTCATTTATTTTTTTTATTAGAGTACACATTAAACTACCTATAATATTGATAAGTTTATTGTAATTGGGAATTATATAAATTACATCACAACATAAAATATGTGGTACATTGGAATTATTGTAAACATCATCTACATGATTATATTATTATACTGTACATAAAATTTCAAGGGATAATATAGGAAAATAAATAAAAAATGAGTTATATCTAATGCCCGGTAAGGGAAAAATATTGAATAACATGAAGAAAATTAATACATGTTTGAAGATATTCAAATAAATGGGACATAAAAATAGTGACAAAAATGATATTGATCAATGATAATTTATAAATCATGGTAATATAAAAATAAAATGAAAATGTGGAAACAAATTTAAAAATGTTATCGTAAACATAGGTCAAGTATAACCCCCAAGACATCACAATGAAAAAAGTCCCATAATGCATATATTTCACAAAATAATCCCTTTAATTTTTTGTCAAGAGATTCAAACATTACACCATTCATTAGAGATCTATATAATTACGTGCACACCCATTATATTCATTTCATTCACCTACAAAAGTGTTCCACATTGACCATACAACTTGGAATCATTTATCATCACATTTTATTCCATGATCATGGAGTTTAAAATATATACATTTATGTCCCCAATAAAATAATTATGAGGTCATATTGTTCAATTACCATGATTCTAAATGGATATAGGTATTCATTACATAATTTTTTTTCATGCAAATTCATGTTAAAATTTCGACAGAATAACGAATCTACTAAATATTTCATAATGAGATAAGAATGGGTATATATTTATCTTGATGTAAAATTTACATAAATAGGGTTATGTAAAATTATATCCACACATTGATATTTCGAAAAAAATTCATAAAATGAATATGATTCTTGAATTCAACATATGAGGGAGAGGAAACTTATTAATTTTGTCATGGTAACGGCTATATATAATGGTTCATTGGAGCATTTATTGAGAGTGAACTAGATATCTCGTAAAATTAAAATAAAGGGTTTGTTGAGATATATGATTAAAAACTAACCCCAAACAATAAAAAATGAAATTTAAGAGGCATAACATGAAAGAGGTTATTTAATAAAAAGATGAGTGGGAGATATCGTAACAAAATTCTGGCATGGTGACTGCTTTGTTAAGGGTCCAAATGATAGAATAACTTATATATCATTAATATATCAGCATTTAGAAATTAATAATGAAAAATTAATGAAAAAAATAACAAATTATGATTCAACATAATATATAATAAAGATTCTTATATGGAAATGAATAAAGAGAGGTCTCATATTTTGTGTACAAAAAATCAGAGGACAATTTTGACAACAAAATTTGAATACATAAATGTTCATGGTATAGATTAATTTGAGTGAAAATTGTCTGAAATTATTTAAACATAATAAAGGAAGTAAGGTGGATGCATAAAAAATTCCCAAACAAGAAAAAATGTAAATAAAGAAAAATATCGTAAATGATGCTCACGAATAAAAATATCATTGGTGTACGATATCGGATCATAGAAATGATTGATCTCATTTGTGATTTCACTTGAATCCCTTGTTTTTTGATTAATTAAGTTATTACCCAAGTCCTAGAGGCGTCTCGAGGGTGTTTCGAGTGTTCGGGAAACAAAAAGTGGAGAAAATTGGTTTTCTGGCTATTCTACATGGTCTGAACATGGTTAATGCTAATCGTGCGGATAGCCTAGGTAAACCATGCAAGAGAATGTTTTTGGTATAGTAGCCTCTACACAGTTTGCACACGGTTTGGAAAACCATGAGAATAGACCATGCAAGGGGGGGTCATTTGGGCAGAAGCATCTGCACGGTATGCACACTTATTGAAAAACCATACAAGGGGGGAATTTTTTTGCAAAAAAGCATCTACACGGTTTGCGCATGGTTTGTAAAACCGTGAAGGTAATCCATGGGCCTAGAAACGTTTAAAAATTTAAAATATTTCCACCCCCTTATTTTAAACCCCAACTCGATATTTCCTCCCATTTTACCTCTCTTCACCCAATGGACAAACCAAATCTTCCAAGAGTTCCTAGAGATCAATCTCCCATGTTTCTAAGGCGTTTTTGGTGTTTCTGGTTGTAAATCGATGCTGTAGGTAAAGCTAATACCATCATTGCCTCTGTTTTGATTTTAGTGTTTGTATTTTCTTCACCTCTCCTTATGAAGATATAAAACCCTACTTTTTCAGTGATAATTAGGTTGAAGCATCAAAGGATGGTTTAATTGGAATCAAAGGGATTGATTAGGAGTTCCTTCAACCATGGAATTGAGGTAGGTGGTATACAAGTTATATCCCATGGTTTATTTGAGGATTTGTGATTGTGTGGTTTTGTTCTTGGGTTTCTATGGGCATGTTTTGATTACCCATGGAATGTTTTGGTAAAATGGTTATTAAAGAGGTAAAGGGGAACCCTCACGATCCCTATGGGATGTATTGATGGTGATGAGACTAAACTCGGGCCACCCATGGGGTGACACGACTTTCCTATTCCTTGAGATTTGTGAAGAACAAGTGAGATTGTTGATAATTTATATAGATACCTTAATAAATAGGTTTATGTGATTGCGTGTGTTGGGATAAAAGCTAGGTGTGAAACTAATCTTGATAATAACCTATGAGATATTGGGTTAAGATGTGGAAATGACTAAAGACCATAATGGAATGGGTCATGAGCTTGGTAATGAAGCCTATTGAGTTAGGCATAATGAACAAATCCTAGTGAGATAGGCAGAACAAATGAATGCTTAGTGAGATAAGCATAATGAAATGGAATTGGATTAAAGTGTTAAATGTTGTGAAGGGTTGTAAATGTGTTAATTAGTATGGGAATGATTTTAACCCTCATGTAATTGTTATGGTTTATTTTTTCCTTAGTTAATATTTGTGATGTGGTGTTAATGGTTAATTGTTACATATATGTATAGCATGGGCACATAGCATAGTAGAGGTGGGTATTTACTGAGGTTCTATTCCCATTTTTCGAGTTGGACTAAGGCTATAAACTCCACCTATAATGCATCAGGTATTGAAATGGACTGCTTCTATGTTCCCTATCAATTGTATACACCCGGACTAATGCTTTGAGTTAATGGTATGGTTGAAATGCACTAGAAATTATGCTTCCTGGTGAGGATATGGTTGGAATGGGGATGTTGTTCCTAATGTGATAGGAAAACATTGTGTTTTCCTCTTGTATGTGATTGTGGACTTTAATTCATGTAACCTATCATGTTTAATGAGCCCTTGATAAATGTGTTGAAAAGGTAAGATATTGAAATGGCAATAAATGTTGTTAATAGTCCTATATAGGATAAGTGCACTTAATGTTTTCCTTATCATTTCGTAATCATTTCCCTTTTTCATGCCCAATTATTTAAACTTTATATTTTCTAGACAACATTGGTGTTGGCCTACTGAGATGTACTCACACCCTACTCGGGCCGTCGTTTGGTACTCGAGCATAATTCATATTTACAGGTTGGGAGAATGGGAAGGGACCTTGTTTTCTAGTTGGGTTGGCATGGGTGTACGTCAAGGAGGACCTAGTCTTGGTGTTGGGACAATTTTTGGGTTTTTGTGGTTTGTCATCATTTTGGTTTTGGTTCACATTTGCACTAGTAGAATGGCATGACATATTTACTGTTGTACATGTTTGTACCTCGTTTGGTGGAATGGTTGTTTATGCATGATCTTGTATTATTGATTGTTATTCAACTATTTTATTAAACTTTTATTGTGTAATACTCTGATAAAATGGGGTATAGTCATCCCATTTGACTATTCATACCCCCACTGCTATTCGGAAACCTTTGGCATATAAGGAGGCACGCTTAAAGTCATGTAACCACCTGGCTCGGAGAACCGGTTTTGTGACTTCTAGGTCAGGAATGATTGAAAGTGGTATCATAGGAGGTCTTTATTATCATTATCTGAAATCTACTTATTTTGGATGGAAATAGGAGTTAGGATGTGTCTGGAATTGGTAATGAACTCATTCTTGAGAGAAACTAACCCATGTACGATGGAAAACCCAAGTCACCCAGGGAGGGAATTTTTTTCATGATTTTTTATTGTTTTAGTTGATGATATTTCACCATTGGGTGTTGCACATGTTGTGTGATTTGATTTGTTTATGATATATGGTTCATTTTCTCAATGGCATAAGTTTGTGCATTCATGCATCATTATAGGCAACCATAGATGTATGTGATGTGCATCATGGTAGGCACACATGGGTTGGGTGTGTGAGACTTGAAAGGTAGAATATACCTGGAATTTTGATAAATGGAAAGGGAAAATGTGGTAAATGAAACAATGAATGTGGGTTAAGATAAATGAATGATAAGTGATGACAAATGAAATATTTTTAGTTAAGGGTTATAATGAATTGAAAATTTTGTTGTAACATGTTGTGTGAGCTTTGTGGTGGTTTATGGTTTTTTACCCTTTGTGGACCATTCCCACAGTAGTAATGGTTGGGGGTATGTTTTTGAAATACTAAGGTTTATTGGGAAAGTGAATGTATGGTGGGTTGTTATGGATGTTGAAGAGCCTTCATGTTATGAAGATGTGACATTTTAATGTTATTTGTTCTACAATTAGTGTTTCGAAATGTATCGAAATGAAACCATGACATCGAGTGATGGTTGGAGAAGAATAGGATGTTGCTGAGAACAATCCTCCAGTTGTGGAGAAAGAGAATGTGGAGATCGAAGAAGTTAATGAAGGGATGTTCTGAGAGAACATGGATTGTTTTATACATATGATGGATCGGGACCTAGGACGTGTTACACTATGTATTTTTGAGCTGACCAAAGAGTTTCAGATACAGAACCCTCTGATCATTACCAGAGAGGTTGGGGTGGAGGAAATAGAGTTATGGATAGAGTATGTTCAAACAATACTTTATAATTTATAGACTTCCAATGTGAATCAGGCTAAGTTTATTTCCTATATGTTGTGGGTTTAGGAAAATCATTGGTGGGACATCCTGGCTCATACCGAGAAGTGTGAGGGGATGTTGTGGAAAAATTTCTAGGAAAAATTTCTAGATAATTTTTTCCAAGATACCTTGTGGAAAGAGAGGGCTATAGAGTTCATGATAATGAATTAAGGATCATTGTTAGTGATGGAGTATGTTGGATGCTTCACTAACCCATGACGCATTGTTACAGTGTTGGTGGTGGATGAGGTAGTGGTTGCAAGGCGTTTCTATGATGGGATGAGGAACGAGATCAGGTCTCAGTTGAATATATCTCTCTTGAAGAGGTATACAGAGGTAGTGGTCTAGGTATTGATCTCAAAAGGGAACCGGCCGAGAGTTTCAGGTAGTGGGAATCTCATGCCAGGTGGGAAGAAAAGTGGTCAAGATTCTAAGGTCGAGAAGAATCATTTTGGATGATTTAAAAAGGTAGGATGTCTGAAAGGATGTAATAAGAGAGGTTCATCCTCTCAGGGTGGAGATTGGGTGTTCTAATATCAGAGTGGAAACTTGAAGAGCATGTGTGGAAAGTGTCATTGACCTCCAGTTGAGTTCTGTTCATGCGAAAAATTGGGACACATACAGAGGTTCTTCAAGAACCCCCAGCATGAGATTATGAATTTTGGTGACATACTGCTACCCAGCGGAGGAAAGGGATCAATTTCTCCGTATCAGAAAGGTAGTCTGAGCTCCACTGGTTGTACCGGCAGGGGTGATGGATGTGGGACTCTGGGGCAGGATCGCCAATGTTAGTAGGGAATTTTAGTGGAGGACACGCAGGTTGGAGCCCAGGGTAGAGGTTCTGGTTAGCTTCATGTAGTTCAATCTCCACCTGGTGATGGCGAGGCTAGGCCCTCAACTATTCGAGTCATGGTCCATGTAGTTTCTTTGATTCCTAGTGCGTTGTTTGACACTGGTGCACCGCAGTTTTTTATTTTTGTGTAGATTGGGGTATTGTTGGGTTTTTCATGTGGAGGATTCGTGTGGCGTTATGTCGATTGACTCTCCATTGGGGGTGCAGAATGAGGAAATTAGGAAGTGAAAGGGAGAAGCTTTTGATATTGTGGCTATCATTTCCTATGGGACAAGTTTGTTCTTGAGATGTTAGTGTTTGGCCTAATATTGGGTATGGATTGGTTAGTGTTGTATCGGGCGCACATAGACTGTTACCATCACAGGGTATCATTCAGGTCACTTGAGTGGGAAAATTTTGTGCATCTCGGATTGTGGGATATTTGAGCAGGTCGTGCCGGACCATTTTTTCAGCATTTGGATAGGCTCATGGCTCATGTATCTTGTCTTGTGCTTGATGATGAAATAAGGGAAAAGTCTATCTTGACCCTTGTAGTGGATCAGTTTCATGATGTGTTTCTTGGGGATTATTCAGGGTTGCCACCCGAGAGGGATGTTGAGTTCACAATCGAGTTGTTTCTAGGAGAGGATCCATTTTCTATTCCACCATACTGAATGGCACCGGAAGAACTCCATGAGTAAAAGGTTCGGCTTGAGGAGTTGGAATGCAAGGGTTTCATATGTCCTAGTACGTATCCTTTGGGATATCTTGTGCTTTTTGCAAAGAAGGCTGATGGGTCATTAATGTTGTGTGTTGATTGTTGGATGTTAAATTAGAGGAAGGTGAAAAATCAGTACCTTATTCCACCAATTGATGACATTTTTGACCATTTGAGGTGTTCATCAGTATTTTATACGATTTATATGAGATTGGGCTCCCTCAAATTAAGGGTGAGGCCTTCTGACGTACTGCATGCAGTTTTTAGGAGTCAGTACATGTTGTATGAGATTGTGGTGATTCCTTTTGGATTGACCAATGCACTGGTAGTTCTCATTGATTTGATGAACCAAGCCTTTCATCTTTATCTAGATCATTTTTGGTTTTCTTTGTTGAAGACATCATTGTGTACTCGAAAACTCATGACTATCATGCACAACATCTTGACATCAGGTTGAGTACACTAAGGGAGCATCGACATTATGTTAAGATTTCAAAGTGTATGTTTAGGATTGGAGAAGTGAATTTTATTGGCCACATCATCTTTGAGATAGCTATGTTAGTGGATCCAGAGAAAGTTCGGGCTACTTTGTCTGGGGAGTATCCCAAGACTGTTTCAGACGTTTGGAGTTTTATTGGTTTAGTTGGATATTACCGAAGGTTCATTCAGGATTTCCCTCATATGGTAGCACCACTTTCAAGCTTTCCCATGAATGGAATCAATTTTGAATAGTTAGAGACTTGTAATAGTTACTTTCAAGAGTTGAAAAAGTGATTGAAAACATCACCAACATAGATCTTACCTAATCCAGGTAAAAAATATGTTTTATTTTGTGATAAGTCCAGTATTAGGCATTGGGCTATGTTGATGCATGATGAGCGGTTTGTGGCTTATGGGTTGAGGCAATTGATACCCCACAAGCATAATTATCCCACTCATGATCTTGAGTTGGCTGCAGTAGTGTATTACTTGATGTGTTAGACGCACTACTAGTTGGGGAAACAATTAACAGTGTATACCAACCACAAGAGTTTAAAGTATATATTTTCTCAATGGTATTTGAATCATTGGTAGTGAATATGGGAAAAGTATCTCCAGTATTAGACACTAAGATGGTATATACACCAGGGAAAGGGAATATTGTTGCTGAAGGTCTAAACAGAAAATCTCGGGATTAGGTTGTTCAAGAATCCAACACCGAGTGGAAGGTGATGGCCTTGTTCGCAGAGATTCACCTGAATGTGTAGGATGAAAACGGTCAAGTGACTCTTGCTTCTGTGATGGATGAGTCGATGATTTTGAGTCAAGTTAGGGATAGTCAGCTCGACAATCCTGAATATTTGTCCATGAAAGAAAAACGTAATGGTGGGGAACCACCTTCAGGTTTCATCGTCAGTGTGGATAGGGTTTTTTGTCTTCATGATCATGTGGTTGTGCCAGTGTGCATGAAGGGAGAGTTGATGTGTGAGTTCCATGAATCAAATTAGGAAGTGCGTCATGGTTTGACCAAGATGCATCGTGATCCTTGTACGTCGTTTTGGTTTCCATGAATAAAAAAGAAAGGTGTGGGGTTTGTGGCACGATGCCATACCTGTTAGCTCGTGAAGGCTAAGCATCAACACCCAGGTGGACTGTTACATTCATAGCCTATTCTAGAATGGAAGTGCGACTATGTAATGATAAATTTTTTTGTGGATCTTCTAAGGATTCCATGAATGAATGATTCAATCTGAGTGGTTTTTTATTAGCTAACAAATGTGCCTCATTTCATACCGATTCAGGAGACATACACAGTTGACCATTTGGGTGAGTTGTATGTTTAGGAAATACTATAGTTGCACGGTGTACGCCTGAATATAGTTTCTGATTTTGAACCTCATTTCACGTCGTGTTTCTGTCAAGGGTTACAAAAGGAATTGGGTGCATATGTGCTTTTGAGTATTGCATTACACCCACATATGGATGGGTAGTCAGAGCGTACAATCCATGTGTTGGAAGAAATATTGAGGGATTGTGTCTGGGATAGCAGTGGTTGCTAGGAAAATCACATGTGACATGTTGAATCTTTTTACAACAACTTTTTTCAAGTTATTTTTCAGATGGAACTCTTTGGGGCTCTTTTAGAGAGACCATTTTGATCTCCGCTGTGTTGGCTGGAGGCCAGGGAAACCAAGCTGCTGGGACCATGTATCATGTAAGAGACATCAGAGAACGTTGAGTTGATTGAAAAATGGATGGCAACAGCTCATATTAAGAATAATTCATATGCAGATCAGAGAGGTAGACATCCTGAGCTCGAGGTGGGTGATGGTGTGTTCTTTTGGGTGTCACCAAGGTTGGGACAGTGACGAATTCAGAGGCTGGGAGAGATGGAGCGTAGGTAGGGGGGATTTTTGAGATTTTGGAGAGAATCGGGATGGTGGTGTACCAACTGTATCTTCCATAATGGTATATTGGGATTCATGATTTCTTTCATGTGTCATATCATTAGTTGTATCAACCTGACCCGACTCTCGTGGTGGATGCATATAATGTTGTGGTTGAGGCTAATGCATCCTTTGAGAGAATTAGTTTCTTGTTTTGGATCATATGAAATAATGTCTTTCAGGGAATGGTTGTGCCATTGGTGTGAGTAATATGGAATCATGAAAATGTTCAAGAATAAACTAGGGAGTGTGGATCATTTTTGGGGGCTCAGTGGCCCGATCTCTTTTCCATTGAATTGAAATGAATCTTGGGAGCTTGGATTGAGGATGAGCCATTATAAGGTGGGGACATTGTATGATCCCAGATCATTGAAATATATGTTCTCACTTATTTTTTTGTTTCAATCAATTTTTTTGGTTAATTAAGTGCATACCCAAGTCCTAGAGGAGTCTCGAGGGTGTTCTAAGGGTTCAAAACATGAAAAGTGTAGAATAATGTTTTTTCTGGGTAGGTTGCACAGTCTGTGCACGATTAGTGGAAAATTTGGGGACAACCCATGTAAAGCATTCAAGAAGATGTTTTTCAGAAAGTAGCCTCAGCACGGTTTGTGCATGGTGTGTAAACTTGTGTGTCTAAACCTTGTGAGGGGGATGCTTTGGGTAGAAACATATGCATGGTTCATGCATGGTTTGGAAAACCGTGCAGGAAAACCATGAAAGGGTGAATTTTGGATAGAAGCATCTGCATGGTTTGTGCACGATTTGGAAAACTGTGTCAGTAAACTGTGTTGCCCCGAAACATCTAAATAATTTCAATTTTCCACCCCATTATTTTTATCCCCCATTCGGGATTTCATCCCATTTCAGATCTCTTCACCCTAGGGACAATCCAAATCACCTAATAGCTCCAAGAGATTAATATCCCTCAATTATAAGGTGTTTTATGTGCTGCTAGTATTAGATCAAATCTCGGGGTAAGGATAATCCCATCATTGCTTCTATTTTGAGTTTAAGGTTCATATCATATTCTCCTCTCCTTCGAAATCTCTTAAACCCCACTCTATGGGTGAGATTTAGGTTGAAGCTTCAAAGGTTTATTGATGTGGAATATAAGGGCTTGATTAAGAGTGATTTCAACCGTAAAATCGAGCTACGTGGTCTATAAGTTATATCCCATGGTTTATTTGATGATTTTTGCGTATTTGGTTTTGTTCATGGGTGTATCTTGGTATGTTTTGATTACCCAATGCATGTTTTGGTAAAATGGATATTGAAAATTTAAAGGGGAACCCAAAAAATCCCCATGAGATGTGTTGAGGGATATGAGACTAAATTAGGGCCAACCACGGGGTGAGCTGACTTTCCCGGACATCAAAATTTGTGAAGAACATGTGATATTTTGGAGTATTTATATAGATACCTTTATAATCATGTTTATGTGATTGAGTGTGTTGGGTTAGAATCTAGGTGTTTGACTTATGCATCATAATAACTTAAGTGATATTGGGTTAATATTTTAAAACGACTAAAGAAAATAATTGAATAGGTCATGAGCATGGTAATGAAGCCTAGTAAGTTAGGCCAAACGAACAAAGCCTCATGAGATTGGCACAACAAATGAATTCTTTGTTAGATAAGAATAATGAAGTAGAATTTGGTTAAAGGGGTAAATAATTTAATGTGTGGTAAATGTGTTAGTGGGTTAAGGCTTGGTGTTAACCCTCATGTCATTTTAGGGTTTATGTTTTCCTTGGTAAATGGTTGTGATATAGTGTAAATGGTTTATGGTAACATATATGTATATCATGTGCACATATCTAGTTTGTGTGTGGTATTTACTGAGGTTATACACCCACGGGTTGAGTTGGAATGAGGCTATCAACTCCACCACTAATGCATGGGGTAAGGATATGACTAATGATCTATTCCCCTGTCGATTGTATCCACAAGGACTAATGATTTGAGGTGACGATATGGTTGAGATCTACCCGAAATAATGCTTTGAGGTGAGGATATGGTTGGCATGTGGAATTTGGTCCTAGTGAGATAGGACAACTTTGTGTTTTCCTCAAGAATGTGATTGTTTACATTAAGCTTTGTAACATGTTGTGTTTAATAAACATCCATTAAATGTGTAAAAAAATGTAAGATATGGATATGTTAATAAATTATGGTAACTGACCTACATTGGAAAAGAGACCTTAATCTTTTCTATTTCATTTATTGTTAATTTCCGTTTTTCATGAATAATTGTTTATACCAGATATTTTGTAGACATTGTTGGTGGTGGCCTACTGGGTTGTACTCACACCCTTCTCGAGTGGTCACTGGGTACCCAAAAAGAATTCATGTTTGTAGGTCAGAAGATTGTAAAAGTACCCTAATAGGCAGCTGGGTTGGCATGGGTGTATGTGTAGGAGGATCCTGACTTGTTGTTGGGGACATTTTGGGGATTTTGTAGTTTGTCCTAATTTTGGGTTTTGTTCACTTTTGCACTTGTAAAATGACATGGAATATTTACTATTGGACATGGTTGTACCCCATTTGAATTAATGGTTGTTTATTCATGATATTTTATTATAGATAGTTATTCTGCTAGTTTTTATCTTCTGTAGTGGCTTACTCTGATAAAAGGGGGTATAGTCTCCCTAATTGACTATGAAAACCCCCGGTGCTAGTCTGAAACCTTTGGAGTACTCGAAGGCACCATTAAGGCAATGAAACCACCTAGATCAAATCATCAGTTTATTGGATTATGGGTCAGGGATGTTACAATGTGGTATCATAGGAGTTAATTCTTCTCCTTTGAAATATTATTATTTGGAATGGTAGACAAGATTTAGGATGTGTCAGGCCTTGGTAATGAGGTCATTCTTGGGAGGAGTTATCCCATGTATGAGGGAAAACCAAATTCATCAATGGAATGAATTGTTTTTCTGGATTGTGAGATGTTACAGTTGATGATATTGCAGCATCGGGTAATGTACATGTTGGGTGATGTGATTGTTTTATGATATTTGGCTCGTGTCCTCAATGACATGAGGTTGTGCATTCATGTATCATTGTAGGAATCTAGAGTGGTAGGTTACATGAATCATGGTAGGCATAGACTGGTTGGGTGTGTGAGACATGAATGGTAGAGTGCACCTTGCATTATGATAATTGAAAAAGGGAAATGTGGTAAATGAAGCAATTCCAGTGGGATAAGATAGATGAATTATAAGTGATGAAAAATGAAATATATGTTGTTAAGGGTTGTATTGAATTGAAAATTTTGTTTTAACATGTTGTGTGAGCTTTTTGTTGGTTCATGGGTTTTTACCCCATTGTAGGCCATGGACCGCTGTATGGATGGTCGGGGTGATGTGATCAAAATACTAATGTTTATTAGGATGGTGCATGTAAAGTGGGTTGTTATGGCTGCTGAAGAGCCTTCTCATTATGAATTTGTGAATGTTTTATGGTATGTGTTATAAAAGTTTCATTTGTAAATGTAGAGAAATTCCACCACGATGTCAAGTGTCGGTTGGACAACAAGAGGATATTGCTGAGAACACTCCTCCAGTAGAGGAGCAAGAGAATGTGGTGATCCAAGAAGTTAGGGAAGATCAGTTACAAGAGAACATGGATTGTTTTATTCATGTGATGGATCAGGACTCAGGGTGGGTTGCATCAAGTATGTTTAGCTAACCAAAGAGTTTCATCTACAACATGCTACGACCATTAACAAAGAGGGTGTTATAGAGGCAGCAATGTTCTAGATTCTACCCAGATGATACTGGATAATTTGGAGACTCCCGATGGGAAGTGGGTAAAGTGGGTAGCCAATATGTTACGGGGCCAGACAAAGCATTGTTGGGATATCCTATCTTACACTGAGTAGGATGAGAGGATGTTGATGAATGACTTGCATGAAAATTCTCTAGAGAATTGTTACCTAGAGTCTTTGGGTCAAGAGCGAGATGAAGATTTCATGAGCCTAACTCAGGGATCAATATCAATTTTGGAGGATGTTGGCCACTTCACTAACATTCAATTCTTTTTTCTAGTGTTGGTGGGGGATGCAGCAGTTGTTGTGAGGCATTTCCAGGATGGGATGAGGCATGAGAATAGGTCTCAAGTGAATATCATTCACTTGAAGATGTTTAAAAAGGTAGTGGATCCATAATTGATCTAATAAGGTAACCTGAAAAGAGTTTCATGTAGTGGGATTGTCAGGCCAGCTGGGAAGACAAGTGGTGCTGCTTCTGAGGGACAAAAGTGTCGTTTTGGATGTTTTCATCAGGGTGTAACTGTTCCTGGTGGTCAGAAGACAGGGTCATCCTCTCAGGGTTGTGAACGGGTGTTCTTCAATTAGTTTGGTAGGTCAGGGCACATGCGGGGCTACTGTCCTTAACCTTCAGGTGAGTTATTATCTTGTGGAATATTTGGGACACATGTAGAGGTTCTTCAAGAACCCTCTGCATGAGAGTATGAATATTGGTGATAGGAAGTTTCCTACCACAGGAAAGGGACATGTTTCTCTATATCAGGTAGGTAGTTGGCACTCCAGGGGCCATACAGTTAGGGGCAGTGGAAGTGGGAATATGGGGTAGGATCTCCCACGTCTGTAGGGAAGTGCTATTCAGGGCACGTAGGTTGGAGGCCAGGGTAGATGGGTCGGTTATCTTCATTATGTTTAGTCTACACCTGGTGTTGGTGAGGCTGGGCCATCCACTATTCGAGGTAATATCCTTGTAGCTTCTATGCTTGCTAGTGTGTTTATTGACACTATTTCGCCACAATATTTTATTTTTTACATAGCTTGTGGTTGTGTTGGGTTTCTTAGTGGATTATGTGTGTGGGGTTATGTCAATTGAAGCATTGTTGGGGTTGAGGAATGAGGAAATTAGGCAGTGCAAGGTATGTGCTCTAGAAGTCAGTGGGTATCGTTTTCTATGGGACTTGTTATATTCCCATGATGTTAGGGGTTGACCAGATATTGGGTATGGATTGGTTTGGGCTTTATCAAGCACACATAGATTGTTACTATCGCAGGGTATCATTCATGTAACTTGAGGGTGAGTCTTATGTCCATCTTGAAGAGTGGTATGTTCAAGAAGGTATTGTTGGACCTTCCTATCAATAGTTGGATAGGATCACATCTCAATTAGTTTGTCTTGTGATTAATGATGAAAGAGGGGAATAGTTTTTCTTCCCTCCAATAGTAGATCAATTTCATGATGTGTTTCCTAGGGATTTAGCGAGGTTTCCACCTAAGAGGGATGTTGAGTTCTTGATCGGGTTGCTACCGGGATCGGAGCCAGTTTCTCTTCCACCATAACGAATGGAACTAGAATAACTCCATGAATTAATTGTTAATATTGAGGAGTTCCAATGAAAGGGATTCATACATCCTATTATATCTCCTTGGGGACCTCTTGTGCTTTTTTCTATGAAGGATGAATGGCCATTAAGGCTGTATGTTGATTATCAGAAAGTTGAATCAGATGACAGTGAAATATATGTACCCACTTCCTAGAATTGATGAATTGTTTTACTGTTTGATGGGTGTATATTTGTTTTTAAATATTGATCTGAGATTGGGTTATTAGCAGTTGATGGTGAGGCCTTCTGATGTACCACTGACAACATTCAGGAGTCGGTACGGGTTGTTTGAGTTTGTGGTGTAGCCTTTCTCTTTTACCAATACACTGACATTGTTAATGGATTTGATGAAACAAGAATTTTATCCTTATATGGATCTGTTTGTGGTGGTCGTTTTTGACAAGATATTTGTGTACTCTAAAACTAATGATGATCATTCCTAACATCTTGATATTTTCTCGAGTACACTAAAAGAGAATTGTCTTTATGTTAAGCTATTAATTTTTCAGTTCTGGATTAGGGAAGTTCATTTTCTGGGTTACGTAATCTCTGACACAGGTGTGTTGGAGGATCTAGATAATTTTTAGGCTATTGTGTCTTGGGAGCATCACAAGTGTGTTTCTGACGTTCGGAGTTTTCTAGGTTTGGCCGGATATTACCAGAGGTTCATTCATGATTTCTCTCGTTAGGTAGCACCACAGTTGGGATTGACCAAGAAGGGAATCAAGTCTGAATAGTAAAAGGTTTTTCAGAGTTCATTTCAAGAGTTGAAAAGTCGATTAATGACTGCACCGATATTAATCTTACCTAATCCAGGTAGGATGTATGTTCAATTTTGTGATGCATCCGATATTGAGCATGGGGCTATGTTGATGCATGATGAGTGGGTTGTGTCTTTTGGGTAGAGGAAATTGAGACCCCATGAGCAAAATTATCCAACTAATTATATTATGTTGTCTACAGTAGTGTATTCCTTAATGTGAATAAGGCACTAATTCTTGTAAGAGTGGTTCATAGTGTATACCGACCACAAGAGTTTAATGTATATTTTTTCGCAACAGTATTTAAATCATCAGTAGCGAAGATAGAGCAATTATCTTCAGTATTTTGACATTGAGATGGTATATACATCTAGGAAAGGGAAGAATATTTCTGAATATCCATGAATAAAGGCTCATAACCAGGTGGTTTAAGAATCGATCTTTGAGTGGAAGGTGATGGCCTTGTTCGCAATGATGCACCCGGAGGTGCGGGAGGAAAATGGTCAGGTGACTCTGGCTTATCTGATGGTGTTTCGATGATTTTGACTCCAGTTTGGGAAAGTTCGATCAACAATTCAGATTGTTTTTTCTTGATAGAAAAACCAAATGGTGGGGAGCCACCATTAGGTTTTTCCAACTATGTAGATGAGTTTTTTTGTGTTCATGATCATGTGGTTATGCCAATGTACATGTAAGAAAAGTTGATGCGTGAGTTCCATGATTCAAAATGGGAAGTGAATCTTGGTTTGACCCAGATGTATCGTGATCTCTATAGGTAATTTTGGTGGCCCAAAATGGAAAGGGAAATTTCAGGATTTTTGGCATGGTGCCTTACTTTTCAGCATTTAATGGCCAAGCATCAACGCCCTGGTGCACTATTACAACCATTTCCCATTCAAGATTAGAAGTGGGATGATGTGTTGATTTATTTTTTAGTGATTCATCCATGGAATCCTTGGAATAACGAGTCAATATGGGTGGTTGTCAATTGTCTAATGAATGTTTCTCCTTTATAATCAATTCGAGATACTTACACAGTTGACCAGTTAGGTGATTTGTATGTTCGGGAAATAGAGATATTTCATAGTGTACTGTAGACTATAGTTTCTGATCGTGATCCTAGTTTAAAATCACGTTTCTAGAAATGGTTGCAGAAGGCACATGGTATACAAGTTATATTGAGTACGTATTTCCACCGGCAGATAGACGGGTAGTCAGAGCATACAATCCATGTTTTGGAAGTAATGTAGAGGGCTTCTGTCTTGGATTTTAGTGGTTCCTGGGAAAAGAACCTGTCACTTGTTGAATTTTCTTACAACAACAGTTTTCAAGCTATAGTTAAGATGGTACCATTTGAGTATCTCTATGGGAGACCATGTAGATCTATGTTTTCTTGGTTAGAGGCCAGTGAAACCGACGTGTTGGGACCAAGTCTCATGTAGGTGACATCAGAGAAGGGTGAGGTCATTCAGAAATAGATTGAAATAGCTCAGTGGCCCAAACTCTTTTCCGTAGAAGTGACATGATGCTTGGGAGCTCAGCTCGAGAATGATACGTTAGAAGGTGGGGAGGTTGAAAGATCCCAGATCATGGAAATGTATGTTCTCATTAATTTTTTGGTTTTAATCCCTTTTTTAGGTAATTTATGTCCTTAGCCAAATCCTGGAGAAGTCCCGAGGGTGTTTAATGGGTTCGATACATGAAAAGTGGATAAAATGGTTTTGTTTGGGTAGTCCTCACGGTTGACACATAATTTGTGCAAACTGTGCAGACAACCTAGGTAAACCGTGAAAGGGGATGTTTTTCGGATAGTATCCTCAACACTATTTGGCCACGGTTTAGAAAATCGCGTGGCTAAACTATGTGAGGGGGATCCACTGTGAAGAAGAATCTACATGGTTTGACCAAGATTTGGAAAACTATGTCAGTAAACCATGCAAGGGTTCCTTCTGGGACAGAATCATGCACCCGGTTTGAGCACAGTTTGGAAAACTGTGCAGGTAAATAGTACGACCTAGAAACATCAAAAAATTACATGTTTTCTACCCTGGGATTTTTAAACTGAACTCGGGGTTTCCTCCCATTTCACCTCTCTTCACCCTAGGGATGAACCAAATATCCTAAGAGCTCCCAGAGATCAATATCCTTCATTTATTAGGTGTTTTTGGTTGTGTTGGTTGCAGATTGTAGATCTAGATAAGGCTAATCCCATCATTGTTTCTCTTTTTTTAGATTAGGGTATGTATCTTCTACTACATTCCTTCGAAATATCTAAAAATATACTATGTGGCTGAGATTTATGATGAAGCATAAAAGGATATATGAATTGGAATCTAAGGGCATGATTAAGAGTGCGTTCATCTGGGAATCAAAATATGTGTTCTACATGTTATATCCCATGGTTAATTTGAAGATTTTTTCTTGTTTGTTTTTGTTCTTGTGTGTCTCTAGGTATGTTTTGATTACCCATGACATGTTTTGAAAAAATTGTTATTAAAATATTAAAGGGGAACCCTCACAATCCCCATGGGTTGTGTTGAGGGTGATGAGACAAACTAGGGCCACCCATAGGGTGAGCCGACTCTCTCAGACTTGGGTATTTGTAAAGAACAAGTGAGATTGTTGAGTATTTATGTAGATCCCTTG
Organism: Viscum album; assembly: GCA_963277665.1. Classification (NCBI taxonomy): domain Eukaryota; kingdom Viridiplantae; phylum Streptophyta; class Magnoliopsida; order Santalales; family Viscaceae; genus Viscum; species Viscum album. Next base: position 805,958,236 of record OY728119.1, on the reverse strand, counting down.
ATAAACATGTTTAGGTGATTTTTTATGTTGGGTTAGAAGCTATGTGGTGAACATACATTTGATAATAACCTAAGGTATATTGGGTTAATATGTGTAAAAGACTATAGACCACAATTTAACTGGTCATTAGATTGGTAAGGAAGCCTAGTTAGTTAGGAATAATGAACAAGGCCTAATGAGATAAGCATAACAAATGAATGATTAGTTATATAATAATAATGAAATTGAATTGGGTTATAGGATTAAACGATGTGACATGTAGTAAATGTGTTAATGCGTTAATCCATGGTGTTGAACCTCATGTCATTGTAATGGATTATTCTTTCCTTGGGAAATGGTTGTGATGTTGTGTGAATGGTTAATGGTTACATATATGTATATAATGTGCACACAGATTGGTAGTGTGGGATATTTAATGAGGTTCTATGCCCATATATAATGTTTTATTAAGGCTATAAACTCCACCCCTAATGCTTGGGTTAGGGATAAGACTCATGCTCTGTTTCGCTATTAGTTGTGTCCACTATGACTTATGCTTTGAAATGAGGATATGGTTCACATCCACCAAAACTGATTCTTCGAGGTGAGAATATGGTTGGCATGGGGAACATGGTTATAGTGAGATATAAAAAATATGTGTTTTACTCATGTATGTGATTGTGTACTTTTCCATATAAATTTTTTTGTTTAATAACCCCCTGATAAATGTGTTGAAAAATTATGATATGGAAATGGTAATAAATTTTGATAATGGACCAAAACATGGCTAAGGGAACATAATACTTTCCTTGTCATTTTTTTAATTTCCCTTTTCCCTGCAAAATTGTTTGCATGGGATATTTTGTAGAAATAGTTGGTTGTAGAAAACTGAAATGTACTCACACCTTAGTCGGGCCACCATTGGGTACCTGAGCAGACATTATGTTTGCAGGCCAGGAGAAGGGAAAAGGTCCTTGTTAGGTAGTTGGGCAGAAGCATCCACACAGTTCGCACATGGTATGGAAAACCGTGTTGGAAAACCATGTGATGGGGGGGTGGAATAGAAGCATCCACACAGTTTGTGAATGGTTTGAAAAAATGTGCGGGAAAACTGTGCGGCAAAGAAATGTCTAAAAAAATACAAATTTTCCACCCCGAGACTCTAACCCCAACTCGGGATTTCCTCCCATTTCACTTATCTTCTCCCTTGGGAAGAGAAAAATATCCCATGATCTCCCAAAGATCAATCACCATCATTTCTAAGGTGTTTTTTGTGGTATTGGTTGCGTATTGAAGCTACAATTATGTATAATCCCATGCTTTATTCTCTTTTGAATTAAGGGTTTCTATCTTCTTCTCTTATCCTTCTAAAGCTCTAAAACCCTACTCTTTTAGTGAGATTTTGTATGATGATTCAAAGGGTGGATTAAGTGGAATATAATGGATTGATTTATAGTGTTTTCAACTGTGGAATTGAGGTATGTGGTCTACAGGTTATATCCCATGGTTTATTTGAGGATTTCTGCATGTTTGGGTTTGTTCTTGGTTGTGTCTTGGTATGTTTTTATTACCCATGGAATGTTTTGGAAAAATAGTTATTAAAAAGTTAAAGGGGAACCCTCACTATTCCAATGGGATGTGTTGAGGTTGATGAGACTAAAATAGGGCCACCCATGGGGTGTGCTGACTTTCACGGACCTATGGATTTGTGAAGGAAAAGTGAGATTGTTGAGTATTTCTGTAGAGCCCTTGATGAAAATGTTTATGTTATTGCATGTGTCGGGTTAGAAGCTTGGTGGTGCACCTAATCTTTATAAAAACCTAAGGATATTGGGTTAAGATGTGGAAATGACTAAATACTGAAATGGAATGGGTCATGTGCATGGTAATGAAGCCTAGTGAGTTAAGAATAATGAACAAATCCTAGTGAGATAGGCACAATGAATGAATGGTGAGTGAGATTAGCATAATGAAATGGAATTGGGTTAAAGGGATAAATAATGTGAAGTGTGTTTAATGAGTTAATGAGTTATATAATTTTGTGAAACCTCATGTTGTTGTTATGGTTTATGTTTTCCTTGGGAAATGGATGTGATGTTTTGTAAATGGTTAATGGGTACATATATGTATATCATGTGAACATAGTTTGGTAGTATTGGGTTTTGAATGAGGTTTTATGCCCATGGGTCAAGTGGGACTATGGCTCTAAACTCCACGCATAATTCACAGTGTAGGGATATAACCAATTCATAGTTTCCCTAATGGTTGAATCCTACAGGATGGATGACTTGAGGTGAGTATATGGTTGACATCCACCCAAACCGATGCTTCGAGGTGAGGATATGATTGGCATGGGGATGTTGGTCCTAGGGAGATAAGACAACGATGTGTTTTTCTCATTTATGGGATGGTGTACTGTAATCCATGTAACATTTTGTGTTTAATAAACAAATAATAAATGTGTTGAAAAGTTAATATCTAGAAATGGTAATAATTGATGGTAATGGACATAAACTGGCTAATGACACATAATCTATTCCTTGTAATTTATTATTCATTTCCCTTTTACATGTTCAATTGTTTAAATGAGATATTTTGTAGACAATGTTAGTGGTGGATACTAAGTGGTACTCACACCCTACTCAAGCCGCTATTGGGAACCTGAGTAGACATTATGTTTGCAAGTCAGGAGAAGGGAAAAGGCCCTTCTCAGGCAGTTGGGTTGGCATCAATGTTTGTGGAGAAGGACACATACTTGGTTTCGGGACCATTTTGGAGATTTTGTACTTTCTCTCTATTTTGGGTATTGTTCCCTGTTGATCTTGTAACATGGCATGGAATATTTACTGTTGGACACCATTGTACCCCATTTGGGGGAATTGTTGTTTATTCATGCTCTTATATTATTGATTGGTATTCTGCTATTTTTTTATCTTCTATTGTGGTTTACTCTAATAAATGGGGGAATAGTCTCCCAAATTGGCTCTTCAGACCCACACTGCTAGTCCAAAACCTTTGGCATACGGGGAGGCATTCTTATGGTCATCTAACCACTCATCTTAGAGGAACGATTAAGTGTATTATGGGTTAGGGATGTTACAAATAGGATATCCCTTACCTTGAGTAGGTGATACTAAAAGGACAGGGGGATATTAGAGATCTTGAAAGAACCAAGGGTGGAATATAGAGAGGGGATAAAAGATTAAGGGCATGATATATAATTTTTCAGTGAATATTAATGGGAGATTGGGTGGGTTTATATAGGAAAAGAGAGTATTGTGTTTTTTATTATTTCCCAAATAGAGGTTTTTACTCTATACAAAATTATAACCAAAAAAAGATTCCATCCCATTATTTTTTCACATGGTTTATACAAAAAAGATTTAATTTTTATTATTATACATGGAAAAGGCCTTAAATTATTAACAAATTACCCTTTATAATGTGGAATTGATTAATTTTTATAAATAAAATATTTAAAATGTAAATATATGATATTGGATTTTGGGGGGTTATAAAGGATTTATAAAATTAATAAAATAAAAATTATAAACCATTATTTCAATTTTTAAAAATATATTTTCTCATTGATATTATTGATATTATTTATTACATCACTTTTTGGTCATCAAAATTTCAAATTCGCATTTTATTCTTATACCTTGTTACATTTTTACAATAAAAAACCCCCTTATAAAAATATGAAAAATTAAAAATTGAATTATTCTGATGTGATTGTTTAAAAAATTTTATTCATTTTATAAAAAAAATCTCTAAATTTGAGAAATTAAAATTTCAAATAAAATCTCAATTTATTGATAAATAATATTTTTTTAACAATAATATATTTTGACCCTAAGACAAATTAAATTTTTAATTTGTAAAACCATACTGTCATTTATAATATATAAATATATAATAATTTATATTAATATTTTTAAAAAAATATAATTCATTTAAAAATTATTTAATTAGTAAAAAAGTCTTCTTTCATTAAAACTATTTTTTACCGCAAATATAATTTCTTTTTTGGAGCATGAGAAATCTCATTTAAATAAAAGTAATAATTTAAAAAATTATAATGTAAGAATAAAATATAGTAATTATTATATTGAAATTAATATATATATATATATATATATTAATACATTTATTTTAATACTCTTTTCGTAATTGTTAAATAATTTATACCCTAACTTAAAATATTTTCCTCTATATCACGGTAATAAATATTTACTACGGTTACTATTCATAATGTTCAAAAATTATGTTGACCATATTACATAATATTAATTATGATGGATCGAACTATGGAATAAATTTTATCTAAGTTAATTAAATTTTTTGGAATATGTTTATTAAAATTAAACCCTTAATTACGACAAAAAGCTCATTTCTGATAAATGAATTTTTAATGAAAATATACCATAATTTTAACTCTATAACTTTTAATCTTTATTATTTTTATTTCAATTCATGAAGACATATTTAATATATAAAAAATGAATTTAAATCATTTCACATTAGAGTATATTTTAGTTACATATAACTGATAAAAATTATGCATTTTGAAACAGTTTTTAGACAGATAGGCTTTAAACCCACAAATAAACATTTCCAAAAATCAAGTATAAATTTGATTTAAATGTATTTATTTTAATTAAATATACTTAAATAATAATTATTCTACCTTGAAATTAAATTTAAAATCTTTTTTGGGATTTTTAATTCTCATTTATTCAAATATAATGAATATTTTACACATAAACCATATTTTCATTTTTAAATGAAAAATCAATATTTTCTAGGAAATACCGAAATTTCTTTCTGAGTTGATTTTTATTTTCCAATGAATAAAATATATATTATATTATCATAAAAATGATAAATTTTATATAAAATAATTATAATATTTATTTTACAAAAAGAAATAAAAATCAGTATTGATGAAAAATAATTTTGAAGAACAACACAAATTACAATAGAATTGAGTGATTATTTACTATGTATTTATCAATAAATTTATAATAGGTTGTACACACACACACAAAGATATATATATATCATAAATTAGTTAATATTAATCATGTATAGGCTTTGGAAGAGGCTAATGTGCTCCTAGGCCTAAGGTGACAGCTCACCCCTCACTCAGTGGCTTGGGAATACATGGAAATTCTTCTAGGAATTAAGTGAGATCACTAAAACACCAAATGATATTAATAAATTATCAGGAATTTATAATATTTGGGGGAAATGTTTCTCTATTAAATGAAAACATACAAACCATGAATACCCATATCACCTAGAAATTCAAATGTGCAACTCTATATTCGATAGTATGTATGACATGAATCACTAAGCACATAAGGGAATATTTTATCCCAAAATGTAACTATATATTTACTATTTTAAATAAATTAAATACATGATATAACTTTCAATTCCCACAACACTTTTTTAGGTTCAATCGCACACAAAAGAGACTTTCCTCAATACCTTTCGTTACACGCAAGAGTGGCCATCCTCGATAACTTGCATTACAAGTAAGATCGAGTTTTACAAAATAACAATGTATTAGTAAAATATTATTATTAATATAATATGATAAAACCTAGAAATTATGTTAGAAGTAATAAATTGTATTAACTATCATATGAATTTTTTTGGTTTGTGTAAAAAAAACTAAATTCGCTGGTTTCAAATTAATGAGAAACGAAAATAAAAACTAATTGTATATTAAAAGAAATTATTTTATTTTTATGTTTCCAAATAAGTATTTATTTAATAAAAATAATTTATTACAATTAGATAAATATTTTAATTAAATATAAACTTCATATATCTGATAATTTTTTTTATATTCATCCTTTAGGATTGACTGGCATAAGATAATAATAAACCCAATTTCACACATATAAAACCTATATTTGTAAAAACGAAATTTTACCACCTATTAATGGTGAAACAATTTAAAATATGGATTTTGAAATTTTGATTGATTTATTATTTCAAACTAATGTCCATATTTTAATTAGAAACAAAAAAACAGGTTACTGTTATTTTTTATATTTTCAGAAACATGTTTTTTAAGGAAATTGAATTTTAGTTGAAAATTGTTTTACATTTTAATTTTTTATAAGGTGAAATTATAATTATAATTTTTTAATGTTTTATTAGATCATATATTTATCAATGAATACAATTTATGTCATATGAACCAATTTCACTTTGAAATAGATTATAAAAACATACCAATCATTTGATTATTTTTACATTAATAACCCGCATTGTATTCCTGCCTGCTGGATGCACATTAAATTAATTTTATGCACTTATATGATTATAATTTTGAAAAATGGATTCTTTATTTGGAAGCAGTATATTTTATAATTTCTATTAAAACCAAATTTATTTTGACCCAAAATATCAGTGAAAGTGATTAAACTTAATTATAATGATTAATGCTTAATTAAGTTTAATAATGGTCTAAACCTTAACCATAAGACCCAAAACGTCCTGTACACTTTTTCAAGTGCAATTTTATGGACATATATCTACCCAATTAAATCTTGGATCTAAATAATACCATTATTCAATCAACCTAAAACATAAAAAATGTGGGATGAATGCCTACGTCAATATATAATAAGAGTGCCACTCTCCTCCACTATAAAATGCCACCACTTCCCCCCATTACTCACACCTATAAAACCACATTGTTTCATAAAATCTAAACCAGAATAGATTCCACACTTAACTACACTAAAACATAAATCCACTCATTGAGGAGAAATATTTTTAGGGAAGCCCTTTGGTATAAACCGAATGGAGTTACCTGATTATTAAGTAACACTTTCCAAGGATCTCTTTTCTTTCATTTACATTGTAACAGCATAAAATATTATTATTCCATGTTAATATAATTAAATAATTATCCCAAATATACTTATATGTTGATATATTAATGGATATAATATCACTTTCACAAATTTTTATCTAATGGGTAAGGAATATATTGTTTCTATATATAGTGAACTACTGCATCACAAAATGAAGATTATTTATTTTTCCTTCACTGCATATCTGGGTGGCTATTAAGATGGAAAATATATTTATATATGTTTTATATTATATTTATTATTTATTTATATATTTTTAGTTATTTTATATCACGTACCCATATTATTTCTATTTTTTATAATTATGATATCATCGTTTGTGGAAGTGTTGACTATAACCTCCTAAAAGTGATGTGATTCATTCACACAATACATGGAATTTATAAAGGGTTATTATAATTAAATATGTGATAAATAAAAAAAATTATATTTTACAAATTTTATAATTACTTTTCTATAATGGTTATATACATATCATTTCTTTATTTCCCATTCACACATTTAAAAAGTGATAACATTGTTCATGGATGTGTGGACTACCACCTCCTCTACATGATGTGATTTATTTTACATCACAAGAATTTTAAATATAAGTATATATGACTATATAAAATTTTATTTATGATATATGATCATTATATAATTATATCATGTTACTGAAATCCTTCCATAATGATCAATTGAAAATGGGATCTTTACTCATGCGTACATACAACCTACCATCTCCATGATTGTAATATTTGTTCATTTTTCATAAAAATATTTAATGAATTTTTCTAAAAATATAATTTATGTAAAATTAATATAACTATTTAATTATTATTATTCTAGACATGTTATGTAATAACTCCATTTACCATAGTTTACCATCCCATGTATTCTTTATCACAAAAACTGAATTTGATCAAAACAGTAGACCTAAAATTAATTCTTTACATATTTGAATAGAAAGTAGTAATAAATGAAATAAACGATGTTATAAAAATGAAAAAATTTCTACAGAAATTAAATATATATAAAGAACTATTTTTCAAGAATATAATGACACATGGGACATATCAGACACATTGTAAAGAATTTTCATCTAATTTTTTTCTACTGTAAGGTAAATGTCACATTCAACACATACTTTTTTTGTGGGGTGTATCTAATTCAAATTTTTATATATTATATCCTATATTAATTTGTCTTTATGTTATTTTAAACCTTCATATAATATTATTCTATCTAGTGGTTTTGATTTAAAATATCCAAAGTGGTATAGGACACTTTGGATTCCATAAATATTTGATTCCAAAATAATTACTTTATTGATATTTCAATGGTATTTAATTTAGAAGAAATAATTTAAATATTGTAAATAAAACCACTAATTTTATTATATTAGGTTTATTAAATATTTTTTACAAGTATTAGTACAATTTTCCCACTGTTTGGTACTCAAAATGATTTGGAAATTGTATTTCAGAAAAAAACAATTACCTCAAAAACACTTTTTCTTCTATGTAAAAAATGATAACAACCATTTATTTTACTCTTAAACGGATTCTACATATTAATACCATCAATATTATTCAATTATAAGGTTTATGATTTATTTTTCTAGGATAATATTTAAATTAAATTCCTTGATTTTTTGTTAGTCCCCATGAAATTTTCAATATCATATTATCACTGAACTTTAAATTTCCCCAAAATTAACCGTTTCATTTATTATAGATATTAAAATTTCCTAAATGATATATCATTTTAATTAAGAAATATACATTGATGTTTATTTTATTATTTAGGAAATTTGGATAATTCAGTATTCTTTATTCAATATAAATATTTGATAAGTATAATTATTTATTATGGTTATTCAATATGAATAATGATTTGGAATGATACTGATGGGTGGAGTTTTGAATTTATATAGCTCCATGATACATCGACTACTTCACATAGGGAAAATTAGTGGTGAAAATAAGAATATTTTAAACCATCTTCAAAATGGTCTTGATGGAAATGGTTTTGATGTTCCCCACAAGTGACATATATTAAGAAAGAATTCTTTAATTTCAGTTATAATTCTTCCAAGATATTTTGTGTCAACATATATATGGATTAATTTATTTTTTATTTATTTATATAGTATGTGTTTTAGTTTCATGTTTTGAAACATTTTTTTCCTTGTCTATTTTTTTTTAATGGAATTTTTTTTCAGTTATTACTTTTCTATAATTTTAACTCGCTTTCATTCAGTTTATTCATTACATGGATTGTGTGTTTAGTTATTTACCCTACCATATTGGCTATTATCATTGGTTAATTATCCTTTATTCTATTTTTTGACCTTAATCATTATTTTAGCTCAGCCATATTTTTTTTCCATTCACTAGGAATCCAAGAAACATAATATGTGTGATTTGTTGGGATATTATATATGGAATAATGTTATCCTTGAATTTATTTATTTAGGAAAAAATATCTTTTGCTTAGTGTATTCTTTTTTAATGAAATTTCCATGTATGTATCTAGTATACCAAGACATATAAACTATTTGGTCCATCAGGTCTTGATTCCAGGTAATCATTCCAATTTAATAGTACAATACACTAGATCTAGGGTATCTGGGGGGTTTTCTCTACAATTGGTATTATATAATGTTTAGTATTAACCTTGAGAAATTTATTTTGGAAAACAATGGTTTTAGAAAATAAACCGAAGGTATAATTTGTGGATAATTATTAAAGAACAACATAAAATTTTGGTTATGTGGATATTATATGGTATTTCCAAGAAATACATCCATGTATTGATACTACAAGTGGATGTGGTTCATACACATATATAACTAGGATTAATAACTCAGACAAGGTGTTCTGAGTCCAAATCAGGGTAACTTGGTTCGAAACTCTTGGGGGATATGCATAGGATAATTCATGTTTTGTTTACAAACCTTTATCAAGTATTTGAATTGATAATTAAAATGACTGACATAGGTTAATACTAATGGATTTTTTTATTGAAAATAAGGTTTCATTGATTAGAAATTATATTATTGATATTATGGATACAAACATGAGCAAGGAAAGACCTTTTTTTAAATAAATTGCTGAAGAATTTATTTATTAAGGTTTTATTGAAGACATTAGCTAAAAGGATATTTACTAATTAACATTATTTTAAATATATCCATTATATTTATTTTATAAATTAAATTTATATGGTTTTAAAAAATGAAAACATGTAAACAGTGTTACAACTAATCGTATCGTGAATGTCACATGTATTAAACCCATGGACAAAGGATGATAATGGTTTAACACCGACCACTAACCTACACAATGTCGTGGTTAATATTTTATTGTGTTTAGTTAAAAATTTCGAATAATAAATTCCAATGACGAAGAAATAGGGTAATATTTAGGGTTTACAAATTAATTTATATTCAATACTAGTTTATTAATATATAATGTGAAAATTTGTTATAATTTTTACTTGTTTATAGGCCTGAATATCTTCTATAAATGTACATTAATGCATCAAGATTCAAAATTAATTTTAGGATAAATTAGAAAACTAATTGAAGATAAAAAATGGTGAAATTGTGTATATAGAAATATATAAAGTAATTAAATTTCTTTGTCTCTTATTTCATTAAATGAATTACACAAAATTAGGAAAATTATTTACTAACAAAATTTGTCCCCAATAACTTAATTTCTATTGATCTAATACTGTTCTAAATCATCACAAATATTTGAATTTGAGGCCCTTAAAATTCAATTAATCATTAATTGTTTTGGGATTTTTGACCTAATTCACTTCATATTAATTTATACACATTTCACCTAATGATTTATTTTCACTATCCACTGATTTTCTCTTACTTAGATACCTTGTTACATGTTATTCCATTTGACATTTTTAATTATCATTCTCTCTTTTCAAGAGGATGTTTTTTGAACCCTTATCGTGATGTGGGATTTAAATGTATGAAATATCAAATAATATATTACAAATATTGATCATAAATTTAGAGCAAGAAATTTAATTAAGTTGGGAGGATATAGCACCGAGAAATTATAAATTACAACTTTTTATTTGATATCGTGTGTGACACGCATCATCCTGCATGTAAGGGAATATAATATCCCGATACTCTATTATATATTTACTATATAAAATATATTTTATACATGATATATCTTGTAATAAAGGAAATAATGAGTTATTTTCCATCACATTCAAGAGATACTTTCCTTGATATCTTGTGTTACATGCAATAGAAACCTTCCTTGATAACTTGTGTAACATAGAAGACTGAAATTCACCAAATAAATATTTTTTATTAAAATATTATTTTTAACATAATATAATCTAACCAACACGTTATGTTAGATTTTATGAATAGTGTAAACTGTATTAGGAAAATTTATGATTTATATAAAAATAAAATGAATTCATTTGTTACTAATTAATGTGAGAGAAAAATAAGAACCAGTTGGATATAAAAAGTGATGATATTATTTTCATGCATCTAAATGAGTATTCTGTTAATCAAAATAATTAATAACAATTAATTATATATTTTATTGAAATATATATTTTATATAATCAATAAAATATTTTTGATATTCATATTTTTGGTTTGATAAGAATAAGATAAAAACAAACCCAATTTCACCCATAGAAACCTATATTTGTATAAAGGTGATTTTACTGATGTTTAATGGAGAAACAATTTTAAATATAAATTTTTAAAATTTGATTGATTTAACATGTCAAAATAAAATTCATCTTTGAAAAAGAACAAAAAAATATATTTTGTTGAATTTTTTATATTTAAAATATATATATATATATATATATATCAATTTTTAATGAATGGTTAAAAACAAAATTTTATTTCAAAACTACTTTTACATTTAATTTATTTATATGGATAAATAATAAATTTAATTTATTTTAAAATATAATTAGAACTTATTTTTATAAATTAATACAATTTATTTCATTGTAATCGATTTCACTTTGAAATTGATTATAGAAACATATAAAACTTTTGATCATTTTTATTATTAAACCCTTATTTTCCTCCCATATACGGGATAAATTTTAAATTACATTATACCACATGTGTGATTAGAATTTCAGAAAAATGGATTCTATATATTTAGAAATCAGAAATTATAATATATAATACGACAAAATTTATTTCTAACCAAAAATATTATTGATAGTGTTTAAAATTAATTAAAATAAATAATGCTAAATAAATCTTAATAAGGGACTGAACCTTAACCATAAGGCCCAAAATGAACAATAAAATTTCACAAGAGATATTGGATGGAATTATATCTACATTATCCTAGATTTTATCTAAATTATATCATCATTGGATCCCATTTATTCATCAAATTCATGGAATTAATTCATCTGTCAAAATATTACAAGAGTTCTGCTCCTCCTCTGAAATATTAGACCACCACATCTCCCCATTACTAACACATATAAAACACATATTTTAGTCCAATATAGTCTCAATTAAATCCCCCAAATCCCTCACCTATACCTTTATGTCTCCATCAGGGAATTAATATTTCCAATGAATCATTTTTGTAAAAATCTAAAGTTGTTACTCGAATTTAAGGTAACACTTTACAATGATCTCTTTCACTTAATTTAATTTTACACCACATAGAATCTTATTTTTAAATGTTCTGATAGTATAAATAGTATCATTAATATATTTGTATGCTTTTATATTAATTTTTAAACACAAACTTACTCAAACTTTTATCTAATGGCTAAAAATTGTATTGTTTCTTTGGAAAACTACTTCCTCATGAAACGAAAGATTTTTTATTTTTTCTTTACCACTTATCATGGTGTCTATTATAATATAAACTATTTTTATATATGATATATATGATATTGGTTATTTATTTGTTCAAATTTAATTCTTTTACAACATATTCACTATAATTTCCATTTTTTTAGAAATAGGATACATCGTTTTTGGATGTGTCGACTACCGCCTCCTGAAACTGACGTGATTCATTCACATGATACATAGATTGTATAAAAGTTGATTATAATTAAATATTTGAGATAAAAAATTTATATATTATATTCATGAAATAATTAACTTTATTTAAATATAATATATTTGTCATTTTCATTATTTACCTTTTACACACTTAAAAAGTGGTAATGTCGTTCGTGGAGGTGTGGCCTACCGGCTCCTCGACATGATCTGATTCAATATAGATCAAAATAATTCTATATATAAGTAATATTATTTTATAACATGGTATTTATGAAATAATGATTATTTTTAAATGATATATTGTTACTTACCTTCTTTATATAATTATAATTGAAAAATGGAACGTTACTCAAGTATAAATATGACCCACCATCTCTAGGATTGTAATGTTTGTTTTTTTCCATAACCATATTTAATAAATATTTTTAAAAATAATATTTATATATAAAATTTGAAAATAATATCGATATTATTATTTTGTTTATGTAATGTAATAACCCCTTTTACTATAGTTGACCTAAAAATGTTGTTTTTGACAAATAAACTAAATTTTTTCAAAACACCCGATGTAAAATAAACTGATTAAGTAATTTAATAAAATAGAGAAATAAGTGAAATAAATATTTTTTAAACAAAAAAAGGGTTCTGAATCATTTAAATATTTAACATAAGTTTTTTTATTCAGAAATATATAGACATATTAGACAAGTCAGATGCAAGGTAAGGTATTTTTACCTCAGTTTTTACTTCTATTGGATAAATGCCATGTTCACCACATAATTATTTTTTATGGTGTATCTATAGAATATTTTTATATATTATATCACGAATTCATCAATATTAATAGTATTTAAAAATTTCATATAATACAATTCCTTACCAAGGTTATGATTTTAAATGATTCAATGTGGTATGGGAATCATTGGAATGTTTAATTATTATTTTCCGCAAGAACAACATTAATTATCTTTAAAAGGTATTTATATTTAAGGAAATAATATCAACATTGTTAATTAAAACTGTTATTTTTTATCCCTTCTAGTGATTTAGGGACTTTTTTAAGTATTAGTACAATTATTCCACTCTTTGGTACTCAAAATGTTTTTGAAATGCTTTTAAAAAAATGGATATTTTACTCATGATTTTTTTCTTTAATTTCATCAATGAAGACATCCTTTTGATTTAGCACACATTGGATATATAGTACTGATACTAAAATTTGTAATCCACTATATATTTGATGATTTAATGGTATATGGATAGTATTCACATTCACTTCCCTGAGTTGTTTGTTAGTCTCCTTGAAATATTAAATCTCCTATGATAATTGACCACTGAATTTACATTAAATTATGAATTTCATTTGTAATGGATATTGCAATTGGCTAAACTATATAAAATTTTAAAAATCTTGTATATATTTATAGTTATTTGATTATTTTGGAGATATTGATAATTCAGTATTCTATATTCATAATGCATATTTGATAAGGAATATTATTTATTTTGGTTATTCAATATGAGTAATGCGTTGGACTAGTAATAATAGGTTAAGCCCATACAATATATAGCTCCTCGTTGCATCAAAATGTTCTCATGGAAAAATTTAGTTAATCAAATCAGAATAGTTTAAACTGTCTTGTGAGAGGTCTTGACTTTATCAGTTTTCATTTTACTCAAACATGATATCAATTAAAAAATAATTTACCCCATTTGAGTTATTATTCATCCATGGGATTTTACATCAAGATATATATATATATATATATATATATGCATTTTATTTTTAGTTATTTATATTGAATGTGTTTTAATTTAATACCATCCAATATTTTATTATCATATCTAGTTTATTAAATATTATATGTTTCTAGTTATTATCATACAATATTGTTTATGAACATTCATTAAATTTATTGATTAAATAGTATGTGTTCTCAATTACTAACCATGACATACTGACTATTCTTATTTATTAATTATAATTTCCAATATTTTTCCCTTACTGATAATTTTAACTCACCCTTTTTTGGTTTCCATTCCATAGGAATGCATGAAGCATGATATGAAATATATATATTGATATACTAGATGTAATAAGGTTATACTTAAAGCTATTTAAAAGAAAAAAGAAAATAATTATGTTGTAATTAGTGTTTCCTTTTCTAATAATAATCTCAATTAAGTATCTAGTTTACTAATACTATTGAACTCTTCTATAACTCAGGTCTTTTTTCCTAGGTATCATGACCATTTAATAGTTGCAGACACCCTCTTTAGGATATATGGGGTCAGTTCACTATAATAATAAAAACCAAATGACCACTATATGATTCATGAAAAAAATTTAATAAAACACAAACTAATACAAAATGACAACAATACCAAATGAAAAACATGAAACATACCATAGTAAAAGGAGAAAAATGAAACTAGAAACCCAAATACAACCATGGAATCTAGCAGAATGAACAAAAAAGCTCCAAACACCATCTCCACAAGTCATGACCAAGGTATCAATATCTATCACTAAATAATTGGTATATTTTCTATATTCATGTGTATTGATAAAAAATATCTACAAATTCACCAATTTTCAAAGCAGATTGTTATTATAAAACTCTATTGGATTTCCCCAAATTTCATCCCTACTCATTCTATTTGGATAGAACTTGTTATTTAATTTATATAAATAATTTTTTTAAAACTATATAATATAATTTATATGAAATGAAAAACTTTTTTATATAAAATAGTTTTCCATGCAAAGAAAAAATCAATTCTTTAAAAACTTTTCCCAATAAATATGGCACAACCCATTATAGGAACACACACAACAATACACACACCCAAAACCAATATTGGTGTTACCATTTATTGTACGACTGCATATTTGTACTCCTTCCATGTGATGGTGGTGCATCACGACCATTATCTATCTCATTAAACTCATTCCCAACTGTTTATTCCATGTACCAGACCAAAAATATTAAAATAAAGTATTTAAATAATGTATTTTTTTTAGAAAAAATTCTAAAAATTTATTTCATAAATCAAAACCAAACTAAAATTCTCGAATCAACATTTTAAAAACCATTTAACCAAATTCAATCTCCACAATAGAAATTTTATATAATTTCAAAAAACTATCACAAAATTGGGATTCATAAAATCTATTTCCCATAAATACCCCAATTCATAATAATAAAATAAATCAAATTGAAATAAATAATTATAGATCTAACTAATACGAGTTGTGTGAGAAGAAAATGACCTCCCAACTTAGGTGAAAAGGAATAACATTTCTATATCCTTGAAAACAAGTCTTATATCATTAAAAATCTATCTATTATCTTATTACTTATAATCAACAAACCCATATCTCATCATGATTGTCATCAAACAACAATTTCCCATCTCCAAAATATTTAACCATTGATTTCAATAGATATAAGAATAATAAAACTATGAAAAAACACCAAGAATATTCACTTACCATGGAATCTGGCCTCCAATGCCATGGGATTTGACAAGGTATTTCTCTAGGATGATGCAGAAGGGTCTATATAACCATTTAGAGGAGAGTAAATCAATTTAGGTTTATATAAAGGGTAAAATGAATGGATTATGGTGTGAATTAGAATATATACATAACATCTGGATATAATTTTTAATGTTTAACTATTTTTATCTCTGTTAGGAAAACTATGAGCAAACCATGGTTAAACCACTACATCAAGAAAGCCATCATAAGGATGGATAACATGGTTATAAAAAGGATCCCTTGATCAATTTATCCCCATATCGTGAATATCAAATGGTTTAACCTATTTGGGAACATGGTTTGTACAAATAATGATCTAACCACGATCCTTCTTAGTGACCTCAGTTTCACCATTCATAGTTTCTAGGAGGAGTTTTATGGGTTCTACATACCATTCTAAACCGTGAAACTCAATATGAACCAAAAAATCTTTTCAAAACTCCTCCAAACCATCCCAAACCTAAACCAATAACATTATATGCTTAAAACACATAAATAAATTATTAATCACCTAAAAATATTGGGTACTAAATCAATGAGTTACTTGATATTAAATTATGTTTTCATTGAAATTATTGAAGAAAATATTTAATAAGTACATTCTATGGATGGAATAACCACCAGAATGAAGAATACCATGGATTCATGTTCTACTACCAGAATCTAATGTTATACTATATTGAAGGTAAAGGGTCACCAAAAGTAATATTAAATTGATGAAAAATCATTGATAATAGATTAAGGAGGAATTGAATGAAATTATATTATAGAAACTATAAATTTTATGGGATTAATAATGTTGAGAAAACAAGGTAATGTAAAAAAAATTAGAAAATTAGTGTGTCATGATATATTACGACAGAGTGATATCTTGATTATAAAAATAAGTCAATGGATTACCTGATGAGGATACATATAATGAAATACTTATATTGTTTCATGAGGTTATTTTTGTTTAAATTTAAGTATATGATTCATAAATTATAATCGAGATTAAATATATTTTAATATAATATAGAATTTTAAAACTCTTTAGGGTAAGTGGACTACAATTGATTGTGTCTATACTATACAATAAAAATTATGATTAATTGAATCATATGATATGTTCATTAATTAATACGGATTTTTATTAAAATTAAAAGGATAAAATAAAATTATATTCAATAGATGAAGGTTTCATGAATTTGAAATGAAGTTATCAGAAGAAATCATAGCCAACTGAGATTTTTGGGGATAGATGGGCATTAAATCCTCAGAAGGAAGATGTTGTATATCTTTCATGGATACATATTAATTTTCAATGGGAGGTGTTTTTAATGGCTGATAATTTGATAAATAAGTTAGGGATACTAAAAGTATAGTGGGAAATTAATATAATGGATTACAAAGTATAGTTCCATCATTTCTATAGTAATAGAATTAATCCATGTATAGAGAATGGTATGAAGAATCTAAGATAAAATTACAACAACTATCATTGATCGACTCCATTAAATATTGTGACTACACTATGGAGAAATGCTTGGAAATATTTAACTAATAATAATTGAATACCTCATGATTAGTTAATAATGCATTAAATTACTGGATGAAGATGTTATTTATAAAAAAGGGAAGTGAGTCACATAAAAACTATGAAACAGTAAGATGAGATGAGATTGTATCCAAATAAATAGTAGAAACATGATATAAAATAATGATTAACATATATTAAATACATGATTATATAAAATGAGAATATATCACGTATTGTTAGGAAAAGTGATACATTTCAATTTGAATATGGATTTACGGTAGATATTAATCTATGAAAAAGAAGAATGTGATGTTTTTTATAATTTTTTTACATAACTTATAATAAGGGTTTTGATTTTTTTGTTTATGTATCATCACATTATAAAGGGTGAGAATACCAAAAAGTGTTTTGGAAGAAGATGTAATTTTCTTCTTTGAGTTAATTGAAATAAATTATACAAGAATGATGAAAAAGAAGATATGATGTATGAATGAATCTTTGATTTTATGAATTGATCTTTGAATGTTTGATGAAACATTTAGTAATATGATATATAAAGGATGACATTAAAGGAGGATATTAATTTTTTTAAATGATGTTTCATTAAACATAAAAATGAGAACTATGGATCAAAATTTATAGTCAATATTGAATGTATATGTGAAATAAGAAGATATGTTATGCTAGTGGGAACCAGGAATGGAAGAGGACCACGTGTGTGTATTAGAGAGTTTTCATAGAAATAACATCATTAAGAGAAGCTTCAGCAAACTAAGTAGTTTAATAAAAAATGAGAAGGATAAAATTGTAATGGAAGAGACTAATATCAAAGTTGGTATAAGTCAATTTATATGAAGATAATAACATGTGAAATGATATAGAATTTTTCATGCACACACCCAAGAGTGTTCATAATATACAATGGGATAAGAAATTGATAAATCCTAGCATATGAGAATTATTTTTCAATAGATAAAACATTTATAGTTAATTTAAAAATAGATTGTTACAATTTAATAATTTTTAGTTTATGTGTCACGACCCGTCCTTGGGGCCCATTCCAGGACTACCCCAAGTCCGCCTTCCATAGGCCAGGGGCTGGCGACTAGCACCAAAGGCATAAATCCCAAAAAAGGAAGGCATTGCCTTTATGAAGTAACATACACAACAGAGTACGCAAGCGAAGTAAACAGTAAGTAAAACTGTGTATAAGGTAAGTGCTAAAAAAAGTAAATGGGCCAGTATACAAACCCAAATAAATGTACAGTACAATTGAAAGGAAAGTACATCAGTAGAAAGTTAAACAACAACACTGAGTCGTCCTCCGAAATTCCCACCTAAAGGGTGGGTACAGATAGTCTCCTTAGCTCCTCGATCCGACCGTCCGCCCCGTGTACGTCCCGCCAAGTCGTCTACCTCTGGGTACCGTCCGGCTCTACAAGCCTCCACCTTGATCAGTGTTGTCCATCGTCTGCATCCAATACAACATAGTGCGAGCATAACCCGTGCATGGGTCAGTATGCGATACTCAGTAGGGACCCTGAGACCCCCGAAGGTCTCTCAGAATCCACGCAGGATAAGCCAAAGAGGTAGGATACAATCAAGAAATATCAAAACACTACTCAGGTAAATGCCTATACATATACCTAAGTCATTAGTTACAGCTCGGCTCCAGCTCCCGAGCCCAAGCACAACCCAGTCCACATAAGAAAGAACAACCTAATCCACACTGAAAAAGCAAGTAAACCACATAAATGATAAAGATTGGGAAACAAGACTCATCTCATACAGGTATACACTTCTTATGGTGATGGATATGATCAGATGTAGCCACTAATTCATCTATGTTGTTGGAACCACGCATTATACAAGACCAGCTAAGCTATCGGACCCACACAGGATACAAGACCAGATACTCTGTCGGACCCTCACAGGATAGAAGTACATAGGTCAATACTGTTGTACCCACACAGGATAAAAGAATAGTAGTCATCGTCATAGATCCCATGAAGGATTCTAGTATGTTCTTCATCACTGATGAACCCACGGAGGATCCAAGTATAGTCTTTGTCGCTGCTGAACCCACGGAGGATCCAAGTGCAGTCTTCATTGTCGCAGTCATAGCCAACTCTAGGGTTCCCACACACAGCACGCTCAATTCTAGGTGGGTCCGCTCCATGAGCCAAGGGGTTGATACATAAACTTTCATGAAGTTCAGAGTTGATGTATTACAAATTTCCATCTTGTTAATAGTAAATCAACGCGACAGACGGTGTGTCAATCGGACACCCGGTCTGAGAGTTATTGGCTTTTTCGTCCTAGGGTCCCGGTTGGTTTTTAAGTTAAAACGAACCTGACCATAATCCAGCTGTGTCCAATCCTCAAGATGAGTAAGCCAAAATAACTATCTCACTAAGAGGAAAACAACGTGACAGACGACACGACATTCAGACGTCCGACTGTTATGTTATTGGCGTTTTCGCTCTAAGGGCCCGGTTGGTTTCGGGTTTGAACCAACCCGACCATTCCCAAACATTACCAAATTCTTGATTGTAATATACTGAAAAGACCATCTCGATCCAAGAATTCATTCCCAATAGACGGTGCGTCCATCGGAGGTCCGTAGAACAAGTAATGGGAAAAAGTCCAAAAGTGGTCCAAAGTGGGGGTCTGGGCCCGGTCCGACCCTGCACAACCCCCCCCCCCCCCCCCCCGGTCGGCCCGAAACAGTTTGACCCGACCTAGGTCCGGGTCTAGCTTGGTAGGGCATGGATCAACCCAAATGGTGTGCCATGGCCCGGCTGGGCGCGGCCAGTCCCGGTCCGCGCGACCCGCCCCGTCCCGGCCGGGGGGTGCGGTGGCTCGGCCAGCTGGCCGAGCAGGGGGGGGGGGGGGGTGGACGCGGCCCCCCCTCCCTTTTCGCTTCGCGGACGTGGCGCCCGGCACCGTGTCACCTCCGGATCCCGCGTGGATGAGGGATCTGACCGCCTGCCGCATCGGCTTCATTCGCGGCGGCTCCTGCCTGTATCGGCTGCTGCCTCTAGCAGCCACCGCCGCCGCACAGGCGCCCCGCACCGTTGGAGGTTTCTGCGGGCCACCAGAGTCGTTTCGGTGGTCCATTATTTCTTTCGTCTGCGTCTGCGGTCATCTCGGAACCCGTACATTACTGTGACGGCCTCAAATCACCAGAACGGTCCCGCTTGATCATCGCCAATTAATCCGTGCATCAGGAAAAACCCAGTGGTGGGTTCGGGCTTGTTCGTTAGGCCGCACCCACCGAGTTAGTGGTTTTAAGAAACACCATAAAAAATATGCCATGCCGAGGGTATAGAAGTAACACATGAAAAAACTTATACCAAAAACCCCTACCTCAACAGAGAAGGCATTCGTCAGTGTCGCAGTAGATGAAATCGCAGTAGACGGCATCACGGTAGACGGCGTCGCGGTGAAAGGAAATGAAGGCGACGTCGGAGTGTGTCGAGGAGGAAGCGACGTCTACTGACATGACACAGAGAAGAAGATTGGTGGAACATCGTCAATCACCAAGGAACCGGAGTTCTTCATCATTCTTCGTCAGAGGCTAGTGTTCTTCGTCCAAAGCTCAAGAATTCTCCCACATTCTTTCTTTCGCCAAGGATGGTTTCCCAAAATTAAATAATAGGTTCCTCCTATTATTTAATTTCACAAGCCAAGAAACTCTCCTGTAATTAATTAACCACACTAATTAAAATGTGTTGAAGAAAGAAGGGAGAGAGAAGGTTCCCCATAATTAAATGCCTTGGTAGTTTTAATTAAAAAGGGGTAAAGGAAGGTTCCTCATTAATCAATACGATGAGTTACCCAATAATTAATCAAGGGATAATAATGGAGGAAAAGTCAAGGAAACAGTAGGGGAATAAATGGGGTACGAGGAAATTAAATCATGGGGATCTTGTGGGCCCCACCTCTCTAACCTCCTTACTTGGTTAATTAAGTGTCTACAGGCCCCACCCTTAACTACCCATGGGAGGGAGTAACCTTCTTTAGTAATACGAATTGTTCTGACAATGTTTATTTATTTCTTAAACAAACCCCCAAAAATTAACTTCTCCTCTTTTGTGAACGCAACTACGATAAGTGTCCCCTTAAGAAATTACCGGTGTTCTGAGTTCATCGGTGCCCTCAGATTTTAATTCCAAGCACCAGTTCAAAAGTTAGAAAAACACGCTCATTCGTTCACTAAACGTACCAGAGCTAAACATCGAAAATTGATTCTGGGCACACCGGGCCTCAGAAAAAAGTGCCGTCAGAAGCCACAAACTCATAAAATTCCAAAGTATTTAAAAATAATAATAAATTTACATGAAATTTCGGGGTCATTTCATTACTCCCACCTCACGGTTTTACTTTCCCCTAAATCTACAACTTAAACTAGGGAAACAAATGATGGTACTGAGCAAGAATCTGAACCTCCCTCTCCCATGTACTCTCTTGGAGGTTCTCGTGCTGCCAAAAAACGTGCACCAGAGGTATCAACCATCCACATAGGTCTCGTTCCTGTCGATCCACGATCTCTACCTGGACCTCCGCAAAAGTCACCCCGTCATCGATGTACATCTCCCTGTAGTCGATTATATGTTCCAGGTCGTGCACGTATCTCCTCAACTAAGATACCTAGAAGATGTCGTGCATCCGGTGCAATTGAGGTGGATGGGCCAGGTGGTAGGCCACCTCGCCTACCCTGCCGAGGACCTGAAAAGGCCCAATGAAGTACGGAGATAACTTGTCGCCCTGACCAAATCTCCGCAACCCACGTCGAGGTGAGACCTGTTAGCAAACGTGATCGTCAACCTTGAACTATGGCGGTCTCCACCTCCTATCAACATAGGACTTCTGTCTACTCATTGCATTCCTCATCCACTTCTGGATAATCTACACCTTCTCTGTTGTAGCTTGAAACATCTTTGGTCCAACGAGTGCCGACTCCCCAAGGTCAGTCCAGCATATAGGTGATCTGCAAGGTCGGTCGTACAGTGCCTCGTAAGATGCCATCCCGATGGTGGACTGGTAGCTGTTGTTGTACGCAAACTCCAACAAGGGTAGGTGATTCTCCCAGCTATGACCAAAATCAAGAACACATGCAAGGAACATTTCCTCGAGTGTCTGAATGGTTCTCTCTGTCTTTCCATCCGTCTGCGGGTGAATGGCAGTGCTCAGGCATAGCTGCATCACAAAGGCCTCCTGCAAAACCTTCCAATGCTGGGAAGTAAAGCGATCGTCTTGATCAGAGACAATAGATGATGTCACACCATGAATCCATAGGATCTCTTGAATGTAGAGGCGTCCTAATCTCTCTATTTATCCCTCCTCTCTGATTGGTAGGAAGTGGGCCGACTTGGTAAATCGGTCTACGATCACCCAGATGGCATCGTGTCCTCTAGAAGTACGTGGAATCCCTGTCATGAAATCAGTGTATATCCCATCCCACTTCCACTCCGGGACCTCTAAGGGTTCTACCAATCCTGCAGGTACCTGGTGCTCTTCCTTCACTTGCTGATAAGTGAAGCATCGAGAAATGAACTCTGCCACACCCTTCTTCATACCCGTCCACCAGAACTATCGTCTGAGGTCCTGGTACATCTTCGCTACACTAGGTTGTACCACTAGAGGGTAAGTGTAGAACTCCTTTATCACCTCCTATTGTAGTGAAACTGGTACCATGGTACGTCCTTGAAAGAGGATGATGTGCTCCCCACCTTCAGAAAATCCATCTGGTGCCAGCCCTAAGGATATCTGAGCACGCCGCGCCTCACAGTCAACGTCTCCATGCTGTGACTCTCCGACCCATTGAAGAAGTGGAGGAGAGACTGTGAGGAACTGAAGATAGGATGCCCCATCACTATCCACGAAGGATATCTGCAAAGATGTTAACTACTCTGTCACCTCTCTAAGTAGCTGAATGCCCGATCTCCAGCTCAGAGCATCCTCCACAACGTTCCCATTCCTAGGAGTATAGACTATCTAAAAGTCATAATCCTAGAGTAACTCAAGACATCTCCAATATCTCAGGTTCATGTCCTTATGCGAGAAAATGTACATGAGACTCTGCTGGTCAGAGTAGACTATAAAGCGCTCTCCCATCAGATAGTGTCGCCACATCATCAGGGCGAAGACCACTACTGCTAACTCCAGGTCATGGGTGGCGTAATTCTGCTCGTGCTTCCTCAACTACCGTGAACCATAAGTGATCACTACTCACTCCTATATCAAGACACATCTGAGTTCTGGCCTTGATGCGTCGTAGTAAACTATGTACCCTACTCTCTCCTCTAGCATCCTCAAGATGGGTGCACTGGTCAATCTCTGCCTCAGCTCCTGGAAACTCTGCTGACATCTATCTGACCACACGAAGGGTTTCTCCTTCTTCTTCAAAGATGTAAGAGGTTCTGAAACTCTGGAGAAGTCTAGCACAAACCTTCGATAGTATCCATCCAGACCTAGGAAACTCTGCACCTCCATCACACTCATGGGTGGCTCCCAAGAAAGTACCACCTCGACCTTTGCGGGATCCACTGCAACTCCCGCCTCTGAGATGACGTGCCCCAATAAGTGAACCTATAGAAGCAAGAACTGGTACTTCGAGAGCATACCATAAATATGGTTCTCTCGGATTGTATCTAGAACAACCCGTAGGCGGTAGGCGTGCTCCTCCTCAGTCGTTGAGTAAATCAGTATGTCGTCAATGAAGACTACGACAAACCGATTGAGGTAGGGCTGGAAGATCCTGTTCGTCAGACTCATGAACACTACTGGAGTGTTGGTCACTCCGAAGGGCATGACCAAGAACTCATAGTGGCCGTATCGACACCTGAAGGCCATCTTCTGCACATCCTCGTCTCGAACTCGGAGTTGATGATAACCTGACCTGATGTCTATCTTCAAGAACCATCATGAACCCTTGAGCTGATCAAAGAGGTCGTCAATCCTCGGAAGCAGATACTTGTTCCTCAAGGTCACCTGGATCAGGAGACGATAGTTAAAACCCAGTCGCAAGCTCCCATACACCACCATGTTGAACAGAATATGAGAAGCCAGGGTGAAACACTGGGTCCAATGAAACATTTGCCCTACAAGTCCTCCAGTTGCACCCGCATCTCACGAAGCTCAGAGGGATCCATCCGATATGCTGGAGTTGATATCGGTGATGTACCGGGGTACATGTCTATATAGATATCTACCTACCAATGAGGAGGTAAGCCTGGAACATCGTTAGGAAAAATGCCCACATACTGGTCCACCACTACATGAAAACTCAGACTCCGCACGTTAACTGCTCCGAGGATGAGACTAGCCAATTGAAGGGTGATCGGTTTCCCTCTCCTCTACGTGAGTCCATCATGTGCTGCGAAGGTTCCCTTATTGCCGGTGAAGGGGAATATGGTCCCATCTGTGCGGACACACCGCACCTTGCGCCTAATACAGTTGATCTCAGCATGGACTTTAGATAACCAATCCATACCCATGATGACGTCGTAAGTTCTCGATTCCACTACAAGAAGATCCCAGTCGAAGCTCTCGCCACCTAGAGTAAGATGACACTGTCGTCATTAGTGCGTAATCATCGATTCTGCTCTCGTAGGAGTCTCTAGCTGCAAGGATCGAGCCAACGACTCCATCATAATCTTCGAGCTCCGAACAAGGGCAGCAGCAATAAAAGAATGACTCGCACATGTGTCTAATAGAACTGTAGAAAAGGTGGAGTAGACAACGATAGTCCCACGAATCATCTCAGGTGCGCCGTGGTCGTTAGCCTCTGCTGCCTGGAGCTAAGCCTGCCTCTTCCCGCTTGCACCATGTGGTCGAGGTAGACCTCATAGGGGTGGTTGTGGTAGAGCCTGGAAGTTTCATCCACCACTCGCTGCTTGGCCAGCTCCTCTGCTTTGTCCTCCTACTCCATGCGGACCGCCACGGTCAAACCTCTGCCTATGCCTTGGAGGTCCCTCCAGTGTCTTCTGCTCGTCTTCATCGTGGGTCGGGCAGTCACGAGCCATGTGGCCCTGCCCGCCGCATGCATAACATTGTCTGCTCCTCGTAAGGCCGGCTCTGTATCGTGTTCCCAGCACAGCCGAACCTGTGTCCTATGGTCACCCACCTATCGGCCTGGTCTTCTTGGACCCTGGCATCTTCTGTCGATTTCCATATGCGGAAGACTCCACTCTGTGTCGTCCTTCGGTGGGTCTCGCGGCTGATGGCTTCTCTGCGAGAAAGCTCTCCACTAACAGGGCCTGCTCCAGCACTCCTGCCTGCGTCGGGATGATGAGTGGAATCGTCGAAGCTCTGATGTCATGCCTCATCCCCTGCTCAATGGTCTGTTCCTGAAAGAATGGTTCTCGTAGAATGTCTGTGGAGTAGTGAGAGAGGTCGGTAAATCTCTCCGATTGCTGGACTACTGACATGCTGCCATGCCACAGTTGTAGTAATTCTTGGATGCGCACCACATAGAGGGTGGCTGGTATGAACTCCGAGTAGAAGAGGCTCTTGATATCCGTCCAAAGAAGAGATGCCTCATCGTGCACCTGGAGCATCAGGCTCCACCATCTACCTGTCGCGGTGTGCAGGAGACTCGCGGCAAGGATCACCATTAGGTCTGCTAGTGTCCCTACCAACCTGAAGACTCTAACGACAACCTCCAGCAAATCCTCAGCTTCCTGAAGATCTGTCTCTCCACAGATCCTGGGCAGTATCTATCTCTGAAACTCGTGCAATGCGCTCAGGCGGCGTGCACTCTCCGCCGCTGGGGCTGGTAGCACTATTGGCTAGGTGGGTAAAGGTACAGATAGTGCCTCCTCTGTAATGGGTCCCTGCACCGAGGCCTCATCGCTCGGTGGGCTGCCGTCTCGCACAAAGCTCGGAACCCTAGATGGGTGTCATCGTGGGGCCATCCTGAAAAGAAACAGGGGTTCCACGGTTAATATAATATACCTGGTGAGCTGACACAAAGAAGTCATAAAGAAATCTTTGGAAACACTCATGCAATCAATGTTTTCATGAACTGAGTCAGAAATCAGAAGTCAGGGTCCTGGTGTATGGATACGTCGGCCACCGCACCGACACTAGACTCCATGGACTGATAACCACACTCAATACCTTAAACACTATTGCTTCACAAAGAAGAAATTATCAGATTCCTGAGTTATGCGGTAGAACCGACTCCTCTAATACCAATTTGTCACGACCCATCCTCGAGGCCCGTTTCGTGACTACCCCAAGCCCGCCTTCCATAGGCCAGGGGCTGGAGACTATCACCAAAGGCGTAAATCCCAAAAAAAAGGAAGGAATTTCCTTTATAAAGTGACATACACAACAGAGTATGAATGATATGGATACACAAAGTAAAACTGAGTACAAGGTAAGTGCTAAAAAAGTAAATGGGCCAGTATACAAACCCAACTGAAAGTATAGTACAACTGAAAGGAAATTACAGTAGCAGAAAGTAAAATAGAAACACCGAGTCATCCTCCAAAAATCCCACCTGAAGGGTGGGTACAAATAGTCTCCTCACCTCCTCGGTCTAACAGTCTGCCCCGTTTACGTCCCGCCAAGTGGTCTTCCTCCGGGTATCGTCCAGCTCCACAATCCTCCACCTTGATCGGTGTTGTCCGTCGCTTGCATCCAAAACATCATAGTGCAGGCATAGCCCATGCAGGGGTGAGTATGCGATACTCAGTAGGGACCCCGAGACCCCTGAAGGTCTCTCAGAATCCACGCAGGAAAAACCATAGAGGAAAGATACAATCACGAAATATCAAAACACAAATTAGGTATATGCCCATTCATATACCTATGTCATCAGTTACAGCTTGGCTCCAGCTTCCGAGCCCAAGCACAACCCAGTCCACATATGAAAGCACAACCCAATCCTCACAGGAAAAGAATGTCAACCACATCAATGATAATGATTGATAAACAAGACTCAGCTCACACATCCATACAATTCGTAAGGCGATGGATCTGATCTGATTTAGCCACTGATTAATCTAAGCTTTCAGACCCACACATGATACAAGACAAGGTACGCTGTCGGACCCACACACGATACAAGCCTAGCTACTCTGCCGGACCGACACCGGATAAAAGTACAGAGGTAAATACTGTTGGACCCACACAGGATACAAGAATAGTAGTCATCGCCATCGAACCCACAGAGGATTCCAGTATGGTCTTTATCGCTTCCAAACCCATAGAGGATCCATGTATAGTCGTCGTCGCTGCCGAACCCACGGAGGATCCAAGTGTCGTGGTCATCGTCGCAGTCGTAGCCAGCTCTAGGGTTCCCGCACACAGCACGCTCGATTTCGGGAGGGTCCGCTCCATGAGTCAAGGGGTCGATATATCAACTATCATGAAGTCCAGATTTGATGCATTACAATTTTCCGTCTCATCAATAGGAACTCAAATCCACAGACGGTGCGTCAATCGGATACCCGGTCTGAGAGTTATTGACTTTTTCGTCCCAACGACCCGGTTGGTTTTTAAGTTAAAACCAACCTGACTATACTCCAGCTATGTCCAAACCTCAAGAGGAGTAATAAAAAAGAACCATCTCACTAAGAGAAAAACTACGTGACTGACGTCACGTCAATCGTACGTCTGGTAGTTATGTTATTGGTGTTTCCGCTCCAAGAGCTCGGTTGGTTTCAGGTTTGAACCAACCCAGCCGTACGCAAAATTTACCGAAATCTTGAGTGTAATATACTGAACCAACCGTCTTGATCCAAGGATTCATACACAACTAACGATGCATCGATCTGCGGTTCGTAGCACAATTTATGGGAAAAAGACCAAAAGTGGTCCGAAGTGGGGGTCTGGGCCCGGTCCGACCAGGCCCAACCCCCCCTGGGTCCGCCCAAACTGGGTCGACCTGACCCGGGTCTGGCTCGGTAGGGCGTGTCCTGATCCAGCTGGCGTGGCCCGGCCTGGATGGGCGTGGCCCGGCCCGGTCCGTGCGACCCGCCCCGGCCTGGCCGGGGGGTGCGCTGGCTCGGCTAGTGAGCTAAGCAGGTGGGGACGCGGTCCCCCCTCCCTTTGCACTCCACGGACTCAGCGCCCAGTGTCACGTCTCCTCCGGATCCCACGTGGTCGCGGGATCTGAACACATGCCGCCACGGCTTCAGCCACGGGGGCTCCTGACGGTGGTGCGCCGCCACCGGAGGTTTCCTCGGGCCACCAGAGTCGTTCCAGTGGTCTGTTCTTGCTCTCTTCTACACCTGTGGTCGTCTCGGAACCTGTAATGTACTACGATAGCCTCTAATCTCCAGAACAGTTCCAATTAATCATCTCCAATTATTTCGCGCATCAGGAACAAAACAGCAGTGGGTTCGGGCTTGTTCTTTAGCCCGCACCACCCGCATTAGTGTATTTAAGAAACACCATAAAAAAACACGCCATGTCGAGAGTATAGAAGTAACACTTGAAGAAAATTATACCAAAAAACCCTAACTCAACAAAGAAGGCATTCGTCAGTTTCACGGTAGACGACGTCGCGGTAGACGGCATCACGTTAGATGGTGTCGTGGTGAAAGGAAACGAAGGTGACGTCGCAGTGTGCCGAGAAGGAATCGGCGTCTCCTCACTTGTTGCGGAGAAGAAGATTGGTGGTGCGTCATCAATATCTGTGGAAACGGTATTCTTCGTCATTCTTCGTCGGAGGCTGGTGTTCTTCGTCCAAAGCTCAAGAGTTCTCCCATTTTCATTCTTTTTCCAATGATGCTCTCCCAAAATTAAATAATAGGTTCCCCCTATAATTTAATTTCACACGCAAAGAAACTCTCATGTAATTAATTCACCACACTAATTAAAATGTGTTGAAAAAATAAGGGAGAGAGAAGGTTTCCCATAATTAAACCTGTTGGCAGTTTAAATTAAAAAGGGGAAAAGGAAGGTTCCTCATTAATCCATACGAGGATTTACCCAATAATTAAATAAGGGATAATAATGGAGAAAAAGTCAAGGAAATAGTAGGGAAATAAATTGGGTAAGAGGAAATTAAATGGTGGGTCTCGTGTGGGCCCCACCTCTATATCCTCCTCACTTGGGTAATTAAGTGTCTTCGGGCCCCACCCTTAACTACCCATGGGAGGGAGTAACCTCCTTTAGTAATAAAAATTGTTCTGACAATTTTTATTTATTTCTTAAACAAACCCCCAAAAATTAACTTATCCTATTTTGTGAACACAACTATAGTAAGTGTCCCCTTGAGAAATTATCGGTGCTGCAAGTTCATCAGTACCCTCAGATTTTAATTCCGAGCACCGGTTCAAATGTTAGAAAAAACCGCTCATTCGTTCACTGAACGTACTTGAGCTAAACTTCGAAAATTGATTCTAGGCACACCGGGCCTCGAAATCAAGCGTCGTCAGAAGCCACCAACTCGTAAAATTACAAAGTATTTTTTAGAAAATATTTCATTGAAATTTATGGGTCATTACAGTAAGTGATAGTGTTAATAATTCAATTTCTTCATGAACAAACAAAATAACATTCAAATGAAAATTATAAACATCTAGTAATGTAACTTCACAAGATAATGATGAGTGATTCTTCATCCATGTGGGGTCAAAATAATTATGATTTTTTTTATGTACATATAATGTCAATTATTCCTGATTCTTGATATTTTTATTCGAACACTAATTTTTGGAATATTTAAAAGGATACAATGACACTAAATTTTATTGAGAATTGACATGAATCATGGAATTTGGAGGTTTTATTGATATAATTCATATTTTGTACTTCAAATTTAGATATTTTAAATCACAAAATATATTATTGCAGTTTAAGATTATAATCTATGTCAAGCTAATTTATAGGAATGTATTTATTAATTGATTGACAAAATTAACAAGAACTTCCACCAAAAATATAATAAGAAGATATGGATTCATCAACCATAATACAAATGAATTTTAGTTGGTTCTTGTCTTCAAATAGATGTAAGATGATGTTTGGAAGAATTGGAGTAAGTTTACCATCATTAGTTAACTCAAATTTTATATCCATACCAATATAATGTACACATATATTCATTTATTTATGTTGATGTTGAAGGTATTTTTAGAGCTCTATGATTTTCATATCAGTTGAAAATTAAGGATGATGTGCATTTTAGGTCAACTGAATAATAAGTGGTAGTCAAATACCGACATTTATTTGTTGATAATATCAAAGATTGACCATAGTTGGAATAATCTAATGTCAAGAGGCTTTTTGTTTGAGAAACACAATGTGGGATAATAATTATTTCTTATTTCACCACTTTTAGTTGATAATTATATTTCTACTGGAAAATTAATTAATTGGTGGGATTAAAAACAACCTGGACTACATTCTCACATTGAAGATAGACCTTATAGATGTCAATTTTTAAATTTATATAAAAATATATTCGTTACATAAGGAAAAATTGCAGAGGTATCATTCTATATATTTATACATCATTAATATTAATAGCATGTTATCAAACATAAAAGAATAAAATTTCTATACTAAATATAATTAGTTAAATTTGGTCACCAATAATTGACCCCCCTTTTTGGTGACTGTATGATCATTGTAGAGACCCAAATATTGACGTACATAGACTTTAGATTACTTTTGAGGAATACTTAATACAAAAAAAGAACCAACAAACAAGTACCGTAATAGTTTAGTGTCTTTGGAAACTCGGAACATAATCTTCTAATCCAGGTGAAAGATATTGAACATCTCCCATAATGATCTTCCCCTTTTTGTTTTCTTACCTAAAACCATTCTTTAAATCAAGGGGAAAGAAAACATATAAATGGTGACCTCAAATTCTCTTTATGGGTATGAATGGAGAAAATAAAACAAACCATATACATTTGAACATATAAACATGAACATAATGTTTAAACATCAAGATCTTGAGCAATGACATAAAACATGTCTGTACGTAAGGAATATATCATAATGGATCATCAATCATGATAAAATATCATGGGAATAAAGCATGTATTTGTGGCAACCATTAACCACATTTTATGATTTCAATAGTAGCCAAGGTATTGCTGCCAAGACCATCTTAGTGGACAAAGTCCCTTTCTGAATCGATTTCACTCCTCGTTTCAGACCTGTAACACTAAACCAGATTAACTTACCATTCCAGCCATGTCTATCTCATGAGATATAAATCTTTACCCAATGCATTGGAGATAGATATAGGTCCCACCCATCTCATAATGCAATCATTCTTACTTTTTCCACAACAGAAACATAAATCATTCATCATAACCCAAAGAATAAAAATGGGTTTCATAAACATCATCCCATCATAACATAATCCATATATAAAAAAATGGATATCATTTCAACATAAGAAAACTGAAACCATGTAAATCATAGGAACATTATACTTGAAACATACACATATGAAATAATTTCTTCTTAGATCTAAAATGGTTTTGATAAAACACTTGAAATGAATTTTGAGGAAAATATCCTTTATTCTAAAAAATCATTTTATTTTCACAAAATTCCATGCAGTTTTAAAAGAAGAGATTTTTTTTTGAAAATAGTCATGATATTTTTTAGAGGAATCCTTATTGAAATAAGTTCTCTTTAAACCGTAAAAATCCGATCATTTCGTATAAGTTTAGCAAAACCTTTTTCTCGTACTTATGCTTGAAAACTCAAAAAGTATCTCATATGGTAAAAAAAAGTAATATTCCTTACATTCCATCTAGTAAAAGTCAAAAATGGGTAAAATG
Source organism: Viscum album (assembly GCA_963277665.1). NCBI lineage: Eukaryota > Viridiplantae > Streptophyta > Magnoliopsida > Santalales > Viscaceae > Viscum > Viscum album. The sequence continues at coordinate 805,925,490 of OY728119.1, read as the reverse complement.
GACTTTAAACATACATGAAAAAAATTTAGAAAACATGGACATGGATGATAACAAGAACCCCAGTAAATACTTACGAATAAACAATCTCGGGTAAAAATGATATTGGAAAAGTTATCCCATAACTTATGTCCAATTTCGTCCATATGTGTATGAGAATCCTGTATAGTGGGTTTAAAAATATTATTAACTTCTAACCAAACCATAATAATATTTATGATATCATATATTATTCACTTACGACTTTATATAATTCGTTCATTTGTCAATTCCATGTAAAAGCAGTGTTTTGGCTAAAATCGTTTCATTTATCGTCCGTGTTTTGACATGTAATTATTAATATGATTACATAGATAATGATTAATTAATTCTAGAATATAAAACATTATTTATATATAATATAGATTCAGAATATACATTTATATAATATATAGATAAATGGAATAAAATACACCCTTCATGGGGACGGTAGGCCGTACATATGAATGAACGCTATTTTTCGTTTTCTTATTGAAATGAATAGAATTAAGTAGATGACATACATATATATATATATACATAAAAACAAAAGCATAATTATGTCATATATTTTATGACTACTTATTATATATACTTTATAATCATTCACGAATTGTTAAAATGGAGAATGAATCTCATCACGTCATGGAGACGGTTTTCCGTACGTACGCACGAGCGTTGATATTGTTCCCATATTTATTGAATGGAATTTTAGTGGATGATATAATATCTTAGAATAAGTATGTTGTTATAATAATTATATATAGTTATTTTTTACATAATTATACCCACCCATGTAAGGTGGTGGTGGAAAAACAGATTACACCACGACGTGGAGACGGTATTCCGTGCGTACGCACGCGCGGTGATTTTATTTTTCGTAGGATGGGTAGAAGGTGAAATGGGGATGTTTCATATTTATAATAACATATCATTATATATTTAATAATGATTTTATTACTTTATAATGAAAAAACTAAAGAATAAGAAGTTGAAGAATAAATAAACTTGAACGAATCGTTAGATGATATTACCTCTTCTTCGATGCACCTCCTTTAAACATCTTCTTGGGGCACTAGAGTTGGTCTTTTGAGAAGACCAGAACCTCTATGATATAACTATAGAGGTTGAGAAGTTGAATTTTCAGTGATTTTCCGATCTTCAAGGCTAAAAAGGGTGTGAAGAGAAGAGGGAAGGGGTGCCCTTTTAATAAGGGAAAAGAGGGGCACCTTAAGAAAACATAAAATATTATTTTATAATAAAGTCATATTTAGTTTTTAATAGCTCATAATTGATTTATATCTAATATAAGGTGGGTATGGGTCTAAATCCTCTCAACCAATAGGTTTTATTAATGTTTAGATTGCTATTTTATCCTTAAAAGTTTTATTTAACTCTATGTTAAATAATTTAACTTTTACCGTGTCTTTTTGTTTTCATACACTATATAGTTAATAAAATTACTATAAAAAGCCAAAAAAACCCCAAGTGGGTCATTATTAATATATATATATCTTTATCTAATCCATATGACCTAACCTTTTATTTCTAGGAATAAAAGAACAATTAATAATATAATATTTGTTTTAAAAACTATTTTATGTCAATTTTGACACCATTTGGTACTTGATTTTTGTGAAAATCATAACAGCATGATTAGTTTGGAAAATGTTAATTAAATAAATACTAACAATGTCATATTAACCTATAAAATTAGTGGAATTCATAAAAATTCTAAAATTACATTTATTTTGGTATTTATAAAATCATTTATGTTAATATTTCATTAATAATGTAATTAGAGCATCATCATTGTGTCATAAATAAATAAAATTATTTAATGTTTAAAAATTATAAATAAAATACCATTATGAAGGAAATATTATTATCTTTATAATGAATATTTATTGTCGAATTTATCTTATGTATAAGCCTATATTAAATTTTTTTTAGTTATTAAACTTTGATTTTAACTATTTTAATTCTTCATTAATTAATAATAAATGTCCAAATCTAATACAAGTGGACCTAAAGGGTAATATTTTATTCCTATTGTTTTTTGTTCTAGTTACACTTATCCAATAGAATTACGACATGTGTTAGGGTAATAATAATATCATTTTTACCATAAATTACCCTATTTACTTTTAAATGTGGTACATTAAAGTAAAAAATTACTATTCATCAAAAATTATTTTTATCTTATTGAACCACATTTTACTCATTGTATTAATCATTTCTCTCAAATTTTCAAAATTCCACCCATAAAAGTGGTAAAATTATGTTTTATGTAAATTTCCAAACACTCCTAGGAGGTGGGTAAAAGATGGTGAAAAATTCAATAAAATTTTTATATGTCTAAAATTATTATAAAATGACCCCAATGAATTAAATTTAACTAATATAGGTATTTTGTATCAATTTTTACCAAAAATAAGTTTAAAAAAATAAATAATTATTTAAATAAAAGTTCGATTTTTAAATAGAAACCTAGTGTTTTCACTATTCATCAAAAATTGAATGTTTTCAGAAAAATAGCAAAAATTCATCCTAGGATAATTTCGATTTTGTGAATCCCAAAATGAATATCATTTTGAAAGATAAAATTTATAAAATTTCAAAAAGTGGATATTACTATTCATAACGGCTAGTTCATAATAATATTATAATAATATCTCGTTTAGTGAAACATGGTAATGCGTACTACACACGCTATCGAAGAAGGTCTTGATTGCGTGTAATGAAAGCCATGTCAACGATTCGTGTAGTGAAATCTCCATTTGTTTTTGTGTACAACATAATCAAAACTTATTTCATTTATACATTAAAAAAATTCTATACTTAATGTTGGGTAAAATAATTTCCACAAAACGAACTTAAAATTGTGTGTAACACGAGCCAAGAATAGTTTTGTGTATACAGCAAGCTAATACGTTGTTGCGTATAGTACAATCTAATCTTAGTGTAGTGTATAACATAATACATCAAAGAAATTAAGAAATAATATATCTCATAAATTCTTGGGGTGTTACATTCTACCCCCATTACAATGATTTTTTCCCTCAAAATTCGTCGGGGTTATAAATCGTTTACTACTTGAAATTTTCATTCATCGAAACACACATTGTAAAATGAAATACTAAATCATCATTTTAAAAAGTAAAGTTAGAATAAAAATGGACACCCAAAGTAACTCATCACTTGGGTTCCCACATAGGAGTATATAGGTGAAAATATTGACATGGATGAGAAATCTAGCCGTCTTGTTCTGATGGAGAGTGGTAGAGAACATGGCTATGAAAAAGGAAACAATCGCAAAGATGTAAATTTGTGATGATCTAATGTACCATCTGATTCATCGGATATGAGAGTAATAGGACAACATTTTTGGTTTCCAAGATCATTTCCCTAACATTGATGAACTTTTCCATAAGGAAAAATACTTACTTGATTTCAGTGTAATATCATCGTTGGTCATTCCATGAACAATTTCCACTTTATCCCTATTTAATGAAATGAAGCTGAATTTTTCATTCATTTAGTGTTAGCAGATCATGCGATAGAATGATAATTCATCCCATCTGTTTCTATCACAAAATGGTTAGCATAAGTTATTAAATATACATAATTCCATCTATGGTGAGATTGATCATATATGATTCCAACAATGGACTTATACATCATCTATCATACAACTTAATAAAATAAAAATAGTTCCTACTAACCATATGCTTCTTGTAGGCCAGCGGTAGGCGATAAAGGCATGTCGCACTTCAGTTGTGGGTTCGATTCCCAAATCCTTGTCCAACGCAATGGGTTATTGCCCTTCCTACATGTTGTCCTTTTTCTAAAACTACATTATTATTACATCCCATCAATAATATCGAAAAAAGTTATATCCTTAAACAAAACTAACTTATGTCCAACATAATCTATACCAATCTTTAGGCTTATCTCAAATACTTCTATTCAATCTTATTGTATAAATAGAACGATTACTAGAAATTTCATCAATCAAGCATGTGAATACCATCATTTATCCCCCATATATCATATGAAATATCTTGTTGGTAACATACCAAACATGTGAATATCTTAATCATGTATTCTCTTGAAAAATGAATACCCACTTAACCATAGTGACAACATGAATGTTGTCAAACGTTAACTCTTTCCACATACCAAAATTCCAAAATTTCTATATACTCAAACCATGATATCATTCATGAGTTCATTTCATTTTATCTTTATCCTTTAATTATGTGCATATCATTCCCTTTCCAAAAATATTTCAATCACTTTTAATGGTTATCAGTACCATATAATTATTGAAAACCAATACATAGATATTCCAAAATTCCACGATACCAAAAATGAGATTCCATGATACTATTTGGAAATCCCATTACATAAACACTTAATCATTACACAATATCATTTTCATACTAAACATCACAAATAGTGATCGCATGTGACTTCCTTGTAATCTTTTCCTTAAGAGGATGCTCACGTTGATCATCATTAACCCTTGGATTAGGTAATTGATTAGTATAATGCCCCATTTCCTTGCACTTGATGCATTGAAGTGGTGGTGGTGCGTTCTCTACAGTATTATCATTATTCACATAATTAGCAACCCTTTTCCCATTACTTCGACACTCAGCTACACGATGACCTTATTTTCCACACTTAAAACATTTTCTAGTCCCTTTAATACAATCTCTACCATGCTTCTTTCCACACTTTCAGCATAACGAAACATTCATCTTATTTTCACCATTATTATTATATTTCTCCTTGAAATCCATCTTTCGTTTCTTATCAAAACCATGATGTGGATATGTTACACCAACTTTTAGTTCTACCTTGATATCACAATGCACAATTTCTTCATAGTTACTGAAGTCTCTTATAGCTAATTTCATTCAAAGACTTAGTTTTAAGCCACTAAAGAATCGATCAACTTTACCTTCAGGTTGGATGATAATGCCAGATGCATACCAGGAAAGTCTTGTAAAATTTGCTTCATATATACCAAAAGATTCATCATCCTTCTTCTTAAGCTCAAGGAAATCCTTTTCTATCTTTTTTAGAAGAATACGAGGGAAGTACTTACTAAAAAACAAGTTCTTGAACTCATCCCATTCCATGGATTCAATTTCATCATGGGGCCTTATATTCGTAATTAGAGTCCACCATTGATCTGATTTACCTTCTAAATGGTAAATAGACAGAATGACTTTTTCATGTTCTAAATAGAGAAGTATGGAAAATATCTTTTCAATGGTACTGATCCACTGTTCAGCAATAAGTGGATCAGAAGACCCACTGAAAGAAGGTGGACGTTGCCTCATGAAGGACTCAATTGAATATTGTTCCCTTTTATGCTCATTTGGAAGTCCAAAATGATTCATACGTGTGTAAGTATAGCAATAATATTTTTCACTCCATCTCCCATGACATTGGTTTGTTCATGAGGAAAATCATTGCATTGTCCATTACGTTGATCAACATGATTCCTTCAGGTTCCAGCCATCATCTAAAACCCAAAAAGAATAGTTTGAGATGAAAAAATCGTGCTAGGTAAAACAACATAATAAATGGGGATTACCTTCAATATCTAACATCATATGTTTAATTATAATATTGTTAGTTCAATTCTAGGACTATAACCTATACGTATACTTAACCTTAGGGACATCCCTATACATACCTTAGAAATATCTCTAGGGATCTTACTAAAGTTTTCACATCCTAGTTTCCAAAGGTTAACTAAACCTTTCCTATGATACCAACTGTAGAGAACCAAAGCATGACGTACATAGAGATTAAATTACTTTTGCGGAATACTTAATACATAACAAGAACCAACACTCAAGGACCGTAATAGTTTAGTGTCTTTGGAAACTTAAAACATAGTCTTCTAATCGTGGTGAAACATCTTCAACATCTCTCATAAAGATCTCCCCCTTTTTGTTTTCTTACCTAAAACCTTTCTTCATATCATGGGGAAGATAAAACATATAAAGGGTGAGCTCAAATTCTCAGTAAGGGTAATCAGGGAGAAAATAAAACAAACCATATACATTTGAACATAAAAACATGAACATAATGTTTAAACATCAAGATCTTGAGCAATGACATAAAACCTTTCAGTACGTAAGGCATAGATCATAATGGATCATCAATCCTGATAAAATAGAATGGGAATAAATCATGTAATTTTTGCAACCATTAAGCACATGTTATGATATCCAGAGAATCCAAGGCATTGCTTCCAAGACCATCTTAGTGGATAAATTCCCTTTCTGAATCGAGTTCACTCCTCGTTTCAGTACTGTAACATAGAACTATATTAACTTACCATTCCATCCATGTCTATCGCATGAGATATAAATCTTTATGCAATGCTTTGGAGGGAGATATAGGTCCCACCCATCTAATAATGAAATTATTCTTACTTGTGCCACAAAATAAACATAAATCATTCATCATAACCGAAAGAATAAAAATGGGTTTCATAAATATCCTGCCATCATAACATAATCCATATATAAAAAAATGGATACCATTTAATCATAAGGAATGAAAAACCATGTAAATCATAGAGACATTATACTTGATAAATAAACAATTGAAATAATGTCATCTTAGATGGAAAATGTTTCTGATAAAACACGTGAAATGAATTCTCGAGTAAAATATCCTTTCTTATTAAAAATCAATTTTTTTACAAAATTCCAAGCAGTTTTAAAAGAAAGAGATTTTGTTGAAAATAGTCATTAAAGTTTTTAGAGGAATATTTATTGAAATAAGTCGTTATTAAACCGTAAAAATTCATTCATTCTATATAAGTTTAGAAAAACATTTTTCTCGTACTTATGCTGGAAAAGTCAAAATGTACCTCATATGGTAAAAAACGAAAGATTACTTACATACCATCTAGTAAAAGTAAAAAATTGGAAAAAATGACTTTAAACATAAATGAAAACATTTTTAGAAAACATGGACATGTATGATTACAATAACCCCAGTAAATACTCACGAATAAACAATCTCAGATAAAAACGAGATTGGAAAAGTTATCCCTTACATTATGTCCAATTTATTCCATATGTGTCCAAGACTCCGGTATAGTGGGTTTAAACATATTATTAACTTGTAACCGAACCATAATAATTTTTATGATATCATATATGATTCACTTATAACATTATATTATCCATTCATTTGTCAATTCCATGTTAAAGCAACGTTTTGGGTAAAATTGTTTCATTTATCATCCGTGTTTGGACTTGTAATTATTAATATGATTACATAGGTCATGATTACTTAATTACAGAATATAAAAATTATTTAAATATAATATATATGTAGAATATACATATAAATAATATGTTGATAAATTGAATTAAATACACCGTTCATGGAGACGGTAGGTCGTACGTACGCATGAACGCTATTTTTCGTTTCCATATTGAATTAAATGGAATTAAGTAGATGACATACATATATATATATATACATAAATCCCATAACATAATTATTTCATATATTTCATGATTACTTATTATATATACTTTATAATCATTCTTGAATTGTTAACATGGAAAATGAATCTCATCGCTTTGTGGAGACGGTAATCCGTACGTACGCACGAGCGATGATGTTGTTCCCATATTTATTGAAAGGAATTATAGTGGATGATATAATATCTTAGAATCAGTATGATGTTATAAAAATTATATATAGTTATTTTTTACACAATTATACCCATCCATGTAAGGTGGTGGTGGAAAAACAGATTACACCACGGTGTGGAGACGGTATTCCGTACATACGCACGCGCGGTGATTTTGTTTTCCGTAGGATGGATAGAAGGTGAAATGGGGTTGTTTCATATTTATAATAACATATAATTATATAAGTAATACTGATTTTATTACTTTATAATGTAACAACTAAAGAAGAAGATGTTGAAGAAGAAAGAAACTATAAATAATCCTTAAAAGAGATTACATTTTCTTCGACGCACCTCCTTCAAACTTCTTCTTAGGGCACTAGATTTAGTCTTTTGAGAAGAAAATAACCTGTATGATAAAACTATAGTTTTTTAGAGGAGTAAATGGAAGGGTTTTTCCGAGCATCATGGCTCAAAAGGGTGTGAAGAGAAGATGGAAGGGGTTCCCTTTTCATAAGGGAGGACATGGGCACCTTAGGAAAACATAAAATATTATTTTATAATAAAGCCTTATTCGGTTTTTAATAGCTAAAAATTGATTTATTTAGAATCTAAGGTGGGGATGGATCGAAAAAAATTCATCCAATAGGTTTTATACAAGTTTAGTTTACTATTTTATGCTTATCACTTTGATTTAACTCTATGTTAAATGATATAACTTTTACCGTGTCTTTTTGTTTTCTTACACTATATGGTTAATAAACTTGCTATAACAAGCCATAAAAACCCCAAGTGTTTCACTATTAATATATATATCCTCATCTATGTCCTTTTGCTGAGCCATATATTTTTAGGAATGAAGGAACAGTTAATAATATAATATTTGTTTTAAAAACTATTTTATGTCAATTTTGACACTATTTGGTACTTGATTTTTGTGAAACTCGTAACAGCATGATAAGTTCAAAAACTGTTAATTAAATCAATACTAACATGTAATATTAACCTATAAAATTATTTTAATTGATAAAAAGTCTAAAATTACATTTATTTGGGTATTTATAGCATCAATTATGTTAATATTTCATTAATAAGCTAATTACTGCATCATCATTGTGTCATAAATAAATTAAAATATTTAAGGTCAAAAAATTATAAATAAAATTCCATTATCTAGGAAATTATTTTATCTTTCTAATGAATATTTATAGTCGAATTTATCTTATGTATAACCTTTTATTAAAATTGATTTAGTTATTAAACATTGATTTTAACTATTTTAATTTTTCTTTAAATAATAATAAATGTCCTAATCTAATCCATGTTGAAGTAAATGGTAATATTTTATTCCTAAGGTTTTTTTGGTAGATTTAAACTTATCCAATAGAATTAGGACATGTGTTAGGGTAATAATAAATTCATTTTTACCCTTAATTACCCTATATACTTTTAACCGTGGTAAATAAAAGAAAAAAGTTACTACTCACCAAAAATTATTTTTATCTTATTGAACAACATTTTTCTCCTTGATATTAACTGTATCTCTAGGATTTTCAAAATTCCACTCACAAAAGCAGTAAAATTAAGTTTTATGAAAATTTTCAAACTCTCCTAGGAGGTGGGTAAAAGACGGTGAAAAGTTCAATAAAATTGTTATATGTCTAAAATTATTATAAAATGACTTCAAGGAATTCGATAGAACTTATATAGGTATTATGTATCAATTTTTACCTAAAATATGTTTAAATAAAATGAATAATTATTTTAAAAAAAGTCAGTTTTTAAATAGAAACCCAATGTTTTCACTATTTATCAAAAATTGAATGTTTTCAGAAAAATACCAGAACTTCATCCTAGGATAATTTCGATATTCTGAATCTAAAAATGAAGTCCATTTTGAAAGATAAACATTATAATATTTTAAAAAATGGGTATTAGTATTCATAACGGACAATTCATAATAATATCCTGCTTAGTGAAACTTGGTATTGCATACTACACACGCTATCGAAGGTCTTGATTGCGTGTAATGAAAGCCAAATCAGGGTTTCATGTAGTGAAAGCTCTGTTTGGTGTTGCGTATAATATAATCAAAAATTATTTCATTTATACACTAAAAAAATTCAATACTTAATGTTGCGTAAAATAATTTCCACAAAAAAAAACTTTAAATTTTATGTAACACGAGCCAAGAATAGTGTTGCGTATACTGCAAGCAAATACAATGTTGCGTATAGTACAAGCTAATCTTGGTGTAGTGTATAATAGAAGACATAAAGAAATTAAAAAATTATATATCTCATAAAATCTCGGGCATTTACAATCATGTTGGACAATAAAACGTTTTTAATGATTTATGAAACCTAATATTATGTAAAAACATAATATAATATCAATATCCCATTCTCCACTATCTTTATGATTATTTGATTCATAATTTCTATGTGATTAATCATTAAATAATGAAATGGATTTTTTTCTTATATTAATTGAACAATAATTATTACAAATGATTATAGTTGGATAATTCCCCTCAATTCCCTCATATTTAAGATATTTGATTATCCAAACTATTTCATTCATTCTTGGTTTTATTGTATCTATTTAGATTAAAAAATTATTATTGAAATATAGAATTTTTTACTTTCTCAACTATTAAATACACAATAAAACATGTTAAAATACACTACTAGAGGGTGAATTTTTATCAACTACTAAATCAATCGAATTAGGGTTTGTATATCCTGGAAAATCATGTTTTTATGTCTCATTGTAAATCAAGACAAAACATATAATTCCTTTTATATATCATACAATTTACGTTTGAACTACGACATATATTTCATTAATATTTTATTAATTTTTCACATTTTAGAAAGTGGGAAACACAATATCTTGTCATGTTGATGATAAGTAAGACAAGCTCCAAATGATATATATATTTATCGATATCGACTATGTTCAATCATCACACCCTAAAAACTTTATTTGGGTAGAAATCGTTTCTTTCATAGATGTATAATCTGTCATTAAAAATATTCATATAAACTACATGGGATATTTAAATTTAAAGATAAATTTTTCATGCCTTCCATGTGACAACAAATGACTATGAAAAATACATATTGACCAATCACCAACATTATGACATCTAAAATTACTAATTATTCATTGTATTTTTGTTGTGATTCATTCATTCCACCAAATATTATATATTTTACATATAATATTACAATCATATATTGATTAATTGTATTGTTGAAATAGATTTTTTAATCAGACACATATTTTTGATTACCAAGATTCATAAAATATTTGTATAATATTGAGTATAATGCTCTTGGATCCTCTTTTGACCATTAAAAAAATTCTTTATACAAATAAAATTATTCTCATCTTCAATAATTATAAAACCATTTGGATGTTTAGTGTACACCACTTCATTAAGAACACTATCAAGAAACACCAAAATTATATCTATCTAAAATACCCCAAATTTATTTTTCTCAATTGTAACTATGAATATAAATATAATTTCTATCATTTCCAAGAAATTCAATAACTCATCGACATATATTATATTGATCTGGGAGTACATCTTTCACATGAAACATGAATTATTTTTAGTCTCCATGTAATGTCCATTCTATTTTCTCTGGAAAATAAATATTTCCCAAAGGAAATTTTTATTTTTTGACCTCAATAAAATCACACATGATTTATTATATTCATTTTATTCATTCACTATATTCCTCACTAGAATTGAATTTTTTTAAATAGTTTATTAGTCCCAAAAATTTATATCTACCTGGTATAATTATTATTTAGTATTTAGATGCTTCACTCTTCTCATATGCACTTATGTTGTCAGATCACTGATGACATTATTCCAATTAATTTCAACATAGATATTTAGATCTAGTACATATATAGGTATAAATTCATACAATTCATTATCATTGTCTTCTTATAAGTCATTCTTTTCTCCTCATACCACCCAAATATTCTCACCTTCTCATAAAACTAATCTACAATCTATTGAGGTGACTTAAGAACCAAAAAAAAATTACATCATATTAGATAAATAATCACTACATCTTAATTTAACACATTCATGAAAATAGAAGGGTTTAATATATTTAGATATGAGATATATAATAATTACATTTCATTAAATATATTCTATATCTCCCATAAATATATTCTCATATTTTACCCTTATTAGAAATATCCTACCTAAAAACAATAATCACAACCTTGATAAATGAGACCGAAATAAATATTGAGTATAGATGCCGATAAAGGAAAAAAATTTATATACCAATCAATTATTATTACTAGGATAAATATAATGAAAAAGGTAAAAAAATTATCATAACCTCAGAAAAATATTCACAATAAGTCATATAACAAAAATCAGTGGTAATTAACTATATATTTTTTTGTTAAAAATTAAATGATTCATAAGATTCTGGAAACAGTAATTATCAATTATGAGTAATGTGATCATTTTATAAGAATAAAAAAAATATTTTCACTTTTAAATGTTTATAATAGTAATAAGAATAGAAATAAATTTTTAAGGATAAAAACAATTAAATTCATCACATGGTAGACATCAGATACATATATGTCCACCATATCGGGTTTGGAACAACTTCTTATGTAACTTCAAGGGTTGGGTTAATCATTGATGTGCACTTTTGGTGTTACGATGAATTCTCATGTACTCTACTGGGATTCTTAAAACATCATTTAAATCTTTTTGAGGTCATGAGATATAAATAATTACTATATTCATTGCTGAAAAAAATAATTTGTTTCTTCCATTTACATAAATAAATCTTCTATATGTTAGTCAGAAGATCATAAAAAACATTAGCATTTTATAGTTTCCTAATTAACATAAGATAATGAAATGGGTTTTAGGAAGAATTCATTTATGAATAATCATCCCAATGAATATGTATAATTAAATTATATGGTTTTAATAGATAAAATACCTAGTGAATCATAAGGTTCTATAAATAATGTGGATTTGGGTGAAAAATATTTTTATAAAAGCTTTATAAATATTATTTCACTAACAATTACAAATATCCATTTATTTTATGATACATTAAAAAATGAAAAAATAGGAATAATATTTTACTTATAATACCTTGGAATTATACAGTCAAATATTAATATTTGATGATGGTTATTATAGTGCGAAAATGTTGTTGAACCATAAATGATCAGAAAATATTTTTTTCTTAGTTTGTAAAAAGTCAAATGTGAGTCATATAGAATACCATTGAAAATACTCTTTTTAGAGAGATTTATAGATATTATTATGTATAATGAAATAATTTTTTAAATATATTAGAAAATATATATGAACCTCCAAAAAATATTTTTGGAATACATTATTATAGAAGATAAATATTCAAAACTAACATTCTGAAATGAAGTCATCTTTTCATAAAAACATTTTTTCTATACTATTTAGAAACATAGAGAGTGAAAATTGAAATAAAACATTAAAAACCAAAAAAATAACATTATTATAATAAAATAAATTATTTTATTATACAAATATGATACAATTTCCCACAATAGAAGTTGAACCATAAATATTCTCAAATAAAAGATGAAATTATAATATAAACCCTTAGAAAATTGGTAACCATTGAATTGAAACATCATAAAAGATTGATTCATAGATGGATTAATAGATACCTTTTATTTTAGATAAATGTGGTGAATATAGAATATATCATAATAATGGGAAATTGAGAAGTAAAATTCCTTACCTCAGACCTCGAAGTGATTTATACACCCTATAAAATTCTATATAATAAATTTATAATTATTATAAATATATTATTGAATGATATTATAACTTATCAAAATATATATCATTAACTTATAAATTCTAATTTTATATTTATTAGTAATTCTATGTTGTAAACAATTTTTTGTTGTTAATTATTTCATTTTCAATGCATGTTTTGGTTTTGATAGTTCTTGTACAAACACAAAGGTCCGAGTTCTAAAATAAAATTAATTTGTTAAATATAATATTAATTTAGTAAATACACTTTAATAATCATCCATGTAAGGAGATCGTACCACGATTCACTATGTAATTTTCACCTTTACACCACTATGCTAAACTTGTTTTATATTGAAAATTATAAAAATAATGACAAGTTGCATCCCCTGATGGAATCATTTATTTTATTTTTATAAATATTAAAACTGGAAATTTTACATGTTTTAATGATTCTATTATAGTAGGAGGTGATTTTGAGTCCCCATGATGATGTCCATGAGAAATGGGTCAAAATGTGCAAAATACATGCACACCAGTGGAATCATCCGAGCATTGTTCCTGAACCGTGCATCCAAATGGGATGAAAGTTTGTGTGTGATTCCAAATTTCCTTGGGATACATTTCAAATTAAGAAATATAACACTAATTAGGTCATAGGGTTTCCCAAAGGACCTGATCTCTCTAGCACACCACATCTGCATGATGTTAAAAGTGGTGTGCTATGATCTATCCATATCTCGGGCTATATGTGTCCAAATTGTGCCGAAATGTCGGTGGAGATATAAAAAAGGTTGGTTAAAAAAATTACTTTCTCAAAATCTATATAAGGCTTTATGGGGCTCGAAACACATGTTATAATTGGTTTTAATAAATCCATGTGCTCAAAACAACCTTCCCATTTTCCTATGAAATGGAACTATGGGTTCCCAATTTGTAAGTTCGGCTAGGAGGAAAACATCTAGTATTTTAGAGACACAAAATAGTCCTCTAATAATATAAGGAATTTTGGATTCTCCTATCTTCATAGGGGAGTCATGTATGAAGAGGGAGTTCCACCCGAGCCTCATCCTCCTCTCGATGGCGAGCTAAATGGTGGACGGTCATTTCGAGGGAGATAGACCAACTTGAGAGGGGGTTCCAACACATGTTCTTTTACTGGTTTTGTATAATTTCTGTGTTTAATATTTCATTAAATTTTTTTCAACATTATTTCCCTTGATTAAATTTCACATGATATAATTAAGTGGAACACTTTTTATGTCAACCCCGATTGGGTTGAGATTTCAAGTGGGAATCTTGGGTTTTTTCGATTGGAAAACACAATAATCTTATTTATTTCACACATACATAAGGTTTAAGTATGATTTGGTAGACCTCTTATTCTATGTTTGATTAAAAAATATTGGCAACATGATTTATGTGCCAAGCGGAGGTTCTTTAAGCATCATTTGAAGAGGCAAGAGGGGAGTCAATATCTTGACAACCATCAACCAACGAATTAAACAAAACCATGTTGAAATTTCAAATCAATGAACTATCAAATATGTCTATTGGACATGAAATTATCTTCTTATCTCATAATTATTAATACACCACCTTTATTTATCAACTATTTAACTCTTTAATTAAGTAATATACTTAAATCTGTTTTCAAAACCTCCCCCCTCTTTCAGTAATTCTTATTAATAATACATACTCAAAACCTATCAATGATCCTCGAGAGATGACCTAGGGTCTTCTGTAGATGATAAATAAATATTATAATAATAATAAATTTCACTTTTCATGACAGAACAATCAAATTTTGGCATCGTTACCGTGTAGCGCTTTGGTTTTAGTGTATATTTTTGATAATTTTCTATGTAAATTTTGTGAATGATTGTTTGTTTTATCTTCTACCTTTACATTTATATTTGTTTTCTAATTTATTTAAATGGTAGGTTATATGTATGATGAATTCTACTCTGGGAGACTTACAACCTTTCGAACCCGAACCGAAGAGGATCCTACATCAGTGACCCTGAGATACACAAGAGGATACTTTGAAGGAGGATGCACAAACCATCAACACTCATATCAATACTTCTTCTTCTTTTCTGGAAACCCACATTAAAACATAAATTAACATGAATAACATGGATGGAAACAATCAATAACTAAAAGAAGAAACCTCGCCTGATGTTGATATCCAACCCACCTATATTAAATTACAAGGTGAGGCACCCAATTTTGAACTAAAATGTATTTTAATTCATATGTTACCAATATTCCATGGGCTTTTTAGAGAGGATGAAAAATATCATTTCAAATAATTTCACACTTTGTGTTCTATATTAAACCCTTCAAATGTGGATTAAGAACAAGTAAAGTTAAGGGTATTCTATTTTTCAATCGAATACACAACAATATATTTGTTATATTATGTTAATTCTCCAATAATAGGCTGGGCATACATGGAATGCCTTTTTCATGAAAAATATTTCACAGCCTCTCGAACTACAACAATAAGGAATGAAATTTTTGGGATAAGAAAATATCAAGGGGAAACAATACATGAATATTGGGAATTCTATAAAAGTTTATGTTCAAGTTTACCACACCACCAAATAGTGATCAACTTATAATTCAATATTTTTAAGAAGGATTAATCCCTATTGATCGAAATAAGATCGATGCTACTGCAGGTGGTGTGATAGATGATAAGACCCCATTTACAGCAAGAACCCTGATTGATAACATGGCGCAAGACACAAAACAATTTGGTTCTAGGCCCAATGTACAGATTTGAGGTGCCCATGAGGTTCAAAGTACTGAATTTGAGAAGATTGTGGGTACAAACATCGAAGAGGTAAGTACCCTTCATCAAAAACATTCTATTTATTAATGTAAATCCCAATATCTTCCTCCTATACATTGTGTTATATGTTCTTATGACACCCACTACTCGGTCCAATGTCCTCAATTGAGGGAAAAATTTAAGAGTTGTGAGGAAATATTTCCAGGCCACCCCAATAACAAACCCTTTAAGAATGATCTTTACTATCCATCCAACACTGCGAGGAAGGAGAACCAATCCTATAGGCAAGGTGGGTATTAAATCCATCCTCAACAATAGTGGAACAAATAGGGGTAGAGTAGTCATCCACCACCACCACCCATAAATCTACAACCACTCCAAAGGCCTTTCCGACAAACACCTCAAAAACCCGAACCTTTTAACACCCCGTGATTTTATGCGATTTATTATTTTTAGTTTATTTTATATCATCTGTTTTATGCGACACTAATATTATCTTTCACTATATGCAAGACCGTATTAGCTTGTAGTATACGCAACACAATTCTTGGATCATGTAACACACAATTCCAAGTTCGTATGATAGTAGTTATTCTACGCAACATTGACTGTATATATATATATATTCAATGTATAAATGAAATATGGTTGGATTCTGTTATACGTAAACACAAAGGATTCTTTCACTTCACACAACCCTAACTTGGCTTACATTACTCTCAATCATGATCTTCCACGATAACATCTGTTGTACGCATTACCGAGTTTCACTAAACAACGATATGTTATTAAAATATTTTATAAACTAGTCATTATGAATAGTAATACCCTATTTTTTAAATTTTATTAATTTTATATTTCAAAATGGACTTCATTTTTAGATTCGGAATATCGGAATTATCCTAGGGTGAATTTTTTGTATTTTCCTGAAAACTTTCAATTTTTGATGAATAGTGAAAACACTGGGTTACTATTTAAAACCTGAATTTTTATATAAATAATTATTTATTTTATATAATTTTAATTTAGGTCAAAATTGATACATAATTTCTATATAAGTTAAATTTAATTCATTGGAGTCATTTTATAATAATTTTGGACATATAAAATATTTATTGAACTTTTCACTGTCTTTTACCAAGAACCTATGAGAGTTTGAAAATTTACATAAAACATAATTTTACCTCTTCTATGAGTGGAATTTCAAAAATATGAGAGCCATTGTTAATATTAAGGAGTAAAGTTTGGTTCAATAAGATAAAAATAATTTTTGGTGTATAGTAACTTTTTACTTTTATTACCACGGTTAAAAGTAAATAGGGTAATTAAAGGTAAAAATGATATTATTATTACCCTAAAACATGTTATAATTCTATTGGATAAGTATAATTAGACTAAAAACAAGATTAGGAATATATTATTATCATTTAGGTCCACATGGATTAGATTAGGTCATTTATTATTATTTTATTTGAAAAAAGAGTAAAAATATATAAAATCAAAGTATAATAACTAAAACATTTTTAATATAGGGTTATACATAAGATAAATTAGACTATAAATATTAATTATAAAGATAAAATTATTTCCTACATAATGGTATTTTATTAATTATTTTTAGAAATTATATAAGTTAATTTATTTATGACACAATGATGATGTAGTAATTACATTATTAATGAAATATTAAAATAATTGATGTTATAAATACCCATATAAATGTAATTTTAGAATTTTTATGAATTACAATAATTTTATATATTAATATGCCATTTTAGTATTTATTTAAGTTACTTTTTTAGAACAAATCATGCTGCTATGGTTTTCACAAAAATCAAGTACAAAATAGTATCAAAATTGACATAAAATAGTTTTTAAAACAAATATTATATTATTAATTGTTATTTTTTTCCTAAAAATATATGGTTTGGAAAAATGACTTATATATGCATAAATATATTAATAATTAACCACTTGGGGTTTTTTGGGCTTGTTATAATATGTTTATTAACCATATAGTGTAAGAAAAAAAAAGACACGGTAAAAGTTAAATTATTTAACTTAGAGTTAAATCTAAATGATAAGGATAAAATAGCAACATAAACTTGTCTAAAACATATTGGTTGAAATATTTAGACCCATCACCACTTTATATTTTAAATTAATCAATTTTGAGCTATTATAAACCAAATATGACTTTATTATAAAATAACATTTTTTGTTTTTCCAAAGCTGCCCCTCTCCTTCCTTATAAAAAGTGCCCCCCTTCCCTCTTCTCTTGACACCCTTTTGTGCCTTGAAGCTCGGCCAACCCCTGACCATTTCCATTATCATCTTCCCTATAAAAATTATAGTGGTTATGGCCTCCTCAAAATACAAACCCTAGTACCTTAAGAGGAGGTTAAGAAGAGGCGCGTTAAAGAAGAGGTAATATCCTTTACCTATTCTTTCCAATTTATTTATTCTTCTACTTATTATTATTCATTTGGTTCATCATAAATTAATAAAACCAGTATCATTCATATACTTATATGTTATTATAAATATTAAACAACACAATTTCATCTTCTATCCATCCTACAGAAAAGAAATCACTGCGCGTGCATACGTACGGAATACCGTCTTCACGCCGTGGTGTTATCTGTTTTCTACCACCACCTTTCGTGGATGGGTATAATGGTGTAAATAAATAACTATATATTATTATTGTAAAGTGATATTGATTATGAAATATTATACATACACTTCAATACAATTCCACGATCATTGGAATGATATCATCGCTTGTGTGTACGTATGGACAACCGTCTCCACAAATGCGATGAGATTCATTTTCCATAATTAACCATTCAAGTATGATTATAAAGTATATATAAAAAATGATCATTAACTATATTACATAATAATGAAACTATATTTATGTACATTTATTTTTCATTTATGTAATTCCATTTAATTCAATAATGAAACGAAAATAGCGTTCATGCGTACATACGGCCTGCCTTCTCCATGAACGGTGTATTTCATTTCATTTATATATCTATTATATATATATATACTGAAAATATATATGATATATAAGTCATGATTTAGATTCTGGAACTATGTAAATCACGATATAATTAAAATTAATATCCATAACAATAATTCCAAACACGTACGATAAATAAAACGATTTTACCCAAAACGCTGCTTTAATAGGGAACTTACAAAAGAACATGTAATATAAAGTCATAATTAAACAATATATGATATCATAAAAATGAATATGATTCTATAATAAGTCAATGAAATTATTTAAATCATTATACAGGAGGTTCGGATACGTACGAAGCATATCGGACTTAAGGTAAGGGATAACATTTCCAATCTCATATTTATCCGAGTTTGTTTATTCCTAAGTATTTACTGGGGTTATATTTGTTATCCATCTACCTATTTTCTAAAAATGGTTTCATGTATTTTTGAATCCTTTTTTACCCATTTTTTAGTTTTAGTACATGGTATTTAAGGAATATTTATTTTGATTACCATACGAGGTACGTTTTGACTTTTTTGACAAAAGTACAAGAAGAATGTTATTTTTAAATTATACGGCATGAATGGATTTTTACGATTTCATAATGAATTATTTCAGTGATGTTTCCTCTATAATGTATTGTGAATATTTTTAACATAATAATTTCCTTTTAAAATTGCATGGAATTTTCGGAAAATAAAATGATTTTGAAGAAGAAATGATATGTTCCTCAAAAATTCATTTCAAGTGTTTTATCAGAACAATTTTCTATCTAAGATGAAATTATTTCATATGTGTATGTTTCAGTCATAATGTATCTATGATTTACATGGTTTCACTTCTCTTATGATGAAATTATATCCATTTGTTTTATATGGATTATGTTATGATGGGATGATGTTTATGAAACCCATTTTATTCTTTGGGTTATGATGAATGTTTTACGTTTATTCTATGGCACGAGTAAGAATGATATCATTATAAGATGGGTGGGACCTATATCTCCCTCTAATTCATTGGGTAATGATTTATATCTCATGAGATATTCATGGTCGGAACGGTATGTTTATCTGGTATAGTGATACAGGACTGGAACGATGAGTGAACTCGATTCAGAAAGGGACTTTGTCCACTAAGATGTTCTTGGCAGCAATGCCTTGGCTACTATGGAAATAATAACATGAGATTAATGGTTTCTACAATTACATGTTTTATTCCCAAGATATTTTATCAGGAATAGTGTTTCTTTATGATCTATTCCTTATGTACTGCCATGTTTTATGTTATTACTCAAGATCTTGATGTTTAAACAATATGTTCATGTTTTTAAGATAAAATGTATATGATTTGTTTTATTTTTTCCATGATTACCCTTACTGAGAATATCAGCTCACCCTTTTATATGTTTTCTTTTCCCCAGGATTTAAGGAAAGGTTTTAGGTAAGAAAACAAAAGGGGAAGATCTTTATGGTAGATGTTGAAGATCTTTCACCATGATTAGAAGATTATGTTCCGAGTTCCTAAAGACACTAAACTATTAAGGTCCTTGATTTTTGGTTCTTGTTATGTATTAAGTATTCTGAAAAAGTAACGTAATGTCCATGTATGTCATGCTATTGGTCTCTACAGTTGATATCAGAGGAAAGGATTTGTTAACCTTTTGAAACTAGGATGCGAAAGCATTAGTGAGATCCCAAGAGATATATCTAAGGTATGTCTAGGGATGTCCTTAAGGTTATGTATACGTATAGGTTATAGTCCTAGAATTACTGTAATGATCTTAGAATTAAACCTAAGATGTTATATATTGAAGGTAATCCCCCTTTATGATGTTGTTTTCCTGGAATTAGTTTTGCCTCTCACGCTATTCTTTTTGGGTTTTAGACGATGGTTGGAACCCGAAGGAAACGTGTTGATCAATGTATTGGAAAATGAAATGATTGTCCTCATGAACAACCAAATGGGATGGGAGATAGAGTGCAAAATCTTATTTCTATACTTAAAAAATCTATGAATCATTCTAGATTTTCAAATGATCAGATAAGGGAACAGTATTCTACTGAGTCCTTCATGAGGCAACACCCACCTTATTTCAATGGATCATCTGTTCGACTTGTTTCTGATCAATGGATCAGTACCATTGAAAATATATTTTCCAAACATCATTGTTCATAACATGAAAAATTCATTCTATCTGTTTAGTGTTTAAAAGGTGAAGCAGACCAGCAGTGGACTCTAATTAAGAATACAAGGCCCCAAGATGAAATTGAACCCATGGAATGGGACGAGTTCAAGAACTTGTTTTACATTAATTGCATACCTTGTATTCTTCAAACAAATATGGAAAAGGAGTTCCATGAGCTTAAGAAAAAGGATGATGAATCTGTTGGTATATACGAAGCAAATTTTACATGGCTTGCAAAGTATGCATCTGGCTTTATCATCCAAACTGAAAGTAAAGTTGATCGATTCCTCAGTGGATTAAAACCAAGTTTCGAAGGGAATTAGCTATAAGAGTCTTCAATAGGTATGATGAAATTTTGCGTTGTGCTATCAAGGTTTAAATGGAAGTTGGTGTTATATATCCATCTCATGGTTTTGACGAGAAAATAAAGATGGAGTTCAAGGAGAAATCTCAGTATAATGGTGAAAAGAAGATAAATGTTTCTTTATGCTCAAAGTGTGGAAAGGAGCATGGTGGATATTGTCTTAAACAGACTAGAAAATGTTTTAAGTACGGAAAAGAAGGTCATTGATCAGCTGAGTGTTGAAGTAATGGAAAAAAGGTTTGCCATTGATGTGAATAAAGAAATGACTGCAGAGAACACACCACCAACACATCAATGCTTCAAGTGCAAGGAAATGGGGATTATGTTATCCAATGTCCTAATCCGAGGTTTAATGATGATCAAAATAAAAAACCACTTAAGTAAAAGAATAAAGGGAAGTCACATGCTATCACTATTGGTGATGTTGAGTATGACAACGATGTAGTGGAATGATTATGTGTTTATGTAATGGGATTCTGAATAAATGTTGTGGAATCTCAAATTATTGTAGAATATTGGAATATCAATGTATTGGTTTATTGTGGTTTTTAATGATTATATGTTATTGGTAACCATGAAAAGTGATTGAAATGTTTTTGGAAAAAAGATGATATGCACAAAATGAAGGGATAAAGAGAAAATGAAATGAGCTCATGACTGATATCATGGTTTGAGTATACAAAAATTTTGGGATTTTGGTATGTGGAAAGAGTTAACTTTTGATAGAATTCATGTTTTCACTAAGGTTCAATAAGAATTCATTTTTCAGGAGAATACATGATTAAGGAATTCAGATGTTTGGAATCTGACCAAAAAGATATATCATATGATATATGGGGGATAAATGATGGTATTCACATGCTCGGTAGATGACATTTCTAGTAATGGTTTCCTTTATACTATGATCTTGGATAGAAGTTTTTTAGATAAGACTAAAGATTGGAATGGATTATGTTGGACATACATTAGTATTGTTTAAGGATAGAACTTTTTTGATATTATTGATGCGATGTTATAATAATGTAGTTTTAGAAAAAGGACAACCTACAGGATGGCTGACATCCCATCGCGTCGGACAAGGCTGTGGGAATCAAACCCAAACCAAAGTGTGACAAGCCTTTATTTCCTATCACTGGTCTGTAGAAAGTCCCTGGATAGTAGAAAATAGTTTTATTTTATTAAGGTGGATGATAGATGAAGTATAAGTCCATTTTGGAACCATATCTAATATATCTCACCATTGATGGACATAGGGATATAACATTTTCTACCTCTATGTTTGAGATAGATGGAATGACCTATCATTTTATCGCATGATCTGCTAACACTTCATGAAACACAAATTCACCTTATTTTCTTTAAGAGATGAAGTGGAAATTGTTTAAGGCACAAACAACAGTGAGATTGTACCAAAATCAAGTTAGTATTTTTTTAATTGAAAAAAATATTCAACATTAGGGAAATGATCATGAAAACCAAAAATATTGTCCTAGTTTCCTCATATATGATGAATCAGATGGTACCTTAGATAATCATAAATTTATGGATTTGTGACTGTTGGATTTATCATATCCATGTCCTCTACCACTCTCCATCATAACTTGATGGTTAGATTTCCCTTCCATATCCACATTTTCACCTATGTTATCCTATGTGGAAACCCAGTGATTAGTTAATTTGGGTAACCTTTTGTTTCATACTTTAGTTTTTAAAGATATGTTTTGCTATTCCTTTTTACGATGTGGGTTTCTTTGAAAGAAACTTTCAAGTAGTAAACCATTTATAACCCCGATGAATTTCAAGGGTGAAATTAATTTTAAGGGGGTAGAATGTAACACCCTGAGATTTTATGAGATTTATTCTTTTTAATTTCATTCATATATTCTATTTTACGCTACACTGAGATTATCTTTCTCTATAAGCAAGACCGTATTATCTTTCAGTATACGCAACACTATTCTTGGATCGTGTTACACACAATTTCATGTTCATATGATAGAAGTTATTCTACGCAACATTGAGTGTATATATATATATATATTCAATGTATAAATGAAATATGGTGGGATTCTTTAACACGCAACAACAAATGAGTATTGCATTACACGCAACCTTGACTTGTATTACATTACACGCAATCGCGACCTTCTACGATAGCGTGTGTTGTATGCAATACCGAGTTTCACTAAAAAACGATATGTTATTAAAATATTATATAAACTAGTCGTTATGAATATTAATACCCACTTTTTAAAATTTTATGAATTTTATCTTTCTAAATGGACTTCATTTTTAGATTCGGAATATCGAAATTAGCCTAGGGTGAATTATTGGTATTTTTCTAAAAACATCCAATTTTTGATGAATAGTGAAAGCACTGGGTTACTATTTAAAAACCGACTTTTTATATAAATAATAATTTATTTTATTTAAATTTATTTTAGGTCATAATTGATAAATAATACCTATATAAGATCAATGTAAATCATTGAAGTCATTTTATAATAATTTTAGGCATATAAAATTTTTATTGAACTTTTCACCGTCTTTTACCCACCTCATAGGAGAGTTTGAAAATTTACATAAAAGGTAATTTTACCACTTCTGTGAGTGGAATTTCGAAAATCTGAGAGCCATGGTTAACATCAAGGAATAAAATGTGGTTCAATAAGAGAAAAATAAGTTTTTTTGAATAGTAACTTTTCACTTTTATTTACCACGGTTAAAAGTAAATATGGTAATTAAGGGTAAAAATGATATTATTATTACCCTAACACATGTTATAATTATATTGGATAAGTATAATTCGACCAAAAATAACCTTAGGAATATAATATTATCATTTATCTCCACTTGGATTAGATTATGACATTTATTATTATTTTATTTAAAAAAGAGTTAAAATAGTTAAAATACAAATTTAATAACTAAAACATTTTTAATATAAAGATATACATAAGATAAATTAGACTATAAATGTTAATTAAAAAGATAAAAAGATTTCCTACATAATGGTATTTTATTTATAATTTTTAGACATTAAATAATTTAATTGATGTATGACACAATGATGATATAGTAATTACCATATTAATGAAATATTAACATAATTGTTGTTATAAATACCCAAATAAATGTAATTTTAGACTTTTTATGAATTAAAATAATTTTAGAGGTTAATATGACATGTTTTGATTGATTTAATTAACTTTTTTTGAACAAATCATGTTGTTATAAGTTTCACAAAAATCAGGTACCAAATAGTGTCAAAATTGACATAAAATAGTTTTTAAAACAAATATTCTATTATTAATTGTTATTTTATTCCTAAAAATCTAAGGATCCCCAAAATGACTCAGATAAGGATATATATATTAATAATCAACCACTTGGGGTTTTTTTGGCTTGTTATAGTATGTTTATTAACTATATAGTTTAAGAAAACAAAAAGACACAGAAAAAGTTAAATTATTTAACTTAGAGTTAAATCTAGATGATAAGGATAAAATAGTAACATAAACTTTTCTAAAACAGATTGGTTGAGATTATTTCTACCCCTACCAAGTTTATCTTCGAAATAAAACAATTTGGAGCTATTATAAACCGAATATGACTTTATTATAAAATAATATTTTATGTTTTTCCAAAGGTGCCCCTCTCCTCCCTTATAAAAAGAGCATTGCTTCCCTCTTCTCTTCACAACCATTTGAGGCTTGAATCTCAGAAAACCCCTACACATTTCCCTGATCATCTTCCCTAGAAAAATTATAGAGGTTCTTGTGTCCAAAAAATACCAACCATAGTGCCATAAGAGGAGGTTAAGAAGAGGCGCGTCAAAGAAGAGGTAATATCCTTTACCGATTCTTTCCAATTTATTTCTTATTCTACTTCTTCATCTTTATTTGTTTCATCATAAATTAATAACATCAGTACCACTAATATACTGATATGTTATTATAAATATGTAACAACCCAATTTCATCTTCTATATATCCTACTGAAACGAAATCACCGCGCGTGCGTACGTACGGAATACCGTCTCCACGCCGTGGTGTAATCTGTTTTCCACCACCACCTTACTTGGATGTGTATAATAGTGTAAATAAATAAATATATATAAATATTGTAAATTTATATTGATTCTGAAATATTATACATACACTTCAATATAATTCAACGATCATTGGAATGATATCATCGCTCGTGCGTACGTACGGACTACTGTCTCCACGAACGCGATGACATTCATTTTCCATAATTAACCGTTCAAGTAGGATTATAAATTATATATAATAAATAATCATGAATGATATTACATAATAATGATACTATATTTATGTACATATATGTTTCATTTACATAATTCCATTTAATTCAATAAGGAAATTAAAACAGCGTTCATGCGTATGTACGACCTACCGTCTCAATGAGTGATGTATTTCATTTCATTTATATATCTATTATATATATATATATACTGAATATATATATGATAAATAAATAATGATTTAGATTCTGGTAGTAAGTAAATCATGATATAAGTAATAATATATCAAGAACAACAAGTCCAAACATGTACGATAATTAAAACGACTTTACCCAAAACGTGGATTTAACATGGAAATTACAAAAGAACGGGTAATATAAAGTCATAAGTAAACCATATATGATATCATAAAAATGAATATGATTCTATAATAATCCAATTAAATTATTTAAATCATTATACAAGAGTTTCGGATATGTACGAAGCATATCAGACCTAAGGTAAGGGATAACTTTTCCAATCTCGTTTTTATCTAAGATTGTTTATTCGTCAGTATTTACTGGGGTTATATTTATTATCCATGTACATGTTTTCTAAAAATGGTTTCATGTATGTTTAAAGACTATTTTACCCATTGTTTAATTTTACAACATGGTATGTAAGGAATCTTTCTTTTGATTACCATGCGAGGTATTTTTTGACTTTTTCGATAAAAGTACGAGAAGAATGTTATTTTTAACTTATACGGCGTGAATGGTTTTTTAAGATTTCATGAAGAATTATTTCAATAAAGTTTCCTCTACAAAATTTTATAACTATTTTCCACAAATTACTTTTCTTTTAAAATTTCATGGCATTCTGTGAATATAAAATAATTTTGAAGAAGAAAGGATATTTTCCTCATGAATTAATTTCCTGTGTTTTATCAAAACCATTTTCCATCTAAGATGAAATTATTTCATATGTGTATGTTTCAGGTATAATGTCTCTACTATTTACATGGTTTCACTTCTCTTATGATGAAATTATATCCATTTGTTTTATATGGATTATGTTATGATGGGTTGATGTTTATGAAACCCATTTAATTCTTTGGGTTATGATGAATGTTTTAAGTTTATTTTGTGGAAAAAGTAAGAATGATTTCATTATGAGATGGGTGGGACCTATATCTCCATCCAATACATTGGTTAATGATTTATATCTCATGAGATAGACATGGATGGAATGGTAAGTTAATCTGGTTCAGTGATATAGGACTGGAACGAGGAGTGAACTCGATTCAGAAAGGGACTTTGTCCACTAAGATGGTCTTGGAAGCAATGCCTTGGCTACTATGGAAATAATAACATGTGATTAATGGTTTCCACAATTACATGTTCTATTCCCATTCTATTTTATCAGGATTAATGTTTCTTTATGATCAATGCCTTATGTACTTCCCTGTTTTATGTCATTTCTCAAGTTGTTGATGTTTAAACAATATGATCATGTTTTTAAGTTCAAATGTATATGATTTGTTTTATTTTCTCCATGCTTACCCTTACTGAGCATTTGAGAACACACTTTTATATGTTTTCTTTTCCGTGGGATTTAAAGAAAGGTTTTAGGTAAGAAAACAAAAAGGGGAAGATCTTTATGGGAGATGTTGAAGATCTTTCACCACGATTAGAAGATTATGTTCTGAGTTCCCAAAGACACTAAACTATTACCGTCCTTGAGTGTTGGTTCTTGTTGTGTATTAAGTATTCCACAAATGTAGTGTAATGTCCATGTACATCAAGCTATGGGTCTCTACAATCCTAGATTAGGAGATATGATGGAACAAATTTCTGAAAACAATATTCAATTCCAACGAACCACTCAGGCAGCTATACAAGACCTCAAAACCCAAATAGGCTAACTATCTAACTCAGTGGGTGAAATTCAAAGTCACGGATCACTTAAATTTTCTATCAACCAGTAGTTAACCCTAGGGATAAATGAAATGTTAGTGCCATCAACCTTAGGATGGGAAAAAACTAGAAAGTAAAATGAATCCTCCATTAGAGTCATCCCCTCCTGAGGAAACCACCATCCCAACCATTAAAAATGTTTCAAATGTTGAAGAACCTTGTCATGAGAGAATCCATTCTGAAGGAAAGACTGAGTACATTGATTAGTCGCCTATCCCAACCACTACTCTTCCATTTCCTCAAAGGTCCACCAACAAAAAAATGAAACTTATCTTGATAAGGAAATATTTTATATTTTTAGGAAATTCCAGGTTAACATCCCATTGATTGATGTTTTGAAGAAAATTCCACGGTACTCCATGTTTCTAAAGGATATGTGTACACCCCGAAGGTGACTTTGAGGCGATGAGAAAGTGAGCATGGGGAGGAATGTTTCAGCATTGATAGAGACGTCACTTCCCACCATGTGCAATGATCCTGGAACATTCTCAATTCCATGCACCATAGAAGAGTATTATTTTTGTAATGCTATGCTTTATATAGGAGCTTGTATAAATGTGATACCTCACTCTATTTACTCTACATTGCAAGTTAGGGAACTGAAACCGAATGGAATTATTGTTCAAATTGATAACCGGAGTATCGCACACCCCTCTGTTGTGTTATAGAGTGTTCTTGTGATGGTTCAAAATTTAATTTTTCCAGCTGACATTAATGTGCTTAAAATGGAGGATGATAAGATGAATAGACATGCCCTGATTATATTAGGGAGACCCTTCATGAAAACCACCAAAACCATAATTAATCTCCAAAATGGTACATTATCTATGAAATTTGGTGGTGACATTGTCCATTCCAACATCATTTATTCCACGAAGTACCCCTCAGAATAACATTCCTCTCACTCTGTTAATTCAATTGATGTAATCCCTACCCCTGAAAAAACAACTTTTCGTTCCCCCAATTCCCTTTTTGAGTTTTCTTCATTGATTGAAATTCTTGGAAATGAGTCATGCAATGATTGTTGTAGTGGATTAGAAAAATGCCATGAATGATTATTAATTGTGGATTTCTTGAAAACTAAGGATCCACTAACCATCGATGATAAAGCTAAGCTTGTAAAAGCTCATTCCTCTATTAGGGATGATACCATTGAGAAGTTAGATGATAACAGTGACCACTCACATTCACACACACTCCCATAAATACATAATACACCTTAATTGGAACTGAAATACTGCCTCAAAATTTATAATATTCATATCATGAGAATTGAAACATGTTACCCATCATCATTGCTAGTGCACTCTCTCTTGATCATGCAATGTGACTGCTTGAACTGTTGAGGGAGTATAAACAAGATTTGAAATGGCCACTTTCTTAAATTGCTGATATTCTCCCATCAATTTATATAGAACATATTTTATTAAATGATAAGGATAAACCAGTGAGGCAACACCAACGTCGACTGAACCCAAACCTCCTGGAAGGTGTGAAAAATGATGTAACAAAATTATTTTTTGCTGGAATAATTTATCCCATCTCTGTTAGCCACTGGGTCAGTCCTGTTTATGTAGTTCCTAAAAATACTGGCCTTATAGTAATCAAAAATGAAAATAATGAATTGGTTCCGACTCGTGTGCCGAATAGTTGGTGTCTGTGTACAGACTATCATTGACTAAACCAACACACTACAAAAGACCATTTCCATTTTCCATTAATTGACCAAATGCTAGAGAGGCTATTGGTTAAGTCCCACAAATGATTACTTGATGCGTATTCTAGATACTTTCAGATCCATATTTCCCCTTAGATCAGGAAAAGACAACCTTCACTTTTTACTTTGGCACATTTTTCTTTAGAAGGATGCCATTTTGTCTGTGCAATGCTCCAGGTACTTTCCAACATTGAATAATTAGTATTTTTTCGGATTACAGGGATGATTTCACTATTTATGGCTCATCTTTTAATGAATTTTTAATTAGTCTTAGTTCAATACTATGTAACTGGATTGAAAATTATCTTGTATTAAATTATGAGAAATGCAATGTCATGGTGCTACAAGGTTTATATTTGGGGATTTTCATTTCTACGGATGGTATCCAAGTGGATAAATCAAAAGTATATGTCATTTCTTCCTTACCATTCCCCCAAAAATATACGGTATGTGTGGTTTTTCCTAGTTCATGCTTGATTTTACCTTAATTTCATTTACAACATTAGTAAAATTGAACTCCCCCTATCATGATTACTCCTTAAAAGAAAGGAATTTGTTTTTGAAAATGAATGTGAGAAATATATTAATATGTTAAAATGGAGTCTCACACTACGGGAATATTACCCTTTACCAAGAGTTCAGAACTATTGGTAAATTCCAGGAAACCATTGGTATATAGTATACCAACGGTTCCCTCAACCGTGGGAGAGTTAGGTGTGATAATAGGCCTATACCGACAGTTCTGTGGAAACTATTGGTCTATGGGTGTAAAAGTATAACATATACCAACGGTTTGTAAAACTGTTGTTATATGTGTGTGACACCTCTACCAATGGTTTATAACCGTTGGTATAGAGGGAATATGCCAAGCCATAAGTCTATACAAACGGTTTCGTTATAAATGTTGGTAAAGATTATATAATCATATCTATATCAACAGTTACAGAACCGTTGGTATAGCCTTATATAATATTATCTATACCAATGGTTGCAGAACCGTTGGTATACAATTTCACAGCTCTACAATAGCAGGCCCCTCTCCCCTCTCTAGACCTGCAACAACACAACAACCCCTCTTCACACCTACAAAAACACCAATACAAATCCATATCCAAAGTATTCAAAATTTAGAATTCATTCCAGAATTTATAAATACAAAAATTCAAATACAATAACACCCATAAGAAAAACACCTACATGTTATAGGAAATACAATAACACCCATAAGGTTATTCCAAATTTAGAATTTATTCCTCACTCAAACCACAACACCAACACACATAAGAGTATTCAAAATTCAGAATTCATTCCACACTCAAACCACAACACCAATACACACAAGAGAAAAAAACTACATGTTATTGGAAGCACATGGGATGTTTAGTCATGGTCTTGGGTTGAGTATCTTAAAACCAATAAAAAAACATGGGTAGTGTGGCAATGATCATGATACCCATAATATAGACAATGGTAGTTCTGATGTTCTTAGACCTAGGATGTTTTATAGGAAGCACATGGGATGTTTATATTCTTATAATGATTATGTATCCATGTATAAATGGTTCCTAATGTGTTAGTGGGAAACATTGGCCAATCTCGACATATGAGATGAGTTACCAGAATAGCCTACATGTTTTTCATATATTTTTCAATTAGAATAAGGGGTTATGTGGCTAATTGTAATTTGCGCTTCTGGGTGTGATGTGAGAGGAATCCCCATCTTGGGTAGTGGGTATGAATATTCAATTCAGTCTTTGGTATTGGGTTCCCAAAGGGAATTTGGTTTGGTCCTAGAACCCACTGTTTAAGGATGGGATTGAGGTGATCCATGGGGCTCTGGTGTCACTATATGTATTCCCCTCCATTGGGGTATTTTTATGAGACTTTGAAACTTATTTTTCAAGAATCTATGTGTAGCCTTATTGACCAATTTCTTATATGGTATGCTTGAGTGTTCATCGGTTTCATATGAAATCACTATATGATATTTATTTGTTGTATGTTATTTTATAGAATGAACGCCCCGTGATTTAGAATTAGAACATGAGTGTTGGTGCATGTTCATGATGGGATGTCGTGACTCATTCCTAACATAATTCATGTTTTAATATATATACTATGACCCATTGTGTATCAATCTATACCTTGTGAATATTTTTTTCTAATAATTTATGACCAATAAACTATATTTTATTTTTTGACCCTTAATTTCAAGTATCTATGTGTAGCCTTGTAAAGATTTTCCGTATGTCAGTTGTTGATTTCACTTAAAATGTTGTCTATTTCAAATAAAAGTGAGACACTTTGAGTGATACCAGATACACCGTGCCTCGAATTGAGGTGGGTCTGACTCGAACTTGTCACAAATGATCCATGGATCGTTGGGTGGGGGCTGTCTAGGGTGGGGGCTGTCCGGGGGGGTGTGGGGGGCTCTTTGGGGGTGAGGGGGGATATCCGCAGGGGGGGTGCTGTACGGAGTGCGTCTTCGGCAAGCGTGGTCACACGACACCTCCGATTTACGTGACGTCTGGCCGAAAATTTTAAAATTCACCCACCCTTTGTTGTTGTCCGATTTCATGGAATTCCAAGGTCGTTCGGTTGTTTTTGACCACCCAAGCACGCTTTTCAAGCGCGCCTAACACCTAAGAAACACATATTCAGCCATACCACACAAACCATGCATCTAAATGACATGTCGTCTCCTTGTACACCTCAGGAATAATAATTAGGGTGATTTCGTGTGATTTAAAGTAATTTTGATGTTGTTCAGCATGCATTTGACCATAAAGCCCATGTTTTGGCCATTTAGGACATGCAGAGTGCATTTTATGCCAGCATAGTCACACCACACCTTTGATTGATGTGTCGTGTGGCCGAAAATTTCACAATTAACTCACCCTTTGTTGTTGTCCGATTTCGTGGCATTCTGAGGTCGTTCTGCTAGTTTCGACCACCCCACGCACGCTTTTCAAGTGCGCCTAACATCTAAAAACACATATTCAGTCATGCCACGAAAACCGTACATCCGAATGATGTTATGTATCCTCTTACACCTCAAAAATAATAATTAGGGTGTTCTTGTGTGATTTCAAGTCATTCCGATGTCGTTCACCATGAATTTGACCGTAAAACCCATGTTTTGGCCATTTACGACACACCGAGTGCGTTTTTGGCCGCTGCGGTCCCACGACACATCCGATTAATGTGCAGCCTAGTCGAAATTTTCACAAATCACCCACCCTTTCTTTTCGTCCTATTTAATGGAATTCTGTGATCGTTCAACCAGTTTTGACCACTCCAAACATGCTTTTCAAGCGCGCCGAACACCTAAAAACGCATATTTAGCCGCGCCGCGCAAACCACGCGTCTAAATGACGTATCATCCCCTCTTACACCTTATGAATAATAACTGAGGTGTTTTCCTATGATTTCAAGTCATTCCGATGATGTTTGGCATGAATTTGATAGTAAAACCCATGTTTTGGCCATTTACGACACACCGAGTGCGTTTTCGGCCAGCACAGTCACAAGACACCTCTGATTGATGTGATATCTAGCCAAAAATTTCACAATTCAAACAAGATTTGTTGTCGTCCAATTTAATGTCATTCTGAGGTCGTTCGGCTGGTTTGAACCTCCCCACGCACGTTTTTCACGCATGTCGAACACCTAAAAAACACATTTTCAGTAGTACCGCACAAACCGCAAATCTGAATGATGTGTCGTCACCTCGTACATGTCACGGATT
Source organism: Viscum album (assembly GCA_963277665.1). NCBI lineage: Eukaryota > Viridiplantae > Streptophyta > Magnoliopsida > Santalales > Viscaceae > Viscum > Viscum album. The sequence goes on along the minus strand of OY728119.1, from coordinate 805,891,924 downwards.
ATAACTAGAGTGTTTTTGTGTGATTTCAGGTCATTCTGATGTCGTTCGTCATGCATTTGACTGTAAAACCAATGTTTTGGCCATTTACGACTTGTGGAGTGCATTTTCGGCCAGCACGGTCACACGACACCTCCGATTGATGTGTCGTCTGGCTGACAATTTCACAATTCACCCACCCTTTATTGTTGTCTGATTTAATAGAATTCTAAGGTCATTTGGCGGATTTCGACCACACCACGCATGCTTTTTAAGCATGCTGAACACCTAAAAAATACATATTCAGTCGTGCCGTGCAAACCGCATGTCTGAATGACGTTCTGTCTCCTCGTACAACTCAAGAATAATAAACAGGGTGTTCTTGTGTGATTTCACGTCATTCTGATGTCGTTTGAACTGCATTTGAACATAAAAACCATGTTTTGGCCATTTACGACATGCGGAGTGCATTTTCGGCTAGTTCAGTCACACACCACCTCTGATTTACGTTCCGTCTAGCCGAAAATTTCAGAATTCACCCACACTTTTTTGTCGTCCGATTTCATGGAATTTTGAGGTCGTTCGGCCAGTTTTGACCACCCCACGCACGTTTTGCAAGCACGCTGAACTCTTAAAAAACACATATTCAGTTGTTCCACACAAACCATCCATCTGATTGATGTGTTGTCTCCTCTTACACCTCACGAATAATAATTATGGTGTTTTTGTTTGATTTCAAGTCATTATGATGTCGTTCAACATGCATTTGACCATAAAACCCATGTTTTGGCCATTTACGACACGCCGAGTGCGTTTTCGGCCAGCACGGTCACAAGACACCTCGATTGACATACCGTCTAACCGGAAATTTTACAATTCACCCACCTTTTTTGTCGTTCTATTTCATGGAATTTCGAGGTCATTCGGCCGATTTCGACCACCCCACGAATGCTTTTCTAACATCTAAAAAACACATATGTAGTTGTGACATGCAAAACGTGCTTCCAAATGATATGTTGTCTCCTTTTACACCTCATGAATAATAAATGGGGTATTCTAGTGTGATTTCAAGTCATTCCGATGTCGTTCGGCATGCATTTGACCATAAAACCCATGTTTTGGCCATTTACCACATGCCGAGTGCATTTTCGGGCAGCGTGGTCACACGACAAATCCGATTGACGTTCCTTCTAGCCAAAAATTTCACAAATCACCCACCCTTAGTTTTTGTGCAATTTCATGGCATTCTGAGGTCATTCAGCCGGTTTTGACCACCCCACGCACGATTTTCAAGCGCACTGAACACCTAAAAAACACATATTCAGCCATGTCGCGCAAACCGCACGTCCGAATGGCGTGATGTCTCCTCCTACACCTCAATAATAATAACTAGGATCTTTTCATGTGATTTAAAGTCATTTAGATGTCGTTTGGCATTCATTTGACGGTAAAACCCATGTTTTAGGCATTTACGACACGCCGAGTGCGTTTTCGGCCAGCGCGGTCACACGACACCTTTGATTGACGTGTCGTCTGGCCGACAATTTCACAATTCTCCCACCCTTTGTTTTCATCCGATTTGATGGAATTATGAGGTCATTGGGCCAGTTTCAACCACCCTACGCATTCTTTTCAAGCATACTTAACACCTAAAAAACACATATTCACTCGTGTCGCGCAAACCAAGCATCCGAATGACGTGTCGTCTCCTCGTACACCTTACGAATAAAAACTAGGGTTTTTGTTGAGTCAATAAGGTTTTCCTTATAAATTTTCCATTATTTCTTGTTTTGAAAATAACAAACACCTTATACATAAGAAAAAATATATTTCACGTCAATAAGGAAAATTTCATTCCTAAAGAAATTTACCCCTACCATGTTTTCATTGTTCAGATAAATACTTTTCTTAAGTATAAAAATCGAACTCATACCTAAATCCTCGGAATCATATAATACTTAGATTTGAAGTATTCTGTTTTAGGATCTGAATTCTGAATACAAACTCTAATGAAGTTCCACTCTTAATTCTGGATACGAATTCTAATGAAGTTCCACTCCAAATTCTGGATATGAACTCTAATGATGTTCCACTCTGAATTCTGGATACGAACTCTAATGAAGTTCCACTCCGAATTCTGGATACGAACTCTAATAAAGTTCCACACTAAATTCTGGATACGAACTCTCATAAATTTCAACTTTGAATTCTGGATACAAACTCTCACAAAGTTCAACTCCAAATTATGGATACGAACTTTAATGAGTTTGAATCCAAACTCCTATGATTTCGACTCTGAAATCCTACTAGTTCGACTCCGAACTATTACGAGATCTACTCTGAACTCTATAAGTTCATATTCTGAATTATAGTGAATCCAGACTCTAAATTTCCATATAAATTTAGACTTCATAATTCTACAAAAATCAGGTTGTAAATTCTTAAAAAATAGAATATTAATATCTCATTATTATAGACTTTGAATTCCATTATGGTTAGACTCTTAACTGTTATTTTCATACATTTCAAACTGTAGTTTTACATATGCCTACACATGTTTCATTACAAAACCGTGTCATGATTTCAGTTATTGACTAACCGTTGGTTGAGAAACACATGTATAGGTCCCTCCGAAATTCAAGGAGAAATTTGACCGTTGGAGGAGGGAGCCGACTGTTGGAGCTTCACCTTTAAATAGGAGCTATTTTGAAAGTCGACAACATCTTTGACATCCCTTACACTTGTGCTTACATTCTTTTGAAGTTATTTCTAGAGAGAGCAGATCTTATAAACTCTCAATGTATCGTGCATAATGTTTGAACAACATATTCAAACTTTTATTTTTGTAGACTTGCTTTGTGAAACTCCAATTGTTGCTGATTACAATCGAGGGGTTTCCGAGGAAAGGAAGACAGAGGTTCCAACACCATGAAGTTGAGAGCATCCTTGTTGAGGAAGACAGAGTTTCCGACTACCTGGTAGTTGAGGGCTTGTGGGGATAGCAAGACACACTCCAAAATTCGTATCAAGGGCTTACCCTCGTGTGTGTAAGACAGACTTGCTTGAATGTATAAATCAAGGTACCTTTATCCAAGGTTGTCAGATACCCTTCTCTTTGGGTTAAAAGAGTTATTTTTGTTACTATTTTTTGTTACAAGTTTTTCCGCTGCTTTTTGTATTACTAAGGAAATTCTAACTTTCTTATACTTCCTTACTTGTACTCTGATTTAGTTTAATTCTATATGCTTTAAGGTAGAATTTTAATCTTTTTAACTTTTATTAAGTTCCATTTTCAGAATCAATTTTCTAGAATCTAGCAAGTCTTTAGTACTCATAGAGGTCTTGTGAATTATCTTGTTTAACCTTATTAAACATAACCATCCTAAAAATTCCTAAGAGAATTTTTAAAAGGTACAATTCACCCCTCCTCTTGTGTAACGCCCCGGACCTAGTTACCCAGATTCGGTGCATTATTACATAACATTGGAATGATCACAAGAAAGATCAAATCCTGAAAGACCGATTGGTTTAGTAGCCTTGGAAACACTATATATATTCACAAAGTTTTACATTACATAATAAAGTGAAAAACTACTACAACAACATAATGTCTCCATAGTCCACACTATTATCCCCGCATAATATCCCTGCAGGTCATTCATAACTTACTTCTTCATATCCTGGGAAAAAATAAAACATAGAAAAGGGGTGAGCTCAAATGCCCAGTAAGGATAACAATATAGCGGAAACTTTCATAAATAAGAGTAAACATTTAAGGCAATGTATAACTAAAACAAAAACCTTTCAAACTTGAACTTTCAACATAGTATGGCATAAATAAAATGAAATAATGCCATTTACTTATTCACATGGATATTCTACTAATCGAATAATCACATGAAAAATCAATAACCTTTTTCATAATGATGGAATGCATAATGCTGAACTTTAATTTCTTTGTCAAGGCCTTGTCCCAAGAGCTTGGGGCTAACTGTAACCGAAACCCAACCCGGAGTGCCTCTAATAACCGGACACCAACCCGGAGTTCCTATAATAACCAGATACCAAATTGGAGTTCCCCTAATAACCGGAGACAAAACCAGAGGGCTTACTTTTACCGGTCCCCAACCCAGAACATACTTGTCTATCACATTCATCTGAATGAAAGGTTGAAATACAACATAAACATTTGGATTAAAAATAACTTATGAAATGTAAATACTTTAAAAAAACCATGAGTGACATAAGAATAACTTATCCACTGTGAAAAATATCAAAAAACCTTCAACAAAATATTGATGTTTTGTATCATAATAAATCAACTTCAAATAAGCTTAAAATCCATCAAAGGATGTTGACATAGATGAAATCAAAACTACTTTGGAGAAATATCTCTTTTTTTAAATAATTTTAAAAGTAACATAACTATAAAACAATAAATTCAATTTGAAAGTATTCTTATAAGCTTGTAAGGGAAGCTTCGACGATTTTATAATGGTGGAAAATAGCCGCACCCACCGTATAAGTTAAGAAAACATTCTTACCTTAATTTTTTCGAAAAGGTTAAAAAAGCACCTTGTTTGCAAAACGACAGAAAGATTCATTTATAAACCTCTTATAAAAAGTCAAACAAGGGTATAAATGACTTTAACCCATATTCATATAAATATTAAAAATGTTTTGAAATAAATTTTTAAGAAACATGGAGGTGGATGATAAAGAGATCCCAGTAGATTATTACGTATAAACAACCTCGGATAATGAAGAGATTGTAAAATAACCCCTACCAATTTGGTAACATATGAAACATACAACCCATGAAAGAGGTATCATACAACGAATATGTAAATACAAATAAATTAGAGTGTATTACACAAAGAATATAATTATGGGCAGTACATACACCACACAAAAGGTGGTGGTGGCAATATGGCATGAATCTCACGGGAATAAGGAGTGAGATGAAAACCCCTTACCTTGTACTTTTCCTTGGTTGGGGTAGGTTAAACTCCTGTATAATGGTGAAATAATTGTTATTAAATTATTCAAGAATAATATATATTAATATGATATCATATATGATCTTTTAACATTGATTTGTTAATAATATCTTTTATTTATCGTCGTTTCGGGTGTTAACTTACTCATTTGCTTTTATATGTTTTGTTACATAAGCCATGTTTGTTTTCGATAGATTGTATCCTATTCATATCCAGAATGATATTAAGTCCTTAAACATCATTTTTAAATCATCAAATGATAATTATACTTTAATGGATACGATGGAGAATGAATCTCATCGCGTTCGTGGAGACGGTAGTCCGTACGTACGCACGAGCGACAATATCATTCTTTTGATACTGAAATAATATATAAATGGATGGTATATCATATATAAAGAATCATTAAAATGTTATATTTATTATTTAAATGAGTTACACATCATTATTATACCCATCCAAATAATAATATATTGAATAACAATTACACCACGACGTGGAGATGGTAAGCTGTACGTACGCACATATGGTGACATGTTATTCAAAGTGTGGATAGAATACTGAATATGGTTGTACCATATTTATAATAACATCACAATATATATAATATACTGGAGTTATTATTTTATAATGGTAATAACAAAGAAAGAAGAAGTGCAAGAAGAAAGGAACTTGGAAAAAGGTGGTGAAATCATTACCTCTTCTTCGGGTTATTCCTTTTGATTTGATCAAAAGGGCTCCTTAGGTTAGATTTCTGATCAAACTAAGGCCTCTAGGTTGTAGTGAGGGAAGTTTTGAGAGTATTTGGGCAGAGTTGTTTCGACCCAAAAGGTTTTGAAGGTGTGAAGAAATGAGAAGGATAAGTTCCCTTTTATAAGATGGGTGAGGGGCACCTTTGGAAAAGCTAGAAATATTAGTTTATAATAAATTCATATTCGGTTTCTAATGGATAAAAAGTTTATTTTTTAAATTTTAAGGTGGGGATGGGTCGAAAACAACTCAACCAATAGAATTTAGATAGGTTTGGGTACTTATATTAACCTTATCTTTAAGTATTAACTCTAAGTTAATTAGTTTCACTTTTACAATGTCTCTTTGTATGTTTATATAATATGGTTAATAAACTTACTATATACATCCAAGGGACCCCCAAGTGGTCCATTAATGATGAACCAATCATGATATAAGTCTCTTGGCCGAACCTTAGATTTTTAGGAATTTAATATCAATTAATAATATAATATTTGTTTTAAGAACTCTTTTATGTCAATTTTTACACTATTCAATAGTTGATTTTTTTGAAACTCATAACAGATTGATTACTTTGAAAAAAGTCAATTAAATCAATCCTAATATATCTTATTATCCTATAAAATTAGTTTAATTCATTAAAAGTTTCATATTGTATTTATTTGGGTATTTATGATATCAATTATTTGGATTTTTCACTATTATAGTAATTACTGCATCATCATTGTGTCATACATAAATTAAATTATTTAATGTCTAAAAATTATAAATAAAATATCATTATGTAGGAAATATTTTTATCTTTCTAATTAATATTTATAATCTAAAATTAAACATATATAACCCTTTGTAAAAATTGTTTTTCTAAAAGATATATGCTTGTGTCATTTTTGTATTCATTTTAACTTAATTAAAATAAAGTGTCCCTATCACCTACAAGTGGCACCATGGGGTCCCAAGATCGACCCAAATATGCCTATGTCCTAACATGTATCAACCAATAAGGCTAGGACACGTTTTAGGGTAATTTAGTATTATTATAATATTATTTTGTAACCCTTATTTACCGGATTTACCCTTAACCATGGTAAATAAAAATTTTACCGCAGTAATTATTCAAAATGTCTAAAAATAAAAGTTAACTATTTACATAATTTGAACATCATGATTCCAAATATGGAATCCATTTTTCTAAATTCAAAACATAGAAGTGGAAGAAATTAAATTAAAATTAATTCTCGCTATCAAAACAAAAAGCGTGTTTTTAAGAGATAATAACTATCAAAAGATTGACACCTGTTTATGTTCAGTTTAATTGTAAAATTATGTCCAATGACCAAAATTATATTAAATGGTAAAAATGTATTCTAAATATACTTTAAAACCACTCAAATTCAAAATTTATCACTATTAATTATTTGATTGAAAAAGTTGTTTTTAATTAAAATTTAGTAATTTTCACTATTCATCAAAATATGAAAGTTATTCGAAAAGTACCAATATTTTACCTTAGGCTAAATTTGATATTCCGAATCCAAAAATGAAGTCCATTTTGAAATATAAAATATATATAATTTCAAAAAGTAGCTATTACTATTCATAACGGCTAGTTTGATTGGTTGTGTTGTGTGTTAAAACTCAAAGTTGCGTACAACACACGCTACTGTATTATTCAAAGAAAGCATACCGTGGAAGCTTGGGATGTTTCATTTTAAATTTTTGATTTCCCCATTTAGTCAAAAAGTTTAAAATATTGTATTTAAAAAGGTTTCACTATTAAAAGTTGATAAAAGTGCAATACTGAAAATGAATTTGTTCTTGCATTATGTCTAAGATACTAATAATATTGATTCTAAAATTATAAGGGTTATATAAAGTTTAAAATTTAGTTAATACTATTCATAACCTCATTTTAATGGCTTGTTTGGTAAGTCATGGTGTAAATGAACTCGGTTTTGCGTGTAGTGCAAGTTATTGAATTATTTTGAAGAAATAACACACTATGAATTCTTGGGGTGTTACATTCTCCCCTCCATCAATAAATTGCGTCTTCGCAATTTGAAATTGTTCTTCGAAAATAAAAGGTTGAAAATAGAAAATATATTTGTGGGAAAACCCACATCAGAAATTGGGTTACTAAATTTTAGTCTTAATATGAGGAAAAGAGAAATCAAAGGGTCACCACCAAATTATGATCTCGATTAGGAGAACATTGGTGGCAATTAGAGACATATAATTGGAGGGAAAAAGTAAATATTTATAGGTAGTGATTGAGGTCATCAATCACAACCATGTATAAAATTGAGGTCCTTAAACTCATCAATCTATGCTGATTTGAAATACCATCAGTTCAACAAAACATAGGGTATTAGGATAACACATTTTTGACGTTTCAAAATATCTTAGTTGAAATCCCACATCGAAAAATGAATTGATGAGGCCTCTATTTAAAATAAAGAGTGGAAAGTATGAAGATTACGGAAAATAACACATACTAGGGTTCCATGTAGGAAAATATGGATATGGAAGAAAAATCTAACCATCAATTATCTGATGGATAGTGGTAGAGAACATGGCTATGAAAAGGCCAACAATCCCAAATCCATAAATTAGTGATGATTTAAGGTACCATCAAGGACAAAATTTTTGTTCTAAGTTCCTTTTCTTAATGTTGAGGAATTTATTTATGAGATTGGCTAAGATCATAAGGAGATATACTTACTTTATAATTAGAGTTTTATCCATTAATAAATTTCTACCACAAACTCATCTTTCACTCTAAAAGATAATAGAACGTAAAAAATTCTATTTACAATATTCGTATAGGGTTCCAAAATAAACGAATTTATAATTCATATACAAGATCTTTTAATAAAAACTACATTATTTAATCCAGGACATCTCGTGGTACAGGGGTAGGTGATACACCCTTGTCGCCCTTCGGTTGCGGGTTCATGTCTCGTAGCCTTGCCGGACGCGACGGGTTGCCGCCCGACCTCTAGGTTGTCCTTTTATGGCAATCCAAAATAATCCAAACTAGAACTATTCAAAATAATTCTGTCCAAACTCACAGTCCAACATTCATAATGTAGATCCTTTTTACCCCTTAATAGAATATGAATACCTTCATCATGTATTCTTTTAATACACTGAAACATCCTGAATTACCATATTCCTTGTTGATTACATTCATTCTCCCTTATTCCATATAGAATGCTGGATATACTTCATCAATACAAAAAAAAATTTAAACCCCAAAAATGATGGAATATACAAATCATTAATCAGTTCCAAGGTAGTCAAGAATATCCAATATAATTTAACCAAAACAATCATGTATTATTCCAAAATTACTACCTCGGTATCAGAACTATATTATGGTTTATCATTCTCTCAACCATATATTTTCCAAAAATTTATCCTGCTATTGAGTCACTTTTCGTTGTTCCACACAATCTCAAGTCCTTAATGAAATAGTACTGCAGTACAATCCTTATATACTCCATAATTATTATAACAAGTACATAGTTGATAAAACACTCAAATGACATAATCAACATAAGAACTCTAATCACTCCTCTTCATCTGTGGTAGTATCATAACTTTATTATTATCCAATAGCATCATTTACGGCATAGTCTGATGACTGGGACATAGGTTTGCGTAGTGTCCAAACTCCTTGGAAATGAATCATTGTACATTTAAAACCATTTTCTTACCCTTGCAGTCACGTACTTTGTGCCCTTTTCCTCCACACTTATAACAAACTCCCATTCCTTTCAGGCATGTTCCAGGGTGTTTCTTTCCACAGTTATCACATATGGGAAAATTCTTCTTTTCCCTCTTCCCTTTATCCATCTTTCTCTCTTCCATCCTTTTCTTCTCTTGCTTCCCTTCAAAGCCATAGGACTCAGTGAACTCTTTACTTATCTTATCAACACATGATATTATTTATTCATATGATGATAATACATGCGAGACTATTTCTCTTATAAATTCTGGCTTAAGACCATGAAATATATGATCCTTCTTTCTCTTTGTATCATGTGCATTGCTGGAGTTCTCATTCCTTCTACTAGGCGCCATTTCTAAACAATGGAATACAGTAGATTAGTTTGTGAATAACAATACCTAATCCCAAACTTTTGAAACACATAACATAAATTAAATAGTTTATGGATATAATCCATAATCATAAAAATGTCTCTTTTGAGGAAGTATATACTCATAAACCCTTCATAATGATTTGTAAAGAAAATGAGATTTATCCTAAGCATATCCCCCGGGAGTGTCGTAACCAAGAGTGCAGCAAGGCCCGTTGTCGTGCACCAGTTCCAGTTCGAGTCTAGATCAAAGCGGTGTTTTCGGGTTTTACCCCTAGGTACATCTGTGCCAGAGCCACCTCTACCTGCTCGTATCCAGACAGGGATGCATTGCTTGGAAAACTCACAAAATCTCTAAAATACCAAAATTCTAGGAAGTTCTTCTATACTAATCCTCAAAGTTTATCTTAGGTCTACATGCTCTAATTAGAGTTTATCTAAATCTAGCTTCCAAGGTTTGTACTAAAGTTCCTCTGATACCAATTGTAACGCCCTGGCCCTAGTTACCTAGAGTCGGTGCATTATTACATAACATTGGCATGATCACAAGAATGATCAAATCCCGAAAGACAGATTGGTTTAGTAGCCTTTGAAACACTAGATATATTCATAAAGTTTTACATTACATCATAAAGTGAAAAACTACTACAACAACATAATGTCTCCATAGTCCACACTGTTATCCCCGAATAATATCCCTGCAGGTCATTCATAACTTACTTCTTCATATCTTGGGAAAAAATAAAACATAGAAAAGGGGTGAGCTCAAATGCCCAATAAGGATAACAATATAGCGGAAACTTTCATAAATAAGAGTAAACATTAAAGGCAATGTATAACTAAAACAAAAGCCTTTCAAAATTGAACTTTCAACATAGTATGGAATAAATAAAATGAAATAATGTCATTTACTTATTCACATGGATATTCTACTAATTGAATAATCACATGCTAAATCAATAACCTCTTTCATAATGATGGAATGCATAATGCTGAACTTTAATTTCTTTGTCAAGGCCTCGTCCCAAGACCTTGGGGCTAACTGTAACTGGAACCCAACCCGGAGTGCCTCTAATAACCGGACACCAACCCGGATTTCCTCTAATAACCGGAGACCAAACCGGAGTTCCTCTAATAACAGGAGACCAAACCGAAGGGCTTACTTTTACCGGTCCCCAACCGGGAACATACTTGTCTAACACATTCATCTGAATGAAAGGTTGAAATATAACATAAACATTTGGATTAAAAATAACTTATGAAATGTCAATACTTTAAACAAAAACCATGAGTGACATAAGAATAACTTATCCACTGTGAAAAATATCACAAAACCTTCAATAAAATATGGATGTTTTGTATCATAATAAATCAACTTCAAATAAGCATAAAATACGTCAAAGGATGTTGACATAGATGAAATCAAAACTACTTTGGAGAAATATCCATTTTTTAAATCATTTTAAAAGTAACATAATTATAAAATAATACATTCAATTTGAAAATATTCTTATAATCTTGTAAGGGAAGCTTCGACGATTTTATAATGGCGGAAAATAGCCGCACCCGCAGTATAAGTTAAAAAAACATTCTTACCTTAATTTTGTCGAAAAGTTTAAAAAAGCACCTTGTTTGCAAAACGACGGAAAGATTACTTTATAAACCTCTTATAAAAAGTAAAACAAGGGTATAAATGACATTAACCCATATTCTTATAAATAGTAAAAATGTTTTGAAATAAATTTTTAAGAAACATGGATGTGGATGATAAAGAGATCCCAGTAGATTATTACGTATAAACAACCTCGGATAATGAAGAGATTGTGAAATAACCCTTACCAATTTGGTAACTTATGAAACATACAACCCATGAAAGAGGTATCATACAATGAATATGTAAATACACATAAATTAGAGTGTATTATACAAAGAATATAATTATGGGCAGTACATACACCACATAAAAGGTGGTGGTGGCAATATGGCATGAATCTCACGAGAATAAGGAGTGAGATGAAAACCCCTTACCTTGTACTTTTCCTTGGTTGGGGTAGGTTAACCTCCTGTATAATGGAGAAATAATTGTTATTAAATTAGTCAAGAATCATATATATTAATATGATATCATATATGATCTTTCAACATTGATTTGTTAATAATATCTTTTAATTATCGTCATTTCGGGTGTTAACTTACTCATTTTCTTTTATATGTTTTGTTACATAAGCCGTGTTTTTTATCGATATATTGTATCTTATTCATATCCATAATGATATTAAGTCCTTAAACATCATTTTTAAATCATCACATGATAATTATACTTTAATGGATACGATGGAGAATGAATCTCATCGCGTTCGTGGAGACGTTAGTCCGTACGCACGAGCGAAAATATCATTATTTTGATATTAAAATAATATATAAATGGATGTTATATCATATATACAGAATAATTAACATGTTATATTTATTATTGACATGAGTTACACATCATTATTATACCCATCCAAATAATAATATATTGAATAACAATTACACCACGTCGTGGAGACTGTAAGCCGTATGTACGCACGTATGGTGACATGTTATTCGAAGGGTGGATAGAATAATGAATATGGTTGTACCATATTTATAACAACATAACAGTATATATCAGATACTGGAGTTATTATTTTAGAATGGTAATAACAAAGAAAGAAGAAGTGGAAGAAGAAAGGAACTTGGAAAAGGGTGGTGAAATCATTACCTCTTCTTCGGTTTATTCCTTTTGATTTGATCAAAAGTGATCCTTAGTTTGGCTTTCTGATCAAACTAAGGCCTCTAGATTTTATTGAGGGATTTTGGAAGAGTATTTGGGCAGAGTTTTCCCGAACCAAAAGGTTTTGAAGGTGTGAAGAAATGAGAAGTATGAGTTCCCTTTTATAAGAGGGGTGAGGGGCACCTTTGGAAAAGCTAGAAATATTAGTTTATAATAAATTCATATTCGGTTTCTAATGGCTCCAAAGTTGATTATTTAAATTTTAAGGTGGGGATGGGTCAAAAACAACTCAACCAATAGAATTTAGACAGGTTTGGGTACTTATATTAACCTTATCTTTAAGTATTAACTCTAAGTTAATTAGTTTCACTTTTACAATGTCTCTTTGTATTTTTATATAATATGGTTAATAAACATACTATATACATCCAAGCGACCCCCAAGTGGTCCATTAATGATGAACCTATCATGATATGAGGCGCTTGGCCGAACCTTAGATTTTTAAGAATTTAATATCAATTAACAATATAATATTTGTTTTAAGAACTCTTTTATGTCAATTTTGACACTATTCAATAGTTGATTTTTGTGAAACTCATAACAGATTGATTACTTCGAAAAAGGTTAATTAAATAAATCCTAATATATCATATTATCCTATAAAATTATTTTAATTCATTAAAAGTTTCATATTTTATTTATTTGGGTATTTATAATATCAATTATTTTGATTTTTTACTATTATAGTAATTACTGCATCATCATTGTGTCATAAATAAATTATATTATTTAATGTCTAAAAATTATAAGTAAAATATAATTATGTAGGAAATCGTTTTATATTTCTAATGAATATTTATAATCTAAAATCCAACATATATAACCCTATCTAAAAATTGTTTTTCTAAAAGATATATGCTTGTGTCATTTTTGTATTCATTTTAACTTAATTAAAATAAAGTGTCCCTATCACCTACAAGTGGCACCATGGGGTCCCAAGATCGACCCAAATATGCCTATGTCCGAACATGTATCAACCGATAAGTCTAAGATACGTTTTAGGGTAATTTAGTATTATTATAATATTATTTTTGAACCCTTATTTACCGTATTTACCCTTAACCATGGTAAATAAAATTTTTACCGCAGTAATTATTCAAAATGCCAAAAAATAAAAGTTACCAATTTACACAATTTGAACTTCCTGATTCCAAATATGGAATCTATTTTTCTAAATTCAAAACATAGAAGTGGCAGAAATTAATTTAAAATTAATTCCCGCTGTCAAAACAAAAAGTGTGTTTTTAAGAGATAATAACTATCAAAAGATTGACACTTGTTTATGTTCGGTTTAATTGTAAAATTATGTCCAATGACCAACATTATATTAAATGGTAAAAATATATTCTAAATATACTTTAAAACCACTCAAATTCATAATTTATCACTATTAATTATTTGATTAAAAAAGTTGTTTTTAATTAAAATTTAGTAATTTTCACTATTCATCAAAATATGAAAGTTATTCGAAAAGTACCAAAATTTTACCTTAGGCTAAATTCGATATTCCGAATCCAAAAATGAAGTTCATTTTGAAATATAAAATATATATAATTTCAAAATGTAGGTATTACTATTCATAACGGCTAGTTTGATTGGTTGTGGTGTGTGTTAAAACTCAAAGTTGCGTACAATACACGCTACTGTATTATTCAAAGAAAGCGTACCGTGGAAGCTTGGGATGTTTCATTTTAAATTTTTGATGTCCCCATTTAGTCAAAAAGTTTAAAATATTGTATTTAAAAAGGGTTCACTATTAAAAGTTGATAATAGTGAAATACTGAAAATGAATTTGTTCTTGCATTATGTCTAAGATACTCATAATATGGATTCTAAAATTATAAGGGTTATATAAAGTTTAAAATTTAGTTAATACTATTCATAACCTCTTTTGAATTGCTTGTTTGGTAATTCATGGTGTAATTGAACTCGGTGTTGCGTGTAGTGCATGTTATTGAATTATTTTGAAGAAATAACACACTATGAATTCGTGGGGTGTTACATTCTCCCCTCCTTCAATAAATTGCGTCCTCGAAATTTGAAATTGTTCTTCGAAAATAAAAGGTTGAAAATAGAAAATATATTTGTGGGAAAACCCACATCGGAAATTGGGTTACTAAAATTTAGTCTTAATATGAGGAAAAGAGAAATCAAAGGGTCACCACCAAATTATGATCTCGATTAGGAGAACATTGGTGGCAATTGTAGACATATAATTGGAGGGAAAATGTAAATATTTATAGGTAGTGATTGAGGTCATCAATCACAAACAAGTATAAAATTGAGGTCATTAAACTCATCAATCTATGATGATTTGAAATACCATCAGTTCAACAAAACATATGGTATTAGGATAACACATTTTTGACGTTTCAAAATATCTTAGTTGAAATCCCACATAGAAAAATGAATTAATGGGGACTCTATTTAAAATAAAGAGTGGAAAGTATGAAGATTACGGAAAATAACACATACTAGGGTTCCATGTAGGAAAATATGGATATGGAAGAAAAATCTAACCATCAATTATCTGATGGAGAGTGGTAGAGAACATGGCTATGAAAAGGCCAACAATCCCAAAGCGTAAATTAGTGATGATTTAAGGTACCATCTAGGACAAAAATTTTGTTCTAAGTTCCTTTTCTTAATGTTGAGGAATTTATTTATGAGATTGGCTAAGATCATAAGGAGATATACTCACTTTATTATTAGAGTTTTATCCATTAATAAATTTCTACCACAAACTCATCTTTCACTCTAAAAGATAATAGAATGTAAAAAATTCTATTTACACTATTCGTATAGGGTTCTAAAATAAACGAATTTATAATTCATCTACAAGATCTTTTAATAAAAACTACATTATTTAATACATGACATCTCGTGGTCCAGTGGTAGGTGATACACCCTTGTCGCCCTTCGGTTGCGGGTTCAAGTCTCGTAGCCTTGCCGGACGCGACAGGTTGCCACCCGACCTCTAGGTTGTCCTTTTATGGAAATCCAAAATAATCCAAACTAGAACTATTCAAAATAATTCTGTCCAAACTCACAGTCCAACATTCATAATGTAGATCCTTTTTACCCCTTAATAGCATATGAATACCTTCATCATGTATTCTATTAATACAATGAAACATCCCGAATTACCATATTCCTTATTAATTACATTCATGCTCCCTTATTCCATATAGAATGCTGGATATACTTCATCAATCCAAAAATGTTTTAAACCCCAAAAATGATGGAATATACAATCATTAATCAGTTCCAAGGTAGTCAAGAATATCCAATATAATTTATCCAAAACAATCATGTATTATTCCAAAATTACTACCTCGGTATCAGAACTATATTATGCTTTATCATTCTCTCAACCATATATTTTCCAAAAATTTATCCTGCTATTGAGTCACTTTTCTTTGTTCCGCACAATCTCAAGTCCTTAATGAAATAGTACTGCAGTAAAATTCTTATATACTCCATAATTATTATAAAAAGTACATTGTTGATACAACACTCAAATGACATAATCAACATAAGAACTCTAATCATTCCACTTCATCTGTGGTAGTATCATAACTTGATTATTATGCAATAGCATCATTTACGGCATAGTCTGATGACTGGGACATAGGTTCGCGTAGTGTCCAAACTCCTTGGAAATTAATCATTGTACATTTGAAACCATTTTCTTACCCTTACAGTCACGTACTTTGCGCCCTTTTCCTCCACACTTATAACAAACTCCCAATCCTTTCAGGCAAGTTCCATGGTGTTTCTTTCCACAGTTATCACATATGGGAAAATTCTTCTTTTCCCTCTTCCCTTTATCCATCTTTCTCTCTTCCATCCTTTTCTTCTCTTGCTTCCCTTCAAAGCCATAGGACTCAGTAAACTCTTTACTTATCTTATCAACACATGATATTATTTCTTCATATGATGATAATACATGCGAGACTATTTCTCTTATAAATTCTGGCTTAAGACCATGAAATATATGATCCTTCTTTCTCTTTGTATCATGTGCATTGCTGGAGTTCTCATTCCTTCTACTAGGCGCCATTTCTAAACAATGGAATACAGTAGATTAGTTTGTGAATAACAATACCTAATCCCAAACTTGTGAAACACATAACATAAATTAAATAGTTTATGGATATAATTCATAATCATAAAAATGTATCTTTTGAGGAAGTATATACTCATAAACCCTTCATAATGATTTGTAAAGAAAATGATAGTTATCCTAAGCATATCCCCCGAGAGTGTCGTAACCAAGAGTGCAGTAAGGCCCATTGTCGTGCACCAGTTCCCGTTCGAGTCTAGATCAAAGCAGTGTTTTCGGGTTTTACCCCTAGGTACATCTGTGCTAGAGCCACCTCTACCTGCTCATATCCAGACAGGGATGTATTGCTTGGAAAACTCACAAAATCTCTACAATACCAAAATTCTAGGAAGTTCTTCTGTACTAATCCTCAAATTTTATCTTAGGTCTACGTGCTATAATTAGAGTTTATCAAAATCTAGCTTCTAAGGTTTGTACTAAACTTCCTCTGATACCAACTGTAACGCCCCGGCCCTAGTTACCCAGAGTCGGTGCATTATTACATAACATTGGCATGATCACAAGAAAGATCAAATCCCGAAAGACCGATTGGTTTAGTAGCCTTGGAAAACTAGATATATTCATAAAGTTTTACATTACATCATAAAGTGAAAAACTACAACAACAACATAATGTCTCCATAGTCCACACTATTATCCCCGCATAATATCCCTGCAGGTCATTCATAACTTACTTCTTCATATCTTAGGAAAAAATAAAACATATAAAAGGGGTGAGCTCAAATGCCCAGTAAGGATAACAATATAGCGGAAACATTCATAAATAAGAGTAAACATTAAAGGCAATGTATAACTAAAACAAAAGCCTTTCAAACTTGAACTTTCAACATAGTATGGCATAAATAAAATGAAATAATGTCATTTACTTATTCACATGGATAATCTACTAATCGAATAATCACATGCAAAATCAATAACCTCTTTCATAATGATGGAATTCATAATGCTGAACTTTAATTTCTTTGTCAAGGCCTCATCCCAAGACATTGGGGCTAACTGTAACTAGAACCCAACCCGGGGTGCCTCTAATAACCGGACACCAACCCTGAGTTCCTCTAATAACCGGAGACCAAACCGGAGTTCCTCTAATAACCGAAGACCAAACCGGAGGGCTTACTTTTACCGGTCCCCAACCTGGATCATACTTGTCTAACACATTCATCTGAATGAAAGGTTGAAATATAACATAAACATTTGGATTAAAAATAACTTATGAAATGTCAATACTTTAAACCAAAACCATGAGTGACATAAGAATAACTTATCCACTATGAAAAATATCACAAAACCTTCAATAAAATATGGATGTTTTGTATCATAATAAATCAACTTCAAATAAGCTTAAAATCCGTCAAAGGATGTTGACATATATGAAATCAAAACTACTTTGGAGAAATATCTCTTTTTTTAAATCATTTTAAAAGTAAAATAATTATAAAATAATACATTCAATTTTAAAATATTCTTATAAGCTTGTAAGGGATGCTTCGACGATTTTATAATGGCGTAAAATAGCCACACCCTCCGTAAAAGTTAAAAAAAACATTCTTACCTTAATTTTGTCGAAAAGGTTAAAAAAGCACCTTGTTTGCAAAACGACGGAAAGATTCCTTTATAAACCTCTTATAAAAAGTAAAACAAGGGTATAAATGACTTTAACCCATATTCTTATAAATAGTAAAAATGTTTTGAAATAAATTTTTAAGAAACATGGATGTGGAGGATAAAGAGATCCCAGTAGATTATTAAGTATAAACAAACTCGGATAATGAAGAGATTGTAAAATAAACGTAACCAATTTGGTAACTTATGAAACATACAACCCATGAAAGAGGTATCATACAATGAATATGTAAATACACATAAATTAGAGTGTATTAGACAAAGAATATAATTATGGGCAGTACATACACCACATAAAAGGGGTGGTGGCAATATGGCATGAATCTCACGGGAATAAGGTGTGAGATGAAAACCCCTTACCTTTTACTTTTCCATGGTTGGGGTAGGTTAAACTCCTGTATAATGGTGAAATAATTGTTATTAAATTAGTCAAGAATCTTATATATTAATATGATGTCATATATGATCTTTTAACATTGATTTGTTAATAATATCTTTTAATTATCGTCGTTTCGGGTGTTAACTTACTCATTTTCTTTTATATGTTTTGTTACATAAGCCGTGTTTGTTATCGATATATTGTATCTTATTCATATCCATAATGATATTAAGTCCTTAAAATCATTTTTAAATCATCAAATGATAATTATACTTTAATGGATACGATGGAGAATGAATCTCATCGCGTTCGTGGAGACGTTAGTCCGTACGTACGCACGAGCGACAATATCATTATTTTGATATTAAAATAATATATAAATGGATGTTATATCAAATATACAGAATCATTAACATGTTATATTTATTATTTACATGAGTTACACATCATTATTATACCCATCCAAATAATAATATATTGAATAACAATTACACCACGACGTGGAGACGGTAAGCCGTATGTACGCACGTATGGTGACATGTTATTCGAAGGGTGGATAGAATACTGAATATGGTTGTACCATATTTATAATAACATCACAGTATATATAATATACTGGAGTTATTATTTTATAATGGTAATAACAAAGAAAGAAGAAGTGGAAGAAGAAAGGAACTTGGAAAAGGGTGGTGAAATCATTACCTCTTCTTCGGTTTATTCCTTTTGATTTGATCAAAAGTGATCCTTAGGTTGGCTTTCTGATCAAACTAAGGCCTCTAGGTTTTAGTGAGGGAATTTGGGAGAGTATTTGGGCATATTTTTCCCGAACCAAAAGGTTTTGAAGGTGTGAAGAAATGAGAAGTAGGAGTGCCCTTTTATAAGAGGGGTGAGGGGCACCTTTGGAAAAGTTAGAAATATTAGTTTATAATAAATTCATATTCGGTTTCTAATGGCTCCAAAGTTGATTATATAAATTTTAAGGTGGGGATGGGTCGAAAACAACTCAACAAATAGAATTTAGACAGGTTTGGGTACTTATACTAACCTTATCTTTAAGTATTAACTCTTAGTTAATTAGTTTCACTTTTACAATGTCTCTTTGTATTTTTATATAATATGGTTAATAAACTTACTATATACATATAAGAGACCCCCAAGTGGTCCATTAATGATGAACCTATCATGATATGAGGCTCTTGGAAGAACCTTAGATTTTTAGGATTTTAATATCAATTAACAATATAATATTTGTTTTAAGAACTCTTTTTTGTCAATTTTGACACTATTCAATAGTTGATTTTTTTGAAACTCATAACAGAATGATTACTTAGAAAAAGGTTAATTAAATCACTCCTAATATATCATATTATCCTATAAAATTAGTTTAATTCATTAAAAGTTTCATATTTTATTTATTTGGGTATTTATAATATCAATTATTTTGATTTTTCACTATTATAATAATTACTGCATCATCATTGTGTCAAAAATAAATTATATTATTTAATGTCTAAAAAGTATAAGTAAAACATAATTATGTATTAAATCATTTTATATTTCTAATTAATATTTATAATATAAAATCCAACATATATAACCCTATGTAAAAATTGTTCTTCTAAATGATATATGCTTGTGTCATTTTTGTATTCATTTTAACTTAATTAAAATAAAGTGTCCCTATCACCTACAAGTGGCACCATGGGGTCCCAAGATCGACCCAAATATGACTATGTCCGAACATGTATCAACCAATAAGGCTAGGATACATTTTAGGGTAATTTAGTATTATTATAATATTATTTTTTAACCCTTATTTACCGTATTTACCCTTAACCATGGTAAATAAAATTTTTACCGCAGTAATTATTCAAAATGCCTAAAAATAAAAGTTACCAATTTACACAATTTGAAAATCCTGATTCCAAATATGGAATCTATTTTTCTAAATTCAAAACATTGAAGTGGCAGAAATTAATTTAAAATTAATTCCCGTTGTCAAAACAAAAAGCGTGTTTTTAAGAGATAATAACTATCAAAAGATTGACACTTCTTTATGTTCGGTTTAATTGTAAAATTATGTCCAATGACCAAAATTATATTAAATGGTAAAAATATATTCTAAATATACTTTAAAACTACTCAAATTCATAATTTATCACTATTAATTATTTGATTAAAAATTTGTTTTTAATTAAAATTTAGTAATTTTCACTATTCATCAAAATATGAAAGTTATTCGAAAAGTACCAAAATTTCACCTTAGGCTAAATTCGATATTCCGAATCCAAAAATGAAGTTCATTTTGAAATATAAAATATATATAATTTCAAAATGTTGGTATTACTATTCATAACGGCTAGTTTGATTGGTTGTGGTGTGTGTTAAAACTCAAAGTTGCGTACAACACACGCCACTGTATTATTCAAAGAAAGCGTACTGTGGAAGCTTGGGATGTTTCATTTTAAATTTTTGATGTCCCCATTTAGTCAAAAAGTTTAAAATATTGTATTTAAAAAGGGTTCACTATTAAAATTTGATAAAAGTGAAATACTGAAAATGAATTTTTTCTTGCATTATGTCTAAGATACTCATAATATGGATTCTAAAATTATAAGGGTTATATAAAGTTTAAAATTTAGTTAATACTATCTATAACCTCTTTTGAATGGCTTGTTTGGTAAGTCATGGTGTAATTGAACTCGGTGTTGCGTGTAGTGCAAGTTATTGAATTATTTTGAAGAAATAACACACTATGAATTCTTGGGGTGTTACATCTTATATCTCAGAATCTCATTCTTATTTCGATCCTTTGTTTGGTATCACAGAGTATATCATACTCAGAGTCATACCATCCTAACCATTGGTATCAGAGGACTTGGTTCAATCTGAATTAATCTCACAATTAGATTCAAAAGATAATTCTCGGAATTTCTTTATTGGATTCATATTTCTGGATTCATACTTTTCAGAATCTGTTTTTCAGAATCATAGTTCGGATTCATTTTTTCATAGAGGTAAAATTTTTCTTTCTTAGAATATTTTTTCTTGTTTACATACTTATACTTCTAATAAGATTGCGTGCCAAAGATTTTATTAATGATGGTAGGTTTAAATGTTGGTTCTATCGACAACTTAATTCCTACTAGACCACCTATCATTGATGGTAATGATTATGAATATTGGAGAGACCATATGAAGAGTTTCATTATCAATACTTTGGTAGATAACTTTTTTATGCTTACCGGAGGATAAAAAATTCATGATAAAGAAGTTAATGCCTTTAAAAATCAAAAAAAAGCATGAATACCAACTCAACTATAAGGTACGCAATACTTTACATTGTTCAGTGACTAGGAACATATATATGAAAATTTCTTCTTCTGAAACAACTAACTGTATATGGAAGAAACATGAAATTACACATTTTGGTACATCCAAAGTGATTGAGACTTAAATATCCATGCTCAGAGTTGAATATCATGGTTTTTATTTTCATTATTGAGACCCAATTTGTAAGGTGAAATAGAGATTCATGACTATAGTGAATAGCTTACAATCTATGGGAGGGAAAGGTCTGGATGATGAAGCCCTTGTTGACAAGATCATAGATATTATGCCCAATGAGTGGGAATAAAAAAGAACTGATATCGATGAAATCAAAAAGGTTACTCAAATTTCTATTGATGAACTATTTGGAACTATTCTTCAATATGAAACTAGAATGTTGAGAGATGATGAAAACATAAAGAAGAAGAATGGAAATGGTAGTGTTACTTTTAGTAATACTTCAAATCGCATGAAAGCTAAGACTCCTGAGAGATTTACTCGATCTAAATATAAGAATGTTATTATTAAATCAGAATATAGTGGGAGTGAAGTCTCAGAAAATGAGTTATCTAATCTTTCACGATGGATGAAAAAGATAGCTAGACAGAGAAATTTCAAATACAAGTATAAAAAGAAGGAAAGGATAGATAATAAAGATTCAGAGGTCACATGCTATGAATGCAAGAGAGCTGGACACATAAGTCATGATTTCCCTATACTCAAAAGAAAAGATAGAAAAGAGAGGAATTATGAAAGGAATAGAAAAAAGTATTACAATTCCAAATATAAGAATGTTCTGAAAGCTAATGACACCTAGAGTTCCAGGGTGGTGACTCTTCAGATGAATCTTCTGAATAGAAGAATCATGGTTTTGTATCCAGGATACCTATTGATAATCATTGCTTAATGGATAAGGTACACAATGCTGAATCATTGACCATTGTTTCTTTAAATGATATTGATAGTAAATATTATAACTCTTCGGATGAAGAATCCTCTTATGATGAAGATAATACTTTACCTACCTGTGAAGAAGTTTCATGGTTTTCTGAACTTCATGAGATTGAGAACTCGAAAATCATGAAAATTATTGATAAGGAACACTCTAGGAATACTATTCTAACAAAGGAAATATCAGATATTTCTAAAGATTATGATAAGAAAAATGCTGATTTTGAAAGTATTTCAAAAATTCTTAAGGAAGTAAATTATGAGAAGAATAAACATTCCGAAGATTTAGAAAACATAATTTCTAAGAAAAATGTTTTCGAGACTAGATCTAGTTCAAATGTTTTTGAAGAAAAGAACCTTGTTATAAAAATCAAATCTGAAATATTTTTTTTGAGGAAGTGTGTGTCAGACTTTACCCTAGGTAATGAAAATTTTGATAAAATTTATTCACATATTTGACCTCGAAGGAATACTTCTGGTTTTGGTTACACAATTTCTAAACTGATTTTTAGTAACAACTACTTTGTTCCTCAAAGTGCCCCATTTTCCACAATGTGAAAATATGGTGGTCCCTATGAAAAGAATTTTTCATTAAACAAAACCATATCTTTAGGATTTCATAAGGCATATTTTTCTAAGAAGATGTGGGTACCCAAAAAAAAAAATTTCGGAAATTTCCGGATCCAAGCAAGTCTGGATTCTAAAAACCTAACTTTTACTTATTTTAATAAAAATAGGGAATGTACCAACAAAAATAAATGGTACATGGATATTGTATGTTCCCGGCATATGACTGGTAGGAAATCTATTTCGAAAAGATTATCAAGAAGAAAGGGGGAAAAGTAACTTTTGGAGATAATGCTTAGGGGGAAATTATTGGTATAGGTAACATCGTTCTTATTGAAAAAACCTTGATTTCAAATGTTTTATTTGTTAAAGGTCTTAAGTACAACTTCATCAGTATAAGTCTGTTATGTGATGAAGTATACCTTGTATACTTTGGGAATGATAAGTTCTTATTACAAAATTACAAGGAAGAATTTATTCTTTCTGCAAATAGGAAAGAGAATGTTTACACACTAAACATAGAAGACCTTAGGAGCCAACATCTACCTTTCCTTAGTGCAATGGAATATTATTCTTTGTTATGAAATAGAATGTTAGGACACTGTAACCCTAGGAACTTAAACATACTTTATAAGAAATGTTTAGTTAAGGATCTATTAGAGCTTAGATTTGACTCTTAAAAAGATTATGACCCTTGTCAATATGGCAAGAAACATAAATCTTGTTTTAAATCAATCGGTGATTTTTCAACAACTGATGCACTATAGTTGGTGCACATGGATCTTTTTGGTCCTACACAATCTAGAAGCATTGGGGGAAATTATTATGTATTTGTTTTGGTTGATGATTACAGTAGATTTACATGGGTCTATTTTCTAGAAAATAAGTCTGAAGCATTTTCTTATTTCAAAAGTTTTAGAGCCCAAGTTAAAAATGAGAACAACCTTCCATTGAAAACTATTCATTGTGATCATGGAAGAGATTTTCAAAATTCTGATTTTGAAATTTTTTGTAGTAGAAATGGTATTACTCACAACTTCTCATCACCCAGAACATCTTAACAGAATGGTGTTGTTGAAAGATGAAATAGAATTCTTCGAGAGATAACTAAAATCATGTTGAGTGAGTATTTTGTAGCTAAAAATTTTTGGGATGAAGCTATAAGTACTGGTTGTTATACTATAAATCGTGTTTTAATTATAACTTTTCTTAATAAAACTCATTATGAATTATGGAATGGTAGAAAACCTAGACTTTCCTACATTAAAGTTTTTGGTTGCAAAGTATTCATCCTAAATACTAATGATATTTTTCATAAATTCTCCCCAAAATCTTATGAAGGAATCTTATTTTTCAACTCCACAACTTCTATGGATTATAGTGTTTTTAACAAAAACACTTGTACTATTGAAGAAATAGTACATATCAAATTTGATGAAACTGATCCTTTTGTTTTCAAAAAACCCAAACCTACATCTTCATATGTGTTTTCAAAAACTGATTATCAACCTTTGATAGAAAATCCTTCTGATAAGGAAAATGATCAAGAAGATACTTCTGAAACATTTACCCCAGATGATTTTTACCCTATGTTGATGAATAGGTTTTACAAAACCCAAACCAGTAGTTTCTAAAGAATCATCCTAGTGATAGTATCATTGGTGATGTGAATCAACCTGTAAGGACTAGAAGTTCCTTAAGAAATGATGTAGAACATCTAGCATTCTTTTCCCAATTAGAACCAAAAAGCACCGATGAAGCTTTATGTGATGAAGATTGGATTAAATCCATGAAAGTTAAACTAAATGAATTCGAAAGGAAAAAGTTTAGACCTTGGTTGAAAGACCTAAGGAAACTTCTTTATTTGGTGTAAAATGGGTCTTCAGAAATAATTGTGATGAAAATGGAGTCATTGTTTGAAATAAATCTAGATTGCTTGCTAAAGTATATAATCAACAAGAGGGAATAGACTTTGAAGAAACCTATTCTCCAGTAGCTAGACTTGAATCTATTCATATTTTATTTGTCTTTGCAGCATTCTTCAATTTCACGATTTTTCAAATGGTTGTGAAATGTTCTTTCCTTAATGGTTATGTTCAAGAGGATGTTTTTGTTGAACAAACTCCTCGATTTGAAGATAAGAAACATCCTGATCATGTTTTTAGACATATCAAAGCTTTGTATAGCCTTAAACAAGCCCCAAGAGCATGGTATGAAATACATATATGATTTTTGCTTCAAAACATCTATGTTAAGGGAAATAAAAATCCAAACCATTTTATAAAGAAAGATAAGAAAAATGTTTTGATTGTTCAAATTTATGTTGATGACATTATATTTGGTTCAACTCAGCAATCTTTTACTAATTACATTGCCAATCTAATTAAATTTGAGTTTGAAATGAGTATGATGGGTGAGTTAACATTTTTCTTTGGATTTCAAATTTCTCAAAAACCTGAAGGAATCTACATATCCCAACATAAGTATATTAATGATCTTCTTAAAAATTATGGGTATGTAAACACTAAGAGTATTAGTACTCATATTGGTACCTCAAACACACTTGATCTTGAGGAAGCTGGGAAACCAGTAGATCAAACATCTTTTAGAGGTATGATAGGAAGTCTACTTTACATAACAGCTAGTCGACCAGACATGATGTTTTTAGTATGCTTATGTGAAAGATATCAATACAGTCCTATGGAATCTCATTTAAAGGCAGTGGAAAGAATTTTTCGCTACTTAAAGGGAACCATGGATCTAGGAAAATTTTATACTTCTGGAAATGATTTTGTTTTAAAGAGATTTTCAGATGCTGACATTGGTGGATGTAGAATGGATAGAAAGAGTACATCCAGAACTTGACATTTCATAAGAGATTCAATAGTTTCTTGGTCTTTCACGAACCAACATTCTGTAGAACTCTCCACTACTGAAGCTAAATATGAAGTAGCTAAAAGTTGTTGTTCTCAAGTGTTGTGGATGCAACACACACTCACAGATTATGGCTCGAGTTTTACTAAGACTAAAATTTTGTGTGATAACACAAGTGACATTTCCCTTAGTAAAAACCATGCACATCACTCCTGTGAAATACACATTGATATTAGGAATCACTTTTATAGGTTTCACACACTAAAAAGAGATATCATTCTTCAATTTATCAGAATGAAAGATCAACTTGCTGACATTTTCACAAAACATTTACCCTCCGATAGATTTGAATACATTAAACAGAAGTTATAATGATAACCGTGAGGTAATTTTCTTTCAGTAACTTCTTGTTGAACCATTATCCTTACAGTAATAAACTCCTTTTCATAGGGGGGTACATTTGTTTTTATCCTTTCAAAAAATTTCATAATGAGCATTTCAAAAATTTTCGTAATTAGTTTTTCAAAGTTTTCACACTGGAAATTTTCATATTGAAGTTTTCGTACTGGAAATTTTCGTAATGAAGTTTTCATACTAGAAATTTTCGAAATGAAGTTTTCATACTGGATATTTTCGTAAAGAAGTTTTGGTGTTGGAAATTTTCATAATGAAGTTTTCGTACTGGAAATTTTCGTAATGAAGTTTTCGAACTGGAAATGTTCGTAATGACGTTTTCGTACTATAAATTTTCATAATGATGTTTTCGTACAGAAAATTTTCGTAATGATGTTTTCGTAGTGGATATTTTTGAAATGATTTTTTCATAATGAGAATTTTCATAATGAGAATTTTCATGATGAGAATTTTTGTAATGGGAATTTTCATACTCATATTTTTCATACTAGTGTTTTTCTTAGTGAGTGCTTCGTAATGAGTTTTTCGTAGTCAAATTTTCTTCAAGAAAAATATCACCTATTACAAATAAACTTCCTAGACAATCCGAAAAGAATGAATTCCTTACATAAATTTTCGTAGTTATTTTTAGTTGTTGGTAGTTTCTTTTTCTTATAAAATATCTCTGATTCGTTTCTTCCAAATGTTTTTAAAACCTCCAAAGATCGTATTCAAGATTTCCTTGCAGGTATGTTTTAAACCATCAGATCAGAGCAAAGATGTTTTCAACTGTTAGATTGATTAGTTAGTTCAATGGTCACCTCCATCGCCTATATAAAGGGGACCCCGATGGTTTTCCCACATCGATTTCAAAGCCCTCACATGTTGAAGCTCTTCCTCAGTTCTTAAATCTCGTTTTGAATCCTTTAGTGCTCCTCCATTCCAAATGTCTGTAGAAGCCACTTCCCAAGATATGTCTTCTATGAAGCAAATATCAAAATGATTAGTCTACAGGGAAATTTTGGTTCATCCGATCTTTTTCAGTGGGTATGATTCTCTAATATCTATGAATATCAAACTCAATGGATGAGATGATTTTTGCATATCAAAACCAGGGGATCATGATGTTGTTTATACCAATTTTCCTGTAGAATTTTAGGAGTTTGTTTACTTATATGAAAAAGATGGAAGAGAACAATTATCTTTTAAGAGCTATGGTAAGACATACAAGCTTTATTACACCAAGGTTGTAAGCTTGGTGGGGCTCTCATACGATGGTGAAACAGAATTTTGTTCACATAAGTTACAATATGTGCAAGGAATTTTCATCAAAGTGAAGGAAATGGAATTCCATGGACTCAAAGATGACAAAACAACAATGATTTCTCATCACTCCACTAACAACCAGATTTTATAGTTGTGCGTTCAAGGGTTTTCGTTCCGAGAAGAGGTGACAAGGATAACCTAAAGAAAAGTGATATTTACATATTGAATTTATTGGTAAATCTAAGAAATATCAATCTGATGAGGCACGTTCTTATTACAGTTCATAACATCAAGAATGAATCTTTAAAATCTCATAATATTATGTATCCTTCTCTTATATCCAAGCTTATTATTCGGGGGCTTGATTATTTCATGGTAACTTTCACCTCCAAGATAAGAATTTGTAAGATGATTCTGATAAGTGATGACTCCTTAAAGAGGATGAAATCTAGTTTTTTAAAAGAGTCAGGTGAGTTGTACGATCTTCTAGAGGAGGAGGCAGAAGTTGTTCCGAAAAATGTAGTGAAAGAAGAAGCATCTAAGAAGACTTGGAAGGAAAGGAAGTTGAAACAAGTGGTAGCTGAAGCGAAGACCCCTAAATCTAATGAAACCCAATCTACACCTCCCAAGACGAAGAAACAAAAAGCATATCAAGATGAGTTGGTTTCTAAATGAAGGAAAGATAAGGAGAAAAGGAAAGAATGGGATCCTTAGTTCGGATTGGACCCTGCTAAAGCTAAATCCTTAAGGGAGAAGACCGTTGAATGACTTAAGAAGGTAGAAAAGGAGAAGAAGATGATGAAGAAGATGTCTGAAGCTGAAGATGTACAATCCATTTTGAGAGACACAGAGCGAGCTTCTGAGAGGATTCATGTACTAGAAACTTTTGTTGTTCATCCATTACCAGAGACCCCTAAAAAGAACTAATTCACTCTGGAAAAACCTAGTGAGAAAGAAGTTGATGAAATAATAGAAGAAGAGGAGGAAGTAGAAGAATCATAATAAGTATAATAAGACAGTGGTGGTCTAGATGACTAGATTAATCAAGTTGTGGATTATCAAGAGAAGGAAAAACCATCAGACAAACTACCACTCCAAACTTCTGAGGCCAAGTCCACAATGTTTGTCACACCGAGAAAGGGAGATGAGGAATATGGTAAGAGAGATGATGACAAGGAAGAAGAGAAAGAAAAAAATTATCTGAGGAAGAAAGCTATGAGAACCACTTTCTTGAAGAAGGAACAGAGAAGGATAAACCTGATAAAGATAAGATAGTTGAACTATCTGAAAGTGAGGAAGAATCTCATGATGAAGAACCCATTCCGAAAGATGATAAAGGTATGAAAGTAATTATAGACACCCCAACGAAAGATACTATAAGGAAGAAGGATGTTGGTGTCTCTTAAAGAAGAATGTTGGTGGAAATTGAAGAAGAAAAATCCCCAAGTAAGGTGTCTGATTCGGAATCATCAGCACTGGGTCACGATTATGTTGTTGAGTCTTTGAAGAAGTTGGTGGATACAATTCCCATATTTCCCACCATATATTATAGATTACAGATGCTTCAACACAGTCTAAATCACAGATCAGAATCTATATCCATTGTGATAGATAAGTGTGTGAATATTGAGGCTGAGCATAGAAATTTTCTCATCAATTATGATGTTCACAGAAAGTCATGCAGCAAAACCACTCTATGGTCGAAGAAAATTGATGATGACATGGCCGAGATTAATCAGTTTCAGAATGATATTAAAGATTCTTTTGACACCAAGGATGCCAAGATGAAGAATCTTCAGGATAAGATGACCCTTGAGCAAAATACTTTGAATAAATAGGTGAGGGATCTGAATTGGATGCTTAAATCGGTTTCTTAAAACTGGAAAGGAGAAAGAGATATCGTGATTGTGATCGAAGAGAAGCTTGTTAAGAAAGATAAAATTATTAAGGCACAGTCTGAAGCTCTAAAAGATCAAGATGAAAACAATAATTCCTTATAAAAACAAGCTGTGGAGGACCAGAAAGACTTGATGAAGCTTAATTCCCTGTTGAAGAAGTTAATCCCCAAGGTAAAGGAAGACAGATAGACCAATCCAATTTTTTTGTTGTAATGTCTTTCCATGTAAAAATTGTTTCAATTCTAATGAAATCTCTGGTTGTTTGTATATTTTGTTATTATGTACTAATGATTTAGGTACTTTATTTCTTTTCCATTCCCTTAAATTCTATTTGAAAATCACAAAGGGGGATAAGTAAAATGAACTACTGAAAGGGGGAGAAGGAAAAATCTAAAATGGAGAAGAAAAATTTCTATTTTAAAAACTATCCTTAAGAAAGGGGGAGTTTCTCATTATGAAGTTGTTCATTCCCATGATAATGGAAACTCCATTCAAGTAATCTATAATAAATACTTAGAGTTCTTAAGTCTAAGGGGGAGTTAGTTGTATTCACTATTATCTATGAATAAAGGGAGATAAGTTTTTATTTCAAAATCTAATGAAATTTTCCTAAGACCTTATATTTCTTTTTCGAATGGTTTTTTGTGCTTTCCAAAAAGGGGGCGATTGTTGAGTCAATAAGGTTTTCCTTATGACTTTTTCATTATTTCTTATTTTGAAAATCACAAACACCTTATACTGAAGAAAAACTATATTTTACTTCTATAAGGAAAATTTCCTTCCAAGAGAAATTTACCCCTACCATGTTTTCATTGTTCATATCAATATTTTTCTTAAGTATAAAAATCGGATTCAAACCTAAGACCTCAGAATCTTATAATACGTATATATGAAGCATTCTGTTTTAGGATCCGAATTCTGGATACGAACTCTAATGAATTTCTACTCCGAATTCTTGATAAGAACTCTAATGAAGTTCCACTCAGAATTCTGGATACGAACTCTAATGAAGATACACTCCGAATTCTGGATATGAACTCTAATAAAGTTCCACTCCGAATTCTAGATACGAACTCTAATAAAATTCCACTCCAAATTCTAGATACGAACTCTCATTATGTTCCACCGCAAATTCTAGATACAAACTCCCAAAAAGTTCAACTCCGAATTATGGATACGAACGTTAATGAGTTCGACTCTGAACTTCTATGAATTCGACTCCGAACTCCTACTATTACGACTCCGAACATTTACAAGTTCGACTCCGAACTCTATAAGTTCAGATTCTGAATACTAGTGAAACCAGACTCCAAATTTCCTTTGAAATTCAGACTCCATATTTCTATAGAATTTAGTTTCTGAATTCCTACAAAACAGAATCTGAATATTTCTTTATTATAGACTCCGAACTCCATTTTGGTAAGACTCTGATCTTTTATTTTTATTACATTCTGAACATCAGTTTTAGTTATGCCTACACTCGTTTCATTACAAAACGATGATGTGATTTCAGTTATTGACTAACTGTAGGTTGAGTGACATGTGTACAGGTCCCTCTGAAATTCAAGGATAAATATGACCGTTGGAGGAGGGAGCCGACCGGTGGATCTTGTCCTATAAATTTATGCTCTTTTGAAAGTCGACAAAAAATTTGAAAACATTTTCATCTGTGCATACATGCTGTTTAAGTGATTTCTAGAGAAAGAGACTCTTATCAACTCTCAAAGCATCATGCAGAATGTTTGAATAGCTTGTTCAAACTTTTCTTCATGCATACTTGCTTCATTCGACTCCGATTGTTTCTGATTACAATCTAGGGCTTCCAAAAATTGGAAGACAGAGGTTCCAAAACCTTTAAGTTGAGGGCTTCCTTGCTGAGGAAGATAGAGCTGCCGATTACCTGATAGTTTAGGGCTTGCAGGGATATCAAGATAGACTCCAATCCTTGTATTGAGGGCTTACCCTGGTGTGCATAAGACATAATTTCTTGAAAGTATAAATCAAGGGACCTTTATCCAAGGTTGTTGGATACCCTTCTATTTGGGTTAAACGAGTTATTATTGTTTCTTCTTTTTGTTACATGTTTTTTCCGCTTTATTTTGTATTTCTAAGGATAGTATAACATTCTTATACTTCCTTACTTGTGCTCTGATTTAGTTAGATTCTATACGCTATAAGGTAGAATCCTAATATTTGTAACTTTTGTTAAGTTCTATTTTCATAATCCCTTTTCCGAATTCTAGCAAGTCATTATTACTCATAGAGGTCTTGTGAATTATCTTGCTTAACCTTGTTAAACATAACCATCCTAAAAATTTCCTAAGGGAATTTTTAAAATTTACAATTTACCACCCCTCTTGTATATGATAATCTCATTCTTATTTCGATCCTACATTTGGTATCACAGAGTATATCATACTCAGAGTCATACCACCCTAACAATGTTTTCGTGTCATTCTGATGCCATTCGGCATGCATTTGACCGTAAAACCCATATTTTGGCCATTTACGACACGCTGAGTGAATTTTCGGCCATCACGGTCACACGAAACCTCTGTATGACGTGCATTCATGCCGAAAATTTGACATTTCACCGACCCATTGTTTTCTTCCGATTCTATGGCATTCTGAGTTCATTCGACCGGTTTAGACCACCCCACGAACGCTTTTCAAGCGCGGTGAACACCTAAAAAACACATATCCAACCATGCCTTGCAAACCCCGCATGCGAATAACATGTCGTCTCTTCGTACACCTCATGACTAAAAATTTGTGTGTTCTCGTGTGATTTCAAGTCATTCCGATGTCATTCGGCATGCATTTAACCATAAAACCCATGTTTTGGCCATTAACGACACACATAGTGCATTTTCGGCCAGCGCGGTCACACGACACCTCCGATTGATGTTCCATCTAGCTGAAAATTTCACAACTCACCCACCCTTTGTTGTCATCCAATTTCATGGCATTCTGAGGTCGTTCGGCTAGTTTCAACCACCCCAAGCATGCTTTTAAAGTGTGTCGAACACCTAAAAACAAATATTCATCCCTTCTGTGAAAACCGTGAATCCGAATGATGTTTTGTCTCCTCGTACACCGCACGAATAATAATTAGGGTGTTTTCGTGTGATTTCAAGTTATTCTGATGTCGTTCGGCATGCATTTGACTGTAAAACCCATGTTTTGTCCATTAATGACACGCCGAGTGCGTTTTCGGCTGGTACGGTCACAAAACTCCTCCGATTGATGTGCCGTCTTGCTGAAAGTTTTAAAATTCACTCAACTATTGTTTTCGTCCAATTTCAGGGCATTTTGAGGCCGTTCTAGAGGTTTCGACCACCCCACGCACGCTTTTCAAGCGTGCCTAACATCTTAAAAACATATATTCAGCCGTGTCGTGAAAACCATGAGTCCGAATTACGTGTCGTCTCTTCTTACACCTCACGAATAATAATTAGGGTGTTCTCATGTGATTTCAAGTCATTCTGATGTTGTTTGGCATGCATTTGACCGTAAAACCAATGTTTTGGCCATTTACGACATGCCCAGTGCGTTTTCATCCAGCGTGGTCGCACGACACCTCCGATTGATGTGGTCTCTAGCTGAAAATCTCAAAAATCAACCACCATTTTTTCGTCTCATATCATGGAATTCCGAGGTCATTTGGCGGGTTTCGACCACCCCATGCACGCTTTTCAAACGCGTCGAACACCTAAAAACACATATTCATTCGTACGGTGCAAATCGCGCGTCCGAATGACGTGTCGTCTTCTCATACACCACATGAATAATAACTAGGGTGTTTTCGTGTGATTTCATGTCATTCCGATGTTTTTTGGCATGCATTTGACCGTAAAACCCATGTTTTGGCCATTTACGACACGCCGAGTGTGTTTTCGGCCAGTGCCATCACACGACACCTATGATTGACGTGCCGTCTGCCTGAAAATTTCAAAATTCACCCACCCATTTTGTCTTCTGATTTAATGGAATTCTGAGGTCGTTCGGTAGGTTTTGACCACCCCACGCACGCTTTTCAAGCATGTCGAACACCTAAAAAACACATATCTAGTCGTGACGTGCGAACCGCGCATCCGAATGACATGACGTCTCCTCGTACGCCTCACGAATAATAACTACGGTGTCTTCCTTTGAATTCAAGTCATTCTGATGTCGTTCGACATGCATTTGACCGTAAAACCCATGTTTTGGTCATTTATGACACGCGGAGTGAAGTTTTGGCCAGCACTGTCACACGACACCTCCAATTGATGTTCCGTATAACCGAAAATTTTACAATCCACCCACCATTTGTTGTCGTTCGATTTCATGGTATTCTGAGGTCGTTCGTCCAGTTTCGACCACCCCACGCACGCTTTACAAGTGTGCCGAACACCTAAAAATCACATATTCATTTGTGCCATGTAAACAGAGTCTGAATGTCGTGTCATCTAATCGTACACCTCATTAATAATAATTAGGCTGTTCTTGGGTGATTTCAAGTTATTTTGATGTCGTTCGGCATTCATTTGAGCGTAAAACCCATGTTTTGGCCATTTACGACACGCAGAGTGCATTTTCATCCAGCGCGGTCACACGACATCTTCGATTGATGTGCAGTCTAGCTGAAAAATTTACAATTCAACCACCCTTTTTAGTTGTCCGATTTCATGGCATTCCGAGATCGTTCAGCCGGTTTCGACAACCCCACGCATGCTTTTCAAGCCCGCTGAACACCTAAAAACACATATTCAAAAATGTAACATAAACCACACGTCTGAATGATGTTTTGTTTCATCGTACACCTCACGAATAATAATTTGTGTGCTTTCGTGTGATTTCATGTCATTCTGATGTCGTTCGGCATGCATTTGATCGTAAAACCCATGTTTTGGCTATTTACGACAAGATGAGTGCGTTTTTGGCCAGAGCGGTCACACAACGCCTCCGATTGACGTTCCATCTAACCGAAGATTTAAAAAACCCTCAACCCTTTGTTGTCGTCTGATTTCATGGAATTCTGAGGTCGTTCGTCTGGTTTTGACCTCCCCACGCAGGCTTTTCAAGCGCGCCGGACACCTAAATAACACATATTCACAGGTTCCATGCAAAACGCACGTCCGAACTATTTTTTGTTTCCTCGTACACCTCAAGAATTATAATTACAGTGATTTTGTGTGATTTCAAGTCATTCTGAGGTCGTTCGGCATGCATTTGACCGTAAAAACCATGTTTTGGCCATTTACGACATATCGAGTGCATTTTCAGCCAGCGCGGTCACATGCCACCTCCGATTGACATGTTGTCTGGCCAAAAATTTCACAAATCATCCAACCTATGTTTTCGTCCGATTTCATGGAATTCTGGGGTCGTTCGGCCAGTTTTGACCACCCCATGCATGCTATTCAAGCGCGCCAAACACCTAAAAACACATATTCGTCCATGCCGCACAAGCCACACGTCCGGACTACGTGTCGTCTCCTCATACACCTCACGAATAATAATTAGGGTGTTCTTGTAAAATTTCAAGTCATTTTGATATCGTTAGGAATGCATTTGACCATTAAACGCATGTTTTGTCCATTTTCATCACGCGGACTGCATTTTTGGCCATCACGGTCACATGAAACCTTTAATTGATGTGTCGTCTGGCCGACCATTTCAAAATTCACCAACCTTTTATTGTTGTCATATTTCATGGAATTCTGAGGACGTTCAGCCAGTATCGACCAACCCACACATGCTTTTCAAGGGCACCGAACACCTAAAAACACATATTCAGCCGTGTCGCGCAAACCGTGCATCTGAATGACATGATGTCTCCATGTACAACTCTCAAATAATAATTAGGGTGTTTTTGTTGGATATCAGAATGTTTTTCTCCATGCATTTGACCGTTAAAATGCATGTTTTGTCCATTTACGTCATGGGGAGTACATTTTCGGCCAGCGCGGTCACACGACACCTCCGATTAATGTGCCATCTGGCCGACCATTTCACAATTCACCCACCCTTTGTTTTCGTCCTGTTTAATGGAATTCCGAGGTTGTTCGGCCAGTATCGACCACCTCTCCCATGTTTTCAAGCGTCCAAACATGTAAAACACACATATTTAGACGTCCCGCACAAAACGTGCGTCCGAACTACGTGTCATCTCCTCGTACACATCAAGAATAATAATTAGGGTGTTTTCCTATGATTTCAAGAAATTATGATGTCGTTCGGCTTGCATTTGATAGTTAAACACATGTTTTGGCCTTTTACGACACGCGGAGTGCTTTTTCGGCCACCGTGGTCACACGACACCTCCAATTGATGTTCTGTCTAGCAGACCATTTCAAAATTCACCCACCCTTTGTTGTCGTCCGATTTGATGGCATTCTGAGGTCGTTCGACAGGTATCGACCTCCCCACGCACGTTTTTCAAGCATGCCAAACACCTAAAAGATACATATTCAGCCGTGTCACGCAAATTGTGCATCCAAATGACATGTCGTCTCCTCTTACAACTAAAAAATAATAATTATGGTGTTTTTGTGTGATTTCAACTCATTCTGATGTCGTTCGGCATGCATTTGACCGTTAAATGCATGTTTTGGCCATTTATGACACGCTGCGTGCATTTTCGGCCACTGTGGTCACACGAAACCACCGATTGACATGCCGTATGTCCGACCATTTCAAAATTCACCCACCCTTTGTTGTCGTCCGATTTCATGGCATTCCGAGGTTGTTCGGCAGGTATCGACCACCCCACACATGTTTTTCAAGCGCGTTGAACACCCAAAAGACACATATTCAGCTGTGCCACGCAAACTAAAAGTTCGAATAACATTTCGTCTCCTAGATTACCTAAAGAATAAGAATTAGGGTGTTTTCATGTGATTTCATGTCATTTCGATGTCATTCGGAATGCATTTGACCGTTAAACGCTTGTTTTGGCCATTTACGACACGCGAAGTGTTTTTTTGGCCACCACAGTCACATGAAAACTCCGATTGACGTTCCGTCTAGCCAACCATTTTACAACTCACCCACCATTTGTTTTCGTCCGATTTAATGGAATTATGAGGACGTTTTTCCAGTATCGACCACCCCACGCATGCTTTTCAAGCTCACCAAACACCTAAAAACACATATTCAGTCGTGTCGTGCAAACCACGTGTTTGAATGACTTTTCGTCTCCTCATACACCTCACAAATAATAATTAGATTGTTTTAATAAAGTATCTACACAATATGAATCCATTTGGTTGGTTTTCCATGTTCTGGATGTTGTTTTCACTTAAAATGTTGTCCATTTCAAAGAAAAGTGAGACACTTTGAGTGGTTCCAGCCACACCGCGCCTCTTATTGAGGCGGGGTTGACTCATACATGTCAAAAATAACTCATGGATCATTTTCCTAATGTATCAACCGAATCTGAATTCTTTTGGTCTGTATTAAGTATTCCAGTTGTGGTTTTCACTTAAAATCGTGTCCCTTTCAAATAAAAGTGAGACACTTTGAGTGGTGCCAGAAAAACCACATCTCGGATTGAGTTGGGGTTGACTCGTAGTCATCAAAAATGACCCATGGATCGTTTTCCAAATGTATCAACACAATACAATTTTTTTTGATCATTTTTCTGTATTCTAGTTGTTTTTACATAAAAGAATATTCATTTTAAACAAAATAAAGACACTTTGAGTGGTACCGGCCACACCGTGCCTCAGATTGAGGTGGGTGGGGGGGTGTCCGGGGGGGCTGTTTGGGGTCCAGGGAGGAGGGTACGGGGTCCAGGAAGGTGGGTGGTCATGTATATAAAAACTCTATCTAGGTATCACACATCAAATTCCGACATGACTGTGAACCTCCACGGGATGTCATCCTGGAGTAGGGCCAAATCACGACATTACCATGGCGTGACCGTGGCGTGATCGCGGCGTGACCGCGGTGTGACCACGGTGAGTTGGCCCATTCCAGTGAAAACCACGGGGCAGCATCATCTGGCTAGAATTCCAAATAAATCATGTGTAGTTGTCCTTCACATTATATAAATTGATCTTATGTTATAAAAAACAGACTCTTCATTCAGGATTGTGGTATGATAAAGATATATATTTTATATTCATTGTTTTTAAAATTGGTATTGGGTAGTTGAAACTACTAATTGAGAGTAAAATTATTACACCCTAAACTATCACTGTGAGTTTTCAAAGACAGCGCACCTCCGTTGGAGGGGTTTTATTATAAAAACGTGACTTTATTTATCAAATCAAAAAATTATATTAAAGAAAACTTATTCAAGATATGAAATTAAATATAATTATATAGAATTAAGAAAGAAACTAAATTCAATTTAAATCATTCTCTAATTAATGACGCTTCCATATTTGGTCAAAAATAAAGAGTTATACTGAATTCAAAAATATCCATACCAGAGTGAAAAACTAGGTTCAAAAATAAAGAGTAATATAGAAATCTAAAATATAATGGATCAATCTTCCCCTGATCACCATCACCATCACCACTGTCATCATTAGCCTCATCCTCGCCGCTCTTTATGTCCTCGTCATCGTCCTCATCATCATCCTCATCCTCACCCTCGGCTCCATCCTTTCCCTCGGCCCCATCCTCTCCCTCGGACCCATCCTCGCCCTCGTCCTCATCCTCATCCTCGCCCTCGTCCTTTTCAGCATCCTCGTCATCACCGGGAACTTCATCATCATTAACACCACTAGAAATTCTACCTTCATCATTGGATAATTCACCCATCTATGACATATATATCGGACAAGCCGCACTAGCCTATGGTGGAAGTGATGAAGATAAAGCTTTGAGCAGTTTCATAAATTATTTCTCCCTCGTTTGAACCTTTTCTTTCAAATTTATAACCCTTTTATCAGATTGTAATGCATTCTCCTTGACCTATTCCATCTCGGTGGTACTTGAATGGATACCTGGAGAGGACCAATACCTCGTCGGGACTATATTATTACCAGGTTGGCAGCGTACTCGACCAGAGTGCTCATCTCCCAAAACCTGATATAAATGATCGTGTGGCCCAAAATTTTCAGGATCCTGGGAATCAAGGGCCTCTAAAGCAGACATTTAAAAATATTAATAGATTATTATATTTCAAAATATATAATAAAATTTTAAATAATCAAATTAAAACTTACAATCTTTTCTTGTTTCGATTCATTAACCGCAGTTCCATATTTTTTCCTTATACTTGAGAATAAAAAATTTCTCGAGGGATATGTGCTTCAATATTCAATTTGTGCTTCTATAATGACATTGAAATAATATAAATTGAACATAAAATAATATATTCAATATTAAATAAATCACAGAATTTAAGTAGGATACAATAAAAAGGTCACGTCCTAATGAAAAATTATAAACAACTATATGGTATCAGCTGCCTCTCATGATCTGACATAGTTTTGCACCCCAAAGTGTGGAGGTATTTCTTTGAATCAATGTTTTTTTTAAAATGATTACTAAATAATGATTAATAATAAATAATATAATATTAGTGAAAAATATGAAAACTCTCATTTAAATTCCTCAAATGGAATTAATACCTTAAATTTGGCAGTCTCCCAATGGGTAATCATTTGGAGATATTTCTCTATGGGTCGGTCATCCATGATAGGTAATGCCTCAAAATCCGTGCCCACTCTATCACACCAGTCAACATACTGCTCATGCTTATAAGCACTCCAAATACCTCTTAGCTCCTTTAAACGTGCTGGTCGTGCACCTTCTCCATTAGGGATGTTAAACCGAAGCTGACACCCAATAGATTAATTCATATGAATAAAAATAAAATACTACATTAAATCCAATATATTTTTTACCCATATTTGTGCCCACATATTATCCTTGACTTCGTGAGGCAAATTTATACAAGAGAAAGGGATGACCGGAATGATGTTAGAGTATTTGGCAAGCGTCACCAAAAAACCCCGACATTCCTACCCAAATTTATCAATCATCTGTCCATCATCATTGTATTCAACCATCAACTGTGTCTAGCAGTTCCATTCTACACGCAGGCGAGTACGCCCCCTCCCCCACCTCCTATCAGTAGATGAATCTGTTATTAATGAAAAAAATATTAGTAAAAGTTATAATAAAAATAAATTTTGGTATAAAAATTTGTTAGAGTTATATAAATATACCTATGTTAGTCGGATCAATGGGCGTCACTAGATGTGAAAAAGCTGAAGGAATATCATGTAAAAGTGGAGTGTCCCTCAGTGTATTCTCCTCAGCCACATACTATGTCGGAGCAGGAGTCAAAGAAGGTGGAATATAATAGTTGGGAGATAATTAACCAGAAGGAAAAAATGATGGCATAGATGTCTAGCTAACTGGTAGTGTAAGCATCGGAGTCCTAAATATCTCTTCTGTCCCTAAAGAAACACCATGATTGAAATGGGGTGTAGAAGATACGTCTGTCGTAGGGGAATTTTCCAATCATGTACGACGAGTGGATCGTCTAACTCTCGCACCATGAGCCCTTGTACCACCGGCCTCAGTACCCAGACCACCAGATGATCGTCTAACTCTGACGCCACCCCCCCCCTCCTACCACCAGCCTCTGTACTTGGAGCATTATTAGGCACCTCGTTGGATATCTCTCATCTAGGGGTTAGATCGGGAAAAAATGTTTAACAAAAAAGTAAAAACATGATATTATAAGTTATTGAAATATATATATTTGAAATAAAATACTTACAACAGGGATGAGTGGAAGAATGCCCATCTCTGTCATGCGATGATTATTTTTTGTCATCTTTTTCCCCCGCCTCTCTTCAATGGGGGTCATTTCCTGCAATGAAAACAAATATGGAAGTAATTAGAAACAATTTATTATGATTTCATGAAATAATATGAATAAAGAAGTGATTTTCATGAAATACTATGAATAAATATTACAAAAAATTTCTTATGAGTTCATATACATGAAGGTGTAATTTTTGAAGCATTGAGATTAAAAAAACTATGAATCATTAAAATTAGAACCAAAAAAGAGACACCATTCCCTTATAAATGTATATGTGTAATGAGAACATTAATTGGACAATGTATACACTGATGTAGTGATTTGTCGAATTTGGGGGATTTTTTTTAAAATCTCTAGAAATAGGGAATAACGAAATCCTGGATAATAGAAGGATAAACTTGAGAAGAGGTGGACGAACATACTTGAGAAGAGGTGGAAGGAGTCTAACCTGAATCATATTGGATGGAAGAGGTGCACCTTTTTTGGGGCATATCAAGGGCTTCTGGGAGTCGGGTAGTGCTTCTGGAGTTGCAGCTTCTGGAATCGGGGTGGGGGGTTGCCTGATTTGTCGAATTTGGGGGAAAATTTCCCCAATGGTTTTTAAAAACCGTTGGGGAAACTCTATCTTTTCCAACGGTTTCATCAAACCATTGAGAAAACTCAATTGTTACTCATATTTCCCAATAGTTTCATCAAACAGTTGGGGAAACTCAATTTTTATCCGTCTTTCCCAATGCTTTCATCAAACCGTTGGGAAAACTCATTTTTTACACATCATTACCAATGGTTTTCATAAACCATTGGTAAATAACACCAATACAAATAGTTCCAAAAAACTGTTGGAATACAAGTGTTGGAAAAAGCATGATTTCTAGTAGTGTCATGTCACCCCCAGTAATCCAACCACCTCATTGGGATTTACAGTTCGAGCTCATGTGTGATGCCTCAAACTATGCAGTTGGGGCAGTCTTCTCACAACAGGTTGATCAATCTCTACATGTCATTGTGTATGCCTCATGTACTTTGGACCCTACCGAAACAAACTACACCACAACTGAAAAGGAATTTCTTTCCATTGTACTTTCCTTGGAAAAATTTAGGCTATATTTTTTGGGGTCTAAATTCATTGTGTTCTCAGACCATGTAGCCCTTCGATATCTCCTTAAGAAACCAGAATCTAGGCCACGTCTCATTCGTTGGATTCTCCTCCTTTAAGAATTTAATCTATAAAATTGAGATAAAAAAGGAGCATAGAATGTGGCGGCGGACAATATAAGTTGGATTCCCCCATCTCCGAACATTGACTCATCCCCCTGTATTCCTTTAAATGATATGTTTCCCGATGTGAAATTTTATTGAGTGCAAGATGTTAATCCATGGTATACTAGAATTGTAAATTATTTGTTAGCATGTTTCATTCCTACTGATTTCAATAAAAACCAAGCCAGTCTTATAAAACATGAGTCTCATTGGTACATTTGGGAGGACCCCTACCTCTTCCACACATGTAGTGATCATGTCCTTAGGCTTTGTTTTCCCAGTAGTGAGTTTCAGTCTATCCATAGATTATTTCACACTCTTGCTTGTCGGGGCCACTTTGATCCCCAAATGATTTCTCGTAAGGTCCTTGATTCATGCCCCTTTTGGCCAAAACTTTTTTTGGATGCCCATGATTTTTTAAAA
Organism: Viscum album; assembly: GCA_963277665.1. Taxonomy (NCBI): domain Eukaryota; kingdom Viridiplantae; phylum Streptophyta; class Magnoliopsida; order Santalales; family Viscaceae; genus Viscum; species Viscum album. Next base: position 805,849,408 of record OY728119.1, on the reverse strand, counting down.
TCTTTTCATCTCTATCCAAGTATGGGGAATGTATCTAAAAAAATGAAATTCCACCACAACCATTGCTCATTTATAAATTTTTTTTATGTTTGGTCCATTGAATTTATGGGTCCATTTCATAATTCTTTTGGAAACTTGTACATTTTTTGGGAGTTTATTACATTTCAAAATGGGTAGAGGCACAAGTTACAAGGACAAATGATTCCAAAATAGTTGTGGAGTTTTTTAGAAATCAGATCATTTTTAGGATTGGATTAGCAAGGTTCATCATTAGTGACCAGGGTTCTCATTTCTACAGCCAAACAATTCAATCACTTTTGTGTCAGTATGGGGTCGGTCATAGATTGTCTGCTGTATATCACCCACAGACTAATGGTCACGTTGACGTGTAAAATAGAGAGTTAAAATAAATTCATGATGAAATAGTACAACCCAATATAAAATATTCAAGTCTTTGACTTGATGATTATTTATGGACATACCACACTGCTTTCAAAACTCCCATTGGAATGTCACCCATTCTTCTTGTGTTTGGAATTAGTTTTCACCTCCTTGTTGATACTGAGAATCGGGCTTAATGGGCCATCATTCAATGAAATTATAATCATTATATAGCGGGTTCTTAATGGAAGTTGCAGATTCAGGAGCTAGAAGAAATGTGAATAGATGTATATGAGAAATCCATGCTTTATAAAGAGTGTACCAAGGCTTCCCACGACTGTCTCGTACTTTATAATTAGTTTCAAATTGGGAAGAAGTTCTTCCTTTATAATGAAAGGCTTATGTTTCAAACATGTAAGCTTCATTCCGGCAGGTTTGGTCCATACACTATTATTAATGTATCTCCATTTGTTGTTATTCAGGTTCAAAATGAGGCAACCAAGATAACCTTCAATGTCAATGGTAAGTGGCTTAAGTACTTCCTCGAAGCCCTTTTTAGAGTTCACGCTAGAGGTACTCCATGTTCACGAAGCAACATACCAGTGAAACACACTAGGTTTTATCCTTCCTTCTCACCTTCTCAATTATTACATTGAGGACACTACACATTCTAGGTGTGGGGGATGGGTACATTCCTGGGTTAGATAGGAGTTTTCATAAATATTTTCCTTTCATCTCTTTTTTTCGCTTTCTTTTTTGGAATTTTCACTTTTCCCCATCTGGTTGAGTTTATTAGGATTTCCATTGTCTTTCTTATTTTTTCTCTTTTTCACCTTCTTTATTGTATTTCCATTTTCCCTCCATAATAATTTTCAATGTTCCATGATTTTGTGACCATAAGTGGGGGAAAGTAAAAATACCATAAATAATAACGAAAAAGAATATTTTTTGAAGATAGAATCCAGGAGTCATTTTTAGTGAATTGGTTTTCTGTCAATGATATAAATGGTTGTATCACTGTGAAACATTTGAGATGATTGATTCCCCTTGTGTGAGTAGTTTTTCGGAGAATAGTGTCACTAATATATTCACACACTTTTGCACCAAACCACAATGTGTGAATATTTCTTACATAATATCATGTAAATATATGGTAGGATAATATTTTTCAACATTAAATGATATTTCCATGCCTTCGTTCCTTATTCGATTTATTTCATTGCAGTACTAGATTGACCTATGTGTGTCAACCCAATGTCCCACTATTGTACGCCCTAAAAAATTGGGTTGTTTCTTGGGCAGGTAAAAAACAAATCCTCCTCAACCTTTGAGCCTGTTATAACTATTTCAATTAGTTTCATGAGGATATCAAACAAGGGTTAAGATATGAGTGTGAAATTTGTTCCAAATGAAACTTCTAAAATAATAAAAAATAAAAAATTAATGAGGGGAGTGATGAAATGTTCAATATATGGTGATATATTGGTTTGGAGATTATGGTTTGACTTCTAGGAATGGATAAGCGAGTGTTTCTTGAAATATGATTGAAAAGGATGTCGGGCAGGTTCGGTGAAAAATAATTAAAAGCTGAATAATTTTAAAATAACCTACATTTATTGGATATAAAGTGGAAATAATAGCACAGAATGGTTTCCACTAAAAAACATGGAGAGTTAGTGTAATGGTTGACTTTTTAATTCCTTGAGAAATTTGGTATCATGAATCTCTTTGAATTTAATTTTGAGATGATTTATGAGACATCTTTTTACATTTTCACTAGTAATAACTCCTTGGTGTGGTTCATAAATTGATCACATTACATTAATGAATTAAAATTCCCTCAAATGATAAATATTCATTGTGTTGGGAATATATATATCCTTCATTTTATTTAGATATATGTCTTTTCCCATGGGTGCAAATGTTTAGGTGTGGGTGTGCAATCGTACCATGATTCCCTGTGTAATTTTCACCTATACACCCTTATTCTATACTTGTATTATGTTAAAAATTATAAAACTAATGACCAGTTTCATCCCATGTATGAATCATTTATTTTTTGTTTATCACTATTAAAAAGGGAAATGTTACTTTTTTGACGATTCCATTACTGGAAGAGGGGATTTGGATGGCCTATAATGATGTCCACGAAAAATGGGTCAAACTGCACCAGATCCATGCAAGCCAGTGGACTCATCTGCGCACTGCTCTTGAACCATGCATCAAAATGGGATTATATTTATGGGAGGGACCAAAATGAATTAGGATACACTTAATATGAATAAACCTAAGACTCATTCGGCCATCTGGTTTCCCAAACAGCCAGATCTGTCCAGAACACCGCATCTGCATAAAGTCAAAAGTGGTGTTCTATGATCTGTCCATATCTCAGGCTATAGGTGTCAAAATTGTTTCAAACGTTTTTTGGAGAGATAAAAGAGGTGGGGATACACATTTTTTATTTTCTTAAAATCTAGATAATTTCGTATGAAGGTAAAAACTCATGTTACAACTGGTTTTAAGAAATCCGTCGCTCAAAACCACCTTCCCATTTTCCTATAAAATGGAACCTTGGGCGCCCCATTTGTAAGATTGGTTAGGAGGAAAATATCAGGTATTTTGGAGAACCAAACATTTCCTCTACTAATTGAAGGAGTTCTTGAGTCCCCTATCCTCTTAGGGAAATCAAGGATGAAGAGGGAGATCCACCCGAGCATCCTCCTCCTCTCAATGGCGAGCTAAATCGTGGATGATCATTTTGAGGGAGCTACACAAACATGGGAGAGAGTTCTAACACATGTTATTCTACTTGTGTGTTGAATATTTTACTTATTTTGTTTCTTGACATGATTCACCCTGATTACATTTCATTTGATATAATTAAGTGGAATTATTTTTATTTCAACACTGATTGGGTTGAGATTTCAAGTGGGATTCTTGGGCTGTACCGATTGGACAACACAATATTATTATTTATTACACAAATACATATGATTTATGAATGCTTCAGTAGAACCCTAATTATATGTTTGATAACCAAATTTTGGCAACATGATAGTTGTGACAAGGGTGGATCATTAATCATAATTTGAAGAGGAAAGAGGGGGGTCAAGATCTTGACAAACTTCAACCAAATAATTAAACAAAACCATGTTAAATTTTCAGAACAATGAACTATCCAAGATGTGTAGTGAACTTGAAATGATTTTATTCACTCATAATTATAAATACACCACCGTTATTTATCAACTATTTAACTATTTAATTATGTAATTTACTTAAATCTGTTTTCAAAACCTCCCCCTTGTTTAATAATTCTTATTAAAAATACATACTCAAAACCTATCAACGCTCCTCGAGAGATGACCTAGGGTATTTATAAGACTATAAATCAATAATAAAATCATAATCAATTTGACTTGTCATGACAGCCGCTCCTCGAGATATGACCTAGGGTATTCCCTAGACTATAAATCAATCTTAAAATCATAATCAATTTGACGTCTCATAATAGCGTGGTCATAATGCGATCATGAAAAATGAATTTCATCACTTCATGCAGGGGGTCGTTCTCATGTACACAAAGTTGATGTATTAATTATTAGTGAATTGAATGAAATGATGATATATAATAATTTTAAATGAAAAAATAATACTTATTTAATTACTATCATATATTTAAATTAAATTTTTTTTTATTACCGTCTATGTGAGCCAGTTATGAAAAATAATTTTTTCGCTTTTTAGAGGTGGTAGTATATAGGTTCATATTGATAATGAATTCATTTTTTGACTTGATGAATAGGAAGAACATAGTGATTATATGATCAAAATATTAAAATTTAAGTATAATTTTGATAAATTTTAAATAATTTTAGGATTTATATAATAAATTTATAGGAGAATAATGATTAAATATACACAAATGACGTGATTAGAAAAATGCATCTTCTTTGGGAATCCTTAATTATATTATACATTATGGATTATTAATATGATAATTTAGTGATAAAATAACCTATTATCCATATCTATGGGAATTTATTAATGATATGGGTTTATAAATTTCATGATGTAGTGATAAATATGCTCGATGAATTGATAAGAGTGGGTTGTTTTTATGATTTATAAGATTTCCTCCCTTTTAAAATATACCTAACAGTAAAATAAAATAATATAATTTTCAAGGGATTATGAAAAAAACCAATTATAATATATTTATATTTTAATTTTCAAATACTCTCAAATAATCAAATTGGTACCTAAGTTACTGATAAATTTCATTTTTTTATTTCAATTACCCCACTTTTAACCTCTAAAACCCATAATGTGGTAACAAAACTTTACCATGGTAAATTGATTCTCTACCCAATGTTTAATTTGTCGTACTAAAAAATATTTATTATTTTCATTCCAAAGATGGAATACTATTTAAATTATTCAATTTCTGTAAGTTGTTTTAGTTATTTATATTATCTACAGACAAACGGAATAAACATAGCTTTTTTATAAATTCATTTTTAATGGACAATGTCAATTTATTATTTTAACCTTCATATTAAAAAAGATTATTTGAAATTAAATATAAATTATTTAATAATTTATATAAAAATTTCATTATAATATTTCCTTCATATTAATTAATATTATTTATATTAAAAAATAATCTGTACAGATAAAAAATAATTTTCTGAAGAATATATCATTTTACCTTCAAATTATGTATCATTATTTTTATCTAGTTTATGATTTAGTTATTAATTATAAATAATTTTTAAAATTATTAAAAACTAATATTCTCGAGTTTTAATACATTAATATATTAAATTATCTTTTCAATAAAATATAACAAGTAATATATTGTTTATAAAAAACGTTTTTGTTTAACCAAGAGTAATTAATAAATTAATTCTTATTATTACTTTATTAATTTTAAGAATTTTGTTCAATTTTTATTTCTTGTAATATATTTTATTTTTTATTTTAATAAGTAATTATTCACGTAATTTCTTTGTTACATTTAGTTTATGTATTTGAACACATTCAATTTATTTATAATAAATATAATATCAAATCTATAAATGTTAAATTATACCCCTTATAATAATTTCAATCTCAATATTACAATAAACTAATGAAAAAAAGATATTTATTCATCATTATATCCTCAGGTTATGACGTATAATTCTCAAATTTAGGCTTTTTCCTCAAATCATTGACATGGGGATTAGACTTTTTCCCCAACGTAGTATCTCTTCGATCAAAAAATTTCACAATTTATTCCTCATAAGAAATATCATGATCTAGTAGTCCGTCTTCTAGGTTTTGTTTATATTGATTATTTGGTATTTACTTACTCCAAATTAATACATGTAACTCAACATAATATTTAGATAGGTTTTGTGGATGTTCTAGTTGATAATATATCATCTCGATATGATCCAAAATCACAAAGGTAATAATATATCTACAGATCAACTTCAACGTCATTAAAAATCCAATATCCTTCTTCCAAGGAGATATTATAAGGAATATTTTATCACCATATTCAATAAATAAATCTCATTTATGATTACTATGATAAATTTTACTTTAACTCGCAACTACCCTGAAACACTAATGAATGAATCTAGCATTCTCTTACTATAATAGACTACCTCAAGTCTCGATATAATTCATTATCCAACATCATCCAAAATTTTAATAGTTATAAAATTCCTTACATATATTTTTTCCTATGTATCCATATGAATTATTGACTGAAATAAACCATTTTATGAAATTTTAACTAAAGTAAGTGGAGGATCCAAACCACCTTTGAAATCTACCAAAGAAAACTCTTAGAAAATATTAATTGTTTTTAAAAGTCTTTTTTCACTTACCATACATGTGACGATTATTTATTGTGATAAATTTCATCTACATATTAAAATATTATGAAATACCTATCCAAAAAAATATGTACTACTTATATATCGATAAGAAACAATTTAGAGTGGAACTACATGAAACATTACAACCTATTTAATGTATATCCTATAATTTTTCTAATAAGATAAATCATCTGTAATAACAATGAAATTTGATAAATTTATATGGAATTATAATATGACCCAATTTGAAATATGGATTTTATATTTGTGGGGGATTACAGTGATGAAATACATAGTGATTTTTCACCATATTAATAAATCTTTGTTTAATGGTTTCATTTTATACATGGAATTATAAAATTTAAAATTTACTTTTTGATATACTATGAATCTATATTTAAATTCCATAATATCTCAATTCATGTTATTCCCCATGTAATGATCCTAGAACTATTTATAAATTAATTATCTTTGGGGATGGATATAGAATGATTATATATGTTCTCCTTACAATATATCCTTTTTAATTCTTCTTTTTAAGGGACACTTATTCATTTAGTTGGACTTATCATTCCATCACGGTCATGTTTTAAATCCTAAAAAATCCATAACTTATTTTTTAGTTTCAAAACCCCATTCACCACCTCTTTGATCTTTGCATGTGTCAAATTTTTAATGCACACATGATAAAGAGAGTATTTCTCCTATTTCATAATGATTTCATGGTATATATTCCAGAAGTAATTCAATATGTTATCTTTTCCAATCCTTATCAACTATAATATAGAATGAAATTTCTATCTTACTGTATAAACCACCTTTTTATCCTACCTTGGGTGGTAATGTATTCCAGATTAAAAATCATTAATCGATTCTAAACAAAACCTTTAACTTATATTCTACTAATTTTTCTATAATATATTATTTAATAATTTAGTATTGGTATATTTATCATACCTTTAACTAAAAATGTAATTCTTATAAATTGAAAAAGGAGAAAATTAACACTGATAGTTCTAAATCAGGAATTAAAAATTTTTCTTATTAATCATAATTTTTCATGGATAATTTTATATTACAATTTCATTTTGAAACAAAACACATATTTTTACTTTTATCAATAAATCAGTATATATCATGGAACCTTCCCCCCAAAGGGTAGTATGAACATAAGTTCATTGGATAACATTATCATTATTTATTTGAAAATTTCTTCATATTCATATTTAAAATGGAATATGTCTATTTTTCATATAAAGATGTTTATTTCATTTGATATCAATGATAAAATTGAAATAAATAATTGTATTATATATCAAGTCATGGAAAACTAAAAAACAATTTCTTAATGTGTTTGGTCTTGTCTATCGCTTACTTTTGTTCAACTTTTAAGAGTCCACTAATATACTAATCTTAGCAATTACATGACCCAAAAATGATACCTTCTATTTTCAGAATTCACATTTATTAAATTTGGAATATATATTATCCTTCCTCATGGTTTTTAAAATATTTATAAAATGATCTTCATGATATTTCTTTCTCTTGAAGTATTTGAGAATATCAACTATAAATATGACAACAAATAGATAAAAGAAATATCTAAAGACATTATTCATTAGATAATTGAATGTATAAAGGTAAATAGTAATCTATAGTGGAATCAATATAAATTCATACTGTTCATACCTTGTACAGAATGATTTATAGGTCAAATATTCAATTTTAACCCTTAACGTACGATATCTATATTGGAGATTGTTTTTGGAAATGTGTTGGACTCCAAACAATTGATCATAAAGTCCATTAATAAAGGGTAGGTGGAATTTTTTATTTTTAGTGATATTGTAATGTTATTAGTAGTAAAATCAATGATGAATTTAAATATATTTATTATTAATAAAATGAATATGTTCACCACATGGTAATCCATAAGGTAATTTTTTTTATTTTCTCTAGGAGATTATTTATTAATTCATACAACTTAGTTGGGTTTATTTTATAAATAGAATGTTAAATATTTATAGAAATATGTATGAGTTATTTTGAAAACTCAAATTCTTGTTTTAGGGGAATACTCAGACACTCTTCAATAAATTCATGGAAAATTACATAAAGAATACATATCATTAATTTAATGTTCCTCCTCAATAATTTATGAGAATTCCTCCTCATGAATATATAATTCTCATATAGTGGAATTATTTTACATTGAATTGAAATGTTTAAAAAATAAATATTAAACGATCATAGGATTATTAAGGATATCAAATTTTACATTAAATCCTCTAAAATTGATATAGCCTTCATATATTTTCGTTAATACATATGAAAAATAACATAATATTCAACTATAAGAAGAATAAAGGAATTTATTGGAAGTATATTTAGACCAAATCCTATAAAATATGAGATATAAACCTGAGATACAATCACTATTCCATTAAAAGTTTTCATGGATATTTAATTATCAACCCGTTGAGGTGGGGAAGTGATACACTTAGAAAATTATTTATATGTAATATTTTGGGTAAAAAATAAATCAAAATGGTCCATTGTAGTTCATGAGACTATATTAAATTCACCATTAAGAACATATTTCTCAAAAACCCCATCAGTTGTTATAATGTCATAAGGATTACATTTTTCCTTTAGATTAGGATGATTTTGATGTTTATTTTCATCATTAACTATTATATTAATGTATAAATTGGAATAAATTTCATACTCACTATAATAATAACATTGTAGTTTGAGTGGTACATGTAGTTGATCTTTCTCACTATTAATTTATTTGGTAGACTTCCTCACATAACATCATATTTAATTTTATTATTGTCCTTCCACTCCAAACATAAAATATTTTCTGATTCCCATAATAAAACATCCTCCATGACCCATTCTTCACTTTCAATGAAAATGAATATTTCTTTATCTTAGACATGGGTTATATTATTATAATTTTATTCAAAATATACTTATTTTTTCACATCCTGAAAACATTGAGAATAAATATAGTACCAATTCTCCATTACTATCATGATAGATAAAATAAAACCTACATAGCTATCGAGGTATCATACCTCAAATTCCATTAAAATACATTCTCAAAATCTATTAAAAATATATCAAATTTTCAGTCAATTTCTATGATAATACCAAAATTGTTCTATTCATATCATGGGAATTTTTTTTAATTCTTAGCAATGAAACTTTTATCCTTCTGCATAAGTTATTGAAACTATATCATTCAATTTAATAAAACATTTTGATGAAAATATTATTGAAAAATACCTTCCTAAAGACTTCACATTCGATGTGGTAAATTTCATCCTCTTTCTATGTATTATAAGTAATATTCCACCATTGATTAGATTATCCTTTAAAATGGTACATATACAAAAACTACTCTCAAGTTTCAATCACTAGAATATATGAAAATATATCTTTTATATATTTGATTAATTTCTATGTAATAATATTTTCAATGGACAGCTGATGGAATGTGTATGTTGTTCTACAAAAGAATCAATAGTGAGTTATACATACAATTTTATGTTTGGTTTTTTTCCATTATTCGTGTATTCATTCATATGTTGAAATATTTATGTTAGTATAAACACTTCAGTTTGTATCCAAGAACCAATTTAAATTGGAATTTTATCTCATTGGTTATAATTTTCATTGTTTAATTTATTTCTCCAAGTTTAATATGTTTAAAAAACTCAAAAGGACTATTTCAATATAATGAAATGTTAATTAGATATAATGGTAATATAATAAATGAAATCACCCTAGTGGTGTCTTAATTTATAAACTCTTTTTATCATCACTTGGGATAATAGGTTTTAGTATAAGATTCACAGAGTCATTTCCTATAAGGATTTATAACCATACTATATTAAAATCTATCATAATGGTTTATAAATATAATGGGAATTATCTAAAAAATAACCACTGGGAGTGTAAAACCTAGTGTGTTGTTTATCCTCAATGTCATGCACTTATTGAAGATCATGTTACTACTAAAAAACGTTCTCATTTTTATTATCCTTGTTAAAACTGTATCAGATCTTAAATCCACTTATTTTTATCCAACTAGGGAATCCCTTTATAAAAAAACTAACAAGAAATACTCCACTAAAATTTTATTTTATTAACTATATTTTAACATATCCATAGGATTGTAAAAAATTCATAATAATATTAATCCCAAAAAATATCCAGACCATAAATTGATACCAACTAATGAAACTTGAGATACACTTAAATAAATATTACATTATTTTAGACAAATATTTTTTACATCTTGAAATATTACATTATAATGGAGAAATAAATGATTAGTTTGAATGGAGACTAAATATATAATAAATTTATTTCATGAAGGAAATTCTAAAAATTCTAAAAACTTATTCTCACATAGTACCTTAATTTGAAATATCCTACTTAAAAATATTCTTTAAAACCTATATAAAATTAAATATAATAAATGGGGAGCTAAAATGATCTATAAGGATAAATATGGGAGATATCAGTTGATGATGAATAGTTATAGATGATACAAATTAAAATAGTACAACATGATCATAACTTATTCAAAAAATACACAATATGGTATAGACCATAAATAATTTTTCACAACATATTTAATTTTCATAAAAAAACATGATTCACAATTATGTGGAATCATCTAAACATAATCATGATAAATGAGATCTTATCATAATCATAAGACATAAATTTATATTATAAAAGTTTCTATAGACATTATCATAAAAATCATATACCATGGTTACATGTCATATTAATTATCAATTATTAGGTTTGAGATAACTACCTTGCACCTTCATTGTCTTGGTCACTAAAAATTTCCACCTTTATAGGCTTGGGATAATCATCCATGTACCATTTAAGAATTGGGAAAACCACAAGTTTACCCAATTGACATTGGGAAAGCCTACCATTACTATTTTAAATAACATATATATAAAACACTACCCAAAAAATTAGAAGGATATATATAATCCTACAATCACATAGTGAAAACAATACCCTTGTTTTCCATAAGATCATAAAAATAGTTCTTCATTTCAACACAACTTACTTGACTCATGAGAATGAAATTGGTCTTATTATAATTTCAATAAAACATTATTTTAATAATAAAATATATGAAAAAATTAGAATTTAATCCTTATAAAATATCCCACTGATGTGTATGTTTCCATAAATTTGTTTACATAGAAAGAAATTGGAATTATAAAAGAACTAGAAATAGGATATGAAAAAAATAAATATAATTTTTATTTTTGTGAATATCAATCTTCGGAAAACATTAGAAATATGGTAATAGTATTTTATTTATAAAAAACTAGAAACATGTTTGGTAATTTGGATAATAATTAATGGCCATGATAGAGAGAAGATTTGGTGAATCCACAATTGTTAATATAATATTTTTATTTTAATTTTGTGAAATTTAAGAAGATATTCATTTAGAAAATGATTGAAATAATGAAACCCTATATAATTTTATATAATTAATTAATTTTTTTATGGGCTAACTAATACAGTCCACAAAAATATCATAATCCAAGTATCAAATATTTTATTTTCATAGAGACTAACTATATAAAAATCTATTATTGTAATAGTTATATACATTTCAATACAACAGTTCCCATCTTCACCCTATGAAATATATCATATGGAATAATCATCATTAGAACATGGGGAATGGTAACTAAAGAAGGGGTGATCTCAAATTACCGTCGAGGGAACAATATAAACTAATAAAAATGGTTATATTGTAAAAATGTGAGAAAATTAGTAAGGGAGTAATATCAGATTAAAATATCAGTAGACCATAATTGGAAATAATAAAACATAGTTCAATAGTAATGATATTTTATGAGGAGAATAAGACAGATGAATGGTTATCGTAAATTTTTCATAGAAAAATATAAATATAAGAAATAAATACATATGAATGCATAATATATTTAGATCATTGAATACAAAAAAACATTAGGAATATATTGAATATAATTATTTTTAGAGAATATGTGGTTGAAACCTAAGGATAAGAAAATATTGTGATCAAATCAAATTTTAACCACCCCTTAATATTTTTGAACAAATATATTTATTTCCATCATTTAGTTTGGTAAAAAAATTTGTATTAATTTAAATAATTATCTCCTTATTTTAAAAAACATAACCAATAAATATTAAGGTTGTATATGACCCCATTATTCATCATCTAGAAATTTGAATTATACTTAAAATAAAATAATTTATCTTATCATAAATAACCTATGGGAAAAATAATGTATTTCTGAACATTCCCAAAATCATTCACGTAGAGAAAAAATAGGATCATTTCATTCCAAATACATGGTTGACCCAAAAATATCATATATTATGGGATTTTGACCATTACTTTTGTAGATATGTATCCTTTGAAAAAAAGCGAAATCATAAAATCAATTTTTATGAAAAATATTATCTAATTATCATCTTAAAAAATATTTCTTATTTATCACATTCCAAAAATCATTTATGTGAAAATAATTAGGTAACTTGTTAAAAAATATCATTCAAAAAAATTAAATAATGATACCCTAAAATTAAACAAATCATGTTTTAAAACGTGATACAAATAGGAAAAATATGTGATCATTAATAGTAAAATATTTTGAAGTATTTAAAAAATACACTATTGAGAACTGAAATCATCAAAAGGATATCAAAAAAACTATTTAAAAGTAAAAGAGACTACTAGGAAAATAATAGATAATAACAATTTTAGTTTCCACTGGATCAATTAGAGAATTTATGAGATCCAACAACATAGATATATAGAAACAATACATCAAATGAGTTAGGAATTATTCTTCAGAAAATTCATTTTCATAGAATAATATATACATATTAAAAAAAGACTTGGGTATGAAACATTAATTACCTAAAAAATATGGTTGAAATAAAATATGACATTATCATAAGTCGTATATGATAATTAATGAAAATGGGGTTTTCATAAGTTAAGTGATCAAGACTCAAAGGATGTATCCACGTCAGGAATACCCTTTAACTTTATCCTAATTTATTAAAATTGGTTGTAACCCCCTATATTAGAAAATTATCATAATTAAAAAATTTATATCCTTATTCATTTCTAAATACTTTTATGAAATTATTTTATAAATATTTAGGGAATTTTTTATTAGTTACTTATTATCTTTTTTTAAAACCAGGTGCTAGAAATTTGGAATGTTTTGATCTAGTTTTGTAATGGTTGAGTTGTTCTTCATTATTATACTAACATTGATCATTAAATTAACATAATAGGTCTCTAAATAATATTATAAAATGAATTATATATTTTTTATTTTATTATATACATATGTTTTAACGTTTCAGTGAGTTTAATGAATCAAAGGTTATATATTAATAAAGTCACTCGATATTAATTTTATGAATCTATAATAATTTCTCATATTTTGAATAATTTTTGTGAGGTTTTGTTACCTTAAAAAAAGTCCTTAATACTATATAATATAAACATTATAGCATCACTCTTGTAGGTCATAAAAATTACTTAAACCAGTGTGTCTTCAAATAATTAAATGTGCAAGTGAATGAAATTTTATAATGTTAATATAATTTTTTAAAAATCATAAAAATTTCAAAATTATAATTTTCAACATTAAGATAATTCAAGGAACAATCTATTTTAATTGGTTATGATAATTTATTCTTTTCATGGACTTAGTAGTCCACATATATACATGATTAACGATAACATTTCTTAATGAATGAATACAAGAAATATATATGAAAGCTAATAATTTAATAATATTTTTATGACATATAAAACTAATTTATTCATCTAATTTATCCTTTATATCATACTTTTCATATATTGATGGAAAACCATCTAAATCGCAACGTGGGGGAAGTGGTATGCATATTCACATGAATGATGTTATTTTGTTTAATTTTTTTCAAGGGGATAGATATTTTATATAAAATTTATATTATAAAATTTATATCTAATAATTATATTGATTTAATTATATTAAAAATATTAAAAATATTTTATGAAGGATTATAAAATAAAAACGGAAGTTCTAAAAGATGCACATACTGACATTAGTAGCAATAGTTTTCTATTGAAATGATTCATGGAAGTGATTAACATAAGAGAAACAATAAGGAAAAGAAATATGTGTATATGTTATAGGATTAATGGGAGAGAAAAATGTTAGAGTTTCATGGAAAAATTATATATTTATGTATATATGTTTTGGTTGGTTGTGGTAACATTTTATAAGTGGAGATAATGACACATTAAGAAACACAAAACATTTTTTAAAGATTATATGACACTATTAAAGGGTAAATGGATAAAAAGTGGAAGGGGTAGGGGACATGATTAGGTTAAAACATCTGTAATATATTAATATTTTCATTGGTTAGCATAATTTACATTTTTTTTATTTTTCTTACTTTTGCACTTTTACTAAATTAACTTTTTACCTTGGATATTAATTTGTAATCATAGTAATTAAAATTGATGAACCAATTAATCATACGATACTATTAATTTAAATTATACATGTTATTTTATATATATATATATATAATTATGAATTAATAAATCTATATTTAAGGAAACTAATTTAAACACCTGATCATGTAACATGAAAAAACCAATTATTTAAAAATTATTATTTTAATGAAAAATGATTTAGGATTAACATATAATTATTTATACCATTTATTCAAATTAATTTAAGATCATTATTATCACTAAAATATTATTTATTTAAATAAAAACTTATCGTTGTTTTCAATATGTTGTAGATTAATAAATTATGAATTCAAATAAGTATTTTCATAAAAAAGGCACAAATATTTTTAAAATGAGGGGCGCATGATTGAAAAGTACAGATATTATTCTCAAATGATTTTTTGTACATTATAATATATAATTTAATACTAAATATTCTTAAAACCATTCAATTTATCTATGTATTAATATACTTTAATAAAATGTGGTCAATTAATAAATCAAGTGTTTTTTCTATTCAATTGAAAATTAATCATTTAAAAATATCCAAAAAAATTAATCTTAAGCTAATATGTCTTTATAAATCCAATATATATGTAATTGTTTTATAATAATAAAAATAAATAAGAAAATTTTATTTTTATATAAAAACATTATCTTTTGGTGAATGTTTATTTCAAGGGAAACATAACTTTTGGTATGTTATCAGCATCAAATTATTCTACTTTTAATATACCTTGTTATTATTAAATAAAAATACATAGTTTCTTGAATTGAAATTCCATTTTTTTAAAATATCTTTTTAATTTAAAAAAAAATTGTTAAAAATAATTACTTTAAAATAGTATATAATTTCATATTATTAATATATAAATGATTTACTATATATATATATATAATATTAATTTATACTTATATAACCCCTTATGATCTATATAAGTGAATTTAGTATCGGGTTTTCTCTGGTTGTAGTTTCAGGTTCTGAATCATCTATCATGGATATTTTTGAAGTCACAATGGACATGAAATTCTCCCATGTATGGTTTTTTTAAAAACTATAGCATCTCTAATATGGGATGAGATTGGTCATTGTAAATCATTATTGATATAATTTCCCATCCCAGTTTGTATATATAGGTTTCACGATGAATAATTCAGCTTCTATATTCCAATAATTCTTACTTTATTTATAGGTTTTCATATACAGTTTCTTCCATTTACAATGAATAATAAATATATAATTTTATAATGGTCAATCACTTCTACCATGTATGTTTTTAGAAAAAAATAAAATCACTACTATGGCTTGGTATTGGTCAATGTGCAATTCTAGTGAAGCTATTTCCCATCTCAGTTGGGATAGATATGTCTCACATAGAAGAATTCAGCTTCTAGATTTCAATTCTACAATCATTATTTGCAGGTTTTCTGATATAGTTACTTCCATTTACACTGAATAATATATCAATAATTTTATAACTTTCATACATATTAATATAAATGTATCATATATCCATTTTCATTATAGATTTTTTTTATCATGTAAACCATTCTATTAAGAAAACGTTTATAAGGTTGATATATTGTGTAGTATTTAGTGATTACATTAAGAGATCCATTTTCATTATTTATAATAAAAGTCAGTAGTAAATGAAATTAAATTTAGAAATATTTTTATAATCATGTATGAAACTATAATTTTTTTGAGGAATATATATTTTGAAGGAAAATATTACAAAATAAAATTTTGATGTTGAAACATATTTTCATTAAAATATTCATTTATACCTTTTGAGTACTAATAAGGGATAAATTTAAAAAAAGTAGAAAAACATTATAATAATCAGAGGATAAAAAAATTGTTGAGATTTAAGGAAGATAAATACTTAAATTTCCTTTGGGGAAACTAAAACAAAAAAATATTGATAATAACGTGAGATTGTAACATAAAACCGTGAAATGTTTTTAAAAATTTAATTAAAATCCCATTATGAAGATAAAAGTATATAAATTTGTAAAACAATTATAGATTGGCATTAGAGAAATCATCAAGGTCACATTCTGGCTCTGTATAACCTTACCTATTGGATTTTTGGATGAGGGGATACAAATTTCTGGGACCATATGTTATTTGGTATTGTGTTGAGATATCCCAGATGCTTGACTCTTGAATTAAAATTCAAAAAATCCAGGCTTTACTTCTTATTCATCCAGAAAAACATGGATCCTAACCCAATCATAATTTACAATGACATTATAATGGAGGAAACTCTAAATGTTTGTATATTTATGGGCTCCAATTCATGGGTATTATCATCTAATGCTGATAGACATATGTCTCATTTTTATTAAAACCTCGATGTTTACATAGTTCTTCTATTGTACAAGGGGATTCCCACTAGATACATATTATTGATCTATCATATCTATAAATATAATATATATTCAAATGTAGCAGTTGAAGGAAAATTTATTGTCCTAACATCCTTGTTTTTATGCTACTAGGATCCAAAATAATAATCAAGAATGCATATTGTTTCAATGATAATGGGATTTTTTGATGCGGAGAACCATTAGGCAGTTCATTAGATTTTCCCCACTAATGAATACACTCGATGATTTTCTTTTTCTTCGGTTCATTAGTGATGATGTCACTAATCAAGAGAGGAAGGCATGGACCCTCCTCATCATAGTTGGATGTTAGTATACATGGGATGCACGGAGCTATTTTTTCATTTTAGTCTCCCATATTCTGTAAGGTTTTTAATATCTAGGTTCAGAAGAATCATCTATGAAATATCACACCTTTGGAAGCAATGGGAGGATTCTATCTCACTAAGAAATATTTTGTTCATATAGTACCCTTTACCACCTTCCATGAACACTCCCATGGTCACTAGATTCACTAGTTTCTTGTACTTAATGTACCAAATCTCAATATATATGTCTCATGGATGCATGGATACATGTGAGGGAGATGGGTTGTTTAGGACCACATTGGTTATTAGATATTTTTATTTTAGTTCATTCTATGATCATAGGGATTTACTTCATAGGGAATCTAATACCATTTATAGAGGACTTGTGATTATATATTCTTCTTCCATTTCTCTCGCATTTGTTTAGTATGATGTTAAGATCATATGTAACCCACCGAAAGGTTGCATCTTTAAATGATAGAGAACTTCATATTTAATACTAAAATGTAAGCCATACCACACTAATGATATAGAAGTTGTCAATATATTACATGATTTTATCAATGATGCTAATTTTTCTACTTCAAGGGCTACTCAAGACTCTAGCCTCTTTTTCTATTCCAATACTATTTTCCTACCCCTAGGTTGTGTTTATCTTTTTAAAAGGGATTATTTCTTCATTAATTGTTATAGGATCTCTTGAAATCTCCTCTTGTTCATTCATGTTTCTTAATCATTATGAAATATTCAAATATTATTTTCATATGGAGTCTAATGGTTTTTGGTATAAATGTTGGCGGTATCGGAAATTACTCATAAATGTTTTTTTCAAATAAATTTTTTCAGTTAGTCAAGAATGGTATCAGAAATGAAATTCATATTTATTTTATAAAGAAAAAAAAAGATAAAATTTAGTTAATATTGAACATATCTCATTGAAGGAAAAATGAGATTAGGAAGTAATGACCTCTAGTCATGGCTTACTTCATATTTATTAAATCCACATATATGATGAATACAATTTTATTATAATTTTATACTAAAAAATTATTCACAATTAAATTACTATATATCATATATTTATGATTTAAAATTACTACTTTTTTAAAAAATCATTGCTAAAATCAATATTAATGTATTAAAAGGTATAAAATCCAAATATATTTTAGTTTGATTGTTTTCCTCTTTTAGTGGGTTTATTTTTTTAAAATATTAACTATGTCATAAATATAATTTTTTTTATTATATACACTTTTGAAAACATCTTTGTATGCAGATAATGAAAAATTAATTACATCACTTTGAGCGGGTTGTAGTCCACACAGACGTACATGTGTTTCACTTATTTTTAAATTATTGGAAATAAAGAATGTAAAAAATAAATTATCATTTTATAATTTTAATTATGTTATATATATCATATATAATAAATAAAATATTCTATTATATTCTACGATGAATAATTAAATACATAGATTCATATAGCTGGTAGTCTGTAGGTACGTATGACCAATTGTTATATTTCATTTTGGATGGATATGAGGTAAATAATTGTTATTTAGTAAATATAATAAAATTTAAGTTTATTTATGATTATAATTTTATCATATTAGTATAGATAAAACAAATATAGATAAATTTGATGAAGATAACATCTTTAAAGAACTTTATTTTGAGAATTAAATATTCTATGGGTGTTTTTATTTCATTTATTCCTTAGCCTATCATTGAGAGATATTTTGTTGAGAAAACAAACACTATGGAATATTTATATAATTCAAGAAGTTATCTTAGAAGGAAATGGGTTATAAAAGGTCCTCAATGTTTTTTAATAAGTCTTAAAAGTAGGGAGCTTTTATAGTCTGGAGGAGTGGAATGCTTTTAATTACCCCTAACTTTTAAATAATAAAATTTCATTTCATTGGGAATTTTACACCAAGACTGAAAAAATTACTATATATGAAAATTAAAATTTAATATTCTCTCAAACCAAAAAAATTCTAAATGTGTTACTAATAATTGAGGTTATATCTCTTTTGTTAACATTTCTTTTTACCATTTTTACCCATACCACAATGACAATATTTTACCTTGGAATCTTATTTATCTATCCAAAATTTAATCAAACATAGGGATGAATATAAAAAGTTTTATTTAATTTTTTTAATATTTTTCAATATATTTTATTTTTGTAAGTGGTATATATTAGATCAAATATCCTTGCACCGAACAATTTCAAACCATTTTTTAGTGCTAAACATATTTGTGTGAAACAAAATGAATATATTCTTAATACCTATATAGAATCAGTCATTATATGAATTTTAATTGATATAATGGAATATATATCTATAAAATTAATTTTAATAAATTATAAATAGTGTTTTATTGAAATTATTATGATAAAATACAATGAAAAAAAGTTTTTTTTTAAATATCATCTTTACATTATAGGATTTTATATTTTATTATCCAATTAAAAATTAATTTATTAACGATTATTCATTATTTTTATTGTATATAAAATAATATCACATAGGTGTAATTATAAAAATAATATAAAATATCTTTTAAATAAAAAATATATATTAAATTTATTTTCTAAAAGAACATTTCTCTTTAACCAAGAATAATTAATGTAGTTCCTCATAAAATTAATTAATTGATCTCACTAATTATTTTTCATTTAATTTTAATGTAATATATTTATTTTCATATTAAAATAAATAAAATTCCCAAAATAATTTTTATGTATTAATCAAAATATATTGAAGACACCAATTTTATTTATGATAAATTTGTTCTAAAATTATAGGGTGCTACAACTGCACATTTTTTGTTGAGGATCCGAAAAAATTTGTACAATTGTGATATAATTGTTTCATATAACCATACATACCTACTTATTGATGAATTTATGTGATATTATATTTCCATGACACTTAAACAACATATTTTAATTCTAATTGAGAATTAAATACTTGCATATGATGATTTGAATTTACTGAAAAATTAGACTCATTCCACACCACTAATCATATGGAATCTTAGGTTATTTAAAAACCAAAAAATATCTTTTATAAATGTTTCTATATTTATTATAAACATACTTACAAGTCATTTTTGTTATATCATTCTTAATAAATAATGTTCTGATAATGATTTTTATGTTCTAGTTTTTCATCTCAACTATACAATTTTTATGAGGAGTTATTACAACAGAGGGATGATTCCATTAACATTGTTTTTGTTTAGAAAATAATCCACTAGTATATTTTCAATATCCATTACATAAATGGTAGAAAATTAAAATTTTCCATCTATTATTATTTTCAGTATTCCTCTAATGTTGTTATTGAATGTATACACCTCACACTGGTGAGTAATGACTATTTTCCATGCCCACATCATACAATTATCAATAAAAAGAACATAAAAAATCTTCCTATCAAGGACACATAATGATATTTATCTATAGACATAAAAATGAAGCAATTCAGGTCCCCTCATTTTAAGCTTTTGTTATTTTTCATATTTCATTCAAATAATCATAACTTTATAAAATAAATCGAATGTGTTTGTGATCCTTAGATTGTTTAAGGCGGTATTGAGGTCCCTAATTTTCCATTATATCACTCAAGGATTTTTGGATCGAATTAAAGATAAATTTATGTATTAATATGTTTTATTATTCCTTTTATAAAAATGAAATATCTTATTCTAAACTATCATGTCATAGATTTCACATTTTTTACTTATCATTCATAAAAATACAATACATTTTCCTTTTATGCAGTAGGTTAACTTAGTAGTGTTTATTTTATCCCTTGAGTCACAAACATGACATATAAATAGAAATTAGTGATTATGACATTCAATAACAAATACATCATCTCACAAAATACCTTTTGATAAAAATTTGAATTCCATTAGTTAATTATCCTTTCTCCATTAACAATTCAATATTTGAAAAAACCTTCCTTACCATATTTAATGCCTATAATATTATCTATGTAGATCCAATACTAGAATGATATATAAGTGTTGGGATTAAATATTGATTTATTTTATATTTTGAATTTACATTGTATTTAAATTTATATAGGACGTTAAAGCCTCAATAAATTCCTAATTATACCCCTTATCCTTTATATAACCATGCATTATATAATGTAATAAAGAAAAAACAATTTATATTGATCTACCTAAATGTGATCAAACAGTTTTATAGGTATGGTGATCAATATTCTCTAGTTTGAATTAGATTGAATACAATACAGGCTATCTACAAAAAATCATGATGAATAACCTCTTGAATTACACCTAAAAGGTTCATTAATAATTCTTAGTATTAAAGTGATCACACAAAACCTATTTTAAAGGGTTGTTTATAATAGAATTTCTATAGTAGAGTATTTCACCTAAAAAATTCCTCTTTCCATATCTCGGTGGGATCATTCTAAAGTCTTACAAATTTTTATCAAGGGTCCTCAAAACACTTAATGAAATAGTAACTAGAATATGTATTATCGTGATTTTAAAATTAGGCCTTATTCTTATTAAAATATAATCAACCACTATCTTTTTGTATTACATAGCCCTACTCACATTCACTGTGACAATGAATGTTAATTAATATATATGATAGTGTCTTTATTCAGTTCTTCAGTGATCAAGATCTTCTCAATGAAATAATTTTTTTTCTCTAGTATGAAAAAAATAATCCATGGAGTTTATTATATTTTAATATCATGGTCTATAACCTAAATTTTCATCTAATTTACATAAAATATAAATTTTCATGGAAAATATTCTAATTAATATATGAATTTTGATTCTAGAAAAATCACTAATTCTAATAATGAGATATATTATCATTTCAAAGTCAAATAACTATAGAGTTATTATCTTCATTTCAATCCCGATAAAACAAGCCCTTGATTACTCTCATAGTATTTGATTAACCATATTATTATCTTCTTCATCAATTTCTAAGCATGCATGTGCATACTTCCAAATCGACAATAAATTATTTATATATATATTATTCACGGATGCACCTAAAAAATCACACATTCACGATTATGATATGAGTAATTATTGCACATATTAATCAATGACAGTATCATAGTAATTTTCAATATTATTCATGAGGATTTGAATATAGAAAAAATAAAATTTGAATTTATATTTGATCTTGGGTATGATTACGATTTAATTATTTAATTAATTAAGAATAACACATTATTATATGTCATTTATTATTCATTTTAAATACCTGAATGATTTAATTATGTTTCATCACATGACATAAACACCCATATATATTTTCATATTTATTCATCTATATCATATTCATAAATTTAATGAATATCACAAATCCTTCATTTATGTTAATTCATATTGAGTGCACCAGTATTCACTTAAGGTGATATAGGAATTTAGATTTTTAATTTTATTTTTTATCAAATACTCATTTTATATTCATTTTATCCCTTGAATAATTTATAGGATCTATAACATATCACATGATATAAAACTTTGAATTCATATTATTCAATTATAAAAACCATACAAGGAAATTTTCATCATATGCAGAAACTTATTGTGTCTTTTTCTCCTGTATTCATCCATGAATGATAATGTTTCACAGATGCATCATAACATGATAATTTATGTATGATAGTTAAAAAAAATTATGATGATGATTATTTATGTTATAAATGTGTACAAAGATTTCATGGAAGATACATTGAATATCCACATTTTTTTCTTGAAATTTTGGCATTCTCAACTAGGTGATAAAATCAATTGTATTTTAATATGGTAAATCCAATGATTGTGCTTCCCCCATGAATGATCCTCGTAATTTATTAGGGAACATCTCAACAGGAATACTTTTATTCTACCTTATAGATACTCATGGAAGATATGTAAGGAAGGTCTTCCTTGATCAAGGAATATATGTTCTTAAACCACCTATAAGATCAATGGTTATAGTTCAATAAAGATAATTATTTATTAATAAACATCCCCAATGACGAAATTATCTCCATTGGAGATCCTTAAACTCATTACTCATGGAAGTATTTATTCTTATACACATTTTTTATCCTTAGAAATAATGTTTGGTATAATCTTTCAAGGTAATATAAGCTCTAATTCACATATATGCTCACACAAAAGGAATCATGGATCTCATATTTATCGATGTGCATGAAATTTCTCCTTTTATGGAGAGTTATTGGATCAATATTATTACAATATAGTGATGTCATGACCATGGGATGCGACATAGATATTTGGTTGTGGCATTCTTAAATACAAAGTGTATACCCATTATCAAAATATAAATTTTCTATAGGTTATGGAAGATCGATGCCCTAGATATCAAATAGTCCTCATTACAATAATTTTATGGTATTGGTTATTTATATAGCATTTAATGGTATTTAAAAGGTGATCAATATGTGTGAGTCACTCATTAGAGGTTCTCTTGATTATGTGTGAAATAAACCAATCCCAAAATTCTAAATGATGAACTAAAAACATGTTTTATAGTTTTTATTATTTTATATAAATTCAAAAATACACATTCCATTTAACATTTGAAAATTTTAACCGCATAGGTTTTGGAATATTTGTAGAACTACTTACATAAAAACGTTTTTTTTAATTATAAAATAAATTATCATCTTTCATTTCCAAATTAAATACATGAATCTATTTAAATATAATTATTTTATGTATCTTGTAAAAAATAATTTTAAAAACATATGGGCTGCATGAAATTTCCTATCATGTGGATTTAAAAATTTAAGCATAAAATTCTTTCAAATATTTCAAAATTATTTGATTTTTATAAAATCAAATAATAATTGTTTGATATGATATATTATTTAACAAAATAATAATAAATGGGTATTTAGAAAAAACATAATATACTATTAAAAATATATACTTCCTTGAAAAACATTTATCTCAAAATAAGTAAACATTGAAATAATAATTTTATTTATCCTTTATAGAATTAAAAAATTAGAAATTTAAGGATGATAATGGTACATTTCAAACCATATTAATATTTTTAGGCCACGAGTAGCTTAACTTTGAAGAATCATCCCTTTGAGGTCATGGGATCACCCAATTTTTCATCAAACCATTCGACTCCAAAATGGGGAATTTTCAGCAAAAAATATTTTGTTTGGTTTTTATTTATCATATAAAACCCTTTTAAATAATTTTAAAATCTATATAAATTTTTTTAATAAAATAAAATATATTTATTTTTTATTTTATAATAATTATATTTTTTTCATAAAATCATTAAGATTTCGGAGAAATACATATTTTGTGAATATTTTTAGAGGTCAAAAAGAAATAAACATAAATGCTTTGAAATTATAATAAGTTCTAGTATTATGATCCATGAAGTTCACATAACAATTATAGAATATAGAAATATCTATTATCATCTATAAAATTATTTAGTATTTATGTAAAATTTTCATAAAAAATGATATCTTTTATCATTCAATGAAACCATTATTATTTTCATAAATTTAAAGAGATATTATAATCAATTTTTTATATTATTAATTTCTTACATAATGGTTTATAAAAATTAACTCAACATGTATACTGTGAAAATCTAAATCCCATTCAAATTTTGATTTAAAATTATTATTTTATTTTTTGATGTGATAATTTTGCTTTATATAATTAAATTTCATTGCAAAAAAATTAAAAATAAATATACCCTTAAAGATTAAAACTCATATTTGTAAAATAATTATTATAATACAAATAATTTATACTTAAAAAAATTTAAAATTATAAATCTTATACCATTACCGTTACTGTAAAAATGATACCATCCATTCAATTTAATTGATAACAAACAAAATAAATATGGAATTAATAAAAAATGAATTATATTACCACTACTACTCGTAGAATTCCTTACAAACCGATAAAAAACACTCCCAGTTACCAATAATTAAACTTAACATTCTAAGATAATAAATATATTTCTCATTTATGATGATTAAAAAATCTTCATGGAAACATATATATATATATATATATATATATATATTACATAATGACTTCATTAAAGTAGATAAAATTTATAAATATGGTCATTTAGAATTATATCATAGGTACTATTCTAATATGATCACCCGTATCGAGAATCTTATATTTTGATTCATTATCTAAATAATAGAAAAATAAATTCAGCATTGTAAAATAAATTATTTCCTTTTAATAAATTCTTTTGATTACACTTTAGTTACATCCAATATACATTCCCAAAAAATAGTGTATATATTAATCTGATGATAGTGTTTAAGCAATATATTTATATATGAAAATACGAAGGACATTTAATAGATTATTGTTTATAAAAATAAATTAAAGAAAATAAAAAGGACGATGAATAGTGAAGACCGATGTCGAATTTCGGAAGAAAAAAATAGAAGATAATAATGAAAATGATACTACCAAGCAAAAAATGATCTTCAAAATATAATTTTCATGAAGATTGAAACACTTAAAATAAAATACAAAAACACCTACCTCTAATGATCTGTAAATCATTATGTTGGTTATAGAATATAATGGGAGCGTTATCCTAAATTGTCATGCTTTAATCCACCTAACACATTTGATTCATTATGGAATCAAATCTCATTAACATTAAATCTTTCTTTGACCCCCTTATCAACAGTAAATCCTTCATCTTCACTCGAGTCCTCATCCAAATTAAGATCCCTTCTTTGATAAATCACTATTTCATTTTATTGATTCTCATATCTTTGTTTTCTATTTAACTGAAATTCTATTAATATTCATATTTTAAATTATTTTTCATTTTGTAATAGAATATATATATATATATAATTTAATGAAATTTCAATAAATAATTAATATATATATATATAATTTACATTTATTATATTCGAATTAGATAATTAATATTTATATATATAAATAATTTTATCTTATATTAATTCAATACATATAAATATTAGAATATATACTCAATTTTCAAAATTTTAGTTCATAATAATCCTATTTTTTATTTAATATCAAATGGAATGTAATTAAATATAATTATCTTTAATAAATTTTAATTTTACTATAACAATTGTTTTGAATCATTATATATTTAATTATAAATATAATTACAATATAATTTTTTTGATTCGAGCTATTAAAACACATAGTTTTGAACTTTAAAAACATTTAATTATTGTATGAAATTAATTTCTATTCATATAAAACTAAAAATAAACTATAATTTTAGATTAATATCATATTGATATAATTTATTTATTTATGAATTAAATTTCTTTATTGAAAAATTATTATTTCTTTAAATTTTTATTAATATTTTTATTACTAGTATTTTGCTTATATTTAAATAAAGTTACTAAAGGAAATAATAAATAAAATAATTTTTATATTAAATCACATGATGATATCCCCCTTATAGCTGAATTGTTCCATCCCATTTGTTATTTTGATCTTTAGCAAATTCTGAATTTCAATTTTCATAATTCGGAAAAATAAGCCATATAAATTCTAAAGGGTGCTTAAATACCTAGATGTCCATAAGAAAATTTTATCTCTTTGATTTTTTTCTCAATTGAAAATTCCTATTATACAATATTTTTCAAACAATACATTTAATACCACTATAATATCCCAATCCCTCACTCCTATGTTCAGAACTAAAAACAAGTTTTTTATTTTTTAAAGATACTAATAAATAAACTTCATATTATTAATATTAGGATGTTTTGTAGTATATATTTTAGAATACCGGGATAATTCACTACATAAATATCGATTTTACTAAAATTTATCAAATTACCTATTGGATTTTTTCTCTCTAGTTTCTTAATTGAATGTGTTCTCTAATAAATATTCTATTGATATTGTGAAAATCATATTTAAGACATAGGGTGAGAATTAAATATCCCAGTAAGGGGTTTAGAAAAACAATGTTAAAATACTTTCAAATACCTCAAAATTCCCTTAAAAATTTTTTATATCAAATATAAACTATTTTTTATGATATATTATTTACCAATATAATAAGGTAGGGTTTTATATAATTACATTCGAAACATTTTAAAAAATATAATCTACTTTGAAAACCCATTTATTTTAAAATAAGTTACATTAAAAATTTTATTTGGATTTCTCTTTTTAAAATGATTGAAAATAATGATTATTATTGTTCAAAATGATACATAAAAAACCATAATAAGAATAAATGTCCATGAATAGGGCCACATTGGGGACAAAATCCCCTTGAGGTTGCGAGAACACCCCATTCCACATCAATTCAATTACACCCATGTTGCCACTTTAAGGGAAACAATTATCAGTTATTCCTTTCTTAAATTATCCCATTAGAAATAGTTAAAAACACAATTAATATATTTTCATGGAAGATATTTTTTATAACCTCTAATATTTTCATACTCATGATTATAAAAAATCCATAAAAATTGTGAAACAACCATTTTTCCATAATATTTAATTAAATTTTATATCAATATACATAAATTCTTTCAAATTAGAATAAATTATTTTACTAAGATTTATGAAACATCAATGATTTTTAAAAATGTACATGTATAGTATCATTTCTAAAATTCATTGACAACAAAGAACATTTTTTACGTAAAATGATAACTTTTATCATTAAACTAAACCATGTGAAATTTTATAATTTGAAATAGATAGTTAAAAGTTATTTTATATATTAAAACATACTTATATAAGTGTTTCAGAAATTTAACACAACATGGAAATATTGTAAATAAAAAACAACATCCTATTTTAAATTAAAAAAATAATTTCAGTTTTAGAATTAATAATATTACTTACTATAATAGAATTTGAAGGTAGAAAAATTTGAAGGGAAATACTTTCATATAGAATTGAAATCATCTTTGTAAAATAGAAGATTTGAAAATAATCAATTATCCTAAAATATAAAATTTTAAAATATAAATCACTTAAAATTATTATTACTAATTGGATGATGAAATCATGAATATTTCTTTGATAATAAACAAAACAATGAATAATTTAATTGAAAATTTAATGCTATGACCACCCCTCTTCACTAATTTCCATAGTAAATGATAACTAAACCTCTCCTCTTACCTGTTTACAAAGATAACATTTTGAGTAAATAAATATATTTCTGGTTCATATTGATTCTAAAATCATCAAGCCTCTATAGATAAATGTAGTTTATCCAATGAAACCATTGAAGAACATAATATTTTTAATTGTGGTAATTTATAAATATACCACAACCACTGTTCTGTTTTTATATTTATGAGTTTTATATAAATCGTTTTCTATGAATAATGATAAATAAAAAAAATTGAAAAATATTACTTCATTTAGGTGGTAGCCCGCACAATACACAATTATCCTCCTTTTGGTTTTGTTGGTGGATATAAAGGATGATTAAATGATATTAACATTAATATAATAAATAATATTTATAATAACGATATAAAGAACAATAAATTACTATATTTAGGATTGGTTTGGAATGGGTAAAATATGAATAAAATTATATGGATTAAGTAATCCTATCATTGGTACTAAAAATTCATATTGAATTTCCCCTATATATAAAGGTGTGAAGATATTTAATTGAAAATAGGATATTATTAACATGATATAGTCCTATAAAAGGTGATAATATCAGTTATTAAGAAAGTAATTTGAAATAATTTATGTGTCATTAAGGGGTGGAAGTGTCCCATTTTATATGTAAAAGAAGAATAACATCTATGAACACCCAATATTTTTGAATACTTATATCATATTATTTAATAGTAAAATGGCACAAAATAGAGAGAAAATATTGTCTGTGAAATTTTGATGATCAATAATCAACATACAATTTTATTACATATTTTAAATATGTTTGATCATTTCAATTTTGGTTAAATTTAACATTTTTGTTTTGCATTGGTATTTTTTTATAATCTATTTTTTTAAATTTACAAAAAAATATATAAGGTAACCCCTAAAAAAAATTGGTCATGATCTAGAAAAATTTAATCTCCATAAATACTAATTAACCATCAAATTAATAAAGTACAAAATTTTAAAATTAATTTTTTTATATATAGAAAAACAATAATTGAATAAATTTATTTTCAACATTAAGTGGTGTTAATATTTTCTTTGGTAATGATTAAAAATTTAAGGATTAAAAATTTATCTTAATATAAGATAAAAAAATATATTAATTTCATTTCTGAAATATATTAATTTATTTAATTGTCTAAAAATTACTCAATGTTAATAAAAAATATTTTAAAATAGTTTCTTTACCATAATTATTGTAATTGAAATTACTCTTAATAATCATAAATTTATACAAAAAAACCAACTATATTACATAATGTGATCATGTTGATATAAAATTGAAAATTCATTTTATTGGGTATAATTTTTATAAATTAATTAATTTTCTCTTTAATATTAATGAATAGAAAAAATTTATAATACAATATTAAATATGTTCCCAAAACGATATAAATGGGATTTATAAAGAAATGATAGTAATTCGAAATGATTTATTTTACATTCAAATATATATATATATATATATATATATTATAAAAAATCATCTAAAAATCATTTATATCATTCTTGTATAATAATAATGTCAAAAAATGATGTTTTTAACAATATTATAAATTTTTCAATATTCACATAAGAATAATTTATTTTATAAAAAATATAAAAACATTAAAATTAGATAATTATTTTATACTGAATCCAAAAAAATATATTAAATGTTAAAAAAAATTTAAATTCTAAATATTTGTAATTTATATTTTCTACAAACGCATAAATAAATTATGAAAATAATATTAATTGGAAAATAAAAAATTTAAATATTTATTAATCATGTTATTTTTTCTTATAAAATAATAATAAAAATAGTTTTAATTTAATATTCATATAAAAAATATATTTTTTCTATAATATATTTATTTTCCTAAAATACCACATAAAAAATAATATTTCAAATATTCATTTTTAACTCATAAATAGATCTTATTATTTTTAGCTACACTAATTTAATTTATTAATAATTTATCCTTTATGATGACTACTATTTTTATTTCTATACTTATTTAAAAATATAAATACATATGTTTTTACCTTATAATTCCACAGAAACATATCTTTCATAATTCCCATTATACGTATTTCCTTTTCATTATGTGTTTCTTATTATGAAAGATACCAAACACATTATGATTTAGAGTAAATTATAATATATTATCATAGGGTTTTACATTATACACAATTATTTATTTTTTATCCAAAGAATTTTACTTTTCCTTTACTATGGAAATTAGATAACAACATTAGAATGATAGGATAAGTTATGATATATTTTCAATTGAGGTTTCTACCTTAATATCATATGTATGCCTAGAAAAAATATCTTTTCAGTGCAACTTGTTAACAAAACTCAACATTTTTTCTCCCTAATTATTTTACATATTCCCTCATTTTACATACATAAAAACATTCTATTCCATTGAAGACACTTTCATGGGCGATACATCCCATGTTTCTAACATATAAGAAATTTAATCATCATATCCATTTTTTCATTTTCACCAATAAATTCATTATATATCATCCATATCAAAATTTTTATATTTGGGTCTTCAACTATGTTCATGTTTTTTATCATAATTCAGAAAAGAATATTTTTTAGAATCATAAGGTTTCATAATTTTATTTATATCCCATTTAGTATATTGTTGGTACAATATTCTCATTATCCACAGAATCCATTGTTAAATTGGTCCCTCGAGGTTATATTAATTACAAAAATAAAAATTATTTAATTATTGGTGAAAATAAATAATATAATAAACTAAAAATAATAATTTCAACTTCATAATATATAGCTCATCAAAATTATCTTTGAATTCAATCTAAATCACTCTCAGTTCAATATAGGTTTCATTAGTATGGGTTCTTTCATGGTCATTATCAAAAATAATTATCATAATAAATTGATCATAATGGAATATAAATAGAATATGATTAACAAAATCATGTAACAAATAGATTTTTAAACTATGTTTGTTTTATAGCAGTATTTCCATGGACGAGGTGGAGAGGAAGTTAATATCCAATACACCATAATCACGGTTATTATTCCATGGTACAGTTATTCCAAACTCTTTATCGAATATTTGTATCCAGAAAATGTTTTAATTAATAAGAAAACCATGAAATCTATACATTACTAAAACATTTGGATGTTTTCATATACATAAAATTTTCTCTTAGATTTTTCCCTGGGTATTTCAGTAATGTTCTGTTACTATTATCCTTAAATTATTCAATATAACATCACTTAATCTAATCAGTAACCTTTACTTTTTCAATTAGGACACAACATAACATAGTCATCCTTAATGAATTTTAAATATTTAACCGATTATAGAATAATCTAAAATATAATCAAAACCCCACCTCGATGCCAATTATTACACACCAAACCGAAATTCCAATATATGATGTCGAGATCACATACTTTCCATACTAGCTATAGTTCAAATTACCGATTCATAGACATAACTATATATAATTATGTGAATTAATGAAAATATTTCATTATGGAAATTCTCAATACCTTTTTGGCATTGATTATAATAGAATTAAGAGAATCAAAAACTAATAAATATGATAGTTTTTCCCACTAAAATATAAATAAAAAATCTTTAAATATTCATCAACATCTCAAAAAATCACCCACTCATGAAATTATTCTTGTCATATCATATGTAATACATTTCATTATTATATCTTTAAATGGAATCATAAAAATGGATGAGCAAAAATTATGAATAAGGGAATACCTATATATGGGGAACTTATAAATAATCATTATATTAGGAAACTGTAATCATCACAATTTCATAATCATATGAAACTTAGAGATTAATGTCTTAATGGATATAACTGACAAAAAGGATCACATAAATAATATGTTATAAATTCATGATGAGGGATTGCATAATTCTTTGAATCTTCATCATCCCATTAATGTATAAAAAATGAGATAATTGTTACTGGAAAGGACATATAAAAGAAATTATAGTTGTCTAAAAAGAAACATTTAAGAAATATTGCATAATAAGGTGTATATACATAAATATAAGCTAACAAGTTTATATTATGGGAGATATAAATTTATCAAGTTGATATATAAGGCTAATCCCCACTCATCATTTGTTTAATTCTATTATATAAATTAGATGGCATAATAAATATGCCATATATAACAAATTTCTCTCAATATCTTCAATATTTGAATAACTACATAAAGTACTAAAATATGTTTATCAGTAGAAATTAATGGGAACACATGGTCACTACCAATTCAAATGAGGAGGATGTTTGGTTAATTATTATATAGAAAATATTCAATATTAATTAATAAACATCCATACCAAAATAAAAAATATAATTAATTTAAATAGTTCCCAAATCAATGTATGTAATAATTTCTTTTATAAGAATCCTTAAAACTAAACATATATTGAAAAATAGAATATGGTTAAATAAATATTTCCCCTGTAAACAATGTATCATATCAATTTTAACATAATTGTATCAACAGAATGGAAAAAAAGATATTTATAAATAAAATATATTAGAAGAAATGTATTTCTTATTCACGGTTTATGGTTTTTAATAAACAATATAATGATGGATTATATTTCTGATTGAAAACAAATAAAAAAATCTATCTAGTGAAATAAGATGGATGGTTACGAAAGAACATATTCTTAGTGCAATAAATAATACTCAAAAGAATGTTGGCATAGATTAAATATATTCCTACAAAAAAAATATCTCTTTCATTACCATGAATGAATGGATGAATAATTAAATTGTTTTATACAATGATTACAATCCTCATAATTTTTAATATATATATATATATAGAACAAATCAGGTGACATAAGTAAAATCTTTGTAATTTTTTTTAATATGATTATAAAAAGAGAGGTTAAAACATATATGATATTTTAACAAAATAAATTTAATATAAAAATAAAATAAAAACATATAATTCACATTATAGAGTATGTTTTGAAAAGTTAAAGTTAAATGTTCTTAAAAATTTTACTTGTAAAATAAATATCTAATAATTTATCCTTGAAAATAAATAATATTTTCTCTATGAAATGTGGAGCCAAAATAAAATATTTTATTATAAAATGATTCTTTTTAATTCATTAAAATTAAAATTGTTAGAGACCCATATAATAAAAATATATTTCATAATAAAGTATTATTTTATGAAATAGGATCATAAACATAGCATAATAAAATACTAGGGTAAGAGGACCTAAAAATTATTGAATATGAAAGATTATAACTCAATGAATAAAATTTTGGATACCAAAAATAGATACTACTCAGTTAATAATTGAATCAACAGCCTTTTGTAAAAGGAAATATTTTTTTATTAGTATATCCCAAAAAAGAAAAACCAATAATATGATAAAAATATATTCATGGGATGTAAATAGATTATACAAGTAAATCATGTTAAATAAAAAGTATTATGTCTCAAACAATATTAATTAAGACCAAGAAAACCTTTAGACATTGCAAAGTATCAAGGAAAACACCTGAAAGAATATTATTTGAAATGAAAAATTAAATACTCATTAAAATTATAGTTACATGATAAGAATTATTAATGTTTTTTAGATAAACCGTTCACAATATAACGTTGTTGATAATATTATGTAAATTTATTTTAATTGAAAAATTGGAGACAAAACACATACCATGTATCTAATTTATTATATGCATGTGATTAAATTCATGAAAAATAAAATTATATTTATTAAATTCCTTCTTAGAAACATTTCCAATAAATATATTTTAAAATAGATCATTTATTATAATATTTTATTTGTTTATTATATATTGTTCTTATGTTTGTGTGAAATTTGAATTAGTGTCCACTTATTTTGGTGATTTTTCAATTGAAAATGATATGTTAATAATTCATTAAATAAATAAAAATAAAATTACATAAAAATTAATTATTTTATTATTAAATTAAAATATATATTTGGATATTCTTTTAGATATCCATGGCAGTATTTTATATTAATTTTTATGTGGGTGAAAAAAATTATCCAATCATCATCATATTATATCTATATAGGAGACTGTGGTCATTGAAGTGTCTAATAAAAATATTACCTAAGAAAAATGATATTGTATAGATATTTATATTTTTATTACACTAATTTTATGGGGTTTTTATTAATAATGAAAATCAATATAGAAAAAAAAATGTTACAATGTGGAGGCGGTAGTGTGCCCAACACACTATTTTTTTCCTTTTTTTACTGGTAAAAAATGGAATTCAAAATAGTTTTTCCACTAATATAACAACACCTAAGTATAACAATGATTCCTATTTAATTATATGATAAATTGTGAAGATACATTTGGAGTGGAAGAAACAGTAAAAATAGATAGGGATTAAGTAATATTAACATTGGTACCATTAATTTCTCTTGAATGTATTCTTGGGAATAAAGGGATTATGGTAAGTAACTGAGACTACAGGTCAATGAAAATGATATCAGATTATGTTCAGATAAAAATATAATTTTTATATGAAGTAATTTAGTTGAATGTTTGCATCATAAATTGGTGAATGTTTCCTGTTTTATAATTGATCGAAAGGTTACTTAAGTGGACATTAATTATTTTTTATTATTAGAATAAGACTATACAAGGGCCCAAGGTTTAAAATCTATAAAACATTAGATTGTGGGAAGATATGTGTGAATTATTTCTTCTAGCACACATTCTTAAACTTTTTTAAATATGTTTCAATCCATGTATCATGTAATTTTTATATTTAACATTATAAATTTATATTGATAACTTATTCTAACCGTAGTAGTTTATAATTTTGTAAAAATATATGAAAACCATTTTAACAATTTTTTAGTGTTATTAATATAAATTTAATCACATTTTAATGTAATTTAATTTATACCTATGGTAAAATTAATGTTAAAATCAATTAATTGTATACATATAAACATTTTTTTGTAGACTAAATCCCTTTCATCATTAACTATACTTAATAGTTTTCAGTATTATTTATGAATTTAGTTGGTGAGATTTTATTTTATTTTATTATTCAAAATTATACAAAATTAACTATTTTAAAATTATTCATATATTTATTAGATAAAAACGACACAATTTTAATAAATTAATTCTTTAAAAATATGATTTTACCATTATCATGTTCATTAACATGATTCTTAATAATCATACTTTTATGAAAAAAATGAAATTGTCCATATTAAATTATTATAATTAATTTCTATAATATATAACGTCAACTTGGTTCTATTTAATCTCTATACATGATGAAAAATAATTTTTTAATATAAAATAATAATTTATTTTTTATAATATAATATTTAACTATGTTTTTACAATGATATACATGGGTTTTCAATTAAAATATTGTAAATTTAAAAGAATTTTTGTACTTAAAAATATATATATTTTATATAAAACTGTTTTAAATGCATAATATTATTTATTTTTTATAATAATTTCACAAATATGATAGTTTTAACAATATTTTTATTTTCCATTATGCACAAAAAAATAAATTATTATAGAAAAAAATCTAATAAATTCATTCTAGGGTTATATCATTAATCTAATTCAAAAAATTAAATCAAATTTGTCATAAAGATTCTAAAATTTAAAATTTTAACATTTAAATAATAATAAAAAAAATTATGCATTTTGTTTTTAGAGGAAAATTATATTTTCAAATATTAATAATCTTATTATTATTTCTTATAAATTACTAGAAAAAATATATTTTTATTATATTATTTACCTAAAAATTATATTTTTAAAAATGTTATATTTTTTTATTAAAGAAAAATAATTAATTTTTTATTTATAAATGTTACTTTTTCTAATAATGAAATGTGTTGTATTAGTTTTTTAGCTACTCTAATTTAATTTATCAATGCCTTAACATTGATCATGGCCATTTTATTTCTTTATATATATATATATATATATATATATATATTTCTTATTCTTGTTACAGATATTTTTACCCAAAAAATATATAGCTAAATTTATATTACTTATAGTATTACACATTATATTTTGGTTGTAACAAAAAAATAATTTTTTATTTATTTCTCTTTATGTAAATTTATTGTGTTCAGTATCTTTCCTAACCAATAAATACAAGCTTTAAGAATACATGGATATACAGTAAATATTTATTATTTAATTCTGAAAGATTTGAGAAAATTTTTTAATATTGAGGTATGGATTTGAATACTGTAATTATGAATAATAAATATAATGCTTTTATATAATGAAAATGTATTTTTTATTTAGTAATAAAAAATTACTCAAATTTCAGTAATTTCCTATTGTGATTTAAACATTCTTTTCCATAAGAAAAGTTTGTCACTAAATTTTTCATTAATATTATAAAATATTTCTTTAATTTTTAAAAATTTCATTTTACAACTGGGATATCAATTGTGGAATCAATATATAAAATTTATATTCGGTAAATTTTTGATATTTTAATAACATAATAGTGTTATGTAGAATATATTAAAAAAATTAAAATAATTTTAATTTTATGTCATTATTAAGATTTATTCTTGACTTTATAAATGTTAAATACATTAGATCATTAAGAGAAATTTTAAATGAGTAAAATATTATATATTAAAAAAAAAATTAAATTTTAGAACAAAATCTTGACCTTTGTTAACATTAGATATATTTTTTTCAAATTAAAAACAATTTTTGATCATTTTAATTTAATTATATGGATAGAATGTAGAATTAAATTTTCTCTTCATCTAAATGTATCAAAATATTAATATAATTGTTAAATTTTTAAAAATATGTGGAAGTTAATGTTTTTTCTTGATGAAAGTGTAATTTTTTTAAATTCTTCAAATAGTTATTCTCCAAAAGCTAATTTTCATGAATTTTGTGTTATTATATTAATTGGGATTTTTAACAACAATAATACTTTTTTTGATAAAATGAATTACAATTTTGCAATCATAGTTTTCAAATTTTATTAAAGGGACCCTTTTATTTTTGTTCATATAATTATGTTATTAGGTTAAAATTCTATATTTTTATTGTTATGGTTTAAATGGGATGAAATTGGCTTATCTTAGATATCAGGGTCCAGATAACACCAAATAATCTCTATATGCAATTTTTTAGTTCATTTCGGCACTTATAATCCTATATTTGAATTTTTTATTTCATTGTTTCCACATTTTAGGATAATGATATTTATTTTATTTTATTATTTTATGAAATTACATGTGTTTACATTTCCTCACAAATAAAAGGGAACCACTTACTCTATATTGTTCAAAAGTTTTGATAAATATATCTCCTCCATGAAAAATCAAAAAACAATCCAATATTCCTTCCCCATATCTGATAAACATTGGTCTTATTTGAAGACCATTCTATGATGCTTAAGATTTAATCTAATCGATGTATCCAAAGAAGTACGAATAATCATAGATGATTCTTTTAACTATTATCTATTATCCTTCTAATGAACATTTTTTTTCAGTCCTAACATAATGAATCTATTATCATAAATATACTAAGATGGTGTTTTGATTTTTTATGCACTTCTTCTTTCCCCATTTCATCTTTTTCATAATTATAAATTTTATTCTATGTAAGTGTTGTCATGCATCGCCACTGAGCTATGTGAATTATTTTACTTTTCCTCTTCACATAGTGACTTGTAAAGATTGATTTTACATATTTTTATTTTATTTAAAAAATAATATATATTCTAGAAATTTTTATTATTATTTACCATTATTTTTACCCATACCCAGAAATATGTAAATATAACCAATGTTTATGTGTGGACTACCACCTCCATGATATGTTGTTATCCACTAATCCCTAAGGATATTAAATTTTAATTTATTTTTTCCCCTTTATAAACTAGGATGATGGGAAAACCTTAAATTTCTTGTAATCCTAGAGGAACATTTTATAAATGGTTCATGTTACATGATTATCATTATATATATGATGTAAGTACAATCATTAAAAAATGTGAAAAAATTGGGAACTGAAACTTGTATTAATTACCAATTAATTACCTAACATATTGACTTTAGTAATGGGTTTTTAATAAATTAGTGATAATATGTAATTATTAAGTCTAATTGGGCATGTTATGTGTGAATTTTAATTGTGTAATAGAGTAATAATAAATATATTTTTATTTTATGTATGGATTTGACATATACAAAGATACGTATCATCTGAGAAAATGGTTTCTCAAATTAATTTTAGTTTTTTCATACATATTCCAAATTAACCACATGTTTGATTCATGTGATATATATAATGACCCTTTGAAATTATATATCACAAATATATTTATATTTATTTTATTTATTCCTTCATTTTTTGGTATATCATTTTACAGGGATTATGATTAACAATTTACTATTTCAATAATGTATTCATGATATGATATAATTTCTTTTCACGATTTTTTGTTAAATTTTAATTGATGGAATTTCACTTCATATATATTTATTTTCCCCTAGTAAATTTTAATGTTTTTTTTCCTTTCAATATCTAATATTTTTTTTCTGAAAAAGGAACAAAAAATATTTTTAAGATAATATGATGTTATTTCCTATTTGTTTAAGATTCATTTCATCACTTTTTATAATATATTT
Source organism: Viscum album (assembly GCA_963277665.1). Taxonomy (NCBI): domain Eukaryota; kingdom Viridiplantae; phylum Streptophyta; class Magnoliopsida; order Santalales; family Viscaceae; genus Viscum; species Viscum album. Next base: position 805,809,993 of record OY728119.1, on the reverse strand, counting down.
CAAAATTATTTAATAATGATTTTATTATTCTTAAGTTATTATCTATATTCATTTTTACCAGTTATTTGATTTATATAACATTCACGAAAACTAATCCCCTTATCTATTTTAAATTTTTGTATCTTTTACTAATGTTGTGAACAAAATATATTTTGTAACTATTTTGGCTTGAATAGAATTTACTAAATTCTTGATTACTCAATGATTTAATAAATCATTTGTACATTTATCTAGATATTTTGAAATAATATTTTTTCCAAATTTTTTTTAATGTTTTTAGAAATTAAATATGGCATTTCAAATTTAAAAGGATATTTTGATGATGAAATATTCTAGTGATCTTATAATGGCATTTTTCATATAGAAAACATCATTTGATGTTAATTATACTTCAATAGGGTTATCATCCAAGGACACTACTATTATTATTTAATTGAATGGTTTATTATTATGATAATTATTTGTTTCTATTTTTTCCACGATTAATGATTTACAAATTTGAGGATGATATTATGATCTCGTGTCACACATATGTATTCATTTCATAATTTAATAGATTTTTATCCAATAAAGAATGGATGTATGGTTCATTAGTGAACAAAAAAATTGTTTTAATTTTTATAAAATTGATATGGAATGGTATATTATATCCCTCCACTACATGTGTTAATGTTGACGGGGTTAAGAATCATTAATGAGACCTCGATTTTATGAAAATAAAAATAGATGATTCATTAACATGATACATGATACCTATGTGATAATATGGTAATTATAATATTTTGTGATTCAATGATGATTGTTTGATGCATGAATATATTATTATGAATTATGATAGTTATTATCGTGACATATAATAAAAATAATATATTATTATGATTATGATATACTCACATGGATCGGCATTTATTAATGATATTTCCTCAACCTTATGACTCATGACTTTTGGAATTTCAAATAATTATTACATGACTCATGATTTATGAACTATAAATAATTTGGAATTATCATTGTCTATTACGATCATGATATCACACCTGTATTATTATATTATTCTTGCAAAAAATAATCAATTTATATCTCTCATGTTTACTATTAATGGGAACCTGATCTCACCCTATCATATGTTTCTATTTTAACCATGTTATGAGAATAATTTTAGTTTGGGTATGATTAAGAAGGGTAATATGGATGTGGAAAATTATATGAAATGTTGAATACCATTCATGAAATAAGTGTTTTATTTATCTTATCTCCAAATAAACAAAACAATTTTTAACATGGTCATGTATAATTTTGATATGAATTGAATATTCATCTAAAATGAGGAAATATTTATTTATGTTGTCCTCATGTTGCCCTATATTTTATTAGATAAGGGTATTTTTTATTAGTTTTTGAAAACATTACTATTAGAAATGAGTAAAATCATATTTATAAGAAAATACCTTGAGGTTTTTGAAGTTCATATATTCGTTAATTTACCTAGAAAATACCTCAATGCCTTGATACTGTTATGTGGACACGTTTATGAAATAGATTCATATAGGAGTAAAAACTATGAATGATGTTGAATAAAAATCAACTCGAACATCATTGATGAAAAATATGTTGACCAAATACTACACACCAGGATAAACACTCTCAATTGATATGCAGGGTTTATTTAATGTTTTATTTATAACCATTTTCACAGAAATTGGAATGTTGATGGCTATGAATGAACTTGGATAACCCTAATGTTTCATACATTGAAAATAATGTTTCATAATTTACCGAGCCTATGAATAATTTTTTATGAATATATGATTACTCACTATGAATATTTTTTCTAACACATTGATTTTTGGTTTTAAAAAATGGATAGAACCACGATGAACCATGTTAAATATGAATTGTGTAGACAATAAAACTATTCTTTCCTTGAGAAACTCAATTTTATGGAATCTGAAAAAAACCATATAGTTATTCTCATAAAAAATCAAATTCTACTCATTACTAATAGAATAAAAATAATAAAAGGTAGGGTTAATGTACTATTGAGTCCATCATGGGATACAATACTCATTAATTTAGAGGCTATGATAATTCAATAATTAGTATGTAATGGTTATATACCAATACAAATATATATTTTTTTCTCCAATGATTGGATAATGAAAAAGTTAGTTTGGATGGTTATTATTTATATGGATAAGTAAAATAATGGGGGATATTATTGTAACACCTCAAATCCAGTTACCCAGAGTCGGTGCATTATTTTAATACATTGGTGTGGTTACAAGGAATCAAGTCCCGAAGGACCGATCAGTTTAGTAGTCTTGGAAAATAGATAACATACCTGAACGTTACATTAGAAACTCAGACATAAAACACAACATAAATAATCTATTGTGAACACCATTATTCTCCCAGATTAACCATGCATATCAAACATAATACAATTCTGGGAATCATAGTAAAAAGAAAACATAAGAAAGGGGTGATCTCAGATTTTTAGTATGGGTAATAATTAGTGAAAACTATCATAAATAATCAGAAAAATTTAAGGCAATGTTTACAATTAAAAAAAGTCTTTTAAACTTAAAAATTAGCATAATATGGAAAATATAAATCAAATAATGAAATTTACTTATTCACATATATATATTCTACTAGTTGAATAGTCACATGTAATATAAATAGCTAATTTTATAATAATGGAATGCATAATGTTGGACATCATAACTCCATATTCAAGTCCTCGTGCCTAGAATACAAATAATATTTTGTCAAGGCCTTGTGCCAAGACACTAGTTTGTCTCTTGAGACCTAATGATGCATCGAGAAGCTATAGCAGGCTCCACCCGTCACTTACTTAGTCCAATCCAATCCTCTTTTGAAAATGTTGATACATAATATGAATATTCGTATTAAAACTGTCAAACAAAAATGCCAATACTTTATCCATAAATTTTGAATGGTATAATAACAGCACATTCACAGTCAAACATATCATAACTCAATCAATAAAATATTGAGTATTGTATTTATAATAAATCAACCTCAATCAAGAATAATATCCAAAAATTACTTTTAAATAGATGAAAATTAACATTAAAACCATTTAAGGGAAATATCATTTTTCATGAAATATCATTTTTTCATTATATCATTTATATTTATCATTAAATATAAAGGAAGTTATTTAAATTATATTTTTTGAATCCAAGTGTCCCATACCACTTTGAAAATTATGAAAATAAATAAAACTTTAAAAAACATATGTCCATATGAATAATTCCAAAAATTTATATTGAAAACATTGACATTAATGAAATACATTAAGAAAAATAAAATTTTAAAACGTATAAAATAAAGATCTAGTTAAATATTCCATTCCATAAAATAGTAAAATATTCCTTTTGAAATTATTTTTATGAAACATTGATGTGGATTATAAATATTTATTAGTAAATACATACATATAAATACACTCGGATAATAACGATATTTAGGAATTAAACCTTACCTTTTACTTCTCATTGGTCGAGGGTATGTTATCCTCCTGTATAATAGTCAAATCATTGTTATTAAATTATACAAGAACCACATACATAAATATAATGGGAAGAAAAATGATACATTAGTATGTTATTATTATTGTATAATATAATATTTTATATACATTACGTATGTTCATCAACACCATTCATTATACTTTCTATGTATTTTATGAACAAGTCCTGTCACTTTGAGGGGGAAGTAGTCCACACTTCCTCAAATGAACCTCTTGTATATATACAACATGAAAAAAATAAAGTTGTTATATAGAAGATAATTACATAAGATTATAGATAAAAAATATCATATATATCATATATAATTACAGTTCCATTATAATGTCCACCATATGAGGTGGTAGAAGAAGATTGAACAATCATCGTTTTGCGAGGTAGTAGGTCACCATCCACGGAAGAATTAGGTTATGTACCCATTATATGGAGGTGTGTGTATGTTTAGTCGAAATAATTATCATTCAAACAACCTATTATTTTTATGATACTGTATTTGTTATATAATAAAAGAATAAATAGAGTTTATGGGGTTTGAGAAGTAAAATAAATGAAAAGAATTTGAGATGATATTTTACCTTTAAATCGGGTAACTCCCTTTGGATTGATCCAAAAAGATTCTTTGACGTTTTTTTATTAATAAGATATGTATTTTAAGAGGAATAGAGGTATGTGTGTATCTTAATAGGGTAGAGGTTGGATGAGCCAAGGGGCTTTAGATGTGTGAGTAATGGGTTAGAGATAAGGGATTTTTTAAGGGAGGGGAGTGGCTCCATAAGAATGTTTGAGAATATTATTTTATTAAACAATTATTTTAGGTTTCTAGAGGTCTAAAACTCATCAAATTATAATTTAATATGACTCATGTTTGAAATAAAATCATCTATTAAAAAATGGACAGGTTTTGGATATGGTTATAATTTTTATAATCACATTTAGTTAAATCATTCATTAATGAGGTAAACACTGCATCATTATTGTGTCATAAATAATTTTATTTATTTTATGTCTATAAATTATAAAAAAACGTATATGATTTAGGAAATATTTTTATCATTAAAATGAATATTTATAGTCTAGATTCTAACTTACATAACCCCATGTAAGTATTAATTTACTAAAAGTTATATGTTTGTCATTTTTTTCTTTACTTTAATTAATAAATTTAAAGTGTCATTATGACTATCAAGTCTCTCCATGGGGTCCCAAAATCAACCCAAGGATGCACATGGTCTGACATGTATCATAAAACAAGAATAAGACACATATTATGGTAATTAAATGTTATTATAAAAATATTTTTTTACCCTTATTTACTATATTTACCCTTTATCCACGGTAATGAAAATATTTACGGAAATAAATATTCATAATGTCTAAAAATAAGGGATTATAATTTCTCTAATTTTTAACTCTTGATTCCAAATATTGAATCCAATTTTCCAAATTCAAAACACATAGGTGGTAGAAATTAATTTAAAATTAATTCATGTTGTCAAAACAAAAAACTTGTTTTTAAGAAATAATAACTACAAAAAAATTGACACATGTTTATGTCTAGATTAAATGATAAATTACATCCAAAGACCTAAATTATATTAAATAATAAAAATATAATCCAATTATACTTTAAAACCCCTCAAATTTATAATTTAACAATATAAATTATTTCAATTTTAAAAGATGTCTTCAATTAAAATTTAGTATTTTTCACTATTTGTCCAAATATGAATGTTATCATAAAAGTACAAAAAAATTATCCAAACGAAATTTTTATGTCCTTATTCTAAAGAAAAATTCAATTTTATTAAATTGAATATATAAAAGTGTCTAATATTTGTTTTAAAAAAGGTTCTCTATTAAAAGGGGGTAAATTATATTTTTTGAAAAATACATCTTTTATCTAAAAAAATAAATTTGTACTTATATTTTTTTAAGAATCACATTATAAGGATTCAAAAATATTATGGAGTATATAAAATACAAAATTCATTTAATACTATTCATATCGACCTTTTGAACGGCTAGTTTGTATGTCATGTTGCGCTCGATCTTGGTGTTTTTTGTAGTGTTAGTTATTGAATTACTTTAAAGATATTATGTATTGTGAAATCTTGGGGTGTTACATTGTCATCCCCTTTAATAAATTGTATCATCTCAATTTTAATTTTTTTCATCGAAAATAAATGGTTAAAAATTGAAAAATACCATTGTGGAAATCCCACATGGGAAATTGGGTTAATGAAATTTAATATTAATAAGATGGAAAGAAAATGAAAACGTCACCCCCAAATTATGATCATTATTAGAAGAATATTGGTGGAAATTAGAGATGAATAATTGGAGTAAAACGTAAATATTTTTATGGATGGATTGAGGTCATAAATCGAAAAAAATGTAAAATTGTGGGCCTCAAAGCCATGAATCTATAATGATTTAAAATATCATCAGTTCAAAAAAACATTAGGTATTAGGATAACACATATTTGGATTTAAGATCCCTTCCCTAATGTTTAAGAGTTTATTTATTCATATAATACGAGGAAAAAAAATATACTTGACAAGTATAGTTTCATCCTTCAACTAATTTCTACCACAAACTGATCTTTCACTCTAAAAGATAATAGAATTAAAAAATATTCTATTTATCTTAATCATACAGGGTTCCAATTAGAATGAATTTTTAATTAATTAGTTAGACTATTAAAAAGAACGACATTATATAAACTAGGACATCATGAGGGCTAGTGGTACGTGATGTACCCTTGTCACCCTTTGGTTGCGGGTTCAAGTCTCGCGACCTTGACGGACGCGACAGGTTATCCCCCAACCTCTGGGTTATCCTTTTTATGGAAAAAAAATAATCTTAAGAAATTCCTTATCGATAACAATATCATCCAATGTCAAACATAATCTATTAAAACATATAGACTAATTCACAGTACGTTTTTTTGAACTCATATTCCAAAATATATTAGGACGTTCACATACTATACATGTGAATACCTTCATCGTGTATTCTTATAAAATGTGGTAATAAAATGAATTGACAGATAACCATATTTGAATAGGTATGTATTTCTTTATTCATTCTATAAATCATAGAATACTAGATATACTCTTGAAATGCAGAAATTTTGTAATCACCAATAATGATGGAATAAAATACCATTAATTACTTCCAAGGTAGTCAATAATATCCAGTATAATTTATTCAAATCAATCATCTCTTATTCAAAAATCAATAACACAGTATCAAGACCATATTAAATTCTATCTTTTATTAACCATGTAAATTCCAAAAATATTAACTTTCAATTAAGTCACTTTTCTTGCTACCACACAATCTCATATATTTAGTGAAATAGTACTGCATTTAAATCCTTATATACTCCATAATTATTATAATAAGTATATTATTGATAGAACACTAAAATGACATTATAATTTAATATGAACATAAGAACACTAGTCATTACTCATCATCTGTTGTATAATAATAACTGTATTATTATAAAACATCATCATTTGTGGTATAATCTGATTATTGGGACATTGATTCGGGTAGTGTCTCAACTCCTTGCAGATGAAGCATTGTATATTTGAAAACTTTTTCTTACCCTTGTAATCATTTACTTTTTTTCCTTTTTATCCACACTTAAAACAAACACTCATTACCTTCAAGAATTTAGCAAGGTGAATTTTTCAAGAGTTATCACATGTGGGAAAATCCTTCTTTCCCTTATTCTCTTTAGCCATCTCTCTCTCTACCATTTTTTTCTTCTATGGAATCCCATCAAGGACATATGACTGAAATAATTCTTTAAGTATCTTATTAACACATGATAAAATTTCTTAATATGATGATAAGACATGGGAGACTATTTAGTTTCTAAATGTTGGATTAATATCTTGAATGATACAATCCTTCTTACACTTTGGATCATGCATATTACTGGAGTTATAATTTTTTCTACTTCGTGGAATTTATAAACAATGACATACACTAGGACGGTTTATGAATCACAAGGCATAATTCCAAACATGAAAAATACATAAAATAAATTGAAAATATTATGATAATAATCTATAGTCATAAAAAATGTTTTCTTTGAGGAATTATTTACTCGTAAATCATTCATAATAGCTTTTAAATAAAATTTGAATTACCCTAATTATATCCGCTGGGAGTGTCGTATCCAAGAGGGCAGAACAACCCTTTGTCATGTACTAGGATAAATCTAGTAAAATCCAAAACTTAAATGTCATAGTTTTCACTCATAGGTACATCTATGCCAGATCCGCCTCTACCTGCTCTTATCCAGACATGGATGTAAATCTTGTAAAATTCACAAAATATCTACATTACCAAAATTCTAGGATGTTCTTCTATATTAATCCTCAAAGTCAATCATATGGTAACGTTCTCTAATAAGAGTTATTATAAATCTAGTTTCCAAGGTAATTGATAAATTTCCACTGATATCAACTATAACTCCTTTACCACAGTTACCCAGAGTCAGTGCATTATTTTAATACATTAGCATGATTACAAGGAATCAATTATCAAAGGACCGATCAGTTTTGCAGTCTTGGAAAATAGATCACATACATGAACTTTTCATTACACATTCAAATATAAAACACAACATAAATAATCCATTGTGAATGCCACTATTCCCCTAGATTAACCCTGCATACCAAAAATAAAGCTATTCTTGGAATACTGGGAAAGAGGAAACATAATAAAGGGGTGAGCTCAGATGCTCAGTAAGGATAACAATTAGTGGAAACTATCATAAATAATCATAAACATTTAAGGCAATGTATAAAACAAAAACAAAAACCTTTTAAAAATAAACATCAGACTAATATTGAAAAGATAAATCAAATAATTCCATTTACTTATTCCCATGGATATTATACTAGTCGAATAATCACATGTAATATCAATTGTTAATTGCATAATGATTTAATGGATAATTTAGGGCATCATAACCACATATTCAAGGCCTCGTGCTAATACTAAAAATAATATTTTGTAAAGTCCTTGTTCCAGGACACTAGTTTATCTCATCTGACCTACAGATTCATTGAGGATCTATAGCGGGATCGACCCATCACTTACTAAGTCCAATGCATTCCTAATATAAAATTTTTGAATCATAACATAAACATTAGTATTAAAACTATCATACAAAATGATAATACATTATCCATAAATCATGAATGGTATAAAAATATCTCAATCATAGTCAAACATATCATAACTCACTCAAAACAATATTGATGATTTTATTCATAATAAATCAACCTCAATCAAGAATAATATCTAAAAATGATGTTGACATACTTGAAAATAATCAGTAATACCCTTTGAGAGAAATATCATTTTTTCTTGAAAGCATATAAAATACTAAAATTTTATAAATGAAGTAATTTAAAATATATTTTTGAATCAAAGTGTCTCATACCACTTTGAATCATTTGAAAATAATTAACATTTTAATACATTTATATCCATATGAATAAATCCTTAAAAATATTTTGAAAACATGCACATTAATGAAATAGATTTTGAAAAATAAATCTTTAAAACATTTAAAAATATGATCTAGTTAAATATTCCCTTCCATAAAACCATAAAATATTCCTTTTAATATTCTTTTTATGAAACATGTATAAGGATGAAAAATATGTCCCAGTAAATACATAAATATAAACAATCTCGGATAATAATGATATTGAGGAACTAACCCGTACCTTTTAATTTTCCTTGGTCAAGGGTATGTTAACCTCTTGTATAATAGTTAAATAATTGTTATTAAATTATAAAAGAAGCAAATACATAAATATGATATCATATATAATCTTTTATTATTTCATTGATTATAATATTTTTGTAGTATCCATGTTTCGGGTGTTAACTGATTCATTTTCCTTTATAGGTTTTGTTACATAATCAATGTTTGTTATGGATAGGATGTATTTGATTCATATCCCTAATTATATTATGTTCTTAAATATTATTTTTGATTGTCAAATTAAAAATTATTCTTGAATGGTTACGATGGGGAATTAATCTCATCGCGTTCGTGGAGATGGTAATCCGTACGTATGCACAAACGTTATTTCCATTTTATTTTTTATTTTAAAAGGAATGAAAACCAAATGATAAATTGGTATATTATTATTCCAGTATAATATAATATTTTATATTCATTAGTTATATAGATTAACACCATCTATTGTACATTACATGTATGTTATGAACGAGTCATATCACTTAGAGGGGGAAGTAGTCCGCATTTCCTCAAAAGAAATTATCATATGTATACAACATGAAAAGAAAAAGGGTACAATATAAAAGATAATTAGAGTATATTATAGGAAAAATAAATATCATAAATATCTTATATAATTACAGTTCCATATTAATGGCCACCATAAGTGGTGGTTGTAGAATATTGAACAATCATCATTTCGTGTGGTAGTAGTATATCATCCTCAAAAACTTTATGGTATATACCCATTAGATGGAGGTGTGTGTAAGTGTAGTTAAAATAATTCTCATTAAAAAAACATAGAATATTGAGTATACTTGTTTTGTTAGAAAATAAAAGAATAAATAGTGCAGGGGGTTGGAGAAGTAAAATAAAATAAGAGAACTTAAGAAGAGATGTTACCTTTATATTGGGTAACTCCCATTTGTTTGAACCAAAATGATACCTTGAAGTTCCTTCTTACCAAGGTAACAATTATATGTGGAATAGAGGGATTTAGGTAGCTTAATTGTGTAGAGTTTGGATTCTCCAAGGGGCTTTAGAGGTGTCAGTAATGGGATGGAGGTTGTGTCTTTTTATAAGGGCGGGGTGGGCCCTTTAAGATAGTTTGAAAATATTATTTTATTATATAATGATATTCGGTTTATAAAGGTCCAAATCACATTATATTAAAAGATAATATGACTCATGTTCAAAATAAAATCATTCAATAATAATTGTACATTTTTTATATATTTTTTTAATTTTTATAATTTAATTTATTTAAATCATTCATTGATGAGGTAAACACAACATCATTATTGTGTCATCAATATTTTAATTTATTTGATGTCCAAAAATTATAAAAAAACTATCATGCTGTAGGAAATAGTTTTTTATTTCAAATTAATATTTATAGTTAGAAAGATATCTTATATAACCCTATGTAAATATTTTTTTACTAAAATATATATGTTTTTGTCATTTTTTTCATTACTTTAAATTAATTAATATGTTGTGTCATTATAACTCTAAAGTGTCTCCATGGGGTCCCAAAATCGATCCAAGGATTCACATGGTCAGAAATATGTCAAAAAATAAGAATATGAAACTTATTTGGATAATTTAATATTATTATTATAATATATGTTTACCCTTATTTACCAGATTTACCCTTTAACCATGGTCAATAAAATATTTACTGAGCCAAATAGTCATAATTTCTAAAAATAAAATTTACCTATTTACCAAATTTAGACCTCCTAATTCCAAAAATTGAATCCATTTTTTCAAATTCAAAACATATAAGTTTCATAAATTAATTTAAAATTAATTCCTATTGTCAAGACAAAAAGCGTGTTTTTAAGAAATAATAACTATCAAAAGATTGACACTTCTTTATGTATACGTTAAATTTGAAATTACATCAAGTGACCTAAATTATATTAAATTATAAAAATATAATCTAATGATATTTTAAAACCACTCATATATATAATTTAACACTATAAATTATTTCTATTAAAAAAGTTGTTTTCAATTAAAATTTAGTTTTTTCACAATTCATCAAAATATGAATGTTAACAGAAAAGTTCCAAAATATTATCAAATCTAAATTTTTATCTCCCTATTCTAAATAATAATTTAATTTCATTAAATTTAAAATATTAATGTGTCAAATATTTGTTTTAGACAAGGTTCTCCCTTAAATGGAGGTAAAATTGAATTTTTTGAAAAATACTTCATTTATCTGAAAAAAAAAATTATATTTGTATATTATGCCTAATAAACACATAATTTGTATTATAAAATTATATAGAGTTTATAAAATTCATAATTCAGTTAATACTATTCATAACCGCCTTTTGAACGGCTAGTTTGGTAATTCGTGATGCGCTCGAACTCAGTGTTGCGCGTAGCGTGAGTTATTGAATTACATTGAAGAGATAACGTAATAAGAAATCTTGGGGTATTACACTTATAAAGAATACGAGGCACGAGAAAAAAATTAAAAACACTTACTAAAAAGATTTTAAGAAAAAAATTTCCCTAATAAACTTCCACAAACCATTAGCATTAAAATAGGGAACTAGTTCTTGTAATACCTAACGAAATATGATTTATACATTAGTACCTAAAATTAAAATTTCAAATGATGTAAAAATTACACCTTAGGTTTTTTTATAGACCCAATTTTTTTATCAATTCCCACTAGGATTGACAATAAGTTTTAAAAATGAATATTCAATAGGAGACATTAATATATAAGATGAAATCATTCTATAACGCCCTTAGAATGTATAAAATAGATTTTCCAAATAATTTTAATTTCTCTAGTAGCTTCTGTTAAACACAATTCTGAGTTTTAATGAACATTATTATATTATTTTTATTAGTTTTGGAACATGAAAATGATAAATGTGTCCCATGAATATGAGGAATTTACCTCCATTATAGCACCCCATGGGATCCTTTTCTACCAGGTCATGCCATTTGGATTAATGAATGTCAGTGATACATACCAACACATCATGTATCATATAATTAATCAATTTTTTAATATAAAAAATTTATATTTATTTTTATTACCTAGTTTTGTTGTCTCCTCAGTGATGTGATCACCTCATATATGTTCAAAAACTTTTTGACAAGGTACATAATCCATGATTGAAGATGGATATTTAAATATTCACTTTTGATATGACATCAAGAAAATTAAATGGATTTATGTTATTAAACTATTTAATAATTTTGAAACCATCAATGAAAAGTGAAATCCTATAAGTTTAACCCCTCTAAATATAGAATAATTGATGATGATTCATGGGAAACTAGGTTATATTAAATGTTTCATAGCATACCATGACAGAAAATTAACCCTCATCCCCATGTTAATGAAGAAAGGGGTCACCAACCAATGGGATGAGGACTATAGAGAAATATTTCTATGTCTCAAGTAATGCATTCGACGCCCCTCAGTATGGATGAGTTTTGGGGAAGAGAACAACTCATCTTATATGTGGCTTCCGTGGAACAATCACTCGGTTCTATATATTGACCCTATCAACAATATCCTAGGCCATCTTATGTTGAATGGATATTTGGTGAAATGGGTGGTTATTTTAAAACATTATGACATCTAGTTCTTATCATAGAAGTTATTGAAAGGATATTCCTTAGATGAAATTCTTACACCATATACCACTCTATATAAGAAACCATTGGAAACCAAACATACAACAGAATTGGCCTTCTATTCCTCTAACGCTCACTGTACATGAGAGAAGTATTCCCAAAGTGACTCCAAAAATCATATAGTTAGGCAGATAGAAAATATGAAGCTCAATGGGGTTGGATTGAGGATTTTATTTATTAGTTTTAAAAAATAAATATTTCCCTACTCATTATTATTGTCTGATGGTTTCATGAATAATGAGGCAGAATACCAAAATCTCATCATCAGCATTGAAAATCCCTATAGAAAAAGATAGGCTACCTAAATATCAACGGGATTTAGAGCCACTAATATAATATATCAATAATTAATATTACATAAAAATGAATAATTAGAACCTATCTCAATATAATTGAACGGATTGATAGAGGATTTATCTTTTGAACCAATAATGAATCATGTACCCAGATCATAGATTGATCATAATGATTCATATAAATATACAACTATATTTCCAGTTGATCTTGATTAGGATGAGGTATTATTCCACATCATGCATTGAATGATGATCTCAACAATCAGCTTCTATGACATGGAAAAAAATATATCATATTAACACGAACCTAGGGAATTATAAACCAATATGCACCCTTTGATGGATAGAAGTCATAACATATTATCCCTATATGGGACCATCCCTACAACAGGGCCAGAATTGAATAGATTTGGTTACAAGAAGCAAACTTAGCCATTTATAATGAAACATATAAGAAAAAATCCATATATAGATGATGATTCAATGGAATACTCATCATATTCATATCAAATATAGATATTAATATCGTAATGGTATATTTCAATGTTGTCTCATGTGATTTTCATTTATCTTGAACTAATCTCTACCAAAAAATCTATAGGTCAGGTTACTATTGGAAAATAGTGATAGAAGAATGTGTGTAATTCACTAAGAAATGTCATATGAGAAAGAATAATGATAAAAATATAGGAACCCATAATTACTACATAGATCTAAATATTTCTACTCATTTCTGGTATGGGAAATGGATGATGTGGGGCCATATACCCCCATCCATATGTACAAAAAATAATGACATTATTATTACATTTAACATCTGTTAAAAATGCTCTAATGAAATACCCCTCATCCATTTATTACATAGAATCGAATTAAATTCATAAAATTAAACACAATCAGACTTTTTAGATTCTATAACATTATAATGATAGAAAAAAATACCATTTTTTATTCTATCGAGTTTCAAAAATTGTGCCATGAGTAAAACATCGAGTCCAACTAACAATCCTGATATTATGCAGTGAAAATGAAAAAAGTGTGGTCTCTAAAAATAAGCATTCAAATATAATCTATAATATGATGAATAATGTAAATAATTATTTTACAGAAAATTTATATCATGGTTTATGGGCCTTATATACCATAGCATGTATTTCAAAACAAACAACTTCATATTCCATTGAGTAAAAAACTGAGGTAGTGTTTTCAATATATTTCTAATTTATCTGACAAAAAATATCTATTTACGATCAACTATATGTTTATGACTAGCCACAAAAGTCATTGGATGAATAATAATAACTCGAAAGGAAAAGGGTGCATACACCACTTAACCTCGATGTGTATAAGAATAAGATCATATTAGCCTGTAATAAAAACATTTGTCTTCAATTTTTCCATAAACAATCATTGGTAATGGTGATTATAACCCCAGTGGTAAAAGATAATTATCTTCCAAAGCTTAAAAAAAATTATATGGTTCTTGCATCAAACATATGGTTTATTTATGCAGAGCTGACACCTTGGCCATAATGGATGGAGAAATTGTCATGCTTATCACTTATACAAGGATTCTAAATGAATAAATTACATATAAACCATTTGAACATCTAATTACCTGACCACACAATATTACCCCATATAAAAGAAGTCAAGGTAGAAAGTAATTAAACTACACATTACATATCATCATATTCACATGACTTTAAACTGGACAACATGTCTTTACATCAGGATGTTAAATGGCATAAAATGTGTCCTCACCGCATGAAGCTAAACTACATTAGAAAAATTTTCTCAAAAATTACCCACTTTATATGAGATGGATCTATGAAAAAGAGAAATGTTGTTCCCCCTTCCCTGTATTTGTGTCAGATCCACATAGGGAATCATTACATCTAAGGAAAACATGTAGCTTGATTACTGACATTATACAATACCAAATTATCCGAAAATCCCAAATAATGTACTTACCCCTAATAAATCCTTCTTAATAACAATAAATCAAATTTTTCAACAGTTTTCAAGCCTTTTTTTAAATTGGTTAACTCTCGCTGTTACCAGATAGCATTAAACTTCATGGGTAATGTCTATACCACATGATTCTAAAATGCCTGGTTTTCCAATAACTACATATTGATTTATTTGTTCCATTAAAAGATACATTGTTATTCCTATATCACCATTCTTGGTTTTATCCACAATACATGTTTGTTATGTTCATCCTCCTTCATCCTTAAAATATAACATTAAATTGTTTGGTTAACATCCATTTGGGTAGACGTTATTCTAAAATTTTTTCCAAAACATTCTACATATTGATTCTCATTAAAATGAGATATGTATGGATTTATGTATATTATATCAAGTACTTTCCCCCACATGGATCAAAGTTCCCATGTTAATTCCCTTAATCTCCTATGTGTTGTAAGAGAATCAATTCTCATTTATTTATTCCCACACTAAGCATAGTTCACATGGGATTATGAATTTTTTTAGCGGTTCAACAGATGATCGAGACATATCAACTCCGTATATTTTTAGTGTGGTCCAAGATGAAATACATTAAATAGAACACGAAAATTCTTTGTCACATGACAAGAATTTACATGGTTGATATCCCTTAGATGACATAAAATTTCACATTACTGTGGACCTATATTAATAGGACAACTATCCATTGTGTTGGTATTCTACCACACATCCATTCACAAACTACATATGGAATTATTCCTGTTATAATAGGATATATAGTGACTACTATATATCTAATAATCGATATATCTGTAATATTAAATGGGATAAATTCCCCCACTACATGTTGGATAGTATTTTATAGAGATTTCCTATATCATTAACTATGTGTGTTTCGATTCCTTTCATCACAAGACATGTAGTGACATCAATATTTCCAATACGTGGTCCTACTAAAAAAATAATGGGAACAATTTCCCTTATGATTATGGATTATACCTATATGAATATTTTACAATTTAATAACTATGTGTGGATTTATTCCATTCATCATATTATACATAGTGACACTGAGATCTCAAATCCTAGGTCTATCTGCAACAATCAATCAGAAAAATTCCTCTCACGTTGTTTAGGTCTGACCAATTTGGATTGTTTCTTGGTCAAGGACTATTTTTTATTGATTCCTTTTATCATAGGATATAGAATGAAACTATCATCTATAATCTCATGTCCATCTGAATCAATCAATAGGGAAAAACACCACCATTTGCGTATTGTTAAGACCGACATGGAGGGTCTTCCATTCCAGAACTATATGTTGATTGAATCATGTCATCAAAAGATATGTATAGACATTCAAATATCAAATCCTTAGTCCAATACCAACAATTAATGTGAATAATTACCCTCTCAATGTATGGGACAAACATGTTTAAATATGTAACGACCCGAAATTTAACTATAATTTTTTTTATAATATATAGGAATTTTACGTGTTTGTGAAAACTGACGGAGCGCGATTTCGAGGACCCGTGTGCTCGGAATGAATTTATGAACTTTTTTTGGGTACGTTCAGTTAACGTACGAGTGGGTTTTTTTAGATTTTGAACTGATGGCCGGAATTGAAAACTGAGGGCACCGTTGAACTCATAGTGATGGTATTTGCTTAAGGTGACCTTCACATCCACAGTAGTAGGTCGACGATGAATGATAGTTTTTGGGGTTTTTCGTGGGAATGGAAAATAAATTAAAATATTATTTTATTTTATTTCAAATAAACCTCCCTTGTGAAGTCTATGGACATGGGGACCATGTGGGGTTAAAACCTCCCAACTTAAATGCTCGGTGGTGGGTACCACCTGAGCTAGTAAAACCCCCAATTTAATGCCTTGTGGTGGGGACCACCCGAACCCATCATTATTGGAGAAAAACCTCTCAACTACCTACTTTAATTATGACATCTCTCCATTAATTAATTATACCAACCCTTCTTTATTTAATTAAGATAACTTAATTTGAGACGACAATTTAAAATTGGACAAACATATTTTATTATGTTCGCACCTCTTTTCTGGGGAGGGTATTTTTTGGTGAAAGAGAAGGGGGAGAACGTGGGAGAAAGCTCTCCAACGAAGAATGCACTCTAGAATAGAAGAATTTGGATGAAGTTCGAATCGACATCGGAAGCGTGACCACGGAAGTGACGATTGTTGGAACTCTCTTTACCTTCACCATTTCCAACCCACGATCTCCATCAACAATTCTCCAAGGTAGGGGTTGTTACTAAATTCATTAAATTTCTCAATTTAATTCCTCATTTTTGGAAACCATGGAGAACACATATCAATAAAAATGAGTTGATCCACGATTCGTATGAATTTAGAGTTTGAAATTCTTGACATAATATTTTGCGGAGCCATTTGCTACTGCTCTAACGCAGAGGGTGCGGTCCAAACAAACATGGCCCGGCCCCTCCAATGATCTTCCTTATTGTTGTGATTTTTGTGGAGGTGAGGGAGACCGGTGCCGGTGGTTGGCACCAATGTAACTCGAGAACTGCAATGATGGCGAAGAACAAAGTGTTGCTGGTCAGGATGGTCACCGATGCAAGCACGGTGCTCCACCACCCCATGGCCTCTGCCACACCATGCCTTCTGCACCTTGTGGCGCTCAGCCATATGCAGCCTCCGCCGAACCACGACCTTCTCACCCCATGGCACTCCACCATCTATAGACATTACCTCCCTGTGTCCTCGCCACGCCACCCCATGCCCACCACCGCCCAACAACACCCCAATGCCTCGCAGCACCGCCCCGCGGCCTCGCAGCGCTGCCCCGCAGCGTCACTGCCGTTTGCGTCCTCCGCGGCACTCTGGGGCCTCGCGGCCCCACCCTACTGCCCAGGCCAGGCTGCCAGGCTGGGCCACCCAGCGCGGGCCTGGCTGGACCAGTGGTTCGTGCCACCCAGCATGCCAGTCCGTACAGTGTGTCGGGCCGGGTCGGTCCGACTGGGTCAGACAAGACCTAGACCCATTTCGAACCATTTACGCTTTTTGGACCATAAAATTTGAATTGTACGTCTGTTCGATGATCTTTTAGTGGTTCTGTAATCCTTGGAGAGTGATGATCCATTTGAGTATTCCCCACGAGAGATTTGGATAAAGTTGAAGTACGGTCGGGTTGGATCGGCCAGGAATCAAAACGAGCCCTACAGACTAAAAGGCTAATAACAAATAGACTGGGTGACCGATTGATGCATAGTCTATTGCGTAAAGATCCCTATGACGTGGCGGTCCTTTGGGATACTCCTTCATGAGACTTTGTGGTATTCGGAGATTCGAACAGTGGCCTGAGCTGCAGACCCTCCCGTAGATGAGCGATTGTAGCGCGGGAACCCAGTAGCCGGCTGTGACTTAAGGAGGAGATTATTTGTGGTTCTGTGGTTGAAGGTCCCACATGGAACCACTCTAAGATTCCATGTAGGACTACTCGATAAATCCTTTGTGGGTTTTCACCTAGAGATCCTCCATGGGTTAGCACCTAGCGATCCTGTGTGGGTCAGCACCGAGCGATCCTGTGTGGGTTAGCACCGATCAATCCTGTGTCGGTCAGCACCAAAAAATCCTATTTGGATATGATAATGATTAGCGGTCCTTCATGGTTCTGCCTCATAACAGAGTAAGATGATTCAGTAGTTACATCTAATCATCTCTACTACTGTACATATGTTATACATGTTGTGAGATGAGTTCGTACATAAGTGATACATTCAATTGTGGTAATACCTTGGTGGTATTATTCTGTGTGGTGTACCTGTGTGGTAATTTCCTTCATGGTATTCCTTCCTTTTTTGAACAATTGAGATATGGGATTTTAGTTGGACTATGTGCTTTCCTCATGATTTTTATGGTTATACATGTTAACTTAGGTATATTTATGGGAATATACAAAAGTAGGGTTGTCAGTTGATTTCATATTGTGTGGTATATCCTTGGTGTATTTTTTGAGACCTTGAGGGTCTCGGGGTCCCTACTGAGTATCTTTATACTCACCCCTACATGGGTTATGCCCGGACCATATTATGTTTGGTGCAGATGATGAACATCACTGAATGAGGACGAGAGTACCAGGATTGGAGGTGGCTTAGAGGTGGATGTTAGGCGAGGAAAACTGCCGAGACGACCATTCATGAGTTGTACCTACCCTTCAGGTAGGATTCATGGTGGATGACCCAGGTGCTTCTTTTCACCTATCAGTCATCTTCTACTTCCCATTTTCCTTGTACTTTCTAGTTGGGATTCTATTCTGACCACTTTTTCATACTATACTCACCCTGATTACTATTCATTTTTCTTTAGTCTGTATCTTGTTGTGTTCTTGGTTGTATGTGTTACAAGTTATAGAGGAAATACTTTTCCATTTTTAGGGAATACACCTTCAGTGATAGTCACCAGCCCCTATCCTATGGAAGGCGGGCTTGGGGGTAGTCATGGAATAGGACCTAGGGGATGGGTTGTGAATAATTGATATCAGAGGGAGGTTCTACCATAGAAAATAGGAATCTAATATTTCTTTTTTAATGGAAATAGTGTTATGTGTAGTGAGTGTGGTTATTAGTTTGGGTAATCTAGTTTTGGTGCGGCGACTAACGTATCCATTCACTAGGACCCTGACTTCTGATTTCTGACTTAGTGTATGAAAACACATATTGTGTTTCTGTTTTCAAGAGTTTTCTTTGTGGTCTCTTATGTCAGATTAAGAGGTATAACTTATTGACCATGGAACACTTGTTTCTTTTTAGGATGCCTCCATGTAGATATCCAGCTAGGGTTCCAGATATAGTACGCACTGACAACCCACTGAGCGACGAGGCCTGATTACATGGCCCTCTTCTAGTTGAGGCACCAGCAGAGGCACCATCAGTACTATTACCCATTGGGAAACTGATGCCACAAGCCCCAGTTGCAGAGGATGCACACCTCTTGAGCACGTTGCACGCGTTTCAGCGCAAGAGGCCACCCAGGTTCATGGGAGAGATGGACCCAAAGGCAGTAGAGGATTGGCTGGAGGCTGCGGTGAGAGTCTTCCGACTGGTAAGGACACCAGCTGATCTCATGGTGATTGTTTCCTCCAATCTTTTACAGGCAGCAGCAGGAAGATGGTGTAGCATGATGTTACAGTGTCACGATGTTGTGACACTTCCTTGGGAGACTTCTAGAGCCTGTTTCGGGTAGAGTATGTCCCAATGACTCTTCATGTAGTGCGCACACAGGAGCTACATCATCTGCAACAGGGCAGTATGACAGTGGCTCAGTACTCAATGAGGATCACTGACCTCTCATGGTACTCTATTGATATGGTGTAGGACCCATTATTCCTGGCCTAGACCTTCGAACAGGGACTCAGGTGAGATATCAGGGCTTAAATGATCTATGTTAGCATCCTGAAATAGGTAGGGGTGTTAGAGAGAGCCCTCCTAGTATAGAGTTTCCTTGCTGAGCAGTCACCAGCAGTGATACCCACTACCAGTCATCACGTAGAGAAGTCTTATATAGCTAGCAGTAGAGAGATGTCACAAATGTCCAAGAGGACCAGATATACATCTGGACGACCGTAGTATTCAAGTTCAGTTGTGCGGGGCACCCGAGGTAAAGCCAGTCATGCTAAGAGTGGATACTGTTACGCATGCGGCGTACAAGGTCACATGGCTCAAGACTGTCCGACCCGCCATACGAATGATCAACATATGGTAAAAGGACCACCCATGAAAAGACATAGATTACATGAAGGAGGTCTGTAGGGAGCATGTGGGTGTGGCAGAGGATCTGGTCATCTAGCTGGCAGTGGGAGACGATTTGAGATGTTACAGACACCACCACCTTGAGGCCCACCCTCACCGTATGGAGTAGGTGGACAGGGGAGAGCCCAGCTCCCAGCAGTTGATGCCTATGATCACGACGTTCTAGAGATGATATAAGGTATAATCTGTGTCTACTACACCTTAGTTTTAGTAAATATAGACACATTTTCTAGTCATATTATTATTTTCACTACCCTTGTTCGGAGCTCGGAGATTCCGGCAGAGCTGTTGGCTCAATCCTTACGGCCAAAGACTCCTACGGGTGCAGATTCGAAGATTAAAAATGGGTTCTGATAGTGTGATCTTAATCTAGGAGGCGAGAGATTTCGCTGGGATCTCCTAGTAGCTATGTTGAGGCCTTACAATGTTATCTTTGGGAAGGAATGGTTATCTATAGTCTTGCTCAGATTAACTGTATTATGTGTAATGTGCAAGGTTTATACACGGATGGGACCAGGATTACCATCACCGACAAGAAGGAATCCTTTGCAGAACATGATGGAATTACCCAGAGAAGAGTGTAGTTGATCACTCATCAGTTGGCGAGCCATACCCTCGCAGAAGTTGATGTGGATTTTCCTCGTTATCATGTAGTGTTGGACCAGTATGCGGATGTCTTCCTTTATAATGTTATGGGTCTAATTCCTCATTGAGAGGTATAATTTTACAATGACATGTATCCCAGGACGTCACAGATATCTACACCATCATATCGGATGGATCTCATGGAGCTTCGTGAGCTGAGGGTACATCTAGAGGACTTATAGGGGAAAGGGTTTATTTGACCCAGTGTTTCTCCTTGGGCATCCCCGATTTTGTTCGCCAAAGAAGGTGGATGGGATATTGAGACATTGTGTCGACTAACAGCGCCCGAACCATGTGACCGTGAAGAAAAAGTACCCACTCCTGAGGATTGACGACCAATTTGATCAGCTGAAGGGAGCACAATGATTTTTGAAGATAGACCTCAGATCAGGCTATCACCAACTCAGAGTACAAGACAAGGATTTGAAGAGGACGAATTTCAGATGTATGTACTACCATTATGAGTTCATGGTTATTCCATTTGGTGTAACCAACTCTCCATTAGTGTTCATGAGACTCGTGAACATGATTTTTCATCCATACCTTGATCGCTTTGTAGTAGTCTTCATCAATGACATTCTGATCTACTTGACTACTGAGGAGGAGCATGGCAATCATTTGCAGGTAGTACTGGACACACACCAGCAGCAACAACTTTATGGTAAGCTCTCGAAGTTCCAGTTATGGATCCGAGAGGTTCACTTTCTATGACATGTCATCTCAAAGGTGGGAGTTATAGTGGATCCAGTGAAGGTTGATGCGGTACTTGCTTGAGAGCCACCCAGGAGTGTGATGGAGATACAAAGTTTCTTGGGTTTGGCGGGATACTAACGGAGGTTTGTGCCAGATTTCTCCAGAGTTTCAGCACCTCTATTAGCATTGAAAAATAAGGGGAAACCCTTCATGTGGTCAGAGAGATGCCAGCAGAGTTTTCAGGAGTTGAGGTAGAGGCTGACTAGTGCTCCCATCTTGAGGCTACTAGAGGAGGTTGTAGGGTACGTAGTCTACTGTGATGCATCAGGGACCACACACGGATGTGTCCTAATGTAGGAGCGAGCTGTTATCGCTTATGTTTCTCGACAACTGAGATTTCATGTGCAGAAGTACACTACCCATGAACTAGAGTTAGCAATAGTGGTCTTCTCCTTGAAGATGTGGCGACATTAGATGATGGTCGATCGTTTTACAGTGTACTCTGATCACAAGAGTCTCAGGTATATCTTCTCCTAGAAGGACCAGAACCTGAGACATCAACATTGGATTGAGTTCCTCCAAGACTATGACTTCGAGATAGTCGATACTCCCTGGAAGGGGAATGTTATAGCAGAGGCACTAAGCATATGATCTGGTATACAGCTTCAAGGAGAGGCGACAGAGCAGTTGGCCGCTTTTCATATATCCTATATGGATCGAGATGGGGCATCCTTCCTTCAAACTCTTATAGTAACTCCTCCACATAATTAGTGATTCAGGGAGGCGAAGTGTGGGGATGCTGACTGTGAGGCTTGACATGCTCAGATATCCCCCAGGCCGGCACCTGATGAATTTTCTAAACGTGGGGATCATGTCATCCTCTTTAGAGGACATACTATGGTATCTGTGTCTCTTCAGGAGGAAGTGATGAGGGAGTTCTACACATCCCCTCTTATAGTACATCCCATAGTGGAAAAGATGTACCGGGATCTTTGATGAATGTACTGCTAGCCAGGTATGAAGAAAGCAGTAGTAGGGTTTGTCTCTTGGTGCCTCACTTGACAGCAAGTAAAGGCGGAGCATCAGCTACCACCAGGCCCGGTTCAACCATTGGTGGTCTTATAGTTGTTGTGGGATAGGATATCCATGGTCTTTGTGACAGGACTTCAATGTACATACTGGGGACATGACTCTATCTCAGTGATCATCGACCAACTGACCAAGTCGGCACACTTCCTACTGATTAGATAGCAGGGTTTAATAGAGAGCTTGTGATGCCTATATGTGCAGGAGATTGTGCGGAAACATGGATTACCCTCGACGATTGTATCTAATCATGAATCATGTTATACTTCCCAGTTATGGTAGGGGTTACAGGAGGCTTTCGTGGTGCAGCTTCATTTGTGCAACGCCTTCTATCCCCAGATAGATGGTCTGACTGAGTGGACCATTTAAACCCTTAAAAACATGCTACGTGCTTGCGTCCTCGACTTCAGTCACAACTGGGAGGATCACTTGCCTTTTGTGGAGTTTTAATACAACAATAGCTATCACTCCACCATTGTAGTGGCACATTTTGAGGCATTTTACGGGAAACCTTGGAGATCACCTTTGTGCTAGACAGACCCAGGGGAGTCAGCACTAGTGGGATCATAGATGGTACGGACTACCACAGAGAATGTGTAGATCATACTAAAGAGGATAAAGACTGCACAGAGTATGCAAAATTCATATACCGATAGTAGATGAAGTCCTCTAGATTTCAAGGATGGAGACCACGTCTTTCTATGGGTCTCACCTCAGTGAGGTTTGCTGAGATTTTGTCGATGCGGAAAGTTATATCTGAGGTTCATTGGACCCTTTCAGGTTCTCAGCTGATTTGGAAACGTGGCTTACCGCTTAGCTCTTCCACCTCATTTGTAACAAGTGCATGAGGTCTTCCATGTGTCCCAGATGAGAAGATACATGGACGCCCCTTCTCACATCATCGTCCATAGCGAGCTGGACGTCGAAGATGGGGAGGATTTTATGGAGGTTCTAGTAGAGATTGAGGGTCTTAGGAGTAGGTCCTTTTTGGGTGGTTGACACCTCTCGTGCATGTTTTTTGGTAGCACGGGAACCTCCAAGAGAGAACATGGTATCGGGAGGCTTAGATATGTGCTCAGTACACCAACATGTTCCCTTACATTGAGTTGTGGCTTACGGGGATGTAAATATCTTAGGTGGGAAGAATGTAAAAACCCAGAATATCCGTGTAAATTTTTTTCTAATATATGAGAATTTTACGAGTCCACGAAAACTAACGGTGTGTGATTCCGAGGCCTAGTTTTCCCAGAAAAGATTTATGAATTTTTTTTCGGGTATGTTCAGTTAACGTACGGGAGAGTTTTTGAAACTATTGAATCGGAACTCGGAATTGAAATCTAAGGGCACCGTTGAACTCACAATGCCGATATTCTCTTAAGGTGACCTTCTCCTTGACTGCAGTAGGTCGAAGTTGCATGATAGTTTTTGGGGTTTTTCGTGGGAATGAATAGTATAATAAAATAAACTTTTATTTTATTTCTAACAAACATCCAATTTGAAGGCTATAGAGGTGGGTACCATGAGGGGTTAGAACCTCTCAACTTTAATGCTCGGTGGTGGGGACCACCAAATCTAGTAAAGCCCCAAACTAGAAGCATGGTGGTGTGGACCACTTGAACCCCTCATTATGGGAGAAAAACATCCCAACTCCTTACATTAATCATTCCAACTCTCCATTGATTAATTATTCCAAATCTTCATTAATTAATTAAGCTAACATAATTTTTGCCAATAATTTATATTTTGAAAAACATATTTTATTATGTTGGCACCGCTTTTCATGGGAGGGTATATTTGGTTTGAAAAATAGAAGGGCGGGGGAACTTGGGAGAATGCTCTCCAATGAAGAAAGCACTATGGAATTGAAGAACGTGGACGATGTTGAAACGGAATTTGGAAGCGTGAACACGGAAGCGACGATCATTGAAACTCCCTTCGCCTTCACCATTTCCATCTCATGATCTCCGTCAACAATTATCCAAGGTAGGGGTTGTTATTGAATTCATGAAATTTCTCGATATAATTTCACGTTCATGGAAAGCATGGTGAATGCAGATCAACCAAAATGAGTTGATCTATGATTCATATGAATTCTAGAGTTTGATGTTCTTGACTCAAGATTTTGTAGATACGTTTTCTTCTACTCTAATGCAGATGGTGCGGACCAAATAAACATGGCCTGACCCCTCTATCATTATTCATTATTGTTTTGATCTTCGCGATGGGGATGGCAACCGTTGTCGGCGTTTGGCACCGGTGGAACTCAAGAACCATAACGAAGGTGATGAACGAAGGGCAGCCGGTCAATCCAGCCCTCGGTGAAGGCACGATGCTTCTCTGCCCCGCGGCCTCTGTCACACCATGACCTTTGTGCCCCACGACGCTCTGCCATCCGCGGACATCACCGCCCTACGACCACACCGTGCCGACCCACGGCCTAGCTGCCCTCTGCGATCCTCTGTGGCCCTCCGCGGCCCCACCGCGCAGCCCCAGCCGGGCCTCCTAGCGTGGGCTAGGCCGGACCAGCGGTTCGGGCAGCACAGCGGGCTGGCGCAGACCTAGCAGGTCTGGCCGGCATGACCGAAACCGGGTCGGGTTGGATCGACCCATATCGGGTCGCCCCAGGTCGGGTCGGTCCGACCGGGCCAGAAAGGACACAGTCCCATTTCAACCCATTTATGCACTTTTGACCATAACTTTGCCACCAGACGTCTGTTTGAAGAACCGTAAATGGCACTATAAACATTGGAGTGAGATAGTGCCTTTGATTATACTCCATTGAATATTTGCATAATGATGGACTACAGTCGGGTTGGATCATGCACTAATCCAACGGGGCCCTCGGGACTAAAAGGCTAATAACTCACAGACTGGGCGACCGATTGACCCGATATATATTGCATTGGGACCCCTATGATGTGGCGGTCATTTGAGATACATCATCATGGGACTTCGTGGTAGTTGGATTTTTGACTAGTGGCTTGAAGAGCGGACCCTCTCGGAGATGAGCGTGCTTAGCGTAGGAACTCAATAGCTGTCTGTGACTTAATTAAGAGATACTTTGTGAGTCTCTAGTTTAGGGTCCCACATGGAACCACACTAGGATTCCTTGTGGGACTACCTGAGCGATCATGTGTGGGTCATCACCTAGCGATCATGTGTCGGTCAGCACCTAGAAATCCTGTCTGGGTCAACACCTAGTGATCCTGGGTGGGTCAACACCGAGCGATCCTCTGTGGGTCAGCACCGAGCGAGCCTCTATGGGTCAGCACCGAGTGATCCAGTTTGGGTCGAAACGTAGAGATTCTATGTGTGTTTGATGATGATTTGAGATCCTTCGTGGGTCTTCCACTTAATAGAGTAAGAGGATTCATTAGTCACGTCTAATCATCTTTACTATTGTACATAAGTTATTCCTGGTGTGAGCTGAGTTCGTACCTGAGTGGTACTTTCCTTTGTGGTAATACCATTGTGGTATTCCTTTGTGTGGCATACCTGTTTGGTAATTTCCTTTATGGTATTCCTTCCGTTTAGGAATAGTTGGGTTTTGGGCTTTGAGTTGGACTTTTTACTTCCCTCATGATTGAGATGGGTATAATAGATAACTTAGGTATATGTATGATAAAATTCTTAAGTAGGGTTGGTTAGTTGATTGCATGTTGTGTGGTTTATCTTTGGTGTATTTTGTGAGACCTTGATATTCTTGGCCTCCGTACTGAGTATCATTATACTCACCCCTACAGGGGCCATGCTCGCACCCTGTTGTGTTTGGTGCAGACGACAGACCACACTAACTGAGGAAGAGAGTTACAGGATTGGAGGTGGCTTAGATGTGAACGTTAGATGAGGCGAACCACAGAGAAAACTATTCATTAGTTGTACCTACCCTTCATGTAGGATTCATGGTGGATGACCTAGGATATTCTTTTTACCTATCAGTTGTCTTGTACTTCCTAGTTTTCCTTGTACTTTATAGTTGGTCTTGTATCATGGCCCCTTTTTCATATTGTACACACTCTATTTACTATTCAGTTTACATGATTTCATATCTTGTTGTGTGATTGGCTGTGTGTGCTACATGTTATAAAGGTAACACCCTCCTAGTTTTAGGGAATACTCCTTCAGTGCTTTTCGCCAGCCCCTGGACTATTGAAGGTGGTCTTGGGGCAGTCACGACACAGGCCTCGGGGGACAGGTCGTGACAAAATAGCTTCATATTCAAGAACTATGTGTGGATTGATTAATAGAATCATAATATACATAGTGATGGCCAAATATCAAATAATAGGTTCATCCACAATATATATATATATACATACAAATGTCCCCTTTCCCAGGTATTGGACCAGAATGGGTAGGTAACTTTTATGAAATTATAACATATGGATTGATTTCTATAATCACGTGATTTGTAGTGACATAGAGATCAAAAATACTAGATTTATCAAATATATATGAAAAGATAAAATTTTACCCCTAACTAAATATGGGATCGAACTGTGCAACGGGCTATCTGAGACCCACTCTCATGTGGCTCTATCAACATCCCATTTTACCTTTTTTCTCACACCGTCTAAGGATCATGTAGGAATAGGGAACCTTGTATTCCACCCTGGATAACTTGTTTGAGACAACACTTCAATTAGTCACCATATACAAGTCACATGACCTAAATATTTCATGAAAAAATGGATGTCACATTGAATGGGTCATAAAATAAAAATATAACTCTTTTTGAATAAGGATGATTCAGAAAAGAACATTCTTCCTATAATAGAGTTAAGAACTTTGTATAGATCACTTTCACCCATGATAATTTTTACAAGAAGGGATCCAGTAAATGGATCCCCCACCTAGTAATAATATTCATGTATAAAAGTTACTCCCAACATTTAAAAACCCCAACTAGTGAATTGTTTTCCCAAAGTAATTTTTTAAAATTTTTACATTGGTTACAAGGTTCTTACTACATGATTTTAAACTGTAATAAAAAAACCATCCCCACATTTCAATAAAAATAAAGGATAATTCCCTTTCCATTTAAAATTAAAGAGAATTATAGATATTCCTCCACTAAATGACATTAAAATTTTCAGGCCATCACTCATCGCCATTCCCTACCAATGGACAACAAGAGCATGTCCCAGTTAAACTACTATATGGGGTATTTCAATCTTCTATTAATCCCCTCATTCCATAAATCATACTTCATTCCTTGAATATCTACTATTGTAACAAATATTACACATTAATTGGAAAGGAAAATAGTTCTCTTTTATGATCATGCTGCCAAGGCATATGGTATTTGACCATCCAACTATAGATATCTTGACCATATAGGAAGCGAATTCTTAAACATTGTGGGATCGAAATTACTATTGAAGAAATAACCACCTTAGAGTGTTTTGGGAAATCCCCTTTATGATTATACCATATCATTAAAAATGACTAGAGAAACATGAAAAATAAATTACAACATGTTCATATCCCCCTAAAATGGAAGATGAAGTCCTCTTGACTTGGATATAAAAATTATGTTTTTGTGTAACATTCCCCTCATACCATGTCCATGAGTGTAGTTGAAAAAAAGGCACACTTTGGTCTATGTTGTAAGACCTTAAAAATTATCCCTTGATGGTTCAGATTGTATGAACCTAAAAATTCTAGTGAAAGAGAGATAAGTCTTTTCAGGTTGAAACCCCACAAAGATTGTCATAAAAAAATTAAATTCATCATTCAAAAAAAATTCATCTTCCGGGTTTTGGAAAAAGATAGAACATTAATAAAGGAGTCATGAAGCTCATAGTACCCACTTTCTGACCCTTATAAAATCTGAGTCTTTCTATCTAGACCCCTAGTGCTAAAAAAATATTGAGTAATGGTTTGTTACATCTTCTCAATGTGATAAGCTGTTTTCTATACAATGGCATAAAATTTATGGTGCTTGAACGCTTATTGTATCATACATTTTCAATAAACACTAATTTGTTATTTGAGTATATCGGGTCACTGTAAAACATTAAAAGTCATTTGAATGGAAAATTGATATCTATATATAAATATTCTATAAATGATAGAGGACATTTACCTACCATCCAAATACATTTTCTCTACATGGGATGGAAATCATGATCCTTGTATGCCTCACCTCACCTTGTAAGAACTAGAAATCCTAGGTTGTTATAGTATATCCCAAAAAAATTGTACCATACCATATTCATGACTCTTGATCATGGGATGATGATTTTAAATCCCAATAATCTTATTATTCATGTGTATTCAACATCCTCAACATTAAATCAAAGTGTGTTGTGATCATTCTCAATGCAAGGATACGACACTCAATTCCCTAACCTTTTCAGGGCCCCAACTACAAGGCTCAGAATAACATTACAAAAATACCTAGAATCATAAAATATATATATATTCAACTCTAGTGTTCCTACAACATCGCTATATATCTTTATAAACTTTTCAAACATCATCTTTAAGACTTTTTTCACTTCACAATCCCTTCAAAACCCCCAGAAAATATTAGAGAACTCCTTTGATTGACCAGGCATTAAATCCATACTTGATCATTCATAAGGGATTATAATGAAAAATTAGAGTCATGTAATTTTTAAAGGAAATGAAAAGTGATCCTATTGATCCCTTGTAACCCTATGGAATAACTAATAACCTTAGGGTGTTTTAGGATCTCTTCATTATGTTTACCCCATTCCATATTCGCTGATTTCAACTTTTTTGTTATAAATTACACCACCCATACTATAACTATCAAGCTGAACCTGTCCTAATTAATATTTTATGTTCAGCAATACAATCTAAAAAATAGTTCATTAACATTTTAAAAATGTTGGGTAACCTACCTTTATCCACGATATAAATGTATAAGGCCTTTGAACTTAAAACTAGAGAAATCTCATCCCTAGAAGGATGAAACCTCATTCCTCGTAAACCATATGTACCATGTTGAATATTACAACATATTTGGTTGGTTTCGGTCATCCCCTATATGTCTACCATGATTAATATTTCTATAAATCAGGTTTTATAGCAATGACATTTAATTGTATAGTAAAATTGTTTCTGGGAAGAAGTATATTAAATTTCATATCGTACTTATTTCGTGAATGGAAAATTTTAAATGAATAGAATACTTATGTTCTAGTAGAATGACTTAATGCTTCATAGAATACCTATATTGTAGGATCAATAATTTTAACTACATAGTATATTTACATCTTTATTACATTATGATAAATTAGAATAAAGATACTTCCCCAACACATGACATAAAAATTTACATAGAACATTACTTTGACAATGGTATATTTCTAGCAGAAGAAGGTCCATGAAAATATACCATAAAGTCTGGAATTAGAAGGCAGTATCTAGAAGAACATACTCTATTTTACAATAATGATATTTTTTAGGACCATATAAAATACAACTGAATGAGACAAAACATTAACCCGATTGAAAAGTCAAAAAGAGAATTCTGGAAAAAATCCGAATCTATTCTCAATGGGAATGTACATTGAATGCTTTAGGAAATATTGATAACTCATAAAATCGAAAATAAACAGAAATTATTGTAAAAAACTCATATGATGGTATCATAAGAAATATATGAGTCCACACCTGCTAAAATTTCCCCATATAAATACTAGGAACATGTGAGGGAAATATAAAATAAAAATATATAATTCATGTTCAGATCACCATCTATACCTAGAAAAAAATCATGATAAACATGCTAATTCCACGAAATTAATAAAATTATTTAGAATTATCCCTCTATAATATATATTTCAACCATGTTATCCTTTTTAATCTAGTACTCTCAAGATAATCAGAGTAGGTAAATCATTGAGGAATCTCATATCGAAGGGAATTAATGTGTTTTTATCTAAAAATATATTTAAATTTAAATATTCCAAATTAGTAATTTTGGTTTACATGATATTATACAGAGCATGAGTATCATTAATGATTCAAAAGATATCAGATATTTAAAATATCACACACATCGTGAATTAAATAAATCATGGAAATTATGTGTAAATTTCAAAAAACCATATTCATTGATATGATTCATAGAAAATAAGGAATCTCCCAAGTAAGAAGCATCACCACGGATTCCGGGAGAACATTAACATTGGGGAGCATAATTTAGTAATATTTGATCGTATGAATTTTCCAAATCATCCATAGGCATAAAAGAAAAATCAATGAAATGATGATGTTTTGTTCCCTCTACCTCTTACACTGTCACCTTATGAAAAATCAACTCAAAATTTATAGAAAACTGTTCTTCTGATTTTTGTATAATGACAAATAGAGATAATGAATTCAATAGATGGGATAAGGTGACAGTTGTGTGTGCTTAAAATTCATTTAATCCTATAGATATGATGTAGATATGAGTGAATGGATGGGAGGCTTAGTGGCGTCTCTACCCAAGAAACATGGACACATATCTTAGTGAATATTTCATCGAACCTATATCATTAGAACTATGTAGAAATTTCTCCAGTATTAAATATTTTTTGAATTTTCAAGATTATTATCATCATGTTATCATATAATGGATGTTGGTTAAGAACAAATCCCCCTATATCATTAAAGATATAGAGAATGTGCTCATATTGGTCATGAAACGTTTCTAGGGGAGTCTCAATGATGAAGGTTTGAATCTTATTATAGATGAGTTTTAATTATGCATGGGTATATGCTTTTGATGTGGTGGGTATATCATAAGGGGGAATAATTATATGAGAAGAACAATAAGAAATGGATGAAGTCTCATATGTTATTCTCTTAAGTGATGCATCTTATTTCTCTCATATTGAATGAATAATTTGCACACCAAATTATTCCACGTTAATGGGATGGTTATCACAAGGATGAGTATTCTTCTTTGATTGATATACTGAATCCAAAATTTTATCTATTGTTTCTATAGGCAATGGGGTCTGTGAAGCATATAGTTATTCTACACGACGGACCAATTTATGTAGCACACCACTCGGGTAGGCTTCTACCCAATTTTTGGAATAATCGCTAGACGTGAATATAGGGGACCAAATAAGATGATGGATAATATCGACATTTGTTTCTTCACATGGCAATATATTCCAATTGTGGTGGATAATCTTGAGATGTTTCTCTCATCAAACACTACCTGTTGGGAGGGGAGAAACTCGTTAGATGAAATCGATCAACTGAGAGAATTAATACGGGATATAAGGGTCACAAATAATAGCATCATCTACATGGGCCATGATAAACCCATACCAAAGAGTTATTTTTTTATGAAACTTAATTTATGGATCCACCACCCTTATCTAAACTTTCCCCAGTAAATGTGGGATAAGGCATAAATTTGAACTAATCATATTGGCTCATCATGTCAATGACCACATAACTGTCCAGAGGAATTAGATGAACCCTAGAAATATGTAATAGTTTGAGATAAAATGAAGCATCAATTATCATAGTAATGTTATGTAATTGATAATAGAATAAATTATCTCATATATAGCTGAATAAAAACATAAAGGGGAACCAATCCTATAAGGGGTTTTTCATTTCTCAATATGGCATAGGAGTTGGTAGATGAATAAAAGATTTGTTACACCTAGATTAAAATTCCACCGCTTTTCTAGTCAATCTTTCATCACTAGTTGGACAACTAGAACTCCCGAGAGATATTCGCTGATTAGGGAATGCTATATATTTAGAAACATGGCTAGTAAACATGGTAGCCTAAGGATTGAGTATATATATAGTCTAACAAGGTATCCATCTGTGTTACATTATACAAAATTATGTATTAGTCAATATAATCATGCACTTCCATAGAATATTTTTGAAGTGCAGTAGTGAGAGAATATAGTGGTAAGCCAAGTACAATATTGAAGTATAATTTTGTTGATTCAATACTTAAAAAAGATGAGTGAGTTTATATTTAGCGCTTTCCATAACATATACTTCTCAATTAAAAGCATGAGACTTCCAAAGTTATAATTTTTGTGGGGTCCTCCATGATTTATGTGGTAGGGATAAACATTTAATACATATCACCATGTGGGGAAATCCCACCATGTTGGTAAATTTCCTAGAGTACGATCCCACTCTTATGATGGAACATAGGGAATAAATTAAATCTAGGGAGCCAAAGGCAAACCAGTAATTTAAAAAGATTCTACCAATGATATATGATGACCTAATAAATCTATAAAATCCGATAAAGGTCGATATAATGTATCTAATTCGAAAATATGAGTATCTGTGTAAAACGAACAATGGCCATGACCATTAATAATAAAATCCTCTATCGAGTCAAAGGTCACATTTTGAGCTCCATCTACTTATCATTTTATTTAGGGAGGAGAAAAATGTACATGACTAAATTTTTTAAATTGTATGGTGTGAAAATAACACTCATCTCGATCCAAAGGGTACTTGTTCAACATGTGGGACAAACCCTAGAACTATACCATGAAAAATTGACTTTCGTCTAAAATCATTATTTGAATAAAAATACAAAGAAGATGATATCCAACAAGAATAAATATTATCATTGGGTGAGGGAATGAAATCACCATCTAATATACTGAATATATACCTAGTAATCCAGTGTAATAAGGAATTTTCGTGATGTTAGGATTCTAGAGGAATCTTCAAGAAGTTGTTTCCAGATATCATGTGATACAAAGGGACAACATTATGATTCTCATGGATCATGGTCCACTGTCTAGCGATGGTTGAAGATTTATGTGAAATGGAATAAATATTTTTAAAAAAAATAATTACATATCCAAAAAGATGATAAATCCAATCAAAAGATATGTAGAAATCCAAAAGTATCATGAGAATCAGATGAACCCTGAAGTGAGTGATGACCGCATAACATGTTACAGCTCTCCCAAACAAAAGTATTGATAAATGACTCACGAATCACATAACCCATGGAAGATCTTCTGATCACATGGTATATTGTTATCCTTGGGACTAAGTTCCCCTAATGTGGTCACATGAACCACATTATGTTCAAAATAACATGTGATCGAAAAAGAAGATGTTGTGAATCCAATACGAAAACCATATGACCAAGGACCTGGGTCAATGTTCAACCAAATTACTAAGATTTCATTCAGGATTTTTCCCAATAAGAGTGGATATAGAGAATTAACATTGTGAAAAAAATTTGATCAAACCTCATGAAACATTTTTCTGGTCAGATCATTCAAATATTTCAAATGATCGGTTCTTGTAGGGTGTTCATACAAAAGGGATCATGAATTGATGTGTTGCGAATTGATCTTGTAATGAATGAAATCAGAAGAGAAATAGATATTTATATTCACTTTTAAAATGATAAAACCATCGCCTCTCTATTTATATGTTTCACTATATTATACAAATTCTCATTGGGAAGACAAAACATTTCTTGAGATACTGGTAGACCAAAGTCCAAAAGACCTCAAAGGGAATTTAATTTTTCAAAACTGAGCCCATGTTCCTATGGAAATAATTTCAAATTGGCTTTTATTTTTGTTAATCCCACCAAATGAGCATTAAAAACCCTATAAAAATTAATACATGATTCATGGGTGTTATTATATCCACTAATAAATGTAATAGAAGTAATGAAAATCAAAATAATTACATAACGTTGCGGAAAACATGTGATCAGGAGACATTTATAAGGTCATGAGAATGGGTCATGTGTTATTAATGATATGTGTATGACCACATGAATCCACATTTGGAGATTCCCTGTATTCTTCATAATTCCACCTGATGATCACTTATGGTTATGTGGGGTATTCTAGTTGAGTCCTTTTGATCATTTTACTTGTCAATTGATAGATTCCAGAATACCATCCAAATCCTCCTATAAAATAGTGGTAGAGAAATTCCAATTCATTAGGAAAAGGAGACTTATGTTGGTATTCATGTGATTTGGTCATTCAATCCTTAATACATCATGAACCCATAAGAAACAATTCAAATATCTCTTGTAATATCATGTTTTAATGCCACCTCATTTATGAGAGGGACCTCAAACATGTCCATTAAATAGTGGGATTCCACTTCGACTACATAGATATGGAGAGGGGGTAATCTATGTCTATAAATTCATGTCATCATGAGATAGATCATTATTTACATGATGTATCACAGATAAAGGGAGTTATTTTACCTAAAAACTCTTTAAAGACATCTCGTTAACTCTTGTCCTTATAAAACAATAAGGAAAATAGGTATTTAGATGGTGGATTATTCTCATGAAATCAAGGTAAACCATTATTTATACAAAAGGTATATTGACCTCGTGTTATCACTATTTATCATGAAAAAACCCATTAATGTGTTATCATGATACCATAGAGGCCACCAAGAAAATAAACCTCAGGCTCATGAAAAAAATCCATAAATTCATATTTGACCACGATAATGAATTCTCATAATTGTCCTCATCTCAAAAAATAATCCTATAAATTTTCTCCTGGACTTGTTAATTCCAATTTTATGTATATCATGATTTAGAGAAATTCTGTTAATCAGTTAAAGTCTATTAAATATTGAGATGGAAGAACGTCCTCTTTAAACTATTCTCATGAAACACCATAGATGTCCCATGGTAAGATCACATGAAAACGTAATGAAAAAAATCATTCCACTGACTCTAGATATTAATTGTGAGATATACACCACCTAATGTGGTGTATAACTGGGATGTTGAGGCATATAAATTCCCCCCATCACAAAAACTATACATGATGGTGAATACTACATGGGTGTGTAGGGGAAGACTTCATGGGGTGGAATGTCAAGTAATTTTATAGGTCTTCCTCCATGTATAATATGGTGAACAACTAAAGATATCATGTGGAATGTATAGGTGCATCTCATGACAACTCTATAGATCACATGAATGACTTCTGACATTTATTCTTGATTATGTGATGGAGTCCCCATTTGTCGATTGTGTCACCGGAGGCCTAAAATAAATTTATTCTTGGCTAGGATAGATGAACATATGTAATAGATTATAGAAAAAGTCTAAATGTGGTATATGTTTTATATAATGACAAATATTCCAATATTCATGCACTACACATGACGTACATAGATCACGTGACAAAACCAAGGCATTCATCACAAGTCTTGAGACACCCTCCAAACATGTGATTTGGAACATGATCAGTTCCTTGGACAAGTCATGAATGTTATGAGGTGATTCTAGGTTATGAGACACAATTCTTGTATGTACTATGGTATTTCTATATATATCTTGTGAAGTCATCCAAACATGTCTCCCAGATCATGTGGGAGCATTAGGGCATGCCATGAAGACATGAAATGTCATTTCGACATGTCACCAATATCCTTCAATGGATTAAGGACATTTCAGCAATGTATTGTGATGCCCTCAAAGAATTTCATCCATGTCATTAGATTCACTCCATAAATTTCAATAAATAATTCCAATTACTTCTAGTGATGTCATCCTAGTCATGTGAACCCCGACTAACATGCCATTTGGATCATCTGATCTCTTTTCGACAAGTCAAGAAAGTTATGTGGTGGAATCGGGGTAGGTCACCCAAGTCTTGATACCTTTTTCAGTATTAGTATAAATATACTATGATATCCTCTAGACATTTCCTATGTTCATGTAGTAACATTAGGTCTTGTCACCCATGTACTCTAAATTCTTTTCTACATGTCTTCCAAGTCATGCAAAAATTACTAGACATGTCATATAGGTCATTTAATTCCTTTTAGACATGTCAACCAAGTCTTCTGATTCCCTCCAAACATTCCATCCAAGTCTTGTGAAGGCTTCCATACATGTTATTCGGGCCTTGAAAAATACTCCATACATGTCGGCCAAATCATGCGGCAACATCATGTCATGTAACTCAAGTCTAGAATAGTCTTTTTTAACATGTCACATGAGTATTGAGATGTCCCCCAAACATGTAGGAAAATTCTTGTGATGACCT
Source organism: Viscum album (assembly GCA_963277665.1). Classification (NCBI taxonomy): domain Eukaryota; kingdom Viridiplantae; phylum Streptophyta; class Magnoliopsida; order Santalales; family Viscaceae; genus Viscum; species Viscum album. Next base: position 805,772,457 of record OY728119.1, on the reverse strand, counting down.
CTAGACATGGCATCAATGTCTTATGGTTCCCTCTATCCATGTTATCGATTTTAGGCAATTTTGTCCAGACATTCCATCTTGTTCATGAAACACCCTCTAGATTTATCAACTTTCATCATGTGATAGACTTCTAGATATTCCATCTAGATCATGTGGGTCCATCTGAACAATTCAACAAGATATTTCAATTATCATTAACCATGTCATCCATACAACCCATACATTTCCAGACATCCTTAGGCATGTTATACTAACACCTCAGGCACATCCTACTGACACCTCAGGAATTTTATACAAACTCTCAATTCATGTCAAACAAACAACAAGGACATGTCTAGAAGGGATCCCAGTATAGTATAACCTTTTTCAATGGAAATATTTTGGAATATAACTAAATTAATAGTTAAAATATGGTTTATATCAAAATAGTTAACCTATGAACACATCCAAAGTCATAATCTCTAATGGGGAATCTACTATGGTGTAAGCCCCAACATGTATCCAACACTCAAACCCAACAGACCCAAACTTTCCTTTTGGTTGACCACTCTAACTTATCCATTAGTGGATTGAAAATCCATCTGAACATTGATTAATCTTCATCATACTATATGTATGATATGTATGATTCATTCATAATTCTCTAAGTCAATATCATAAACTCTATTAGGGATGCCCGAGTATAGAAGTATCGAATCTATATGAAATGATACTAATCATGTTTTATCCCTACTTTCTCACACTGATCATGGATCAGGTTGGCAAGAGTATTTTTTATTATCATATCATTCACATCAGCAATATTTCTTTTCTAGGGAAACCTCAATTTATAATCCTTAGTCAGTAGCTTGATATAACTAACACCATTCATGGGAAAACACCTCAGTTAATGTCATGGGGGGGGAAATGAACTTAGATAACTGTAATTTATCCAATAAATATGATATATAGGATTCCTTCATAATGATAAAGCATCAAAACCAGTTCTTAAGTGACCTAATATATGTCATTTCTGCATGATGATAAATTGCCCGACTCAAATACACTACATGTGATTTTATTCTGACCATGAAAATGATAAGTAGTATTCCTTATATAGGTTCAATCACATCCTCAAGACATCACCTCCTCATTATATGAAAGTTAATTCTATAGTTCATGGTTATATTTCTTCAAAAGTTTATTAACAACCAATTATTTATAAATAATATACATTGGATGAATAACATCATGTACATATACATTTTAACATCAATATAACCCCCTTTACACATAGAATATTCAACATTAGATCATTTGGTTGGTGTAACTGATCTCATATTCAGATATTGACATAATTCACAAACATATTTTCAATATCTAATAGAATCCGAATGGTGGAAAAGTTCCCCCCAAAAGTGTTTTATGATACTAAAATCTCATAATCTCAACCAATTTGATTTTATAAGTGCTTTTGTTTCTGAATACCCGATTGATTGCCTTCCATTGTAAATATGGAATATACATTTGTACGTATGTTGGATCCATTGGTTGTTTCTATTAAACGAATGTGGTGAACCAGGATTAAACTATTTTGATACCACACCTGAACCCACATAATAAACCCTAAAAAATATATAAAATGACAGAACACCAAGTTCTCATCCGACCATTTTGTTCCCAGTACTCATAACCTCTCAACGAAACATGGGTATGGATTTTAAATTTTATTCCGAAGATCTCAAAGACTAATTATTTTGTTATGTTGATATCTCCCTTGTTTAATATGAATGACCTTATGAGCTCACAAATTATTATGATTCCATTACCAATGTTTTGAATAATAGTTTTATATAGGTTCTTCATAAGAAGTGTACTATATGAGATGATTTTTTTGGGATATGTTGATGAGAATTCAATAAATAGAAATATTTTTTTCTCTACTCTAATAATCCATTAAACCTTTACGGTGCTCAAGAATTTTTTATAAAATAATTAGTATATTCACCAATTAATATGTAATCTTGATGTATGAAATGAGTGGGTTTCAATATTTTTTATCTGATATAAATTTATAAATAGTTATGGGATAAATAATTGTTCTAATTCTTTTGGCATCAAAAAGGGAAAGGTAAAATTTTAAGGAAATTATAATAATAAAACATGGAAGAAGAAAGAAATTTATACATTATATCAAGATTTGTGGGAGGAAGTAGATATGAAATTTACTTATGTGTCATGGAAAATGTTTTATGTGTGAAAATAAATTCCATTGAGTAATGTGATGTCGAATTCATATAAAAATAATAGTAATTGGAAGGAATGGTGAGAATTTCTAATAGAATTTAGAAAAAACACTATAATGATATAATTAAAATGTATAATATAATTACCCCAATGATATCTTGATTATAAGGATTAGTTAATAACATTGGCATCAGTAACCTTATAACCCAAGATATAGTGGAAAATATCGTATGATCAAAACTGGTGATGTGGGCTATAAGAAGGAAGTGGTGAATGGTAATGTAACCATCATCTATAATATTTTAAACAATTTATTTTAATATGGCACTGACCAATTTTAATACAAGGTGATTTTTGTTACAGTATCATGACCCATCCTCAATAATGATATGATGAGTTAGTAAAAAAAATAAAAAATGACATGACTATTTCTTTTCACGAATATAGATCATATCTAATAGTATTTTAATGGAATATACTTCTTGTAAGTCAAAATATTCTTCCTCTATTTTAATTTTATGAGGTTTTGGTTATAGATTAAATCTATCTATATATATCCCATCACAATTGTAGAAGAATAGAAATCACATTTGACATTTTCAATCATTATATGATTATTTTTTGATGTGGTCAATAATATGAACACCTTATTGATGTTATGCCAATTTAATGGGTCATGCTACCCATTAATGAGAGATATTTCTCTCAAACTGTTATGGTGAAAGAGAACATCTATGCAAGGACTATTATTTTAGTATAATGATGATGTATTCTATAAAAAATTCTTATTCTTCCCATGAATCATGAATTTGATTATTCAGTAGAACTCATAAGGGTTTCCATGAATATTTTAATGACTCTATATTGAATGGACCCATTTGAGATGCCTGAATTGAAGAAGAAACTCTAGTATAATCTTCATAACATATCCATATTCCATATTGATCACCATGGGGTGAAGATATTCTATTTTTTATGAAGAATAATGGGTAAATTAATATTTTCATAAATTATTGAGCACATAACAAGACAACTTTAAAAAACAATAATCCTCTTCCTAATATTGATTCATTGTTCGATCAACTACAACGAGATTATTGAATTTCAATGATTTACCTTATTTTCAGATATAATCCATTGATGTTCAAGAATTATGAAATACCAAAGAAATCATTTTATAGTAAATACAATAGTTATGAATTTATAGTGAGGCCATTTGGATATACCAATTCCACAACTATATTAATTGATCTAATGTTTTTTGTATTTTGATATTAGATTTATTAGTTTTTTGTAGTTATTATATATGATATTATTATACATTCAAATATCTATTCAAAACATGGTTATTAGTTTAGGATTGTGTTATTGGCCCTTAGGTAGGTCATGTTTTATTCCATTTTCAGTATGTGTGAATTCATGTTACAGATAGATTCATTATTGGGTTACATTGTCATAAGTGTGGTTATATTGGTGGATCCTTAAATGTTGGTTGTTATTAAACAATATCATAGTCCCATGACAAAGACTGTGTTTTTATGTATTTGTATATTGGTATGATATTTCATATAATTTGTGAGTGATTTATCACATCTATCAAATCCAGTAACATAGCATACTCAAATGGGAGCAAATTTCATTTTGACCACAGAATGTGCAGAATATTTCAAGAGTTGAAATTATGTTTGGTTAGTGAACCAATTCCTCATATAATAAAATGGTGGATTTTTTATAATATTGTTTGGTGCATCAAATAAGGTACTATGATTTATACCTATTTATAATGACTTGGAGAAACGTTATGCCTCACACCACAAATATATTTATAATCAAAATCACATAACATAGGATTTGGAGCTAGTAGTGGTTATTTTTTTTATTTGAAAATTTTGAGGAATTATCATTATTGTGGTTATACGGACCTCATATAAACCGAGAATAAAAAATCCATTATTTAAATGATTTATATAATGCATCTCGCAAAGAGTCAAAAGACCCCTGGATTGAAAGATTTAATATCGTTGAGAATTTCTACAAAACCATCTTAATTTATCATCTCATATTCATAATCATGCCCCCTCTAGACTCTATTTTATGTTTTAAATAAATTATAATTATCATCAGAACCTGAGGAAAGGAAAACCTAAGAAAGGGGTGAGGTAAATCACCCAGTAATATAGACATATCAATATGACATAAATGGTCAGATTGTATGTGTATGAGAAAAAATGTGCATGTGAGAAATTTTATACTGAATGTACAATGAACAATAATGATTATACATGATATAAAAGAGAAATTATTATCCAAGGATCGAATTCATACCTTATAAAATGTGAGAAAAATCATTCTCCAATAATAATGATTCAAGAAAAAGAATTATTGGCAGAATATTATCCCATAATAGTGTCATGTAATCGTAAGAATTGAAACCAAATAGTAGGGATTCCCACCAAGAAAATAATCACATAATAGTCTTGAAATATTAATCAACATAACTTTTTGACTAGAGATAGTTATATCAGGTAACATTGGGCTTGAGATTAAACATCACAGGTATCACATTATTGGGGGATAAATCCTCCCATATACAATTTTTCATTGGATAATCCACTATTGTACCCTATTAGAATGGGATAAATTTTCCCATCAAACCCTTTTGGTTGACATAAATCCACCCATAGACCCTTTCTCGTGGTGTAAATTCTCTTCTATAAATTTTTTTTGGAATATATATTCCATTGAAACCATTGGATATCATGAGACATAAAGAAAAACCAATTCATTAAAGGTATTTTGAAGAACATAGTCTTAATAATCCATACATATAATTGACACATAAAATAAATAATAAACTCATCTTAAAGAACAAATAAAAAAGGAATGGTATTCTAAAACATTCCAAAAACATAACAAAACATAAACTATAAAAATAATAGGATATGAAAAATTCCATTTTCAAAAAGTAATAATATTATAATAATATATGATGGTTGATCTGTACATTACTTCTTGAGAAAAAATATATTAGGGTAAAATAGAACATAAAATAAAAAAATTATCATGAACCATATAATATATATATATAAAGATGAGGTTAATGTTTCATTTGAAAAAAAAAAGAGAATTAAAAATGAATACTTTTGAAAAAATTATTTCAAAAAATAAATGTAAAATATCATTGAAAATGCGTAATGGTTATGAAAAAAATATTAAGTGGATGATAAGTTGTTTATATATATTTTGTTACACCCTTGTTTGAAATCCATCACCATGTAAAGGGTACTAAATATTAATTTTTAATAGGGGTAATGGTAATTATCCAAATTAAATAATATAATCCATATTTTATTTCCCAAAATCATGGTGATGTGTAAGAAATAAAAAATATATATATTTATGAAAAATTAATTTAATTAAATGGTAATTGTTCTTATAAAAAATATCATAAAATAATAGAATCATTAATATAAAATATGTCATTTTGGAAAATTATTTCACAATTAAAAAAGGTGGAAATAAAAATTAACAAAATAATACATTACAAAAGATTAATCTTAAATGATATTTTCTAAATAGAAGTTATTTTCAACCATTATAAATATTTGAGTTACAAAAATTCCATAATATTTCAGGATCATTTCTCTCAGAAATAGTTATTGATAGAGTGTTTTAAATTGAATAGAAATTACCATGAAATAGGTATATTTTTTGATATAACTACTCCATTTTGTATAATATTTACTAATTAAAATAAATCAATAACATAATGAATATAATGTATTATGTATAGTAAATTGAGATGAAAACCCCTTACAATTTTGTTATCATTAAAATAGAAGACCCCTGAATGGATAAACATGAGATGGGTTTTTAAAATCACATATATTAAATGAATTTTCTGAATGGAATAAATTCATTTCCAGTACCCATACTAAAAATTATAAACAACCTTCTAATAAAATTCATATCTTAGTAAAGAAAAACTGAGATGAAAAAAACACACCTTGTATTCCCACATTAGGAATTTTGATCTATCCACATCAGGTAAATGAATTTCTCTTGGTGTTCTCCTTAAGAAATGTTTCCCTATAATATATAATGGTTATTAGTGCTGTAATTAAGTGGTATAGGGTTCCAGGAGAAAAAAATGGTATTTTTTCAAGGAAAAAATCAATGTTAAGGGGGATCTTGAAGTGGTGGGGATGATTCTATTTTATAAGTGAAGAAGAATAGTTGTTTTCAAAATATCCAATGAAATAAAATAATTTTATTTCACTGTTAATATTTTAAGAAATCACTAATCAAAAATTTGTAATGGAATTTAGTTTTGGTCAATCAATGCCTCAAATATAAATTGGGAAAAAAATTAACATATTTTCAATGTTTTCCCCTACTAAATGACTTTTATCTTGTTTTCATATTAACTATGTATATAATTTCAAATCGTAGTATTTTTTATAAGGATAAAAATTAAATTTGAAGATATATCTTAATATAAACCTTCTAAATTTATAACTTGAATAATAATTTATTTTAAAAATTTAAAAATTTTGGAGAAATTAATTTATAAATAAAGGCGCATAATTGTGAAAAAAACTATTTTAAAATAAAATGATTATTGGGTATAAAATTTATTTATAAAAATTATTATTGTGTTTAATTTTATAAATAGAATATAAGGATTTGTTATAAAAAAATTAATGTACAAATATTTTAGAGTTCGTGAAAATGCAATTTGAACATTATGAACTATCGATTCCATTAAATAGCCAAAAATAGTTTTTTTTAAAATTGTTTAATTTAGTTATTATATTTTTTGGAATATGTTTTCAAGAATAATTACTTTTATAAATTAATATTCTTATTATAAAAAAATTTTTTATACTGAAAACAATTATTCCCATATGAAATTTTATTGTTATGATAAAATCCCATAAATGGTATTTTTCAAATGAACAGTATATTCCAACTACAAAAAAAACCTTTCTCATAATAATAATAATAAATTGTTTAAAAGTTTATTTTGAGTAATGGCTGTATTAAAATGAATTATAATGTATCCAAGTTAAATTATACATTTTTCTAAATTATTTTTTAAATTAACAAATTACATCAAAATTGCTACACTAATTGGAAATAATCCTTTTGAATATCAGATCATATTAATTATTTAAATTCAAAAGGTAGTAAATTTTAATTAAGTACCACATTAATGATTATTAATGGTTTGTTAATACTTTTATATTAATATTTTGTTTATTTTATTACATTATATTTATAATGTAATGCAACATATAGAACATAATATTAATTTAGATAAGAAAATATTTTAAAACATTTCATTATTTTACAGTGAGTGGGATGATATAGATATAAGGAGAAAATAATATTAATGTATATATTTACCTGAAAATAGATTAATATTAACTAAAAAGATAGTTGTATTTGATTAAATAATTTCATTACTCAAAGGTTTTAAAGATATGGATTGAGAGATAGTGACTCATGAAATATTATTTTAGATATAAAGACTCACCAGAATCCAATATTCGACTTCCACATAATACCTTCACCGAACCATGGATTTATTCAAAATGTAATGTTATATCCCTATTTTTATACATTGGAAACTCTTGATTGTGTTAAAAGGGTTAATCAGTACTATTATGAGGATTAGATGTCGATCACCTTCCAACAAGAAAGGGGTTCTCATATGATAAAATTATAGGGAAGGATTTTTCATCTTCCATGTAGGACCCTTCCATAATTTCTTTAGACAAAAATTGTAATGATGGAACCATATCATTGGTTTCTAGCCCAAATTCGCTCCAAACAATAATGTATCTATGAAAATTACCTTTCTTAATCAATATCACTCTATTAAATGATGACAAACCATGGAGTAACTCGGACCTCAGGATGAAGTTACTACTGTGTTGGAGAAGATATTATAGGAAAATTATTCTTCTCAAAATATGATAATTTAACATCATTCAATTTATAGAGGATGGTCCCAAATAGGCATGGATGGAATGGAACATCCTTCATAACCCTATACTTTTTAGACACTAAGAATGGGACATAAACCTAAAACATTTTCTCTAATAGAAATATATATCCTGGATATAGATAAAACTCCATAAACTCAATTGGTTATTGGGAATCCTAAATAAATATTTTTCTAGACTCTATTCTTAGGGAAATACCCATTATGGATCATCAAACTTTTTATAAGTAATTGTACTCTATTTATCATATCCTCGTTGAATCCTGCATGTATTCTACATTTTTAAATGTGATAAACCTAGTAGTAAATGATTGAAATATTTAATTGATAGAGGAATATACATATATCATCCTTTTTAATAAAGTTTGAAAAATAGTTACTCAATCCATTTCAAATTTTGGTGTTATTCAAAATAAATTTATTCTTCATTCCATTGAAAGACAATAATATTAAGATATGTATGAAAAGGATTAATTAAAAGGGAAAACATTTTTTCAAAAGTTAATTATTCTAGTAAAGATCATGTGAATAATGTTAGAGAGCCGAAATTCTCCCCAAAACAATTATAGAATAACTCATTTAACTGATAACATTATGGTTGTGATAATCCTTTCTGGACTAACACTATCTGAAAAAGATAGTGGTGTTGAGGATACCACTATAAAGGCTTTATAGAATATAAATGAGGGCCCTGACTGCCTGGAAAAGATAAAATGCAATTCTCAATAGAACAATGTGTATAATGTGAAAAAACCCATCAATATTTGACTGATTCCCCTTACCAGTTTTATGATTCATATAAATCATTAGATAAATATTATTATTATAATAACCAAATTCCTTGAGATTATAAAATGAGATTGACCAATTAAGGCTATAGATAGTTCTCACATAGACGGATCCAATTGACCTAAAAATGATCCTTATATGGTCTTTATTTTAATGTGATAGAAACCTATGAAAACAATACATGTTTCAAGTAATAGGTGGAAGATGATAAAGATTATGCAATAATGTTTACCATAAAACTCAACCCCTAGCTTCCTGTAATTCCATAGATGACCTTGTGAATGTAAAACATTATGTCATATGATCTTCTGATGTTAATTCACAAACATCTTTCTTTGAGTTCATATATAAAATGAAATCTCAAATAAAGATTATTATTGAAGATGGTTCCAATAAATTGAATCCCTAAAATAAATAATTTCAATAAATTAGTCGATACTTAAAATAAAATTATATATGAATATATTTATTTTATTATAAAATTGTAATGGTGATGAAACCCCTAAAATATACTACTCTTTACAATGGAATATTTAACACAATAAATAAAAAACTATTTATTTTATGAATGGATGAAAATCTATTATCCTATATTTTCTAGACGTTAAAATTTGTTGTATCACATCTTTAATAATAAGGAAATCCTAACCACTATATAGAATATATAGGTCACTGCACATTTTCCCTAGGGGATTTTTTAACTTTTAATATTAAGGTAAAAATAATAACATGTGATATTTATGACCCTATATTTCATATTTTTTTATCATTTTCTATTCTATGAACAAATTCCAATATAGAAGACAATTTTGGAAATGTGTTGTAAATATTAGTGGTAAAATGGAGGATATATGGATTTTTCATTATGGAATCAATTATATGTTCTGATCTAGAGAGAATATTTGTTGAATACACTCCACCATCTCTATAATGGAGTTAAAACCATATATTAATGTGAATTATTATGTTGAAATTAAATTATTTAGTTTATAATACACCATGTATATGGGGAAAATCAACAATATTATTTCCAATAAACTTGACTAAGACTTATCTAATGATTTATTCCTTGAAAATTATGATTCTATTTTAATAATAACTCTTAAATAATCAACACTAACCATCACCCTAATATAGTTATCCTTACTAACAAGAATTATATTCCTCACATTTCCATTATATTAAACAATTATTAGGATTCTCATCCTATTAATGGCCAAATTATTTATGATCTTTGTAATTTTTGTCATTTTAAAAAAGATGGATTTTCATCTATCATGAATTAAAGTCTTTTGAAACACAAAAATAAGGGGTAGGAGAATGGAATCTTATAACATTATTGTTATATATATATATATACTTTTAATTAAATCTATAATCAATTATATAGTGACAACACTAATAATGATTTTATATTCGACCATCCCAAAAAGATTGAACTCACTTCTTGGATAAACTAAATCCTATCGATGAAAGAAACAATTTAGAAAGAATTCAGCAGGGTTTACATGAATAAAGATATATATATTATAAATTTTATATTTTTCTCCATTTATATAAAATAATATATAACCCATCCATCATTAAATATGTAGATTGTGTCATTGATAATGTGGAATGTATTGTAGATCACATTCTCTCTTACTATACCCACCAATTTAAAAAAAATTGATCTCAATGAATACATAGAAACTATAATCTAACCAGATAATGGTATTAATAAAAATAACATATTTATTAGTAGAATAACACATATTAATGAAATGATGGATGTAGTATTAGTACTCAATCCAGATAGTTCTCTAGATCTTGATGGCTTCGCCAATATTTTCTTTTAGAGATTTTGGGATTTTGTACACTGAAATGTGTATAGGATAATCATAGTTTTTTATCAATCGATCTCCTTCCCATTATATAAAAGATAAATTAGTCACCTTGATTAATAATGATTATGATTTTTCTATATTATTCAATATAGGTCCATTGAGCATATCTAAACCACATACAAAATCATTAAGACGGTCCTTATAAATATGCAATCCACGTTTTCTAATACGACTATCTACTGGAACCAATTTGGGTTCCTCATTGTTTGAAGAATTTATAATTCTAATGTTTTGAATTTTTAATGATTCAATATTCTATGGAAATATAATATATGTGGAAATATTACTCTCAAATATGATATTTATAAGAACTTTGATACAATCGATTTGAACGCCAATTACATGGTGTTACAAAACTCTTCATTCCATAATATTTTAAAAAACTATGTTAAATATTTCTTCTTATTGGATCATATTTATATTCCCATTAGTGTATCTCTCATGGTTTAATTCAAATTTTCAAGAGTTGTTAACTAAAAATACATTTTTATGCCCATTCATTTATCTATTGTAATGTGATACTTTATTAAGTTCCTCAACCACATGGGGGAATAGGTTAAACATATAATCATCCAAGATCCAAGGATTCAAGATGTACCCTCTCACCTGCATTATAATGATTACATGAACGTATTATTTAATGGAGGTAATGGAAGTGTTAAACAATTAAGGAATTTCAATTCATTTTGAATTGTGTTTTTGGATAGGAAATAAACTAGGACATTCCTTTTATTAGTTTTGGGACGGGAATCCCCAATCCTAGAAGATATCTTATCCTAATGGACCTAAGTATTTGAGATGAACCTATACCCTTTGCGTACCATGGTATTTATTTATTATTGGTTAACCAAAAATTTATTATATATATATAAGATTTATAACCCAAATAAATACACCACTATATTATAAAATAAATCCTTCTCAATTAGTTTTAATACATTCCTTGTAAAATACATTTTTATCACTGAATTAGTGAAATCCTCTATGAAATACAAATTATCCATAGAGGTGACTAATATCCTAAGAGACTACATTATGAATTTCATTCAAAGTGGTATAATCCATGGAAGATAACTACTCACACTATAATGGATCAACTAATATTGAAATCTTATTGATAGAGTCTTTGGTATCAAAAAATTTAAATAAAATAAATGAATAGATAATAGGCTAGTTTAATATGTGTCTTCAAAAAAATGATTAAATGGGAATTAGCCTCATTAAAAGTAGATTCATGGGAAATTTTAGGAGGTATTGTATTCATTAACTTGATTCGTCAATATGTCTTCCATCAAATCATATTTTTCTAACATCTTGTAATACTAATAATATATTGTAAAAAATGGAATATCCAATTAATATATATCCTAAAAATAGTATAGTCGCCCCAGTAATATCATCTATATAATCTAATAGTTCTACTACTTATCCAAATTATACATATATACTTTAAAGTATATTCCTCAACTAGGTTGTCTGGAGGAGCTCAGTAGTGTTCTAAAAAACTAAACTTCTTCTCATCATGATGAAGATAATTCATTGTAATTGGCCCAAACTGATGTTTTAAATTAAATTATATAGTCATTATAGTATATTATAATCTATCCACAATATTTCCTTTATTAGGATATAAATATTTTTTGGATCATACCACTTTGTCTCACCATTATTTTGAGACTTTTTCATAGGATAATTATCGTTTATATATGTTTGCAATATTTTTTTATTTTTCTCCATTACAAATGATACCCTTGCAATAAACATAATGATTATGATAAACCATAATTTATAAATTATTCCACAAACATGGATTTCTGTAACACAGTCTTTGATCTTATTGAATTCTCATATCTAGAAGAAACCTCCCTTTCCCATATATTCAATTATTTATAGGTTCAGAACACTCACAAAATTTATAAAACCTCGTCGATGTTGTTGTGGATTATAATATTTACATTATTTGGAATGGATGTAAATCCCTCATATAAAAAAATATTTTTCAGCATTTATGAAGATCTAATCCTGATCATTGTCATAGTCATGTGGGTTGGCTTATAAAAAGTTGATCAATATTATAATTCTATTCATAAAATAATTGTTTTGTATATTGTTTTTATTAATGGAAACTATAATCCACTATTTGTAACTATTGAGGCCTTCTTGAATTTCTATTTTCCTCCCTTGATACAAATCAATATGTATGGTGAATCATAAGGGAATGTAGGCCCTTTGGGATATAGTGTTTTCTTATATTATAATGATATGAATGTTCTTATATTCCCCTATAACCCATTTTGGACCATGCTTGTTCTAGATGATAAAATTATTAGTTTCATCACTACATAAAACTTTTCATGTGAAAAGTCTAGAAAAACAATTTCCTAAAAATTCACTCTACCACTATTTTATATCAGGTATATACTGGTATGAGTCATTTATCATGGATTGTCAATGCTTGATAGATGGTGTGTCAGTATTTTATTTCTATATCCTTTAAAATTATTACAAATTTTCATTGGTAGAAATTATTTTTATTGGATACGAGTTCTTATAAATTATTAAACAATGAAATCATATGTTAAGATGAATTTTCTTCTAATTATCTTAATGTTTTTGATAGATATTATAGTATATATCCTTATATCAAACTGATGTAATTATTTCATTATAAAATAATGAATCCGGAGAATATTTTTATAATAAATAACCTTAAATAAAAATTATATAAAATTAAATTACTATTATGGGAAGGTGAAATAGTATAATGATGTCCTGACTCAGAATGAAAATATCATGTTTTCAATGATGAAGATATAGAGTGGTCCAATAATGACAGATTTTCATAAGTTGGGTCATGAAATCATGAGTAAAGGGGGAATATATTATCTTCCTAAACATAAATTTCAACCATTCATCATTGGTTAGATTAAAAAGGTGTACAAAGAACATGTTGAAATATAGAAGAAATTGGAAAATTCTCCCGGGTTTATTGATGATTGTGATAGAATTTTAAGGTTTGGGAACCATGTGTGCTTTAAATCAAAACAGGATTTCAGGAGTTTTTTGGATGAAGATCATAACTCTTTATTATGTATTCATATATGAAGTCTGAATATGTTGAGAGCTCTAAAAGAATTTTTTTTCTACAAAAGCATAAAATGGGATATTGAGGATTATGTACCATGATGCCTTGTATGTCAGCAATTTAATGATGTGGAAAATATATTATGTGGATATTAGAACTATTTCACATACTAGAATGGAAATGGGAGATAAACACCATGGACATAATCATCAAACACCCCAAATCATTGAAATGAAATAATTTTATTTGTGTTGATGTTGATCATCTTATGAATTACGAAAAATTCCCCAGAATATTATAAGATTTATCTACGTATAATATTTTTATTTTATATGTTACGAAATTAGAATGATTTAAGAGAGTACAACATTTCATTATTTCAGATTGGGGTATGAGGTTTACTTTTATTTTTTTGTGAACCCATTAATTTTTATTAGAGATGTAGTTGAGATTTAGTACTACATATAATAAATATAAATATTTTTATTCTAAGATAAAAATTCAAACAGTAGGGTATATGATGTTATCTAATTATATGGATTTAAAATGGGGTTTCTATTAACACATTCTATTAGTCATGTTTTTTGTAATATTTTCTTTCAGAGGAGAATTAAATTGGATCCTTTGGAATCAATTTATGGAATAAAGTATAGAATACCAGCAAATTGGGATAAATTGAGAGACATAAATATAATGGGACCTAGGGAAGATGATGAAATGATAGAAAATTTTATTTTTTATTCATCATCACGTCATTGTTTCTCAGATTGATGAAATCAATATAATGAAAATTATCCGTTATATTATGTTTACAGTTATAATGTTATATTGTTACTACAAATATCTCCATGGAATATGGTTATTATATTTTGATAGAAGGTAATGATGATCCTTAGATATGTCATGTCATTTGATATCCTTGATAATTACATCATGGAATCCTATTTTATTCTACATCCACTGAATCACTCTCATGTTTATATTGTATTTCATTTATCACATTTGAGAAACAACATAACTGGTCATTCACACTTTTAAAATCAACATTTTTACCATTATAGAATGATGGTTCTTGTGAGGAATAGCCACAAGAGATTCTATATATTATATTCAATGTTCTATTAAACAAGACCACCCACCAAGTTAATGTATTTGGTGAAGAGTTAAATTTTAGGATGTTATATGAGAACATAAGGATTAGATGATGTATAAGTATACTTAGTTGTTTATATATGTTTGATATAATTAAAATGGTGAAAATAACTTATTTGAGGTATAATTTGACAACATGATATTTTATAATGTATTTTTCTTTAAATAAATTATAATAATTCAATAGATGGCTTACTACACCCGATCAAAATTCAGGAAAACTGTGATACATTATAAAAATATTATCGTTTAGATGATACTATTAAAACAAAGAAGTTATATATGGTATTATTAATACAAATATAAACATTATGAATAATATTTATAATAGTTTTATAAAACACAATAATATTTAATATGATATATAAAATAAATAATAACTTTTCAGTAATGTCAGATTTTCCTAAAAAATACAGTTTCCTCAAAAATGGATATTATGGTATTTCCTATTTAGTTATTATCATCAATTTACACCAACCTAAAAAATATAAATTCTAATAATTCAAATAAATTTGTGAATCACCGTATAAAATTTTATATTTTTTTGATTTTATTGGATTTTCGCAAAATATTTAATTTTTTAATGAATAGTGAATAAAATAATTTTTAAATACAATAAAATTTATGATTTAATAATGGGTAAATAAATTTTAAAACATTTATATCCACCATATATATTTGTATATATATTATAGGAGTTAAATTTTAATTTTTTTAAAAATTACATTTAATTTGAGAAACCAAATTTGAGTTTTATGAATATATATTGTATTTCATTGAAATAGATATATATTTTAGGTATATTGATTTTACAGTATAGTTGGGAGGAAATATTTGGATTTTAATTGATCATATAATCTAAAAAATTATTTAAAAAAAATCGCATTTTTTTAATCTACATTATAAATTATTTTAATGTGAAATGATTTTTTCATTTAAATTAGGTATTTTACAAAAACCTATTTTTCATGAGTTTTGTGTTTAATATTAAAAAAATTATACCAATAATATAAATTTAATATAATTAAATTAATTCAAAAATTTATTCATTGTTTCTAAATAAGGATATAATTCCCCATTTATTTTTTTTCATAAAATTAGGTTATCATGGTAAAAATCAAGTTATCTCTATTCAGGATAAAATTGGTTTAATGTTATTTCACTCAAATATATGGAATAAACTTTCAAAAAACATCTAAAAATTAATTATTTGAGTTTATATATGATTTATAAAATTTTATCATTTTATTGGAGGTATGTGTTTTCTAATTTACATGATAATTATATATATATATATATATTATTTTTAATATTTTATATAATTCCAAGTCTCTCACTTCCCCCACTTATGGAAGGGAACATACTCTTCCCAAATATTCCAAAAGGCTAAGAACTCTAGATCAACTATTAATTATCCTATAATATTCCTATATTTACTCTCCATGTCCAAGGTCTTTTGTTAGTGTCATAATACCATCATAGTAGGGATAAAGGAGTATACCAAATGCGGTATGTCAAAGAAGAAGTAATCATCATACCCAAACCATAAAAAAAATTTCCATCCACTTACAATTAATCCGTCACATACATCCATAAATTACTAGTCTATTATAAAATATATAATGATATTTTATTATTACTATGGGTAATAATTTTTCTTTATTATTAACATACTTTGAAAAAATAGTAATTTCACTAATTTGTATTTGTGGATTACATCACCCTCGAAGTGATGTAATTTTTCTTCATTACCAATTTACAAGGATGGTCATAAATATAGAGTTAAATAATATATTTTTTATTTATAATATAATTCTAATTCTATAATGTTTAATAATTTTTCACCTTTCTTTATTTCTACTAATCTAAATGTAATTACATCACCTTTGATAATGTGAAAATTACCACCCCCACAGAGTGATATAATTATTTTCCCCTCACTAATTTATATGATTATATAAAAATTTGTATATAATTATTAAATAGGGTACTTCCAAATATTTTAAAATTTTTGTGTTAATAAAACTGTGATCAATGTACATGCTCAAAAAATGTAGAAACAAGACATTTAGGAAAAAGAAAATAGTTTTCAGCTAGAATAACTATTTTAGTATACAATTGCTAACAAAGAGGTGATAATATATTATAATTAAATCATATGTGGTATTTTATGAAGAAATTTGGTTCAATTATATATAAATAATAAATATCTATTTATTATACAATAGGTTTTAACTAGTATGAAGCATAAAAATAAATGAGTTAAGGGTTTCTCCATTAACTTGATTTTCTATGAGATATATTCCATATTCACAAATAGTTTCATTGATATGGTGTATATAATTAAAATTTTATTTTATATTAAACAAATATAATTATATTCCAAATAATAAATTATTCATTTTATGTAAATAATTTCATGATGGTTATTATTAAAATTTACCGAAGCTATAACGGATTTATGATATGATCTCGTTTATTTTCGAGATTCTTTATGAAAATTTATAATATGGGAAATTATATAATCCTTATCAATTATATAGAATATAATTTTTATTCTATGGTTATTTATCAAGACTTATTTGTTTTTTTCATTATCCAATATTTGGTACTCATAATCGTTGAAAATACAGTTTTTTGGAAAGATGACCTTATTTCTTCTTTGGTTAGGAATCATTTTTACCGTGTTCATATTTTGATTAAAATATTTTAACGGATGTTTTTAATATTATACAATAAATTATTATAGAATTTTTTTAATTTTTTGGGTTTTATATAGAATATTTTAAATAGAATTATTGAGTATTTTTTGAATACAGAAATTTATACTCGGTGGGTGAACTAAATTCGTTTTATTTACTATTACAACTTGAATGGGCATTCCCTTCATTATGACCTCTATAGGATTTGAATCAATATTCACAATTTTCCATAGTTATTTTCAATGATATTAATGTTTATAATATTTTAGAATGTTTTATATTTTAAATAATTGATTCCAAAATTAACATGGTATTTTACTCTAGAAATATTCTAGAGACCATCTATATGTATTTTCATCATATACAACATCCTTTGATGTAACTTATGTTTCAAGGGGTTATAATTCAATTATTCAACACTTTTTATTTATCTTGATTTTTTATTATTATAATAACTTTATGGGTGGTTTGTAAATAAAATATTGATGGGTGGGTCTATTTTATCACAAAAATTCATATGGAAATGAATATGGATGTTAGAAACTCTTAAAAGATAACATAGTTAATAAATTAATAATTGGGGATTCTGTTAAATATAAAAAATTCAACCATAAGAGAGATATGAAATTATTATATTTTAGTAATCCATGATTGAATATATTATTCTCCACGATATTATTAAGATTTTATATGATTATTATTTATCCTCATAAATCTTATAATATGTTTTTATTCATTAAATATTCACTCATAGATCATGATTGATTAATAATGATTACTAACTCTTATTACTCATTTAGTTTGATATTATAATTCTTTGTACCATGAATAATGATTTATGATCTATGATATGTTGGCTTTAAACTCTTTGATATGTAATCTTCATCTCATACCCTTACAATAAATCTATGCTAACCCTTCCTTATGATTCAAATTTCCCCTAGTTATGTAGAAATATTTTATTTTGTTTACGACTAAAAAGAAAAACATTATAGAGGAATGTTTAAATACATGTTTAGAATAACTAATTATACAATTATTCGTGGGTGTACCATCAATGGAATCTACTCTATTATGGTTATAGGTTGTTTATAATTATAATTATTCTTAAATATTAATATAAGAATATGAAATATTTGTTTATGGTAATCTTGATTCAACTAATTTGGTCAATGTTGTGTGTGAATAAATCGGATAACATATTATTTTTCAATTTAAATATAATTTAATTTATCATGGAGTCACATTTTACTAGGAAAAAAATCCGATAATATTTATTTTTATCTTAAAAATAAATAATTATTAAAAAAATATAACATTTAATCATGCACAGTTACATTGAAATTATTTTCATCCAAAAAATAAATTGAATTTCTTAAAATGGTTTCCATATTTGGAATCAAAATTTTAAAAACAAAATTGATGACACTATATTCAATTTATGACATAATGAATAGTGATTGTTTTATTTTTATCCTCTATTAATTTTAAAAATGTCTAAAAGGAGGGTTAAAATAAAAGAAAATGTTTAATATATCATATAAAATTTCCTAAACATGATAGGATGAATGTATATTTTTCTACCTGTAATTTATCATAAATCTACTTTCCATTTGGTACCACATTCAATTAAATATGACATTATTATATTTTAATGTTTTGTGTATTTAAATTCTTTCCTCCCACATCTCATATTAAATTATTACCTCTCTCCATCACTCCGTTATAAATTTTGTCCCATATAAATTTGAAAATCAACACCCAAAACCTTCCTAACTTTTTATCTGCATTTTAGATCGTTCAATCTTCATAGAAGTCCAATCATTGAAGGATTAAAGTGAAATAAAAAAATGTTTCCTAAAGAAGTGGTAATTGTATTTACCAATATATTTTAAGTTTATTTCTTCCTTAACATCCACAAAATATTAAACATTCATAAGAACATTATTTCATCAATATATTTTATATTTTTAATTTTTTAATGTTAATGTTACATCAATTTTATTTTATATCCATCATATGAGAAATGATAATTTTCTTTTGTGTATACGTGCCACCCACAAACTCCCCGAAATGACATGATTACTTTTTAATGGATCTAAAAATTGTTTTTATATAGACGAGATTAATGAATATACATGAAATTTAGGATATTATTTTTGGTTGTAAAAATATATACTATTATTTATCATTGTTTCTTTCCATTTATTAGAAAATAAAGACAAGACTCCTATAAACATATGGGTTATCATCTCCATGAAGCAATGTTACTCTTATTTTATCAACACCTTATATGAGTGGTTATAAAAGTGTATAAAATATATAAATATGGTAATTATAAAATTATTTACATTTTAGAGATGATGAAACAAAACAAGGTTTTATACTAGAACTGTTAAATGATAATTTTCTTGGAAAAATAACCTGTCCACACATGAATGCTGGTTTGAATGGAGTATTGTATATAAATTGTTAATTTTAAATTATAAGGTACTTTTAATTTTTTAGATAAGAACATATATGTTTTTATTATATAGTTTTAATAATTCAATATTTTTTATACACAAACTGAAGACCATGTATGAATAAATTCAAGACATGAGTTATGGGTTAATGTTATAATCTAAATTTTAATTTGGGTTTTTATGTTTAAATCTCATTTTGGATATTTATATTCTAATTATATATGAAACTCAATATATTTTCTTATCCTTTATATATTTATATGATTACCATTAATTCTCCTCATATTTTTACTAAAATAAATTGATAAATTTATTTTAAGGAAAGAGGGAGTTATTTACACATTGATTGGAGAAAAATATCCTCAATGTACGGGATCACTCTAAAATTTTTAAGAATATTACTTTAAATAATAATTTTTTTAAAATAATATTTAACAATAATTGACATTATTTTAAATATAATAAAATGGATGTTTTTTTAAATGGTTTTCTGATCATCTTATTTATAAATTGTTTTTAAATGTGTGTGTTGAATATTTATTTAAAAGATTTTTCCAACCATCATGAATATTATTTAGATTGAATATTACATTATTGAATTCTATTAGTATTCCAAAAAAATATTCTTCTCAATATTTTGAATTTTGTTAAAACATTATCAAAAGAAATAATAATTTTTATCAATTTTTCAAATAATGTTATGAAATTTTTTAAAATTATTTGCAATAAATAACAACATACACTATTTATTTATTATTCATTAATATTTTTAACTAATGATACCACACTTGAGCCTCAGCCCAGTTGGTGAGGAATCCTTAAGTGCATCTACATGGCCCAGGTTCGAAACCAGGTAGAGGCATATTTTCGGGTACTGTAGCAGTACTGTAGTAGGTACTATAGCAGCACTGTACACTGTGTGGGTACTATAGCAGAACTGTACACTGTACGGTTACTATAGCAAAACTGTAAACTGTGTGGGAACTATAGAAGGAACTGTAGAAGTTACTGTAGCAAGTATTGTTCGGTACTGTAGCAGGAGGAAATATTCACATTGGGCAACCAGTTTGGGCTGGGAAGCCTTAAGGCTTTCGGGCCACCCATGCCTTCAGGTCAGTAGGAATTTTGGTCCACCTTTAAGGCCCTAGGGCCACCTCAAGGCCTTCGAGCAACATGCAGTTTCCCCAGACACACTACAAAAAAGGAGTAGCCCCAGTTGAGGATTCAGAGCAGGTGCACTCACCAGAGCAGAATCAAATGGATTGTCAGAATGAGAGGGTATGGCTATGCCATCGGTACCAGCCTATGCTTGCACGAAAAGCCTAGTCAGACGACCATGCAATGGTGGAGAGCTACTATCATGACGCAGATGTTGGGGAGGGGCAGTTCCTTGTTGATAGTCTGGTTGAATTCCCTAAGACCTTCAGGTAATGTAATCTTATAAGCCTACGAGCCTTGTAATATTTGATACTACGGGACTTGTAAGGTATCCCCCTCATCCCTTGAAAGTGGGGTTATCAAAAATCAATAAAAATGAAGGACTTGAGGACATTCGGAGTATAACTAATGATACCATACATTTTCTATCTCTAGATTGATTATGAATATGTGATTATTAAAGTTTTATGAAAAAAAATTTGTTCAGGTGAAATATTTTATGATGGAATAATTAATTATTATATAATATTTTGAAAAAAATTAGTATGGTTTTAATTATGTGAGATTTGGGTCCATTAAATCTATATAATGTATTGGGTAATGATTGACATACCAGGAGATAGTATGAATGCTTAATGGTAGTGAACTGAATTCAAAAATTAAAAGATGTTGGGTAGTGAAACCAAACCATTATAGGACTTTCTTCACTCTGTGATGTTGGTATTGGAAGTGATCCTCTACATTATAAATGATTTTATATTTTTTTAATTGTTTCTATAATTCTTATGAAATGATATTTTACATATAATATGTTATTATGAATCATGATTTATTAATATCAATTCATCACTCTTAAGATGTGGGATATTTTTATTGATAATGAACTATGATATGACTCATGATTTATTATTAATCACTAATTGGTAATGAAATTACCCTTGAAATTAACTTATTCATATATATGATCAAACATTTATATGTCCCATTTTGGTCCATTACGTTGTGAGAGAACCCATTATTATTCATCAATTTAATACATTTTTGAAGAAAGTTATTTTGAAATAAATTTATATTAAATTAATTATGTGATAATTACTCAGCGGGATATTTGGAACATCGTTCATGAAATATAAATATTATTTTTCTAGTCTTCAATTTCATTAAAAATTTATGAATTTGGGAAAATAATTATTTTAAAAATTATTGAAAATTCATATAAAATGACACAATATTTTTGTATATTTTAATAATTTTTCCTCACCATATGTGTGTTTAAAAATTATGTTGATAAAGTGGTCTTGAAACCAATTTTAGGAGTATAAAAATTTCTAACATAAGTTAGTGAGGATTCGTAGTGTTTAATAATCTTTTTTGTCTGTAGTTTCTAAGGAAGATAAAATTTTATTTAGAAAATGTAGGATTTCCATTAATCAAAAACATGGAAAATTTATTAATTACATGATGTAGAATAGTATGTTTAAGACCATTAACAAACTATATAGAAAATACATGATGTTCATAATGGTAGTTCATGTCTGTGGAAAATATTGCAAGGTCACAGAGTTTTTGTAATAAGTTAAAAATTATATAGAATGTATGAGGTGATCATGGAGGAATCTTAATATGGTATCATTGTATGAAGTTCAGATTCATTGTTTTTCGGTGTACTGTATTAGTCTTGGATCTTGCAACCCAATGAAAGAGATGCATTGTACATAAGGGATTTCATGAAGGGGTGAACTGTAATTTTTTAAGCTGATAGTTTTCTTGTCTCTTTTACCATATAATTACCTAATATTACTTCATTAAAAATGTATAAAAAGTAACATAAAAGCATCAATGTTTTTTTATTTTATTTTATAAATTAGCTCATGGGGTAATGCGATGTTTATAGAGTAATCGACAAATCACAATCTCTAAAATATTTTTAGAGAGAATATTTGTAATCCATAATGGATATTTGTAGATATTTTTATTATTATATTTTATTATATGATAATAATATTTCCATGATACATAATATATGCTTGAAAGATATTGTGTTGAGAAGGACAAATTTCTTTGTGAAGGGAGTTGAGTTTTCAAAGCTGGGTCAGTTCACGAATGTGGAGATATTCTATATATTATGTAAGTGGTTAATAGTAGTACTTGATGTTTTTACCTTGAGGACCATTTAAAAAAAATAATAGTTCATGAAGGTGTCTTCCATGAAGAAAATAATATGTGGTGCATTTAATTTCACCTCTTGTTGGAAAATGGTGCGTCATGTCGTAATCATTATGGTGTGAACTAATTCAATATTGATAAATGAAATCCGAATATAATTATGGATGAGAATTGTTTTTATTTCATAAAGTGGATTAGTGTGCTTTCAAGGGGGAATGTATATAAACAAGATATGGCCATGATTCTGTAACACCCCAAAATTTTATGAGAAAGATTAATTTTAATTTTATTGATGTCTTGTGTTGTACGCTACACCAAGATTACATTTCACTATACGCAACATCGAATTAGTTTGTATTATATGCAAAAACTATTCTTGGCTTGTGTTGCATGAAAAAGCAACCTTCCTCAATAGCATGTGTTGTACGCAATACTAAGTTTCACTAAACAACAATATTTTATGAACTAGACATTATGAAAAATATTAACCACATTTTTAATTTTATAACATTATCATTCATTGTACACATTATCTAGAACATGGTATGAGAACAAAATAATTTTTTGGGAAAAATAAGTATTTTTCAAAAAGTGCAGTTTTGCATCCTTTTGATGGGGCACCCAAATTAAATCTAGTTTTTGACACTTTTATGAGTTAAATTTGACAAAATAAATTTATTCATTGCAATAATTATATACAAATTTACTTTGGATAACTTTTAAATATTTTTCATGTTATCTTTCATATTTTTCTGAATAGTAAAAATACGCTATATTTTAAATAAAAACATCTTTTTTCATCAAGATAATTTATATGGTTAAATTTTAATATTGATTGGTTTTAAATTATAAATAGAATATATTATTTCCATTTTATATAACTTAAGTAATTATCTTTAATTTTACCTTGAATTTATAGGTAAAAACATTTCAATCTTTTGCAATCTTTTAACTTCTAAAACCTGTTTTCTCAACAACAGGATTATTTTTAAAATAAATACTGAAACTTCTGTGTTTTGAATTTAGAAAAATGGAATAAATATTTATAATCAGTAGGTTGAAATTATTTTAATAGGATATTTTTTATATTTAGACATTATGAAAAGTAACTACGGTAAATTTTATTTACTATAGATAAAGATAAATCGGGTAATTGAGGATAAAAATAAGATTTTAAAATTACCCTAACACCTGCCAAAATTAAATTGGATAAATAAATGTGGACCCATATCACCAAATTGTCATAATAGATTCATTTCATGGACTTATGACCATGAAAAAGACAAAATTATTCTTAAAAACAGAGAAAGTGACAACATGTCACTCTCTTATATCTTATAAGTGTAATAATTTTAATTTAGCAATAAACTTCATTAAACGTCAAAAATAAATATGTACCATAAATTGAATAAAATTATCAATATCATGAAAATTTATTTATAATTTTAGGGATTAAATACTTATCATTAATGGTGAAACAATAGTGATGTAGAAATTATTTTATTGATTGAAATATCAAATAAATGATTTTAAAAATATTAAAATAAATATTATATAAACAATTTAATGTTCTCCCTGATTTTTAAAGATTTATATTAAATATTAGGTATCTATTAAATATTTTTATTTGAATATATTTTATGTTTGGATTTTATTTTAATTCAAATAATTGAATAGTGTCAAAATTGACACAATTGATATTTTATAAAAATAACATATTAAGAAATTGGTTGAAAATCACAAAAACATTTCAAAATTATAAATTGAAATTTATATGGTCTACAATATCATAATGTATCCAATTATGGAAAATTGAAAACACATATGTAATTTTTTATAACAATTTAAAATTTAGAATATTGTTACCACAATTAAAATTAAATAGATTAAATAATGATAAATCAAGTTGATATGGTTTAAAATAAATTCCCAACCTGTATATATTTTATTGGCTGATGGGATTACAACCCTATATCATCTCATATTCTAATTGGAGTCATTTTTTATGTTTTTAAGTGGGGTTTGAGTTTATTATAAATTAATATTTTTGAGGATTCCAAAAGTGCCCCTCTTCTCTCTTATAAAAGGGCACCTCCTCCCTCTCTTCTAAACAACATTTTGATCCTCCAAGCTCGGAACAACCCTATCAATTTCTCTTCTACACTTCCCTGTAAACATACTAGAGGTCATGGTTTTCTTCAAATACCAACTATAGATCCCTAAGTAGAGGTTTAGAAGAGGTGCATCGAAGAAGTGGTAATATCCTTTACCGATTCATTCAAATTTATTTCTTCTTCTACTTCCTATTATTAAGATGTTTCATTATAATGTAATAAAATAATTATAAATAATATAATGATATGTTATTATAAATATGAAACAATTCCATTTCACCTTATATCCATCTTACGAAAAACAAAATCATTGCGCGTGCGTACGTATGGCTTACCATCTCTACGCTGTGGTATAATCTGCTTTCCACCACCACCATACATGGATGAGTATAATGGTGTAAAGAATAACTATATATTGTTATTATAACATAATATTAATTCATTGATATTATATCATCCACTCCAATTCTATTCAATAATTATGGTAGTGATATCATCGTTTGTGCATACGTACGGATTACCGTCTCCATGATGTGATAAGATTCATTCTCCATGCTAACCATTCAAAAATGATTATAAAGTATATATAATAAGTAATCATAATATATATGACTTAATAATTCAACTATATTTATTTATTTATTTATATATATGTTAGTTACTTCAATTCAATATAATAAGGAAATGAAAACAGCGTTGTTGCATACATACGACCTACCATCTCCATGTACGGTGTATTTCATTCCATTTATCGATCTATTATATATATATTATGAATATATTATATTTAAATCATTTTTTACATTCTAGAAGTAATTAATAATGATCTAAACAATCAAATTAATAATTACAAGTCGAAACACGTACGATAAATGAAACAATTTTACCGAAAACGCCACTATAACATTGAATTGACAAATGATAGGGTAATATAAAGTCGTAAGTGAATCATATATGATATCATAAATATTTTTATGGTTCTGGTATAAGTTAGTAATAAGTTTAAACCCACAATAAAAGAGTCTTGGACACATATATATGAAATTGGACATAATGTATGGTATAATTATTCCAATCTCATTCTTATGTGGGATTGTTTATTCATAAGTATTTACTAGGGTTATGTTTATCATACATGTCCATGTTTTCTCAAAAAACAAATTCATAAAATGTTTACTATTCTGTCATGTATTTTTAAATTCATTTTTACCCTTTTTTACCACATGTTATGGAAGGAATCTTTCTTTTGTTTACCATACGATGTTCTTTTGGAATTGTCTAGAAATAGTAAAAGTATAATTTCATTAATCTTATATGGCTTGAACGGATTTTTATGGTTTCATAATTCCTTT
This sequence comes from Viscum album, assembly GCA_963277665.1. Lineage (NCBI taxonomy): Eukaryota > Viridiplantae > Streptophyta > Magnoliopsida > Santalales > Viscaceae > Viscum > Viscum album. Next base: position 805,745,352 of record OY728119.1, on the reverse strand, counting down.
CTTCCATGAATCTTCTTCTACATTATTTCATTATTATTTTCAAAAAATCATTTTCTTTTAAAATTACATGGAAATTTGGGAAAAGAAAATGAGTTTGAAGATGAAATTTTATTTTCCTCAAGAATTCATTTCAAGTATTTTATCAAAACTATTTACCATATAAGATGACATTATTTAGTATGATTATGTTTCAAGTATAATATATCTATTTTTTACATGGTTTTATACTCCTTATGATGAAATGATATCCATTTGTTTTATATGGATTATGTTAGGATGGGATGATTTTTATGAATCCCATTTTATTCATTAGGTTATGATGAATGATTTATGATTGTTTTGTGGCACACGTAAGAATGATTTCAATATGAGATGGACAGGACATTTATCTCCCTCTAATTAATTGGGTAATGATTTATATATCACGTGATGAACATGGCTATAATATCAAGTAAAATCTAGCTCGGTAATACAGGGCTGGAACGGCTGGTAAACCCGGTTCAGTAATGGACTTTGTCCACTATGATGGTATTGGCAACAATGCCTTGACTACTATGAAAATAATTTCATGTGATTAATTGTTTTCCACAATTACATGTTTTATTCCCATGATATTTTATCACGATTAATGTTCCTTTCTGATCTATGCATTGTGTATTGCCATGTTTTATGTCATTGCCCAAGATTTTGATGTTTAGATTTTATGTTCATGTTTTTATGTTCAAATGTTTATGGATTGTTTTATGTTCTACATGTTTACCCTTACTGGGCATTTGAGATCCCCATTTTTATGTTTTATTTTCCCTAGGATATATGGAATTGTTTTAGGTAAGGAATGAAAAGGGGATGATCATTATGGGATATGTTGAAGATCTTTCACCATGATTAGAAGATTATGTTCCGAGTTTCCAAAGACACTAAACTATTATGGTCCTTGGGTGTATGTTTTTGTTATTTATTATTTATTCTGAAAAATTTATGTTATTTACGTTTACATCATACTTGGGCTTCTATAGTTGGTATCATAGGAAAGAATTAGTTAACCTTTGGAAACTAGGATGTGAAATCTTTAGTGATATCCATAGAGATATTTCTAATGTATTTCTAGGGATGTCTATAAGGTTAAGTATAAGTATGGGTTACAGTCCTAGAATTATAATAACGATGAAGAATATCCTAGGATTAAACCTAAGATGTTAGATATTGAATATAATCTCCTTGATTATGTTTTTTTCTAGTATGATTTTTTCATCTCACAATATTCTATTGGGATTTCCGAAAAATGGCCCAAAATAAGAAGATTCGTGATAAAGGAGGATATGATGGACAATGAAATAATATTACTCATGAGAAACCAAATGAATTAGGATTTGGACATCCAAATAATTTTTTTATGCCTAATCAGAAATATCATAATATGATCAATAATTTCAACTTTGGTAAGTTTCATAACTCAGCTAATCAGAAAAAGATGGTGTTTCATGATGATCAAAGAGGAAAGAAAGTTTAATTTACTACCTGTAAATCATGTGGGAAGAGGAATCAAGGAGAATGTTTCAACGGATCTGGAAGAAGTTTTGGGTGTGGAAAAGAAGAAAACAAAGCCAATAATTGCAATGCAAAATTTTTATTTAACACAATGGAAAATGATAACAGTATTGCTAAGACATCAACAATGGTTAAATGTTTTAAGTGTGGAATGTATGGGCATTATTTAAATCAATTCCCTATGATAGAAGCTCATAAAAATAATCAACATGGTCGTATGGTTATTAATAATGTTGTTGATGATGAAGAGACTACAAATGATATATGAGATGAAATAAGTGTTGAGTAATAAAATAATGAAGTTCAATCAATGGTTTAAGAAGGTATTAGAATTATTGCATGTTTATCAAGAATAATTTATAGTACTATGGAATAAGGAAAATTTTAAGGATTGTTAAACTATTGTTTTTCCTTAATATTTCAAAGTATATGTTGAATGGTACCGATAACCATGAAAAGTGATTCAAATGTTTTTGAAAAGCAGATGATATGCGCATAATGAAGGGATAAGGAATAAAATAACATGTTTGATAGTATTAATGATCTCATTATGGATATAAGGACAAAGTGATATCATGGTTTGAGTATATAGAATTTTTGGGATTTTGGTATGTGGAATGAGTTATCTTTTGACAACATCATGTTTTCACTAAGGTTCTATGGTAATTCATGCTTCAATAGAATACATGATTAAGGTATTTTCATGTTTGGAATATGACCATAATGATATATCTTATGATATATGGGGGATAAATGATGGAAATCACATGCTTTGTATATGACATCTTTAGTAATCGTTTTCTTTATACTATGAGATTGCACAGAAGTATTTTTGATAAGCCTAATGATTGGAATGGATTACGTTAGACATCAGATAGTTTTGTTTAAGTATATAACATTTGGTATTATTACTAAAATGTTATAATAGTATAGTTTTAGAAAAAGGACATCCCGTAGGATGAGCGATAACCCATCGCGCAGGACAAGGATGTGGGAATCAAACACACAACCAAAGTGCAAAAAGCCTTTATCTCATACCACTGGTCTATAAGAATTCCTTGGTTTGTATAAATTAGTTTTATTTTGTTAATTGGTATGATAGATGAAGTATAAGTCTATTTTGGAACCATATAAGATTAATATCACCAAATATGGACTTATGTATATTTGATAACTTTTGCTAACATTTTTTTGACACAGATGGAATGACCCATCATTCTATCACATGATCTACTAACAGTTCACGAATGAGAAATTCAACTTCATTTCGTTAAGATATAAATTGGAATTTTTTCAAGGAACGACCAACACCGTGATTTTACCAAAATAAAGTAAGTATTTCTTCTAATTAAAAATTTTCAACTTTAAGAAATGATATTGAAAACCAAAAACATTGTCCTAGTACCCTCATATCTGATGAATTAGACAGTACCTTAGATCATTACAAATTTATGGCATTATTATTGTTGGATTTTTCATATCCATGTTCTCTACCACTCCCCATCTGAACATGATGGTTAGAATTCCCTTCCATATCCATATTTTCACATATGTTCTCTTATGTGGAAACCTAGTAATGAGTTAATTTGGGTTACTGTTACATTTCATACATTAATTTTTAAAATTAAGTTTTAGTATTCCTTTTTACGATTTGGGTTTCTATGGAAGAATATTTCTAGTAGTAAACCATTTATAACCTCGATGAATTTCTAGGGCGAAATTCATTTTATATGCGGTAGAATGTGACACCCCGTAATTTTATGAGAAAGATTATTTTTAATTTTATTGATATCCTGTGTTTTATGCTACACCATGATTAGCTAGCGCTATACGCAACACCGTATTATCTTGTAGTATATGAAAACACAATTCTTGGCTTTTATTGCATGCAATAGCGGCCTTCCTAAATAGCGTGTGTTGTACGTAATACCAAGTTTCACTAAACAATGATATATTATGAACTATCCATTATCAATAGTATTAACCACATTTTTAATTTTATAACATTGTCATTCATCGTACACATTATCTAGAACATGGTATGGGAACAAAATAATGGTTTCGGGTAAAATAAGTATTTCTCAAAAAATGCAATTTTTCCTCTTTTTGATGGCGTACCCACTTTAAATCTAGTTTTTTACCTATTTATGAGTTCAATTTGTCAAAATAAACTTATTCATTGCAATAATTATATAAAAATTTACTTTGGATAATTTTTTAATATTTTTATGTTAGCTTTCATATGTTGATGAATAGTAAAGATACACTAAATTTTAAATAAAAACATCCTTTTTCATCAAGATAATTTATATGGTTAAATAAAAATATTGAATGGTTTTAAAGTATAAATATAATATATTTTTACCATTTAATATAATGTAAGTCATTATCATTAATTTTACCTTGAATTCATTGGTAAAAACAATTCAATCTTTTGCAATGTTTTAACTTTTCAAACCCGTTTTCTCAACTTCGGGATTATTTTTAAATTAAATACTGTATCTTCTATGTTTTGAATTTAGAAAAATGCATTATATATTTTTAATCAGAAGGTACAAATTATTTTAATAGGCTACTTTTTATATTTAGACGTTATGAATAGTAACTATGGAAAATTTTATTTACTACAGTTAAAGATAAATCGGGTAATTAAGGATAAAAATAAGATTATAACATTTCCCTAACAACTAAAAAAATTCTATTGGATGAATAAAAGTCTAACCATATCAGCTAAGAGTCGGAATAGATCCATTTCATGGACTTAATACCATGAAAAGGATGTAATTTTTATTATAATCAAAGAAGGTGACAACATGTCACTCTCTTATATCTTATTTGTGTAATAAATTTAATTTAGTGATAAAATTCATAAAACACCGAACATAAATAGTCACCAAAAAGATATTAATATTATCTACATCATGTAGATTTATTTATAATTTTTTGGGATTGAATATTTATCATTAATGGTGACACAATTGTGATATAGAAAATAATTTTATTGATTGAAATATCAAATAAATTGTTTTGAAAATATTAAAATAAATATTTTTAAAAACTATTTAATGTTCTACACGAATTTTCATGATATATATTACATTTTAGGGATTTATTAAATATTTTGGTTTGAATATATCTTATGTCAGTATTTTATTTAAATTCAATTAATTTAATATTGTCAGAAATGACACTATTGATATTTTCTAAAAATAACATACTATTAAATTAGTTAAAAATCAAAAAAATATTTAAAAATTATAAATTGAAATTTATATGGTATATAATTTTATAAAGTATCCAGATATGAACAATTAAAATCACATAAGTAATTATTTATAATAATTTAAAATTTAGAATATTATTACCACAAATAAAACTAAATAGATTATTTAAGGATAAATCAAGTTGATAAGGTTTAAATTAAATTCCCAACATGCCTAAATTTTATTGGATGATGTGATTAAAACTTTATATCATCTCAGTTCATGAATTTGAGTCATTTTCATAGTTTTTAAGTGGGGTTTGGTTTTATTATAAATTAATATTTTAGATGTTTCCAAAAGTGTCCCCCTCCTCTCTTATAAAAGGTCACCTCCTACCTCTCCTCTTCACAACATTGTGAGCCTTAAAACTAGACCAAAACCTGTCCATTTATCTTCTCCACATCCGTAGAAACATTCTTGATGTCTTGGTTTGCTTCAAAGTCTATCTTTAGTGCCCTAAGAGGAGGTTTAGAAGGGGAGTGTCGAAGAAGAGATAATATACTTTACTGATTCTTTCAAATTTATTTCTTCTTAAAATTACTCTTATTTTGTTGTTTCATTATAAAGTAATAATATTATTATAACTAATATACTGATATGTTATTATAAGTATTAAATAACCCTATTTCACCTTCTATCCATCTTACAGAAAATGAAATCACCGCGCGTGCGTACGTACGACTTACCGTCTTCACACCGTGGTGTAATCTGTTTTCCACCACCACCTTACTTGGATGGGTATAATGGTGTAATTAATAACTATATATGGTTATTATAACATAATAATAATTATGAGATATTATATCATCCACTCCAATTCTATTCATTAATTATGGGAATGATATCATCGCTCGTGCGTACGTACGGATTACCATCTCCACGATGCGATGAGATTCATTCTCCATTTTAACCAATCTTGAATTATTATAAAGTATATATAATAAGTAATAAATAAATATATTACATAATAATTCTAATTTATTTGTGTATATATATTTCATTTACTTCCATACAATTTAGTAAGGAAACGAAAACAACGTTCATGCTTACGTACGGCCTATCGTCTCCATGAATGGTGTATTTCATTCCATTTATTGATCTATTAAATATATATTCTGAATATATTATATATAAATCATATGTTAAATTTTTTATGTAATTAATCAAGATCTATGTAATCATATGAATAATTACAAGTCAAAACACATATGATAAATGAAGCCATTTTACCCAAAACGTTGCTTTAACATGGATTTGACAAATGAAAGGGTAATATAAAGTTGTAAGTGTATAATATCTGATATCATATTTATTATTAAAGTTTTTTTATAAGTTAATAATATGTTTAAAACTACTATACATGAGTCTGGGACACATATGGAAGAATTTGGACACAAGGTAAGGGAAAATTATTTCAATCTCGTTCTTATACGAGATTGATTATTTGTAAATATTTACTAGGGTTATGTTTATCATCTATATCCATGTGTTCTCAAAATGTTTTCATATAATGTTTTCTATTCTTCTATGTATGTTTTAAATTCCTTTTTACCATTTTTACCACATGGTATGGAAGGAATCTTTCTTTTGTTTACTAAATGAGGTCCTTTTTACTTATCTGGAAAAAGTACAAGTAAAATGGTTTCTTAAATTATACAACATGAAAAAAAAATATGGTTTCATAACACCTTATTTCCATGAAGATTACTCTACACGATTTCATGATTATTTTCAATAGAATATTTTTATTTTAAAATTACATGGAATTTTGTGAAAAGAAAATTATTTTGAAGAAGAAAGGAAATTTTCCTCATGAATTTATTTCCAATGTTTTATCAAAACTATCTCCCATATAAGATGACATTGTTCAGAATAATTGTGTTTCAAGTATAATGTCTCTATTATTTAAATGGTTTGATTTTTCTTATGATTAAATGATATCTATTTTTTATATGAATTATGTTAAGATGTGATGATGTTTATGAAGCCCATTTTATTCTTTGGGTTATGATGAATGATTTACAGTTGTTTTGTGGAACACAAAAGAATGATTTAAATATGAGATCGGTGGGACCTATATCTCCATCCAATTAATTAGGTAAAGATTTATATCTCTTGAGATAAACATGGCTGGAATGACAAGTAAAATCTGGTTCAGTAATACATGGCTGGAATGGCTAGTAAACCCGGTTCAGTAATGGACTTTGTCCACTATGATGGTCTTGGATGCAATGTCTTAGCTACTATGGATATCATATCATGTGTTTAATGGTTTTCCATAATTACATGGTTTATTCCCATGATATTTTATCATCATTAATGTTTTTTTATGATCTATGCATTTTTACTGCCATGCTTATGTCATTGCCCAAGATTTTGATGTTTAAGTTTAATGTTTATGTTTTTTTGTTCAAATGATTATGGATTGTTTTATGTTCTCCATGTTTACCCTTACTGAGCATTTGATCTCACCCTTTTTATATTTTATTTTCCCTATGATATAAAGAAAGGTTTTAGGTAAGGAAACAAAAGGGGAAGATCTTTATGGAATATGTTGAGGATCATTCACCATTATTAGAAGATTATGTTCCGACTTTACAAATACAATAAACTATTACGGTCCTTGGGTGTCTGTTTTTTATATGTATTAAGTATACTTCAAAATTAATGTAATGTCCATGTATGTCAAGCTTGTGCTTCTACAGATTCCGATAAAAATATTGTAACAATAGTTCCATTTATTGATTCTAGATTTTTCGAACATTTCCATTATATGATCCTTGTATTTTACCATTTAGGGTGATACAATTATAATTATTATATCACATTGAATCATTATTTTCATATAAAATTATTCTGAGATATAGAGAGAAGGTAGTTTATGTTTTGGAAAAAATATGATTGAAATCGGAAAATGTTATAAACTGCCACACCTAAATTCACACACTTTCTAATGTTAATTATTCTAGTGGGGACAATAATTGGTATTATAATTAATGGTTAACGTCATTTAGCCTCTTAAATTTTATGACATATTAGTCATCAGTCATAATGGAATTCCAATAATACAAGTAAATAATTTTCTACTATAGAAAAATTATATGAAATACCAATTTTTATTATTAAGAATGGATTTGGATAACCCTAATATTCATTTTATTTCAATTGGTATTGATAGTGGGGAATTATTATAAGTTTTACATAAATAATTAGATGATTCCAATAAATGAATAGTTTCTTTTAGGGGATCATTGTCTTCAACAATTCCAATGAAAGTGAAATCATGTAAATAATCTCATACCTTGCAGATAAGTTAATTACCCTATTTTAGGGATATTCAATAATCCACGAAAATACATTTCAATTTTATGTAAAAGATTGAGGACCTGAGTTTGTACCCATATAATCTATTGATGCATATTTATATCTGGTGAATTTAATATTAGATCACATGCATTGTCTTATATAACAAATTTATAATATAAATAATTTCAAGCACATTGTGAGTAGGTTACCACTCTGATTTGTTACAAATATCAATATTCTAGAAGATAAATATACAATTTATATGATTCTTGATAGACATAATAGTAATCTAGTTACACAAATATTTAGGATTGTAGAAAATGATGTTTTTAAAAAGTAGTATTTATAGTATATGACACTGAATTATTTGAATGAGTAAATCATTTTTTATGACTAAAATGAATATGGTGCAGATATTGTCATTTAATTATTTTAGTGTAATTTATAATGGTGAAATAGGGTGTTTATAGGTTCACAACAACTAATGTTGTATTGATATTGAATGGTAGGGAACACTACTGAAATGTCCCACTTATAGACTGCTAAGAATGATGTGGATATAGAAGTTATCATGAAATTTTTTTCCAGAAATGTGATTGGTAGCAGTATCTATAAGATAAATATCTATATAAACGGAAAATAATTTTATTCGAAGCTAATAGTTTATAATAATATTATGTAAATGAAATTTAGAGTTACAAAGACTGCTGTGAAGATGCTCTCAGGACTGTTATAGTCAGTTCTTAGCCCATGGCAGTTAGTAATAATGAAAAATATGAAGTATATGGGAGATTATATCTCTAAGAATAATTATATTCTACACATTAAGTGATATATTTTTTGGGATTTAAACTAAAGAAATCCTATATATTGGATTGTGATGAAAAAATTTATGTTAAGAAGACATTATATTTGAACTATTAGTTGACAATATAAATTTGAAATATCAAATATGAAATGAAAAAATACTGAAAATTGTTGTTGATTGTATGATCAATATTCATGAAAAAATATTCTATTTTTTGGTTTTCATAAAAAAATATAAAGTCTAGTCAAAAATATCAATGTGGTTAAGGATGAATTTTCTAAACTATGATTAAAAATTAATGATATGTTGTATTTTTTTAATATTAGTAATCCCTTACTAAATAATATTAAAAAGGAAAAAAATCATAATTTAGTGTGAATAAGTCATTGAGAACCTTCGATTTTTTTGGAGAAGAAAATGGTGTATCCAAATAAAAAAATAATGTAGAGGGCCTAATTAAAAATAGAAATATTTAGTGATTGAATCCCTTGAAAAAACTCAAATCTAAAGGTTAAGGTAAATTTGAGAATAATACATAACCACGATTCTCATATATCATTACAAAATACTTATTATTTACTTGAGAAAATTAATAATCAAACTCAAATAATGTGTTTTGTTATTAGAAAAGATAACCCATTATCAATGTTTCTATTGCATAGAAAAATGGTTCTGTATGGAATAAGAGTAATAGAAGAAGGTAATAAGGGTTAAATATTCCTAGAATTATTATTATAGAAAATATTTCATGAATGGAGGATTCAAACATATTACCACATATTTATCTCAAATATTCAATGTAATGTGACTACAAGGACCCATAGTTGTTGGATATAATAAATAGATGAATCGTTATAGTAGATGAAAATGAAGAAATGAATCATATCTTCAAAAAAATGATGTTATTATGTCAAAATAAATGAATGATCAAGATAAAAAATAAATATTAATAATGATGTTAAATAGATGGATAAAAAAGAACAGTGATACTAAATTTGCAGTTATTATGATATCCATGAAATGATAAAACAATGTTTTTGAATATATCATAATTGTGGTGGAAATCCCCATAAAGTTAGCTAATAGAATTTATGATCCCCTTGGTTGATTATGTTTTTTAACAATAAGTGATTCAATTTGTTTTAATGTTAATATGATGTGAATATCTTGAACAAAATTATTTATATTTTTATGGAAAAGTCATAATGATATATGAATATTTTTGAACTATTTTATAATGATGAGAGTAACATCTAATAATGGTGATTCGATATGGAACCATGTTTAAAAAAGGAATGATCAATCCTATGTTGTATATAAATTAATAATTATCAATATGGACGATGAAATGAAAATTTATTTTAGTGTATTGAAAAAATAATACATTTAGCATGGATAATAATTAAATAGGATTATGAGATTTAAATTAATTCTTTTATTAATTAAATATAAAAGATAAGAATTTTTTTTGATATGGATGTACACATTATTGATTTTTTTTCAAACTATTCTTAAAATATATTATAAAAAAACCATACTACCCACAAGCAATCCATACGACCTGCTTAATATCACATGCATGAGATGTGTTCAAAAACATTAGAGTGGGCCAAAATGAATAGCCAGAGTATTAATGGTTGAGAACTGTAGAGGTAGATCACATGAATAGGTACACATAACTTCAACAAATTATTTATAGGAGGAGTAGAGAACATCCGGGAATGGTGGCATGGTGTCCAAAGAGACAGTGTCAGAAGAGGACTCAGTTACAATCACCATTTTTTAGGGTATGATAATGTTTATTAAGTGACATGTATTTTTTTAATCCCATGATGTGGGGTTCGAATTTGTGTGGAAATATTAAAATTCAATTAAATGATATATAAATAACTTGCAACACATGACCTATATAATTGGGGAAAATTGATCTCTAGTGCAACAATCATATTCATCCTACAATTAACAAAGATTTTGAAAATGGTTATGAAAATAGTATTTTAAAATTTCACATCCATAATCAATGTCACATCCCATAATAATTTTATTTCTTTCATTTGAAAATACGAATACCATAAATATCCATTAGTAATTAGATTCCATGCACAATTTAAAAGAATGAGAACATTCCTGCAATGCGGACGAGCTCCCATGATCTTGAGAAATTAAAACATACATTCATTCTATGGAATGGCCATGAGGATGAGAATAAATAAATCATTGAGTAATGAGTTTATAGATATTCATGGAATATATAATTTTCTATGAGGAATTATTAGTTTGTATGATCTTCTATGAACTGTAACCATGGATCATTCAAGATAAGTAAGAATATATATTTACCTAAGAATAAAACTCTTACTTATAAATATTTTTTGAGAATCGATATGGTAGAAGAAACTTCTGGATAATGATCAAGATACTATTGGGTTATAATGAACTCCCATGATGGAATCACATTCTCTATATAGACTATACATACATATTATTAAGTTGACCCCCTCTTGAAAAAATAATAATATTTTAAGACAATCATGGAGTTTCAATTTCATAACTATAAATTAAATTATGAACAAAAACTGAAAGCTTTGAAGAATCCTCAATGAAATCCACAAATATTTTTTTCAATTAGGGTCATATTTTCATTTTATATTTATGTAATATTCATGCATTAAATATCATTCCATGAAGTGTTTATGAAATTTACATGTTTTGTAATAAATTAGAGGAAAATCCATGTATTTTATTTATAAATGAAAATAGTTTCCATGAAATGATTTGAGAATTGTAGAAGATGAATGAATAAATTCATATAACATTATATGTTGAAGATCCTTTAGAGATTTCGAGAACTCACATAATTTTTAATTGAGACATTATGATGGCTTAAAATATTGAAGCCACATTCTTAGGATATCCTGAGAGAATCATGATTCATCATACATTCATAAACTATCAATAATTATGATAAAAACTCATGAAATAAATGAATATGAGAAGAATTAATTCATTCCAAATAATCTACTTGAATTCATTCCATGTGATGAAAAATAGATAAACCCCTTGAGTACATGAGATAAATTTTAATAGAAATTTACTATTGTCTTATTATTAACGCATTCAAAATAAAAAGGTAATAAAACCAAAAAAAATCAAGTATAAACTATTAAATTTACCATAAACAAATCTTTATGATGAACGCATCATAGTAATTTGATATATGATAAAATCATCACGTGGAATAAAAACTCACATAACAATGGATAAATTATTATACTCTAGGTGATTTCATGAATAGAATATATAATATTAAATTATGGAAAATGTGTTAGTATTAATGAGATATTCATGAGTTTTGACGATGATTATTTTTACATAGTAAATCATATACCAGAAAAAAAATCAAGGATAATATTTTTATAATTTCACCTGGATAACATAAATTGAGAATTATTTGTTTCTAAAATGAGACTAGATTTCACTATTGAAGTCAGTATTTTTTCAATAATTATAATGAAATTAATTTTCAAAAAATGTTCTATGAATATTTATTTATGTAGGAAATGGGAATAAATATTTGGATAGTGATCATAAAATTATAATTATAAAACTCTAGTGATAATATATACAGTATTGGATGACTGAATAAGGTAGCATTCAGAAGATCATGTACATTAATGAACTATTTAAAGAAAAAATTATATAGAGTGATATTAATTCATTATAGAATTGAAAGGGATAATAGTGAAGTGATCCTCAAAATGAGAGGACTTGTTGATTTATGGTGGATATGGCCAATTGTCTATATTAAGAGAACGCATATTTGATGTCCTCATTAGGGAATAACCCATGAGACCCTTAAAGACTTATCTATAAGTAGTATAGATATTTCATTAAAAGGTAAAATGAATAAGGTATTATAGATATATATTTATATTTAAGTATTAAAGAATAATTAATGGGTTTGGTGACTAATTCTTTTATCACTTAATGTCTTGATTATTTTAAAGATTTTATAATGTGTATTTATGGAGATCAACCATCATGGTTTTTAGGATATATCATGTAATGTTAACATGTTAATTTAATGGTGGACAATTGATTTTACCTTAACAATGGTGGATTATGATCACATTGAGATGAAACCATGTAAATGTTTGTACCATGTTCCTTTAAAATAACCATTTTCCAAGAAAGGATAATAAATAATAATATGAATTGATGAAGTTATTAGTTTACAATCGAAGAAGAAATAAACTGTAAATTCATAAAATAAAATGTAAAAATGATTTACCCCTCCTCCTCAAATAAGTGATCCCATATGTATAATGCCTACATGTGATATCATATCCATGTTACCTCTCAATATATACCTCTATTACTAGATGATCAATATGAATATTTTCAATCATATTAGTAGTAGAGGTTGTTTATTAAATTATGGTAGGAAAATTTATTAATTCAATTAAAAATGATTCTATATATGTTTTCACAATGCCTTAAGGTATGTGATGTTGTTAAAGTATATTTCAAATACTAGAGAGAATATTATCCTGAGAGTATTGTATATAAGAAAATACATTAAATAGAATAGAAATCATGGAGTTTAATTAAATTATCCCTACTTGAAAAACTCTACACCAATTTCATTATAATTATAACATCGGAAAAAAAAATTAAAAAAAAATATTAGAATAAGTATAATAGAAATTAAATGACTGGGGTTAAGATGTTTCAAAATTAGGATGGAACATTTTAATATATTTGTATTGAAGATTCTGGGACCGTTGTTGATTATATCACCCATGTAAGTGAGATATTTATTTAATATTATAGGTTTTGGTGATACTTTTAGTGACTCAAATATTGAGAATAAAGGTAAAAGAAACATCCTGTAATGAGTTTATCTAAAGATAATTGTCCTCAATGAAATTAGCGATATAACTCTTGATGAGTAACATAACTCAAATATCACTTATGACCTGATACGATACCTGGTATTCATGTATAATTTTAAGGAATAAATTAATTTTAACATAATAAAAGTTATCACGTCGAAAAAAAATAATATTGTCCACTATTATAATTAAAATAAAATGATAATGAATAAAATAAGAAAATCACATATATCTTAAAAAAATAATATGATAATATGAAGTGGAAAATAAAAATGTATGATTCCCCTTTAGTTCACTAATTGTGTAAAATTTCAGAATATCACAAAATAAAATCATCAATGACGGAATTTGATAGACCAGATAGTATGTATTAAGATCATTCTAGAAGGAGTTACAGAAAAATTCAGACATATAGCCATAAGAATTAGAATAATAATTATATACATTTAATGCCATGACCCCCTCCCACCAAAGATGCCCCTCCTGAGCTGAAAATGGTGAAAGAGAGATAATGACCCCCGAGTCCCGCCTCCAGTAGGCCCCGGTGTGGAGACTTGCACAAAGGGTATGAGTTTTCAAAAATATGGGAGGAATTACCCTTTTTTTATTTAAGGTCGGGAAATAGGATGAGTCAAACACCAAAAGAAAAAGGAACAAGTAAATGAAAATAATCCCAATCCAATCCCACATTCATGTTTAAACAATTCTGAAACAAGGTATAAGTACCAGAAAGTTCAAAAAGTACAATAACAAAAGAAACAAGAGTACAACAAACTATAAAAACTCCAACTGTCCCGACTAGTAGGGTCATGCACGGCCTTGATAGTACTCCTGAAAACCTGAATGTAAACGTACGGTGAGTATACAAGTATACTCTGTAGGGAAACGTAATGCTCTCGTTCACAGGTGGGGAGACATCCTAATGTCCCGTGAGAACAATAGTAGAAACCAAAATCTAGCAAGGAATTCTATCCCCCCAACCTCATCGGCCACACTCACCAAAAAAACAAAACATCATGTAGTTGTATATAAGAACAAGATTACTGGGTACCCCGCACTGTTTCCCACTAATTAGATGCTCTTCATAACAACAAACATCCTGACGCTACCACACTCTTCCCACCCGCACACACCTATGCCTCACAACCACATATCCCGCCCGCACACACCTAGGCCTGCCAACCACATATCCTGCCCGCACACACCTGGGCCTCACAACCACATATCCCGCCCGAACACACCTGGGACTCATCCCGATGATTCTTGGGAACAATAAACCTACCCGAAGTGTCTTGGTCTAAAACCACCCCAATCGAAACCTACCCGAAGAGTCTTGGGTGTAAGGTCACCTCAAGCCATCATAGACAATGGAAGAAGGGGCAGGAAAGTGCAAGTAACTAAGTGGAAAACACCCTCTCCCATGAAATGGGAGTGTTCAGAACTAAGTGGTCAACATGGGTGGGGTGTGACAAAACACAAAGATACAGATACATATATGTATACCAAACACACAACCCAACCTATGGCTTCTAAATCGAGAAACTGAGGATGTGCCTGGGCACTGCTACTACGAAGCATGCATTCAACAAACAACCCCAAACCCATTTAGGTTTTCATGTTTCAACAGAATTAGTTTATTAGTTCGTTAACTACTGGGCAATTATCAAACCAGATCAAGCGTATCATAGAACAAAACCCTGCCAACCAAAAATCAGGTTAGATAAAACACAAGCAACACAAACCATTTTTTTATCATCAATCAGACCCCATTGATTGATCCCATGATTAATTCATTATCATTCCCCACAGTTCATTTATCAACATTCCACTTCCTTTTAACATCACAACCCATTATTGCAGCCATGCTTCCATTATAACCACATCTCCACAACCGTATCACAAAACAAGGATCGTGCCACATCATTTCCCATTTAATATCTTTTACCACAGCCCTACTTCCCATTCTATTCGTAATAACCCATGATTCACCCACCCTTTCACACACCATGTAACTAAGCCAACACCCACATGTTCATTATTCCATCTGTTCAACTGGGGTGATCACACAAGGGTTCCGGTTTTTAATCACCCAACTCTACGTGATTAACCAGTTTCCACATTCCATAAAGATTCTCTCCACAAAACTTTCTAGAAATATAGGTAAACATTTAATTATGCAAGAAAGGCCCCCAAAAACTGTGATTCTCAGTAGGCATAATCCTATTCAATTCACAACATAACAATAGGATAAACAAAGATAAACATAACAACTTCCCCATCCCCGTTCTTTAAGCCCGTTATTATCTTTATTAAACTGGTTCAACTATGTCTCGTGAAAGCAAGAGGACACCCATCCCACATGATGCAAAAATTATAGAGATGAAGGTAAAATCCCTCCCTTAACAGGTTCGGATCACGACGGTCCCCAAGATCAACTTTAGAAGACATCTGTCGCTGTCTGTCGCTTCTTTCAAAACCCAGAAAAAACCTCCATGGGTGGAAGCTGGGAAGGAAAGGCCAAAGGGAAAGAAACAGATCCAAGCTCAGAAGTTCCACCTCATTGTTAAAATCCTATGGCCGCTGATGGATCGTAAATCGGAGCTTGGACGAAGAAGTTATGGAAGAAAGGAGCGTTGGAGTCTCTCAGGGGGGCTCTGCTCGAAGGAATGGAGAGAAGAGGAATGGTCTAAAAAGGAGGAGAGGCCCCCTAATTTTATAGGAGATAAAGACTAAAGTAAACAGAGTGTACTTCCTAGTACACGCCGTGTACTCGGCCATTCCACATGGTCCCCATGTGGCTTCCAACATGGCATTCAATGCGGCACATGACTGTTGACTAGTCTACACACGGTTTGAGGGTAACACATACACAGGGAGACACTACACGATGTGTACGATGGGCTACATGGCGTGTACTTATTTATTTCACACATCATGTTCATAGCTTCAACACGGAACACGGCCGTTGACTGGTCAACACACGGTAACGCGTATGCAGAGAGGAACTACACGACGTGTAAGATGGGTTACATTGTGTGTACTAATTTATTTCATGCGGAAAGGACATGGCTTCAACATGGGGTATATACTAATTTATTTCATGCGTCAAGGACACGTCTTCAACATGGGGTATACTTGGCAAGGTGGTACACGACGTGTACTCACAATAAAAGGCGAGTAGTTTCAAAATTCTGAAAATTGTGGGAAAAGTCCATTCTATCCTCCATAACTCTTGATGACATGCTTTTTGACAAAGGAAAGGGGCAGAGAGATCCGGGCCATTACACCAGATACCTCTTAAAACATTCTCGTCCCAGATAATTCAAAAACTAACCCAGGGGAACCCAAAAAGATACCTCTTAGGGATCTCGTTATAACAGGAACCCAACCAACAACCCTAATCACATGTGTTCGGAATTCTTTCTCCTATGTAGAAATATTATCCTTTTTAGGAAGAACTGACTCACCTGCACGGGTTTAATCGCATCTGCATTAACGCATCTCGATTAAGAATTGGGTCTTCCCACTTCAATATATTAGGATTTTTCCAACTTACACTGCCTCTAACGCCGTAAAACCAACACACTGCCCGAACATATGGCTTGGGGAATTCCTTCTCCCATGTCGAGATATTCTCCACTTTAGGCAGTACTGACTCACTCGCACGGGTTCAATCGCATCTGCAATAATGCGTCTCAATTGAGGATCAGTTTTTCCCTTTCCCCACACATCCGGACATGTTACACACTTCCAGAGAACAAGGAAACAAAATTTCTCACAACCAAAAGCAATGAATTCTATATATCAAAGTTACATAGTATAACATAAAAACAAAGCTCAGAAGAACAATGAAAAACACATGTCAAGACAACTCTGGGTACTAAGATTGCATCTAAGCCTCCCACTCCCAAGTTATCTCCTCAAGGTCGCCATGACTCCACAAAACATGTACCAAGGCGATGGTTCATCCACGGAGCACCTTCTCTTTAAGATCCTCGATTCTGACCGGTCATTCCTCAAAGGTCGCTTCGTCTCCCATATCTAACTCTCCCCAGTCCATAATGTGAGAGTCATCATGTAAGTACCGATGATGTTGGGAGACCTGGAAGACGTCATGAAACTTCTCCAACTGAGGTGGCAGGGCCAGCTGATATGCCACCTCGCTGACTCGCTTCAGCACCTCAAATGGTCCGATGAACCTAGGGGAGAGCTTACACCACTTCCCAAACCTCCACCTCCCCTGTCGAGGGAGAACCTTAAAGAACACATTATCTCCCACCTCTAACTCCAAGGTCCTCCTCCGATGATCAGCATAAGATTTCTGTCATTCCTGAGCCACTTTCATCCTCTAACGCACAAGCTGAACATTCTCTGTGGTGCTCTGTACTACCTCTGGACCAAGAGCACCTATCTCACCAACCTCTTCCTAGAAATTGGATGTACGACATGGTCTTCCATACAGAGCCTCAAACGATGTTATGACAATAGTAGAGTGGAAGCTGTTGTTGTAGGAAAACATTACTAAAGGAAACAGTCACACCCATGATCCTCTGAAATCCAGAACGTATTCTTGCAGCATGTCCTCCAACGTATGGATAGTCTGCTTTGTATGCCCATCGGTCTGGGGGTGGAAAGCATTGATAAGGCATAGCTAGGTGCCAAAAGCATGCTGTAACCCCCACCAGACTCGTGAGGTAAACCGAGTATCCCAATCTGATATGATAGTCTTCAGAACTCCATGAAAATGCACCACCTCATCTACGTACCTATGTGCTAAGGTACTCACCGGGCCCGACTCCATAATTGCTAAGAAGTGAGCTGATTTCGTCAGTCAATCCACCACTACCCAGATAACATCATAACCACCCTGAGCTCTGGGTAATCCTGTGACGAAGTCCATGGAGATGTCATCCCGCTTCCACTTGGGGACAACTACAGGATGCAAAAAACCACTGGGAACAAGGGGTTCAACCTTTACTTTCTGACACACTAGGCACATTTCCACAAACTCTTCCACTGCCCATTTCAACCCAGGACACCAAAACTGTTCCCTTAGGATTCAGTAAATTTTTAAAACTCCCGTATGTACCGCCAAGGATGAGATATGGAACTCACAGATAACTCCCTCATGCATTGCCTCCAGAACAAACAACCTTCTTTGAAAAAGCATCTAATGTTGGTTGTCCTATGACTATCCATCTGGAGTTTTCCCCTGATCGACATGATCCCACATTACTACCACCTCAAAGTCTCCCCACTGAGACTCTTCCACCTACTGCAACTAGGAGGACTGCACCATCATCTGAAACAAACAACCTCTATCACCCTCTACCCTTGCATCCATGTGAATACCAGACAACTCTCCCATCGCTTTCCAAGCATCGGCGGATTCCCGAACCACTTCCGTATGCGACATCCTGCTCAGGGAATCAGCCACAATGTTTCCCTTACATTCAGTGTAAGAGATATCGAAGTCATAGTCTTTAAGAAACACGACCCATCTCTGCTGCCGTATGTTCACGTCACACTGGGAGAATATATATAACACAAGGTCTTGTTATCTGAGAAGACCACAAAGAACTCCCCCAAGAGGTAATGTTGCCACAACATCAGTATGAACACTACTTCTGCAAGATCTAGGTCATGGGTGGCATAGTTACGCTTGTGAGGGCGCAACTTCCTAGACCCATAATAGATCACACATTTCTTCTGCATCAGCATGCACCCCAGACCAAGGCCAGAAGCATCAAAAAACAACTCATACAAAAACCCTTCCTCTGGAAACCTGAGTTCCAGGGCACTGACAAACTTCTCCATTAGGTATTCGAAAGCTTTATAGCACTCCTCGCTCCATAGGAAGACATGGTTATTCCTAGTCAAATCTGTAAATAGAGCAGCAACTCGAGAGATGTCCAAGACGAACCTCCGATAATAACCTACCAACCCCAGGAAACAACGAACTTCTGCCACGCTCTTGGGTTTCACCCACGAAACAACCTCCTCCACCTTCGATGGGCCCACTAACACTCAATTCTGATACAACACGTTCCCAAGGAAGTGTACTTATTGCGTCAGGAACTTACAATTTGATAATTTCTTATAAAGCTGGTGTTGTCAAAGGACTTCCAAGACAGACCTGAGATGCTCACCGTGATCCTCCTCTGATATTCAGTAGATCAGGATGTAATTGATAAACACAACGATGAACCAGTCCAAAATCTCTCGGAAGACAAAGTTCATAAGTCCCATGAACACAACTCGTGCATTCGAAACTCCAAACGACATCACTAAAAACTGGAAGTGCCCATACCTGCAACTGAAATCCATCTTCAATATGTCATTGCCCTTTACCCTCAACTGATGATATCTAGGTCGTAGATCAATCTTAGAAAACCAACCTGCTCCCCTCACCTGGTCGAAGAGTTAATCTATCATAGGAAGGGGGTAACGGTTCTTGACCATTACCTAATTCAACCTTCGATAGTCTATGCATAGCCTAAGACCACCATCTACCATCTTCAAAAACAAAAATGAAGCACCCCATGGTGACACGCTGGGTCGAAAAAAACCCTTCTCCATCAGATCATCAATCTGAATCCCCAACTCCCGCAACTCTGAAGGTTCCATCCGATAAGGGGCCATCAAAATCGGGTGGGCACCACGTTTTAAGTCTATCCCGAACTCAACATCACGTGGGGGGGGGGGGTGGTACAGTCACAACGTCCTCATGAAAAACATTGAGGATCTCCCCAACAACCTCTGGAACATACATCATCTTTTTGATAGAAAAAACCACTAATAACCTGCCCAACAAAGAAAGGAGAGGCTTCACATGTCGGCTTCCCACCTGATAGCTCATGTCGCCAAGAAAAGCTACCTACTTCCCATCCACTTCGGAGAACACGACTCTTCATAGGATGTAGTCGAAAACAACACTAATATAAAACAGTCAGTCGATGCCTAGGATGACATCGTACGGCTACATCTGTAGCAAAAGAAGATCCCCACTAGATCGACGTGGTCCCAACGTCAGCCCAAATACCTGGAAAGCACAAGATACGCTGGTCTGACCTCCAACTGGTGTACTCAGCACCAGGGGTATGGAAAGTCTCTATAATTATAGACCCAAATAATGGTATAGAGCGGGTGTAACATTGGAGTTCGAAGCTCCCAAATCAAACAAAGAATAAATGAGAGTGCTGAACAAAAAAATAGTACCTCATACCACCTCTTGTCCTACTAGAGAAGCCAACTCTACTGCATGAAACTATCCACGCTCAGCTCCTATTCCTCTCTGATGTCGACCACCTCCCCGAACACACCCTGGTCGAGGTCCCTAAGGAGCACCGTGAGGTCAGCCTGCTCTTATAAGGTCTTCCCTCGGAGGAGTAGGGTCCTGCTGCGGCTGGAAGGGCCTCGTCGGCAACTGGTGCTGTTGAGGCGGGCGCTAAACCTACCCACCTCCACCATACTGAGCTCGAGTCGGGCACTAACTCTGAATGTGCCCGAAACCTCCAATAGAAAAACACTTCAGTCCTGGGCTCGTGAAAAAGGGACGAGGACCAGAAGATCTGAACTGGAGCTGCTGGGGCCTGCTCCCTACTGGCCTGAATCTGGAAGGTCCTGTCACAGCAGACCTGCTACTGACTGCCTTCCCCTTCGACAAACCCGGCTGGATCCCCTCTTGTGGTGCACCTCCCTATGAGTGCATCATCTCAACAACCACTTCCTTCTTCTGTACCGCTATGTACGTTGGAATGGTGAAGGGGGTGACAACATACTGGAGTGAAGGACGAAGCGCATCCTCCAAACGTCTTGCCCGAAACTCCTCATCTAGAAAGAGATCTGGAGAAAAGTGTAGGAGATCCTTGAACTTGATCCCAAATTCCCATACCGACATACTCCCCTACTGGAGGGAGAGTAACTCCTGCCGCTTCTCTTCCTTGATCATGGAAGAAAATAATTCCTCTCGGAACTCCTTCTCAAAGTCAGCCCACAGAACCTCTACCTCTGTCCTCTCCCCGAGGTAGAGCGTCCACCACTGACACGCTGCACATCTCAACTGATTGACTGATAGGGGAACCCAGTACACCCTCAGAGAACATATCGAAGTAAAAGAGATCCCTAGATCATCAATCCACCCCTCTATCTCTATATCTGAAGTATTATCCTCGTACTTCTTGAGGGTTTGTCGCTGGAAAGAATAGAGAGTCTTTTTCCATTGATCATCTTCCTCCTCTCAGTAAATCCTCAACATATCGACCGCTAGAATCTGCTGGACCTCGGCTGTCTGAACCACCCGAGGACGAAGTCCAGTGCCATAGGTGTATGGTAAAAAAATATCACCTAAGCAAAAGTAGCAAGGAAATTTCTCAGGGTTTTATTTTATTACTTTATTTCCATTTCATTCCCAGAACACCCAAATCAAGTAAAAAACAAACATGATGATGCATGTACCTTCCCAAGGGTCTCTACCCTACAATCAATGTAGTCTCACACGGTCTTTCGGTAGGCTCAGAGTCCTTGCATTGGATCTCAGGGGCCCCTAAAATCTCATGTCCTAGCCGGTCTTCCCTGGCCTATGTCACACACCATGATAATCTACCATTGTTTCCCTACCATCCCATGCAATCCTCACTCTTCCTAACTCTAGACTCCATCCAATCTCTTAAACATCTTCTCTGATACCATTCTGTCATGACCCCCTCCCAATAAAGATGCCCCTCCTGAGCTGTAAATGGTGAAAGGGATATAATGACCCCCAAGTCCCGCCTCCAGTAGGCCCCGAAGTGGCGACTAGCACCAAGGGTATAAGTTTTCACAAATATGGGAGGAATTACCCTTTTGTTATTATTTATGATCTGTAAATAAGATGACTCAAACACCAAAAGAAAAATAAACAAGAAAATGAAAATAAACCCAAACCAATCCGACATGCATGTTTAAACAATTATGAAACAAGGTATAAGTGAAAAATTTCTCAAAAAGTACAATACCAAAAGAAACAAGAGTACATCAAACCACAACAACTCCAACTGTCCCAACTAGTAGGGTCCCGCATAGACCTGGTAGTCCTCCTGGAAACCTAAAAGTAAATGTAGGGTGAGCATACAAGTATACTCAGTAGGGAAACCTACAGCTCTCATGCACAGGTGGGGAGACATCCTAATGTACTTTGAGAACAATAGAAGAATTCAAAACCTATAAAGGAATTCTATCCACCCCACCTCACCTACCACGCTCACCAAAAACACAAAACGACATGTTGTAGTATATTAGAACAAGAGTATTAGGTACCCCGCACCATTTCCCACTAGTTAGCTGCTCTTCCTAACAGCGAAAGTCCTGACGCTACCACACTCTTGCTACATGCACACACCTGGGCCTCACAACCACATATCCTTCCCGCAAATAGCTGGGCCTCACAACCACATATCCCGCCCGAACACACCTGGGCCTCATCCTGAAGATTCTTGGGAATAGTAAACCTGCCCAAAGAGTCTTGGGCTAAAACCACCCCAATTGAAACCTACTCGAAGAGTCTTGGGTATACGGTCGCCTTAAGGCATCATAGCCTGTGGAAGAATGAGTAGGAATGAGCTAGTATCTAAGGGGAAAACACCCTCTCCCATGAAATGGGAGTGTTCGGCACTAAGTTCTCATTATGGGCGGGGTGCGAGAAAACAGAATGATACAGATACATATATGTTTACCAAACACACATCCCAATCTATGGCTTCTAAATAAAGAAACTGAGCACGTTCCTCAGTACTGCTACTACGAAGCATGCATACAAAAAACAACCCCAAACCCATTTATGTTTTCATGTTTCAACAGAATTAGTTTATTAGTTCCTTAACTACGGGGAAATTATCAAACAAGATCAAGTGTTTCGTAGAACAAAACCCTGCCAACCACAAATCAAGTTAGATAAAACACACACAACACAAACCAACCTTTTTATCATCAATCAGACCCCATTGATTGTTCCCTCATTTAATTCATTATCGTTCCCCACTATTCATTTATCAACTTTCCACTTTTTTTAACATCACAACCGATTACTGTAGCCCTGATTCCATTATAACCACATCTCCACAACCGTATCACAAAACAAGGCTCGTGCAACTTCATTTCCCCTTTAATATCATTTACCACAGCCTCAATTCCCATCCTATTCATAATAACACATGATTCACCCCCCCCCCCCCCTTCACAAACCACGTAACCAAGACAACACCAACATGTTCATTATTCCATTTGTTCAACCGATGTGATCACACAAGGGTTCCAGATTTTAATCATCCAACAGTACGTGATTAACCAATTTCCACATTCCACAATGTTTCCATCCACAAAACGGTCTAAAAATACAGGGAAACATTTAATTGTGCAAGAAAAGTCCCCCAATGACCGTGATTTTCCGTACGCATAATCCTATTCATTTCACAACATAACAATAGGATAATCAAATATAAACATAACAACTTCCACATCCTCGTTCTTTAAGCCAGTTATTATCTTCATTAAACAGGTTCAACTATGTCTCATGAAAGCAAGAGGACACCCATCCCACATGATGCACAAATTAGAGAGACGAAGGTAAAATCCCTACCTCAATAGGTTTTGATCAGATGCTCCACCAGATAAACTTTAGAAGACATCCGCCGACATCCGTAGCTTATGTGAAATCCCGAAAAAAACCTCATCGGGTATAATATGGGAAAGAAATGCCGAAGGGAAAGTAATAGATCCAAGCTCAGAAGTTCTGCCTCGTCGATATGATCTCATGGCCACTAACGGATCGTAAATCGGAGCTCGGACGAAGAAGTTATCGAAGAAAGGAGCTTTGGAGTCTCTCGGGTGGGCTCTACTCAAAGGAATGGGGAGGGGAGGAATGGTATGAAAAGTTGGAGTGGCCCCCTCCTTTTATAGGAGAGAAAGACTATAGTACATGACTTGTACTTCCTAGTACACGATGTGTACTCGGCCATTCCGCACGGTCTCCATGTGGCTTCCAACACGGCATTCAACGCGACACACAGTCGATGACTGGTCAACACACATTTTGAGGGTAACGCCTACACGGGGAGACACTACATGGTGTGTAGGATGGGCTACAGGATGTGTACTTATTTATTTCACATGGCAAGGACACGGCTTCAACATGGTACACGGCTGTTGACTGGTCAACACACGGTAACTCGTATGCGGGGAGGAACTACATGACATGTAAGATGGGCTACACGACGTGTACTTATTTATTTCATGCGGCATGGACATGACTTCAACACGGGGTATAGTCGACAAGGTGGTACACGATGTGTACTCACAATACATGGCGTGTAGTTTCAAAATTCCAAAATGTGTGGGAAAAGTCCATTGTACCCTCCAAAACTCTTTTATGTCCTTCTTTTCGACAAAGGAAAGGGTGGGAGAGGTCTGGGCCATTACATTTAAGGAGTAATTTAATGAAAAAAATTGATGAGTCATTATCCTCATGTGATTAAGATGATAATGTTTACACAAATTTTATCGATGATGATTAAATACATGAGGTCCTGGAAATCCAATGTTTTTTCAGTACATATCCATTCATGATATAGTACGTGGAGGTTCACATAATACAATCATAGATGATATTTAATCCTAGTATATCTGGAAAACCAGGTAAATAGAATAAGAACTTGAAACATGAATATAATGAAACTATTGCATACATTGAAACATGATCCAAAAATTTCACAATTATTCTAAAATTATTAGGTACAGTAAGGGAATGAATATAAGAATTTGGAGGGAAATAAATCCTAGTAATGGAAAAAGAAAATAATAGAATAAGTTAATGTAGTACATGTTATCAAAGTTGTATATCTATATAACAAAATACGGTTGATCATCATAGTCTTGAATAATGAGGCATTAAGTTACATGATATGATAAAGTCATCCTTGGGATATGATGAAAATAATTAAAATACATCACTAACATAGGTCAAGGATAACTACCATACAATTATAAAATGGGGTAAAAGATACATAATAGATAATATTTTATGCCTAATACCATAGATGACATCTCATGAGACTAAAACATTACCCAATTCATTGGAATAATATCTAGGAACACCCATCATGATATGCACATGCTTATGTTTTCCACATAGATCATTCAACATAAAGACAAATTTCATCAATTTAGATGCCTAAATTACATTTAGTATGTTACATACATGGAATTATAAAATAAATATACTATATGTATATATATATATATGAATTCCCTTGAATATAAATGAGGATTAGAATTCACTATGAAATTGTTTATCATTGAAAATATTAGGTAAATTTGGGCAGTATACCATGGGTCATAATTGTTCATGTGAATGATTAATGAAAATTAAATGGGTTTCTCATCACATTTATGTCATAAGGGAAGTAATAGGTATGTGTTAGAACATATCCAAACTTCAAAAATTATAGAAACACGTTACATAATGATGGTTCTTGAATAAAAAATGGAGATGAACCATTTCCTTGAGAGGGTATTTCTTAAATAATAGGAGCATCATCATAAGATCTTTGATACACCTTGGGAGTTTTTTTAAAGATGTACAATATGTGTAATGTCAGGATCCAATGGTTTTCAGTGAAGAGTTAATGAATTATGTGTGGGTTTATATAGAAAAATAAATAAAGAATCTTTTGAAACATATAAATTTAGGTATTTTACTCTATATTATATTGTAATCAAAACAAAAAGCAACCAATTATTTAAATAAAGATAACATGGATTTCATTTTTTACATGTTAATGAACTAATTACATTATTATAATATACTTTGTGACGTGAAAACAACTTATTTTTACAATGAATTGATTTTATAACCTTAAAATACAATATAGGATATAGAGAATTTATTAAGAGATTATTAAAATAATTAAATAATATATAAAATAAATTATATTAAAGGGTAAATATGTATTTATTAAATAAAGTAATGTATGTAATATATTTTATCACATCGGGGTCACTATTATGTCATAATACATAACTTATAGTTATATTATATTTAATTTTTACGCGAAAAAAATATGTCATAGAAAATTATAAAAAATTAATCATTGGATAATTTAAAAATAATAAATCCAAAAATAATATTTATTTTATCAAAAAATTTATCTAAACATAAGAAACTATAATTTTTATACAAAATCACATGTTATTGATAAATAGTAATTGTTTTCTTAAAATAAGAGTTTCTCGGCCCATATATAAATAATTTTTGAGTTATTAAACTTATAATATCATTTATATTTAATAAAATATATTTTATAATTATATTATATAAAAGTATAAGTCATTTCAAAAAAACAAGAATTCATCAAAATTAGTCTTTTGGTGTTAAAAATATATTTTAAAAATTGAAATTTGATTTTCATCACATTAAAATATAATTTTTAGAAAAATAATAATTAATAATTATAAATTAAAAATAAAGGGATATATTATCATTATTTTATTGATAATAAAAGTATATAAATTAATAATTTTAGGGTTAAAATACATATCACTTTGTTACACTAACTAATTCACTAAGAGTAAGTTGTATGACATTGATCTTTTCATAGGGTTGATTAACATAAATGGGTTTTCTCATCACCTTGATGATATTTATCTTCTATTGTATGAAATTTCATCATTATTTTGTTCCAACTATATTCTTGTCATTGGTTAAGGGTATAACCCAATAGTGCTATATCCCTCAGAATATCTGGTAAATTGGCTTTATTGTGTAAGATCCTACTAGTTGAGGCCATACATTCTTTTTTAAAAGTCAATTGGACATTATCATAACCATTATACTAATCAAATATTCCCTTTAAAATGAATATATTACCATTTTTTGTTATTTTCAATGGTATTTTAAATTTGAAAGTATATAACTTATAATAGTTTAAAATAACTGAAATATTGCATGTGTTTTCTATAACTACATTATTTAAAAGGAATATTAATTTTATCACATTAGGGGATTAATTTTAAAAAAAATTATGTCACTATATTTGTTCCCCCTTCCATAATTAGGCCCCTATAATTTTCATTTCATTTTTAAGACAAATAATGGTACATGTATTTTATTTAATCTTATATTTCCCAAGTCTCTTCCACAAACATATGGTTCTTACAAAATAATTCATAATGTTAATTGTCTTGATTCGTATAAAATGATCTCAATAATATATGATCTTTATAGGATAGTTCGACTATGAAAGAACGTTATACAATGGTAATAAACTCTTTCTATAGTAAATATGTGGTTTCTAGTATTTAGATCCTCACGAGTGATAGATGGAAAACATATTTTACATATGATAGGTTAGGTGGGAGTGATTTTCTACTTTCCACCGAACTGTTTCGATCAAGGATATCAAAGGGTTCAATGTATATAAGACTAAGATTTCCCATACTCCCAAACATCATGATATTATTCTATGTTGATATATGAAGAAATTCTGTAAGTAAAAATAAAAACTCTAGGTATCGTCAATGATATTTTTCATACCCATTCTTTTGATTTAATTTATATTTTATATGATGCTAAAATGATTGAACCTTTTCACTAATCTATTGGATCTGGTTAGGTCCCATCATCTTATGCTCAATAACATTATCACATCATGTTGAAATAAAGTAAATATTCCAATATAGAGGCATATAATGTTCCATTTTATTGAGGGAATGGAACATTGTGTTATATGAAAAAATCTAGTACGAGAAGTTGTTGACCCCCACATGTTTCATAATCCATCGAACCCAATATTATCATATTATACGGAGTTTTAATGGTCCATTAATATTGACCATCCATCAATGGAATATACATAGTGTTTAATCATAGTTATATATTCAGTTTATGTGAATTATACTCTAAATATCTCAAGGTAAACCTCAAATCGTCATCAGATACAATAAATAGTGGAAGTACATGTAATAATACCATTTCCATCATATATATCATTATGTGATGGACAAGAGAGAAATATTTCATGCTAGTAATGAAAATTGTCACCTTTTTATGTTTGATGACTACCCCTCATACAGAATTATTTAAATTAGATATCCCAGAGAGTCAAACGATGTATTCTATGTTTATGTTTTCCCATTTCATGAATGGTATGGTAAATTGTGTCACCATTACATTTGGTTTATATCCCTCAACAATGAATTTTTACCATATCAGACATCAAGATACGAACTCTATAATCTCCCTCATCATGTTATCCCATCATATATTCTTCATCACATCTATATAAATCATAGTTCTCTCAGGAATAAAATAATATGATGATATATATACATTATAAATATGTTTCATCTTCCATTGTGGTTTTAATGGGGAACATAACCATGTTCCAAACCTTAAAAGTCTTTCTTCAGTAATGTTGAACTTTAGACTATTTTATACCTTCTTTTTTAGCACTTCATCATCATTATCTTACACATTTATACTCTAAAAATGTAGGGTTGAGTAGTTATTTGAGAAAGGAAGGATAAATATCATTTTATAAATCTCATATCCATATATGTAATGTCAAATATTAATATATCCTTTGCAATCATCTTTATGAATATAGTTTTACAATGATTTGTACATAGAGAATATTCCACTTTTATTCCTTCCTTGGATACTATTATATTGAACAATCATAATCATTGAATATCTATAAAAACCTTTCATGTGTTTATATTAATCTTCTATTTTATAAATATATACTTGAGGCTCTTATGATCCATGTATATTACACTATTCCACCCATATATAAAATGATTCCAAATCATTAATTTGATGATCGCCACAAACAATTCTATATCATCAGATGGTTAGTTCTTCTCATTGATCATTAGCTGGCATGAGGAATAGGCTATCACATAATTACATTTTTTGAATACACAACCCATACCATTTTTTGTGGAAGTACTATAGTCCCAAAATCCATCAACATTGTTCGATAAAGGGGTCCTAGGTTCAGTGATATTCATCATTATAAACACTTTAAAACATTCCATACATTTTTCAATACAAGATAAATAGTACCTCCTACAAATTTAACTATTTACTAGAAATTAGAATCCTAAAAAATTATGAAAACTCAAAGCTAGTTAAAAACTAATAAATTTTAACAATGGAAACCCATCACATAGGTTTTTCTGGGAAATCCTTCAATTACAAAACTATTTATACGGCCAACATATTTCCCTTTTTGGTGATAACATGACCCATGGATTTTACATAATCTAACAAGAATTATTTTTTATTGTAAATTGCATATATATTTTATTTCAACAATGTACTCAGAATAATATTTATATTCAAACAATGTTCCTCATTTCCATTAGAGTAGGTGAAAATATCCTGTATAAATTATACCAAAAAGTAATAAAGTGAATGTCTCAATACTCTATTGATCATGTCAATGTAACTTAATTGAATAATGTTTTAGTCCAAAATGAACCACTATGAACTCATAGTGCCCATACATTGTATGAAAATCAATATTAGTGATACCCTCCTTCTTCACCATTACATGATAACATCCTAACAAACAACCAACCTTAGAGAAATTGTGGGTTCCACATAGTTGATCGAAGAAGTATTCAATATATAAAAGAGGATACTTTTTCATTATTGTGATTTTAATGAGATAATTATTGTTTGATTAATATTCTTGATGATGTGGATTGAGAAAAAACAAGGTCAACCACCGGTGAGTATAAATCATTTTAACATATTCTATTGTAGTTTAATATACATATATAAATGTTAAACAATAGAAAATAACTATGGATTCTAGGATATTTTAACATCTTTATATATAATCACGACTGAAAATATAACAACTCATATATGAATAAAACCAGACAATTCATATAAGTACCTCACTTTTCATAGATGATTATTATATCATTTTAAATATTAAAACCATATAATCATTAAAATAATTGGATCCAAAGTTTTACTGTTGTGGGAAAATTAGTTAAATTTTTAATTTTTACATAATAATCCATAATCATTTATTTAACTCATTAATCCCAAGATTATTATTGGCCACCATGTTCCCCTTAGTAAAAGTATTCAACTATTTATATACATCAATGTAATGGATGAGATAAAATAAAAATAATATGATTAATAAGATGCATGTATATTTGGTGAGAATAATCATCATTATCATAATTTTATTTAAATATCATAATCATAATCATGAGAAGAAACATTAAATAAATTCATGGAATGTGGAAATTCATAAAAATTGAAATATCGTGTCAGAGGGGTCAAATAACCCACATAGTTGTATGAAATGATAGCATCATGTTAATGAATATTTAAAATTATATCATGGTATTCTTCACATTACCAAATTCATTAGCTTTCTATATAATTCTGGTTGCACCTGTCACATTATAACAATTATATGTGATATATAATTTAGGGAATAACTGTCCCATCATAACATTTAAATTATCATTCATGCCACAGAAAATATATATCAATATTGGACGTAATATAATCCATATAATTTCATGTGTTTCATTTATCAAATCATTAATTCATAACATTCAGGGTTCCCAATATAAAAAGGGAATACTATTCTTAGTATCAATTATGATTGAAGAAAAAATGATCCCATGTGAAGTAAAAGTTTTGTTTTTAGAAATGAATAATTTTTAAAAAAAAATAATTGCATTTTTCAATAAAAATTCAATGGAAACAAGTATATCCTATAAAATAAAAGTTAAATAAGAAGAAACTAATAATTATGAAAAAATAAAGGAACAACCATGTTGAAAATGAAGGATAAAAAAACACAAATAAAGAGAGTTGGGTTCGAGAATCCCCTTACCTTCTGTATAAATTCATTATTCACTCTAATGCACTTTATAATAAAATTTAATTAATTAAATAAAAAAATATAACCATTTATTCATGAACTTGATTCATTAATTTTCTATTATG
The DNA here is from genome assembly GCA_963277665.1 of Viscum album. Taxonomy (NCBI): domain Eukaryota; kingdom Viridiplantae; phylum Streptophyta; class Magnoliopsida; order Santalales; family Viscaceae; genus Viscum; species Viscum album. The sequence goes on along the minus strand of OY728119.1, from coordinate 805,713,513 downwards.
TCCAATTAGGTGATTTTTGATGAGTTATCATGTTCAATTTTATCCTTCAGAAGTGTTATCTTTATTTGTTTTCATGATCTGTTGGCTTGTATATGAGTATGGAAGATCATTTAAAATTGGATGGATTCTCTTGAATTGAATTTTTTTGAATATGGTGCTTTGTTCAAAGGAAAAAAGCACTAAGATATATAAAGAAAAAAAGTTTATAGGACTCTAAAAGAAGGGAATTTATTACAATAATTTTGATTGTACGGGTGAACTCAGCCGAAGTATTCTCAATAAACGTTCTATTTTTGTAGACACCCTTATTAGAAAGACCATCTGCCACCATATTTTCCTCTCTGTAGGTATGAGTGATAATAGGATTGAGATCAGATAGGTGTCTGAGGTTGTCGATCCATTTAGCAGTAAGGGTCCACACAAGGAAAATCATACCATGTCTAAGATATTGAACAATGGTAGTTGAATCACATTCAATATGGATGTTGTTCCATATTCTTTTTCTAATAAAATAAACAACATTGAAAACAATGTACATCTCTGCTTCTAGGGAGGACGCATGACTACATGAACCAAAGAAGCATACAAGTATGTCACCATTTTGATTCTTGAAAACAATACCATAGCCCGCAGGTTCTGTATTACCTTTTGAAGGATCATCAACATTGATTTTTATCCATCCAATAATAAGAGGTTTCCAAAATATTTGTAAAAATCCTTTCGGCAGGCTGTATCTGCCGTTAATCCCTATCCATCATATGATAGTGAAATCTTTAACTTGTTGTGACAGGTCCCTGTTTGAATGGTTCATGTGTCTTTGATCGTGGTGTAAATGTTACGACCCGTCCTCAGGGCCCGTGCCGTGACTACCCAAAGCACACCTTCCACAGGCCAGGGGCTGGAGACTATGACCAAGGTGTAATTCCCTGTAAAAAGGTAAGGCATTGCCTTTTTAAAGTAAACAAACACCATAGAGCATGAAATCAGAAGTAAACACTAAGTAAAAACTGGCTACAATAGTGAGTGCGGAAATGTATGTGGGCCAGAATACAAACCCAAACTGAAAGTAAAGTACAACTGAAAAAGGGAGTTCAAAAAATGAAAAGTAAAGCCGCAGCCTCAAGTCTTCCACTGGTACTCCCACATGAAGGGTGGGTATAGATAGCCTCCACTGCACCACGGGTCCAGCCGTCCGCTCTGAGTACGTCACGCCCAGTGGTCCACCTCCAGGTACTGTTCTTCTCCACAAGCCTCAACCACGATCAGTGTTGTCTGTCATCTACAACCAACACAACGTAGTGCGGGCAGAGCTCGTGATGGGGTGAGTATAAGCTACTCAGTAGGGACCTCGATACCCCCGAAGGTCTCCCAAAATCCACAAAGGATAATCCACAAAGGAAGATACAATAACGAAGTAACATCCGTTACCACTTAGGTATATCCCATACATATACTTAAGTCATCAATTTTCCTTTGACTCCAACATCCGAGCACAAGTGAAACCCAGTCCACACAGGAAAACACAACCAATTCCACACATGATAGAAAAACGTAATCCACACAGGATATCAAGTCAAACGTATCGAAGATAAGGATTGAAAGTGAAGATTCAACTCACACAGGTATACTTCTTTGTAAGACGATAGAGATGATCAGATATTGCCACTGATTCATCTAAGCTATCGGACCCACACATGATCGATAGGTACTAACCCCCGCAATGACCCACAAAGGATCGATAGGTAACTACCCCCCATAATGACCCACAAAGGATCGATAGGTAACTAACCCCCGTAATGACCCAAACAGGATCAGACCCACACAGGATCTGTAGGCGCTGGCCCACACAGGACCGCTGAGCGCTGACCCACATAGGATCTGACCCAAATAGGATTGTTAGCACTGATCCACGTAGGATCGCTGAGTACTATAGTCGTCACCGTCGAATCCACGGAGGATTTCTATACAGTCGTCGTCGTCGTCATAGTCGCAGCCAACCCTAGGGTTCCCGCACACAGCAAGCTCGTTTGGGAGGGTCCGCTCCATGAGCCGAAGGGCTGATACATGAACTGACACATAGTCTGGAGTTGATGTATCCAAAATTTCCATATCGTCAACAGGAACTCAACGTCATAGACGGCGCGTCATTCGGACGCCCGGTCTAAGAGTTATTGGCCTCTTCGTTCTAGAGGCCAGGTTGGTTTTTAAGTCACAACCAACCCGACCATACTCCAACTACGGCCAAACCTCGATCGGAGTAAGACAAAAGGTCCGTCTCACTAAGAGGAATCCAACAAAGTTGACGACACGTCAATCGGACATCCGGAGCTCAAGTTAAAAGTGTTTCCGCTCCGAGGGCCCGGTTGGTTTTGTGTATGAACCAACCCGGCCGAAACCAAAGTACTCCGAAACCTTGATTGTAATATACCAAAACGACCTTATCGATCCATGGATCGCTACACAACTGACGGTGCGTCGATCGGAGGTCCATAGACCATGTTATGTGTAACAGACCGAAAAAGTCCGGTATTAGGGGGTTCAGGCCCGGTCCGACCTGGCCCGGTACCCCCTGGGTCGGCCCGAACTGGGTCTGGGTCCGGCCCAGCTGGTGTGGCGTGGCGCGGCCTGGGTGCGGCCCGGCCTGGCGGTCCGGTCGGGCGGCTCGGCCTGGGCAGCCGGCCCGGCGCGCTGGCGCAAGCCAGGTGGCTCGGCCGTTAGGCCGAGTGGATGGGGGGGGGGGGGGGGCGCCTTCCCCCCATTTCGTAACCGCGACCCCCCATTATGGGGCCACTCATTCTAGCCAGCTGGGGGTCGTAACCCCTGGCTCTTCCCATGTCCGACCGGCACGCTCCGGCCAGCCGGCTGTTGCCGCCACGGGACCGGCAAGGGTCGGTCCCCCTGCTCCGACGCCGGTGGCCCAGAACAGGCCACCAGTTCCCCTACTGTGCCGAGGCCTCATCCGTGGCCCCGCTCCGGCCGCGGTGTCTTCGAGTGTTTCTGGCGCGGTGCGACGGTGCCGCGGCTTGGTTCGATTATCAAATGTGCGGCGCAACGGTGCCACACATCCTTGCCGCTCATTCCCGCGCGGTGTGACGGCACCGCGTCACTTTCCTTAGAACCGCAACAACACAAAAAAAATAATAAGTGAGGAGGGTCGTTCGTGTTTGTGTGGTCCGACACCCTCCCGTTAATCGATAGAAAGCGGCAAAGTTTCACGAAGAATGACAATAAAAGTAATCAGGAACACAAATTTAAATAAACCCCTACCTCTTCTAAATCATTGAGCGAGGGTTCGTCGCGGAAATAACCGTCACAGAAGAAGACGTCGCGGAAGGAGAGAGTCGTGTCACGGAGAAATGATTCGTCGGTGTCGCGCAGTCGATCTCCGAGGAATCCGTTGTTCTTCGCGTTCATCGCATTCTTCATCGAAGAAGAAGAAGAAGTTCTTCAATCTCCTCAACTTTTCTCCAAATACTCACACAACAAGATTCCAACCAAAATAAAATAAGTTCATCACTTATTTTATTAACATAACTTAAGCATTTGAATTTCAAAAGTTGAATTGATTCCCACAATTAATTTAATGAACTTGACTTTATAAATTGGGGGTTATGGAAGGTTAGGGAAGATGAAGGGGTGGGGTTCATGTGGGCCCCACCAATCTCATAACCTCCCATGGGAAGTTGGGTGGTTACCCCAACTTCTACTCAATGGATAAACCACTTAAAATAAATTAAAATTGTAACTCAATTTTTATTTTATCTGCCAAAAATTTTTAACAACTCCCGTGAAAACGCAAATACGGAAAAGGTGATCTTAAGCAAATATTGGCGCTGCGAATTCATTTGTGCCCCCGGAATTCGATTACGAGCATCGGTTCCAAATTTATGAAAACCCGCTCGTTCGTTCACTAAACATACCCGAGATAAACATCGGATAGAAATTCCGAGCACACCGGGCCTCGGAATCAAGTGCCGTCATAAACCGAGTTCTTTTAAAATCCCAAAGAAAAATAAGAAAAAAAAATTCCCTTGAATTCTATGGTTCTTTACATTACTCCCACCTCAGGGATTTACCTCCCCGTAATGATACATCAAAAACTAGGGGAACAAATGTGGGTACTGGGCACGCATCTGAGCCTCCCGCTCCAAAGTGCTCTCCTGGAGGTTCCTGTGCTGCCATCTGATGTGCACTAGAGGAATCGACTGTCCACGTAGGACCCACTCCTGTCGATCCTCGATCTCCACTGGGACCTCCGCAAAAGTGGCCCCGTCATCAATGTCCAGCTCCCTATGGTCAATGATATGCGTCGGTTCGTGCACATATCTCCTCAACTGAGAAACGTGGAAGACTTCGTGCACTAGGTGCAACTGAGGTGGTAGAGCCAGGCGAAAAGCCACCTCTCCAATCCTTCTAAGGACCTGGAATGGTCCGATGAAGTGTGGTGACAACATTTCTCCTCGGCCAAATCTCTGTATACCACGTCGAGGTGAGACCCACAAGAAGACGTGGTCGCCATCCTCGAACTCCAGTGGCCTCCGCCTCTTGTCAGCATAATACTTCTGTCAGCTCTGAGCTGTCCTCATCCGCTCCTGGATGATCTGGACCTTCTCTGTCATGTGTGGGACCATCTATGGTCCCACAAGTGCTGACTTCCCAGGGTCTATCCAGCACAGAGGAGACCTGCAAGGTCATCCGTACAACGCCTCTTATGGTGCCATCCCAATGGTGGAGTGGTAGCTGTTGTTGTACGCGAACTCCACCAAGGGTAGGTGGTCCTCCCAGCTGAGACCAAAGTCGAGGACACATGTGCGGAGCATGTCCTTGAGAGTCTGAATGGTTCTCTCCGTCTGACGATCTGTCTGAGGGTGAAAGGCGGTACTCAGACGTAGCTACGTCCCGAATGCCTCTTGAATCCCCTTCCAAAGTCGGGAAGTAAAGCGAGCATCTCGATCGGAGACGATAGATGATGGCACACCATGAAGCCGCACAATCTCATGAACGTAGAGACGTCCCAAGCTCTCCACTGAGCCTTTCTCCTTGATGGGTAAGAAGTGAGCCGACTTGGTGAGTCGGTCGAAAATCAACCAAATGGAGTTGTGAACTCTGGAAGTGCGTGGAAGTCCAGTCACGAAGACCATAGATATCCCATCCCACTTCCACTCCAGGACCTCCAAGGGTTGTACCAAGCCTGCTGGTACCTGGTGCACTTCCTTCAGCTACTGGCAGGTGAGGCATCACAAAACAAACTCTGCCACAACCTTCTTCATGCCCGGCTACAAGTGCTGTCGTATGAGGTCATAGTACATCTTCCCCACTCCAGGATGTACTGCCAAAGGGGAAGTGTGAAACTCTCCCAGCACCTCCTCTCGTAAAGAAATTGGTACCAAGGTACGTCCTCTGAAAAGGACATCGTGGTCTCCTCCTAAGGAGAAACCATCAGGTGCCTGTCCTGAGGATATCTGTGCAAGCCACGTCTCACAGTAGGTGTCCCCACACTGTGCCTCTATGACCCGCTGCAGTAGTGGAGGAGTTACTATAGGTGACTGAAGGAAGGCTGCTCCATCTCTATCCATGAAGGATATCTACAAAGCGACTAGCTGCTCTGTCGCCTCTCTAAGTAGCTGAATTCCCATCCTCCTACTGAGAGCATCAGCTACCACATTCCCCTTTATAGTAGTATAGACTATCTCAAAGCCATAGTCCTGGAGGAACTCGAGCCATCGTCGCTGTCTCTGGTTCATTTCCTTCTGCGAGAAGATGTACCTGAGACTCTGGTGGTCAGAATAGACTGTAAAGCGCTCACCCATCAGATAGTGTCACCACATCTTCAGAGCGAAGACCACTGCTGCTAACTCCAGGTCATGGGTAGCATAGTTATTCTCATGTTTCCTCAAATTACATGATCCAAAGGCGATCACGGCCCGCTCCTACATCAGGACACATCCGAGTCTGGTCCCTGATGCATCGCAGTAAACTATGTATCCAACTCCCTCCTCCAGTAGCCTCAAGATAGGCGTAGTGGTCAATCTCTGTCTCAGCTCCTGGAAGCTCTGCTAACAACTGTCTGACCACACAAAGGGTTTCCCCTTCTTCGTCCAGGCTGAGAGTGGTGCCGATACTCTAGAAAAGTCTGGCACAAATCTTTGGTAGTATCCAGCTAGTCCCAGGAAACTCCGCACCTCCGTCACGCTCTTGGGTGGATCCCAAGCTAGCACTGCCTCGATCTTCGGAGGATCCACCACAACTACCACCTCAGAGATGACGTGTCCCAAGAAGTGGACCTCACGTATCCAGAACTGACACTTCTAGAGCTTTCCATAAAGCTGGTGCTCTCGGAGTGTGTCCAGTACAACCCGCAAGTGGTAGGCGTGCTCCTCCTTAGTCGTCGAGTATATCAAAATTTCGTCGATGAATACCACGACAAATCGATCAAGGTGTGGATGAAATATCATGTTCATGAGGGCCATGAACACTTCTGGAGAATTGGTTACGCCGAATGGCATAACCAAGAACTCATACTGGCCATACCGACATCTGAAGGCCCTCTTCTGCAGGTCCTCATCCCAAACTCTGAGCTGATTATAGCCTGACCTGAGGTCTATCTTCAAGAACCACCGGTCTCCCTTGAGTTGATCAAAGAGGTCATCAATCCTCGGCAGTGGATACTTGTTCCTCATTGTCACCTAGTTCAGGCGACGATAGTCGACACAAAGTCGCAAGCTCCCGTCCTCCTTCTTGGCGAACAAAATCGAGGAAGCCCAGGGTGAAACACTGGGTCGGATGAATCCTTTGCGGTACAAGTCCTCCAACTCTACCCGTAGCTCTCGAAGCTCGGTGGGAGTCGTCCGATATGATGGGGTACAAATCGGGGCTGTCCCGGGGTACAGAACAATATAAAAGTCTACCTCTCTGCAATGAGGTAGTCCTGGAACGTCGTCGGGGAAAATGTCTGCATACTAATCCACCACTGCAGGAAAACTAGGACTCCGCACGTCAACTGATTCTAGGATGATGCTAGCCAACTGATGAGTGATGGGATGTCCTCTCCTCTGCGGGAGTCCATCCTGTGCTGCGAAGGCTCCTTTCTCGCCGGTGAAGGTGAACCTGCTCCCATCGGTGCGTAAACATCGCACCTTTCACCTAATACAGAAAATCTGAGCATGGACGGTAGATAACCAATCCATGCCCAAGATGACATCGTAAGGCCTCGACGCCGCTATAAGAAGATCTCAGCCGAAGCTCTCTCCTCCTAGAGTAATCTCACACTTCCAGCACCAGTGCGTAATCGTCGAATCTGCTCCCGTAGGAGTCATTAGCTGTAAGGATCGATCCAACGGCTCTGTAGGAATCTCCGAGATCTGAAAAAGGGAAGTGGCTATGAAATAATGACTCGCTCCTGTGTCTATAAGAACTAAAGCAAGGGAGGAATAGACACAGATAGTACCTCGAATCATCTTGGGCGCGCCATGGTCGTAGGCCTCCACTGCCTGAAGTTGTCCTTGTCTCTTCCCGCCAGCTCCCTTTGGTCGGGGTGGACCTCCTGGTGGTGGTGGTGGTAGAGCCTCAAAGCGTCTCCCACCACCTGCTACTCGACCAGCTCATCTGCCTTGTCCACCTGCTCCCTCAGGACCACCATGGTCAACCCTCTACCTCTACCCTGGTGGTACCTCAACCGTCTGATGCTCCTCGGCATGGCGGGTCGGGCGGTCACGAGCGATGTGGCCCTTCCAGATGCATGCGTAGAACTATCTGCCTCCATAAAGACAGGCTCCGCGCTGTGTGCCCCGCACTGCTGAGCTAGTGTCCTGAGGTCGTCTGCCTAAGGGTCTGGTCTGCCTGGACCCTTGAGTCATCCGTTGACTGCCTGCTGTAGAAGAATCTACTACGTCCCGCCCTGCGGTAGATCTCGCTGCTGATGAAGGATTAGCAAGGAAGCTCTCGATCAAAAGGTATCGCTCCAGTACCCCTGCCTGAGTTGGAATGCTGAGGGAGATCAGTGATGCCCTGATATCCTGACTCAATCCCTGCTCGAAGGTCCAGGCCTGGAAGAATGGGTCATGTACCATGTCCGTCGAGTAGCACGAGAGATCGGTAAATCTCACTGAGTACTGGGCGACCGTCGAGCTACCATGCCATAGCTGAAGAAGCACTTGGATGCGCACTACACGGCGGGTGGGTGGAACGAAATCCAAGTGGAAGAGGCTCTCAAAGTCTGTCCATAGGAGAGATGACTCATCGTGCACTTGGATCATCAAGCTCCACCATCTTCCTGCTGCCACGTGCAGTAGGCTCGCTTCGAGGATCACCATGATATCCGCTGGTGTCCTCACTAACCTGAAAACTCGCACAACAGCCTCCAGCCAATCCTCGGCTACCTGAGGGTCCGTCTCCCCGTGGAACCTGAGCGGTCGCTGACACTGAAACTCGTGCAGTGCACTAAGGCGACGTGCATCGTCAGCGGCTGGGGCTGGTATCATTGGTGGCTCGGGGTGTAGAGGTACCGCCGTTGCCTCTGCTGTCAAAGGGCCCTGTACCGAGGTCTCGTCGCTTGGTGGGATATCTTCTCGCAAAACTTTCAGAACCCTAGCTACCTACAGTCGTGGGGCCATCCTGAAAAGAAACAGGTGCTCCACGGTCAAACAGTATACCTGGTGAGCTAACATAAAGTAATCACAATGAAAACATGAATCACACATGCAATCAATGTTTTCGTGTATTAAGACTGAAATCAGAAGTCAGGGTCCTGGTGTACAGATACGTCGGCCTCCGCACCAACACTGGACTCCCTGGACTGATAACCACACCCAATTAGTTTAACACTATTTCTTCACATAGAAGAAAGATCAGAGTCCAAAGATCTGTGGTAGAACCGAACTCCTCTGATAACAATTTGTCACGACCCATCCTTGGGGCCCGTGCCGTGACTACCCCTAGCCCGCCTTCCATAGGCCAGGGGCTGGCTACTAGCACCAAGGCGTAATTCCCTGTAAAAAGTGAAGGAATTGCCTTTGTAAAGAAAACAGACACCATAGAGCAAGCAAGCAGAAGTAAACAGTAAGTAAAAACTGGGTACAACAATGAGTGCGGAAAAGTAAGTGGTCCAGAATACAAACCCAAACTGAAAGTAAAGTACAAATGAAAAAGGGAGTACAACAACTGAAAAGTAAAGCCGCAGCCTCGAGCCATCCAGTGGTACACCCACATGAAGGGTGGGTACGGATAGCCTCCACAGCTCCTCGGGTCCAGCCGTCTGCACTGAGTACATCCCGCCCAGTGGTCCACCTCCAGGTACCGTCCTGCTCCGCAAGCCTTAACCACGATCAGAGATGTCCGTCGTCTGCAACCAACACAACATACTGTGGGCATAGCCCGTGTAGTGGTTAGTATAAGCTACTCAGTAGGGACCAAGAGACCCCCGAAGGTCTCCCAGAATCTAAAAAATATAATCCACAAAGGAAGATACAATCACGAAGTAACATCCATCACCACTTAGGTATATGCCCATACATATACCTAAGTCATCAATTCTCGTTCGGCTCCAACATCTGAGCCCAAGTACAACCCAGTCCACACAGGAAAACACAACCCATTCCACATTGGAAAGAAAAACGTAATCCACACAGGATATCAAGCCAAAATTATCGAAGATAAGGATTGAAAGTCATGATTCATCTCACACAGGTATACTTCTTTGTTAAATGATAAAGATGATCAGATATTACCACTGATTCATCTAAGTTGTCAGACCCACACAGGATCGATAGGTACTAACCCCCTCAATGACACACAAAGGATCGAAAGGTAACTAAACCCCGCAATGACCCACAAAGGATCGATAGGTAACTAACCCCCGCAATGATCCACACAGGATCGGACCCACACATGATCTGTAGGCACTGGCCCACACAGGACCGCTGAGCGCTGACCCACACAGGATCTGACCCACACAAGATTGGTAGCACTGATCCACATAGGATCGCTGAGTGTTGTAGTCGTCGTCGTCGAATCCACAGAGGATTTCTGTACAGTCTCCATCATTGTCACAGTTGTAGCTAGATCTAGGGTTCTCGCACACAGCAAGCTCATTCAGGAGGGTCCGCTCCACGAGTCGAAGGGCTGATACCTCAACTGTCACATATTCCGGATTTGATGCATCCAAAAGTTTTGTATCGTCAACAGGAAGTCAACGTCATAGACGGTGCGTCATTCGGACGCCTGGTCTGAGAGTTATTGGCTTTTTTGTTCTAGGGGCCCAGTTGGTTTTTAAGTCAAAACCAACCCGACTGTACACCAACTACATCCAAACCTCGAGCGGAGTAATCCAAAAGTTCCATCTCAATAAGAGGAATTCAACAAAGTCAACGACATGTCAATCGGATGTCCGGAGCTCATGTTATAAGTGTTTCCGCTCCGAGGGCCCGGTTAGTTTCGTGTACGAACCAACTCGGCAGAAACAAAAGTACTCTGAAACCTTGAGTGTAATATACCGAAACGACCGTCTCGATCCAAGGATCGCAATGAAATTGATGGTGGGCCAATCGGAGGTCCGTAGCCCATGTTATGGGTAACAGACCGCAAAAGTCCAGTATTAGGGGGTTCGGGCCCGATCCGACCCGACCCGGTACCCCCTGGGTAGGCCCGAACCGGGTCGGACGGACCCGGGTCCGGGTCCGGCCCACTTGGCCACGTCCTGACCCAACTGGCGCGGCCTAGCGGTCCAGTCGGGCGGCTTGGCCTGGGCAGCCGGCCCGGCGCGCTGGCGCCAACTAGGTGGCTCGGCCGTTCGGCTGAGTGGATGGGGGGGGGGGCGCTTGCCCCCCCTTTCTTAACTGTGGCCCCCATTATGTGGTTGGTCATGCTAGCAAGTCTGGGGTCGTAACCCCCGGCTCTTCCCCTGTCCGGCCGGCCCGCTCCGGCCTGCCGGCTGTTGCCGCCACGGGACCGGCAATGGCCGGTCCCCATGCTCCAACGCTGGCGGCCCAGAACCGGCCCTCGGTTCCCCTGATCCGCCTCGGCGTCAGCCGTCGCCTTAGACCGTCCAGCGCCGCACGACGGCGCCTCGGCTTGTTTCGATTTTCAAATGTGCGGCGCGACGGCATCGCGCATCCTTGGCGCTCGTTCCCGTGCGGTGCGACGGCACCGCGTCACTTTCCTTCGAACCTCAACAGCACAAAACAATAATAAGGGAGGATGGTCGGTCATGTTTGTGCGGTCCGTCCCCCTCCCGTTAATCGATAGAAAGCGGCAAAGTTTCACGAAGAACGACAATAGAAGTAATCAGGAACAAAATTTAAATAAACCCCTACCTTGTCAAAATCATTGAACGAGGGTTCGTCGCGGAAATAACCGTCGTGGAAGAAGACGTCGCAGAAGGAGAGAGTCCTATCGTGGAGAAATTATTCGTCGGTGTCGCATCGTCGATCTTCGAGGAATCCGTCATTCTTCACATTCTTCGTCGAAGAAGAAGAAGAAGTTCATCAAGCTCTTCAACGTTTCTCCAATTACTCACACAACAAGATTCCAACCAAAATAAAATAACAGCATCACTTATTTTATTAACATAACTTATGCATTTTAATTTCAAAAGGTGAATTAATTAGCTCAATTAATTAACTCGACCTGACATAATAAATGTAGGGTTATGGAAAGTTAGGGAAGATGAAGGGGTGGGGTTCGTGTGGGCCCCAACACTCTCATAATCTCCCATGGGAAGTTGGCTGGTTACCCCAACTTCCACTCAATGGATAAACCACTAAAAAGAAATAAAAATTGTAACTCAATTTTTATTTTATCTTCCAAAATTTTTTAACAACTCCTCCTGTGAAAACGCAACTCTAGAAAAGGTGTTCCTATGAAAATACCGATGCTGCGAATTCATCAGTGCCCTCGGAATTCGATTCCGAGCACTAGTTCAAAGGTTAGAAAAACCCCCTTGTTCGTTCACTGAACGTACCCGAGCTAAACATTGAATAGAAATTCCAGGCACACCGGGCCTCGGAATCAAGTGCCGCTAGAAATCGCGTTCTTGTAAAATCCCAAAGAAAATTAAGAAAAATAATTTCCCTTGAATTTTACGGGTCATTATAGTAAATCCTAATTTTCACTGCATGGAAAATAAAAGTCTTATTTTTATTAATAATAGTATTTTTTTCAAACCAAATAAGATAGATCAGTATTGCCAAAGTAGTGATGAAAAGATGATCAATTTGAGGAGAGGTATCCATAGTATTGCATCTTTGAATCTGTAGTCCAATAGAGCTCAAACCTTTCCATCTAAAATCAATGATATCAATAATAAAATTCCAAAGAGCAGAAGGTATAGAACAAGATAGAAATATGTTATTAGCATCCTCTCTGTGTTAGTTACACATGAATCATTTAGAACCAATATGAATACAATACATCTGAATATTGGAATCTTGGTGGTTTCTATTATGAGAAATTCTCCACGGTAGGGTTAGATAGGGATGGTCAAATCATACTTTTATTAACGTTGTTAACTTAGTTGAAATCATTTTTGTGGGTGTTGAAATTATAATTATAGTAAAGATAAAAGTTTATAATACCATTATATTTTGGTTCCCAAACCAAAAAATTATTGGTGGTGATAATGTTTTAGTTTTTAATAATAGTAGAAATTTCTTCTAGTAAATTAATAGCATTGGAGTTTAAACATTCATTAATGTAGATGATTATATGAGTGGGTAAATTCATGGGATCAATCATGTTACAAAGATAGATTCCATTCTAGTTGTCCAACCAAAACTGTAGCAAGAAGTCTCTGTTAAATATCCATCTATAGAGAGACATGATTTTTGAAAAAGTGTGTTAGATGAAAGGCCATATAGAGGATTCCATATATAAGTGTTATACTTTTATAAGTTTATTGTAAAATCTACCATGAAGGAAATAATAATCCTGTGATTTTTTTTCATAATATTCCAAATAAGCTTGGCTTGAAAGGCCTCATTAAAATGTTTGATATTCTTAATACCAAGGCCACCATTCTCAATGGGGGTGCAGCATGTTTTCCATGGGACAATGACATGTTTTTGTTCAAGAGTGCCTCTACCCCAAACAAAATTTTTAATTTTTCTTTTTATCTTTTTGGGAAGATCACCGGGCCATTTATACACCATCATACAGCAAACCATTTTAGAAACAATGGTGTATTTGACAAGTCATATCTACCCTTCCATTAATAAATTTTTTTCCTTTCTTAGAGTACATTTGTATATTGACATGATAAAAAATACACGAAAAATATGTTTTTTTGGGTATTCGCCAAAAAATGGGGATGCCAATATACTTAAAGGGGGATAGATCATTCATTTATATCCAAATAATTCATAATAACAACATTCATGTTGATCAGGAATCGTTTACCAATGAAAATGAAATATTTACTCTAGTTTATTGATTAACCAGAGAAATATTCATAGTGGGAGAGGACATATTTAATCTTTTTTATATTCCTCTTGTCTCCTTGGAGGAAGATACATATATCATCCGTGTATGAAATATGTGAGGGAAAATTCATATCACATGAGGCAAAGATGAAATTGAGCTCACCCCTACATATTGAATCTGTAATTATTCTCCAGAAGTAGTCTTCAGCAATAAAAAATAGGATGGAAAAAAGGTGTCTCATTCTCTCACACCTTTTATACAGGTGAAATAACCCATTGGGGAGCCATTGATTAGAAATGAGATGTGGGATGAGTTAAAAAGAGTTTGTACTTTGTTTACCAAGTTGTCATTAAATCCAAAGCTATAAAGGATTTTGTAAATGAAACTCCAATCAATGGTGTCAGAAGATTTTCTAATGTCAAGTTTAGTGGAAACAGAACCCCCTTTTTGGTTCTTTTTGAGCATGTTTGTACTTTAAGAGGTAAGGTAATTGTAGTCTTAGATATGACATCCTTTTAGGAATTAAATTAGTTCTAAGAGACAATTTTGTTGGCAATGGGTTCCAATATCATATCTAAGATCATGGAAATAATTTTATACACAATATTGATAATGGAAATAAGCCTAAAGTGGTTAATTTCCAAATAATTATCCACTTTAGGAATAAGGGTATGAAATTGGGCATTAATACAATAAGGGAGATAGCCAGTGATGAAGAAGGATTTGACAAGGAAATAGACATCATTGCAAACAATGATGCAATACTATTGGAAAAATTCATTAGGAAAGCCATTAGTGTTTGGAGAACTATCTGACTTTATAATAAAAACCACATCCTTAATTTCATGACCAATTGAAATACTATTCAAGAGTTCATTATCATTGTCCCAAACAAGATAAATAATCATATCATGTTTGATATCATTGTTTAGAGTAGGTCCATTAATTATATTGCTAAAGTAGGACGTGACCAGATATGCTAGTCTTTCCTCATTATCAATGATATTATCCCCATATTTAAGCAGGGCTAGAGGACTAGTGGCCTTTTTAATTTTTTGTAGAGCATTGAAAAGTTTAGTGTTTCTATCTCCATCCTTGATAGAGTTGACTCTGGGAGTATGATTCCTAAGATTGTCTCTTAATGTGATAAGAGAGTTCAGTTTATTTCTTATGTCCACTTCCTACTTTGAGTCAGTAGTAAATTCAATGTGGGTTGAGTCTGTTTAAGTTTGATTGAGAGAATTCTCAAAGGAGATAAATTCAATATCATTTAGTTGTGTTCTGTCTTTGCAGAAAAATTTTAGATTTTTCTTTAGATGTTTTAGCTTTATAATGTAGAAAATGAAATAATTTGATGTGATTGAATTCCAAGTGTCTTTGACAATTTGTTTACAATCCTCAAAAATGTTCCAGACATTATTGAATCTAAAAGGTAGAATATGCTTGTTGTCTCTAGTATTGAGGCTCACAAAAATTTGATGATGATCAGAATTAATCCTTGACAATGTAATACTAGAGATGGTATTCTAGTTATCAAGAGAATTGATGTTTATGATTGCTCTGTCTAGTTTACTTGATAAAATTCGATTGTGTTGTCTTCAATACTGGGTATACATAGAACCAACTAGATTAATCTCAACAAGGTTAATATCACCAATACAGAGTTTAATATCTTTTATGGATGTGTTTGATTGCATGGTACCCAGATATTTACTAGGCCCAAGAATAGAATTGAAGTCACTCACAATAACCCCACATGCATGAATAATGTTGCAAAGGGGAGATATATTGAGCCACATAGTTATTCTATCTTGATAATTATTGCAGGAAAGCACAAAGGTATAGAAGAAGATAATGTCATGTAATGTTATATCACAAGTCAAATATTTATGATCATCATTTAAAATATGATCTTTACTTATAGAAACATATTAAAAGACCATCAACAAATCAAATTTGATATTATTAGATGTTTCAACTTAAAAAGTTATAACTATAGTTACTAAGACTACTAAAGATAAAACTAAAGTGATTTTAGGCTCAAATATAGCAAAAAAAATCAGCTTATGATTAAAAATAATTTTTTTTAAAGTTGGTATGGTTTCAGAGTTATCAATACACAGATCATTCCAATAGAAAACATTAATTTATACTTACGCTTCGGGCTGGGCCCCTTGTTCTTGTTACCTCTGGAGTTCTTTCCTCAAATGGATTTTCTTAACTAATTTGTAAAATATTACTTAGGCATCATTGAATTTTATTCCTACAATGTCCTTGAAGGGTTAAGAGAGCTATGTTTAATTTTATTACCTGTTGAGACATCCTCCTGGTGAATTTTTTTATTCCAATATTTCTTTTGTACCATTATACCATCAGCATCTACTTTAATTTTATCAGAATCTCCAAATTTACTATCCAATTTATTTTTGGTTAGGTCAGCAATGGGATGGGTTTTGATTGTGTGCCTTTTTGTATCTTCAGTCCTTTGTCATCATCTTTCCTATGTTGTGCCTTACTAGTGTCAATCACTTGTATGTTTCATATTTGCTTCTGAACTATAGCATTTTCCAGCATCTCATCGATGTGTGAAGGTGAGGAGAGTTGATGCTGATTTTTAGTGTCAACAGGCAAAGAAATAGTGAAATATATAGTGGTGTATAGGTGTGTGAAAACTTCCATTACATGTTTAGGTGTTGAGTGTGCTGAATTCCAAGACACTTGTCCAGGAGTTGTGCTGAAAACTTCATGGACAACGCTATTTGTGTTCATATTGTCTTTCTGATTTCCCGGGTGTTTGCTATCCTCTTTTACCTACACTGCCTTAGGTTTATCAAGGATGTGTTTTTTTTCTTTATGTGTCAATGACTCCTCTTCAATGCATGCAGTAGTTCTATAGATAGAAGAAATATTTGAGGGATTGGTTTCTAGTGTCATAATATTTGTAGGAATCTGGCCAGTGTGTGTGGTTGCTTCAATGGCAGGAGCAGAATGAACTCTAGAGAGATCACCTGTTGTAGCATTATTTCTCCTTCTATGAGATGTTTGGCTATTTTTATCAGGATGTGCATCCTTGCCTTCTTTCCGATCATTCTGTTGGATAATGTTCAAGAAAATAACAAAAAATTGCTTAGTAAGGTCATTCAATTCATTATCTAGTTTCTCTTTTTCCACCACATCAGGCCATTATTTCTTAGAAAGTCTATTTGATTATGATGCCACACTAGTTTTCCTCCTCCAAACCTCATTCTTTTTCATGGTTGTTTCAGGTTTCTCCAAAATAGATTTTTTATCCATCTTTTTTCCCCTATCCTCAGTCCAATCCTTTTTAGTATGAGTTTGGACCTATTTTTTCACAACTCTAAAATTCAAAATAGAGTGCCCAATGATCTTACAACAGTCAGAAAAGGGTGGTCAATGATCATACTCAATTCTGAAATCTATTTTATAATCCTTTGCATTGGAACCAATGAAATGAGGTAGTTTTGTTCTAGGATTTACTTTAACCATTACTCTTTCATATAGACCCAAATCAATATTCAATGTTCTCTGATCTATTTTAAAATTTATACCTATGTAAGAGGTAAGGTCATTTAAAAATTTTTGGTTCCTAAAGAACCATCTAAGTCCATGCAACTGAACCCATATTTATTCCAAATAGTTTCTTTGTATGAAAATATTAAAAGTATAATCCCATGTAGAAATACATAGGAGACCAAGTTTCAATTGTACAATGCCTTGTTTCGAATCCAGATCTATTTCCTCTTGAGAGTAAAAAATGATATGATTGTATCAATTCTCTATGGAAAAAAGTTTCCAATTGGGTGTTCTCCACGAGTGGGAAATTATCATTTTGAGTTCATCCACTTACCACAGTTTATCCCCTTTAAGGTAGTAGATTCGTCCAAATACAGAGAACTTACACATTTGATCCCTCTAAGGCAATGATTCCATATCAAAAACAACTGCGAAGCATCCATCATCTAGTTTATTAACACATGGGGCCATTACTGAGGAAGAATTTTCATTATTTGATCCCTCAAGAGCTTCAATGAAAGATATCCCTTTGAATGCTTGAGTCTCGACCTGATTGACATTTTCAAGGGTTTTCTGATTGTCCTATGCATGTGGGTCATTCTATTCGAAGGGTTTTCCTAGGTAGCATCCAAAGAGGACATTTTTTACTAGATCTATCGCTTTGGGGAACAAACATCATCGATCATCAATAAATGGATTGACAGTTAGCGAGTTTCCTCAAGTTTCTTCAAGAGCCATCGACTTAGACCCTCAAATCAATAGTGAGTTCCAGAATTTAAATTATATGATATTAATAAACATAAAAGATTTTTATTTTCTATTATATATATTTTGTTTATATTTTATGAATATGATTTATTTTAACATAACTTAATATAGATGATTTAATCAGTTTTAGCTAATTTACGACTGTTATAAGATTCAATCATCTTTTTATTATATTTCCTCTATAACTTTTTTAATCTTATAATATGTATTATAAAATAATATTTAACCATAATTATGGTTTTATTTCCATCCTAAAATGTAGTACTAAAAAATGAAAATGCATCATCCATAACGATGGTAAATATGAACATGTGTATCATCCCTTCTTTTTATTACATAACTTTTCATTACATTTTACAAACAGAGGATATTTAAATTCAACTGTCTTGGAAATGAGGAACATAAAACATGAAAACACAAAAAATTATTCTAATACACTTTTAGGGATTCATCATAACTTCTTCTTAAGTAACATTATTTCATCCCATAACCTAAAGACATAAATCAATGGAAAGGGTGAGCATAATTCCCAGTAAGGAAATCAAGGGAATCAGTTTACTTGTGAAACTATAAGAACTTGATACAAACATAAAGGCATGAGCAATGGAAGTAGAGGCATATCATAATAATAAGAACATGAATCAAAATTTTAATATGTGGCTAAAATATTTCATTTATAAATTCATGAACATATTACCAGGGTTCATACCCAAGGTGTCATAAAAACATTACCAAGTTTATTCACCAAGGTATCATGTAACTCTTCATCTCCAGAGATTAATTATTTACTCAATGCATGAGAGTACTATCAGGGATAACCCTTAATATGTCTCTATTTTCATTTTATCCACATAGATAATAATCAAAATTTTCATAAATAACCCAAATAGAATAAAATAAATTCGTTTTATTTAAAAAACGTGACGTTTTCAAAGCGCTAAAAAATAATACCATTATGTCTCTTATAACCCAAAGAAAAGTAGTGAGGGTTATATTTATGTCAATTAAAAATTAAATTAGATATATTTTATGTATTGATTAATACCTCTTTAAATTAAAATAGATTTGGGTATTTACATAAAAAATACAAGGTAATTTCTTTAGAAAAATAGAGATATTTTTTTATGAAAATTGTACGGCATAACGACTATATAACATAGTTTTGGAAAAAATTTAAAAGAGAGAGGACAAGAGTCACCCACTCATAAATAACTCATATTATAGTATGGGTATAGAATGAAAATATATAAGATCATGGTATGTATTTTTGATGTAAATATCATAAGAAAATGAAACTATAAGGAAAAGAGATGATTTTATTTCTTTTCTGAAAATTTGTCTGCCTAACGACGTCGCTTAGAAATTCAGAAAATAAATTGATGGGAGCAGAAGGGGTTTCTAATAATTTGGAAATGAAGTGTACAATGATAAGGATATATATGAACACACCCCCACATAAGAATATGGAAACCAGAAGACATAACATAATGTAAATCATGACTAAAAAGAGGAGGGTGAAAGGTTTTGTTATCGTCAAGAGTATCATCGAAAGATTGAAGGTTGGGACTTTGGGGGGCTTGAGGGAACCTTGGTAGGGAACTTTGGGAGGACTCCATGCGATATATAAAGAGTAGATCTTCGTTGAAAAGGATTTTGGAATGAAATTATTGAGGTAATGGCTAGGTATTTATAGGAAAAGTGATGGAATATTTAATAAATTTAGATGGGACAACTCATCGATGGTATTTTCCAAATAATGGGATTTTCTATTATATTTTCCCATGATATTGGTTACATGGGACACCTAATAGAATATCTTACTAGTCAAATGTATAAAAGAATGATTACATCATCATTACATCATCAATGATGTCATTAAACAACCAAAACTCAAAAGAGTATTTTTACTATTGACTGAAAAATCAACTGTTTTAGAAAAACCCCAAATATTTACCATAACCTAATATCGATTCTCTAAATTCAAAACTGAACACCATTTTAAAAAAATGTTTTTTTAAAATTTCTTTAATTTAATTTTCAAATAAAATCATAATTTATTTAAAAAAAACAACTCTAGAACTATAACATATTTTGTAACACCGTGAAAAAATAATCAAGGTACCATAAAATTATAGTATATCCATAAGACAATAATGTATCAATTTATGATTAAATTATATGAAAATGAATTTTCATTTTAAATTATAAAATTAATTATAAAATTTTAAATAAAATATTTATGACCTACAAAAATAAAAAAACTTATACTATGATCATTTTTGCACTTTAAAGATGTTTAAATTGTATTTATACATTCATGGGTGATGTTTCAATTTTTTGGGCTGATTTACTATTCATTACTATTCAGAAGTGTATGTTACTATTCATACATTACTATTCACTAAA
The DNA here is from genome assembly GCA_963277665.1 of Viscum album. Lineage (NCBI taxonomy): Eukaryota > Viridiplantae > Streptophyta > Magnoliopsida > Santalales > Viscaceae > Viscum > Viscum album. The sequence continues at coordinate 805,693,392 of OY728119.1, read as the reverse complement.
AATCATGTTGATCTTATTAGACTCTATGTTTATTAATGATCACAATTGTAGAAGACCAATTTTTGAAAATAATTTTACATTATTACTTATTTAATGTGTGCATTAATATTTTAAAATACCATTTTTTTCCAAAATTCATTAGTTATATGGAACTATAAATTCATCCTATATTTATACGGATATTTAGAATTCACCAAATTTTTTATATTAATAAATAACAATTTTAATTATACAAATTTATTACACAAGTAAATAAGGTTGCGTTACATATCCCTTTATAACACTTGCAGAGGACCTAAGTGTATGGTGTTCTATGGTGATAGAATCTTGGGGCGGCTCCGACAACATTTCCTGAGTGGTGATTTCAATCAGCTTGAAATTCTCCCTTAGGCTATTCCATTCAAGTTTCATATGATTAAGCTCAGCTTGGGCATGGTCCATAGCAAAACCCACAGATGCTACCTCATTCCCATGGTCTAAAAGATGGGCTTTGTATGGACCGAGTCTGCTCGATAAGGCCATCAACTCTTCTTTCTATATTAATTAACCACAATTGCTTTTATTTATAAAAAATAATTATAAAATTAATAGTATAGTTTCCAATGGTCATATTGATCAATAGCCATATAATAGACGAAACCCAATGGTCTCACTTCATTAATTAAAGGGTATACCTTTGTAGAGTATAAGATGAAATAACAGCCAATAGTAGGAAATAAAATTTATTCAAAGGTTTTGGTTGTTACATTCTTCCCACATTAAGAAATTTTTTCCACAAAATTTTAACTCATACCCTCAAAAGAGAAATGGTGTGTGTACTTCTACCTCATATACTCTTCTAGTTCTCACATGGCTTATTCACATTTTTGTTTCCTCCAAAACACCATAACATGGTGGGTAGTCTTGTTGCATAGAACCTTGTCTCTATAATCGAAGATCTCCATCGGATATTCTTTATAAGAATACTCGTGTTCCAGTTGTACCACCTATGGATTTAGTACATATTATGGGACATGTATGTACTTCCTCTAGAGGGATACATGGAAGACGTCATGAACATGTGCTAGATTTGGAGGAAGTGCAAGCCTATAGGCCACTACTACCACGTGATCAAGGATTTAATAGGGGCCAATGTATAGAGGGATTAGATTCCCTTTCTTTACAAACCTCATGACTCTATTCCAATGTGATATTAAAATAGAGACCTTTTCACCAACATCAACATCCAAGTCTCTTCGACGGTTATTGGCATAGCTCTTTTGCCGACTCTGAGTAGCCTTAATGTGTTTCTGGATGGTGTGTACATTTCTAGTCATCTCATGCATGAGATCCGGCCCATGAAGCATTCTCACCCTAGCTTCATGCCAACAAGTAGGAGTTCTACATATCTTATCATATGGAGCTTCATAGGGATCCATTATAATTCTCTAGTGTAAGTTGTTGTTATTAGATAAATCATATAAAGAGATATGTTGATCTCATCCACCCTTAAATTACATTGAGCATGTTATCACCATGTCATAGAGTGTTTGAATAGTCCTTTAGGATTGGACATCAGTTTTGGGGGTGATAGGACATACTGAAATTCAATTCAGTACTCAGATCATGTTGAAGAAATCTCCATGATTTTGACATGTTCCTTGGATCATGATCAGATATGAAAGAAAGTGGAACTCCATGAATCCTTACCACTTCCTTCTCGTAAATCCTTGAAGTTGATCAGGAGATAAATCTTCTCAAATAGAGATAAAATGGGAAGACATTCCACAATAACCTATATCACATTGTTTTCTTGGGAAGTTCTTCAGAGACCAATGACGAAGTCCATAGTGATTTTGTCCCACATCCATGCTTGTATGGGTAGTGGTTGAAATATCACTTTAGGAAGTTGTATCTCTACCTTCACTTGCTGACATACTAGGAACCATTGAGTGTAGTCAACAATCTCAATTTTTATATTATCCCACCAATAATGATCATGAAGGCCCCTATACAATTTTGTTCTTCCAAGATGTATAGAGAATGTAGAGCTATGAGTATCATCCATAAGCCCCTTCTTTATTTCTGGAATATATGGAACACATAGCCTTGTGAGAAATTTCAGTACACCTCCTTAATCAATATTGAACTAATGAAACTATCCATCCTTCGTAGCTGAAAACTTATTTTGTAACAAACAATCTTCTTTTTGAGATTTAGTTATCTTCTCTAGTAATGACCGTTGACAAATTGTTTGGGATAGTGTTAATGATATTCTTTCCCTTATAATTACCATGTCCATTATTACTATTTCATTGATCTAATGATATCTTATAATCCACATCATGGAAAGAAAAACTGAGTCTTTCCGGTATAATTCATCAGTGACTTCACTTACTTTTCCTATATGATAATGAATAGGACAGTCATTGTATTTTAGAAGTTTCAACCATCTTCTACGTCTCATGTTCAATTCCTTTTGTGTGAAATTATACTTCAAACATTTATAGTCTATGTATATATCACATTTCCCCCCATAATGATAACGCCTCCATATCTTCAGAGAAAAAACAACTGCAGCCTTCTCCAAATCATTCGTAGGATAGTTTTTCTCATGAGTATTCAATTATCTAGATTCATAAGCAATGACCTTGTCATTTTTCATGAGGAAAACCCAATCCCTTTCATATGTTAATTGCTAAAAAATGAATCCATCTCCACTTGAGGGTAGATTTAACATGGGTTCAGTAACCAATATCTTCTTCATCTCTTGAAACTTACCACACACTCATTTGTCCAGATGAACATGACCCCTTTTAGAGTTAACTTGGTTAATGGATTAGAAGGTCGTGAATGTTTTTCCGAAAACCGCATAAAATATCCCTCTAATCCAAGGAAACTACAAATATCAGTTATATTTGTAGGCTGAGTCCACTCCTCTACATCAGTTGTCTTTATAGGGTCAATTGTGAATCCTTCATTGGTTATAATGTTCCCCAAGAAAGAAACTTGATATAACTGGAATTTACTTTTTTTGAACATCCCAAAAATCCTCACCTTCCTTAGAGTTTTCAAAATATCCCTTAGATTATTCTCATGCTCCTCGCGACTTTTTGAATATGTCACAATATCGTGAATAAAAACTACCAAAATGTTATCAATGTAGTACCTAAAGACTCTTCATAAAATCCCTCAAAAAAACGGGTGCATTTGTCAGTCCAAAGGGCATAACAACAAACCCATAATTCCTATATCTTGATTGGAATGTAGTTTTTAGAATATCTTCTTTCTTCACCCTCAATTGATGATAACCAGATCGAAGATCAATATTAGAAAATAATTGAACCCTAATAAGTTGGTCAAATAAGTCATAAATTCTTGGAAGAGGGTATTAGTTATTCATTGTGATCCTATTAAGTTCTCCACAATCAATTCATAGACGCATTTATCCATCCTTCTTCTTCACAAAGAGAACATTTTCTCCCCAACGAGATACACTAGGTCAGATAAACCCATTCTAAAAAATATATTGGAGTTGTTTTTTTAACTCCTAAAGCTCCACATTTTCCATCTAATATGGTGTATTTCATATCGAATGGGATCCATGTACATGTTCAAAATAAAACTCTACCTCTCCTTCAGGGGGAGGTTCAGGTAACTCCTTAGGAAATACGTGAACGTATTCTTGGAAGATGTTGATATTTTCTATCCTAAAACTCTCATTTAATTATTGTTGTTCTACGATCAACTCCATAAATAAACATATTGGATGTTCTTATAGACATAGATTCGGTTGAGATATCTCTCCTTGGAAGATAACTTTTGGTTTTCCTTTCAAGACTACTGAGATTTCATGGCTTCTGCATTTTATATTAGCATTATACATTGAGAGCCAGTCCATCCCTAGTATAATGTCAAGTTCCATTGTGGGAATGAATACCTGATTTGTGACAATATTGTGTGTGTGATGGATGTGGTTACAGATTTTCCTTAAATCAGCTATCTTTGAAAATGAAAAATAAAATGTTCAGTTCATCAAATTCGGGGTTGATTATAAATTTTTTGCAATATTCGAGTAAATAAAACAGTGTATAGAAAAAAAATAAAAAAAATGTAATTTATAGCTATTAGAGAACAATGATAGTACCTGCCACCAAATAATTTGGCACTTCAACTTCAGCTGTAGTGATTGTAAATGTATGACCATGTTCCGTTGGCCATTGCTGAGGCTGATGGTGATTCCCCTCCACTACCCTCAGATTTGTACAGTGATTGGTAAAGTTCCCAAGTTTTCGACACATATAGCATTGGACATCACTTAGGGCCTACACCATCATACCATTGTCGTCAGTGTTTGTAATTGGGGGCTTCACCTCACTTCGACAATTCTGCGTGTTGTGGACATCACTTCAACACTTGTAGCACTTTCCTCTCCCAAGAAAGTAGTTTCGTGTGATATTCTTCCTACATTTATTGCACGTGGGTTGTTGCACTTTCTTTCCTCATCTTCTCTAATAAATGATCCTCACTAAGCTTGACTGCATAGATTTTTCTTTTCATTAGATTTATGAGACAACTCCCTCTCACCAAACTCAAATTTTACATTCATCGCACTTCGCATGAGCTCCTCAATGATATAAAAAACTAAGTTGGCAAGATTCTTCCATAGATGAGGTTTTAGTCCACTGAATAATACATCAGCCATACCATTTGTATCCATGAAAATTCTATAGGTGTAACATGAAATCCTTGTGAGGTTCATCTCGTAGCTTCCCAAATACTAATTCTCCTTTTGTTTCAGCTCAAGAAACTCGTTATCCATTCTTGTTCTCATCGATCGAGGTAAATACTTGTTTAAGAATATTTTTCTGAATGCTTCCCACTCCATTGTATCAACTTCCTATCTTTCCCTTGTGTTCTTTATCAGTTTACACCACTGATATGATTCTAACTCTAAGAGATAAACAACCAAGGTAACCTTCTCTTGTTCAGAACAGTGGTGCATATAAAATATCTTCTCGATAGAGCTGATCCACTATTTTGCAATCATTTCATCGGTAGATCCACAGAAGTTTGGTGGTATTTTATTCATAAAGGATTCAACATAAAGTTGTTACCTTCACAGTGAGATTGGTCTCTCATCTTGATTCATGTTATTTCCCTTAAATTGAGTCGTTTGGTTCATCATTTTCTGGAATGTTTCCATTTCGCCTTCCATTGGAGGGTCGTCAGCACATGGTCCATTGTGGTAAAAAATTTCATGGCCCCTCCAATTTATTTCCATTTTTAAATGAATAAAACCCCAGTGAGAATCTTATTTTAGTTATGAATCTTTTATCTATAAGGTATTTTATGTCTTCAAACATTAGACTTTAAACCATTACATTTCCCTATAAATCCTTCACAATGATTCATGAAAAGCATATGATTAATCAAACATATTTCTTAAGATTTTCATAACCAATAGTAAATCAATGCCCACTGTTTTGTACCAGGATACCCTAGGTCAAGCATGCAACACCTTTTCAGATTTTTCACTTTATGATACATTTGTGCCAGTGCTGCCTCTACCTGCTCGTATCCATACATGGATATATTTTTTTGATAAACCACTTATTCAATACTCACCAAAATAACCAGGAGTTCTCCTATATTTTAAATTTTATATAGGATTATTCCAAAAAATTTCATAGCTCAATTTACCTAAATAACAAAACTATCTGTTGATACCAACTATGGAATCCCTTGTTTTTATTATGTAACATTACTTTACATTTTACAAACATAGGATCTTTAAATTCTAGTGTCTTGGAAATCAGAAACAAAAAACATTAAAACATAAAACATTATTCAAATCCACTTGTAGGGATTCATAATATGTTCTTCCAATGTATAATTAATCCATTTGATATCCTGGACACATACATCAAAGGAAAGGGTGAGAAGAAGACCCAGTAAGGAATGCAAGGGAATTAGTTTACTTGTGAAATCAATCAGAACTTGATAAAAACAAAAAGACATGAGCAATGGAAGTAGTGTCATATAAAAATAAAAATAACATGGATAAAAACTTGAATATATGGCTACAACATTTCATTTTGAAATTCATGAATATATCACCATGGTTCATTACCAAGGTGTCATAAAAAACCTACCAAGGTTATTCACCAAGGTGTCATGTAACTTGTCATCCTTAGAGATTAATTGTTTACAAAATGCATTGGAGAACTATCAGGGCGTACCCTTAACATGTCTTTCTTTTCATGCGATCCACATAGATCATAATCAAAAATTTAATAAATAACCAAAAAAGAATAAAATAAATGGGTTTCATTTCAAAAAACATGACATTTTAAAAGTGCTTCAAAATAAGATCAATATGTTATTTATAACCCATGGAAGGGGAGTTAGGTTAATATGTATGTCATTTCCTGAATAAAATATATCAATTTTATGTATTTATTAATACCCCTGTAAATGAAAATATATTTAGGTATTCACATAAATATTACAAGATGATTTCTTGAGAAAAAAATTTGATTTTGAGAAGAAAACATTGCAGCATAACTTATATATAACATGGTTTTAAAAAACATTGAAAATAAAGGGGACAAGAGTCACCCACTCATAAATAACTCATAATACAGTATAGGTATAGAATGAAAATAAATAATATCATTTTATGGATATTTTATTGAAAAACCATAGGAAAATTAAACTCTAATGAAAAGAGAAGATTTAAATTCTTTTACGAAAATTCGGCAGCCTCATGAAATCTCTTAAAAATTCAGAAAATAAATTGATGAGAGAGGAAGTGGAATATAATCATATGGAATGAAATTTATAGTAATAAAAATATATAAGAACATACCACCACATAAGAAGTCAGAAACTAGAAGACACCACATAAAGGAAATCATTACTAAAAAGAGGAGGGTGAAAGGTTCCCTTACCTTGAAGAGTAACTTCGAAAGCATGAATTTTAGGACTTTGGGGGGCTTGAGAGAACCTCAGGAAGACTTTTTGGGAGGTAGAAAGGCCAAATCTCCATTAAGGAGGATTTTTTAATGAAATTAATGAGGTAATGGCTTGGTATTTACAGGAAAAGTGAGCGAATATTTAATTAATTTCTAAGGGACACCTCATCGGTGTTATTTGCAAAAACATGGGAATGAATATAGTATTTTCCAATGTTATTGGTCACTTGGGACACCTAATATAATATATTACTGTTAAAAACTTTTGTAGAATGATTACATCATCATTACATCATCAATGATGACATTAAACACCCGTAACTCATAACTGTATTTTTACTATTCACTGAAAATTCAGGTGTTCCAGAGAAATCCAAAAAATTTACCCTAAGATCATATCGATGCATTGAAATCATAAATTAACTCCATTTTATGAAAATAATTTTTTTAAATATATTTATTTAATTTTTAAATAAAATCATTATTTATTCAAAAAAACTACAAAACTATAACTACGTTCGTAACACCTTGAAAATGTAATCAAGGTCCCATTAAATTATTATATAACCATAAGACAATAAAGTAACAATTTATGATTAAATTTATGAAATTAAATTTTCATTTTACATTATTAAATTAAATATAAAATCGTAAATTAAATATTTATGACCAACAAAAATAAAAAAACTTATATATGATCATTTTTCCACTTTTAAGATGTCTGCATTGTATTTATTCATTCATGGGTGATGTTTTTATTTTTTGGCTGATTGAATATTTATTACTATTAACAAGGGTGTGTTACTATTCATACATTACTATTCACTAAAAGTCGTGTTGATCTTATTAGACTCTAAATTTCATACTGATCAGAACTGTAGAAGACCGTTTTTTGAAAATCATTTCACATTATTAATTATTTAATGTGTGCATAAATATTTTAAAATACCATTTTTTCCAAAATTCATTAGTAACATGGATATATAAATTCATCCTATATTTATCCGGATATTTAGAATTCACCAAATTTTCCATAATAAGAAATAAACATTTTAATTATAGAAATGTATTACACAAGTAAATAAGGTTGCGTTACATATCCCTTTATAACACCTGCATAGGACCTAAGTGTATGGTGTGCTATGATGATAGAATCTTGGGGCAGCTCAGACAACATTGCTCGAGTGGTGATTTCAATCACCTTGAACTTCTCCCTTAGGCGATTTGGTTCAAGTTTCACATGATGAAGCTTAGCTTGGGCTTGATCCATAGCAAAACCCACAGATGCTACCTCATTCCCATGGTAAAAAAGATGGGATTTGTACGGCCTAAGTCTACTAGACGAGTCCATCGAATCTTCTTTATGAATTAATTAACAAAGATCACTTGTATTTATAAACAATAACTGTAATGTTAAGAGTTTAGATTCTAATGGTCATATTGACCAATGGTCTTATTTACCAATGGACATATAAAAGTCAAAATCCAATGGTCTTACTTCATCAATTAAGGGATATATCTTTATGGAGTATAAAATGAAATAACACACAAAAGTAAGAAATAAAATTTATTCAAAAGTTCGGGTCATTACAACATGGGGGACAACATTTTCATGTTTAGATAAAAGGAAAAGGGAAGTGTCTTAAATAAGAATTATTTAATTATCATAATAAAATTAATTTATATAAAAGATATTGCATTTATCATGCATTATATATAGGTATAGGAGAGGATATGATAACTATTTAAATGAAATTGAAATAAAATTAAAAGTAAAAGAAATACGGTTTTAACTCTTGAATTTATCATCCCTCAGAACATCTTCAGGGATAAGGGTTTTGTATTTTGATGACAGAACATTCTCTTGGAAATATGGTGGGTCTTGGAAAGATTACAGGTAAAACATTTACAAGGCATAAATCTTTAAAGGTTTGAGGTGAAAATGTGGTGAGCGGTGGTATTTATATGGGAGGACATATTTGTATTCTAGTTATTTAATACATTTGTATATTATTTTTGATCAAGACAATGAATAGTTTTTGCCATATAATCAAATACATTAAAATAATGAAGGGGAGTACATGAATACTAGAATATATCAAGAATACACAATATATGACTAAAATATTCTTGTATATAGCTTTTATCATAAATTATCAAATTATAATATATAAAAATTCATGTATTTTAGTGAAATAACAAAAATTCCCCGTAACCATTTTCTAACATGTGGAATTTAAAATTGAACTGTATATTATTAATATAATTTTCAAAATTTGAATAACTACATTTCGATTAAAATTGTCTATTACATGGAAAGTAATGATATTAAATTATAACTGATTTTAGGATAATTAGAAAAACTATTAAAGGCACTATAAAATAACATTATAATCATAAAAAAACTAATTTAGGAATACATTTTGTGAAAATAAATTCTCTTTTAAATCATTATATTAATTATAAAATTATAAATAAATATTTGTTATTTATTAAATAGAAACTCTGAACTAGTAATCTTTTTCATATTTAATTACTTATGGTATGAAATATTTTTAAAATATTATCAATTTATTCAATCCTAAAATTTATTTATACTATAATAGGTGAGGTTACTTTTTAATTTTTTAGGATGATATTATTAAGGGTCGCATTATTATTTCATATGTTAGGCAACTATTCCTTGGGAATGGGTTCATTAATTTCGAGAAAATACGCATTATTTCATTCATTATTCATTTATAATGTTTTTTTTATGTTATAAAAGTGATTTTATGTGGTTTATACTATGTGAAATAATTATAAAATTGAATTTCCATTGAAATTTTTTTGTGTCATTATATTCATCCCCCATTATGAAATTTCACCCTTGAAGTTTATTTTTACATATTATGGGTAAAATACATGAGGGTACTTCTCCTTTATCACTTTCAATAATTCCCAGGATTCCTCTTCATACTTATGGTTAATATATAGTTCATTGGCCCCGTAAGTAGTCTTTTTGTGTTGAAATTTATCTATATGGTCAAAGTTATTCACTGGACTCTCCTCATAAGAGATATCATTTTCTATCTATACAACCTCGGGATTTAGTATATTTGAGGGATTTGGTTTGTACCACTTCTAAAGGGATTCATGTATACAGAATAAACTTTTGAAAAGGTGGGTAGAAGTTCTATTTTATAGGACATAGCTCCCACACAAATAAGGATCATGATGGGGCTGATGTAAATGGGACCCATATATTCGTTCATCCAAAATAACATGATCCTCATCCATGGAGATATGTAGATGAATATAGTGTCTCAAACCATAAAAAATGGGTCCTATCAATGATTTTATATGTAGCACTTTTTTTAAAATTGGGTTACCTTGATTTGATGTTGAATGATTTTCACCATTCCCACCATTTCGTTAACTATTTAGTGACCTAGCTTCTTATGTTCACCAAATTCATCCTATAATGATGGTGTTCAAAATCTTTTCCAATAAAGGAATTCATATGGTGCCATTTGGATTCTATAGTGAGAACTGTTTTTGAAAGAAAACTCTTACAATGGGAGATATTAGGCCGATCCTTCTTTTAAGTCCAAATTACATCTTATCAAAATGTATTCCAATAGATGAATGGTTTATTCATATTGGACATCTATTTGAGGATGACGAGTCGTAATGATGTTCAGCTTAGGGTTTAGATCATGTTGTAAGATTTTCCAAAATGTAAATATGTATCTCGAATCTAGATCGGATATAATTGATATTGATACTCCATGTTTCATTACTACTTATCAGATATATTTACATGAAAATTGATTTAGTGTTATGTCCTCTAAAATTATTATAAAGTGAGTTAACATTGATAGAATATCGACAATATCCCATATATATATATGTGTGTGTGTTTCCTCTAGATGTCTTCAGAAGTCTGATATCAATCTCTATGAGGATATTTTTAAATTTTAAGTTCTTATGTGTTATGGATTCATTAACCCCATAGACTTTTCTGGTTTATCCTTCACATGCTAACATACAAGTAAAATTTTTGTATATTGAGTGACATAATTCTTCATATTGTCACACCAAAATTTCTCTCAGAGATCATGATACATCTTTGTGCTCATACTTTGAATAGATAAGGTTGTGAAATTTGCATCATTTAGAATCTCCGTCTTTATATCATGATCAGAACGTACACATAATCTATTCTCAAATATCATGACTCCTTACTCATCAATTTTAAACTATGAGGATTTCCCATTTCACATATCTTCCACCTTGTTCCCAATTTTCCACATGAATTTTTTGTGCATCCTTTATTTTCTAAATGAGTGTTGGTTAAAAATTCATTTGAGAAAATATTTTGATGTTCTTTCCTTAATGATTCCCATGTCAACCCATAGAAAATATAAGAATATTGAATACTCATGTTTTTCATCATTGATAATGTTGTAAAATCCATTCTACATAGAGCATCCACTACATTATTCACATTTTGGGGACGGTAGTGGATTAAGCTATCATAATCATTGATGATCTCTAACCTTCATTTATGGGACCAATTAAGATCCTTATATGTGAATATATATTTGTGTCTCGTGTGATCAGTTTATATTGAACACTTCTCACCATAAAGATTGTGTGTCCAAATTTTCAATGGAGATATCACATCAGCCAACTCCAGATCATGTATAGGATAGTTTGGCTCGTGAATTTTGAACTTCCTTGAGGTATAGGCTGTCACATTTTAATTTTTCATCAGTACACACCCTAAGCCTATCCATGAAGCATAATTGTGTTCAAAAAACAGTTCCTGACTTATTGTAAGTGTGAGTATTAGAGCAGTTATAAGAATCATTCTTAACTCTACGAACCAATCTTTACATTCACTAGTATAGAAAAACATCGAGACACAAACTCCGCAACTGTACACTTTATCCTAGGCCACAAAACTGACTCCTCAAGGATCAGTACATCTTTTTCATTATAGGATACACCTACAAAGGTGAACTATGGAACTCTCTGAGAACCATCTGATGTATCTCCAAAAGAACAAATAGCCTTTCGTGATACAACACTCAGAGTTGTTCATCCTCAGACCAACCGTCAGGGGCCCCACCACAAAAAACTCAGTATCTCCCATCATCCACCTCTAGATCCCCAAATTGGGACTCATTCAACTATTTCACTAGAGATTTTTGCACTCTCGTCTGAGAAAGACAACTTCTACCCCCAACTTCTCCCATATCGAGATGTAATGCTAAAAACTCTTTCATTTCTCTCCAGGAATCACCATATTAACACACTTCATCACTACATGACTTCTAATGTTTCCCATTAGCTAAAAAGTCCCCTTTTCACGTGTATATGATATTTCGAAGTCGTATTTATGTAATAAACCCATCCACCGATGTCATTGTATGTTCTATTCTCACTGGGAGAAAACATAACTCAAACTCTTATGATCGGTGAGAACCACAAAGCGGTCACCAATGAGGTAATGTCTCCACAACATTAGATAAAACACCATGGATGATTACTCAGGATCAATGATGTAATAGTTACATTCATTGGGATGCAAATGTCGAGACCCATACAAAACAAATAATCTCTGATGCAATAAAATGCAGCCTAGCCCTGGATGTGAAGAATCATAGAAAATATCAAATTGGACTCCCTCTGCTGGAAGAAAATGAACTGGAGCACTTACATATATATCCATTAGATACTCAAAAGCTACCAGACACTAATCTGTCCATATGAATTCTTGATCATTCGTTGTAATGACCCGTAAAATTCAAGGGAAATTTTTTCTTAATTTTCTTTGTAATTTCACAAGAATGCGGTTTCTGACGGCACCTAATTCCGAGGGCCGGAGTGCCCGGAATCAACTTCCGAAGTTTGGCTCGGTTACGTTCAGTGAAAGAACGAGCGGCAATTTCTAACTTTTGAACCGGTGCCCGGAATCAAATTCCGAGGGCACCGATGAACTCGCAGTGCCGATATTCACTTAAGGAGACTTTTTCCGAGGTTGCGTTTATTTCGGGTTGAGAGTTAGTTTTTTTTGGGTTTTAGAATAAGTTAAATAAAATTTGTAGAATACAATTTTTATTTTTAACTTGTTGTTTTTTTTAAAAAAAACCTCTCAAAGGGAGTTAGGGGTGGGACCCACAACCACATAACCTCCCTTGGGAGGATTAAGTGTGGTGGGGCCAACACGAACCCCAACTCCTCAACTTCTCTCAAAACCTCCCCTTTAACCCATTTCAATTAATGTTTGACAGCTTGGTTTATTTAATTAAGGTGGGTTGTTTTGAATTTAAAACCTTTCAAATTCAAGTTGTTATTTGTGTAAATAAAATAAGCCTTAGCTTATTTTATTTTGGTTAGCCATCTTGAGAGGATTTGAGAGCTCCTTCTTCTTCTTCAAACATTCACGAAGAACACTCAAGCTCCGACGAAGAATGCCGCTCCTCTCTTCTACGTAGTCGGTTGTTTCCGAAGATCGACGACGCCTTCTGTGTCAACGAAAGGGAACACCGCTTCCTCCTCAGACTTCCTTCGTCGGCTTACAAAGATTCACCAATGACGTACCTCTTCGGACGTACCTCTTCGTCAACGGAATTGACGAACGTTTACCGCGACGCCCGACCTCCGCGACGTTGTCTTCTGCGGGTCGTTGACGAACATCGTACTTGAAACTGAGGTAGGGGTTTCATTATTTCTTTTGTTCATGATTTATACCCGAGAATATTTCTTCGTGAAATTTATCCAATTGTTAGCAATTAACACGAGGGGGCCGGACCGTACGAACACAGCTGACCCTCCTCCTTTTCATATTGATTTTTGTTGTGTATTGAGACGGGTGAGGCGCGGTGCCTTCGCACCGCGCAGGATCATACGACAAGAAATGTGCGGCGTCGTCGCGCCGCGTTGTAAAATAATGCAAGGACACGACGCCGTCGCGCCGCGTCGAAGAGAGTTGAAGGTGCCGCAGCCGGAGCGGGGCCGCGGCGGTGGGGCATGGTGCCGTCGCACCGCACCGAACGACGAAGGCCGCCGCCTGTTCCGGGCCGCGGCGGGACGAGAGGACCGGCGGCTAGCCGGGCCGCCGGTGTCAGAAGCCGGAAGGGGGGACCGGCCTTGCCGGTCCCGTTGAGGAAGGACCGGCCGGCCATGTTGAGCCGGCCGGAAGGGAGAAGTTCTGGGGAAATTAATTCCCCCGGCTGGCCACAAAACGGCCCCCCATAAAGGGGGGGCCGCGGTTACACCAAGGAGGGGGGGGGGGAGCAGCGCCCCCCCCCCCCCCGTTTTTCTCAAAGGCGGGCCCCCATGAGGGGGGGGGGGCGTGGAACCAAGGCGCGGCTTCAAGCCGCGCCGCCAAAGGGAAGAGGCGGGGGCTCTGCCCCCCGCACGTGGCACCCGAGCGGCGCCCAGGCCGCGCCGCCGTGCCGGACCGCGCCACCGCGCCGGGCCGGGTCGGACCCGGGTCGGGTCGACCCAGGGGGGGTCGGGCCGGGTTGCCCCGGACCCGGACCCCCCCCGTTTTCGAATCGATTTCGGCCTTTTGCCCATAACTTGAGCTATGGACCTCCGATTGACGAACCGTCAGCGGCGATGCGATCCTTGGATTGAAACGGTCGATTTGGTATATTGCACTCAAGGTTTAAGTATACTTTGAGTTCGGCCGGTTTGGTTCATACACCAAACCAACCGGGCCCTCGGAGCGGAAACGCTCATATCTTGAGCTACGGACGTCCGATTGACGTTTCGTCAGCTTTGTTGTGTTCCTCTTAGTGAGACGGATCTTTTGGCATACCCCGCCCGAGGTTTGGACGCAGGTGGAGTACGGTCGGGTTGGTTTTGCCTTAAAAACCAACCGGGCCCCTGAGACGAAAAAGCCAATAACTCTCAGGCCGGGCGTCCGATCGACGCGTCGTCTGTTGTGTTAAGTTCATGTTGGTGATACAGAACTTTTGGATACATCAACTCTGGACTTAGTGACAGTTGATGTATCAGCCTCTCGGCTCGTGGAGCGGACCCTCCCGAACGAGCTTGCTGTGTGCGGGAACCCTAGTGCTGGCTGCGACTGTGACTGCTACTGTTACTACTACTGCTACTGTGACTGCGACGACGACAGTACAGAGATCCTGTGTGGATTCGACGATGACTAGAACACTCAGCGATCCTACGTGGATCAGTGCTATAGGTCATGTGTGGGCCTGATCCTGTGTGGGTCCGATCCTGTGTGGGTCTTTGCGCTCAGCGGTCCTGTGTGAACCAGCGCCTACAGGTCCTGTGTGGGCCTGATCCTGTGTGGGTCTTTGCGGGGGTTAGTTACCTATCGATCCTTCATGGGTCCAGCGACTTAGATGGATCAGAGATCATCTTTATCATCTTTCGATGAAGTATACATGTGTGAGCTGAATCCTGTTGCTTTCCTGTGTGGATTGTGTTGTGCTATCCTGTGTGGATTTCGTTTTTCTTTCCTGTGTGGAATACATATACTTTCCTGTGTGGACTGAGTTGTACTTGGGCTCGGAGGTTGGAGCGTATTGGAATTGATGACTTAGGTGTATGTATGGGCATATACCTAAGCAGTGACGGTTGTTACTTCGTGATTGTATCTCACCTTTGTGGTATATCCTTTGTGGATTTTGGGAGACCTTCAGGGGTCTCGGGGTCCCTACTGAGTAGCTTATACTCACCCCTGCACGGGCTATGCCCGCACTACGTTGTGTTGGTTGCAGACGACGGACATCATTGATCTTGGCTGAGGCTTGCAGAGCAGGACGGTACCTGGAGGTGGACCACTGGGCTTGACGTGTTCGGAGCGGACGGCGGGACCCGTGGAGCAGTGGAGCTATCTGTACCCACCCTTCAGGTGGGATTTCTAGTGGACAGCTCGGTGTAGCGGCTTTTACTTTATAGTTTCTGTTTTCCCTTTCGAGTTGTACTTTACTTTCAGTTTGGGTTTGTATTCTGGCCCATTTACTTTTCCGCACTTTCAGTTGTACTCTGTTCTTACTTAGTGTTTACTTTTCCGCTTGCTTACTCTGTGGTGTTTGTTTACTTTTCAATGGCAATGCCTTCCCTTTTTACTAGGATTTACGCCTTGGTGCTAGTCGCCAGCCCCTGGTCTATGGAAGGCGGGCATGGGGTAGTCACGGCACGGGCCCCGAGGGCGGGTCGTGACATTCATGGTCAAAGATGTTAGTGGAGTCCCAACTCAAGAGAAATTGGCTACAAACCTCCTGTAGTAGCCTACAAGACCAAGGAATAATCGCATCAATGATACTGTATTGGGGGCTTCCCAATACATAACTTATTCTATATTCAATGGATCCATAGCTACTCCCTACTGGGACACAACATTCCCCATGAAAAAGACTTCTCGTGCCCAAAACTCACCCTTCGACAACTTCCCAAACAGATGATGTTGACGAAGAACTTCCAAAATGGCACGTAGATGCTCCGCATGATCCTCATCAAACATGGACTACACAAGGATATCATGGATAAAAACCACCCCGAACATGACCAGAAACTCACGGAGCACAACGTTCATCAAACCCATGAATACAGATGGAGCATTCCTCACCCCAAACAGCATTACAAAGAACTCATAATGCCCATGACGACAATGGAATGCAGTATTCGGGATAAACTCATCCTTCACATGCATATGATGATAACCTAACTATAATTATATCTTTGATATCTAAAATTCACCCTTAAATTGATAAAATAAATCATAAATATGTTTAATATGATAGTTACTATTTTTTTGTCACATAGTTTAAGTGACGATAATCGATACACTGTCACAAACTGCCATCAGCCTTCATTACAAAAAAACTGATGCACCCCATGGTGACACACATGGCCAAACAAAATCACATTGTATGAGACCATAAAGAAATATTCATAGCTGTAGTAACATAAAATGGGCCATCCAATATCGATACATAGATATATTAGATGCTCTTGGGTGTGGCTCGATCCCAAACTCGATCTCTCGTAGTGAGGGTAATGCTAGAACCTCTTTTAGAAAGAGATCAGGGTACTCTTCTAAAATTCTCGGAAACTCCAACTTATTAACCTAAAAATAACTTAGCATCATCTCATCTATCATGGATGATAAGGAGGTAACATGACTTTTACCCATCTGAGGGTATTGATTGCCAAAATCACCACCGGATCTCCATCCACATCGAAGAACACAACCAACCACCTGAAGCAATCAATGATAGCATGCACCGAATACACCCAATCCATACTGAGGATGACATAATATGGTTATATCTGTAAACCTAGAAAATCTCTCCAAGAGTGGTTCTTCCAAAACACTAGCTCACAGTCTCTACATACTTCGAACAAGTCATCTCGACCACCAACTGGCATAGTCAACGCCAAGGAAACTGGAAGCCTCTCAACCTCTAGTCTCAAAGCATAGATAATTGTAGGTGATATGAAGGAGCGTGTCACTCTTGAATCAATAGTAGCATACTCCTAGGTAGATAACAAACAAAGGGTACCTTGAATGATGTCTGGCTTTCCTGGAGCTAGCAAGGCAAAATCATGAAGCTGACCA
Organism: Viscum album; assembly: GCA_963277665.1. NCBI lineage: Eukaryota > Viridiplantae > Streptophyta > Magnoliopsida > Santalales > Viscaceae > Viscum > Viscum album. The sequence goes on along the minus strand of OY728119.1, from coordinate 805,675,845 downwards.
CGACCTCCTCCATGACCTATCTAACCCTGATGATCACCACCACCATAGCCACGATCTACACTTTCAAGATGGGGAGAGTTACGGGGTTATCTACTAGTATCCCCATCTACCATCTACTGATCCAAAGATGTTGCAACCTGCTGCTGCTACCTTAGCTGAAAGTTCCTCAACTGAGGAACCTGGAGTGGACCACCTATTGTACGATGACTTCTCTGAATTGTCAGGCTGTCTCACTGCTGATGACCTCAGCCACCAAAATAAAAAAAAGTTCAAAATCCCTTGGTATAGACTTGAGGGCCTCTCCCCTCGATGAAATGAGATGTTGAGGGCTGGGACCAACACATGACTGAACAGAAACTCTTCTTCCTGGAAAATAGGGAACCCCAGACCACAGATCTGTATCATGAAGAATCATGACAAATCTCCACTCATCATGAGCATGTTCTATACAATTTCCTCTAAATGATCAATTACCTCTCTTGAACCTCAAGATATTTCTTCTTCATAAATGGGGTGCATGGTGCTGGATCTCAAGATGCAAAGCCTCCTCAAAATTTCTCACCTTGGCATGCTCATCCAGAAACAGGTCGGAAGAATATCATAAAAGGTTCCTGAAATGGATTCCAAACTCTCGCACACTGATGCTCCCATATCAAAGGGTAAGAATCTCCTATATATTTGAGACATTCATGGTCAAACAAAGAATCTAAAATCTAACCATGTCTCAGAACACATCCCATGATATCGTTGACTCCTCGCAATCCGCAAGAAATAAGAACCACCACTTCTCCATTTCCAAACCCAGCATCTTCATAACCAAGGACACCCATTGCTCCTTTCGAGCACATATCGAATTGAATCATATCTTGAACTCCTCCAACCAGTCTTTGGTGTACAACATCTAAAATAGAGTGCTTGTAATTTTGTAGACTCTGGTAAAGAAACTCTCGGAGTGTTCACCTCCAAATGTTGTCATCATCAGCCTCTACCCTACAACGATCTGCTGGCATAGCCTGCTGGACATCTTCTATGTGATTCTGAAGAGGATGTCAACTTGGATCCATTATTATAAAATAAAAAACATCTAGATCTCCTAAACATGGAATATGGAAGACTCCACATTAATTAAACAATTTTTTTCTTTTATTCATTTTTCGTTATCATATCCCATGTTCTACCAATTCAATCATAGTAATAATGAATAATGATGCATGATCCTTTCTTATTTATATACCCTACAAATACTATCATCTTGTTTAGTATCCATTGTAAACATAATGGTCCACGCATCAGATCACAGGGGGGCCTAAATGCTGATGTCGCAGCAGGTCTACAGTGTTTACATCACTTTCTAATCATGATTGACAATATTTCCCTACCAACCCATGGAACCTCACATGTTCCTAACAACAAAATCCATCATATCCCTCAACCAGAGCCTCTGATATCACTCTTTCAAAACCCATTCTCCACATGTAGTACCTCTTTTAGGCAGGCAATGTGAGAAGAGAGATAATGACCCCTTGAGTCCCGCCTCCAATTGGCCCCTGGTTGGTGACTAGCATCGAGGGTATAATAAACACACAAATGGGAGGAATTACCCTCTAAGTGAACACATGCGATAGAGAGATATAAGATAGACACCCACCAACTCCATATCAGAAAATAATAGAAAATAAATTCCACGTACAAATATGTAATGTCATGCAAAAGAACAACAACAGAATAGGGAAAACCAGCAAGTACCCAAAAGATAGTAAAAACTACAGCCACCACAAGCCCAAATAGCTTCTACAACCCCAAGATAGTAGAATCCAACATGATCTCAAACCTTCTCTAAGTCACCTAAATAATAGCTTATATATTGATAGGGTGGGTATAACAGTACACTTAGTGGGATCCACCTTGGAGCCTCTCTTGCAAAAGTAATGAAAGCATGCTATAGCACAGTGATAAACAAGTGAAACTAACTCATCATCTAAATAATTATACTAAGTTCCCATCCTCACTATGGATACTCTCACCAAGTATCGCATACAAGAGTATATAAAATAATAAAGAATATCACGGATACCCTATTACTAATTCCCCACTGGTTTGCAATTTTTTCGGACATTGCACATTCTATGAATCTCTATCTAAAAAGTCTTACCCAGAGACACATGGGAAAATCACCACAACATGCACCTCATGCAACAAAACCACCACGTCCAAACATGAAAGTAACCATGTTGTTTCTAAGAGCCACCACAACTCGCATAATAGGTTTCATACGTCAGGCATTATACCTCAATCTATAACATCCCATTCAACAAGTAAGGATCCTCACACCATCACAACCTATACATGTTATTCATATAGTAGTCCATAGAAAAATATTTCAAGAATAAATTTTTGTGAATAACCACAAGCCATTATAGAACTCTACACACATATATGGGGAAAACAAACCGTTGTTCCTACCAGCACAAGTAACTACCAAAAGAATAGAGCAGGGCCAAAGGGGGTAGTCCACCATCCATCCTCCAATCGGAAGGTTTGGGAAAACACACCCTAGGGATTAAAATCCTTGGGGTGTCAATTTCCCTAACTGACAGGGTAGAGTATCATATAGAAACACAAAAATTACAGAATATATTATAGCCCACAACCACACTATGGGAATAACATATTCTTAGATTCAACTACAGCTAACATCTCTCAGACTCCAGGATGATACCTCTAAGACTAGGTATTCTATAATCACACAACCATTTATACAACTTAAATACATTACATCATTCCCTTTTTATCGTTTCCACTTTACGTTAATTAATTATTTAAATAATAAATAACAATTAATAATTTCCACATTATTTTTCATTACCATCGCACCCAAAGTTCTATGTTCCTTTAAAGTTAAACCTCAGTATTGCATACCAACAAGATACAACCCTATGGGTTAAAATCATTTATTAAATCATTTATTATCAACATTATTACTTTCCCATATTCCCAAGATTTATATAAAAGCATTCAAAGCTACTAAACAAAAGGGGGTTCAATACAGTTAGTAGATTAACTACTCATAGAATCCTTTCCACCTACAACAAGATTATAAAACCATCCTCCCATAGTAAGCTAAACACGGAAATCACATGGCATACCTCATGCGTCATCACCCCTTTGGGAAAGCGTGTAAGCAAACCATCTTCCATGAGAAGTGGGGAATGTAAAAAAGATAAACAAACAACAAGAAATTGCATGCATTCAAGCATTCAAATACAACACGTTCCATCAACTCTTATGTCCTACCCAACACCCACATGAATAAACCAATGCATCTCACCACTCTAGGAATCAACTACATCCATAACCAATAGGGATCCATTCCCCCACATATCACAATAGCCTTCATGGGTCATGTCACAGCACAAGTAACAGGAAAAAACATCATATCAATTGGTCTATTTCCCCTTTAACAACAAATAGGGTAACTCAGAACCCTAAAAATTTAATTTTTATCAAAACATCAGTTCTTTATTCCATCTTGAATTGTCTTATTTATTAATCGTAGGTTCCAACTTCGGGAAACCTAAATAGTAATCTATGAAATGTTTATTAAACATGCTCACTACATCTATTTGATTAACAAGAAATTATAAACACAACAACCCGATTAATTTACATGAATCATTATCTTTATCATTTTTTATAATTAATTCCATCTTTAGGTTCATTACCAATTTCCAACAAGAACGAAAATCTAAACAAAGAAAGCATAGATATCACACTTTCTAGAAATTTTTTTTGTTATAATGTATGATCAATATCAATTTATTTATCTTGTTCAAATATATAATATGTCAATTCCATTGTGATCCAGTTGGATAAAACAAGCTAACTATACAGTTGCACATAAAATAATAGAGAAGAAATGAATCCCCTACCTCAAATGGTACTGGATGTTCTTTATATGAGAATGAGCCACACAATGGATTACAATTTCCTCCCCCATGATAACTGTATCCACCCGATGATGTAGAGACACCACCAAACTAGTCAACAACCCTCAAAAATCCATTTGGATCATGAAGATTGCATTCAATAAAAATTAATGGATAAATAGAAGGATTTGTTCCCAAATTAATAGTGATAGATCATTCCTTATGTTGAAGATTGATCGATACTGCTTCGTTGCATCAAAAATAGTAGGGTACCAATCCAAGGAAGAATGTTTGATTACACAACTCTTATGGGAAGGAACAATAGGTTTGAGCATCCCACACTAGAGAAAATGGAGGAATAACAAGGGATGAAGATATCTCGTCCTTTTTGAAGATTTAACATAGCAGCAGTTTAAATTATGCTACATTTTCCATTAAAAGCAATTTACATAAAACAACATGGTTTGACCAAGTAAATGAATCTCGAGACTCAGTAAAATTAGTAAAGGATTTCTGGTCATTGAATCAGCCTTATATTTTTAAAATGATGCTTTAAATTCATTTTATGTCAATGGAAACGTCAAAGGTTCAAAATAGTAGGAAGCTGGAAGCAATGTTCATGAACATGAAATTTGGCATAGGAAACAGAGGCTACCATTAGAACCTCACCATTCTTGAAACACTGTTCATGAACTCTAAATTTGAAAAATGAAATAGAGCCTACCATTGGACCTCACCATTCTAGAAACATTATTCATGAACTCAAAATTTGGAAATGGAAATCAAGGATACCGTTGGAACCTCACCATTCTAGAAACACAGTTCATGAATGAAACATTTGGAAAAGGAAATAGAGGCAACTGTTGGACATCACCATTCCGAAAACACTCTTCATGGAAAAAAATATGGAAAAGGAAATAAAGGATACTGTTGGAACCTCGCCATTATAGAAACATAGTTTATTAACTAAAATTTTGGCAATGGAAATAGAGGATACCATTGGACCTCACAGTTCTGGAAACACTGTTCATGAACTCAAAATTTGAAAAGGAAATAGAGGATATTGTTGGACCTCACCATTTTGGAAACATTGTTCATGAAATAAAAATTTGGAAATTGAAAGAAAAAGGATACAATTGAACCTCACCATTCTGGAAACACTGTTCATGAACTCAAAATTTGGTATAGGAAATAGAGGCTACCGTTGGACCTCACTGTTCTGGAAACAATATTAATGAACTTGAAATTTGGGAAAGGAAAACGTGGATACCATTGGTATTGTTCACATAAACCTACCATTTCACTTTTCACATAGGGATACCATTGCATTTTTCACATACGCCTACCATTGGACTATTCAATAAGGCTACCGTTACACTGTTCACATATGGCTACCATTGCACTGTTCACATAAGCCAATCATTGTACTGTTTACATATGGCTACCATTGCACTATTCACATAATCCTACCATTGGACTATTCACATAAGGCTGATATTGCACTGTTCACATAAGCCTACAATTGGAATTTTTTAATAAGGCTACCATTGCATAGTTCACATAAGGATATAGTTGGACTGCTCACATAAGGCTACCTTTGCATAGTTAACATTAGGCTACCTTTGCACTGTTCACTAAATAGGATATTTTGAATAGTGTTGGGGATAAGTCATATTGACCACCAGAAATCCTCAAACACAAGATTTCTGCGGAGGAATGGACTAGAGAGGTCCAGGCCATTACAAATTACATATACATATTATGCTACTATGATTTTTTCAATAAGTTTCTCAAATACTTATTCCCAAATTAACTAAACCATGAACAGATACCAACTAGAGTGACCCTACTTTTCATTAATGATTATTACATCATTTTAATGATAACAAAATCCAAAGTGTTACACACCTAGGATCTAAATGTTTATTATCTTGGGAATATTATGAGAACTCATAACTTTTTCATAATAAAACATAAAAATTTATTTAATTCTTTTTTATCAATCTTCTTATTGGACCTCATGTTCTCCTTAGTAAAAGTATTCACCTCAGGATATACATCAAAATAAGGGATCAAGTAAAATCCAATTAAGAGGATGAATAAGATATTTTAAAAAAGGGTGATCATGATAACCATCTTCTTAATTAATGAAAATTATCATAATCATAAACTTGTGAGGAAACATTACATAAAGGCATGGAATATTAAAATGCAAAAAATTAAACATCATGTCTTAGTGGTCAAATACCACAAATTTTTGTGAGAAATTCTAGAATCATGTCCATTAAGAAAGGGAAACACATCATGTGGTCGGAGAGATGGAAGTAGAGATTTCAGGAGTTGAGACAGAGGCTGAGTAGTGCCCCCATCTTGAGGCTACCGAAGGAGGGAATAGGGTACATAGTCTTCTGCGACACATCAGGGACCAGAATCGGATGAGTCCAGATGTAGGAGTGAGTAGTTATAGCATATGGTTATCGAAAGCTTAAATAGAATGAGTAGAACTGTGCTACCCATGACCTAGAGTTAGAAACAGTGGTCTTCGACTTGAAGATGTGGCTACATTACTTTATGTGCGAGCATTTTGCAATGTACTCTGACCACAAGATTCTCAGGTATATATTCTCCCAGAAAGACCTGAACCAGAGACAACAATATTGGGTTGAGTTCCTCTAGGACTATGAATTAGAGATAGTCTATACTCCTAAGAAGGGGAACGTTGTAGCATATTCAATTAGCAGGAGATCTGGTATACATCTGTTTGGTGAGGCGACAAAGTAGCTGGCTGCCTTTCAGATATCCTTTGTAGATAGAGATGAGGTAGCTTTTCTTCAGTCTCTTATAGTCACTCCCCCACTTCCTGAGCGAGTCAAGGTGTTGTAGCATGGGGATGTTGACTACGAGACATGACGTGCTCATATATCCACAAGATAGGAACCTGATTGATTTTCTGAAGGTGGAGAGCATGTCATCCTATTCAAAGGACATACCATGGTACCAGTGTAACATCAGGAGTAAGTGTTGAGGGAGTCCCACACATCCCCTCTAGCGGTATATATAGAAGTGGAAAAGATGTACCAGGATCTCTGTCGACAGTACTGGTGGCCGAGAATGAAGAAAGTAGTTGCAGAGTTTGTCTCTTGGTGCCTCACTTGTCCGCAAGTGAAGGTGGAACATCAGGTACCAGCATCCTTGGATCAACCTTTGGATATCCTAGAGTGGAAGTGGGATGAGAAAACTATGGTATTTGTGACAGGACTTCCACGTAAATCTATGGGACAAGACTCGATTTGGGTGATCATTGAACGACTCACCAAATCATCCCACTTCCTACCGATCAGAGAGCAGGGTTCAATAGAGAGCCTATGACGCCTCTATGTGTAGGAGAATGTGAAAATACATGGGGTGACCTCAACGATTGTCTTTGATCATGAGGCACATTTTTATTTCAATCTATGGAAGGGGTTGTAGGAGGATTTTTGGACACAACTTCGTTTGAGCACCGCCTTCCATCCTCAGACGGATGTCCAGACTGAGCAGACCATTCTGACCCTCGAGGACATGCTGCGAGCTTGCATCCTCGACTGCGATTTCATCTAGGAGGATCACTTGACTTTGGTGCAGTTTTCATTCAATAATATTTATCACTCCACTATTGGGATAACACCTTTTGAGGCGTTGTATGAGCGACCATGCAGATCAACTTTGTGATGGACTGACACAGGGGAGTCAGCAATCTTGGGACCAGAGATGGTAAATGCTACCACAGAGAAGGTACAGATCATCCATGAGTGGATGAAGACTGAAAAAAGTAATTAGAAGTCCTATGATGACAAGAGAAATGGACCTCTGGAGTTTTAGGATGGCAACCACGTCTTTCTATGGGTCTCACCTCGATGAGGGTTTTGGAGATTTAGACGTGGCGGTAAGTTATCTTCCTAGTTCATTGGACCTTTTCATGTCCATATCAGAGTTGGTGAGGTGGCATACCACTTATCTCTTCCATATTAGTTGCACCGGGTTCATGATGACTTCAACATATCCCAGATGAGGATATATGTGCATGACCCCTCCCACGTCATTAAACACAGCAAGCTAGACATCGATGACGAAGTGAATTTTACTGAGGTTCCAGTGGCGATTGAGGATCGACCGGAATCAGTCCTTCATGGGTGGTTGATATCTCTGGTGTGCATTTGCTGGCAGCACGGTAACCTCCAAGAGAGCTCATGGGAGTGGGAGGCTCAGATTCATGCTCAGTACCCCAACTTTTTTTCTTAGTTTTGAGTTATAGCTTACGAGGATGTAAATCCTTGAGGTGGGGAGAATGTAAAGACACCAAATTTCCATGTAATTTTTTGTAAATATATGGGATTTTTACACGTCCAAAAAAATTGACGACACATTATTTAGAAGCCCGGAGTGGTCAGAATGAATATCTGAACTTTATTTCAGGGACGTTCAGTAAACGTGTGAGTGTGATTTTCTAACATTTAAACCAGTGCTCGGAATTGAAATCCGAGGGAACCGTTGAACTCGCAGCACCTATATTTTCTTAAAGAGTCCTTCACATCGATCGCAGTAGGTCGAGGTTGAAAGTTAGCTTTTCACATATTTGTGAAATAATAAAATAAAAATTAAATTGTGTATCTTTTATTTTAATTTTAATTTTAAATTCATTGTGGATATTTCATAGGTGGGGACCACCTGAACTAAACCTCCCATGAGAGGTTATGGTGATGAGGACCACCTGAACTAGCCTCCCATGACAGGTTATTGTGGTGGGGCCTCCTGAGGTTAATACCCCTTTAACTCCCTCTTAATTTTGGGGAAGACTCTTAAACTTCCCCCATTTTATTGGTGCCACCCCTTTAATTTATTATGCAATCCACTATGTAATTAATTAATCCAATTTGAAATTGTGCCAATAATTATAATTGGGGAAACACGATAGTTGGTTATTTTGATTTTGGTGGAATGTATTGGCAAAGGGGAGAGCTCTTGTTGTATTGCTTTATGCAAAGAAGAACTTTTTCCACAAAGAACTTCTTCCACGAAGAATGATCCTCCAATGAAGAACACCGACGCACGACTTTGACTTCTTCCTTGGGACATCCTCCAACATGGGACATATTCAATCGATGATCATCTTCCCCTCCTCATTGACGAAAAAACAAACGAGGTATAGTGGTTGTTTTAAATTCTTCCCTTTTTCATTCTTGATGACTCTTCATAATTCAAGAGAGATTATAGCCGCTTGCCACCGTTCAAATGCGGAGGGTGCAGGCAAAACAAACATGGATCTTCCTCTCCGCAATTATTGTGATGATTTTTGGTGTTCTTAGATATGGAGGAGGTTTGTGACCAACCATAAAGGGGAACGATAATGGCGGCCCGCCCCACCGCCAGCCACGTCAAAGGCGATGGCATAATGGCGCCTCCTGCGACCTCAACATGCAGCCCTACGGCAGTCTGCGCCATGTCGTGGCCACCGCACCCACGAGGCCGAGACTCCCTCGTGGCACCCTCCATTGATGAGCTACCCCGAAGCCTCACACCACTCACGGATGAGCTTCCACGCGCCCTCGCGGCACCCCCGCGGCCGAGCCCCCCTCGCAGGACGCTCCGCGGCCGAGCCGCCTAGAGGCATCGTGCCGCCCACGTCTGAACCAACCCATGCCCTCGTAGCACCCTCTGCCGCCAAGAAGGCTTGCTGGCACACGCCACCCATGGTCAAGTCACATCGCACCCTCGTGGCACCCCCATGTCTGATTCTACCTTGCGGTACCCTTCACAGTCGAGTCGCCCCGTGGCCCCGCGCCACCGCAGCCGAGCCGCCCCGCAGCCTCGCTCCACCCACAGCATGGACGCCCCGCACCCTCATGGCTGAGGAACCCCACAACCGAGTTTCGTCTACATCTGAACTACTCTCTGGCTCATTTTAGCCCTCGCGACCTTCCTGGTCACCCAGCGGCCCGAGCTACCCAGTACGTGTCGGGCCGGACCCAGCGGGTCGGGCCTTCTAGTGTGCCAGGTAAAACACAAGAGGTTGGGCTACCCAGCAGGCCAAACCAGGCCTAGAGGGTTAGTCTGGGTTGACCCATACCGGGTAGGCCTAGGCCGGGTGGGGCCGGGTGGGTCGGACCGGTTCGGACCGGACCTAGACCCACTTCGACCCATTTACGCTCTTTTGGACATAACTCTGGCACCAAGCGACTGTGTGATGAAACATCAGAAGCACTAGAAACCTTGGAGCGAGACTGTCCCTTTGAGTATACCCCACATTATATTTCGATTAATATAGGGTACGGTTAGGTTGGATTTAGAACGAATCCAACTGGACCCTCGAGACTAAAAGGATAATAACTCACAGACCAGGTATCCGATTCATGCACCATCTATTGCATTGAGAACCCTATGATGTGGCTGTCCTTTGGGATACATATTCATTGGAATTCTTGGTAGTTGGAGCATCGACCAATGGCTTGTGTAGAAGACCCTCTCAGAGACAAGTGAGCTTAGTTCGAGAACCCAATAGCTGGCTGTGACGTGAAGAATGAATAGTGATCATGTGTGGGTCTACAATGAGCGATCCTGTGTTGGTCAGCACCGAGCGATCCTCTGTGTGTCAGCACCTAGCGATCATGTGCGGGTCAGCACTGAGCGATCATGTGTGGGCAGCAGCGAGCAATCCTGTGTGGGTCATCCCCAAGAGATCTTGTGTGGGTCAGCCTATTAACGGATTAAGATGATTTAGTATTTATCTAATCATCTTTAATATCGTACCTATGATATACCTAGTGTGAGCTGAGCCTGTACCTGTGTGGTACATTTCTTTGTGGTAATACCTTGGTGGTATTTTTCAGAGTGGCATGCTTGTGTGGTACTTCCCTATGTGGTATTCCTTCCTTCGGGGAACAGTAGATCTTGGTGTATGGACCCAAAGCTTGACCTATATAGACATTAAATTACTTTTGCGGAATACCTAATACATTACAAAAACAAACGCCCAAAGACCATATTAGTTTAGTGTCTTTAGAAACTCGAAACATAATATTCTAATCATGGTGAAATATCTTCAACATCTCCCATCAAGATCATCCCCTTTGGATTTATTTCCTAAAACCTTTCATTATATCATGGGGAAAATAAAAAATAAAAAGGGTGAGCTCAAATGCTCAGTAACAGTAAACATGGAGAACATAAAACAATCCCTAAACATATGAACATAAGAACATGAACATAAAACATCAAAATCAGGAGTAATAACATCAATCTTGGAAGTTCATAAGGCATAGATAAAAAAGGAATATTAACATGATAAAATAACATGGGAATAAAACATGTTATTGTGGAAACCATTAAGCACATGTTATGATTTCCATAGTATCCAAGGCATTGTTTCCAAGACCATCACTGTGGACAAAGTCCCTTACCGAATCGAGTTCACTCCATGTTCCAGTCCTATATCACTAAACTAGATTAACATGCCATTCTAGCCATGTATACCTCATGAGATATAAATATTTACCCAATTCATTAGAGGGAGATATAGTTCCCACCCATATCATAATGAAATCATTCTTACATGTGCCACAACATAAACATAAATCTTTCATCACAACCCAAATAATAAAATGGGTTTCATAAACATCATCCCATCATAACATAATCCATCTAAAACAAATAGATATCATTTTATCATAAGAAAAATCAAACTATGTAATAAATAGAGAAATTATACATGAAACATATACATAGTAAATAATGACATCATAGATGGAAAATTGTTTTGATAACACACTTGAAATGAATTATGGAGGAAAATATCATTTCTTCTTCAAAATCACTTTCTTCTTACAAAATGACATGAAATTTTAAAAGAAATGTATTTTTGTTGAAAATAATCATGAAATATTGTACATTAAGCATCATGAAAATAAGGTGTTATAAGACCGTAAAAATCCATTCATACCGTATCAGTTAAAAAAAACATTCTTCTCATACTTTGGCTGGAAAAGTCAAAAAGTGTCTCGTACTGAAAATTACAAAATATTACTATCATATCTTTTACTAAAAAGTCACCAATAGGTAAAATAGGATTTAAAAAATTGTAGGAGGATAGAAATAATATTAAATATTTAGGAAACATGGATGTGGATGATATATTTTCCCCAGTAAATTCTGATGTATAAATAATCTCAGATAAAAATTAGATTGTGAGATTTTCCCTTACCTTATGTCTGATATGATTTGTACGTGTTTGAACCTATTTTATAATGATTTAAATAATTTTATTGACTTCTTCCAAAATCATATTTATTTTTATGATATCAAATATGGTCATATTCTTAGGTTCTTATTAGTATTATTTCGTTGCTACTTGTTATTCGGGTGTTCATTGCTTTATGTTCTTATGTGTGTTTTGTCGAATAAATTTTTATTCCTTTTTTTATGTTATAGGTAAATAATTTACCGAATGGTAGTAGTATAATTTATATAATATTTATACATTAAATTCATTTATATAATCATGGTTTAGTGAAGATCATGTAGAACTAATCACATCGCATCATGGCGACGTTAACCGGTACGTACGCAGTAGCGACGATATCGTTCCCATAATTATTGAATGGTCTTGGAGTTGATGATATAATATCTAAGAATCAGTATCATGTTATAATAATAATATTATATAGTTATTCTTTACATCATTATACCCATCCAAGTAAGGTGGTAATGGAAAACAGATTAAACCACGACGTGGAGACGGTATTCCGTACGTACGCACGCGCGATGATTTCGTTTTCCATAGGATGGATAGAAGGTGAAATAGAGATGTTTCATATTTATAATAACATATCAGTATATGAGTGATACTGATGTTGTTAATTTATAATGAAAAAAATTAATAAGAGGATGTAGAAGAAGAAATAAACATGAAATAATCGGTAGAAGAGATTACCTCTTCCTCGACCTGCCTCTTTTAAACTTCCTCTTAGGGCACTAAAGTTGGTATTTTGAGAAGACAAGAACAAATTTTATATAACTAGAGATGTTTATAAGATAAATGGGTAGGTTTTGTCTGATCATGAAGGCTCAAATTTGTGTGAAGAGGAGAGGGATGAGGTGCCCTTTTATAAGGGAGGAGAGAGCACCTTTGGAAACCTCAAAAATATTAATTTAATATAAATTCAAACCCCACATAAAAACATCAAAAATGACTAAAATCTGAAGCTTAGATGAGATAGGGTTGTAATATCATCAAAAAATTAAATTTATTCATGTTGGAAAATTATTTTAAACATTATCAACTTGATATATACTAATTTAATCTATTTAATGTTTTTGTGGTAATAATATTCTAAATTTTAAATTGTTATAAATAATTAATTTTTTGTTTTTAATTGTTCATAATTGTATACATTATGAAATTTTAGACCATATAATTTTCAATTTATAATTTTTAAATATTTTTGGGATTTTTAAACAATTTTATAATGTGTTATTTTTATAAAAAAAATAGTGTCAATTTTGACACTATTCATTTATTTCAATTTAAATAAATTCCACACATAAGATGTATTGGAACCAAAACTTTTTATAGAATCATAACATGTCATATTCATCTAAAATTTTTGTGGAGAACATTAATTAGTTCATATAATATTTATTTTAATATTTTTAATACCATTTATTTGATATTTCAATCAATAAAATAATTTCTATATTACTATTGTGTCACCATTAATGATAATTATTTAGTCCCTAAAAATCCTAATTAAATTATAATGATTTAGATAAATTTATTAGATTCTTAGAGACTATTAATGTTTAATTTTTTATTATGTTTATCAATAAATTAAAATTATTAGACTTATAATATATAAGAGAGTGACATGTAGTCACTTACTTTTGTTTTCATAATAATTATATAATTTTCATGGTCAAAAGTCCATGAAATTCATCTATTCCGAACCTTAGGTGATATGGGTCGACTTTTATTCATCCAATAGAATTTTGGCATGTGTTATATTAATTTTATAATCTTATTTTAACCCTTAATTACCTGATGTACCTTTAAGAGTAGTAAATAAAAATTATCGTAGTTACTATTCATAATATCAAAAAAATAAAAGTCACCTATTAACATAATATAGACCCACTGAATCAAAATATGGAATCCATTCTTCAAAATTCAAATACATAAGTTTTAGTAATTAATTTAAAATATATCACACTGTTGAGGAAACGAGTTTTAAAAGTTAAAACGTCGCAAAAGATTGAAATTTTTTTACCTATGGATTCAATGTAAAATTAATGCTAATGACATAAATAATTTTAAATGGTAAAAATATATTCTATTTATAATTTAAAATCATTAAATATTATAATTTATCCATATAAAGTATCTCGATGAAAAATGTTGTTTTTAATTTAAATTTAGCATATTTTTACTATTCATCAAAATATGAAGGTTATCAGAATAATATAAAAAATTTGTCCAAAGTAAATTTTTATTATTGATTCCATGGAAGAAGTTTTATTTGTCAAATTGAACTTATAAATATTTAAAAACTAGATTTAATGTAGGCGCGCCATCAAAAGTTGGTAAAATAGTATTTTTTAAAAAAATATATATTTTACCTGATAAATTTATTTTGTTCTTATAAGATGTTCTATAATATATGTAAGATGAATTATAATGTCATAAAATTTAAAATTAAATTAATAGTATTCATAACGGCAGTTCATAATATTATAAAAATATATCATTGTTTAGTGAAACTCAGTATTGCATAGAATGCATGCTATCGAGGAAGGTTTCTCTTGCATGAAACACAAGCCATGAATAGTGTTGTTTATACTAAAATATAATACGGTGTTGTGTATATCACAAGATGATATTGGTTTAGTGTACAACACAATTAATAAAAGAAATTAAACATAATAGTTCTCATAAAATATCGGGGTTTTAAATTCTACCCCGCTTAAAATTAATTTCACCGTTGAAATCCATCGGGGTTATAAATGGTTTACTACTTGAAAGATTCATTCACAGAATCCCACATTTTAAAAAGGAATACTACAACATAATTTCAAAAAGTGAAGTATGAAACGTAATGGTTACCCAAATTAACTCGTCCCTAGGTTTCCACATAGGATAACCATGTGAAAATATGGATATGGAAGAGAAATATAACCATCATGTTATGATGGAGAGTGGTAGAGAACATGGATATGATAAAGCCAACAATCACAAAGCCATAAACTTGTAATGATCTAAGGTACCATATGATTCATCAGATATGAGGGCACTAGTTCAACATTTTTGGTTTTCAAGATCATTTCCATAATGTTGAAGAATTAAAATAAATACTTACTTGATTTTGGTACAATCTCAATTTTTTTCATTGAACAATTTCAACTTCATCACTTAAAGAAATAAAGTTGAATTTTTATTATTTGAAGTGTTATAATATCATGTGATATAATGATAGGTCATTCCATCTTTCTCAAACATAACGTTAGAAAACGTTATATACATAAGTCCATCTTATGGTGAGATTAATCGTATATGGTTCCAAAAACAAACTTATACTTCATCTATCATACATATTAATAAAATAAAACTAATTTCTACAAACTAGGGACTTCCTATAGGATAATGGTAGGAGATAAAGGCATGTCGCACTTCGGCTGTGGGTTCGATTCCCACATCCCTGTCCGACGCGATGGGTTGTCACCCATCCTGCATGTATTCCTTTTTCTAAAACTATACTATTATAACATTCCAGAAATAATATCAAAAAAAATTAAATCCTTAAATAATACTATCTGATATCCAACATAAGCCATTTCAATAATTAGGATTATCCAAAATACATCTATCCAATCTCATAAAGAAAAAAATATTACTAGAGAGGTCATCTACCAAACATGTGATTACCATCATTTATCCCCCATATAGCATAAGATATATCTTGTTGTTGGCCACATTAAAAACATGTGAATACCTTAATAATATATTCTATTGAAAAATGAATACCCATTGAACCTTATTGAAAACATGAATGCTATCAAAACTTAACTCTTTCCATATACCAAAATCCAAAATTTTATATATACTCAACCCAAGTTATCACTTTTTCCTTATATCAGTCATGAGCTCATGAATACTATCAAACATATTATTTTCTCCTTATCCTTTCATTATGCGCATATCATCTGCTTTCCCAAAATATTCCAATCACTTTTCATAGTTATCGGTACCATGTAATTTTTGAAAACTGCAACAAACTAATACATAAATATTCCAATATTCCACAATACAATAAATGAGATTCCACAACATTATTTCAGAATCCTGTTACACAAAAACATAATCATTCCACTATATTGTTGTCATAATCAACATTTCCAATAGTGATTTCATGTGAATTCCTTTTGTCCTTTTCCTTAAGAGGTTGTTGAGGTCGATCATCATTAAACCTTGGATTAGGGCATTGGTTAGCATAATGCCCCATTTACATGCACTTGAAGCATTGAAGTGTTGTTGGTGCATTCTCTATAGTATTTTCTCTATTCTCATCATTATCTACCTTTTTCCCATTACTTCAACAATCAGCTGCTTGATGACCTTATTTTCCACACTTAAAACATTTTATAGTCCCTTTAAGAAAATCTCCACCAGGCTTCTTTCCACACATTGAGCACAATGAAACATTCATCTTATTTTCACCATTGTTTAGAGATTTTTCCTTGAACTCCATCTTTCTTTTCTTTTCAAAACCATGAGATGGATAAGTACCACCAACTTCCAATTCTACCATGATAGCACAACACCCAATTTCATCAAAGCTACAGAAGTCTCTTATAGCTAATGCCCTTCGAAGACATGGTTTTATGCCAGTGAAGAATCAATAAACTTTACTTTCAAGTTGGATGATAATGCCAGATTCATACCTTCCAAGCCTTGCAAAATTCACATCGTATATACCAACATATTAATCATCCTTTTTCTTAATCTCAAGGAACTCATTTTCCATCTTTGTTCGAAGAATACGAGGGAAGTACTTATTGAAAAACAAGTTCTTGAACTCTTCCCATTCCATGGATTCAATTTCATCTTGGTGTCTTGTATTTTTAACTAAATTCCACCACTGGTCTACTTCACCTTCTAACCGATAAATAGGAAAAATGTCTTTTTCATAATCTGAACATATAAGTATCGAAAATATCTTTTCAATGGTACTAATCCTTGTTCAGAAACAAGTGGATCAGAAGACCCACTGAAAGAAGGTTGACCTTGACTCATAAAGGACTAAATAGAATATTGTTCCTTTCTCTACTCATTTGGATGTCCAGAATGATTCATATATTGTTTATGTAAAGCAATAATACTTTTCCCTCCATCTCCCATAACATTGGATTGTTTAGGAGTACAATCATTGCATTTTCAATTACATTGATCAACATGGTTCCTTTGGGTTCCATCCATCATCTAAAATCCAAAAAGAATAGTGTGAGTGGAAAAAATCATGCTAGGAAAACAACATAATAATGGGAGAGAACATTCAATATATAACATCTTATGTTTAACTCTATGATAGTTACCGTAATTCTAGGACTATAAACTATACTTATACATAACCTTAGAGAAATCCTTAGACATACATTAGAAATATCTCTACCACCATCATCATCATTATTATTATTGTCTTTTATAAAAACTAGAAAGGTCAAAAGAAACATGAAACAAAAGGACCCAAGCATGGAGAACACCCCTCCACCAAAGGGAAATTTCAAGGTGTCCTAGAGTAATGTAACCCCATAGAATCTCCTTTGATGTACTCCAGTCCTTTAGGTTGAATGTTATGAGATGTGTGAATGAGAACAGCCTCCTCTCTGGCCGTTTCCAGGGCAGCTAGGTGGTCGGCCACTTTGTTCCCCTCCCTCCAGGTATGCAACACTCGAGTCTGTTTTCCAATCAGATTCTTGAACCTCTTAATCTCATAGCAGATAGACCATGTGAGAGTCTCATAACCTATAAGGGAATTTTAATTAATGAGTGGTTCGGTTTCCACCTCTAAGGTCATGATCCGTTTCTAGTGGAAAATGGTGACGCCGGTCAGCAAGGCTTTTGCATCCGCCTGATGAGAGTTACCACTTCTTAATCTGGAGGAGAAGGAAAAAAAGGAAGAGCCCTCATGATCCCGCACCACTCCTCCCCCTTCATAGTCCCCTGTAGACAAGATCCATCGGTATTCAATTTTAGGGCCGTGAGGGGATACCTCCACTTTACCCAAGACCCTCTCTTGTCCCCGTGCAGATCATGATCCCTGACTGTACCCTGAATTTGGCGCAAGGAAGGATCCTCTTTCAGAGACATAACTGCTTTTTTGAGAACCACAAGCATGTTCATATCCCATTTGGTAATAAGGCTAGACAAAACCACTTCATCCTCATGGATGGACGAGTTCTGAGCCCTCCAAATGCTCCAGCACCCTGCCTAGAAAATAACTTAATGGGCCGTACTCTCTGGTCCTCCTCCTTCTGTACCATCGTACCATTGATCTAGGAAGCCACCAATATCCTGGTAGAAAGGGTTGGTCACTGTGAATTCCCCTAGAGCCTCCCAAACCTCTTTCTCCCAATCGCTACTGATGAAAAGGTGGAAAGACGATTCCTCCCTGTGTACCTTGCAACAATCACATTTCAAAGCAAGATGAATACCACATTTCCTCAAGTTCTCATCCATTATATAGCACTGTTCTTGAGTCTCCAAGTAATAATGTTTAACTTAGTGGGAACACTTTTGATCTAGATGATCTTTTCCCATCCTCCCTGAAGTATTTGTTCATAGATTGCGTGGGGAAAATCCTTTTAGGAGAAGCTCCCTGAAAGAGACGTGGTGAAAATGCATCTGTCATCCTCTGAGTTTCAAATAATGTCGTTGAAGAAAGATTGCTACTCCTTGTCCAACGCGGTCTCAATGAAGGGGGAAAAGAGGATGGCTTCATTGAAGGAGATCTGTGGAGTCGAGCACCCAGGTAAGCCCAACTCCGAGCCGCACCAGTTCTGATGCCAAAAAGAAATGTCCCCTCTCCCTATCAGCCAACATGAAAGCGGGTGGAGGATATCCATGATGGGGGCGATTACGGGACAGAGGTGACTCTTGCTCTCCGAGATGTTGCAACGGCTAACGCATGAGTTCATGGAAGCCCCCCAAAGCGTGAGACCTTCCAAATAAATCCATTAAAGCCTAGCATGCAAGTAGTAGATTGAATCTTTCAGGTTCCGCATGCCAAATCTTCTTTCTTCCACCAGTCATGAATGCTTTATCCAAGCCACCCATTTGCATCTTCCCCTTAGATAGTGGATCCCAAATGAACCAAGCTAAAGATTTTCCAATGGACATAATGACCCCTTTGGGAACATTGTTGGATGCACGAGGGTGGAGGGGTGACATCACCAGGACACTATTAACTAGCGTGATCCTCTCGCCAAAGGATAGAAAGTGATTATTCAAGTTAAATACTTTGTCGTTGATCCTCGCAGATAAGGAATCAAAGTCCTAGATCCTGATCCAACTCGCTGAGATGGGTGCCCTGAGGTTCTGCATTGGAAACTCACCACTTGACATCACCATGAAGATGATGACCGACTCCATCCTCACCACATCACACCCACTACCGATAAAGAACTCGCTCTTATATTTATTAATCCTATGCCTACTCCATCGACAGAGGGTCTCTAGAACCTCGAGGAAGATACTAAGGGAACTCCGCCTTCTGTTGATAAATACAAAGGAATCATCAGTGACCATCAAATGGAAAATCGCATGTACCCTCAAGCATTTACGGAATGGCAGAATTACTCCATGATCAATACTATTCTTCAAAAGACCCCTTAGAACATCCCGAGTAATGATGAAAAGGGATGGGGAATGGGGGTCTCCTTGCTTGAGGCCATGTGTGCACTTAAAGAAGCTAAAATATTTACCCATGAACAACACCGAGAGCCAATAGGAGTTGATGAACTGGAAGATTAAGTCTACATTCCAAGAGTTAAAACCCATACATGGGAGAACCCTATTGATGAAACTCCATTCCACACGATCAACTGCCTTATTCATGTCGAGTTTTATGTCCATGTTGGACCCTCTATTCTTTCAGTTGATGTCATGCAGCATCTCTTGAGCAAGGGAGACCACTTCCTAGATATTGCGCCCCAGACGAACCCGTGTTGTTCAGGGGAGATCCAGTGAGGGAGATGGAAGGCCAATCTGTTTTTGATAATACTCGCAATGATTTTGAAAGGCTCGTTGCACATGACAACTGGACGGTAGTGAGAGATCTCAGATGGGTTCTTGGCTTTGGGAAGAAGAAAAAGAGTAGTGGCACATGCTACTCAAGGTAGGTAACCCCTGCGAAAGAAGACTTGAATGGATTCCATCACAGAATTATACACAAAAGACCAAGAAGACATGTAGAAGGAAGCTGGGATGCCATCCAGACCCTGGGAGCTCTCTGGATTCAGATGCATGAGCGCATGGTGGATATCTTCCTAATTTGGAATTGCACCCTTGCTAGCGTTATCATCATCTGACACATGACTCTGTATTTTATCAAAGATCTCCAAAGGATCAGAGGGATACCCCTGTTGGAGGAACTCGTTCGGGCCACCAAGAAGGTCGTCCAAGAAGGAACAGGGCATGCTCACCACGGTGTCTCTATCATCAGTGTAAGTTCCATCCTCCATCAGGATGTTTGTCCTATCCTTCTTCTTCCTTTCCTTGATACATGCGTGGAAGAATGTTGTGTTACAATCACCCTCCATCAACCACATGATCCTGGCCGCCTCCCTGGATAGGCGCTATTGTTTAAGAAGAAGTTCCCCCATCAGTTCTTTCTTCCTTGTGATCCCCTCATAAAAAATGTCCCCCCAAGCACTTTCCAGGGAGGCCTCCAGCGATTCCATTTATTTCATGGATAGAAACAGTTCCTCATCCGTAGACCTTTGATCTTCTTCCCACTCCATCAGAAATGACATAGTTTTCCTAAATTTCCCGTGAAGAATGATCCCCTTGTTTCCAGAAAAAGGAGTCTCCCAGGCCTCAAAAACCCGGTCACGATAGAACGATAATTCAGTCCATATCTTTCTAAAGCATAATGAACCAAGAATCCCGGCCATTGAACTCAAAGAAATTAGCAGCAGGGAGTGGTCTGAGATCCCCCTAACCAGATTAGTGGCCTTAGTGTTAGCGAAGAGAGAGATGGCATGTAAATTACCTAGAGAGTGGTCTAGACGACACTACGAATGCCGAGTACCCTAAGGATTGTTTCACCAAGTTACGTTATCCCCTATAAACCCCAGATCTTACAATACCTTGCCGGCCATGAAGCTAACAAAAGCTGAACTATCCTTCTTGGGTAAGGGGCCTCTCCCCTTCCACTCACCTGGGTCAGCAACCATGTTTAAGTCCCCTCCCACAATCCAGGAATGCAATCCATGGTCGAACTTCACCAACTCTTTCCACAATCCTTCCCAAGTATGGAGGTCACAACTCCCATACACAAAATACACAAGAACGGAAACATTCCCAGTACTCACATTAACTATGATGAACTAGTCCTTGGATTGAATTAAGGATACCGAGCATTCCTTTCTCCAGAATACCCATATATGTTTGTTGGTAGACTCGTCTTGCATGGAGACATGCATCCAAAGCCTTCTTGAGAACTTAACAATTCTAGAGGGTTTCTGATTGTTCTCAAGGATGGCCACCACTGCGACCTTGTGTTTAGCGATCTCAGACACAAGGAAGTCCATTTTAATACAACTCTCAGCACCCCTGCATTCTAGATGAGTACAGAAATCATTGAAAAAAGCTGCCCAGGAACTGGCGCTAGCATGTTTCTCCTTCAAGACTTGGCTAGGGGATATGATGTGATCTCCCTTGGAATGTCATCTAGTGAGTACCCCTGACCCTTAATCCTTGTGCACAGACCAAGATGAGGGGCAGGTAGGCTGGGGAGTTTTGTGATCCCTCTTATGACAAGACGATGGGGGAGGTACACCCACCACCTTTTCCCTGAAGCTGTCTAGATTAGTGCGTGAAGAGAAAACCTCCACCGTAGTTGAAGGAGAACCCGCCTCCGAAGCTTCCCCTAAGATCCTTACTGAAGTCATCCTCGAGCTCATGAGATCCTCAGAGACCAGGATGCCTGACGACTAAGAATGAGTGGTCGATAGACAAGAGACCAAAATTCACTTATCATGTATTGGGAAAAAAGACTACAGAAAAAAATATGAAAAGATGTGGAGGAGAGGTGGCTGCCTTCCTTGACCCATGAAACCCTGTCTCTGCTTAAGACATGTCGGGAATTACTATAAGGAAACGGGGGGGACGCAAGAGTGATAGTAGTAGAGAGAATGGGGGGATATCCAATAGAAGAACCTCTGCAACCTGCTCCGCCTGAACCAAAGAAGAGGTATGTGACAGAGCACTCTCATCCGCCCCCATATTAGTAGTCCTCCTTGTTCCCTTTCTCCCCTATTGATGAAAAACCTGCAGCGAATTCCCCTGGAGGAAGCACTACGAGCAGAAACAAGGGAACACCGGGTAGACCACCTCTTGAGTAAAGTAAAGGACATCCTCGATGAGAAGATCCACTTTTTCAGGGACCAGGCACGAGAGATCTAGCTCCACACAAGTGCGAGCTTCCGAGGTTGAGAATCATGTCTTCGTGGCTATAGTCAAGCACAGACAACCCCCTACGGAGTCAAAAATCACCCGTAAAAGGCCTTCATTCTGGAAGGGGAGAGGCAGCCCCGACATGTAGACCTAGACTGTCGTGAAAGGACTTTCCTTCCTGAGGTGGGCATCAAACGAATTTCTGGAGAGGCTGAAGGACCATCTCCTCCAATATCTAGGAACCCTACACCATACGTGGAGGAAATCCTCCTCCGAGGCAAGGATGGTACTGAAGGAACACCGGTGGAGAGACGAGACCTCCATCGGGGACTTAAGGCCCTAGGACGAAACACCACGCCGAAAAGACTCGAGCGGAGGTTTCGTAGCCCCAAAACGTGACACCAGGGTCCATTTCAGGCAAGCTTCAGCCTCGTCGAATGCCGACCCTGGCACTCGTAAGGAGACTTGAGCCCCTTTAGACGACGACTAGCCCCAAGCCACCTGGACCGGCTGAAAGCAGGGAGTAGGACGGAAGCCATTCAAAGGAGACACGAGCACATGTTATGATTTCCATAGTATCCAAGGCATTTCTTCCAAGACCATCATAGTAGACAATGTCTCTTACTGAATCGATTTCACTCCCCATTCCAGTCCTGTATCACTGAACCAAATTAACTTTCCCTTCCAGCCATGTCTATCTCATGAGATATAAACCCTTACCCAATGCATTGGATGGAGATATAGGTCCCACCGATCTCATAATGAATTCATTCTTATGTGTTCCCCAACATAAACATAAATCATTCATCATAACCCAAAGAATAAAATGGGTTTCATAAACATCATTCGATCATAACATAATCCATATAAAACAAATGTATATCATTTCATCATTAGAAAATTAAAACTATATAAGTAATAGAGACATTATACCTGAAACATAAACATACTAAATAATTTCATCTTAGATGGAAAATAGTTTTGATAAAACACTGGAAATGAATTCTTGAGGAAAATATCTTTTTTTTCTTCAAAATCATTTTATTTTTAAAAAATTCAATGAAATTTTAAAAGAAAAGGATTTTTGTTGAAAATAATCTTGAAACCTTGTAGAGTAAGCGTCATTGAAATAAATTCTTATAAAACCATAAAAATCTGTTCATGCTATATAAGTTAAAAAAACATTATTCTCATACATTGGCCAAAAAAGTCAAAAAGTATCTCGTCCTGCAAACGAAAAAAGATTTAATTCATATATTTTACTAAAACTTCACCAATAGGTAATTTTGGATTTAAAAAATTGTATGAGAATAGAAATAATATTACTTATTGAAGAAAGATGGATGTGGATGATAAATATTCCTTAGTAAATTCTGAATTATAAAAAATCTCAGCTAAAAATGGTATTGTGAGATTTTCCCATACCATAGGTCCAATATGCTTTGTACATGTCTAAACCTCCTATATAATGATTTAAATAATGTAATTGAATTATTCCATATTCATACTCATTGTTATGATATCATATATGGTCATATTCATAGCTTCATATTTGTAATATTTCATTGCTACTTGTTATTCATGTGTTCATTTCTTTATGTTCTTATACGTGTTTTGTCGAATAAATTCTTATTACTATTTTTAGTATATATCTACATCATTTACAGAATGGTAATAGTATAATATATATCATATTTATACATTAAATTATTTTATATAATTATGTTTTAGTGAAGATCATGTATACCGAATCACATCGCATCGTGGAGACGGTAATTTGTGCGTACGCACGAGCGACGATATCATTCCCATAATTATTGAATGGTCTTGGAGTTGATTATATAATATATCATAATCAGTATAATGTTATAATAATCATATATAGTTATTCTTTACATCATTATACCCATCCAAGTAAGGTTTTGGTGGAAAACAAATTACACCATGGCGTGGATACAGTATTTCGTACGTACGAACGTGCGGTGATTTATTTTGCAATAGGAAGGATTTAAGGTAAAATAGGGTTGTTTTAGAATTATAATAACCTAAAATTATATGAGTGATACTGATTTTATTACTTTATAATGAAACAAATAAATAAGATGAGGTAGAAGAAAAAAGAAACATGAAAGAATCGGTAGAATAGATTACATCTTCCTCGATGTGCCTCTTTTAAACATCCTCATAGGGCACTAGAGTTGGTCTGTTGAGAAGACCTGAACCTCTTTTATATAACTAGAGATGTTGAGAAGAGAAATGGGCAGGGGTTGGACGATCTTGAAGGCCCAAATTTGTGTGAAGAGGAGATGGAGGAGATGCCCTTTTATAAGGGAGGAGAGGGGAACCTTCAGAAACCTCAAAACTATTAATTTAATATAAATTCAAACCCCACATAGAAACATCCAAAATGACTCAAATCCAAATCTTAGATGAGATATGGTTGTAATATCATCTACCAATTAAATTTATACATGTTGTAAATTTATTTTAAACCCTATCAACTTGATTTATCATTATTTAATCTATTTAATTTTTTGTGGTAATAATATTCTAAATTTTAAATTGTAAAAAATAATTACTTTTGTTTTGTGAATTTTCCATAAATGTATACTTTATTTTATTTTAGACCATATAAATATCAATTAATAATTTTTAATTTTTTTTGTGATTTTTAAACAATTTTATAATGTGTTATTTTTATAAAACAATAATAGTGTCAATTTTGACACTATTCATTTATTTGAATTTAAATAAATTTCACACAGAGGATATATTCAAACCAAAATTTTTAATAGAATACTAACATGTCATATTAATCTATAAAATTTTTGGAGAACATTAATTAGTTCATACAATATTTATTTTAATATTTTAAAATCATTTATTTGATATTTCAGTCAATAAAATAATTTCTATGTCACTATTGTGTCATCATTAATGATAATTATTTAATCCCTAAAAATTATAAATTAATTTTAATGATTTATATAATTTTATAATATTTCTATATACTATTCATGTTCTATGTTTTATGAATTTTATCACTAAATAAAAATTATTATACTTATAAGATATAAGAGAGTGACCTGTTGTCACTTTCTTTGGTTTTAATAATAATTATATACTTTTCATGATCAAAAGTCAATTAAATGAATCTATTCTGACCCTTAGGTGATATGGGTCGACATTGTTTCATCCATTAGAATTTATTAAGGTGTTAGGGTAATTTTATAATCTTATTTTTACCCTTAATTACTCGATTTACCATTAATTGTACTAAATAAAAATTACCGTAGTTATTATTCTTAATATCAAAAAAAGTAACCTATTAACATAATTTGGACCCAATTAATTTAAATATTAAATCCATTTTTAAAAATTCAAAACACTGAAGTTTCAGTAATTAATTTAAAATTAATCCCACTGTTGAGGGAACAGTTTTTTATTCTTATAATGTTGCAAAAGATTGAAATGTTTTTACCTGTGAATTCAATGTAAAATTAATGATATTGACTTAAAATACATTAAATGGTAAAAATATATTCTATTTATAATTTAAAACAATTCAATATTATAATTTAACAATATTAATTATCTCGATTAAAAAAATTGTTTTTAATTAAAATTTAGCGTATTTTTACTATTCATCAAAATATGATGGTTATTAGAAAAATATAAACAATTTATAAAAAGTAAAAGTTTATATCCTTATTCAAAGGAAGAAGTTTTATTTGTCAAATTGAACTTATAAATATGTGAAAAACTGGATTTAAAGTGGGTGCGCCATCAAAAGGCAGTAAAACTATATTTTTTGAAAAATAATTATTTTCCCTGATAATTTATTTTGTTCCATAACATGTTCAATAATATGTGTATGATGAATTATAATTTCATAAAATTCAAAATTCATTGAATACTATTCATAATGGCTAGTTCATAGT
The DNA here is from genome assembly GCA_963277665.1 of Viscum album. Lineage (NCBI taxonomy): Eukaryota > Viridiplantae > Streptophyta > Magnoliopsida > Santalales > Viscaceae > Viscum > Viscum album. Next base: position 805,649,278 of record OY728119.1, on the reverse strand, counting down.
GTTATAATAATATATCATTGTTTATTGAAACTCAGTATTGCGTACAACACACGCTATCGATGAAGGTTGCTCTTGTGTGAAAGATAAGATAAGAATAGTGTTGTGTACACTACAAGCTAATACGGTGCTGTGTATACCGCACGATGATCTTGGTGTAGTGTACAACACAACACATCAATGAAATTAAAAATAATACTTCTCATAAAATTCAGGGGGTGTTACAGTTGGGGCTATGGAGTTGGACTCTGTGTTTTCCTCGTGATTGAGATGGGTTTAATTAATAACTTAGGTATATGTATGGGCATATACCTATGTGGGGTTGAATGTTTTTTTCATGATTTTGGTTTATCCTTGGTGGATTTTTGAGACCTTGAGTGTCTCAGGGTCCCTACTGAGTATCGTTATTCTCACCCCTGCACGGGAAAAGCCCGCACGTCATTGAGTTTGGTGTAGACGACGAAAAGCACTGATCGAGGCTGAGAGTACCAGGACTGGATAGTGCTTGGAGGTGGAACATATGGTGTGTCTATATGTAGAGGATACAGGTGTATGTGGAGTGTTTAGGAGGTGATTTGTACCTATCCTTTAGGTAGGAACCTCGGAGGATGACCCAATAGCTATCTTTCTCTCTCTTCAGTTGTATTGTATTCCAGTTTTACTTTAACATTCTAATTGGGCTTGTATTCTGGACCCTTTTACTTACTGCACTCACTCTGTTTACAATTTACTTTACTTGTGTTCATATCATGTTGTGTCATTGGTTGTGTGTGCTTACTGGTTATGAAGGCAATGTCTTCCCAGTTTTAGGGAATACGCCTTCGGTGCTAGTCGTCGCCCCTAGCATTTGAAAGGCGGGCCTGGGGTAGTCCTGGCACATGCCCTGGTGGACGGGTCATGTAATTTTTATTTAATAATTCTTATGTAATAATATATTGATAAATATATTAAATATTTTAATAAAAATTTATTAATTCAAATTCATAATGGCAGGATGTCGATATTTCTCCAACTATTATGCTAGTGAACACCCTAAGGGTGGGTTGTGCGATGTTGATATTTTCTTAAGGTGGTTTAGAATAATTGGTTTAGGATGTGGTATTTATTAGCTTGAACATCTTCCATAAATGATTTTTTTTTTCAGGATTTAGATTTTCAATTAAAACATGGGTTTTTTGAAGGGAAATTATTTTGAATTCAATCTCACATAGAAGATTTCAGAAATGGGATTCATATGTTAAACCCAACTAGTCAAAGCCATCACATCATTCATCTCTGTTTATTGGACTTTATCATAAATTGCGTACTTGATTTTTGTATGATGTCTATATTATAAATTTTTATGCTGCTTAATTGTCTTCTAAATCTTATAGGATAAATATTATGACACTCTATAATAACCAAATTATGGAATGTTCTTTATATAAAAAAATACATAATAATACATATAATATAATCAGAAATGGAAAATCAATTATAAATGTTTGTGTAATCACAAACACACAATAAGATGTACTGAAGATAAGGATAGTTATATTAAATATATTTTACTTTTATAATTATAATACTTCTCTAAAAAACAATTTTCAAAACCTTTTAATTTTTCACAATAAAATTATTGGTTATAATGTTAAAGATAAATTTGATCTCATATATGTGATTAAAATTGGGGTTGTATAAAGTGACAAATAAGAGAGGAATGTAGAAAACGATAATGAGAAATAACATCTAATGAATAAGAGCATCATGAGGCACAATATCAATGAACTAATTATGGAAGTTCCTTGATAAAAAAGAGAGGATATTACAGGAGAGTAGTAGAGATTATGAATGTGTCTTCCAAATCTATTGAAAAAAACAAACATATAAAAAAGGGTTTTTATATATACTAAAATGATACTGAATATTTTTCTACTAGTTGTATAGGTTTTTAAAATCAATCAATCTATATATATTAATTATGAATTATACCAACAAAAAATAATCTCCTGTAATGATGAGATGAATGGATGAATTGAGAAGGGAACCCCCCCCCCCCACCAAGAAATATGCATTATAGAGGCTCAAAATTTCCTAAACATTAAGAAGAATATACTTATGAAAAACAATAAGTATCATGTTTAATTTCATATTATCAATGTTCTGTATTTTTTGGGGGGAAATCGAATGACTACTAGTACAAAATTTGATTACTAGTAAAGTGTCATAAATTAAGATGGGGAATTCATGTAATGAAATGATATATGTCTATCATAATATGATACACCCTTTTAAGGATGATGTATATTGGAGACGAAAAATCTCTATGACAATGTATACATGGTTCTAAAATAAATAATTGTCAAAACAATTATGTAGAAGATGATATAGCCATGGTCTTATTATGAAGGGTCAAATAGAAATTCTAATAATGAGTTCACCGTAATATCTATAAAAATAAATGATAAGAAAATTGGGACAATATATTTAAATGTATCTCCAATGGTGAAGCTAAGATGAATGAAATATATTAACAAAGAATTAACAGTCAAACATAAATATTAAATAAATATATATATGTAAAGCATCCTTGTTCCATTTAATCTATATATGTATTGAAATGTAGGGAATTTAAGGAATCAAACATAGAGAGAGTTTATCAAGCTTTCACTATATGAAAATAATTAAACTGAGATCCATCATGGAATAATGATATAGGAAATAATCCATGATGAAGAAAAGGTGATTGGATCCTTTAAGGGGTGAATATTTGAAGATATGTTTCTATTATATTAAATTTCAGGAAATATGTAAAATAAAATTTACTTTATAATAGTGAAATATTAGGTATTATAATAAAATTCATCATCCTATGTTTTTTATTATCCAATTTTCATTTTATAGGGGATTTTAAGTTAATGTACTTATGTGAAAATATAGCATTAAATTTTATCATTGAGTGTTTTTATATGAGTGTTAAGATGTTTGAATTTTTTATGATATCAATACTAATATATTCCTTGAGCCCCTCAATTTGGATATGATATCAAATTCTTATTATTTATGGGGATCATTGACCTCCAAGAAAAATATTACCTCTGTTATATAATATGTTATCCTATATAGAATTAGAGTAGAATAACTAAAGTCTCTCTAAAAAGGTATCAAGTATATTCATCATAATATTATCAAATGAAATGTAAAAAATTTTAAATAACAAGAACGGGATAAAGAATTATTTTGAGGAAAACCCATTATTTTCAAAAGGGAATAATGAAAAAAGGAATGACAATTATCCCTTACATGTCATTTTTATATAATTATCAATAAAGGGTAAAATAAAATTAGCACATATTAACATAATTATTTGGAGTTCGTAAGAATATAACCGAAGGGGGAGAGTGATGATACCATGTGCTATTGTATTTTATTCCAATAAGGGAATCAATAAGTTTTGTATTTAATATAAAACATCTATCATATAGAATTAATTTGGAGACGTTTCATAGAATGTGGAAATGAGATATGATGATTGTTAAACTACTATGAAATGATAAAACTAACATGTGTAAACAATGATTAGATACTTAAACACATATAAAACCTGAATTTACTATCATTTTAGGTGTTTAAATTCTGATTTATCATGATGGATGATGAAATTGAATTTCATTTGTAGGCCATGAATGTATAATACAGTTTTTCAAAATAATAATTAATGAAAATGCTTTGAATTTACTGGATTGTTTAAATTATCAACTAAAAAATATATGAGGAATTTTTTAAAAGGACTTTTAATTTATTGAGATTATTTCAATATCATTCGTGTAAGTTATAATGATAATAATAATTATTATTATTATAGTCATAAGAAATCAATAGGGTCATCTCTTCTAATCACGAGGAATATATGCCCGTCCACATTAGAGCTATACTTGATGGATAACTAGAGGTGGTAAGGTTTTGTATTTTTGAGGTAAATCAAATTCATGGGAAGGAATTGTGTGTGCATAATGTGAACAGAAGTATCAAAGCACCTTTGTGAGGGGTGGAACAATTGCAGAGGAGAGGGTACTCAGAGTGGACCTTGTTACACACATAGAGAGTATGAGGGGACCTGAACGTTTATTTGGTGGAACACTATTACATCCTAATTTTTAATATAAGTATTGATTACATTATTATTTATTTTAGTTGGTTGATTTAATAATTAACACATTATTTTTAGTAAAAATATAAATAAAAAAGTGAATGGGTAGGTATTTTTCGATATTTAAATTAAATAAATAAAGAAAGAAATAAAAGTGAATCTCTTAAATGAAAACTTATTAATAGATATAATATGATTAAATTATAGTGGATTTTTATTATATAAGGTTTGAAAATTAATTTAATACATCAAAAAGATCAGTAATGTAAAAATATATGTGTTTTAATAGATCAAATAAAAAAAGTACTAATTTAACCATATTTATATATGAATAAATGATTAATTTTTCATAAAGAATTATACAAAATATAAATAAAAATATTATGATTCATAAAAATTGTTATTTTAAAAAAAAATTAAAAATTTATATTAAATTCCATGACATGTGATATTAAATTAAAGTAATAATTATGAATTTTATAAACTAAATAAAATAACAAAGTATAAATATATTTGAATATATAAAACACATAAATAAGACATGGATTTCACATATATATATATATTAAGTATAAAATTTGAAATTAATAAATGCAATATATAAATATTATTAATTAAAAATATGTTTGAATCGAATAATATCATATAAATATATATATATATGAGATTATGAAATTAAAAATATTTTTGAATACTAATATTATTAATATTTCTATTCAAAATAAATGAATGATAAGGAATCTGAGAAACTAAAATAGGGATCGATCATAGAAGGGATCCGAATTTGGATGAGGGCTCGATCATATGTGAATAATCGAGTATAGAAAAACGGAACAAAATCATGAATTAATTCCAAATATTGTAAATTTTGGAATGGAATGAATGCATAAGGTGGATCAAACTAGGGCCTTTTAGGATGACGATCCCATCATCTTTGAAAATTAACATATTAATTTAATATTATTTGTATGTAGTTGTATCATTATTAGTTTAATGTTTCTAAATCATCAATAAAATCCAATTTCAAAGATTTTTTTTCATCTTATTAGTACCATGTTCATAATATTCTATAAAAAAATCTCCCTCTAACAACATTAATTGTCCCTATTCATCTTCGTTATGGGAATTATTCCTTTGGGATTTATCAAAAATACTATACTCAATTAAGATATTAATCATATCTATACATATATTGTATAAATATATGGCTGGTTCAATGTATATATCATTTCATGGGAACAGATGTAGACCTCATCTTGAGTGAAAAAATGAATCCATTGAAATGTAATTACTTTTTCACTTTCTATGAATTTATTATACACGTTTTAAGATAACAAATAAAATATAATATTTTTTATGTAGGCATGTAGGTATTCTATGTCATTATTATCCATATTAATGATATTAAATACTTCTTTACCGTACTAACCCATCGAGATATATGTTGTTCACATATGAGTTAGTTTAATAAAAAAATTGAACAAAGATATTATAATATTCTGTGGAGGACAATGATAAATTAAATAAAAAATATAATATTTATCAATAAGAAAAAAATTATTGCTTTTTTTATATTGAATAGATATATTATTAATTTAATTTATTATTCAAATATCCTTATTGATCTCTAAAATCCACTAAAATTAGTCGACACAGATTCAACATTAACACAATCATAAGAACATACTATATAATAAAGAAATAGTATATTGAAATATATTCTGTATATTAAATGAAATTTTCATGAACTAGGGACCTTAGATGGTTTTGTGTAAACATTCTCTTATTATTCTATAAGTTTTGTTCATGTTTGGAATGATTGAGGAACAACGTGACGATTTCTTTTCCCAATATTCATATCCTTGAGATATACATCTTATTAGAAAACAGGTATTCTTTAGAATGGTGTATCTACCAAATTTTAATTATTTTGTATCTTGATACTTCTATTATTATTAGTAAATAATGTTTCATTTTAAATCATATCCATCAATAGATTTTATGTGGATATTTTTTATGTATATTAGCGTTTTCTTTTCCAAGATTTTGATTTATTGAGACATAATAATTTTTATGCACACTAGTTTCTATGAATGATATATTTAATACCAATAAATGTATTCATATAATAATTTTTTTATATCTTGGGATATACTAAGCCAAAGTATAACCCCTTCATCAAATTAAGATTGATTAAATTTTTACACAGTTAGTGTGGGTTTTTACCTACTCAATTTTCAGTTATTAAGTTATAATGTCACTTCGTGAACTTTCTTTTGGTTCTGAGACATATATATTTTATTTTAAAGTATTTGATAATAATATTTTTTTAATTATGGTTAAATACATAATAAATTATTACTATAAAATTTTCACAAAAATGTAATTTAAACGATTTAAAATATTTATTTCATAATCAATAGATTTATCAATTGCATTAAATTTAATATAGAAAACATCATGTCAATTTCCAGGATGTGATAATGGATTTTATTTTTAAATATATAATTTTTCTAAATATATCAGTTTACCTATTCGAAAGTTACATTTTGTTTTTACATATAATTTTTTAAAATCAATATAAAAAATGTTTTGTAATATCTCTTTTAATTTTTTACCACCATTTTCTATTTCATATAGAAAAGGGTTTACAATAATGGTATTCATGTTACATAATTTATTCCATAATATATATATATATATTATTTTATTTTATTCTACTTGTATTGTTATCTAATTCTAATCTATATATTTTTTTATGTAATGACATTTGAAGAATTATTTTTCAATGTTTGTTTATATATATCTCAACCTGCTTCTGAGTTTCCTTTATTACCTAGAGGAAATGTAATTTTGAGATAATCTACACTATTTATATATATTTCTTATGTAATGTTATTTCATATTAATTATATGATTAATCAATTCATTTTTTATTTCCTTACCATCCAACATGAATTGGAATAACTTTTCTTCTAATGTATATTCTTTATGAATATTATGTTTTCATTCCTTGAATATAATTATAATTAATAATACTTCATACTTGAACTGAATAATGTAATTATTGACTTATTTTTATACCATCAATACATATTTTTTTAGTTATATTAGATATTTTAGAGGAAGTTATTTCAATCATTTATTGGGAAGCTATTGAAAATATGTATATTTTTCATTAAAATATATATTTTCAATACTTAAGAATGATGAGTTTGTGTTGTTAAACAATATTTATTCCTTCATAGAATCATTCATAATCACGATTTCCCTTTTATTTAAATGTGTAAAAGTACTGGTGTTCCATATGATGTTATTCCAATATGAATTATAAATATAAATTCTTTTGTTTTAATTTTTACTCATTATCTCATATGACAAATGTGTTCTACATAAATAAGTATGGGTGGGACGCAAAATTATTTATCCTCTCTATGCATTATAAGGTCTCATGAGAAAAATATATTTGCGTACTTTTTGTGTATTCCTAAACAATTTTGAAAATATATTGATTTATATATTGATGAAATTAATGATGTCTTTTCAATGGACATGGTAATATAGGTGATGTCCTTGATGAGGAATTGATATTATGAATCGGGATTTCTGATATTATGATTTCTACTACCATGATTTCAATTATATTTTTCTATGTGATATAATTATTTTAATTTCTAAGAATGTATATATTATTTTATGAATTTTATTTTATTATGGAATTATTATGATTACAAATTCTTTTAGAAATAGTTATTGTTTTTTTATTCTTGGATTCTATTAGTTTTATCTTTTCTCTTATAATGAATTTAAGGACATGTATTTCAATATATCTATTTCCATAGGTTGTGACAAAATGTTTTACACATCATATGAGTAAATGAATAACATTTTTAGGGGGATTTTAGGTAAATGGAAAAGACATATTATGAAATATGTTTTATCTTTTCGGGTGAAAAAATATTTACATTAGTTGATAAACACATGGGATTTATTATTTTATGGTTTGTACTAATTCTAATAAGTGTTAAACCTAAAATTTATTATAAATTTCTATAATTATATATTTCCTTTATGTCATGTAATTATGTATGGGTTTGTCCAATAATCTATAGTTGGTATCAAATAAATTTTTAATGTATGTGTTTTAGGCATCATATCCAAAATTATGGGTTTTGGGGGTAAATTTAATGTCATTATATGAATGTTAACTTATTTTATTTCATATGGTAAGTAAATGATTCATTAAAATCATTTAACAATTTTGATTAATTTAGTTTATTTGGATATACTCAAATTCTATGAAGGAAATATATTCTTTTTGAAAATAAAAGTTTCTCCTTAAAATGATTTTTTTGATTTTTGAATATTTATTTCATATTGTACAACACTAAACAATATATATTTAATTGGTTAATATGTAGAATATGTTTTATTTATTATATATGTTGCATAAATAATGAGGATAATAATATAATTCAATATAGTTCACTAAGTTAAATTGTATTTCCTAAGTGAATTAAAAATTATTTTGGTTAAAAATATTTAATTTAATTACTTATAATGCGATTCTTTTTATAATTTCAGTGAATTATACATATTAATCAAGGATTGTGTTCATAACTAGTAACCAAATGTATTTAATTATTAAAGATAAATATATTCTTAAATCTTGTGTAATATTATTCATCCTACCAATATGAATTTTTTTTCATGAAATTATAAAACTCTTATATAATAACAACGGATCCATAAACTCATAACATTCTTGGGCTCCCTTAGTGCTTCCTCAAATTTTTTATTCATCAAAATAAGAATAACCATGTGTGTAGTCTTATTGAATATAATATTATCCTTATGATCTATGTTTTCTCCCTATCTCCCATCTCAAGATATCTAATACTCCAATGGTGAGACCGCTATTGTTAGTAAATTGGAAGGATAATTTATTTATTTCATAAAAATAGATAATTAGAACACATAGTGAAATAGGTATAGGATCTGAGAATAAGATATGGGATAAGAAACCATTATGATTCAATTAAAAATATTATTGGGAGTATTACACTTAGAGATTAAAATTCCAATAGTTAATAATCTCGTTTCATTCTTCAAAGGATTTATTTGAAGAAATACCTTATCACCAACTTGAAACTATATATCTCACCAGTGATTGTGAGAATAAATTTAATTTAAACTCTATGTTCACATAATTTTGTGTTGAATGGATCTAACTATACCTATAATTTCATTAGCTATCTTAGACGATAATATATTTCATTTCCAAAATCAATCCGGACATGATGGTTTTCTACAGTTCCATCTATAAACTTATTTATAATTATTAATCTAAATATTTGAGTGTAATTTATCATTGTATGAAAATTTAACCAATGAATTAAGTTGAATCCAAACCCATTTGAAATTAATAAATAAATATCTAGGTATATATTTTACGTATTTAGTTTTCCTACGGTACTAACCATATACATTCGTATGATATTTAATGCTATAGATTAAGTACATACTTCATGTTTACTAAAGGATTATCCATAATATTGAGGTAAACATTGGATATAAATTAGATATGATTGAGAGTGTCATAGAATGAAACTATAACACCTGCTTAATAATTATCATAGAGACCAAATCACATGAAATATATTCTTGTATTGCAATAATATATTCTTCTTGAATAAGAAAATCAAATACAACCTAAATTTCATTATTCCCTTTTTTTCTTGTTGAGTACCATGAATAAATTAGTGGCGATGGTTTCCAATTTCCCTTAAGGTATAAGTAATGATTGAAACATCTTATATTTATTTTTTTATTATCCTTAATTGGGTAGAATACCAATAACCGAGATACATACTCTAAAATAACATTCTTCATATTTTCTCTCAAAAAATTATCTTTAATATAACATCACCAATGTGTACATTCAAGATGAATAGAGACTGATAAACTACAAGATTCATATAATAATTCCTTCTCAAATTCTATAATTATGTGTAAAAATACTATATTTATAAACCTTATCAATCCATCACTATTGTATCAAATCATGGAAACAATTCATTCCTTTTCCTGACACTCAACATATTCCTTATATAATTAAATAACCTTTAAATGAATATATAGTGAACGATTCATATGATAATTAAAGTATTTATACCCTACTATATTCATTTATAGATTCTTCCACAACATATCCATATGTATTATATATATTTCAATCAATATGATGGACCATAAAACATAGTTTTGTGGACTCATAGAATCACCCACCTTGTTTACCTTCCTAGGGTGGTAATGTGTTCAGAAATAATAATATATTACCTGTTTTAAGAATAATATTTGGGGAATAATCAAATATTTCAATATGAATATATACATGAGTATTTTATGATATTTTCATATTTCATAACTTTTACAAAATAGATAATTTATCCATATCATCAATGTAAAAAATTACTACAGTAATTTCGAAATAATGAATTTGGGAAATTTTTCTAGGATACATAATTTTTTATGACACATATGATTCTAAAATGACATTCTATATAAAAATGCATCTGTCTTATTTTATGAAATTATTAAGAAAATAAACCCCTCCCCTATATAATTTACATTTATAACTAGTTAACTAATCATGAATATATTAAATTCCCTGAAATTTTATTCGAATTTATCATTCCGAAGGAACTTGGTTCTATTCTGCTTCATCATGGTTGGTGTATTTGATAACTATGCGAAATTTCTCAAAACCATTATAGTATCTAGTAAATGAACTGAAACTATATATTTTGGTCATTATAGTTGGTATTGAATAACGTTTAAAAATATTTTTCATTTATGGATCAATCAATAGAACCACACATATAATTATGTATCCAAAGGAAGATAAACTCTATATTAAGAATTGAAATTTACTAAATTTGGAGTTTATTATCTCATTCATTAGGTTAATTACCCTAATTATCATATGACCTTAATTCTCTTCCATGGTCATGTAATGAATAAGAATATTTTTTATAAATAATACCAGGACAGAATTAAGGTAATCCCTAAGGAAAATATTCAATGTATCCATGAATATAGAAGGGTAATTGGTATGTACAAATTTTTTCACAATAAGTTCAAAGTGTCCATACACCATTTTGAATACTGAATTTTATATTTCATCATTTTTGAAACATAAGTGATGATATCTAGATAATAGTTCAATTTCTTAAATTTATTGATATTTCTATAATGGGTAAAATAAATAAAAAATATGGGGGTAGATGATACTTTCTCTAAATAGATATCTTGTTAAAATCTTTACTATTAATTAAGAGTCTATTGTAACCATATTTATTAATAAAAAAGAAACTACATCACCCCACTATGATATAGTAGGCCAAATGATCCCATTTCCAATATTCTCCAAGAGTTACATGTTCAATTCCTATAGCAAAATGGGGTACATTCTATAAAGATTATTTAAAAATAGAATACTACCAATTACGAGTTATTTTGAAAAAATTTCATTATGATTCAGTGGAATGTTATGTTCCCAAATATAAAACATAGACATATTTATATAAAATAAAAATATTTTTTAGGTAGATTTTCTCTATAACCATTTTAGATAGATACCCCTTAGTAACAGTTATTTAGACATATACAATGTATGTAGTATGCATTATAAATTCATATTCATACTCACCCTAAAACATAATAATTTTTTCATTCAATATATAAATTTTGACTTCCCTTACTAGTAAATTAATAACCCATCTATAAAAGGAACATCATGCAAAAAATTACATCAAATTCATTTAGGAGGATAATAAATATATTTATGAGATGCACATTCAAAAAAGATTTTACAAAAGAGGGTATATTGACATGGGATGATATTAACCTTATTTAATAAGTTTTTATTAAAAATTAATCATTTAATCACTGTGGTGGGGATTTTTTATCCATAGAAAATTATTCATATATACAATATCAGATATATTTATAACTAAATAACACATTTACGATTTTATAGTGGATGATATGGTTAATATTCACTAATGTTTTCTCATGTACGACATCAGTAATTGGGATCAAATGATATTGTTAATTCAATAAGATATCTTATGAATTCTCTATTCTTTTATGTTTTGAAAATCACAAACACTTTTTCATAAAATATTATTTTATTTCTCTAAGGAAATTTAAATGATTAAACCATAACATACTTTTCTATGTTATGCTCAATGTTTCTTAAATAAGATTAACCATTTTTAAGACTGAATTTCATTATGAATAATAGTACCCTTATCTTAATATCAGAACTATAATTTACATTAAATACCAATTCAATATAATTCATAACACATTTCACAATGATTTTTTTACTTTGTGTTTCATATAAATATTACTTCGAATATCATAAATTATGACTCCAAATTCGTAGAAATTATGACTCTTAATTTCTTTAATTTCTGACTATGAATTCTCAGAAATTATGACTCTAAATTCTCATAATTTCTAAATCTGAATTATTAGAAATTCTGACTCTGAATTCTCAGAAATTATGACATTGAATTCTCAAAAATTATGACTCCAAATTCCCATAAATTCTGACTCAGAATTATCATAAATGTTGACTCTACATTCTTCGATATTATGACTCTGAATTCGAAGAAATTATGACTATGTTTTCTCTGAAATCTGAACTCTATTTCCTCCTAATTTAAGACACCATTTCATTCAAATATCAGACTCTGTTTCTATACAAAACCATACTATGAATTTGATTTTTTTCATACTCCTTTTGTATACATTTTTAGTCCCTTTCTCCAACAATATGTAGAATATGTCTATTAATACTTGTTAATGATGCTTATTTTTCATTAAAATATTGTTCTAACATTATCAAATTATAGTTTACAAAATTTAAATAATTTTAAGAATGTTTTTTAATTGTTATTGTTTCATTTACATTATTTTTTAATAATGAAACGTTGTCATAAAATATGATTCATACTAACTATTGGTTGAGATACAAATGTACTAGTCCCTCCAAAATTTATGGAATAATATTACCATTTTTGGAGGGATCCGACCATTGGATATTTTTTATATAAATACCCCATCCATTTGAATAGTTTAAATAAAATTGAGAAGTACGGGATGTGATGATACTCTGGGAGAGCTTTGCTCAAAGCTCCCTTGTGCGAATTTTTTTAACATCTTATTTATGCTGAAGAACAACATATTCAACCATCTTAGTGTGACTCTGATTGTTGATGTGTATAATTGAGGGCTTTCATGGATAGAAAGACAGAGGTTTCGATCAACATAGAGATCGTGGGCTTGCAGGGATTGCAAGACAGATTCTGATATTCTTATCTAGGCTTGCCATTATGTGGGTAAAAAAGACTTTATACAAAGTATAAATCAAGGGACATTTATCCATTGTAGTTGAATAACCTTCTCTTTTGGTTTAATGGTTTATTGTACATGTCTTGTTTTCTTTACATGTTTTAATTTAGCTTAATGTTTTTATGGAAAGAAAGAATAGCATTCTTATACTTTTATATATTTCTATACTCTGATAAATAAGATTTTATATGATATATGGTCTAATATTTCCCAATTTAAACATGCCTTATGATTCTTTATTAGATCCACTTATTAGATCTGAATAAAATTATTTTTTTAGTTAAAAACTAAAGAGGGTTTTTCAATCAATCATATTTAAATTTTATAAACATTGTTTTTCATAAGAATAAAAATGAAATATTGAAAACCTATAATTCAAGCCCTATTGTAATTGGGAAATATAACTATTAATTTCAATCCTAAAATTGTTACCAAAGGATGTCTCTATAATAATTATAGTTTTATATAAGTTTTCTTACTCTACTATTCTTTCTTAAATTTACTTGTTCAAATTTTCATAAGACTTTCTTTGTAAACTCATTGTATATAGACTTTTGTTACTAATCCTTTTGTGGAAATGTTTTTTCATTGAAAGGAGGAATAAATGGTGGTTCTCTAAACAACATAATTTTTACTATACCACAAATTTTTTATGGTAATGATTATGACTAATAGAGATATAGGATTATGTCTTTTATTATAAACACTAGAGTGTATAATTTTTTCATGCTCACTTATGAATACAATATTGCTAAAAAAGAAATCAAAACATTAAAAATTCAAGGGAAATATGAATATCAACTAATTTATTAGTTTCGAAACACACTTTTATGTTTCATGAACAGTAATACCTACATTCAAATATACTTTTGTGAAGCTCACAACTGTATCTGGAAGAAACATGACGATAAAAAAATTTGAACTTCAATCATGAAGAATACAAGAAGATATATGATAAGATTTGAATATCATGGATTTTTATTTCTATATGGAGAAATAGTTTTCAATGTACAACAAAGATTGGTGATCTCATCAATAGTGTTCCATATATGGGATAAAAATGACTTGATAATTAAAAAAATTAGATATGATAAGTGATATCATGCCTGATTAGTGGGAATCAAAAAGGAAAACTATAGATGAATATAGTAAAGTATCTAACATCACTAATGATGAGTTATTTTGAAAACTTATTCAGCATAAAACATGAATAATGAGTGATTTAGACATTATTTAGAAGAATAATAGAAGTGGAATATTTTCCATCACTGTTACATCTAAATCCAAGACTTAAAAATGAGTTACAAGATCCAAAGATAATAACGATGATGTAGTATCTGAATCAAGTGATAGTGATTAGTCTCTGAATGAATTGTCCAATCTTGCTCGAATAATGAACAATATTTTGGGAGAGAATGATTTTAAATTCTATGATACACAGTGCGGAATCATTAAAAAATATTTATTTAAATTCTAATTATCCTCAAAAATAAATTTACGAATTTATTGATTTAAAATATTCCTCATCAAAAGATAATACCTTACATTCATTTGAATAAGTTTATAAATAATCTAAATTACATGAGAATGAGAACTGTAAGATAAAAAATAAGTTGCAGAATTAAAAAACAATAATATATATTTTTAAAAAATAAGTATCATATCTCTCTGAATATCATGATAAAAGAATTAGTGATTTTGATGATATTTACCAAAATAATAAATAATATAATTCTAAAAATGATAAAATTCTAAAGATCTCGAAAAATGCAACGCCCTGACCCCAGTTACCCAGAGTTGGTGCATTATTGCGTAACATTGGCATGATCAAAAAAGATCAAGTCTCGAAACACCAATTAGTTTAGTAGCCTTGGAAACACTAGATACATTCATAAATGTTACATTACAACATAAAGTTAAATACTAAAATAACATAGTGTCCATTTTCCACACTTATATCCCCTTCAGACTATCCCTACAGGTCATTCCTAAAACACTTCTTCACATCCTGGAAAAATTAAAACATTGAAAGGGGTGAGCTCAGATGCTCAGTAAGGATAACAATATAGCATAAGCTTTCATAAATAAACATAAACATTTAAGGAAATGTATAACTAAACAAAATCCTTTTTAACATGAACTTCTGCATAATATAGAAAATGTAAAATGAAATAATGCCATTTACTTATTCACATGGTTATTCTACTGGTCGAATAATCACATACAATATTAATAACCACTTTCATAATGATGGAGTGCATAATAGAAGACTATCATAACCACATAGCCAAGGCCTCGTGCCAAGACTACAAATAAGATTCTGTCAAGGCCTCTGCTGAGACACTAGTTTGTCTCATGAGACCTGCCGATGCATCGAGGAGCTATAGCGGGCTCCACCCGTCACTTATTAATTCCAATGCATTCCTCATATGAATAGGTTTAAACATATCATAAATCATAACATAATTGTATAACATAAAACATGCATAAAAGAAAACATAACATTTCCACATTTCAATTCCAAGATATCAATACAAAACATTGATATAATAAAAAACGCTTTCAAAACCAATTTCAATACCAAAATAAAAGAAAATTAAATCTTGGTATTTATTTTTCATTTAAAAAAATTTATGGCTTATAGAGGAAGCCGAAACTCAAATAATAGCCACGGCGGCGGAGGAGTCGTTGTCGCCGCATACGTAAGAAAAAACATTCCTTTTGTCGTTTATTAAATACGCTTTGTATAAGAATATTCCTTTTGAATAAAGGTAAAAGTCAAAGGGGTTTATACACCATATAAAATAAAGTGGTGTATAAAACCAAATATGCCTCAATGAAAGGAGATTAAGACGAAGTCCCTTAAAAAGATCATTTTTTAAATAAAATTTATCTATTTTGTGTATTCACTATAAGTACAAATAAATAAAGTACAAATACAAGATACAATATAATAATATCATGACATAATTTGAAAGTAAGAGATTATCCCAAAGAATGGAAGTTGGGTTAAGAAATTCTCTTACCTCGTGTTCGACTTCACTCGACCGTTCATTAATCTCCTGAATAATAAAATAGAGTTAATATATACTTTCTTAAGAACCCTTTTCATGTTCATTATCCCTTTTATATAACTTATTACAATGTTATGAAAATTATGTAGTCATTTAAGTTAATACCGTTCGTTTTTTCGATCTTTGGTACTTGAATCAACAATAAACTTATTATAATAACAAGATGTATTCTTGGTAGAATATCCATTATATCCAGAATTATATTCATGATGTAGATATCATATATATCATATATATCTATTATATACATGCATTTATAATATTACATAACATTTAGAGGTAAGAAATGAAATGCACCGTTCATGGAGACGGTAAGCCGTACGTACGCATGAACGCTACTTTCATTTCTATTTCATATTTAATGGAATGAAATTATAATTATATAAAGTTATAATATAATTTCAGTATAATATAATGTATAATACCATTTACTCCATCCTTTATACATCCCACATATGGCATTAACGATTCAAATCACTTTGAGGGGGCAGTAGTCCGCACTTCCTAAAATGAAGATATCGCGTTTACCCATAATGGAAACCATAAAGGTATGCCATAAATGAAAAATACATAATCTTAATTAAATCATAAAAATATTATATATCATATATAAATATAGTGACATCTTAATTTCCACCTTTAAAGGTGTTATATGAGTGTTGAACAATCATCATTTCGTGAGGCAGAAATTCTCCATCCACAGAAACAGTATGTTCTTTAACCATTAGATGTAGGTGTGTGTAATTGTATCTATAATCCTTCTTATAAAAACATCCTAGTATATTGAAGATACTGGTTTTGAAAAAAAATAAAGGAATAAAAAGATTTTAAGGGGTTGGAGAAGAAAAATAAAACAAAATAACATAAGAGAAGACATTACCTTAAAATCGGGTAACTCTTTTTTTATTTGAGCCAAAGGCTTCCTTGAGAAGAATTCTGCCCAACGTGAGGCTTCTAAGAGTAATATAGGGAATTTGGGAGTGTATTTGGGAAGAGTTTTGCCAAGACAAAAGGCTTTGAAGGTGTGAATATGGTGGTAGAGGTGGGGGCCTTTTATAAGAGGAGAGGAGGGGCACTCTTGAAAAGATTGAAATGTTACTTTATCATATAATGATTTTCGGATTTTAAAGGTCCCACACAAATATATTTCGAGTATAAGGTGATAAGGGTTTGAAATATACTCATACAATAGGTTTTTTACAAGTGTAAGTCTTAGATTTTACATTATCTTTTCATTTTATTTAAATCGGTAATTAATGAGGTAATCGATGCATCATCATGGTGTCATAAATAATTTAATTTATTTAATGTCCAAAAATTATAAAACAAATATCATGATGTAGGAAATATTTTTAGCTTTCTAATTATTATTTATAGTCAAAAATATGACTTGTATAACCCTATTTAAAAATTGTTTTAGTAAAACAACTCATGTTTTTGACATTTTTATTTTAACATTAAATAACAGGTTTTTAATGTCATTATCCTACCAAAGTGGCTCCATGGGATCCCCATGTTGACCCATGGATTGTATTGGTCGTCCATGACTCATAAAATAGGGTTAGGATAAGTGTAAAGGTCATTTAATATTTTTATAACATCATTTTTACCTTAACATTCACTAATTACCTTTAATCGCGATTAATTAAACTTCAAAGTTACTATTCACCAAAAATTATTTTAATCCCATTGAACCACATTTCACTTCATAATGACAACCATGTATGTAAGATTTTTAAAAATCTAATCACATAAGTGGTAATGATTCCTTTAAACGAAAAATCAGTTTTTTAACTACCACTTAGTTGTTTCACTATTCATCAAAAATTGAAGTTTTTTAAGTACAATGCCAGAATTTCACTCTAAGCTATAATTGATATTCCGAATTCAAAGATGATGTATATTTTACAAAATTCCAAACATATAAGTTGAATTAATTAATTTTATAATTAATTCCCGCGGTCACAAAAAATAGCGTGTTTTTAAGAAACAATATATATCAAAAGATTGACAATTGTTCATGTCCAATTTCAATATGAAATTAATTCTAATGACCACTATTGGATAAAAAGGTAAAAATATATTATAATTATAATTTAAAACCACTCAATATTATAATTTATCACTGTAAATTATTTTGATTAAAAAAGTTTTTTTTAAGTATTTTTCACTATTCATAAAAAATTGGATGTTCTCAGAAAAATACCAAAAATTCAACATTGGATAATTTCGATATTCTGAATCCAAAAAATGAAGTCTATTTTGAAATGTAAAATATATATTATTTCAAAAAGTGGGTATTACTATTCATAACGGCTACTTTTATTGGTCGCGGTGTGTTAGAATCTCGAACTTGCGTACAATGCAAGCTATTGCATTATTTAAAGAGAAGCGTATCGTGGAAGCTCGGGGTGTTACATTCTCCACTCCTTCAATAAATTGCGTCCTCGCAATTTGAAAATTTCCTTTGAAAATAAAATGTTGAAAATAGAAAATACATTTGTGTAAAACCCATATCGGAAATAAGGTTAATAAAAATATAACATTAAAAGAAAGAAAGATAAGTACAAAGTCACCCGAGATAGCCCATACTAGGATTCTATGAAAATATAGATATGGGAGAAAAACAAACAATCATGGTCTGATGGAGAATTGTAGAAAACTGAATTAGGAGAAAGTTAACCACAAGAAAATCACAAACATGTTATTGGTTAAACGGTCATTGAATCCCCAGTTGGGAAAGTTAACCGGAAAAGTTTTTGTTTTAAGTTACCTTTTATAAAGTTGAGGAATTTATTTAGGAGATTTACAAAGAACGTAAGGGAATATACATACTTGTCATGTAGACTTTCATTCATTAATAAATTTTTACCACAAACCCATCTTTCACTCTAAAAGGTAACAGAACTCAAAAATATTCTATTTATCATAATTTTATATGGTTCCAAATATTAACACATACCATTTTGATTAGGAAAACTTTTTTGTAATAACCAGGGACTTACTGTAGGCTAGTGGTAGGTAATAAAGGCATGTCGCACTATGGTTTTGGGTTCGATTCCTGCAGCTTTGTCCGACGTGATGGGTTATCCCCCATCCTACAGGTTTTCCTTTTCCTAAAAATATAGTGTGATAAAATTCGAAAAATAAACTTCATAAATGTATTAACCTTAAACAATAATATCCAAAGTTCAACTTAATCCATTCCAACCTTTATAGTTATCCAAAATACCTCCATCCAGACTTTCTCTAAAAGGTCTTTAAATTCCAAAATCAATTGTTACATTAGATTCCCCAAACAAAGTAAAGTTTCTCTTATTGTCACATACTAAAAATATGATTAACTTCATCATATTAAAACCTTAATGAAAACAAAGAGTACTTCAATACAATCCTTATATATATCACATTATTATTATAACTAGAATATAATCCTTGAGTCTGAAAGCACCAATACATTAACTCTTCCACCTCAACTATAGTAACAACATAAGATTGTCCTTGATCCCTTGGACTTTTCTGATGTAAGTTTCCCTGACGCTTAGGACATTCATTTTCATAATGCCCCATTTCCCTACAATTGTAGCATTCAACATTGATATCCTCTTTATTTCCCTAGCAATCACAAGCCTGGTGACCTTTTTCTCCACATTTATAACAAACTCCCATTCCTTTTAGGCATGTACCAGGGTGATTCTTCCCACAATTATCACATAATAGAAAATCCTTCTTCTACATTTTCCCTTTATCTGTCTCCTGTTTCACTGTTCTCTTCTTCTCTTACTTTACTTTGTTGTCATAAGATTTAAAGAATTCCTTTTCTATATTGATAGCACATGAGACTATATCTTTGTATGTTGAGAAAAATTATGAAACTAATGCTCGACGGAGAAACGGTTTTAATCCATCAAAGAATGATCGATCTTATCTCTTGGGTTACGTATATAATCTACAGCATGACTCACTAACCATGTAAAGTTAGCCTCATACTTTGCGACATTCTCATCCTCCTTCTACCTCAAACTCAGAAATAGCCTTTGCATATATGCTCGATGGTCATGTGGAAAGTATATTTCTAAGAAAATTTCCTTAAACTCTCTCCATTCCATACTTGATACTTCTTCATCTTCCTTTTTGTTTTAAATCAGCGACCACCATTGATCGGTATCTCCAGTGAGGTGGTAAACTGCCATGACAACTTTCTCCCTTTCGCTACTCCCCAAGGTGTGGAATAGTTTCTCTAAGGAGTTTATCCATTGCTCAGCTACTAATGGATTTTTACCCCCATTAAATGTTGGTGGTTGTTTCCTCATGAAGCGGTCTAACATTGATCCTCCACGTTGCGGATCAGGGTGCACCATATGAGTAAGGTTATTATTCATAACCTGAGTGAGTTGTCCCAGTATGGAAATAAGTTGATCAGGACCAGCTGTATCTCCAGCTCCACAATAATTATCTTGAGCAGGAGGGAAATCCCTACACGGAGTGCGTGCATTGATACAGTTTACATTCCTCCCACTAGGTGCCATTTATAAATAATGGCATAAACTGTATTAGTTCATGAATTAAAATACATAATTCCATAATTGTAAAACACTTAACATAAATTGAACTATTTATGGATATAATCCATAATCATAAAAATGTTTTCTTTGAGGAAGTATATACTCATAAACCCTTAGCATATCCCCTAGGAGTGTCGTAAACAGGAGTGCAGCAAGACCCGTTGTCGTGCACCAGTTCTCATTCGAGTCTAGCTCAAAGCAGTGTTTTCGGGTTTTACCCCTAGGTACATCTGTTCCAGTGCCGCCTCTACCTTATCGTATCCAGACAGGGATGTATTGCTCAGAAAACTCACAAAATCTCTATAATAGCAAAATTCTAGGAAGATCTTCTATACTAATCCTCAAAGTCTATCTTAGGGCTATGTGCTCTAATCAGATATTCTCTAAATCTAGATTCCAGGGTTAGTACTAAATTGCCTCTGATACCAACTGTAACGCTGTGACCCCAGTTACCCAGAGTCGGCACATTATTGCGTATCATTGGCATGATCACAAAAGATCAAGTCTTGAAAGACCGGTTAGTTTAGTAGCATTGGAAACACTAGATACATTCATAAATGTTACATTACAACATAAAGTGAAAAACTACAATAACATAGTCTCCATTTTCCACACTCATATCCCCTTCAGACTATCCCTGCAGGTCATTCCTAAAATAATTCTTCACATCCTGGAAAAATTAAAAGATTGAAAGGGGTGAGCTCAGATGCTCAGTAAGGATAACAATATAGCGGAAGCTTTCATAAATAAACATAATCATTTAAGGCAATGTATAACTAAACAAAAGCCTTTTAAGCATGAACTTCACCATAATATAGAAAATATAAAATGAAATAATTCCATTTACTTATTCACATGGTTATTCTACTCGACGAATAATCACATGAAATATCAATAACCACTTTCATAATGATGGAGTTCATAATGCCAGACTATCATAACCACGTAGACAAGGCCTCGTGCCAAGACTAAAAATAAGATTTTGTCAAGGCCTTGTTCCAAGACACTAGTTTGTCGCATGAGACATGCCGATGCATCGAGGAGCTATAGCGGGCTCCACCCGTCACTCATTAAGTCCAATGCATTCCTCATATGAACAGATTTAAACATATCATAAACCATAACATAATCGTATAACATAAAACATGAATAAAAGAAAACATAAAATTTCCACATTTCAATCACAAGATATCAATACAAAACATTTATATAATAAAAAACACTTTCAATACCATTTTCAATACCAAAATAAAAGAAAATGAATTCTTGGTATTTATTTTTATTTTTATAAAAGTTATGGATTATAGAGGAAGCCGAAACATGAATAATAGTCATGGCGGCAGAGGAGTCATTGTCGCCGCATACGTAAGAAAAAACATTCCTTTTGTCATTTATTAAAAACACTTCATATAAAAAGATTCCTTTTGAATAAAGGTAAAAGTCAAAGGTGTTTATACACCGTATAAAATAAATTTGTGCATAAAACAATATATGCCTCAATGAAAGGAGATTGAGACGAAGTCCCTTAAAAGATCATTTTTTTAATAAAATAAATATATTATGTGTCTTCACTATAAGTACACATAAAGAAAGTACAAATACAAGATAAGACATAATAATATCATGACATAATTTGAAAGTAAGAGATTAACCCAAAGAATGGAGGTTGGGTTAAGAAGTTCCCTTACCTCGTGTCCGACTTCACTCGACCATTCTTTAATCTCCTGAATAATAAACTAGAGTTAATATATACTTGATTAAGAACCCTTTTAAGGTTCATTATCACTTTTATATCACTTATTACAATGTTACGAAAATTATGTAGTCATTTAAGTTAATAACGTTCGTTTTTTCAATCTTTGGTACGTGAGTCAATAATAAACTTCTTATAATTACAAGTTGTATTTGTGATAGAATATCCATTATCTCCAGAATTATATTCATGATTTAGATATCATATATATCATATATATCCAGTATATACATGCATTTATAATATTACATAACATTTAGAGGTAAGAAATGAAATGCACCGTTCACGGAGACGGTAAGCCGTACGTACGCATGAACGCTACTTTCATTTCTATTTTATATTTAATGGAATGAAATTATAATTATATAATGTTATATTATAATTCCAGTATAATATAATTTATAATACCATTTACTCCATCCTTTATACATCCCACATATGGCATTAACGATTCAAATCACTTTGAGGGGGCAGTAGTCCGCACTTCCTAAAATGAAGATATCGCGTCTACCCATAATGGAAACCATTAACATATGCCATAAATGAAAAATACAGAGGCTTAATTAAAACATAAACATATTATATATCATATATAAATATAGTGACATCTTAATGGACACCTTTGAAGGTGTTATATGAGTGTTGAACAATCATCATTTCGTGAGGCAGAAATTCTCCATCCACAGAAACTGTAAGTTCATTAACCATTAGATGTAGTTGTGTGTAAGTTTAGCTCGAATAATTCTTATAAAAACCTCCTAGTATATTGAAGATATTTTTTTTGTTATAAAATATATGAATAAAAAGAGTTTAAGGGGTTGGAGAAGCAAAATAAAACAAAATAAAATAAGAGAAGACATTACCTTAAAATCGGGTAACTCTTTTTTGATTTGAGCCAAAGGCTTCTTTGAAAAGAACTATGCACAATGTTAGGATTCTAGGAGTAATAGAGGGAAGTTTGGAGAGTATTTGGGCTGAGGTTGGCCGAGAAAAAAGGCTTTGACGGTGTGAATATGGTGGTAGAGGTGGGGGCCTTTTATAAGAGGAGAGGAGGGGCACTCTTGGAAAGATTGAAATGTTACTTTATCATATAATGAGTTTCGGATTATAGAGGTCCCAAACATATATATTTCGAGGATAAAGTGATAAGGGTTCCAAATATACCCATACAATAGGTTTTTGAAAAGTGTAAGTCTTAGATGTTACATTATCTTTTCATTTTATTTAAATCATTAATTAATGAGGCAATCGTAGCATCATCATGGTGTCATAAATAATTTAATTTATTTAATGTCTAAAAATTATAAAAAAACTATCATGAAGTAGGAAATCTTTTTATATTTCTAATTAATGTTTATAGTCAAAAATATTACTTGTATAACCCCATTTAAGAATTGTTTTAGTAAAACAATTCATGTTTGTGACATTTTTATTTTAACATTAAATAAAAAGTTTTTAATGTCATTTTCCTACCAAAGTGGCTCCATGGGGTCCCCAAGTTGACACATGGATTTTCTTGGTAGGCCATGACTCCTCCAATAGAGGTAGGACAAGTGTAAAGGTCATTTCATATTTTTATAATATCATTTTTACCTTAAATTTCAATAATTCCCTTTAATCGCGATTAATTAAACTTAAAAGTAACTATTCACCAAAAATTATTTTAATCCCATTGAACCACATTTTACTTCCTAATTACAAACATGTATGTCAGATTTTTGAAAATCAAATCGCAGAAGTGGTAATTTTTTATTTAACCGAAAAATTAGTTTTTTAACTACCACTTAGTGGTTTCACTATTCATCAAAAATTGAAGTTTTTCAGTACAATGCCAAAATTTCACCCTAAGCTATAATTGATATTCCGAATTCAAAAATGATGTATATTTTAAAAAATTCCAAAAATATAAGTTTCATTAATTAATTTTATAATTAATTCTCGCTGTCACAACAAATAGCATGTTTTTAAGAAACAATATATATCAAAAGATTGACAATTGTTCATGTCCAATTTCAATGTGAAATTAATTCTAATGACCACCATTGGATAAAATGGTAAAAATTAATGATAATTATACTTTAAAACCACTAAATAGAATAATTTATCAATATAAATTATTATGATTAAAAAAGTTGTTTTTAAGTATTTTTCACTATTCATAAAAAATTGGAAGTTCTCAGAAAAATGCCAAAAATTTAACATTGGCTAATTTTGATATTCTGAATCCAAAAATGAAGTCCATTTTGAAATGTAAAATATATATAATTTCAAAAGGAGGGTATTACTATTCATAACTGCTACTTTTATTGGTCGCGGTGTGTTAGAATCTCGAACATGCGTACAATGCAAGCTACTGCATTATTGAAAGAGAAGCGTATCTTGGAAGCTCGGGGTGTTACAAAAAAGTTATCTCCAAGAAAAATGTTTTAGACAGTAACTCAAACTCTAACACTAATAACTATTAGAATATGAATTTTTTCATTAGAATAAAATATTAAATTTTTTCCTTAAATTTTTTTTATCAAATCTTACTTCTAGAATAAATGAATTTGATAAAATGTATTCACAACTTCATCCTCTTATGAATAGTAATGGATTTTGTTATATGAATTCAAATCTAGTTTTTATTCATAATAATTTGGTTCCCCAAAGTTCTCCCTTTTTTAATAAGTGTCAATGTGGCGAACATTGGTTGAAATATTGTTCATTGAATAAAACACAATATTTAGTTTTTCATGATGCTTACTTCTTTTATAAAATGTAGATTCCAAATATTTTAATTTCTAATAATTCTGGGTCAATGAATGTTTGGATTACAGAAGGATAACTATTTTTTGCAGGAAAAAAAAGGATGCACCATCAACAATACATGGTACAAGGATAGTGGATGTTCCCAGCATATGACTGGTTATAAAAACTTATTTCAAAGGATTATTAAGACAAAAGGATGAAAAATATCTTTTAGATATAACGTTTAGGGATAAATTTGTGGAATAGGTAACATTTTTCTTCTTGGAAGAGATATAATTTCAAATTTCATATTTGTTAAATGTCTTGTGTAGAACCTTATAATCATAAACCAATTATGTGAGGATGTTTACCTTCTAAATTTTAGGAATGAAAAATTCTAAGTACAAAATTCCATGGAAGTGTTTATTCTCTCAACACATAGGAATGAGAGTGTCTATACAATGAACATAGAAGACCTTTGTATCCAAGAACTACTTTGACATAGTGTAATGGATGATAAATCATGGTTATGGAATAGAATACTAGGACACTGTAACCATAGGAACCAATCCAGAATCTAAAATAAAAGACTTGTTAAGGACTTACTGAAGCATATATTTGATTATTCAATGGTATGTGATCCTTGTCAATTTGGAATGAAATAAAAGTCAATATTTAAATAATTTAGTTAAGTCTTATCTTATGATTTATTACTACTAGTGGATATGGATCTTTTCGGTCCATCAAAAACTAGAAGTTTTAGAGGAAAATATTATGTATTTGTTTTAGTTGATGATTAAAGTAAATTTATCATGGTATATTTTCTTGTTATAAAATATGAAGTAGTTTCTTATTTTAAATATTTTTCATAAAATGTTAAAAATGAGAAAAACCTTCCATTGATATATATTATATAGTGATCATCGGGGAGTATTTGAAAATTCATATTTTGAATCTTTTTGTAGTAAGAATGGTATTACTCATAACTTCTCAACTCTAAGAACTCCTCTAAAAAAATTTTATTACTGAAATAAGAAACGTAGTTATTATATTGATAATAAGAACCATTTAGAGTGAATATTATATTACTAAACAATTTGGGGCTGAAGCTCTTAATACTTCTTGTTATTCTATAAATTTAGTTTTAATTTGACCATTTATTAATGAAACTATTATGAATTATGATCAGGCTAAAAACCTAAACTTTCTTACTTCAAATTAAGTATTCATATTGAATACAAAAGATATATTACATAAATTCACACCAAAATTCAAGGATTGAATTTTCACAGGCTATTCCAATACTTCTATGTTTTAGAGATTTTTTCACAAAAACTCTTATACTATTAAAGAAACAGTACATGTTAAATTTGATGAAACTAATCCTTTTGTTTTTAAAAACCTCTTCCAACATATATGGATGTGTTTTCCAAAATTTATTATCAAACATTTATTCTAGATTCTTCTAATAAGGAAAATTTGGAAGAAAATGTATCTAAATTATTTACCCTAGAAGATTATTTTCCTTGTGTTGATGAACATGTTATACAAAACCCATATAAGTTTTTTATTAAGAATCATCTCAGTGATAGTATCATTGGTGATGTAAATAAATATGGGAGGACTATATGTTCTTTAAGAAATGAAATAGAACATCTAGAATTTTATTCCCAATTACAACTAAAAAACATTGATGAAGCTTTAGGTGATGATGATTGTATTAATGATATGCCTGACAGAAAAAATGAATTATAAAGGAAAAACTTCTGGACTTTGGTTAAATGACTGAAATAATCCTCTATAATTGGTTTAAAATGGGTCTCTAGAACTAAATATAATGAAAATGAAAACATTGTAATAATTAAAGAAAGATTAGTTGCTAATGCCAACATCCAACAAAATGTAATAGACTACGAAGAAACCCATGATCTAGTAGCTAGACATGAATCAATTCGTATTCTATTAGCCTTTATGGCATTCTTTAATTTCAACATTATTCAGAAGGATGTGATGTGTTCATTCCTTAATGTATATGTTCAAGTTGAGGCTTTTTTTTTGAAAAAACTACTGGTTATGAAGACACAAAACATCCTAAACATATTTAAAAACTTTTTAAAAGATTTATATGGACTTAAACATGACCCTAGAGACTAGTATGATAGATTTATATGATTTTTGTTACAAAACAATTATGTTAGAGGAACTACTGATCCAAACATTTATATAAATAATGATAATAAAAATGCTTTTACTTTTAAAATTTATGTTGATGAGATTATATTTTGATTAACTCAACAATACATAACTGATTTATTTGTGAATAAAAATAAATTCGAGTTTTAAATGAGTATGATGGGTGTGTTAAAATTTTCAATTATTTTTATATTTTTCAAAAACTAGAAGGAAGATATATATCTCAATATATTTAAATTAAATATTTTTTTTAATAAGTATGGATATTACAAGACTAAAAGTATAATTACTCCAATCTATACGTCCAACACTCTTGATCTTAAGGAAGATGGGAATCCAATAGAACAAAAATATTTTTGAGGTATGATAAGAATTATATTATACGTAACTACTAGTCATCCATAATTAATTTTTTCATTATTATTACGTGAAAGATATCAATGTTATCCAAAATAATCCCATTTAAAACTAGTGAAAGGAAATTTTATCAATTTAAAGGTAACAATGGATTTTAAATTTTTTATGCTTCGGTAAATGATTTTTTAAGATGTTTTATGGATGTTGATTTGGGTGAATATAGAATGGATAGGAAAATAGCATCAAGAACATGTCATTTATTAGGATATTCATTAGATTCTTGGTCAAGAAATAAACAACACTCACTAGCACTTTTCACTACTGAAGCTGAATATGTAGCAGTTGGAAGTTGTTGTGCTCAAGTGTTGAGGATGCAACACACAATTATATACTATGGAATAAAATTTACCAAAACACAAATAATTTTTTGTAATACAATTTCCAATTCCCGATGAAAAACCATAAACATCACTCCCATGAAAATAACATACATAATATGCATCACTTTAAGGGGATCACACACTTAAAGGATATATCACTGTTCAATTTATCAGAACACAAGATCAAATTCCTAACATATTTCCAAAATCATTACCCTTTTATTGATTTATATAAATTAAACAAATTTTAGGAATGATAACTATAAGGTAATCATACGAATTAAATTTTTGTTGATACCTATCTCCTTACATTAAGATACTCATTTTCATAAGGGAGTACATATTTTTACTCGTTTATATTTTCCTAATAAAACTTTTAAAGGATATGTTGTATAAGAGGAATATTATCAATAATAAAAAATAATTCTGAGAAAACAGGAAAGTACGATCCTTACTTATATTATTATAATTGAACTTCTTATTTTGTTAGAACATGATTATAGAAAGCATTATCCCATACACTTTCAATAAATCTAATTTTAATGTAAAACCTCAAAATATTGGAATCTATAAATCTTGATTCAGCATTATTATCAATCATCATATGAGATCAAGTTTATCTCAACCATTGGATCAATATAGGAATTTGAACAATCACTATGAAGCCTATTTAAAGGGACCACTTGTTATTGTCACGCTTTGGTTCTCTCAGTATTCTTTGTTGAAGCTCTTCTTCTCTACAAGTGTGTCAGTGTTTTTTCCTCAATTTCCTTCTATTATGCATGTTTCTTGATATTTTCACTCAGACTCTAAGGCAGTCATAGAGAAGAAAGGAACCCAAGGATTGGATTAAAATAAAGAAATAATAATTGATCATAATTTATACTCCAAGAACGGTTCATTGATTTTGAAAAATATCATGTTAATCGGATGGGAAGGATTATGTGTTTCCAAGGAGAAAAATTGAGGCCCGGTGTACCCAGACCATATAGTGGAATTTTATGATTTAGTTGATTTCTCTGATAAAGGTGGAAAATATATTTTCACATTGAGAAGATATGATATATCATATTCCTTATCTTTCAATAAGGAAGTTAGCGTTCTTTACGTTTCCTATAAAGATGAGGCAGTCCTTTTCTCATAACGTAGACCTAATAAGGAAGGATACTTTGAGAAAGTAAAAGAAATAGAGTGCCTTGGGATGAAGAATGTCATCAAGCCCAAGATTTCCCATAACTATTCAAACTAAAGGTTTATAGATTTTTGGTTGAATGGTTTCATTTTCCCAGAGATGGTTTATAAGGATTCTCTTAATATTTCTATTATCTTTCTCTGATATTTGTTAGTAAACCCCTTGAGGATAAATGAGTTGAATTAAATCCTTATAAAAATTAGTAACATTATGAATGGAAAAATTAAGTCTCAAATAATGATGTATCTAACCATCATTTAAATGAATTTATTATACTATTTATAATATTTTAAAATCACTTACACATAATATTCCATGATCTTTATGATTAGGCTATTATGTGATGATACATTGAGGAGAATAAAGATCAGTTTCAATGGTGAATTAGGTGAGTTTCTGGCTCTTCCTAATAAGAAAAAATAAGTTCAAAAAGTTGAAGGTGGGTAAAGTTAAAAAAATTCTCTAATGAAATTAAAATTACCAGAACCTCAGTTACCTGAACATATTCCATAACCTCAATCAGAACCCCCTAAACTAATGAAACAAAACATTTTTTATGATGAAGTTGTATCTAAGTGGTGAGAGGAGGTGAAAAAATAAGGTAGAATATGTTGTTTTTTGGATTAGATCCTACCGAGGATATGTCCTTAATGATTCAAGGAAATAAAGAACTATAGAGGAAAGAAAATGAGTCACAATCTCATGTTGTTAACTCTCTGTTAAAATATGTTGATAAATCTTCAGAACATGTTCTAGTTTCAAAAGCCCTATTAAAGGATTCTTATCTTCTAGAAAAAATTTATAGAGAAGAAAAAATTATTTAAGTAGAAAAAGAATATGAAGAAATTAAAGACTTGATTATAATGGTTGAAGAGTATCATGAATAGAAGATCCCTCCTGATAAACATTCATTAAGAACTTCGCATGCATCATCCCTAAAACAACTTTAGAAAATCGGAATGAAAATTAAAAAGAATGGAATGTTAAGAAAAGAAATTCCAATGAATAAAGACAATACAATGATGACAATTTTCAAGAACATGAAGAGGATGTTAATATTGGAGAACAAAAAACATAAAATTGAAAAAGTTTTTGAAAAATAGATTTCAAAAGAAAAGTCAATCATTCATATTACACATCAGAAAGATATAGATGGATCATCTAATTCAATTAATTTGGGAGAAGTGAAAGATAATCCTCAACATAAATATTCTTCATATTCGAAATCATCATCATCCATGATACATGGCTTTATGGGGAAGTATTTGAAGAAACTTGTTGATTCAATATTTTTCTTCACAAACATTTAATCCTGATGTTATTTTATTCATGAGTATATCAACATGAAGTTTTATTATAAAAAATAGATGATTTTAAAGATAATACATCATGAAACATATTTCAAAACCTTGATTATTAACTATGAAGATCATAGAAAGTATTATAGGAATATTACTACTTGGTTGAAGTCGGTAATTGATGATTTTAAGCTAGTTTGGGGTTATATATATTTGGTCAAAGATTGAATAAATAAGTCTGGTTAGAAGATCAAGAATCTTTCTAAAAGGAGGAATCAAGAGAAATCTTCCCAAATCCCAGAGGATAAATATCTCTGTAAAAAGATTATGTGCATTTCTATTACCCAATAGAGAGAAAGGTAAACCATAGACCAGTAAGAAGAGAAAGTCAAACCAAAATAAGAAGTTATCAAGTCATAAGAAGAAAGGATTCAGTCTCTCAAGAAGAAGAACCAACTGTTAGAAGGATTACTCAAGAATTACCAAGAATATCATAAGGGGATAAAGTAGATGGAGGTCAGCCTCATGATTTTTTTTCTAGAGAAGAAAAAGGAAATTTTATTTTCTTAAGAACTCCAATATTTTGTTCCGCTAAAATAATTAGTTTAGTGTAAATGAAATTTCATTTTTATACATTGTTCTGTATACATATTTATCTAAAAATTATGGTACCAATATATTTATTCACCTATATTATTTTTGGAATATCACAAAGGGGGAGAAAATATAAAATAGAATATCATATTAAGGTGGAGTTTACCTAAAAGAAGAAATTTCATAGGAAATGCAGATCTTAACCATAAAGAAAAAATTATTCAAAAAAAGAATGTTTTTTAATAATTGTTTCCCAAGCGAATGAATACAATATATAAGGTTAAAAAACTATAGGGGTTCCTATCATATTTATTAATCCTCCAATATAAGGGAGATACAGTTTTATTTCATTTTTTCAAAACATAATATTATTTTCCAAAAATGGGATTGTGATTTCCAAAAAGGGGGGTATTATTAATTTAATAAGTTATCTTATAACTCACTATTCTTTTATGTTTTGAAAATAACTAAATAAATTTTTTTAAGATTATTTTCTTTTTCTAAGGAAATTTATTTCCATAAACTATAACATGCTTTTCTCTGTTACGATTAATGTTCCTCATATAAGATTAACCATTTTTTCTTGATACAAAATTTTCCTATGAATAATTTAATCCTTATGTAAAATATTATAACAATAAATTTCCTTAAATACCAATTCCATATAAATTCAGACTCCATTTATTCCTGATTTTTTACTACATGTTTCATAGAAATCAGACTCTAAATTCTCAAAAATTCTGACTCTGACTTATCAGAAATTCTGACTTCAAATTCTCAAAAAATCTTACTCTGAATTATCTAAAATTCAACCTCTAAATTCTCCAAAATTCATACTCTGAAATCATATAAATTATGAATCTTAATTCTTATAAATTCGTACACTTGAATTCTCAGATGCTCTGGATATAAATTCTCAAAAATTATGACTTCGAATTCTTAGAAATTCTCACACCAAATACTCATAAATTCTGAATCCATTTTCTTTGTAATCGGAACTCTATTTCCTCATAATTTAAGACAATATTTCTATAAAAGATCAGACTCTATTTTAATCCAAAAAAGGATAGTGAATTTTAATTTTTCTAGTCTCCAATTGTATACATTTTTAGAATTCTTTTCCCAATATTTTTATAATATGATTATTCATACTTGTCAATGTTTCTTATTTTTCTTTAGGATATTGTTCTAACATTATCTGATTCTAGTTTACATACGTTACTTAAACAAGAGAATTTTTTTCTTGAATGTTATTTATTTCATACACATGATTATATTTCAATGAAATGATTTCATACAATCTGTTTCTAACTAACCCTTGGACGAGTGACACATTTATAGTTTCATATTAATTTTAATAAAAAAATATGAGCATTAGAGGAGGTATCTAACCATTAAATCCTTTTCATATAAATACCCCATCCATTTTAATAATTTCAAACAAGTTAACAACTGTGGGATGTACTAATACTCTGCGAGAGATTTTCTCAAACCTTCACTGTGATAATTTGTGAATATATTGTTTAAGCTGTTGAAAAACATGTTCATCCTAATTAGTGTGACTCTAATTTATGTTGTGTACAATATAGGGATACCTTGTATTGGAAAAAATAGGTGATGATCTCATTAGAGATACACGGCTTGTGGGGATAACATGATAGATTATGATATTCTTATCGATGGCTTACCCACGTCTGGGTATGATAGACTTTATTAAATGTATAATTGAAGTGGTCATTATCCTAGTTTGTTTGATATAGTTCTCTTTGGGTTAAAATGATTCTTATACATTTCTTGTTTTTCATACATGTTTTAAATCCATGGAATTTTATTAACGAAAGACAGTATAACTTTATTTTACTTTTTAATACTTTTATACACTAAAAAATAAGATTCTATATGAATTAAAGGTGAATATCACATTAACTAAACATGTACTAAGATTATTTATCAGCTCCATATTATCAAATCCTATGAAAATTTGTTTCTATGTTAATAACTGAAGAGGGTTTGTGAATCAATCTTGTTTAACTTTATTAAACATATTTTTTTAATGACTAAAATGAATGTTTTTAATCATAAAATTCCCCCCCTATGTTAATTGAGAAATATAAATATAAATTTTGATCCTACATATATTTACTTTTATATCAAGGAGTACTATTTTTTTTCTAATTCACATCATTATCCCTCACATTAAGAAATAGGTTACCCTAATTACCATAATCTTTGTAGTTATAGTGTGTATGTGTTGGTGGTACATTAAAATTTTCATTCTACCCTTTAATTTCATTGAATTTTCAAATTATATATCTTCAACATTTTATTTCTCATATTAAATGAGTTTAACAATTGAAACAATTTCCATTCCCATGGTGAAAATTAACCACATGTTCTATTCTACACTTATAGAAAAATGGAAGATTCATTTTATATCCCCCAAGTGTTTAATTATTTGAGTTTCCATGAAACCCCATTTTTATCATCTTATCAGATCTATGATAATGATGGGACTCCCTATAATCTACTTATTCATCAATAAAATATAGAATTATTTTTATAAATATACTAATGTTCCTAATGTGCAGTGCCTTTTATGGACTAGGTTTTACAATCATGAATAACTAGACAATTTTTATTTTAGGTTATCTGATCAAAATATATGATTACCTCAGAAGACTTCTAAAATATACATCACATTTACCAATTCATTCATCATACATCTTCTTATGATCATGTAAACCCCCAAGAATTTTCCTATAAATGTTTTAAGAATGAAAATACTAAAAAATATCGTCTTACAATCATCCTACTATATAGATAAAATTTCAACCTTTTCCATTTATTTTTAACTGGGTTGCCATATTGATATTCTTTTCTTTCAAAATGATACACTTATAAGTCATATTTTCAACAATATAGGAATATTATAATGGAAATTATATTTTTTTGGTATATTATTATTTCATGGACACTACAAGATTAGAGGGCCAATAAAACGAAATTTTTAATTTCCCTATGAAAGACTAAACGGTGCCTTTAATCATCTATTTATAAATTGAAATAATATCATGTTTCATGAATTGAGAGTCTTTCAAATGAATATATATATTAATTTTTATTCCAAATCCAATATCATTCAGTTAACTAAGAGGAACATAATTCCATTATAGACCACATTCATTTTTAACACGGTTCCTTCTTGTTCTAGAAAATAACTAAAATAAAAAAACATAGACAATGAAAATTTCTTCCCTAATTAGGATAAGAAATTATATATAAATGATATTAATTTTTGAGATATAATAAATTATAAGGCATTATTATCATCCTATTACACATTTATGTTCACTCAATATCAGATTAATTTAATAAAATTACATATTATGTTATTTTATCCTATTTTTTCATAAAGTAATATTAATAAATCTTATCATTTCTTAGATACTAACTATGGTAGCCTGGGTACTACGAACAAAAATACTACATCATTTTATATAGATATTAAATACATTTTATAGTATTACACACCCCGGAATTGTAAAGGATCAATATAATTGAAGAAATTATATATATAAAACATATTTCCTGAATTATCTTCCACATATCACACTAGTATCATCTCTCATAATAACATTATTAGTCATCACTTACATAATAACATTATTCATAACCGAGGTAAAATGGAATCATATTAATGTTGCAGCTCAAATGCTCAGTATGGGTTAAAATTGAGATATTAATCAATAATTATATACACTAGTAAGACAATAATAAGTGTACAAGAGCATGACCATAAATTATAAATTACATTCCCAATCATTCAAATAACAAAAATCACGAGTCCTGGTATAAAGGCATGGAATTTCAAAATAAATGAGTCATAAGAGTAACGAATCTTATTTAATTAATCATATTACATAAAATAATATCATATGTATAATAACATTAAGTTTTGTTTTATGGAACATTCATTAGTATGGAAAAGTTATTTCAATAGTGAAGGCTCATTGGAAAGGCCATCATCACATAGTGGATAAAGTACCATAATGGATTGGGTTCACTCCCCACCTATTTCCATTATTGGATTCTTTTCAAAAAATATCATGATTCATAATATCTTTTTAGTGATCAATTATTACCCAATGAATTGGAGGTTACAAATTTACCCTCTAGTCAAATAATGAAAACATTACATATGTGAGATAAAGGATGAGAAAAACATTCATTATACCATCATAAAAAATCAATGGAATGTATAATAGTTTCATATAAATTTTATAATGACATAATCATATGAAATCCTTAGAAAGAACATCAAATTCATCATTAACACTTATT
This sequence comes from Viscum album, assembly GCA_963277665.1. NCBI lineage: Eukaryota > Viridiplantae > Streptophyta > Magnoliopsida > Santalales > Viscaceae > Viscum > Viscum album. Next base: position 805,613,252 of record OY728119.1, on the reverse strand, counting down.
ACTAAGGTATCCTTAGAATGAGAAAAGGATGTCAACATGTATTAAAAATTCTATAAAACAGCATTCAAGGCTTTATTTGAAAACGTGATAGTAAAATATTTTTATTATGATGAAATTTTAAATACATATTATAGGATAATAGGGAAATACCCTATATCTAAATATAAACCTTGAAACATTTTACAGAAAATTCATTGTGTCAGAGTAGAGTACTCAAGAGGGGGTGAATTGAGTATCTATTAAAATTTTTTCTTCAAAGGTTTTCTAAAAAGGACCCCAAATATAAATAAATATAGCCCTGTTAATCAATGTAATATGGTTATGAATGTTTGAATATTTAAATATCTTCATAGAATTTTGATAAATTCTCAATAATCTTAATATCAGTTATTAATATTGCTTTTGAAGCTATTCGAATAATTAAAAACAATTATAAATTCCTTACAAGATTAACTATCAAAGTGAATCTAGAGATTTTTTTATTATGCAGTAAAAAAAAGAATACTAAATTAAACAACATATCAGATATAAAACAAGTGCTTACATATCAAGATGAGACATAATCTACTCTACTTATTGATCACCTTCATCCAGATATATTATATTAATAAATATGATCCACACCCTAGATCGGGGTAAACGATTGTGCACAGGACTATCCTGGTCACATGACCTCTTCCACAGTTCTTCATGGGTATAAACTACTAGGTCACACAAGGACCCCTTCCACACTTAAACATGGGATTAAACATGTGTAAAAAGATATGAGGGGAAGGATATCTTGTATCCTTTAGTTTAGTGTATGAGAGAGAGTGTGTTTTTATACAAACACACACACACTGATCGAAATCTAAAAACAATACACACCATATAAAAGATGATGAAATAAGGTTATAAGTGCTCTGAGTCTTATTTTGTGCAGCTCTGGAATTCTAGGATGAAGCGGATGTATGAATAGGGTTATCTTGCAAGAAACAAAGTATCCTAAGTTTGATGATATGGTTTTTAGTTATATATGGCTCATGTTACTTGTGGATTTGGTATTGTGAATATTTTCTAGACTCTGATCTATGGTATCGTAGATTTTGGGATTCGTGAGTACTTAGTGGGTTCTTAATAATGAATCTTCTTGCATGTGTAAGTTATCACTTCTTCCCTATATCAATCCCCTTTGTTTTTGGGCCACACTTTTGGTTTTATTCTTTGTGTGCATGAGTTGGAGCTGACAAGATGCATGTATTTTACACCTAGTACATCATAATATTATTTGATATGTCAATAATGAAATATTAATTATTCTTTTGTATTTAAAATACTCAAATGTGGCAGTTATAAATTAAATTGAAAACCACAAAACAAATTAAAGAACGATGTCACAGTCTGTCTGGAAATGGTGTCTCTAAGAATTGGTGTCTCCATGAAATTGTGTCTCTATGAAATGTTTTCTCCTTATTTTACATTGATCGATGAGACATTTATGATATAATATTTTTATAGAGATCAGGAACTGGTATCATAGATGCGATGTTATGATCACGATGTTTGGTCCTTTTCCAAACAACATACAGAGTCTTAGCAAGGAACTAGTGTCACAGAATTCAATAGCTCTAAAACTGGATTCGGTGACTTGTCAAGATGTATGGATCACGGTGTCTGGGTTACAGTGTCTAGGTCATGGTTTCTGGTAACGGTGTCTGGTCACGGTGTCTGGTCATGTTGTCTGGGTCCTTTTGCAGAAAAACAGAACCGGTGCCAGTCTCATGGATTCTCAGGCATAACAAAATATATATATACAGACTTAATAAGTAACATTCACATAGTGAATTAGACATAATCAAACGAAATCCTTATAGAACAAAGTTAAATATAGTTTATAATAATCCAACATTATTTATATCAATTTAGACTTTCAGAACATTTATGTAAAGCATAAATAAACCAACCATATATACCAAATATTTGAGATAGATTAAACAGGATTAACAAGATTTACAGAATTTATAGGATTTTTCATGATTAAAACATGATATATACAAGAGGAGTTTAATAATCTCCTCCTTCTGATTATCACAAATCATGTTAATGAAATATTTATTCTTATTGTTCATTTACATTGCAATAGTGCATGTCTCTCCCCATTTAGGGATAATAAAAAAGAGTAAAAAAGTAAATAATATAGCATACAATCAGAGTTCATGGGGAATTACGTTGTGAAAGAGGTGTCATTATAATCAGTAAGCAACAAAAATACAAAAATATCCCTATCAAATGACAGTATTCACTTTTCAACTTCACCATCTATCTTCTCTTTTTCCTTGTCAGCAGCATCACTAGAAGCCACAAGGGAAGAGGTTGAAGTTGAAGATGGAAATTAACCAATAGAAAAAGAAGGTAGAGGGGGACTACAATAACAGAGGGGGATAATTTAGGTGTAGTCTAAGACTGATGTAATTTTTTGTCTAGGATAACATGTTTGATCTGACTCATAGCTTGAAAGACAGACATATAAGTAGAGGAAAAGTCAGGGAATCAGATAGGAGGAAAACTAGGTCACAAGGGTGCAGCTACAAGTTCCCCCATAGTAGTACATTTCCCATGAAAATAAGGCCTCAATATCTTAATGATGTCAGAAATAATATGACCCCCATACTGCATCACATTTTCAAAGTCATCATTGTTTTATATGAACATGTATATCTAAGGATTGAAATCCTTTAGATTTTGAACTTGATTTTTGAATGATTGAGTGATAGGATGGATTTTTAGATTCTCTACACAGTACTCGAAATGGATTGACATATAATTCTTAGATAAAAATCATATTAAAGTAAAAAATCCACTTTATTAGTAATTTCATCTTGAGCATCACTGGATATCTTAGAATGTATTCTTTCTAGATCAAGAACCCTTTCACTATTCATGACCACCACAAATTTAGACTCTTTGTCAAATCCACTGATCACTGATTGAAGTTCTTCGTTAAAAACCATTCTGTGCAGATTACTATACAATGAGGTATGAGATGGTTCTCTAGATGTACTTGAAGATATAACGACTAAAGTAGGAGACATTAGTTGATTCAAAACATTTTATGGACAAACCTTATAGTCCTCTTTTAACGTGTTCAGACCAATAACAAGATCACACATTTATTAAAATATTTTATTATTTCTTTCAACCTCCTTATCAGTTATGAAAGTTACCTTAGGTTGAATCTAGGAGAAAACTCCCTATGGAATCTGACCACTAACATCCTCAATAGGATGAGCTGCGGGTTTTGGTCATGATTTCAGCAATCTTTGAAAATCTTCAACCAGACCTCTAAGAGACTTAACTTCATCACCTAACAGTTTGTTCTCTACTCTGACTTCTTGAATTTCCTGAATCATTTTTGGCTGAATTTACCAATTGATATTCTATAAAAATCGGTCACCATCTCTTTCACTCATGATTTTCACCAGAGTAGGTTGAGTGTTCATGAAATTTAAAATCTAACCAATAAGGTAACTCCAAATGCATTAAAATCATCCTTACACACTAAGGTACAAAGTTCTTGTTAAGGTTCAGAAAAAGAAATTGAGAGAGGCTCAGGTTCCTTTGATGATATAACATCAAGACTAGATACCAGTTTCAATTGAAACATAGTAGACAAATCTATAGCTTTAATTGAGGCTTCCTGGGAATCAATCACCTTAGAATAGATAGGGAATTTATACCATGTATACATACAGCATGGATCAATGGGATTAGGCACATAAACAACTTATAGATAGGGGTGATGCTCCCCCTTTATAGGTGCATCTCTTATAGGAATAATACATTTAGATCCTTGATCTATTTCCATAATTTCAACCCAAGTAGCCTCAACCATTTATTCTCTAGACAATTGAAAGGCTTGCTCTATTATTTCTTCAGTACATTGGATAATATCAGGAATAGCTTGTTCTTCTAGGTGTTCTTCAAATGTTGTTTCATTCCCAAGAGAAATATCTTCTTCTAGATGTTCTTCTAGAACAGACTTTTCACTTACACTAATAGAAAACTCTTCTTTAGAAGTAGGTTCATCTTCAAGATCAACAATTTCATTAGGAATAGGTACATAATTTTCAATTAAGACATGAAGAGAAAGTTCACTGTATTCTTCATCCCATACATTTCTCCCTGTAGGTTCAAAAACCACTTCATTTTCTTCCTCAATAGAATAGTCATAAATCTCATCTGGATCCAAACCAAGATCATAAATGTCTTTAGGTCTTGAAGTTTTTTCAACTTAGTTGAACATTTTGTAGACCCTTTAATTGTCCTATATGCATGCTTTTCTCCATGGATTCCAACTGATTTTCATTCTTTTGATAGTAAACTTTGAGATAAAAATTCATAGTCCTTAATGAAATCTTCATCTGGTCCAACTAACCCTTTAACATGATGGATTTCAGTGATTATCCTTGAGTAGAATAGGGACATTGACTTTGAGGTTTTCTTTATCAACTCACACATATGAATAATAACATACTTCCATCGGTTTATGTTGTGTCCATTATTCATAAGAATTATCAAAAATACATCATGATACTTGATTATCAAAAAATTTCATTTTCATGGACTATTCATATTCTAAACAAACATAAAAAAATGTCTGGTTTCACCATCTAGATCAGCAGTTATAAATCTTCTCTGAGCCTCAGTTCTATCCATTCTTCTCAGGGATTCATCTAAAAAAGATCTTACATGTAGGTGGGGGACATCTGTGATAGTACTCAAAAAATATCATCATGAGGTATCCTTTGGAATGAATCCCTTAATCTCGAAGATAAGGTATATATTTTCCCATTGATCAAACTTCTCAAAACAAAAACAACTTATGTATCAAGATAGAATTGAACAAACTTATAAAATTGATCGACTAGATTTAGGTAAATTGGTCTTTTCTCTTCTGTGAAACAATCCAACCATCCTTGCTCTTTTACAACATTCAATACAAAAGATTTACTTGAAAGAAGCAATATGGTGAAAATTTCCTTTCTAGGTACCACTATTATGTTCACCATGTTCGGATACAAAGGACATTTGGGTGATATATTTAGTGCTATTTTCACCTTCTTCTTTGATCTTTGCTTCTTAGGAGTTGATGAAGACGGTTGTTTCATTCTGGGAATTCAAAAATAGTTAGAGAGTGTGAGGGAATGGTTTAAGGAGGGGTTACAGTTTGAGAGAGGAGATCTTAGGTGAAGAAATGAGTGAACATCACTTGTTTTTATCATTTAGGGATATTAAGCACCACAAAATCAAAACTGTGTGAAATTAAAACAATAAAATAATTAATTATCATGATACGAGTTATAATATGTAAATAAAATGATAAATTATTTTTTACGATGAGTCTGAAATAGGCTTTCACAGTTAGGTCGTAATAGGATTTTCATTGTGAGACCGTAACAGGTTTTTCACAATGAGATCTCTGTTATGAGGCTTTAAAACTGTTTGACCGCATTGTTTAAAATAGAATGTTCTAGAACATAACTAAGATATAGTAACTGTGAGAGCATAATAATGAAAAAAATATTTTAATATAGTATACTATAGAACTGTATGAGTTAGACAATAATCTTAACACAATAACTTGGGATACCTTAAAATGTGAAACAATAAGTTGTGAAACTGTACACTCACTACTTATGATTTATCATTCCCAATTCATGAATAATGTAATATATTATTTCAGAATATAAATTTTTGGTTAATATATTAGTAATCTGATATTCAGTTCCATTGAATTCCAATGTGACATCACATTTTTAATAATGATCTCTCCAAAAGTGATGTATAAAATAAATATGTTTTTCCCTACTGTGTGAAATAGGATTATTTGAGATGTTAATAGAACTTATATTTTTACAATTTATATGTACATGACTGAATTGATATCCACAATCTAGTAATTTGTGTTTCAACTACAAAATATGTGCACCACAACTACCTGCTGTTATGTACTCAACTTCGGATGTAGACAATACAACATAGTTTTGGTACTTACTACACCATGATTCTAATTAATTTCCTAAAAAGTGAAATGTTCCATAGGTATTTTTTCTATCTAATATAAAACCACCAAATTTATCATCAGAATAAAAAATTAACTCAAATGATTTCCTTCTAGGATATAACATTCCTAGATTTGGGGTATTCTTGAGGTATTTGAAAATTCTCTTAACAAAATTTAAATGAGATTCCTTAGGGTTTTCCTCAAAAAAAGCACACATACATACACTAAACATATTTTCATGTCGGCTAGTAGTTAAGTAGACTATTCCTCTAATAATTCCTCTATAAGTGGATTCATCAAAATATTTTCCACCTTCATCAAGATCTAACATACAAGTAGTACTAATTAGAGTGTCAATACATTTAGTGATGTCATAGACAGAACATTTTAGAAGATATCTAGTGTATTTTATTGGACATAAAATAATACCTTCATTATTTGGAATGATTTGAAATCCAAGAAAGAATTTTAGTTCACCCATTAATCTTATTTCCGATTCATTTTGTATCATTTTAGAAAATTCAACACATAATTTTTTTAAGATCCAAAGATAATATCAACTACATAAATTTTAACTACTAAAACATCATTAGAAATTAGTTTTATAAAGATTTTATATCATATATACATTTTGTAAAACATTTCGACAATAAAAGTACTTAATCTATCATACCAAGATCTTGGAAGTTATACTAAACCATATAAATATTTTGATAATTTAAAAACATGATTTAGAAAATGAGTATTTGTAAAACCAGGGTGTTTCTTAACAAAGACATCATCAGGTATATACCCATTTAGTAATGCACTTTTATCGACCATTTGATGTAGTTTGAAATTCAAATGTGCAGCATAATAAAGTAGAATTCTAATGGATTGAAATCTAGCTACTGGTGCAAAGGTTTTCTCATGGTAAATTCTCTCCTCCTTACTATAGCCTGGTGCAACCAATCTGGTAATTTTTCTTACAATGTCACTAGATTCATCTAATTCATTTTTAAACACCCACATAGTGCCTAAGGTGAATGTGTCTTCATCTAAATCTATAAGTTTCCAATATTTGTTCCTATCAAACTGATTATGTTCTTCTTGCATAGCCATCACCCAAAATTCATCATTGATTGCATCATTAATGTTTTTAGGTTCAAATTTTCACAAGAATACTTGATGTTCAACTGGATTTCTATGATAAGCTCTAGTTTGACTTCCTTTATCTAAATATATAACAAATGCATCTAAAGGATGATTCTTAAGTGTTCTAATAGATCTTCAAAAATAAGGACATGTGATTTTAGGTTCTTTAACATGTTCATGTTCATTATAACCAAAATCTAAATATTTTCCAGGAGTAATTTTTTTCTCAAATTCTTTTACAGGATGGTTAAAGGATTTTGTATCGATGATCAATTTTTACACATCATCTTCCAGGTTTTCTAGAGTGGTCTTGGGCTCATGTGGATCTATTTCATCAAATTTGACATGGACAGATTCTTCCAGACATTTATTTATTTGGTAAAGCATTCTATAGGATTTACTAGATATTGAATATATTAGAAATATTCTTTCATCACTCTTAGATGAAAATTAGCAATATTTTTGTTAGTATTAAGGATATAGACTTTTCAATCAAAACCATTGATGTTGAAAACATTGGGTTTTCTATTGTTCCATAATTCAGATGGAGTTCTTTTTAGAATATGTCTAATCAACACTCTGTTAATAATATATCATGTGGTATTTATAGCTTCAACCCAAAAATAAATTTGTAAGTAATATTCACTAAGCAATGTTCTAGAAATTTCATTCAAGTTTCTATTTATTCTTTCTACAAATCAATTTGGTTGAGTTGTTCTATGAGTAGAGAAATTATGACTATAGAGATTTTTGTGAACAAAAGGATTCAAACTCAAGATTTTCAAACTCAAGACCGTGATCACTTCTTAATTATTTAATTCTATGTCGAATTTGATTTTCTATAGTTTTTTCATATTTGATCAAAAGAGAGTAGGACTCACATTTGTGAGCCAAAAATTAAGTCTATGTATATCTATAAAATTAATCTACATGTAAATAAACATATCACTTTCCATTTAATGGTACAAACAAATCCATGTGAACTAGTTAAAGAGGATGTGATGTGGAAAATTCTTTCTTTGGTTTGAAGGAAATTTTATGTTTCTTATCCTTTTGACAAGTATTACACACTTTATCATTTGGAAACTCATGTTTGGGTAGATATTTTACAATTTTTTGTCTTTCTAGTTTTCTATGCGGGTGAAAATAACAGCGTCCTAGTATCCTATGTCAAAGGAAAGACTCTTTTTAAAATAAAAATAAACATAAATCATTTTGAGAGACTAATGAATCAATGTTAATAGAGTATATATTTTCTTTTCCCAATGTAGAAAACAATAATTAATTTTTATAATTAAAAACATTGCAAGGATCATTTTCAAATTTAACATGAAATCCATCAGTACATAGTTTTGAAATACTAATCATATTATATTTAAATCCATAAAAAATGTACTTTGGAAATTAAAATTGAGTTAGTGTTACCCATTTGGCCAAGGCCAGTGATTTTTTTCATTGGTATTTTCACCAAAGGTGACATGTCCACCATCAATTTTAATTATGTTCTTGAAGAATGAATAGTCCCCTATCATGATTTTTGAACACCCACTGTCCATGTACCGTAAACTTTTATAGGTACTCTTTATGAAACTTTCCTAAAAACTAGTCAAATAAAAATATTCATTGGTACTCTAATTTTTTTGGGTCCAGTAATATTAGTGACTATTTCTTTAGGAACCCATATCTGCCTCGTAGGTTAACTATAAAAATTATGTAAATTGCTTGAAAACTAAATTCTATTCAGTCCAGAAAATTTTGAGATAGTAGAGAGTGTATCATAACCTAAACTAGTTGAATGTTTTCTAGAATTATAATTAATGTTGTGTTTTCTAGATTTAGAAACAAAATTAGTTCATACAAAATTTCTTTTACTAATTTGATTGACAATACCCGTAGTATATTTAAGAGATATATGTTTTCCTAGAATTTGTACCAATGTATCTTTACCATTAAAAAATCATTCCAGGCCCTTTTTTAATTTTTCATTAGATAGATTTAGTGCATTTTAGTCTTTGAGTAATTGACCATTTTTCTCCATTTCTACATTAGGTTTAGTTTTAACAGTTGAGGTAAGAGCATGTTGTTTCCTTAAAGATTTGTATTTATCTTTTAGTTCATTACATTTCTCTTCAAGCATATTACAGTACTCATTCATATCATTATTAGACATATTCCTAGTATCACTGTCATCTCTAGAATAATAAAAATTATATATAGAATATAACAGTTTTACCTTAGATGTGTTTGTCATGAAATACATATTGTCTTTGTTAGACTATTCATCAAGTAAAGATTCTTATTCACTTGACTATCCTAAGAAGCACTCTAAGTTTATTTCACTAACTTTTTATAATTTCTATCTTGATCCTCTTATTTATTTTTGTACATGAACGTGGGACATTGAGCCTTTACATGTATCTTTTTCTTACACTCATATCATACTATCTTGTTAGACTTTTGACTTCTTTTCCAATATTTCTTCCACCTTCCTTTTTTATTAGATATTCTTTTAAAGTTAGGATTTCTAAAAAATTTCTTCTTCTTATAAAATATCTTAAACCTTCTGGCTAATTGATCTATATCTACATCACCTTCAGTTGATGATTGTTCATTTCTAGAAAATTTTATATAGACTTCCAATTTCCCTTTTTCTTATTTTTTAGAGGCGGTGGTCTTAAATGCAACCGATTTTCATTGGGGTTCATCCCTCTCATCCATGTTGACTTTCAGAGCCTCATCACGCATCATTAATTTCACAATGAGTTCTTTTATATGAAACATGTTGATGCCAGATGATTATCTAATAGAGATAGAGGTTCCTCTCCATCTATCAGGTTGGGATCCTAGAATCCTCAATATTTGTTCTATGTTAGTGACTTCTCTTCCAAGAGAAATCATTGTGTTGAAAATTTTGTCAAAGACGAGATAAAGGTCAAAAATAGGCTCATCAGGTTTCATTTCAAAGTTATCCTATTAAATATTATAAGCATTAAGTTTCATTTCATTAATAGTAGAAGTTCCTTCATGTGAAACAGAAAAAGTATCCAAAATTTCATGGGTAGTTTTACATGCAGAAATTATGTTAAATTCCTCATCTCCTAAGGAGAAATATATATCATTCATGTATTTGTAATTACTATTTGTAGGAATCTTTGCTTGGGTTATCCCTTGTGATTCTATCTTTAGATGGAAACATATAATCATCTATAATTGAAGACCCAATTTCAAAACCCATACATTTTGAATGCATTTTCATTTTGATTTTCCATTGGGTAATATTGGTTCCATTAAGGAATGGTGGTCTGTTTGTTGCAGCACCTTCCAGTATGTTATCCATATTAATGAAATACATTGAAAGATCTAGAAATTTATAATTAACAGAAATTTACAGATCTTTAATATACAACTAAAATCACATTTGAATAGTTTAAAAAACCATGTATTAATATGAATAACAAACACCTTTGATACCAAATTTTGGTCGAAGTACAATACTCAATAGGGGTGAATTGAGTATCTATAAAAATTTCAGTTTGAAAATTTTTCTTAAAAGGTTCCCAAATAAAACTAAATACAGCTCAGTAAATCAATGTAACACGGATATGAATGTTTGAATTTTTAAATAACTTATCAAAAAATTGAGTAATTATTTGTAATCATAATATCAGTTATTAATATTACTTTTGATGATATTCTAATAATTCAAAAATGTATAACTTCTTTTCAAGATTAACTATCAATGTAAATATTTTGATTTCTGAATTATTAATTAAAATAAAGAATATTGAATTAAACAACACAAAAGATATAAAACAACTGGTTCAGTATCAATCTAAGATCTAATCCACTCCAATTGGTGATCATCTTCCACCATGTATTTTATATTAAAAAACATGATCCACACCTCAGATCGGGGTAAAAAACAATGCACAAGACTGTCCAGGTCATACAACCTCTTCCAATGTTTCTCATTGGTATGAAATACTAGGTCACATAGGGACCACTTCCACACATATATTTGGGAGTAAAAAGGATTAAAAATATATGAGAGTAAGGATATCTTGTATCCTTCAATTTAGTGTAAAAGAGAGAGTGTGTTTTTATACAGACACACACACACACTGTTCGAAAGAAAAAAAATACACACCAGTGAAAAGATGATGAAAAATGTTTGGAAGTTCTTTGTGTCTTATTCTGTGTAGCTTTGAAATTTTAGGATGAAGTGGATGTATGAATCGGGGCCTCTTGCGAGAAACAGAGTATCGTAAGTTTGATTCTATGGTTTCCAGTTAGATCTGGCTTATTTTCTTTGTGGAGTTGGTAATGCGAAGATGTTCTTTACTGAGATCTATGTTCTCTTAGATTTTTGGATTCGTAAATGCTTTTTTTATTCTTCGGATGTATATTTGTTCATGTTTCGAAAAACAATTCTTCACTATATCACGCCACTTTGTTTCGGGGGAAAACATTCTTTTTATTCTTGTAGTTCATGTGTTGGAGCCTACATGATGCATGTATTCTACACCTCGTACCTCGTACTATTAAGTGATTTGTATACAATGAATTATTAATCATGTCAGGGTATTTGAAATAATCAAATATAACTGTTTGAAATTAAATCAAAAATAAAAAAAATAGGTTAAAAAATGGTGTCACAGTCTTCTGGAAATGGGGTCACTTTGGGAACGATGTCACCATGAAGTGGTGTCTCGATAAAATGATATGTCCATGAAACAGTGTATCCGTCTTTTCCTTTGACTAGTGAGATAGTTATGATGGAATTGGTGTATAGAGATCAGGAACCGGTAGCATAGATGCAGTGTTAGGATCATGGTGTCAGGTCTTTTCCAAACATAAAACAATGACTTAGCAAGGAACCAATGTCACAGACTTCGATAGATCTGAAACATGTTTAGGTGTCTAGTCATGTTGTCTAGTCACGGTGTCTGGTCATGGTGTTTGGGTTACGGTGTCGGGGTCATGGTGTCTCCTTGATGGTGTATGGTCATGGTGTATGGTCACGGTGTCTAGGTCACAGTGTCTAGGTCACGGTTTCTGGTCACAGTGTCTGCTCATGGTTTGTTGTCACGGTGCCTAGTTCAATGGCCAGAAAAATATTATCGATGGTAGACTCATAGTTTCTCAGACACATCCAAATATCTGTATATATAATTAATCAGTAATATTCAAAAAGTGAATTAGACTTAATCACTTATAAAATATAACATTACAAACTAAAGTTAAATATAGTTTACAATAATCAAACATGATTTTTAGAAATTAAGATCTTGAGAACATTTATATAATGCATAAAGAAACCAACCATCTATAAAAATGATTTGAGGCATATTAAACATTATTAAGAAGATTTACTGAATGGATAAGATTTTTTATCATTAAAACATGATTAACATAAGAGGAGTCCAACATATTCAAATGAATGAATGGTTACAATGGTGATAAAAGTAGTTACAAAATGTTTTATTCACACTTTTCAAAAATATTCAGAAATATCATGTTTGGAAAAAAATTATAGAAAATTAATTTTAATTACATTTAAAATAAAGTAAAATGTAGTTTTTATTGAAATTTAAATATATATTTGATTGCAGAATAAAATTTTATTAACTTTCTTTTATGGAGCATCAACATGGAAGAAATGTTTTTTCTAGATAATACCAAATGAGGTTGATTTAAAAACAATTATCGAAATTTTGTAGTTCCAAAGATTGGAGAATGAAATGAGATCATGATAATTCTCCAAAATAACTATATTTTATGTAATTAAAGTGTTTTTAGTGTCAAATATAATAATATAATCCCAAAATAGATTCAATCATAAACAATATCGACTAAACATGTGATTTCAACATAAACCCTTACACTGGTTCAATAATTCTGTCACACACCCTCCTATGTTTTTATATAATAAATGTATATTAATAACAAATATATAATTTTTCCATATTAATAATTTTATCATAACATAAAAATCATAAATTATTTAAAATTACACAATTATTAACAATTATTCATTAAAATCATCATTTTGGAGAGATCTGGTTAGTTTCCATGCATGATTTTGTTTGAAAATTACGATCGTCACAAAATTTTCATGGATTAATAAAATATATAATATTAATCCATTAATAATTATGATATTTATTCATATGAACACTTTTTTAACCATTCATATAAAGTGGTGATTTAGAAAATAATTACATCACTTTGTGGAGATGTTTTCGTATACGTACACACGAGTATTGTTTTCATTTTCTAATGAATAGAAAGAAATATTGATAGATAATATTACATTATAGTAACAAAATAAAATAATATATATTAATTAATCATATTCAAACAATTCACCATGAATTTGGGAAAATCAAAATTCATCACATTACTTCATAGGGGAGGTAATGGACACAAACACATGAACGATTTTATAAATTTTTATATTAAATAAATGGAATAGAAAATATTTTATAAATTAACATAAAAAATAATTTTTATTGTTAATATTATGATTTAGAAAAATTATGATGATTATTGGGTATTTTTATCATGTTAGGATACCAAGAAACTCAAAATAGCTCCGTAAAGAAAACGGTGTCTTCTTAAGAAACTTATGTTGGACTACAACATATGCCTTCATATTATTTCTCATTAGTATGACATGAAACTCTAGTATCCATGGATAAAATTTTTTAATATGATTGGTTATGGATTTTTGGATCTATATATCTCACTGTGTGTGAAATATTTAGGTTAGGATGACCTTGTTTTATAAGTTTGGTAATTGGAACTCTTTTAAATACTTAAAACATTATAACATAATAAATTCATATTCTATTACAATTCATCAAATTGAAAAAGGCTAGAAAGATAAGATAGTTTATGATTTAAATATATTTTATGAAATAAATTTATTTAATATAGTTGATATTTGAAACCTTATATTTTTTTTTAACCTCATTATTAACCCTTTTTAATTGTATCCTGAGTAAAAATATTTATTATAGTTGTTATTCACTAATACAAAATAAGAATATGTCCCCATTTACAAAATTCGGAGATAGAGATTACACACACACACATATATGTATGTATATATATATATATTAAAATATATTACTATAATGCGATAAAATTATGTTTAAAACAAGGGTGCATGAAACAATGACAACTATTTTAAAAAATATGCATTTTAAGCATAAAATTAATTTTTATACAATTATGTTCCATGTTAAAAATACTAGATTAATTTTATCTAAGATTATTTAATATTTTACCTAAAAATTTAATTAAAATATTTGATCAATAATTATAAATTTTTTTTAGTTAGATAACACCAAAATATGTTTTTATGAGTAGTTTTTGAGAAAATATCAATGATTTCCTTCAGAAAAAGTTTTTTTATTTATATAAATTAAATTAATAATTAAAATTCTTAAAAAATATATTTTTATATTTGCAATACTTTGAATAAATTTTTATATAAAACATATATCATGTAAATAATTCATATAAAATTTATTTGTAAATAATTAATTATGAACAGTAGTATTTCATAAGTGAAATAGAAATAAATTTTGATGGTCAGAACTCATTAAAATATCATATATTGATTTCTTTTGTAATTTATTACAATTTTTAAAATATTTTCATGATTGTGTGATTCATAAGATATCGATTTTATTTATTGATTATACGATTATATATTCTAATATATCATGGTTTTATGTTCGATCCACTTATGAGAATTTCACTAATGAATTTATATCACCAAGATATAAACAATTATTGATACTCGTGCCTCATAAAAACAAAAATTTCCTAAATTTATTCATCAAATTTTTCAATCATCCAGAAACCATACCAATATGAGTAGTCTAATTTTTTTATCATTTTTTTCCTATGATCTGTGTTTCTTATTGGGTTCTCCTAAAATAAAAGACCATTATCCAATTGTATATAATCTTTATCCATTTTCAAGGATAAGGTATGTATTTCCTTTAAATTAATTTATAAAAAAAATTCATGGGATTTATAGAGGCTTGGAATAAGTATAAAAATATAATCAACCATTATTACTACTCCAATAATCTCATATGGACTAGTATGTCTAGTGGTTTTCATTTTGATTTATCTGAATTTTTAAAACATCTTCTATAGAGCTGTTAAATGTAATTCCTTATCACTGAAAATAAAATAGAGATCATATTAATAATTTTCTACATAACATATCTATGAAACTTCTCTGCATATACAGGTTTTTGAAAGGCTATATCCTTTACTCTCATTCCATTTTCTATCATGGAACCATATATGTTTTGTTTCTAAAATTATTCATTTCATTTTTTATTTTTTGAAAATATTTCTATAAGATTGTTGGCGCCAAAATATTGGACGCAAAGCGAAGAAGAAAAAGAATCCCACATGCTGCCTCGCGAAGCACCGCCGTAGAGGACACTCGAGCACCGCAGACGCCGCGAAGCAACTGAAGCGGTAATGCTCTACGAACGCCCTGACGTTCGCGGCCCACCACGAAGACACAGAGGCGGTAATGCTCTGCGAACGCCCAGATGTTCGCGGCCCACTGTGAAGCCACATAGGCGGTAATGCTCCGCGAACTCCCTGACGTTCGCGTGCCCACCGCGAAGTCCCAGAGGTGGTAATGCTCCACGAATGCCCTAACGTTCGTAGTCGGGCGTGAAGCAAAGGAGGTGGTAACCCTCCGCGAACCTAGTTGACGTTCACGCCCCGCCACGAAGCAACTGCAGCCCCTTCACTCCATGTGAGCTCTGCTTCATAGCGCCCCTTGCCTATAAATACCAAGATCCCCCTGAGCCCATGGGGGATAGACAATATGACCTTTCAGCTTCCCAGCTCCCGAGTCACGAAGCACCCTTCACCCCAGGAATCATGAGCTCTGCGAGGTATTTTTGCATTGCGAGAATCCTTCGCCTTGTCTCATTTTGAGACCATCTTCCGAGAGGGATGCCCTTCGCGAAGGAAGGGGATCCCCAAGGGGACCTGAGAAGCCGTGGAGCGTTCATGATTCGCGAAACACCCATCCTGTACATGTAATCTTTATACCAAGGAAGGATCACTGTACTTTGCGAAGCACATTTCTAGGCAGCACCATGCTTCGCGAGGGACCTGCGCTTTGCAAGGTAGTGCTCTGCGAATGCTATTCCACTTCACAAAGCACCTCCCATTCGCACCCCTACCCCATGCTAAGGCCAAGGCACTCCACTACGTGAAGCATATCCCTTTGAAAGTGTTTTCAACTGTGCAGAGCACCTGAGTCCTACAAGGCCCCTACATGTGGACCCCACTACTTGGCAATTCCACTTCCCGTGCGACCCTCCAGGCTTGCACGATGTGATTTCAAAGTCCCATGGACGATATCACCCATAGAGTTTCTTTGCCTAATGCTTCTTCGCATTGTCACGCTAATGGATATTGCTTCTTCGCATAGCCATGCTAATGTGGACCCCTCGATGGTTCACCCTTCGCCCCCCCTTCTGTACGGCCTTGCCGATGCCTTCCCTCCCACAAGGAGAAGAGGGTACCGGTTATGTAAGTCCTTGGGATGTGGAGTAAGCCCACCTCATCCGAGCTACAGAATGTTAAACTGCCAGGCACCTTGTCCTCAACACATGACGTTAAACTATGACCTGGCCACATGCCTTGCACGCAGCCCCCCCCCCCCAAGCTCAGACATTCTTTACGCCGCTCGTCTCCATGGGAATGGAATCTTCCTCACATGGAATGAGATCCTCTCTTTTGGAGTGGCTTTTGCCCGCGGGGGAAGGAATGCCTCAGAGCGTAAGACCCTAGCCTCTCTTGTGGAAGGTGGCACCCATGCACCTCCGTACTTCCCCACTTCCTCAGTTCTAAGGCCAGCGAAGGACGTGATAGGGAAGCAAGGAACCTCCTTTCTTAGGTCTCAAATCCTTCTCCTGCTGCGCTTTGTCGCACCCCGGTCCTCCATCCTGGAGTAAGTCCCAGCACCATGGGCCGCCTAATGCATAATACCCTCCTCATTTCCCATGGACGCACCCTTCGTGACGTGATCGTCAGGTCCCTACAACCTCTTGTTTCTCACACCGAGCATGACTCACGTGAGTTTAAAGTAAACACTGACCCTGACCTCCACCTCAAGTGAACAATGGGGACTTTGATATGTGTTAAGGCATGTTATGTAGGAAGCCTCCACGAGGTTCAATCCCTCCACTCGGTAATTTCTTCACGACGAGTTCCACCCTCATCTAGCATGACGTTAAACTGTATGCCCTCGTCCAGCATGACGTTAAACTGTATGATGTCCCACATGACATTAAACTGTACATCCATTTGAACTTCAAGTTCTTTGATCCATTTCAAGGCATGGTTTGTAGGAACCTCCACGAGGTTCAATCCCACCGCCCTTCGTTTATTTACGTCAGGGTTCACCCTCGTCCCGCATGACGTTAAACTGCATTCCAGTCCAGCGGTAAGCCATTGTGACTATTCGGAACTACGAGGACTTTGATCTGTGCTAAGGCATGGTACGTAGGAAGCCTCATGAGGTTCAATCCCACCATCAGTGGACCCCCGGGTTCTCCTTCACGTTGGTTTGCTGATGAAACCCAACCTAAACTATGAGGACCTTGATCCGTGTCAAGGCATGGTACGTAGGAAGCCTCCATGAGGTTCAAGCCCATCACCAATGGACCCCCGGGTCCTCCTTATCGTTGGCCTTACGGCATCCAACCTGAACTACGTGGTCTTTGATCCTTGCTAAGGCATGGTACGTAGGAAGCCTCCACGAGGATCAAGCCCACCACTACCTAGACCCCTCGTCCTCCTTCACGTCGGCCTTCCGGCGTCCAACCTGAACTACGTGGTATTTGATTCGTGCTAAGGCATGGTATGTAGGAAGCCTCCATGAGGTTCAAGCCCACCACCACCTGGACCCCTGGCCCTCCTTCACATCATCCTTCCGGCGTCCAACCTAAACTACGTGGTCTTTGATCCGTGCTAAGAGATGGTATGTAGGAATCCTCCACGAGGTTCAAGGCCACCACCACCTGGACCCCCGGTCCTCCTTCACGTCGGCCTTCCGGCGTCCAACCTGGACTATGTGGTCTTTGATCTATGTTAAGGCATGGTCTGTAGGAAGCCTCCATGAGATTCAAGCCCCCACACCATTTGGACCAAGGTCCTTATTTACATCGGTTCTCTGACACACCTTCATCCCACATGACGTTAAACCGCATCCTGGTCCAGTAGTAAGCCATTATGGTCCTTCCATCTAGTTGTTCTGACGCCCCTTTGTGTCAGCTCAACCGCCCCTCTAATTTGAACTATGTGGTCTATGATCTGTGGTAAGGAATGGTACGTTGGAAGCCTCCATGAGGTTCAAGCCCAGCTGGATCCCTGGTCCCCTCACGTCGGTTCACCGACCTCATATCCTCAGGCCGCCTCAGAGTGTAAGCCCCATTCCATGCCGAACTACGTAAAACATGATTCCCAGCCAAGGGGATATGTAGAAAGTATCTTTGAGGCTCACGCCCATCATCATCGTCATCTCTACAATGGCCCCCATTTCACTCCTCTTCCACTCCATGAAATTCTCCATCATCCACCATGATTCTCACCCGGGCCGCCACATCCCAGTGAAATCATGCCACTCCATTCCCATCCACAGCATTCAGGAATCCTCCCATGGGCTGGCTCTGACTCGGGTGTTCCACTCAAGGGGTGTATTCTGTGAACTGATCCACTCTAGTTAGTGTTCTGATCAGCCCAACCCGTCTCCGTTGGACATTAAACTTGCACCATACCCCGTGTTAAACATGTGAAGCTGGGGAAATCCTCAGATACATGCCTATGGAATACAATACCCTATGTTCGACGTGGGACACCTCAGGGTTCCGTGCCCTCAAGAAGCCCTATAATAAAAGACCAACAACAGACCGGCCAATACCCCAGCATTCAGACACGTTAATGATGCCTCAACGTGACTACTCCCCCCAACTGAAGGTAGC
Organism: Viscum album; assembly: GCA_963277665.1. Taxonomy (NCBI): domain Eukaryota; kingdom Viridiplantae; phylum Streptophyta; class Magnoliopsida; order Santalales; family Viscaceae; genus Viscum; species Viscum album. The sequence continues at coordinate 805,594,037 of OY728119.1, read as the reverse complement.
TACCCTGACCGGACCCTTTGGAATTTCATGACAGAAGCAGTGTAATTAATTGGCTTCCATGAAAAGATGGCATTGGGAAGAGTTTCTCGAACAACGTATTAAATCTATGGGGAAGACACAGACTAGGTGATGAGTTTTAAGGAGGAATCCCTGGAAGGAAGAACCGACATCCCATCATCCTGTTTCGATCAAGGAGAATACGTCCCTAAATAAAGAGCGGATGTCGCCCCCCTTTGGAAAGCGGGAATGCAGGGCAACAAGAAATTTGTGCCTGTCTCGCCCAAGCGGACGGATGTGCGCGCCCCGGCGAAAGTTTGAGAAACAAAAATGGTGAACCCGACATGAAGATTATTCTCCATAATATGGAGATTAGTAGAGCTCAAGACATCATTAGATTCACATGTTACAGGATTCAGATATCCGGCACCGGGCCCCGCTAAGAAAATGGCGGGCCTGGCGTGAAACTCATCGGTTGTTGGGGTAGTAGAACATTGGGGCATTCCGTCCTGCAACTGGTTGGTGTGGATTCCTCTCACTGACCACGGAAGATAGAATGACGTTGGGGCACTGTTTGTCGATCTTTTTTTCCTCGCAGTTTTGATGAGTTGACCTTCCTGCTTCTCAGGAATCAGGTTGCTTCTATCATAACACGATCTCTGCCCACCCGCCTACGCAGGGGAAGAGGCGATACCAGCACAGCCACTCCCTGTGGCTCCACTTTCTCCACAATGGCATCTACATCTATGAATGCAGAACGCCCACGTCCCCTTTCTCCGTCAGAGATTATCCAACGCAGGGTGATCAATGACCTTGTACGTCGTTACAAGGGGGAGGGCATAATCCCAACTCGGGATATGGCCCACCTGGACCTGGAGGCATCCAGGACCCACCATCAACGCCGCCCTCGAGGGCCGGAAAGGGAGCCCCTGCTCCACACCCCAACGTTCGATCGTTTCGGGAGCCTATCCCCAGAACGCATCGACGACTCCCGGCCTTATGCTGATGAGGTGGGAGATGTCCGGCTTAGCCCAGCTAAGGCCCCGGTCCAAGGACTGTAGGCAAGGGCCCCCACCCGACTGTGTCAGCACCGCCGTCCAGCTTTGCTAGAGGAGCAGGGAAGCTATGCCCCTGCACCACCTGCACCGGCTCGTCTAACCCGATGCCAGCATTAGGCCCGAGCTGATGACACTCGTCAAGGGGTGTTAACGTCAACAGCTACTGTGGCCCGAGACACCGCTGATGTGCATCATGAAGCCCCTACATGCACTGAGCAGGGGCACTCCTACACCCGATCAGGATCGACGCCACAATCGCCCCATGGGCAGTCTGGGTTGACTCTCCAGGTCACAGGCCTGAGTGGTGATCGCCGTGAACCAATTCACAGTGATGTCACCCGGTATGGAGGGGCTCCCCATACCACCACTTCACAGAGCGTGGTCCTTCCCCACCCCGAAGCTCGTCATGGTGGTATGCCTCGTGCTACCCCCATCCCAAATGAAGACTTGCCCCGCGGCAGTGATACTCAGTGCGGAAGCCTCTCCCGTGCCCACCACACAGGGAATGGAGTTCCTCCTCCTGCCCCTGACTGTCGATGTCAAGGTATTGCCCATCCGGTCCCTCTCCAACGTGGGGATCCTCCCTGCATCCTCTCTGTAGCTGGTGAAGATCCTCCTCGCCCCGGAAACCCAAGGGGTGAAGGTCAGCCTCACTCCACCCGCGTCAAGAATGGAGGTCCTCCCCATGATCCTGTCGGTTACAATAGAGGTTCCGCCCACACGAGTTATATTCAAGGAGGTCCTCCCCATGTACCCTTTGACATCTTCCCTGGTGCCCCTCGAACCTCGTCCATCTCAAGCGGATGTCCTCTCCGCCATGGCATCAGCACGGACCCACGACTATATGTCGAGAATCAACCTTGTCTCAAAGAGCCATGCAGGGGAAAGAGAGAGGGTCGTCGCCACCACAAGAAGAATACTGGAAATTCCTGAGTGGATATCAAAGCAGCCCGCTTCTCGTAATCTGAAGCAGAATGCAACTCATCGATGGGGCCTTCTCCCCGCTCCTCCATGTCATGGACCGGGGCAGGAAAAAGGCGTGTCAGCCTCATTCTCCCAGAATGTGAAGTCCACCGGATTCCCGCCTCTCATCACAGGTATATCTAGGAGGAGGAAATTGTGAAAATCTCGTAGGTTCCGACCGTGCAATCTCCACCGTCATCACCAGAAGCGCCCTCTACCTCTACCAGAGATCAAAGAGGGCTATTTTGGGGACCAACGGTGGTAGATCAATGGCGCGACCCATCACCAGTGACCACAATCCCTACACCAGAATTTGTGATGGTCAACTTGTCGTATCACGACGTTGTGGTTAGGTCACCTCACTCCTCAGAGGATAGCCCGGAATTCAGCGGTCAGTCAGCTCATCCTCTGTATTCTCTTCCGCCCGGCTTACTGTCCCAGCGGTCTACGTTGATACTGTTACCGGTTCCTCAGTTACCTCTGGTGGACGAGTGGGGAAATACAGGGCCATACCCTGAATCCGAGCCCAGGAACTTCTGCAACATTCTCACATCAGATCAGTTCCCGGAGAAGGTCTGGCTGACGGTAGTGCCGAACTTTTGCCCGCCGGAGTCCCTTACCCCATAAGAAGTTGGGGGCTTCCGCCAAACCCTATGGGTGGCACACATCCGCCTTTGTTATGAACGGGTAGTGTACCCCAGGAGTCGAGTTCACTTTGAGGAAATCGGCGAGCAATGTCGCCTGGTCGATATGGCTGCACTCGTTGCGGCCCAGTGCCCTGAGTCACCAGGCCGCCAGAGCACCCGTCAACAGAAATGCATTCAGAGTCTCAAAGTACTCCGCAGAATCATCAGGAAAGCTACCCCCCAAGTGAATGTTCATGGATGGGGACAGTATGCCACCCACCTCTTCAGTCCTATCTGACGGAAGCCTGATTCGTTATGTGACATTGAGGACATGCCCCCAAAAGGGGTCACGGTCAACATGGTTAACGTAGTGGACAAGGAGGACGAGCTTGATTTTCTCGATGGAGACTTACCCCCCTGAGGGTGTACCACCATTTATGGACCCATCGGGGAGGATTACCCATCAGCAGAGGAACCCTCTAGGCCTCCTTGTACCCACCGAGTCGCTGGTACTCAGTCGGATGACCCTCAAGGGTAAGGAGCACGTTGGAACTGTCAAAAACTCTGACCCATCCGGCTTAGTGTAGAAGACAGACGAAGACCCCAAAAATGCCGCATTGCTCCAGTAGCTCAATGAGAAGAAGAGGCTGGTTGACAAACTCATGGCCGAGCGCGTTGCAGAGTGGAGACCCGACTATGGTAATCCCAAGCCGGGGCAGCAGGGGTAGGAACAATTTCCCCCCTACGAGATTCCTTCGGGAAACCCTGATCATGCTACTTCTACATACAGGGCAGAAGCTGGAACTCACGGCAAGAGGGCATGATATGTCTCTCCAAACCCTCCTGAACGACGAGGAAATCTGATAAATCCTGCCCGGGTTCCCCCAACCGCCCCACAAGTTGTTCCGCCAATAGCTCCACGAGCTACTGAAGCCATCTACCGCATCGAAGAACCCGGCAACACACTTGTGTTAAGGGGACCCCATCAAGACAGGGACACCCACCCAGATGATCTTATAGAGGTACTCATCACCTGTCTTGAGGCGTTGGAAACGCGTCAGGTGGTAGTCCCACCAGATGGCAAGCCATATCCCGCATGGGTGGATGATATGCCAGCACCTCCGAGTTTTGGGAACCCCACTTTCTTGCCCTTCAACGGGAAAGGGGACCCGCCGCCGCACTTCGCCCACTTTTCTTCCAGGTGTGGACCAATGTTGGGAACCTCAGCGCAACAAGAAGCCGCCAATCTCCGATGTTTCATGTAGAAATTGGAGGGCCCTGCATTCGTTTGGTACAACCATCTCCCTATTGGATTGGTGACCAGTTGGGAGGATCTCCACCGACAGTTCCTATACTATTTCAGCTCCACCACACGAAGACCAGCATTTCAGACCACTTTAAGTGCAAACAAAGGCCTGATGAGTGAGTCGCGGACTTCATTGCCCGGTGCAAGGGGCTTACATACTCCCTCGACATGCCACTGACTCAGGAGAAATTACTGACGATGTGTGTATGGAATGTTAAAATAGATCTGGTTCCTTCCCTGATCACCTAGAACTATCCTGGAGGGTTCCGAGACTTCTCAGATAAAGCCCTGTGCCTCGAGGGAGCTCTGCAACAGGCTAGTCAGGTGCGTCTGTCGCCCCCTATGATCCCAATAAGGAGGGAAAAGGATGATCCTGCTGCAGTGGACTAAGTAGAAGCCCCCCCCCCCCCCCCCGAAAGCTAGAGTTGATACCAGTAGCGCTATCTCCACAACCTCACTGAGGCCCACGGCCTCAGGCACAGCCTCCTGCCCAGCAGCGACTGCCTCAGAACTGACAGGATCCCCCGCGCAATGCGCCACCACCGCCTAGGCGGGATAATAAGTCTCTGCCACCTCAGCAGGCCCCTCTTCACGGCCAGGCTCCCAAAGCTCCCTTTCCAGAAATAAGGAACCATACTTACTCGTTCTATGAGAATCAGGTCCCCGGTTACTTTCGAAGTGCCCTAGAGCATGGGATCGGGCACTTACCTGAGTGCAGAAGGCCGTCAGAGGCGAATCTCACCAATCGCCCCAACTACTGCCCCTGTCACCGGATCCTAGGGAACAACCTCAAACAGTTCTTTGTGTTTAAATACTGGATCTAAGACCATGTCAAAAACAATATAGTCAGGATAGGGTCGGCCCCGACATAGGTAGCGGGTGTCTTTGTCAGATCAGAAAGTGGTAGGGATGACGAAGGCGAGTGGAAGCAGTTTCCTAGCTGCGGGTCCCAGAATACGATGACTAAATGGCCCGTAAAACCGTCTCTCATGCCCATGACATCATTCGGGCATGCCTGAGTTAGATAGAGCCCTCAGATGATGCGACCAGTACCTCTGCGTCGTCATCACAGCCGACCTCTTCCCAAATGGGAAAGCAGCGACGACGCAAGAAGAAGCAACGCGCTCCACCGCTGTCATCGCCATCCCATACTCTTGGAGACTTTATGCCCCCTGAAATGGGGATTCCTCCCAGAATCCACCCAGTGGTGGATGATTCGTCAAGAGACAGCCAGACATACTATTTGGTTAATACCGTGGAGATGGTAAATCCTTATATGACTCCCACCGAGGGGGAACTCCAGGCGAACCTCCCCAACGTCCCCAACCAACGTCAACGTTAGTGGAACCGCAACCACATGGGTCATAGAGGAACATCATCGGCTGCTTTCAGTCGGTCCGTGCACCCTACTAAAACCAGACAGTAGGCCCAACACAGAGCTCAGCATGCGCTACCTCATCTGGTGCCCTCAGATCTACCTTCACCGCTGTTTGTGCTACTAGATCAGGCAGAGCTGCCTCGTTCGTACCACAGTCAGTCTTTCCCGGCTATAGGCCAATCTCAGTTGTACAGTCCTCATCTGGTAGCTACTCTTTAGGAATAAACTAGCGCGTATCAGGATGTACCCAGTACCAGCCAGCCACCGGTCCAGCCGGTAGGGCCCGTCATGCCTACAACTGCAGAACGTCCTCCTGTAAGCATAGGTTCGCATTTGGCAAGGAAGTATGATGTACTGAAAGACCTGGATGACATTCCAGCAAGGATTTCTATTCTTGAGGCTCTTGTCCTGTCGGCTGAAATGCGTGAAGCACTTGGCGAGGCCCTAAGGATCCCTCTCCAATTTGAGATGGAGGTAGCAGCCGTAGAAGCCTCCCATGCTGAGGCAATTGAGAATGTTGAATTCCAGGAAGTAATCTCATTCTCTAGTGAAGATGAAGACCCTCCCATGCATGCGCATATTCACCTACTATATATCACTGGCCAGTTTAACGGCGTGGAAGTCCGCCACTGTCTTGTTTACAGGGGTTCTGGGATTAACGTAATCCCGACTCGGACACTGCTAAAGCTGGGTTTATCTGAGGATGATTTAACTCCCTCCGAGCTCATAATCCAGGGATAAAACAGGACCGAACAATCCTCAGTCGGCAAGATCCACTTGAATACCCAGTTTGGTGGCCTAATTTCCAGCACCGAGTTCATGGTTGTCTCCTAGGACACCGCATACAACACATTGATGGGAAGGCCATGGCTTCATCTGCATGCAGTGGTCCCTTCGTCGTATCACCAAGGCCACAAGTACTCCCTCAATGGTCGAGTAGGTGTGATCTAAATAGATGCATCTCCTTTCGCCTCTTGTGAAGACCGCTATTTGGGCACCGACTATTACAAGATCAAGGATAAGTAAATCCTAGCAAGTGAGGATGAACCTGCCCTGGTCACAAGTGATCCCTGGGCAAGCCTGGTTGATGCCTAAATATTCCGGATCCATCAGTTGGAGGACATGACCCCCGACATGGGGCAGTGTTTTGTTGTTTTAGGGACAAGAGGAAAGAATGTTCCCATGTCCAAGCGGCGGTGGAAAATCACCTCATACTCTTACACCAATCAGGCTCAGGTGATCCCAGAACCTCCTACCATTGTGCGATATCGTAATGTCAGGCTTATGGAATCAACGATACATCATACATGTCTCTTCCACCGGGAAGGGATCAACCATATCAGGTCAACGGGTCACTACTACTTTGATGTCATCAAATGTGGCCCCTCGGGCCGAAGGCTAGATGGGATAGGATCGACTGCCTTCATCGATATTGTCTCAGTGGCACACGGGTCTCCTGATATGATGACCACTACTACCCAAGCTAGCACCAGATTCCCATCAGGTTTTGATAACTCAGAAGAAGCTCCCCCTACGGTAAATCCCTCCATGGGTGGAGAGGAGGATCTGGAGGATTCTCCCCTGCCTTTGAAGAAGGCGTATCTACCACGGTTGATGAACTGGTACAGGTGAACCTTGGTAGTGAGGTGGATCCGAGACCCACATTGATCAGTGCAGCCATGCCCCTCGAGGAACAGCAACAGTATGTGGATTTTCTCAAACAGCACCATGATGTGTTTTCCTGGAGTTACAATGAGATGCCGGGACTAGATCCCCAGGTAGACGTCCACTGCCTTGGTCTCCTGACAAACCATCGAGGGTTTAAGCAGCATCCCAGAAAGATGATCCCTTCTCACGGTGCCATGGTTGAGGCCAAATTTTACAAACATATGAAAGCCAGCTTCGTCAAGGAAGTCCAATACCCCAGGTGGCTTTCCAACATTGTTCCAGTCAGGAAGAAGAATGAGCACTTCAGTTTCTACATCGACTTCCGCGATCTTAATCTCCACTGCCCGAAATTTTATTTTCCCCTCCCAGTGACAGATTTGTTGATTGATTCCATGGCTAGGATCCAAGCCCACTCCTTCTTGGATGGGTATTCTTGGTACAACCAGATCCAGATGTCCCCTGACGACAAGGAGTCCACTACCTTCAGGGCTCCCCAAGGTACTTTTTGTTACAAGGCCATGCCCTTCATCCTGAAAAATGCAGGTGCCACCTATCAGCGGGCCATGCATCGCATATTCAAGCCGATTCTTGGGATGCTAGTGGAATGCTATGTGGATGATCTAGTGGTCAAATATTGTTAGTTATAAGACCATCTCAAGTACCTGGAGAAAGTGTTTTTCATCCTCCGTTCCCGTCACCTAAAGATTAAATCGTTAAAATGTTCCTCCATGGTCACCTCTGGGAAGTTTCATGGCTTTGTTTTTAGGTACCGAGGCATTGAGATCGTCCCAGAGAAGATCAAGGCCATTAGCCAGATGCCTCCCTGAAGCAGTATTTGGGAACATCGAGGTCTCCAAGGACACTTAACCTATGTACACCGATTCATTTCGAATATGGGTGGCAAGTGTATGCCCTTTTCTTGGCTCATGAAGAAAGGAACCGCCTGTTAATGGGATGAAGAGTGTCGGACCGCCTTCGAGGAAATAAAGAAGTATATTCTCCAACCTCCGGTCATGATGCCACCCGTCTTCGTAAAGCCATTGGTCCTTTACGTGACCGCCCTGGAATAGTCCCTCGGCGTGCTTCTCGCCCAGAAGAACAATGAGGGGACAAGGAACGGCCTCTACTATATCAGTTTCTTGCTCCTCGATGTGGAGATCAGATACTCCCCTATCGAAAATAGCTACCTTGTGCTTGTGTTCTCCGTACAGAAGTTGCGACATTACCTACAACACCATAAGGTACAGTTGGTCTCTTGGGTAGACCAACTAAAGTATGTCATGAACCGCCCTATGTTAACTGGTCGACTAGCGCGGTGGGTGGTGATCCTCCAGTAGTATGACATCAGGTTCGTGCCTCGGAAGGCCATCAAGGGACAGGCATTGGTAGACTTCTTGGATACTCATCCAACCTCCGAGGATCAATCCATGGATCTGAACTTTCCTGATTATGCGATCCTCTCAGTCGATCATGACGTCTCATTTTGGCAAATGCACTTTGACGGTGCCTCCCGGAGCCCCACCGGTAGGAGGATCAATGATCCTAAGCTCAATAGAGTGGGTCTGAGTATCTTCTTCATCACCCCGACGCAAGTTGTTCTACCATACTCAATCCTGTTGTTAGAAGGCTGCACCAACAACGAGTCAAAATACCAGGCTCTCATCACTGGTCTTGAGTTGTCCCTTGAGATCGATGTGCCCCATCTACATGTGAAAGGGGATTCTAAACTAATAATCAAGCGGGTCAATGGAGACTATGTCATCAAGAAGCCAGAGCTTGTGTCATTGTTATAGTTCACCTTCCATCTAATGGACCAGTTCTCTTCTCGACCAGAGGTTACCCATGTCCCTCGGTCACAGAACGGTCGAGCAGACGCTTTGGTTGTCTTAGCTGTGTCACTCGCAGAACCCGAGAAAGATGATTTGATCGTACATGTGGCACACCAGAGATTCATTGCCCCCATCACCCTAGAGGACAACGACGACCTGCGGGTAAGTCATCTTACTTCCGGACCTTCTACGTCAGGGGTCCCAGGTTCGTCAGACATAGTGTTTGAGGCCACTCCTGACTGAAGATCACCTTTTGTCAAGTATCTCCAAAATGGTTGCCTCCCGAACAATCGGGCCAAGCGTGAGTGAATCTGATGCCGTACACTGCAATTTACCCTCCATATTTTCCCCAGTCTTGAGTGGATCCTCTATAATCAAAGATTTGATGGTCTTCTCCTTCGTTGCATTCAAGGGGTCGAGATTTCTCTGGTCATGCAAGAGGTTCACGCCAGTTCTTGTGGTGCCCATCAGGCTGGGCCCAATACGTCCCATTAGATTTAGAGGTTGGGGTACTTCTGGCCCTCTATGATCTATGATTGTATCGAGTTCACCAAGATATGCCACGCATGCCAAGTTCACACTAACTTACTGCATCGGTGGCTAGAGACTCTCCACTCCACTATGTATTCTTGGCTATTTTTGGTGTGGGGACTTGATGTCGTAGGACCATATCCACCGGCAACAGCTCGCCAATGTAGGTTCATCCTAACTGCTAAAGATTTCTTCTCCAAGTAGGAAGAGGCAGTTCCACTCAAAAAGGTAAAGGCCCGTTCCATCGTTGACTTCATGAGCTCCAATATCATCCACCGATTTGGAGTTCCTCTCACTGTCCTCACCAAAAACGGCACCATCTTCCGACCAGCCGAACTGAAGAAATTGTACACCAAGTATAATATCCATTTGAACCATACCTCTCGCTATCATGCGCAGACGAATAGACAGATCGAGGCATTCAACAAAACCCTCTCTAAAATCCTGCATAAAATGGTTGGTCAGAACCAGAAAAGATGGCTGGACAAGTTCCCCAATGCCCCCTAGGATTATTGGATGATGACTCGCAATTCCACCCAGGTGACCCCATATGCCCCGGAGTATGGGGATGAGGCCGTCCTGCCCATTGAGATCCAGCTGCCATCGTTAAGCACTGTCGTCTATAACCAACAGGTGCCAGATAAGGTGGCTGAAATCCATCTAGATGAATTGGATGCACTAGACGAGAACAGGCTTCGTGCCCTGCACAATCTGGAAAGACATCAGAATAAGATAACCAGAGCCTTCAACAAGAAGGATCACATTCACTCTTCTCTGAAAGGCGAGCTAGTGTTGGCCCTTCGAGTACCAATGATTCCCGGTAGGAAACTGCCCAAGCTTGAGCCCAAATGGGAAGGACCATACATAATCCATAAGGTTTACCCCAATGGAGCATACTCCTTGGTGACCACGGATGGTGAGCGCATAAATCCTCCCACCAACACCAAGTTCCTCAAGCAGTACTTTGCCTGAGCCCCTTGGTCCTGCACGACATTAAACTGTACGGTCCTGCACGACCCTAAACTGCACCACCATCCTGCATGACATTAAAACTGTGATATCATCCTACAAGATGATAAACTGCAAAATGGTCCGAACTCTATGACCTTAAACTCTCCCCATCCTTACTGTAATATTTTAAATTGAAATCCAATCAGGCCTTCCTGACCGAGGATCAGCCTTAAGACCCTTGGCCTTCATTGACTCGGGCTCTCTTATGGGATCTTATGGTGTGGTGTGGGATTACGCACTCATTCGCGTCGGGTTACCTGTCGTACTGCACATGCCCCCAGATGAGACACATCTTTTGTCTGGCAGGACGTTAAATTGTGCTTCCAGAACTACGTATGGCTTGATTCCCATCCTAATGAGATATGTAGAAACGCTCATACGTCTCGTCTTCAGCCCATCCCTGAGCTCTTCTCTTTGACTGTTCCCCTTGGGTATAGTTTACTCAGAGGATCCTTACATGATGAGGAGAAGGATTCGTTATCCCCACTCATACGAGGATTATAATAGTCCCACCATGTGCCCAATCCCATTTTTCTATCCCCCGATGTCTTTACCGCATGACATCAAACTGCATGGCCTTCAAGAACTACGTATGGCTTCATTCCCATCTTCATGGGATACGTAGGAATGCCTGGACATTTCGTCTGTTGGCCCAGCCCAAACGCCAAAATCTTCTTCTCGGGTTAAGACATATGGAAGGGTGTACACTTTTTCCCCAACTCATTTCGAGTAAGCCTCGACCCGGCTGTACATCCCCTCCCCTGGAGATGTTCGCCTCTCTCGTAGATGGGTAAGGCTATTCTTCACCCACTCCTTGACCGGGATTCCATCACTTTATTCATATGGAAGGTTCCCTGAATGGTATGGATGCTCGTCCTAAGGGTCCTCTTACTACTATGGGCCAATTCCCTCGAGGATGCCGAGCAACAAGCTGATACAAGTCTTGGGTTTCGAACGTGGTCAGCGGTCAACACTCATTTGTTGCTCCCATGTCAGGTCACCACCCCAAGATGTCCCAAACATTGAGTGAAGTGATTCATTCTTCCCCATCCCGAAGCAACAAACATCCTTCCGGGTAGTGCCAACAGTTGGGCCCACAGTCCCGATTCTCCTATAAGGGATGTGCGGCATGGTGGAGGATTGCATCCTCATTCACGTCGGGTTGCTTGCCATGTCATACGCACTCCCTCACAGAGGCGACCATCATGCCCCTTGGCCTTTTCGGGCCCACGGCCCCCATCCTTGCTGCAAGATGGTAAAATGCAAGTTAGTCAGGCCGTCTTGACCGAGGCCTAGTCTCAGGCCTCCCTCACTGAGGCCCAGCCTTAGGCCCCTTGGCCTTTTCGGTCCCTAGCCCAAGTTCATACCCAGAGAGTATGGTGTGGTGAGGGATTATGTCCACATTCATGTCAGTTTTTTCACTGTACCAAACACCTCCTCTGTCCAGGGAATCATATTACTCGACCCTCGTCCTCACTGCGTGACGTTAAACTGCAGGCTTTTCAGGCATTCATGACTGAGGCCCATCCTCTGGCCCCTTGGCCTTTCTGAGCCTTCGGCCCTCGTCCTCACTGCATGACGTTAAACTGCAAGCTTGTCAGGTCTTCCTGACCGAGGCTTAGCCTCAGGCCCTTTGGCCTCTTCGGGCCCCTCGGCCCATATTCTTTCCTACAGGACTGTGCGGTGTGGTGCGAGATTATGTCCCCATTACTCGTCGCGCAGCACACGTCCTCGTTAGGGTATCCTTCCACTTGGGTATCTTCTAGAACTATGTGTGGCTTGATTTCCGTCCTTAAAGGATATGTAGGACCACCCGAATGTGTAAGCTTCGAGTCTAGCACCATCTCTCAAAAACCACCATCCCACCTTGTCCCCTTTGCCTACTTTTCCTCCACGAGGGGTTTATATAGTGTGGTGCGGGAATATTTCTTCATTCATGTCGGTCTTGTAATGACCACTCCATGTACCTCTCCCTCCAGATCTGTTTCGCCGACCGTTTTCATCGGTTCACCAATGTGCCTAATGGTACTTCAGTTTATTACCTAGAATGTCGGACTTTACTCAGACACGTCTGCACCCACATTACAGGATTTGTGTATCCCTTCATCAGGGCTTCCATCATATTTCACACCAGGAGGGACCCCCATGAACGGCCTGGATACCACGCCCAAGGGCTCTCTTACCGTTATAAGCCAACACCCCCGAGGGTGTCGGACAAAAAATCGATAAAAATCTCGCGTTGCGAATATGGTCACCGGTCGATGCTCGCTTTTTGTTCCCACCTCGGGCTAACGCGACATGGATGCTACGTTTCCTCCATGGTTAACAGCTTTCCTCCAACACCATGCCAACCCCATTAAGCCCAAAATGTCGGTTACACGATTTCCATCCTTATCCATTCTCATCATGTCCAAGTAGAGTTTTGAAACACTTGGTAATATTCCATAGTGCACATCTGTGTGTTAGGGGAACAAAGCCGTGTTAGAGGTGTCATTCGGGGCTCTTCACCGACTTCCCCTCGATGGATGTTTCGGGTATTGTGATAGGGATCTCCCCCCCCCCTTGTTTCCCACACCGAGTTTAACTCACGTTGGCTTAGGGATCAGGTTGAGGTCTTCTTTCACCTGGAAATTTGTCATCCACCCATGCTCTAAGCTCTAAGACCATAAACTAAGATCTCTTTAGATCAACGTTCAACTTGATTCCCAACCTCATGGGATACGTAGGACCGCCCAAACGTCTCGTTTTTCGGTCCATCTCATTTGGGAGCTAATCTCTCCACCTTCACCTCTCGTCACTATGTGGACCCCTCGGCCTGAGGTTCCCCTCTTGGAATTGTGTACAGTATGATGTGGGATCATGTCCCTATTCACATCAGCAGTGTTTCATGACACAATACACATTCCTTGCCTAGAATCGCCTCTGCTACGTCTGCGCTGAATGACGTTAAAATGCATGCATGGTCCTATCGCACAACCCTAAACGGTGACATTATCGTCTTGACCGCACGAAGAGAAACGTCACTACATTGTGACGACCTCATCATAGAGGACATCACGTTGGGTATTGGTCACGTGCCATGCCATTTGTCAATGCCTATCATGGCTTGATTCTTGTGGTGACACTAGGGCCTGTTACCCATTCCCTGTTGTTTCACAGAAAAAAAACCACAAAACATAAAGGACAAACAAGATTTATCAAATTCCGCTTCTTTTGGTGTAAGGTCCATGCCTGCACTCCCCTTCTTCCTTGGCATTGGTACCTTACCGTGCCACCCTCCAGAACTACGTGCAGCTTGATCCCCATCCCCATGGGGTACGTAAGAATGCCTTTTCACTTTGCATCAGGACCATCTCAACTCTCGTATTCGGTCCCATGACCTAATACCTCTCCTAATGGGGTTATGCGGTGTGGTATGGGATTATGTCCTCATCCACGTTGGGTTTTCGTATTTGGATGCATTTTGACAAAGAGCCCAAAGTGTGGGATTTTCCTGGGGACATTCCCCTCGTACCATGACCAAGATTCATGAGCTCGCTATATGGATCCTCATCCTCTTCCACATCCAAAAGGACCCTCGGACGACATGGATGCTAGGATTAAGGGCTCTCTATGGATGTTGGGCCTAAGGTCTCTCCTATCGTCTTGGGAAAACACCCCTAAGGATCTCTCATGACATTTGTGACATGGTCCCGTGTTTTGAATATGGTCAACGGTCGACCCTCATTTGTCTGTCCCCATTCTAGGATAACGCGATATGGATGGTGCGTTTCTGCCACGGTTAACGGATATCCTCTACCGTCACTCCGCCGTCATTGTGATCCAAATTTCGAGCGTCATGTTTCACACATTTCCACTTCCTCATGTTCAAGTTGAATTCCAACATACTCAGCTCTATCTCTTTGCGCATCTAGGTGCGTCACATGGTCGTGTTAGTGTCATTGGGACAGTATTCACCAAGCATCCCTTTACCCTAACCTTCCCCCTTTAAGTGTTGGGAGAGTCCCACCACTAATTCTTCTTTCCCACACTGAGCACGACTCACGTGGGCTTAGAAGTTTTGGCGGGATGTGTACCAACGTGGCCATTCATCTCATTGTCATGCATGACGATAAACTGTTCTTCCAGAACTACGTGTGGCTTGATTACCATCTTCATGGGATACATAGGGACAACCTGGTATTTTTCTTAGGGTCCACCCAATGGGAATCATTAATCGTGTTCTTCCCCTTTCCGGCCCCCTGGCCGGACCCCACGTAGGGGACCGTGTAACTATGACTATACCCTGAACATGTTCAGCATGCCCCATGATTACATTGGGAAGTGACAGACCCCCCTCGCCAAAGAGGCCATGTCTCAATGAAAGAATGATCCATGATCAAACCGATATGCCCATCTGGCGTACTCCCACCGCAGTGGTGTAATTACATGAGTGTGGGATTCTGTTCGGACAAACCATCACTCCATATTTCACGCTTTGCGTGCCCGTCATTTGGATCCTCATCGTCTTTCATGTCTAAAGGGACACCCTAACGGCTTGGTCCAATGCCACATCGGATCACCTGCCATCCAGGGCCAACGTTCTGGAAGACTGGTCATGTTTGGAAGGACCCCCAAAAAGTACGGATGCTTGACCTATGGTCTGCCTACTGTCCTGGGCCAACATCCCGAAGGATTGATCGACAACATTTTTGACATGGTCCCGTGTTTCGAACATGGTCAATGGTTGACCCTCATTTGTTGTCCCCATTTTAGGATAACGCAGTTAGGATGCCGTTTCTCCATCACGGTTAACGGTTGTCCTTTATTGTCACACCACCCTCATAGTGTTCCAAATCTAGGGTATTGTGATTCACACTTCCCACTCCCATCTATTCGGACTAATTCCAGCACCCCAGGCATTGCACCATTGCGCATAAGAGCACGATGAAGAAACGGTAATTCGGCTGTTTTGAGAACTTCCTTCTCCGGGCAGGTCTCTCCTATTTTTCGAAAACCCGGACTAGTTATCCAAACCCTGGATACCCGAAGCTTGATTTCCACTCTTATGTTGGCTGGGATGATTAGGAAATTATCTCTTGTTTCTCACGACAGGCCTGACCCATGTGAGCTTAGGGAATTGTTGTCAGACGTCCCGCAAACATTGTAAGGATGCAATGAACCGATGAAAACAGTGGAAATCATGCATTCTACGGAATTCAATGAAAGAAGAAAATAGAATCACGAGGGGACCATAAAAGGGTTTGTAATTGTTACAGTACCCGGGGGTCGTCTCCCCCCATGGATGGATTGACCCAGTCAAAAGAGCATTGCAGCTCCGCCACCCTTTGACTTGTGGCGTCCAGGAATTTCTACCGCCGACTCAGCTCTTACTCCTCCTCAACAGTAATGGGGCGTATTTCGTCGGCCTCGGCTCAGGCCCTCTCTATGTAAGCCCGAATAGCATCCATCTCTCCAGAAGCCTGCTTCATACGATCTTATGCCTCTGCCAGCTGGGCCTTCAACTGCGAGATCAGCTTAGATTGTGCATTAAGGGAGGTTGAGTGCTCATCCGCCTGGGCCTGCAGCTGTTGGAACTCGTTTTCAGCCTCCTAGAGCTTCTTGACATTCGTCGGATTCCCCCGTTGCCAGCCCATGCTGAGCCCGAGATTGTATTCCTGGATCTTCTCAGCCATGAGATCTCGGACGAGCATATGAGGACACTGGGCATTCACTCCCCCAGCACACAGTTCGTGCAGCTACGAGCGAATTCTATCCATTTCATTCAGCCATAGTGCTTGGGGGTGTCATTGATGAAGCGTGTGATTAACTTCCACAATCGGAGACAGACTATTTAGTTGTCCTCTTCATCAGAGGTTGTCTCGTCCCAGCCCGCGCGATTGGCAGACTTGTATGTAGAATACACCCATAGGAAATCTTTGGATGGATCTGCAATTGGCGTTGAATCTGGCGTGACATCTGGTGCCGAGTTAGGCGCGGCAGAACTTGGGTCGGCCGGTTGATCCTCATCATCGGACTCCACCTCAATAACCTCAGGCATGACCCTACTGGTGGTCCTTCCAATGATAGGGAGTGCTGCAGCTCGGGTAGATGGGGGAACTATCTCCACCATCACTGGCATGCCCCTAGGAGGGACGCCACCAGACATCCCAACTAGCATTGCCGCAGCAGACCATGCCATTCGGATAACTGCACGACAGAGAAGGGCATGAATGTCAGTTGGCATGATTTACATATGACAGAAATGAATCCAGTGGAGAAATCATACAGAGGTCAAACTCCTTGTTCTGCTTTGGGGTCGATGCTGATGTGAACCCAAGGAATGGCCCTCCGTATACTGTTGGAAGATCGGGAGATTCAGAAGGAGCCATCTCAGGTACTCTAGCCCCGCCAGACACACAACTGGACGCAACCACAGGCGCGGGTTCTGAAGGTCCAGCATCATCACCCGCCAAGGGGTGAGAGTGAGGCCTGCGTACAAGTTCCTTCTATATGGTTCAAATATTGGTAAGCAATCCAAGATTTCATGAGAGCGGACCATGGGGAAAGAATCTCGGAATACTACCTCGAGAGCCTCTGCAAAATCATCAGAATCCAAGTCTTGATGTTCGACTTCACCCTACTCCAACAAGCTCCCTCCGCTAGCCTCATCCTCTCGAGAGGATTCCTCTGATTCTTCTAGCAGGGGGAAGGGCTCTCTCAGATCGGAGGCTGATAGCTCTTGGGGAGCCGTCCGATCCAGCAGCACCCTCACTCGGTCTTTCATTGGGCGCGGGACACCACTGGAGTGAACGTAATCCTCCAGATCATCCATGTATTACTCCGCCTCCACTGGAGACGCCATGTAACCAGCCCGGACTGGGCCAATGCACGGTTACTACATCTCGAGATGATTGAAGTGCACCCACATCTCGGGTGGACTAAAGAATTGTCGGTTAACATCCCAAATTTCCCAGGCCTCTAGGAAGATGGAATCCTCTAGCATGAAGATGTGGCACAACCGATTTCCTGGAGCCTGGGTGGATATCCTAGGAAATCCCCTCAGCAGCCTCCCCTCTGGATGGCTCTGCTCTTTCGGGATCATCGGGTCCTCTACCACCGCTGGATCTGCCGCTGCTGCCACACCCTCGGCTGGTACAAGTCTCGCCGCCATGGAATCCCCTCCACTGCGAGAGGCCATCGCTACCCTCCGACCCCGACCTTGGGACAGGGAAGGCCCGCCGTTACCAGACCGAATGGTTGGCTGCCTCAGCATCTCCCCCAGATAAGTTGCCTCCCAATTGATGGCATAATCCTTCACCAATCCGAAAGTGGTGCTCGACGGAGGCAATTCCATTCACATTTTCCCATCCTCCCATGAGAACATGAGCCACAGCTGCCTCATTACACACGGGTTCTCCACATTATGCACCTCTCAGTAGACCTACGGTGTCATCCGCTGCAGGCACCGTAACTGCCTCGCAAACTGATGTGGGGTGTATGGCTCACAGAGAAGCACACGGTCCACTCGTTCCACCAAGACTCTGCCTCAAAAGGCCAGAAGACAGTCCCAGTGCTCTTTGGTTCCCTAACCTTTTTCAGTGAGCACCCCCATCGGCAGTGGAAATTATTGGAAGTTAAACTCATCTGCCTGCCACACCCGGTTCAGCACCATCGACGCAGTTAATTTGACTAGGAACCTCCTGGCTGCGTTCAGAATGGAAGGGCTGAAGTTTCATCCCGGTGGTGAGATAGGGTTTGGGTATTCTTAAACCCCCCTGATGTGTGCTGTGATCCACCCGTACAGAAGGTGGAAGGGTCCACATATTCTTGGTGTCTTCTTTCCCTTGCTGACATGCTGCAGCATCCTGTAAAATCTAGCAAGCATCAGAATCCCAAAATTGACCCACCTTCCCGTGCCCAACATGGATTCCATGATGAACGAGCTTGGATGCACCCCCATGTTGGTATCCCTGACCAGTAGGATCTAACGATAGATAAGGGCTGCGATGAATGCCACCATCCTGACTATCGGCAGCTGTTCAGTGCTAACGCTGAAGCCCCAGGTCTTCCATTGGTTGTCCTTCGAGAGCCACCAATACGAGTGCCCCTTTCCCAGTTAATCCCCTTTCGGACATGTTCGAGGCACCGGAGGGAAATCTTGATCATCCGGGAAGTTCAGGAACCGCTAGAACCACTTCTTAAAGTGGACATCTCTTACCGCCTCCCTGTCCTCTCCAGGGACTAGTGTCATCAGTGTCGATGCCAGTCACAAAATCTGCTCCGGATCCTCCCACTCACTCATGACGGGGAGGAACTCATCATACATGGACCCCATGATCGGGACCCCCGAAATCTGATGGACATCCCACAGAATGATGCCCACCTCCCCATGGTGCAGGTGAAAAGTGTTGGTCCTAGACGACCATCTGCTCACCAACTCCGTCATCAGCTGTTTCTGTTGATAAATGTGGACTTAAGAGGCCCATTCTGCCTCGTACAGGCCCACTCTCCTCAGCTCGTCCCCAAACTCCTCGCATGAGGCGCCTACCGAGTAGGCCCATGCCTATTCGTTGCTGAAGTTTCTACCCTGGCGCAGGTCCCACTCGTCAGACCACCCATTTTTTAGATCCTGCAGACCCGCATTCAGTATGGTGTGTTACATGGGAGGGGACGTCTCCGGTTGCAGTGGCTCCCCTTCGGTGTTGTTCATATGGTTGTACAGACAGTCGGCGGTGACAGGTGTGAAATCCTCCCACCCATGACCATCAGCCACCCTGAACAATTGGCGTTGGCATGGTATGCTCCTAAACCAGCAACCTGGTTCGTCCTTACTCGCCTCCGGAATGAAGACGTCATCCCTCAGCCTGAAGCCATACAAGGGCATCTTCTTGAACAATGGATCGTTCTTTTGGATTTCTAATAAGAGGTCTGTCAAAGAATTATGCTCCGAGTGACATCGGACCATCTCTCCAAGGCCCATACGGTTGGCCAACTCATCCCTCCGGGCGGCATCTGCAAGTACCCCCAACACAGCCTCTTGATGGCCCATTACGGTTTCAGAACTTGGAAAAAAAATTCGGGTCAGGTCATGGAGGTTGTTCGCGAAGGTCTCTCGCGAAGCTCGGGCACAATGCCAAGACACGGAACCTGGCCTCTTCTTGCAAGAAGAAATCCACTGGGCGCAGTCACGGAGTCAGAGACTCGTGGTTCGCTACGAAGCTTGAGTCGTGGTAGGAAGATGCGGAGTATGCAGAGCTTCGTGAAGTCGAGAGTGAAAAAGGACAAAAGTCTCAAGAGGAAAAAAGAGAGGTCAGCCCCCCTATGTATAGGTGGCATGGAGTTTCATGACGTGTCCCGCTCGCGCCGAGCATCGCGACGCATTCGGACCGTGCAACTGCTTTCCCCATCGTGAGACTCCTTCGCGATCCAGCACCGCGAACAACCGATAATTTTGGCGATTTCCCTCAGACTTCGACCCGTGATCCTTCCGAGGCTCCAAGTCTGAGGGGGGAATTTGTTGGCTCCAAAAATTGGATGCAAAGCAAATAAGAAAAATAATCCTGTGCACTGCCTTGCAAAATGCCACCGCGGAGGACACTTGAGCACCGCAAACGCCGCGAAGCAACTAAAGCGGTAACGCTCCGCAAACGCCCTGACATTTGCAGCCCACCGCGAAGCCACAGAGGTGGTAACGCTTTTATAATTCCCTGAAGTTCACGTGCCCGCCGCGAAGCCCCGGAGGTGGTAATTCTCCATGAATGCCTGAAGATCGCAGCCCGGTGTGAAGCAGAGGAGGGGGTAACCCTCTGCAAACCCGGTTGACGTTCGTGCCCCACCGTGATTCAACTGCAGCCCCTTCGCGCCGCGTGAGCTTTTCTTCATGGCGCCTCTTGCCTATAAATATCGGGCTCCCCCTGAGCCCTTGGGGGATGGACAATCCGACCTTTCGAATTCCCATCTCCCGAATCGCAAATCACCCTTCACCCTGGGAATCCAGAGCTCCGCGAGGTATTTTAGCTTCGCGAGAAACCTTCACCATGTCTCGTTTTGAGCCCCTCTTCTGAGAGGGATGCCCTTCATGAAGACCAAGGGCCTTCACAAAGGAAAGGGATCCCCAAGGAGAACCGGGCTACTGCGAAGCATTCATTCTTCGCGAAACACCCATCCTGTACATGTGATCCATATGCCAAGGCAGGATCACTGTACATCGCGAAGTACATTTCTAAATAGCACCATGCTTTGCAAGGCACCTCCACTTCGTGATGCAGTGCTTCGTGAATGCAATTCCACTTCACGAAGCACCTCCCATTCGCACCCCCTCCCCATGCTAAGGCCAAGGCACTCTACTTCGCGAAGCACACCCCTTCGCAAGTGTTTTCTACTACATAGAGCACCCGAGTCCTACAAGGCCCATACCTGTGGTCCCCTCTGATTGGAAATTCCTCTTCCCGTACGACCCTCCAGGCTTGCATGATGTGGTTTCAAAGTCCCATGGATGACACCACCCGTAGCATTGATTTTCCTAATGTTTCTTCACATAGGCACGCTAATGCTTATTGCTTCTTCGCATAGCCACTCTAACGTGGACCCCTCGATGGTTCGCCCTGCAACCCCACTTCTGTACGGCCATTCCGATGCCTTCCCTCCCGCAATGAGTAGAGGGTACCAGTTATGTAAGTCCTAGGGGTGCGGTGTAAGACCACCTCGTCCAAGCTACAGGACATTAAACTGCCAAGCACCTCGTCCTCAACACATGACGTTAAACTGTGACCTGACCCCGTGCCTCACACTCAAGCCCCCCCCCCCATCTCGTACATTCTTTACGCCACTCGTCTCCATGGGAATGGAATCATCCTCACATGGAATGAGATCCTCCCTTTTGGAGAGGCATTTGTCTGTGGGGGAAGGGCTTCCTCAGAGCGTAATCCCCTAGCCTCTCTTGCGGAAGATAGCACCCATGAACCTCCGTACTTCCCCACTTCCTCGGTTCCAAGGCCAGTGAAGGACATGATAGTGAAGCGTGGAAACTCATTACTTAGGTCTCAAATCCCTCTCATGATGCGCTTTGTCGCACCCTGGGCCGCCATCTTGGAGTAAGTCCCAGCACCATGGGCCGACTAACGCATAATCCCCTCCTCGTATCCCACGGACGCACCCTTCGCGACGTGATCATCAGGTCCATGCAACCTCTTGTTTATCACACCGAGCATGACTCACGTGAGCTTAGAGTAGGCACTGATTCTGACCTCCACCTCAAGCGAACTACGGGGACTTTGATCTGTGCTAAAGCATGGTACGTAGAAATCCTCCACGAGGATCAATCCCACCACTCGGTCGTTTCTTCACGACGAGTTCCACCCTCGTCCATCATGAAGGTAAACTGTATGACCTCGTCCAGTATGATGTTAAACTATATGTTGTCTCACATGAAATTAAAATGTACATCCATTTGAACTAAGATGTCTTTGATCTATGTCAAGGCATGGTACGTAGGAAGCCTCCACGAGGTTCAAGCGCACCGCCCATCGTTTATTCACGTCAGGGATCGCCCTTATCCCGTATGATGTTAAACTGCATTCCTGTCCAGCGGTTAGCCATTGTGACTATCCAGAAATATGAGGACTTTGATCCGTGTTATGGCATGGTACGTAGGAAGCCTCATGAGGTTCAGTCCCATCACCAGTGGACCCCCGGGTTCTACTTCACGTCGGTTCACCGATGAAACCCTACCTGAACTATGAGGACTTTGATCCGTGTCAAGGCCTGGTACGTAGGAAGCCTCCATGATGTTCGAACCCACCACTAGTGGACCCCCGGGTCCTCCTTCACGTCAGCCTTCCGGCATCCAACCTGAACTATGTGGTCTTTGATCTGTGCTATGGCATGGTATGTAGGAGGCCTCCAAGAGGTTCAAGCCCAAGAACACTTGGACCCCTAGTCCTCCTTCATGTCGGCCTTCCGGCGTCCAACCTGAACTACGTGGTCTTTGATCCGTGCTATGGAATTGTACGTAGGAATCCTCGATGAGGTTCAATCCCACCACCACCTGTACCTCTGGTCCTCCTTCACGTCGGCCTACTGGTGTCCAAACTGAACTATGTGGTTGTTGATCCGTGCTAAGGCATGGTACGCAGGAAGCCTTCACGAGGTTCAAGCCCACCACCACCTGGACCCCCGGTCATCCTTCAGTCGGCCTTCCAGCGTCCAACCTGAACTACGTGGTCTTTGATCCGTGATAAGGCATGGTACGTAGGAATCCTCCATGATATTCAAGCCCCCACACCATTTAGACCAAGGTCCTTCTCCACGTCGGTTCTCCGACATGCCTTCGTCCTGTATGACGTTAAACCGAATCATGGTCCAGCGGTAAGCCATTATGGTCCTACCATCCTGTTGTTCTAACGCCCCTTTTTGTCAGCTCAGCAGCCCCTCCAATTTGAACTATGTGGTCTTTGATCCATGCTAAGGCATGGTACGTAGGAAGCCTCCACGAGGTTCAAGCCAACCTGGACCCCTGGTCCCCTCACGTCGGTTCACCGACCTCATATCCTAGGGCCGCCTCATAGTGTAAGACCCATTCCATACCGAACTACGCAGACTTTGATTCCCTGTCAAGGGGATACGTAAGAAGTATCATCGAGGCTCAATCCCATCACCGTCATCGTCTCTACGATGGCCCCCATTTCACTCCTCTTCCACTCCATACAATTCTCCATCATCCACCCTAATTGTCACCAGGGCCTCCACATCCCAGGGAAATCATGCCACTCCATTCCCTTCCACAGTATTCGGGAAGCCACCCACGGGCTGGCTCTGACTCCGGTGTTCCCCTTAAGGGGGGATTCCATGAATTGATCGACTCCAGTTAGTGTTCTGATCAGCCCAACCCGTCTCCACTGGATGTTAAACATGTGGCATACCTCTTGTTAAACATGGGAAGCTGAGGAAAACCTCAGTTACATGCCTATGGCATACAATACCCCGTGTTTGATGTGGGACGCCTCGGGCTTCCGCACCCTCGAGAAGCCCTATAATAAGTGACGAAAAACAGACACACCAATCCCCCAGAGTTCAGACACATTAATGATGCCTCGACGTGACTACTCCCCCAACTGAAAGTAGCTTCCCTGACCAGACCCTTTGGAATGTTCTGACAGAAGCAGTGTAATTAACCAGCATCCATGAAAAGATGGCACTGGGAAGAGTTTCATGAACAACGTATTAAATCAATGTGGGAGACCCAGAATAAGTTACAAGTTCTGAGGCGGAATACACGGAAGGAAGAACCAACATCCCATCATCCAGTTTTGTTCATGAAGTAGACGTCCCTGAAAAAGGAGCGGATGTCGCCCGCCTTTGGAAAGCGGGAATGCGGGGCAACAAGAAATCCACGCCTATCACGCCCAAGTGGACGGACACACTCGCCCCAACGAAAGCATCAGAAACAATGATATTCTAAAAATATCTATACTAATTATTTACTGAAATGCATTTTTTCAAAAAAAATAACAAAATATTTTTTTGGATCGGTACATATTTTAAAATATACAAAGAATACCATCAACATTTTTTCTAGGGTTTGAATTATCCACATAGACTAAACACATATCTATGGATATCATTAATTTCTCAAGAATAACTCTATATTAAAATTATTTTGAATACATCTCCATAAAATTTAGTAAAACCTTGAATTTTAATTAGATTGGATTGGGAGTGGTACAAAATTAAACATTAATATTTTTTAATGTATAACCAGATCATTTGATCAATAAAAAAATCATCTTTGATATAATTAAATATGTGTATTTCATGTATTTATTAACTACATTTAAAATATAATTAGGTCATTTCTAGGACTTTAGAGTCCCATGACCAAATCCATAGTAATGCATTCTCATTTCCACCTTGTTATGGTTAATGTTAACAAAATTACATTATAATTATGTCTCTCATCATTAATATGGAGGGATACAAAGCAACAAGATATATAATCCACAGTATCCTTATATATGTTATATCACAAATAATCTATTTTTTATCTTTTTAAAAAATCCAAATCATGTGATAAAGATATAATGATTAATTATGAGATTTATCTATCAAATCATTCTCCAATTTTAGTTTTTATTATAAATGTACTTAGTTATTGAACTATATTAAACGAAAATTATCCTAAATGAAAATAAGATTATTCTATACAATATTTTTATACTCCACATCTTCATTATGAGCCTCATCTATATAAACATGAATATATGGTCAGAAGTTTATTAATAAAAGGCTGTATTCACATTCTTCTCTCATGATATAAAGATTCATACATTGGAAATATATATGTATTGAATATGTTTCAATCCTCATAATATAAAACATATCATGGTCCCTTCCAACTTATATAATTATCAACCTTGATCACATTTTTTGGGTATTAATGTATTGAGAAATAATAATATTTAACCTGTTCAAACCATATCCACTAGTTAAAATTTAACTCTTTCTTAGAGAATATATAATTCAAGATTATGATCCATATATATGTCATAACATTCACTATAATGATACTTCATATATATCATATAATTAAAAATTACTTCTTTACATCCAAATCATGAGTCAATATTTTTTCTCAAGAACCTTTAATTAGTGTGATACATTACTTAAACCAAGTCATTTTGTCTGTAGAACCCCCACACTCACACTCGGAAATATGGAGCTTAAAAAATAGACAGTTGATTTTTTAGTTTAGTACTGATAACTGTGAAATAAATTTTTCTATCGAAAACATTAACATCAAATGAAAATTTGGGATTACAAATGAACCCTAGGACCACTTAAGATTTGAGATTTTTATAATTAGGATAAATTCATTATAATTTGGATTCACAAAATATTGGATTATATATATCAATGTTATCTCCAACTATACCCATATTTTCATAATTTATATTTGGTCATGAATATTATCCCTGTACAAACCTTGTAGACAAAATTCAATTAACCAATTCCCTCATAATGAGTGGAAAAGGAAACCTAATAAGTGTGAGTTAAAATCCTTAATACAGGTAAGCATAATAACTAAAAAAATTAGTTAGTATAAATAATTTTAGAATATGGGTATGATGAGATAACCATAATGATTGAACATAATATAAGGGAACTCATATCCATCAATATATGGATCTTAAAACATGAAATATTAAATAAATCTAAGAATTTCATAAGAAATAAATATTAATGGAATCATTGAAAATTAGCCAATAGATAATAACATTGGTATAAAATAAGTAAAATTTCCATATTCATAATAATATATAATCACTTACTTAGTTATCAATGATATATCCAAAAAAATTCATTTTTATAATAAATTCCAAAAAACTCAATTCAATACTATTTGTCAAAATTCAAACATGAGTAAAAACAATATTAAATAAATTGTAGCATAATAATAAATAAAATATTTTTGAATATATATTAGAAAACATGGACATGTATGAGAAATATTTTTAGCATAGTTTTAATCATAAAAAATCTTGAATAATGATGAGATTTGGAAATAAACCCTTACAACATTTATAAAAATGGAATTAAATCCCCATGAATGAAGGAAAATTATACGGATGTGTATTTCAAATATTGTTTTTGGGGAAAAAATAAAATTCCCTCATTGGAAGTATATTCACCGCACAAATAAATCATTTAGTGTATTAGGATTATGTCCTATAGAAATAAGTGTTAGATAAAACTACCTAACAAATATATTAAAATTGATGTGAAAATTTATAAATGGAGTAATTATGTGTGAAAATATTAAATAAATATAATATAAGAAGAAATAAAATATAATTCAAAAAATATAATTTCACATTGAGTCATGGAATAATACATTATTGAATTAGTTGATTAACTTAAATAATCAAAATTGTGTAAAGTTACCCCTTGGGTGAATTCCAACTCATATTTAATTTTACGTAACACCTCTTCTCTGTGAAATATCATTTATTTAAACCTATTTCCATATGAGGTTCATGTTACACCTAACCTAATACCTCTAAAAAATATGATACATTCTAGGAAGGAATCTGGGTATATCTTGGCCAAAAAATGGGTTTTAATTTATGTAGGATTGAGAAGAAGTCGTGCCCTTTTATAATAGGATCACTCTTTTAATTTTTCAAAATATTATATACATATAAAATAATACTCAATTTAAAATGGATTTGTACAGATTGATTTTGAATATTGGATTAGGATTGGTGATAATCACCATGTGCAGTAATTTTTTTACCAATTTATGTCAAACTTTTACCCTTATCATTTGGTCTTAGACTAACATTGATCCTTTAAAAACATACCATAAAAATAATGTTTTTACTCATTGAGGATCAATATAATTACTATTAATGGAAATATGGCCCACAAATGGATCACATATAATATTACCTGAAATATCCTAACAGCTTGGATGTATCTAATATTTTTATGATTTTATATCATTTAATGACATGTAATTTATTTTAAAATTTTAATATTATAATTTTTTTAAAAATTCATTTATTTTAATTTAATAATATCATTATAATACATAGAATTTGAAAAAAAAATTATGTTAATAAAATATCATGGTCATTAGAAAAAATCATGGATAAAAATAATTAAATAAATTATAATATTATTAATATTTGTAATATCATTTATTTGTTTCTCATTAATTTGATAATTACTCCATTGGCGCCGTGTAATAATTTTAGGTAATTATTTATTGACTAAAAATTTCAAAAAAATTACAATTATGAATGAAATTTCATTAGATTTAAAAATTAATCTTATTTCTGAACATATCCTCTAGATAATCCCAAATTAAAAAATTGTAGTAATTAAAAACATAGGTGTGACATGTTTTACTTTTCATGAAAAAAACATTATAGATGTTATATTCCCATCCTAATGGAAACTAATGGATATATAACTAATACTTGGATTATTTTAATGAATATAAATAATAAAATTAAATTGGGAATCTTTTGTGGTCATTCTATTGTCTTTATCATTTTTTTACCCATATTTTCCATATTTACCATTTGTCTTGTTTAAAAAAATTACCAATGTTACTACTCATAATGTTAAAAAATAAAATGAACCTATTTATATAATTTTAATGTATTGATTCCAAATGTTGATTCAATTTTTAAAAATATTTAAAAACTTATCAGGATAAAATTTATTTAAAATTGTACTTGAAAAATGAAATGGAAAATAATTTTCTTGAAAACTATACTTATAATTAAAAATATAAATTAAAATGGAATAAAGACTATTAAAATTTAAATAATTATATTATATCATACAAACTAATTATTTTTTAAAATAAATATCAAATTTATTCCATAAATGGACTTTGTTGATGAAACTAAATTATTATTTTTCAAACAATAGTATTTTCAACATTCATTGAAAAATAAATACTATCCAAAAAATATCATGTCTTCCATAAAAGATAATATTGATGTTATAAAATAAAAAAATTTATTCTAATTTTAAAATATTTTTTCAAAATGATATAGAAATTGATTATAAAATATATTCTAAAAAATAAATAATTTTTTTATAAAAAAAAATCATAAAAAACAGATTTACTAAAAATAAGTTATTATTTACTAATAACTCATAAATAAATTTGTTCTTATTTGAACCTATATATTTATATACATAAAAAATTAGTTAATCTATTCATTACCTCCATTTTAAGACCTATCCTATAATGGTAATTTTTAAATAATAATATTTCTTCTTTTGTTTATGCATAGTGTTTCTTATTTTTCTTTCTGTCAAAATTAGTCTTTACATTTAAAATCATGTTATATTAGATCCCCCTTTAATAAATTTCACCCACACAATTTGATGTTGATCTCGGTATCCAAGGTTTTAAATATTAAATGTATAATTGGCGAATTACCACATCATTAAAATGGATAATAAGACTTCCTCTTAAAAAGACGGAAATGGAAGTACGAAGGTAATTTAAAATATATCATATAAAGATTATATATAAGAAAATAATTTTTGATAGTGAAAGAAATAACATGGAGGAAAAAACTAATGCCCAAGGTTTTTAAGAGAGTGATTGAGAGAATTTTCCTATGAGTGTTAACCATTAAAAATCAATAAATATGTGATTTCCTAAAAAATGTGTTTCTTTTTTAAAATATTTTTTTTATGATAGAAATATATAATTTTGTAGTGTAAACGTTTTATTTCTATAGATTTTTTATGTATTATTTATGGCCTAATTCCTTTAATCTATAAAAATGAAAAGATAATAAATGAGAAATGATGTAAAATTCTTTTATTTAATCAAGATTATAAAATGTTTAAGGCCATGTCTTTATAGTTATCATCAGATCATGATTAGATTACTTTAGAGGTTAGGGTAATATAAATAACTATCCTTGAAATAATTAACCTTATGTTCATTTTAAAATGATATATCATTTGAATATTACCAGGTTGATTCATCTATGATATGTCAGTTCATAATTGTTTTCCTATGGACCCATCCTTAAACATTACATAATCCTAATTTAAGTTAATAATTAACATTGAGGATTTATTTAGGTTCAGAGATTTAATGAATTATTTCATAACTTATACAAAACATTTGAATATTACATGTAGACACTTCTACTCAATATCTATTTTTTCATAAAATAAATACTCTTAAAATAAAATAATCATGTTTAGATCCATGTTTTAAACTGCATGACTTTTCCTTGATCCCATCCTTGACCTTATTCAACCACCTTAAGTCCTATGAAAAATATTTCAAAAAGTTGGGATTAGCATAAAAAAGATCAGTAATGGATACACAAGGGTGGAAAGATTATTTTTGGAAAACAATATGTATACCATTCATTATTAATCATAATGTAAAACTTTTCACCTTCAATAATTATAAAAACCACTTCCTGAATATATGCACATTGCTTACCCTTTTTTAACCAAAGGATTACAATAAATCACATAGAAAACAACGTATATCACATAATGTTATCTTTGGTCATAAATATACTCTAATAGAATAATCATACGGTCGAATACCATGCATATCACTTAATGGAATATCTAGACAGACAACTTCCATATTAAATTCATTGGAGTATATAATGTAACCATCATTCATTGGATTATCACCTAAGAACCGGTCATTTAGTTTAACACATGACCACCTCTCAAATGTCCAATTTCCATTACATAATCATAACACATAAAATATTGAAAATACCAACATTTCAATAATAAAATATATTTTTCAATCACAATATATCATTTAAAAATATTGAAATACTCAATATATCTCAAAACCCATTTTCAATACAAAAAACCCAAAAAATGTAATAAGAGATTTTATTTCAATTTAAAAACATTAAGGAATTTAAAGGAAGCCAAATAATGATTATAGTGGTAGAGTTGTCATTCTTTCCACATAAGTTAAAAACATTCCTTTTTTCATTTAGTAAAACAATTCATTGAAAAAATATTCCCATTGAATGAAAGTAAAATTCAAAGGGTTTTATTATAAACTGTATAAAGAAAGGATGTATATATTATCAAAATATTCCTCAATAAAACGATATTGGGACGAATTCCCTTACAAAGAAAATTTTGTAAATAAAATAAATAGATTATGTTTATTTTCTATAAGTACACATAATTATTTTATAAATACACGATACGATATCAAAATTCATTTCTAACATAATCATATCATGAAATAGTCATGATTTATAAGATCACCCCAAAAAATGAAAACGAGTTTAAGAAGATTCTTTACCTTTTATCGGTCTTGACGCGTTCATTTTTTAATTTCAAAGATAATAAACATAGGTTAATTTATACTTTATTTAGATCTTTTATTATTCTTATTATTATTTTATATCACTAATTACATTGTAATATCAATTTGTTAATTACTTTAGTTCATATCGGTCATTTTGTCGATGTTCGGAACTTGAGTGAAAATTAAACTTTTTATAATTATAAATTGTACATGTTTTCAAAATTAAATTATCTAAAGAATGATATTCAAGACTTAGATATAATATATATTATATATATATCATATATATGTATTTATAATAGTCTGTATCATTTGGATATAATAAATCAAATGCACTGTTAATGGAGACGGTAAGCCGTATGTACGCAAGAATGCTACTTTCATTTATTTCATATTTAAAGGAAATAAAACTAAATGAAAAATAGGTATATTATAAGTCCATTATAATATATATTTTATATATTTTACATATTTTCATTAATTCTATCCTTTATATGTTACATGTATAGCATGAACGAGTCATATCACATTGAGGGGGAAGAAGTCTGCACTTCCTCAAATGAAATTATAGTATTTCTAAATCATGAAAATCATAAAGGAATGTTCTAAATGAGAATTTAATTAGTATTAATATAAAATAAATATCAGATATATCATATATACTTACAGTGTCGTCATAATTTCTACCATAAGTGATGGTGGGATAAGAATTAACAATCATTGTTTCGTGAGACAGTAGATCATCGTCCACAGAAATAGTATGTTTTATACCGATTAAATGGAGGTCTGTGTAATTTTAGTTCTAATAATTCTCATAAAAACAACATACTATATTTAAGATAATGTTTTTGTTATGTAAAAAAAGAATAAGAAGAGAATAAATTGTGAATAATGAAAAATAGTGGAAATAAACTTGAGAGAAGACATTACCTGACTGAATATTAATTTTTTTATTAAGATATGACTCCCTAAGAACATAAAACAAGAAAGCCCCACAATCCAGAATATCCTAATGACTGCAAACCGTACCACCTCAAATCAAACAGAAAAAAAACCATTCAACCAATTCAGACATTCAACTGATTCACACATTCATACCACGAGATCACAAATCACCGCAAAAAAGATTACAGGAAACAACTTGATCACCCACATTGAAGCCCACATGAAATCAACCCAACGGTTCACTAGAAGACCCCAACAACATCGTCGCCACGTGCCTCCAATGACAACACACATAACCACTTCACCAAAAATGAATGAACCCAAAAATCTACGACGTCGCCGCAACAACACCAGAGTAGATCGAACCGCAAATCATGACAAAAATCACCATACGCCAAAGCATGATTGAACCATAACCTATAAAAATCAAAAGTGAAGAGAAAACGAAGAGAAAAAAAATCCATGATGAAAGTTGTGACGCCTCGTCACAAATCCAAACTAGATCACGTCTTCACCTTCACAATCTCACTGGTAGACCGCATCAAACTACCGCGCGAACCCCCATGCAATGCAGAAGATGAGCCGGACCTCGGCCAGGAGGACCAGGAACAAGGACTGCTATCGAAACCGCGCTGCCAAATGATGGAAAGGCCCACAAATGATGGGGAAGGCCCAGATGGTCGCACCAACATAGATTCCTCAATGTCTCCCTTGTGAGAGGAACCACCCCCACGAAAATTCCAAGGAGTACCGAAGAGAGCTTAGATGTCGATCCGAGGTGAGGAGAAGAGGCAACAATAGGGGAAAACCCTAAGGAGGCAGCGCCCCTTACTGGCTCATTCACCTAATTTTCATAACACCTAGAGAGAATACATTACCTCAAATCTGGTAACATCTGTTGATTTGATCCAAATTGATCATTTAATTGCCTTATTTGTAAGGTAATGCTTCTATAAGGAACATAGTTATGTTTAATGCTCATTTTTTTATATTTTGGATGAGCCAAGGGGATTCAGTGGTGTGAGTAATGGGATAAAGGTGACGACCTTTTATAAGGGGAGGAGGGGCACTTTAAGAAAGTTTTAATGTATTTTTTTATTATAAAATTATTTTAGGTTTAAAAAGGTCCAAAACTCATTAAAGTCGAAGAAAAGATAACTATTATTCTAAATAAAATAATCCAATAAGAATTGGATAGGATTTGGATATTTTTTAATCCTTATATTTTATATTTTATCATTTTTTACTCTTACCATTGTATCAAGTATTTAACACTTCGAGAATCAATGAGGTTACTAAATCATGGAAAATATCCTATTAAAGAGTTTTGACGCTCCTATCGTCACAGAATCTAAAGATCGGAAAAGGGAATATCTGAGCTCAAAGTGATTCATCCTTTGAAGAAAACATCAAAAATTGACAAAGGCAGGAAGAAAGGATCAACAACAACTGCACCGCGAAAGTTATATCACTGTCGCGCAAGTACACTTGCGTGACGCTCTTGGTCGCGCAAGTGACTTGCGCGACCTAAGTGGTAACCGCCCAGTAACCGCCCGGGGTCTTCTCCTGCCTATAAATAGACACTGTGGGCCCCCCATTCAAAAGGATCTTTTTCCTGAAACTCGGATTGAAGCTCCTGACGCCCAAGTCTCTTCTCAATGCTTCCAGAACACTTCTAAGGTAATTTCTTACCTAGAACGGAAGATCTAAAGAGAGGGAGGAAGGCCTAAGTGTTGAAACTCATCAACACTTGCGCGCCTGAATAGCCAGCCCTTAAGGGAACTGATCATTCTTGCGCGCCGCCTTATTCCTTCAATAGAATTTGCGCGTTCCTTTTTCTGGAAGAACCTCAAGAGGATTCTAAAGGGTTTAATAAAGAGTCGCTCAAGTATTTCAATTCTGATTGATAATCGCGCAAGTACACCATGTGTCGCGCAAGGTATACCTGCGCGACCAATACTTGCACGCCCACGCAAGACTTGCGCGCCTTTCAAGACTTGCGCGCCCCTACCTTTCTGGGTGCCCATCTTGCCCATTTTTTCCTCTTAAGCCATTTCACCTTTTTTATTCAAGATTCAGTCTTCAAGATACTCTTCAAATCCATTTATGGCATGATTTCTTGATTTCACATCCTTATCTGAAAGGAACTCAGTGGAATATCTCTCAAAACCTAGTGATTTATACATATTTATGTCACCAAAGATTGAGAGTTCGTTCATTCAACCTCATCCTTTAATATGAGAGAATCCTTAGCCTGGGTCTCCTTTTCATGAATAATCCCCAGTTATAAATCCTTTAATCTGGGCATCTTCCTCAGGAGTAAGCCCCAAATTCTTAAAGTTCCCAAACATGGGCATCCTCTTCAGGAGTAAGCCCCAATCTCAAATACTGGGCATCCTTCTCAGGAGTAAGCCCCAAACCGTAATCCCTAACCTGGGTCTCTTTTTCAGGAATAAGACTCAGTCATAATCTTGGGCTTCCTTTTCAGGAGTAAGCCCCAAGTCCCCTAACCTGGGCCTCCTTTTCAGGAATAAGTCCCAGTCATAATTTTGGGCATCCTTCATAGGAGTAAAACCCAATCATAAGTCCCCTCCTAATTTGGGAATCCTCCTTAGGAGTAAGCCCCAAGATTATAGTATTCAAATCTCCATGAAGCACATATACCTTTATGGACCCTGTTCATGGATTTTCTCCCTAAAAATAAATCATAACCCTTCATCTATTTGGGCAGTCATACATACATAAGCCCCAAACAATTTCTTATGATTGCATCTTTCATGGCACAATTGTCTAATTTTTTACCAATACCTCTTGTTTCTCACACCGAGCATTACTCACGTGAGCTTAGAGTGTAAAATTAATTATGAAATTCTTCTTTGATCCATCAATCATAAAAATCACACTCCATTACTCGAACTACGTGGGTTCTGATTCCTTTTCCAAAACAAAGGATACGTAGGTAGCCCATTTATGGGTTCGTTCCCAACTTTGAAATAATCCCTGTCCTTCTGAATGGCGATAAACTTCAAGTGCCCCACTGAGTGGCTTTAAAACCATCCTGGTCATCATAATGACCAAGAGACTTTTATATAAATGTTTTGAAGGATACCATTGACCAAGAATCTCTAAATAGATATAGATGATTCTCTATTGATGAAGAACCTCGAATACATATAAAAGATTCTCTAAATTTCTTGCATATTTAATCATTGATTGTTAAAACTATAGGAAAGCACATTTTATACTTGGTAATGTAATAAGGATTCACGAACATAACTTAAATCTATGAAGAGAGTCCCGGAGTAGACAATAATTCCCCTCAAAAAGGTGTGATGAGTCCGACCTCCCATCCTCTCGACCAATGTAAATTCCTAAGCCTCATCATTCCACAAGCTAATGAGCGACTACCTTTGGAAAGTAGGTCCAAACGGATGTGGAATCATTGGATGTTTCCGGTTCTATGAACAAACCTGCTAGAAACCGATCGGAACATTTGAATCTCCCGTCCAGGAGGTCATCCCCGAAATCCGTGCGAAACAAAAAATGGTGAACCCGACGTGAATCCTTAACCAAGTTAAAGTGATGTTCTTCTTATTTGTTAGGCCCCTTGGGCCAACAAATCAATCATTGACATGTGCTCATCCAAAAGATGCAGTGGCCAGATTCATCTTGATTATGTCTGTTATATGGAATAGGCACTCTTTTCTCAAGATCTTTTGTAATATGGATTTCTTTAAATTCACCCCTGTGAATACTGCTACTGTGAACACCTCTACTGTGAGGTCTGCTGCTGTGAAAACCAATGCCGCTACTCCTGCTGGAACGTCGTCCGCTCTGAGGATGACATCACCAACTCAGCGTCTTCAACGCTGGGTTTCTAATGCACTGGTTAAGGAGTACCGTCGCAACGGTACTATCCCAACTCTGGAGTTCGCTCGTCAAGCCCTCCAAGTTAATAACTCTACATGGTCGTCCGGACAACGGCGGCCGGCGATCAAGAAGCAGGGGGTGCTGACTACCGTCTCCAACCGTTTCGGGTCGTTATCCCCGGAACGCAATTTCCATTCACTCCCTTACTTTGAGGAAGTGAATGAGCAAGTCCCTCAGGTCCTTAATTCAAAAAGACAGGAGTCCTTCCCGAGGGCTCCCATCAACAATCGCCGCCAGACTCGTGTGGTAGTGTGCCCTCAACATGATGAGGGTACCAACTCCAGGCATTCAGCTCAGGTTCCTCGAACCCGAGCAGGCAAGATGAACCGCCAGAGATAGAATCCGGTTAACAATGGGCAGGTTGTCATCCCTGTCATCTCCGGAGAAGACCACCAACCTAACTTGGTGGAAAATAACGAGCAGGCACAATCACGTGTCCGTTTTAATTCCGCTGTCCAGCAGACTCGTCTGGCAGCATCACGCCAATCCCGCCAGGCAATTCCGGCGGAGTACTATAGGGAGGAACATACACCTGCTTATGCATCATCAGTTAGTCAGCAGGCTCGCCTGGCTACATATGATGAAGTCCACCAACCTAACTTGGTGGAGAACAACGAGCAGGCATACACACTTGTCCGTTTTAATTCCGCTGTCCAGCAGACTCGTCTGGCAGCATCACGCCAATCCCGCCAGGCAATTCTGGTGGAGTACCACAGGCAGGAACATGCACCTGCTTATACATCACCAGTTAGTCAGCAGGCTCATCTGACTAAAAATGATGGATCTCGTCAACCGCGTTTGGCGAAGTGTAATCAGCAGGCACATACACCTGCTAATACTAATCAAGCCTACCAACAGTCTCGCTTGGTAGCGCACGGAGAAGTCAGTCGGAAATCCCCGACGACAAACAGGAGGCAGACTCAACTCTCTACCTCCACACTTGAGTACTGTCAGGATTCACTGACAGCAAAAGGAGGACAGGAGCAGGCACATACACCTACTCCAAGCCCGGAATGGACGTATATCCCTGTTCCAGCGGCTGAAGTCACCAAACATATTTTGTCAATGGTGAAAGAGCAGAAGCAAATTCCTGCTCATATTCTGGATGCTTGCCAGGATATCATAACAGCTTCAGCATCATCATAGGGGCAGACACATAAATCTATCCCTAGCATTGGAGTGACACATCAACGATTCACTCCGGAATAGACACACACATCTATTCCAGTCCAAGAGGGTTATGGGGCATACTCCCCCATATCATACGGACAACCAAGTCAGGCACATACACCTGATTTGAGTGGAGATCGCCAGCCTAACCTAACCATCATTCCTGATCAGGCACATACACCTGCTCAGAGTAACCACTTTCGTCAACAAGTGGTTTCTAAAGTGAGTAAGAAGGCATCTAAGAAAAAGATCAGCCCAACACAGTCAGGAGATCAAAGGCCAATCTGCAACAAGGCCTTGCTTGATGCTGGAGTTCTTGAATCCCTCAGACATTTATCTGTCGGAATTCAAGATTCTACTCCCTCAGTTCCCAATATCGGGAACATTAATTTTGAAGGTCTTCAACAGACACTTTCTCATGAAGGCTTGCTTCATGAAAGTTCGGTCAATCTTGAAGTTTCCTCTTCAGATGAGAGCCACAGGAACCCTCTGTGTGGTCAGAAGACCAAGGAGCAATAGATTTCATCTTTTGCTGTAACCCATTATGGTGGTCCTCCCCATGATGATGAACTTCGCTGCGAAAGTCCCCTCCGCAGTAGTGATTCACATTGCCTGGAAAATACTCCAGTGGATAATGTAGTGCCGAGAAAGCCCTCTTATCTTGAGGCACTTGAAAATGCGAAACCAGTCATGTCTGATGCTTTATCGCTAACAAGTGAAATACTTTCTCAATCAGAAGATAGCCCAGGGTGTAGGTCATTCTACGAACCACCCCTAAGTCATGAATTTTCTAGTTTGATTAATGATCTCTCTACCAATATTGTTGAATCCGATGAAGCAACAAGGAAACACCAACTCTGGTCAAAATAGGTAGAAGAATCTTCATTTAATGATAAAGAGGAAATGCTGAACATGAGGAAACAACTGGCAAAAGGTGAAGTACCAGTCATGTTTTGGCCTTTGGCTGACTCTCAGTACGACATTCCAAAGATGTTGACGGATGATGGAATCCATGATATTCGTCTCAACATATGGAAGAATCTTTGTCAATTGAAGAAGAAAGTATTATCTTACGGTGATTATGAAAATCATATTAAGATAATAGAAGGGTTACAACGCCAGATTGATTTGGCATCTCTATCAGTCTATCGGTATCCGAAGGCTGAAAAGCAACAGAGAACCCTTCAACGTCCATGCCTTGGTACACTAAGAAAATTGCGTCAGTTAATTTCCAATGATTCATCTGATGTTCATATCAGAGGATGGGGTGTTCACGGAGCACTACATTTCACAGTGCTTTCCAGTCAGCAAAGCCCGCCGAAAATGGTCTAATGCAATGTTATTGCCCTTGGCCGGCCACAGTCAATGGGCTTTGTTCATAATCAAAAGCTTGCACAAGAACAGGCTTCAACTAGTTCCTCTCAAAATCAAGTATATAGAGAACAAGTTGTTGAATTGCTCCCACATCAAGCAGGCGAGAATATTGCACAAGCCTCTCATCTGGAGAAAACACGTCATCAAATGACAGATGTTTCGGAAATCATCCAACGGTCTGTTGAACCAGGTGATAAAAGTGGATACAGGTTAATGCATCCAGCTAATTTCCGAACTAAGATTCTCAAGATCAAGAGAGATTTTAAGAAGATCTCAGACATAGCAAGTCAAGAGACACCCCAGCTTGTCAGACTGGGGACTTCTCTAACCCAACCCTCAGAGTCAACAAATGGGATTCGAGGAGTTGAGCGAAAGCAGGAGGAACATCCCCAGTCCACTGGACTGGGGACTTTTTCAAATCCTCAATCCCTCCGTCAGAGAAAGTCAGTATTCTCTTGATTAGGGAATAAGCCTCAAGAGGAACGAAGAGCCAAGCTATCAGGAGATTCTCTCCAAGTGACGGTTCTCCAAGTAGTTCTTGAGGGATCATGTCAACGGAATTCCATGTCTCATCATGGACATGGAAGAAGACAATATCATAGAAATGCTGATAGAAAGGATTCCATGCAATATGCATCCATTAATGTCATCAATGCCGTTGCTGCTGATTCACCAGATGAGGCTCAATCAGAGGGATCAGACGAATAGGTTCCTGGTCAAGAAGTTGCGCACACAGACCTAAATAAAGAAGGTGTGCGCACACGTAATCAAAGGCTTACCCAAAATCTGGGTATTCCTTCAAGTAACCCACTTCCCCCTCTCCGAAAAGGATCCAATAAAAGTAAAGGAAAGAATCAAGTTACTTCTCATCCTTCCTCTGAAGGATGTCAATCGCTCTCATTAGAGCAAAGGTTTTCACAACAGGAGGAAGAAATGAAAGAATTAAGAAGGTTGAATGCAGAACTACTTCAGAGTAGTCTTCTTCTTAAGAATGCTGAAGTCTGACAGCCGAAGGAATTTGTTGTAACTACTGAGATGGATCAGGAATATCCTCCTTTATCAGTACACCCTCAGAGGTCTAATCCTACGAGTCAAACGCAACAACGGTTGGCAGCACTACCATCAGTTGCACCACTAACCACCACGTCTGTCCAAGCTCCATTCATTGCACCTACCCAAAACCAAGTTCAACCTGATGTTTCTCAAAAGTTAATAACTACTATTGAGTCATTAACAGCTCGGTTAGAAACTATGGAAGGGAAACGGGCACAAGTTCAACCTGAAAAGAAAGGTTACCCTGAATGGGTAGATTCAATTTCTCCTCCATCCAGTTTTGGAAACCATGTTATCCCAACTTTCAATGGATCAGGCGACCCTGAACAACATTTGACGCATTACGTGTCTTGTTGTGATCCTATGATGGGAACTCCAGAGAAGAATGATGTAGTGAAACTCAGATGCTTCGTGCGAACCTTGAAAGGACCAGCTTTTGTCTGGTATACAAGCTTGCAATCCCGGTCAGTCATCGGATGGGAGGATCTTCGTCAAAAATTCCTTCTTCAGTTTAGCTCAACTTTTCCAAAAATGACATTTTTCGATCTTACAAACTGCAAGAAAAGGGAGAATGAAAGAGTCTCTGATTTCATTGCTCGTTTGAAGGGATTAACGTATTCCCTGAGTTTATCACTCCCTCAGGAGGAATTGTTGCCAATCTGTGTGGAAAATTTGTGTGACGAATTACGCACGCCATTGATCCCTGTGAAATACACAGGAGGGTTTTGAGACCTTACTTCAATCGCTCAACAGATTGAAGATTCCCTTATATAGGCTAAGGTTAAATCTCGTATAATTTCATTAGCTCCAGGAAGGAGAATGGGTAAAGCAGAAACTGCTACAATTATGATTAAACAAGCACCTGTACCTATTTCTACTTCAAAACCTTCATCTTCTCGAAGGGATCCACCTCCTGAACGCCAACAACAAAGGCTGTTTCGTCCAAATGATCAAAGAGATCAACGACGAAAACAATTTGAGGATTTGAAGAGTAAAACATACTCTTTCCGAAGTGAGAAATTTCTTGGTTACTTCATTTTCAACTCTGGAAAATAATTTGGTTCAATTACCAGTGCCCAAGAGGCCAAACAAGGAAGGAGATGAAGACTGTCCCAATTGTTGTCCCTTTCATCAAATGTTGGGGAATCCCATCCAGGAGTTTTCTTGTCTTTAAAGTCCTCCTGCAAAAGATGGTTGACTTGGGACAAGTCAAATTGAAGGGTTCTTCAGCTCATGTAGCGTGTATTACCGATACAGATCCAGAGGAAGGGGGCGAGTGGCAGGAAGTCAAAAGCAAAACTGCGAAAAAATATGATGATTGGATGGTCAGAAAGACAATCAATCGGACCCATTCCATTTTGCGAACACAATTAAAGAAGCCAATTGTGTCTCCTACAAAAGATGCAGTAAAGCCTCCATCAAAAGACAAATCCTCAAAAGGGAAGTGCAATTCAAAGAAGAAAGAGGAATCAGGAGAAGATGAGTATGTATCAAAGCCTAAATTGTTTTTGACTCTGGCAGATTTCATGCCATCTACTTCAAATCCATGGGCACCGTCCCACCAAACGGCACAGACTAAACAGGCTAACCAGGCAGAGTCTTTATCAGACGAAGAGTTAATCTTTGGTTCTGTTAATATGATTCAATTAACAGATCCATATTCCAGTCTTGATGAGCCTGAATTCCCTGTATCAAATAAGGGAATCCGAGGAAGTTCTAGAGGTTCAGGATATAGGGGAAGACGTGGATCTTTCTGAAGCCACTACTCTAATTTTACCCCTGCTAGCACTGTATATGCAGTAGAAACTCGTGTTAGAGCCCTTCAGCGAGCTCAAAAAGAACAAGAAAGTTCTTCTGCCAATGGCCAACTCAGTTTTGGCACAGTTATTTTGGAAGACCGATTAAAGGTTCCATCTTATTTATCTCAGCAGGTAAATGGATTTAATCAGTCTAATCTTCCAAAACCAAGGATGTTGCCAAATTCAATAAAAGATGCATCAGCTTCCAAAGCATCTGCTTCCAAGGTACCTGCTAAACCGCATATTCCTATTGGGAAACGCAGACCTCTAGATCAAAAGTATGATATATTGAAACATTTGTCCCAAGTACTATCCAAGTTATCAATTTTGGATGCTTTGAATCTGTCAAAAGATCTTCGGGAAGCACTCATCGAAGCTTTGTCAAGTCCTCAGGATTTTCAAGCTGAAATTGCTGCAGCTGAAATCTATCACATAGAGAATAATCCTGCAGAATGCCATGCAGTGATATCTTTTACTGATAAAGATGAAGATGATGTTGTGCATGGGCACATAAAACCTTTGTACTTATCTGGAAAAGTCAATGGTGTAGATGTTCGAAGAGCTTTCATTGAAAATGGTTCAGGAGTCAACCTCATGCCCATTCGTACACTTCATCGATTGGGCCTCACGGAATCTGATTTATCTCCATCTACCATGATGTTACAAGGATATGATAAAAATGAACAAGAACCACTGGGTGAAGTTACACTCAGAACTCAGTTTGGAGATCTTGTATCCAATTCGGATTTCATGATTGTTGATCAAGACTCAGCTTTCAATATCTTTCTTGGAAGACCCTGGCTACATCAGCATGCAGCTATTCCTTCATCATACCATCAATGTCTCAAATACTATTTCGATGGTCATGTTGAAACATTGTATAGTGATAAGGCCCCGTTCAAGACATGTGAGTCTCAATACATTGAGGCAGAATTTTATCACATGAAGGGAATTGAAAAATATACAATGAAGGAAATTACTAAAGTTAATGCTCCATATGGTTTGGAGAAAATTCCAATAAATCCATTTTCACATGTGAGTACAGATTATGTGTTACCTATCAGTCAAATTGACAAAATAGGCCCAAATCAAAATACTCTTATGGAAATATCCATAATGTCAATTACGGCGATCGAGCCAGAAAACATGGGAGAAATTGGTAACCTACCAAGCAGTGATGAAAGCATAAGTGGTGACGTTTTCATTTCATATGCGGAAGTCCAACAAGTCTATACTTCGCTAATCAGGACAGAAGAAGTTATAGAAACACCAGAGGTGAATAATGATGTCGATTCTCAATCCATCATCTCCTATTTATTTCCCAAAGAAGACCCTTTATCATCAATAGGATCGGAAATGGAAGCTTCTTCTTCAAAATGTGAAAATTTTGACATCTCTTATGATCATGAGAATTTCGTTTTTTCATCTACTTTGCAAGTAGAAATGGAAGAAATAACACATGATGAAGAGGAAGAGGAAGATCTTAGAGATGCTCCTCCATCATTTGAAGAGGGTATCTCTACCACTGTGGATGAACTCAGAGAAGTAAATCTGGGTACAGAGAAAGATCCACGCCCCACTTTAATTAGTGCGGCCATGACCCTTGAAGAGAAAGAGATGTATATTTATTTTCTAAAGAAAAATAAAGATATTTTTTCTTGGAATTATACAGAAATGCCTAGGCTTGATCCTGATGTTGCTACTAATCATTTGGGTTTACCAAAAGAACATCGAGGTTTTAAGCAAGCTGCGAGAAGAACACACCCAACCTATGCTTCCAAAATTGAAGCTGAAGTGGATAAGCTGATCAAATCCAACTTCGTCAGAGAAGTTCAATATCCCAAGTGGTTGGCTAATATTGTCCCTGTAAAGAAGAAGAACGTACAAATTAGGGTTTGGATCGATTTTAGAGATCTTAATCGGTATTGTCCTAAAGATGATTTCCCAGTTCCAATTACAGAACTCTTAATTGATGTGACGGCTGGCTATGAAGTACTTTCTTTCATGGATGGATATTCTGGATATAATCAGATCCGAATGGCCCCATAAGATGAGGAATATACAGCCTTCAGAGCTCTTCAAGGTGTGTTTTGTTACCGGGTTATGCCCTTTGGTTTAAAGAATGTAGGTGCAACATATCAACGTGCCATGCATCGTATCTTCAAACCACTTTTAGGGAAGTTTGTTGAATGCTATGTAGATGATTCGGTGGTTAAATCCGAACAACGTTCTAATCACTTGGCTGATTTGGGAGTCATATTCCACAAGCTTCGACAACATAATTTGAAGATGAACCCCTTAAAATGTGCTTTTGGAGTAACCTCAGGAAAATTCCTCGGCTTTGTTGTATGCCATCGTGGTATTGAAGTCGATCCTGAGAAGACCAAATCAATCCTTGGTATGTCACCTCCTCAGAATTTGAAAGAATTAAGCGGACTTCAAGGACACTTAGCCTATATTCGGCGTTTCATCGCCAATTTGGCAGGCAAAAGTTTACCTTTACCAAATTATTGAAG
Organism: Viscum album; assembly: GCA_963277665.1. Taxonomy (NCBI): domain Eukaryota; kingdom Viridiplantae; phylum Streptophyta; class Magnoliopsida; order Santalales; family Viscaceae; genus Viscum; species Viscum album. The sequence goes on along the minus strand of OY728119.1, from coordinate 805,551,061 downwards.
ATAGGAGTCACTTACCAGTGGACTGAAGAATGTCAAGAAGCATTTGATGTTCTCAAGAAATACCTCTTGAGTCCACCAGTACTCATGCCACCTATTGAGGGTAGACCTCTTATCCTCTATGTTGCAGATTTAGAGCGATCATTGGGTGCCTTTCTTTCTCAAACGAATGATGCTGGGAATGAAAATAGTCTCTACTATCTCAGTAGAACTATGCTTGAAGCAAAAACCCAGTATTCAAGTATTGAAAAGTGCTGCCTAGCAATAGTATTTGCAGTTCAGAAACTGAGACACTACCTGCAACATCATGAGGTCCAATTGGTATCTCGTAATAATCCGCTCAAATTCATCCTTAGTTGTCCAATGCTTACAGGATGTCTGGCATGGTGGGCGGTTATTCTACAGTAGTTCGACATTCAGTATGTGTCTCAAAAGGCAATTAAGGGCCAAGCTCTGGCTGATTTCCTGGATGAACATCCTTTAGTGGAAGACACGTATTCAGATATCGAACTCCCAGATGATGAAGTTTTCTCTATTCAAGAGAGTCCTCAAACATTGGAAATGTATTTTGATGGTGCTTCTAGAAGTCCAACAGGGAAGAAAATGGAAAATCCTAAATTCAACAAAGCTGGTTTAGGAATTGTGCTCATTTCTCCAGATAAGGCATTGTTACCTTATTCCTTTCTATTGTGGGAAGGTGGTACTAATAATGAAGCTGAATACCAAGCTCTCATTACAGGCTTGGAGTTAGCGCTTCAAGCACAAGTGAATCACTTAAAGGTGAAAGGTGATTTAGACCTGGTAATCAAACAAGTCAATGGGGATTATGCCATCAGAAAAGAAGAATTAATCCCTTTGTATGATTACGTTAGAGATTTAATGTCGGAATTCCCTTCAGAACCGACATTTTCTTATGTCCCAAGATCAAAAAATGCTCAAGCTGATGCACTGGCTAATATATCCACAGCTATAGAAGATCCAAATCAGGACGAGAAAACCATCTGTATTGCCCATCGTCGTGCAATTTCACCTTATGTTCAAGTCAGAACAGAGGAAATTAATGAAATTAGTCCAATTCCTGAACCGTATGGTCATACTATAGGATGGATGTCACCTATCAGGGAATACCTTCAAAATGGAACACTTCCACCTGATAGAGCCGAGAATGAACAAATCTGGCAACCTGTGGTCAATTTTACTCTTTATGATAGCCCAAACCACCTCTAGAAAATTCTCTACAAACGTGGTTTTGATGGAGTTCTCTTCAAGTGTATTGATGGTGAAGAGACAATGGCTGTCATAAAAGAAGTGCATGCAGGAGTCTGTGGTGCCCACCAGTCTGGACATAGACTGTCTGATCAAATTCTAAGGCTTGGATACTTTTGGCCTTTAATGATACAAGATTGTGTTAATTTCACAAAGAAGTGTCATTCATGCCAAGTATATGCCAACTTCATTCATAAACCTCCATAGTTGCTTCATACAGCTAAATACTCATGGCCATTTTCCACATGGGGAATGGATGTGGTGGGACCTTACCCTTCAGCTACGACCAAGCAGTTTAAGTACATTCTTACTACTACTGATTTCTTTTTCAAATGGGCAGAGGCAGTACCTCTCAAAGAAGTCAGTTCTAAATTCATTGTTAGCATCATCAAGTCTAACATCATTACTAGATTTGGTGTCCCTCATACCATATTGACGGACAACGGCACAAACTTCTGTTCTTCTGAGGTAAAGAAATTGTATCAAGAATACAACATTAAGTCCAACCATTCATCTCGATATCATGTGGCAGCTAATGTCCAGATAGAAGACTTCAACAAGACTCTTTCAAATATACTGAAAAAGATGGTGGATAAAGATAAGAGGTCATGGCCTGATAAACTCTTTCATGCTTTATGGGCTTATAGGACTACCACTCGCAATGCAACGCGGTCAACACCATATTCATTGGTATATGAAAAAAAAGCAGTCTTGCCAATTGAAGTTCAATTTCCCTCACTCAGAATAGCCATTTGTGATCAGTTATCTACAGATGAGCAATCCCAAAAGCGGTTGAATGAATTGGAACAGTTAGATGAGAAAAGATTGCGCACTTTGCACCACATGGAAATCTATCAGAATCGAATAACACGAGCTTTAAACAAAAAAGTTCGTCTTCGTTCATTCATTCAGGGAGAATTGGTATTGGTTCTCAGAGCACCAATGATACCAGGAAAGAAGCCTCCCAAGGTTGAACCAAAATGGGAAGGACCTTATTCAATACATAAGGTTTACTCCAATGGAGCGTATTCTCTAATCTCAATGGATGGAGAACACATCACGACTCCAACTAATGCCAGATTTCTGAAGAAGTATTTTGTATAAACACAAAATATTGTTCCCAGAGCCAAAACAGTCACATTGGTTCATATTATGTCCTACATGACACTAAAGTGTATTATGTCCTATCTACATGACGTTAAACAGTACAAAAGTTCCTATATTTTGTCCGAGATGACATTAAACTATATTGTGTCCTAGAAACATGACATTAAACTGTGTGGCACTTTCATCGTCCAGCATGACAATAAACTGTAAAAAGTCCCCAGAACTGATATCCTCATATTGGTTCACCTTAGTCCTAGCTACATGACTTTAAACTGTACAACAATGTTCTATCGTCCAACATGACGTTAAAATGTATAAATGTTCTATTGTCCAACATGACGTTAAACTGTAACAGTTACTTGAATTGTCCTACATGACATTAAACTGTTAAAAAGTTTCCTTTTTTTCGTCCAACGTGACATTAAACTGTAGAAAAGAAGATGTCCCTACAACATGACCCTAAACTGTGCAGCACCAGTTCATCCTTGCTATATGACGTTAAACTATACAGCAATGGTACAGTATGAATTTAAACTGCAACTTCGTCCCACATGACATTAAAGTGTGAAAAATTTCCCTAAACCGTCCAGCATGACCTTAAACTGCATCATCCCTGGTCTATGTATATGACCATAAACTATTTGCAAATCCCTTACGTCCAGCAAGACGTTAAACTGTGACGTCCTAACTACATGACGCTAAACTGTATAAAAGTCCCTTACGTCTGGAAAGACGTTAAACTATATAATCTCAAAGGTCCAGTATGACATTAAACTGCACCATTCACGGTCCATGCATATGACCTTAAACTATTCTCACTTTCGTCCGACATGACGTTAAAATGGTACACTCTTTTGTCCTTACTGCATGACAATAAACTGCACAATCCCCCTTTCGTCCAATATGACGTTAAACTGTAGTGTCCCCATCGTCCTAACTACATGATGCTAAACTGTACAAAAAGTCCTTGATATGTCCTACATGACACTAAACTGTATTATGTCCTAACTACATGACACTAAACTGTACAAAAAGTTCTTGATATGTCCTACATGACATTAAACTGTTATTTTGTCCCTGCTACATGAAACTAAATTGTGCAGCACCAATAGTCCTAACTGCAAGACTTTAAACTGCATAGTCCCTTTATATGTCCTACATGACATTAAACTGTGCATCGTTAAGGTTATTGTTACCTCTTGTTTCTCACACCGAGTATGACTCACGTGATCTTAGAGAGAACATCAACCATAACACTCCCTTTGGGCCACTAACCATGTGTAAGTCCCAACAACATTTTTTATTAGATCATTGTCCCCCAGAACAACTTGATCATTAATTCATTCTTTAATTGAACTACACGGACTTTGATCCTTGCCCTCCAGGCTGGGTATGTAGGCAACCACCCAGGGTTCAAGCCCAAAAACAATCTCTTCACATCGGTTCACCACCATATCATATGATGTTGATTTGTGAAACTGCCCCTTGAATCAATATCTTTACATTGATTCACTTTCTTCCTTGTTATATGACGTTAAACTATACAACACTTTTGTCCGGTACGACAATAAACTACAATATTATTTGATCTCCTCACTTGAGAGAGAACTATTATTGACATTGATTTTTCAATCATGTTTCATTTCAAAAAGACTACATGCATACATGGTAATGCCTAAATTTTTTTATCTCAAGTTAAACCATCATTGCACTAAAGTCCCCTTTCACCCTTCACATGTACGAACCAAATTTGTACAAAGGGTAGTTCATGAACAACGTGGGCTTGATTCCCATCCTTATGGGATATGTAGGAACATTCGAGTATCCCTCGAATCCAGCCCCAAGTCTTTTGGGACTAACCCCAAATTTCACTTTCAGTCCCTTGGCTGAAAAGTCCTCATGAAAACACACACTGTGAATTCATTATTATGGTCCGAATTCTATGACCCTAAACTAAGATCACTCATACTTTCGTCCTGCACGACGTTAAACTACATTTCAAGAACTACGTATGGCTTGATTCTCATTCTTATGAGATACGTAGTGAAGTCCAAAATTTCAATTCAGGACCCAGCCACAACATGATTATGGTTATCATTGACCTATGTATCTCTATATACACTAGAAAATACCCATCTTTATGTGTTATAATCCTAACCTTAAATATTTTCAGATCATCATAACCCTTTTCATGACTTCTAGTCACAAAAATGTCAAACATCTGAGAATTCTTTTGCCTGACTATGCAGCACGTGCCCATAGGTGGCCTTGCATAAACAGTCCACATAACAGACTTGTCAGCCGAAAGATGCTATTTATTTGACCATGAAACCAATGCCCTTAGGTGGCCCTACATATTTCAACCCCCTATCGGGTTTTGTTAAATAATAGTAACTTCATTCTTGGGAAGAATGCCTCTTTTGTCCTTATTTATCTTAAACGACAGTATGTAGGGATCCGCAAAAAATAGCCATCCTTAACATATTTGTCCCATATCCTTTTTCATGATCTGAAAGTATTCAAGTCTATGGTTTATTCTTCTTCCCTACATTTGGGTCAGACCTTCGTAGGAGTGATATTCATCCAGTTCTTCAATATTCTTGTTCGGAAATATCTTCTCCATATTCAAGTACCTCTTTCCATACAACAAACTCTATAATTTAGAAAATTTGAATCTCCATAATCATTCACTAGATTTTAGCATTAGGAAAGTAAATTTCTGAGAGTTATTTTGCCTGACTATGCAGCACGTGCCCATAGGTGGCCTGGCATAAACAGTCCACATAACAGACTTGTCAGCCGAAAGATACTATTTATTTGACCATGCAGCCAATGCCCATAGGTGGCCCTGCATATTTCAACCCCCTAACGGGTTTTGTTAAATAATAGTAACTTCATTCTTAGAAACTACTTCTTATAATGTCTTTTAGCTCTTTTTTCATATCATTACTCATATTCAAATATTCTTAAGCCATAGTTTACATATTTTCTTTCATACTTTAGTATGGTAATATGTTTTCAGATAAACTTTCAAGGAATTGTGTCAATTCTAATCCATTTTGGTCAATGATATTTATACCTTAAACATTAGCACTTTTTAATGTCCGTATGCATGACATTAAACGGCCCATAAAAGACAAGGGAGATTTGAGTAAAAATCAAGTCCCAGCTCACTAAACATGCATTTTGTATGATTTAGGTAATATTGAGCAATTATATGATTCAATGTTCGATTTCCTCAGAGTCAAATCCTCTTTTCTCTCCAGATCCAACTCTAAGGGGGGACTTTTGTTGACGCTCCTATCGTCACAGAATCTAAAGATCGGAAAAGGGAATATCTGAGCTCAAAATGATTCATCCTTTGAAGAAAACATCAAAAATTGACAAAGGCAGGAAGAAAGGATCAACAGCAACTGCACCGCGCAAGTTATATCACTGTCGCGCAAGTACACTTGCGCGACGTTCTTGGTCGCGCAAGTGACTTGCGCGACCTAAGTGGTAACCACCCGGTAACCGCCCGGGGTCTTCTCCTGCCTATAAATAGACCCTGTGGGCCACCCATTCAAAAGGATCTTTTTCCAGAAACTCGGATTGAAGCTCCCGACGCCCAAGTCTCTTCTCAAAGCTTCCGGAACACTTCTAAGGTAATTTCATACCTAGAACGGAAGATCTAAAGAGAGGGAGGAAGGCCTATGTGTTGAAACTCATCAACACTTGCGCGCCTGAATGGCTAGACCTTAAGGGAACTGATCATTCTTGCGCGCCGCCTTATTCCTTCAATAGAATTTGAGCGTCCCTTTTCTGGAAGAACCTCAAGAGGATTCTAATGGGTTTAATAAAGAGTCTCTCAAGTATTTCAATTCTGATTGAAAATCGCGCAAGTAAACCATGTGTCACGCAAGCTATACCTGCGCGACCAATACTTGCGCGCCCACGCAAGACTTGGGCGCCTTTCAAGACTTGTGCGCCCTACCTTTCTGGGTGCCCATCTTGCCCATTTTTTCCTCTTAATCCATTTCACCTTTTTTATTCAAGATTCATTCTTCAAGATACTCTTCAAAGCCATTTATGGCATGATTTCTTGATTTGACTTCCTTATCTGAAAGGAATTCGGTGGAATATCTCTCAAAACCTAGTGATTTATACATCTTTATGTCACCAAAGATTGATAGTTCGTTCATTCAACCTCATCCTTTAATATGAGAGAATCCTTAGCCTGGGTCTCCTTTTTAGGAATAATCCCCAGTTATAAATCCTTTAATCTGGGCATCTTCGTCAGGAGTAAGCCCCAAATTCTTAAAGTTCCCAAACTTGGGCATCCTCTTCAGGAGTAAGCCCCAATCTCAAATACTGGGAAACCTTCTCAGGAGTAAGCCCCAAACCTTAATCCCTAACATGGGTCTCTTTTTCAGGAATAAGACTCAGTCATAATCTTGGGCTTCCTTTTCAGGAGTAAGCCCCAAGTCCCCTAACCTGGGCCTCCTTTTCAGGAATAAGTCCCAGTCATAATTTTGGGCATCCTTCTTAGGAGTAAAACCCAATCATATGTCCCATCCTAATTTGGGCATCCTCTTAGGAGTAAGACCCAAGATTAGAGTATTCAAATCTCCATGAAGCACATATACCTTTATGGACCCTGTTCATGGATTTTCTCCCTAAAAGTAAATCTTAAACCTTAATCTATATGGGCAGTCATACATACATAATCCCCAAACAATTTCTTATGATTGCATCTTTCATGGAACAATTGTCTAATTTTTTACCAATACCTCTTGTATCTCACACCGAGCATGACTCACGTGATCTTAGAGTGTAAAATTAATTATGACATTCTTCTTTGAGCCATCAATCATAAACATCATACTCCATTACTCGAACTACGTGGGTTCTGATTCCTTTTCCAAAACAAAGGATACGTAGGTAGCCCATTTATGGGTTCGATCCCAACATTGAAATAATACTTGTCCTTCTGAATGACGATAAACTTCAAGTGCCTCACTGAGTGGCTTTAAAACCAGCCTGGTCGTCATAATGACCAAGAGACTTTTATATAAATGTTTTGAAGGATACCATTGACCAAGAATCTCTAAACAGATATAGATGATTCTCTATTGATGAAGAACCTCGAATACATATAAAAGATTCTCTAAATTTCTTGCATATTTAATCATTGATTGTTAAAACTAAAGGAAAACACATTTTATACTTGGTAATGTAATAAGGATTCACGAACATAACTTAAATCTATAAAGAGAGTCCCGGAGTAGACAATAATTCCCCTAAAAAAGGTGTGATGAGTCCGACCTCCCATCCTCTCGACCAATGTAAATTCCTAAGCCTCATCAGTCCACAAGCTAATGAGCGCCTACCTTTGGAAAGTAGGTCCAAACGGATGTGGAATCATTGGATGTTTCCGGTTCTACGAACAAACCTGCTAGAAACCAATCGGAACGTTTGAATCTCCCATCCAGGAGGTCATCCCCGAAATCCGTGCGAAACAAAGAGTCAATAATAATATTATAGACTTATGATAACTATTATGATTAGAAATATATTTTATTTAAAAAAACTATAATATTTAATGAAATATATTGTATTTTAACATATGAAATATGTCAATTTTGACACTATTCATATCATTTTTTTATAAATCCATAAAACATGATTGATTAAAGAAAACATCATTAATAAAAATATAACATGTAAATTTCATCCATAAAATTTATTTATGACATCAAAATAATCAAACGAAATTTATTTTAACATTTATAATATCATTTATTTGAATCCTTTATTAATGATGTAATCACTGCATCATCATTATGTCAAAATTAAATTTATATATCTTATCTGTAAAAATTATAAAAAAATACCATGATTTATTAAATACTTTTATATTTATAATTACTATTTATTGTAAAAAATATCACATATATTACCCAATATAAAAATTATTTTACTAAAAGATATATGTTAATGTTACATTTTCCTTAACATTAAATTAATTATTATAAAATGTCATTTTCACATACAAGTGGCTCCATGGGGTCCCAAAATCGAAAAACGAATGCCAATGGTCAGAATTATATCATCCAATAGAGTTATAAAATGTGTTACTCTAACTCAATAATATTATAATATTATTTTTCTTGCTATTATTTACTAGATTTACCCTTTAACCGTGGTAATTAAAATATTTTCTAAAGATAATATTCAGAATGAATAAAAATAAAAGTTAAATTCCTAAAAAATTTGGAACTCCAAATTCTGAATATGGAATCCATTTTTCCAACTTTAAAACAAAAAATTTTCAAAAAATAATTTAATATAAATTCTCGTTGTCAAAACCAAAAGGTGTGTTTTTAAGAAATAATAACTATCAAAATATTCAAATGTGTTTATGTCTAGTTAAAAAGTGGAATTATTTTAAATGATGAAATTAGATTAAATGGTAAAAATAAAATCTAATTAAACTTTAAAACCAATTAATAAAATAATATATTCATATTAAATATCTGAAGAAAAGACAGTTTTGACTTAAGACACAGTATTTTTCATTTTTCATTAAAAATGAACGTTATTATAAAAATACAACAAATTTAACCAAAGTAAATATTTATTTCACTCATCTAAATAAGAAGTTTATTTTTTCAAATTGTATATATATAAGTGACAACAACTATATTTAAACGTTTTTCTCCATCAAAAGGTGGTAAAACCACCATTTTATATATTTGAGTATTTATGCCTAAAATTGGATTAATTCTCATTTTAAACCATTAATGTTTACAGGATAAATGTATAATCCTTTAAAAAACATTTTTAATAATAATATTGTTACTTTTCTTATTCCCATCAATACAATGGATATGTGTTAAGTACCATTTTAATAAATAATATTATAATATATTTTTTTAGTAGAACTCTAATTTTTTGAATAAAATGATATTAGAGAAATCCATTGTTGCGTGTTGGGAATAATATCAGAAAAAGTGTCAACTTTAAAATAAAATTAATATATAATTCATAATTATTTTTAGAAATAAAAATTATTATTCAATAAATACTTGGGTCATTACAACATTCCCCCTTTTGGAAATTGCATCCTCGCAATTTTAAAATTGGGTGTGGAAACTTCATTGAAAATCCAACATCAAAATAAGTGTCAATAAAGAAATAAATCATAATGAATGAAATATAAGTACAAAGGTCACCCAAGATAATACATACTCTGATTATGTGTAGGAAAACATTGATATAGAAGAGAAACATACTATAAAGTTCTGATGGAGAATGAGAGAAAACATGATGACGAGAAAGTTAACTCCTAGAAAATGTTTAACTAATAATGGGATAAATGGTCTTCGATTCCCTAGTAGGAAAAGTAAACGGATATCATTTTTTGTTTTATGTTTCTTTTCATAAATTAGAGGAATTATTTTACTACATAGAATAATAACTAAAAGAAATATACTAACTTTTCAAGTATAGTTTCATCCTTTAATAAATTTCTACCAAAAACTCCATTTTTCTCCAAATAATAAATACTCAATATGACATAGTCATACCTAAAGGGATAGAATAAACTTTTAGAGAATCACATAATCCATAAAAGATAAACTATATATTTCACTTGTCTTTTGAAATTAATAAAATGTAAAATGGTTAGTACAAGATCAGATGATCCCAAAAAGGATAATCCTTTATAGAAAGAAATAATACACTTAATCTCCAAAATTAAACAAACAATACCCGATGTTCAACAAAGATAATTCAATAAACTATTTTCAATAAAATTATTCAAAATAATAGAAAATATGTTAGTAACCCAAATTATAGAAGGACTGGATTAGATAGTCTTCCACAATAAATCATGACATCTATCTCCAAATAACATCTACTACTGTTAAAGTGACATTGTTAGAAGAATTTAACATAATCACATATTCTCTATGATAGGTTAATCATTTACATAAATAACTAAACTTCTTATATTTCCACAATTAAACCATCAATTATTCCAAAATAAAATACCACAGTTACTCCTCAAATTAAATATCATAGTATTTTATTTCCCCTAGGCATAAAGTGTTCCAAGTAAAGAGAACATCTTCCCAAATAACATTTACCATCTAATCACCAAATCGTTTTCCTATACTAAGGATATCCATTTGATAATCATGTGTTCCAAAAATCAACATATTCATGATCCATAAAATCATTTAACTAAAAATAATTTTTCTTACTAACTAAGGACTTCATGTAGTATAGTGTTAGGTGATAAATGTCTGTCACAATTTGGTTATGGGTTCGATTACCATAGCATTGTATGACACGATAGGTTGTCACATGGTCTGTTTGTTTTCCTTTTTCAAAAACAATATATTTTTATAAAATTTCCAAAAAAATAGATAAATTCCTTAAAAATAACCATAACATATTTTACCCATAAATTTTATCTCTTAACTCTCATTGTCATACCAAAAAGCAATAACCTGTAATTTCTTCAAATTCAATAATCATATAATCCCAAATAGTTCATTATACCTATATCCACAAAAGAATATATAATTCTTCCTGAAATATAATTTTCTCATACAAAATATTAGGGTTACGCATACAAGAGAAAATTATTCCAAATTAATCTCATTAAAAGAGAACATTAATACTTTTATACATTTGATCACCCAGATATCTTACAAAACTACTGAATATATAAAATATAGACATCTTAATCATATAATATTATTCATGATACTTTATCCATGTTTTCTTCCATCTTATTATTTTTTACTTATTTCTCACAAATAAAATCATTCATAATGTCCTATGATTTCAATAATTCCAAAACATGAGTTAAGAAATAATCCATACATTTAATCAGTCATTTTTATATTGCTCATCATCTATTATAAAGGATTTAGTAATTGGTAAACATATATTTATATGATCCTACTGATCCCCTTCTAAAACCATCTTTAGAGTAAATATATTTGTATAATTACCATGCACATGACATTTAAAACATTCAATTGTTCCTTCAGAGAGAACTTCGTTCCCTTTTCTAGAGTCAACAAGACTCTTCCTTTTTCCATAGAAGATTATTACTTTATGACCTTCATTAAAACGCCATAAACATCTTTCAGTCCTTTTGAAGATTTTTCCTAAGTGTTTCTTCCCACATCATTTCGATATATGTTATTTAATATACTTACCTTTACGATTATTGTGTGAACTTCCATTGGGATTAATTTGTCACATATATGATTTGTAAGAAAAATAACCACGTTTTAATTGGTCAATCATGACTGTAGATATTTTCGTAAAAATATCCACAAGAGTTCTCATTGCAACTCCCATTTCATTCAATTTCTCATTGACAAAACCACCACAGTTTCCATCACATCCATTGTTACTTTGGTTCCTCCTAGATCCAACGTTTTACTAAAACCAAAAAGGATAGTGTGAGTATATAAGTAAAATAATCACATAAAATCTTATGAGGAAGGTAAAAACTAAAATAATTTATTCATATTATCTTAAACTCATTGAATTTATCTAAAATAACTTGTAAGCTTTCTAATATTCTAAATATTATGTTTATGTCACTTATGATTAAATAAAACCCTATCCTCTAATGTTATCTAAACTGGCCTTTGATTCCAAGTATAAGGCCAAAGACATAAACATTTCATATTCATGTATTATGTTAATAATTCACATTGAGGATATTTTCAAATTTAGATCTTTAGAGAAATTTTTCATAACTTATACAAAACATCTTGAATATTAAATGTAGACACTTCTACTAAGTATCCATTTTTTTCAAAAAATAAAATCTCTTAAATGAAAACAAACATGTTTACTTCCATGTTTTAAACTGTAATAAATTTCCTGGATCAAATCCTTGACTCTATTCCACCACAGTAGGTCCTATGAAAAAAAATTCAACTACTTGGGATTATCATAAAAACCTCAGTAAGGGATACACAAAGAAGGAAAGAAGTTAGTTTTCAAAAAAACATTTAAACCATGCATACTTTCTCATAAAGTAATATGTTTTACCATAAAAAGTATAAAAACACTCCACTTTATATAATCTCATTTATTACCCTTTTGTAACCAAAATATTACCATAAATCCCTTAAAAACAACTTATATCATATATTGGTAATGTTGGATATAAACATACTTAATTGTATTAATCAAACGTTCGACTTCAACACATATCACTAAATTTATCATTCATAAGGCCGACTTCCATAAACAATGCATTAGAGTTTATAACGTAATCATCCGTACTTCGTTTATCACGGAACCACATGTCGTTTGTTTTCTAACTTAACCACCCACCAAATATCCTCATAATATTATATAATCATAACATAACAAATATTAAAAATATCAACATTTCAGTAATAAGATTAATTTTTGATTAATAAGTTATCATTTTGAGATATTGAAATAATCAATCCATTTCAAAAACCATTTTCAATACCAAAACACCCAAAAATGGAATAAGGGATTTCTTTTCCTTTTAAAAAACATTAAGGCTTATAGTTGAATCCAAATAATGATTACGGTTGTGAAAACGTCACTGTCTCCACATATGTTAAAAACATTACTTTTATTATTTAGTAAAAATATTGATATAAAAAATATTCTCTTTTAATTAATGTAAAACTCAAAGGATTTATTATACATCGGGTAAAAAAAGTGGGTATATATTGTAAAATATGCCTCATGAAAAATATTTTGAGATGAAGTTCCTTATAAAGATAATTTTTTAAATAAAATAGATTGATCATATGTATTTAAAATAAGTACATATAAATAATTTATAAGTAAAATATAAGATATTAAAAATCATTTCTCATGTAATCATATTCTGACATAATCAACAAGTAGAAGATCAACCCAAAGAATTGAAATTGGGTAAAGAAGTTCCCTTACCATGTGTTAGACATGACTGGTTTGTCCTTAAATTTCCTGAATAATTAACTTAAGATAATTTATACTTTATAAAGAAACTTTCTTAAGTTTATTATTCATTTTCTATCCCTTATTACTTTTTTATAACAATTAGTCAATTATTTGAGTTCTTATTCGAAATTTTTTCGATGTTAGAATCTTAGTCAAAAATGAAATTTTTTTAATTATAAATTGTTCATGTGGTGAAAATTAAATTATATATATAATGATATTCATGATTTAGATATCATATATATCATATATATATGTTGTATATAGGTATTTAAATTGTTCAAAATAGTTGGATATAAGAAATGAAATGCAAAGTTCATGGATACTGTAAGCTGTATGTATGCATGAATGCTACATTCTTTTCTTTTTAATAGTTAATGGAAATTAAACTAAATTATAAATAGATATATTATAATTCAAGTATAATATATTTTTTATATATGTTATATATGTTCATTAATTACATCTTTTATATGTTTCAGGTATCGCATGAATGAGTCAAATCACTTTGAGGTGTGGTAGTCTGCACTTCCTCAAATGAAATTATCATATTCATATAACATGAAAAGAATAAAGGTATATTCTAAATAGGAATTACATAATAATAGAGAAAAAATAAATATCATAAATATAATATATAATTATAGTTCCATCAAAATGGCCACCATAAGACGTGGTAGGAGAGTATTGAACAATAATCATTTTATGAGGCTATAGTTCACCGTCCACAGAAACAATATGTTATATACCCAGTAGATAGAGGTATGTGTAAGCGTAGTTCAAATACTTATTATAAAAATAACCTACTTTATTGGGGATACTAGTGTTGTTATGTAAAAAAATAATAAGAAGATCATTTGGAGTCGAGAAGGTAAAATAACGGAATTAAACATGAAAGAAGAAGTTACCTCAAATTAGGTATCTTCTTTTGATTTGAGCCAAAGAGCTCTATTAAATTGTTTTATTATAATTGGATGGATTATAGAAGGAAGATATGTATTTTTTAATATTATTTGGTAATATTTCGGATGAGAAAATAGGCTTCATAGGTGTGAGTAATGGGTTAGATATGATGACATTTTATAAGGGGGAGTAGGAGCTCCTTAAGAAATTTTGAAAGAATTATTTTTTTATAAAATTATTTTCATTTTCAAGAGGTAAAAAACACATTAAATGAAAAGATAATATGACTATTGTTATAAATAAAATCATATAATATTAATTTTACAATTTTTAATATTTTATAATCCTTATCTCTTTTTGTTTAACTGTTTTTTACTCTTACCGTTTTATCAAGAAATTAACATTTTGTGAATCCAAATAGTTACCAAAACAAGAAAACAATCCAATTAAAGAGTAAAAAATAATCTTTTAGACTTATTATAACTCTTTGGATGAATCTTAGAGTTTTTGTAATTTTATTATATTTAATAAAATATTTTATATTTTAAAATATGAATTATGTCAATTTTGACATTATTCATATCACGAATTTTTAAAAAATAGATAAAAACATGATTGATTCGAAAAAAAATCATTAATACAAATATAAAATGTAAATAGAATAATTAAAATTCATGGATGACATCAAAATAACCAAATTACTTTTATTTTAACATTTATAATATCATTTATTTGAATCCTTTATTAATGATGCAATCACTGCATCATCATTGTGTCATAATTAAATTTGATTATTTAATATTTAAAAATAATAAATAAAATAGCATGACATAGTAAATAATTTTTCTCTTTTTTAATAAAATTTATAGTATAATTTATAACTTATATAACCCCAAATAAGTTTTTTTAATAAATGATATATGTTTATGTTAAATTTCACTAAACATTAAATTGTTTTTTAAAAAATGTCATTTTCACTTATACATGGATTCATGGGGTCTAAAAAAATAGTAAGGGTTCCCATGGTTGGAAGTTTAAATGTAAATTTTGTTAGGACATGTTTTAGGGTAATTTAATATTATTATAATATTTTTTTTACAATTATTTACAAGATTTATCATTTAACCCTGGTAAATAAAATAATTACTGAAGTTACTGTTCATAATTTCCAAAAATAAAAGTTATCTAATTATATAATTTGGACCTATTGATTCCAAATATGGAATCCATTTTCCCAAATTCAAAACACAGATGTTGCAGAAATTAATTTAAAATTAATTCCTGTTGTCAAAACCAAAATTCATGTTTTTAAGAAATAATAACTATTAAAAGATTGACATGTGTTTTTGTATAATTAAAAATTGAAATTACTTCCAATGACCAATATTACATTAAATGGTAAATTAATAATCAAATTACACTTTAAAACCAATTAAAAATATAATCTAACCATATAAATAAATTAGATAAAAAGACGATTTTGACTTAAGATGTAGTATTTTTCATTATTCATTAAAAATGAACTTGATCAGAAAAATACCAAAAAATTAATCAATGATAACATAAATGTACCTTCTCTAAATAATAAGTTTAGTTTTTCAAATAGAACATATAAATGTTACAAAAACTAGATTTAAATGGGGTTCTCCATCAAAAGGAGGTCAAACTACCTTTTAAAAGTATTATAGTATTTATGCTTAATATTGGAATCTTTCACATTTTAAGACTCTAAATTTTATTGAATAAATGTAAAAACATTTGACAATCATGTTTAATTGTAATATGGTTAGTTTTTTTCATTCCCTCTAATACAACGGCTAGGCATTAACTACCATTTTGAAACATAATATTATTATATTATTTTTTACTACAACTTAATATTGTGTAAAACATAAGATTTTAATGAAATTTGTTGTTGAGTTTTGAGTAATCTATCGGAGAAAGAATCCCCTTTAACATAAAATTTTTATCTTATTTATTTTTATTAATAGAAATAAAAAGCATTATTTTATAAATACCAGGGTTGTTACCATTTTCCATAGAAGAAATAGAGAAAATGTGATTTTAAGGAATCAAGAGGAAAACATAATTCCAAATCAACATCCAGAGATGGTTGTAATTGGAACTACTTAGATTAATTAATTGATGGATTAATTTAAATAGGTGATAAATGGGTATGGAATTCATGAATGAGATATATCATATCTTTCATATTGGTACATGGAAATATTGAATCATTTTAGGAGATAATGTCTTCCACCATTCAAGTGATCATCTAACCCTGTGCTAGCTAAAGGATGGATTAAATTACAGAAATGATATTCGATGTCATGGGATATTTAGAGCACCAAAAGGTAAGTCTTTTAATTTATTAGTTTCACGGTAAATACAATCAGTGGTGGGAATTGGTACCAAGTTTTTAATGAAGTGAAGAGATTGATGCCATCGATTCTGATGAATTTAAGAATATCCTTATTAATAAATATTTTACTAAAGATTTTTTAATTAGGATGGAAATGAAATTAAAGTAATTGAGACAAAATTAAGATGATGCAGTGGCATCATATGAAGAAATTTTCACCCATTTCGTAAGGTACATCAGAAATTTTACCTAGGATCTTAATAGTGAGATACATTTGTTTTACTTAAGTTTTAAAATATGTTATTGAAGTCAATTAGATTCTTATGTTTTCAATAGTGCTGAGAATATTTTAGATTGTATTGGGAAGGTAGAAATGGTTTTTTATGATGGACATTTTTTCAATAAGATAAATAAAAATAATTGGTCATATTTGCAGGTAATTAGAATGAAGTCATACAGGAGTATGAAGGTTGGAAAACTAAATTTCCATCCAATGAGAAGTGTGGTAAAAAATCATAGAGAATGTATTTTAATGTCTGAGAAGTGCTTATAATGTGGTATTTCTATTCATATTTCATGTTTCTATTAGTGAGATGATCAGGAATGAAATAAAAAAGCCATTTTTAAAATATGTTTTGTTGTAATGAGTAAGGGAATTATGCAAATGTGTGTCCACGGATGATTACAGAGGGTTGAATCCAAAAAGATTGAAAGGAGAGGGGAATGAAAATAAGATTCAAATATTATTGACATGGGACCATCAAATGAAGTGAATATTTATATAAAAAGTTTATTATTATTTAAATATTTATTTGAGGTCTGGGTACTATCATCAAAAGGTGAAGGAGGATGAAATTCCAGTGAAATTATTCTGAATGAGATATGAGCATTATGAGTTTTAGGGTAGGTACTTTTGGTTATCTAATGAACCTACTATATTTATGAATCTCATGAATGGAGTCCTTCAATATATTTTCAATCATTTTTTAGATGTGTATATAAATAATTTTGGGGTATATTCTAAAATTCATGAGGAAGATGAAATTCACTTAAGGATTGTTTTTCCAA
The DNA here is from genome assembly GCA_963277665.1 of Viscum album. Lineage (NCBI taxonomy): Eukaryota > Viridiplantae > Streptophyta > Magnoliopsida > Santalales > Viscaceae > Viscum > Viscum album. The sequence continues at coordinate 805,533,375 of OY728119.1, read as the reverse complement.
CCATTAAAGAAAAAAAATTGAGAAAGTTTACTAAGGGATAAATTTTATTGCAAAAAAATTATTTTATTGGTTTTATTTATTATAAATATGGAATATTTTTTGATCTTTTTTAAAAAAGTTTTTAAAGAGTGGAAAATCCCTACCAATGTCATAGAGACTCATAGTTTTCATGGATTATAATCTTATTACCGCTGCTTTTTGAAAACATTTCTCAGATATATTTCCCACTAACTAAGTTAACAGAAAAGGGAGTGTGTTAGAATTAATAATATAATATGATTATTGTATTTAGGAACTGAAGAAAATATTGGTAAATGGTCATGTTTTGGCCAAGACTTATAGAAATGGTGAATAAATTATCTATAATGATTCTTCATTAAAAATACTTGATTGTATCTTAATGAAAAATGATAAGGTAATTTGTAATTCTTGTGTTGGTTGAAACATCACGATTTTTATTACCCTCTACATGATTTGTAAATAGCTTCATTTTTTTCAATAAAAATTTGGAGGGATTATTTGTATGGAATAAAGATTAAAATATATAGTTATCACAAACATTTGATATATATATATATTCACATAGAAATAATTGAACATGAGAGAAGGGATATGGGTGGATGTAATCTTGGATTATGATTTCGCGATTCCATTCCATTCGGGAAAATATGATAAAGTAGATGATGAATTGATTTGATAAAGTAATTCTACTTTGTCCATGATATATTTAGAATACATTCATTTGGTTAATTAATTATTGATTTTATTCTTGGAAGTAGGTAATGTAAGAAATTTCTCTATTCTGATTCAATTGTAAATTAAACCATATCTATTAGTTAGAATTAAACATTCACATAATGAAAAAAATGAGTTATAGGAATAAGTATAACTGGTTTATAACGAAAAGTTACATTAATATAACTATGATGAATATTTTTTTTTAGATTTTGGAAAAGAATATGTGTGCCTTCTGATTCATGGATGAAGAAAGAGTTCTTATGTGAATATCATAGTTCACTATTTTTAGTTCATCTATGTAATTCAAATATGTACAATGATATTCGACATTATAACTGATGGGATGGAATGAAAATAGATATTTTCGAATTAATCATGAATTGTTTAAATTTTCAGTAGGTTAATGAGGATTGATAAATTCAATGGGGATGATTTATCCTTTTCTAGTGAAAGAGTGTAATTAGGAAAATTAATCCACAGATCTGGAAGTGGTATTACAATATACATCTTGAGGTAACAATGTGATTTGGGACATTATTGACCAGTTAACTAAATCTTCTCATTTTATTCCTATTTGATTTACATTTTGTCTAGATAAAATTTCATAGTTTTATATTAATGAGATAGTCAAGTATTATAGTCTTCTCCTCTCTATTGTGTCTGATCATTATACCGGGATCACTTCTAACTTTTGGGAACACCACCATAAGTCATTATGCACTGAATTAAATTTTAGTACAACATTCCATCCTCAATAATATGGGTGATTAGAATAAATAATTCAAAACATAGAGGATATGTTATGTTCTTGTTTAATAAATGACCAAGGAAGTTGGGATCAACATCATTCTTTGGTTGAGTTTACTAATAATATCATTTTCATGCCATTATAAATATGTCTCTATTTGTGGAATTATATGGAAAGTGGTATTGAACTCTACATTTTTGGAATGAAGTAAGTGAAAGGAAGTTTATGGGACAAAAGTTGGTAGAGGTAATGGAAAAGAAATTTATCTTCATTATTTGATACATGATGATTTCTCAGAGTTGGAAAAAACATTATATGTACAACTAGAGTAATGATATTTATTTCGAGGTTGTGGATCATATATTTCCCAATTTTTCTCCATGGAAAAGTGTGAAATGTTTTAAAAAGAAGAGGAATATGAGTCCATGTTTCATCACATAATATGGTACCTTTTGGAAGTTGTATCAGTTTCATACAGAGTGGATTTACCTCTATTTTTATTCTAGGTACACAATGAGTTTCATACTTCAATGTTTAGAATGTATATTCTAGATCCATCTATTATTGTGAGTACAAAAGAAGATCAGTTGGATGAGAATTAGTCTTATGAGGAGCATCTATTCTAGATTCTAGATCACATACAGAATGTTTTTCAGAATTAGATGATTTATAATGTTATGATTTTTTGTGAAAAAATATTGTTGAAGAGGCAATAAGTCAATCAGAAAATTCTATGAGAGAAAAATATCCCCACTTATATGATAAGAAAATAAAATTATGATGATGCAATTTACAAATGAGGAAGAATATTACTACACAAGTAATTATATAATTATCATTGTTTCATATTTATTAATAATATGTCAATTAAAATAAAAATATTTTAAATAACATATATTATAGAACTATTTTTATGGTTAAAAACATTATTTTTTCAAAAAAAGATTCCTTTCCAAATTTTGATGGGGAACCCATATTAAATAGTTTTTCAACACTTATATAAGATATATTTGATATATTAGACTTTTTATTTGGAATTGAGACATCAAAATTTAGTAATGTTAAATATTTGTAATTTTATTAACAAATTTCATATTTTAATGAATAATGATTAGTACTGCATTTTAATTTATAATTATTTTTATCTACATTATTTATATGGTTAAATTATTATTTTAATTAATTTTCAAATTAAATTATATTATTTTTTAGTTGCCATTATTTTTTTCATTTTATTCAATTTCATATTAAAATTGGATATAAAAACTAAGTGAACTTTTTAAGGTTTTACTTTAAAATATGTTTTTCCCATTCTGTCAACGAGAAAAATTTGTAAATAATTTATACCAATTATGTGATTTGAATTGATAAAAATAGATTCTATATTTTTAATTCAAAGTTATAATTTTTTAAAATATGTCCCTATTATTTTTGGACAATATTAAAAGTGAATTTAGTAATATTTGTATTACTAGATTTAATGTAAAATTAGGAAATTAGGAGTAAAAATAATATAATAAGTAATATAAAATTACCCTAAAACATGACCTAATTTAATTGTATGAGTTTTTTCTAACCATCATAATCCTTGGGTAAATTTTAGGACACGTTGGATCCACTCAGATGACATTATTTTATTTATAATATTGTATTCATTGAAAAGCCAGTTTTGATACACTTTTGTTTTTAACAAGTAATGTATTTTTAATAATAGGTTATACAGCGGATATATTCATCTATAAATAGTATTTAGAGAGATAATAGTATTACCTACATAATGGTCATTTATTTATAATTAAAAAAAATTAAAAATTAAATTAAATGGTGACACAATTATGGTGGAGTAATTGATTAATTAATGAAAGAATCAAATAAACGATATTATAAATATAAAAATAAATATAATTTTACATAATTTATTCCATCCTCAAATATTATGGTATAAATAGAAATTTAATTAATATTTTAAAAAAAATTTATCGATTAAATCATGATTTCATGATTTTTTTCTATAAAGGAATGATATGAATAGTGTCAAAATTGTCACAAATGGATTCTTAAAATAGATGTATTTTATTAAATGTTATAAAATTTAAAAAAAATCATGATTCATCCAGTTATTTGGTATACAACATAAAATGACATAAATGAATCTTATATTTCATTTTTCTTATAATGATAATTTTTCTTACCCAGAAAATGTTAATTACATAATAAAATGGTAAGAGTTAAAATGGATAAAAAAATATAAGGATTAATAAAATATTCAAAACTTTTCTAATATTCATTTGAATATTATATTTATACCCATACTCATCCTATATTCTAAAAAAATAAATTGTGACATATTTTTAATAGAAAACTAATTTATATTAATTTAATATTTTGGTGGATTCCAAGAGTTCCCCTCCCCTCTCTAATAAAGGAACACTAATTCCTATCATTTATTTTCACTTCCAAACCATTTTCATTTTCCCAATATCTACCTAAATACATTTTTATAATCCCTAAACAAATTATTTATGAATTATTATAGGTATAACTCCCTCCTTTGAGGTGTTAAGTTGGTAATTAAAGGAGACCATTGGAAGAAGAGGTATCACTTTGTTAGGTGTTTCTATTTTATTTCTTCTTCCACTTCCTCTAAACCATCTTCATCCAAGAAGAAATTATAACTCTATAATATTCAATATACTAAGATTGTATTATTGTAATATCATCACCTAAATATAACTCTACACACATAAATTAAGAAAATAATTTCTCATTTGTGTGTACAGTGAACTATCACCTCTACAAATAGATATAATTTGTTTTCCGTAACAGTCTCTCATGACTTGTCATAATTATGAAATTTAAGGACATATGTAATATTCATGAAATTTCAAATACTATAATATAATAATATATAGATTATATTCTTAATTTTCATGCACCTAAAATTTATAACATCATTCATGCATATGTGTGAACTATAACCTCTATGAAGTGATGTCATTTGTTTTTATTCACCAATAACATGGATAGTATATATAAGTATATTTAAATAAATAATATTATTTTATTTAGGTTTTCATAATTCATAAAGGATAAAATAATACCTACCATCATTACATAAAGATCAATGAAAAATGGAAAATGTTACTCATGAGAACGTACAACCTACCATCTCCACCATTGTTACATTGTTCATTTTTCAAAACCATACATCATGTTTTTATTAAAAAATATAATTTTTGTAAAAAATGATTATAATTTCTAGAATATTATTTTTTTTATTATGGACTTATATCCACATAGACAATTTTTTTCATACTGAGTTCATTTTTTACTCATCTACTGAATATCATCAAAAAATCTAACGTGAACATATATAATTATGTAATTATTAAAATATTGTAATAATTTGTATAAAAATAATCATAAACATGAAAAATGTTATCAAATAAGTAAATAATTTTCATTAGTTTGTTATTGAGGAATATAATGAACATACATGATAAATCAAACTCGAGTTAAGGGACTTCATCTCAATATCCTTTCATTGAGGCATATTTTGATGTTATACACCACCTTATTTTGTCAGGTGTATAAAAACCTCATTCCCAATTAATTAAATTAAATGTTTTTAGATAGAATATTTCTATATAGATTTTTGAATTTATTTACAAATGATAAATGTAACTTCTTTAACGTATACAGTGACAATAACTTCTCCACCATGAGAACCATTATTTGATATATGAATTCTTAAACAATAATTAATGTTTTTAAAAGAAAAGGAAATCACTTATTCCCTTTACTAGGTCAATTGGTATAGAAAATGGAATTTTTCTGGTAATTTTAATTTCAATATCATGAAATGATTTTTTTTAATTCAAATGATATTTAATGAGTGAAATGTTAAAAATTGAAATAAATATTGTGTTATGATTATGTATTGGTACATAAGAATTCGACGGGTGGTTATGTGTTAAACCAATGATGGGTGGTTCCATTATAAAACAAGGATGGTTGGTTATGTTAAAAGATACAATTCATTGGGCATGGAATTCATTTTTATATCGATAGGATTTCTAAGAGTGACATGTATGGTAGTGGACCACATGGTTGTTCCATTTATGTATGATTATTTCCAATATACCATTTATATGTTACATGGTATTTCCAGAATTTTATGATAATATTTTGATTTCCAAGGGTAAAAATTGATCTTATATTAAAATTAACATGTTTAATACTTCAAATGTGTTATATGTATTTCATTATTACAATTTATCCATGGGTTCTCCGGTTTTCACAAGACTAATTTTTTTCCTTATTCATGCATCCCTTATTGATATTTTTATGATCATCCCATGTTTTGAAATGTTTTTCACATTATTTAATATAGAATAGATTCAATGATGGGATCATGTAAAAATTATATTATTTAAACATGATAATAAACCATATTTCATTTTTTTTATTAAAATGAAATTGATACTCTTGGATGTTTCCACTTTTTGATTATATGGATTTGTTAACTATGAGTTAGGGATTAATTTTTTAATTCTATAAACATTAAGGTATCCTCAATGAAAAATAATGTAAAATTAATGACCTATCAAATCATTATGAAATGTTTATATAGGTTAATTATAATTTGAACCCAAAGGTTATCATATATCATTTGATAAATTAATATCCCTAAAATCCATTTAAATATTTTGGAATATGATTATATCCCAAATATTAAAATTATTTTATTACATATCCCTACAAAAAAAAATATTTAATGTTTATCTCCAAATAACATTACTTACTATTAAGGTCTCATAACAAAAAAAATATCCCTTAATCATATAGCCTCCATGATTATATAATCATTTCTATAAATGACTTTAATCACCATAAAACCACACCAGAGTAAAACGTTATACCAAAAGATAATTAATCCTTTATTACTACACAAAAATTACATAATATTATATTTTCATTAAACAAATAATGTTACTAATATAAAAAAAATTCGGAAAACAATTTCTAACTAACCATGACATAAAATAATATAGTGGTAATTGTTTCCCCATTTTTTTCATTTCAGTTATTTGTTTAGTCCCACTACCTAGCCAGATGTTATATGTTTTCCACGACTAGTGGGTTTCCCTTTTACTAAAACAATATAACTCTTATAATGTTTCATATAATCATTAATGATCATTTAAACACTAAAGTTTAAAAATATATTTAAAACTCATGTCTACAAAATAAAATAATTTATTCCTCAAATAATAGTTTAACAAGAACTTAATGGTAACATATACCATAATAAAATAAAAAAACATTGAAAATATCATTACCCACCTTAGATTTTCATAAAATATAACCTCAAAATGGGGTATATATGACTTTAAAATTATGATTAACCTCAAACATATATACCCATGATGACATATGTAACTCTTCAAATAACCTCACAAGAAAAAATCACATCTCCAAAGTTATATAAACACTAATATGAAAAAAAATTACAACATTACCAAAAGAAACATCTAAATTTAGTGATAGAAACATAAAATTTACATTTATGGATTTTATTCTCTTAAATGAAACCAAAACATTTCCATCAAAGCCATGAAACCTCAAAATGAAATAGCATATCACTTAGATACCCTAGTACCCTTTTGGTTGATAGTTTTGTAGAATTTGAGAAAACACTCGATAACATTGATTCAAAAACAAATGGATAATATTTACCAACATTAACTACCATTATACCCATATTTTCTTATTTTATTCTAGGTCATAATAATCATTCATGTAGAACCATTATATTTTTTTTATCCTATTTTATCATAACATGGGTAAAACAAAACATGCGATGTTTGAGCTCAAATACACTTTATAGGTAAGCATAATCATTAATAATAGAAATTATGCAATGTGAATTAGTTGAGAATATGGGTATAATGAAATAAAATTTATGCAAGATCCTAACACAAGGGATCTTATATCCATTAATACATTTATCATAAATTATTATATATAGAAAAAATACTATATTTCCATAATCTATGAATCCTAAAAGAGTAAAAGAACGTGATCCATGAAAGAATTACCTTTGAATTAGTCATGGAATTATGGTATACTCTTAAGAAGAGAAAATAATTTCCTTTTTGGTGAGTGATCTTTTTGAGGAAAATTATTGTAGAATGAGAAAACTCTATAGACTATAGTAGTATTTAATGTCCACTTCCATGACTATCATATTAGAAAATGTCCTTACAAAACTGAGATCCTTCTCTATTCTGATTATTTCTATCTCACATGATTTAAATATTTACCCAATGAATATGATGTGAGATATAAGTCATTATTATCATTGGTTATAACGTAACCATGACCTTTGGTTATAACATAACCACCAAACATGGTTATAATAGAAATATAATAACATAATGAAACCCAGACATATGTGTCCCTATAATATTGTAAAAAATTTCATTAAATTAGAACCCTTGAAACAAAATGGGGTTCATAAAAATCTTATTATGTCAAAACATATGGATGATAAGTTTATTTCATAAATATTTTATCATTGCATCAATATATAATGTTTTGAAATTTTATATGATTCATAAACACCATGTTTTCATAATCATAAATAATTCATTGAATGAATATGGGTGGTATACTTAGACCATGTCCCTAGTAATTATTAAGTAACATAATTTGATTTCTCTATAGATGGAAAATGATTTTGAAATATCACATGGAATAATTTTTCAGGTAAAATAATGTTCCATTTTGAAATTAATTTTATTTTTTAAAATATTCACACAAATAAATTAAAACATTTTATTCGAAAAAAATCATGGAAACTTTAAAAGAGTCTTAAATGAATAGAGATAACATTATGAAAGAGTAATAAACTCATGTTTTATAAGGTAGAAAACATTAATTTCATTTTTTTATAAAATACAGAAAGAACCTATTATTGGAAACCAAAAACATATTAAATTAAAATCATTTTGTAATAATCAAAACATGTCTAAAAATGATTTTAAAAAAAATTTATGATAATAGTAATATACCTTTTTCGTATTTTTTTAAAACATTGAAATAAAAGATACAGATTCTCCAATGGGGACTTAAACATAATAAATCTCAAATAATAGTGACATTCTAAAACAAACTCTCCTCACATTTGAAGCATTCTAATTTTAAGTCTATGAAAGAAATAGCGTTATAAGGATATATATTTCTCATTAATTTCATGAAATTATTCATAAAATAAAATCATTAGAATTATATATACTACTTATATGAAACATGTAGGTTATAAGGTATATGTTCCATATAAATAAAAGTGAGACAATAATCCCATACAAATATCATATTATTGATTAGAAAATTAATCTGTGGATTTATTATGTGTGACAAAGGTAAATATATAGAATAGAAGAGGAAATACAATGTAATTAAATTTAATTTAATTTCACACATAATAAGATAATAACATAGCCAACGAATTTAATGTTTAACTCAATAAATATATTTTTTTATGAAATTTATTTCAAACATTCTGGCCCCTCTTATAAATTCTTGAACTCCTCTTCTTTGGGAAATATAATTTTATTTACACCTCAATCCCACTAAGGTTGGTGTTATTTTTAAAATAAGACCTATATAATAATTAAATAGGTTCATTTAAGGGATTTAATTTTGTCTTTGTTGAAATAAATTGTATTTGAAGTGTGAATGATTGAGAGGAATATGTTCCCTTTTATAAGAGTGGAGAGGGGCACAATTAAAATTTTATAAAATATGAAATTAATATAAATTAATATTAAATTTCATATGGACAAACAACATTTCTATGATAGTATTATGATTGTAATAAATAATCACATCCAATATTCATTTTGTAAATGTTTCCACCACATTTTTACCTTTATCATTTTTTTAACTCCTCGCAAACAATTCAAATAACCACGACAATAAGGACTTCTACACTATAGAAGAATATATTGTTACTATAAATTGATAGAAGTCCCATAAATAGACTACATATTTTTTTAAAAAAACTATCTTTAATTCAATGATGAATATGTTATTTTTTGTAATATTATAAAATTTAATAAAATATTATTTAATTTTAAATATTAATAATGTAAATTTTTAGAACTATTCATTTAATTTAATTTAACAATATCATGATATAACATAGAATTGGAAGAAGAAAATTTAATTGTATCATTAATTTGTAATGGTAAACTAGAATATTCTTTTACAACATTGATTTTCTTGAATTGAACTGTTAATATTTTTGATATCATTTAATTGATTTTCAATTAATTGAATAATTATAGCATGAACATTGTGTTGGAATTTATAGATATTATTTATTCCAATAAAATTTAAAATAAATTACAATGATGAAGATAATTTTTTTACTTTTATAATAGTATTAAATGTTGAACATATCATTTCCATAATCATATATTAAAATCATTATACTTATTAAAAACAAGAGGTTCATAAGTTTGAAATTTCATGAAATGAAAAAATATATATATTATCATCACATAAAAATATAAAAAATGATCCCATAACACAAAATTGTATGATTATGAATGAATAATACACATTTAATAAAATATATGCAATTTTTAAGGTCATTTTATATTCTCTATAATTTTATTTGTTTCCCATAATTACCTAATTTATATTTTATCATGGTAATAAAATAAACAAGGTTACTATTAATAATATCCAAAAATAAAATTAGATAATTTACTAAATTTATGCCTCAACAAAATTTGAGAAACGATTTTTAAAAATTTAAAAGTCATTACTTTAATACTTTAATATAAATATATTCATGAAAAATGAAACGAAAAATAGTTTTATTGTAAAGTGTGTTTTTAAGAATGAAATCATACTTAGACCATGTATGTTAAAAGGATTATTAAAATTTATTTGACTAATACATAAAACTAAATAATATTTATTTTTCATTTTGATTGAATTCATGTCACAATGTGACTTTATTAATTAAAATAAATGACAATTTGTACTAAAATAGTATGTTAACAATTAAATAATAACGGAATATTCTCTTAAAAAATATAACTTTCACCATAGGATATTATAGATATGATAACTTGATAAATGATATCATTATTTAGAAATTAAAATTCAAAATTTTCAAGAAATTAATTATATTTTTTAGTCCAAAAAAGAGAAAATGAACATTTTCTCCAGAAACATCTCTTTTATGAATAAAATAGATTCACTAAAGATGATTAATTATTTACTAATCATAATTCAATACCATTTTTATTGATGATAAAATATATATATATATATCCCAAAATATTTAATCCAATGAATACCAACCAATTTATCTTCTCTATAATAATGATTATTTTTAAATAATAATACGTCAGACTGTTTACACACGGTGTTGCGTATATTATATGCTATTGAATATAGTGTTTCCTTCAATAAAACATGGGATTTTAATATTAATGAGAAAAAAAAATATTTTCTTATTTGATGAATCAATATAGTTCATAAACCATTCCCCATTAATGTATACCATGAGAATAGTTTAATTTGGAATCTGTTTCTTCTATTCCAATATTATTTCTTTATACTCATATTTCTACTAGGACTATGATATATTCAACATAATCATGGATAGTGGTGTTTTTATCTATGAAATATTTCTCAAAAATAATCTATAGAATCTAAAAATCCTAATAAAACGATAGAGTTTGATAACTATGGTTGGTATCAGAAAATATTCAATAAATTCTACATTTGAGAGGTCTATTGATATAAAATTGCATCTAATTATATTACTAAATAATGATACATTCTTTATATGCAATACATGTTTTCTATGTTTGGATAACAAATTCTCCTTTAATAATGTCCTCAATGCAATCCTGAATTCATCATTATGCTCTTCCTTTATTTTGGATTCAATTAAAATTTCATCCTAAGTACTACAATGCATTTGTAAAGGTAATAAGTAATGATTCTATTCATTATATAGATGAATATTATAGGGGAATTGGTAATTCCAATTGGAATTTCTAAATATTCATATTAAACCCGTCTCATATGGAATATTTTCTTGGATATGTCAACCTTTTCAACATCAACTGATTAAATCTATATTAGAGATCAATAACATATACAATAAATTTATCTCCGTATAAAGAATCCCAAAAATCATCAATAATAAATACATAATTATTTTTATAGATATAAATATTGTTATATTCTCAATAATCAGTGCAAAGATGCATTAAGCCATCATTAATCATAAAAATGAATAAATATACCCCATTGTGATACACTTAGATCATTGAATCCTATATCATTATTCTCATATAGTTGCTTATTCCATTATTTCAACACAAATAGGTAAATACAATAATTATTTTTTAAATTAATCAAAATACCATTTATAAATAATATTGAAATCTCAAGTTTACAATTTGGGAGAATACTAGGAATCTATTCAAAAAATACATCACCATATCCTCAAAAAATGCTCATATCATTAATTTTAATTTTATCCGCAGCTAATTTATATTTATAAGCATCATGAATATGTAATAATACCCCCTTAAGGTAATTATTTTTTATGGATTGTTCATAATCATCCTCACTCCAATAGAAAATAATTAGTTCATTAATAATATAATATGTGACTTACCTTCCTCAGCAATTGAGCTGAGATAAATAAAAGGAAATCCAATCCATCCATAAAATCACATAAAATTCAAGTAAGGGGATAATCAAAATATTTACAAGAATCACATTATAAAAATTATTTATTTATGAGAAACTATAAACATGATATGAAATTATATTACAACTAAAAATTTTCTCTCATAATTCCACATCTATTAATTGAAGTGGTGATCAAATACCCTTAAAAGGTTCATAAAATATAATACAATGGAACAAATAAAATCAAATGAAAAATTCATTGTTATAGAGTATAAGATAAATATATATTACACCACATCATTCTTATTCCACACAGTGAAAATTGTGATTGAATGATATTTCCTAACATCTCAGGGATATAAAAGTTATTGTTGAAGATTATTATAATTAACAATCATATTTGGTATTTGTTTGTCATAATTCCCAACCTCCATATAGTTTCATAATTTAAGTGTAAGTGGTGAATAAAATTATGCTTTCCCTGATTATTTTTAATTGGATTTTCATTTTAAATCCCATTAGTATTAACACGGTCAGTTTCCTTTCTTTCAAAATGTGAAATATATTCTAGTATTATGGTAACTATTTCCATATTTCCTAATTGAATTCTTTTGGAATAATCAAAGATTAAGTTTCATCCCTCCACAGGTTTTATTATAAAAATTACATAAAAATACATTTTTCACTTTTAATCAGATCTATATAAATTATGAGAATATTTACTCAACATTTATTCCATGAGGGAATATATAATGATTTCCTTATAAATATAAATTTCCCTTTTATCTAGCACATTTCTTATATTGGGATATAAGAAAAAAATAACATAAATTCTTTATTTTATGGTTGATGATATAAAAGATAAATTCCTCGCAAATTATTTACAATTTTCCTCATTGGTAATAAAGGATTCTTCATGATCCTTCCTAAGATCAAGTAAATAGGATTTCATTATATGTGATGATTTTAGTTAATGTATTTTATCATTATTTACATATTAATTTCATCATATTCCAATTATTCAGTCAATTTCTTTTATATTGTATTCTAAATTATGTCTCATCATTAATGGAATAACTGTATAACAAATATTATTCTAGGAGAACGTTTACTATTATGAGAACTAGATAATGGATAATGTATTTTCAGTGTTAGTGATCTCTCTCTCATCCCAACTGGTTTAGAGGACCCACTAAATGGATGGGGATGTTTCCCCATCAAATACTCATTGGTGTGTTTGTAAATACATTCTTTATTTGAATTAATATAATGATTCAAATCATTAGAGAATTTCATGATAATAGAAATAATATTTGTCATTCTATACCCAATTATAATAAACCAGGACATTAGAATCTATTTATCATTAAAAATGATGTCTTTAACATCCTTCTTCTCACACAACACTAAACATAATAAACTCATGATATGTGATATCAAATTCATCAGATTAATGTTTTTTAATAAGAGTAATAACATTGTGATATATATATATGTATCCATCACATAATTACAATTTATTGATTAATTTTTAGGAAATAATAACACAAATTCAATTAATATTTGTTTATATTTGAGAAAAATATATCTTCATAAATGGGTTTTATTAAATTTAGTGAAACATTATTATAAATAATATCTACCAAATTAAAAAATTTATTATATAAAATTCAAATAAATTTTTAAATCATTATTTCAAAAAAAACATATTGAAATTTTTTTGAATTTTTCTAAGATATTTTTGTACTAAATAGGGAAAAATACCGATTTTTTCAGAACTATTTTTGCATTTACTTAAATCATGAAATAGAAAATTAAAAATATGTGTTTTATTTTTATTAAGGTAACCTAAATATTTTTTAATTGTAAATATGTAATTAATTAAAAAATAATTAGCATCGTATTTTTTGGGTTAAACTCGTTTTAGATGAAAAAACACATTTTTCTAAATACTTTTTTTGAATTAATGGAAAAAATTGAAAATTATTTTAATGCATGTATTAAAATTAAATCATTAAAATCGGTTTGCATATTTTTAATTTGGATTTCATAATTTTGGTAAATATTCCTCTTTTATTTTGGATAATTAAGAATAGTAACTTCGTAAAATGATTGTCATCATTTTAAGGATAATACTAGTAAATAGGGTTAATAATTTGAGAGAAGTCTTAAATATCTCCAAAACACATTCCTTTATTTTATTTATCACTATTTTTCAAAAATTAACGTAAATAATATGATATTTTTTTCAATTTATTTCCACTTTAATTTGATTATATTCATTATATTATGTTATATAAAACTTAATTAAACATATTCAGTCTCTTAATTTTAATATCTATTTTATATTTAAATTTTGTTAAAAGAAATTATTAGAAAAACATATAAAACAATATTTTGAAATTAATTTTTTTATTATGGTACTTTAATTTTAGTTATTTGTGATGTATAAATTCTGTTAAAAACATACACAATACATACATTGTGCTTGTGAAGGAAATTAAAAAATCATTGAAAATGGATTTAAAAACCATGAAAATTAATATTTTAAGATTAATTTAGGCATTATGAAATTTTATGATAAATCATAATTTATTATTTATGTTTATATTTTTTATATTCAAAAAAAAATTATCTTTATTTAGATAATTTTTTTTGAATAATCTGAAAAAGAAATTCAATCATATTTTTTCCCCAACTATTTAATTAAATGATTACGAAAATATTTGAATATGACATGTGAAATGGTAAAAGTTATAAAATTTCTTCCATGTGACATTTTTGAGTTCCCTGTTTCCATAGATGCGAATTAATACCAGTTAATGATTGAAGAAGCTATTATTACAACTAAATCTAAAAAGGGTAAATTAGGGGGTTAAAGAAAAAAATATGGTTTACAATCTGACAAAAACTGAAAAAAAAAATTATTTTTTCAAGGGTGAATAATGTTTAATTATTATATATTTTAAATCATTTCAATTTGTTTCCAATTTATCATACCATTATACTTATTATATTATAATGATCTAATAAATTACATGTGTCTACTTTCTCCCACATATGAAAGGATACCTGTTGTCCTCAATTGTTTCACACATATTTAGAAATTTATCTCAACATTGATATATATAATTATATTTTAAACATTAATGTTTAAATTTTTAGTTGTTTTCATTCCAAAAATACCAATCCAGGTGTCATTATTGGGATAACCGATGGATGATTCTCAAAGAAAGGGTATAACTCATAAACAGGTTGTATCAGTTTATTTCTTTTTTTACCTCATTAAATAATATCCTAACCATGATTAAATAATAAAATATATATCCTAAATTTAATTTTCTGTTATTATATTTACAAAATTGTTATCCTGGTCTTTTATAATGGTTTTCATGATAGAAATTCCCTCACTTACACCGAATTCTCCGCCCCCAATGGTTGTCTAAGAAACCCTATGGCCAATCCATGATCCTTTGAGGATGTCGTTTCTGGGAGACCTGGAAAGACTAATGAAACATTTGTAACAAGTAGTGTTCTGAGATATGCTATTTTCATTGATTCTTTGACTTTTCACCGAAGATGTTACTTGGAGATTTCCTTTTATACCAATGAGGTAAATATTATTTCTTAGGACTTATGCTTTGTGCTTGTTGGAACATTTATTATTTCATAGATATTATTTAATTTTTATAAGGAAATATCTAGAAGCCATCAGGTTTGATGTAATCTACAATTGGTTTGATAAATTCCTCAAATTACATTCTTCAGTTCCCATCTAAAATTGTGTTCTATAGATTCTGGGTGAGGAGATCATGGTTTTTTGGGGTTTCACAATGAATGATTAAATATGGGCCCCAAATATTTATCATGGTATTTAATCTCTTATATAACCATCATTTCTTTATTTCCCTAAATCAAAAATTGATCATATTAACATAAATTCTGTGTTTTTAATTGTTGGTCTTCATGGTTATACATTGAAATTAGACCTTATAACAAGAAAACTATCAAGATATTCAGTTTCCAGGATTTTTGCTAAGATAATTGTCTTTAATCGTCCTTCAAATCAGATATGGATTCAAAATGCACTAGTGCAGAAAACATTTTTTACGTCACCATTTTTTACGTCGGTTATATAAAACCGACGTCATAATATGTAAAACGAGGTTTTTTACGTCGGTTAAGAAATAACCGACGTAAAAACCTGTGTTCGGTACACATTTAACGTCGGTTATACAAATAACCGACGTTATTAATCTCGCGGCTTCGTTTTTTACGTCGGTTATTTTTATAACCGACGTAAAAAACGCGGTTTTCGAAGGCCCTTTCACGTCGGTTATTGAATAACCGACGTAACAAACGCGGTTTTTGAAGGCTTTTTGACATCGGTTATAAAATAACCGACGTAAAAAAAGAATCCGCAGATGTTTTTGACGTCGGTTATTCCATAACCGACGTAAAAAAACGCGGATTTTGAGCCATTTTTTACGTCGGTTATTATATAACCGACGTAAACAATGAATCGGAGGAAGTTTTTTACGTCGGTTATTGAAATAACCGACGTTATAAATGTTTTTAAAACAATTATCACGTCGGTTATTGAATAACCGACGTGATAACTCAATTAAAAATTTACCCAGACCCGTGGATTGTCATTCGCGAGTTTACCTTCGACAGTCGCGACTCGTCTCTCTCGCGCGTAAACCCGAATCGGCTCGTCCATTTCGTTGGTTTAGATTCGTTTTGCGATCATCGTTTCTCATATTTAATCTCCTCGGATCAATCATCTAAACTCGCAGCACTCAGGTAATCCTCCCACTCGTTCGTTTTTTTTCGCGGATAGTAAATATATATGTGTTGTGATTTTTTTGTTGAAACTAGCTAAGATTCTTCGATTGCGAACCCTTTTAACTCGTTTTGGCACCATAATCTTATTTATCATCCCTAGATCTATTTGTTCGACTTGCAATATTGAGTAATTTTATGATTTCACTAATTTTTCATCGTTTTCTATAAATCCCCGAGAGGGTTGGGGCGTGTCCATTTGGATGGGTTGCCCTTTTACAGTTGTTACTACTTTATTCACACACAACCATGGCATAGGTGCATGGATTTGGGGTCGGGGGGTGTCCAAGGGGGTTTACAAGGGGGTGGGTGGGTGTGGGGGGCTGTCCAAGGGTGTGGGTGGGTGTTGGGGGGTGTCCAGGGGGGTGTCCAAGGGGGTAGGGGGTGGGGGGTGGTGTCCAGGAGGGGTGGGGGGCTGTCCAGAGGGTTGGGGGGTGTCCAGGGGGGTGTCCAAGCAGGTCGGGGGTGGGGGGTTGTGTCCAGGAGGGGTGGGGTGCTATCTAGAGGGGTCGGGGGCTGTCCAGAGGGGTCGGGGGGTGTCCAGGGTGGTGTCCAAGGGGATGGGTGGGTGTGGGGGGCTGTCCAAGGGGGTGGCGGCCTGTCCAGAGGGGTCGGTGGGGTGTCCAGGGGGGTGTCCAAGGGGGTGGATGGGTGTGGGGGGCTGTCCACGTGGGTGGCGGCCTCTCCAGAGGGTATTTGGGGTTGTCTGGGTGGGTGGGGGGGCTGTCCAGAGGGTTGGGGGATGTCCAGGGGGGTGTCCAAGGGGGTAGGGGGTGGGGGTGGTGTCCAGGAGGGGCGGGGGGCTGTCCAGAGGGGTCGGGGGTGTCCAGGGGGGTTTACAAGGGGGTGGGTGGGTGTGGGGGGCTGTCCAAGGGCGTGGGTGGGTGTTGGGGGGTGTCCAGGGGGGTGTCCAAGGGGGTAGGGGGTGGGTGGTGGTGTTTAGGAGGGGTGGGGGGGCTGTCCAGAGGGTTGGGGGGTGTCCAGGGGGGTGTCCAAGCAGGTCGGGGGTGGGGGGTTGTGTCCAGGAGGGGTGGGGGTGTTTTCTAGAGGGGTCGGGGGGTGTCCAGGGTGGTGTCCAAGGGGATGGGTGGGTGTGGGGGGCTGTCCAAGGGGGTGGCGGTCTGTCCAGAGGGGTCGGTGGGGTGTCCAGGGGGGTGTCCAAGGGGGTGGATGGGTGTGGGGGGCTGTCCAAGGGGGTGGATGGGTGTGGGGGGCTGTCCAAGGGCGTGGGTGGGTGTTGGGGGGTGTCCAGGGGGGTGTCCAAGGGGTAGGGGGTGGGTGGTGGTGTTTAGGAGGGGTGGGGGGGCTGTCCAGAGGGTTGGGGGGTGTCCAGGGGGGTGTCCAAGCAGGTCGGGGGTGGGGGGTTGTGTCCAGGAGGGGAGGGGGTGCTTTCTAGAGGGGTCGGGGGGTGTCCAGGGTGGTGTCCAAGGGGATGGGTGGGTGTGGGGGGCTGTCCAAGGGGGTGGCGGCCTGTCCAGAGGGGTCGGTGGGGTGTCCAGGGGGGTGTCCAAGGGGGTGGATGGGTGTGGGGGGCTGTCCAAGGGGGTGGATGGGTGTGGGGGGCTGTCCAAGTGGGTGGCGGCCTCTCCAGAGGGTATTTGGGGTTGTCCGGGTGGGTGGGGGGGCTGCCCAGAGGGTTGGGGGATGTCTAGGGGGGTGTCCAAGGGGGTAGGGGGGTGGGGGTGGTGTCCAGGAGGGGTGGGGGGCTGTCCAGAGGGGTCAGGGGGTGTCCAGGGGGGTTTACAAGGGGGTGGGTGGGTGTGGGGGGCTGTCCAAGGGTGTGGGTGGGCGTTGGGGGTGTCCAGGGGGGTGTCCAAGGGGGTAGGGGGTGGGGGTGGTGTTTAGGAGGGGTGGGGGGGCTGTCCAGAGGGTTGGGGGGTGTCCAGGGGGGTGTCCAAGCAGGTCGGGGGTGGGGGGTTGTGTCCAGGAGGGGTGGGGGGCTGTCCAGAGGGGTCGGGGGGTGTCCAGGGGGGTTTACACATCGATTTGTTTTATATTTCAAAATTGTTATATTCAAATTATGATTTTTTTCATATAAACATATATTTGTCTTATCTAAAAAATATATATATTTTTGCTATTTTTTATAGGTAATAATGAGTCGAAGTTGGATTACGGCACATCGAATGAGCAATGAATATGAGGAAGGTGTTGATGCCTTTTTGGAATTTGCTAAACGAAATGTTCCAAGTAGTGACATTTTTTTCTGTCCATGCCTGAAATGTCTGAATATGAAGAAGTTGAAAAGTAGAGAGATAAAAGATCATCTGATTTGTCATGGTTTCAATCCGAGTTACAACCCTTGGATTTGGCATGGCGAAACTGGACAGAATGTCACTGATGATAATGAATCGCAAGATGGTAACTCCGATGGAATTGATGAAATGATTCGCGATATTGTAGCAGAACAAATTGAGATAGAACCGAGAGTTGCACGTCTATATGGTGATGCCGAAAAACCATTATATCCTGGTTGTACAGATTTTACGGTTTTGTCGGCGGTGTTAAGATTGATTAACCTGAAGGCGAAACATGGATGGAGTGACAGAAGTTTTACAGAGCTGCTACAATTGATGAAAGACATTCTTCCAAAAGATAACGATCTTCCAGATTCACATTATAAGGCCAAAAAAATATTATGCCCGATGGGATTGGGATACAGGAAAATACATGCATGTCCGAATGACTGCATTATATATAGGAAGGAATATTAATTTCTGAAAGAGTGTCCCAAATGTGGGACATCACGGTATAAGGTGAAAGAAAAATCACAAGCTGATGTAGAGATTACAAAGCTCCCTTCAAAGGTATTTTGGTATCTTTCTATAATTCCTCGTTTCAAACGTTTATTTGCTAATTCACATGATGCAAAAAGGTTAAGATGGCATGCTGATGAGCGGGTATGTGATGGAAAAATACGTCATCCAGCTGATTGTCCACAATGGAAGAAAATTGATGCCCAGTACCCTACATTTGGAAATGAAATTAGAAATCTGAGACTAGGCTTGTGCACAGATGGAATGAATCCATACCGAACCCTCAGTAGCACACATAGTTCATGGCCTGTTTTATTGGTAATTTACAACCTCTCTCCTGAAGTTTGTATGAAGCGCAAATATGTCATGTTGAGTATCATGATCTCTGGTCCAAAGCAACCCGGCAATGATATTGATGTATACTTGTCACCGCTGATTGATGATTTGAAACTTTTATGGGCTGATGGTATTAGGGTGTATGATTCTTATAAAATGGAATATTTTCAACTGCATGCAGTGCTTCTATTCACTATAAATGACTTCCCAGCATATGGAAATTTGTCTGGATACAGTGTTAAAGGGCATAAAGCATGTCCAATTTGCGAACAACAGACGTCATATTGTCAATTGCATCATGGGAGGAAAACAGTGTACATGGGTCATCGAAAGTTTTTGCCTATGGATCACCCTTATAGAAGACTAAAAAAGGCATTCAATGGCTCACAAGAATTTGATACTGCACCTCAACCTTTATCCCCAGAATTGTATTTTGAGAGGGTGAAAAACCTTGATGTGACATTGGGAAAGACACAGAAATCTGGTAATGATAGACATATTTGGAAGAAAAGGTCAATATTTTTTGAGCTACCATATTGGAGGTATCATGAAGTCAGACATAATATTGATGTCATGCACGTGGAGAAGAATATCTGTGATTCTTTGATCGGAACATTGCTAGATATTAAAGGAAAGACAAAAGATGGGTTGAATGCAAGGTTAGACCTACTGTCAATGGGAATACGTTTAGAGTTAGCTCCCACTCCTAAAGGAAGACGAACATTTCTTCCCCCGGCTTGTCATACATTATCGAAGAGGGAGAAAAGTAGCTTCTGTCAGTGTCTTCATGATATCAAAGTGCCTCAAGGTTATTCTTCAAATGTAAAAAATTTTGTCTCATTGAAAGACTTGAAGTTGATAGGTATGAAATCACATGATTGTCATGTCATGATGCAACAAATTCTACCAGTTGCACTGCGTGGAATATTGCCCATCCGTGTCAGAAAGACTATAATGAGGTTGTGTTATTTTTTCAATTCAATTTGCAACAAGGCGATTGATGTGAATGCTTTGAACATTTTGGAAAAGGATGCAATTATTATACTTTGTCATTTGGAAATGTATTTTCCTCCAACTTTTTTTGATATGATGGTGCATTTACTGATTCATCTGGTTCGAGAAATAAGGCTTTGTGGACCTGTATATCTTCGTTGGATGTATCCTTTTGAAAGGTATATGAAAATATTAAAGGGATATGTTAAAAATCCATATCGACCTGAAGCCTCCATTATTGAAAAGTATATTTCTGAGGAGGTAGCAGAGTTTTGTACGAGTTACTTGGCTACGGCGCAACACATAGGTTTGCCTCCATCTCTCCATGAACGGGTTAATAATGAGGGAAAGGGGATTCGTGGCTTGAAAGTCAAATCACTGTCAGCTGAACATATGAAGAAGTTAGAATCATACATCTTGAATAACATAGCTGATGTTCAACCTTATATCACATTGCATATTAATGAGTTGAAACAATGTCATTCCATAGAAGAAAGAAATGTGGATTTTGAATGAGCACAACAAAACTTTTTTGCCATGGTTTAAAAAGACCTTGCTTGGTAGATCAGATGTATCAGAGACATTAAAATGGATAGTGGGTGGTCCATCTTTAAATGTGATAACATGGTCCGCTTATGACATTAATGGCTATACATTTCATACGAAAGCTCAGGACAATAGAAGTGCAGTTCAGAATAGTGGTGTATTGGTGTTTGCAGAAGCAATGCATTTTTCGAGTGCTAAGGACAGAAACCCAATTTCGGCATCAAGTGCATATTATGGAGTGATTGAAGACATATGGGAGGCTGATTACTTTAAAATTAAAGTTCCTGTTTTTAACTGTAAATGGTTTATCGGTAACAACAGTGTCAGACACGATGAATTTGGAATGACACTTGTTAATCTGAATAGATTGGAAGACACAGCTGATTCTTTTATAATGGCAACACATGCCAAACAAATTTTCTATGTAGTAGATCAATCAGATATGCAGTGGGCTGTTGTTTTACAAGGGAAAAACCAATATGTTGGTGAGGATGAATTTGATGAAGATGCTGATTTATGTGAGATCCCTACTTCCATGGAAAGATTAACAGAACATAATGATGAGTATGTTGAAGACATGGTTTGTGCCATTAGGAACGATCACGACGAAGGAATTTGGGAAAACAATCCAACTGTACATTCCTAAAATTACAGGTAACACAAGTATATATCTTGTTTACATTTAGTTTTTTCATATAATGTTAGATACTGTAAATTTTTTACTTATTAAAATATGTATCAAACCAAAACGATAAAACAATAAAAACCGTAAAGAGGAGAAGTCCTGCGCGCACCGGAAACCGGTCCTCTCTGTCTGTACCACCGGCCGGCCGCTGGCTCACCACCGGCCGGCCGGTGGTTCAGACAGAGAGCCTTCCTCTCTGTCTGGATCACCAGCGGCCGGCCGGTGTTGAGCCAGCGGCCGGCCGGTGGTTCAGACAGAGAGGAAGGGTCTCTGTCTGAACCACCGGCCGGCCAGTGGTGAGCCAGCGGCCGGCCGGTGGTACAGACAGAGACAGAGCCTCTCTGTCTGGATCACCAGCGGCCGGCCGGTGTTGAGCCAGCGGCCGGCCGGTGGTTCAAACAGAGAGGAAGGCTCTCTGTCTGGTCCACCGGCCGGTCGCTGGATCACCACCGGCCGCCCGGTGGACCAGACAGAGAGCCTTCCTCTCTGTCTGGATCACCAGCGGCCGGCCGGTGAGGAGCCAGCGGCCGGCCGGTGGTTTAGACAGAGAGGAAGGCTCTCTGTCTGGTCCACCGGCCAGCCGGTGGTGATCCAGCGGCCGGCCGGTGGTCCAGACAGAGGAAGGCTGTCTGCTCCACCGGCCGGCCGGTGGTGAGCCAGCGGCCGGCCGGTGGCATCAGTGAGTCCACTTTTCATCTTTCTTATGCCAACTCCTTGGCAACATTTTGTCTGTGTTTACCATGTTTATCATTGTTTAACATGCTTATCATATTACCGATGTTTACTATTATGTAATTTAGTATACTTTTCTATTTGTGAACTAATGTTTGTTTTTTTGATTTGAAGGAAAATGACAGATCAATCAGTTGATCAGCCACATGATTCTGGAGATGAGCATATTGGTCATACATCTGGGGAGGAACATTCACATGCTCCTATTACGAAAAAGAGTTCAAAGGTTGGTAAGCGTGGGTGCACACGTTTACCAAAATTATCACTTGCCCGTACGAAGGAGGAGAGGATAGTCGTGGAGTTTGATGAGGATGATCTTCCTAGAGGTCCAAATGCTAAAGATTTTAAGGGTTTTGTAGCAACTCAGGCTAAGAGCAAAGTAAGCATTCTTTATGATGATTGGAGAAGTGTGGATAAGGCGATAATTTCTCAGCTGTGGGAGACCATTTTGGTAAGATCTTTTGCTATTGTTTGACTGTTCTTTAAATGTTTCTAGTATATATAATATTTTTAACCTCTTTTTTATCAGATGACATTTGATATTCCTGACACTGGAGGAGTCAGGAAGAAATGCTTATCGTTGGCTGCTAGGAGATGGAGGGATTTCAAATCAACCCTCTCATCTGATTTCATTTATGGTCATAGGAGTCGTGAGAATCCATGTCGTATATATCCTTTTATAGATGAAGACACATGGAGACAATTTTTTGAAAGTAGAAGAAAAGAATCATTTTTGGTAAGGGCAATGTAAACTTTTATAAGCTTTCTTATATAAATGATCTTATTATTGTTTTGTTAATGATTACTTATTCTTAATTTACAGCAAACAAGGAAAGCTCATCAAGAGATCCAATCTAAAAATGTATACCCTCATAGTTTATCTCGGGGAGGGTATGCATTATTGGAAGAACAAATGATGGCAGAAAAATTTCAACAACTAAGAGCTGAGTCTTCAAGCTCTGGAGAGGTGGCCCCTCCATCCCCTCCATCTAGACATGAGAAATGGAAAAGAGCTCGGAAGGGCAAAAAAGGACAATATCTTTCGGAAGAATCGAGACTCGTAGTTGAGAGGATTGTAAGATATCTATTTTATTTATTTAAGTTTACTATTTTCGTCATATATTTCCAATCATTATAGAAAAGTTCAATTAATTATTACAGGACTCTCTTGAGGAGCAGAGTTCACAGGGGACATTTACACCATCTGGGAGGGAAGATATTTTATCTGTGGCATTGGGAAAGCCTGAACATCCTGGCCGTGTAAGAGGATATTCGGCAGGTGTATCGGTAAGAAAAGTGTTGCCACGTTCCTCAACTTCTAACGTTGAGGGAGTTTATAAAAAAAAAAATAGAATCGTTGGAGGCTGAAGTCCATAATATTAATGCGACAATGGAGGACAAGATTAGAGCATCGGTGCAGTTAATGTTTGCAGACTTGCAAAGACAATTTCAGGGTGCAGCTCCCACTCCACCTCTCCCAGTAGCTCCCACTCCCCCACCTCAGCCTGCGGACCCCATTTTTGATCCTCCTCCTCCGCCGCAGCTACCTACTTATTGTGAGTTGTATGTTGATGATCCTCAACATCATATAGTTGCATATGGGATGGTATATTGTATAGGAGATACAGTTCATCATCAACAGTTAGAGGTAGAGAATCAGAGGGTCACTGTACAGGATATTATAGATAGATCAGCTCGGATACCATTACCTACAGATGAGGTGACGACAGTTGGACATAGTATCGGCCATTTTTTACTTTGGCCATCCAGACTTCTTCGACTCATTACCATAGAGGTATGGATGTTATATCTTTTATTTTATATTTTTATTAATGTTTTATCATTTGAAAACTAATATATTTTTCAATTTATTTTTACAGGAATACTTCAAAGGTAAAGAAATACTGTATAGACAACAACAAAGACAGATAGCTATGACATCAGATGCAGATACTAGCAGTCTTGACAAATTGTCAAGATATTCAAATTTGTTGGCGGATCATTATGACTTTACAATGGAAGCTCATGTCTGTGGACGTGAACTATGTGTGGGGATTATGAAAAGTGATATCATGGAGTTTGTCACTGGAGATAAGATGGGCATCAACGTGGTGCAAATTTTTATCATGTAAGTCTTAACTCCTTTTCCTTGCGTTATATTTATTAAAAATGTATACTTATGTCTGCTTTGTATTAGGTATATGTATAAAATTTGTGAGAGGAATGAGCTGACAGATGTATATGGATTCATGGACCCACAATTGATTTCCCCTGAAGCATGTGCATTGGATGAGGAACAAAGAATGCTTTATATTGCTGATAGATTTGAAAAGAATGTAATCACACAGTGTTGGATGATGCCTTTTTGTGAGAGGTATGAAACACATCCCTCTCAAAGAGTTAATTATATTTTAACATAAAAAACCACTAACGTTAAATTTCCTTTTCTCAGGGATCATTGGATGTTAGGGGTTTTTTGCCCTAGGGAGAAAACACTTTATTGGATATGCTCTCTCCATGATGATGTGCGAGAAAGTTTTAAGAATATATTGGAAACGTAAGTTTCAATTTCACAATAGTTTTATATATTATAATGAATTTTAAATTTACCCCATTCGTATTATTTTCTAACAGGGCATGGGTCCACTTTCGAAAAAGCGCAAAGAAAAGGAATTACAAGATCAAATATGTACATGCGAAGGTAAATATCCATTTATAATTTGTACATTTTGATTTATTACATAAAAATAATATATTGAATTTACACTCATTCAAACAGAAATGTCATGAGCAACAAGGCATCATCGAATGCGGATATTACATGTTAAGATTTATGTATGAAATAATAACAACTGGGACAGTTCTGAGTTTTGACCTGGTAAGATTTCCTCTTTCTAATAATATTTCAATTTGATTTATTCATTATACACGTTGACTACTATCCTTTTCCTTTGTAGCTTTTTGATGACCCTCAACCCTTTACTGCTGAAGATATCAAACACTTACAAGTGGAGTGGTCAAATTATTTTACAGGTTCGATTGACTTTTAGTTGTTTGTAATGTAAAATGTAATTTTGAATATTGTCAATGTAATTGTGTATTTCGTAGTCGTTTAGGTTGGATTTAGTTTTTTTTGAAGTTGACATTGTAAGTTTTGAATGTTATATAAGTGAATGTTTAATTTTTCTCTACTTCTTGTTTTGGTCTACTGTTGATGGTTTTTCTGGTCTGGATTTTGGTATGGGGGGAGAGGTTCCAAGGGGGTGGGTGGGTGTTTGGGGGGTGTCCAAGGGATATGGGA